>CM038676.1:538021351-540925804 GCA_021605205.1 Aegilops longissima | reverse complement strand
AAGCCGACAGCCGCGGTGGCAGCAGATGATAAAGCCAAAACAGCTCCGAGAAATAATTTCTACTTTTCCTTTAGCTATAGGTGTCACTCAGTCACTCACGCACTCACGTGTGTATCTCGACACGCCCCAAGTATCTGGACATGTCTAGGGTTCTTGGTTAGTGCATAATGTATGTACAGTAGAACATCAAAACCAATTCAACTTGCTGCGTACACTATCAGTATCTACTCAGACTGCATGCAGGTCTACACTTTTGCAAATGTATCGCGCATCATTTAATTGTCAGCTTGCAAAATTATCACATACACATAAACATGAAAACTTATGACTCCATTTCAATTACATAGAGAAATTTTCACTGAACCTGGGTTCAGTTAGACCAGAAAATTTTCGCGCCGTGAGCATCTTCGAGATGTGAAAGAAAAAAGCTGGATAGCCAAAGTGATTTAGCCAACCAGGGAACGACATGGCAAGGAGTATCGTCATCCCTCGACGGTATTGTCTTATTGTATTTCATCTATATCTGCAGTTTCATTTCCGGTAGTTTTCCTGCAAGGGCTTAAAACAACTTAAATAATAATATTTTAACTAATTAACAAACTAAAATAACTCAAAGATTTATAAAATTGAAATAATAATATAGTGACCGTTTCAAAAAATCAGTAAGTATTTCAATGACCATTCCGTAATAACTACAGCAGTTACAACTTAAAAATATATATAACACATTTCATCACAAATTCTCAAAGATCATCTATATAATTTTATTAGCACCTATTCCAAAAGTTTCATTGCAAATGTATTTCACTAACAAATATTTCAATAATTTCATTAACATGTAGTTAACTAACATACATTTCGATGTCAACTACATTACAAAAATTATATATTTTAATAATTTAACTAACAGATATGCTAAAATTCAGAAACCATATTTCAATAATCTAAAAAATCTAAAAATAATTCTATAATTTTAACATTTCAATAATTTAAAATATTTTTAGAACACATATTTCAATAATTCGAAAAAATTAGAGACATATTTAAAGTATTGTTTAGCATTTTAAAATTTTCAAATAACTTATATTTTCAATAACTTTAGTGACCATTTTCAATTATTTCATAGTTTTTGTACATCAAAATGGCTGTTATTGTATTAATTTCAAATAAAACTATTTCAATTATTTAGCTAATTTTAGAAAAAATAATTTTGATAATTCTCAGTTATTGATGGGACAAAAAAAATAACATTTCACATATCACAATCCATATTTCAGAAAGCGCATATATAACTTGTCGGTAGAGTGGAAGAAGCATGGGAGAGGAGAAGCTCGACGAGCATGCATGAGAAGGACCTCACACAGTGGTCGATGCAACAGCAGTGCAACACCTCTTGCTCGGCGAGATCCACTGGTTGCGCGGTCCTCAGTATCCTGCTCGTCGAGCAAGAGAGGAACAAGGCGTTGCTGAGCAGTAGAAATGATGCCGGGGGCGAAAAGGAGCTCGCCGTATTGCAAACAAACTAAATTACCGCACAAATCTTGGTGCCCCGATCGACAGTGGGTTCTTATCCTTGTGTAACGTGTCTACGTGTTATTTTTCTTTTTGCGAGGCACGTCTACATGTAATTAATCGGCGTTTCTGAATAAAACCATGTTGGTTTCATATCTAACCTGTTTAGTGTTTCGATACCGAGTAGAACACTATATCTAGAAGCAAGAAAGAAAAGGTTCCGACATCACCGGGACAGGCTAATCTGGTGATCGATCGATCTCATCGGAATGCATGTCACGTCGGAGCTCGACAGCGACGGACGTACGCGTGCACACTGCACCGGCGATTCGACTTGCAACACGATCGAAAGCATCGGCAAAAGGAAGGGGCAGATTAAAAAATCGTTGGCATCTGCCTGTTCTGCGTGCGTCACGACGCAAGTCGAGTCCAACAGAAACCACTCACGATTTAACTAGTGATTCGACGCTGACGATCCACGACGTCCCCGCCGGGAGATCGGTAGGAAGTCGTCGCGGTTCTTCAGGGCATCCCCAGCCATTGAGCCTCCAAGGAGCCATTTTTTTCGCCGTTTGGAGGGCTGCCGGCGTAACATTTAGTCTTGGGGTGAAAATCTATCCACTCGTTGGCCCCTCCCACGCACCAGTCGTAGCCACCGCACGCCCTCGTGCTGCTCGCCGCCCTTGCCACGGCGCCTCTGGCTGCTCGCCGCCCTCACCACGGCGCCGCTCGCCGCCGTCCAGCGTCCTCCCCCTCCCTCCCTGTCGGCGCGAGCTTGGAAACAACCCAGAGGTGGACTGCAGCGGCGGCAGCACGAGCTTGGAGGCGACCCGGAGCTGTGCGAGCTCGGCGGCAACTCACACGGCCGCCGCGCGCGCCTGCAGCTCGGCCAGCGTGCCCCGCCCCTGCAGCTCATCCCGCCGCGCCGGCCTGCTCAGCACCACCGCCCGTCCGCCGGAACAGGGGCAGCGAGGCGCCCCTGAGGCACTGCGTGGTGAGCAGCGGCTGGTGCACCTTGTAGACGAAGTGGGCCCAGGTGCCCCAGCCGAGCGCGACCACCTCCTCCTCGATCATCTCCAGGTCGCCGGCGAAGCCGCAGCCAGCTGAGGCCCCAGTCCCACCAGCCCGCGAACTCGGCGGCGAGCGACGGCGCCGACCGGGTCCGCCGGAACGCCCACTCGGCGGACGCGGAGGAGATGGGCTAGATCTTGCGAGGTTGGTGGCCATGGCCCCGGCCATGCGCGCTGTGTGCGGTAGGTGATGGAAAGAAAGAAAGAAGAGAGAGGAGAAAGAAAAGAGAGAAAGGGGAGGAGAGAGGAGAGAGAGGGGAGAGAGAGGGGCTAACGAGTGGCCCTGTGTATGCAAAAGGCAACAGCCGGCGTCCCAGCTGCCCCCCGGGGGCTAGGTTTGGGGTGGTAGTGCCGGCCGTAACTTTCGCGAAATCTGGCAAAAAACGGGTCTCTGGGAGCCTGACTGGGACGTTTTTTGCCCGCCGGCGCCCAAAAAATGGCTTGGGGAGGCTTGTTGGGGGGCCGGCTGGAGATGCCCTCAGCGATACGGTTGCGGCAGTGGTGGGTGACTCTCCCCTCCCTCCCTGCTGGTACCACAACTTGATGATCGATCGTGATGTCGTCTCTACCGGGTGAGGGTGAGGTTGATCTTTCTCATGCATGGACGGTACCAGCAGTAGTGTCACGCACGCACAAGCACATCCCTGATGTACTGTTCATTATTGCGGCGAGCGCGCGGCTACGGAAAGCCGCGTCCATCTCGAAACAGAGACAGAAGGGAGGAAGCTCCAAGTGGTGTTCATGGCGGAAAGCGAAGAAGCTATAGCATCTCCCAACCCAACTAGCAGAGTCATCCGAAAGTTCTCGAGCAGAGTCGTCCGAAAGGAGTTCTCAACTCTTGTGCCTGATCACACTGCCGGGCAGCTGCACCTGGACATCTCCGTGCCCGGCGCCGACAGCGGCGGTAGTAGTGGACCTTCGTGCAAGCAGTTCGGTGGCAAGAGTGGAGATGATGGTGTGGTAAAGGCTAGAGAGCTCCTAACAATAATTTCTACTTTCCCTTAGGCTCCAGGTGTCACTCGGTCAGTCACGCACTCAAGTTTGCATCTCGACACGCCCCCAAATATCTGGACATGTGTAGGTTCTTGGTCAGTGCATATTATATGTACAGTAAAACACCAAAACCAACTCAACTCGCTGCGTGCCTTGCTCAACTTTTTAAACACTATTCTGATCACGGGATAAGAATAATATTTTGATAACTACCCGACTTGTTGCAACATTAATAGTTGAACTTTACTCATGGAGAGGTTGAACTTCTGCAAAGATTGGCCAAATTGGTCATGCGATATACCGTTAGAAAGCTGTCGACACATGAATCACAATCTAAGTTAAATTTGTGCTAAAATCTACACGAATTAAGAGCAGTTTTATAAACCATTTTTCTTCATACAAAAACACATGAATCGTATTTTCGAGACCATTTCTAAGCCGTTTATCGGAATGAGGCAAATAATACGGCGTTGGAAAGCTGCTGCAAATCCGCTCATTCCACATATGTAATTTTTTCCCAAATTCCCTACGGTTAAATGACGGAATTTCTCAAACCGAACAACCAATCTCATTTCTTGGTGTAATTTCAGAATGGCAAGTCGGATTGATGCAAATGATATGGCGTTGGAAATCTTATGAAAATGCGCTTCTTTTTCATATAGAATGTTTTTCTAATTTTGAATGGTTTAAAAGTAATTTAGAAAACGACCGAAGTTCTTCCGACTTCGTATTTTTGGAGTTTTTCTAAATGGTCTGTCGGAATGTAGCAAATGACATGGCGTTGGAAAGCTTGAATAAATACGAAAAAAAACCTATATAATTTTTCTCCTAATTCTTTATGGTTTTAAGTCAATTTTGAAAATGGCTAAAAATATTTTTTAGCCATAATTTTTCACAAACTTTGTTGGTATGGGGCAAATAATATATCGTTGGAGATAGCTATATAAAATGCAAAACTTTTATACATAGAAATTTTTCTGATTTCTGACAATTTTTAATTAATTTTGAAAACAGCGAGATCATGTGTTCTGCCTTCATTGCAAAGACAGAGTCTCCGAAAATGTACTGCGTGAAGAGGTTGAACTTCTTTGGCAGTTCTGTTTGAACTTCACTCTGTTTTTCATGTGCTATTTTTTGCTTGTAACTCCCCAAACACTTACCGGAATTTAGTAAATGATATACCGATGAAAAGCTATTGAAAACGTACAACTTCGATGCGTTGATCATTTTTTTGATATTCGTGTCGGTTTAAGAGATTTTTTGAATACGTAAAAATTTGTTTTTAACTGTATACATGAAACTTTTAAAACATTTATTGTAATGTAGCATATAATATATTGTTAGAAAGCTTATGAATATGATAAACTTTTTCTTGTACACAATTGTTACAAATTCGTTGCCGTTTGCGAGCAGTTTTAAAAATGGTAAAAACAATGTCAGTCTTTTGCCTTTTTTTAACATGTAAATGAACGTGGACGTCTCGCACTTGAATTTTGGACCGTGCACGGAGGAGGACATGAAATTCTTGCAACAAACATTTTAGGCTTTTTGTTTTTATTTTTTATTCTCATCTGAAATGCATCCCATGTAGTAATTAAACTGTCGTTGTTTTCACTTTGAACTTCTGCACCTATTTTTGTTCGTAATTCCTCACCCGTTTCGTCGGAGTTGCACAAATGATATACCATTAGAAACCTATTGAAAAGACGCAATTTTTTACTGTATATAGTTAAACTTTTATTTTCGAACAACATACACCAATTTATTTTAATTGTTTATTTTGCAATTAGAATGTTATATGCCCTTGGGAAGTTTCTGAATATGAGCAACTTTTTTCATGTAGAACATTTTTTGTTCCAAATTTTTAATGGATTGATATTTTTTAAAACACCAAAATAACCTTTTGTATGTGTTTTTGAACATGTAAATACACGGTCAACCTCTCTCAAAAGAAGTTTTTGAAGTTTCCCGTGCCGAGCACCTGAACTTCTAGCAAAAAACTTTTTATACTTTGCCTTTTCATTCTTTCTTTTCATATGAAAACACACACCATGTCGTACATTGACTTCTGGTTGTTTTCAATTTAAACTGATCTCTAATTTTTTTTTGCCCCTAACTCTTAAAGCACTCATCGAATTTGAGGAAATGATATCAATAGAAAACTATTGGAAAGCGTTTTTTTACTATATCATGATGTGCTCATCTTTTTGAACACGCTAAAACTTGTTTGAATGATGTACACAAAACTTCCAAATTATATTATGTGAATAAGCATATGATATACTGTTGGAAAGATTATGTCTTTTCAAGCATTTTTTCATGTAGACAATTTTTTCAAATTCGTTAACATTTGAGTAGTTTTTAAAATGCGAAAAATGCTATCAATTTTTTTAACATGTAAATCTGAGTTTATTTGTAAACTTTCATACTTCTCTGTTATTTTAATTTGAACTTCTTTGTTCTATTTTTGTAGAAAAATTCATTTTTCTAAGAAAGCATCAAAGAATATTTTTAATTGAATTAAATACTTTTCTGTAGAAACGAGAAGAATCTGATTTTTTTTGTATACATCGAGCTGCTCCATTTTTTAAATTTGAACTCTTTGATTTTAACTTTAGTCCCGGTTGGTGATACAAACCGGGACTAAAGGTCTACCTCTAGTCCCGGTTGGTGACACCAACTGAGACTAAAGGGGCACGTGGGGATCCCAGCCTGACACCACCCCTTTTAGTCCCGGTTGGTATCATCAATCGGGACTAGAGATCACAAATGAATCGGGACTAATGGTGACCGTGCCCTCGTCCGCTCCTAGCCGTTGGGACTGGGACTAATGATCACATTAGCCCCGGGCCCAAACCAGACCGGGACTAATGATCCGGACGAAAGGTATGTTTTCTACTAGTTTTAAGGTGCAGTATTATAGCCACTCTAACTAATAATGCAAATTAAAAGGGTTCTATTTGAACATTTGACATCACCATCCACTAATATATCTTCTTCAATTGACCTATTTGATTTTATAAATATTTAATAAACTTTGGGCCATAATTGAACGAATTTTATTGTGGTTCCATAACAACGCATGGGCTCCTCGCTAGTAATAATATAAACCGGAACAAATTAGAGCAAATCTAACGCGTCGACCCCAACAGACGAACGCTTTGTCCATTTTTTCCGTTTGGGTCGGCCGCCTGCTCGTTGTCCGCCATATTTTTGGTTTGGGTCGGCAGTGCGCCCAATGCGCTGACCCATGTTCGCCCGCGCGGCCGACTTGCCGTCTTTTTTTATACAAAATACACACATTTTACATAGTTTCATAAGCAAACAAATATATCATAGTTCAACAAACCAAATAAATATATTATAGTTTACAATTCAAATAAAAACTAAATTGTCTCAAATACATTTAATAAAAGATACATCTATTGGTTGTCAACATGAGCCCAAATAAGCTCAACCAAACCATCTTGCAGCTGAATGTGAGTTTTCCAATCACACATTTGATGATGAAATTGGGTGAGCTATGCAAACGTTTCCGCTCCTCCATGCTCAGGCATAACATTGTCACCCAGGAGCTGAAACCCTTGGTCATAGATACGTTTTGGGCGCTCGTCCTCTACGATCATATTATGCATGATCACACACGCAGTCATCACCTCCCACAACTTCTTGGCGCTCCAAGTTCTAGTAGGATACCGAACGATGTCCCATCGAGATTGCAGAACACCAAAGACACACTCCACATCCTTTCTAGCACTCTCTTGCTCTTGGGTAAATCTCCTCCTCTTCTCTCCAATAGGGCTGGAGATTGTCTTCACAATATAGTCCATTAAGGATAGATACCGTCAGCTAGGTAGTATCCTTTGTTGTATTTTGTGGCCGTTGATGTAAACATCCACCGGCGGGCAGTTGCCTTCGTCAAGCCTTGAAAACACCGGAGAGCATTGAAGCACGTTGATATCATTGTGCAATCCGGCCATGCCGAAGAAAGAGTGCCAGATCTAGAGATCTTGTGAGGCCACGGCCTCAAGTATGACTTTGCAAGCCTTGACATGGCCCCTATACTGCCCTTGCCAAGCAGAAGGGTATTTCTTCCACTCCTAGGGATGGCAATGGGGACAATCCCCTATGGGGATACTTACAACATCCTGATATGTCTCCAACGTATTTATAATTTATGAAGCATTCATGCTATTTTATTATCTTTTTCGAATGATTATGGGCTTTATTATACACTTTTATTTTACTTTTAGGACTAACCTATTAACCGGAGGCCCAGCCCATATTGCTGTTTTATTGCCTGTTTCAGTATTTCGAAGAAAAGGAATATCAAACGGAGTCCAAATGGAATGGAACCTTCGGCATCGTTATTTTTGGGAAGAATATCACCCAGTAGACTTGGAGTTCACGTCAGAAGACCCTCGAGGAGGCCAGGAGATAGGAGGGCACCCCCCTACTGGGCGCGCCCCCCTGTCTTGTGGGCCCCTCGAGCACCTCCCGACCGACTTCTTTCGCCTATATATTCTCTCGTACCCTAAAAACATCGAATATCAAGATAGATCGGGAGTTCCGCCGCCGCAAGCCTCTGTAGCCACCAAAAACCTCTCGGGAGCCCTTCCCGGCACCCTGCCGGAGGGGGGATCCTTCACCGGTGGCCATCTTCATCATCCTGGCGCTCTCCATGACAAGGAGGGAGTAGTTCACCCTCGAGGCTGAGGGTATGTACCAGTAGCTATGTGTTTGATCTCTCTCTCTCTCTCTCTCTCTCTCTCTCTCTCTCTCTCTCTCTCTCTCTCTCGTGTTCTCTCTCGTGTTCCCTCTATGGCACGATCTTGATGTATCCCGAGCTTTGCTATTATAGTTGGATCTTATGATGTTTCTCCCCCTCTACTCTCTTGTGATGAATTGAGTTTTCCCTTTGAAGTTATCTTATCGAATTGAGTCTTTTATGAGAACACTTGATGTATGTCTTGCCGTGCTTATCTGTGGTGACAATGGGATATCATGTGCCACTTGATGTATGTTTTGGTGACCAATTTGCGGGTTCTTCCCATGAACCTATGCATAGGGGTTGGCACACGTTCTTGACTCTCCGGTAGAAACTTTGGGGCACTCTTTGAAGTACTTTGTGTTGGTTGAATAGATGAATCTGAGATTGTGTGATGCATATCGTATAATCATGCCCACGGATACTTGAGGTGACAATGGAGTATCTAGGTGACATTAGGGTTTTGGTTGATTTGTGTCTTAAGGTGTTATTCTAGTACGAACTCTTGAATAGATTGATCCGAAAGAATAGCTTTGAGGTGGTTTCGTACCCTACCATTATCTCTTCGTTTGTTCTCCGCTATTAGTGTCTTTGGAGTGACTCTTTGTTGCATGTTGAGGGATTGTTATATGATATATCTATGTTATTATTGTTGAGAGAACTTGCACTAGTGAAAGTATGAACCCTATGCCTTGTTTCCTAGCATTGCAATACCGTTTACGCTCTCTTTTATCATTAGCTACCTTGCTGTTTTTATAATTTCAGATTACAAATACCTTTATCTACCATCCATATTGCACTTGTATCACCATCTCTTCACCGAACTAGTGCACCTATACAATTTACCATTGTATTGGGTGTGTTGGGGACACAAGAGACTCTTTGTTATTTGGTTGCAGGGTTGTTTGAGAGAGACCATCTTCATCCTACGCCTCCTACAGATTGATAAACCTTAGGTCATCCACTTGAGGGAAATTTGCTATTGTCCTACAAACATGTGCACTTGCAGGCCCAACAACGTCAACAAGAAGAAGGTTGTGTAGTAGATGTCAAGCTCTTTTCTGTCGCCGTTGCCGGGGAGGCTAGGTAAACGACACTCACACCCCGTCAACTAAGCTCTTGTCTGGCGCCGTTTCCGGGGAGGTGAGTGCTTGAAGGTATATCTTTAGATCTTGCAATCAAATCTTTTTGTTTCTTGTTTTATCACTAGTTTAGTCTATAAAAGAAAACTACAAAAAAATGGAATTAAGTTTGTCTCACACTCTTCACCTTTTTAATATCTTTCGTGAGAATGATGGTAAGGAAAATTGTGCTCAAGTGCTAGAGGAAGAATGTATTAGAATGTTTGGTACTAGATCTTTGTATGATGAGCATAATTGCAATGTTGTTAATATGAATTCCTTGAATATCCATGATGCTAATGATATGCAAAGCCACAAGCTTGGGGATGCTATGTTTGATGAATATGATATTTTTTGTCCCCCAAGTTTTGATGAGAATAATTTTTATGATGAAAGCATGCCTCCTATTTATGATGATTATATTGATGAAAGCGGGTTTGGAAGAGTGTCAACTTTAGGTAGTATTGATCCCACTACTTTGGAGGATGTTGAATCTTATTGTGATGAATATGAAAGTGGATTTGGAAGAGTGTCAACTTTATTTAGTGATGATTCCACTATTTCGGAAGAGGTTCCAATTGATTATGAGAACAAAGTTGCTATCTATGATGATTATTGTGATGACTTGTATGATATTAAGAATAATAATAAACATGAAACTTGTCATCATGATTTTAGTTTTCAATTGGATTATGCCTCACATGATAGTTATTTTGTTGAGTTTGCTCCCACTACCATTCCGAATGAGAAGAATTTTGCTTATGTGGAGAGTAGTAAATTTTCTATGCTTGTAGATCACGAAAAGAATGCTTGAGGTGATGGTTATATTGTTTAATTCATTCATGATGCTACTGAAAATTATTATGAGGGAGAAATATATGCTTGTAGGAATTGCAATAATACTCCCTCAGTTCCAGAATATAAGGTGTATTGGTTTCCGTGCAAGTCAACCTTTTGAAAGTTTGACCAAGATTATAGAACAAAATAGAAACATATGCAATACCTAATAGATAAAATATGAAACTACCTTTCATGATTGATCAAGTGATATAAAATTTATATTGTGAATATTGATATGTTTTTCTAAAAACTTGGTCAAACTTGCATTCATTTGACTTTTGAAAAAACAAATACACCTTATATAAAGGAACGGAGGGAGTATCAAGTTTCCTCTCTATGTGCTTAAAATCTTGAAGTTGTGCTTGTTTTGCCTTCCTATGCTAGTTGATTATTGTTCCCATAAGTTGTTTGCTCACAAAATCCCTATGCATAGGAAGTGGTTTAGACTTAAATGTGCTAGTCATATTCTTCATGATGCTCTCTTTATGTTTCAATTCTTATCTTTTATGTGAGCATCATTGTCATCATCATGCCTAGCTAGAAAGGCATTAAAGAAAAGCACTTGTTGGGAGACAACCCAATATTTATCCTTACTGTTTTTGCGTGTCCACATGATTATGCTACTTTATTAATCATGTTTTATATCTTTTGTTTCAATAAAGTGCCAAGTAGAGCCTTTGGGAAGACTTTGGTGAAGTTTATATGATCCTGCTGTAAAAAACAGAAACTTTAGCGCTCACGAGATTAGCTGCCATTTTTTACTAAAGAGTGATTTTAGGTTGATTCTTTTTGCAGATGATTAACAGAAAAATTACCCAGGTCCACCAATTTATTTCATAATTTTTGGGTTTCCATAAGTATACGTTTGATACACATTACTACAGACTGTTCTGTTTTTGACATATTCTGTTTTCATTGTGTTGTTTGCTTATTTTGATGAATCTATGGCTAGTATGTAAGGGTATGAACCATAGAGAAGTTAGAATACAGTATATATTACACCAATATGAATTTATAATGAGTTCATTATAGTACCTAAGTGGTGATTTATTTTCTTATACTAACGGAGCTTACGAGTTTTGTTTTGAGTTTTGTGTGGTTGAAGTTTTCAAGTTTTGGGTAAGGATTCAATGGACTATGGAATAAGGAGTGGAAATAGCCTAAGCTTGGGGATGCCCAAGGCACCCCAAGGTAATATTCAAGGACAACCAAGAGCCTAATCTTGGGGATGCCCTGAAGGCATCCCTCTTTAAATCTTCGTTCATCGGTAACTTTACTTGGAGCTATATTTTTATTCGCCACATGATATGTGTTTTTCTTGGAGCGTCATTTTATTTTGTTAGTATTTGCTTGCTGTTATTTAGAATAATGTTTTGCATCTTTATTTTCAATAAAAATGTCAAGGATAGCCTTTACCATGCTTATTTTGCTAGTATACATGTTGCTATTTGAAAACAGAAAGTTTATCGCTGTTGCAAAAATTCCCTAGAAAAGTAAGAGAGTGATATAATGTTGAATCTTTTTGCATACTGAGATCTGATAAATCTTTTAGAGCGCAGTATTTTTCTTATAATTTTTGGAGTTATGGAAGTATGATGAATCTTGCATTCTTTACAGACTATACTGTTTTGACAGATTGCTGTTATGTATGCATTATTTGCATATGTTTGCTTGTTTAATGATTCTATTTGAGGATAAGGGTATTAAATATGCAGAGACATTTAGTATTCAATGTTTAATAATAATGTTAGTGATTTGTTACAGTAGAAAATGATAAGGTTTTGCATTGGTTTATACTAACCTATCTCACGAGTTCTTGTTGAGTTTGTTGTGAATGAAGCTTTTGATAAAAAGAGAAACCATGATATGAAAGGAATTAAGGAGACATAAAAGATCAAGCTTGGGGATGCCCAAGGCACACCAAGATAATATTTCAAGAAGTCTCAAGCATCTAAGCTTGGGGATGCCCCGCTAGGCATCCCACCTTTCTTCTTCAACGACTATCGGTTAGTATCGGTTGAACCTAAGTTTTTGCTTCTTCACATGAGTTTTGCTATCCTTGCAATGCCATTTTATTTTTCTTTGCTTGTTGTTTGAATAAAATACCAAGATCTGAAATTCTTAAATGAGAGAGAGTCTTCACATAGTTGCATAATTATTTAGCTACTCATTGGTCTTCACTTATATCTTTTTGGAGTAGTTGTTCATTTACTCGTGTGCTTCACTTATATCCTTTGAGTAAATGGTTGAATGAGTTGAAAGTCATAAATCTGAAATTATATATGTTTCATTTGCTTATCCCATGGGGAGTGATGACTTCACATCTAAGAAGTAGAGGTAGTAAATTTATCGAAGGTTAGCAAGCATTATATTGGTCATTTGAACAATTCATGAAAGAATATTGAAGGAAGAGAGATTTCACATATAAATATATTATCATAGACATCTTTTATAATTGTGAGCACTCATTAAGTATGACATGCTAAAGAGTTGATGTTGGACAAGGAAGACAACGTAATGGGTTATGTTTTCTCGCATCTCACTTAAAGTATATTGTCATGGATCATTCAAACATGTTGAGCTTGCCTTTCCCCCTCATGCTAGCCAAATTCCTAGCACCAAGTAGAGATACTACTTGTGCTTCCAAATATCCTTAAACCCAGTTTTGCCATGAGAGTCCACTATACCTACCTATGGATTGAGTAAGATCCTTCAAGTAAGTTATCATCGGTGCAAGCAATAAAAATTGCTCTCTAAATATGCATGACTTATTAGTGCGCAGAAAATAAGCTTTGTACGATCTTGTTATGGAAGAAATAAAAGCGACGGACTGCATAATAAAGGTCCATATACAAGGGGCAATATAAAGTGACGTTCTTTCGCATTAAGATTTTTTGTATCCAACCCTAAAAGCGCATGACAACCTCTTCTTCCCTCTGCGAATTGCCTATCTTTTACTTTATGTCTTTTACTTTATGCAAGAGTCAAGGTGATCTTCACCTTTCCCCTTTTCATTTTATCCTTTGGCAAGCACTTTGTGTTAGGGTGATCCTGATATATATATATATATATATATATATATATATATATATATATATATATATATATATATATATCCAATTGGATGTACGTTAGCATGAACTATTATTGTTGACATCACCCAAAGGTGAATATGTTTGGAGGCAACATTATAAGCCCCTATCTTTCTCTGTGTCTGATTAAAACTTCATAACCACAAGTATTGTGTGAGTGTTAGCAATTGTAGAAGACTATATGATAGTTGATTATGTGAAGTTTGCTAAATCAAGCTCTGACATAGACCCTTCCCAAAAATAGGATGAATTGCAATTGTTTGATGACTAAGAATGAAGTTTGCTAGTTTTCAAGAAAGTTTATGGTCTATGCTTTAACATGTGAATAGCTTGTTACTAGTTCGTGAAAAGTTTTATGAGATGAACTACTGTTATGACATATAAGCATGCTAGATAAGGTGATTGAAATTATCATGATCAAACTTGTGCACTTCTAGCATTCACACTTCATAAATTCTTTCTTTATCATTTACCTACTCAAGGATGAGCAGGAATTAAGCTTGGGGATGCTGATACGTCTCCAACGTATCAATAATTTATGAAGCATTCATGCTATTTTATTATCTATTTTGAATGATTATGGGCTTTATTATACACTTTTATTTTACTTTTGGGACTAACCAATTAACCGGAGGCCCAGCCCATATTGCTGTTTTATTGCCTGTTTCAGTATTTCGAAGAAAAGGAATATCAAACGGAGTCCAAACGGAATGGAACCTTCGGCAGCGTTATTTTTGGGAAGAATATCACCCAGGACACTTGGTGTAGCGACCCGACCTCAGACGGTCAAGCCTCTGTGTCACTGTGCCATCCCTGGATCAGTATGCTGGCACACATAGTACATCAATGTATATATCAAAGTGCAATCACATGTATAATTAACGTAAAACTGATATATACCTCATAAGTCACAGCCAAAACATATAGTCGGGTGTGGAGTCCCATCAACGCCATCGGCAGGTTGAGTGTAGACCGTAACCCTATACCGTATTCTTACTCGTCGGAAGAAAGTATCTGCAACATGATACGTTGCAGCCGTGTAGGTCAGTACATTGAATGTACCGGCAAGATCACAATAAAAGAACAGATGATAAAACTATACTATATGCAGTATGGCTTTGTGGCTCAGATTCGAGTTTTGTTTATGTAAAAGCTGGTTTTATTTTCCCTACATCAAAGGAATAAATGAAATCCGTACTATAGAGTTTTCTATCATGACATGGTTCCGCCAACCGATGTCTCATAGCCCAAATCATCATAAGTTGCCCACAATTAAGTTATCATCCGGTGTTGAGAGTTACGAGATAGATCCAGTCCAGATGCTCAAATTGTCCGTGAATCGGGACACGGCTAATCGATTAGGTTTCAACCTCTGCAGAGGTTTGTACACTTTACCCGCAAGATTCGATCCTCTCTTTACGTTCTCGCACTTCGTGGTGTTTGAGAACAAGATGACCAAACATGGTCTTCCAAGAGTTCCTCGACCACCGTCCGTACTCATCCCATCCTACCGTAGTTCTACATCTGCTAGTACCGTCCCAGCCAGAGTCACAACTAAGGTCAACCAAGCCGAGCCCATAATGACTTGCGGTTGCACAGTAAGCTTCCGGCATGAAGTATTCTTCCGTCTCTTTGATTCTGGGTGAAGCTTTCGCAAGATGTCATGGCGCTTCTCCATGCATCCCGCCAACCACTGGTTTCTCCAGGTGCCCACAACCGTCCTTCACCCAGTAGTGTGTATTGAATTCTCGTCTTGAGTCTTGAAGTCTTGAGGTCTTGAAAATGCAGTCCTTGCAGATGCCATCATGGAGTTGTCGTCATTGACGTAGAATCCTCCATTCTCACACCACTCCCGAGTACTCATACCAACCCCGTCTACTATAGCGTAGCATTTAAATAAATAACGTCCCGGGCTTGGTAACAGGGTGATGGGTTCCTACCTCATGCATACTACTCAACTACAAGGATTCAATAACACTACTGAGGGGTGGTTGCAAAGATGTCACTAAATGCAATAAATCATAGGTATGAAAGCATGGTCAAAGTGAACTTGCCTTGTTGACGATCTTCGAAAACTAGGGACTCGTGGTAGCAAACTTCGCACTCCGGAAATTCTACCGAGACAAACAATAATCACCATAAGCATATAGCATATGATCACTTAACACAATAGCATAGCAACATAACACATCAAAACAAATGAATCAAAACCCAAAGGAAAAACTCGAAGAAATCCAACTCAAAGTCTTCCTACTTCAAGCAACAACTAGAATAGTTTTATATAACAAAAAATTTTCTAACATAACCTAATCATGGTTTTAGGTTAACTTAATAGAAAAGGATGCATTAAGCAACTAGGAGCAAAAAGAATTAATTTAAAACCTATTATGAAACTCCTATTAGGCCTAATTCAATTTCTATTAAGAAAAATAAAATAAAACTTTTATTTATTATAAATAAAAGTTCATCCTATTAAGTGACAGAAACTATCCTAGAATAATCAATCACATGTTAAAAATAAATTTATTTACTAATTAAAATAATAGGAAAACAGAGCTAGTTAATTAATTAGGATTAACAAGATTCTGATTAAAACTAATTTTTTATTAATCCTAAAATACCCAAATTAATTCCTATGGTTAGGTAATGTCAAAATAAAGTTGGGACAAAAGAATCATCCAAAACTAATTTTCCTAGCTCTTGTTATAACAGATTTACTATTCTGACTAAAACTAAAATAAAGAAATTTTAATTAATTTTAACATAGCTAATTATATTTTCTACAAAAACTACAGAAAATTTGCAAACCAACAAAAAAGAATCATATAAAAATAATAAACAGAATAAAAGATATGAATTTTATCAAACAGGAACTATTCTGTTAAAACAGAAAACAAAAATAAATATATAAAACGGCCTAATGGGCCTAAACTACGACCGTATGTAATATAGCTAATTGGGCCCTAGGGTTAAACTGAATCGGGCGGCTCTAGAATAAAAACCTAACTTAAAACTAACGGACTAAACCGGTCGAACAAGGCGTTTTTTTAAAACGCACCTTTTCTGGGTCTAATCTACACCGTAGATTGCGTATCGGACGGGGGAGGGGATCTCCGGCGACTTACCGGAGCTCGGCGGCGGCGGCGGCGGCGGCGACGAGTGCGTTGGCCTCTCCGGTCGTCGGGGAGGTCGGCGGAGTGGCTCGGCGGGTGCGGACGAGCTCGGGGGGTGGTCTGGTGGAGTCGGTGGGGGTCGGGAGGGTGTAGGGCGACGGCGGCGACGGAAATGGCGGCGGCGGATGGCTCGGGTCTCCGGCGAGCGCGGGTGAGAGGAGGAGGCGTTCCGGTGAGGGGGCGAGGGGGGAAACGGGTGCGGGGGAGGGGTTTAAGTAGGGGGGGGGGGCCTCGGCGGGGTAAGGGAGGCGATCGGGAGGGGGGATCGAATCCCGGATCTCACGGGATCCGGCGATCGGCGGCGGCGCGGCGCGGCGTGGGCGGGAGGTTGAAGGAGGGGGTGGGGTCGGGGCGTCAGTGAGGGAGAGAGAGGGGTGAGCGAGCGGGTGGCCGGGGAGAAGGGTTTTCGGGCGAGGGGGGGTGGTGCGGTCGGTCTTGGGCAGCTCATTGGGCGCCTGGTGGCATGGGCTCTGCGCCAAGGCTACATGGCTGGCTGGCTGGGCAGAGGGGCTGGTGGCGCTGGGGTGTTTTTTTAATTTTTTTATTTTTTAATAAAACAAAACAGAGATAACTTATAAAATAATAATATTTTATATAGGACATATATATATCAAAATGATCAGGGAATATTCCTATCATTTGAACATTTTCCAAAGGCAAAATCCGAACTTTATAAAATTCATTTTCTCAAATTCAAATAAAATTCAGATTTGAATCCAAAACTTTTGGCATTGTTTTCTTGACATATTTGGAGTGTCATGTTACTCCTCTCATACTTTTTCTCAAGTAGTTGTCGGCATAGTTTTGAAATGAATTCCACTTGCCAAAATTTGAATTCAAATACCAAAACTCAATTTTTGAAAGGGGGTTTCAAGGCACTTTCAAATGACTTTCAATTTGATACTTTTTAACTTCCAACTCATATTTCATATAATTGAAGAAGTCATCTTATCTTCCCTCATGAAAATCATTGAGTTGCATAAAGCTTTGAATTTGAAATATTCTCAAATGAAATTCAAATCTTTTCAAAACTCTTTTCATTCCAAATGGAAGAAGTCATGTCATCTTCACTCTTGGTTTTGGTGTTGGAATGAATTTGAATTCATTGAGATCCAAAAGGCAAGGATAAAGTTTTGGGAAAGTCATTTCATTCCCTCTCATTCTACTTTCAAAAGTTTCAAATTTCACTCAGTTTCACTCAATAAATCAGACAACAAGCATAGTTATTTATCTAATATAACATTCCAAAATTTAGAATTTTGGGATGTTACAAACCTACCACACTTAAAATGAATCTCTTCCTCGAGATTCGAAGAGGCTAGCAAGAAAGGGTTAGGGGTTGGGGGTCTTCTAACAAATGTTCTGGTCAGAAAGGTTAGGGATGCTACCACACTCAAAACAAGGTTACAGTTCCAATAAACTCAGATACTTCCTCTGGAGTGCCGACAATATATGTCTCTTCACATATCTTACAATAGCTCCTTCATTAACGCTCTTCTGTCAGAAGCATAGAGTTTTCCTCAAAATCTTGGGTCGGTTCGTCAAAGTTGAAGTTCGTCCGAGACTGGATCTTCTTAGTTGATAGGTCTGTGTCCATTCTAGACAACTATCGAAATACTCATGGTGGTCTACAATTTATGGTTTCTCCTGCAGAAACGGGTCTGGGTTGAACCTCACCGTATAATCCTACGATTGGCAACGGTTGCCTGTAAAGGGGTTCCATCGTCCTACCATTCTATGGTTTTATGGCTTATCGCGTCGACACTCTTCTAAGGTTTTCAAGGCTCTCTGATTTTCCATCAACATATGATGGTTCATGATAGAAGTCTCCAGTATGGGGGCCAATCCATCCCGTACTTGAATCATTACCACATACGTAAATAGTAAATCACGTATTCTAACACTCGGGCATACTCACAAGCACTGCAGAATTTCTCTTGTTCTCGAACTGGGTTCGAGTAAATCCTTTGGTTCAGCAAGCCAAACAAAACATCTAGCGTTACTTCACCACTCTCAGGTTTTTTGCGTAACCTCCTACGAAACGTATGCTGATGGGGTCACTGATTCTTCCAAATTTATTCCTTTATCAAGGTTACATCTGTTCCTCTTCAAAATCCTGGGCCTGTGGGTTATGGCCCACTTCAACTCTTGTACAAGTTTAATTCATCCTTCCTCGGATTCCATATTCCAACATTACATCTCCTGTAAATCCAATAGTACTTCTTCCTTCATACTCCTGTGGTGACGATCATACAAACTCCAACTTATTTTGTCCAGCTTCCCTCTATGGACCGTCATGAATAACACATTTCTTTCTTCATTGATCCTGTGGTTTTACGGAGTACTACGACACCAAAGAAAAATGCACTAACTTATCCATAAATCTCTTTATTATCATATCAACCTTTTATTACATCCTTAATCATTTTTCGTGAATCCAAATTCCAAAAAGTTTATTACAAATGCTGCCACCCACATGGTTCGGTATGGTCAGACATTACTTCCAACTTTATTCATTTTTCCTCCTTGAGGATTCTTCAGTCCCACTGGAATTGTGCGACATGTGCCTTGAATTTTTCAATCTTCTGTTTCATCGTGGTGGCCTTGAGCTTCACCTCCATCATCTCTGTATGCACTTCGCTTAGGTATTCCTGAGTATAACGGAGTCTTGCTTCAAGTATTTCTCCGATCGGCGATGGCTTCCATGGCTGCTTCACGAACAACATCGAAGAAAGTTGCTTGTGGCACACGTGAAATGAAAAGTACTGCCCCATCATCTTTGGGCAAACTCCTTTCAAATGGTGGAGGTGTACCTCCACATACCAAAGTTCCACTCCCTTTTGCATGAAGGGTAGCCTTTGTAGACTGCATCTCCTTCAAGGTGAATATGCTTCATCATGTCCTTCAGATCTTCGGTAATCATGATCACTTGTCGTGGTCATGATGGTTTCCGGACCTTTAAGGAAAGACTCAGTAAAGGTCGTCATCTGCAGTTGTGAAACAGAAATGATGCTCAGAATTAAGGTACTTATCTCCTGGGGCACACATTCATATCATCCAAACAGAACTTCAAACTAAATTTCCAATTTCCTGTTTATGCATCACAACTCACTTTCTTCCATGTTCATCCAGAATATTTATTTCCAAAATAACATATAACAACTCCTTAAAGCTTTTCAGCATGTGACATTACAACTTTATTGAGTCATGAACTATTACAATCTCAGAGTAATCTATTACATAACTCAACTCATCGAGCTCATGAAAATGAAATTGCTTTCTACTACTCTTATTATCCATATCAAAATTCCAACTACTCAACTCCAGCTTTCATCTTGTCGGGGCATTTAATAGCATAATGTCCTGCTTCCTTGCAGCGAAAACAAATGACTCCCGACATGTCTCGGGGCTTCTTTGTGATTATGCGGGCTCCTTGGATTCTTGGCTTCTTTTCTGGACATTTACTAGCGTAATGACCTAAATCCTTGCACCTGTAACAAGTGATATGACCTAGGTCCTTCTCTGTAAAAATTGCGTTGTTCTCGGGTTGCCTTCTTTTTCTCTTCCTGGATTTCTCTGTAGTGATCAGAGTTTCTATCTCCCGGGGGTCAAACTTCACTTCTGCTGTCGGGAAATATCCCAGATACTCTTTTCTTTCCTTGGTGCAATACTGTGAAAAAATGTCCTTCTTCTCCACATGAATAGCAGGCATTGGAGTAAAATCTGTTTAGGCCCTTTCCATCAGGGTCTTCAACCCATTCCTTCATCACAGGTTCTTCTAGACCTTCCTTGAGGGCTTCCTTCATTCCATCTTCCTGCTTCTGAATAGTTTGTTGCACCGTGGAGTAAATGTGACACTGCCCCGGGTAATGGGTGGTTCCTTCACACGTGAAGCAAGTCACCCGACTAGTTGGGTATTCCTCACCGGGTGTTTCTCCTCACAATGAGGGCATCCATCTTTGTGTCCCTCCAGGTGTGTCCTATTTCTCCGCAAATCTTGCAGCACAAGGTTTACTTCTTGGTGTATCATTGTGCTTCCGGATAAGACGTGATTTCATCGTGGTCTTCTTGAGTTCCTCCCAAGTTCTTACTCCATTAAATCCTCAGTGGCTTGATGCATGTTCCACCAGGTTGCAGCACTTTCGTAAAATCTTGAAGAGCATATTGAACCTCATACTTCCTTGAAAACAAATTGTTCCCAAGTGATTCTCCATGTTCTGCATCCATAGCTCGCCTCCGCTGAGTCTTGATCCAGAGAATATCAGTCCAACTTCATTCATCATCTATGGGGTTCAAGGGTTTTAGAGTGAGATGAGAGAGAGGTGGGGAGGATATACACACAATACAAACAATAGTTTTGAAGAAACAAGTTTTACTTTGTGGCTGTCGAAAACATCAAACAAATGTCACTCACAAATCGTCAGATCTAACGTAAGTGTGTAACAGGGTTTGGTCTTCTAAAGGTCAAATATTTCTTCAGAACTTCAAATCTTGAGTCTTCAAATGTTGTAGCTTCTAATACATGGTGAAATCCTCTTTACTCAAGGGGTCATCAGTTCTCCGATATCAAATCCTTCTTGGAGCGTCTTCAATTGATCCTCCGGGTGATCAAAGGATAAGGGGTATATTCTAACTATTTGAGGTGAGAGGGTCTATTTGATAAATTCAGAAAAGATGAGAAGTAAGAGTCTTTTTGTAAATAAAGTTTTTGAGATATCCCGTCGTAGGGGCTTTTCCGGTTTCTAGGGTCACGCCCTACACCAACATGTGCTCGATACCATTTCAGAGCAACCCGACCTCGGACGGTCAAGCCTCACGTGTCACCGTGCCATCCTCGGATCAAGATCTTTGGCACACACAGTACATCAATGTATATATCAAAGTGCAATCACATGTATAATTAACGTAAAGCTGATATATACCTCATAAGTCACAGCGGAAACATATAGTCGGGTGTGGAGTCCCATCAACGCCATCGGCAGGTTGAGTGTAGACCGTAACCCTGTACCGTATTCTTACTCGTCGGAAGAAAGTATCTGCAACATGATACGTTGCAGCCGTGTAGGTCATTACATTGAATGTACCGGCAAGATCACAATAAAAGAACAGATGATAAAACTATACTATATGCAGTATGGCTTTGTGGCTCTGTATCTGAGTTTTGTTTGTGTAAAAGCTGGTTTTATTTTCCCTACATCAAAGGAATAAATGAAATCCGTACTATAGAGTTTTCTATCATGACATGGTTCCGCCAACCGATGTCTCATAGCCCAAATCATCATAAGTTGCCCACAATTAAGTTATCAGTCCGGTGTTGAGAGTTCCGAGATAGATCCAGGTCCAGATGCTCAAATTGTCCGTAACCGGGGACACGGCTAATCGATTAGGTTTAAACCCTCTGCAGAGGTTTGTACACTTTACCCGCAAGATTCGATCCCTCTCTTTACGTTCTCGCACTTCAGGGTGTTTGTGAAGGAAATATGCCCTAGAGGCAATAATAAAGTTATTATTTATTTCCTTATTTCATGATAAATGTTTATTATTCATGCTAGAATTGTATTAACCGGAAACATAATACATGTGTGAATACATAGACAAACAGAGTGTCACTAGTATGCCTCTACTTGACTAGCTTGTTAATCAAAGATGGTTATGTTTCCTAACCATGAACAAGGAGTTGTTATTTGATTAACAAGGTCACATCATTAGTTGAATGATCTGATTGACTTGACCCATTCCGTTAGCTTAACAGTTGATCGCTTAGTATGTTAATGCTTTCTTCATGACTCATACATGTTCCTATAACTATGAGATTATGCAACTCCGCTTACGGAGGAACACTTTGGTACTACCAAACGTCACAACGTAATCGGGTGATTATAAAGGAGTACTACAGGTATCTCCAAAGGTACTTGTTGGGTTGGCGATTTGAGATTAGGTTTTGTCACTCCGATTGTCGGAGAGGTATCTCCAGCCTTCTCGGTAATGCACATCACTTAAGCCTTGCAAGCATTACAACTAATGAGTTAGTTGTGAGATGATGTATTACGGAACGAGTAAAGAGACTTACGTAACGAGATTGAACTAGGTATTGGATACCGACGATCGAATCTCGGGTAAGTAACATACCGATGACAAAGGAACAACGTATGTCGTTGTGCGGTTTGACCGATAAAGATCTTCGTAGAATATGTAGGAACCAATATGGGCATCCAGGTTCCGCTATTGGTTATTGACCGAGAATGGTTCTAGGTCATGTCTACATAGTTCTCGAACCCGTAGGGTCCGCACGCTTAACGCTTCGATGACAGTTCATAATGAGTTTATAAGTATTGATGCACCAAGGTTGTTGAGTCCCGGATGTGATCACGGACATGACGAGGAGTCTCGAAATGGTCGAGACATAAAGATTGATATATTGAAGCCTACATTTGGACATCGGAAGTGTTCCGGTGAAATCGGATTTTATCGAGTACCGGAGGTTACCGGAACCCCGGAGGTCAATGGGCCTTAATGGGCCATAGGAGAAGAGGAAGGGCAGCCCAAGGTGGGCTGCGCCCCTCCCCTCTAGTCCGAATAGGACAAGGAAGGGGCGCGCCTTCCCCTTCTCCTCCTCCAATCCTAGTCCAACTAGGAAGGGGGAGTCCTACTCCTGGGAGTAGGACTCCTCCTTGGTGCGCCTCCTATAGGGCCGGCCACCTACCCCTTGTCTCCTTTATATACGGGGGCAGGGGGCACCCCAAGACACACAAGTTGATCTACGGATCTTTCCTTAGCCGTGTCGGTGCCCCTTCCACCATATTCCACTTCGGTCATATCGTCATGAGCTTAGGCGAAGCCTGCGCCGGAGAAGTCATATCGTCATGGAGCTTAGGCGGCTCTCTGCGTCGATAGAGCATCAACATCGCCACCACGCCGTCGTCTTGTGAAACTCATCCCGACACTTTGCTGGATCGGAGTCCGGGATCGCCATCGAGCTGAACGTGTGCTGAACACGGAGGTGCCGTGACGTTCGGTACTTGGATCGGTCGGATCGTGAAGACGTCGACTACATCAACAGCGTTGTTATAACGCTTCGCTTACGGTCTCACGAGGGTACGTGGACGGACACTCTCCTCTCGTTGCTATGCCATCACGATGATCTTGCGTGATCGTGGGAAAATTTTTGAAATTACTCGTTACCCAACAATGGTATCCGAGCCTGGTTTTATGCGTTGATGTCATATGCACGAGTAGAACACAAGTGAGTTGTGGGCGATACAAGTCATACTTCCTACCAGCATGTCATACTTTGGTTCAGCGGTATTGTGAGATGAAGCGGCCCGGACCGACATTACGCGTGACGCTTACGCGAGACTGGTTTCACCGCTCGAGCACTCGTTGCTTAAAGGTGACCGCGGTGTCTGCTCTCTCACTTTAGTTGAACTGAGTGTGGCTCGCCCGGTCCTTGAGAAGGTTAAACGGAGTCTATTTGACGAAGTATCGTTGTGGTTTTGATGCGTAGGTAAGAACGGTTCTTGCTCAGCCCGTAGCAGCCACGTAAAACTTGCAACAACAAAGTAGAGGACGCCTAACTTGTTTTTGCAGGGCATGTTGTGATGTGATATGGTCAAGACGTGATGCTATATTTTATTGTATGAGATGATCATGTTTTGTAACCGAGTTATCGGCAACTGGCAGGAGCCATATGGTTGTCGCTTTATTGTATGAAATGCAAACGCCATGTAATTGCTTTACTTTATCACTAAGCGTTAGCGATAGTCGTAGAAGCAATAGTTGGCGAGACGACAACGATGCTACGATGGAGATCAAGGTGTCGCGCCGGTGACGATGGTGATCATGACGGTGCTTGGAGATGGAGATCACAAGCACAAGATGATGATGGCCATATCATATCACTTATATTGATTGCATGTGATGTTTATCCTTTATGCATCTTATCTTGCTTTGATTGACGGTAGCATTATAAGATGATCTCTCACTAAAAATTATCAAGTAGTGTTCTCCCGAGTATGCACCGCTGCCAAAGTTCGTCGTGCGAGACACCACGTGATGATCGGGTGTGATAAGCTCTACGTCCATCTACAACGGGTGCAAGCCAGTTTTGCACACGCAGAATACTCAGAGTTATACTTGACGAGCCTAGCATATACAGATATGGCCTCGGAACACGGAGACCGAAAGGTCGAACGTGAATCATATAGCGATATGATCAACATAAGATGTTCACCATTGAAAACTACTCCATCTCACGTGATGATCGGTTATGGTTTAGTTGATTTGGATCACGTGATCACTTAGATAACTAGAGAGATGTCTGTCTAAGTGGGAGTTCTTAAGTAATATGATTAATTGAACTTTAATTTATCATGAACTTAGTCCTGGTAGTATTTTGCAAATTATGTTGTAGATCAATAGCTCGCGTTGTTGCTTCCCTATGTTTTATATGTGTTCCTAGAGAAAATTGTATTGAAAGATGTTAGTAGCAATGATGCGGATTGGATCCGTGATCTGAGGTTTATCCTCATTGCTGCGCAGAAGAATTATGTCCTTAATGCACCGCTAGGTGACAGACCTATTGCAGGAGCGATCGCGACGTTATGAGCGTTTGGCTAGCTCAATATGAGCGAATCTGAGGCGTTATGAGCGTTTGGCTAGCTCAATATGATGACTACTTGATAGTTTAGTGCACCATGCTTAACGGCTTAGAATCGGGACTTCAAAGGCGTTTTGAGCGTCATGGACCATATGAGATGTTCCAGAATTGAAGTTAATATTTTAAGCAAATACCGAGTTGAGAGATATGAAGTCTCCAACAAGTTCTATAGCTAAAAGATGGAGGAGAATCGCTCAACTAGTGAGCATGTGCTCAGATTGTCTCGAGTACTTCAATCACTTGAATCAAGTGGGAGTTAATCTTCCAGATAAGATAGTGATTGACAGAATTCTCTAGTCACCATCACTAAGTTAGTAGAACTTCGTGATGAACTATAGTATGCAAGGGATGACGAAAAAGATTCTCGAGCTCTTCGCGATGCTAAAATCGGCGAAGGTAGAAATCAAGAAAACATCAAGTGTTGATGGTTGACAAGACTATTAGTCTCAAGGAAAATGGCAAAGGGAAGAAGGGAACTTCAAAAGGAACGGCAAGCAAGTTGCAGCTCGAGTGAAGAAGCCCAAGTCTAGACCTAAGCACGAGACCGAGTACTTTTGCTGCAATGGAACTGGTCACTAGAAGCGGAACTACCCTGAATATTTGGTGGATAAGAAGGATGGCAAAGTGAACAAAGTTATATACAGGTCATTGATGTGTACCTTACTAGTGTTTATAGTAGCCCCGAGTATTTGATACTGTTCGATTGCTAAGATTAGTAACTCAAACAGGAGTTACGTATAAGCAGAGACTAGTTGAAGGGAAGTGACGATGAGTGTTGGAAGTAGTTCCAAGATTGATATGATCATCATCGCACACTCCCTATACTTTCGGGATTAGTGTGGAACCTAAATAAGTGTTATTTGGTGTTGAGCATAAAATGATTTGATCATGTTTATTGCAATACGGTTATTCATTTAAGTAAGAGAATAAATTGTTGTTACATTTACATGAATAAAACCTTATATGGTTACACACCCAATGAAAATGGTTCATTGGATCTCGATCATAGTGATACACATATTCATAATATTGAAACCAAAAGATGCAAAGTTAATAATGATAGTGCAACTTATTTGTGGCACTCGCCGTTTAGGTCATATTGGTGTAAAGCGCATGAAGAAACTCCATCTTGATGGGATTTTGGAATCACTTGATTATGAATCACTTGATGCTTGCGAACCATGCCTTATGGGCAAGATGACTAAAAGACTCATTCTCGGAACAATGGAGCGAGCAAATGACTTATTGGAAATAATACATACTTGATGTATGCGGTCCAATGAGTGTTAAAGCTCACGGCAAGTATCGTTATTTTCTGACCTTCACAAGATGATTTGAGCAGATATGAGTATATCTACTTGATGAAACATAAGTCTGAAATAGTTGAAAAGTTCAAAGAATTTCAGAGTGAAGTGGAAAATCATCGCAACAAGAAAATAAAATTTCTGCGATCTGATCGTGGAGATGAATATTTGAGCTACGAGTTTGGTCTTCAATGAATACAATGTGGAATAGTTTCACAGCTCACGCCACCTGGAACACCACAACGTTATGGTGTGTCCGAACGTCGTAACCGTACTTTATTTTGATATGGTGCGATCTATGATGTATCTTACCGATTGACCACTATCGTTTTGGGGTTATGCATTAGATACAGCTGAATTCACGTTTAATAGGGCACCATCTAAATCCGTTGAAATGACACCGTATGAACTATGGTTTAGCAGTAAACCTAAGCTGTCGTTTCTTAAAAGTTTGGAGTTGTGATGCTTATGTGAAAAGTTTTCACCGATAAGCTCGAACCCAAATCGGAAAAGTGCGTCTTCATAGAATACCCAAAGGAAACTGTTGGGTACTCCTTCTATCACAGATCCAAAGGCAAAACATTCATTGCTAAGATAGATCCTTTCTAGAGAAGAAGTTTCTCTCGAAAAGAAGTGAGTGGGAGGAAAGTAGAACTTGATGAGGTAATTGTACCTTCTCCTTATTGGAAAGTAGTTCATCACAAGAATCAGTTCCAAAGGATTCCTACACCAATTAGTGAGGAAGTTAATGATGATGATCATGAAACTTCAGATCAAGTTGCTACTAAAACCTCGTGGGTCTTCGAGTAAGATCTGCACCGAATGGTACGGTAATCTTATTCTAGAAGTCATGTTACTAGACCATGATGAACCTACGAACTATGAGGAAGCGATGATGAGCCCAGATTCATGAAATGGCTTGAGGCCATAAAATCTGAGATAGGATCCATATATAAGAACAAAGTGTGGACTTTGGTTGACCTGCTCGATGATCGACAAGTCATGTTAAATGAATGGATCTTCAAGAGGAAGACGGACAATGATAGTAGTATTACTATCTACAAAGCTTGACTTGTTGCAAAAGGTTTTGACAAGTTCAAGGTGTTGACTACAATGAGATTTTCTCAACAGATAGCGATGCTTAAGTCTGTCCGAATCATGTTAGCAATTGCCATAATTTATGAAATTTGGCAAATGGATGTAAAACTGCATTCCTGAATGGGTTTACGGAGGAAGAGTTGTATATGATGCAACCGAAGGTTTTGTCAATCCTAAAGGTGCTAACAAAATGTGCAAGCTCCAATGATCCATCAATGGACCGGTGCAAGCATCTCGGAGTTGGAATATCGCTTTTGATGTGTTGATCAAAGCATATGATTTTATCTGACTTTTTGGAAAGGCCTGTATTTACAAGAAAGTGAGTGGGAGCACTACAGCCTTTACGATAAGTATATGTGATTGACATATTGTTGATCGGAAATAATGTAGAATTATTCGCAAAGCATAAAGGAGTGTTTGAAAGGAGTTTTTCAAAGAAAGACCTCGTTGAAGCTGCTTACATATTGAGCATCAAGATCTATAGAGATAGATCAAGGCGCTTGATAAGTTTTTCAATAAATATATACCTTGTCAAGATTTTGAAGTAGTTCAAAATGGAACAGTCAAAGAAAAGTTCTTGCCTGTGTTGCAAAGGTGTGAAATTGAGTAAGACTCAAATCCCGACCACGGCAGAAAATAGAAAAGAGAATGAAAGTCATTCCCTATGCCTCGATCATAGGTTCTATAAAGTATGCTATGCTATGTACCGCACCTATTGTATACCTTACTCTGAATTTGGCAAGGAGTACAATGGTGATCTAGGAGTAGATCCTTTGGACATTGGTCAAGAACATCCTTAGTGAGGACTAAGGAAATATTTCTCGATTATGGAGGTGTAAAAAAAACCCGTCGTAAAGAGTTACATCGATGCAAGCATTTTACACTGATCCAGATGACTCTAAGTCTCAATCTGGATACATATTGAAAGTGGGAGCAATTAGCTAGAGTAGCTCCGTGCGAGCATTGTAGACATAGAATATTTGCAAAATAGATACGGCTCTGAATGTGAGACCCGTTGACTAAGCTTCTCTCACGAGCAAAACATGATCATACCTTAGTACTCTTTGGGTGTTAATCACATAGCGATGTGAACTAGATTATTGACTCTAGTAAACCCTTTGGGTGTTGGTCACATGACGATGTGAACTATGGGTATTAATCACATACAGATGTGAATATTAGTGTTGAATCACATGATGATGTGAACTAGATTATTGACTCTAGTGCAAGTGGGAGGCTGAAGGAAATATGCCCTAGAGGCAATAATAAAGTTATTATTTATTTCCTTATTTCATGATAAATGTTTATTATTCATGCTAGAATTGTATTAACGGAAACATAATACATGTGTGAATACATAGACAAGCAGTGTCACTAGTATGCCTCTACTTGACTAGCTTGTTAATCAAAGATGGTTATGTTTCCTAACCATGAACAAGGAGTTGTTATTTGATTAACAAGGTCACATCATTAGTTGAATGATCTGATTGACTTGACCCATTCCGTTAGCTTAACAGTTGATCGTTTAGTATGTTAATGCTTTCTTCATGACTCATACATGTTCCTATAACTATGAGATTATGCAACTCCCGTTTACCGGAGGAACACTTTGGGTACTACCAAACGTCACAACGAATCGGGTGATTATAAAGGAGTACTACAGTATCTCCAAAGGTACTTGTTGGGTTGGCGTATTTGAGATTAGGTTTTGTCACTCCGATTGTCGGAGAGGTATCTCGAGCCTTCTCGGTAATGCACATCACTTAAGCCTTGCAAGCATTACAACTAATGAGTTAGTTGTGAGATGATGTATTACGGAACGAGTAAAGAGACTTACCGGTACGAGATTGAACTAGGTATTGGATACCGACGATCGAATCTCGGGTAAGTAACATACCGATGACAAAGGAACAACGTATGTCGTTATGCGGTTTGACCGATAAAGATCTTCGTAGAATATGTAGGAACCAATATGGGCATCCAGGTTCCGCTATTGGTTATTGACCGAGAATGGTTCTAGGTCATGTCTACATAGTTCTCGAACCCGTAGGGTCCGCACGCTTAACGTTTCGATGACAGTTCATAATGAGTTTATAAGTATTGATGCACGAAGGTTGTTGAGTCCGGATGTGATCACGGACATGACGAGGAGTCTCGAAATGGTCGAGACATAAAGATTGATATATTGGAAGCCTACATTTGGACATCGGAAGTGTTCGGGTGAAATCGGGATTTACGAGTACCGGAGGTTACGGAACCCCGGGAGGTCAATGGGCCTTAATGGGCCATAGGAGAAGAGGAAGGGCAGCCCAAGGTGGGCTGCGCCCCCCCCCTCTAGTCCGAATAGGACAAGGAAGGGCGCGCCTTCCCCTTCTCCTCCTCCAATCCTAGTCCAACTAGGAAGGGGGAGTCCTACTCGGTGGGAGTAGGACTCCTCCTTGGTGCGCCTCCTATAGGGCGGCCACCTACCCTTGTCTCCTTTATATCTGACGGGGCAGGGGCACCCCAAGACACACAAGTTGATCTACGGATCTTTCCTTAGCCGTGTGCGGTGCCCCTTCCACCATATTCCACTTCGTCATATCGTCATGGAGCTTAGGCGAAGCCTGCGCCGGAGAAGTCATATCGTCGCGGAGCTTAGGCAAGCTCTGCGTCGATAGAGCATCAACATCGTCCTGCGCCGTCGTCTTGTGAAACTCATCCCGACACTTTGCTGGATCGGTCCGGGATCGTCATCGAGCTGAGCGTGTCTTGAACACGGAGGTGCCGTCGTTCGGTACTTGGATCGGTCGGATCGTGAAGGCGTCGACTACATCAACAGCGTTGTTATAACGCTTCCGCTTCGGTCTCACGAGTGCGTGGGCGGACACTCTCCCTCTCGTTGCTATGCCATCACGATGATCTTGCGTGATCGTAGGAAAATTTTGAAATTACTCGTTACCCAACAGTTTGAGAACAAGATGACCAAACATGGTCTTCCGAAGAGTTCCTCGACCACCGTCCGGTACTCATCCCATCCTACCGTAGTTCTACATCTGCTAGTACCGTCCCAGCCAGAGTCACAACTAAGGTCAACCAAGCGAGCCCATAATGACTTGCGGTTGCACAGGTAAGCTTCCGGCATGAAGTATTCTTCCGTCTCTTTGAGTCTGGTGAAGCTTTCCGCAAGATGTCATGGCGATTCTCCATGCATCCCGCCAACCACTGGTTTCTCCAGGTGCCCATCAACCGCCCTTCACCCAGTAGTGTGTATTGAATTCTCGTCTTGAGTCTTGAAGTCTTGAGGTCTTGAAAATGCAGTCCTTGCAGATGCCATCATGGAGTTGTCGTCATTGACGTAGAATCCTCCATTCTCACACCACTCCCGAGTACTCATACCAACCCGTCTACTATAGCGTAGCATTTAAATAAATAACGTCCGGGCTTGGTAACGGGTGATGGGTTCCTACCTCATGCATACTACTCAACTACAAGGATTCAATAACACTCTTGAGGGTGGTTGCAAAGATGTCACTAAATGCAATAAATCATAGGTATGAAAGCATGGTCAAAGTGAACTTGCCTTGTTGACGATCTTCGAAAACTAGGGACTCATGGTAGCAAACTTCGCACTCCGGAAATTCTACCGAGACAAACAATAATCACCATAAGCATATAGCATATGATCACTTAACACAATAGCATAGCAACATAACACATCAAAACAAACGAATCAAAACCCAAAGGAAAAACTCGAAGAAATCCAACTCAAAGTCTTCCTACTTCAAGCAACAACTAGAATAGTTTTATATAACAAATTTTTTTTCTAACATAACCTAATCATGGTTTTAGGTTAACTTAATAGAAAAGGATGCATTTAGCAACTAGGAGCAAAAAGAATTAATTTAAAACCTATTATGAAACTCCTATTAGGCCTAATTCAATTTCTATTAAGAAAATAAAATAAAACTTTTATTATTATAAATAAAAGTTCATCCTATTAAGTGACAGAAACTATCCTAGAATAATCAATCACATGTTAAAAATAAATTTATTTACTAATTAAAATAATAGGAAAAGCAGTAGCTAGTTAATTAATTAGGATTAACAAGATTCTGATTAAAACTAATTTTTTATTAATCCTAAAATACCCAAATTAATTCCTATGGTTAGGTAATGTCAAAATAAAGTTGGGACAAAAGAATCATCCAAAAATAATTTTCCTAGCTCATGCTATAACAGATTTACTATTCTGACTAAAACTAAAATAAAGCAATTTTAATTAATTTTAACATAGCTAATTATATTTTCTACAAAAACTACAGAAAATTTGCAAACCAACAAAAAAAGAATCATATAAAAATAATAAACAGAATAAAAGATATGAATTTTTTCAAAACAGGAACTATTCTGTTAAAACAGAAAACAAAAATAAATATATAAAACGGCCTAATGGGCCTAAACTACGCACTGTGCGTAATATAGCTAATTGGGCCCTAGGGTTAAACTGAATCGGGCCGGCTCTAAAATAAAAACCTAACTTAAAAACTAACCGGACTAAACCGGTCGAACCGGGCGGTTTTTATTAAAAACGCGTACCCCTTCGGGGGTCTAATCTACACCGTAGATTGCGTATCGGACGGGGGAGGGGATCTCCGGCGACTTACCGGAGCTCGGCGGCGGCGGCGGCGGCGGCGACGAGTGCGTTGGCCTCTCCGGTCATCGGGAGGTCGGCGGAGTGGCTCAGCGGTGCTGACGAGCTCGGGGTGGTCTGTGGAGTCGGTGGGGTCGGGAGGTGTAGGGCGGCGGGCGGACGGAAATGGCGGCGGATGGCTCGGGTCTCCGCGAGCGGGTGAGAGGAGGAGGCGTTCGGTGAGGGGGGAAGCAGGTGCGGGGAGGGGTTTAAGTAGGGGGCCTCGGCGGGGTAAGGGAGGCGATCGGGAGGATCGAATCCGGATCTCACTGGATCCGCGATCGGCGGCCTTGATCTGGCGTGGTGGGGAGGTTGAAGGAGGGTGGGGTCAGGCGTCGGTGAGGAGAGAGAGGGTGAGCGAGCGGGTGGCCGGGCGAAGGTTTTTCAGCGAGGGGTGGTGCGGTCGGTCTTTGGGCAGCTCATTGGCGCTGGTGGCCACTGGCTGCTTTGGCTGCTGAGGTGTGGCCAGCTGGGCAGGGCAGGGGGCTGGTGGCGCTGGGGTGTTCCTTTTTTTTTTTTTTATTTTTTAATAAAACAAAACAGAGATAACTTATAAAATAATAATATTTTATATAGGACATATATATATCAAAATGATCAGGAATATTCCTATCATTTGAACATTTTCAAAGGCAAAATCCAAACTTTATTGAAATTCATTTTCTCAAATTCAAATAAAATTCAGATTTGAATCCAAAACTTTTGGCATTGTTTTCTTGACATATTTGGAGTGTCATGTTACTCCTCTCATACTTTTTCTCAAGTAGTTGTCAGGCATAGTTTTGAAATGAATTCCACTTGCCAAAATTTGAATTCAAATACCAAAACTCAATTTTTGAAAGGGGGTTTCAAGGCACTTTCAAATGACTTTCAATTTGATACTTTTTAACTTCCAACTCATATTTCATATAATTGAAGAAGTCATCTTATCTTCCCTCATGAAAATCATTGAGTTGCATAAAGCTTTGAATTTGAAATATTCTCAAATGAAATTCAAATCTTTTCAAAACTCTTTTCATTCCAAATGGAAGAAGTCATGTCATCTTCACTCTTGGTTTTGGTGTTGGAATGAATTTGAATTCATTGAGATCCAAAAGGCAAGGAGAAAGTTTTGGGAAAGTCATTTCATTCCCTCTCATTCTACTTTCAAAAGTTTCAAATTTCACTCAGTTTCACTCAATAAATCAGACAACAAGCATAGTTATTTATCTAATATAACATTCCAAAATTTAGAATTTTGGGATGTTACACTTGGAGTTCATGTCAGAAGACCCTCGAGGAGGCCAGGAGATAGGAGGGCGCCCCCCCCTACTGGGCGCGCCCCCCTGTCTCGTGGGCCCCTCGAGCACCTCCCGACCGACTTCTTTCGCCTATATTTTCTCTCGTACCCTAAAACATCGAATATCAAGATAGATCGGGAGTTCCGCCGCCGCAAGCCTCTGTAGCCACCAAAAATCTCTTGGGAGCCCTTCCTGGCACCCTGCCGGAGGGGGGATCCTTCACCGGTGGCCATCTTCATCATCCCGGCGCTCTCCATGACAAGGAGGGAATAGTTCACCCTCGAGGCTGAGGGTATGTACCAGTAGCTATGTGTTTGATCTCTCTCTCGTGTTCCCTCTATGGTATGATCTTGATGTATCCCGAGCTTTGCTATTATAGTTGGATCTTATGATGTTTCTCCCCCTCTACTCTCTTGTGATGAATTGAGTTTTCCCTTTGAAGTTATCTTATCGGATTGAGTCTTTTATGAGAAAACTTGATGTATGTCTTGCCGTGCTTATCTGTGGTGACAATGGGATATCATGTGCCACTTGATGTATGTTTTGGTGACCAACTTGTGTGTTCTGCCCATGAACCTATGCATTGGGGTTGGCGCACGTTCTTGACTCTCCGGTAGAAACTTTGGGGCACTCTTTGAAGTACTTTGTGTTGGTTGAATAGATGAATCTGAGATTGTGTGATGCATATCGTATAATCATGCCCACGGATACTTGAGGTGACAATGGAGTATCTAGGTGACATTAGGGTTTTGGTTGATTTGTGTCTTAAGGTGTTATTCTAGTACGAACTCTTGAATAGATTGATCCAAAAGAATAGCTTTGAGGTGGCTTCATACCCTACCATAATCTATTCGTTTGTTCTCCGCTATTAGTGTCTTTGGAGTGACTCTTAGTTGCATGTTGAGGGATTGTTATATGATCTATCTATGTTATTATTGTTGAGAGAACTTGCACTAGTGAAAGTATGAACCCTATGCCTTGTTTCCAAGCATTGCAATACCGTTTACGCTCTCTTTTATCATTAGCTACCTTGCTGTTTTTATAATTTCAGATTACAAATACCTTTATCTACCATCCATATTGCACTTGTATCACCATCTCTTCGCCGAGCTAGTGCACCTATACAATTTACCATTGTATTGGGTGTGTTGGGGACACAAGACACTCTTTGTTATTTGGTTGCAGGGTTGTTTGAGAGAGACCATCTTCATCCTATGCCTCCTACGGATTGATAAACCTTACGTCATCCACTTGAGGAAAATTTGCTACTGTCCTACAAACCTGTGCACTTGCAGGCCCAACAACGTCTACAAGAAGAAGGTTGTGTAGTAGACATCACATCCCCATCCCCATCTATTCCCTACACTACAAAAAATACACTTCCGTGATGATACGTGTTTGTCACAGTAGGTCACGTTTTTTGTCATGCATGTACATCCATGACAAATTTATGACAGAATCGAGATAGTCATACCTGTGTTGTCGTAGAAGTGTTCGATGACATTACCAAAATTATCATCACGGAAGTGTCCACTTCCATGACGATAAATCGCGCGTCATAGAAGTGCTTTCGTCAAGGGTGACCGACACGTGGCATCCACCGTAACGGAACGCCATTAAGCTATCGGGTCGGGTTTTGGATCCGATAACCCGTTAACAGCCCCTGCCAATGGGCATTTTCCACGTGTAAAATCATCATTGGCTGGAGGAGACACGATGTCGTCCGCTACCGCACAGTGTCACTCATCCAATGGGCGAGACGCGCCTATAATATGTTGACACGTGGACCGGCCCATCAAGTTTAAATGGGCCGGCCCAACTAAAGGCCCACAAGATTTTGCGGACCATAATGGGCCGGCCCTGCTAAAAGCCCACGAAATTTTGCGGGCCATAATGGGCTGGCCTAGCTAACAACCCACAAGATTTCGCGGGCCATAATGGGCCGGCCCAGGTAAAGGCCCACAAGATTTTTGTTTGCCATAATGGGCCGGCGCAGGTAAAGGCCCACAAGATTCTTGCGGATCATAATGGGCCGGGCCGGCTAAAGGCCCACGAGATTTCGCCGACATTAACGGGCCGGCCCAGCTGTAGGCCCACAAGAATTTGAGGGCCCTAGTAGGCTGACCCATTAACTGTCTGCCATGTTTTGGGCCAAATGCCGGCCCATATTTGATCCGGTCCATTAATGGCCTGCCACGTTCCGGGCCTAATAGTGGCCCATATGAGATCCGGCCCGTTAAAAGCCTACCACGTTCTAGGCCAAATTACGGCCCAGATCAGGTACGACCCTTTAAGAGGCTATGGGCTCAATTATGGCCCATATCAGATTCGGCCCGTCAACTGGACACTATGCTTTTGGGCCCACTTGCTAGAGGCCCACTTAGTAATTCGGCCTGGCATTAGTTTTGGCCTCTTAAGGACCCGTTTAACATTTCGGCCCTATATTAATTTCAGCCTGTTAAATGCCCGTCATATAGTTGGGCCTAACTACGGCCCGGTTTGCATCCGGCCTGCTCGCAGCCGATATCTGATTGGGCCAAACAAGGACCGAGACAATTTTGGCCTGTTAAAAGCCCGTGATTTGATTCGCACAATCATGGGCCGGGGTTCATTTCGGGCTGCTGCCGCCCGTTAGCTGTTCGACGCGTTTCAGCCCAACCTACATCGTGATTGCATGACAGCCCGATTATGTACCGTAATTTTACGGTTTGGCGGTTCTTCGCGAAGACGATAAAATAACTGCAGCATCGTGAATAAGAAAAAACCTAGACTATACAATAAAGAAATTACAGCATATTACATCCACTAGGCATCAAAGTTCGCCACTATGATAATAAAGCACAAGCAGACAGCAGATTACATACACTGGGCATCAAAGATCGCCACCAGTGCAAATAAACACGCCGACAAAATAATATACAAAACCGAGAGCACTTCAATAGAGTTCAAGAAAGGTTAGCCCTGCTGGAGAGCTGCAACACAAGCAGCTGAGCAAGATGATGAGACTGCGCTTGTTCAACACTGAAATCTTCCTCACTCTGAAAGATAAACAAGCAGACAGATGACAGGTTTTGCACATAAAAGTATCAGTGTTGACAATTCATCACATTTCTTCTTGATTTAATAAAGTGACACAGTTTAAAATTTCATTAACACAATATGGTATTGTTCAGGTCAAGACATGGCAAGAAATGACATTGTGAAGGAGTTGGCAGCTTCACGACACCACCGGATTACGATCAAGAACTCATAAGTATGAATGGTTAGTGTCTTTCAATTTATCCCATTTCAGATTGGCAAATAAAGAAACGGTTTAAATAATACTCCCTCTGTCGATTACTCGTCATCAAAATGGATGTGTCTAGAACTAAAATACATCTAGATACATCCATTTCAATGACAAGTATTTTCGGACGGAGGAATAGTAGAATGATATGACATTGTTCATAGTTAAGACATTGCAGAATATGACATTGTGCTGTAGTGGGTAGGTTCACCACACCACTGGATTACGGATGAAGAACAGAAGCATACATGCAGTGCAAAAGAAGATCACTTACTCTATATACTTTAATTTACATGGTATGAATAAGGAACTTGGCTGTACAACTGAAAACTTAAATTGATAAAGGACAAACTTTTGTTTATGAACTACTCCCTCCGTTCTAAAATAGATGACCCAACTTTATACTAACTTCAGTACAAAATTGGGTCATCTATTTTGGAACGGAGGGAGTACATAATAAACTTTAAACATGCAATTTGATGCAAACATCAAAAAATAAACAACTGTTGCAGTCATGCCTGACCAAATATATACAACAAAGTTTGAAGGCTTGAGATGGACAAACTTACATTATTGGTGAAGACTGGCTCTATAAAGGCCTTGTCCATTCTGATGGGGGGGGGGGCAATTCAAGAAGTTTACCACGGAATCTTCTTCATAAGCATTGCCTTTATTCTACATTTTGTTAAGAGTAAATATAAATGTGATAATATACAAAAAAATGGAGAATATTTAAGATAAGATGAAGAGTGATGCTACATAACCAAGTAGCTATAAATGTAAGTGCAGCGATACAGGCAAAAGGTACAGCGAAGAGCAATGCATAGCTAAACTTCTTCAGTACCAACCTTACGGTAAGAGTAAATATAGATCTGATGTGTAGAAAATGGAGGAAAAGGAAAATAAGCTGCAGAGTGATGGTACATGAACAACTACTGTCATTATAAGTACATCGATAAATGACAGCATGTACTTACAAGAACAATGCGAGCTAAAAACATTGGCATTGGATCTTGAAGAATTTGAAGCGAACAATTGATAAGCAAGCTATCATGCATACTGCTGTCACATAATGAACCAGGTACGTATGCAAGTACAGTGATATAGGACAACAGGTACTAACAAGAGCAAAGCAGCGGGCATCATATTTGCGATATCCTGTCGTTCTTTTCAAACTGGAATTCTTCTTCGAGCAGATTTCCTACAAACAAGATCCGTAAGGCACATGCGGAAAAGTAGAAGTTCAAATTGTCAAGTGATTTCAGAGACAGTACCTCATCCTGGGAATGAGACCAGTGCATAACAATGTTTTTCCATTCAATGTCTTCTAAATTTAGCACAGGAGACTTCACCGGAAATTCGTTTATAGATTTGCCACCAAAGTGTGATTTCCTCAGGGATACTGCTGCAATGCTTCCTTGAAAAGCACAAGCAAGCTTTCCTCGTCATGTCTATCCAGATTGACCCTCGCCTAGTTACAACAATGTAATGTAAATCATTGATGTGTTCAATCAGCAGAAAACAGGAAAATAATAACCATGAATAATAACACTTACACGTAAGTTGGACAGGAAGATGTGAAAATGGTGTTTGTCTTCACAATAATCTTCCCATGATGGGAATATATGCACGTAGCCCTAACAACATTGAAAGCATTGTCTTTTAAACTGGGAATAAATGGAATGGGGTTCCAATCTGCAGGAATTGGTCGTCTCTGCAGTTGGGATAGGTCTTCGGCCGGTGGATTTGCTGTACTTTTTGCTGGAGTGGGACTTTTCTGTGGTACAGCTGGTGCTATGGCAAATGAAATCGGTATACCTTTTGCTGGAGTGCAGGTCCTGTGTGGTGGGGCTAGTGGTGTGGCCAGCGAAGTATGGGTACAGTCTGCTGGAGTCGGTCCTACGTTTTGTGTCACAGCTCTATCGAACATGGTAAAGAAGAGCAAGTAGATTTTGGATAATAAAATGTTGGTTGCACAGTGCCCACACATGATGAACCAGAGCGCATGAAGAATGCAACTCCCAGCTGTCTCTCGACCATTTCAGGCGGTTGGATGAAGATCCTCGTCTCCTAACCCTTCTTCTTCCTCGTCTGTGATTCTTCCCATACTGAGACACCAAGACGGGCACCGGCGGACCACCGCCCCCACCGCCTGTGTTCCTCCGCCACCCCACCCCCACCCACGCCGAGTTTTGTTTGTTCGTGAGGCCCCACAACCACCCGAGCCCTTGGATCGCATCGCGAACTCCGTGAGCTCTGAAAAATCGATCGACCCAATTTTGAAATTTAGTCTGCTGTGACTTAACTAGTGTGGAATATAAAAGGGGAAAACCATAAGCATTGGGAGTATAGTGTTGAGCGTGCCATGGCGGATCTAGAGGTGCAAATCGGACAAAGTCAACTTCGCAACCAAGACAAGAAATCAGAGTAAAGCAGTGGCGATCTATTTTCTTGCTGCGATAAATAAGTTGAGCAGATACGAAAGAGTACCTCCTATGGTGCGGCGCCGTGTACGCATCTGGTGAGAATTTGACGGTGCTGCGGTAGCGATGGCTGTCGGCAGCGTGGAAGCAGATCTAGGAGGGTAGACGGTGGCGGCAGGGCGCGGTGGACGAGACGGTCATAGGAGCGACGCCGGCAAGGTGGACGACGGCGGGGATGAAGCGAGAGGACGGGATGCAAGGATCCCGGTCCAAAGGCATGGATGAGAGAGGTCGGTCTCTTGTAATGGACGGCGGCGTCGGGGTATCAGCTCCGGCATGGTGGAGGAGGACTGCGGTGGATGGGGTGGCGGACGGCGGCGTACGGAGGAGGGTGGGGTGGAGAGGGTGTTTTGGCGCCCACGGAGTACGAATGGGGAAAAGGGAGGTAGAGAGGAAGGGGGGAACCATGTAGTCAGGACGCGCTTGTCTCAAATGCGAGGAAATTTACAAACTTAGCCCCCGTTTCAAATATCTACTACGTACATCACAACAACATTAGTCGGTTGGGGCTAGGACGGTAATCTCGCATACACCGAATATTTGCGGACGAGAGTTTGTTTTTGGCGCCCACCGTGTATGAATATGAATCGGGGAGGGAGTCGATTTCGGCCGAGGGCACACTGTGTTTTGGCGCCCACCGTGTATGAATACGGGTGAGAGGCGGTTACGTCACGTTTGGGTGAAATTACAAACCTACCCCTATCGAAACCTATAGAAATCCAGCGCATAGGCTTTGTGCGGCAGGGATAGGCAGTAGTGATTTCCATCTCGCAGATTTTGGTTTCGGGCGGTTACTGCGACTTTCCCCGCTTCGTTCAAATTTTGCATAGTGCACGTTTACCGTGCCAACTCAATTCGAATCCCGTTTGTATTCTACTATTTTTTTCGGGCGGGATCCATTTTCAATTGGAATTACCTTCTATATACATCATTTTTTACATATATACTTTCAAAAGCACAACAAAGAATTCTGCTCCTTTATATGTATAATATGATTTACAAATACAACGATCTCGAAATCTTAAGGTTGAATTCGAAAAAATTTAACAAAATTATCTTCTACTAAAATGTATGGATCAGTAATATCTACATATTAAATAACATAGATGTGTGTGAATTCATATGAGTATGCATGTTTGATAGATCAATTTTGGTTCGAGTATGGATTACATGTATCATTATCTCGAATTCAAATATTTGAATCCCTTTTTTGTTCACTCCTTTCACGCCCATCTCTCTCGCATGCATGCTCCTTCAAGTAGCCATCACTCTCTTTTCTCCAGCTCACCCGCACGCTCACTTCATGTTTCTCCTATCCTCGCAAACATGGTCTCTCGGCGTCTCCTTGAGAAGTGTCACACTCTCCCTATCATTATACATTACACGGTTTTCATTATCTCTCACGTCTCTACTGTTCTCTGGTATCACTCTGTACCTAAGCTTTCTTTTTCACCGCCACACACACAGTCTCCACTCGTCTTTCACTTTGTCTTTCTCTCTATGGGATTCTCTCACACACCCTATATGTCTCTACATATGACTCATACCACTAAAATTACTCTCTCTCTCTCTCTCTCTCTCTCTCTCTCTCTCTCTCAGACACAACATTTGTTGCAGTCTCCTTTTCGTCTCCATCCCAGATTGACACCGATCAGACAACCTCGACTACCGTCTCCTCTCTCTCACAGACACACACACACAACTCCTGCTTCCACCCCCTTCTCGACTACCGTCTCTCTCACACACACAAAAAACTCTCGCTTTCGCACCCCGACTCGTATTTCTCTCACAAGCATTTATCGACTAGCTAGCCTCTAGATAGGTTTATACACCCGCACACTCATGCTTCTTGCATCTATGTAGCTTTTTCTTCCCTTCTCGAGACACGCCCTCTCGATCGTGCACACACACACTATCGCCTCATTTTAAGCTGATACCTATCGCACACACACTACTTGTGTCTTTGTCACACATGCACTCCGTCCTCCTCCACTCTCCCTCTCTCTCTCTCACACATGGGCTTTTTGCAACAATTAGCAAGATGCCATGCGTTGCACGGAACATCAAGATGCATTTGTATGAGTAGTTTATCTTGTGGGGGAAAAGGATGAACGAGGAAAGACCTTATTTGCAAATATGGAGAGGGGTGTGGGTATCTTTTTGCAAAATTGCCATAGTTTCCTTCCTATCCGTCAGATATAGATTGGACGGCCTATATTGCAGGATGGCAGACACACGATCATCACCGACAATGCTTTTTATAAGAGTAGGGATAAAAAATAGAGTTGGTGATGATGGTGGGCCTGCCATCCTGCAATGTAGGTCGTCCAATTTATATCTGACGGATAGGAAGGAAAATATGGCAATTTACCCACACTCTTCACCACATTTGCAGATAAGGCCTTCCCTCGTTCATCCTTTTCTCCCACGAGATTTTGATGTTCCATGCAACGCACGGGCATCTTGCTAGTAAGAGTAGAAATTAGACATACTCCCTCCGTCCGCGAATAAGTGTACATCTAGCTTTTGTCTTAAGTCAAAGTTTTAATACTTTGACCAACTTTCTAGGGAAAAGTAGAAGCATTTATGGCACTAAATTAGTATCACTAGATCTGTTTTGAAATGTACTTTGATAATATACCAATTTGATGCCATATATGTTACTACTATTTTTATAAAGTTGGTCAAAATTTTAAAACTTTGACTTAGAATAAAAGCTAGATGTACACTTATTCGTGGACGGAGGGAGTATACCACTTCTCGAATCTTGAAACCAACAACATGGCTCCCTTATCTCATCAAAACCGCCAAAGGAATATATTTTGAGTGAAACATAACATATTTTTAGTGATATACGTATTTCAAAACTAGACTTTTTTCTATCAAATCGGTGAATATGTATTAATCTACTTTCATCGTGTGGCAGCGCATTGGCACATTTCTAGTAGTTACTATAATTTTTGGACACCGGACAAGCGGTGGAGTACATATCGAAGAGAAGAGGCGCGCATGCGATTGACCTCTCGCTATCTCGCACACATGAGTGTTACGTAAAGGCGGCGTTAACAAATAAACCCTAAAACCCTAGGTGCATGATTGCTGCATTCATGGTACCGGTGCGTGGTGGAGCACCTTTGTAGGAGTTGATGGTCGGGACCACAGGTGAACGACTTGGGCGCAGATGGCTCGCCAGATTGCCACAGAACCGAGTAGCCACGTTTAAAATGTTGTTTTTAAGCGGGGTTAAGAGTTCCGATTTTAAATGGCACATTATAAGTAGTAAGTAGTTTTAGAGCGATTGGTATGGGCGAAAATGGAATTCATAGTACTACGTACCTCCTTGGCGTATGGTTGTATGGGTTTATGTTACGAGATGTTGAACCCGGTAGTTCTAGGGCAAATACTATGGTTTAGATTTAGATGCTGGTTTTCGAATCGGAAGAAACCCTCCTTTGATTAAAAAACTACTACCTCCATTCTGGTTTACTAGTCCCCATCGTACTTTGGGTCAAAGTTTGTCCATGAATTTTACTTGTAAAATGTGAATGGAAAACAGATTTTGTTATACCCAAAAAAAAGGATGGAGGGAGTGATTGCTCGACACGGACGCGACCTCTCATAGCGCAGGCATTGAACCAACACGCCGCCAAGAGGGCCGCTTCGCTGCAGAGCCCGGCTGAGCACGCCTCCTCGCCGCGTGCAACCAGCTTAAGACTGCCTGCCGCCGCCTTCATTGAATCCAGGCGTGTTCGGCAACACGCCCTTCCATGAGCGGCAAGCATTTTAGAACACAAAAATGACTAAAATATAATTAATTTACGCATGGTCTTGACTTGTTGTGCTCGCAGACCGTAGCAGGAACTAGTAGAGGTTTTTCTTTATTTATAACTCTCCTCACTTTTTTTGGCTTTGAAGTGAATCATGGTTGTGGACATTATGTATGAATGTGCGGATATCTGTGAACATGAGTTTGATGTGGAAGTTGGACTTGGAATGTCGGGCTTGCGCGTGAACTATACCATGTCCAATGCTTAAATCATTATTGTTTGGAAAGTAATTGCTGTTATTACATGACCCAAAAAACATTTTGTGCCACATCGGTAGATGCACGACATCACAACAAGCATCTTGTTGGATAAACATTTGAACCTAGCTATTATGAAGGAAATTTTGTATTGACAACAGTTTTAGATAGCAGGAGACGCCTAGCCTGCTCTGCCTCTGCTAGCTTATTTCTGGCTTCTTCCATCTCTTCTTTGGCTTGGGTGAAGAGAGCATCTGATTGCTCTTTTAACTTCTTCAGAACTCAGCTACATTCTCAAGGGCTCTGCGCTTTCTTTCAGCCTTTACTAATGCCACGAGGACACGAACAGTGGACGACTCCACGGCTTGTGTGTAATCCAGCATCATCGGGAATTTGCACCTTGTGTCTAATCCAACATCATTAGGGAACTGGCACCTTGTGTGTAATCCAGCCTCATTTTGGAAACATGATCTCTAGGTTGACCATACTTCCCTCCTCACAGGAACTGCATCCTGACATGAAGTTACTTCTTTTTTAGATCAATACTCAGATAAACCTAGATCCATTTAGTAGAAGCCAGATAAACAGATCTCGGAGAAGTGAATTCAAAAGGAAAAGAAATATAGAAACAGACTACACGGTGAGAACACACACTTCCTACATCAAGTTAAAAACGAAAGCATTAGGACGATTAAGACTCTTCTTATTACACATCGAAGAACACCACGCTTAAGAGAAACAGAAACTACAACATATACACATCGAAGAACACGAGGCTAAACGAAAGTAATTGAAAGGGTGTTACTTACCAAAGCTCGTTTTACAGGTTCGGTGCACCTCCTCTTTAACTTGCCATGCTCCTTGAAGATGTCCCGAATATCCCGTGTTTGGTCTTCATTGCTCCTCTACATGTTCACACTCGTGGTTTCAAAATCTCAACATGGGAAGAAAAATACTACTAGTAATACTCGCGCATCTTGTGGGCAACATTAAAGCACTCGCCATGTTAGAGCATCTCCAACAGAATCGCAATGCGCGGCGCTTTTAAAAAGCGTTTACAGTGCTGAGATCGAGAAGTAGATACTAGAGAGTAGAGGATAGTTCTTAGCATAGATAGATACAAAAAAGATAATTCAACAACTCCTCGTCGTCCGACTGCTCCTCGGTGATGTCCTCCTCCAACGTCTGACTGTAGGCGTGAAGATACCGATCCTCGTCGGATTCCCAGGGCGACGCTGCTCCTAGCCTCATGTTGTATTGAGCGTACGCTTTTTGCCTATGCTTGTCCTCGCGATAGGCGGCTCGCTCCGCCCTCCTCTTATCCCTCTCCGCCCTCCTTTGCGCGCAGAACTCGCGCTCGTTGATGATGTCCTGCGGGAAGTGTTGGCGCCACAGCACAATGGCTTCCTCGTCCATCTCGGCGATGCCGAGATGGTACTCCCGCCTCCGGTTGTCGCGACGATCCTCGTCGGTGCTAAGCCGCGGCAGAGGCGCGAGCTCCTGCGCCCGCTCCTGCGTCGGCACGTTGGGGAAGTTCAATGTTCTATGAGGCCACCAGAGGCGCCACGCCGCCGCGTCGTACGCGCGGGCGGCCTCGGTGGCGGTGTCGAAATTGCCGAGGCCGAGGCGCATCCGGATCTCGGCGGAGAAGCCGCCGAAGGGGCGTGCGCGGACGCCGTGGTATCCCCAAGTTTCTCGGCGACGCGGCGGCGGCGAGGCAAAAAAGAGCGGGTAGAGAGCGGTGGCGAGGCACAGAGCGGTGGCGAGGCACAGAGCAGTGGGAGGGCGTTGGATTTTATAAAGCGCGCCGGACGCCGCGCGCCAAAACTAGCGCATGCCCGGCCGGCCGCTTTTTCCCGCGCGCGTGCGATCCTTTCCCGACGTCTCTGCTATCTCTACTCTCTTATCTACGGTTATATTTATTTTATATTTAATATTTAATATTTATCTCTACTTCCTTTACTGTCTACTTTTTTTCTCTATACTTTTTTTCTTGCAATATAGGCCGTCCGATTTATATCGGCGAGATAGGAAGGAAACAAATGGGAATTTTGCAAAAGATACCCATACCCCTCTCCAGTTGCAAATAAGGCCTTCCCTCGTTCATCCTTTTCTCCCACAAGATAAACTACTCATACAAATGCATCTTGATGCGTGCAACACATGGGCATCTTGCTAGTTCTAAAAACCTTTCCATCATTTGCCACAGTGCTGGTTGCAGATGAAAAACCTACCCAAGCACAGCGCGATACACGAGCGGCGCACAATTACAAGCTGATATTCTGTTGGAAAATGGAGGCTATAACCAATTACTTTTACGGGAACAATAGCACCCAGGAAAATTGAAGGGTAGGTATGAACAAAATTGGAACTGCACATGTACTGCTAAGTGATTCAATACACACATTACCAGTTGAGGAGGAGAACGATGGTCATGGCGGCCTCTGTGAGTCATGGTCGGCAATGGGAGTCATTTCATTGTCCATGATGGTGGTACTTCTGCGCTTGGCGTTGGCTTCCGGGAAGAAGATCCGAGACCGTGGAAGACGATGCCGGGGAAGAGGCTCCATCTACTACGACGACGGTGGACCGGCTCCAGTGTGGCGTACGAGGTCGCCGATGAGGCAGATGCACTGCGGTGGAAGAGTGCGCTGATGTAAAGGGGAGGAGCACGAAGGCTGCGGTGCCGTGGAGAAGTCTATTTTGCGGTGGGGATAGAAAATGGGAGTATTCAGGTGTACTACTCTGGGTGCCGGGGTGGGGCTGGTTGGGTAGGGTGAACCTGAAGTTACGAAAACAGCCCCCTACCAAGCGTCGTACGTAGGCCTGTTCCGAAGGCTATGATGGTAACTTCCCACTGCTCGAATCAGGGTCGCGGGAGATTTTCCCGCCGACCTCAAAATTTTGTGATACTGGACTCCCCATGTGGCGTGTTGAGTGATTCGGCTAAGCAACTAGCGAGTAGTAGTAGTAAACTCTGCATATTAGGTTTGACCGAAGTCAAACTTCCTAAAGTTTGACCATGTTTATATAAAAATATAAACATTTACCATAACAAATATGTATGATGTGGAAACATTCAATAATGAATCTAATGGTATTTATTTGTTATTGTATATGTTAATATTTTTGTTATAAGCTTTCGAGAGTTTACAAAACTTGACTTTGACCAATGCTAATCGTGGACTTAAATAAAAGCGGAGGAGTACACATTTGTTTTCTTAGTTTGTAGTGAACTAATCATTTGTTGAAATTGTGAAATAAATATATTAGGCTATTGACTTGAATGTAATGGTCTATACAATTCAATAGTTACAATCATTGTCGAATCCCAAGATGTATACAAGGTCTATAGTACTTCACAACATTCTCAAACTCACATAATCCCGGTCAAATGAGAATCTAAATGCATTTCATAGTTATTACTTTGTAGGATGCAACAAAAACAACCAAAACTCTACATCAGCCATTATAGAAGCAACATTTTGACATATCCCATTGTGTGAATGAAACGTGCAGAGAGAGCTTTTGAAGATGGAGCAGATAGGGCGGGAAAGATTGTATGTATGTGGTAGAGAGAGTTGGAGACAAACATAAAGAGACACACACACACACACACACACACACAGAGAGAGAGAGAGAGAGAGAGAGAGAGAGAGAGAGAGAGAAAGAGAGAGAGGAGTTAGGTCTGTGAGAAAGATGGAGACATGTAATATCGTGATTACAGATCGTGGAAGGAGAAGAGACAACATGTTTGATGAGAGAGCTGGAAAAACATGGACGAGAGGGAAGGATCTCATGGGTTGAGAGATTGAAAATTTTGTGTGGGGAGAGAGGGATTGGTAATTTTGTGCAAGAGAGAGAGAGAGGGGGGGGAGGAGTCGGTCACCCGTCGTCACATCACCCTGCTTCCAAATGACCCGCATTCTCTAGCGTGGTGTGGTCGCCATCTTGATCTGCTCGATGCCCTCTTTGAAGATTGAGGTGTTGTGCATGTTGGGGTGCAAAGAAGCACAAGCGAGTGGTCGCCGTATAACCTTGGATGGGGATGAATTGTGTGCTCGGGGAGTGTGTGTGTGTGTTGTGTTGTGTGTGTGTGTGTGTGTGTGTGTGTGTGTGTGTGTGTGTGTGTGTGTGATATTGGCGAAAACAAACCTAAGGAGAGAAATGGGTATTCACGAAGAGATTGCGCGGGCCTTGAGGTGGGCAGGGACCGAGTGAGGGTGTCAAAATGTGCGCGTTGATGCATATGTTGCATGCGATCGTGCGAGGGACGGACGAATCGAGAGAGATGGTTGTTGTGTTATGGATGCTCCTCTCTCTCTCTCTCTCTCTCTCTCTCTCTCACACACACACACACACACACACACACAAGTAAACTAGAAGACCGTTCTCTCATGTATACACAACGTATCGGCATCTGTCTATGTCTCACTCATGCATGATCGTTTGCACATTCACACCTCTCTATGTCTGTATCACACGCACACCGTCTCCACATTGCCCTTCCGCCACAACACACATATGGACACATACACACGTTCTCTCTCAGTCACACACACAAAATAAGTATTAAAAAAAACTAGGGCGCACCTAAAATGTCCAAATCCAAATAAACACAAACTGGAGATAAATTCGAATATATGGAAATATTGCAGCGTCAAGAACTTTCCCAGGAAAAAAAGTTGAGTAATATTCGAGGATTTCTTTCACACACACAAAAAGGTTCGGTGGATGTCCTTCGAGCGCGACACGGTAACGCACCGTTCAATCGACCGCGCGGCCGCGGTTCACGCGCTTGCACAGGATTCCGTATCGTGGGTGTGGTACTAACTTCAAAAAAAAAGCGCTGCCTAAGTCTAATGTTTACGTGTACTAGTACGGTTTTCTTTTAAGTTTGACCAACCTCATATAAAACTAAAGTAAGCTCCCATACGCGCACTCATCGATACGCCAACAATTTCTCGCCCATCACCGCCGTGTCACCGCCATCCCTGTGCCATGAAGCCGAAGGCTCGCCCGCTCACGTCGTCTGCAGTCCCTCCTCTCCATGTCGCCGCGCTGCCAAGCACGCGAGCAGCTGGTGGAGCCGCGTCTATGCATGCAGCGTACGAAGAGGAGGACGAGCGCGTGCTCCAGCACGCCGGCGAGGAGGAACTAGTGTGTCATTGTCGTCTCCGCCAGCAGCGGAGGAGCGCATGGTGGCTGTTCTGGGCGGAAGCGATCGCAGCAGCGTCGAGCCCGCAAACCGGGTGCGGACGCGGAATCTACCTTTGAGACCTTGAATGCCACGTGGATCCTGCAATCTGAAGGAGCAATTTGGGTGAGTCAACTCATGTGAGCCGTTTGATGAAACATGGATGGCTAGAAGGGCTTCTTCCACCTCTTTTGTCGTCTTGTTCCTTCGCTCCGTCGAACTTCTTTCACAAATCGACTGACCCAAATTATACTACTAGTACGAACGTATTAAGTACAGTGGGAACACGAAGGTACGAGCAGTAGTACCAACTGCAAGAAGAACAGTAGTAAGACATAGTACTAGTACTACTGTACGTACTAAACAGTTCAAATAACGAGAAATAACATAAACATAGTTCTGCTGGGGCCTCAGCACAACACACCCTTGAAAATAAACTAAGCAACTAGTCAGCTTGACACTGCGGTAGAACCAGCATGAGCGACGGCACTGCCACCTACTCGAGTCCGAGTCCACGTCCTCGACTTCGTCCTCGTCCCTCTTCCTCTTCCTCTTCGCCGGCGCTTCTTTGCTTAAACCGGACCTTTGGGCTCGCTTCTTCATCCAACCCATGTAGATATTTAAACAAAGGTAGGCATCCATTGCTGCGTCACGAGATGTGATCTTCATCTAATGTCTTCGACTCCCATGCATGATGAAACTCGTGATGAGGTTTCTTGATTTAGCGTCTGAAGGATCAATCATGGCTGCTGCCGAGGTCAGCATTGAAGGTTGAGAGGAGGACACCAGGCTTGCCTTCTAGAGATCGAAGGGCTGGCCTACAGCAGAGACCTATCCGACGCAGGACTTCTTTGTCGTTCTTAAAGCCTCTGATGAATTTCACTCTTTTGTCCTTGAGGAAGTTCTTAAAATCCTGGCACTCAACGTCGGCATGGCATATGTGGTAGACCAAGCAAGCGTTATGTCATAAACCCGGATCACGGCGGGCTTCTTCCTCTCTTAGTCCTTTAGATCCTTCTCTCGTCCCAGGACTGTGGTGTACTCAACATCTAGCCCAGCGACCCACTCATCCATTGAACTGTTGAACATGCGTAAGAAGCGAGCAAGCCATGCTTTCACCGTCGTGGATCCACGTGTGTAGATGACGATGAACTGATCGTCGGTGATGGCTCTAACCTGGTACTCAGCGGCGACCATGGAGATTTGGGAGGCCATGGATTTTGGAGGAGGGTTAGGAGAAGTTGAACTGTTGTACCCATAAAAACTGGGAGCGAACTAATGTGAAAGGGCGGAGACGATCGGGAGCGAACTGTTGTGAGGTAGAGTAGAAGACGGGACGAGTAGGGTGTCGAACAGCGTGGGGTTGCTGGCTTTCCGGTGGATAAGCGGCTGCAAGCCCCAAAGAGTTCTCGAGAACTATCACGGGACCCACTAGATGTCATGTCTACTAGACCCATATCGTAGGCTGGCGGTATAGCTTCGCCTATTACGCGCCGCCATGCGGCGCGTGGATGTAACTTCACTTAATTCCGTCAACCGTCGCGCCTCCCGACCTTCGCCTCCCTCGCAGTCGCGCCTTTTGAGACTTCGACCGGCTAAAATGAGCAATTTTTTGCCTACTCCGCATGCATGATACTCCCTCTGGTCCTTTTTACTCCGTCAACCGTTTGCAAAGTGTTTGACCAAATATATACTTTTTAAAAACCACCTTATATTAATTAACCAGCCACACGGTACACTCATTCGATACAATATTCACCACACGAGTGATGCGTTATTTACAAGAATACCATCTAATCTATTGTCAAAGCTATACTTAGCGATTAAGTGTGCCACCTTATTGGCGAGCGGCTAATCTTTGACAATTGAAGATTGTTGATCAACTTCGAGATGCTCAACGCTTTCATCTTGAGTCACTCATAGCAGACTGTCATAGTCCCCGATGCAAGAGGCGCTACCACAAAAGCGCAATCAGTCTCTAAAATTACAGGATTATGAAGAGAAATACCTATGTAGAGACCGGCAATGCAAGCCCTAAGCTCCGCTTCCTCCATGCTTTGACAGGCATCAATGAAATCCCGACCAAATTTATACTAAAATATCAATATCTACAATCTGATTATAATGAGTATAAGAACTACATTTTATAATGAGTGTAAAAATATTGATTTGACATTGTGAATGTTGATACTCCCTCCGTCTAGGTGAGTAAGTCATCTTAGGCTGTGCACCGTGACCAAGGAGGAGGGAAAGCGAGAGACATTAATGTTTATTTGCTAATTAAATAGTATTGCATGCAATGAACTAACCACGCATGTCATGTTTGATAGTCTCAAGTCATTAAAAGCATGCACACCCTCATCTCTTATTGGTTGATATGTCAAGAAACAAGAAACGAGGTGAAGTTAATGCACCGCGCCTCGTGTTTTGGGATTATTTGGTTTTCATAAGATGACTTACACACCTAGCTATTAGAGTACCACTACCTCCCTTCTAGTTTAAAGGGCTCGACTCAAAATTTCACCTACTCTTAGCAAGATAGTAGAGGCGGTGGAATAGTTTTGAAGTCTGCAAAAGTACTCAACTAATGATGTCGTTCTTCACAAAAAATGTGTTTACCAATGCATGCATGAACACTAGTTAGTCTAACCCCCTCTCTTCTTTAATTCTTTGCCACATCAGCATGTTTGCTATTCCGTGTACCAGCTAAGATACCACCATGATGGCCAGCCTTAATCAACGCATGCAATAATTTAGTGCACCTTGAAATATGAACATGTGTGGGGCGTGTATGTTTTTAATGACTTGAGACTATACCTAGCCCGGCATGCAAGATGACTTATTATGCACCGTTCCCCATACTTGCAGGAAGCCCATTCGTCTCCAAATATTTTCCTCTCCATGTGTGGAAACAATATGCCTGCCAAACTCTCCTTCACCCTCCGGCGGTCCCACCACTCCACCCCGTGAGAAAAAATCTGCATGCATGACTCTCCTCCCCCCACGCTCGTCCAATCCGTTGTGACCAGCAATATTTCCACCCCTTCACTCCCCCGTAATTTATTCCAACAAATATGCCCACGTAGCTTTTACTTAACTTCAGGTGCATTGGGTCACTGACATAAGGGCCCAGCGGTGTCTTGGCCCACATGTCGGTGGCATAACTGAACCTGCAGATTAAGTCGATGCAACTCAGTCCATATCTTACGTGGGTGTGCCATTGCTCGCTATAAATACTGCGCCTCCCACGACATCACTATCTCCTCCCCCTCACGTTCACGTTCATCGCTATCTCCTCCCCCTCCCTCTCACGTCGACCACCATGGCATCTCCCCTCCCAACCCCTAGGAGCCCCTCGCTGCACCGCGCGGACGGTCACGCGTCGCCTTTCCGTTCCTCGCCGCCACTAGTCGAGGAGGACGCGTCGGCATTCCGCTCCTCGCCGCTACGCGACGCGTCGCCGTTCCGTTCCTCGCCGCCACTAGTCGAGAAGGACGCGTCGGCGTTCCGCTCCTCGCCGCGACGAGACGCGTCACCGTTCCGTTCCTCGCCGCCACTAGTTGAGGAGGACGCGCCCGCGTTCCGCTCCTCGCCGCGACGCGTCGAGGTGGACGCGTCGGCGTTCTCAATCTCGCCGGCACGCGCGTCGGAGGACGCGTTGGCTCCCCTTCTGAGGAGAATGCCGCGCGCCCGCCGAGCCCCCAGCCTTGAGGAGCTTTGGAAAGAAATGGATGTCGCCTTGTGGGAGGCTTTGCCTCCAGCAGAGCGCGCCAAAATAGAGCGGAGAAGAAGGCCGAGGAAGAGAAGCGCACAGCAACAAGCTTCTGGGAGATCTATGTCGCGTCCGAGAGAGTCAAGCAATTGGTTCTTTGGCGGAAGGCTCGTGCGAGGCCGTGAGGGTGGCGGAGGGCGCCGTGCCGACGCCTGAGTGCGGTCGGGCCCAAGCGCCTCATCTCGCTTGGCGATGCGTGGACCAGGTGCACGCTTCCAGCCAGGAGGAGTACTGTTGGCGCGAATCACCACACCGTGAGATCGCGATCGCCCGCCCGACAAGCCGCCAATCATCACCTCGCGAGTTGCGAGGCTGAGGAAGAAGCGTTGTGTCGGCGCTGAAACGGCCGTGCACCAGGGCACTCGTGGCGCGTCATAGCGCTCTGCGGCGCCGTGGCTTTTAGGAGGAGTATAATTTTTGTTTAAGTAAAGCGATCTCATTAGTTTTGGGGCGCAAATGATAAATCGAGCGTTCAGGAATTTTAGCGTCCTTAATTAAGTATGTAAAGGGAAAGTTTGGAAACGTTTTGTATTATTACACATTTTGCAAGTACGTGCATATAGCACAAACTTTACTATATACTATCGGACTACACTCTCTCTCTCGATATATGCTTGCAGGCTGTGCTACTCCCTCCGTCCAGGTCAATAAGTCATCTTTGGTTGTGCACGGTGACCAAGAAGGAGGAAGACTTGTACACCTAGGCGGAGGAGTACTACTATTACTTATATGCGTGCAAATGCACGTTTGAACATTACGATGTGATTTTTGTAAAAGTGGAAAAACAGCACTAGTCAAGCTTGTGAAACGATTCAATGCAAAACAAATGCAAAAATGCTCATTTGATTGTTTACTTTTAGCTTCCTTCTCTGTGGTTATTTCTCGTGCACCGTGACCAAGGAGGAGGAGAAAGCGAAAGCGTTAATGTTTATTTGCTAATTAATAGTATTGCATGCAATGAACTAACCACTGCATGTCGTGTTTGATATCTCAAGTCATTAAAAGCATGCACACTCTTTATCTCTTATTGGTTGATATGTCAAGAAACAAGAAACGAGGTAGAAGTTAATGCACCACGCCTAAGTGTTTTCGGATTATTTGGTTTTCGTAAGATGACTTACACACCTAGATGCACCGCGCCTAAGTGTTTTGAGTAACATTTTATCAGTTAAATCTTTGGTCAAAATTTAGCACAAATTACAATGGTGAGGAATAAACCAGGAAGGAGTAGTAGTTTAGAAGCCCAAATAAATGAGTGAGACGCCTTATTGTTACTCTCCACTGTGACTAGTCTTGTGGGAAAAGCTGGGGAAGCCGCCAAAAGAACTGGCCCTAGGAGTAGTAGCTAGGGATCGAGCATAGGAGATGAACCGGAGAAAGTAAATGCAGAGAGATGAAATGCAAAAAAGACGGAGGGATGTGATGGTTGCTTGTCCGTTTATTTTACCAGGCCATTTATTACTGGGAGTGGTTGGGTTTTGTGATATAGTAGTAAGGTGCCCGTGCATTGCACCGAAGAGTGAAATGCTTTGATCGGGGAGTTGTTTATTTTGACAAAGGATGTAGGGGTCATCTCATGTGTAACGGGTATCGATAGGTTTCTTCGGATATTATTTCATCTCTAGAGCTCACAAACATCTGGGTGAAATAGACAAAAAGGTATCTTTTGCAAACAAAAGCGTTCAACTGTTCAAACTGCATCCAAAACTTGTGAAGAAATAACACTTATTGTGCTTTGCAAGAAATGATCTTTAAGAATTAGTTTTTGAGTATCGATTGTTATACATGTTGGCTACAGATGACATGGCACTTTCTTATAGTCAAGAGTTAGCTATACTATTAAGTAATATTAACCATGCCCTTATACACCTAGGCGGAGGGATTAAATCAGGATGACTTGCAAGGGGCGGAGGAGATGTAAGAAATGGTTCATCGTAAGTCTTTCACCATCTTGTAGTAAAAATTCATACATGGAAGATTCTAGACTAAACCATAAACGGATACACTTTTATTCATGCGCGATACTCCAATAGAGCAAGATCCTGCATGGAAGTCTCCACATGCTTAGACAGCGGATTACATTGAGCGAAGACTAATGATCAACATTTAACTTGATAATGCGTATGTCCACGTGAACCTCCTTGGAGTCCCCGTGCACCGCGTCGGCGGGTAAAGGATGCCATGGGTTTTCCAAGTCCACATTGGCGGGATGGTCCCAGCTGCCCAGAGTCCAAGTTAGTTCGATGAGGCCGGTGTCGCCGCCCACGTGACCCGGAGGGGTAGTAACACTGACCACGCACCCGTACATCGGCCTCGTGTCAGTGTAAGCGTTAGCGGCGTCGCCCCTGACACACACTACAGAGACGGGGCGGCGGCCTGCACGGGCCTTGCCGGTGCCCATGATCAATAGGAAGACGCTGCCGTCCTCCTCCAAGACTAGCAGGCGGCGGTGATCCTCCAGCGACTCCGGCATGGTGAACGGGTAGCACGTCTCGTACTTGATGTTCTCCGCCAAGGGCCAGTAGTGACCGCTGCACGCATCCGTGGTGATGCACCATGTCCGGCCGAGCCCCAAAAGCGGAATCGGGCACTCATAGCGATGAGCGAAGGGCTCCTTGGAGGCATCGACCAGGCCGTCCATGAAGCAGGGAGTGGCTGCGGGGACGTTGCGCCCGATTGAATATGAGCAAGTTACTACAAGATTTAATCTGAATAAGCACAAAATAAATCATGACGGCTATAAGAGAGATGAAACTAATCATGTGGACTAGCATAGTAGTAGGATACAGAGTAGAGACATGAATTCTACCACGATTTCGAACAGGAAAGACAGAAACACATACGATGCAACGGGAGCAGCACCGTTGGCATTGATGTTGTCACCCATGTCATTGAGGAAGAGGTTGCCGAGGTCGGGGAAGAAGCCGTCATCGGTGAAGTCGTGGCTGCCAGCAGTCGTGAGAGTGCGCTCCCCAAATTTCAACAGCGCCCGCCGAATGTAGCGCAGGATGGAGTGGCTGTAGGGGACATTGCGACCGCCGAATGGAGCGCAGGAGCAGTACACGAAGCAGTAGATGGTGTCCTTACTAGTACTCCCTAGTCTCTATCTATCTATATCTACTCTTATCTACTCTTATAGAAAACCGAGTTGGTGATGATGGTATGCCTGCCATCTTGTAATATAGACCGTCCGATCTATATCTGACGGATAGAAAGCCAACTATGACAATTTTACAAAAGATACTCGCACCTCTCTCCACATTTACAGATAAAGCCTTGCCTCATTCATCCTTATCTCCTACAACCTCGTGCTCCTCCCTATGTCTCTATCTCTACTACTCTTCTTTGTTTTTTATTACAAATCGAATAGTGTTGCACCATCCGCTGCACGCCCGGCTGAACACGCCTCCATCATCACCAACTGAGTCTTTTATAGGAGTAGGAGTAGAGAAAAAAAACGAGTTGGTGATGATGGTGTGCCGTGCAATGCACGGGCATCTTGCTATTTTTTTTGCATATAAGTCCAAACACCACGTAGACACGGTCTTTAAGCACGGTTCGTAGTCGTTCCACGCTCGGGCATTGAAGTTTGTAACTATTTTAGATTAGAATATACTACTCCTCCGGTGCTAGTAGTAGAGCAGAGTTCTACTCTACTACTCTACTCTAGCAAGTTAGGGCATAATCTTGTAGTAGGTCTTGTAGGGAGTACCGATAATGTGATCACTCAAGCAAGTTATGCGCCATCGAGATGACCCTCGCTGCTGGTATGTGTCTCGTAAGTCAAGCGGCGTGTTGTAGTCATCATCACTGTCCACTTCCGCAGCACATATTAAGCTTCTCCATCTTTGTTTGCACATAATCTCGTCAAGCTTCCATCCCGCTAAAGCGCCTCCCCCTCATCTGAAACCCAAGCACTAACAATGGCAGAACCAAGCAGCGTCCGCGAAAAGAGTGGCTGGAATTTGCTCCCCACGAGGTAATCAAGCTCATTGTTTGGCGTGTGGACAATCTCGGTACCATGCCGCTCGCTTGGCGTGCTCGTCGTCGGGCTGTACCGTTTACTCAAAGCCCTCGGGCGGAGCTTTTAAAGCCAGCTCCTTGCTTGCGATGCCGCTGATCTTGAAGCGGCGTGTCACACAGCATAACGGTCGTAGGGTGGCGAGCATCAACCCCCTTCACTGTGATCCGATCCCCGTCAGCCTCAGCTACATTAACGGTATGTACTGGGTTGGCATGAACACGTCTTGGATGGTGCTCGTCGACGGTCGCGACAGCTGGATGCTCGTGGAGGTCTACACCCGGCGATTGATCCCCCTTCCTTCGATTAACACAACATTGCTTTGACACCGCGGCCTAGAATACTCGGAATCTTACAGTAGCCAACATGATACCAAGTTTGATTTGCTCAAGGTTGTAATCTGCCAAGTGCCCACAAGATCTGGGAATTATAAAGATTTCAGGCTAACTGCATTCTTCAACCGCGGTCTCGCCTATCTGACATGTCAATGCGGTAAGTGGATAAATCTGCACGTCCATCGCAGGATCATACATCCTCCATGGTTCTCTGATGCCATTGAACACAAGGGCTTCATTTACTGCTGTCGACTCCTTCTATGGCTGGGCGTATTGCTGGCCTACTCGATCATCGCTACAAGCGGCTGTTACGATGGTATGTTACTTTCCTATGATATCATGATGGCTTGCTTATATTACTGTCAACATTTACTGAAAAAATATTCATGCTCATAACATGCTGTTCTTAAGATTGACTAAATCAAGAGCCCTTTTTTATTTGACTCCAACTTGATATGATGTTGTAGGCGGCCTGGTGTCCCTACCCTTCCTAATCCCGAACCTTTCAAAGAAATGCGGCATGGCAGTTGCAGGTGGTTCTGGCTCGATCGAACGACGGCGAAAGATTGATGATCATTCGCGCGTGCGGACGTGTTGTTTCGCGGAATACAATCACGATCCTTTGCAAGGTCTTTGAGCAGGATCCCAGCTTCTCTGGGCCTTCGGAATTTTTGGTGGAGTCTGGTAAGTAGCCTTGGCACACGATCTCTGTTTGTCGGACTGAATTATCCGATTAACCAGGAGATAACCGACGGCAAGGATCATGATGGCAGCGCGATTTCGTTCATCAGGCAAAACTGTGTGTACACAGCGTACCATGCGTCTCTGCATGCACCATACCCTGATATGTGCCGCCACGCTCTGCAGCCCAAAGTAGGAGAGAGGTGCATGAAGTATCGGACTTCGACCTCTTGTTGGAGTTTCCCCGTCGAGGCACCCATCTGGTTCAAGCCGTCGACCAATCTCCACATCTTAATAAATAGTAACGTCTAAGCGAGCTAGTTAGTTAGATCGTATACTTGGTGTAGTAGGATCTTTATTTAGTTTGATGCATACATTTGTTCTTTTTGGTAGCCCTTTTGTAATGATGGTTGATGTTTGGTTTGGAAGAGAGAGCTGCGTCTTCACTCTTACGGCCTGTTCTTCGCTACATTGCACCCCAGCCCTGGTTGCTTGCTCTTGTTGTTTTCAATGTACAATCAGTAGTATATTTAAATCTGTTGGTTGAATATAAATGTGTTGTTAGAGCGACAAACACAATGTTTTGGAAGTCGTTGCAGTTCGATCCTTTAGTGCCCGTGCACTCGTAGCTCATACTATTTTTCGTACGGAACACATTTCCCACTTGTTGATAACATGCAGCCCACTAATGAAGGCCCAATAGAGAAGCCCATAATTTACTAGAAGGGACGTTCTCACATGAATCCGGCCCAGGTACATGCTCATGGTCCCCTAAACATAAATAAGTAAATAAATAAATAAAGCTAAATGCTCATGCACCAGTTCTTTGGGAAAATAGGTAGCCCAATATTTCTTTTTGAAGAATACCCAAGCTAGGCCTATTTATTTTCTCCGAATTACTGGGCTGCAAATCTTTCAAGGCGAGCAAATGGGATATTAGTTTTTTTGAATTTTGTTCTTCACGATATCTTATCGTATTTCATTGGATTTAACATTACATAGTACTAAATTATTTTTAAATTTGTTTTAGTATGGCTATTAATTTTGGATTAAGAATATTTAGTTCCCCAACAAAATTTCCCACATATTTAGTTAATTTTTGACCTAGTCTTGACGAGAAAATGGCGGCAATTCTAGAAATGGAAAAGCGGGCTGCAATAAGTTCCATATGAATTATAAAATGAGTAAAATTATAAAAATAATAGCAAATGGGCTGTACCGCCCACAGATTTGAGGCAGATTTGTTTACATAAGGCTTTGTCGGTGAACACACGATTCTAGCCGCCGTGCTTCTTCAATCTCGATCTTCCTGCTCCGCCGCCTAAACTAGCGCCCGGCGGGACTGCTGCTCCCTCCTCTTGTGGCCCATTGTGATGCCAGCGTAGGCTTCCCGGCCCACCCTACTCCCTCCGCTGGCCTGGCCGCCGCAATCAACTGCCTCCTTATTATGCGAAAAATGATTCCTCCCACGACATCTGGGCGCACGGTTGGGAGGCTAACACTGTGGGCCTACTACATTGGCGCGTCTGCACGAGGCTTGTCAACTTAGTCAACAAATGATTCTAGCAGCGATAACCGTTGGATTTGAATCGAGCGGTCCTGCTGCTTCTTCATCGCTGCTCTTCTTGCACCACCGCCCAAACCAGCGCCGGGAGACCGCTGCTCCTGCCTCCGGTGGCGGCTGTGCTGCCGTTGAGGCCTCATCGCCCCTACTACTCCCACCGCTAGCCAGGCCCTGCGGCGGCGGCAGCCTCACACCGCGGCTGAACCGGTGAACCCGGTACTCCTCTCGCGTGGGCATCCTTTGCGCGTCTTCCCGGCTCTGCGTCGTCCCCTTCCTAGGCCTCGCCGTCGTCCACCGCCTTGGTGCTCTCGGCGCGCGTGGTCAATGTGGTCAGCGACATTCCGTCGGAAATCTTGTGCGTGTAGAGGCTGACAGTGGGTCCGGGGCCACAGCCCAGCTTTTTGTGATTTGCCAAGTAAGTCGCTTTGTCGGGCTGTTGGGCTGCAAATCTTTAAAGACGAGGAGAGATTTCATTATTTGGCGAGAAAATGGCCCATCGATAATGAGAAATGGGTTGTACATTTTAAAACACATCAAACCGGCAGTTAGTTTCAAATATATTTTTTCATTTCGAGATTTTAAATTACATTAATTTTTATCGTGGAGAATTTGTTGGATTTTATATTGATATACATTTATTTTTAAAATCAGTTTGAATGTGATTCGAAATTTGGGATTAAAACAGTTTGGACCGCTTTTGAAATATGCAAAATTTCGTATAAGTTTTTAACCGTGGCCACAATATGGGCTGTAATGCTAACAAAAAGAATATGGGATCCAAAAAAAACCTTAAGAATTAGCAAATGGGCTGTAAATTATTAAAAATAATGGCAGATGGGTTGTATGCTATTTTCCACAGATTTGAGGCTTTCCTAAAAAAAAGGTTGGCCTTTACAGCAGTGGATTGTTGGATGGCCATCGAACGGCCGTCGTGCTTCTTCAATCTCTGCTCTTCCTACTCGAGCCGCTCAAACAAGCGCCGGCGGGACTGCCTGCTCCCTCCTCCCCGCGGCCGGCTCTGACAGCTCGGACCCACCAGTTATATCTTCATACGCATGGAAGTGCCTCCTTATTACGCACACAAAAATGAATACTCCCCACATTGGCTGGGACCCAGTATAGTGGCAGGCTGACTTGTGGGCCTACTAAGTTGACGGGGATGGAGGGCTTTGTCAACTTAGTCAATAGGCACGATTCTAGCTCCAGTGACCGTACGATGTCCATCCAACGGTTTCTTCAACCTCTGGTCTTCTTGCTCTAGCCGCCCAAACCAGCGCCGGTCGTGCCTCGTGCTCCTGCCTCCCGTGGCCGGCTGCGATGCGGCGGAGGCATCACCGCCTCCTACTACTCCCACCGCTGGCCAGGCCATCCCTCTACTCACCCACACCCCCTGTTATTCTGCGGCGACGGCAACCTCACACCGCAGCGAACCAGTGAACCCTCGTACTCCTCTACGCGTGGGCATCCACTGCCGCGTCTTCCCGGCTCGCGTCGTCCCTTCCTAGGCCTCGCCGTCGTCCACCGCCTGGTGCTGCTCGGCGCGGCATGGTCAATATGGTCAAGAGCGGCTTCCATCGGACGTGGGTATGCGTGGAGAGGCTGACAGCTGGGTCTCACGACCGCACAAGGAAGTGCCTCCTTATTACACGCAAAAATAATTATTCCTCCACCTGGCAGCGGGGACCCACCAGACGGGCCACCATATTTAGCGAAAAAACGTTTCCCCCCTGACTGCTGGGACCCACCAGCTACACCTTCGCATGCAAGGAAGTGCGTCCGGGCAAAAAAACGATTCGCCCCCATGACTGCTGGGACCCAGCAGCTACATCTTCGCACGCAAGGAAGTGCGTCCGGGCAAAAAAAACGATTCGCCCCCCTGACAGCTGGGACCCACCAGCTACATCTTCGCATGCAAAGGAAGTGCGTCCGGGCAAAAAAATGATTCGCCCCTCTGACTGCTGGGACCCACCAGCTACATTTTTGCACGCAAGGAACTGCCTGACAGTCGGGACCCACCTAGTCGAAGCGTACGTAGCGTTGTCATTCTGGTCGCGAACTTGTATGTACATATATACTGGTCGATGTAGAGGCGCGCACGTGTCATAGTAGAGGCGCGTACGTGTCTTAGTAGAGGCGCGCACGTAGCATGTACACGTCATTACAACGGCGTGGTGCAAGAAAGAAAATCTGACCCGCGTATGTGTACATCTGGTGGGTCTCGAACGCATAGTCGGCGCATCGTCTGGCGAGGCTCGTGTTCATGGGGAGGCAGCGGAATGCGTCGTGTTCATGGGAAACAGCGGAATGCGTCGTGTTCATGGGGAGGCAACGGAATGTGTCATGTTCATGGGGAGGCAACGGAATGCGTCGTGTTCATCCGGAGGCAACGGAATGCGTGGGAGGCAACCGGCTTGGACGGAACAGGCGATGGAAACGAGGCCTGGTGAGGGAGTCCTGGATTAGGGGGTGTCCGGATGGCCGGACTATGACCTTTGGCCGGACTCCCGGACTATGAAGATACAAGATTGAAGACTTCGTCCCGTGTCCGGATAGGACTTTCCTTGGCGTGGAAGGCAAGCTTGGCGATTCGATATGAAGATCTCCTCCCATTGTAACCGACTCTGTGTAACCCTAGCCCTCTCCGGTGTCTATATAAACCGGAGAGTTTTAGTCCGTAGGACGAACAACAATCATACCATGGGCTTCTAGGGTTTAGCCTCTCTGATCTCGTGGTAGATCAACTCTTGTACTACCCATATCATCAATATTAATCAAGCAGGAGTAGGGTTTTACCTCCATCGGGAGGGCCCGAACCTGGGTAAAAACATCGTGTCCCTTGTCTCCTGTTACCATCCGCCTAGACGCACAGTTCGGGACCCCCTACCCGAGATCCGTCGGTTTTGACACCGACATTGGTGCTTTCATTGAGAGTTCCTCGTATGCGTCACCTTTAGGCCCGATGGCTTCTTCGATCATCAACCACGGCGGTCGGTCGGTGAGACTTTTCTCCCGGACAGATCTTCATGTTAGGCGGCCGCGCGCTGCGGGCAATTAAGCAGCCATCCGGAGCAGATCAAAGCTTCGCCCCAGCCATCAGTCAGATTTGGAAACTTAAACTACGGCGACATCCGCGGGGACTTGATCTTGACGGATTCGAGCCTGATCGGCGCGCCTTTGTCACGATGGGCATGATCTAGCTCGCCGCGGACAGCGCCAGGCGCCGCTTCAGTGTCGCTCCGACCCTTAGCTTCCGGGCCGACCCAGCATGTCGGGGACGGACGGTTGGACGCCGCCCTGGAAGCTGCAATCTCTATGGCGATAGAGCCGAATACCAGCCTAGTCCTTTGTGAGGCCTTTGACTCCAAGGTGCCGGACTCCTTCCCGGACTCCGGATCTTCCGCACCCCTTCCGATAGGACCCAATTGGGCTCCGATCATGGAGTTCACCACCGCGGACGTCTTTCAGCACTCTCCCTTTGGCGACATCCTGAATTCACTAAAGTCTCTCTCCTTGTCAGGAGGGCCCTGGCCGGACTATGGTCAACAAGATTGGGATGCGGACAACGAAGAAATTTGAAACCCACCCACCACCCACTTCGTAGCCACTATCGACGATCTAACCGACATGCTCGACTTCGACTCCGAAGACATCGACGGTATGGACGTCGATGAAGGAGACGACCAAGAACCAGCACCTATAGGGCACTGGAAAGCCACCTCGTCATATGACATATACATGGTGGACACCCCTAAAGCAGGGAATGGCGATGAAAAAGCGGAGGATGACCCTCCAAGAAGCAACCTAAGCGCCCGGCGTCGCGGCGCCGCTCTAAATCCGCCAAAGCAAAAAGCGGCGAGTCCGGCATGGAGACAACAACACCCGAGCAGTGCGAAGACAACCCCTCGGCGGGATTCAGCGCGGGAGGGCGGAGAAGCCAGCCCCATGAGAGGCGGCAAGCAGGAGGTCGAGGGCGACAATTATATGCCTCCCTCCGAAGACGAGACAAGCCTCGACGACGATGAATTTGTCGTGCGAGAGGATCCCGTCGAACAAGAGCGTTTCAAACGCAGGCTTAAGGCCACGGCAAGCAGCCTCAAGAAAAAACAGCATCAGCTTAGAGCTGACCAAGATTTGCTAGCCGACGGATGGTGAAGTCACGCGGCGAAAATATAAACTCGAACGCCCCCCAAGAGCTACCCAAAGCGCAGGCTGCTACCCCAACTAGAGGAGGAAGCAACTAAACCTACATCACCAGCGTATGATGCGTCCAATCGGCCACCCGTGGCATGCGAAGAGCCTTCGGCCCTCAACTCAAACCGCACCAGCGCGCTCAAAAATACCAGAGCATGGGGAAACGCACCAGACCTGCGAGACATATTGGAGGACAAGGCAAGGCAAACAAGATTGATATACGGATCGCGTGGGCGCCCCACGTCATGTGACGATAACCGTCACGCCGGATATGACAAATACGGCCAGGCCGAACACAACAGAACAAAGCTCATCCGACTCACGTGGCGATATAGCCCGATGCAGAGCGCCAGACACCCACTATGCTTCACATACAGTAATGGATCATCAAATCCCGAGGGTTTTAAACCCGTAAACATCGAATCATACGATGGCACAACAGATCTGCGGTATGGATCGAGGATTATCTCCTTCATATCCACATGGCCCGTGGTGATGATCTACGCCATCAAATACCTCCGCTCAAGCTTAAGGACCAGCTCGGCATTGGCTTAACAGCCTGCCGGTAGTCAATTAGTTGCTGGGAGGACCTGGAATCCGCATTCCTTGACAACTTCCAGGGAACTTATGTGCGACCACCAGACGTTGATGACCTAAGCCACATAATCTAGCAGCCAGAGTAATCGGCCAGACAATTCTGGACACGGTTCCTAACCAAGAAAAATCAAATAGTCGACTGTCCGAACGCAGAGGCTCTTGCAACCTTCAGGCACAACATCCGAGATGAATGGCTTGCCCGACACCTAGGACAGGAAAAGCCGAAATCTATGGGAGCCCTCACGACACTCATGACCCGCTTTTGCGCGGGAGAAGACAGCTGGCTAGCTCGTAGCAATAACATAACCAAGAGCCCTGGCAACTCAGATACCAAGGACAACAATGGCAGGTCATGTCGTAACAAACACAAGCGCCGCGTGCTGGCGATAATCACCGAGGATACAGCGGTTAATGCGGATTCAAAGGCTCTAAACCGGTCGTGGAAGAAGCCATTCAAAAGAACCCTCCGGACCCATCCGGTTTAGACCGGATACTCGATCGCTCGTGCGGATACACGGCACCCCGAACAACCAGCCAATCACACCAACAGGGATTGTTGGGTGTTCAAGCAGGCGAACAAGTTAAGTGCAGCAGAGACAAGGGGCTGCATAGCGATGGCGAGGAGGAGCCCGGCCGCCGAACAACCGAGGATGAAGGGCTTCCCCGCAAGTGTGGACGGTGAACATGATATCATAACCCATATCCCCAAAAGGGAGGCGAGCGTGCTCTCAAGGACGTCTATGCGTTGGAGCGATCGCCCCAAAGTTCAACCCATGGTCCTCCTACCCGATCACTTTTGATCGAAGGACCACCCACTAGCATTAAATCACGGCGGATTCGCGCATTGGTCCTAGACCCAATCATTGTGGATTTCACCTCACGAGTCCTCATGGATGGCGGCAGCGCCTGAACCCGTTTTATCGGGATACAGTCGCGAAAAATGGGTATAGATCCCTCAAGTTAAACCCACAAAGACGACCTTTAAAGGCGTCATACCAGTGTAAAGCCAGCTGTGCGAGCTCAGTTACACTCGAAGTGGTCTTCGGATCCCCGGATAATTTCCGAACGAAGAGTTAATCTTCGACATAGTCCCATTCCGCAGTGGCTATCACGCCCTGCTCGGACGAACCGCATTCGCAAAATTTAATGCGGTGCCGCACTACGCATATCTCAAGCTCAAGATGCCAGGCCCCCGCGGAGTCATTACGGTCAATGGAAACACCGAACGCTCCCTCCGGACAGAGGAGCACACGGAGGCCCTGGCGGAGGAAGTACAAAGTAGCCTCTCAAGGCAATTCTCCAATCCGGCTGTTAAACCTCCGGACAACGTCAAGCACGCCCGAAGTAACCTACAACAAAATCGGCTGGCACGTTCCGAGCAAGCATAGCAGTGCGGCCCCAACCCCAGCCCTCGCCAGATGGCGATAGCAGTACCACGTGTACATAATTATGCTCTGGAAATACCATGGGCATAAGGGGAGGGGCACAACCACGGCACGCCCAGAATGCGGCTCAACCGCACTAGGGGCTCCCTATTCTGCCGTTTCTTTTTTTATATACTTTTAGGACCCAACTATTCGGAAGGCTTGTCCGGCAATACACTCGCGAACACACGATGCAACAACAAGGGAGACAACAAGCCACGTCAAATGTCCAGGTAGTCTCTATAACGAGCTAAATACCTGTTTTACTTAAAGTCTCGCAGCTTTCCCCTGGAGGAGGACATGTCAAATAATCCCATCTCTTGCTTATCGCACTATTTGTATCGTTCTGCTTTCATAGCAGCCCTTTTTAATAAACAATACATAGCTCTTATCTATTATTGTATTCATTTATTTTTATACAAATATGTTCAGTCATGACATTATGCAACCGTACACTTTGGTACGGCCAATACATCAGGGGCTTAAGTACCCCATAATACGGTGTGAGAAGATCGAACACTCTCATGAGTGCGGCACCCCGAACTTATAGCACTATATGCATCGGCTCCGAATCATGTCTTGGGTCAATAGTTGGGTTTTCCTGGCTCCCATGCTTTGGTACCTTACGTTCCGCAATGTCGGCTAAGGTAGCGCTGGAATAACTACTGCGATTGTGCCCCAGTTGAGATGGGTTAACACCTCAGTAGAGAAAGCTAAAACTGACCGTCATGATAGTGCGAGAGACCAGTCGCTGTTCGAGAGGTTTTTCGAGTCCCTAAAGACTTATGCCGCTTAGAGCGAGGAGCCGGCTTTATCTGGCCTAGGCGTGGATAGCTCCCCGAACTCGGTCTTCTGAATACTAGGGGCTTGGCCGAAATTTAAAATTATAGAATTCTATGGCTAAGTGAGAGTGATAAAGCATTATAAGTCTGATGGCCTTGTTCATTGTGCTGAGCACCTCCCTAGATGGACCCAAGAATGGGAACAAGAGCGCTCAGGTTTATCCCGAACACCCCAGCACTCATGGCATGGGGGTAGAAGCCGACGACTTGCATCTCTAAGATTTCATAAACGGCCGCACAGAAGGTAATATTTTAAATTCAAAAAGCGTTGTTTAGCGCATATGAACAAGTTTTCAGCGCACAGGATAAACTCGAGCGAGTTTACTCAAAAATTACATCCATGGTACATTCCTCCGCCACAAGACGGGCACCCTTCAGGACGCCCTCATAATTCATCTCGGGCCTGTGATGCTCCTTCCCCTCCGGTGGCCCATCCTTCACTAGCTTCTCAACATCCAGCTTGCCCCAGTGCACTTTAGCACGGGCAAAAGCCCTACGGGCGCCCTCGATACACACGGAACGCTTCATGACTTCAAGTCGTGGACAGGCATCCACCAGCCGCCGCACTAGCCCAAAGTAGCTCAAAGGCATGGCCTCACCAGGCCACAGCCGGCCTATCAGGCCCTTCATGGCCTGTTCGGCTGCCTTATGAAGCTCGACCAACTGCTTTAGCTGGTCGCTCAAGGGCACTGGGTGTCCGGCCTCAGCATACTGGGACCAGAACACCTTCTCGGTCGAGCTCCCTTCCTCGGCCCGGTAGAATGCGGCAGCGTCGGATACACTGCGGGGCAGATCTGCGAATGCTCCTGGAGAGCTCCGGATGCGGGTAAGTAACAGGTAATTTACTTTCACGTGCTTGCTTTGCATAAAGAATGCCTTACCCGCCACAATCCTTTTCATCGCCTCAATCTCCTGGAGGGCTTTTTGGGCTTCGGCCTTGGCAGACTTGGCGCTTTCATGTGCCGAGGCAAGCTCGGACTCTCGAGTCTTCGAGTCATGCTCTAAACTCTCATGTTTCTTCACGAGAGCATCGAGCTCTTGCCGCACTTCCGCCACCCGCGCCTCTTGTTTTCCTCGCTCGGTGGGCTCCATGGCCGCATTGTCTTCGGCCTTGGACAGCGCTTCCTTCAGGGTCGCCACATTGGTTGTGGCCCTTGTAATATTCACGTCGGTCCTGTCATTATTTGCAACCAGGTATTTATATATACATTTACATAAGGTACTACATACCTTCCTTGTCCTCGAGCTGCTTCTTGGCACGGCCGAGCTCGTTCTCAGACCGCTCAAGGCTCTGCTTCAATGCATTGACCTCCGCAGTCAGTGCGGCAGAGGTCAGCAGCACAGCCTGCATTCCCATATTGAAATATTTATGTTAGACTCATGCATATATCTTTTTTAGATCCTTAGTCCGGCTTTTCTTTCCGAACAGCAAACTGAGCATCAGGGGCTACTGTTTATGCGGTAACATTTTTATACGTTTTAAACACATACCTCAAAGCCTATTAGCAGGCTGGTACAGGCTTCTGTCAGCCCGCTCTTGGCGGACTGAACCTTGTGAATCACCGCACTCATAATGGTGCGGTGCTCCTCGTCGATGGAGGCGCCGTTGAGCGCCTCCAGCAAATTGTCCGGCGCCTCCGGTTGGACGGAGGCCGGCGGCGTCGTAGGCTTGCCCTTCTTGCGAAGGCGCCGCCTGCCGGACTCTGGAACCACTGAAGGTTCCGGAGCGGTGTCCGGCCCAGGGCCGGACTTAGATCCCTCTCGGGCTTCATCCCCTTTGGGCCTGGAGTCCGGGAGGTTGCCTTGCGGCGCCTCCAGGACCACCTCCTCCTGGTTTAGTCCCTTTTGTGACTCCACCTCGGCATCGTCCGTGGGGTGAGGGGAGGAGGTCGTTGGGAGTGAAGCGCTATTCACATCCGACGAATCCAGGGAGCCGCTCGACGAATCGCCGAGCTGAGCCTTGGGCGGACTGCATGATTGAATTCGGTGTCAGAAGGTACCGTACAATAGAGGAGCGCCATAAGTTATTCTGGTATCCGGATACTTACAATTTTTCTAGGGGCTTGACCCTGGATGGCCATTCCTCTCCACCGTCTTCGGCATCGGAGGCGTAGTCCGGTAGAAGGGTCCTCCCCTTCTTGGACCCTCTGGCCTCCCCAGTTGGGGCGGCCTTCCTTTTCTTTCCTCCCCCCGCTGGAGGGGGAGAGGCTTCTTCTTCCTCCTCCTCGTCTTTAGAGGCGGAGGACGCTTCGGGGTCGTCGGGCGATGAATCCGACACCACTAGGCGTCGGGAACTCTTTCGAGTCCCCGTGGCCTTCTTCTTGGCCTTCTTCTCCGGCACGACGTGAGGTGCCGGAACCAGCAGCTTCGTCAAGCGTGCGTCTGCTGGGCCTTTGGGCAAAGGGGCCGGACAGTCAAACTGTTCAGATGTCCTCTTCCAGTCCTGTCAAAGGAGCAGGAGTTTAGATCCTACATGGAGTCAAACTATGAAAATCAAGTGTCCCATAAAGGACCAAAAGCAAGCTTACTTCAGTGGCTTGGTGCTTGGCGCAGAATCCGTGATCCTCGGTGACGGGAGGGGAGACCTCGGAGCTCTTGAATAGCACCTTCCAAGCGTCCTCGTGCTTGGTGTCAAAGAGCTTGGACAAGGTCTGGTGCTGAGCCGGGTCGAACTCCCACAAGTTGAAAGCCCGTCATTAACACGGGAGGATCCGGCGGAAGAGCATGACCTGGACTACATTGAAAAGTTTAACCTTCTTGTTCACCAGGTCTCGGACGCAGGTTTGGAGTCCGGTCACCTCTTCCGGACTACCCCACAATAGGCCCGTCTCTTTCCAAGATGTGAGCCGTGTAGGGATGCCAGATCGGAATTCGGGGGCCGCTGCCCATTCAGGGTCACGCGGCTCGGTGATGTAGAACCACCCCGACTGCCACCCTTTGATGGTCTCTACGAAGGCGCCCTCGAGCCATGTAACATTGGCTATCTTGCCCACCATGGCACCTCTGCACTCCGCTTGACGTCCGCCCACGACCTTTGGCTTGACGCTGAAGATCTTCAGCCCTAGGCCAAAGTGAGGCTGGACGCGGAGGAAGGCCTCACACACGACGATAAACGCCGAGATGTTGAGGATGAAGTTCGGGGCCAGATCGTGGAAGTCCAGGCCATAGTAGAACATGAGCCCCCGGACGAACGGATGAAGAGGAAAGCCCAGTCCGCGGAGGAAATGGGGGAGGAACACGACCCTCTCATGGGGCCCGGGGGTGGGGATGAGTTGCCCCTCATCTGGAAGCTGGTGCGCGATGTCGTTAGACAAGTATCCGGCCTTCCTCAACTTTTTGATGTGCCCCTCCGTGACGATGGAGGCCATCCATCTACCTACCGCTCCAGACATGATTGGAGATGGTTGAGGTGGGAAGTGCGGACTTGGGCGCTAGAGCTCGAGTGCGCAGGAATGGATAAGCAAAGGAGGAAGAAGGCGTAAATGGAAAGGGTGGATCCTTATCCCCTTATATGGGCGGCCGAAACTATAAGCCCCCACCAGCCTAGTAAAACTCGCTTATCTCCCAAGCGCCACGATTAATGGCGCAGTTGGGTTACCCACGCCCGTATTAATGAGAATCCCGGAATAAGGGGACACGATCTCTGCTTTGAAAGACGTGCCAAGGAAACCGCCTCGCTAAACGCGCTGAGGTGGAACAGTAAAACGATTCGAATAAGGGCTTGGCCGTAGCATGATGTCACGCTGCGGAATACGTCAGCAGATTAGATTTTTGTAAATATTATTCTCTCTACGGTGGTATGTGGAACTTATTTTGCAGAGCCGGACACTATCCTTGTGTTCAACATCTTCTATGAAGTATTCGGAGGAGAATCCGCCTTGCAATGCGAAGACAATTTGCGCGCCCGGACTCGTCGTCATTGGCGCCTGGTTCAGGGACTCTTGAGGAGTCTGGATTACGGGTGTCCGGATGGCGGACTATGACCTTTGACCGGACTCCTGGACTATGAAGATACAAGATTGAAGACTTCATCCCGTGTCCGGATAGGACTTTCCTTGGCGTGGAAGGCAAGCTTGGCGATTCGATATGAAGATCTCCTCCCATTGTAACCGACTCTGTGTAACCCTAGCCCTCTCCGGTGTCTTTATAAACCGGAGAGTTTTAGTCTGTAGGACGAACAACAATCATACCATAGGCTAGCTTCTAGGGTTTAGCCTCTCCGACACCTGACGTACCGCAGAACGGAGGAAACGGACCTCCTACGGTCGAAACGGGGGTCCTATTGATCGGGAGGGGTGTGGTGTACCGCAAAACGGACGAAACGGATCTCCTACGGTCAAACAGGGTCCTGTTGATCGGGAGGGTGTGGCGTGCCGCAAAACGGATGAAACAGACTTGTGTTGGGCGCTTCGGTCGAAATGGGGTCCTGTTCATCGGGAGGGTGTGGCGTACCGCAAAACGCATTTAAACGGACTTGTGTTGGGCGCTTCACGGTCGAAACGGGGAAGTGTGGCGTGCTGCAAAACAGGACTCCACGGGATACTGTTCATCTCCACCGTCGACCTCCTCCAGCCTCCACGGGCTACCGTCGACCTCCTCCAGCCTCCACGGGCTCCTGTTCATCCAGCCTCGACCGTGCGCTACTCCACCGGCTACTGTTCAACCACCCCTCCACGGGCACCCCTCCACCGTATACTATGCATCCAGCCGTCCACACCACGGGGTCCTGTTCAACCACCCCTCCACGGCCACCCCTCCATCGTCTAATGTTCATCCAGCCCTCCACACCACGGGTTCCTGTTCATCCAGAGGCAACGCCACTGCTCACTATTCATCAACCCCCCATAGCGCTCATTGTTCATCCCTGAGGCAGCATTGATCGGCTTGATTAGCAGCGATGGCGAAGAATCGCTCCATCGGGTTCGATTAACACCAACAATCGATCCCTTGGGTTCGATGTCGTAGCTGCGCAGCTGTCGCTTCGGGTTCGATTAGAGCCCAACGCCTCGCTCAGCTTGATTAGCTAACGCCTTCGCACACCTGCAGACGTCACGAGAAAACGCGCGCTCGCTCCGCCCCGACCTCCCACCGTAACCGCAACTCCCGAAATTTTCCTCCCCCTCGCTTCTACCACGGTTTTTTCCGTCATGGACTGCCCAAAGAATGTCATGCAGCTGTGTCTCCGGCCCGCCCAGGATGAAAAGCCCATTTTCTGTCATGATTTTTTGTCATAGAAGTAGGAGCCCACCACATCTATGATGATACCGGGTTTTGTCACAATTATCGTCATAGAAGTGTCATATGTATGACAGAAAAAAATTTCGTTCGTCCCAAAATGTTACGGATGTGTCTTTTTTTTGTAGTGCTATCATCCCATCCCCATCCCCGTTTACAGACTGGGGATGAAATTTCCCCATACCCATGCCCCACTGGGGAATGGGGCCCCATTAGGGTCCCCATCCCCACAAACAAATACTCATATACATAATATGGCACCCTATAATCAACATACATATATGGTGTTGTCCTTGTCCTGCTAATGCCTATCTAGCTCGTATTGACTTCTTGGTCATGGTGGCAGCTGAGCTGAGGATGTGAGATAGGTTTAAGGTTTTTTTCAGAGCTTTTTTTGTTTTCGCAAGTTTGTTTGTGAATATTTTAAGGTTGACCGTAGTATCATAGTTACTAACCGGGTCCCCGGTGGGTATTGGGTCTGGGGAATAGGATATCGTCCCCATCCCCGTTGTACCCTATGGGGAATAAAATAGTTCGGTAAATATCCCCATGGGGATGTTTTCGCCCATCCCCACCCCCTAATAGAGGAAATCCCCACGGGTCTGGCGGGTATGGGGCCCCGTTGCCATCCCTATCCACTCCCAGTGCATACAGTCTATGCTGGCAAGCATCCCCGGGAAGTCCCTGCTGGCATTCATCACCAACAAGCGGGCTATATTTTCAGCATTTGGCTCTCTCAAATACCCAGGGCCAAACACTTCAATCACAGCCTTGCAGAACTTGTACATGGAGTCTAGGCATGTAGACTCGCGCATACAGATGTACTCATCAATGAGATCACCGGACACTCCGTATGCAAGCATCCGGATAGCTGCAGTGCATTTCTGATAAGAGGAGAAGCCAATATTTCCAAGGGCATCCTCCTTGCACTCGAAATACTTATTGTATCCGACCACCCCTTCCCGAATACGATTGAAAACATGCCTAGCCATACGGAAACGACGCCGGAATTGGTGATGTTTGAAGAGCGGGTTGGGTGTCTCAAAGTAGTCCTTCCAAAGAAGGAAATGACCACTCTCTTGGTTGCGATTCAACGCCGGAGTGTGCCCCGGGATTGAGCCCGGGAACAACGCTCGCTGCCCTATGCTACCTCTTGAGCTTGCATTGGTTTTTCCTTTGAAGAGGAAAGGGTGATGCAGCAAAGTAGAGTAAGTATTTCCCTCAGTTTTGAGAAGCAAGGTATCAATCCAGTAGGAGACAACGCACAAGTCACCGAATACCTGCACAAACAAACACCAACTTGCACCCAACACGATAAAGGGATTGTCAATCCCTTCATGGTTATTTGCAAAGTGAGATCCGATAGAGATGGATAAACGGTAAATTAATATTTTTGGTATTTTTGGTTTATGGAACGGAAAGTAAAAGATTGCAAAGGAAGTAAATAGGAAACTAAAATTGTAGATCGGAAACTTATATGATGGAAAGTAGAACCGGGGGCCATAGGTTTCACTAGAGGCTTCTCTCAAGATATAAAGTATTACGGTGGGTGAACAAATTACTGCCGAGCAATTGATAGAAAAGCGCAAAGTTATGACAATATCTAAGGCAATGATTGTCGGTATCAAAACCGGCAGATCTCGGGTAGGGGGTCCCGAACTGTGCGTCTAAGGATCAATGGTAACAAGGGACAATGGGGACACAATGTTTACCCATGATCGGGCCCTCTTAAAGGAGGTAAAACCCTACGTCCTGCTTGATTGTATTCCATGAGTATATAGGGGTTACAAGAGTTGATCTACCTCGAGATCGTAATGGCTAAACCCTAGTTGTCTAGCCTATGAGAATTCTGATGGCACCTACGGACTAAACCCTCCTATTTATATACTCACCGGAGGGACCTTGGGTTATACAAAGTCAGTTTGTAGAGGAAGGAAATACATCTGAACACCAAAACTTGTCGTCCACGCATATAGGAGTACTACCCGGACATGGGTGATAATTTTCGGCTTCTATCTTCACGGCCCATCAGTCCGGCCCATATTAAATAGGCTGGGCACCCGAGGACCCCCTAATCCAGGACTCCCTCAGTAGCCCCCGAGCTTGCCTTTAATGACGAAGTAGTATCTGGCTTGTGTCTTCGGCTTTGCAAGACAGGTTCTTCATCATACTTTGAACGGATGAAAGTCCGGCCTTGACCATCACGTTCTGCCTTTACGACTCCTTCCCTGTCGTCGCCTCGATTTCCATGCATTGGGCGAATGCGAACGGTCCACAATAACTTTTTGCAAATACGCCCCTGACCACATAGGGACGGCGCCTATATAAAGAGGTTAGATCCCCAAATGCCATCCACATCGTGCAGAGAACATCAGGACCAGCCACCAAAAACTTCAAAACATGGCCAGCGCTCCTAGCTCTTCTTCGCGCCCTCATGGCCCTCAAGAGGGTGATTGGCGGAGCTGCTCAGTGTCTCATCTTTAGTTGAGTCGACTGCAAACACAGGGATATCTCCTTCTCCCAGATCTAGTCTGTGTGTGAGCAGGATTAGCCTCGATCAGCAATGATGTGCTAGCAGAAAATTTCCCCAACCCCAACAAGCAGGAAAGGGTGTGCTTCATTCTGTTTCTTCTGCGGGGCTTAGGATTCCCGGTCCACCCCTTTCTCAGGGGCCTATTAGATTTCTTCGGGATCCAGCTGCACAATCTCACTCCAGGTTCTATTCTGCACATCTCGGGCTTCGTTGCTCTTTGTGAACTGTTTCTGGGCTACGAGGCTCATTTTAAACTATGGAGAAAGTTCTTTTGCCTTGTTCCTCATCATCGAGGAGGTTCCATATTTGAAGTGGGCGGCACTGAAGTATGGCGCATAGCTGGATCGGGCTATCTCATTGGGACTCCCAAGGAAGTATCTCAAGAATGGTCTTCACAATGGTTTTACATTGAGGACGTTCCCCTTTCGAAGCCAGTTCGGCGTGGTCTCCCCGAATTCTCTAGTGCTCCTCTGAAGAAACGCCTCAATTGGTGTCCCCGGAGTCCCAAGGAGGAAGACAGTGCGGAAGTTAAGAGGTTGGTCAGCAAGATCAAATTACTTGCTCATTCCGAGCTCTCAATAATCAAAGTCATGGCCATCGTGATAAAGTGATGTATTCAGCCTCTCCAGTCCAGAGTGACCCCTTTATGGTGTTACAACGGAGAGGACGACGCATCTAGTTACATACGCAAGGGCCCGGATACCCCGGCCGAACTAGCCATAATCCTAGCCTATCTGTATAAGGGGGAGAAAGAATACTTCCTCCGCTTAAACTGTCGAGAAGGCTTTTCCATGTACAACCCCATTGAATGGGTAAGATTTTGATTATCAGCTCTGCTTTACCTTATTATCGGGGCACGCTAATTAAATTGTTCTTGTTATCTTAAAGCAGTCATGGAGGAAGGTAGTCGAGGACATTCATTATCCCTCCCCACAGCCAGAGGATCACGCTCGCAATGAAGACCCCGGCTTCTGCGAGGATCCAGATATATACATAGAGTTCGATGATGGAGTATTTTATCAGGCAAGCCTTGACAGCTCGGAAGTGGCTATTACAGTGGCTATTACAGCCGACTACCCCCGCCTTTACCCCTTCTCCATTGTAAGTATTCAAAAAGCTTCCTCAAAAAGAGACCCCTACTTGCACCTTATCCATTACACTAAACTGTATTTCATAGAATCGATGCTCGGTAAGCCGCACTCCCTCGAGAGCGGCTTCTACGCAGGGTAATCATTCAAAACGAAAGGAAACCGAGAGTGTTGTCGAGCCCCCCTTCTTCAAAGAGGTATGTCCTTTGATATCTGCCTAAGCATGAGATCAGATTGTTAAATTTCTCCTCTACCTTTATTTCAGGAGGAGCACGCAGCAAACCGTGGGAAAACACCCTGCTAGCCGAATGTCAGCTAATCCGGCACCGAACTCGTCAACCAGGAAGAGAGCTGACCCAGTGCCAGATCGGCCCCCTCATGGGGATTCAGATGACGTATCCGTCACGAATTCTGAGGTGGAGAGCATGATGAACCATCGTCGGTGAAAGAGGCCATGCGTGCTCCAGTTTTCTGTGAACAGGAATTTACTGCACTCAGCTCCGTGGATGCATATATCCGAGCCACCCGGGGCGAACTTGCTGGAGTTACTCAAATGTTTTCAAAGGATATGTAGGTAATTGTTTGCGCAAATTTAATAGATATATGCCAGTAGCCCCGGAGACTTGAAGCGGTTAGGCCAACCGACTTAAGGATCGTTATGACCTGCAGGTTCTCAAGGAAAAGAACAAAGCGTTGTCCCAGGAACTGAAAACAAACCAGACAAAGCTGAATGCCGTCACCACAAAACTTGCAGAGATGAAAAAGGCCACAATGACCACTGATCAGAAGAACAAACTCAACGAGGAAAAGGATAAACAAGCCGTAGAGATAAGGAGCTGAAAGGCTCAATTATCAATCACGCAAAAAGAAAATAAGAAGTTGAAAGGCGGCATATTCGGTATGACCTTTTGAACCATCCAAAGGACTCATAGTATCCCATAATTTGGATTGTCATAACTTTGTTATACAGGTCTGTTAACCGGTCGGCCTGAAGAGAAAGTGTCGGGATTCCGAGGCGACGTGCTTAAGGAGCTGCCCGTGGTGCATGAGCGGGCCCAGGAATATATGAGAAGTATGGCTAAGGCCTTATGGCCATCCGATTGAAGGAAATATGCCCTAGAGGCAATAATAAAGTTATTATTTATTTTTTTATTTCATGATAAATGTTTATTATTCATGCTAGAATTGTATTAACCGGAAACATAATACATGTGTGAATACATAGACAAAACAGAGTGTCACTAGTATGCCTCTACTTGACTAGCTCGTTGACCAAAGATGGTCAAGTTTCCTAGCCATAGACATGAGTTGTCATTTGATAAACGGGATCACATCATTAGGAGAATGATGTGATTGACTTGACCCATTCCATTAGCTTAGCACTTGATCGTTTTAGTTTACTGTTATTGCTTTCTTCATGACTTATACATGTTCCTATAACTATGAGATTATGCAACTCCCGATTACCGGAGGAATACTTTGTGTGCTACCAAACGTCACAACGTAACTGGGTGATTATAAAGGTGCTCTACAGGTGTCTCCGATAGTACTTGTTGAGTTGGCATAGATCGAGATTAGGATTTGTCACACGGATTGTCGGAGAGGTATCTCTGGGGCCTCTCGGTAATGCACATCACTATAAGCCTTGCAAGCAATGTGACTAATGAGTTAGTTGCGGGATGATGCATTATGGAACGAGTAAAGAGACTTGCCGGTAACGAGATTGAGCTAGGTATTGAGATACCGACGAACAAATCTCGGACAAGTAACATAAGGATGACAAAGGAACAACATATGTTGTTATGCGGTTTGACCGATAAAGATCTTCGTAGAATATGTAGGAACCAATATGAGCATCCAGGTTCCACTATTGGTTATTGACCGGAGACGTGTCTCGGTCATGTCTACATAGTTCTCGAACCCGTAGGGTCCGCATGCTTAACGTTCGGTGACGATCGGTATTATGAGTTTATGTGTTTTGATGTACCGAAGGTAGTTCACAGTCCCGGATATGATCACGGACATGATGAGGAGTCTCAAAATGGTCAAGATATAAAGATCGATATATTGGACGACTATATTTGGACATCGGAATGGTCCCGGGTGAGATCGGGAATATACCGGAGCACCGGGAGGTTACCGGAACCCCCCGGGAGGTATATGGGTGGCGACCCCTTTTTCCTATAAAAGGAGGTCCAAGGCGACCAGGAGAGGGATTCGGCTCTTTTGGACTACGGGTCCACCGTAGCTAGTTCAGGAGCTCAAGAACTCTCTCAAATACACACCAAAGCAGGACTAGGGTATTACGTATCCTCGTGGCCCGAACCTGGGTAATGAACTGTGTTCTGACTCCTAAACCTACTCTTCTCACAACCCCGTGCCCCGTCAACCATAGTAGGGATTCATGTGATCCCATAGGTGTCGTTTGCCCGACATCTTTGGTGCGCTAGGTAGGGGGCGCAGTTGAGAGAATCTGGTTTAGCAGCTGGTTTAGCGGTTCTTCGTCACCATGTTTTCCAAGGAAGAAGACGACCGAACGGGCGACGTCATCTGCGAACGCGAAGGGCGCCCGCGCGGAGACAGGAAAGCTAAGTCATGCCGAACTTTAAATATTTCCTTTTTATATAAGGTTATTCCCCTCGGAAATCTTGTGCTGTGTATGAAAACCTGCACACAATGGGGCCTTCCGCTATTGGCAACGCCCTCACTCTGTTTCGAGTCCGCTCAACAGCTTAAGCGGACGCACGGAGAACGGCAGGGTAGCCTTCCGCAATTGGCAACGCCCTCGATTCTGACTCGAGTCAAGCTTGATAGTTCGAGCGGACGCGTTGAGAGCGATAAGGTGGTTTGCGTGGTAGCAAGCACACCCGGCAGGCTCTTGAGGATCCGTCCTCGAGGTGCCACGGCTTGGGTATACACGCCGGCAAGCCTACTCGAGAACGTAGGGTGAACAGACAAAGGAGGGATTGAACAGGAAAATAACATGCATCATCTCAAAAGTACTGCAGAGTTATATTACATCAATTTTTGCTGCGATTCTAACTAAAGATAGAAATTGTCTTCATCATGAACCTGAAGTGACGATCAGAAACGGGGTGCCTAGTCTCGGCGCTGGCCCTCTACCCTCTGGATTCCATTGATGCCGCTGATGACGGGCTCGATACGCTCACTGAGCGGCCCGAGGTCCACACCCTCCGGCAAGCTCTCCAGCGCAGCGTCGAAGTCGAGGTTGGGATTCCAGTATGCCACCTTGGTGAGAACCTTAGTCATGGCACCCCGGTAAAGCCTCCGGGCCTCATTGGCCAGGAAAGTCGCCCTGGTAGAGCGAAAATGCTCCAGGGCTCCAAGAACACCCTCGAAGAATAGGATCAGCCTGGCGTTGGGAGTCGTGCTGCGATCTGGGGTGTACCTCACGTTTGGCATCCCCATGGTGGCCAGTTGCATGGTGATCCTGTCGGCGACGTCTTCGAGGCGGCCGATCCAGCGATTCTCACCATCCACAGAATCCCTGTGGTTGGCGGCTTCGTTCTTCCGCTGTTGCTTCTCGGCCTCCAGATCCTTGGCCAGGGTCCCCTCCCGGGCCTGGGCCTCCGACAGCATCCCCTCGAGACCCTCCAGCTTCAGCTTGAGGTCCTTGATGGAGTTGTTGGCCTCGGAAAGCTGCCCGGCCCTGCTGACGACCGCGCCCTGCGCCTCCGTCAGGGCGCCGTTGAGCATGTCCTTCTCCTTGGACAACTTCAGGGCCTGGCCCTTCAGCTCGTCTCGCTCCACCTCCAATTCCTTCACCCTGTCGGCGTGAACCAGAGCCTGGGCATCGAGTGCCTCTTTGTGCCTCTGCTCCAGCTCCTGGGTTCGCTGCACAACGAGCTTCTCCACCTCCTCATCCTTGCTGTGGAGCGTTGCAGCAATCTTCTCCTCATGCGCGGCAAGGTCCTCCTCCTGGGAGTTCAGCGCGGGCTGGTACTGGGTTCGAGCGGCCTCGGCTGCAGCGGCCAAGTTCTTCACCGTCTCCTGGGCCTTCTCGATGTCGGCCCGCTTCATGGTGAGCTCCACCTCGCGCTTGGCCAGCTTGCCCTGGGCGGCCTTCAGCTCCTCGCAAGCCTGGTGGAACCAAGTTTGTGCCTCGGCGATGCGTCCCTTGAGGTCCGCCTCCGCCTTGTCTACCGTTGCCATCCTGGACTTGGCCTTGTCGAGCGGGCGTTATGCGACCGACCTCGAGCGGTCAAGCCTCTATGTTCTTGTGCCATCCTGGATCGGTATCTTTGCACACTACAGACATCAATGTATATATCAAAGTGCAATCACATGTATAAATAACGTAAAATGATATATACCTCATAATACTCAGCGGAAACAATCAAACGGGTGTGGAGTCCCATCAACGCCATCGGCAAGTTGAGTGTAGACCGTAACCCTGTACCGTAAATCTTACTCGTCGAGGAAATATCTGCAACATGATACGTAGCAGCCGTGTAGGTCAGTACATTGAATGTACCGGCAAGATCACAATATGAGAAAACAGATGATAAAACTAAACTATATGCAATATGGCTTTATGGCTCTGTATCTGAGTTTTGTTTGCGTAAAAGCTGGTTTTATTTTACCTACATCAAAGGAATAAATGAAGTCTGTACTATGGAGTTTTCCATCATGACATGGTTCCGCCAACCGATGTCTCATAGCCCAAAATCATCATAAGTTGCCCACAATTAAGTTATCAATCTGGTGTTGAGAGTTTCGAGATAGATCCAAGTCCAGAGGCTCAAATTGTCCGTAACCGGGGACACGGCTAATCGATTAGGTTTTAAACCCTCTGCAGAGGTTTGTACACTTTACCCGCAAGATTCGATCCCTCTCTTTACGTTCTCGCACTTCAGAGTGTTTGAGAACAAGATGACCAAACATGGTCTTCCAAAGAGTTCCTCGACCACCGTCCGGTACTCAACCCATCCTACCGTAGCTCTACATCTGCTAGTACCGTCCCAGCCAGAGTCACAACTAAGGTCAACCAAGCCAGAGCCCATAATGACTTGCAGTTGCACAGGTAAGCTTCCGGGCATGAAGTATTCTTCCGTCTCTTTGAGTCTGGGTGAAGCTTTCCATAAGATGTCATGGCGCTTCTCCATGCATCCCGCCAACCACCGGTTTCTCCAGGTGCCCGTCAACCATCCTTCACCTAGTAGTGTGTATTGAATTCTTGTCTCGAATCTTGAAGTCTTGAGGCCTTGAAGATGCAGTCCTTGCAGATTCCATCATGGAGTTATCGTCATTGGCGTAGATCCTCCTTTCTCACACCACTCCTGAGCACTCATACCAACCCGTCTACTATAGCGTAGCATTAAAATAAATAACGTCCGGGCTTGGTAACAGGTGATGGGTTCCTACCTCATGCATACTACTCAACTACAAGGATTCAATAACACTACTGAGGGGTGGTTGCAAAGGTGCCTCTAAATGCAATAAAACATAGGTAAGAAAGGCATGGTCAAAGTGAACTTGCCTTGTTGACGATCTTCGAAAACTAGGGATTCGTAGTAGCAAGCTCCGCACTCCGGAAATTCTACCGAGGCAAACAATAACTATAATAAGCATATAGCATGAGGATCACATAACACAATAGCATAACAAAGTAACATAACACACCAAAACAACCAAATCAAAATCCAAAGGGAAAACTCAAAGAAAAACCCATTCAAAGTTTTTCCTACTTCAAACAATAGCTAGAATAGTTTTAATATAATAAAATTTACTCAACATAACCTAATCATGGTTTTAGGTTAACTTAACAGAAAAGATTTCACTAATCAACTAGGAGCAAAAAGAATTAATTTAAAAGCTATTATAAAACTCCTTTTAGGCCTAATCCAATTTCTATTAAGAAAAATAAAATAAAACTTTTATTAATTATAAATAAAAGTTCATCCTATAAAGTGATAGAAACTATTCTAGAATAATCAATCACAAGTTAAAAATAAATTTATTTACTAATTAAAATATTAGGAAAACAGTAGTTAGTTAATTAATTGGGATTAATAAGATTCTGCCTAAAACTATTTTTTATTAATCCTAAAATACTCAAATTAATTTCTATGGTTTGGCAATGTCAAAATAAAGTTGGGACAAAAGAATCATATAAAAATAATTTTTCTAACTCAAGTTATAGCAGATTTACTATTCTGACTAAAACTAAATTAAAGCAATTTTAATTAATTTTAACATAGCTAAACATATATTCTACAGAAACTACATAAAATTTGCAAACCAACAAAAAAGAATCATCTAAAAATATTAAACAGAATAAAAGATATGAATTTTTCAAAACAGAAACTATTGTGTTAAAACAGAAAAACAAAATAAAAGAAAAAGGCCTAATGGGCCTAAACTACGCACTGTGCGTCAAATAACCTAACCGGGCCTAGGTTTAAACTAAAACGAACCGGGCTAAAATAAAAACCTAACTAATTAATAAACCGGACGAACCGGCCGGACAAAATGATTTTATTTAAAAGATACCCCTTGAGGTGATCTAATCTGGGCCGTTAGCGGCGATCAGACGGGGAGGAGGTTCGGTGACTTACGGCGTTCGGCGACAATGGCGGGCGGAATCTGGCGGCGAGGTTCGGTCGTCGGGAGGTCGGGAAGTGGCGGGAGGATGCTTGGGAGCTCGGGAGGGTTTGGTGGCGTCGGGGTGACCGGGTGGTCTAGGGCAGCGACAATGGCGACAATGGCGGCGGCGCGAGCTTGAGCTCCAGCGAGCTCGTCTGGAGAGAGAGAGGTCCGCAAGGGGTAGGGAATGGGGTGCGGGCGGGCTTTATAGTCGGGGCCCTCGTCGGAGTAAGGGAGGCGATCGGGAGGATCGGCATCCGGATCCTTCGGATCCGCGATCCATGGCGGCGACGTGGCGTGGGGCGGGGAGGAAGAAGGGGTGGGGTCATTGTCGGTGAGAGAGAGAGAGGGCGAGGCGAGCGGCGACGTGCGTGAGATTCAAATTCGGGAGAGGGAGAGGGAGGGTAGTGGGGCGGCTCGGTCATTGTTGGGCTGGCCAGTGGGCTCTTGGCCGGCCAGTCAGTGGGGAAGGGCTTGGCTGGGCTGGCAGAGGGCCTAATGGCGCTGGGGGTGGAGTTTTTTCTTTTTTTGAAATTTATTTTAAAAAAAACAAAACAGAGTATAACTTTTAAAATATAAATATTTTATATAGGGTATATATATACCAAAATGATCGTAAAAAGATTTCCTACAACATGAACTATTTTTCAAGTTCAAATAAAATACACAAAAAATTCAAATAAAACAAAGGGTGTTTACGCCTAATAAAATTCAATAAAATCATTTTTAAAAATACCAAAATGACTCCAAATTTATTTTCTCCTAATTTTTCATTGAAGGAATCATTTTACCCCCATTTCCATTTATTTATTTTTAGGAGGAAAATAATTTGAATAAAGTCCAAATAATTCCAAATTTGAAAGGGGTTTTCAAAATACTTTTCAATGACTTTCAATTTGGTTCTTTTTAACTTCCAACTCATATTTCATATAATTGAAGAAGTCATTTTATCTTCCCTCATGAAAATCATTGAGTTGCATAAAGTTTTGAATTTGAAATATTCCCAGATGAAATTCAAATCTTTTCCAAAACCCTTTTCATTTCAAATGGAAGAAGTCATGTCATCTCCACTCTAGGGTTTGGTGTTGGAATGAACTTGAATTCATTGGGTTCCAAAAAGGCAAAGGGGAAAGTTTTGGGAAAGTCATTTCATTCCCTCTCATTCAACTTTCAAAAGTTTTCAAATTCCACTCAATTTCACTCAATCAATCAAACAAAAAATCAGACAACAAGCATAGTCATTTATTTAATATAACATTCCAAAATTTGAAATTTTGGGATGTTACAAACCTACCACACTTAAAATGAATCTCGTCCTCGAGATTCGAAGAGGCTAGCAAGAAAAGGTTAGGGGTTGGGGGTCTTCTAGCAAGAGTTTTGGTCAGAAAGTTCAGGGGTGCTACCACACTTAAAAGCAAGATTACAGTTCCAATAAACTCAGATACTTCCTCTGGAGTGTTGACAATCTATGTCTCTTCACATATCTTACAATGGCTCCTTCATTAACGCTCTTCTGTCAGAAGCATAGAGTTTTCCTCGAAATCTTGGGTTGGTTCGTCGAAGTTGTGGTTCGTCCGAGACTGGATCTTCTTAGCTGATAGGTCCGTGTTCATTCTAGACAACTATCGAAATGCTCATGGTGGTCTACAATTTATGTTTTTCTCCTGCACAAAACAGGTCTGGGTTGAACCTCACCGTATAACCTACGATTGGCAACGGTTGCCTGTAAAGGGGTTCCATCGTCCTACCATTCTATGGCTTATCGCGTCGACACTCTTCAAAGGTTTTCAAGTCTCTCTAATTTTCCATCAACATATGATAGTTCATGATAGAAGTCTTCGGTATGGGGGCCAATCCATCCCGTACTTGAATCATTACCACATACGTAAACAGTGAATCACGTATTCTAACACTTGGGCATACTCACAAGCATTGCAGAATTTCTCTTGTTCTCGAACGGGGTTCGAGTAATTCCATGGTTTCTGCAAGCCAAACAAAATGTAGCGACCTGACCCAAAATCGGTCAAATCTACGTATGCATACCATCCCAAGATCATCTTTGGTACTCATAGTACATCGATAAAGTAATCAAAGTTCAATCACACCTGAATATCATTAAACGATTCTCATATAGAGTCTTTATTACAAGGGAATAAATTCGCTCAAGGCCAACTCATGAGAAATAAACTAAAAGTATCTTGGAGCGTCGAAGATAAGCGAGTCCATCCGACTCAAAGGGCAATCGCCAAGCGCGAGCGTAGCCTCACTCTGATCGAATATATCTACGCAACATAATACGTTGCAGCCATGTAGGTCAGCTTTTGGAATAAGCTGGCAAGTCATGAAGAATAACAATAATAAAGTTACTAACTCTATATGCATTTTGGCTGTGGAGCTCTAAGTTTCATCATTTTGCGTAAAGCCAATTTTATCCTACTACAAAGGACTTATTTGCAAATTACTACAAATTGTTGGTAGTTATTGAGATGGTTCCGCCAACCAAAATCTAGTTCCCAAATCATTAAGTCATAAACCCTCAAATTAATTCATTAGTTTTAGTGTTGAGATATCCGAATACTTCCAAGGTCCAGAGGCTCAAATGTCCGTAAATCGGGACACGGCTAATCGATTAGGTTATAACCCTCTGCGAGAGGTTTGCACTTTCCCATAAGAATCATTCCCTCCTTTAAAGTCTTAGCACTTCATGGTGTTTGAAGGCGGACGAATAAACAGGTTCTTCCAAAGAGTTCTTGACCCTTTGCGGTACCCATCCAATCCTACCGTTCGTCTACTTCTCGTAGTACCGTCCAGCCAGCGTCACTACTAGGGTCAACCCAGCCAGAGCCCATAATGGCTTGCGGCTGCAGAGTAAGCTTCGGTCATGGGGCATCCATCCTTCTCTTCGTGGCTGGGTGAAGCTTTCCATGAGGATGTCATGGCGCTTCTCCATGCATCCCGCCACCACTGGTGCTCCAGGTGCCCACAACCGCCCTCCACCCAAGAGTGATTTTCCAAGTCCATCTTGATCATTGTAGTCCATGGGTTGTCATCATCATTGACTCTCACATCTTGCTTATGAATATCACTCATACCCAAATCCCGTCTACGAGCATAGCAAAATAACTACTACGTCCCGGGGTCATGGTAACAAGGGGATTGGTTCATCCTACCACATGATACTACTCAAGTTTAATGACTTCAAGATTTCACTACTGCATGCAATGGTGGGGTGGTGACAACTACTAATGCACAAAAACATAGGTATAGAAATAACATGATCAAAACTTGCCTTGCTGATGATCCTCGTAAGCTAAAGAGTCGTAGTAGCAAGCTTCGCACTCCGGAAACTCTACCGAGACAAACAATAACACAATAAGCACAAAGCAAGAGGATCACACAAGATAACAAAAGTAACATAGCACAACAAAACAATCAAAACCAAATCAAAAAGAAAAACTCAAAGAAACCAATTCAAAGTTTTTCCCTACTCCAAACAATAACTAAAATAGTTTTTATATAACAAAAATTCCTTAATATAACCTAATCATGGTTTTAGGTTAACTTAACAGAAAAGGATTCACTAAGCAACTAGGAGCAAAAAGAATTAATTAAAAAGCTATTATAAAACTCATTTTAGGCCTAATCCAATTTCCATTAAGAAAATAATTTAAAACTTTTATTAATTATAAATAAAAGTTCATCTAATGGAGTGACAGAAACTAACCTAGAATAACTAATCACAAGTTAAAATAAATTAATTTACTAATTAATTAATTAGGAAAACAGGAACTAGTTAATTAATTAGGATTAATTGGATTCTGTCTAAAACTAATTATTTATTAATCCTAAAATACCCAAATTAATTTCTAGGGTTTGGCAATGTCAAAATAAAGTGGTGACAAAAGAATCATGCAAAAATAATTTTCTAACTAAAATTATAGCAGATTTACTATTCTGACTAAAACAATATTAAAGCATTTTAATTATTTTAACATAGCTAAATATATATTTTTCAGAAACTACATAAAATTTGCAATCCAACAAAAAAGAATCACTCAAAATATTAAACAGAATAAAAGATATACATTTTGAAAACTGAAACTATTAAATTAAAACAGAAAATCAAATTAAAAGAAAAAAGGCCTAATGGGCCTATACTGTGCACTAGGCGTAGTTTAGTCTAAACGGGCCCTAGGTTTAAACTAAACGAACCGGCCTAAAAATAAAAACCTAACTAATAAATAAACCGATCGGGCCGGCCGGTTTTCTAACTAAAACCTACCCCTTCGTGGGCTTCTAATCCTAACCGTAGATCTACGATCGGACGGGGGAGGGGGTTTGCCGGTGACTTACCGGACTCCGGCGACGGCGGCGGCGGCGGCGAAAGTGCGTCGAGGCGTCCGGGCGTCGGCGAGCTCCGGCGACTCGTCGGGGAGACGCGCCGGGGTTGGGGGTGGTTCGGTGGTGTTGGGAGGTCGGGGTGGACCAGGTGGCGTCGGGCGACTTTGGTGGCGGTGGCGAGCTCGGGACTCCGGTGAGCTCGGGAGGAGAGGAGAGGGTCCGCGAGGCTAGGGGGGAATGGGGTGCGGAGGGTTCGGCTTTATAGCCAGGGGTCCGCGAGCTTGAAGGGATCGGGTGATCGGGGATCCGGATCCTTGGGATCCGTGGACCTCCGCGAGCGGCGTGGCGTGGGCGAGGGGAAGAAGAGGGGGTCCCACGGGTCAGCGAGAGGAGAGAGGCGAGGGGGTCGGGTGGCGAGGCCTAGGCCTTCGGGCCAGGGGAGGAGTCTGTGGCGCTGGGCTGGCTGGCTGGGCGCTGGCTGCCTGGGCTGGGCCGGCTAGAGGCTGGGCTGGCGCTGGCCGAGGGGTGAGGCGGCTGGCTGGGCTGGGGTGGCTTTGTGGCGCCCCAGGGTTTTTCTTTTATTTTTTAATTAAAACTAAAACAAAATAAAACCCAAACTATAAATAATTTATATAGGGTATATATATACCAAAATGATCGGGGAATATTCCTTTCATTTGAACATTTTCCAAAGGCAAAATCAAACTTTATGAAAATCCATTTTTTCAAATTCAAATAAAATTCAGATTTGAATCCAAATCTCTTTGGCATTGTTTCCTCTGATATTTTTGGAGTGTCATGTTTGCTCCTCTCATACTTTTGATCAAGTATTTATCAGGCTTAGTTTTTGAATTGTTTCCCACATGCCAAAGTTTGAAATTCAAGTTCAAACTCAAATTGCTCTGAAACTTCAAATGACAATCAAATTCAAACAGAATGCATAGGATGCTTATCTATAATTGTAAAACATTCCAAATAGGAAATTTGGGATGTTACAAACCTACCACCTTAAGATGAATCTAGCCCTCGAGATTCGGGTTAACTAACAAATAGGTGCGGATGGTCTCGACGAAGATCTTCTTGGCGTTCCCAGTGGCTTCTTCCTCGGTGTGGTGACTCCACAGCACCTTGCAAAATTTGATGACCTTGCTGCGGGTGACTCTGCTTGCAGTCTCAAGAATACGGACGGGTTTCTCCTTGTAAGTCAGATCACTGTCAAGCTGTATGGCCTCTAGGGGCACTGTGTCTCTCAACGGAACATCGGTCATGTCGGCATGACACTTCTTCAAGCGAGAAACGTGGAAGACATCATGAACTCGGACAATCCTTCCGCAATTCCAACTTGTATGCAACTTCTCCACGACGTTCGAGGATTTTGTAGGGCCAATGAATCGGTGCTAACTTTCCTTGACTCCAAACCTCTTGATTCCACGAAGTGAGAGACACATGAAGATATGCTCGGTCTCCCACTTCGTAAGTCACTTCCTTGCGCTTCTTGTCGGCATAACTCTTACATCTCGATTGTGCTATCTTGAGCCTATCTCGAATCAGCTTGACCTTCTCTTGGAATCCTTGATAAGGTCGGAACCGAAAAGTGATCGATCTCAACACTATCCCACAGAATGGTGTTCTGCACCTCCTTCCGTATAGAGCTTGAAGGGCCATCTTCAAACTGGATTGATAACTGTTGTTGTAAGAGAACTCTGCGTCGGCAAATTATCATCCCAGCTAGACCCATAGTCTAGCACACAAGCTCTCAACATGTCCTCCGAAATCTGATTGACTCTCTCGGTCATCCATCATGCTGCGGATGAAAAGCTGTCTTGAATTCCAGCCTCGTACCCAAAGTTTCATGCAATTGCTTCCAAAACTTTGAGGTAAACTCGTTCCTCTATCGACACGATTTTCCTCGGAACTCCATGCGACATAGGATCCTGGTCATGTATATCTTGGCCAACTTGGCACTGGTATAGGTAGTCTTCACGGGAATGAAGTGAGCTACCTTAGTCAAACGATCAACCACTACCCAGATAGAATCATAACCTGAGCGGGTCTGGGTAATCCTGTGATGAAATCCATACCAAGTTTCTCCCATTTCCAATCGGGAATCGGCAAAGGTTGAAGTAACCCTGCTGGCTTCGATGTTCTGCCTTTACGTTGGCAAACATACATCTGACTACGTGCTCGGCAATGTCCTTCTTCATACCGTCCACGAAACTTTGCTTCAAATCCAGGTACATCTTGGTGTTGCGGGGTGGATCGAGTACGGTGAATCATGAGCCTCTGAAGAATTAGCTTCTGAGCTCGGGATCATTGGGCACATAAATCGATCCTCAAACCATATAGTTCCATGTTCATCCTTCGGAATCCTTTAGCTTTTCCTTCCTCCATCTTTTGCTTTATCTCATCGATTTCCTTGTCCGACTTACGGGCTTCACGAATCCTTTCGGTCAAGGTGGACTGAACTTCGAGGTTGCAACAAATCCTTTCGGAACTATCTCCGATCGGAGATCTCGAGGTCATCGACCAACTCTGGGGTAATCCTCCGTGGTAAGAGTATTCACATAACTCTTACGGCTCAAAGCATCTGCTACAACGTTAGCTTTACCGGGGTGGTAATGCAATCTCATGTCGTAGTCCTTTATCAACTCTAGCCATCTCCTCTGTCTGAGGTTCAATTCCTTCTGCGTGAAGATATACTTCAAACTCTTGTGATCTGTGTAGACATCACAACGATTTCCGATGAGGAAATGTCTCCAGGTCTTGAGTGCATGCACTACAGCTGCTAACTCCAAATCATCGTGGCATAATTCATCTCATGAGGCCGTAGCTATGCGGAGGCATAAGCTACAACCTTACCTTCCTGCATCAATACTCCTCCGAGTCCTTGACGAGAAGCGTCACAATAGACCTGGTATTCCTTATGTATGTCTGGCAATATCAACACTGGGGCTGTGACCAACCGTTTCTTCAATTCCTGAAAACTGGCTTCACATTCTTCGGTCCAAACATACTTGGCTTCCTTCTTCAACAGCTCAGTCATGGGCTTGGCAATCTTCGAGAAGTTCTCAATGAACCTCCGATAATATCCTGCGAGTCCGAGAAAACTGCGGATCTCCTTGACTGAGGTAGGTGACTGCCAATCGGTGACTGATTCAACCTTGGCGGGATCAACTGCTATTCCTTCTCCTGAAATAACATGTCCGAGGAATCCAACTTCCTTCAACCAAAATTCACATTTGCTGAATTTGGCATACAGCTGATGTTCTCGAAGTTTCTCCAGAACTAGACGCAGATGTTCCTTATGCTCTTCCTCGCTCTTGGAGAATATCAATATGTCATCGATGAACACCACGACAAACTTGTCCAAATACTCCATGAACACCTTGTTCATCAAATTCATGAAGTATGCAGGAGCATTAGTCAATCAAATGACATGACGGTATACTCGTATAAACCATACACAGTGGTGAATGCTGTTTTGGGTATATCCTTTTCACGAATCTTCAACTGATGATACCCTGATCGAAGATCGATCTTGGAGAATACCTTGGCTCCAACAAGCTGATCAAACAAGTCATTGATCATCGGCAGAGGGTACTTGTTCTTGATGGTTACTTCGTTCAAAGCACGGTAATCCACAACCATCCTCAAGCTTCCATCCTTCTTCTCTACCAAAAGAACTGGGGCTCCCCAAGGTGATGAGCTTGGACGAATATATCCTTTCTCCAATAACTCATTTATTTGATCCTTGATCTCTTTCAACTCATTCGGTGGCATCCGATAAGGTCTCTTGGATATTGGGGCTGTGCCGGGCAATAGCTCAATCAGAAATTCAATGTCCCTGTCCGTCGGCATTCCTGGTAATTCCTCCGGAAACACATCGGGAAAATCTTGCACTACTGGCACTTCCTCCTGAACAACTCCCGTGAGGGAATGCACCTGATTCTTCATCTGGCTGTGCCTGGCTACATACTTGATCCTCTTCTGCTCCGGGGTGGTGAGCAGAATAGACTTGCGGGCACAGTCAATGTTCCCTTCATACTTTGACAACCAATCCATGCCTAGGATTACATCCAAGGTCTGAGTTTCCAACACTATGAGTTCCACGGGAAATTTGTGGTTCCCGATGTTGAGGGTTGCAGGACAGCTTAAACCTGCCATCATTTCTCCTCCTGCTGGCCCGACGCGAAGGGGGCTTCTAAGGGTTCTAGTCGTAATCCGTACTTATCCACAACTACCCTTGATATGAATGAATCGTTGCACCGAATCAAAGAGAACCAAAACTGAACGTGAATTCAATAAAAACTTACCAACCACAGTGTCTGGCTGATCATAGACGTCCTCCACGTCGATATGGTTCACCTGAGCACGAGGGAACGGATTGGGCTTCTTAGCTGAGCCTCCATTGCCATTACCATTCCTCTGCTTGGCCTCCGGGCAGTCGGTGGCATAGTGCCCTGTCTTCTGGCACTTGAAGCAGGTGATGTGGCTCAGATCCTTCGGAGCCGGGGCAGAACGGTGCTGATTGCCATTACCATTGCCATTGCCATTGCCATGGCCTGACTTGTTGTCCTGGCTGCGGTTGTTTCCATTTCCTCCATGGTTATGACCTCCATGGTTATGATGGGTGTGCCCTCCTGAGTACGGTGCATAGCGGGCTTTTCTGAGCTCTGAGTTGTGCTTCCCTGGCTGTACTTCCGCTTGCGCTTTCTATCTGCTGCTGCTTGCCTTCCGAATGGTGGCCTTGTCTACCAGCTCTGGTAGTTGTTGAAAGTAGCCACAATAAGCTGCATGCTCAATTCATCATTGAGTCCCTCCAGAACTTCTCCCGCTTGGCGGCATCTGTGGCCACATCATCGAGGGCATAGCGAGCAAGTTTGCTGAATTCCTCCACGTCTTGTGCCACAAGACGATTCCCTGGCGCAAGTTTGAACTCACGCTTCTTGGACTCATGGCTCCAGTGAGACATGAGCAGTCTGAAAACCTGCTGGAATTGATCCCAAGTGATGCCACCCATGGGAAAGGTGGCGGTGTAATTCTCCCACCAAGAAGCTGCAGGTCCATCCAGTTGATGCGCGGCAAAGCGCACCTTCTCAGCATCAGTGCATCCAACGGTGACTAGCTCTCTTCCGATTTTGCGGAGCCAATCATCAGCCACAATCGGCTCAGTGCTACTAGAGAACACTGGCGGATTCAACCTCAGAAATCGAGTCAAGTTGTCCACAGTGGGTGGTGGTGGTGGCGGTGGGTTGTTGGCGGTGTTGTTCTGATTCTGAATCAGGAGCTGCATCAGTGCATTCTGCTGCTGGAGCAGCTGGGTGAGCTCCGGCGGGAAACCAGTGTCACGTCTCGGAGGCATCTGGTGTTTTTGGAGTGGGTGAGAAAATTAGAATAGAACAATGGTCTATAAGGAATAACACTACCCATATGAATGCACAATCATAACACACCAATCATTTATTCATTCCACTCAAACATGGTTCAAACTCGATTACAAAAGCTCATGACTAATCGAAGGAAAACATCGGCCTAACTGATCGACGAAAAAGAAATAAAAGATAACATGGTGGTCGACTAAAAGTCTTCATCAGTGGCGCCTCCTCTTGGGGTTTCCTTCAGTGGTACTCCCTTCAAAATCCTGATCATTGCTCACGAGGGGTGCTTCATCTCCACTCGGGTAAAGGTCCTCTCCCAAGTCCATCTTCTCCTCAATCGCGGCAAGCTTCATCTTCAGGTCGTCGACTATCTCCATGAAGTCCGTGATTTCTTCCTCATGGCCAAGGAAGTCTGCGCGTGCCTTCTCCTCCGAGTTCCATTCATGGAACAAAAGCTTCCGTGTGTCTTGAGTTCTGGCGAGCCTGAATCTCCGTTTCTGAGAAGACACTCCAAGTCCTGAATGTAAGAGAGAGGAATCGTCCTCGATGGTACGGATGATATCTCCATTCCTTGCCTGCGAGAAACCATGGCGAGGTCTGAATGGTCGAGCTCGGCCCTGTACTCCTCTCGGAGATGTCCAAGTGCTCGGTAGATCGCCACGTCCCTTCCGATGATCCAGTTGAACTCGGTGAACTCAAAGTTGATAGGCTCCGTGTGTCCTCCAAAGGTTCTCCACAGGATATGCACCTCAATCAGAGGCGGGTGTCCGTCGGAAGTGCATTAGTGGGTTTCCCAGTGATCGAGGGTAGAGCAATTTTCAGTAGCTTCACCATCTGGACCAGCTTCCTTCCGAAGGGCATCGTCTCATCGGGCTGGCAGAACTCCGGTAGCAAAACTGGGGTGAACTCGACGGCCATCTAGAATGTTGCAAAGGGGAGAAGAGTCAGAATAGAACAAGGAAGAATTATAGAATGAAAAGGGTTCAAAGTAAATGGTCTCTGCTTATGGCTTTCCGATCCTAGGGGTTACGATCCTACGGTCAGCGTGTGCTCTGATACCATCTCAGTAGCGACCTGACCCAAAATCGGTCAAATCTACGTATGCATACCATCCCAAGATCATCTTTGGTACTCACGGTACATCGATAAAGTAATCAAAGTTCAATCACACCTGAATATCATTAAACGATTCTCATATAGAGTCTTTATTACAAGGGAATAAATTCGCTCAAGGCCAACTCATGAGAAATAAACTAAAAGTATCTGCTGAGCGTCGAAGATAAGCGAGTCCATCCGACTCAAAGGGCAATCGCCAAGCGGGCGTAGCCTCACTCTGATCGGAATATATCTCGCAACATAATACGTTGCAGCCATGTAGGTCAGCTTTTGGAATAAGCTGGCAAGTCATGAAGAATAACAATAATAAAGTTACTAACTCTATATGCATTTTGGCCGTGGAGCTCTAAGTTTCATCATTTTGCGTAAAGCCAATTTTATCCTACTACAGTGGACTTATTTGCAAATTACTACAAATTGTTGGTAGTTATTGAGATGGTTCCGCCAACCAAAATCTCGTTCCCAAATTATTAAGTCATAAACCCTCAAATTAATTCATTTAATTTTAAGTGTTGAGATATCCGAATACTTCCAAGGTCCAGAGGCTCAAATGTCCGTAACCGGGGACACGGCTAATCGATTAGGTTATAACCCTCTGCAGAGGTTTGCGACTTTCCCATAAGAATCATTCCTCCTTTAAAGTCTTCGCACTTCATGGTGTTTGAAGACGGGACGAATGAAACAGGGTCTTCCAAAGAGTTCTTCTGACCCCTGCCGGTACCCATCCAATCCTACCGTTCGTCTACTTCTCGTAGTACCGTCCAGCCAGCGTCACTACTAGGGTCAACCCAGCCAGAGCCCATAATGGCTTGCGGCTGCAGTAAGCTTCGGTCATGGGGCATCCATCCTTCTCTTCGTGGCTGGGTGAAGCTTTCCGCAGGATGTCATGGCGCTTCTCCATGCATCCCGGCCACCACTGGGTGCTCCAGGGTGCCCGTCAACCGTCCTCCACCCAGTAGTGATTTTCCGAAGTCCATCTTGATCATTGTAGTCCATGGGTTGTCATCATCATTGACTCTCACATCTTGCTTATGAATATCACTCATACCCAAATCCCGTCTACGAGCATAGCAAAATAACTACTACGTCCGGGGTCATGGTAACAAGGGATTGGTTCATCCTACCACATGATACTACTCAAGTTTAATGACTTCAAGATTTCACTACTGCATGCAATGGTGGGGTGGTGACAACTACTAATGCACAAAAACATAGGTATAGAAATAACATGATCAAAACTTGCCTTGCTGATGATCCTCGTAAGCTAAAGAGTCGTAGTAGCAAGCTTAGACTCGGAAACTCTACCGAGACAAACAATAACACAATAAGCACAAAGCAAGAGGATCACACAAGATAACAAAAGTAACATAGCACAACAAAACAATCAAAACCAAATCAAAAAGAAAAACTCAAAGAAACCAATTCAAAGTTTTCCCTACTCCAAACAATAACTAAAATAGTTTTATATAACAAAAATTCCTTAATATAACCTAATCATGGTTTTAGGTTAACTTAACAGAAAAGGATTCACTAAGCAACTAGGAGCAAAAAGAATTAATTAAAAGCTATTATAAAACTCATTTTAGGCCTAATCCAATTTCCATTAAGAAAATAATTTAAAACTTTTATTAATTATAAATAAAAGTTCATCTAATGGAGTGACAGAAACTAACCTAGAATAACTAATCACAAGTTAAAAATAAATTAATTTACTAATTAATTAATTAGGAAAACAGGAACTAGTTAATTAATTAGGATTAATTGGATTCTGTCTAAAACTAATTATTTATTAATCCTAAAATACCCAAATTAATTTCTAGGGTTTGGCAATGTCAAAATAAAGTGGTGACAAAAAGAATCATGCAAAAATAATTTTTCTAACTAAAATTATAGCAGATTTACTATTCTGACTAAAACAATATTAAAGCATTTTTAATTATTTTTAACATAGCTAAATATATATTTTTCAGAAACTACATAAAATTTGCAATCCAACAAAAAAAGAATCACTCAAAAATATTAAACATAATAAAAGATATACATTTTTGAAAACTGAAACTATTAGGCTAAAACAGAAAATCAAATTAAAAAGAAAAAAGGCCTAATGGGCCTATACTGTGCACTAGGCGTAGTTTAGTCTAAACGGGCCCTAGGTTTAAACTAAACGAACCGGCCTAAAAATAAAAACCTAACTAATAAATAAACCGATCGGGCCGGCCGGTTTTCTAACTAAAAACCTACCCCTTGGGGCTTCTAATCTAACCGTAGATCTACGATCGGACGGGGAGGGGTTTGCAGGTGACTTACGGACTCGGCGGCGGCGGCGGCGGCGAAAGTCGTCGAGGCGTCCGGGCGTCGAGCGAGCTCCGGCGACTCGTCGGGGAGGCAGCGCGGGTTGGGGGTGGTTCGGTGGTGTTGGGAGGTCGGGTGGACCAGGTGGCGTCGGCGGCGACTTTGGCGGTGGCGAGCTCGGGACTCCAGTGAGCTCGGGAGGAGAGGGAGAGGGTCCGCGAGGCTAGGGGGAATGGGGTGCGGAGGGTTCGGCTTTATAGCCTGGGGTCCGCGAGCTTGGAAGGATCGGGTGATCGGGGATCCGGATCCTTGGGATCCGTGGACCTCCGCGAGCGGCATGGCGTGGGCGGGGAAGAAGAGGGGGTCCCACGGTCAGTGAGAGGAGAGAGGCGAGGGTCGGGTGGCGAGGCCTAGGCCTTTCGGGCGAGGCGGCGAGGTGTTGGCTGGGCTGGCTGGCTGGGCGCCAGGCTGCTTGCTTGGCTGGGCTGGCTGGGCCTGGCGCGGGGGCTGAGGGGTGAGGCGGCGCTGGCTGGGCCTGGGGTGGCCTGGCTGGCGCCCCGGGTTTTTCTTTTATTTTTTTAATTAAAACTAAAACAAAAATAAAACCCAAACTATAAATAATTTATATAGGGTATATATATACCAAAATGATCAGGGGAATATTCCCTTTCATTTGAACATTTTTCCAAAGGCAAAATCCAAACTTTATGAAAATCCATTTTTTCGAATTCAAATAAAATTCAGATTTGAATCCAAATCTCTTTGGCATTGTTTCCTCTGATATTTTTGGAGTGTCATGTTTGCTCCTCTCATACTTTTGATCAAGTATTTATCAGGCTTAGTTTTTGAATTGTTTCCCACATGCCAAAGTTTGAAATTCAAATTCAAACTCAAATTGCTCTGAAACTTCAAATGACAATCAAATTCAAACAGAATGCATAGGATGCTTATCTATAATTGTAAAACATTCCAAATAGGAAATTTGGGATGTTACACAAAACATCTATCGTTACTTCACCACTCTTAGGTTTTTGCGTAACCTCCTACGAAACGTATGCTGATTGGACTGCTGATTCCTCCAATTTTTTCCTTTATCAAGGTTATATTAGTTTCCTTTCAAAATCCTGGGCCTGTGGGTTATGGCCCACTTCAGCTCTTGTGCAACTCATCCTTGGAGTAACTCTCATATTACACCTCCTTTAAATCCAGTAGTACTCTGTTTCTTCATACCATCATAACAAAAGCAAAAATTCCAACTTATTTTGTCCGGCTTCCTTCTATGGACCGTCATGAATAACACATTTCTTTCTCCATTGATCCTGTGGTTTTACGGAGTACTATGACCAAAATAAATGCACAAGTTTATTCATAACATCTCATTATTCTCATATCAATCTTTCATTACATCCTTAATCATTTTTCGTGAATCCAAATTCCAAAAAGTTTATTACAAATGCTGCCACCCACATGGTTCGGTATGGTCAGACATTACTTCCAACTTTATTCATTTTTCCTCCTTGAGGATTCTTCAGTCCCACTGGAATTGTGCGACATGTGCCTTGAATTCTTCAATCTTCTGTTTCATTGTGGTGGCCTTGAGCTTCACCTCCATCATCTCTGTATGCACTTCGCTTAGGTATTCCTGAGTATAACGAAGTCTTGCTTCAAGTATTTCTCCGATCTGGCGTATGGCTTCCATGGCTGCTTCACGAACAGCATCGAAGAAAGTTGCTTGTGGCACACGTGAAATGAAAAAGTACTGCCCCGTCATCTTTGGGCAAACTCCTTTCAAATGGTGGAGGTGTACCTCCACATACCAAAGTTCCACTCCCTTTTGTATGAAAGGGTAGCCTTTGTAGACTGCATCTCCTTCAAGGTGAATATGCTTCATCATGTCCTTCAGGATCTTCGGGTAATCATGATCACTTGTCAGGGTCATGATGGTTTCCGGACCTTTAAGGAAAGACTCATAAAGGGTCGTCATCTGCAGTTGTGAAACAGAAATGATGCTCAGAATTAAGGTACTTATCTCCTGGGGCACACATGCATATCATCCAATTTCCTGTTTATGCATCACAACTCACTTTCTTCCATGTTCATCCAGAATATTAATTTCCAAGATAAAATATGACAACTCCTTAAAACTTTTCAGTAGGTGACATTACAACTTTATTGAGTCATGAACGATTACAATCTCAGAATAATCTATTACATAACTCAACTCATTGAGCTCATGAAAATGAAATTGCTTTCTACTACTCTTATTATCCATATCAAAATTCCAACTACTCAACTCCAGCTTTCATCTTGTCGGGACATTTAATAGCATAATGTCCTGCCTCCTTGCAGCGAAAACAAATGACTTCCGACATGTCTCGGGGCTTCTTTGTGATTATGCGAGCTCCTTGGATTCTTGGCTTCTTTTCTGGACATTTACTAGCGTAATGACCTAAATCCTTGCATCTGTAACAAGTGATATGGCTTAGGTCCTTCTCTGCAAAAGTTGCGTTGTTCTCGGATTGTCTTCTCCTTCTCTTCTTGGATTTCTCTGTAATTATCAGAGTTTCCATCTCCCGAGGGTCAAACTTCACCTCTGCTATCGGGAAATATCTCAGATACTCTTTTCTTCCCTTGGGGCAATACTGTGAAAAATGTCCTTCTTCTCCACATGAATAGCAGGCATTAGAGTAAAATCTGTTGAGGCCTTCTCCATCAAGGTCTTCAACACTTTCCTTCACCACAGGTTCTTCTAGACCTTCCTTGAGGGCTTCCTTCATTCCATCTTCCTGCTTCTGAATAGTTTGTTGCACCGTGGAGTAAATGTGACACTGCCCCGGGTAGTGGGTGGTTCCTTCACACAGGAAGCAAGTCACCTGACTAGTTGGGCATTCCTCAGCTGGGTGTTTCTCCTCACAATGAGGGCATCCCTCTTTGTGTTCCTCCTGGGTGTGTCCCATTTCTCCGCAAATCTTGCAGGCACAAGGTTAACTTCTTGGTGTATCATTGTGCTTCCAGATAAGACGTGATCTCATCAGTTTCTTCTTGAATTCCTCCCAAGTTCTTGCTCCTTTAAATCCCTGTATGGCTTGATGCATGTCCCACCAGGTTGCAGCACTTTCTGTAAAGTATTGAAGAGCATATTAAACCTCATACTTCCTTGAAACCAAATTGCTCCCGAAGTGATTTTCCATGTTCTGCATCCATAGCTCTGCCTCGGGCTGAGTCTTCGGTCCAGAGAATATCAGTCCAACTTCATTCATTATCTATGGGGTTCAAGGGTTTTAGGGTGAGATGAGAGAGAGGTGGGGAGGGATATACACACAATACAAACAATAGTTTTTTTGAGGAAAAAGTTTTACTTTGTGGCTGTCGGAAAACATCAAACAAATGACAGCTCACAAATCATCGCATCTAACGTAAGTGTATAACAGGGGTTTGGTCTTCTAAAGGTCAAATAATTCTTCAGATCCTTCAAGTCATTGGAGTCTCCAATTGTTGTACTTCTAATACATGGTGAAATCCTCTTTACTCTGAAGAGGTCATCAGTACTCCGATATCAAATCCTCCTTGGAGTATCTTCAGTTGATTCCTCCGGGTGATCAAAGGATATGGTATATTCTAACTATTGAGGTGAGAGTGTCTATTTGATAAAATCAGAAGAGATGAGAAGTAAGAGTCTTTTTGAAAATAAAGTTTTAGAGATTTCCTGTCCTAGGGCTTTCAGGTTTCTAGGGTCACGTCCTACAGTCAACATGTGCTCTGATACCGTTTCTGTAGCGACCCGACCTCAGACGGTCAAGCCTTTGTGTTACTGTGCCATCCCTGGATCAGTATGCTGGCACACACAGTACATCAATGTATATATCAAAGTGCAATCACATCTATAAATAACGTAAAATGATATATACCTCATAATACTCAGCGGAAACAATCAAACGGGTGTGGAGTCCCATCAACGCCATCGGCAAGTTGAGTGTAGACCGTAACCCTGTACCGTAAATCTTACTCATCGAGGAAATATCTGCAACATGATACGTAGCAGCCGTGTAGGTCAGTACATTGAATGTACCGGCAAGATCACAATATGAGAAAACAGATGATAAAACTAAACTATATGCAATATGGCTTTATGGCTCTGTATCTGAGTTTTTTTTGCGTAAAAGCTGGTTTTATTTTACCTACATCAAAGGAATAAATGAAGTCTGTACTATGGAGTTTTCCATCATGACATGGTTCCGCCAACCGATGTCTCATAGCCCAAAATCATCATAAGTTGCCCACAATTAAGTTATCAATCTGGTGTTGAGAGTTCCGAGATAGATCCAAGTCCAGAGGCTCAAATTGTCCGTAACCGGGGACACGGCTAATCGATTAGGTTTTAAACCCTCTGCAGAGGTTTGTACACTTTACCTGCAAGATTCGATCCCTCTCTTTACGTTCTCGCACTTCAGAGTGTTTGAGAACAAGATGACCGAAACATGGTCTTCCAAAGAGTTCCTCTGACCACTGTCCGGTACTCAACCCATCCTACCGTAGCTCTACATCTGCTAGTACCGTCCCAGCCAGAGTCACAACTAAGGTCAACCAAGCCAGAGCCCATAATGACTTGCAGTTGCACAGGTAAGCTTCCGGGCATGAAGTATTCTTCCGTCTCTTTGAGTCTGGGTGAAGCTTACCGCAAGATGTCATGGCGCTTCTCCATGCATCCCGGCCAACCACTGGTTTCTCCAGGGTGCCCGTCAACCATCCTTCACCTAGTAGTGTGTATTGAATTCTTGTCTCGAGTCTTGAAGTCTTGAGGCCTTGAAGATGCAGTCCTTGCAGATTCCATCATGGAGTTGTCGTCATTGACGTAGATCCTCCTTTCTCACACCACTCCTGAGCACTCATACCAACCCCGTCTACTATAGCGTAGCATTAAAATAAATAACGTCCCGGGCTTGGTAACAGGGTGATGGGTTCCTACCTCATGCATACTACTCAACTACAAGGATTCAATAACACTACTGAGGGGTGGTTGCAAAGGTGCCTCTAAATGCAATAAAACATAGGTAAGAAAGGCATGGTCAAAGTGAACTTGCCTTGTTGACGATCTTCGAAAACTAGGGATTCGTAGTAGCAAGCTCCGCACTCCGGAAATTCTACCGAGGCAAACAATAACTATAATAAGCATATAGCATGAGGATCACATAACACAATAGCATAACAAAGTAACATAACACACCAAAACAACCAAATCAAAATCCAAAGGGAAAACTCAAAGAAAAACCCATTCAAAGTTTTTCCTACTTCAAACAATAGCTAGAATAGTTTTAATATAATAAAATTTACTCAACATAACCTAATCATGGTTTTAGGTTAACTTAACAGAAAAGATTTCACTAATCAACTAGGAGCAAAAAGAATTAATTTAAAAGCTATTATAAAACTCCTTTTAGGCCTAATCCAATTTCTATTAAGAAAATAAAATAAAACTTTTATTAATTATAAATAAAAGTTCATCCTATAAAGTGATAGAAACTATTCTAGAATAATCAATCACAAGTTAAAAATAAATTTATTTACTAATTAAAATATTAGGAAAACAGTAGTTAGTTAATTAATTGGGATTAATAAGATTCTACCTAAAACTATTTTTTATTAATCCTAAAATACTCAAATTAATTTCTATGGTTTGGCAATGTCAAAATAAAGTTGGGACAAAAAGAATCATATAAAAATAATTTTTCTAACTCAAGTTATAGCAGATTTACTATTCTGACTAAAACTAAATTAAAGCAATTTTAATTAATTTTAACATAGCTAAACATATATTCTACAGAAACTACATAAAATTTGCAAACCAACAAAAAAAGAATCATCTAAAAATATTAAACAGAATAAAAGATATGAATTTTTCAAAACAGAAACTATTGTGTTAAAACAGAAAAACAAAATAAAAGAAAAAGGCCTAATGGGCCTAAACTACGCACTGTGCGTCAAATAACCTAACCGGGCCTAGGTTTAAACTAAAACGAACCGGGCTAAAATAAAAACCTAACTAATTAATAAACCGGACGAACCGGCCGGACCGGGCGGTTTTATTTAAAAAGATACCCCTTCGGGGGTGATCTAATCTGGGCCGTTGGCGGCGCATCGGACGGGGGAGGAGGGTTCCGGTGACTTACCGGCGTTCGGCGACGGCGGCGGCGGCGGCGAGAGTGCGGCGAGGGTTCCGGTCGTCGGGGAGGTCGGGGAAGTGGCCGGGAGGATGCGGGGGAGCTCGGGGAGGGGTTTGGTGGCGTCGGGGGTGACCGGGGTGGTCTAGGGCAGCGACGGCGGCGACAATGGCGGCGGCGCGAGCTTCGGGCTCCGGCGAGCTCGTGCGGGAGAGAGAGGGGTCCGGCAAGGGGTAGGGGGGGAATGGGGTGCGGGCGCGGGCTTTTATAGTCGGGGCCCTCGTCGGAGTAAGGGAGGCGATCGGGGAGGGGATCGGCATCCCGGATCCTTCGGGATCCGGCGATCCGCGGCGGCGACGGCGTGGCGTGGGGCGGGGGAGGAAGAAGGGGGTGGGGTCCGCTGTCGGTGAGAGAGAGAGAGGGCGAGGCGAAGCGGCCGTGGCGTAGGGGATTGGTCTTGAGGGGAGAGGGAGGGTAGCTGGGCCGGCTCGGTCGGCGCCTGGCTGGCAGTGGGCTCTTGGCCAGGCAGTGGTGAAAGGCTGGCTGGGCCAGGGGGCCTAGCTGGCGCCTGGGGTGGGTTTTTTTTCTTTTTTTTTGAAATTTATTTTAAAAAAAAAACAAAACAGAGTATAACTTTTAAAATATAAATATTTTATATAGGGTATATATATACCAAAATGATCAGAAAAAGATTTCCTACAACATGAACTATTTTTCAAGTTCAAATAAAATACACAAAAAAATTCAAATAAAACAAAGGGTGTTTCTGCCCTAATAAAATTCAATAAAAATCATTTTTAAAAATACCAAAATGACTCCAAATTTATTTTCTCCTAATTTTTCATTGAAGGAATCATTTTACCCCATTTCCATTTATTTATTTTAGGAGGAAAATAATTTGAATAAAGTCCAAATAATTCCAAATTTGAAAGGGTTTTCAAAATACTTTTCAATGACTTTCAATTTGGTTCTTTTTAACTTCCAACTCATATTTCATATAATTGAAGAAGTCATTTTATCTTCCCTCATGAAAATCATTGAGTTGCATAAAGTTTTGAATTTGAAATATTCCCAGATGAAATTCAAATCTTTTCCAAAACCCTTTTCATTTCAAATGGAAGAAGTCATGTCATCTCCACTCTAGGGTTTGGTGTTGGAATGAACTTGAATTCATTGGGTTCCAAAAGGCAAAGGGAAAGTTTTGGGAAAGTCATTTCATTCCTCTCATTCAACTTTCAAAAGTTTTCAAATTCCACTCAATTTCACTCAATCAATCAAACAAAAAATCAGACAACAAGCATAGTCATTTATTTAATATAACATTCCAAAATTTGAAATTTTGGGATGTTACAGGCGTGGTGGAGCGCCTGGAGCTTCCGGAAGCTGGCGCCCATGGCCTGGAGAAGCCGCTCCTCCCAAGAACCGTCGCCACCGGCGCTCGGCCTATCAACAACCTCGAGCCCGGTGGCGGCAAGCACCTATTCATCGAACACCTCTCCCTCGATGGGCGCCCTGGAGCTCGACGACCCTGGGAGGTGGACGAAAAGGTTGTCGCTCACCCTCAGATACCTGCCAGAACCAGAGGCAACGGAGGAGGAAGGCTGGTCATCAACCACCTCCTCCTCGGCAGCGGCCTTGCCGGCCTCCCCTGCAGGCCCCTTGCCGGGTTCCCCGGCAGGCCCCTTGGCGGCGTCCTCAGCTACGCTGTTAGCGGCCTCCTCGGCGGCGATCTTCTCGGCGTCCGCCTCGGCGGCCTTGGCGACATCCTCGATGACGATGTCTATGTCCTCCTGGTCCGCCGACGGGGGATCCGGATACCAAGAAGGGGATGAGGCGAAGCCAATACCAAGATTCACAAAGAACAGAAAAAGAACAGGGACGAAAGGCGAGTGACTTACCCGTGCCGGGCTAGGAAGCAGAGGTCCCCTTCCCGCCAACATTTGGCGCCGAGGCGAAGCCACCAGCGCCCGGGTTCTCCTCCTCCTCCTTCGTTTTCATGGGCTCGGTGCTTGGCGCCCTTGCCGAGGACGCCCCTCGGGGCGGCGTGGTCGATGGGGGTGGCGTGTTGGAGGTAGCCCTCTGTGGCTCCCCCTACTGATGTCCTCCTCCTGCAACCACGGCAAGGTCAACACCAAGAGATCATGCCCCCAACACACGTCGACGAGGGGTGAGTGCTGAACTTACGCTGGGGGTTGTGCCGGGGGCTGCTATCCGGGCTGCTCAACACCACCAGCGGTGTACCAGAAATCCCTGTCGGGGGCTGGCCGCTCGCCGAAGCCCTGGCCCTCTTCACCCTCTGGGCCAGTGTCTTCGCATCCCTGCAAAGATGAAGACGAATCAAGATAAGTGGCACGATCTGAGGAGACGGAGATGACAGAAAGGGACAAGATACTTACTCGTCCTCCACCTCCTCCTCTGCTGCTTTCATATTCCTCCTTGGGCTGAGGGACCCGAACTCAAAGGTGACCTCCGCGTCAACGTCTGTCGGAGGAGGGAGGAGGGAGGAGTCTGGACGCGCTTGGATGAAGAGGAGGCAGATGCTTTCTCCTTCGTCCCCGCAGCCTTCACCGATTTCTTCACAGCCGCGGCCCTCGTTTGGCACGCGGACGCCTCCTGAGCTTGCCGGGGCTGCACGACCCTGCCGGGCCGAACCGACTCAATAGAGGTGGCCCGCCGCAGGACTCGCCCTCTCCCGGTGGCCAGAGGGTCGACAGCCTTGGCCTCCTCCTCCGACGACTCGTCGACCACATCTTCGACAAGAGCGGCCCCGGTGCCGGCGCTGCTGGCCTCCCCAGCGGACTCCGCCCACCGGGCAAGCTCCTTCTCCTCCACGGCCGCCGCGGCCTCGTCCTCTACGCCACCAGCACTGACGGCCTGCCTGGCAAGCTCCGCCTCCACTGCCCTGGCGGCGATATAGTCTAGCTCTGCCTGAGTGGTGTCCTGGATAAGCAACGGCTCATTGCAGACGTACACCTCCGCCAAGCCGTCAAAGAACTCCTGCACCTGCTCCTCTGGTGGTGGGGCCCATTTTTGGACGGGACCATGCGTGTTGCAGTCCAGCATCATGGCGATGATGTCGGTCTGGCGCGAGTTGTTACTCAGCGGGACCACCCCCGCCGGCAACCCAAACAAGGGCCCCTTGACGACGTTGCCGGCCTTCGCAGCCTTGCCGGACCTCTCTGCCCAGCCTTCGCGGTTCACGTCGAGCTGAAAGATCCACTGGAAAAAGTGAGTGTGCGCCATCACCGTGAAGTTGTGATTGAGGCCGGGGCGAAGCCTCATGATGTCAGCCGCGTTCTGGAAGAGCCAGGCCGGCCTCCCCTTGTTGTGTAGAGGAGCGATTCGGTGGCGGAGGAAATACGCCCCAATCATCTCTAGGGTAAGCCAGCAACGGTGAGGCGGTGGATCCTGGTGGTGGCGATCTCGAGCTTGTCGTCCTGGGCATGGACGTCGCCCCAGTCGTTCATGCGGACCGGCGGCGCCTGGCGGACCTGGGAGAACTCCTGTGGATCGTCCTCCTCAATCCAGCACCACCGACCCCGCCATTCTTCTCACCTCTCCTTCTGGCCGCCCTCCTGGTACGTCCCTTTGGACCTTGGGATCCAGGTGATGCAGCCAGAAATGGCGCCTCCCTTCTGGATGTGGGGGTAAAAATAATTGTGGAAGAGCGCCATGTTGGGAAGAACTCCGGTGAAGCCCTCACAGAGGTGGGCGAACAGAGCCATGCACGCCATGGCGTATGGAGTAAAATCCAGAAGGTGGAAGCCAAATGTGTGCATGATATCGTTGAAGAAATCAGAGACAGGGGGCAAAGGCCGCAAGAAAAGTAATCGACGAAGAACGGGTACCGATTCGGGTCGGCCTCGGCGTAATTGGCGGGGATGACACGCGTGGCTGGATGCCCCGTCGTCTCCCCCCCTGTCTTGCATCCCCATAGAGGCTTGAAACAGTCCCAGAGCTCGAACACGTCCATCGTCGAGGGGAAGTAGGCGAGCTGCATTCGCCGCGCCGCAAACTCACTCTCCGGAGGCTCGCTCGTCCCGACGTCCTTGGCCACTCCCTTGCCTCTGCTGGTCTTGGGTGCCATGGCGGCTGCGGGTAGCAAGGGACAAAAGACAGCGAAGACACAGCAGCGGCGAGCAAAGGTGAAAGCTTGGGAAGGAAGGAGAAGGGGTGCTATGTCTTGAGCTTGCGTTGGTTTTCCTTGAAGAGGAAAGGGTGATGCAGCAATAGTAGCGTAAGTATTTCCCTCAGTTTTTGAGAACCAAGGTATCAGTCCAGTAGGAGGCTCCTCAAAAGTCCCACGCACCTACACAAACAAACAAGAACTCGCAACCAACGCAATAAAGGGGTTGTCAATCCCTTCACGGCCACTTGCGAAAGTGAGATCTCATAGAGATAGTATGATAAGATAAATATATTTTTGGTATTTTATAATATAGATTGGAAAAGTAAAGATGCAAATAAAAGTAGATTGAAAGCTTATATGATAAAAGATAGACCCGGGGGCCATAGGTTTCACTAGTGGCTTCTCTCAAGATAGCATAAGTATTACGGTGGGTGAACAAATTACTGTCGAGCAATTGATAGAAAAGCGAATAATTATGAGATTATCTAGGCATGATCATGTATATAGGCATCACGTCCGTGACAAGTAGATCGACTCCTGCCTGCAGCTACTACTATTACTCTACACATCGACCGCTATCCAGCATGCATCTAGAGTATTAAGTTCATAAAGAACAGAGTAACGCATTAAGAAAGATGCCATGATGTAGAGGGATAAACTCATGCAATATGATATAAACCCCATCTTTTTATCCTCGATGGCAACAATAAAATACGTGCCTTGCTGCCCCTGCTATCACTGGGAAACGACACCGCAAGATTGAACCCAAAGCTAAGCACTTCTCCCATTGCAAGAAAGATCAATCTAGTAGGCCAAACCGAACTAATAATTCGAAGAGACTTGCAAAGGTAACTTAATCGAACATAAAAGAATTCAGAGGAGATTCACATATTTCTCATAGATAAACTTGATCATAAACCCACAATTCATCAGATCTCGACAAACAAATCGCAAAAAGAGTTACATCGAATAGATCTCCAAGAAGATCGAGGAGAACATGGTATTGAGATTCAAAGAGAGAGAAGAAGCCATCTAGCTAATAACTATGGACCCGAAGGTCTATGGTAAACTACTCACAACTTATCGGAGAGGCTATGGTGTTGATGTAGAAGCCTTCCGTGGTTGATTCCCCCACCGGCGGAGCGCCGGCGAAGGCTCCAAGATGGGATCTCGCGAATATAGAAGGTTACGGTAGTGGAAATAGTTTTTCGTGGTCGCCTTTGATGTTCTCAGGGTACGTGGGTATATATAGGAGGAAGAAGTAGGTCGGTGGACGCCCAAGGGGCCCACGAGATAGGGGGCACGCCCAGTAGGGGTGGTGCGCCCTCCACCCTCGTGGCTTCCTCGATTGCTTTTTGACTTGCACTCCAAGTCCTCTAGATCACGTTTGTTCCAAAAATCACACTCCCGAATGTTTCGTTCCATTTGGACTCCGTTTGATATTCCTTTTCTTCGAAACACTGAAATAGGCAAAAAGAACAGCAATACGGGCTGAGCCTCCGGTTAGTAGATTAGTCCCAAAAATGATATAAATGTGTAAAGTAAAGCCCATAAACGTCCAAAACGGGTAATATAATAGCATGGAACAATAAAAAATTATAGATACGTTGGAGACGTGCCAAGCATCCCCAAGCTTAATTCCTGCTCGTCCTCGAGTAGGTAAATGATAAAAACAGAATTTTTGATGTGGAATGCTACCTAGCATAATTCCAAATGTAATTTTCTTTATTGTGGCATGAATGTTCAGATCCAAATGATTCGAAATAAAAGTTCATATTGACATAAGAAATAGTAATACTTCAAGCATACTAATCAAAGCAATCATGTCTTCTCAAAATAACATGGCTAAAGAAAGTTCATCCCTACAAAATCATATAGTTAGGCTATGCTTCATTTTGGTCACACAAAAATGCTCCCATCTTATACACCCCCGATGACAAGCCAAGCAATTGTTTTGTACTTAAATAATCTCAAAAAAATTCAACTTTCACGCAATACATGAGCGTGAGCCATGGATATAGCACTATGGGTGGAATAGAATATGATGATGGGGATTGTGTGGAGAAGACAAAAAAGGAGAAAGTCTCATGTTAATGAGGCTAATCAATGGGCTATGGAGATGCCCATCAATTGATGTCAACATGAGGAGTAGGGATTGCCATGCAACGGATGCACTAGAGCTATAAATGTATGAAAGCTCAACAAAATAAAACTAGTGGGTGTGCATACAACTTGCTTGCTCACGAAGACCTAGGGCATTTTGAGGAAGCACATCGTAGGAATATACAAGTCAAGTTCTATAATGAAAAATTCCCACTAGTATATGAAAGTGACAACATATGAGACTCTCTATATGAAGAACATGGTGCTACTTTGGAGCACAAGTGTGGAAAAGAGGTAGTAACATTGCCCCCTTTTTATTTATTTTTTATTTTTTTATTTTTTTTATTTTTTTTCTTTGGCCTTTCTTTTTTTCTTTGGCCTTTCTTTTTTTCTTTTTGGCCTTTCTTCTTTTTTTCTTTTTTTATTTGGGGACAATGCTCTAATAATGATGATCATCACACTTCTATTTATTTACAAGTCATGAATTACAACTCAAAACTAGAACAAGATATGACTCTATATGAATGCCTCCGGTGGTGTACCAGTATGGGCAATGAATCAAGAGCGACATGTATGAAAAATTATGCATGGTGGCTTTGCCACAAATACGATGTCAACTACATGATCATGCAAGGCAATATGACAATGATAATGTGTGTCATGATGATAAACGGAACGGAACGGTGGAAAGTTGCATGGCAATATATCTCAGAATGGCTATGGAAATGCCATAATAGGTAGGTATGGTGGCTGTTTTGAGGAAGTTATAAGGAGGTTTATGTGTGATAGAGCGTATCGTATCACGGGGTTTGGATGCATCGGCGAAGTTTGCACCAACTCTCAAGGTGAGAAAGGGCAATGCACGGTACCGAAGAGGCTAGCAATGATGGAAGGGTGAGAGTGCGTATAATCCATGGACTCAAAATTAGTCAAAATAAATCATATACTTATTGCAGAAATCTACAAGTCATCAAAAACCAAGCACTACATGCATGCTCCTAGGGGGGTAGATTTGTAGGAAAAGACCATCGCTCGTCCCCGACCGCCACTCATAAGGATGCACAATCTAAGAACACCTCATGTTTCAAATTTGTTACACAACTTTAACCATACGTGCATGCTATGGGACTTGCTAACTTCAACACAAGCATTCTTTAAATTCATAATCACCCAACTAGCATGACTCTAATATCACTACCTCCATATCTCAAAACAATTATCAAGTATCAAATTGATCATAGCATCCAATTCACTTCCTATGATAGTTTTTATTATACCCAACTTGGATGCCCACCATTCTAGGACCAATTTTATAACCATAGAAAATACCATGCTGTTCTAAGAGACTCTGAAAATAATATAAGTGAAGCATGAGATACTAACAATTTCTACAAAGTTAAGCCACCGCCGTGCTCTAAAAGATATAAGTGAAGCACTAGAGCAAAAACTATCTAGCTCAAAAGATATAAGTGAAGCACATAGAGTATTCTAATAAATTCCAATCAAGTGGGCTTCTCCCAAAAGGTGTGTACAGCAAGTATTATTATGGAAAACTAAAAAGCAAATACTAATATCATACAAGACGCTCCAAGCAAAACACATATCATGTGGCGAATAAAAATATAGCTCAAACTAAAGTTACCGATAAACGAAGACGAAAGAGGGGATGCCTTCCGGGGGCATCCCCAAGCTTAGGCTTTTGGCTATTCTTGAATATCTTGGGGTGCCATGGGCATCCCCAAGCTTAGGCTCTTGCCACTCCTTATTCCATAGTCCATCAAATCTTTACCCAAAACTTGAAAACTTCACAACACAAAACTCAACAGGAAATCTCATCAGCTCCATTAGTGAAAGAAAGAAAAACCACCACATAAGGTACTGTAATGAACTCATTCTTTATTTATATTGGTGTTAAACCTATTGTATTTCAAGTTCTCTATGGTTCATACCCTTACATACTAGCCATATATGCATCAAAATAAGCAAACAACACACGAAAGGCAGAATCTGTCAAAAACAGAACAGTCTATAGCAATCTGTAATTCTCGAATACTTATGGAACTCTAAAAATCCTACCAAAATAGGAAGTCCTGGGAAATTTGTCTATTGATCTACAGAAAAAAGAATCAACGCAAAATCACGTTTCTGTGAATTAACAAAATTATTTTCGTCCGCGCAAAGTTTCTGTTTTGCAGCAGAATCAAATTAACTAACACCATAGGTTATCCTATAGGTTCTACTTGTCACAAACACTAATTAAAACATAAAAACACATCTAAACAGAAATTAGATGCAAAATTCATTACTAAATAGAAACAAAAACAAAAAACACAAATAAAATTGGGTTGCCCCCCAACTAGCGCTATCGTTTAACGCCCCTAGCTAGGCATAAAAGCGAGGATAGATCTAAGTAGTGCCATCTTTAGCACTCAATTCATAAGTAGCTCGCATGATAGATTCATAAGGTAATTTGACTTTCTTTCTTGGAAAGTTCTCCATGTCTTTCCTTACTGTAAATTGGAATCTAATATTCCCTTCCTTCATATCAATAGTCGCACCAATCCTTCTAAGGAAAGGTCTACCAAGAATAATAGGGCAAGAAAGATTGCAATCTATATCAAGAACGATAAAATCTACGGGCACCAAATTTCTATTTGCAACAATGAGAACATCATTGATCCTTCCCATTGGCTTTTTAATGGTGGAATCCGCAAGGTGCAAATTTAAAGAGCAATCATTAAGATCATGGAAACCTAGAATATCACATAAAGTTATCGGAATCGTGGAAACACTAGCACCCAAATCACATAAAGCATAACACTCATGATCTTTAATTTTAATCTCTATAGTAGTTTCCCACTCATCATAAATTTTTCTACGTATAGAAACTTCCAAATTAAGTTTTTCATCATAAGATTGCATCAAGGCATCAACTATATATTTGGTAAAAGCTTTATTTTGACTATAAGCATGAGGAGAATTCACAACGGATTGCAACAAGGAAATACAATCTTCTAAAGAACAATTATCATAATTAAATTCCTTGAAATCCAAGATAGTGGGTTCAATGTTATTTAAAGTCTTGACCTCTCCAATCCCACTTTTACCGAATTTAGCATCAAGATCTAAAAACTCTGAATCATTGGGACGCCTTTTAACTAAAGTTGACTCATCTCCAATCCCATCATTATTAAGATTAACATTGCAAAACAAATATCTAATAGGGGACACATCAATAACTTTAAGATCTTCATCATTATTTTCATGGAAACTAGAAGAACACGCCTTTACAAAGCAATCTTTCTTAGCACGCAATCTAGCGGTTCTTTCTTTGCACTCATCAATGGAAATTCTCATAGCTTTGAGAGACTCATTGATATCACGCTTAGGGGGAGTAGATCTAAGTTTCAAAGAATCAACATCAAGTGAGAGTCTATCAACGTTCCTAGCCAAATCATCAACTTTGAGCAATTTTTCTTCAAGCAAGGCATTAAAATTCTTTTGAGAGATCATAAATTCTTTAACACTATTCTCAAAATCAGAGGGCATCTTATTAAAATTACCATAAGAATTATTGTATGAATTTCCATAATTATTAGAGGAATTACTAGGGAACGGTCTAGGATTAAAGTTTCCTCTATAAGCATTGTTTCCAAAACTATTCCTATCAACAAAATTCACATCCATAGATTCATTATTATTCTTAATCAAAGTAAACAAAAGTGTATCGCTGGGATCAATAGGAGCACTCTTAGTAGCAAACGATTTCATAAGTTCATCCATCTTTCCACTTAAAACATTAATTTCTTTTATAGCATGCATTTTTTTACTAGTAGATCTTTCGGTGTGCCATTGAGAATAATTAGCCATAATATTATCAAGCAGTTTTGTAGCTTCTCCTAAGGTGATTTCCATGAATGTGCCTCCCGCGGCCGAATCTAAAAGATTTCTAGAAGCAAAATTCAATTCGGCATAAAATTTTTGTATGATCATCCATAAATTCAAACCATGAGTAGGGCAATTGCAAATCATCAATTTCATTCTTTACCAAGATTGGGCAACATGCTCATGATCAAGTTGTTTAAAATTCATAATGTCGTTCCTAAGAGTGATGATCTTAGCGGGAGGAAAATACTTAGAGATAAAAGCATCTTTGCACTTGTTCCATGAATCAATACTATTCTTAGGCAAAGACGAAAACCAAACTTTAGCATGATCTCTAAGTGAAAACAGAAATAACTTCAATTTAACAATATCATTATCCGTATCTTTCTTCTTTTGCATCTCACACAAATCAACAAAGTTGTTTAGATGGGTAGCGGCATCTTCACAAGGATGGTCGGCGAATTGATCTTTCATAACAAGATTCAGCAAAGCAGTATTGATTTCACAAGACTCAACATCAATAAGAGGAGCAATCGGAGTACTAAGGAAATCATTATTGTTGGTATTGGAGAAATCACACAATTTGGTATTATCTTGTGCCATCACGACAAGTAATCCAACACACAAGCAAACAAAAAAAGAAGGCAAACGAAAGAGAGAGAAGATTTGGAAAGAGAGGGAAAATAAAACAGCAAGCGTGAAGTGGGGGAGAGGAAAACGAGAGGCGAATGGCAAATAATGTAAATGCGAGGGAGATGAGTTTGTGATGGGTACTTGGTATGTCTTGACTTGAGCGAAGACCTCCCCAGCAAAGGCGCCAGAAATCCTTCTTGCTACGTCTTGAGCTTGCGCTGGTTTCCTTGAAGAGGAAAGGGTGATGCAGCAATAGTAGCGTAAGTATTTCCCTCAGTTTTTGAGAACCAAGGTATCAATCCAGTAGGAGGCTCCTCAAAAGTTCCACGCACCTACACAAACAAACAAGAACTCGCAACCAACACAATAAAGGGGTTGTCAGTCCCTTCACGGCCACTTGCGCAAGTGAGACCTGATAGAGATAGTATGATAAGATAAATATATATTTGGTATTTTATAATATAGATTGGAAAAGTAAAGATGTAAATAAAAGTAGATTGAAAGCTTATATGATAAAAGATAGACCCGGGGGCCATAGGTTTCACTAGTGGCTTCTCTTAAGATAGCATAAGTATTACGGTGGGTGAACAAATTACCGTCGAGCAATTGGTAGAAAAGCGAACAATTATGAGATTATCTAGGCATGATCATGTATATAGGCATCACGTCCGTGACAAGTAGACTGACTCCTGCCTGCATCTACTACTATTACTCCACACATCGACTGCTATCCAGCATGCATCTAGAGTATTAAGTTCATAAAGAACACAGTAACGCATTAAGAAAGATGACATGATGTAGAGGTATAAACTCATTCAATATGATATAAACCCCATCTTTTTATCCTCGATGGCAACAATACAATACGTGCCTTGCTGCCCCTGCTGTGACTGGGAAAGGACACCGCAAGATTGAACCCAAAGCTAAGCACTTCTCCCATTGCAAGAAAGATCAATCTAGTAGGCCAAAGCAAACTGATAATTCGAAGAGACTTGCAAAGATAACTTAATCACACATAAAAAATTCAGAGGAGATACAAATATTTCTCATAGATAAACTTGATCATAAACCCACAATTCATCGGATCTCGACAAACACACCGCAAAAAGAGTTACAACGAATAGATCTCCAAGAAGATTGAGGAGAACATGGTATTGAGATTCAAAGAGAGAGAAGAAGCCATCTAGCTAATAACTATGGACCCGAAGGTCTGTGGTAAACTACTCACAACTCATCGGAGAGGCTATGGTGTTGATGTAGAAGCCCTCCGTGGTTGATTCCCCCTCCGGCGGAGCGCCGGCGAAGGCTCCAAGATGGGATCTCGCGGATACAGAAGGTTACGATGGTGGAAATAGTTTTTTGTGGTCGCCTTTGATGTTCTCGGGGTATGTGGGTATATATAGGAGGAATAAGTAGGTCGGTGGATGCCTGAGGGGCCCATGAGATAGGGGGGGTGCACCCAGTAGGGGGGCGCCCTCCACCCTCTTTGATTCCTCGATTGCTTCTTGACTTGCACTCCAAGTCCTTTGGATCACGTTTGTTCCGAAAGTCACGCTCCCGAAGGTTTCATTCTGTTTGATATTCCTTTTCTTCGAAACACTAAAATAGGCAAAAAAACAGCAATACGGGCTGGGCCTCCGGTTAGTAGGTTAGTCCCCAAAATGATATAAATGTGTAAAGTAAAGCCCATAAACATCCAAAACGGGTAATATAATAGCATGGAACAATAAAAAATTATAGATACGTTGGAGACGTATCAAGGGGACGGCGGTTCCGAGATTGAAGAAGATGCAGGGGGTAAATGAGCAGCGCGCCCGCAGTTATTCCTTTTTACGGGGAAGGTGTGGGCCGCCTCTTTTCCCATTAACTGCAATGTGACACATGCGTGCAGGAACCGCCCCACGCATGACCCCCACGTCACGCACGACCTTCCACGTCACGCGTTCAACGCGGGTCGTGGGGAAGCGCAGCGAACGAAAAGTTACTGCGGTAAAATCCGCCCCAGCTGCCCGAGCACCGTTCTGGGCCTGGCCCAACAACGCGTCGCCCTTATGTGTGGCCCAGATCCGGGGGCTCCTATCGGTTTACAAAAGTAGGGGCTCTCCTTTTGACCCCTTTACTTGTGCATGGGCAGTCAGAGCCGCGCGCCGCGGCCACACTTAGCAGGGCAGAGGAGGGAGGCCGGAGAGAAGCCGGAGCACAAGACGGTCAAGGCAACGCCAAGACCAGAAACACCAAAGAGCAAGAGGGCGAGGTGGACTCCCCGGGCAAGGCCCTTGCCGGGGCGGCCTCCGCGGCCCCGGCAAGAGCCTTGCCGGGGCAACTTGCCCAGTACCAGCAGAGCGAGCCACCCTCGAGCCCAAGAGTTCCAAACACCGCCAACGACTACGTTGGAACCAAGGCTCGGGAGGCACCTTTGTGGTGGCATGTAGACCTTTGTCAAGATCATAAACACACGAGATCATACGACGACCCTCGACAGGATCCTAGCCGAGGAAATCCACAAGACCCCCGGCAAGGACGACCACGACGCCACGACAAGACCCTTGCCGGGGCCCCGGCAAGACCCTTGCCGAGGGCATCAGCGAGGCCACAACCAGGCCCGCGCCTGCCAAGACACCACCGCCATCCCCATGCAGCTGCTAGCCCAACCAGCTGGGCAGGCACCTGCGTGGCGACGGGCGGCCTCCACACCAACCCAGCAAGCACCTGCGTGGCGACGGGCGGCCTCCACACCAACCCAGCAAGCACCTGCGTGGTGGCATGAAAATCTTCGTGAAGACTCCACCATAGCGCCACCTCAGCTGCCTGCCTGCCTACATGGCACCACACGCATCGGTGGCCTGGCGCGTGTCGAAGAGAGACGGGGCGGCGACGGACGAGATGGGCCCCGTTCCCGTCCCCGATAAAGCAAGGGGACACCTAAGCGACGCATTAAATGCGTCTTGTCCCGTAATACCGAGCGGTAAGCTCGCGCACTGTACGCCTTTCCACCTCCTGTGTGCCACTGTGGCGACCCCTTTTGCCTATAAAAGGAGGCCCGAGGCAACCAGGAGAGGGATTCGGCTCTTTTGGACTACCGATCCACCGTAGCTAGTTCGGGAGCTCAAGAACTCTCTCAAATACACACCAAAGCAGGACTAGGGTATTACGCATCCTCGCGGCCCGAACCTGGGTAAACGAACTGTGTTCTGACTCCTAAACCTGCTCTTCTCACAACCCCGCGCCCCGTCAACCGTAGTAGGGATTCCTGTGATCCCATAGGTGTCGTTTCCCCGACATGCATGCTATGGGACTCACAAACCTTAAGACAAGTATTTCTCAAATTCACAACTACTCACTAGCATGACTAATATCACCATCTTCATATCTCAAAACAATCATAAGGAATCAAAACTTCGCATAGTATTCAATGTTATATGAATTTTTTTATTATATCCCTCTTGGATGCCTATCATATTAGGACTAATTTATAACCAAAGCAAATTACCATGCTGTTTTAAAGACTCTTAAAATAATATAAGTGAAGCATGAGAGTTCATAAATTTCTATAAAATAAAACCACTGTCGTGCTCTAAAAAGATATAAGTGAAGTACTAGAGCAAAATTGCCTAGCTCAAAAGATATAAGTGAAGCACATAAAGTATTCTAATAAAACACGATTCATGCGTGTCTCTTTCAAAAGGCGTGTACAGCAATGATGATTGTGGCAAACTAAAAACCAAATACTCAAATCATACAAGACGATCCAAGCAAAACACATATCATGTGGTGAATAAAAATATAGCCTCAAGTAAAGTTACCGATAGATGAAGAAGAAAGAGGGGATGCCTTCCGGGGCATTGATGACCCACAAGTGTAGGGGATCTATCATGGTACTTTTGATAATTAAGAGAGTCGAACCCAATGAGGAGCAGAAGGAAATGACAAGCGGTTTTCAGTAAGGTGTTTTCTGCAAGCACTGAAATTATCGGTAACAGATAGTTTTGTGATAAGGTAATTTGTAACGAGCAACAAGTAATAAAAGTAAATAAGGTGCAGCTAGATGGACCAATCCTTTTTGTAGCAAAGGACAGGCCTGTATAAACTCTTATATGAAGGAAAACGCTCCCGAGGACACATGGGAATTATCGTCAAGCTAGTTTTCATCATGCTCATATGATTCGCGTTCGTTACTTTGATAATTTGATATGTGGGTGGACCGGTGCTTGGGTACTGCCCTTCCTTGGACAAGCATCCCACTTATTCTTAACCCCTATTGCAAGCATCCGCAACTACAAAATAAGTATTAAGGTAAACCTAACCATAGCATGAAACATATGGATCCAAATCAGCCCCTTACGAAGCAACCCATAAACTAGGGTTTAAGCTTCTGTCACTCTAGCAACCTATCATCTACTTGTTACTTCCCAATGCCTTCTTCTAGGCCCAAACAATGGTGAAGTGTCATGTAGTCGACGTTCACATAACACCACGACAACTTACATCTCATCAAAATATCGAACGAATACCAAATTCACATGACTACTTATAGCAAGACTTCTCCCATGTCCTCAGGAAAAAACGTAACTACTCACAAATCATATTCATGTTCATAATCGGAGGGGTATTAATATGCATAAAGGATCTGAACATATGATCTTCCACCAAATAAACCAACTAGCATCAACTACAAGGAGTAATCAACACTACTAGCAACCTACAGGTACCAATGTGAGGCTTTGAGACAAAGATCGGATACAAGAGATGAACTAGGATTTGAGAGGAGATGGTGCTGGTGAAGATGTTGATGGAGATTGACCCCCTCCCGATGAGAGGATCATTGGCGATGACGATGGTGATGATTTCTCCCTCCCGGAGGGAAGTTTCCCCGACAGAATAGCTCCGCCGGAGCCCTAGATTGGTTCCACCGAGGTTCCGCCTCGTGGCGGCGGTGTTTTTCCCAAAAGCTTGCTTATGATTTTTTCTCGGACGAAAGACTTCATATAGCAGAAGATGGGCACTAGAGGTCTGCCAGGGGGCCCACGAGGCAGGGGGGGCACCCCACCCTCGTGGCCAGGGTGTGGGCCCCCTCTGGTTGATTCTTTCGCCAGTATTTTTGATATATTCCAAAACATGCTCCCGTGAAGTTTCAGGACTTTTGGAGTTGTGCAGAATATGTCTCTAATATTTGCTCCTTTTCCAGCTGTCGGCATTCTCCCTTCATGTAAACCTTGTAAAATAAGAGAGAATAGGCATAAGTATTGTGATATAGTGTGTAATAACAGCCCCTAATGCAATAAATATCGATATAAAAGTATGATGCAAAATGGACGTATCAACTCCCCCAAGCTTAGACCTCGCTTGTCCTCAAGCGGAAGCCGATAAAGAAAAAATATGTCCGCATGTTTAGAGATAGAGGTGTCGATAAAATAAAATAGGGACATGAGGGCATCATGATCATTCTTATAAAAGAAAAATTTATAAGTATTGTCATATGATTTCTTATGCTCAAGTAATAATCTATTCACAATGTCAAGTATGAATCAGAAACTTCGTTGAGAACCAACAAACTATAATCTCAGTCATTGAAGCAATTGCAATTTATCATAACATCGGAAAGAGTCAATATAAGAGCTTTTCAGCAAGTCCACATACTCAGCTATCATTTAGTCTTTCACAATTGCTAACACTCACGCAATACTTATGGTTATGGAGTTTTAATCGGACACAGAGAAAGATAGGGGCTTATAGTGTTGCCTCCCAACCTTTTACCTCAAGGGTAATGTCAACAATAATAGTTCATGCTAACTTACATCCAATTGGATATATATATCAGGATCATTCCAACACAATGTGCTTGCCAAAGGATAAAATGTAAAAAGGAAAGGTGAAGATCACCTTGACTCTTGTATAATGTATAAGGCAAGAATAAAAGATAGGCCCTTCGCAGAGGGAAGCAGAGGTTGTCATGTGCTTTTAAGGTTGGATGCACAAAATCTTAATGCAAAAGAACGTCACTTTATATTGCCACTTGTGGTATGGACCTTTATTATGCAGTCTGTCGCTTTTATTGCTTCCGCATCACAAGATCGTATAAAGCTTATTTTCTCCACAATAAATCATGCATATTTATAGAGCAATTTTTATTACATGCAACAATGACAACTTACTTGAAGGATCTTACTCAATCCATAGGTAGGTATGGTGGACACTCATGGCAAAACTGGGTTTAAGGGTATTTGGAAGCACAAGTAGTATCTCTACTTGGTGCAAAGACTTTGGCTAGCATGAGGGGGAAAGGCAAGCTCAACATGTTGGATGATCCATGACAATATACTTTATTTCGGATATAAGAAAACATAACCCATTACGTTGTCTTCCTTGTCCAACATCAACTCTTTAGCATGTCATATTTTAATGAGTGCTCACAATCATAAAAGATGTCCAAGATAGTATATTTATAGGTGAAAACCTCTCTTTCTTTATTATTTCCTATTAATTGCACCGATGACCAAAACTATGTTTGTCAACTGTCAACAACTTTTATTCATCATACTCCTTATATGTGAAGTCATTACTCTCCATAAGATCAATATGATCTCTTTACTTCTTTTTATTCTTTCTATTATTCCCTCAAGATCATGGTAACATAATCAAGCCCTTGACTCAACACTAGTCTTTATTATATATAGCTCACGGACTCGATTACATAGAAGGATCATAAAGCAAAACTCAAAACTAGATCATAATAAAACTTTATTCTACTAGATCAAGATATTACCAAAAGGATCGAACTAAGAAAAACGGTAAAGATAGGAGTGTGATGGTGATACGATACCGGGGCACCTCCCCCAAGCTTGGTAGTTGCCAAGGAGAGTGCCCATACCCATGTGTTTATGTCTCTTTCTTCGGAGGTGGTGATGGTGATGACGATGACAATTGTGCCCTCAACTTCTTCATATTGTAATTGAGGAGAGCAATTTTCTCCTTTAAATCATCGACCTCCGATTCCAGCTTCAAGATCTTGTCACATAAATCTCCTTTGCTTTTCTGCCGAAAACGAGAAGGAATAGATCGGTTGTTAGATAGTTTAGCTGTCACGCCCAATATGCGACCCTATCCAAGAGGAACTCGAAGGTCCCACCAAGGATAGACCCGCATATTGAAACGCTTTTGCAAGGTGGATATCATTACATCAACATTACATAATAGATGGGGATACATACAAGGCATACAAATGCCGCAAGAATACATCAATAAATCATACATAAGATCAACATCCGACTACGGATGAAACACAAACAGAAACTCAAACGACATCCACCCTGCTAGCCCAGGCTGCCGACCTAGAACCTATCCCCTGATCAAAGAAGAAGCAGAAGAAGAACTCCAAAACAAGGAACATCGCTCTCGCGTCATGATCATCGCAAACCTGTACCTGCAACTGTTGTTGTAGTAATCTGTGAGCCACGAGGACTCAGCAATCCCATTACCATGGGTATCAAGACTAGCAAAGCTTAATGGGTAAGGAAGGGGTAAAGTGGTGAGGTTGCAGCAGCGACTAAGCAAGTATGGTGGCTAACATATGCAAATAAGAGCGAGAAGAGAAACAACGGAACAGTCGTGAAGCTAGCAATGATCAAGAGGTGATCCTAAACTCCTACTTACGTCAAACATAACCCAAAACCGTGTTCACTTCCCGGACTCCGCCGAAAAGAGACCATCACGGCTACACACGCGGTTGATGCGTTTTAATTTGAATCTGGTGTCAAGTTATCTACAACCGGATATTAACAAATTCCCATCTACCACATAACCGCGGGCACGACTCCCGAAAGTTTATACCCTGCAGGGGTGTCCCAACTTAGCCCATCACAAGCTCTCACGATCAACAAAGGATATTCCTTCTCCCAGGAAGACCAGATCAGTCTCGGAATCCCAGTTTACAAGACATTTCAACAATGGTAAAACAAGACCAACAAAGCCGCCCAATGTGTCGACAATCCCGATAGGAGTCGCACGTATCTTGTTCTCAGGACACACCGGATAAGCAAAGCGTACAGGTACCGACGTAACCCAAGTTTCCAAGGGATGGTCCCGCACGGTGCTCTAGTTTGGACCAACACTCCGAGGAGCACTGGCCCGGGGGGTAAAATAAAGATGACCCTCGGGAGCGCGACTCCCAAGGGAAAAAGGCTAGGTGAGGGAAATGGTAAAACCAAGGTTGGGCCTTGCTAGAGGAGTTTTATTCAAAGCGAACTGTCAAGGGGGTCCCATAAATCACCCAACCGCGTAAGGAACACAAAATCAAGGAACATAACACTGGTATGACGAAAACTAGGGCGGCAAGAGTGGAACAAAACGCCAGGCATAAGGCCGAGCCTTCCACCCTTTACCAAGTATATAGATGCATTAATTAAATAAGAGATATTGTGATATCCCAACATAATCCTGTCCATCATGGAGCAATCTTCAACTTCACCTGCAACTAACAACGCTATAAGAGGGGCTGAGCAAAAGTGATAACATAGCCAAGCAACGGTGTGCTAGTAAGGGTGAAAAGGTTAGAGGCTGACATGGCAATTTGGGAGGCTTGAAGAACAAGTGATAGGTAGCGCAGCATAGCGATAGAACGAAGCAACTAGCATAACAATGATAGTAGTGAGATCCAGGGTAGCGGTCATCTTGCCTGAAATCCCGCTAGGAAGAAGAACGAGTCCATGAAGAAGATGAAGCCAAGAAGACGAACCAAGCGTAGTCGAACGAATCCTCACGATCGCAAAAAAACAGGAACTATCGAGAAGAAGCACAACCGGAAAGAAGCAAACAACAAGGTAAACACACAACACATAGACATGGCATGATGCTCAACCAAGTATGATGCATGACAAGGCTACATGAAGCTACTCATGGCAAGAGATGATTCATACAAGAACAACACATCAAAGCAAGGTTAAATGAGGCCGGAAACAACATATAACAATTCCGGTAAGTCCTCATATGCAAATTTAGAAATTGGTCCAGATCTGAATAAACCTTATGTTCAAGTTGTTAAACAGCAAGTTAAGATGCACCAAGATGATCTACATGAGATTCTAGTCAAGTTCCATATAAAGTTCATTATATTTGGAGCTACGGCCTAGAAGATATGAGCAAAGCAAGTTAAACATGGCATTGATGCAAAATGCATCCAAACATCAAGCAAACACCTCAAAACAAGGATGCAACATGACAATATGAATCTACATGCAAAACTAAGCAAGTTTCATATAGAGCACACTCAAAACGGAGCAACGGTTCAACACATACACTCTATACAAGTTTAAAGGACAAGCTGTCCAAAACAGCAACTAGGCATCTAGCAAGCATCAAAACAATATGCTACAGCATCTCAACGTGAAAACAAAAGGCATGGGCATGATTTACAGGTAAAGCACGACAAAACATGAACAGTGAGCTATCTCCAGAAAACACTATAACATGCTCAAAAGGACATGGCAAGATTGCAAACAATAACAGTTTCAGACTTAGCAGAAATAACATCAGTTTGCAATGTTTAGAGCTATCAAACAACATGTTACAGGAACTTAACATGGCAAACAAAGGCATGGCATGCTAATACTAAAGACAAAGAACAAAATTAAATTACTAACTAATTCCAAAGATCAACAGAAAATATGGTATCATCCATGCAAACATGGCAAATGATATGACAGATTCAGACATGGCAGGAGCAACACTAAGTAGGCATGTTGGTGAGCTTGTACAACTCACCACAGAGCAACACAATGCATGACAAGGTTACCAACAATAAGAAGACATGTTTATGAAGCTAATCATGGCAATATCAAGTTCATAGGGTGCACGGATCACTAGCGAAGCTCATGGCAAAACTGAACTTAATGTTAACAGGCTGACAACAACATTATTTAGCAAGTTTGGAGCAAGAGTACAACAAGCTACAGCAGGATATAAATTCAACTAGGGGCATGGATGGATAGAGAATGACATGTATAACAAAACATACTTAGTTAACATCTCCAGATTATGCATATCATGACTTGTGGCAGCAGGTTTACATAGCATCATGGTATAACAGATTCAGACTAACAAAACAGTAACAGCAAGTACCCTACTTCACGAGCTCGATGCACTCACTACAAGACTCACAAAAATACATGGATTGCACCACTGTAAAGACGGCATGATGAAGCTCAAAACCCATGTAGACATCAAGCTCATAGGATGCACACACAGAATGCAATGAAAAAGACAAATCAACAAGTTCTGTTAACAGACAGCAGGTAACATCATATGGCACTCTTGCAACAATGATTAGGGCATCAAGATGGATTGAAACAAGCATGGCACAATGGAATGAAATGAAGAGCATCTCACAATGAACATTTTGATATATTACACGCAGCAAACGGAGCAACACACATCAAAATATGGCAGGTCAAAGTATGCACCAGAATATGCAAATCTAGGGACTTGGCAGCTTTCCAGAAAAAAAAACATGATGAGCGCGAAATAGCTAAAATACACACAGGGCAATATTTGAGGGGCTCGCTCACCATGGGCTTGGCCCAGTCGGGGAAGAGGCTAGGCAGAGGCGGGTCGGCTGGTGCTGGGCCTGGGAGGCCGAGGCCCATGAGGTGATCAACGGGGTGGATGTGCGTGTGCTCGCACGCACGCATGGACGACGAAGGGCGCGCCGGCGGCGGTTGGCGGCGGCTCGACGGGAGGATGACGACGAGGGGCGGTGCCGGCGGGTCGGCGAGGCTGGGAACGGACGGATCCAAGGGCAGGGGTCCCAGATCTGGCGACGAACGGCGGCGGTGACGAGCTTCCAGGGCAGAGGCGGCTCCCGAGCTCGGGCGGTGGCGGCCATGACAGAGCTCCTGCGGGAGAGAGTGAGAGAGAGGAAGGAGAAGGTAGGGGAAGGAGGATCAGGGGAGGTGAGGCCCGGCCTGGTGAAGGTCGCCGACGGCGGCTCTGGCGAGCCGGACGAGGTGGCGGTGGCGCTTGTCACCGGCGTGGGGAGGAGATCGGGATCAGGCTCCACCCGATCCAGGTCTAGCGGGGGGAGCGAGGAGCTCGGGGCTGCGGGCTTCGATGGGCTTCCCAGGGCCTGATCTGGGTTCTGGCGGGCCGCGCGGAGGTGAGCGGAGGCCAGGGGCGACGTGGCAGGCGCCGGTTGGCCACGGGCGTCTGAGAGGCGGCGGCTGGCCAATCGGGGCATGCCAAGTGGCGGCGGCGAGGTGGCCTGCGCCGGATTTCGAGGAGAAGGCGGCGGTGCATGATCCGAGGAAGAGGTGGGAGGTGGCTGGCGGCGCGGAATCTAAGGAGGGGAAATGTATGCTGCCAAAAATGGAAAGGGAGGCTTCCTTTTATAGGCAGGGTTAGGGTTTGAGGGGTTAGGAGGGTTTTTGGAGTCTCCGATCGCGATCCGACGGATCCGATCGAGAGAGGGGTTAGGTAGGCCTAGGTGGGCTGATTGTGGCTGTGTAGAAGGCCGTGGACTGAGAGGAGAGAAGAGAAAAGCGGCCCGGCATCAGTTTCCAGAGACTGAAAACGTCCGACGAAAATACCGGCAATGGTGCCGCTATATATTTAACGGTTGGGCTATCCAACGAGCTCCGAATGCGAGGAAACTTGACAGGCGCTCTGTCTACACTATAATAAGACAGCACGCCAAGTTTCAACCCATTCCGAGAACATTTTCTGGCCACTTATAAAATAATATTCGGACGTGCTGCGGGCGCGTGAGAGTGTGTCTGGGCTCGAAATGGACAACGGAGAGAACTGGGAGACCGGGACGGATGCAAGTTTTGAAAAACATGCAGATGAAATGCAGATGATGACATGGCAAAGTGCAACACGTAAGCAAATGACAAGGCAGCGAAGGCGAATAACTGGAATACACCTGGCGCATCAAATCCGGGGTGTTACATTAGCCCTCTTAGGGAGACTAGACTTCTTGAACTTCACGTGCATACCCCGAGGTTGAGGTTGAGGAACATCCTCCTCCTCCGAACTTGAATCATTGATCCTCCTCAAATGAGCATCCTCCTCATCATCCGTAGTTCGACCACAAGGAGATAGGTCTCCATAGGTCTTTGGGTCAGCAATGAGATGTGAGAAATAGCTCTCTCTGTCGGAGTCTTGAGATGACATCTTGCTCTAAATCTGCAGCAGAAATAGCTCAAAACAAAAACAGAGGATATTTGCGTGGTGCGGTGCTCAGAACCTTTGGGAGATTATATAATGAATTTTTACCGACCAAAAGAAGTATCGTGCAAGAAAACGGAGTCCGGAGAGCACACGAGGTGCCCACGAGGCAGGGGGCGCGCCCTCCACCCTCGTGGACGCCTCGTGTCCTTCCCGTACTACTTATTTTCCTATTTTCTTAAATATTCCAAAACGGAGAAAAATTTCTATTAGAACTATTTGGAGCCGGTTTACGTACCGTACCACATACCTATTCCTTTTCAGAGTCTGAGCCGTTCTAGAAAGTGTCCCTTATATATTCCTCCGGGGTTATGGTTTCAATAACATTAGTTTCAACATTTATTGGGCTACCTGAGATATAATGTTTGATTCTTTGACCATTCACCACCTTCAGATTTGTGCCTTCGAAGTTTTTGATTTTTATGGCACCGGAACGATAAACCTCCTCGATAACATAAGGCCCTTCCCATTTAGAGAGAAGTCCTGTAAAAAATCTTAAACGAGAGTTGAATAGCAACACATAATCACCTACGTTAAACTCACGCTTTTGTATCCTTTTGTCATGCCATCTTTTAACTTTTTCTTTAAACAGTTTGGCATTCTCATAGGCTTGAGTTCTCCATTCATCAAGTGAGCTAATGTCAAATAGCCTTTTCTCACCGGCAAGTTTGAAATCATAATTGAGCTCTTTAATGGCCCAATATGCCTTATGTTCTAGTTCGAGAGGTAAGTGACATGCTTTTCCATAAACCATTTTATACGGAGACATACCCATAGGATTTTTATATGCAGTTCTATAGGCCCATAATGCATCATCAAGTTTCTTGGACCAATTCTTTCTAGATCTATTAACGGTCTTTTGCAAAATTATTTTAAGCTCTCTATTACTCAATTCTACTTGACCACTAGACTGTCAATGGTATGGAGATGAAATTCTATGGTTAACATCATACTTAGCAAGCATTTTACGAAAAGCACCATGAATAAAATGTGAACCACCATCAGTCATTAGGTATCTAGGGACTCTAAACCTCTGAAAAATAACTTCTTTAAGCATCTTAATAGAGGTGTTATGATCAGCACTACTAGTTGGAATAGCTTCTACCCACTTAGTAACGTAATCAACAGCAACTAAAATATGTGTATACCCATTAGAGGAAGGAAACTGTCCCATATAGTCAAAGCCCCAAACATAAAATTTTTCAATAACAAGTGAATAATTCATAGGCATTTCTTGACGTCTACTAATATTACCAATTCTTTGACTTTCATCACAAGACAAGACAAACTTATGGGCATCCTTGAAGAGAGTAGGCCAATAAAAACCGGATTGCAATACCTTATGCGCAGTTCTATCTCCAGCGTGGTGTCCTCCATAAGTCTCAGAGTGACACTTGCGTAGGATCTATTCCTGTTCATGCTCAGGTACACAACGTCTAATAACACCATCTACTCCTTCCTTATAAAGGTGTGGGTCATCCCAGAAGTAATGTCTTAAATCATAGAAAAACTTTTTCTTTTGCTGGTATGTGAAACTAGATGGTATAAATTTAGCAACAATGTAATTAGCATAATCAGCATGCAATGGAGCAGTATGAGAAGCATTTATGACAGCTAATTGTTCATCAAGAAAGCTATCATCAATAGGTAGTGGGTCATCAAGAACATTCTCTAACCTAGACAAGTTATCTGCAACGGGGTTCTCAGCTCCCTTTCTATCAATAGTATGCAAATCAAATTCTTGTAGTAGGAGAACCCATCTAATATGTCTAGGTTTAGCATCTTTCTTTTCCATAAGATATTTAATAGCAGCATGATCAGTGTGAACAGTTACTTTAGAATCAACAATATAAGGTCTGAACTTATCACAAGCAAATACAACTGCTAAAAATTCTTTTCCAGTAGTAGCATAATTTTTCTGGGCACTGTCTAGAGTTTTACTAGCATATTGGATAACATTTAATTTCTTATCAACTCTTTGTCCTAGAACAGGACCTACACCATAATCACTAGCATCAAACATAATCTCAAAGGGTAAATTCCAATCAGGTGGCTGAACGATAGGTGCAGAAATCAAGGCTTTCTTAAGTATTCCAAATGCTTCTACACAATCATCATCAAAGACAAAAGGAACATCTTTTTGTAAAAGATTAGTCAGAGGCCTAGAAATTTTTTAGAAGTCTTTAATGAACCTCCTATAAAAACCGGCATGACCAAGGAAACTTCTAATACCTTTAATGTCCTTAGGACACGACATCTTTTCAATAGCATCAACTTTAGCTTTGTCAACTTCAATACATCTTTCAGAAATTTTATGCCCCAAGACAGTACCTTCATTAACCATAAAGTGGCACTTCTCCCAATTCAAGACAAGATTAGTTTCTTCACATCTCTGCAAAACTCGATCAAGTTTGCTCAAGCAATCATCAAAAGAAGTTCCATAAACAGAAAAATCATCCATGAAAACCTCAACAATCTTTTCACAAAAATCAGAGAATATAGCCATCATACATCTTTGAAAGGTAGCAGGTGCATTGCATAAACCAAAAGGCATGCGTCTATAAGCAAAGGTACCAAAAGGGCAAGTAAAATTGGTCTTTTCTTGATCCTCTTTTGACACAGGTATTTGAGAGAAACCGGAATAACCATCTAGAAAGCAAAAATGTGTATGTTTGGACAATCTTTCTAGCATTTGATCAATAAAAGGTAAAGGGTAATGATCCTTTTTAGTAGCTTTATTTAGTTTGCGGAAATCAATTACCATTCTATAACATGTAACGATTCTTTGTGGGATTAATTCATCTTTATCATTAGGAACAACAATAATACCTCCCTTTTAGGGACACAATGGGCAGGACTTACCCACTGACTATCAGCAACATGATAAATTATACATGCCTCCAGAAGCTTTAGTATTTCTTTTCTTACCACTTCTTTCATCTTAGGATTTAATCGTCGTTGGTGATCAACAACTGGTTTAGCGTCTTTCTCCAGTTTTATTTTGTGCTGGCATAGAGTGGGGCTAATGCCCTTAAGATCATCCAGAGTATATCCAATAGCAGCACGGTGCTTCTTCAGAGTTTTCAATAATTTCTCTTCTTCTTGCTCTGAAAGGTTAGCACTAATAATAACAGGATATATCTTTTTCTCATCAAGATAAGCATATTTAAGAGTATCAGGTAATGGTTTAAGCTCAAACACGGGATCACCCTTGGGTGGAGGAGGATCCCCTAGGATTTCAACAGGCAAGTTGTGTTTCAAAATAGGTCCCTGCTTAAAGAATACTTCATCTATTTCTCTTCATTCATTCATAAACATATCATTTTCATGTTCTAGCAAATATTGTTCTAAAGGATCATTAGGAGGCACGGCAATAGAAGCAAGACTAATAATTTCATCTTTACTAGGCAACTCTTTATCATGGGGTTGTCTACGAAATTTAGCAAAATTAAAATCATGAGACATATCCCCTAAACCAATAGTAACAATATCCTTTTTGCAGTCTATCTTAGTATTAACAGTGTTCAAGAAGGGTCTACCAAATATAATGGGACAAAAGTTATCTTGTGGGGAACCAAGAACAAGAAAATCAGCAGAATATTTAACTTTCCCACACAAGACTTAAACATCTCTAACAATCCCAACTGGTGAAATAGCGTCTCTATTGGCAAGCTTAATTGTAACATCTATTTCCTCTATCTTAGCAGGTGCAATATCATGCATAATTTCTTTGTATAAGGAATGATGTATTGCACTTGCACTAGCACCCATATCACACAAGCCATGATAACAATGATCTCCTATTTTAACAGAAATAACAGGCATGCCTACAACAAGTCTGTGTTTATTTTTAGTATCAGGTCTAGCAATTCTAGCAGCTTCATCACAGAAGTAAATAACATGCCCATCAATATTATCGGCCAAGAGATCTTTAACCATAGTAATACTAGGTTCAACTTTAGTTTGCTTAGGGGGTGTAGATGTTCTAGTGTTACTCTTACAAACCACAGTTGAAGCTTTAGCATGATCCTTTATTCTAACAGGGAAAGGTGGTTTCTCAATATAAGCAGTAGGAACAACAGGATCAATATTATAAGTGATAGTCTTTTCTTCAACTTTAATAGCTACTTTTACTTCAATGGGAGGATGATATTTAAACCACTTCTCCTTAGGGAGATCAAGATGAGTAGCAAATGATTCACAAAAAGAAGCTACTATCTCGAGTCAAGTCCATATGTAGTGCCAAATTCACGGAAAATATCGGTATCCATAAAAGATTTAACACAATCAAACTTAGGTGTTATACCTGACTCCTTACCTTCGTCGAGATCCCAATCTTCCGAGTTGCATTTAATTCTTTCCAATAAATCACATTTGAATTCAATAGTCTTCATCATAAAAGAACCAGTACAAGAAGTATCGAGCATGGAGCGATTATTGAGAGAAAGCCGAGCATAAATTTTTTGAATAATAATTTCTCTTGAGAGCTCATGATTGGGGCATGAATATAACATTGACTTAAGCCTCCCCCAAGCTTGAGTGATACTTTCTCCTTCGCGAGGCCAAAAATTATATATATAATTACGATCACGATGAACAAGATGCATAGGATAAAACTTTTGATGAAATTCCAATTTCAATCGTTTGTAGTTCCATGATCCCATATCATCACATAGCCTAAACCATGTCAATGCCTTTCCCTTCAAAGACAAAGGGAAGACCTTCTTGATAACATCCTCGGGCATACCTGCAAGCTTAAATAATCCACAAACTTCATCCACATAGATTAGGTGCAAATCGGGATGTAATGTTCCATCACCTGTAAAAGGATTAGCTAGTAGTTTCTCTATCATACCTGAAGGAATTTCAAAGTAAACATTTTCAGTAGGTTCAGTAGGTTGGGGAGCAACTCTTTTCTCTACTGGTCAGGGTGAAGATACCCCGAACAAGCTCCTCAAAGGATTAAGTTCCATAGTAACAAGTGGCAGTAAATTTCAGCACACTATATAAATTTTTCCTTACAAAATTCCACTTACCAAAGGCGCTTCACTCCCCGGCAACAGCGCCAGAAAAGAGTCTTGATGAGCCACAAGTGTAGGGGATCTATCGTGGTCCTTTCGATAAGTAAGAGTGTCGAACCCAACGAGGAGCAGAAGGAAATGACAAGCGATTTTCAGTAAGGTGTTTTCTTCAAGCATTGAAATTATCGGTAATAGATAGTTTTGTGATAAGGTAATTTGTAACGAGCAACAAGTAATAAAAGTAAATAAGGTGCAACAAGATGGCCCAATCCTTGTTGTAGCGAAGGACAAGCCTGGACAAACTCTTATATGAAGGAAAACGCTCCCGAGGACACATGGGAATTATCGCAAGCTAGTTTTCATCACGCTCATATGATTCACGTTTGTTAGTTTGATAATTTGATATGTGGGTGGACCGGTGCTTGGATACTACCCTTCCTTGGACAAGCATCCCACTTATGATTAACCCCTATTGCAAGCATCCGCAACTACAAAAGAAGTATTAAGGTAAACCTAACCATATCATGAAACATATGGATCCAAATCAGCCCCTTACGAAGCAACGCATAAACTAGGGTTTAAGCTTCTGCCACTCTAGCAACTCATCATCTACTTATTACTTCCCAATGCCTTCCTCTAGGCCCAAAAAATGGTGAAGTGTCATGTAGTCGACGTTCACATAACACCATTAGAGGAAAGACAACAAACATCTCATCAAAATATTGAACGAATACCAAATTCACATGACTACTTATAGCAAGACTTCTCCCATGTCCTCAGGAACATACGTAACTACTCACAAATCATATTCATGTTCATAATCAGAGGGGTATTAATATGCATAAAGGATCTAAACATATGATCTTCCACCAAATAAACCAACTAGCATCAACTACAAGGAGTAATCAACACTACTAGCAACCTACAGGTACCAATCTGAGGATTTGAGACAAAGATCGGATACAAGAGATGAACTAGGGTTTGAGAGGAGATGGTGCTAGTGAAGATGTTGATAGAGATTGACCCCCTCCCGATGAGAGGATCGTTGGTGATGACGATGGTGATGATTTTCCCCTCCCGGAGGGAAGTTTCCCTGGCAGAACAGCTCCACCGGAGCCCTAGATTGGTTTTGCCAAGGTTCCGCCTCGTGGCGGCGGTGTTTCTTCCCGAAAGCTTTCTTATGATATTTTCTCGGGCGAAAGACTTCATATAGCAGAAGATGGGCACCAGAGGCCTGCCAGGGGGCCCACGAGGTAGGGGGCGCGCCCCCCACCCTCGTGGCCAGGGTGTGGGCCCCCTCTAGTTGATTATTTCGCCGGTATTTTTGATATATTCCAAAACGTACTCATGTGAAGTTTCAGGACTTTTGGAGTTGTGCAGAATAGGTCTCTTATATTTGCTCCTCTTCCAGCCCAGAATTCCAGCTGCCGGTATCCTCCCTCTTCATGTAAACCTTGTAAAATAAGAGAGAATAGGCATAAGTATTGTGATATAGTGTGTAATAATAGCCCCTAATGCAATAAATATCGATATAAAAGCATGATGCAAAATGGACGTATCAGACATCCCCAAGCTTAGTCTCTTGGTTGTCCTTGAATATTACCTTGGGGTGCCTTGGGCATCCCCAAGCTTAGGATTTTGCCACTCCTTATTCCATAGTCCATCAAATCCTTAACGAAAACTTAAAAAACTTCACAACACAAAACTCAATAGAAAATCTCATAAGCTTCGTTAGTATAACCACTTTTGGTACTGTTGTGAACTCATTCTTTATTTATATTGGTGTAATATCTACTATATTCCGACTTTTCCATGGTTCATACCCCCCGATACTACCCATAGATTCATCAAAATAAGAAAACAACACAAAGAAAACAGAATCTGTCAAAAACAGAATAGTCTGGAGCAATCTGTAACTCTCGAATACTTCTGTAACTCCAAAAATTCTGAAAAATTAGGACAACCTGGGAAATTTGTGTACCAATCTAGTGCAAAAAGAATCAGATCAAAATCACGCTTCTGTGAATTATGAAAATCATTTTCCTGGGTGCAAAACTTTCCGTTTCTCAGCAAGATCAAAACAACAATCACCGTAAGCAATACTAAAGGTCTTACTTGGCACAAACACTAATTAAAACACAAAACCACATCTAACCAGAGGCTAGATGAATTATTTATTGCAAAACAGAACCTAAAAAGTAAAAAACAAAAATAAAATTGGGTTGCCTCCCAACAAGCGCTATTGCTTAACGCCCTTAGCTAGGCATTGATAATTTTAATGATGCTCACATGAAAGACAAGAATTGAAGTACAAAAAGAGCATCATGAAACACATGACAAACACATCTAAGTCTAACATACTTCCTATGCATAGGCATTTTATAAGCAAACAAATTATCAAGGCAAGCAAAAACTAGCATATGCAAGGAAGAAGGAGACGATAGCAATCTCAACATGAAGAGAGGTAATTTAGTAACATGAAAATTTCTACAACCATAATTTCCTCTCTCATAATAATTACATGTAGGATCATAAGCAAATTCAACAATATAGCTATCACATAATATATTGTCAACACGATCCACATGCATACAAAGTTGACACTCTTCCAAAATAGTGAGATTAACATTAACTAAAGTCATGACCTCTCCAAACCCACTTTTATCAAAAATTTCATAAGATTGAATATTCTCCAAATATGTGGGATCTAAAGCTAGCACTCTTCCAAACCCACTTTCAATATTATTGCAAACATTATTATCAATCTCATATTCATCACGGGGCTTAAATAAATTATCAAGATCATAAGCAGAATCACCCCAATCATGATCATTGCAATAAGTAGTGGACATATCAAAATTAGCATCCCCAAGCTTGGGGTTTTGCATATTATTAGCACAATTGACATTAATAGAATTTAGAATAACATCATTGCAATCATGCTTTTCATTCAAGGAACTATCGTGAATCACTTCATAAATTTCATCACAATTTTCAGATTCACGAATTTCAAGCAAAACTCCATAAAGATAATCTAGTGCACTCAAATCACTAGAAATTGATTCATCATAATTGCATCTCTTAAAAATATTGGCAAGTGGATGAGGATCCATAAACTTTTAGCAAGCAAAGATGCAAGCAAAAATAAGGCACATGGTAACACAAGCAAACAAAAGATCGAATGGAAGAAGGGCGAAGAAAAAGGCAAATCTTTTTGAAAATCGTTTTAGAAGTGGGGGAGAGGAAAACGAGAGGCGAATGGCGAACAATGTAATGCAAGAGATGAGAGTTTATGATGGGTACTTTGTAACGCCCCCGATTCAATCGTACACTAATCATACACGCAAACATGTACGATCAAGATCAGGGACTCACGGGAAGATATCACAACACAACTCTAAAAATAAAATAAGTCATACAAGCATCATAATACAAGCCAGGGGCCTCGAGGGCTCGAATGCAAGTGCTCGATCATAGACGAGTCAGCGGAAGCAACAATATCTGAGTACAGACATAAGTTAAACAAGTTTGCCTTAAGAAGGCTAGCACAAACTGGGATACAGATCGAAAGAGGCGACGCCTCCTGCTGATCCTCCTAAACTACTCCTGGTCGTCGTCAGCGGGCTGCACGTAGTAGTAGGCGCCTCCAGTGTAGTAGTCGTCATCGACAGTGGCGTCTGGCTCCTGGGCTCCATCGTCTAGTCGCAGCAACCGAGTAGAGATAGGGGGAAAAGGGGGAACAAGGCAACCGTGAGTACTCATCCAAAGTACTCGCAAGCAAGGAGCTACACTACATATGCATGGATATATGTGTAAAGGGCCATATCAGTGGACTGAACTGCAGAATGCCAGAATAAGAGGGGGATAGCTAGTCTTATCAAAGACTACGCTTCTGGTCACCTTCGTCTTGCACCAGGTAGAAGAGGGTAGGTTGAAGTCCTCCAAGTAACATCACATAGCAATAATCCTACCCGGTGATCCCCTCCTCGTATCCCTGAGAGAGAGTGACCACAGGTTGTATCTGGCACTTGGAAGGGTGTGTTTTATTAAGTATCCGGTTCTAGTTGTCATAAGGTCAAGGTACAACTCCAAGTCGTCCTGTTATCGAAGATCACGGCTATTCGAATAGATTAAACTTCCCTGCAGGGGTGCACCACATAACCCAACACGCTTGATCCCATTTGGCCGGACACACTTTCCTGGGTCATGCCCGGCCGCGGAAGATCAACACGTCGCAGACCCACCTAGGCTCAACAGAGAGGTCAGCACGCCGGTCTAAACCTAGGCGCCCAGGGGTCTGGGCCCATCACCCTGAAACACACCTGCACATTGCGAGGGCGGCCAAAAGCAGACCTAGCCTAGTGGCGTTCAGTCCAATTCGGTAGCGCCCGCTCGATCGCCGACGTCACGAAGTGCCGGTGATACCACGGCGCCGAGTGCCCATATCTTTCCCACGAGTTGGTTAGTGCGTATAGGCCCGTAGCCAACTCAGATCAAATACCAAGATCTCGTTAAGCGTGTTAAGTATCCGCGAACGCCGAACAGGCCAGGCCCACCTCTCTCTAGGCGGTCTCAACCTGCCTGTCGCTCCGCCACAAAGATCCACTCATGGTGCTCCACAAGCCGACCGTCTTTAGTCACCACATGTATCATGTATAAAGTATATAGTATACACCCGTGATCACCTCCCGAGTGATCACGGCCCGATAGTATAGCACAGCAGACGGACAAGAATGTAGGGCCACAGATGAAAATACTAGCATCCTATACTAAGCATGTAGGATTGCAGGTAAAGGTAACAACAGTAGTAACAAGGACATGCTATGCATCAGGATAGGAATAACGGAAAGCAGTAACATGCTATACTACTCTAATGCAAGCAGTATAGAGGAGAGTAGGAGATATCTGGTGATCAAGGGGGCTTGCCTGGTTGCTCGGCAAGAGAGAGGGTCGTCAACTCCGTAGTCGAACTGGGCAGCAGCAGCGTCGGTCTCGTAGTCTACCGGAGAGAAGAGGGGGAAGAAACAATGAATACCATGTAAACAGATGCATATCGATGCATGACATGAAAGGTAACGATGCTAGGCGTGCCCTAACGTGGTATGAGGTGGTACCGGTTAAGGGGGGAAACATCCGGGAAAGTATCCCCGGTGTTCCGCGTTTTCGGGCAGTGCAGCCGGAGGGGGGAAAGTTGCGAGTTTGATATGTTCGGGGTGTGTGGCGGACGAACGGACTGCGTATCCGGATTCGTCTCGTCGTTCTGAGCAACTTTCATGTTGAAAATATTTTAATCCGAGTTACGGATTAAAAGATATGATTTTCTAAAGATTTTATTAATTTCTGGAATTTAATTAATTATTTAATTAATTCGAAAAACAGATTAATGACATCAGCATGATGTCATGCTGACATCAGCAGTCAACAGAGTTGACTTGGTCAACCTGACATGTGGGACCCACCTGTCATTCTCTGTTTAGGTTAATTACAGATTAGTTAATTTAATTACTATTTAATTAACCTAACTAGTTAATTAAACTAATTAAACCGGATTAATTAACTTAATTAATTCATCAGATAATTAATTAATTATTAATTAATTTTATTAAATCATTTTTATTTTTATTTATTACTTTTATTTTTAATTCTCCTTTTTTATAAACGTTCTGGGCGGGTGCCGCCTATCATTGGCCCCTGTGGGGTTAGTGGGTTTGTCCCAATGGTGCGGCGCAATTGTCGGGCAAAGCCCGTGAGCGCAAGGCGCCGTATGGGAACCCGGGGCGCAGGCGGAGGCCACCGGGGCGCGCGGGGCACCAGAGGCCGGTGAGGTAAGGGGGGAGGGCCGGCCAGCTACGGCGAACGGCGGGGCCGGACCGACCATGCGACAGGGGGAAGAGGCCCCGGGCGCGACCATGGCCAGCCAGGCGCGAGGGGGGCACGCGGGCGCGGCCTGGGCGTCACGGGGAGGCCGGTGATGGCGATGCGGGGCCGAGGGGGTGAGGCCAAAGCGGCGGTGGCAGCGGGCGGGCGCAAGAGAGAGCACGGGCGACATCGCGTGGGTCGACGAGGCCTGTCGACGACGCCGAGGTGGTGGGGCGCCGTGGTTGGGGGCGCGGCGACCAGGCGGAGAGGGCGCGGCGATCATGGCGCCGGAGCGCTGACCGCGGTCGGGAGAACTGGGGCGAGGCCCGTGCGAGAGGGGGCCGTGCATGGCCGTGTGGGCGCGTCTGGCGCTGGCGAGGCGCGGGCGTCAGCGGGGCCCGACGGCGCGGTGAGTGAGCGAGGGGGAGAGAGGAGAGGTCGGGGCTCACAAGGGGGGAGTAGGGCAACGGCAGTGAGCTCGGGGACGGTCGGGGGGGGTCCGATGAGGGAGAGGACGAGGACGACGTCGGCGGTGGTTGCGCGGGCTTCGGGCGGCGGCGCCCAATCGGCGAGGGGCGGCGCGGATCGATCCGGCGGCCTCGGGGTTGGTGACGGGGCGAGGCGACGGCGGCGATGCGGGTGGGGGCCGGCGGAGCGCCGGCGTTGGGTGGTTCCGGGGGGACGGCGGTGGTCTCCTCCCGATCCAGATCGGGGAGAGGGGATATTCAGGGAGAGTGGGGGCTGTCGATGGGGAGTGGGGGAGGAGGATAAGGGAGAGGAGGGGGCCGACTGGGCGGCCTGGTTGGTCGATGGCCAGTGGGCCATGTCCCAGCAGGGGCTTCTCCTCCTTTTGTTTTTTTTTGTTTGTTTTGTTTTTGTATTTTCTTTCTTTTATTTATTTTCTTTTCTGTTTTAATTCATTTAAACGTATTTAGGCATTTTATAAAAATGTGTTTACTTCACCATAATTACCTTTGTAATATTTGACAACCACCGAACATTTTAGTTTTAATTTTTGAAAACTTTTATTGTCATCACTAATTTGAATTTGAATTTTGAACTGTTTTGAACTAACGCGAGTTTTAACAACAGTAACCGAGGTGACATGGCATCATTAGTAGAGGGTTACTGTAGCTTAATTATCCGGGCGTCACAATTCTCCTCCACTACAAAAATCTCGTCCCGAGATTTAAAAGGTAGTGAAAGGGGGGAGGTTTGGTAACGAATCTAGTGGGTCTTGCCATGCTGGCATGCTCTTCTCGAAGAGGCCGGTCCAATACATTGATGTCTTCATTTCTCTGCTTCAGGTCATCATGATGAAGTCGACGTCCTTTCTTCAGGAACTCCGTAGTACTTACGAAAGAATAAAGGGTGGGCATTCTGGGAGAACGGACCTCGGCAAGGTTGACTATCGGGTCGACAACATCGAGGAAGGTGGCGGAAAGTAACTCTCGAATCGAAACTTAAGAAAATATCAAGAGCAAAGTAAGGAGGTATCCTGGGAAGTTTCGAGCGGGCAGGCAATCGTTCGATGCCTGTTATAGGGCGTGAAAGGGTCAAAGCAACGGGAATAAGTATTGGGTCCGATATCAGACCTGAAGGTGACTCGTGAATTACATACGAAGCCAAGCGTGAGGAACAACATTGGGAACATGGGGTGCAGGAGAGTCAGGTTTCGATCATGTGGAACTGTGGGTTATGGGCCCACCATGTGGGTTAAAGTAGAAAGAGGGTTGACATCTGGCATGGTCACGATAGCAAGGCATGTCAGAGGTTAGCCTATTAGTTATGTCGGCAACAACATCGGTACCAAGGGCGAGGGACGAAGAGAACCAATTCCTGCTCGTTGAACGAGGCGGACCAATAGGCCAAGTTCTCGTCCATCGGTGGCTACCGGAATGTCATCAACAATAGTAACAGGGTTACACCAGACAAGATGGTACACCGAGGTGTTTACATAAGCAGGGAATTATTACCACTCATATAGATCACAAGAAGGTTTAAACAAAACAATGGAAAGGAAAATGTGTTTAAATACATAATTCAGGGGTATATCCTTTCCAAGGGCAAATAGAGCATGATATCCATGACAGGATATAAAGTAGAAAACCCTTTTAGGCAAGGGGAGAGAAATTTCATGACATTACGCATACAACGGTGTTAGGATAAATGATAAATAAAATTTAGCATCGTGCTTCAAATGTTCCTGTTGAAAATCGGAGTACCATTGACATGCTTCGAGATAGCATTGACATGGTCTTCAGGTGAAGATCGGACTTTGGAAACACGAAGGATCCATCAGGAATAACTTGTAGAATAAGTCTTACAATTTCCTCATGGATGATTGGATAATCTTGCTGAAAAGGAATCTATAATGATAGGTCCTCCAGCCGGGGGGGGGGGGTGCTAGGCATGACATCATGTTACCGGGTCATCAAAGGATCAACATCATAACTCTTGGAAAGTTGTCCCAACCATCATATCTGACCGAGATTCATATCCAATTGGTGTCATGATACCTCAGACTCAGGGGGTCCGAGAGGAAAAGGTGCAACATAAATCGACGAAATGACATTGCCAGATTCTCAAGAAATGAACTATGGGAGCGGGTTTCTGAAGCAATAGTTCATCATTAAACCAAGGGGGGGATGAGAAGGTGGCTGATGGGCTCAGCGACAATTCATCGAGAATTCCAAACGGATGGATTTCCACGATAATGTGAACAAGAAGATGACATTTGTTAGATCAAATGATATAATGGGATATGCTCGAGGAAAACATACATAATTAAACATTGGTTGAACGGTGCACCCGAAATATGGGTTGGGTTGCACGGCCAATGTTAGAATGGTGATTCAATTATCGAAAGACTTAGAATGAACTATCGCCCATTCACTTCAAAGCAATAGGGTTGCTAGAAGTTTTGAATTCACACGTCATAGCTCAATTGTCGGTATTCCGGTTGAAAACAATACGGGGACCAAGGAATGAACGAAGATGGCAAGAAGTATTATGATATCAAGAATTCTTAAGAGGTGGTGAAATTCTCACCACATTATTGACAAAAAGAGATGGTAATACTTCCGAGGTAAGGAAGATCAACTGCTGGGTAGCAGGGATCTCAAGGTTTACACAAAACACGAACAAGTTTGTGTTGAACGGAAGGCAATAAAGTGGCCGGTGAGAACAGGAATCATCGAGGGGCAAGGATGGTATTACCCATCATGAATTCAATTGAATTCCTGGAAGAGCTCATAAGGTTGATGATGATCACGACACAATTGTCGAGAGATTTCATGCAGATGTAATCAATCAGCGACAACATCAAGTCAAAGGAATGATGAAGCAAGAGGTTATTGGAACCACAGTTACGACACAAACTCGAACTCAAGCTTGTTGTTTAAGGTGAAAGGGTATGACGAGGAAAATCGACGTAAGCTTAGCTATCGTCGCAAATCGGTGCTCCGAGAATAAGGACCAGGTAGCACCGTTAGAATCGTCACGATAATGATATAGCCAAACAGGTTAGGAATGGCGTGATCGGGTACAAACTCGTACTTATAGAAGCTTACTGAAGAGTTGTTGAACCGTAGAGCGGACTCGGTTCAGTTATCGGTGTCTTTGAGTGTTTAATAACTCAGAGCCCGTGAAAAATTGGAATCAGTGGGAAGGTAGCACTTGATGAAGAACTCATAAGAAGTTATGCAGTTCCATGATAATCTCGAGATACCAGGGGGGTAATACTCGACACAAGATCAAAGTAAAGGTTGGACTAGTGTATTGATCCATAGAAGACAATTGTTTTAACTTGTCCGAGAAATGGAATCAAAGAAGAACAATCATGGTTGGAACCACGGTTGCAAGGGATCAATTCACAGATACCATATGTTAGCTATCAAGGAAATAGTTATTATTACAAGAAGCTTCCATGATAGGATATACATCGCGTCCATGGGCATGAACACAAAGTTCAAGGTCGACTCCCACTTCTCCAATGCATAACCTTTCATCCACTTCTCGCGTTCGATTAAGTTGCAGTGTTGAAATTTTATCTGGCGAAGCACCAGAACAGTATGACTCGTGAAAACTTCTGAGTTCACCCATATAAAGGAAGGCATAGGTTCAACCCGTCAGGTATCGTGGAAACATATACCACAAGCTTCAATAGTAAATACCTCCAGCTCGAAAGCAGGGCATGGTTGGTCAAGCAGAGGATACAATGTACCAAAGGCATTATGTATCAGGGGAAAGAGCTCCCAAGGTGATTAATTATGAAGGACACTGTCGGATAAAATCCAACAAAGGAACCGATGGTCCACAACGGAGCTGGTGTGGGTATCGGTACTAAAGGAAGAAGGAATGCCAGTGCACCGGATTATAGAAACAACTGACTAACTCAAAGCTTAAATGCAAAGGAATTATGATTTCCAAAACAAGGGATCAGAAGCAGACGTTCTGATCAAGGATGGATCAATTGAATATACCAGAGGCACAATCGATTTACGATAGTTTGGTCGAGAACCAGCTCATGTTCAAAATGACGTCTGAGCCGGAAAGATAATCCTAGGACTCGACTGATGATTGTGAACATTCACAACATATTGAATCAACGGACTCAAAAATGATGGTGACGAAGGATGCCAATATGATTACTATACTTATGGGATTAATCATAATGAAAGCAAACAAGAAATTCCAGAGCAATAGGTTGCTGAGGATTTTCGGAATATCGAATGGTATTTCGAAGACTTTTGTGTAACACAGGAACAACTGGGGGATGAGCGGATACTCGATAAGTGCGAGAATTAACCGTAGGGGTATTCAGGTGACAAGGAACAGCACGGCAGTAAGCTCAAAGGGTTATCGAAACAACGACGAGTTTTTCAGGGTATCTTGTAATAACAAGACCAACTGGGGATGAGGGTAAGAATAACAACTGCAAGTAGTTGTCCATAAGGGTTTATGGTGGGAGGGGAATTGCAAACGCGATGAACACAAGTTCTCGAGTTAATAGCGGAGAGTATCTTCAGGGTCTTCTGGTGCAGCAGACGATCATCAGTAATAAGGGGCTCTCCGGGTGAAAGTGATAACGAGATCCTAATGTTAGATTTAGTAAAATTCATATAACCCGAATAGAGGAGAGATCGGAGTCCCAGAGTAAAGGTCAAGGAGTAAAAGATCCTAATACCACCCAATGGCGACGTGGGCCCGTAAGGCACACAGCCAAGTTAGTAAAAGTTTTGCAATGTCTAGACTCGACTTGACCAAGGAGTGTGGAAGGGGATTCCTACAGGCAATCGGCTCGATACCAACTTGTGACGCCCCGATTCAATCAGACACTAATCATACACATAAACGTGTAATGATCAAGATCGAGGACTCACGGAAGATATCACAACACAACTCTAAAAATAAAATAAGTCATACAAGCATCATAATACAAGCCGGGGCCTCGAGGGCTCGAATACAAGTGCTCGATGATAGGCGAGTCGATGGAAGCAACAATATCTGAGTACGGACATAAGTTAAACAAGTTTGCCTTAAGAAGGCTAGCACAAACTGGGATCAGATCGAAGAGGCGCAGGCCTCCCGCAGGATCCTCCTAAACTACTCCTGGTCGCCGTCGCTGGGCTGCACGTAGTAGTAGGCGCCTCCAGTGTAGTAGTCGTCATCGACGGTGGCATCTGCTCTGGGCTCCATCGTCAGTCGCAGCAACCGAGTAGAGATAGGGGAAAGGGGAACAAGGCAACCGTGAGTACTCATCCAAAGTACTGCAAGCAAGGAGCTACACTACATATGCATGGATATATGTGTAAAGGGCCATATCGGTGGACTGAATCTGTAGAATGCCGTAATAAGAGGGGATAGCTAGTCTTATCGAAGACTACGCTTCGGTCACCTTCGTCTTGCAACAGGTAGAAGAGGGTAGGTTGAAGTCCTCCAAGTAACATCACATAGCAATAATCCTTCCCGGTGATCCCCTCCTCGTATCCCTGAGAGAGAGTGACCACCGGTTGTATCTGGCACTTGGAAGGGTGTGTTTTATTAAGTATCCGGTTCTAGTTGTCATAAGGTCAAGGTACAACTCCAAGTCGTCCTGTTACGGAAGATCACGGCTATTCGAATAGATTAAACTTCCCTGCAGGGGTGCACCACATAACCCAACACGCTAGATCCCATTTGGCCGGACACACTTTCCTGGGTCATGCCCGGCCACGGAAGATCAACACGTCGCAGCCCCACCTAGGCTCAACAGAGAGGTCAAGACGCGGTCTAAACCTAGGCGCCAGGGTCTGGGCCCATCACCTGAAACACACCTGCGTTGCGAGGGCGGCGAAGCAGACCTAGCCTAGTGGCGTTCGATCCAATTCGGTAGCAGCGCTCGCCGGTCGGACGTCACGAAGTGCCGGGCCGATACCACGACGCCGAGTGCCCATATCTTTCCCACGTAGTTGGTTAGTGCGTATAGGCCCGTAGCCAACTCAGATCAAATACCAAGATCTCGTTAAGCGTGTTAAGTATCCGCGAACGCCGAACGGGGCCAGGCCCACCTCTCTCCTAGGCGGTCTCAACCTGCCTTGTCGCTCCGCCACAAAGATCCACTCGTGGGTGCTCCACAAGCCGACCCGTCTTTAGTCACCACATGTATCATGTATAAAGTATATAGTATACACCCGTGATCACCTCCCGAGTGATCACGGCCCGATAGTATAGCACAACAGACGGACAAGAATGTAGGGCCACAGATGAAAATACTAGCATCCTATACTAAGCATGTAGGATTGCAGGTAAAGGTAACAACAGTAGTAACAAGGACATGCTATGCATCAGGATAGGAATAACGAAAAGCAGTAACATGCTATACTACTCTAATGCAAGCAGTATAGAGGAGAGTAGGCGATATCTGGTGATCAAGGAGGGGCTTGCCTGGTTGCTCGGGCAAGAGAGAGGGTCGTCAACTCAGTAGTCGAACCGGCAAAGCGGCGTCGGTCTCGTAGTATACCGGAGAGAAGAGGGGAAGAAACAATGAATACCATGTAAACAGATGCATATCGATGCATGACATGACAGTAACGATGCTAGGCGTGCCCTAACGTGGTATGAGGTGGTACGGTTAAGAAACATCCGGAAAGTATCCCGGTGTTTAGCGTTTTGAAGCGAGCCGAGGAGGGAAAGTTGCGAGTTTGATATGTTCGGGTGTGTGGCGGACGAGCGAATTGCGTATCCGGATTCGCCTCGTCGTTCGAGCAACTTTCATGTTGAAAATATTTTAATCCGAGTTACGGATTAAAAGATATGATTTTCTAAAGATTTTATTAATTTCTGGAATTTAATTAATTATTTAATTAATTTGAAAAACAGATTAATGACATCAGCATGATGTCATGCTGACATCAGCAGTCAATAGAGTTGACTTGGTCAACCTGACATGTGGGTCCAGTGGGACCCACCTGTCATTCTCTGTTTAGGTTAATTACAGATTAGTTAATTTAATTACTATTTAATTAACATAACTAGTTAATTAAATTAATTAACCGGATTAATTAACTTAATTAATTCATTAGATAATTAATTAATTAATAATTAATTTTATTAAATCATTTTTATTTTTATTTATAATTCTCCTTTTTTTTATAAACGTTCTGGGCGGGTCCCGCCTGTCACTGGCCCCTGTGGGGTTAGTGGGTTTGTCCCAATGGTGCTGGGCGCAATTGTTTGGCGAAGCCCGTGAGGAGCGGGCGCCAGATGGGAACCCGGCGCGGCGGAGGCCACCGGGCGCCAGGGGGCACCAGAGGCAGTGAGGTAGGGGAGAGGGCCGGCCAGCTACGGCGAGCAGCGGGGCCGGGCCGACCACGCAACAGGGGGAAGAGGCCCGGCGCGCGCGCCATGGCCAGCAGCGCGAGGGGCACGCGGCGCGGCACAGGCGTCCACGGGAGGCCGTGATGGCGATCGGGGCGAGGGGTGAGTCCAGGCGGCGGTGGCGGCGCGGGCGGGCGCAAGAGAAAGACGGGCGACGACCGCGTGGGTCGACGAGGCCTGTCGACGACGTCGAGTGGCGAAGCGCCGTGGTTGGGGGCGGCGACCGGGGAGAGGGCGCGGTGACCATGGCGCCGGAGCCTTGCGACCGCTGGTCGGGAGAACAGGGCGAGGCCGTGCATGAGGGGGGCGCGTGCATGGCGTCTTGAGGGGGCCGGGCTGAGGGCAGCGCGGCGAAGGCGGGCGAGGCGCTGGCGCGCGCGAGCCCGACGGCGCGGTGAGTGAGCGAGGGGAGAGGAGAGGTCAGGCGCACAAGGGGGAGTAGGGCAGCGGTGGGCTCGGGACGGTCCGGGGGTCCGATGAGGAGAGGACGAGGACGGCGTCGGCGGTGGTTCGCTGGCTTGGGCGGCGGAGCCCAATCGGCGAGGGCGGCGCGGATCGATCCGGCGGCCTCGGGGTTGGTGACGGGGCGAGGCGACGGCGGCGATGCGGGTGGGGGCCGGCGGAGCGTCGGCGTTGGGTGGTTCGAGGGGGACGGCGGTGGTCTCCTCCCGATCCAGATCGGGGGAGAGGGGGATATTTGGGGAGTGGGGGCTGTCGGTGGGGAGTGGGGGGGAGGAGTGGATAAGGGAGAGGAGTGGGGGCCGACCTGGGCCGGCCTGGTTGGCCCGATGGCCAGCTGGGCCGCGGTCCAGCAGGGGGCTTCTCCTCCTTTTGTTTTTTTTGTTTGTTCTGTTTTCTTTTGTATTTTCTTTCTTTTATTTATTTTCTTTTCTGTTTTAATTCATTTAAACGTATTTAGGCATTTTATAAAAATGTGTTTACTTCACCATAATTACCTTTGTAATATTTGACAACCACCGAACATTTTAGTTTTAATTTTTGAAAACTTTTATTGTCATCACTTATTTGAATTTGAATTTCGAACTGTTTTGAACTAACGCGAGTTTTAACAACAGTAACCGAGGTGACATGGCATCATTAGTAGAGGGTTACTGTAGCTTAATTATCCGGGCGTCACATACTTGGTATGTCTTGACTTGGCGTAGATCTCCCCGGCAACGGCGCCAGAAATTCTTCCTGCACTAGTAGAAAAAGGGCCTATAGTCCCGGTTCATAAGGGCCTTTAGTCGGTTCATGAACCGGGACTAAAGGGTCGGTACTAATACCCTCACCCTTTAGTCGGTTCTATCCAGAACCGGGACAGATGGGCCTCCACGTGGCCTGTCCACGAGCCCAGGCGGGAGGGCCTTTGGTCCCGGTTGGTGGCACCAACCGGGACCAATAAACATCCACGCGTCAGCATTTCTTTGTCTCTGGTTTTGTTTTTTTTTCAAAAGTGGGGGGTTTGGGGGTTTTGGGGGTTAATTTAGGTGTTTCATATATTGTGCTATAGCTAGCTAATTAATAGAAAAAGTGTCCTTTCTTTTGTCCGTGCTTGGTCGACGCTTCGTACTATACATACGTATAGAGAGGACTAACTAGACATGCTAGCTAGCTAGTAATTAAGCAAACAGAAGATCGTCATGAACATATATATGCATACAGAGAGAAGTGATATCGACCACCTCTCCTTCTCCGAGAGATTGGTCGAACAACAAGTTCTCGTATATCTATCCGACACTACCGGCTACATATATACAATAATTATCTTTTACAATACGGACGCGTGGTCCACATGGTATTCCCCGTCTTCAGCGATCACATAGTCAAGAAAGAATGCCGCCAATTCCTCTTGAATTGCTCGCATGCGATCTGGTGCTAGGAGTTCATCCCGCTGCCGAAACATCTAATTTTAAGAAAGGGGTCAATACACACACACATATATATATATATATATATATATATATATATATATATATATATATATATATATATATATATATATATATATATATATATATATATATATATATGAATGAATGAAACTCAACACAAATGATGGTAATAAAATAAAATTGTGAATATTTTTATTTACGCACTTCAAATTGTTTGTCGGAGTAGCCCCTCTCACAGGTCGTGTGGCGGATGGACTCGCAAACGTAGTACCCACAGAAATCATTCCCTTGTTCCTGCCACAACCACTTTACAAGAAACAGAGGTCAATCAAACTGATAATTAGCAAGCACATGCTAAATAGTATTGATGAAACTAGCGCTTGAATCACTAGGAGATGCGCGTGGAATATGCTACTATATAGTACTTACTTTCGGGTGTCTAAATTGCAGCTTCTTCGGTAGTCCCGGAGCTTTTTTGGTGAATTTTCCCCAAGCCCTACCATACAAAGAAAACAATTACTTGATATCAGAAATGAACAAAGTTGCTGATATGGTGGATAATGATCGATTTAACTTACTTCTCGAGCATTTCAGTCATTTCCGCATACTCCTTGGGATCTTTTCGTCTCGAGTCTAAGACAGTTACTACTCCCTGCTCAAGCTTAATCTCTAGGAGAATATAGTGGAACCTGCGCGCATGCATAACTCATCAATATTACATTTCTATAACCTGGACTAAATAAGGGAAACCGAATATGCCACAAGACAGTAACACTCACGTGTAGTTGTAAGGAAAGAGTATTGTATTTTTGTGTTCATTTATTTCCAACGATCATAGCAAGTTGGCCTCGGTTTCCTTGGCACGATATTTAACCTCATTTGCATCGATGAGATATGTGTTAATGAACCCAATATCACCCACTTGTTTTTTCTTCATTTCTGCGATCTTCAATCTGCATAATATAGTGAGGATATTTATAAATACATGCAATGAAAGAGCTGAGTTATATAGAGATACTTAATGACAGAAGTAGTACTACTTACAGACGATAGCAGGTGACCGTTGCTTTATCGAGGGCCAATTGATTGAAAAACTGATAGAACTCCTCAAATGGAATAGGCAACAGTTCAATTCCAAGGAGGTCATGCTCCTTTTAACTCTCAAATACAAAGTATTCCTCCCTCGAGACTCTTTGCAGGTTTTCATGTACCAATCATGCAATCTTCGCATCATCGTTGTTAGAGAGCTTTCATCTTTGACGAGAGGCTTCCGTACTCGTATCTTTGTATCTGCACCTCCAAGAAATCAAATTGTACATCGTCGGGCAAGTAATCTTCAGATTGCCATAACGGGCACCATCCTCGGATCGGCGATGTCGCTAGCAGCACCTTGAGCGGGGGCACGATTCCTTCGCTTGTTCGCCGAGCTGGGCAATTTGTTTCCCAGCTCGTCGTTCTTTCATCCTTTGATCACCGACAGTACTTCCCGATCTCTCCGCCTCGGCAAATGCCTTTCAATAATGCGCTCATAGTTGCCTTTCGGCGGAGACTTGGGTGGTTTTGTCAGGGCAGCCAGAGTGCGCTTCGCTTTGACGGATCTACCTTCTCCTCCGGAGGTGGATGTCTCTTTGCTTTCAACCCTTGAAACCAGTCATCCACTTCGGTCTGCGCGATCTTCGCGTTTTCCTCCTCGCTCCTCTCGTCGGTAACTTCTCCGAGTCTTCGAGAAGGACCGAATCTATATCTCCTCCGCCTTTGGCTGTACTTGCTAGACGTCGGCGAGCAGACGGAGCGGATGTCTTCTTTCCTTGCTTACGAGGCGGAGGAGAAGGACTACGACGCGTCGGAGCAGCCGGAGCGGCGGTGGGTCTCTTCCGCCCTTGCCGACGAGGCGGAGAAGGAGGAGGCTGGCTGCCGGACGCGCCGGTGCAGGCGGAGAAGGAGACGGAGTGCCGCCACGCGCGGAGAAGGAGCCGGCCGAGTGCCCTGATCGTCACTCGCCGGAGGAGGAGGCGGTGGAGGAGGCGGAGTGCCTGACTCGCGGAGGAGGAGGAGGAGGCGGTGGAGGAGGCGGAGTGCCTGACTCGCGGGAGGAGGAGGAGGAGGCGGAGGCGTCCAGTTCGGAAGGTTGATGAGATCCTTCCACCATAGGCATGGAGTCTTGAGCGAGAACCCAGCCGATACTCCCTTCACCAGTAGGGTGGTCAAGCGGAGCTCCTCAAATCCCTCCGTTATTTCATCGACCATCACCTTAGCATATCCTTCTCGAATCGGCGGCGGTGAAAAGTTGAGTCGGGTTTAGTGGGATAAATAGAGCCAACAGCCGCCTTGACCTTTAAATTGCTCCATTGCGCCATAAGGTGGCAACTTTCAGCATCCGTGATAGCATCCACGGGATAGCTGGCAGGAGCCGTCAAGGCATGCTGCTCTGGTGAAGCAGCTCGATGGAAGCCACGCTGCTTCTCCGCTGAGATGGCGGGTAGCCGGGGAAGCTTGGCAGGTCGTTTGTTGTGATCGGCTGCTTCTCGTTCCTCTAGCCCCATTACCCTTTCGTGCAGCGCCTGCATTAGGCTCTGCTCCGCTTTCTTCCTCCTCTCATGGGTTTTGTAACCCCTGCGTCCGAAATCAACCTTCCACGAAAGGGAGCTGGCGTGCCTCGTGTCCGTCCGAGGTGCTCGAGGATTCCCGAGGGCCATTGTGAGCTCGTCCTTCTCCCTGCAGAACGAACTTCCCTTGCTGCGCTGCTTCGATATAATGCTTAAGCCTCTTGACTGGTATGTCCAATTGTTCGTCCGTCCAAATGCACTTCCCGTTATAGGGTCCAAGGATCCGCCGCCCGAAGAACCAAGTCCGCAACGGTCTCGCCAGTTCATTGTCTCGGGTTCGATCCCTTTATCAAGCAGATCATTCTCAGCCTTGGCCCACTTAGGCGGGCTATGAGGTAGCCACCGACCCGTGCGATGATGAAGCTTCTTCTTCGCAGCATTTCTCTTGTTTGTCGCTGACATCTTTTTACTCTTTTCCGATGTCTTGTAGGCCACAAATGCGGGCCAGTCATCTCTGATCTTCTCATATTTGCCCGTGAATTCTGGTGTCTCATTTTTTTCGACATACGTATTGAGGTCTTTCTTCCAATTCCTGAATAGTTCTGCCATCTTCTTAAGAGCAAAAGACTTGATTAATGGCTCTATTACTGGCTTCTCCGGATCATCCTCTGGCGGTAGGGTAAAATTTGACTTCAGCTCAGTCCAAAGATCATTTTTCTGCATATCATTGACACAAGACACCTCAGGGTCTTCGTTCTTAGGCTTATACCATTGGTGGATGCTGATCGGGATCTTGTCCCTAACCAGAACCCCGCACTGAGCAACAAATGCCTTCTTTGTCCGGTAGGGTTCAATCGGTTGGCCGTCATGCGCGATTTGTATGATCTCAAACTTTTCATCCGAGCTCAACTTTTTCTTCGGGCCTCGTCTCTTTACCGAAGTTGTGCTCGATCCGGAGGGCTAGAAAAAAGAACAAAGACGAGAGTTAATTAATATGTGTACATATATACCAAAACAAAGGCGAGAGCTAGTCAAGACAGGCTTAACTAATATATATACCTGGCGGACTCGGTTTGGTCATCACGGAGCCGTCCTCACGGTCTACTTCTTCACCCTCTCCTTCTTGCACGGCATTGGGTCATCGGAGCCATGTAAATCATAGCCAGCTGCTTCTTCACCCTCTCCTTCCGGACCATCGTTGTCGACGTTGAGAAACATCATCGAGGAGACGGCATCACTTCCGTGTGCGATTATGTCCCTCAACAACGCTTCTTGTGCTTCGTCTCGGGGGGTGTCCATAGTTTCTACAAATATTTACAACATGGCAATTATTATTCAAACATGACAGATATGGATATATTAGTGCCAACGTAGAACTAGCTAGCTAATCACAATAAGGAATCATATTAGTGGCCTCGACACTGGTTCTCTAGGGTTTGGGGTGGCCTCGACAACGTAATATCGACCCCCCCCCCCCCACGTGTTGAAGCTATCGGGAGGGGGTCGGCGTTGAACAGTACATCTATGTCCCACAAGTGACGTGGGCATCGACGCCCGCGGTAGGGTAGAGGGTCGTGGATCGCCGAGCGGTCGAGGGTCAAGGGGTCGAAGATCGCCGAGGGGTCGGGAGGTTGCCTAGTGTCAAAGGATTCAACAAAACCATGTCTTCATCATTAGGCGAAATAACAGGTGCATGATGGTGCGAAGCTCTCAAAGTTGTTTTGGAGCAGAGTCCCAGATAGGATAATTAGCTTTTGGTACAAAGTTCAGCAAAAGGCAAATTATCCTATCCGGGACTCCATTCCGTAACAACTTTGAGGACTTCATACCATCATGCCATGGTTACTCCGGCTAATGATGAAGCAATGGATTTCTTCAATACTTTGACACTATCGGTACCCTATCGGAAAAGGAAGAAAAGAGGAAGAAGGAAGAAGAAGAAGAAAAAAGAAGAAAAAAGAGGAGAAGAAGAAAAGAATAGAGGAGAAGAAGAAAAATAGAAAAAAAATTCTATTTTTCTTCTTCTCTCTTCTTCTTCTTCTCTTCTTTTTCTTCTTTTCCTCTCATTCTTTTTCTTCTTCTTCTTCCTTCTTCCTTCGGATCCTAGAACCCTCGAACCCTCGACCCTAGAACCCTCGAACCCTCGACCCTAGAACCCTCGAACCCTCAAACCCTTGTGCCTCGAAACCTCGACCGGCCTCGACGACCCTCGACCCTCAAAACATTGACCCTCGACCGGCCTCGACGACCCTCGACCCCTCTGTGACCCTCTCGACCCTCTAGCCTAGTTCCCGACCGTCGACCCCTCAGCGATCCTCGACACCCTCGTTCCCGATAAAAAGAAGAAGAAGAAGAAGAAGAAGAAGAAGAAGAAGAAGAAGAAATGAGAAGAAGAAAAAAGAGAAGAAGAAGAAAGAAGAAGAAAAAATAGAAGAAAAAAAGAGAGGAGAAGAAGAAGGAAAAGAGGAGAAGAAGAAAAAATAGAATTTTTTTTCTTCTTCTCCTCTATTCCTTCTTCTTCTCCTCTACTTCCTATGAACAAAAAAACATCATATTCCATCCACATCGATCCATGCATACATCATATATATGATCATATCTATGAACAAAAAAAATTCATATGATCATCTATGAACAAAAAAAATCACATATATCCATACATCAATATATATACATTTATGAAAAAATCATGAACATTTATGAAAAAAAACATGGCGGCGGCGGCAGGGGGCAGGGCAGGTCTTGTGAGGCTCACTATGGGCGGAGGCGACGGCGAGGTCGCGCGACGGGGCGGGGGGAGGCGGGCGACGGCGAGGTCGGGAGGCGGAGGCGACGGCGAGGTCGGGAGGCAGGCGCGCGGCGACGGCGAGGTCGGCGAGGTCGGCGAGGTCGCGGAGGCAAGGGCGGCGACGCGAGGGCGCTGGGCGACGGGCCGGGCGGCGGCACGACGAGGCAGGCGACAGCGTTAGAGCGAGATCACGGTCTGGCGGCAACGACGGGCGGGGCAGACGGCGGCGACGAGAGCGAAGGCAGCGGCGGCGACGACGGCGCGCGACGGCGGCGACAACGGGCGCGGGCGACGGCGATGGTGACGACGGGCGTGGGCGACGGCGATGGCGTCGGGCGGCGTCGGGGAAGCCTGGCGGCGTCGGGGAGGGGAAAATGCGCGATGAATCTGAAATTTCCCAAGTGCTTTCTTATATAGCAAGGGCATTAGTCGGTTGATGCCACGACCCGGGACTAATGCACCCCTTTAGTCCCGGTTGGTGCCACCAACCGGGACTAAAGGGGTGCATTAGTCCCGGGTCGTGCCACCAACCGGGACCAAAGGCCTGTGCTGCCCCGAACCCAAATATTTAGTCCCACCTCGCTAGTTGAAGGGCGCCGGCACTGGTTTATAAGCGCTGGTGTGCCTCCCCTTTCGAGCTCCTCTCTAATGCAGGCTTTCGGGCCTAATCTTGCTCTTGCTGTGGGCTATTGGGCCTCTGCGGGCTGAATCTGGCCCGTGTAGGGTTTCTAGTCGTATTCAGGCCGTGGGGGCCGTGGTGGCACTTTTTTTTTCTTTATATTTTATTTCTTTTTGCTTTTAGTTTTAGAAAAAATATAAACTTTCTATTAGTGCCATTAGTTTTAAAATTTGAAAACACTTTTTTTGTTTTCTTTGTTGCTTTATTTATTTTATTTTATTTCTACTTACAACAAAATACTTATTGTTGCTATTTTTATTTTTTCAAGTTTTTTGTTTTGTTTTCTGCATTATTTATTTTCTTTTGGTTTTTGCTTTATTTTTTAATTATTTTTGCTTTTAGGTCAGCAAAATTATAAACTTTCTGTTAGTGCTTTTAGTTTTAGAAAAATATAAACTTTCTGTTTGTGCCATTAGTTTTAAAATTCAAAAACACTTTTTTGTTTTCTTTGTTGCTTTATTTATTTTATTTTGTTTCTACTTACAACAAAATGCTTATTGTTGCTATTATTATTATTTTTTCAAGTTTTTTGTTTTGTTTCCTGCATTATTTATTTTCTTTTGGTTTTTGCTTTATTTTTAATTCTTTTTGCTTTTAGGTCAGCAAAATTATAAACTTTCTGTTAGTGCCATTTGTTTTAGAACAATTATAAACTTTCTATTTGTGCCATTAGTTTTATAAAATTTGAATTCTTTGAAATTTGTGTGAATCACAAGTTTGTGAGCTCAACAAGGCGTAGAGGGACGGGCTTATAAACCGGTGTGGCGCCCTTGGTTGGCGAGGTTTTCAAATTCATAGTTTTCAAATGAACTCTGAAAAAGTTGGCATAGCATGTTCATGAACAAAGCGGACAATGGTATCATACTCGTGTGTTACAAAGTTGGCATGGTATCATCATAATAGTTGCGGAGAAAGTCTTCACTTTTTCTTCGCTTGTGTCGTTTGCTTATTGCGCCGTAACCATGGATAATCTTCATCATTTATCGGGATGCTTGGGTCAGCCTTGACTTTGAAGGGGAATTTCATGAAACTTTTCATACTCTTGAGACATGTCATCTTGCCCTCCACTCCTGGGATGTCCCTTTTCTTGAAAGAACTATGTGGCGCTTTGGCTCATTGTATGATGTATTCGCTTCCTTATCTTTTCTTTTCCTCGGTCAGTAGACATGTCCTTCACATAGATAACCTGTGCCACATCATTGGCTAGGACGAGCGGTTCGTCGGTGTACCCAAGATTTTTCAGATCATTGTTGTCATTCCGTCTTGTGGGTCTACACTGCACCCGCCTCTGACAGATTGACCCACTTGCACTTAAACAAAGGGACCTTAAAATCTACTCCGTAGTCAAGTTCCCATATGTCTACTATGTAACCATAATATGTGTCATTTCCTTGTCGGTTGCTGCATCAAAGCGGACACCGCTGTTTTGGTTGGTGCTCTTTTCATCTTGGTCAATCGTGTAAAATGTATTCCCATTTATCTCGTATCCTTTCCAAATCATTACAGTCGAAGATGGTCCCTGGACAACAAGTACAACTCATCACAAACAGTGCTGTCACCTCGAGGCGTGTTTCCAACCAAGCTGGTGAAAGTCTGATGTGTTCACATGTAATCCGATCGTCGCCTTTGCTCCGGTGTTTGGGCGCAGATCGTTCTTGTGTTCATCGACATACGGGTCACCAAGGTAGAGTTCAGTAGAACTATGTAGTGTGCTTGAGACCAAGAATATCCGTCCTGCATATTATTGAGTCTCTTCCAAGCGTGCCTTTTCGGTCAGTCTCCCCTCATACCGCGATTTAGGGAGACCTATCTTATTAAGGCCAGGAATGAAGTCAACACAAAACCCGATGACATCCTCTGTTTGATGGCCCATGGAGATGCTTCCTTCGGCCTAGCACGATTCTGAACATATTTCTTTAGGACTCCATGAACCTCTCAAAGGGTACATATTGTGTAGAAATACGGGCCCCAGAATGACAATCTCGTCGACTAGATGAACTAGGGCGTGCGTCATGATATTGAAGAAGGATGGTGGGAACACCAGCTCGAAACCGACAAGACATTGCGCCACATCACTCCTTAGCGTTACTACGATTTCTGGATCAATCACCTTCTAAGATATTGCATTGAGGAATGCACATAGCTTCACAATGGCTAATCGGACGTTTTCGGTGAAGCCCTCTCAATGCAACCGGAGCGATTGCGTCATAATCACGTGGCAGTCATGAGACTTTTAGGTTCGGAACTTTTCTCGACATATTTATTATTCCCTTTATATTCGACGAAAGCCATCGGGACCTTCATCTTGAGCAGGCATTGAAAGAATATTTCTTTCTCTTCTTTAAATAAGGCGTGGCTGGCGGGACCTTCATCTTGCTTGGAGGCATGCCCTCTTTTTCGTACAAGCGTTGCAGGTCCTCTCGTGCCTCGGTGTATCTTTTGTCTTCCCATACACGCCAAGAAGCCTAGCAGGTTCACGCAAAGGTTCTTCGTCACGTGCATCACGTCGATCAAAGAGCGGACCTCTAGGTCTTTCCAGTGGGGTAGGTCCCAAAATATAGATTTCTTCTTCCACATGGGTGCGTGATTCTCGGCGTCATTGAACAGCTAGTCCGCGGGACCCTTTCCAAAGATTACGTGTAAATCATTGACCATAGCAAATGCGTGATCACCGATGCGCATGTCGGGCTTCTTCCGGTGATCTGCCTCGCTTTGAAATGCTTGCCTTTCTTTCGACATTGATGGTTGGTCGGAAGAAATCGGCGATGGCCAGTACACATTCTTCCTGCAGCTTCCCGGTATATACTATCGGTGTCAAGTAAACAGTGCGTGCATGCGTGGTATCCCTTGTTTGTCTGTCTGAAAGGTTCTTGAGAGCGGGCCAATCGTTGATTGTCACGAACAACAACGCCTTTAGGTCAAATTCCTCCTTTTGTGCTCATCCCACGTCGTACACCGCTTCCATTCCACAGCTGTAAAAGTTCCTCAACTAATGGCCTTAGGTACACATCAATGTCGTTGCCGGGTTGCTTAGGGCCTTGGATGAGAACGGCATCATAATGAACTTCCGCTTCATGCACATCCAAGGAGGAAGGTTATACATACATAGAGTCACGGGCCAGTGCTGTGATTGCTGCTCTGCTCCCGAAAGGATTAATGCCATCCGCGCTTAAAGCAAACCATCGTTCCTTGGGTCCTTTGCAAACTCATCCCGTACTTTCTCTCGATTTTTCTCCACTGCGACCCGTCGTGGGTGCTCTCAACTTCCGTCTTTCTTACGGTCCTCACTGTGCCATCGCATCAACTTGGCATGCTCTCCGTTTACGAGCAGACGTTTCAACCGTGGTATTATAGGAGCATACCACATCACCTTCGCAGAACCCTCTTCCGGGAGGCTCGCCGTCAACATCACCGGGGTCATCTCGTCGATCTTATACCGCAATGCACCGCATACCGGGCATGCGTTCAGATCCTTGTAGGCACCACGGTAGAGGATGCAGTCATTAGGGCATGCATGTATCTTCTCCACCTCCAATCCTAGAGGGCATCGACCTTCTTTGCTGCGTATGTCTTGTCGGGCAATTCGTTATCCTTTGGAAGCTTCTTCTTCATTATTTTCAGTAGCTTCTCAAATCCTTTATCGAGCACAGCATTCTCTGCCTTCCACTGCAGCAATTCGAGTGCGGTACCGAGCTTTGTGTTGCCATCTTCGCAATTGGGGTACAAGCCTTTTTTGTGATCCTCTAACATGCCGAACTTCAGCTTCTCCTTTTGACTTTCGCATTGTGTCCTTGCATCGACAATGACCCGGCGGAGATCATCATCATGGGGCACATCGTCTGGTTCATCTTGATCTTCAGCAGCTTAGCCCGTTGCAGCACCATCGTGCACATCGTCTGCAGTGCAACTTGATGTTCATAGCATCACCGTATTCAGGGGCACATAGTTGTCATCGTACTCTTCTTCCTCGCTGTCTTCCATCATAACCCCTATTTCTCCGTGCCTTGTCCAAACATTATAGTGTGGCATGAAACCCTTGTAAAGCAGGTGGGTGTGAAGGATTTTCCGGTCGAGTAAGACTTCGTATTCCCACATATAGGGCATGGACAACACATAAAACCATTCTGCTTGTTTGCCTCAGCCACTTGAGAAAAGCATGCACGCCCTTAATGTACTCGGAGGTGTGTGCATCACCGTACATCCATTGCGGTTCATCTGCGTGCATTATATATAATTAAGTGTGTCAAAAATCATTACAGAACATCATGAATAGATAATTAAGTGACCAAATTAATAGAAGTTCATCATCACATAAAACCAAAGTACATACATAGTTCTCATCTAACAACATAAAGCTCTGCAGAGCATCTAAATTAATTAAACCATACATTGAAACTATGTAAAACATTTCAATGTGAAAACAAATCGATCATAATCGCAACCAAGGTAACAACTGATCCAACGGCATAATGATACCAAGCCTCGGTATGAATGGCATATTTTCTAATCTTTCTCATCTTCAAGCGCATTGCATCCATCTTGATCTTGTGATCATTGGCGACATCCATAACATGCAACTCCAATATCATCTTCTCCTCCTCAAGTTTTTTATTTTTCCTTCAAGAAATTGTTTTCTTCTTCAACTAAATTTAACCTCTCGACAATAGGGTCGGTTGGAATTTCGGTTCAACAACCTCCTAGATAAATAAAATCTATGTCACGTTGGTGGCATAATTTTCATAAACAATAAATGAACCAATAGTTATGAAAAGATAATATATACCACATCCGAATCATAGACAGGGCGAGGACCGACGAGGCGGATACCAAAACCATCGCACTATATAAGATGCAATAATAAAAGTAAGAAAATAATACAAGTAAGAATATTTTTCCTTTCGAAAGAAGATAAGAACAAGAGGCTCACCACGGTGGTCTTGGCGATGAGATCGGCGCTGGTGATCGACGGCGGTGAAGACGGGGGCCAGGCGTGACGGACCGCTAAACCTAGACAAATATTGAGGAAAATGGAGGTTAGAGGTCGAGCTTGGAGAGGAGAAAGCTTAATTAGTGTGGCTCGGGCATTCCATCGAACACCTTGTGTGCATAGGAGGTGAGCTAGAGCACCACCAAGCCTCCTCCCCCTCGGCCAGAAAAAACAGAGCAGTGTGCTCTGCTCTTGCGAGGGGCTATATATAGGCAGCACTATTGGTCCCGGTTGGTGGCATGAGCCGGGACTAAAGGGAAGCCTTTGGTCCCGTTCATGCCACCAACCGGGACCAATAGTGGTGGGCCAGGCGAGGCCTATTGGTCCCGGTTCGTCCCACCAACCGGGACCAAAAGGTCCGGACGAACAGGACCAATGGCCCACGTGGCCCGGCCGGCCCCTGGGCTCACGAACCGGATAAATGCTCACATTAGTCCCGGTTCTGGATTGAACCGGGACTAATGGGCAAAACAGGCCTCAACGATAGCCCCTTTTTCTACTAGTGCTGCTACCTCTTGAGTTTGCGTTGGTTTTTCCATTGAAGAGGAAAGGGTGATGCAGCAAAGTAGAGTAAGTATTTCCCTCAATTTTGAGAACCAAGGTATCAATCCAGTAGGAGACAACGTACAAGTCACCGAATACCTGCACAAACAAACACCAACCTGCACCCAACGGGATAAAGGGGTTGTCAAACCCTTCACGGTTATTTGCAAAGTGAGATCTGATAGAGATGGATAAACAGTAAAGTAATATTTTTGGTATTTTTGGTTTGTGGAACGGAAAGTAAAAGATTGCAAAGGAAGTAAATATGAAACTAAAATTGTAGATCGGAAACGTATATGATGGAAAGTAGACCCGGGGGCCATAGGTTTTACTAGAGGCTTCTCTCAAGATAGAAAGTATTACGGTGGGTGAACAAATTACTGCCGAGCAATTGATAGAAAAGCGCAAAGTTATGACGATATTTAAGGCAATGATCATGAATATAGGCATCACGTCTGTGTCAAGTAGACCGACTCCTGCTTGCATCTACTACTATTACTCCACACATCGACCGACTTCTGTCTGCATCTAGAGTATTAAGTTAATGTAGAACAGAGTAACACATTAAGTAAGATGACATGATGTAGAGGAATAAACTCAAGCAATATGATGTAAACCCCATCTTTTTATCCTTGATGGCAACAATACAATACGTGCCTTGCTGCCCCTACTGTCACTGGGAAAGGACACCAAGCTAAACACTTCTCCTATTGCAAAAAAACAATCTAGTTGGCCAAACCAAATCGATAGTTCGAAGAGACTTGGAAAGATATCAAGTCATGCATATAAGAATTCAGAGGAGATTCAAAATAATATTCATAGATAAGCTAATCATAAATCCACAATTCATCGGATCTCGGCAAACACACCGCAAAAGAGTATTACATCGAATATATCTCCAAGAACATCGAAGAGAACATAGTATTGAGAATGAAAGAGAAAGAAGAAGTCATCTAACTACTAGCTATGGACCCATAGGTCTGAGGTAAACTACTCACGCTTCATCGGAAGGGCAATGGTGTTGATGTAGAAGCCCTCCGTGATCGAACCCCCCTCCGGCAGGACGTCGAAAAAGGCCCCTAGATGGGATCTCACGGGTACAGAAGGTTGGGGCGGTGGAAAAATGTTTTCGTGGCTCTCCTGATTGGTTTTAGGATATATGAGAATATATAGGCGGAAGAAATAGGTCGGTGGAGTCACGAGGGGCCCACAAAGGTGGGGGGCGCGCCCTCCGTCCTTGTGACCGCCTCGTGGCTTCCCTGACGTGTACTCCAAGTCCTCTGGATGTCTTCTGGTCCAAGAAAAAACAGGAGCTGGCACTGGGCTCTAGGTTAATACGTTAGTCCCAAAAATAATATAAAATAACATATTAATGCATATAAAACATCCGAAACAGTAATATAATAGCATGGAACAATAAAAACTATAGATACGTTGGAGACGTATCACCCTACTACGGTGGTCATGGAAAACCAACACAGCAGCTACCATCTCCTCATCGTCAGATGAGGAATCATTGGAGTCGCAGAGGAAATTGTGGAAAAAGAACTCGTTGGCGGAGTCCATTTGTACCTTGGGGGCAAACTGTCGAACAACTTGCGGCCGTCGTCAAAGAAGCTGGCCAACAAAGAGAGGCGCGCCTCCCCTGGACCAAGTAGCTGGCCTGGCGACGTCCGACGAGCATGGCGGTGATAGACGAGCGTGGCAACGTCAGACGAAGGAGTTGGCCGTGGCCGCGAGGTGGCGACTTCGTGCTCGCGGCGACGTTGGGGGTGTGGGAAGCTGCGGTGGCCTGGCGGCGAGGTGGTGGTGGCGGCGATGTGGGAGGTTGCGTTGTGTGGGGAAGGTGTGTGGATGCGGACTGCTAGCAAGGGCACCGGAACTGGATGGCGGCGACGACAGGGTGGGGCGAGCGGGGGATTGCTGTTGATGGGGGTGGAAGAGAATGATCTATGTGTCACCGACTGGCGGGCCAGGAGAAAGAGTACGCGGGCGTCACGTGCGTCCGCTTCGTGTCCATGCCGACGCAAATGAAGATCAAATTTGAGTCAAAAATGAGTCACCGGATGAAAAAAAACCGGACGCGTCGTTCGTTTGAATCGACACGTGGACGAAATGAATAGGGGAGTTTCTCTTACCACCTTGTCATCGCACACCACGAGACCCCACTGGCTGACTGAAAGAGCCACCCCAACCTAATCGCCCTCAAAAGAAAGAAAAAGAAAAAACATCCCCAACCAAATCTCTACACGCTCGTCCTTTCTCATGCCCTCCATGGCGCAACCCTAGGTACCTCGACCACACCGCCGCCTCCCATCGTCTCGGCCCAGTTCCCCCACCCCCACCCCGTCTTTCACGCCGCCGCCGTCGCCTACAGCGAAGAAGCAGGATCTCGCGACGCCATCGACCAGGATCTCGCCGCCGCCTCTTCCAATACTTCAGCGACGGTACAGCAAGGTCCAGCCGCCGCCTGCTTCCAGGAATTCGCCGCCTCCTCCAAGACCTCAGCGACGTTACATCAAGGTCGAGCCGCCGCCTGCTTCCAGGATTCGCCGCGGTCTCCTCCAATACCATCTTCAATCCCTCCGCTTTGAAGGTAGCCGACCTCCTCCGTTGCAATTTTTGTTAGCCACAACAATCTTTTCACAAACTGGAGCTGTAGCTAATTTGTTAGTCAAGCAAACACCTTTTTAGACTCAATACAGAGGTGAAGGGGAGTTGAGGGGTGTAGTGAAGCTCGAGGTGGGGTCGAGCTGTCCCCAAAGACCCCCTAACATTAGCCCTCGGCTGCAGATCCGGTCGCCGGCAATTTCACCACCCACTCTTGTTGCAGGCCTGATCAGCTGAGATGTCATTAACCCGGAGCTCCTCTTCAGCCTCGAGTGGAACCGCTTCTCCTCCCAGCGAACCGGTTTCAGTTTCTGGTGAAGAACATATCTTCAACAGGTGCATAGACATCTTATTTATTGCATTTGCACGTGTGCCCTCAATTCGATGTGATCGTTTTATATTTGGTTCCATCTCCCTACCACTTCCACGCGAGCTAGGTCATATAGGTAACTAGAAGCATATTATACTGGATTCTTAGGGCATGTTTAGTTGGCAGCCACATTTTGTCACAACTAAGGTTAGGCATGCGGCACAGTTGTGGCAAAAACAAGGTGGTTTGGTTGGTTCCCACAGCTTAGTTGAGTTGTGGCAAATTGAGTGAGGCCACCCGTTTGAATGATTGCCATGTAACCATCCACGGGTCTGGCAAAAATGTGTGGATAGTGTTTGTTTCGTAGCCAAATCTGATAGTCACCCCCGTTCAATGAAGTGGTGAGTTTACTCTCTTATGCTCATGTGTGGGTGCCTGCGCCTGTATGTGATGGTGGCCACTACCCGCCCCACTTGCATTCTGAATGTCATTCAGTTCTAGTGAGTTGCAGTTGGGCGATCCACTTCCATAATCCAAGCCTGTTTCTGGACCCATGTCAAGGGAATCATCAACATCAATTCCTGAGAAAAGTTATTGCATTTCATGAAAGGACTTGATGGGGGTTAAAGAGCAAGTGCATAGCCCTATCCTGCATGCATGTGTATAATCTAATCAGTACCATAAAATTCTTTAGGATGGTGTATTTTATATGAAAAAAAAACTTACAATATGTTGTTATTTTTCAGACTTTGAACATGGCACTTTACATTTGGCTACATCAAAGCCATCACTCTTATTCATAGCTGTCCCGACTATCTTCCAATTCTCCTTGTAGAGTCTGTAGTGACGATCAGCTTGGTCAAGTGGAACCCCCACAAAAAAACTCTTTTGTTTAAAGTATGAAGGCACTTCGTATGGTGTTGCTTTTTGAACACGAAGCCTACGTGCTGCTCTTTTTTGGTACTTGATGTAACAATCCAGCATGAACTTGGCCTGTTCATCATCCCAACTTATGGTTCTATGCTGGGAAGCCCCATCACTGTCCAACTTTCCCTTTCCCTTTCCCTTTCCCTTTGCCATTGCCATTTCAGTGAGAAGAAATGATTTCTTATGAAGTGATGAAATGGGCAACATCCGCAGCTCTCAGAAACCAACCATGGCACTCAAGATTTTTCTTGGATCTGGATGGCGATTTTGAGTGGATTGAGTAGGGGGCTTGGAAAAAAAATAGAAGGGGGATTTGGAGAGGCCTGATATATATAAAAAGATTTGAACAGGAGAGGAGTTTTCAGAGAAGAGAGCAATATGGAGAGAGGAGGATCTGTGAGGAGAGAAATAGTTGAGAAGATGAAACCGAGATTGGAGGAGAATGGGAGGAGGGCAAAAGGACGAGAGAGTTCGCGCTTTCGTTTTGCCCAGAGTGGTGAGGTGCCCCTGTATGCGCTATTATTTCCCTCCCATGGGCAGTCAGAGCTCAGAGGAACCCTGTTTTCTCCCACCACCTGAGGTGCGCCAAAGATTTGGCGGACGAATCCGGCGCCACAAAATGGGCGAAAAAGTGCGGCAAAGCAGTAGGAAGTGTGGCGAGATTTTTGTTGCACGCTAAGGGCCTGTTTGGTTCCAAATAAGTCACCAACTTATAAGTCAGGTGACTTAAAACCAGTGACTTATAAGTCATGCCTGTTTGGTTGTCACCTAACTTATAAGTCACTTGACACACCTTTCCACACCAATCCACATCATGCATGTGGTGGAACCCACGCAAAAGGGGGTGACTTATAAGTTTTAAGTTGGGGTAGAGCAACTTATGACTTATAAGTTGGGGTGATTTATAAGTTGGGTCTGTTTGGCAAAATAAGTCACTTTTTTCACTTTTCAACTTATAAGTTGGTGACTTATTTGGAACCAAACAGGCTCTAAGCTAAGGTAGAGAAATGAACACCAGCCTGAAGGAGTTTGACATGCCTAACTTAAGGTGTGGCAAGTTATGGCTCACAACCAAACATGCCCTTAAGAAGACCGACTTGCCATCTAAAAGATACCAGGTTAATTGGGCATACTTGTGATCTCTATTACCAAGCTTGTCAATTAGTTTCCAGAGTTTGAGTTTGTTAAGATAGGAATATGTCAGAGTTTTTCTTCCTTAACCTAGAGTTGGAGTTTGTTAGGAATGGTCTGATCTAACTCGTAGATCAATAAATTTGTCCATGGACTAGCGTGCAAGACCTAGTGGTAACAACGGATCAATAATAAAACAGAAAAGGAGGCCTCTCCTCACATCTGTGCTCTCAGGAGCTTGGTCTGTGACAGTTAGTATTAAACGATCTAATTGCTTCTACAAATAGGCATTCAGCTTTCGACAATGATATCTGTTGCAACAGACTGTTTGCACAGTTCGCTCAGTCATTATCTATGCCAAAATACCCGACCAGATGGCCTATGCATTTTATTATTTTGCTGTTAAAAAGCTTATTGCTCCCCCATTTCACACTATAAGTCCATGCACACTATGCATACATGCCAAGGAGGCAAGGGCACACTAAGTCTAACAGAGAGTTAATGGCGACGAAACATGTTCTTTTTGCTTCAGTTCACCCTTTTTTTTAATGATTTTTTATGCGGAGCAGTGGTTGAGACGAAAACTCACCCCTTGGTTGCAAAGTGCGTATACAGTCTATTTCACATGGACTTCACTTGTCATTAACAACTCACTATGTGCAAGAGCATTCCGATCCACGTGCGATACGAGTTTCTATGCAAATTGGGATATATTGATGTGTACAGATATATTGATATATTAATGTATACCAATTCAGTCACAATCTCTTATTAAAATAGGGGTATAGATTGGGAATCTTGCAATAACTACACGCTTGATTTCTTTGGAGCATGAACAATGTGCTCATTTCAACGGTGCCAAGGACTCATAAGACTGAACTGAGCAAGTTTCAACACTATGAGGGGGTGTCCAAGCTAGAAAATTTCTGGTCCTGGCAGCACACCTGGTACCGAGACCACCAACTTTCCAATTATGACATAGCAAAAGTAAAACTATATTTTCTTCAAGTTCTGCATTGAGCCTTCGCTAGCAAATTGAGGGACAAAGACATAACTTAATCGTCGGTCCCATCTGATACTTAGAGGAGGAAGTACAAACTGGAAGGAAAGAACTTAGTACTGGTTTGATGTGGCACTCTTGGTAATGGACCAGGTAGCTCACATTGTCCATCCCTTGGCAATGGACCAGTGAGTGTTTTCAATTTTTTTTCTTTTAGAGTCTCATGCATATTTGATATGGCATACCACATCGTAGTATTTGCCAGTATAACAACCACTTGCCAGAGAGATGCTCTATGCATGCTTCACTGTCTTCTAATCATTGCAATATTCCTTGCATGATAAAATTTGTAGATATGAATATTGTATGTGCTCACATGTACATGTGGTTTTTTCCTGTATGAACAACTTGTTTAGACAAGATATTTATCTAATCGCCTTGTCATATAATTTTTTGAGATAACTTTATGCTAAGTCATTAGTGATTATGCTTTAATGTGTTAGTTTTGGTATGTAGGGACGGGTTTGCTGGGTTGGAGACCTGGGAGGACCCCACTCCTAGGCTGTCAGCCTTTACTCTCGAGGAGTTTGGTGATGCCTGGGTTGCTGCTGCAAAGCGCCAGCTCATTCGCAGGCCCAAGACACCGCCCCGTGAGGAGCTGCTAAGGCGCAGACAAGAGCATGATCAGAAGAGCTTGATGATAGCGTTGAACATCTATGCCAAGCAAAACAATATGCAAGTATGTGATCATCATACTCAGATATTTAATCTTGCTTTTAGACTAGTTTGTTAGTTAGTTTTTTGCGAATTAGTTTGTTAGTTAAGAATAGCTAAACTTCCATGATTTGATTTTGCAGACTAGAAATGCAATAAAATATGTCTCGTCAGGCTTGTTAATTTACTTGTGTCATTTGCATTTCAGCCTGCTGACATCGAGGTAATAGAAGTGAAGGAAAGAAATCTAATCTATGAGGAGGGAAAAGGATACCTACACTTCAACTTTCTTGTGAAAATGCAAGATGACCCATCTAGGTTGTTCTTTGCGGAGGTGCATCCAGATTGTAGAGAGGAGGTGGATGTGTATCTTTGCGCTCCCTTGGAAGCTAATGACTCGGGTAACTATCTATTATGCTGTTCAGATTGATGTTTTTTTTTGGTACACACCTATTACTAATACACTTTCCCTGTTCTGTAAGGTGACTGTTATGGCTGCAAGGACCGTGCAAAAGAGCTTATGCATCCCACTAGCGGTGGCTACTTGGGTGGGCACAAGGACGTTGTTTTCCCCTTCATTTATGAAAGTGATGAAGAAAGTGAGGATGAGGCCTAATTTCACTTGGTTTGCATTAGTTTGTTGTGTTGGTCGCAGTGTGATGTGCTAGTGGTTGCATATGACAAAAAAGGTGTGGTGGATTGTACTCAGGAGTAGAGGGAGCTGGCCGTATGATAAGGTGTCGCGAAGTTGGAAAAGATTGATGAAAATTTCCTCTACATCTCGTTTGCACAAGGATGTGAAGTTTGTTAGTACTGGCATCAGAATTTGAGCTTCCCCATCAGTGTTGTAACTTCTCCTAATATAATATCCCTCCACAAACTTAGACAAATACTCCCTCCATCCGGAATTACTTCGGAGGGGTGCTGCAGGAGTTTGTCCTGAATTCAGTCAGTCAGGTTGAGCTCACTGAACCGATGAGCTAACTGTGGCATGGAATCTTTTGCGTCTCAGACTGTAATACTAACAAAAAGTATTTGAATCATCACTTGGGTTTCATTGTCCATATAAAGATTCATTCAAGTGCCACCATTTAATTTATATAACCTGCAAACTATGCGCCACTAGTTGGCATATATAGCTGATAATGGAACAAAGATAGACAAGGAGTACATGAATTTTACGTGGGGAATCTTGATAGAATTTGGTCTTGTGTTCATGGAGCCTTCACCCGGTGGGTGGCCATGGCATATTGATGAATCCTTCTCGCAGGAACACCACTAACAAGGACTAGCTCAGCGTTTGTCAATCTACTAGCACATATGCTCGTGTGTTGCAACGGGAGAACACAACATGCAAGACGCGGGGATTAGGTTATGCGGATGTGGCCAAAATCTTGAGTGCAAATATTAGCGCAAATATTAGCCGGCGTGTCTTCAAACGCGATGTGCCCTCACACCATCAAATTGCCTCGTGCATCAAGACGATGCAATTCTTGATTGGTTCCAACTTCCAAACCTAACGTGGAAATTGCTGATGAGGTCTTGCCTGGGATCTATCGCAGGAACATATGTTAGCATGAGATAAGGACTTTTAAAAGGACATTTGAAAAACTGAAAATATGATGGCATTATCCAGACGAGGTACATGTAAGTACGTAACATGCAGGGGTTATTGCCTGGATGAAGGCACTTTTTTCTTTGCTTTTCTTTGCAAGGCTAAAATCCATTTTCTAGGGCAGCAAAGGATGTACAGGTTTTCAACCACAGTTGATAATCCTTTAAACAATGGATTGTTTTACTGCCAAAAAAACAACAAAGATACCCTGCGAACTGGATGGTATGTTTTGTTACTATAGAATAGTAGAATCTGTCAATGGTTGGCCGTATAAAGAAAAGAGAAGGATCAAGATGTTTCTGTGATTAAGTCATACCAATGTACCATCTCTTGCTGCACATCCTGCTCCACAGGGAATTGGCGTTGACAACAAATCCAACTGATACTTTCTTCTTCCTCGGATTTTTGGTTTGATCCTGCAATTCTTGCTCTTGCAGCTCATTTTGTCAGCCATTAAATAAACAATAGTAACAGAAGGAGCATACTGTCTAGGGTGAGGATTGTACGAAGTTCCTGATCCATCAGTACCTTATTTCTGAGGTCAAATAGCTCATCAAGGAATGCCTTATTCTCCAAAAATATGCGGCTTTGACATAAGCAAGGCAGAACCACTAACAACACTGTCATATATAGTGAACCTAACTCTATAGAATTTTTTTCTTAAAAGTTGAGCTAAATCCTAACTACAGTGGATACATCACCATTTAGATGCTCTGAAGTAGGTTTTCACTAAGAGAATTCAAAACTAAGACATGTTCTTAAACTGAAGCAGTATTTGTATAACAGAAAAAGTTCTGAAGCTGTTGAACCTTACCTTATGTAACAAGTTTTTTTGCCTTCCTTGACCTGATATGCTTGACGGATATTTCTGTTTGATTCTCAATTTGATCAAGCTCCTTCATGCTAAGTGGACCCATAAATACACCAAGTATATTGTACTGCTATGACTGAGAGCTGATAAATTGGAGAAACATTGCAATATATATACAACAAGTAACTGTTCTGCCCCGTCTCTGTAAACTAGTACAAAGTAATCCTTGATGTTCAGACCCAAAATTTAAGCATCAAGTTTGTTCGACAAAAAAAGGCAAGGAACATCATGAACAACTCTCCATGACTTATAATTTTCCTATATGCATTGGCCTGTACAGCAGGTTCACTTTTCCTATATGCATTGCATTGGCCAGTACAGCAGGTTCACTTTTCAAAACAAATTAGAGCAGACCTCATACACCCAAGAAAACCTGAAAAAAAATGAAGTTCAACCCCTCATAAGCATTTATTTGGGGAGAAGAGAGGACAGAGCAGCAGCATCAGTCCAAGGCCACCACCCACCACAGGGGTGGGGGCACTTTGGGTAGGGGCGACGCGCAGCAGGGGTGGCTGCGCGCTGGAGGTGGAGATGCGAGGTAAAGTCGTCGTCCAAGTTATTTTTTTTTCTCGCCTGTATTGGTTCGGGTTGACTTATTAGGAGGACTGCAGGTTGAATACCAAAAACCACAGGGACTATTATTAGTAGGTAAAGATATGCTGATGATGTGGGTCATATTCCTCAGACCTCGGGCTCTTGATCTGGCCTGCACTAAACACATTATGGACATCTTCAGTGAGGTATCTGGATTGTACTCCCACTGTTTCATATTAAGGGCAAACCATATTTGGCGCTGCAGGCGCCCATTAACGTGTATTTCGCAAACTGGTGCCTATAGCGCCCCGCACTGAGCCGGCCCATTCGAATATTTTTTTCTCTGTTTTTCTTCGAAAACGCCAAAAAAGTGCTGGCACCAGGATTCGATCCCTCAACCTCTCTGAACCAACCGGTATGCACTAAGAGCAACTCCAACGGGCCGACCCAAACGGACGGCGCATTTGTCCGCATTTTGTCCGTTTGGGTCGGCCGCCCCCCCGTCCGCCCAGTTTTTCATTTTGGGTCGGCAGTGCGCCCAACGCGCCGACCCATTTCATGACCGCGCGCTCTGTAGATCATGCCAACGGCCATGTCGTCGCCCTGGTTTTGGCGCTCCAGCGCGCGGGAAAGGTTCGCGCACGCGGGCAAAAATCGGGCTAGCGCGCTGGTTTTGGCGCTCCAGCGCGCGGGAAAGGTTCGCCCGCGGCCGGCGCTCGTTATAAGAAGGCGCTCCCTCCACACTCTGTCCGCCGCCCACTTGTCTCGCCCCCTCTCACTAGCCTCGCCACCTCTGCGCCACCATGTCAATTCACCGCCTGGGCGCTTTGGATTTTCGCGGAGTCCGCGAGCGCCGTTCCGGCGCCTTCTCCTCCGAGATATGTTTTGGTGAGAAATGCCTCATCCTCGGCACCTTCGACACCGCAGAGGAGGTGTCCCGCGCACACAACGCAGCGGCCTGGCGCCTCTTGAGGCCTCGTGGGGAGATGAATTTTCCCGACGTGTCGAGCCAGCGGGCGCAGGATCTAGCACCTCTCCCGCGGCTTTTCACCGACGAGGATCGGCGTGTCCACCAGAGGCGGCAGCGTCGCCTCGCCATCGCCGAGATGGACGTGGAAGCCATGATGGTGTGGCGCGAACGCTTCCCGCGGGACATCATCGACGAGCGCTAGTTCTACAAGCAAAGGAGGATGGAGAGGGAGGCGAGGAGGACGGAGCGAGCCGTCTATCGGGGGGACAAGCGTGCGCGAAAGCAGGCCGCTCAATTGAAACTGAAGCTAGGAGAAACGTCGGGGTGGTACTTCGAGGACGAGCAGTATGCTGACGCCTACATTCAGACGTCGGAGGAGGACATTACCGAGTCAGAGTCGGAAAGCGACGACGAGTAGTTGGTCTTTTCGTTTATCTGTGTACGCTAGAACTATCTATCTATGTATCCATGTTCTATCCGAAAAAATGGCCGGCGGCGTCGGCGACGAAGCAGGCGGCAACGATGTGCTGTTGGATGTGGAGAGGCCAATGTGCCACCGACCAGCGGGCCCGGGAAGGAGAGAGGGCGAGCGCGCGCGCGTCCGCCTTGTGTCCGCCGACGCAAATCCGGCTTGAAAATTGTAACGCCCCGGATTCCATGCGCCAGGTGTCTTCCAGTTATTCGTCGTTGTTGCCATGTCATTTGCTTGCGTGTTGCATTTTGTCATGTCATCATGTGCATCTTATTTTGCATACGTGTTCGTTTCATGCATCCGAGCATTTTCCCCGTTGACCGTTTTGCAATCCGGCACTCCTATGCCCTCCGGTGTTCCCCTTTTGTCTCTCGTCGTGAGCGGGTGTTGAACGTTCTCGGAATGGACCGAGTCTTGCCAAGCGGCCTTAGTACACCACCGGTAGACCGCCTGTCAAGTTTCGTGCCATTTGGAGGTCGTTTGATACTCCAACGGTTAACCGGGTAACCGTAAAATCCTCTTTTGTCTTGCAGCCCAACACCCCTCCAAAGTGGCCCAAAACCCATCCTAACCCCCTCCATGATCTCGGTCGTTCGATCACGATCGTGTGGGCGAAAACCGCTCCTCATTTGGACTCTCCTACCTCGCTCTACCTATATATTTGCACCTCCTCCCCCCCCCCCCGAAATTCACGGATGAATCCCCCTAACCCTAGCTTTTTCCCCTCTCCGCGCACCGGACATGTCCGTCCAGCCGCCGGACATGTCCGCGCCGCCACCCGCAGCCAACCGCTCGCCGCCACGTGTCCCCGCCGCTGTCCTTCTCTGCGCGCCGCCGCCGCCCGAGGGAGCCGGATCGGGCCCGCCGCCGGCCGGCCCCCCTGCCCGCCGCGCGCCGCCTCCGCCCGCGCCGCCCCCCGCCCGCCGGCCGTCGCTCGCCCTCGCCTCCACGCCCGGCGGCCCGAGCGATCGCCGCCTCCGCTGCCTCGTCGCGGGTCGTCCCCAGCGTCCGTCGCCCGCCTCGCCGCCCTTCTCCACCGACTGCCGACCGGCCCGCGCCTCCGCCCGCAGCTCCCAGGCTGGCGCCGTCCTCGCCGCGGCTGCGCGCTCCGGCCCCTAGCTCGCCGGCCCCGTGCCCCTTCTCCGGCCAGATCCGGCCAGGGGACGGCCGGATCCGCCCTCCCTCGGCTTCCCCGACCTCTTCCTCGACTCTGGCCACCGTCCCTTTCATCTCCGACAAGATTCCGGCGAGATCCTCCGCCACCTCGCCCGCGTTGACTTTTCCCCGAGGTGCTAATTTCCACTAAGTCCCTGAGATATTTTACCTTCTGGTGCATACTTTGACATGCCATAACTCTGCATCCGTAGCTCCGTTTCGTGCGTGTAATATATCAAAAAGTTCGTTGTGAGATGCTCTACATTTTGATGCATTGTGCCATGCTTGTTTGAGATGATCTAGATGCCTGAATCATCGTTGCAAGAGTGCTATATGATGTTGTCTGCTGTCTGTTAACAGAACATGCTCATTTGTCATTTTTTCCATGTTTGATGTGTGCATCCTATGAGCATGAGCTCTACATGTGTTCTGAACTACATCATGCCATCTTTACAGAGGTGCAATCAATGTATTTTTTTGAGTTTGGTACTGAGTGCATCAAGCTTGTTCAGTAGGGTACTTGCTGTTACTGTTTTGCTAGGCTGAATCTGTTATTTGGTGATGCCATGTAAACCTGCTGCTACAAGTCATTCTATGCATAATCTGGAGATGTTCACTAGGGATATTTTGTTATGCATGTCATGCTCTATCCATCCATGCCCCTGTTTGCATTTATAGCCTGCTGTAGCTTGTTGTAATCTTGCTCTGAAGTTGCTAAATAATGTTGTTGTCAGCCTGTTAACATTAAGTTCAGTTTTGACATGTGCTTTGCTAGTGATCCCTACACCCTATGAACTTGCTTTTGCCATGCTTAGCTTCATAAATATGTCTTCTTACTGTTGGTTGCCTTTTCATGCCATGCGTTGCTCTGTGGTGAGTGTTACAAGCTCACCAACATGCCTACTTATTGTTGTTTCTGCCATGTATGAATCTGTCATATCATTTGCCATGTTTACATGGGTGCCATCATATCTTCTGATCCTTTTTGGCCCATGGTCAGTAAAGGACTTTTGTTCTATGCAATTAGTATATTCATGCCATGCCTCTGTTTGCCATGTTAAGTTCCTGTAACATGTTGGTTGATAGCTCTAAATATTGCAACCTGATGTTATTTCTGCAAAGTCTGAAACTGATATTGTTTGCAATCTTGCCATGTGTTTTGGAGCATGTTCTAGTGATTTATGGAGATAGCTCAGTGTTCATGTTTTGTTATGCTTTACCTGTAAACCATGCCCATGCCTTTTGTTTTCATATTGTGGTACTGTAGCATGTTGTTTTGGTGCTTGAAATATGCCTAGTTGCTGTTTTGGACAGCTTGTCCTTTAAACTTGTATAGCGTGTATGTGTTGAACCGTTGCTCCGTTTTGAGTGTGCTCTATATGAAACTTGCTTGATTTTGCATGTTGTTTCATATTATCATGTTGCATCCTTGTTTTGAGGTGTTTTCTTGATGTTTGTATGCATTTTGTATCAATGCCATGTTTAACTTGTTTTGCTCATATCTTCTAGGCCGTAGCTCCGAATTAAATGAACTTTATATGTAAGTTGACTAGAATTTTGTGTAGATCATCTTGGTGCATCTTAACTTGCTGTTTAACAACTTGAACATAAGGTTTATTCAGATCTGGACCAACTTCGAAACTTGCATATGAGGACTTACCGGAATTGTTATATGTTGTTTCCAACCTCATTTAAACTTGCTTTGATGTGTTGTTCTTGTTTGCATCATCTCTTGCCATGAGTAGCTTCATGTAGTCTTGTCTTGCATCATGCTTGGTTGAGCATCTTGTCATGTATATGTGTGGTGTGTTTACCATGTTTTGTGCTTCTAGTTCCCGTTTCGTTGCGATCGTGAGGATTCGTTTGTCTACGCTTGGTTCGGCTTCATCCGTTCATCTTCTTCATGGACTCGTTCTTCTTCCTTGTGGGATTTCAGGTAAGATGACCGCTACCCTGGATCTCACTACTATCATTGCTATGCTAGTTGCTTCGTTCTATCGCTATGCTGCGTTACCTATCACCTGTTTATCAAGCCTCCCAATTTGCCATGTCAGCCTCTAACCTTGTTTACCCTTCCTAGCAAACCATTGCTTGGCTATGTTACTGCTTTGCTCAGCCCTCTTATAGCGTTGTTATTTGCAGGTGAAGTTGAAGATTGCTCCATGGTGGACAGGATTATGTTGGGATATCACAATATCTCTTATTTAATTAATGCATCTATATACTTGGTAAAGGGTGGAAGACTCGGCCTTATGCCTGGTGTTTTGTTCCACTCTTGCTGCCCTAGTTTCCGTCATACCGGCGTTATGTTCCCGGATTTTGCGTTCCTTACGCGGTTGGGTGATTTATGGGACCCCCTTGACAGTTCGCTTTGAATAAAACTCCTCCAGCAAGGCCCAACCTTGGTTTTACCATTTGCCTCACCACCACCTATACCCTTCCCTTGGGTCGGCCAACCCGAGGATCATCTTTATTTTAGCCCCGGGGCCAATGCTTGTCTAAGTGTTGGTCCGAACCGGGCAGACTGCGGGGCCACCTCGGGGCAACTCGAGGGCTGGTTTTACTCGTAGGCTGACCTATCCGGTGTTGCCCTGAGAACAAGATATGTGTAGCTCCTATCGGGATTGTCGGCGCATCGGGCGGCTTTGCTGGTCTTGTTTTACCGTTGTCGAAATGTCTTGTAAACCGGGATTCCGAGTCTGATCGGGTCTTCCTGGGAGAAGGTATATCCTTCATTGATTGCGAGAGCTTATCATGGGCTAAGTTGGGACACCCCTGCAGGGTATAATCTTTCGAAAGCCGTGCCCGCGGTTATGCGGCAGATGGGAATTTGTTAATGTCCGGTTGTAGATAACTTGACACCAGATCCGAATTAAAACGCATCAACCGCGTGTGTAGCCGTGATGGTCTCTTCTCGGCGGAGTCTGGGAAGTGAACACGGTTTTGGGTTATGTTTGACGTAAGTAGGAGTTCAGGATCACTTCTTGATCATTGCTAGCTTCACGACCGTTCCTCTTGCTCTCTTCTCGCTCTTATTTGCGTATGTTAGCCACCATATCATGCTTAGTCGCTGCTGCAACCTCACCACTTTACCCCTTCCTTACCCCTTTAAGCTTTGCTAGTCTTGATACCCATGGTAATGGGATTGCTGAGTCCTCGTGGCTCACAGATTACTACAACAACAGTTGCAAGTACAGGTTATGCGATGATCATGACACGAGAGCGATGTTTGCTTGTTTTGGAGTTCTTCTTCTGCTTATTCTTCGATCAGGGGATAGGTTCCAGGTCGGTAGCCTGGGCTAGCGAGGTGGATGTCGTTTGAGTTTCTGTTTGTGTTTCATCCGTAGTCGGATGATGCCCTTATGTATTGTGATGTTGTATTCGTGTGGCATTGTATGCCTTATGTATGTATCCCCATCTATTATGTAATGTTGATGTAATGATATCCACCTTGCAAAAGCGTTTCAATATGCGGTTCTATCCTTGGTGGGACCTTGAGTCTCTTTAGGATAGTACCGCATATTAAGCGTGATAAGTTAGTATCGAGCCTCGACCGACCTTAGGCCCCCTTGATTGATTGTGTAGTTTGGCGTTGTTGAGTCTAGAAGAAAACTGTTTTCAGAGTCTAGTTATATCGGAGAGTAGGAATTCTTTTTACTCCTCAGCCCCTTCGTCGCTCTGGTGAGGAATATTGACGTAGGTGTTTTGAATTACTCCTCTTCCCCTTCAAATTTTTTTTAGGATCACGCAGTTGGTTTTCCTATCGTTGGTTCTCAGCTCTTTTGATCCGGTGCATTTCTCGTCAAGTTGACTCGAGCCTCTTCATCGTTGCCAAGTTTAATCCTCAGTTGTTTTCTTTTCCCACCCACCCACCCCTTTTTATTCTCGAAGCCGGAGTCCGTAATCGAGTATCCGTCCTACTCGTGCGAAGTTTTTGCTCTCTCTCCTCAATTATTTCAACCGGTGTTTTCTCTTCAAGATATTTGTCGATTTCCCCTTCCAAGTTGCCTTTGTTTTCCGCCCTCCCACCCCCTTCTTCCCGGAGCCTGAATCTGTTTCGAGCATCAATTTCACTCGTGTGGAGCCTCTTCAGTCTTCCGTCAATTATTTCAACCGGTGAATTCTCGTCTCGTTCGTCATTCTTCATCCCTTTCTTTTTCCGGTGCACTCAATTCAAGTTTTTTGGGTGATCACATTCTTTTCCTTCGATCAAGTGTTCTCCCTGCTCGTTCGTCTCTCGCCAGTTTATCCTTCCGGAGTGCTCAAGTCGTCTCAGGAGATTCGTATGTGTTTCAATTAATTCGAGGTTGTCACCTCATTCAAATATTTCAATTGTTCCGGTGCATCATCTATCTGTTCAACATCCCTTTCCAACGGTGTTTTTCTCTTCAGTGGGCCCTAACCCACAGGTCTTTTTCCAGGATCTTACCTGACTCTTCTAATTCCCCCGGAGTTATTCCAAATCCTTTTCAAGTGTGACGTAAGAATGGATCCTATCAGTCACATGCCTTCTCCAAGTTCGCTTTCAAAAATTTTTCATTGTTGGCTCAACCTCTTCGCTTTTATTCCCCCAGAGTATCTCAGTAATTTTGGTGGTGTTTCTCCTCGTCATTCTTGGATTTTGAAGACCGAAGAAGATTTTTTCTCTCTCTTAAATCTTGTCCGTTCTCCCGGAGATTCGCGGTGCTAGCTCGATGTCATCCTATCAAATTGTTTCAATCGTGAAAATTCTTTTCAATCATTCGATGCATTTCAGGAGTTGCTTTCTCTCTCGACCATCCGGAGGCCATCATTTCGAAAGATTTCTTCGTTCTCAGTTTTCAGCTTCGTTCTCCGATTATTCTAAATTCTTCTCTTCGTTCGTCTCCATATTCTTCCGGTGATTCCTTCAAGTAGTCTTCAATCAGTTCGCGATCTCTTCGTTCTCTTGTTTCCAAATTCCCTCAAGTATCTTCGTGCTTGCTCTAATTCTTTCCAGCGATTCGTTCTCTTCTCTTCGATCGTCTTCATTTTCCCGGTGGTTCGTTCAAGATTCCTTTTCTTTGATTATCATATCAATTATTTCGTTCTTTACAATCCTACCGGTGGTTCATGAAGACCTTCTCAAGTCTGCGGTATGTCTCTTCTCAATCCTTTTCAAGAAGAATAAGTAGTATGCAAAATCCATTGCTTGTCATCAATTTAATTTGATGAAGGATAAGCATACAATAAATCTTATTCTTATGTCATCCAAGTGAGTAATCCCTTTTCTTCGGAGTTTGTTCGTGAGGAATAAATTCTAGGTCCAAGTGTTTTCATCTTTTCTTTTTCGGAGTTCAAATTTCCTCGGTCATTTCGTCGGAACCTCCATCTAAATCACCGCAAGGCTCATCTTATTCTTTCTTCCTTCATTCTATCTCATCATCCTTTTGTACCGGAGTTCTTCATGGTGGTTCTTCATGATTTAATTCATTCTTCAAGAGTTCATCAAGTATCATTCCATCCTCTCAAGTTCATGTTCTAATCCTTCCATTTTCAGCCGGAGTGCTGCCTAAATCTTTTCAGTCCTATTCGTTTCTTATCTCGTTCTAACCGGAGTGGTTTCATAGTCTATCTGATTCTGTGAGCTTTCGATTCTCGTCATTCTCGTCGTTCCTCTCTTCTTCTCGAGTGCTCTCGATTCTTTGCTTCTTCTCTTGAGTTCTTATTTCACCTCATCCCTTTTCCCTTCTGTCGTGGAATTTTCATGTCAGATGTCCTCGTGAAAGGACTTAGTTGTGGAGCCATCGCAACTAGGAAGCTTAAAGGGGTTAATCGGGACAAAGGACACGAGAGGCTTTTATACTAGTTCGGCCCATTACGGTGAAGGTAAGGCCTACGTCTAGTTGGGTTGGTATTGATGTTTCGATGATCAGGGAGCGAGATACGCTATGCCTGGCTCTCGATGAGCTGTTTCTTGCCCTAAGCCGCCAGTGGGTCGTCCCCTTATATACACGGGTGGACACCCTGCGGCTTACAGAGTCCCGGTCGGCTTATAAACAATGTACGGCTCGGTGACTAGTTAAGTCTACCTTATGATACAAGTAATATTATTATGGCGGTTTACTACTACGGGTTTTAAGTCGCCTGTGGGCCTTAAGCCCTCCATGAACCGCCATCTTCATGCTTTGGTCTTGGGCCTTCTCTCTGGTAAGTCTTCTTAACGTAACCCGACCCCTCCTGGGCGGCTTACGCAAATAGTTATATCCCCAACATTAGGCCCCAGATTGATTTGAACCTGTTCATGTCAATCTTAAAATACCTCATGAAACTGTCTCAGTCTTTCGTCTTGTATGAAGATTTTAACCCGCCATGACATCATCATTTGAATCCGGGTTAAATCACCGTGACGTCATCTTCAACAAAACTTATTTTTACTCCATCATATCTTCCAACGGATCTTTGCTTTTACTGACCATCCCAAAAATCGAGGTGTCGGGGCCGCTGGATAATGATGTTTCGGCCTCCTCGTTTCTCGCGCCATCCCGGTCAGTCTTCCTTTATAAATAGAGCGACCTAGGTCTTTTACTCTTTCCTCTTTCAGTCATCTTCTTCCTCCTGCTTCCTCTCGAGCTCCGCCGCCGCTGCCGTCGAACCCCTCGTCTTCACCGACTCGGGCCGCTGCATCAACCTGACTCTGACCAGAGATCGACGGCGAACCTCCGCAGCTTGTCCGCATCCGTGAGTTCTTCTCCTTCCCTTTCTCAGATCTGCATTAGGATTCTGTCGAGTTCGTCGGCGTTCATCACCGCCCGACGCAAACCCTCGCTAGTTCTTACCTCCAATTCTCTGTTTAGATCGTAAAAACTATGTAGAATTACTGCGGTACTTGTTTGTGTTGGTCTTGCATAGAAATAGATCTCATTTCCCTTGTTTGGAAACCCTCTTCGAGTGTATGAACTTCTCTGCCCTGTTTTTAGGTCTAGAAAATTTCCTTTCCAGAGCAATATTTTGATCCAGAGTAATAACTGTCATCTGTGAAACTTGTTTTTATCACCCGTAAAACCTCTTCTGGTAAATGCCCTTAAACATAACTGTCGAGATGTCCGGCTTAAATAAATGACACAGAACCTTAATTGCTCCTCACGACCGGAAGGATTTTGAACTGCACTTGATACTTTGTAGCGGCTTAAATATTGTTGCACAGTCATCCTTATATCATTAAGCCCCTCATTAAGCCGCCACCTTGAATAATTAAGATTTTTCTCCTGGGTTAAAATTGAACTGGATCTTCTTGTTTTTTCATAGGCCAATTGTTGTTATGGCTCCTAAGGCTACCAAGGCCCCTGTAACTTGCAATTGGGTTCCATCCATAGTTACCAATAGCAAACTGGCTGAGTTTGTGAAGTCTGGACATCTGCCAAAAAAGGAGGTCATATCTTATCGTGCCCCTGACTCGTCTGAAGAAAAGCCTCACCCAAAGGCAGGAGAAGTAATAATTTTTACGGATCATATGAGCCATGGATTTGCTCCTCCCGGCTCAAAATTCTTCAGGGAGGTTTTGAATTTCTTTGACCTTAGACCTCAAGACATCGGACCCAATTCCGTGTCAAATATTTGCAATTTTCAATTCTTCTGCGAGGTGTACCTGGGAGAGGAGCCAAGTCTGCTATTGTTCAGGGAACTTTTTTACATGAACCGGCAAAATGAACGTGCCAACGGGCCCAGTCTTGAGCTTGGCGGCATCTCAATTCAGCGACGGAGAGACTGTCTTTTTCCTTACGCTGAGTTACCAAGTCACCCAAAATCTTGGAACCAGACATGGCTCTACTGTCAGGACACTTCTCCGGCTGATGAGAAGCCTCTGCCCGGCTTTTGCGCTCTGCGCCTTGAGTCTAATCATCAGCTACCAGACAAGCTAACAGCCGTTGAACGTCTGCCTCTCAATCCCACCATCAAGAAGATCAAAGCTCTCTTAGGGAATGGTTTAAACGGCATCGACCTTGTCCGAGTCTGGGTCACTTGGCGAGTACTTCCATTAAGCCGTCGTCCCGGCTTAATGTGTACTTACACAGGCGAAAAGAATGACCCGTTACACCATAGCCCTGACGACTTACCAGATGACGTGGTGGATGCTACGACCCAGTCGCTGCTGAAGGAGGGCACTGTGACGAGCAACGCCTTCGGCTTACTTCCCTTTTGCAAGAATAACCCGGCCCCTGCAGTAAGTTTATCAATCATAATAAATACTTATTACTATTTTATACCTTTCTTGGTACTCATAATTCCTTATCCTTTTCCACAGGCCGATGATAACTTCTGGAAAGCCAAATATGACCATGAGGCTGCCAAGCAAGCCAGGACGACCAAGAAAGCCGAAATAAAAGCCGCCAAGGCGGGAACCTCAAAGAAGAAGAAACCCAGTGCCTCCGACTTACTCAGATTGGAGGACAGTTCCTCGGATGATGAAGAGGTAATCTTAAAAAAAAATTACTTCCCTTATCATTACCTGTCTGACATTCTATCCCTTTTAGGAGGATACTGGAAATAGTCGAGCAGCCAATGAAGAGGTAACTATAATCTCCTCCAACTCAGAGCCTTTGCCAAAGAAAAAGATCCGAAGAGTGACCCGGAAAGTAAGATTTTCACATGCTCTTGCTTATCAAGATCCTCAATTTCTTTTGAAGCAACAACAACTTGAGAACCGGAGGCAGACCCGGAATAACAAGGATGCGGAACTCTCCTCCACTTACAGACGTAACCGAGGCGCGGACTGAGGTTATCTCCGATTTACGTTCTGTCTTACCTTTAGCGGGCTTGATTCGTCAACCTCTCAATTCATCTGACTCCAATTATCAGGATACCTCTCCTTCTTCCGGCGAATCCATGCAATCAAATATGCCGGCTTTCAAAACTGCTCCCGGGTAATGTAACCTTATGCACCTTTTACTTTACCCATGCTTGCGTATTCATCCTTCTGCTTTTGTTAACAGCATGCAAGTGAAGCCCAGTAAACGGGCGAAAAAGAATAAGCCGTCCGAAGAACCGGTCGTGGCTGAACCGGTGATTAATGCGTCTGCTCCAAACAGCTGTACCCATCAGCCGCCGCCTGATTCGGCTTCTGATATTCCAATGCCAACCTCTAATCCACCTGCCGAAGATACTCTTCACACAAGTGACCCGGAGACTCCTAGCCCGGTCAAGACAAATGATCCGGAAGTTGAGATTGTGAAGTCTCAGTTTGTTGAACCAGGGCGGCCTACCGTCCTTGCCAAATGTACCGCCAAGGAAGAATTTGCCCAACGCCAAAAAGCCAAGTAGGACATTACTGATTATACTCACTTAAGCATTGGTGATATAGTCTCAGGCTATCTGAATCAAGTGCGTAACAACCGTGACCTAGAAATCGACATGGTGAAAGAAATACAGCACAAATCTGAGGTATAACTTATACTTTTTACCTGAATCTTACATACTGTACCAGCCCCCAAGTCTATTTCTTATGAGTAAATATGCTGTAGACTTTAGAAATCTGCTTTACCTGCTAACTTATCCGGCTCAAAAAAAGACTTTATTTAATCCGGTTATAACATAAGGCTGTTAAATTTGCAATACACATTAGCCCCCAAGTGTCAAGTATCTTTACTTGTAAGGTGCTTGAGACTTAATATATGTGACCCGGCAGGATAAGGTTAAAATTCTTCAGCATACATTAGCCCCCAAGTGCCAAGTATCTTTACTTGTAAAAAGCTTGGGACTTGAATATTACCTTACCATAATCCTTACCATAACCTGGTGTCAATGCAGGTTGCCATAAGTCAGTTTGAAGCAGAGCTCGCTGCCCTGAAGAGTCGTCTCGAAACTCAAGAACTTGAGACGCAGAAGGCTAACTCCAAATTTGAATTCAGTGTCTCTGAAAATGAGAAGCTAAAGAAGAATTTTGAGTCGGAGAAGAAAACTTGGGCTGATGAGAAGGCTTCCCTAGTGACTCGGGCCGAGACAGCCGAAACATCTCTTGCAGAAGCAACAACCGAGCTGTCCGACTTAAAACAGCAGATATCCCAAATGGTCTCAGCCATCTTCGGTAAGTTATTGTGAAACAGCCTTAAACATTGTAACCTTACAATGACTATTGCATTAATTACTTTCGGCTGACGGTTATGCTTATGCACATACAGGCCCCAGGAGTACCAATCTGAAGCAAAACATGTAGATCAAGCTTAAAGCAGTTTACACCTTAGTGGAACAGCTATACTCCGGGTCACAACGCGCCTTGGCCGTTGTAGCCTTATCAACTCCACATCCCCGCCTTCTGCAAGACGTTTTGAAGAGCCTCGCTTTTCTTCCTCAGCGGATCCAAGACTTAAGGCGGGCGTCCTCAAGAGCCGGGGCCGTGGCCGCATTGAGCCGGGCTAAAGCATGGCTCCCAGAACTAGACCCGACCGACCTCGCCCTTGGGTACCCAAGTCTAAAGGAGGGCGACACTGCATTTGACGACCATGATTTCACCGCCTGTGTCAAAGCCATACGTCCCGTGGCAACCCTTATTGGAAACGACACTGACCTTATCAAGTATGCGCCGTCTTATGACAGTGAGAACCGGAGAATCCCAAACACTCCATATGATCAAATCAGCCTGATCCCTCCAATTCGTAAGCATACTTTTGCCCCTGAAGTGGACCCGGCCGGTTTAATAGATGATGAAGCTGAGTTTGAAGCTTTGAGCGGCATTGGCTGGGCCTCGTCAACTTTCCAGGACAAAACAGCCGACGGAGAAGCGGAGAAGGATAACCCGGAGCCTTCAAGCCCCCCGAAGGAGTGAATCGCCAGGTGTTTGGCCAAAAAACAATGCTTCATCTATTCAGACTCAGGGAGTCTTGTAATAGGGTAGAAAGAACTTCCCAATGCTCGTCATGCCTTCGTGCATGTTCTTATCGCTTAATGCTTCCCGTAAGCCGCCATGGCTGTATATTTCTGGCTTTTACTTCCTTGGCGTTTTAAATTTTGCTTGCCTTATTCTGCGATCCTTTGATAATCTTCCCGGCTCCTATAATGTTCACCCGGCACTTAACAACCTGGGGTGATGAATATTAAACCGGCAAGACAAAGAACATCTCATAATGCTTTCCACAAGGTTTCAGGATAATCAAAATACTTTACAGGCTTCTGATTCGGATACGATCAGTAAACCGTTCCAAAGGGGTTAAGCTAAGATTTGGATACGATCATATAGCCCCCAGTGGCTTGGCGATGCCGATCAAGTGGGTATCGACAGCTATGTTCTCTTTGGTTCGAATACGACCTATGTTTGAACAGGAAGCCCCCAAGTGACCATAAGATTTGTTTAATGACGCTGATTCGCATACGATCCACGTCAGACCTCAAGGGGTTAAGCTGTGATTCAAATATGATCAAGAAGCCCCCAAGTAGGTTTGGCAGTATGCCGATCAAACGGGTATCGACAGCTATGTTCTCTTTGGTTCGAATAAGACCTATGTTTGAACAGGAAGCCCCCAAGTGATCATGGCTAGATTGAGATATGATCATAAGCCGGACCAAAGGTAAAGCCGGATTCAGATATGATCCAGCCCCTATTGGTTGTTTCCACCACCTGTCAAAAAGACATATACACTTTTTTGAGGGTGAAAAAAGGACAGAGGTCCTTCATAATATATACATCGTCTAAACATATATATCTTGAGAGCCGGTGACTTAAGTATGGTAAATCCGAAGGTGGGTTATATCCCACGGCCGGCGGGTCTCCTCATCCGACTTACGTGAGTCTTTGTGCTCTCGGATATCGATGAGGTAATATGACCCGTTGTTCAAATTATTGCTGACCATAAAGGGTCCTTCCCAAGGAGGGGATAACCTGTGCATTTTAGACTGATCCTGGATATCACGTGGCAGGACTGCCTCTGCTCCATAAACCATGAAGAAAGGTATACAAACCACCGGATCGAGGCCACTTACCCTTACGTCTCTGATTGTCACCTTGTGTATTAGCGTCGGCCACAAATTCCGGGTTGCCGTCCGCCTTACGCTTATTGCCGCTTTGATTCCCCGGGTTGTGCTGTTGACCCTTTCCATTACCGTTCCTTTTTCCCTTCCCTGTCTTCTCATCATAAGACGCTGGATCTTTCGTATTATCAGAATCAGCATATTTGACCAGAGCCGCCATTAGCGTACCCATATCCTTGCAGCCACGTTTAAGGCGCCCTGGTTTCTGCCTCAGTGGCTCGAAGCTGCAATTCTTCTCTAATATAAGGACTGCAGAGCCGGCATCCATCTTATCAGATGAATGAATTATCTCCTTGACTCGGCGTACCCAATGGGTGGTGGATTCACCCTCCCCACTTACAATTAAATCAAGTCCACGATTGACATAGATTGCTTACAGGTGTCCTTGAAGTTCTGGATGAAACGGGCTTTTAACTCCTCCCACGAACCAATGGAATTGGGTGGTAAACCTTTTAACCAAGACCGGGCCGTTCCATCTAACATCATGGTGAAGTATTTAGCCATTGTTGCGTCACTGACTTCCAACAGCTCCATGGCCAACTCATAACTCTCAATCCATGCTTCAGGCTGTAAATCGGCCGTGTAATTTGGCACCTTTCAAGGCCCCTTGAAATCCTTCGGCAGCCGCACGTTGCGCAAAGTCGGCATCAAACAAAGAGCACCACCGGCTCTGGTGGCTACTCCCATCTCCGTAGAAGTCGTTGGATACTCCGGAATGTCCTGATGAGCCGCCTGACGAGCCGCCAGCTGAACCGCCCGATCATTCCCCTGACATATTCGGTCTTGCACTGGGTTATAGCCACCATGTTGGTCACGGCGTTGGGCGTTGCTTGAAAAAGCTTCGGACTCCATGTGCCTGCTGTAACTCGGGCTCCGGTTCTGACGAGGCGGTGCTAACCAAGGCGGAGGGGTTGAATGAATCCTATCCTGGCTATAAGAATAGGTCTCTTGCTGAGCCAGGGCCGTCTGGACAAGCTCCCTGATCCTCCGGGTCTCCACCGCTGTTGGATCATCACCATCCACTGGAAGAGCCACCAGACGCGCTGACGCTGCGATTAAATTCTCCATGGGGTTGGAAAAGTGACCCTCCGGTACCGGCACATAACGCGGTGGTGCCATGCTCATATGAGGAGGTGGCATCTCCCGACGCTGAGCCGGTCCTCCTGCTCCGGATGTCATAAACTGATTAGCATCGGGCGGGTTACTTGGGCCGACTCCGGGTGTAGCAAAAAGAACCCTAGGGTCATAATTCAGAGGTAACCGGGATTGGGTCTTCTGGTGTCTCCTCCTCATTACCTCATTGGACGCATTTAAGCTCATCGTGAGCTGGTAAGCCTCTGACTGCAACCGCTGTGCCCGGGCGTCGAGAGCCGCCCGCTCCGTAGCTAGTCTAGTATCCTCAGCTGCTAAGGCCTCCTTGGCCTGAGCTATATCCTCACGTACCCGTGCTACCTCTGCGTCATGCTCATCTTTGTTCACAGGGATAACCGTAGCGGTTAACAGGGCCGTAAGCTTGTCCATGAGATCTATTAGCACTTGAGCCGGCGGGCGCGCAGGGCCTCCTGCCCCGGCCGCTCCTAACCCGGACGTAATTGCAGTAGCGGCCGTAGAATTTTGACCGGGTTGAGTCCCAGCCATGAAGACTCCTGCCCAATTCGGCGACTCACAGGGGTCCGGAATACTGAAGCCATCGGAACAGCCCCCGAGCACACCTTCTTGAACTTGATACAGAGAATCTGTTGAACCGGCGGACGAATCACCGTCAGAGTGGACGGCCGTCTCACCACCATCTTCAGGTCCTTCAGAAAGCTCTTCTCTATGGACGCAGCCCACAAAGACACACTTCACGCCGGGTTGAGCTCGAGCAGGTTTCGCACGCTGAGCCGTCTCGACGAGGTCGGTGCAGTTCTCCGGCTCAGGCCCCGGCTCACCAATCCGGCCGATGAAGACGTGGATCCCTCCGAAGGGGACCCGGTACTCGTACTCAATTGAGCCGGCGTCGGGGCCCCAGCCTTCGTCGTCGATGTAGATCTTGCCACGACGACTCTTGGTCATCCGGCCCACTACGTATCCCATGAGACCTTCGAAGTTGCCCTTCAAGAACTCAAATCCACCATGCGCTGGCCCCACGGTCGGCGCCAACTGTCGTGGAATTGTCACGTCAGATGTCCTCATGAAAGGACTTAGTTGTGGAGCCATCGCAACTAGGAAGCTTAAAGGGGTTAATCGGGACAAAGGACACGAGAGGCTTTTATACTAGTTCGGCCCCTTACGGTGAAGGTAAGGCCTACGTCTAGGTGGGTTGGTATTGATGTTTCGATGATTAGGGAGCGAGATACGCTATGCCTGGCTCTCGATGAGTTGTTTCTTGCCCTAAGCCGCCAGCGGGTCGTCCCCTTATATACACGGGTGGACGCCCTGCGGCTTACAGAGTCCCGGCCGGCTTATAAACAATGTCCGACTCGGTGACTAGTTAAGTCTACCTTATGATACAAGTAATATTATTATGGCGGTTTACTACTACGGGTCTTAAGTCGCCTGTGGGCCTTAAGCCCTCCATGAACCGCCATCTTCATGCTTTGGTCTTGGGCCTTCTCTCTGGTAAGTCTTCTTAACGTAACCCGGCCCCTCCTGGGCGGCTTACACAAATAGTTATATCCCCAACACCTTCCGTCTCGGTCCTAAGATCTCGGGATGAGATCTCTTGTTAGTGGAGGAGTGTTGTAACGCCCCGGATTCGATGCGCCAGGTGTCTTCCAGTTATTCGTCATTGTTGCCATGTCATTTGCTTGCGTGTTGCATTTTGTCATGTCATCATGTGCATCTCATTTTGCATACGTGTTCGTTTCATGCATCCGAGCATTTTCCCCGTTGTCCGTTTTGCAATCCGGCACTCGTATGCCCTCCGGCGTTCCCCTTTTGTCTCTCGTTGTGAGCGAGTGTTAAACGTTCTCGGAATGGACCGAGTCTTGCCAAGCGGCCTTGGTGCACCACCGGTAGACCGTCGGTCAAGTTTCGTGCCATTTGGAGGTCGTTTGATACTCCAACGGTTAACCGGGTAATCGTAAAAGCCTCTTTTGTCTTACAGCCCAACACCCCTCCAAAGTGTCCCAAAACCCATCATAACCCTCTCCATGCTCTCGGTCGTTCGATCACGATCGTGTGGGCGAAAACCGCTCCTCATTTGGACTCTCCTAGCTCTCTCTACCTATATATTTGCACCTCCCCCCGACATTCGCGGATGAATCCCCCTAACCCTAGCTTTTTCTCCTCTCCGCGCACCGGACATGTCCGTCCAGCCGCCGGACATGTCCGCGCCGCCTCCCATAGCCAACCGCTCGCCGCCACGTGTCCCGCCGCCGTCCACCTCTGCAGCGCCGCCGCCGCCCGAGGGAGCCACGATCGGGCCCGCCCGGCCAGATCGACCCGCCGCCGCCGTCGAAGCCCGCCTGCCCGCCAGCGCCCTCGCCAAGACCGCCCAGCCCCCGCCCGCCGATCGTCGCTTCGCCCTCGTCTCCGTCGGCGGCCCAAGCGATCGCCGCCTCGTCGCGGGTCGTCGCCCGCGCCGCCCGTCGCCCGCCTCGCCGCCGCCGCCACGACCGACGCCGCCCGCTCCGCGCCTCCGCCCGCAGCTCCCGCCACGCCGTCGCGCGCATGCTGCAGCGCTCGCGCGCCAGCTTCGCCCGGCCCGTGCCTTCTCCGGCCAGATCCGGCCAGGGGACGGCCGGATCCGCCCTCCCCCGGCTTCCCGAACCTCTCCCTCGACTCCGGCCTCCTTCCCTTTCATCTCCGGCAAGATTCCGGCGAGATCCGCCGCCACCTCGCCCGTGTTGACTTTTCACCGAGGTGCTAATTTCCACTAAGTCCCTGAGATATTTTACCTTCTGGTGGATACTTTGACATGCCATAACTCTGCATCCATAGCTCCGTTTCGTGCGTGTAATATATTAAAATGTTCTCTGTGAGATGCTCTACATTTTGTTCCATTGTGCCGTGCTTGTTTGAGTTGATCTAGATGCATGAATCATCGTTGCAAGAGTGCTATATGATGTTGTCTGCTGTCTGTTAACAGAACATGCTCATTTGTCATTTTTGCCATGTTTGATGTGTGCATCCTATGAGCATGAGCTCTACATGTGTTCTGAACTACATCATGCCATCTTTACAGAGGTGCAATCCATGTGTTTTTTTGACTTTGGTACTGAGTGCATCAAGCTTGTTCAGTAGGGTACTTGTCATTCTTCGTTTTGCTAGGCTGAATCTGTTATTTGGTGATGCCATGTAAACCTGCTGCTACAAGTCATTCTATGCATAATCTGGAGATGTTCACTAGGGATATTTTGTTATGCATGTCATGCTCTATCCATCTATGCCCCTGTTTGCATTTATAGCCTGCTGTAGCTTGTTGTAATCTTGCTCTGAAGTTGCTAAATAATGTTGATATCAGCCTGTTAACATTAAGTTCAGTTTTGCCATGTGCTTTGCTAGTGATCCCTACACCCTATGAACTTGCTCTTGCCATTCTTAGCTTCATAAATATGTCTTCTTACTGTTGGTTGCCTTGTCATGCCATGTGTTGCTCTGTGGTGAGTGTTACAAGCTCACCAACATGCCTACTTATTGTTGTTTCTGCCATGTATGAATCATCATATCATTTGCCATGTTTACATGGGTGCCATCATATCTTCTGATCCTTTTGGCCCATGGTCAGTAAAGGACTTTTGTTCTATGCAATTAGTATATTCATGCCATGCCTTTGTTTGCCATGCCCAAGTGCAACATGAAATTCCTTAGGCTGGAGCCTCACTCAGCCCTCTTGAAGAAAATGCCAAGATCACGATGGCGCTTTCACTGGCGATGAAAATGCTTGATTCGGGGCTGATGATCCCATTCCAGCCATGAAGAAATTGCCGGGCACCCACTAGTGGTGCGCTGAAGAAATTGCTCAAGGCAGAACAAGCTGCATCGATTTGCTCTGAAGAAACTGAACCAAATTCCTCGGCTCCTCCTGCGCCAACTCCAACTCCAATTCTTCCATCCGCTTCGATGTGAAGAAAACCAAGGCTGCTGAACGAGCTGCTGTGAAGAAAAGGAAAGCATCAGCTTGCGTCGATTCTTGACTGCGAAGAAAATGAAGCCTATGACCAGCTCATTCGAAAATCCAATTGATGCTGTTCCAATTTCCTCCATACCATCAAAGGAAGTTGTTCCTTTTGGAGAAGACTATGAGATCCCAATCGGATCCGATGAAGAACATCGATCTGCTTTGCTTCGTCGAGCAAGTTGATGAAGAAATTGAAGTGGATGCAATCCCTTCAACCCGATTATTTCCTCATCGGACTATGAAATTCCTCGGTGGTCTTTGAGAAATTGAAGATGAAGATGTGGATATTGGATGCACCACACCAGTGATCAATGATGACTTTTGGGAAAGCCAGCATCCCAATACTCCTCTCTTCACCCCGCTCCAACAAATTCCTCAGTCCCCTACACAAACAGTCCAAGTGGACTCTGAAGAAAATCAACACACTGGTTTTGTGCATGAAGAAATTCCAGCCACTAGTCTTGATGAAACTGCTGCTCTTGCTAATCCTCGGTACTTTTGTTGAGGAACAAGAAATTCCTCAGCCTGAAGAACCTGAACTTACGATTCCTGAGGTGGTGATGCAACTCACTGACACCCCTCTACCCAAGCAAAAGAATCCGTTCTCAAGCAAGCAAAAGTTCAAGGCTGAAGATATCTTTGCCGAGCACGTGTTCTTCACTGAATATAACCCATATGACTCTGCTCGCATTAGGAAGAGGCGCTTATGGACTGCCAGCCAAGCCAACTTCTATTCCTCAGTGCTCTTCAACAAGGATAAAATCTTCGATCATGCTCATATTCCTCACGTGGATATGGAGTCGCTGCCAGGCTTTGAGCCAATCCTCAGTGTTCTTCACGACGCAGGACTTCTAAATTTCTGCACTGATATGTGTGACTGGAATGAAGAGCTAATTCTTCAGTTTTATGCAACGCTGCACATCACCGGAGACGCTGAAGATGTGAACTCATGGGTCTTAGATTGGATGACTGAAAATACTCACTACAAGGCACCAGCAACTGAATTGCTTCGTGCCCTACCACTCAGTCCTCCACTTGATGGTGCACGTCGTATCTACGACGAAAAAGAACTTTCAAATCACTATATGCAAGTGCTGATGAAGCCTTTGAAGCCAAAGCAGGCCCCAAGAACCAAATTCCTCGTCAAGGAATTATTATATGTGCCTCGGACTGTCTATCGGATTCGACGAAGACAATGAGTCCTATCAAAGGCCACGACTTCGAGCGATGAAGAAGTTGTTGGCATCATGAAGAATATGCTTTTCAACATCATCCATGGCGTTCCGTAAACTTCCATGATTTCTTCATGAGGACTCTGGCAAACATAGCTATGTCACCATTTGAGCTGAAGCCTTATGCGCCTTGGATTATGAGATTCATCAGGTCAAGGTCTTCACTAAATTACAAGGCTGATACTTTGAACCACTTTGTAGCTACTGCCCTCGATTGAAGTCCTCAAGCGGACATTTACCTCAGTGATGACAAGGGCAAGGCTGCTGCTGTGATCGATGAAGGCATTCGTCCATTGGATGGACAGTTTCGCAAAGCAGCATCCTACTCCACCAATGATGACTCTGCCACACATGACTCAGCCGCAAATACCTCTGTAAGTGCATCTAGTGCCCCTTAGTGATTTTGGTGTATTGAAGACTTATAGGTTAAGTAACTAATGCGTTTGTGAGTGTACACAGGTCTATAAGTCTATGAGGAGTTTGATATTCTGAGAGAAAGTCGACCCTAAAATGAATTTCTTCAAGCTGAAGAATTTGATATTCGAAGACTTTGAAAGTGAAGAAATTGGTGTGACCTTGAAGACTTGGTATTCATTTGAGGAACATGAAGCGTGAAGACTTTTGTTTTCGTAGTTTCATTTTCTCTTTCTTGAGTCATAGGAAACACCGTCTTTGTTAAAGGGGTCGAGGAAATACTAAGGAAAAATTTCCATTTGATGCTCAACTCAAAATCCTCACCTACCAATCCCTTGAGTGAAGCTTTTGGAAATCTCATACAGATTCAGTCAATTTCTTGATGTGAGAGACGAAGCTCTTACAGTCCTTGAGAATTTGTTCGGCGAGGAGTTAAAATTCGCCGGTCTGAATTGCCTACGATGAGGAACATGATAGCCCGAGGAATTTGATGTTCAAAATTCCGACCGTTCTTTCTTCTTGGCGCTACCGCTGTCCAAAATATCTTATCCACCTAACGGTCATATCATTGAAGGGCATTTATGTCTTATCATGTCGGGCTGCTCCCTAGGCTATAAATAGCCGCCCCTACAACCACTAGTTGGTTGGCTGCTCGAAGAACTTGACACTTGTCATTTGAGAGCAACCCATCCTCCGAGGACTTTGGCGAAAATCATCAAGTGAGGAAAAACCCAAAGTGAGGAAAAACCCAAAACCAAACCCTACAAACCCAAAGTGATTGAGCATCATCAAGAAATTGATCCAGCGTGGATCCGGCGCTTTTACCTTTGAAGACTGTGCTTCTTCCAGGCGGTTAGGCGTCACGGTCTAGAGCATCAAGAGGAATTGTGGATCGCTGGTGACCAAGTATGTGAAGTTTTGGAAGTCGCTGAAGACTTACCACGAGTGATTGGGCGAGGTCTGCGTGACCTTAGTTCAAGGAGAATCTGGTGAGGACTTGGTGTCTGAGCTGCGTGCTTTCGATGGTTGGGTGTCCGGACTGCGTGTCCTCGAGTTTAAATACTCAGCCGCTCCAACAGACGTACAAGCGAGACATCAGTTGGAACTGGTCTACCAAATCATTGTCTTCACCAACCTAACTGGTTCTATTTCCTCAACCTTTCATTTCCTCATTCTTGTGTTGAGTGTTTGTCATATCTGTGTTTGAAGACTTTGGTGAAGACTTTCTCAATTTCCTCGGTTCAATTTCTTGATCTGTTTGTCTTCATATTGTGTTATCCGTGATTACGCTTTACGTACTCTGTGATTGTCTCCATTTCATTATGATGACTATGCTTGTAATCTGTTATGCTTACTTCGAGTACTTATTCCGCTGCATGTATTTCTTAGCTAAGGAATTTCCTCACCGGCAAATTCCTCAGTGAAGAATTTGTAAAATTCATAAAAATCGCCTATTCACCCCCCCTCTAGTCGATATAACGCACTTTCAATTGGTATCAGAGCAAGGTACTCCCTTGTTACGTGTGATTTTAGTTTAACCACAGAGTTTTAGTTATGTCGACCGCAGGTATGATCAAGGTCTCGGCAGGTGTCCTACCTTGATGGGACGGACTACCCCTACTGGAAGAACAAAATGCGAATGCATCTTGAAGCAATTGACAACGATCTCTGGTATGTTGTGACAAAAGGTGTTTCCTCAGTCACACCCTCTCTGAATGATGCTGATGTGAAGAGATTCAAGCAACTCGATTCTCAAGCGAAGAATATCATATGTGGCCATCGAGCAAAGGTCAATATGGAAGAGTGAGTGCTTTGGAATCTGCCAAACTCATCTGGGACAGGCTGTCCAAAGTAAATGAAGGTGTTTCAACTCAGCGTGACTCTTGAGTTGATGTTCTTCGGAATCTCTTCAACCGCTTCAAAAGACTCGACAACGAAAATGTTCAACAAACCTTGATCGCCTCACCGACATCTCAAATGAGCTTCAAGCCTTTGGGTGCCATGACATCACCGACCATGAGGTGGTGAAGAAATTACTAAGATAAACGATTCCTCATTTGACACTCGCATGATGATACAAGAACGAGCTGACTACAAGTCTCTTGATCCTGCTGATATCCTCGAAGGCTAAATACTCACGAGTTCGACTTCTGAAAAGAGAGATCTCTATGGTTACGGCTATGGAAAACACGTGCCACGAAGGCCAAGGCTGAATCTGAATCGAGTGAAGAATCTGGTAGTAGCCTTGGAGATCTGAAGAATTTGGCGAGGAGCTAGCACTCGCCGTGAAGAAATTTCAGAAATTCACAAGGCGTGGTCGTTTTGGAAAATCCTCAAGAAGCGGTGATTCCTCATCTAGTGACTATAAGCGAAGACTTTGCCACAAATGCAAGAAACCTGGTCACTATATCCAAGATTGTCCTCAGTGGGAAAAGGAATTAAGAAAGAAGAAACACAAGGATTACAGTTCCGATGACGTGAAAAAGAAGAAGAAATCATCCAAATCTTCATCATCAAAATCCTCAAAGCCTTCTTCTCACAAGAAGAGCAGCTCCAAAAAGGCTCGGGCATTCATTGGCAAGGAAATGGACTCTGAAGCTGAATCTGAGGAAAATGAGGAAGAGGAGGAGTCTGAAGAATCCGAATCTGGTGTGGCTAGTCTGGCTCTTGCTACTGCCTATGTTAGCAAGTCCATCTTCAACGTTGAAGAAACTGACTCCACCGACAAACCTGATGAGGAAAATGATGACTACGCTCCCACCTATTGCTTCATGGCAAAAGGTGCTAAGGTACTCAATTTCACCTCCTCTCGAATCTAGTGAAAATGAATCGATGAGGATCTCAAGCCCAGCTACTCTAAACTTGCTAAGATTGCTATAAAACAACAAAGGGCTTTTGAAAAGGTTCAAAACATGCTAGATAAGAGTGATGATATGTTAGGTGAAGAAATGGATCGCACTCAAGCCCCGATTGAAAATCTTGAGAGAGTTCGATCTAGGCTTGACAGCCTTCAAGGTCATCATAACACTCTCCTATCGATCATGAGAAACTTTCTTATGAATTTCTTCAAAAAAGCAAGATCTTGAGAAGCTAAGAGCGAGTTATGAGGATCTTGAAGGAGCGCGATTCATTACTTGCTCAACAAATCAGCGCTTCTCAAGAAGAATTTGTTCCTCCATGCTTAAAATGCATTGAGCGTGAATCGCTAATTCTTCACTGAATGTTCAAATGCTTCAATTGTTACAAATTCTTCACCTGCCTCTGCTATCACTAATTCCTCACACGAGGACATTGCTAGTATCACCGACGATGCAGGATGAAGGAATTGTACATGACAGGCATGTACAAAAGCCTCAAAGGGCATCAGACTCTTTGTGATGTGCTTAAAAGCAGATCCTCAACAGAAACCCTAGGAAAGAGGTATTGCCTTTGAGAGGAAACTCAATGTTGATGGAGCGTCTTTGGAAGCTTTGAGCGGTATCCCAAAACCTCATGGGTTGCTGCAAAGGACCTCCAGTTGATCCATCTACCTTATCTGGTTTTACATGTGAATTTCCTCATTACGATGATGAGTCATTTGACTCAAACTATAAACTGTTCAAAAATCAGAATGGTGAAGTATTTGCTAGATATGTTGGCACTAAGCTGCAGAGCGGTCCCCTATGAAGAAAATCTGGGTTCCCAAGAAATGTCTTGAAAGTCTTGGTGAATGTCCTCATGACACCACCGTGAAGAAAAGGAACCCCAGATCAAATTCTTCATATGGACAAAATTCTTCATATGGATCCAAGTCCTCATACGGACCAAATTCCTCACGTGGATCAAATTCCTCAAAAGGATCAAAGTCCTCATATGATTATCATCGTGCTAATAACTTTGTTTCAGAGGTAGAGCCAAGGGCTATGAATATGTGCATTATTCTTCAAACCAATATGTTCATAAGTCCTCGAAGAATTTCTCTGCTTATTCATATGCTTACCCTAACCCCTCTTATGTGAAACGAAATGGTTTGGCCTGTATGCCACCATTCTCATATGGTGCTCGCAGGATGATGAACTCTTTGCCACCCCTTCAGATGTGGGTGGTGAAGAAAAGAACTAATCTCTTCTGCGAGGTCAGTCTCGGGCGTGCCTCAACGTCTGAAGAATTTCTTTGGGGCACGACAAAATGCTCGAAAGGGCGCAGGCTAATCATGATGAAATGAACTTTCATTTCACACGTCCTCATACTACTTATCGATTGATCTTGCTGATGAAATTCATCGATGAACTTGATATCATATTCTTCAGCGATGAAGTATATGAGATCGTAAGTTGTACTAATTCATCTGCGGGATGATCAACCCAAAACCACCGAGTGGGTTCTCGATAGTGGATGTACAAATCACATGACTGGTGACAAGAATCTATTGATGGATGCTCCTTATCACCATCACATCTGAAGCATATCATCTTTCTTGACAAAGGCAAAAGTCGTATTGGGACTTGGTAAGGTTGCTATCTCTAAGGACATGCACATGGACAAAGTCATGCTTGTTGAGTCTTTAGGATATAACCTCATGCCAGTCTCAATGCTTTGTGATCTTGATATGGTTGTTATCTTTGGCAAATATCGTTGTGTTGTGATTATGGAAGTGACAATTCCAAAGTCTTGAAGGCTTTAGGAGAGGAGACTTGTATATTGTTGATTTTCCACAGGTCCACAACCAGCCGTGTGTCTACTTGCAAAAGCTTTAGAAGGCTGGCTATGGCATCGGCGACTTAGTCACGCAGAGCATGAGGAATTTGCACAGCTTGCGAAGAAGAAGCATGTCATTGGCATTGAAAATGTCAAATTCCTCAAGGATCACTTATGCGAGCCTGTGAAGCTGGAAAAATGACCAAGGCCAAGCATCCAGCGAAGACTATCATGACCACTACTCGTCCTTGAATTGCTTCACATGGACCTCTTTGGTCCCAATCATTACTCAGTATCGTTAATGAAGCATCACTATATGGCTTTGTTATTGTTGATGATTACTCTCGTTACACATGGGTACACATTGTTACTTACAAAAATCAAGTGCAGGAAATCTTCAAGCGATTTTCCTCGAGGGCTTCAACCAACTTTGGTGTGAAGATCAAGCACATCGGGAGTGACAATGGAACTGAGTTCAAGAATTCGGACTTGAGGATTATCTTGATGAACTTGGTATTACTCATGAGTTATCTGCTCCCTATACTCCTCGGCAAAATGGCGTCGTGGGCGCAAGAACAGAACTCTTGTTGAGATGGCTCGCACTATGCTTGATGAATACAAAACGCCTGATCGTTTACGGATTGAAGCAATTGACATGCGTGCCACATCATCAACAGAGTATATCTTCACAAATTCTTCAAAAGACTGCCTATGAACTCCTCAACGACAAGAAACCCAATGTAAGTTATTTCAAAGTCTTGATTGCTAAATGCTGGATTAGAGATCCTCACCACACCTCTAAATTTGCACCGAAAGCACATGAAGGTTTTATGCTTGGTTACGGAAAGGACTCGCACACCTCTGAGTCTTCAACATCGCACTTCACAAGATTGTTGACCTTGTAGATGTGCGGTTCGATGAAACTAATGGCTGCAAAGAGAGCACCTACCTTCGTGTTAGGCGAACCAGCACCGAGGATTCTATCAGGTTCAAGGCAACCGAGGATGTCATCCCTCTTGAAGAAACTGCTGAAGAATTCATTCTGACTGCTGAGAACGTCGAGTGATGCACTGAAGATAATCTGAAGAAAATGGTCTTTGAGGAAAATGATCAAATTCCTCGAAGACAACCTGCTCATCCTCGCGTTGCAAAAGAAGTGCAAGTTGACAAGATCATCGATGACATTGAAGCGCCAGGTCCTCTCACTCGCTCAAAAGCTTCACACTTATCTAACTTTTGTGGGCACTATGCTTTTGTCTCTATCACAGAGCCCACTAAGGTAGATGAAGCATTTCTGGAGCCGGAGTGGATTCAGGCCATGCAAGAAGAATTACATCAGTTCGAGCTCAACAACGTCTGGGAACTGGTCAAACGTCCAGATCCTCGCAAGCATAATATCATTGGCACAAAGTGGATCTACCGCAACAAGCAAGATGAAAATGGTCTTGTGGTGAGGAATAAGGCACGACTAGTAGCTCAAGGCTACACGCAGGTTTTGAAGATCCAAAGAATCCTGACAAAGTCTTCAGACTAAATAAGGCCCTCTATGGCCTCAAGCAAGCCCCTCGGCGTGGTATGATACATTGAAGGAATTCTTCGTGAAGAATGGCTTCACACCAGTTCACTCGACCCTACTCTTTTTACTAAATCTTATGATGGTGAACTGTTTGTGTGCCAAATATATGTTGATGATATTATCTTTGGCTGTCTTGACCAACGTTATAGTGATGAATTTGCCTATATGATGAGTGAAGAATATCAAATGTCTATGATGGGAGAGTTGAAATTCTTCTTAGGTCTTCAAATTCGTCAACAACACAATGGCATATTCATATCTCGGAGAAATACCTCAAAGATGTCTGAAGAAATTCGGCATGCAAGATTGCAAAGGTGTCAAAATTCCTATGCCCACAAATGGCCATCTATGCCTTGATGAAAATGGTATTGACTTGATCACAAGGTATACCGCTCCATGATTGGTTCTTTATTGTACTTATGTGCATCTAGGCCAGATATAATGCTTAGTGTTTGCATGTGTGCCCGATTTCAAGCTACACCAAGGAATCACACCATAAGGCTGTGAAGCATATTCTTGATATCTAGCTCACACACCAACACTAGGATTATGGTACCCCAAGGGCTCTACTTTTGATCTCATTGGATATTCGACTCGACTATCTTTGGTGATCGTGTGGACCGCAAGTCAACATCTGGTACTTGTCATTTCCTCGGACGATCTTTGGTGCATTGGTCCTCGAAGAAAGCAGAATGCGTATCCTCACCGCCCATCCATGCGGAAGCTGAATACATTGCTGCTGGCTCGTGTTGTGCTCAATTACTATGGATGAAGCAAACCCTCAAGGACTACGGCATCAACGTGAAGAATGTGCCTCTCTCTTGTGACAATGAGAGTGCCATCAAGATTGCTCACAACCCAGTTCAGCACTTTCGAAGACAAAGCACATTCAAATTCGTCATCATTTTCTTCGTGATCATGTGTTGAAGGCGACATCTCCATCGAGCATGTGAAGACTGAAGAACAGCTAGCTGATATCTTCACTAAGCCCTTGGATGAGAAGAGATTTAGCAAGTTGCGGTGTGAGCTAAATATCTTAGAATCTTGAGCGTTCTTTGAAAAGGCACACATCCTAACACTTATGCAAAATTGATGACTTAGATGTGCAACACATGAAGAAACGTTTTCTTCAATCAATGAAGAATAACACTCTAAATGTGAAGAAATTAATGAAGAATTTGATTCTCGAGAACCCTCGACAATTATACGCGGTGTCTGAAATCATCATTCTTATCTGATGGGTCACGCCACCACCAAAGTTGAAAATCTTCAATTTGAGTTTTTCTTCAGTTTTTCAAATTCTTCAGTTTTTCAAATTCTTCAACTTTGCAAATTCTTCACTGTTTCCGTCATCTTTCTTCATTGGCTATATATATATATGGATTTATGTCCTCTACAGCATTCACTTATGGCTATTTCTTCAAGTCGCTTTTTCTGCTAAGTGAATGTGATCGGACCCTTCCCCCTCTATGCTATACTCAACCAAATCCATTCACAAATTCTTCATGTGCGTTCTACTTTGAAACTCGTTCAAATTCTTCACTGTGTCCTTGACAGCTGAAGAAATTGCGAACGGAACTTTAAAACGAAACTTATCCAAACCGTCGTTTTTACCGCTCAAACCGTTCCGCATCCCACGATGCATTATTATATCCACCCACGATCGCACACGATCTCCACTACACTGTACGTGGGTGACACATGTCGTGAGAAGGGAAGCGGTCAGGGGCACGTTCGTCCTAAATCTTCGGACGATCCGTTTTTCACCGTGGCTATAAATACCCCTCTCTCCCCTCCTCACTCTTTTACTTCGCTCGATCTCTCTCCGCCGAGCTCCTCAAAACCCTAAGCGCCGCCGCTACTCCATCGTCACGGTGAGGAAAAGCTTCACTGCCTTGACCTCTTCGCCCGACGTACTCGCGCCGACCGTGGAATTTCTTCACTCCGCCGTCGCCGTAGCTGATTTCCTCTGCCAAGTTAGGGGCGGAGAAGATCTGAGCAGACGAACTTCTCAACTGTTCATCTCAGTTAAATCGTGTTCTTCACTTGAATAAATTAAAAGTTACTTTTATTACTCGCTTTGATTCTCAAATCTTCTTCAAATTCTTCAAAGGTGTTTTATTTCAAATTCCTCACACATATGAACACCTCAAATCTCTTGACTCATTTCTCTAAGCAATGATTTTCTTCAAGATTCCTCAATTGTGTGGATCTTCGATCTATACAACTCTAGAACCTAAGATAAAGAACGCTTATTGAAATTCTTCAAGGCTCATCTGGTCAAAATCCTCAAACTTGTTTTTTTTAAAACCCCTCCGAGAACATATGACCTCTTCAAATTCCTCGCACCTATACTCTGCTCACAGGTACAAATGTCTGCTGCTGAATCCCTAGGTTCTCATCAACTTAACTCATTTGCAGCGTTCCTCGAAGAAAAACTGCACACTTCTTGAGAGAACTCAATTGTTCAATTTCCTCAACTGAAGAAAATGGCGGATGGCAAGAAGCCGCAGAAGGAGGAAAGAAACACGAGGTCATGACAGATTGAAATCCACGAGGAAATATATGCTGACTCATGCACACCGATGAGGAAAGCAAAAATCAACGCAAGGTGCGTATCTGAGAAGATTGAGCGGAGATGGGCACGGGAATGGAAGGAATACCGATATGTAACACCTAAGTACATGAAGAAATTCACGTTAAATCCTCCATGCCCAAGAGCTCCTTTGGCACCAGGCCAAATAGCTGATCCCACTAGCGTCAAACGTGGTGAGTACTTTCCTGATGAGTGGGCTAAACGCCAAGCAAAGTTGGCTAAGAAAGCAAAGGAAGCGGTGAAGAAATTCAATGAGGATTCTGCCGCTGCTGCTGCCACTGAGGTCTCGGTCAAACCGAGGAAATCGATGCAAAAGAAGTCTGCTAATAAGCCAAGTGCTTCATCATCTGCGCCCTCACGGCCATGTTCATCAGCAGCTCCCTCCAGGCAAATTCCTTAGCAGCAAATTCCTCACACCGCTACTGTTCCATCAAAGTCCTCAACTGCTCCGTCCAAACCTTCAGTTCCTGTGCACCTAGCTACTTGTCAAAGGACTGCTGGTTTTTCAATTGCCTCGAGCATCTCTGCAAATTCTCACCTGGTCTCAATTCTTCATCGGCCCGACTCTGCTGAAGACAAAAGCAACAGTGGGCGTGGTCCTCGGCCTAGTCCAAGGAAGAAACAGCTTGTAGTCCACGTGCCATCGATGATGAGGCATCGATGAAGAACTTGAAGAAATCATCGAGACCGCCAAGTTAGAGCCGCAAGAGTCAAGGGAACATCGTGCCCTTTGCTTTTGGACCGAAGAAAGTCCTCGATTTCATCGACCTCGCACAATGATCCCAATACCCTCTCGCTGATCTTCCTTTGACACCTGGTCAAAGTCATATGTTGACTCACTTCATCGCTGAAGAAAAATGGAAGTTCGAGAAGGCGAAGGAAATCAAGAAGGCTCAATACAGAAGGAGAGGTTCACGAAGAAAATGTTGTCAAGATGACACCAAGAACTCCTTCAAATCCAAACCGACATTCGAACCTCGGCAAGGACTTTGACACATACTATGCGGATTGGCAAGTAGTCAAGACCAGATTCGCCGATCCGACGAAGAAGCTCTAGCTATTGCTGCACTGTGCAACAAGAAAATCCTCGGTGAAGCCTCTGCTCAGCCTAATGAAGAAAATGCCAGCAATCTTCAAGCTCAGCTGCTGAAGAAAATGCTGATTCGGGGCTGATGAAGAAATTCCAGCCACCGAAGAAACTGCCGGGGCACCCACTAGTGGTGCGCTGAAGAAATCTGCTCAATTCAGGACAAGCTGCATCGCTTGCTCTGAAGAAATTGCTCAAGACAGGGGAACTGCATCAGTTGCTCCTGAAGAAACTGCACCAAATTCCTCAGCTCCTCCTGCACCAACTCCCACTCCAATTCTTCCATCTGCTTCGGATGTGAAGAAAACCAAGGCTGCGGAACGAGCTGCTGTGAAGAAAAGAAAAGCATCAATGCGTCGATTCTTGACTGCGAAGAAAATGAAGCCAATGACCAGCTCTGTTGAGAACCCGATTGATGCTATTCCAATTTCCTCCATACCATCAAAGGAAGTAGTTCCTTTTGGAGAAGAATATGTGGTGCCAACTGGATCTGATGAAGAACATCAATCTCCTGCTTCGTCAGAGAAAATTGATGAAGAAATTGAAGTGGAAGCAATCCCTTCAACCCCAGTCATTCCCTCATCAGATCATGAAATTCCTCAAGCTGGTACTGAGGAAAATGAAAATGAAGATGTGGATATTGGATGTACCACTCCAGTGATCAATGATGACTTTTGGGAAAGTCAGCATCCCAATACTCCTCTCTTCACCCCGCTTCAACAAGTTCCTCACTCCCCTGCACAGACTGTCCAAATAGACTCTGAAGGAAATCAACCCGCTGGTTCTGTGCATGAAGAAATTCCAGCCACTAGTGCTGATGAAACTGCTGCTGCTGCTGAAAATCCTCAGACTGCACAAGTTGAGGATCAAGAAATTCCTCAAGCTGAAGAACCTGAACTTACAATTCCCGAGGTGGTGATGCAACCGACCGACACCCTCTGCCAAAGCAGAAGAATCCGTTCTCAACCAAACAAAAGTTCAAGGCTGAAGATTTCTTTCTTGAGCATGTGTTCTTCATCGAATATAATCCCTATGATTCTGCTCGGATTAGGAAGAGGCGCTTACGGACTGCCACCAAGCCAACTTCTATTCCTCGGTGCTTTTCAACAAGGACAAAATCTTGATCATGCTCATATTCCTCATGTGGATATGGAGTCGCTGCCGAGCTTTGAGCCCGTCCTAAGTGTTCTTCACGATGCAGGTCTTCTAAACTTTTGCAATCGATATTTGTGATTGGAATGAAGAGCTAATTCTTGAGTTCTATGCAACCCTTCACATCACCGGAGACGCTGAAGATGTGACTTCATGGGTCTTGGATTGGATGACCGAAAACACCACTACAAGGCACCAGACAAGTGAATTGCTTCGTGCCCTTCCACTCATCCTCCGATTGATGGAGCTCGTCGCATCTATGAAGAAAAGGAACTTTCAAATCACTATATGCAAGTCTTGATGAAGCCTTTGAAACCAAGGCAAGCTCCAAGGACCAAATTCCTCGTCAAGGAATTATTATATGTGCCTCGAACAGTCTATCGAATTACGGCGAAGACTATGAGTCCTATCAAGGGCCACGACTCGAATGATGAAGAGGTCGTTGGCATCATGAAGAATATGCTTTTCAACATCATCCATGGCGTTCCGTCAATTTCCATGATTTCTTCATGAGGACTCGCTAACATTGCCATGTCACCTTTTGAGTTGAAGCCTTATCGCCTTGGATTATGAGATTCATCGGTCAAGATCTTCACCTGAATTACAAGGCTGATACTTTGAACCACTGCAGCTACCTGCCCTCGATTGAAGTCCTCAAGCGGCCAATTGCCTCGGTGATGAAAAGGAAAGGCTACTGCTGTGATAGATGAAGGCACACGTCCATTGGATGGACAGTTTATAAGCAGCGTCCTACTCCACCAATGATGACTCGCCACACATGACTCAAGAAAATACCTCGATTAAGCACAGTCCTCAAGCTCGCACCTGGGGTGATGACTGATCGTGAGTTACTCCTCAGTCTTCATCAGAAGGTTGATCGCAATCACAAGTGGGTCAAACGTCAGTTTGGCACTCTTCTTTACAACTGACCTCAACTCACAATGCGGTGAGGAAAAACCACTACTATCTTCATGAAACCTTCAAGCGCTTTGGGCTGTTCTTTCACATGTATACAATGAAGAAGAACTGCAATCAATGGGACTCAAGGAAGAATTTGACTGGTCTGCACCTCCTCCGAAGAAATTCAAGAAAGTCAAAGTTCCTTCCTTGGTGGCCAGCTCCTATTCTTCATCTCGCGACTCTGATGAAAATGAAGATTTGGAAGACACCGCTGCTGGTCCTACTTCAATGAACAACCCGACAATCTTTGGCGCTCCGTCTTCAACTTGAAATTCTTCAAGAGCGTTAGTCCTCGCCGATCCTTTTGGTCATTTGATGACAAAGGGGGAGAAATTTGAGTTAGTCTTCAAGCGGGTCTCGTTTTTGTCTATATACAATATTTTATTAAGTTACAACTCTCGTTCTTCTGAAACCTTTTATTGGATCGAGTTGTAATCTTAAACCCGATGGTGCTTTGATACTTTTGATGCATTATGCTTTTGCTCTATGCTCGATTACATGAGTGCTGATATCGTTGATCCTTGTTATGCTCGATCCTCATGAGCTCGGTGAAAATCTTCAAATCGATTTGGGATCTGATACTCATGAAAAGTTTCAAATTCCTCATACGCATTGGGCTCTGATACTCTTTATGCATTATTTTGCATGCTCTGCATATCATCAAGCACCATATTTCATCATGCATTTCAAATTCCTCATACTATATGTTAAATGCGTGTATGAATTACAAGATATAGGGGGAGATCTCCATGATTCAATTCTTCAAATGTGCATTGCCTCAAAAGCAATTTCCTCACTATGCACACTTTCGGGGGAGTTCTTCTATATCTTGCAATCAAAATCCTCATTATCGTGTATTTACACTTCATATGTTTATCCCGTTGAAAACTTAACTGTATTGTCATCAATCACCAAAAGGGGAGATTGTAAGTGCATCTAGTGCCCTTAGTGATTTTGGTGTATTGAAGACTTATAGGTTAAGTAACTAATCGTTTGTGAGTGTACACAGGTCTATAAGTCTATGAGGAGTTTGATATTTACAGAGAAAGTCGACCCTAAAAATGAATTTCTTCAATCAAGAATTTGATATTCGAAGACTTTGAAAGTGAAGAAATTGGTGTGACCTTGAAGACTTGGTATTCATTTGAGGAACATGAAGCGTGAAGACTTTTGTTTTCGTAGTTTCATTTTCTCTTTCTTGAGTCATAGGAAACACCGTCTTTGTTAAAGGGGTCGAGGAAATACTAAGGAAAAATTTCCATTTGATGCTCAACTCAAAATCCTCACCTACCAATCCCTTGAGTGAAGCTTTTGAAATCTCATACAGTTCAGTCAATTTCTTGATGTGATGAGACGAAGCTCTTACAGTCACTTTGGAATTTGTTCGATCGAGGAGTTAGGAATTCGCCAGTGCGAATTGCCTACACAGTGAGGAATTTGATTGCAAGATATAGAAGAACTCCCCCTGGAGATGTGCATAGTGAGGAATTTGCTTTTGAGGCAATGCACATTTGAAGAAATGAATCATGGAGATCTCCCCCTATATCTTGTAATTCATACACGCATTTGACATATAATATGAAGAATTTGAAATGCATGATGAAATATGGTGCTTGATGTTATTCAGAGTATGCAAAATAACGCATCAAGAGTATCAGAGCCCAAATCGATTTGCTATGAAGATTTTCAAAAAAGCTCACGAGAATCAGAGCATAGTGCAAGAGCATAATGCATCAAAAGTATCAAAGCACCATCGGGTTTAAGATTACAACTCGATCCAATAAAAAGTTTCAGAAGAACGAGAGTCGTAACTTAATAGAATAAATTACTGTATATAGACAAAAACTAGACCCGCTTGAAGACTAACTCAAATTTCTCCCCCTTTGTCATCGAATGACCAAAAGGATCGAAACTGAGGACTAACGCTTGAAGGAAATATGCCCTAGAGGCAATAATAAAGTTATTATTTATTTCCTTATATCATGATAAATGTTTATTATTCATGCTAGAATTGTATTAATCGGAAACATAATACATGTGTGAATACATAGACAAACAGAGTGTCACTAGTATGCCTCTACTTGACTAGCTCGTTAATCGAAGATGGTTATGTTTCCTAACCATAGACATGAGTTGTCATTTGATTAACGGGATCACATCATTAGGAGAATGATCTGATTGACATGACCCATTCCGTTAGCCTAGCACTTGATCGTTTAGTATGTTGCTATTGCTTTCTTCATGACTTATACATGTTCCTCGTAACTATGAGATTATGCAACTCCGTTTACGGAGGAACACTTTGGTACTACCAAACGTCACAACGTAATCGGGTGATTATAAAGGAGTACTACAGGTGTCTCCAAAGGTACATGTTGGGTTGGCGTATTTGAGATTAGGTTTTGTCACTCCGATTGTCGGAGAGGTATCTCTGGCCTTCTCGGTAATACACATCATATAAGCCTTGCAAGCATTGCAATTAATAAGTTAGTTGCGAGATGATGTATTACGGAACGAGTAAAGAGACTTGCCGTAACGAGATTGAACTAGGTATTGGATACCGACGATCGAATCTCGGGCAAGTAACATACCGATGACAAAGGAACAAAGTATGTTGTTATGCGGTTTGACCGATAAAGATCTTCGTAGAATATGTAGGAGCCAATATGGGCATCCAGGTTCCGCTATTGGTTATTGACCGAGAATAGTTCTAGGTCATGTCTACATAGTTCTCGAACCCGTAGGGTCCGCACGCTTAAGGTTTCGATGATGCTTATATTATGAGTTTATGAGTTTTGATGTACCGAAGGAGTTCGAGTCCCGGATGAGATCGGGGACATGACGAGGAGTCTCGAAATGGTCGAGACGTAAAGATCGATATATTGGACGACTATATTCGGAGTTCGGAAAGGTTCGAATGATTCGGTATTTTTCGAGTACCGAGAGTTACGGGAATTCGCCGGGAGAAGTATTGGGCCTTATTGGGCCTCAAGGGAAAGAGAGGGCTGCCTAGGGCAGGCCGCGCGCCCAAGGCCTAGTCCGAATTGGACTAGGGGGGGCCGCACCCCTCCTCCCTTCCCTTCCTACTCTCCTACTCCTACTAGGAAAGGAGGAGTCCTACTCGGTGGGAGTAGGACTCCCCCTGGCGCGCCCTCCTAGGCCGGCCACCTCCTCCCTTGCTCCTTTATATACGGGGCAGGGGGCACCCCATGACACACAAGTTGATCTACGGATCGTTCCTTAGCCGTGTCGGTGCCCCCTCCACCATATTCCACTTCGTCATATCGTCGCGGAGCTTAGGCGAAGCCTCTGCGCCGGAGAAGTCATATCGTCGCGGGCTTAGGCGAAGCCCTGCGTCGGTGGAGCATCACATCGTCCTGCCACGCCGTCTTGACGAAACTCATCCCGACACTTTGCTGGATCGAGTCCGGGATCGTCATCGAGCTGAACGTGTGCAGAACTCGGAGGTGCCGTGACGTTCGGTGCTTGGATCGGTCGGATCGTGAAGACGTCGACTACATCAACCGCGTTGTTATAACGCTTCGCTTTCGGTCTCACGAGGGTACGTGGACGACACTCTCCCCTCGTTGCTATGCCATCACCATGGTCTTGCGTGTGCGTGGAAATTTTTGAAATTACTCGTTTCCCAACAAATGGCATCCGAGCCTGGTTTTATGCGTTGATGTCATATGCACGAGTAGAACACAAGTGAGTTGTGGGCGATATAAGTCATACCGCTTACCAGCATGTCATACTTTGGTTCAGCGGTATTGTGAGATGAAGCGGCCGGACCGACATTACGCGTGACGCTTACGCGAGACTGGTTTCACCGCTCCGAGCACTCGTTGCTTAAAGGTGACCGGCGGTGTCTGCTCTCTCACTTTAGTTGAACCGAGTGTGGCTACGCCCGGTCCTTGCGAAGGTTAAAACAGCACCAACTTGACAAACTATCGTTGTGGTTTTGATGCGAGGTAAGAACGGTTCTTGCTCAGCCCATAGCAGCCACGTAAAACTTGCAACAACAAAGTAGAGGACGCCTAACTTGTTTTTGCAGGCATGTTGTGATGTGATGTGGTCAAGACGTGATGCTATATTTTATTGTATGAGATGATCATGTTTTGTAACCGAGTTATCGGCAATCGGCAGAGCCATATGGTTGTCGCTTATTGTATGAAATGCAAGCGCCATGTAATTGCTTTACTTTATCACTAAGCAGTAGAGATAGTCATAGAAGCAATAGTTGGCGAGACGACAACGATGCTACGATGGAGATCAAGGTGTCGCGCCGTGGCGATGGTGATCATGACGGTGCTTGGCGATGGAGATCACAAGCACAAGATGATGATGACCATATCATATCACTTATATTGATTGCATGTGATGTTTATCCTTTATGCATCTTATCTTGCTTTGATTGACGGTAGCATTATAAGATGATCTCTCACTAAAATTATCAAGAAGTGTTCTCCACGAGTATGCACCGTTGCCAAAGTTCAGAGTACCCGGACACCACGTGATGATCGGGTGTGATAAGTTCTCGTCCATCTACAACGGTGCAAAACAGTTGCACACGCGAATACTCAGGTTAAACTTGACGAGCCTAGCATATAACAGATATGGCCTCGGAACACGGAGACCGAAAGGTCGAACGTGAATCATATAGTAGATATGATCAACATAGTGATGTTCACCATTGAAACTACTCCATCTCACGTGATGATCGGACATGGTTTAGTTGATTTGGATCACGTGATCACTTAGATGACTAGAGAGATGTCTGTCTAAGTGGGAGTTCTTAAGTAATATGATTAATTGAACTTTAATTTATCATGAACTTAGTCCCGGTAGTATTTTGCAAATTATGTTGTAGATCAATAACTCGCGTTGTTGCTTCCCTATGTTTGTTGCTTTCATATGTTTATTTTGATATGTTCCTAGAGAAAATTATGTTGAAAAATGTTAGTAGCAATGATGCGGATTGGATCCGTGATCTGAGGTTTATCCTCATTGCTGCACGTAAAATTATGTCCTTAATGCACCGATAGGTGACAAACCTATTGCAGGAGCGTATGCGACGTTATGAGCGTTTGGCTAGCTCAATATGATGACTACTTGATAGTTTAGTGCACCATGCTTAAAGGCTTAGAATCGGGACTTCAAAGACGTTTTGAACGTCATGGACCATATGAGATGTTCCAGAATTGAAGTTAATATTTCAAGCAAATACCGAGTTGAGAGATATGAAGTCTCCAACAAGTTCTATAGCTAAAAGATGGAGGAGAATCGCTCAACTAGTGAGCATGTGCTCAGATTGTCCAGGTACTTCAATCGCTTGAATCAAGTGGGAGTTAATCTTCCGATAAGATAGTGATTGACAGAATTCTCTAGTCACCATCACCAAGTTAGTAGAACTTCGTGATGAACTATAATATGCAAGGGATGACAAAAGTAATTCCCAAGCTCTTCGTGATGCTGAAATCGACGAAGGTAGAAATCAAGAAAAGAGCATCAAGTGTTGATGATTGACAAGACCACTAGTCTCAAGGAAAAGGGCAAAGGGAAGAAGGGAACTTCAAAAGAACGGCAAGCAAGTTGCTACTCGAGTGAAGAAGCCCAAGTCTGGACCTAAGCACGAGACTAAGTGCTTTTGCTACAATGGAATTGGTCATCGAAGCGGAACTACCCCAAGTGTTTGGCGGATAAGAAGGATGGCAAAGTGAACAAAGGTATATTTGATATACAGATTATTGATGTATATTTTACTAGTGTTCATAGCAACCCCTCGGTATTTGATACTGGTTCGGTTGCTAAGAGTAGTAACTCAAACAGGAGTTGCGTAATGAACAGAAACTAGTTGAAGGGAAGTGACGATGAGTGTTGGAAGTAGTTCCAAGATTGATATGATCATCATCGCACACTCCCTATACTTTCGGGATTAGTGTTAAACCTAAATAAATGTTATTTGGTGTTTGCGTTGAGCATGAATATGATTTGATCATGTTTATTGCAAAACGGTTATTCATTTAAAGTCAAAGAATAATTGTTGTTCATTTAAATGAATAAAACCTTGATGGTCATACACCCAATGAAAATAGTTTTCAAAGCGGTTATTCATTTAAATTCAAAGAATAATTTTTCTTCTGCTTAAATGAATAAAACCTTCAATGGTCATACACCCAATAAAAATAGTTTGTTGGATCTCGATCGTAGTAATACACATATTCATAATATTGATGCCAAAAGATGCAAAGTTAATAATGATAGTGCAACTTATTTGTGGCACTCGCCGTTTAGGTCATATTGGTGTAAAGCGCATGAAGAAACTCCATGCTGATGGGATTTTGGAATCACTTGATTATGAATCACTTGATGCTTATGAACCATGCCTTATGGGCAAGATGACTAAAGACTCGTTCTCGGAACAATGGAGCGAGCAAATGACTTATTGGAAATAATACATACCGATGTATGCGGTCCGATGAGTGTTAAAGCTCACGGCAAGTATCGTTATTTTCTGACCTTCACAGATGATTTGAGCAGATATGGGTATATCTACTTGATGAAACACAAGTCTGAAACATTTGAAAAGTTCAAAGAATTTCAGAGTGAAGTGAAGAATCATCGTAACAAGAAAATAAAGTTTCTACGATATGATCGCAGAGGAAAATATTTGAGTTACGAGTTTGGCCTTCATTAAAACAATGTGAAATAGTTTCACTACTCACGCCACCGGAACACCACAACATAATGGTGTGTCCGAACGTCAGAACCGCACTTTATTGGATATGGTGCGATCTATGATGTATCTTACCGATTTACCACTATCGTTTTGGGGTTATGCATTAGAGACAGCTGCATTCACGTTTAATAGGGCACCATCTAAATCCGTTGAGATGACACCGTATGAACTATGGTTTAGCGATAAACCTAAGTCTGTCGTTTCTTAAAGTTTGGAGTTGTGATGCTTATGTGAAAAAGTTTTCACCGATAAGCTCGAACCCAAATCGAAAGTGCGTCTTCATAGAATACCCAAAAGAAAATGTTGGGTACACCTTCTATCACAGATCCGAAGGCAAGTTTTTCGTTGCTAAGATGGATCCTTTCTAGAGAAGAAGTTTCTCTCGAAAGAAGTGAGTGGGAGGAAAGTAGAACTTGATGAGGTAATTGTACCTTCTCCTTATTGGAAAGTAGTTCATCACGTAAATCAGTTCCAAGTGATTCCTACACCAATTAGTGAGGAAGTTAATGATGATGATCATGAAACTTCAGATCAAGTTGCTACCAAACCTCGTGGGTCTTCGAGTAAGATCCGCACTGTGAGTGGTACGGTAATCATGTTCGGAAGTCATGTTACTAGACCATGATGAACCTACGAACTATGAGGAAGCGATGATGAGCCCAGATTCCGCGAAATGGCTTGAGGCCATGAAATCTGAGATAGGATCCATGTATGAGAACAAAGTATGGACTTTGATTGACTTGCTCGATGATCAGCAAGCCATGTTAAATAAATGGATCTTCAAGAGGAAGACAGATGTTGATAGTAGTGTTACTATCTACAAAGCTCGACTTGTCACAAAAAGGTTTTCGACAAGTTCAAGGTGTTGACTACAATGAGATTTTCTCAACTGTAGCGATTCTTAAGTCTGTCCGAATCATGTTAGCAATTGCCACATTTTATGAAATCTGGCAAATGGATGTCAAAACTACATTCTTTAATGGATTTATTAAAGAAGAGTTGTATATGATGCAACCAGAAGTTTTTGTCAAGGATCTAACAAAAATGTGCAAGCTCCAATGATCCATCAATGGACTGGTGCAAGCATCTCGGAGTTGGAATATACGCTTTGATGTGTTGATCAAAGCATATGATTTTATATGAGACTTTTGGAAAGCCCTGTATTTACAAGAAAGTGAGTGGGAGCACTACAACATTTCTGATAAGTATATGTGAATGACATATTGTTGATCGGAAATAATGTAGAATTATTCTGCAAAGCATAAAGGAGTATTTGAAAGGAGTTTTTCAAAGAAGGACCTCGGTGAAGCTGCTTACATATTGAGCATCAAGATCTATAGAGATAGATCAAGACGCTTGATAAGTTTTTCAATGAATACATACCTTGACAAGATTTTGAAGTAGTTCAAAATGGAACAGTCAAAGAAAGAGTTCTTGCCTGTGTTACAAGGTGTGAGATTGAGTAAGACTCAAAACCCGACCACGGCAGAAGATAGAAAGAGAATGAAAGTCATTCCCTATGCATCAGCCATAGGTTCTATAAAGTATGTCATGTCATGTACCAGATCTATTGCATACCCTACCACTAAGCTTGGCAAGGAGTACAATAGTGATCTAGGAGTAGATCAATGGACAGCGGTCAAAATTATCCTTAGTAGAATAAGGATATGTTTCTCGATTATGGAAGTGAAAAAAGGTTAGTAAATGAAAGGGTTACGTCGATGCAAGTTTTAAACACTAATCTAGATGACTCGAGTCTCAATCTGGATACATATTGAAAGTGGGAGCAATTAGCTAGAGTAGCTCCGTGCAAGAGCATTGTAGACATAGAAATTTGCAAAATACTTACGGCTCAAATGTGACAGACCGTTGACTAAAATTATCTCACAAGCAAAACATGATCACACCTTAGTACTCTTTGGGTGTTAATCACATGGCGATGTGAACTAGATTACTGACTCTAGTAAACCCTTTGGGTGTTGGTCACATGTCGATGTGAACTATGGGTGTTAACCACATATAGATGTGAACTATTGATGTTAAATCACATGGCGATGTGAACTAGATTATTGACTCTAGTGCAAGTGGGAGATGAAGGAAATATGCCCTAGAGGCAATAATAAAGTTATTATTTATTTCCTTATATCATGATAAATGTTTATTATTCATGCTAGAATTGTATTAATCGGAAACATAATACATGTGTGAATACATAGACAAACAGAGTGTCACTAGTATGCCTCTACTTGACTAGCTCGTTAATCAAAGATGGTTATGTTTCCTAACCATAGACATGAGTTGTCATTTGATTAACGGGATCACATCATTAGGAGAATGATCTGATTGACATGACCCATTCCGTTAGCCTAGCACTTGATCGTTTAGTATGTTGCTATTGCTTTCTTCATGACTTATACATGTTCCTGTAACTATGAGATTATGCAACTCCGTTTACGGAGGAACACTTTGGTACTACCAAACGTCACAACGTAATCGGGTGATTATAAAGGAGTACTACAGGTGTCTCCAAAGGTACATGTTGGGTTGGCGTATTTGAGATTAGGTTTTGTCACTCCGATTGTCGGAGAGGTATCTCTGGCCTTCTCGGTAATACACATCATATAAGCCTTGCAAGCATTGCAATTAATAAGTTAGTTGCGAGATGATGTATTACGGAACGAGTAAAGAGACTTGCGTAACGAGATTGAACTAGGTATTGGATACCGACGATCGAATCTCGGGCAAGTAACATACCGATGACAAAGGGAACAAAGTATGTTGTTATGCGGTTTGACCGATAAAGATCTTCGAGAATATGTAGGAGCCAATATGGGCATCCAGGTTCCGCTATTGGTTATTGACCGAGAATAGTTCTAGGTCATGTCTACATAGTTCTCGAACCCGTAGGGTCCGCACGCTTAAGGTTTCGATGATGCTTATATTATGAGTTTATGAGTTTTGATGTACCAAGGAGTTCGAGTCCCGGATGAGATCGGGGACATGACGAGGAGTCTCAAATGGTCGAGACGTAAAGATCGATATATTGGACGACTATATTCGGAGTTCGGAAAGGTTCGAATGATTCGGTATTTTTCGAGTACCGAGAGTTACGGGAATTCGCCGGGGAGAAGTATTGGGCCTTATTGGGCCCTGTGGGAAGAGAGAGGGCTGCCTAGGGCAGGCCGCGCCCCAAGGCCTAGTCCGAATTGGACTAGGGAGGGGCCGCACCTTCCTCCCTTCCCTTCCTACTCTCCTACTCCTACTAGGAAAGGAGGAGTCCTACTCCCTGGGAGTAGGACTCCCCCCTAATCGCGCCTCCTAGGCCGGCCACCTCCTCCTTGCTCCTTTATATACGGGGCAGGGGGCACCCCATGACACACAAGTTGATCTACGGATCGTTCCTTAGCCGTGTGCGGTGCCCCTCCACCATATTCCACTTCGGTCATATCGTCGCGGAGCTTAGGCGAAGCCTGCGCGCGGAGAAGTCATATCGTCATGGGGCTTAGGCGAAGCCCTGCGTCGGTGGAGCATCGACATCGTCACCACGCCGTCGTCTTGTGAAACTCATCCCGACACTTTGCTGGATCGAGTCCGGGATCGCCATCGAGCTGAACGTGTGCGAACTCGGAGGTGCCGTCGTTCGGTGCTTGGATCGGTCGGATCGTGAAGACGTCGACTACATCAACAGCGTTGTTATAACGCTTCGCTTTCGGTCTCACGAGGGTACGTGGACAGACACTCTCCCCTCTCGTTGCTATGCCATCACCATGGTCTTGCGTGTGCGTAGGAAATTTTTTGAAATTACTACGTTTCCCAACAACGCTCCTGAAGAATTTCAAGTTGAAGACGGAGCGCCAGCATTGTTGGGGTCGGTTGGTGAAGTAGGACCAGCAGCAGTGTCTTCCAAATCTTCATTTTCATCAGTGTCGCGAGATGAAGAATAGGAGCTGGCCACCAAGGAAGGAACTTTGACCTTCTTGAATTTCTTCAGAGGAGGTGCAGACCAGTCAAATTCTTCCTTGAGTCCCATTGAAGTCAGTTCTTCTTCACTGTAGACATGTGAAAGAACAGCCCAGGTGCGCTTGAAGGTTTCATGAAGGTAGTAGTGGTTTTTCTTCACTGCATTGTGTGTGGAGGTCATGTTGTAAAGAAGAGTACCAAACTGACGCTTGACCCATTTATGATTACGATCAACCTTCTGATGAAGACTAAGGAGTAACTCACGATCACCATCACCACAGGTGCGATAGCTTGAGGACTTTGCTTGACTGAGGTATTTGCGGCTGAGTCATGTGTGGCAGAGTCATCATTGGTGGAGTAGGATGCTGCTTTGCGAAACTGTCCATCCAATGGACGAATGCCTTCATCGATCACAGCAGCAGCCTTGCCCTTGTCATCAGCTGAGGTAAATGTCCGTTTGAGGACTTCAATCGGGGGCAGGTAGCTGCAGTGGTTCAAAGTATCAGCCTTGTAATTTAGTGAAGACCTTGACCTGATGAATCTCATAATCCAAGGCGCATAAGGCTTCAGCTCAAATGGTGACATAGCTATGTTTGCCAGAGTCCTCATGAAGAAATCATGGAAGTTTACGGGAACGCCATGGATGATGTTGAAAAGCATATTCTTCATGATGCCAACGACTTCTTCATCGTTCGAGTCGTGGCCTTTGATAGGACTCATTGTCTTCGTCAGAATCCGATAGACAGTCCGAGGCACATATAATAATTCCTTGACGAGGAATTTGGTTCTTGGGGCCTGCTTTGGCTTCAAAGGCTTCATCAGCACTTGCATATAGTGATTTGAAAGTTCTTTTTCGTCGTAGATATGACGTGCACCATCAAGTGGAGGACTGAGTGGTAGGGCACGAAGCAATTCAGTTGCTGGTGCCTTGTAGTGAGTATTTTCAGTCATCCAATCTAAGACCCATGAGTTCACATCTTGACGCGTCTCCGTGATGTGCAGCGTTGCATAAAACTCAAGAATTAGCTCTTCATTCCATCCACAGATATCGGTGCAGAAATTTAGAAGTCCCGGTCGTGAAGAACACCGAGGATCTGGCTCAAAGCTCGGCAGCGACTCCATATCCACGTGAGGAATATGAGCATAATCGAAGATTTTATCCTTGTTGAAGAGCACTGAGGAATAGAAGTTGGCTTGGCTGGCAGTCCAGAAGCGCCTCTTCCTAATGCGAGCAGAGTCATATGGGTTATATTCAGTGAAGAACACGTGCTCGGCAAAGAAATCCAAAGTGAGGAAAAACCCAAAAACCAAACCCCTACAAACCCAAAGTGATTGAGCATCATCAAGAAATTGATCCTGCGTGGATCCGACGCTTTTACCTTTGAAGACTGTGCTTCTTCCAGACGGTTAGGCGTCACGGTCTAGAGCATCAAGAGGAATTGTGGATCGCCGAGTGACCAAGTATGTGAAGGTTTGGAAGTCGCTCAAGACTTACCACTAGTGATTGGGCGAGGTCCATGTGACCTTAGTTCAAGGAGAATACGGTGAGGACCGGGTGTCTGAGCTGCGTGCTCGGCGATCGGGTGTCCGGACTGTGTGTCCTCGAGTTTAAATACTCAGCCGCTCCAACCAGACGTACAACCGAGACAGCAGTTGGAACTGGTCTACCAAATCATTGTCTTCACCAACCTAACTGGTTCTATTTCCTTAACCCTTTCATTTCCTCATTCTTGTGTTGAGTGTTTGTTCATATCTGTGTTTGAAGACTTTGGTCAAGACTTTCTCAATTTCCTCAGTTCAATTTCTTGATCTGTTTGTCTTCATCTTGTGTTATCCTGTGATTACGCTTTACGTACTCTGTGATTGTCTTCATTTCATCATGATGACTATGCCTGTAATCTATTATGCTTACTTCGAGTACTTATTCCGTGCAAGTAGTTCTTCGCTAAGGAATTTCCTCACCGCAAATTCCTCGAAGAAGAATTCATAAAATCGCCTATTCACCCCCCTCTAGTCGATATAACGACTTTCAATTGGTATCGAGCAAGGTACTCCCTTGTTACGTGTGATTTTGGTTTAACCACCGGAGTTTTAGTTATGTCGACCGCAGGTATGATCAAGGTCTCAAAGCAGGTGTCCTACCTTCGATGGGACGGACTACCCCTCTTGGAAGAACAAAATGCGAATGCATCTTGAAGCAATTGACAACGATCTACGGTATGTTGTGACAAAGGTGTTTCCTCACCACACCTTCTCTGAATGATGCTGATGTGAAGAGATTCAAGCAACTCGATTCTCAAGCGAAGAATATCATATGTGGCCATCTAAGCAAAGGTCAATATGGAAGAGTGAGTGCTTTGGAATCTGCCAAACTCATCTGGGACAGGCTGTCGTTTCTTAAAAAGTTTGGAGTTGTGATGCTTATGTGAAAAAGTTTTCACCTGATAAGCTCGAACCCGAATCGGAGAAGTGCGTCTTTATAGAATAACCAAAGGTAACTATTGGGTACACCTTCTATCACAGATCCGAAGGCAAGTTTTTCGTTGCTAAGATGGATCCTTTCTAGAGAAGAAGTTTCTCTCGAAAGAAGTGAGTGGGAGGAAAGTAGAACTTGATGAGGTAATTGTACCTTCTCCCTTATTGGAAAGTAGTTCATCACGTAAATCAGTTCGATGATTCCTACACCAATTAGTAAGGAAGTTAATGATGATGATCATGAAACTTCAGATCAAGTTGCTACCAAACCTCGTAGATCTTCCGGAGTAAGATCCGCACCAGAGTGGTACGGTAATCATGTTCTGGAAGTCATGTTACTAGACCATGATGAACCTGCGAAATATGAGGAAGCGATGATGAGCCCAGATTCCGCGAAATGGCTTGAGGCCATGAAATCTGAGATGGAATCCATATATGGGAACAAAGTGTGGACTTTGATGGAGTTGCCCGATGATCGGCAAGCCATATTATATAAATGGATCTTCAAGAGGAAGACAGATGCTAATAGTAGTATTACTATCTACAAAGCTCGACTTGTCACAGAAAGGTTTTCGACAAGTTCAAGGTGTTGACTACAATGAGATTTTCTCAACTGTAGTGATGCTTAAGTCTGTCCGAATCATGTTAGCAATTGCCACATTTTATGAAATCTGGCAAATGGATGTCAAAACTACATTCTTTAATGGATTTATTAAAGAAGAGTTGTATATGATGCAACCAGAAGGTTTTGTCAATCCTAAAGGAGCTAACAAAATGTGCAAGCTCCAATGATCCATCTATGGACTGGTGCAAGCATCTCGAGTTGGAATAAGCGCTTTGATAGTGTGATCAAAGCATATGGTTTTATATGCACTTTTGGAGAAGCCTGTATTTACAAGAAAGTGAGTGGGAGCACTATAACATTTCTCGATAAGTATATGTGAATGACATATTGTTGATCGGAAATAATGTAGAATTATTCTACAAAGCATAAAGAAGTATTTGAAAGGAGTTTTTCAAAGAAGGACCTCGGTGAAGCTGCATACAAATTGAGCATCAAGATCTATTGAGATAGATCAAAACGCTTGATAAGTTTTTTTCAATAAGTACATACCTTGTCAAGATTTTGAAGTAGTTCAAAATGGAACAGTCAAAGAAAAGTTCTTGCCTGTGTTGCAAAGGTGTGAAATTGAGTAAGACTCAAATCCCACCACAAGCAGAAAATAGAAAAGAGAATGAAAGTCATTCCTATGCCTCACCATAGGTTCTATAAAGTATGCTATGCTATGTACTGACCTATTGTATACCTTGCTCGATTTTGGCAAGGAGTACAATAGTGATCTAGGAGTAGATCATTTGGACATTGGTCAAGAACATCCTTAGTGAGGACTAAGGAAATATTTCTCGATTATGGAGGTGATAAAAGAGCCCGTTGTAAAGAGTTACATCGATGCAAGCTTTTTACACCGATCCGGATGACTCTAAGTCTCAATCTGGATACATATTGTAAGTGGGAGCAATTAGCTAGAATAGCCCCGCAAGAGCATTGTAGACATAGAATATTTGCAAAATACATACGGCTCAATGTGATGCAGACCCGTTGACTAAGCTTCTCTCACGAGCAAAACATGATAATCCTTAGTACTCTTTGGGTGTTAATCACATAGCGATGTGAACTAGATTATTGACTCTAGTAAACCCTTTGGGTGTTGGCCACATGACAATGTGAACTATGGGTGTTAATCACATACAGATGTGAATATTAGTGTTGAATCACATGATGATGTGAACTAGATTACTGACTCTAGTGCAAGTGGGAGACTGAAGGAAATATGCCCTAGAGGCAATAATAAAGTTATTATTTATTTCCTTATTTCATGATAAATGTTTATTATTCATGCTAGAATTGTGTTAACCGGAAACATAATACATGTGTGAATACATAGACAAAACATAGTGTCACTAGTATGCCTCTACTTGACTAGCTCGTTGAATCAAAGATGGTTAAGTTTCCTAGCCATAGACATGAGTTGTCATTTGATTAACAGGATCACATCATTAGGAGAATGATGTGATTGACATGACCCATTCCGTTAGCCTAGCACTTGATCGTTTAGTATATTGCTATTGCTTTCTTCATGACTTATACATGTTCCTGTAACTATGAGATTATGCAACTCCGTTTACGGAGGAACACTTTGGTGCTACCAAACGTCACAACGAATCGGGTGATTATAAAGGAGTACTACAGGTGTCTCCAAAGGTACATGTTGGGTTGGCGTATTTCGAGATTAGGTTTTGTCACTCCGATTGTCGGAGAGGTATCTCTGGGCCCTCTCGGTAATGCACATCACTATAAGCCTTGCAAGCAATGTAGCTAATGAGTTAGTTGCGGAATGATGCATTACGGAACGAGTAAAGAGACTTGCCGGTAACGAGATTGAACTAGGTATTGGATACCGACGATCGAATCTCGGGCAAGTAACATACCGATGACAAAGGGAACAACGTATGTCGTTACGCGGTTTGACCGATAAAGATCTTCGTAGAATATGTAGGAACCAATATGGGCATCCAGGTTCCGCTATTGGTTATTGACCGAGAATGGTTCTAGGTCATGTCTACATAGTTCTCGAACCCGTAGGGTCCGCACGCTTAACGCTTCGATGACAGTTCATTATGAGTTTATAAGTTTTGATGTACCAAGGTTGTTCGAGTCCGGATGTGATCACGGACATGACGAGGAGTCTCAAAATGGTCGACACATAAAGATTGATATATTGGAAGCCTATGTTTGGACTTGGAAAGGTTCCGGATGAAAACAGAAGTTCTCGGAACACCGGGTTACGGAACCCCGGGGGTCAATGGGCCTTGATGGGCCATAGGGAGAAGAGGAAGGGCGGCCAGGGCAGGCCGCCCCCCCCCTCTAGTCCGAATAGGACAGGAGAAGGCGGCGCCCCTTCCCTCTTCCCCTCCCCAATCCTAATCCAACTAGGAGAAGGGGAGTCCTACTCGGTGGGAGTAGGACTCCTCCAGCGCTCTTGGGCTGGCCGCACCCCCTGCTCCTTTATATACGGGGCTGGGGCACCCCATGACACACAAGTTGATCTACGTGATCGTTCTTAGCCGTGTCGGTGCCCCCTCCACCATATTCCACTTCGGTCATATCGTCGCGAGCTTAGGCGAAGCCTCGCGCGGAGAAGTCATATCGTCGCGAGCTTAGGCGAAGCCCTGCGTCGGTGGAGCATCATCATCGTCCTGCACGCCGTCGTCTTGACGGAACTCATCCCCGACGCTTTCTTTGGATCGGAGCCCGGGATCGCCATCGAGTGAACGTGTGCGAAACTCGGAGGTTCCGTGACGTTCGGTACTTGGATCGGTCGGATCGTGAAGACGTCTTTAATACATCAACAGCGTTGTTATAACGCTTCGCTTTCGGTCTCACGAGGTGCGTGGACGTACACTCTCCCTCTCGTTGCTATGCCATCACCATGGTCTTGCGTGTGCGTAGGAAATTTTTGAAATTACTCGTTCCCCAACACGAGGCCACCATGGACTTCATCCCATGACCTCGGCTCAAAAGGGTGAACTCTGCCTGTAGGGTCGCCTTCATGAGCCTGCCATGTTAAAGGACGAGCACCTGCCACGAGGAGGCCCGAGAGCCGCTCACTTTTAAGTGCAAATCAGGACATGGAGGATCTTGCCATGCTCGCCACTCCCAAGTTCATGGTGACGGAAATATGCCCTAGAGGCAATAATAAAGTTATTATTTATTTCCTCATATCATGATAAATGTTTATTATTCATGCTAGAATTGTATTAACCTAACATGATACATGTGTGAATACATAGACAAACTTAATGCCACTAGTATGCCTCTACTTGACTAGCTCATTAATCAAAGATGGTTATGTTTCCTAACCATAGACATGTGTTGTCATTTGATTAAAGAGATCACATCATTAGGAGAATGATGTGATTGACTTGACCCATTCCATTAGCCTAGCACTTGATCGCTTAGTATGTTGCTATTTGCTTTCTTCATAACTTATACAAAGTTCCTACAACTATGAGATTATGCAACTCCTGCTTACCGGAGGAACACTTTGTGTGCTACCAAACGTCACAACGAATCGGGTGATTATAAAGGAGCTCACTGTCTCCAAAGGTAGATGTTGAGTTGATTTCAGATTAGGTTTTGTCATCCGATTGCGAGAGGTATCTCCGCCCTCTCGGTAATGCACATCACTATAAGCCTTGCAAGCAATGTGGCTAATGAGTTCGTTACGGAATGATGCATTACGTGATTAGTAAAGAGACTTCGTGAACGAGATTGAACTAGGTATTGATACCGACGATCGAATCTCGGCAAGTAACATACCGATGACAAAGGGAACAATGTATGTTATTATGCGTGACCGATAAAGATCTCAGAGAATATGTAGGAGCCAATATGAGCATCCAGGTTCCGATATTGGTTATTGACCGAAATAGTTCTAGGTCATGTCTACATAGTTCTCGAACCCGTAGGGTCCGCATTAAAGTTACGATGACGCTTTCATTATGAGTTTTATGTTTTGATGTACAAGGTTGTTTGAGTCCCTGATGATCACGGACATGACGAGGAGTCTCGAAATGGTCGACATAAATATTGATATATTGAAGCCTATATTTGGATATCGGAATTGTTCCGGAGAATCGGGATTTTTCCTGAGTACCTGGTTACCGGAACCCCTGGGGTTAATGGGCTACATGGGCCCTAAGAGAGGAGGTCGGCCAGGCAGCCACGCCCCCTAGCACGAATAGGACGGAGGGGGCGCTTCTTTCCTCTTTCTCCTTCCCTTTCCTTCTAAGAGGGGGAGTCCTACCCGTGAGTAGGACTCCAGCGCACTTAGGGCGGCCGCACCTCCCTCCCTCCTTATATACGGGGTAGGGGCACCCCATAACACAAGTTGATCTTCGTGGTCGCCTTAGCTGCAGCGGCCCCTCCACCATATTCCACCTGGTCGACGTTGAGGTGCTTAAGTAAGCCCTGGCCGGTAGAACATCATCATCGCCACCACGCCGTCGGTTGATGGAACTCATCCCGACACTCCGCTGGATCGGAGTCCGGGATCGCCATCGAGCTGAACGTGCTGAACTCGGAGGCCGTATGTTCGGTGCTGATCGGCGGATTGTGAAGATGTACGCTACATCAACAAGCGTCATAACGCTCGCTTCGTTCACGAGGGTACGTGGACATACTCTCCCTCTCGCGTATGCATCACCGATTCGCGTAGCGTAGGTAATTTTGAAATTACTACGTTTCAACAGGTATACGAGCCAGGTTTTATGCGAGATGTCATATGCACGAGTAGAACACAAGTGAGTTGTGGGCGATATAAGTCATATCGCTACCAAAGATGTCATACTTTGGTTCACGGTATTTGAGATGAAGCGCCCGGACCGACATTACGCAGACGCTTACGAGACTGGTTTCACTGCTACGCAGCACTCGTTAAAGGTGGTCGTTTCTCTCACTTTAGTTGAACTGGTGTGGCTACGCCCGGTCTTAAGGTTATAACAACACTAACTTGACGAACTATCTGTGGTTTTGATGCGAGGTAAGAACGGTTCTTGCTCAGCCCGTAGCAGCCACGTAAAATTTGCAACAACAAAGTAGAGGACGTCTAACTTGTTTTTGTAGGGCATGTGATATGGTCAAGACGTGATGCTATATTTTATTGTATGAGATGATCATGTTTTGTAACCGGTTATCTGACAGGGAGCCATATGGTTGTCGCTTATTGTATGAAATGCAACGCCCTGTAATTGCTTTACTTTATCACTAAGCGTAGCGATAGTCGAAGCAATAGATGGCGAACGACAACGATGCTACGATGGAGATCAAGTGTCGCGCCGGTGACGATGGTGATCACGACGATGTTTTGGAGATGGAGAAAGCACAAGATGATGATGGCCATATCATATCACTTATATTGATTGCATGTGATGTTTATCCTTTATGCATCTTATCTTGCTTTGATTGACGTAGCATTTTTATGATCTCTCACTAAATTATCAAGAAGTGTTCTCCCGAGTATGCACCGTCAGAAAGTTCTTCGTCCGAGACACCACATGATGATCGGGTGTGATAGGCTCTACGCTCAAATACAAATGCAAAAACAGTTGCACACGCAAAATACTAAGGTTAAACTTGACGAGCCTAGCATATACAGATATGGCTCGAAACAGAGACCAAAAGGTCGAGCGTGAATCATATAGTAGATATGATCAACATAGTGATGTTCACCATTGAAAACTACTCCATCTCACGTGATGATCGGACATGGTTTAGTTGATTTGATCACGTGAACACTTAGATGACTAGATAGATGTCTCTAAGTGGGAGTTCTGTAATATGATTAATTGAACTTAAATTTATCATGAACTTAGTACCGATAGTATTTTGCTTGTCTATGTTTGATGTAGATAGATGGCTCGGCTGTTCCGTTGAATTTTAATGCTCTTGAGAAAGCTGTTGAAAGATGATGGTAGCAATTACACGGATCGGGTCCGAATCTGAGGATTATCCTCATTGCTGCATAGAATTACGCCCGGAAGCACCGCGGTGCCAGGCCTGCCGCAGATGCAACCGACGACGCTTAAGAACGCCCTGCAAAGCAAAGTGATGACTATTCGATAGTTCGCTGTGCTATGCTTTACGGTTTGGAACCGGTCTTCAACGACGCTTTTGTATGTCATGGAGCATATGAGATGTTCCAGGAGTTGAAGTTAATATTTCAAGAAAATGCCCGATTGAGAGATATGAAGTCTCCAATAAGTTCTATAGCTGTAAGATGGAGGAGAATAGTTCTCACAAGGAACATATACTCAAAATGTCCGTAATAATCACTTGATTCAACCGAGTTAATCTTCCGATGATAGTGTCATTGACAGAATTCTTCAATTATCGCACCAAGCTACAAGAGCTTCATGATGAACTATAATATGCAAGGGATGGATAAGACTATACCCAGCTCTTCGCAATGCTAAAGGCTGCGGTAGAAATCAAGAAGGAGCATCAAGTGTTGATGGTCAATAAGACCACCGCCAAGAAAAGGGCAAAGGTTAGAAGAAGGAACTTCAAGAAGAACAGCAAACAAGTTGCTCAAGAGAAGAAACCCAAATCAGACCTAAGCCCGACTCAGTGCTTCCATCAGCGTGACCGACACTGAAGCGGAACTGCCCCAAGTATTTGGCGGATAAGAAGGATGGCAAAGTGAACAAAGGTATATGTGATATACATGTTATTGATGTACCTTACTAATGTTCGCAGAGCACTGGTATTTGATAACGTTCTGCTAATATTTGCAGCTCAAACAGGACTACGAATAGGCGAAGATTGGAAGGACGAGGTGACGACGCGCTGGAAATGGTTCCAAAGTCGATGTGATCGCGGTCGGCACGCTACCTCTACATCTACCATTAGGATTAGTTTTAGACCTAAATAATTGTTATTTTGTGCCGCTGAGCATGAACATTATATCTGGATCTTGTTTGATGTAGACGGTTATTCATTTAAATCGAGAATAATGGTTGTTCTATTTATATGAGTAATATCTTTTATGGTCATGCACACTTTGAAGAGTGGTCTATTTTATTAAATCTGATAGTAGTGATACACATATTCATAATGTTGAAGCCAAAAGATGCAGAATTTAATGATAGTGCAACTTATTTGTGGCACCTTAAGTCATATCAAAAGATGAAGAAACTCCATACCGATGAACTTTTGGAATCACTTGATTATGAATCACTTGGTATGAACCGCCTCATGGGCAAGATGACTAAAACTGCTCCGGAACTATGGAGCGAGCAACAGATTTGTTAGGAATCATACATACCGATGTATGTGGTCCAATGAATGTCGAAGCTCACAAGGGTATCGTTATTTTCTCACCTTCACAGATGATTTGAGCAGATATGGGTATATCTACTTAATGACACAAGTCTGAAACATTTGAAAAGTTCAAAGAATTTCAGAGTGAAGTAGAAAATCATCGTAAAGAAAATAGAATTTCTGATCTGATCGTGGAGGAGAATATTTGAGTTACGAGTTTGGTTTACATTTCAAACAATGCGGAATAGTTTCGAACTCACGCCACGGAACACCACAACGAAATGGTGTGTCCGAACGTCGTAATCAGATTTTTATCGGATATGTGTACGATCTATGATGTCTCATCGATTTACCGCTATCGCTTTGGGGTTATGCTTTAGAGATACCATTCACGTTAAATAGGGCACCATCAAACGCTGAGACGCCTTATGAACTGTGGTTTGGCAAGAAACCAAAGTTGTCGTTTAAAGTTTGGGCTATGATGCTTTGTGAAGAAACTTCAACCGATAAGCTCGAACCCAAATCGGAGAAATGTGTCTTCATAGGATACCCAAAGAGACAATTGGGTACGCCTTCATCACAGATTTGAGGGCAAGATTTTGTTGTTAATTGGATCCTTTCTAGAGAAGGAGTTTTCCAAAGAAGTGAGGGAGGAAAGTAGAACTTGATGAGGTAATCGTACCTGCCCCTTATTGGAAAGTAGTTCATCACAAGAATCGTTCTCGTGACAACTACACCAATTAGTGACGAAGCTAATGATATTGATCATGAACTTCAGATCAAGTTTCATGAACCTCGTAGGTCTACAAGAATAAGATCCGCAGAGTGGTACGGTAATCCTGTTCTCGAAAGTCATGTTACTTGACCATGGCGAACCTGAACTATGAGGAAGCAATGATGAGCCCAGATTCCGCAAAATGGCGAGCCATGAAATCTGAGATAGGATCCATGTATGAGAACAAAGTATGGATTCTTTGGTTGACTTGCCCGATGATCGGCAAGCCATTGAGAATAAATGGATCTTCAAGAAGAATAATTGACGCTGATGGTAATATAACTCACAAAGCTCGACTTGTTGCAAAAGGTTTTCTAAGTTCAAGGGGTTGACTACGATGAGACTTTCTCACCCAGAGTGATGCTTAAGTCTGTCCGAATCATGTTAGCAATCGCCGGATTTTATGATTATGAAATTTGGCAAATGGATGTAAAACTGCATTCCTGAATGGATTTCGAAGAAGAGTTGTATATGATGCAACCGGAAGGTTTTATCGATCCAAAAGGTGCTAATAAAGTGTGCAAGCTCCAGCGATCCATTTATGGACTGCAAGCATCTCGAGTTGGAATAAACGCTTTGATAGTGTGATCAAAGATATGGTTTTATATGACTTTGGAGAAGCCTCATTTACAAGAAAGTTGGGAGCTCAGTAGCATTTTATATATGTAGATGACATATTGTTAATTGAAATGATATAGAATTTCTGGATAGCATAAAGGATACTTAAATAAAAGTTTTTCAATGAAAGACCTCGTGAAGCTTACATATTGGGCATCAAGATCTATAGAGATAGATCAAGACGCTTAATGGACTTTCACAAAGCACATACCTTGATAAAGTTTTGAAAAGTTCAAATGGATCGCAAAGAAAGGGTTCTGCCTCAGACAGCAAGGTGTGAAGTTGAGTCGACTCAATGCCCCACCAAAGGTAAGATAGAGAGAAAATGAAAGATGTTCCCTATGCTTCAGCCATAGGCTCTATCATGTATGGAATGCTGTAACACCGATGTATGCTTAGCAAGAAGTTTAGCAGAGGTACCAAAGTAATCCAGAGTGGATCATGATAGCGGTCAAGAACATCCTCAAATAATTCGAAAGGATATGATATGTTTATGGAGGTGACAAAGAGCTAGTCAAATGGTTACGCCGATGTAAGTTGACATCGATCCGGATTCTAAATCGCAAACCGGATACGGTTTTATTAAACGGAGCTGTAAGTTGGTGCAGTTCTAAACGCCGTATGATCTACATGCGAACGAGTACATAGCTGCTTCGGAAGGCAAATGAAGGAGTCTGGATGAAGGAGTTCATTTCCGATCTAGGTGTCATACCTAGTGCATCGACCAATGAAGATCTTCTGTGACAATACTAGTGCAATTGCCTTGGCAATCCAGATTTCACAAGAGGACCAAGCACATCAAGAGACGCCTAATTCCATCCGGACCAAGTCCGTGGGAGACATAGAGATTTGCAAGATACACACGGATCTGAATGTAGCAGCCCGCTGACTAAGCCTCTTCCACGAGCAAAACATGATCAGCACCAAGACCTATGGGTGTTAGAATCATTATCGTGTAATCTAGATTATTGACTTAGTGCAAGTGGGAGATCAGGAAATATGCCCTAGAGGCAATAATAAAGTTATTTATTTCCTCATATCATGATAAATGTTTATGATTCATGCTAGAATTGTATTAACCGGAAACATGATATGTGTGAATACATAGACAAACTTAATGTCACTAGTATGCCTCTACTTGACTAGCTCATTAACCAAAGATGGTTATGTTTCCTACCATAGACATGTGTTGTCATTTGATTAAAGAGATCACATCATTAGGAGAATGATGTGAGTGATTGACCCATTCCGTTAGCCTAGCACTTGATCGCTTAGTATGTTGCTATTTTCTTCATAACTTATACAAAGTTCCTACAATTATGAGATTATGCAACCCTGCTTAACGGAGGAACACTTTGTGTGCTACCAAACGCTACAACGAATCGGGTGATTATAAAGGAGCTCTAAGGTGTCTCCAAAGGTAGATGTTGAGTTGGCGATTTGATTAGGTTTTCCTCCCATTGTCGGAGAGGTATCTCGGCCCTCTCGGTAATGCACATCACTATAAGCCTTGCAAGCAATGTGGCTAATGAGTTGGTTACGAATGATGCATTACGTAATCGAGTAAAGAGACTTGCCGCAACTAGATTGTACTAGGTATTGATACCACGATCGAATCTCAAAGTAACATACCAATGACAAAGGGAACAACGTGATGTTGTTATGCGGTTTGACCGATAAAGATCTTCAGAGAATATGTAGGAGCCAATATGAGCATCTAGGTTCCGCTATTGGTTATTGACCGAAATAGTTCTAGGTCATGTCTACATAGTTCTCGAACCCGTAGGGTCCGCGACGCTTAAAGTTATGGCGACAGCCATTATGAGTTTTATGTTTTGATGTACCAAGGTTGTTCGAGTCCCGGATGTGATCATGGACATGACGAGGAGTATCAAATGGTTGAGACATAAAGATTGATATATTGAAGCCTATATTTGATATCGGAATTGTTCCGGAGAAATCGATTTTTCCGAGTACCGGGTTAACGGAACCCCCTCGGGTTAATGGGCCTACATGGGCCCTAAGAGAAGAGGAGGGCTGCGGCAGGCCGCGCCTCCTCCGTAGTCCAAATATGACAAGGGGCGCCTCTTCCTCTTCTCCTTCCCTTTCCTCCCACAAGGAAGAGGGGGAGTCCTACCTGTGGGAGTAGGACTCCAGCGCACCCCTAGGGGCCGCCACACCTCTCTCTCCTCTTTATATACGGGCAGGGGGGCACCCCATAACACACAAGTTGATCTTCGTGATCGCTCTCAGCAGGTGCTGCGTGCCCTGCCGCCTCCACCATATTCCACCTCGGTCGTATTGTTGCGGTGCTTAGGCGAAGCTCTGCGCAGAGAACATCATCATCGCCACCACGCCGTCAGTGTCGACGGAACTCATCCCCGACACCGCTGGATCGGAGTCCGGGATCGCCATCGAGCTGAACGGTGCTGAACTCGAGGCGCCAGACGCTCGTGCTTGATCGGTCGGATCGTGAAGACGCATTTACTCACATCAACCGCTTGTCATAACGCTCCGCTTTTGGTCTACGAGGTACGTGGACATACTCTCCTCTGCTATGCATCACCATGATCTTGCGTGCGAGGAAAATTTTGAAATTACTACGCCCCCAACACGTGGAGGTCATGAAGGAGGGCCGGCCGGACAGGCCCCGCGGTTGTCGCTCGCGTAATAAGTGGTGAGGTCCAGAATCGGGGCACATGGTGCTTGGTCGGGGCTGGCAGATTGCCACCGGCACAGATCGCCCCCGCAACCTCGTCGCTGCACATCTCCAGCCTAGTCCCTAAGGTCCAAATCTACAACCACGACAGCTCCATCGGGTGTAGTGTGCAAAGAGTAATAACTTGATGGAAATATTCCCAGAGGCAAATGGTTATTATTATATTTCAATCATGATAAAGGTTTATTATTCATGCTAGAATTGTATTGACCGAAACTTAAATATGTGTGGATACAACAAATATCATGTCCCTAGTGAGCCTCTACTAGACTAGCTCGTTGATCAAAGATGGTTAGGTTTCTAACCATAGACATGTGTTGTCACTTGATAACGGATCACATCATTAGGAGAATGATGTGATGGACAAGACCCATCCGTTAGCTTAGCATGATCGCTCAGTTTATTGCTATTGCTTTTAATGTCAAATACATAATCCTTCGATATATGTTTAGATCATGCAACTCCCAAATACCGGAGGAATACCTGTGTGCTATCAAACGTCAGTAACGAATCGGGTGATCATAAAGATTCTCATGTGCATTCCGGGTGTTTGTTCAGTTGGCATGGATCGAGATTAGATTTGTCACCCGCATCGGAGATGTATCCGGGCCCTCTTGTAATACACACCACAAGAAGCTTGTTAAGTGACTAAAGAAGGTGAGATGATGTATTACGAATGAGTAAAGAGACCCGCCGGTAACGATTGAACTAGGTATGAACATACCGACAGACAAAGGGAATTACGATATTGTCGTAAGGTTCAACCGATAAAGATCTTCAGAGAATATGGTGAACCAATATGGGCATCCAGGTTCATTATTGGTTGGCTGACCGAGGTGTCTCGCCATGTTCATATAGTTCTCGAACCCGCAGGGTCCGGGACGCTTAACGCTTGTTGATGATATAGTGTTATATGAGTTATATGATTTGGTGATCGAATGTTGTTCTGAGTCCGGATGAGATCATGCATATGATGAGGAGCTCTGAATGGTCCGGTAAAGATCGATATATAGGATGATGATATTTGGACACCAAAGAGTTTCGGAGGTACCGGTAGTCATCAGATCACCAAGGGGTTCCAAGTTCTGTGAGGCTATTTTGGCTTAATGGGCCAAAGGGAACACAAGAGCCCACAACAATGTGCTCTCTCCGCCGACCCTAGGGGAAGGAAAGGGGAGGGTTGGCCTCTGCTTTTCTCCCCTCATGAGAGAAAGGAAAGGCGCCACCTCCCCGCCTTCCTCCCATGCAAACAAGGAAAAGGGAGGCAGCCAGGTGCTCAAGGGGGATTCGCAACCCTTGGGGTGCCTCCGGCTCTCCCCCCCACCTATATAGATGTGGGGAGGCCTACACAAGGACCACGACAATCTCAGCCGTCCATATTTTCGGGAGGCTAGTGAGGATTGTGCGTGAGATAGCATCACCACCACCATCACCACGCCCGCCTACATACGAACTCATCCACTACTTCGCCCGCCTTGATGGATCAAGAAGGCGAGGACGCCACCGAGCTGAACGCAGGCGAACGCAGAGGTGCCGGACGCTCGTTGATCGTGAAGAAGTTCGACTACATCAACCCGCGCTAATAAATGTTTCCGCCATGCTTTATGAGGGTACGTAGACACACTCTCCTCTCGCTATTATGCATCTCCATGGATAGATCTTGCGTGTGAGTAGATTTTTTGTTTTCCATGCAGGTTTCCATCACAACCGACTGATCTTGCCGCCTCCGAACTTGTTAGTATGAACTTGTAGTTAGTTTGCTGCGTGACTATAGAACTTGGTCGTGAACTTGTTAATGTTTTGTCCAGATTCAGACCTCGTGGTGAAGTAGGGGCATGGGATGCCCTCGCTGCCTTTGAACTTATGCTTGTTAGCGATGCCTGCTTAGTTGCTTGTTTATCTCTGTGAGGTATTGTTTACCCGCTAGTTTATGTGTTGTTAGTGCCTGCCGTTATTGTGCTGCTAATGTGGTGGGGCCATCACATTTGAATGGGGTGAGCAGAACACAAACGCAGTATGTAGCCAAACAGGTATGCGTATGGACGAGGTTCTTGTCTACCATCACAGTAGGGTCAGTCAGAGGTTCGGAGCATTACCATTTCATCAGACCATCGATCGCATTCTCAACGGTGAAGAGCAGGAAGAACACCACTTGCAAAAAGCTCGCTGACATCCGTACAATACAAGATCGGCAACGAAAGGTGAGAAGGACTGGTTGACCTTGTCGCGCCATCATGACCCCTCGCTACACCAACATGAAAGAAATACATGATGTATGAACAGGTGGGAGATACCTATGAATCTAGCCTACATCACCACGCGACCAAGGACGATATATATGACATGTACAAGCGGATCTTGAACATGAGGGCGTGTCCGCTTCCCATAATCGAGGAGTACACGGACAATCAGAGTATCATCATGCAAGCGTCAAAAAGATCTAGATGGTATCTGCTTAAGCACCTTTATCATGTTAGTGTTTCATGCATTAGCCTATGTGTCATAATTATCTGTTTATTCGAAATATTTGCCTAGAACCCATTAACCTGTTTTTTTCATTTTTGAGTGGCTATTTGCTTTTTAGGGTAAGTATATTTGCTTATGTATGTAACTTGTCACTAGGCTACCGTGTTTCCTTTTTAAGGTCAGAGGTATCAACGGGCCATGGCTGCCCTGCAGGTTTCTTTTCTTAGACATGGCCCATCCGCACCCAACAAGTCAACCTCAGAGCCTCCGCTCGTGTCTTCCCCAGCTCGTTGGTTCTGGCCGGAGGTCTCAACTTCGCCCTCCGCAGGTGCTCTCACAGCGGCGCCGCTTGCCGTTTTCAAGAAGGTCATTAAATGAGAGAAATCGGGAGATGACTGCATGGAGAGGCGGATGTCCGGTCCACCAGGCCCATGGCCTAGGTTTTTGTTGACATGCAGCCCATCCATCGACAAACACAGTTCATCCAGCAGGTATCAAGCGGCCTCGGGCCGCCCAGCCTATCCTGTTTTATAAACATAAGCAGCCCAATTATGTTTGTTTTTTCTAGACAACGACTGTTCTGAGTTACGAGTTTGGTTTACATTTGAAACAATGCGGAATAGTTTCACAACTCACGCCACCGGAACACCACAGAGAAATGGTGTGTCCGAACGTCGTAATCGTAATTTACTTGATATGGTGCGATCTATGATGTCTCTTACTGATTTACCGCTATCGTTTTGGGGATATGCTTTAGAGACGGCCGCATTCACGTTAAATAGGGCACCATCTAAGTCCGTTGAGACGACACCTTATGAACTGTGGTTTGGCAAGAAACCAAAGTTGTCGTTTCTTAAAGTTTGGGGCTGCGATGCTTATGTGAAGAAACTTCAACCGATAAGCTCGAACCCAAATCGGAGAAATGTGTCTTCATAGGATACCCAAAGGAGACTGTTGGGTACACCTTCTATCACAGATCCAAGGCAAGATTTTCGTTGCTAAATGGATCCTTTCTAGAGAAGGAGTTTCTCTCGAAAGAAGTGAGTGGGAGGAAAGTAGAACTTGATGAGATAACTGTATCTGCTCCCTTATTGGAAGGTAGTTCATCACAAGAAACGGTTCCTGTGACAACTACACCAATTAGTGAGGAAACTAATGATATTTCAGATCAAATTTCTACTGAACTTCGTAGGTCAACCAGAGTAAAATACGCACCAGAGTGGTACGGTAATCCTATTCTGGAAGTCATGTTACTTGACCATGGCAAACCTACAAACTATGAAGAAGCGATGGTGAGCCCAGATTCCGCAAAATGGCTGGAAGCCATGAAATCTGAGATGGGATCCATATATGAGAACAAAGTGTGGACTTTGATGGAGTTGCCCGATGATCGGCAATCCATATTATATAAATGGATCTTCAAGAGGAAGACATATGCTGATAGTAGTATTACTATCTACAAAGCTCGACTTGTCGCAGAAAGGTTTTCGACAAGTTCAAGGTGTTGACTACAATGAGATTTTCTCAACTGTAGCGATGCTTAAGTCTGTCCGAATCATGTTAGCAATTGCCACATTTTATGAAATCTGGCAAATGGATGTCAAAACTACATTCTTTAATGGATTTATTAAAGAAGAGTTGTATATGATGCAACCGAAGGTTTTGTCAATCCTAAAGGAGCTAACAAAATGTGCAAGCTCCAGTGATCCATCTATGGACTGGTGCAAGCATCTCGGAGTTGGAATAAGCGCTTTGATAGTGTGATCAAAGCATATGGTTTTATATGACTTTTGGAGAAGCCTGTATTTACAAGAAAGTGAGTGGGAGCACTACAGCATTTACGATAAGTATATGTGAATGACATATTGTTGATCGAAAATAATGTAGAATTATTCGCAAAGCATAAAGGAGTATTTGAAAGGAGTTTTTCAAAGAAGGACCTCGGTGAAGCTGCTTACAAATTGAGCATCAAGATCTATTGAGATAGATCAAAACGCTTGATAAGTTTTTCAATAAGTACATACCTTGTCAAGATTTTGAAGTAGTTCAAAATGGAACAGTCAAAGAAAAGTTCTTGCTGTGTTGCAAAGGTGTGAAATTGAGTAAGACTCAAATCCCGACCACAATGCAGAAAATAGAAAAGAGAATGAAAGTCATTCCCTATGCCTCACCATAGGTTCTATAAAGTATGCTATGCTATGTACCAGACCTATTGTATACCTTGCTCTGAATTTGGCAAGGAGTACAATAGTGATCTAGGAGTAGATCATCGGACATCGGTCAAGAACATCCTTAGTGAGGACTAAGGAAATATTTCTCGATTATGGAGGTGATAAAAGAGACCGTCGTAAAGAGTTACATCGATGCAAGCTTTTTACACTGATCCAGATGACTCTAAGTCTCAATCTGGATACATATTGTAAGTGGGAGCAATTAGCTAGAGTAGCCCGTGCGAGCATTGTAGACATAGAATATTTGCAAAATACATACGGCTCTGAATGTGATGCAGACCGTTGACTAAGCTTCTCTCACGAGCAAAACATGATCATCCCTTAGTACTCTTTGGGTGTTAATCACATAGCGATGTGAACTAGATTATTGACTCTAGTAAACCCTTTGGGTGTTGGTCACATGACGATGTGAACTATGGGTGTTAATCACATACAGATGTGAATATTAGTGTTGAATCACATGATGATGTGAACTAGATTATTGACTCTAGTGCAAGTGGGAGGCTGAAGGAAATATGCCCTAGAGGCAATAATAAAGTTATTATTTATTTCCTTATTTCATGATAAATGTTTATTATTCATGCTAGAATTGTATTAACCGGAAACATAATACATGTGTGAATACATAGACAAACATAGTGTCACTAGTATGCCTCTACTTGACTAGCTCGTTGAATCAAAGATGGTTAGGTTTCCTAGCCATAGACATGAGTTGTCATTTGATTAACGGGATCACATCATTAGGAGAATGATGTGATTGACATGACCCATTCCGTTAGCCTAGCACTTGATCGTTTAGTATGTTGCTATTGCTTCCTTCATGACTTATACATGTTCCTGTAACTATGAGATTATGCAACTCCGTTTACGGAGGAACACTTTGGTGCTACCAAACGTCACAACGTAATCGGGTGATTATAAAGGAGTACTACATGTGTCTCCAAAGGTACATGTTGGGTTGGCGTATTTGAGATTAGGTTTTGTCACTCCGATTGTCGGAGAGGTATCTCTGGGCCCTCTCGGTAATGCACATCACATAAGCCTTGCAAGCATTGCAACTAATAAGTTAGTTGTAAGATGATGTATTACGGACGAGTAAAGAGACTTGTCAGTGACGAGATTGAACTAGGTATTGGATACCGACGATCGAATCTCGGGCAAGTAACATACCGATGACAAAGGGAACAACGTATGTTGTTATGCGGTTTGACCGATAAAGATCTTCGTAGAATATGTAGAAGCCAATATGGGCATCCAGGTCCCGCTATTGTTTATTGACCGAGAATAGTTCTAGGTCATGTCTACATAGTTCTCGAACCCGTAGGGTCCGCACGCTTAACGTTTCGATGACAGTTTATTATGAGTTTATAAGTTATGATGTACCGAAGTTTGTTCGGAGTCCCGGATGTGATCACGGACATGACGAGGAGTCTCGAAATGGTCGAGACATAAAGATTGATATATTGGAAGCCTATGTTTGGACTTCGGAAAGGTTCTGGATGAAAATGGGATTTTACCGGAACCCCCCCGGGGGATCAATGGGCCTTGATGGGCCATAAGGGAGAAGAGGAGGGCCGGCCAGGGCAGGCCGCGCGCCCCCTCCCCCTCTAGTCCGAATAGGACAAGGAGAGGGGGGGCGGCGCCCCCCTCCCTCTTCCCCCTTCCCCAAGTCCTAGTCCAACTAGGAGAGGGGGGGGGGGAGTCCTACTCCCGGTGGGAGTAGGACTCCTCCAGGCGCGCCTCCCTAGGGCCGGCCGCACCCCCCTTGCTCCTTTATATACGGGGGCAGGGGGGCACCCCATGACACACAAGTTGATCTACGGATCGTTCCTTAGCCGTGTGCGGTGCCCCTCCACCATATTCCACCTCGGTCATATCGTCACGGAGTTTAGGCGAAGCCTGCGCCGGTAGAGCATCATCATCGTCACCACGCCGTCGTCTTGTGGAACTCATCCCCGACGCTTTGCTGGATCGGAGCCCGGGATCGTCATCGAGCTGAGCGTGTGCTGAACTCGGAGGTGCCGTCGTTCGGTACTTGGATCGGTCGGATCGTGAAGACGTCGACTACATCAACAGCGTTGTCATAACGCTTCGCTTCGGTCTATGAGGGTACGTGGACATACACTCTCCCCTCTCGTTGCTATGCCATCACCATGATCTTGCGTGTGCGTAGGAATTTTTTTGAAATTACTACGTTCCCCAACACCAACCAGGCCCACGCAAGACGAAAATGAGCTGTTTGGTTGCCTAGGTTGCACCCACGTCTCGACACGCACAGAACTTAAAGCCGTCCGGGGTCAGGCCCGCGAGCTACTATAGAATCGACAGTTTCTCCACAGCCAGGCTGAGCGCGACCACATGTGGCTCTTCGCTGCAGGCCTCGGGGAGCGCGGGAGACGGACGAGACGGCTCATAACTCCCTCCCTCTCTCGTGTCACCGCCCACTCCCTTTCACACCATGCTTCCTCACTCTCCTCTCCTCTCCTCTGATGAGTCGCCCGCAACCACGCCCTCCGTTGAACCCCATTAGCGTCAGCAACAACCCCATCCATGGGCGATGGGTTGCCGGCTTGGGGAATTCTGGCCACATTCGGGCTTTGCACGCACCGTCTCCTCTCTACACCAGGACACCTCGTCAGGCCAATGCAGTGTCGGCCGCTTCGGCTTCGCTGCCGTTTCCCAACCTGGTTGTCCTGGGTTCGGTGGCACCGCCGGAGGGGGCGGCGAACGCGTCATTTCTCGGAACCTCTGTGAGTGGGGTGTTTTTCTACCCCCCATCTAAGGATTTTCTCCGGGAAGCGCGGCAAGCACATGGACGACAAATCCATCCTCCTCAACCGCGTGCACGCCATCTCCTTTCCACCGGGGTTTTCTCCCTGGTCGGCGTACGCTCGAGCTCCACCTGCTCCGGTAAGAACCAAATATCCCCTCTACTCGTAGATTTGTAGGTTGGGGTTTTCATCATTAGCATGCCAATGAATCGATTGGGTTCGATTGGATTGGATTCGAATGTAGCATATAAGACCAGTGTGTTTGCTACTTTAGGTACTCGTACAAATGTAGCATGCTGCCAATGTCCTGTTACTAATCCATGTCAAATTACCTGACAAGGTGATGAAGACGGAGTGGGACAACGCTGGAGGAGGAGTCCATGTCGTTGCTAGCGCCGAGGCCACCATGGACTTCATCCCCATGACCTGCTGGCTCAAAAGGGTGAACCTGCCTGGTAGGGTCGCCTTCATGAGCCTGCCATGTTAAAGGGGACGAGCTCCTAAGACCGGCCACGAGGAGGGGCCCTGAGAGCCGCTTCACTTTTAAGTGCAAATCAGGGACATGGAGGATCTTGCCATGCTCGTCACCCTCCCAAGTTCATGGTGACGGAAATATGCCCTAGAGGCAATAATAAAGTTATTATTTATTTCCTCATATCATGATAAATGTTTATTATTCATGCTAGAATTGTATTAACCGGAAACATGATACATGTGTGAATACATAGACAAACTTAATGCCACTAGTATGCCTCTACTTGACTAGCTCATTAATCAAAGATGGTTATGTTTCCTAACCATAGACATGTGTTGTCATTTGATTAAAGAGATCACATCATTAGGAGAATGATGTGATTGACTTGACCCATTCCATTAGCCTAGCACTTGATCGTTTAGTATGTTGCTATTTGCTTTCTTCATAACTTATACAAAGTTCCTACAACTATGAGATTATGCAACTCCCGTTTACCGGAGGAACACTTTGTGTGCTACCAAACGTCACAACGTAACTGGGTGATTATAAAGGAGCTCTACAGGTGTCTCCAAAGGTAGATGTTGAGTTGGCGCATTTCGAGATTAGGTTTTGTCACTCCGATTGTCGGAGAGGTATCTCTGGGCCCTCTCGGTAATGCACATCACTATAAGCCTTGCAAGCAATGTGGCCAATGAGTTCGTTACGGAATGATGCATTACGTGACGAGTAAAGAGACTTGCCGGTAACGAGATTGAACTAGGTATTGGATACCGACGATCGAATCTCGGGCAAGTAACATACCGATGACAAAGGGAACAATGTATGTTATTATGCGGTTTGACCGATAAAGATCTTCGTAGAATATGTAGGAGCCAATATGAGCATCCAGGTTCCGATATTGGTTATTGACCGGAAATAGTTCTAGGTCATGTCTACATAGTTCTCGAACCCGTAGGGTCCGCACGCTTAAAGTTACGATGACAGTTTCATTATGAGTTTTATGTTTTGATGTACTGAAGGTTGTTTGGAGTCCCGGATGTGATCACGGACATGACGAGGAGTCTCGAAATGGTCGAGACATAAATATTGATATATTGGAAGCCTATATTTGGATATCGGAATTGTTCCGGGAGAAATCGGGATTTTTCCGGAGTACCGGGGGTTACCGGAACCCCCCTGGGGGTTAATGGGCCTACATGGGCCCTAAGGGAGAAGAGGAGGGCCGGCCAGGGCAGGCCACGCGCCCGCTCCCCCCTAGTACGAATAGGACACGGAAGGGGGGGGGGGCGGCGCCCCCCTTTCCTCTTTCTCCTTCCCCCTTTCCTTCTCCTACAAGGCAAGAGGGGGGAGTCCTACTCCCGGTGGGAGTAGGACTCCTCCAGGCGCACCCCTAGGGGCCGGCCGCACCTCCCCCTCCCTCCTTTATATACGGGGGTAGGGGGCACCCCATAACACACAAGTTGATCTTCGTGGTCGTTCCTTAGCCGTGTGCGGTGCCCCCCTCCACCATATTCCACCTCGGTCGTATCGTTGAGGTGCTTAGGCGAAGCCCTGCGTCGGTAGAACATCATCATCGCCACCACGCCGTCGTGCTGATGGAACTCATCCCCGACACCCTGCTGGATCGGAGTCCGGGGATCGTCATCGAGCTGAACGTGTGCTGAACTCGGAGGCGCCGTATGTTCGGTGCTTGGATCGGTCGGATTGTGAAGATGTACGACTACATCAACCGCGTTGTCATAACGCTTCCGCTTTCGGTCTACGAGGGTACGTGGACATACTCTCCCCTCTCGTTGCTATGCATCACCATGATCTTGCGTGTGCGTAGGTAAATTTTGAAATTACTCGTTCCCCAACAAAGGGCATCGAGCCAGGTTTTATGCGTAGATGTCATATGCACGAGTAGAACACAAGTGAGTTGTGGGCGATATAAGTCATCTTGCTTACCAAAGATGTCATACTTTGGTTCACGGTATTGTGAGATGAAGCGGCCGGACCGACATTACGCCGTGCGCTTCGCGAGACTGGTTTCACCGTTACGAGCACTCGTGCTTAAAGGTGGCTGGCGGGTGTCTGTCTCTCTCACTTTAGTTGAACCGAGTGTGGCTACGCCCGGTCCTTGCGAAGGTTATAACAACACTAACTTGACGAACTATCGTTGTGGTTTTGATGCGTAGGTAAGAACGGTTCTTGCTCAGCCCGTAGCAGCCACGTAAAATTTGCAACAACAAAGTAGAGGACGTCTAACTTGTTTTTGTAGGGCATGTTGTGATGTGATATGGTCAAGACGTGATGCTATATTTTATTGTATGAGATGATCATGTTTTGTAACGAAGTTATCGGCAATCGCAGGGAGCCATATGGTTGTCGCTTTATTGTATGAAATGCAAGCGCTACATAATTGCTTTACTTTATCACTAAGCGGTAGCGATAGTCGTAGAAGCAATAGATGGCGTAACGACAACGATGCTACGATGGAGATCAAAGTGTCGCGCCGGTGACGATGGTGATCACGACGATGCTTCGGAGATGGAGATCACAAGCACAAGATGATGATGGCCATATCATATCACTTATATTGATTGCATGTGATGTTTATCCTTTATGCATCTTATCTTGCTTTGATTGACGGTAGCATTTTAAGATGATCTCTCACTAAATTATCAAGAAGTGTTCTCCCTGAGTATGCACCGTCGTGAAAGTTCTTCGTGCTGAGACACCACATGATGATCGGGTGTGATAGGCTCTACGTTCAAATACAACGGGTGCAAAACAGTTGCACACGCAAAATACTAAGGTTAAACTTGACGAGCCTAGCATATACAGATATGGCCTCGGAACACAGAGACCAAAAGGTCGAGCGTGAATCATATAGTAGATATGATCAACATAGTGATGTTCACCATTGAAAACTACTCCATCTCACGTGATGATCGGACATGGTTTAGTTGATTTGGATCACGTGAACACTTAGATGACTAGATAGATGTCTGTCTAAGTGGGAGTTCTTAAGTAATATGATTAATTGAACTTAAATTTATCATGAACTTAGTACCTGATAGTATTTTTGCTTGTCTATGTTTGATGTAGATAGATGGCTCGTGCTGTTGTTCCGTTGAATTTTAATGCGTTCCTTGAGAAAGCTAAGTTGAAAGATGATGGTAGCAATTACACAGACTGGGTCCGTAACCTGAGGATTATCCTCATTGCTGCATAGAAGAATTACGTCCTGGAAGCACCGCTGGGTGCCAGGCCTGCTGCAGATGCAACTGACGACGTTAAGAACGTCTGGCAAAGCAAAGCTGATGACTATTCGATAGTTCAGTGTGCCATGCTTTACGGTTTGGAACCGGGTCTTCAACGACGTTTTGTATGTCATGGAGCATATGAGATGTTCCAGGAGTTGAAGTTAATATTTCAAGAAAATGCCCAGATTGAGAGATATGAAGTCTCCAATAAGTTCTATAGCTGTAAGATGGAGGAGAATAGTTCTGTCAGTGAACACATACTCAAAATGTCTGGGTATAATAATCACTTGATTCAACTGGGAGTTAATCTTCCTGATGATAGTGTCATTGACAGAATTCTTCAATTACTGCCACCAAGCTACAAGAGCTTCATGATGAACTATAATATGCAAGGGATGGACAAGACTATACCCGAGCTCTTCGCAATGCTAAAGGCTGCGGAGGTAGAAATCAAGAAGGAGCATCAAGTGTTGATGGTCAATAAGACCACCAGTTTCAAGAAAAAGGGCAAAGGTTAGAAGAAGGGGAACTTCAAGAAGAACAGCAAACAAGTTGCTGCTCAAGAGAAGAAACCCAAATCTAGACCTAAGCACGAGATCGAGTGCTTCTCTTAAGCGGACCGACACCGAAGCGGAACTGCCCCAAGTATTTGGCGGATAAGAAGGATGGCAAAGTGAACAAAGGTATATGTGATATACATGTTATTGATGTGTACCTTACTAATGTTCGCAGTAGCACCTGGGTATTTGATACTGGTTCTGTTGCTAATATTTGCAGCTCGAAACAGGGACTACGGAATAGGCGAAGATTGGCTAAGGACGAGGTGACGATGCGCGTGGGAAATGGTTCCAAAGTCGATGTGATCGCGGTCGGCACGCTACCTCTACATCTACCATTAGGATTAGTTTTAGACCTAAATAATTGTTATTTTGTGCCAGCGTTGAGCATGAACATTATATCTGGATCTTGTTTGATGCGAGACGGTTATTCATTTAAATCAGAGAATAATGGTTGTTCTATTTATATGAGTAATATCTTTTATGGTCATGCACACTTACAGAGTGGTCTATTTTTATTAAATCTCGATAGTAGTGATACACATATTCATAATGTTGAAGCCAAAAGATGCAGAATTAATAATGATAGTGCAACTTATTTGTGGCACTGCCGTTTAAGTCATATCGGTGTAAAGCGCATGAAGAAACTCCATACTGATGAACTTTTGGAATCACTTGATTACGAATCACTTGGTACTTGCTAACCGTGCCTCATGGGCAAGATGACTAAAACGCCGTTCTCCGGAACTATGGAGCGAGCAACTGATTTGTTAGGAATCATACATACTGATGTATGTGGTCCAATGAATGTCGAAGCTCGCGGCGGGTATCGTTATTTTCTCACCTTCACAGATGATTTGAGCAGATATGGGTATATCTACTTAATGAAACACAAGTCTGAAACATTTGAAAAGTTCAAAGAATTTCAGAGTGAAGTAGAAAATCATCGTAACAAGAAAATAGAATTTCTACGATCTGATCGTGGAGGAGAATATTTGAGTTACGAGTTTGGTTTACATTTCAAACAATGCGGAATAGTTTCGCAACTCACGCCACCCGGAACACCACAACGAAATGGTGTGTCCGAACGTCGAATCGTACTTTCTTCGGATATGGTGCGATCTATGATGTCTCTTCTTGATTTACCGCTATCGTTTTGGGGTTATGCTTTAGAGATGGCCGCATTCACGTTAAATAGGGCACCATCAAAATCCGTTGAGACGACGCCTTATGAACTGTGGTTTGGCAAGAAACCAAAGTTGTCGTTTCTTAAAGTTTGGGGCTGCGATGCTTATGTGAAGAAACTTCAACCAGATAAGCTCGAACCCAAATCGGAGAAATGTGTCTTCATAGGATACCCAAAAGAGACAATTGGGTACGCCTTCTATCACAGATTTGAGGGCAAGATTTTTGTTGCTAAATTCGGATCCTTTCTAGAGAAGGAGTTTCTCTCGAAAGAAGTGAGTGGGAGGAAAGTAGAACTTGATGAGGTAACTGTACCTGCTCCCTTATTGGAAAGTAGTTCATCACAAGAACTGGTTCCTGTGACAACTACACCAATTAGTGACGAAGCTAATGATATTGATCATGAATCTTCAGATCAAGTTTCTACTGAACCTCGTAGGTCTACAAGAATAAGATCCGCACCAGAGTGGTACGGTAATCCTGTTCTGAAAGTCATGTTACTTGACCATGGCGAACCTGCGAACTATGAGGAAGCAATGATGAGCCCAGATTCCGCAAAATGGCTTGAAGCCATGAAATCTGAGATAGGATCCATGTATGAGAACAAAGTATGGACTTTGGTTGACTTGCCCGATGATCGGCAAGCCATTGAGAATAAATGGATCTTCAAGAAGAATACTGACGCTGATGGTAATATAACTGTCTACAAAGCTCGACTTGTTGCAAAAGGTTTTCGACAAGTTCAAGGGGTTGACTACGATGAGACTTTCTCACCCGTAGTGATGCTTAAGTCTGTCCGAATCATGTTAGCAATCGCCGCATTTTATGATTATGAAATTTGGCAAATGGATGTAAAAACTGCATTCCTGAATGGATTTCTGGAAGAAGAGTTGTATATGATGCAACCGGAAGGTTTTATCGATCCAAAAGGTGCTAACAAAGTGTGCAAGCTCCAGCGATCCATTTATGGACTGGTGCAAGCATCTCGGAGTTGGAATAAACGCTTTGATAGTGTGATCAAAGCATATGGTTTTATACAGACTTTTGGAGAAGCCTGTATTTACAAGAAAGTTAGTGGGAGCTCTGTAGCATTTCTGATATTATATGTAGATGACATATTGTTAATTGGAAATGATATAGAATTTCTGGATAGCATAAAGGGATACTTAAATAAAAGTTTTTCAATGAAAGACCTCGGTGAAGCTGCTTACATATTGGGCATCAAGATCTATAGAGATAGATCAAGACGTTTAATTGGACTTTCACAAAGCACATACCTTGATAAAGTTTTGAAAAAGTTCAAAATGGATCAGGCAAAGAAAGGGTTCTTGCCTGTATTGCAAGGTGTGAAGTTGAGTCAGACTCAATGCCCGACCAAAGCAGAAGATAGAGAGAAAATGAAAGATGTTCCCTATGCTTCAGCCATAGGCTCTATCATGTATGGAATGCTGTGTACCAGACCAGATGTATGCTTAGCAGTAAGTTTAGCAGGGAGGTACCAAAGTAATCCAGGAGTGGATCACTGGATAGCGGTCAAGAACATCCCGAAATACCGAAAAGGACTAAGGATATGTTTCTCGTTTATGGAGGTGACAAAGAGCTAGTCGTAAATGGTTACGTCGATGCAAGCTTTGACACTGATCCGGACGATTCTAAATCGCAAACCGGATACGTGTTTTTATTAAACGGTGGAGCTGTAAGTTGGTGCAGTTCTAAACAAAGCGTCGTGGCGGGATCTACATGCGAATCGGAGTACATAGCTGCTTCGGAAGCAACAAATGAAGGAGTCTGGATGAAGGAGTTCATTTCCGATCTAGGTGTCATACCTAGTGCATCGGGACCAATGAAGATCTTCTGTGACAATACTAGTGCAATTGCCTTGGCAAAGGAATCCAGATTTCACAAGAGGACCAAGCACATCAAGAGACGCTTCAATTCCATCCGGGACCAAGTCCAGGTGGGAGACATAGAGATTTGCAAGATACATACGGATCTGAATGTAGCAGCCCGTTGACTAAGCCTCTTCCACGAGCAAAACATGATCAGCACCAAGACTCCATGGGTGTTAGAATCATTACTGTGTAATCTAGATTATTGACTCTAGTGCAAGTGGGAGACTGAAGGAAATATGCCCTAGAGGCAATAATAAAGTTATTATTTATTTCCTCATATCATGATAAATGTTTATGATTCATGCTAGAATTGTATTAACCGGAAACATGATACATGTGTGAATACATAGACAAACTTAATGTCACTAGTATGCCTCTACTTGACTAGCTCATTAACCAAAGATGGTTATGTTTCCTACCCATAGACATGTGTTGTCATTTGATTAAAGAGATCACATCATTAGGAGAATGATGTGAGTGACTTGACCCATTCCGTTAGCCTAGCACTTGATCGTTTAGTATGTTGCTATTTCCTTTCTTCATAACTTATACAAAGTTCCTACAATTATGAGATTATGCAACTCCCGTTTACCGGAGGAACACTTTGTGTGCTACCAAACGTCACAACGCGAATCGGGTGATTATAAAGGAGCTCTACAGTGTCTCCAAAGGTAGATGTTGAGTTGGCGTATTTCGAGATTAGGTTTTGTCACTCCGATTGTCGGAGAGGTATCTCTGGGCCCTCTCGGTAATGCACATCACTATAAGCCTTGCAAGCAATGTGGCCAATGAGTTGGTTACGGAATGATGCATTACGTAACGAGTAAAGAGACTTGCCGGTAACGAGATTGTACTAGGTATTGGATACCGACGATCGAATCTCGGGCAAGTAACATACCAATGACAAAGGGAACAACGTATGTTGTTATGCGGTTTGACCGATAAAGATCTTCGTAGAATATGTAGGAGCCAATATGAGCATCTAGGTTCCGTTATTGGTTATTGACCGGAAATAGTTCTAGGTCATGTCTACATAGTTCTCGAACCCGTAGGGTCCGCACGCTTAAAGTTACGATGACAGTTTCATTATGAGTTTTATGTTTTGATGTACCGAAGGTTGTTCGGAGTCCCGGATGTGATCATGGACATGACGAGGAGTATCGAAATGGTTGAGACATAAAGATTGATATATTGGAAGCCTATATTTGGATATCGGAATTGTTCCGGGAGAAATCGGGATTTTTCCGGAGTACCGGGGGGTTAACGGAACCCCCCCGGGGGTTAATGGGCCTACATGGGCCCTAAGGGAGAAGAGGAGGGCCGGCCAGGGCAGGCCGCGCCCCCCCTCCTCCGTAGTCCAAATATGACAAGGAAGGGGGGGGGGGCGCCCCCCTTTCCTCTTTCTCCTTCCCCCTTTCCTTCTCCTACAAGGCAAGAGGGGGGAGTCCTACTCCCGGTGGGAGTAGGACTCCTCCAGGCGCACCCCTAGGGGCCGGCCACACCTCCTCTCTCCCTCCTTTATATACGGGGGCAGGGGGGCACCCCATAACACACAAGTTGATCTTCGTGATCGTTCCTTAGCCGTGTGCGGTGCCCCCGCGCCCCTCCACCATATTCCACCTCGGTCGTATTGTTGCGGTGCTTAGGCGAAGCTCTGCGTCGGTAGAACATCATCATCGTCACCACGCCGTCGTGCTGACGGAACTCATCCCCGACACCCTGCTGGATCGGAGTCCGGGGATCGTCATCGAGCTGAACGTGTGCTGAACTCGGAGGCGCCGTACGTTCGGTGCTTGGATCGGTCGGATCGTGAAGACGTACGACTACATCAACCGCGTTGTCATAACGCTTCCGCTTTTGGTCTACGAGGGTACGTGGACATACTCTCCCCTCTCGTTGCTATGCATCACCATGATCTTGCGTGTGCGTAGGAAAATTTTGAAATTACTACGTTCCCCCAACACGTGGAGGTCATGAAGGAGTGGCCGTCGGACAGGCTCCCGCGTGTTGTCAGGCTCGCGGCGAATAAGTGGTGAGGTCCAGAACTTCGGGGGGCACATGGTGCTTGGTCGGGGTTGGCAGTACTTCTGTCACCGCCACAGGATCGTCCCCGGCAACCTCGTCGTGCTGCACATCTCCGGCCTAGTCCCCAAGGTCCAAATCTACAACCACGACAGCTCCATCGGGTGTAGGGTGTGTTGCAGCAGGCACAACTTGATGGAAATATTCCCTAGAGGCAATAATAAAATGGTTATTATTATATTTCCTTAATCATGATAAAGGTTTATTATTCATGCTAGAATTGTATTGACCGGAAACTTAAATACATGTGTGGATACATAAACAAATATCATGTCCCTAGTGAGCCTCTACTAGACTAGCTCGTTGATCAAAGATGGTTAAGGTTTCCTAACCATAGACATGTGTTGTCACTTGATAACGGGATCACATCATTAGGAGAATGATGTGATGGACAAGACCCATCCGTTAGCTTAGCATATGATCGTTCAGTTTATTGCTATTGCTTTCTTAATGTCAAATACATAATCCTTCGACTATGTTTAGATCATGCAACTCCCAAATACCGGAGGAATACCTTGTGTGCTATCAAACGTCGCAACGTAACTGGGTGATCATAAAGATTCTCTACAGGTATCTCCGAAGGTGTTTGTTCAGTTGGCATGGATCGAGATTAGGATTTGTCACTCCGTGTATCGGAGATGTATCTCTGGGCCCTCTCGGTAATACACACCACAAGAAGCTTGCAAGCGAAGTGACTAAGGAGTTAGTTATGAGATGATGTATTACAGAATGAGTAAAGAGACCTGCCGGTAACGAGATTGAACTAGGTATGAACATACCGATAGACAAAGGGAATTACGTATATTGTCGTAAGGTTCAACCGATAAAGATCTTCGTAGAATATGTAGGAACCAATATGGGCATCCAGGTTCCGCTATTGGTTATTGACCGGAGAGGTGTCTCGGTCATGTCTACATAGTTCTCGAACCCGCAGGGTCCGCACGCTTAACGTTTGTTGATGATATAGTGTTATATGAGTTATATGATTTGGTGATCGAATGTTGTTCGGAGTCCTGGATGAGATCACAGACATGATGAGGAGCTCTGTAATGGTCCGAAGGTAAAGATCGATATATAGGATGATGATATTTGGACACCGAAAGAGTTTCAGGAGGTACCGGGTAGTCATCAGATCACCAGAAGGGGTTCCGGCAAGCCCTGTGAGGCTATTTTGGCTTAATGGGCCAAAGGGGGGAACACAGCAGCCCACAAGGGGCTGGTGCGCCCCTCTCCCCGGCCGCCGACCCTAGGGGAAGGAAAGGGGGAGGGTTGGCCCCTCATGCTTTTCCCTCCTCATGAGAGAAAGGAAGGGGGCGCCACCTCCCCCTGCCTTCCTCCCATGCACAAACAAGGAAAAGGGAGGCAGCCAAGGGCAGGTGCCCAAGGGGGATTCGGCAACCCTTGGGGTGCCTCCTGGCTGCCTCCCTTCTCCCCCACCTATATAGATGTGGGGAGGGGCCCACACAAGGACCACGACAATCTCTTAGCCGTGTGCAGCGCCCCTCTCCAGTTTCGTCCCTCGTCCATATTTTCGTAGTGCTTAGGTGAGGCTGTGCAGAGATAGCATCACCACCACCATCACCACGCCGTCGTGCTACGGGAACTCATCCACTACTTCGCCCGTCTTGATGGATCAAGAAGGCGAGGACGTCACCGAGCTGAACGTGTGCTGAACGCAGAGGTGCCGTACGTTCGGTTGGATCGTGAAGAAGTTCGACTACATCAACCGCGCTAATAAATGTTTCCGCTTACAGTTTATGAGGGTACGTAGACACACTCTCCCCTCTCGTTACTATGCATCTCCATGGATAGATCTTGCGTGTGAGTAGATTTTTTTGTTTTCCATGCAGTGTTTCCATCACAACTGCATTGGTGATCTTGCTTTCGCTCTCTGAACTTGTTAGTATGAACTTGTAGTTAGTTTGCTGCGGTGACTATAGAACTTGCTGTGAACTTGTTAATGTTTTGTCCAGGATTCAGCACCCTGTGGTGAAGTAGGGGGCATGGGATGCCCCTGCTGCCTTTGAACTTATGCTTGTTAGCAGTATGCCTGTTTAGTTGCTTGTTTATCTGCTGTGAGGTATTGTTTACCTGCTAGTTTATGTGTTGTTAGTGCTCTGCCTGTTATTGTGCTGCTAATGTGGTGGTAAGGCCATCACATTTGAATGGGGGTGAGCAGAACACAAACGTGTATGTAGCCAAACAGGTATGCGTGCGGGACGAGGTTCTTGTCTACCACTACTGTAGGGCCGTCAGAGGTTCTGGAGCATTCGCCCATTTCATCAGCACCATCGACTGCACCTTCGCAACGGTGAAGAGCAGGAAGAACACCACTTGCAAAAAGCTCGTTGACATCCAGAAGCAATACAAGATCATCGACAACGAGCAGGAGAAGGACTCCGTGGTTGACCTTGTCGCGGCCATCATTGACCCCTGCTACACCAACATGAAAGAAGATGTATACATGACAGACTTGAACAGGTGGGAGATACCTATGAATCTAGCCTACATCACCTACGCGACCAAGGACGCATACACATGCTATGACATGTACAAGCGGATCTTGAACATGAGGGCGTGTCTGCTTCCCATAACTGAGGAGTACACGGACAACCGCAGCATCATGATCAAGCGTGTCAAAAAGATCTAGATGGTGTACTATGTCTGTTTAAGCACCTTTATCATGTTAGTGTTTCATGCATTAGCCTATGTGTCATAATTATCTGTTTTATTCGAAATATTTCGTCTAAGAACCCATTAACCTGTTTTCTTTTCATTTTTTGAGTGGCTATTTGCTTTTTTAGGGGTAAGTGGCTATTTGCTTATGTATGTAACTTGTTCACTAGGCTACCGTGTTTCCTTTTTTAAGGTCAGTAGGTATCAACCGGGCCATGGCTGCCCCGTGCAGGTTTCTTTTCTTAGGACATCAGTGGCCCATCCGGCACCCGAACAAGTCAACCCTCGTATTCCGCTCCGTTCGTGTCTTCCCCAGCTCCGGTTGGTTCCGGTCGGAGGTCTCAACTTCGTCCTCCGCGTTGGTGCTCTCACAGCGGCGCCGCCTTCTGTCGTTCTCAAGAAGGTCATTAAATGAGAGAAATCGGGAGATGACCGTGCATGGAGAGGCGGACAGTCCGGGTCCACCAGGCCCATGGCCTAGGTTTTGTTGTTTGACATGCATAGCCCATCGTACAAACACAGTTCATCCAGCAGGTATCAAGCGGCCTCTGGGCCGCCCAGCCTATCCTGTTTTATAACATAAGCAGCCCAATTATGTTTGTTTTTTCTAGACAACGCACTGTTCAGTTCTATTTTTCTATAAGAATGCCAAACTGAACCTACGTTGTCATTTTATAATAGTATTTATATTTATATTTATTTACACACACACATATCTTGATCTTTAGCTAATAATAAAGGACGAAGGCTTTCATAGTTCTCCATACGTCGCCTCTTTATATATACGCTAATTTTATTTTAATCGTAAAGATTGACGGCTAATACTTAAGAATAATTTACACACATGTAAGGGAAAAAAACAAACAAATTACGCGGAACAAAGTCTGCACGTTCGGCCTGATGAAAAAAAAGGAAAAAAAATGAAGGACGACGATAACTGCCACACGTGTGGTATATTCGATATGCGCCCACACACCTTGTGGTGTGAGCAGGAGGCAGCCCACACGGGTTATGTGTGGGCGGACAATAGAATTGCCCACACTTGTGGGCGCGGCTACTTCGTGCCACACGCCCAACAAGTACTACTCATCTCCACCCCATGCGTGTGGCACGAAGCAAAAAATGCCCTCACGTCCTGGCGCAGCTACGTTAGGTACCCTGCGGGGTGACGATTTAGTTGCCATCCTGGTTGGCAGATGTAGTTATCCGGGATGGCAAGTGTAGTTGTAAAAGCATGGCAACTCTATCTGTTTTGATTAACTATAGTTGCCATGTCTAATTTATGATAGTTGCCGCGTGTAATCAAACCGTAGTTGCCGTGTGTGATTAACTACTTGCCACATATGGTCAAAACAGAAGTTGCCACGTGTGTTTACCTAGTTTCCATGTGTGGTCCAACCATAGTTGCCATGTATTGTTAATCACAGTTGCCATGTGTGTTTATCTGGTTGCCACGTACGCGCAACTGCAGTTGCCGTGTAGCAAAGAATCACAGTTGCCATGTGTGTGTACCGAGTTGCCACGTTCGCGTAACTGCAGTTGCCGTGTAGCAAAGAATCACAGTTGTCATGTGTGTGTACCGAGTTGCCATGTTCGCGTAACCGCAGTTGCCATCCACAAGGTAGGAGTGTCGTGTGGGCGAAAAGAAGTTCGCCCACACAGGTATGACCTAGGTGGTGGCTGTGTGAGCGAAAAACAGTTCGCCCACACAGCGCAGCTGGCAAACAGTATGGTGCGGGGGTGTGGGCAAACTCTCCAATGCCCACACACCAGCCCCGTCCTACATGGCACACCAAATCCACCTTTTCGTGTCAAGATTCGTGCAAAAGACAGTGAACGACAATCCAGGCGTGTGGGCGAGTTGGGTAATGCCCACACATGTGGGCGTTAGTGTTTTCAAAGACGAACATCACACGTCTTGCTGGATATAAAAAGGAAAGTACTCTTTACAACTCGGATTGGAATCCTTCGCCATGAAAAATCCCTTTCTTAATCTCACATCTCTCTTCGGATCTATTTTAGAAGAAAAGGAGGTCATGGTAGGTTGTGGACTAGCTACCTCTGTGCGAGGGATATGGCCTGGCGTAGGTGTCGTCGGCCCCAGGTCTCGATACGGAGTTGATCGTGGAGATTGTGCGACAACCCCCTCTTACTCGCTTCAATCTTCTCTCTGATGCATCAGATAAAATCCCTCTCTCGTCCACTCAAGGTTCCGTCGATGAGGTGGATCGGCAGCGAGCCCCTAGCGGATGGTGCGGTCGCGCCCTTTCTCTGCAGTGCCGACGTACTCGAACATGGCGGCGTGATGGCCACAATGTTGTCCAATAATGAACTGCAGCGAGGGCAGGCGGAGGCGCCCAACAAGGAGCTGCAGGCGGAGGAGATGGCCGCGTGGTCGATCAATGTCAGCTACATGCTGCATGAGGCCACGATGGCCGGCTCGAGTTCCCTGAGTCGGGCAGGGCCAGCGGGTACGCCACAACTGGCTACCAACGCCTCCGTACGTCCACGGCAGCTGCCATGCCTATCCCAATGGCCAGGAGCCCACGACCTCCCGCCGTTGGTTTTGAGTACCGATTGTACAGTTCCAGATTTCTGCTGCTGGTTTGGGTATAATTATGCTACGTGATTACTTCCTCTTTGTAGCCGTCCTTGAAAGGACTTCTATGGAAATCATGGAGCAGATCGTTTACGAAGTGTTCATGGGGACTTGGTGTTCATCCAGATTCAACACAACCAGAGTGCATGGCTGACACCGGCAGGCGGAAGGATTCCACCACCGTGGAGAACATGAACCGCGAGGGCATCCATGCTAGACTACTTCTTTATCGGAAAAATTGCCAGACTACATCCGACGATGCGAGGCGCTGGTGCAGTTGACATGTACAAGGGTGCCGACGCTTGACAGGGACGAGAGCACAGAAGAGGTTGCCCCCTTTGAACCCGATTAGAGCATGCCACGCCGACCCACGGATCAGGCTGCCATCGTCGAACCAGGCCAACCACGATAGTGCATGGACAAGGGCGCCGCAATCGAACCCGGTTTGGCAGCGGGCATGCTGAGTGCGTGAAGCCGTGGAGTACCAAGGTGCAGCCAACGTGCATTGTACACCCGAGGGGTAATGCTCGGCCATGGCGATGTTCCGATGGAAGCTATCACGCTATAAGCTGCACGTTGCACATCCGCATGGTGATCATGCACGCATACGCTCTCGTAGCCAGGTGCGGTCGCATGAGGTCCTGGGCAGCGTAGATATACAATGAGCATGCATGTAGTACGCACAAGGCATCAGCCTGACTGACAGTTCTTTTGTGGGAAGAGCCTGACAGATAGTTGTAGCTCCTCAACTGATCTATGTCTAAAGTTTCAAAGCAAGGATCAATATGCAAGTAAAAAAATCAAGGATCAATATGGCAGCCAGATTACACTGCTAAAATTTCAATTTGATCTGACCGATGTTGCTTGTTTGTCCAGCTATTTTGTAGCAAGGTACAAACAGACATGCCTCATGCTTAGGCATTTGACATGAGCGATGGAAATTTAATGCAGAAACTCAATGAGACCATGACTAATTACCGTGGCATGCAATTAGTGGCTACTGCATTCTATTGATCATGCATAGAGCCACAGTGGGGAGCTTCTTTTTTTTTTGAAAATACAGTGGGAAGCTTCTGTTCCATGGAAGAACTATGAGTGCAAGTGGACCAAAAAACACACAAAACAGTGGGCTAACTATAGTCCCGTGGAGGTCCTAGCTGCAGACTGCGTACTCACCAAGTCAGTAGAGCACTGCTTGCTATGGAGGCTCATTGACATTTGCCACATATGGTAAAATTTTAAGCAGATCCTATTGTTTTACTTCAGTCTTCCTACTCTTCTTTTTCATATATCCTTCTATTTTCGGCCATGATATAGGAGCACACAATAAAGTTATTCTGATATGCTTGGCTCGACACCTTCTTAGGGTCATCATATAGATATGAGTAATTAAGTGTTTAATTTTATCTAATTTGATTTAGATCGAGGGCCTAAAACATCCTGCAGTTTTACAACAAAAATTGGACTGGTCTCTCATGTCTAATATTACTCCCTCCCTTTCTTTCTACTTTGCATATAAAATTTGATCAAAGTCAAAATAAACAAAGTTTGACCAAATTTATATAAAAATATATTAACATCTACGATACCAAAGTTATATGGTATGAAAATTAATTTTGTGATGCATCTAATAATATTGATTTCATATTGTGAATATTGATATTTTTTTCTATAAAGTTAGTCAAACATTAAAAAGTTTGACTTTGACTAAATTTTTTATGCAAACTAAAATGAAATGGAGGAAGTATATCTTAATTTCTTAAATAAGTAAGATATTTCACATAGACAATTCTTTAGTTGACAAAACTGTGAATCAACAAAGGAATGGCGCGGCATGGGTCAAAGCCTTTACCCTTTTTATGCTTCTCAATGTTAGTCCACAAGGAGTATAGATTGATTGACGCTCTTGCCTAACATGCTGAATTCTACACATGAAAAAGCATCACCTCGATGGTCAATTCTAGACATGAAAAAGCATCACCTAGAGGGTCTGAAAATTAAGGCATTATAATTCAACACTTTTAATGTAGCATGGAGTTAGTATGAGGTATATTTGATGCCTAAAAGATAGGAAAATAGATGCCTTGTGTAAGGATCTGAAGGAGAACTGCGGGATGGGATTGGATTTGGAGGATGATTGACGCTTAGGTTTGTTGTGCATACATGGCTGAAGTGGTGGACCACGATCAAATATAATAATTCATTATTTGTGTAATCTCTAGAAGTAGCATAAATCTGCCATTATTTATCAGCTTGATCAATAAGTTATTCTTTATAGGCCAATTTCACATCCATACCTAAATAGTATCATTTTTTGATTAGTAAGGATTACCGTTGCATCTTGATAGTGGCATGGCTTGCCAGTAGTTTCAGACCAAAGGGAAGATAAAGTTGGAACCTACAAATTGATACCGCTGATAGGTAAACTCTCGATTACCACACAAATTCTTAGTTTTATTTTATACCCGTTGCAACGCACGGGGCCTTTTGCTATAGTGTGCGTGTGTGTATATATATAGGGATTGACTATTCGTCACTCTGGGTGAGGAATAGTTATTCTTCACCCCCTCTATTTTACTATCAATGCACCATAATTTTACGTTCCATAAGTTTTATCTTATTTTTGACGTAAAAATAACCCGTAAGAAAATATATAATCGTTGTAAAAAATATTTTATGTTACGTAAAATTACAAACGTAAAAGCATAGTGTAAAATGTACATAAACTACAAATTTTCTTATCTTACGACCTATATTTTTATTTTTATGCCAAATTTTACGTAGTGAATCAATAGAAATGTAACTATTTGAATTCCAATGTAATTTAGTTATGAAGTGATCATAAGATTACCTCGGGTGAAGAATAACTTATTTTGCACCCTGGATGATGACTATATATATATATATATATATATATATATATACAGATGGTCTATTCTGTTAATATTAGCAGAATAACTATTCTGATAACACTTCCGCACTGCACGCTGAACGCAAGTGCACTGCATCTTCTTGACGCCGGGCACTACAATGCTTTCATGGGAGAACTGCTTCATTTTCTGGTGTTCTGCCCACGTTTTCTGTGTGGAATCGGGTGTTGCGGGATGATTCAGTTTGTGTCTGCATTTCATTTTAGCTTTATTCTTTCTAATTTACAGGAAAATCTACTAAAGTGCTTGCAAATCGAGGGATTTGGCGGACGAGCTTCTCTCTGTTCGTTCCTGTTCATGTCAGATGCGATTTTTTTGTGGCCGGATGTTATTTTTAGTAGGAATTCTTTGGTTACGTTCGTTTTAATCGGTCCATTCACTCTATAATTTGTTAATTTTTAAGAGTTAGTTTTCAATCTTTTGTTATTTTGATTGTCGCGGCGGGTGAGCTTCGTCCGCTCCTCTGTTCTTGTCGAGTTTTTTGATTTTGCTCGTCCATGCGTGTTTGAATATTGTAATTACTGTTGCTATAGGTTTGAGTTCATTGTATTGCGGGTATAATTGTCATTTTTTGAATCGCATTCTTGAAATGAAAGCTGACGATGTTCGTGTCGTTGCCGTGTCTTCCGTGTAAATTTTTCGGGGGTATTTTTCTATAGTTTAGTGGCTGTACAATTTTTAGGCTAGTTATGGAATTGCGAGTGAAATTGGCACCTCTGTTAGTCTATCACATGTCCGCAGTTTTACTGGTTTAATTTTATTTTTTGTGGTCGTGGCATACGTTGTAGTGCACTGCATTTTCTTTGGTAGTGTACTTCGTTGTAGCTGCATTACAGTGGTTATGTCTGCTTATGAGATTTCACCTTTTCTTAGACTGCATTCTGTGTTCTAGATGATTGCATAATATGCATTTCCGTACTGCATTAGCAGTGTTGTTAATGTTGAATTCTGCTATTAGGATGGATGGTCTATTATATGCTTTTGTTAGCTGAATAAAAATTATAAGAATTTTTTTGAACTGCATACTATGACTATTGTTCTTGAACATGATATGTTAACTGCAATGTCTCGACCATTTTGCATTTCATTGTTACTGTTCGGAGGGCTGCTTTTTTTATTATTAGTACCACACTATGTGCTTGAAGAGAACTGCATTACTGCCAACAACAACTTTGTCTAAAAAGGATGATAAATGAGGCAGTTGAGGTTGCATACATTAAATAGGTATCGTTCAAATTGTCTGATGGACATAGTTTTAAAAGCATACAGCATAACCAAAGCATTAGAAATATTGGTTGCTTCATATTAGACAGCCTAGAGTGCAAATATTGTAAACTTGATGGAGTCTTCTTCTTTGTAGAAAAACACCATGGCCACTTCTCCAAGATCAAAGCCATTCTGGGAGACAAAATGTTTCCAACCAGTAGTTTTGTTGATGCAGTCTTCAGAGTCGATGTGGTAGTCAGCTTGCATGTCTGCATACCCATTCTTGTGTTCTGTTTCCAAAGTAACCTTCCTTGAACTCGAAGCATGAAATTTTATTGTGGATGGCAGTTTCTGCATATTGGAATCGGTGGAAAAAGAATTTTATAAGTAAACAACAAATGTTTTTCTTTTATACTTAGTATGATCTGTTTATGTTGACTTAAATAGTTACATATATATGAATGCTATTTTCTAAAGTAGTTCCAATGTATGAACAAACTTATATACGCAATTGACCTCTAGTTTTACTGGGATGTATATTATACTGCAACATGCTTGCACTGCAATGTCAGTAATAGTGTACTTCTCCAGCATGTTAAGATAACTGCAATGCTTATCTACTGACCCTTTTTTTGTTTGTGTGTTGGGAATCTGATCTAACTAGTGTCGATACCTGGCGTGGTACTGAAGAAAGATAAGTGGAAGCACCTAGTCTTAATAGCTAACAAATCTGAACAACAATACAAATTCTGTTTTGTATTTTTACTGATACTACTGAACAAATTGATTGAACTATATATTCAGATGTATATTTGCAGGCTAAATTATGTCCAAAATTGTGAGGGGAAAAACATACCCAACTTTCCTGGAGATCTGCGGTTGTGAGGCGATGAAGAAATGGCGCACGAAACCCCCTGTTGGGTATCATCAGGCACCCGAGCATGCTTGGCCACTCGGTGTGTGTGAGCTCTAGACCTTCTGCGTACACGCATGTGTCCGCTACCGGCGCCATCCTTGCCAAGCACCCGCACTTACAGTCCATGGCGGGTTCAGTGGAATTATAGAGAAGAGCGGTGGATGGGATGAACCCTAGATCTACGATTTGAAGAAAATGAGGAACTGGGGGGGGGGGGAGTTGTGTTAGTCTGTAGCACGAATGGATAAGTTTTTATGCAACCAATTGAGCAATTGGAGTAATAAATGGTGCGGTTGATGTTAGGGGGTGGATTGGTTCTGATTCAGTGTACACGAATGCATTTAAGAAGCAACAGGACTGCTTACTTGAAAATAGCAAACTGCATTGTCATATCACGACGAACTGCGAAGCGTGGCTGGGCCTGTGTTTGTGTATGGTATGTAGGATTTTTTTTAATTTTCAGTGGCCTCTTTTTTTTGTTGGCCCTGTGTTCGGGTAGTGAAGATGCAATTGTGCCCAAGTCGGCCTGTGAGCACGGCTAGTTCTCGGTGCGGTGTGTGTGGTCTAATGTTTAGTCCCACCTCGCCCGCGGAAGGCGCGCCCGACATGTTTATAAGCGCTGGCGAGGCCGCTGTATCGAACTCCTCTTGTTACGTATTTGGGCGCTTATGCACGGCGCTCGCAACTGTATGCTCCTTGACCTGTGGGCCCATGTGTGGCCGGCCCCATGCATTGTGACTCAGAACGACTCGCCTTCTATGGGCCAGACCTATTACGAGACTGGCTGGGGCCGGTAGCACCTGGGTGGTCAATTTTTTTATTTGTATTTTTCTGTCTTAGGTGTTTTTTCAGTGTCGGGCGTGCCTTTGCATTGATCGTGGTTCTGATCGCATGTGCACGCATTCCGCATCGCACGCGTCTGATTCTCATTTTTTGTTTCCGTGTTTTTGGTATTATGTAATCTTTTTTCCGAATGTATGGGAGTGCACTGCTTAGTAAATCATACGCGTAATGCATTGATTATGGTTCTGTACTGCACGTTCATATATTTCTGCACTACATTGATTATTTACGTGTTTGCGTTTTTATTTTTGTGTTTTTTGCTCTTATGTATTCTTTTTTCAAATTTAGGTTCGTGCACTGCTTTGTTGGTTATGTTAAAACCTCATTTGACATAGTTTGTACTGCATTCGTACACAATTTGCACTGCATGCGTACTTGGGCTGCCTATCTTTAAGAAAAAGCCCATAGGCCGGTATGGACCTCAAAAAATAAGTTGAAACCACTATCTCCGTATGTCGTGGGCTACGTATGTTAAAATACAAAACCTAGGCCTAGCTGATACTTGTTCGCCCTCTGGAAAAAAAATGATACCAGATGCCCGAGCGAACTGGATTAAAGAGGGGGTCGGCGGCACGACTGAAGAAGCACATCATGAGCAATTTTTTCTTCTTCAGTGGATGGCTCTCGATAGCGTTTTTTTACTTGCCTCTGCACCATACAACTTGCATTTTTAGCCTCCCAGTCCGTCGTGGTGGACCAGGAGCCCATTTGCTGGGCGGGCCAACCTATAGAAACCAACACTCAATTTTTCATCAAGCCCCAAAAACAACGCAGTACTATGTTTGTTTTGAGGCCGAAAACATTACGGCAGGGGTTGAGCGGGGGAGAGGGAAAGACAGAGTAATAAAAAGATTAAAAAGAGTTGATGCGCCGTTGCTACCCTAACAAAGCAGGTGCAATTCTTCTCGGGAAGAAGGTGTGCCGATGACACCCACACGTCACATACCCCACAATAGGCATACTAACAAGTTCACACACAAATACAACAGAAAAGGTAAACATTCGTATCAAACTCAGGTTCACAGGACACACTCATATTCATAGCCAACATTCACTATCAACAACTCAAAAGATTCATATATACACAAGCTCATCATATCTATGCATCCAAATGATTGATAGATCACACGACAATATTCATGCATAATTCATAAAAAGATTCAGATATACACATGTTCAGTATGTTTATGCATCCAAATGATTGAGATCACAGCCAATATGATCCATGGACAAACTTTAATTACCTAGGGTACAGACAGGTAAATGGTGTTCAGTCGGAGGTACTTCTTGCTAAAATTAGTTCTTGTACGAGTAAACTTTCGAGTACATAAGAGGCAGCACAAACAATCTGAACTTTGCTTGTAGGTTTATCCTCAAATAGTGGCCTCATGCCGAGCGAGGTTTGAGCAACTTGGCCACTACTTTCATCCAACTAGTTTACTGGCTCATCTTGGTCCTGTAGCTCGCCAAAATTCTACATTGCAGACGAGAAAGGAGGCGGTTGAGAAAATGAACCACCCAAATTTTTGTGCAGTTCAACTGAAATGGAGCATCTCACAGCGTCTGAGATCGATTAAGTGCCACATGAATATACGCGTCAACCAACTTGTCTGGAATCTTTAGACTCCATGCCATACAGTTCGCTACCATATCTGCCGATAACCAAAAGGCACAAGTTGGGACCAAAGACTGGACTGTTTTCTTCTGGGCTATGCACCAAGAAATATTTTTGGCGTTCAATCTCCTAATACTTGGGAGTTTGACAACTGGTTGACGTCGGTTGATACTCGAATGAATATAGGCACTTCTTGTCAACATCGATGCTTGTCTGAGTGAACTTTCGAGTACATGGCAGCATCATAAGTATCTGTCCATCTGATCATTTTGTGCAATTCTACTGAAATCACCCAATGCAATGATTTGCCTGCGAGTTCAGGCTCCAAGTTACTCCTTTATAAAATTGATAAACAGTAGCACAATACCAAATTACCAATACATGACAAGCACAATAATCAGGATAAAGACCAGTACCAACCTGTGTGAGGTAGCATATCAATTACTACTTCCTTTAAATGGAAGCCGAGATAAGCGAAGCGACTGACAGCGAAGGAAGAAAGCAAGCCAAGATTAGCGACTAACGGGAAAGGACGGAAGCTGTCAAGGCAATGAAGCACCCAAAGTTTTTGTGCAGTTCCACCAAAATCGAGCATCCCTGTTGGCACATATATTGAGAGAGTGAGATTACTGTAATAGTGGGACTAGTTGATGAAACATACACTAACAAATAGAAGCACCCTCATTATCTTAATGGGTAAAGTTAGCAACATAGTAGTCTTGCTTAAAGAGAGGTATTAGTTTATTTAATCAATGCCAATTAGCTCAACACTCAAAGCATTGCCATTTATCATAGGTTGCAAAACTTTAACGTGCAAAGATAAAGGAGTTTCTCATGACAGTACGATACAAATAGAGATGACAACAAACTAATATGGATGAAGGCCTTAGGCCCGTACCAACCTGAGAAAAAAAGCTTATTCATGTAGTCTCATTAGAGATGATAAAGCACTCACTGGAATCACACAATAGTATATATTTTTGTGCACTTCAAATGTATGGTTGAAATCACTCTTTTTACCAGTGCTGAGATTATATCGGAAGATTATCAAGAACTTCCAGCAGAATTAAAGCACTGGTTGGGATACAGTTCATTGTATTGTCTTGTGTAGTTCCACTAAAATGTATGATTGGCACAACATGATCCCTGTTTGCACAAGTAGTAACAAGGTGAAACCTTCATTAGCTCAGTGAGAAAGTATAGGAAGACATTAGCATATTACTCAAATAGTAGCATCAAATTCATGATGGACAATACGCAAAACATTGCCTCATTGAACCAATGGCAATAAATTTACATGCAAAACAATAGCACTATTATGTCATGACACTAATAATATTCCATCCCTGTTCCACCACATGATTCACCTCCATAGACAAACATACACACGTACATGATTCAGCATAGGGTCCTACTAAAGATTTGTTTAACTCCAACAGGAAATTTAGGCAGCGATAAATTAGTGGCACTTAAGTACTCCTAATTAATTAAGTGAGACAGCAGAAGTGGAAGGACTCCTAGAGGATCGTCTCACATGTAAGGTAGTCGTTGCCGGAGCCCTTGAATGGCCTCGACTCAGGCCTCTGGCTTCAGCAAGATCGCCTTGGCACTGTTTATTCTTCTTCTTCCTCCTCTTCATGCTCTATTTCTCTTTCTCCTCACCAGTTGGTGAAACCAAGTACATGATTGGCCTTCTAATTCACAATTGATTTTGTCAGTGAGGGAGTATAAGTGTACTAGTAAAAAAATAGCATTATTTTCTCATGGCAGTCGGAAAATAGAGATGAACACATGCATTAAATATCATTCTTACCTAAAGGAAGGTTATGGCGCCAATATGGATGATGAGGATTGGAACACAGATCTCCCTTTGGGCAGTTCCACGAAATGAACCAACTGTTCCATTCGACATTCCAGCTTAAACACACAAAAGTCACTTCTTTTAAGAAGAGTTTTGTGCAAGGCAATCGAAGGTCACAACACAAACTGTGTGAATTGGATATCCTGTTTGCACAAAAAGGTACAGAGGAAATAGTCGAGTCTCAAACAATTACAGGCAAAACATTTGGCTAAACTTGTCATGGCTTATAACAAAGGCATGGCTTCATTTTTACCAGGACATTAGATTAAGAATAGCTAAATATTCGGTATAAGGGCATGGGACAATGGGTGCACCAGCAGTCCAGCACCATGTACGTAAACAGGGGCATAAAGTGGTGATTCATAGTTTGTTGCCCCGAGAAACAAACATCCAAGAAGCATATCTGGGTTGGTCCCATTTTTGTTCACTCTAGCCACCTACTCCTATGTGTGGATAGCAAATCTAGTCCTGGTCATACCACTGTGTATAGCGTTACCCCTATATTTCCCTTTTCGACGAAGAGACAGGTTGGATGACCAGTCTGTACTACTTTCACCCCCTTTCCTTCTTGTTTGTACCACGTCTGATGTACATACTAAATCCCCCCACCCCTGCTTTATTTCTTGTTTGAACCAAGTACACCCTCCGTCCGGAATTACTTGTCATCAAAATGGATGTGTCTAGAACTAAAATACATCTAGATACATCCATTTCAATGACAAGTATTTTCAGACGGAGGGAGTACAAGATTTGACTCCATGAAGTAGCTTTACCTCTAACAATAGAAGAAGAAAAATAGGTGACACTGGACCATCCAATCGAGAGGGGCTGAGAGGTAGAAAATGATGCACATGCAGTGACGTAGCAAGCTGGGGAAGTAGAGCTAAGGCGGTTTCGAATGAAGATATACCTGAAGGTCGTCGGGATGTGGATAGGTGGGCAGCTGGAGGCCGAATCCGCCCACGGGCAACGACGAAGGGATCGGAGGACCTCCGGCGCCGTCGCTCCGCCAGAGATGACGGTGCGGCCGGCAGTGGGTCTCCTCCCTCGCTGTCGATGACGGCCTAAACGCTGCCCCTCCTCCCCTTCACCGGCGGAGGGGGATACATCAGGATCTATAACCAGCGGTGAGGATAGAAAGACAGTGTTTTTTGAAGGGAGAAAGACAGTGTTACTACCCCTATCTTGTTTAGATCTGGAGAGGATGAGAGTGTGTGAATAGAGCAACCCTAGAAAGCAAGCGCGGAGGCTCCGGCCTATATATACGTAGTGGGGTAGTTTTCCTTTTTCACTCCATCAAAACAATCGTTTAAAATTGTGTACTACTACATGCCAGGTCGCTTTTTTTAGTTGTTGATTGTTTTTTGAGATAGCTACCCGCTTGTTCCAAGTGGTGTTATGGTGTGCCAGGTCGCACTTTGTATCGTTCAAGTCTGGTACTCCCTCCTTCTAGGTGAGTAAGTCATCTTAGGTTGTGCACCGTGACCAAGAAGGAGGGGAAAACGAGAGAACTTAATGTTCATTTGCTAATTAATAGCATTGCATGCAATGCACTAACCACTACATGTCGTGTTTGGTAATCTCAAGTCATTAAAAACATGCACACCCCACATCTCTTATTGGTTGATATGTCAAGAAACAAGAAATGAGGTAGAATTTAATGCATCGCGCCTAAGTGTTTTGGGATTATTTGGTTTTCGTAAGATGACTTACCCACCTAGACGAAGGGAGTACTACAAGTCCCTCCATTAAACGAACAACCACCCCCTCATAAAAATTGTGAACAAGCCCACGGCTAAAACTAGCGGAAATGTGGGTTGCCACAACATGCATTATTATTTATATTTTATACTCCCTCTGTTCCTAAATATAAGTCTTTTTTATTAGCCACACCTAAGACAAGAATTTTTTTATTAGCAGTGAACCCCACATGTCATAGACACAAAAATTGTGGCAAGATTCCCTTAGGCAAGCCAAAGTGTGTCTAACAATTTGAGCAACTCAAGTTAGGCAAGTGTGGCAAGTGTGGGAAAAATAATGTGGCAACATAAGACAAACATAGTCACAATCCAAACAGCCCCGTAAATTTTTGTGACATGCATGAAAATTTGGTTAGTTAAATTCGTAGTCAAAATTTGGCAAGGTGCATCAAATCAACACATGCAAGTATCAAAAGGAAAGTCACGGCATGCATGCATGCGTTGTACTCCCTCCGTTTCCAAATATAAGTCTTTTTAGAGATGCAACAAGTGACTACATACGAAGCAGAATATGTCTACATACATCCATATGTTGTAGTCCATTTGAAATGTGTAAAAATACTTATATCGAGTGCAGTGCTTTGATGCGTCGCATCAACTCGTACAATACTGAGAAATTTGATTACTACAACACCCTCTCCCTCGTGGACTGAGCTCCGGTGCCTTAACTACGCCTGCCTTTGGATGCATGACAGGTGGGCCAACCACCTGTTGGCCCACCTTCCATAGACGCAAAGGCAGGAGCAGTAAGTAGAAGCTTTCGCTACACGCTATCCCTCCCGCACGAGGTGGACGGACATGCATCATTGGATTTGATACTGTAGAAGTAGGAGTAACATCATTGTTTGTCTTCTTGAAGAGGCAAAGAGCCAAGCGCAACCCGAACGTGGCGATTCTGAACGCAAGCGTGGTGCAAAGGCCTTGAGAGCACGATATAGTAGCCGTGCTCTTGCATGAGACAAAGTTGCTATTTGAGCCCACTATTGTAGTACTAGTACTTGCTACTCCCTCCGTATAGGTGAGTAAGTCGTTGAATTTGTAGCTAAGCTTCCCTCATTGAATTGTTTAACAATTAAACTCCATCATCCATTGGTTGATACTCATTCTATATAGGTCCATGCGCTTAGCACCGTTTCCTCCTAGGGTCACCAATGTTTATTTGCTAATTAATAGCATTGCATGCAATGAACTAGCCACTGCAAGTCATTAAAAGCATGCACACCTCTCATCTCTTATTGGTTGATATGTCAAGAAACAATAAACAAGGTAGAAGTTAATGCACCGCGCCTAAGTGTTTTGGGACTATTTGGTTTTCGTAAGATGACTTAACGCACCTAGACGGAGGGAGTAGTATAGCCCTGTAAACCGGAAAGGAGTATTTTCCTTTTTAGAGATTTCAACAAGTGACTAGACTACACCGCATGCAGTACTCCCTCCCTTCCGGTTTATAGGGCTCAAATCTCAAACCTCATGAACCAAGGCATTTTGTGATTGGAGGAATGTATCTCGTACTTTACAAAACTACCTAATTAAACTCATGCATTAATTACGTAGTTCTCTCGTTTTCCTCTCCGCCTTGGTCATGTGCACAAGTATTGAGCACTCCTATATGACTAGCCGCTCTATCTACATGCGGGACATTTCAAAGCATCCGGGCCCGCGTGCCATCCACCAAATCACAGCGAGGTGCTACAGTCGAGACTCACCTGTCACCCCGGTGTGGCCGTCATGACCCGTCATTTCACAAAACCCACACCTTTACCAGCAGTGGTAAGGTGGCCTCCAAGTTGGACTAGACGAAGCAACCATCATTTCACTGGAACGCTCGTTCAAGCCCTTTCTTCCCTTTCTTGAGGGAAACCTCACTCCAGGCTACTCACTTCTGCCATTTTTCTTCTGTACCGACGAAGGTAAGGTGGGTGAATCAGTTATGCTGCTATATTTTCATTCCAAGAATCTTCTTTTTGCGAATCACCGACCGATTCTCACATCCTATTATTTTCCCGTTTTCATTGCGATTGTAGTTTCCTTTCGATTGCTTTTTGTTTGTTAGTTCATTGATGGATTCTGGAGCACAAGGCAAAGAGTTTCCGGCGGACAACCCACTGGAGACAGCGATCTTCAGGAAGCGAGCACCGACCGACGAGTTGACCATGTTGGCGGGCCAACCCATGGAGACGAAGAACTCCAAGAAACAAGCACTGGACAAAGAGTTGACGACGTTAGCGGACGAACTCCTCAAAGAAAGTCGGAGGAACAGCAAGGGCCCCACCGTGCCTACCCCAGGAACTCTGATGGCCACCTACGTGAGGCTCAAGGCCGAGTTTGAGGAGATAGTCGCTGTTGAGAAGCAGTATTCCCCTGGCAAGGTGATGGCCCCCATCGAGGATGAGGAGATGGCCCCCGGAGGAATGAGATCCCCCGGTGAGCTGCACAAGATAGAAAATAATGGCTTATTAACATAGTTGTGGTTTTTGATTATTTGCAATGTGCTTGCTAATATGTTAGGGTTGTGTAGGTGTCGGTGGACGTCCTTGATGATTCTGATGTCGTGGCCCATCCTGTTGGTATCGCCCCGGAGATCGATTCCAATGCCGCTGTCCATCCTGTGGACATCGCCCCAGAGATCGATTCCGATGTCGCGGTCAGTCCTGTGGACATCGCCCCAGAGATCGATTCCCATGCCGCTGTCCGTGTTGTGGTCATTGCCCGAGAGATCGATGACAAGAAATAGTTGGTCGCGCTAATCCTTCAGGGTAGTTTGCATTTCCCTATGTTTAATTACTAGAACGATGCGTGTTATCAAACCATCTTAGGGCTAGTGCACTGTCTTGTGTGGGTGGTACTTGCTACTATTGTTTGATAGTGAATCATGCGAACCCTCTCCGAGTTATGGAAACAGATGTATCCTCACCAGCTTTTGATGTAATATATGCCATGCTTAGATGTAAGTTTGAACTGTTTATCATATCAGCAGGGCTTGCTTGATGATTCTTGGTGTTAGTAGGCTAGCTACGATGCGAGCTATAGTACTTGCAAAACACTCACCGAAGAGAAACATTGGGGCTGATGAGCTCGTGGTACACTTATACTTATCCGTCATTGATCGACCAATAGCCCTAGCTCCTAAAATTGTAGGTTTAGCGATCGATCAGACAATAGTCAATACGGATACATTCAGGCCTCATTTGGTTCATAGGGTAGGAAAATCGTAGCAAAAGTACAGAGACGTACAACACAAAATCATAGCAGTGCAGAGACGTACTCCCTCCATTCCAAAATAGATGACCTAGGCGGGCTAGTTTGGCCTAGTGGGTTTCGGTGATATGACGTGGTACAGTGCCGTCCAGTCTTCGCGTGTGGTAGCAGTATTGCGGGTACAGTAAGTTTTCTTTAAGAAGCGGAATTCAACGAAGTCATGATGGTTCCTTCATCCGAACAACTTACAGTGGGAAAGGTTGGGCCTGCGATACGACCGGGGTAGACCAGGATAATTTTGTGCATGGCAGGTGGACCAGGATGGTCGACGTCCCACATGTCGGTGAATGAAAGTATTATTTCCGATATAGAGGACGAGCAATGAGTATTCATTGTTTATTTTTGATGGAAGCTATTGTCTCCACAATTACGATGGAGGAGTGTGAAACACGGCAGCCCAGTGAACTTGGCATGTGCAACACTCCCTCCTTCCTCATGTAATGCTACCATACTGTTGACTATAAGGTTGGCTATAAGGTTACAACTTTTTCTCACTTTCTCTCTATCTATTTCCTCTCAAATGTTTTTACCTTTCTTTTTTTAGACACAATTGTTTTTAGGACTTTTTTTAGAATTATTGTTTTTATACCTAGGAGCACGTGTAGAGACGGGCTCTTGCAGAGCCCACTCCTTGACTTTGTCAATGCCTCTCTCTCCTCCACATAAGCGGGCTTAGGCCTTGTACAATGGGAGATGCTTAGAAAAATAAACCAGGCTTCTCTTAAGTACCGGTGAGTGTCTATCCTGTACAAGTAAGCACCGTGCTTAACAAAAGCCTGGTTTATTTCTCTAAGCTTCTTCCTAAGCATCTCCAATTGTAGAAGGCCTTATAGCCCAGTTTTTAGTACTTGCTATGCATGCATGCGGCGGGCAGCTGTCGTCTTGAGGGGCAAGGGCGGTTAGAGCAGGCTCCGGAAGCGGTCCGGACTCCAGCATGGCCCAACTCACATTATCACCATATATTTCTTGGAGTTCGTGCGTGGCGGGCGGGCGATCTCTTCTCCCTCCCCCGTTTCTCTCTTCTCAGCCGACGCCAGCCGAGGGATTAGATTTCGGCTATCGACGGTTTATTCAATTATCGTCCCACATGTCGTTGAAATTGCAAGACAACGCGTGTCCCCTCTGGTGAGCGCGCGTGCAGCCGGATGTCGAAGTGCGACGATACGAGTCGTAAGTGTGCCGCTTTTCCTTTAGAACTTGCGGCGTAACATTTTGTGCGATTGATCGATAGAAATCCAGAACAAAATGACGAGGGCGGTGCTTTCCGCTTGTTAGGCGGGCTAGTTCGAGTGATATGACGTACTCTGCCGCCGTCCACTTGCTCCATTTTTATGTAAGCAAGAGTTTACACTCTTACGCGGGAGGAGTGCGAAACACCGTGGATCTGATTTTTATCGAGGGATAATTGTTCCCTGCCAAATAATGGAGGACTGTTAGTGATTATAGCATGATAGTTAGGGCATCTCCAGCGCTGGCCCACAAATTTACACCGGCATCTGTCCGAGGACACTGATGGAAGCCATCCGATGCTGGCTGCATACCTTTCGACAACCATATGAACTAACCGGATGAAATTCGTGCAAACAAAGCAAATTTCAAATTAACTGGATGAAATTCATTACATTTCAAAACTTTTCCTACAAACCGGACGAAATTCATTACATATTTCACATAAACCGTAATAAAACCTCATCAGAACCTAATCTAAACGATCGCCGGTGCACGACCACCATGTCCGGCCATGAACCCGAGAAAGCCGGCCATTGCCTTTGCCTCCTCCTCATCCGCCTCGAATAAGTGTGGGTCTTTGGCTATGGTTGGCCCACCTGTCATAGACGCAAAGGCAGGAGCAGTAAGTAGAAGCTTTCGCTACACGCTATCCCTCCCGCACGAGGTGGACGGACATGCATCATTGGATTTGATACTGTAGAAGTAGGAGTAACATCATTGTTCGTCTTCTTGAAGAGGCGAAGAGCCAAGCGCAACCCGAACGTGGCAGTTGCGAACGCTCGCGTGGTGCAGTGCCTTGGAGCACACATATAGTAGCCAAGCTCTTGCATGAGACAAAATTGCTATTTGAGCCCACTATTGTAGTACTAGTACTTGCTACTCCCTCCGTATAGGTGAGTAAGTCGTTGAATTTGTAGCTAAGCTTCCCTCATTGAATTGTTTAACAATTAAACTCCATCATCCATTGGTTGATACTCATTCTATATAGGTCCATGCGCTTAGCACCGTTTCCTCCTAGGGTCACCAATGTTTATTTGCTAATTAATAGCATTGCATGCAATGAACTAGCCACTGCAAGTCATTAAAAGCATGCACACCTCTCATCTCTTATTGGTTGATATGTCAAGAAACAATAAACAAGGTAGAAGTTAATGCACCGCTACTAAGTGTTTTGGGACTATTTGGTTTTCAGTAAGATGACTTAACGCACCTAGATGGAGGGAGTAGTATAGCCTCATAAACCGGAAAGGAGTATTTTCCTTTTTAGAGATTTCAACAAGTGACTAGACTACACCGCATGCAGTACTCCCTCCCTTCCGGTTTATAGGGCTCAAATCTCAAACCTCATGAACCAAGGCATTTTGCGATTGGAGGAATGTATCTCGTACTTTACAAAACTACCTAATTAAACTGATGCATTAATTACGTAGTTCTCTCGTTTTCCTCTCCGCCTTGGTCGCGGTGCACAAGTATTGAGCACTCCTATATGACTAGCCGCTCTATCTACATGCGGGACATTTCAAAGCATCCGGGCCCGCGTGCCATCCACCAAATCACAGCGAGGTGCTACAATGAGACTCACTGTCACCCGGTGTGGCCGTCATGACCGTCATTTCACAAAACCCACACCTTTACCAGCGAAGGTAAGGTGGCCTCCAAGTTGGACTGGACGGCAACCATCATTTCACCGAACGCTGCTCAAGCCCTTTCGTCCCTTTCTTTTGGGAAACCTCACTCCAGGCTACTCACTTCTGCCATTTTTCTTCTGTACCGACGAAGGTAAGGTGGGTGAATCAGTTATGCTGCTATATTTTCATTCCAAAAATCTTCTTTTTGCGAATCACCGACCGATTCTCACATCCTATTATTTTCCCGTTTTCATTGCGATTGTAGTTTCCTTTCGATTGCTTTTTGTTTGTTAGTTCATTGATGGATTCTGGAGCACTAGGCAAAGAGTTTCCATGGACAACCCACGGAGACAGCGATCTTCAGGAAGCGAGCACCGACCGACGAGTTGGCCATGTTGGCGGGCCAACCCATGGAGACGAAGAACTCCAAGAAACAAGCACTGGACAAAGAGTTGACGACGTTAGCGGACGAACTCCTCAAAGAAAGTCGGAAGAACAGCAAGGGCCCCACCGTGCCTACCCCAGGAACTCTGATGGCCACCTACTTGAGGCTCAAGGCCGAGTTTGAGGAGATAGTCGCTGTTGAGAAGCAGTATTCCCCTGGCAAGGTGATGGCCCACATCGAGGATGAGGAGATGGCCCCCGGAGGAATGAGATCCCCCGGTGAGCTGCACAAGGTAGAAAATAATGGCTTATTAACATAGTTGTGGTTTTTGATTATTTGCAATGTGCTTGCTAATATGTTAGGGTTGTGTAGGTGTCGGTGGACGTCCTTGATGATTCTGATGTCGTGGCCCATCCTGTTGGTATCGCCCCGGAGATCGATTCCGATGCCGCTGTCCATCCTGTGGACATCGCCCCAGAGATCGATTCCGATGTCGCGGTCAGTCCTGTGGACATCGCCCCAGAGATCGATTCCCATGCCGCTGTCCGTGTTGTGGTCATTGCCCGAGAGATCGATGACAAGAAATAGTTGGTCGCGCTAATCCTTGTGGTAGTTTGCATTTCCTATGTTTAATTACTAGAACGATGCGTGTTATCAAACCATCTTAGGGCTAGTGCACTGTCTTGTGTGGGTGGTACTTGCTACTATTGTTTGATAGTGAATCATGCGAACCCTCTCCGAGTTATGGAAACAGATGTATCCTCACCAGCTTTTGATGTAATATATGCCATGCTTAGATGTAAGTTTGAACTGTTTATCATATCAGCAGGGCTTGCTTGATGATTCTTGGTGTTAGTAGGCTAGCTACGATGCGAGCTATAGTACTTGCAAAACACTCACCGAAGAGAAACATTGGGGCTGATGAGCTCGTGGTACACTTATACTTATCCGTCATTGATCGACCAATAGCCCTAGCTCCTAAAATTGTAGGTTTAGCGATCGATCGCACAATAGTCAATACGGATACATTCAGGCCTCATTTGGTTCATAGGGTAGGAAAATCGTAGCAAAAGTACGAGACGTACAACACAAAATCATAGCAAAGTCAGAGACGTACTCCTCCATTCCAAAATAGATGACCTAGGCGGGCTAGTTTGGCCTAGTGGGTTTCAGTGATATGACGTGGTACAGTGCCGTCCAGTCTTCGCGTGTGGTAGCAGTATTGCGGGTACAGTAAGTTTTCTTGAAGAAGCGGAATTCAACGAAGTCATGATAGTTCCTTCATCCGAACAACTTACAGTGGGAAAGGTTGGGCCTGCGATACGACCGGGGTAGACCAGGATAATTTTGTGCATCGCAGGTGGACCAGGATGGTCGACGTCCCACATGTCGGTGAATGAAAGTATTATTTCCGATATAGAGGACGAGCAATGAGTATTCATTGTTTATTTTTGATGAAAGCTATTGTCTCCACTAATACGATGGAGGAGTGTGAAACACGGCAGCCCAGTGAACTTGGCATGTGCAACACTCCCTCCTTCCTCATGTAATGCTACCATACTGTTGACTATAAGGTTGGCTATAAGGTTACAACTTTTTCTCACTTTCTCTCTATCTATTTCCTCTCAAATGTTTTTTACCTTTCTTTTTTTAGACACATTTGTTTTTATGACTTTTTTTAGAATTATTGTTTTTATACCTAGGAGGACGTGTAGAGACGGGCTCTTGCAGAGCCCACTCCTTGACTTTGTCAATGCCTCTCTCTCCTCCACATAAGCGGGCTTAGGCCTTGTACAATGGGAGATGCTTAGAAAAATAAACCAGGCTTCTCTTAAGTACCGGTGAGTGTCTATCCTGTACAAGTAAGCACCGATGCTTAACAAAAGCCTGGTTTATTTCTCTAAGCTTCTTCCCTAAGCATCTCCAATTGTAGAAGGCCTTATAGCCCAGTTTTTTAGTACTTGCTATGCATGCATGCGGCGGGCAGCTGTCGTCTTGAGGGGCCAGGGCGGTTAGAGCAGGCTCCGGAAGCGGTCCGGACTCCAGCATGGCCCAACTCACATTATCACCATATATTTCTTGGAGTCCGTGCGTGGCGGGCGGGCGATCTCTTCTCCCTCCCCCGTTTCTCTCTTCTCAGCCGACGCCCGCCGAGGGATTAGATTTCGGCTATCGACGGTTTATTCAATTACCGTCCCACATGTCAGTGAAATTGCAAGACAACGCGTGTCCCCTCTGGTGAGCGGCGTGCGAGCCGGACTATCGGGGGTGCGACGCATACGAGTCGTAAGTGTGCCGCCTTTTCCTTTAGAACTTGCGAAGCGTAACATTTTTGTGCGATTGATCGATCGATAGAAATCCAGAACAAAATGACGAGGGCGGTGCTTTCCCGCTTGTTAGGCGGGCTAGTTCGAGTGATATGACGTGCTACAGTGCCGTCCACTTGCTCCATTTTTATGTAAGCAAGAGTTTACACTCTTACGCGGGAGGAGTGCGAAACACCGTGGATCTGATTTTGATCGAGGTATAATTGTTCCCTGCCAAATAATGGAGGACTGTTAGCGATTATAGCATGATAGTTAGGGCATCTCCAGCGCTGGCCCACAAATTTACACCGGCATTTGTCCGAGGACACTGATGGAAGCCATCCGATGCTGCCCGCATACCTTTCGACAACCATATGAACTAACCGGACGAAATTCGTGCAAACAAAGCAAATTTCAAATTAACTGGATGAAATTCATTACATTTCGAAAACTTTTCCTACAAACTGGACGAAATTCATTACATATTTTGCACAAGCCGTAATAAAACCTACTGTAAACCTAATCTAAACGATCGCCGGTGCACGACCACCATGTCCGGCCATGAACCCAAGAAAGCCGGCCATTGCCTTTGCCTCCTCCTCATCCGCCTCGAATAAGTGTGGGTCTTTGGCTATGGTTGGGAGCTGGCGCTGAAGTTAATATGGCGGGCGAATGGCAATGAGCTGCGTCAGACGGATGGACAACTGGCACCGGAGTAGGTACGTCGGGCGTGAATGCAAACGCTGCTTCAGTGACTTAACTGCAGATGAGTTGGGTTACTGACATGTGGGCCCAACGGGCATCTGGCCCGCATGTCAGTGACACACCAATTGCACCTGCAGTTAAGTCCGGTGAATGCGGCATTGATGTTCTGGAGAGACGGTGACTGTTTCAGGCGGGAAGCGTGCACTAGCGATGGAAGGGGTTTCAGTGTGCACTGGCACTAAAATCGGTCGCTCACAATAGTACATACTCCGTACCATACTACCGTAGTACCCTCTCTAGCTAGGCTGTTTTATAGATTGTCGTTGTGATGGACGATATACATGAGCAAGGCGCTTCGAGTATGACCATTGGTGTTGAGTCAGGTGAATACATGCTCGGCGTTCGCGTAGGCCTCCATCAAACGTCTAAACAGTAATGTCAGGCACCGCCGGGGCGCGCAGGTGATGGGCTCGCCATTTGCGTTGCGCCATGAGCAAGACTTTGATTTAGAGGGTGGCGTGCATGCATTAGCATGCTTTGATAGCACGAGCGTGAGCGTCTGATGCGAAGTATTTCATTTTCATTTGGCTGACAAGGGTGCGTTGCAGCGACGAATCCGTGGTTTGATTCCCCACATACGCATAATTTTAGTTTTTACAGTATTTCTTTCTCCATTGACAGGTAGGCCCGCGTAGATAGATAAAGAACACGAGCTGATAAGGTGCATGCAGACTGTTTGACTGGTCAACCAGACAAATACGGAGCTATAGGCTGAGCCAGTGACCGTATAATCACCAAATCTCGTATACAATGATCAAAGTGAGCTAACAAGACAAGTTTGATGACCGCCAATGCATTTTACTCGGTAATAAATGACCAGGATTGATGGGGAATCCAAATTTCCTTCATCTTCTATCCTTGAGCTCTTGACAAACCAATGCACTATATGGTTGTCCGGCCACTCCACCCTAGAGCTCTCACCAAGCGTCGTTCATGCCACTGCACCGCACACTAACCGGTAAGGCGGCACTGGCATCCCGGCGCGCCGAGTTCCTCGCCGCCCATGACCGCACATAAATTGGTAGGGAAGCGATGGCATCCCGCCGTGCCGAGTTCATCGCCGCTCGCGACCTCACAAATATGTGGGAGAAATTTGAAGATGTGAAGGCCGAATGGGCGGTAGAGCAAGAGGCGGCCAAAGCCGCACAGTGGGAGCGGAAAAGTTAGAAAGCACTCAAGAAAAGAGAGGCCCGCCGCCGCAAGAAAGAAAAGGACGCACGCGCTGCTGCGGAGAGGTCGGCTGAGATCCAAGAACGGTGGGGTGTCACCGACAAAGCCGGGAAGGACAACGACGGCGTCTGGCCAGCATGTGAGAAGTAGTAGTACTAGTAGTTAGTGTGTGTGTCTGTGTCTGAGTACGAGCATGTACCAGTACTACTAGTTACTACTGTAGTTTTTAGAGCAAATTACCAGTACATTAGCCTAGACTAAATGGAAAAATTCCTATCCTATGCATCAAATGGCATCTCTTTCTCTATAGGAATTGAGATGCATCTCATCTCACTTCCTATGATTTTCATATTCCTATAAAATTCCTATCCTATGAACGAAAGGAGGCATCTGTTGGAGTAACTACTATAGCTAGCAGTACTGCTGGTACAGTAGTTTTCTTCAAGAAGTGGAATTCAACGAAGTCATGATGGTTCCTTCGTCTGAGCAACTTCAAAGTGGGAAGTGGGCCTGTGATTTGACGGCTCATTAGTCATTGTTACTGTGGCGCGACGACCGGGGTGACTTTTGGGTGTTTGGTAGAGTGTATGGAGGGTGCATGAGTCCACACTAGTTTAGCACAAATACACTAGAAGCATGCATGAAGAGAGCATGCATGAAGAGGGGTGTTGAGTTGAGCATGCATGAAGAGGGAAAAACTATGCTGAGACGAGAACGCAACCAAACACACCCTATATGCCATGCATGTTCATACCATTTGTGCCTTTCTACTTCACTTACTACGCTACATTACTCAGGTTCGTACGTCCACTCCTGGGTACATGTCAGTCTCGTAGTTCCAGTCCCACATGTTCTTCATATAGATGGAATGATCCTTGCATAACACGTGCACCTTGATGCTAGATGTCTCGCGTGTTGGCAAAAAGATGAACAAAGCTCACGTAAAAAACATAGAGTGGAAGAACATAGATTCTCGATGACCGAGAAGGAGCAAGGAACCTCGTGGTGGAGCATCTGCACTCATAATATTTAATATTCAGCGATAAAATCAACCAATCATCTCCACAGTGGACTAGAAGAGTACGAAACACGGCAGCCCAGTGTAGTTACATCATACTAGTACATGGCTAACCCACGCTATCACCATATTTCTTGGCTTCCGTGCGACACCTATCTCTAGTAATCCAGCAGCTTGTGTCGCTTCTCCCTCCTCGTCTCTATCAAAGTGCGGCGGGTTGGCGTTTTTTGCCGTCTATTGAGGTCGATTAACTCATCACATGTTAGTGACATGCCAAGAGCATTCTAAAAAAAATTCCTTTCACATTCCGTTTTCAAAAAGAAAAAAATCCTTTCATGTACGAATTTGACAGTATGCTTTGAGCAACTTGCATGTCCTATACTGCTACTGTTTGATACTCTAACTTAGCTAGAGGTTAGACTAACTCATGACTAACCCTTAACTAACTGTAGCCAAAGAGGTGTTTGGGTGACAGGGTCAGATTGAAAATAAATGCACTTGATGGAGAGAGAAAAGTGATTTTTCAGTGGTCCCAATGAGAACTATCTCTAGTTAGCACCTCTTGGGTGGGATAGTTTTTTTTGGTGGGTTCGGTGCAACTTGCTCCAATTTAAACCCTCATGCTTGGATACTTTAGGGCTATTTGAGCCCCAACTAGCTCAAACTAACTCTAACCCATGGATCCAAATAGGGCCTATGGCCAGTCTCGACGCGGAGCAGTCACGTGCACCGGGAAGCGGCGCTCTCTCGGTCGTCGAGCCACTTCAAAGCCAGTGCTAGTGAGAGGTCGCCTCCGCTCTGGCCGGGCATTAATGCGGCACTGACGCTCTAGGGCGACGCTGACCGTTTCACGCGGGAAGCGCGCACTGGCAAGGGAGTAAAGGTTTTGAAGCGTTTCAGGTGTAGTACTGGTAGTTTGCAAAACTACTCAATTATTGCACTAAGTTTCCTGAGAAATTGTGGTAAAAAATGTTACTCCACAGCCCGCTTCCCTTCTCCTTCCTCTACCACCACCCGCGCACGTCCGCGGGAAGCGACCGATCAACCCTTATATAGGAGTGCTAGCACAAAAAGATGCATGCATGACCACTAAAATTTCCATATTAAAGCGCCGCTCCGGCGGGAGTATGGCGTGTGTTGTTACCTTCAGCCGGGCCATGGCTACCGGGCAATGGTGACCAGAGAAGAGGCGGCGGGAGGGGAATGAATGCAGCTACTGTTTGGGTTCACCTTTCGGCTTAAATAAATGCGCAGCATCACGTGTACCCGCGGGTGCACAAATTGTAACATACGTGTCTGCTTAAGTGGGCATCACGTAACTAGTGTGTGTGAGAGAGAGATTCTGAGAGACAGAGTGCGTGTGTGTGACTCTACTCTTCGGACATGTACTCAACCTTTTGCATCGGGATATAAGTATAATGGTATTTACTTTAGCTAGTGATTTACGTGGCCATGTTAACATGGTTGTGTCAAAAAAATGTCACTTCTTGCTCGTGATTTGTGTTATATAATTACAAGCAAGATTCTCGAGCATTGCATGGAACATCAATATGCATTTTTTTACAAAACACCTGTTGTGATTGACCCATGCAGGAGTAATCCCATGTGTAAAAACTAATGATATCTCGAGAATTTTATCGGAAACCTAGTATCTCGAGAATGTCATCAAAAATGAAAGATGAGAGATAAGGCGAGGAGGAGTGGAGCGTGGTGGTGACTGGTGGTCGGAATGGGCGGAGGCATGGGGATGGACGGCGCCGGCAGGCGGCAGTGGCCACCATGCTAGATTGTTCCAGAGACTTCCTTTTTTAATTGCTGAGCAAGGAGGTTGTGGGAGATAAGGATGTGGAGAGAGGTGCGGGTATCTTTTGTAAAATTATTATAGTTTGCTTTCTATCCGTCAGATATAGAACATACGGTCTGTATTACAAGATGGCAGGCACACCATCATCGCCAACTTGTTTTTTATAAGGGTACAGATGATAAGTTTGCTGACTACTAAAGTAAAGTGGAATTTGTCCATGTTATGCAAGTAAATTAAGGTGATTGTTTATCATACAGGTAAGGTTGGATGAAGGGTGGTAGGAACAAATGCTCCGCCTAGAGCATGTGTGTGTGAGATGGAGTCTTAGTGTGTGTGTGTGGGGTGTGTGTGTGTGTGTGTGTGTGTGTGTGTGAGAGAGAGAGAGAGAGAGAGAGATGGAGTCTTAGTGTGTGTGTGTGAGAGAGAGAGAGATGGAGTCCTAGTGTGTGGGTGGGTGGGTGTGCGTGTGTGCGTGCGTGTGTGTGTGTGCGTTCATGTGTGTGTGAGAGAGAGAGAAAGAGAGAGAGAGATGGAGTCTTAGTGTGTGTGTGGGGGGTGCATGCATGTGTGTGTGTGTGTGTGTGTGTGTGTGTGTGTGTGTGTGTGTGTGTGTGTGTGTGTGTGTGTGTGTGTGTGTGTGTGTGTGTGTGTTGCGGGGTCCTCTGTGTCGGATGTAATTTAAGTGTGCATGGCTTCATCATAGAGAGGTAATGTGTATGGCAGAGGCCACCAACGATGGGGTGCGAGAGATAAAATGCCCGTAGAGAGGGAAGAGAAGGTGTGTGCGCGTGAGAGGAGTCGACATCGAGAGAACGTGTTTGTTCGAGAGACACCAAGGAAGACTACTATATATCGATGGTGCATGTAGGCGGGAATTAATCAAAGGGATGGTCTTATTGGTTTTGGGGATATATGGGAAGAGTTAGAGGTGGGGGTAGCAAGAAGGAGATTGTTAAGTGTGAGTGTCTGTTTACCCATCCAGGCGGAAGTTATGTGCACACAAGAGGAGAACGATTTGATGTGGCGTTAGGATTGAGGGTAATTAACTACGTATGGAGACATAGAGACCTTGAACGTGCATGTGTGAGAGGTATACATGTATACGTGGGATGTGTGTGTGTGCGCGCGCGCATGATCGAGATAAAAGAAAGAAGACATAAGTCATAAGATCAACGACATGGGAGAGACGGATCGGTATGACAACATGCATGCGTGTGAGAATGCAGGGAAGAAGGCCCGACAATTGAGCATGTATTTTTTTCTTTAAGAGATAGTGGTGTGGGTTGGAGCATGCATCTATGGCGAGCAGAGGGAGTGAGGCACAACGATTGTGCAAAAGAGATCAACCTATAAATGCATATGTATGGAGAGACATATATAGTGTGGGTGATAGGAAGCAAGACTCCGTGCGAGAAAGAAATGTTGACGGAGAAACTACAGATAGATACAGAGATGGAGATGCTAGCTAGAGGGACATCTGCTAGTTTGGGTGTTGCAGATGACCATCGGGTGCTTCAGAGGGTGAAGTTATATATGTGTGTGAGAGGGCACTTGACTGCATGTAGAGAGAAACATATGTAGTGTGCGTGATAGGAATCAAGAGTGACAGCGAGAAAGAAGGTTGATGGAGAAACAGATAAATAGAAAGATAAAGATGCTAACTAGTGTGTGTTAGAGATAGGAGTCGAGTGGGTCAGAAGGCTGAGTTATGTGTGTGGGTGTGAGAGAGATGGAGAGAGGGTGCATGTGAGTCACATACAAACAGATATCAGAGATAAATGAGATCCCGAGAGACGGAGTTTTGTGTCTGCGAGAGATAAAGATATTTCACAACGAGAGCGATAGCTAGAGAGACATATGAGGGAACGCAAGATATCTCTAGGTAGAGAGAGTGTGTGTGTGAGCGACATACAAGAGAACAATGGAGAAATATGAGACCCTGGGAGACAGAGTTTGTGTTTGTGTGTGAGAAAGAGATATTTAAGAGGAAGAGTTGTAGGTTCTCATATCTAAGGAGCGAAAGACATCTCTGTATGAGGGGTGTGCGAGTGGCACACATGGGAATAGTAGAGAGAAATGAGACCCCGTGAGACAAAGTTTTGTGTTTGTGTGAGAGAAAGAGATTCCACATGGAGAATCATAGTTAGAGACACATAACAGGGAGCGAGATATACTTAGAGAGAGATAGAGTGATGAAGGTCGAGGGAGAGAGTACCGTCAGTGTGTTACGAAGATAAAAGATCATTGTTGACATACAGGTAGCACGAGAGATACCTGAGAGAATATGAACGTGTATAGGTCCAGAGAGATAGTTCTATATAAGCATGAGTGATAGCTATATGAGACGAATATCTGGATTAAAGGGGATTCAAATATTTAAACTGGAGATCACGACATTAACAATATCATAACGCAAATTGGTGTATCAAACATGCATATTCATTTGAATTTGGGCACACGTGTAATGTTATATAGTTTATCAATATTGGTGATCCATAGATTCTTTAATTTCAAACAATGCATGGTTTATATGCAATTAATGTCTAAACGGGATTACACTATATGTTGCGTGTGTGAACCACATTATACATGTTTGAGAAGTAAAAAAAAACGCATGAAACACACATTAATTGGACATAGTTAGCGAGGAATGCATACATTGGATTTCAACATAAAGTGGTTTCAAATATTTGAAAATCCAAATTGATGGATACAACCTTATGAATCTGAGATCATGTCATTTGTAAACATATTTATGTATAAATGGTGTTGTGCTTTTGAAAGTATATATAGAAAATGATGTATATAGAATTTAATTCCAAATGAAAATGGATCCCGCCTGAAAAAATAGAATACAAACAGCATACCAATTGAGTTGGCACGGTAAACGTGCACTCTGCAAAATTTTAACGAAACGGGGAAAGTCGCAGTAACCAAAATCTCCGAGATGGAAATTACTACTGCCTATCCGTGCCACGCAAAGCCTATCTGCTGGATTTCTATAGGTTTCGATGGGGGTAGGTTTTTAATTTCACCCAAACGTGACGTAACCGCCTCTCACCCGGATTCATACACGGTGGGCGCCAAAACACAGTGTGTCCTCGGCCGAAATTGACTCCCTCCCCGATTATATTCATACACGATGGGCGCCAAAAACAAACTCTCGTCGGCAAATATTCGGTGTATGCGAGATTACAGCCCTATCCCCAACCGACTAATATTGTTGTGATGTACTAGAAATTTGAAACGGGGGCTAAGTTTGTAAATTTCCTCGCATTTGAGAAAAGTGCGCCCTGAATACATGGTTCCCCCCTTCCTCTCTACCTCCCTTTTCCCCATTCGTACTTTGTGGGCGCCAAAACACCCTCTCCACCCCACCCTCCACCGTCCGCCTCCATCCGCCACCCCATCCACAGCCGTCCTCCTCCACCATGCCTAAGCTGATACGCTGATGCCGCCGTCCATTACAAGAGATCGACCTCTCTCATCCACGGCTTCAGACCAGGATCCTTGCATCCCGTCCTCTAGCTTCATCCCCGCCGTCGTCCACCTTGCCGACGCCGCTCCTACCACTATCTCGTCCACCGTGCCCCGCCGCCACCGTCTACCCTCCTAGATCTGCTTCCACGCTGCCGACAGCCATCACTACCACAACACCGTCAAATTCTCAACAGATGCATACAAGGCGCCGCACCAGAGGCGGTACTCTTTCGAATCTGCTCAACTTATTTATCGCAGCAAGAAAATAGATCGCCACTACTTTACTCTGATTTCTTGTCTTGGTTGCGAAGTTGCCTTTGTCCGGTTTGCACCTTCAGATCCGCCATGGCACGCTCAACACTATACTCCCAATGCTTATGATTTTCCCCTTTTATATTCCACACTAGTTAAATCACAGTAGAATAAATTTTAAAATTGGGTCAGTCGATTTTTCAGAGCTCGCCGAAGTTCGCCGGTGCAAACGAAGGGGCTCGGGTGGTTGTGGGGCCTCGCCGAACGAAGAAAACTCGACGCGGGTGGGGGTGTCGGAGGAACACAGGCGGTGGGGGCCGGTGGTCCGGCCGGCGGCCCGTGCGGTGTTCTGTATGGGAAGAATCAGAGACGAGGAAGAAGAAGGGTTAGGAGACGTAGGATCTTCATCCAACCGCCTGAAATGGTCTAGAGACAGCTGGGAGTTGCATTCTTAATGCGCTCTGGTTCATCATGTGTGGGCACTGCGCAACCAACGTTTTATTATCCAAAATCTGCTTGCTCTTCTTTACCATGTTTCTCTCCCGTTCTTATTTAATATGTACTCTCTCCGTTCCTAAATGCAAGTCTTTGTATAGATTCCACCATGGACTACATATGGAGGAAAATGAGTGAATCTACACTCTAAAATGTATCTGGATACATCTGTATGTGATCAATAGTGGAAACCTCTACCAAGACTTATATTTTGGAACGGAGGGAGTATGATAGTAGTACAGTATGTTCCTTGTACTGAAGATGAGAAGGGAAATTTGCAGCGTAGAGGTCTATACGGTCGGTTGTGATGGACACTTTGAGCCTCTTAGATTCGTAGGATTTTGTAAACATAGGAATAGGATTTGTAGTGGCCTGCCCACTTGAATCCTATAAGAATAGCAACGAAATGTGGGGAGCTGTGTCTCCATTGAGATTACACTGATATTAATAGTACCGCACCTTCACTTGAAGAGAGCTGGTATCCAAAACCTTTCTAGCCGTACCGGCAATACTAGCACATATATTCCAGCAAGTTCCACTTTGCTGATTTTACTCTGACGCTTAAGGTTTTCCCGTTATATCTACACTATGATCTGTGTAGCTGCTTTGTGTCGCACTAGCAGCAGTCCACTCTTGAAGCTAAAGACTGCAATGACTTACAAAATTGGCACCAAGGCATTGAGTGCCATTCTGGATGCAATGAAACTCATACGCTCCACCTGTTGACTCTTGTTCAGAATATGATCCTAATGACTCTTGTTCAAAATTGCCGCATATAGAGAGACAACATGGAATTGCATTTCTTTGGGCGTTGTGATTCATCATGAGTGGGCAACCAACATTGTATGCAATGAAGCGGAACCTCAAGAATATGCTTTCTCTTCTGTTCTTTAACACGGTCCTCTTTGTTTATTCTATATTTAGTACGTACAGTATGTCCCTTGTCAGGAAGGGGTGCAGGGACATCTGCAGTCAACAGCTGGTAGAGCTGGGATGTACGTGATCGGTAGGCTTTCAATTATTAGCGGCAATACAAAACTGTATTTTCAAGCCAGTTCCACTTTCCCGATTTATATATCGTGGTTATGGTGTACCCCTGTTATGTACACTATGATCTGGCTAGTTGTTGTGTGCTCTTGTTATCATGGTTTGGCAATAAACTCTCTATACAGTATATTATGAACCTATCATATGCCAACTATCCTTACTTCTGGAGCCTATTTTTTTGTGTACTTGTGCCAGATTATATAAATGAACGCACCATATTACAACACACATGAGCTCTCTCATCAGAATCCAGTGATAGCACACAAGTTTTTACATGGGGCGCCCCTATGTTAGAATATCATCTGCATTACAAAGATAATCTCACAACTATTTATGTTTTCATTGTTCTCAGATATTATACGCAATTATAGTGAATATCAGAATCCGCGCATCAGAAGAATATTGTGGAACACTGCAATGAATTACAAAATTGGCACCAAGGAATTGAGTGCCATTCTAGATGCAATGAAACTCATACGCTCCCCACCTGTTGATTCTTGTTTAGTATATCATCCTAATGACTATACTAACCTTGAGGAGTCAAAGGCAGATGGCCTGTCCTATTCACCCATCAAGGTGCCTGTTCTAATTTGGCAAGGTTTTATTGATTGCGTGTATCTTGCATATGTTGTCTTGCATTTCTTCTACTTTGTTGCACCGCCATCTTCTTAGTTTACTCATCATATAACTCGAGATGCCATGCCCATCCATTATCAATACATATTCCATCTGTCATCATACCATGTTTTTCCACTCAAATGTTGTTCTTGTGCATCGGACATCAAAAAGGAAGAGGGTGATTGCCGAACCTGAAAGAGCACCAGCAAAGTCCTTGAAAAACGTGGTGGTGCCGGAGAAATCAGAAAACACCCCACTTATATTGGCTGTACAACCAGTGACACAAAACGTAGGACCGACTCCAGCAGACTGTACCCATACTTCACTGGCCACACCACTAGCCCCACCACACAGGACCTGCACTCCAGCAAAAGGTATACCGATTTCATTTGCCATAGCACCAGCCATACCATAGAAAAATCCCACTCCAGCAAAAAGTACAGCAAGTCCATCGGCCGAAGACCTATCCCAATTGCAGAGACGGCCAATACCTGCAGATTGGAACCCCATTCCATTTATTGCCAGTTTAAAAGACAATGCTTTCAATGTTGTTAGGGACTACGTGCATATATTCCCATCATGGGAAGATTATAGTGAAGACAAACACTATTTTCACATCTTCCTATCCAACTTACGTGTAAGTGCTATTATTCATGGTTATTATTTTCCTGTTTTCTGCTGATTGAACACATAAATGATTTACATTACATTGTTGTAACTAGGCGAGGGTCAATCTGGATAGTCATGGCGAGCAAAGCTTGCTTGTGCTTTTCAAGGAAGCATTGCAGCAGTATCCGTGTTACCTGAGGAAATCACACTTTGATGGCAAGTCTATAAACGAATTTCTGGTGAAGTCTCCTGTTCTAAATTTAGAAGACATTGAATGGAAAAACCTTGTTATGCACTGGTCTCGTTTCGAGGATGAGGTATTGTCTATGAAATCACATGACAATTTGAACTTCTACTTTTCCGCATGTGCCTTACGGATCTTTTTGCAGAAATCTGCTCAAGAAGAATTCGGTTTGAAAAGAACGACGGGATATCGCAAATATGCTGACCGCTGCTTTGCTCTTGTTAGTACTGTTGTCTGTATCACTTGTACTTGCATAGATACCGGTTCATTATGCGACAGCATATGCATGATAGCTTGCTTATCAATTGTTCGCTCCATATTATCTGATCTGTATGAATGGTTACATTAGTGTAGAATATATCCAATGCCAATGCATTTTTTAGCTCTGCATTGTTCTTGTAAGTACATGTTGTCCTTTATCAGTGTATTTATATTGACAGGTAGTTGTTCATGTACCATCACTCTGCAGCTTATTTTCCTTTGCCCTCCATTTTCTACACATCAGATCTATATTTACTCTTACCATAAGGTTGGTACTAAAGAAGTTTAGCTGTGCATTGCTCTTGGTTGTGCCTTTTGCCTGTATCGCTGCACATACATTTATAGGTACTTGGTTATGTAGCATCACTCTTCATCTTATCTTAAATATTCTCCATTTTTTTGTATATTATCACATCTATATTTACTCTTAACAAAATTTAGAATAAAGGCAATGCTTATGAAGAAGATTCTGTGGTAAACTTCTTGAATTGCCCCCCCCCCCATCAGCATGGACAAGGGCTTTATAGAGCCTGTCTTCACCAGTTATGTAAGTTTGTCCTTCTCAAGCCTTCAAACTTTGTTGTGTATATTTGGTTAGGCATGACTACAACAGTTGTTTATTTTTGGTGTTTGCATCAAATTGCATGTTTAAAGTTTATTATGTAGTTCATAAACAAAAGTTTGTCCTTCTCAAATTAAGTTTTCAGTTGTACAACCAAGTTCCTTCTTCATACCATGTAAATTAAACTATACAGAGCAAGTGATCTTCTTTTGCACTGCATGTATGCTTCTGTTCTTCATCCGTAATCCAGTAGTGTGGTGAACCTACCCACTACAGCACAATGTCATATTCTGCAGTGTCTTAACTATGAACAATGTCATCTCATTCTACTATTATTTAAACCGTCTCTTTATTTGCCAATCTGAAATGGGATGAATTGACAGCACACTAACCATTGATACATATGAGTTCTTGATCTGTAATCCAATGGTGTCATGAAGCTGCCAACTCCTTCACAATGTCATTTCCTGCCATGTCTTGACTTGAACAATACCATATTATGTTAATGCAATTTTAAATTGTGTCACTTTATTCGTCAGTAAGAAATGTGATGAATTGTCAGCACTGATACTTTTATGTGCAAAACATGTCAACTGTCTGCTTGTTTATCTTTCAGAGTGAGGAAGATATAAGTGTTGAACAAGCGCAGTCTCATCATCTTGCTCAGCTGGTTGCACTGCAGCGCCCCAGCAGGGCTAACCTTTCTTGAACTCTATTGAAGTGTTGTCGGTTTTGTATATTATTTTGTCGGCGTGTTTATTTGCACTGGCGGCGATCTTTGATGCCGAGTGTATGTAATCTGTTGTCTGCTTGTGCTTTAATATGTAATCTGCTGTCTGCTTGTGCTTTATTATCATAGTGGCAAACTTTGATGCCCGGTGGATGTAATATGCCATAGTTTCTTTATTGTATAGTCTAGGTTTTTTCTTATTCACGATGATGCAGTTATTTTACTGTATATATATCATGTCTTCGCAGTAAACTGGCCAAACCATAAAACTACGGTACATAATCGGGTCGTCATGCAATCACGATGTATGATCCTCATCATGGGCCTCGTCATCTTGGTCCGTTAAACGGCCAACAGTAAACTGGCCCACTAGTAGATAAGGGCCTTTAATAGGCCGAGTAACCCCCGGCCCTCTTTTCGCGAGAAAACTCAATGGGCTTTTAGGAGGCTCAGAAGTAGGTTGGGCCTGAAACGTGCCGAAACTAATATCAGGTCGAATTAATAAATGGGCCTTTAGCAAGTGGGCCCAAAAGCATAGCGTCTAGTTGACGGGCCGAATCTGATATGGGCCATAATTTAGCCCAAAGCCTCTTAAAGGGTCGGACCTGATCTGGGCCGTAATTGGCCCAGAACGTGGTAGGCTTTTAACCGGCCGGATCTTATATGAGCCATTATTAGGCCCGGAACGTGGCAGGCCATTAATGGACCGGATCAAATATGGGTCGGCATTTGGCCCAAAACATGGCCGCCAGTTAATGGGCCGGCCTACTAGGGTCCTCAAAATCTTGTGGGCCTACAGCTGGGTCGGCCCATTAATGTCGGCGAAATCTCGTGGGCCTTTAGCAGGGCCAGCCCATTATGATCCACAAGAATCTTGTGGGCCTTTACCTGGGCCGACCCATTATGGCACACAAAAATCTTGTGGGCCTTTACCTGGGCCGGCCCATTATGGCCCGCAAAATCTTGTGGGCCTTTAGCTGGGCTAGCCCATTATGGTCCACAAAATCTCGTGGGCCTATAGCTGGGCTGGCCCATTATGGTCCGCAAAATCTTGTGGGCCTTTAGCTGGGCCGACCCATTATGGTCCGCAAAATCTTGTGGGCCTTTAGTTGGGCCGGCCCATTTAAACATGATGAGCCGGTCCACGTGTCAACATATCATAGGCGTGTATCGCCCATTGGATGAGTGACACCTGTAACAACGCGGACCTGACACGTGTCTCCTCTAGCCAATGATGATTTTACACGTGGAAAATCCCCATTACTCGGGGCTGTTAACGGGCTATCGGATCCAAAACCCGACCCGATAGCTTAACGGCGTTCTGTTACGGTGGATGCCACGTGTCGGTCACCCTTGATGAAAGCACTTCTGTGACGCGCGATTTATCGTCATGGAAGTGGACACTTCCGTGATGATAATTTTGGTAATGTCATGGAACACTTCTACGACAGCACAGGTATGACTATCTTGATTCTGTCATAAAATCGTCATGGATGTACATGCATGACAAAAAGCGCGACATACTGTGACAAACACGTATCATCACGGAAGTGTATTTTTTTGTAGTGTAGGCGGCGGCAGCAGTTTGTTATTCAGCTCTTGGGGAACTGGATTCAACAGTAAACTAAGTGTGTACAGGCGACAACAGTTACTACCCCTCCCTCATCCGATGCACGCCCGGCAGAAGATGCACCCTCGGCGCATTCAAACGCCTCCATTAAGAAACCTACTCAGGCCACACGTCGGTTCACGAGTGGGTCTGTATTGGTACTGTAATAACAGGAGTTAGTGGTCACTTTACTTAAATTTAATTAGCTTTAATAGAAATTTATACTTAAAACAATCAATGCATTGGCTCGTTCTATCAGTGCCATAGGATCAACATGCACAACAATTAGAATTATTATTCTCAGGACGCACACGATCAGCACATTTGTCGCACTTTCACACAGATAATACTACCAAGTTTGAAATGTTTGTTATGGTTGTTGTCCTCTGCATCATCATGCCATGTTTCCCAGCTTGCAAGATTCAGAATCAACAAATAAGATCCAAATAATAAGTACACCAAAGATGCCTACACATCTCATTGACCCAGCTTGCAAGATTCAGAACCAACAAATAAGATCCAAATAATAAGTACAACAAAGATGCCTACACATCTCATTGATTCCCAGCTTGCAAGATTCATAACCAACAAATAAGATTCAAATAATAAGTACAACAAATATGCCTACATATCTCATTGATTCCCAGCTTGCAAGATTCAGAACCAGCCCACTAGAGCCTTTTCATAAAGTAAATATCGGGATTAAAACCATCTTGGCTAGCCATGTCATACAAGCTAAGAACTTGGTGAATGCTCTTGACCGTCACAACATATGTAGTTGAGTATTCCTATTTGCACAGCACAAACAATAAGAGCATGATTACTATAATTGTGGCACTCCTTGAACTCAACCTGAAGCTCCACTCGGATGAGGCCTGCCTCGAGTTCCATGATTCAATTCATGCGCCTTTTCCTGCAGTTCACCTAAAATGAAGCAAAGATTGCATCATTCAGCTAGCAAGAAGTACTTGCTCTCATGAGCTGGCAGGTTCTTCTTTAGTAGTTGCACTAAAATTGAGGAACATTAAGGTTGGTTGTCCGGCTCATGTAAGCTACAACTATAATTTTCTTATCCTTTTGTGCAGTTCCACTAAAATAAAGTGCCATTGTGGTGACAGTGACGACTCATCTTGCAAAGGCTAATAAAATGTTGCACGAGATTACCAGCAGAACTTGACGGATATTTTGGAAACTCCATTCACCATTTTGTGCAGTTCCACCAAAATTGAGAGATGTTGCCCACGTGACATTTTAGTTGAATTGCACAAGACACTCATTCCAAAAAAAAGTGTTTTGTGCAGTTCATGAAAAGGTCACAATAGCAACAAGGTGAAATGGATATCCCTATCTGCACAAAAAGATAGAAAGTAAATAGTTGTTGGTCAATAAGAATATACGAAACATACAAAAAATGAAAAGAAGCATCTTAATTATGTTCATGGAAATCATGCAAGGACAGTAGAAATTTTAAAACGTCAGCAATGCTTCATGTTACCGGAAGCATTACGACAGCAATGACATTCATCAAATATGGGATTACTTTAATGGTGGCATTGCTTGTTTACCAGATACAGTAAATCAACAACAGCTAAAGAGTTGGTTTAAGGGCATGGGACCGAGGGGACACCAGGACACTCAGTAGCGTAAAGGAGCAACTTACTTATCATACTAGGGAAAACAGCAGGAGTACCATTTGTAACACAGTTTAATTGCATCTTATCACTAGAGGCATTAGATTAACAATAACACAGGTTAGACATGTCCCTAAGGTAACAGTGTGATCGCTTCATTTTACATGCACCCTTACATTAACAACAGCAAAAGGTTGGTATAAGTACATGCGACAGTGGACGCATCAGCACAATGTACCTACAATGAGGCATAAAGTGGTGATGTCGAGTTTGTTCATGCTATGTGAGGGCAGCAAATCTAATCCTGGAGACCTTTTACTATGTGAGGGCAGCAAACCTAATCACGAGACCTTTTACTATGTGAGGGCAGCAAATCTAATCACGAGACCTTTTACTATGTGAGGGCAGCAAATCTAATCCTGAAGACCTTTTACTATGTGAGGGCAGCAAATCTAATCCTGAGACCTTTTACTATGTGAGGGCAGCAATTCTAATCCTGGAGACCTTTTATTATGTGAGGGCAACAAATCTAATCATGGACATACTCTGTTGACTTGTCCAGCAACCGCCACCTTCTATCCTTTTTTCAACCAATAATAGATTTGTTCATTATCCAGTTTGTACTGCGTTTTCCCATTATTTCCATTTTCAACCAAGAGACCGGTTGGGTATCCGGTCTCTACTACTTTCACCATATTATTTCCTCTTTGAATCAAGTCCTAGATTCATGCTACAACTTTCCCCCCTTTCTTCATTGTTTGGACAAAGTCCTAGATTCGAATGCATGAAGTAGCTTTACCTCTAATAATACTAAAAATTTAGGTGGCTTTCAAAGAGCTGATGGGAGTAGAAAAAGATGCACATGCAGACACGTGGGGAGCTGGGGCAGTAGAGCAAGGCTGCTTTCGAAGAACTTATACCTGAGGGTCATCGGGATGTTGGCGGCGGCAGGTCGGATCTGCGGACAATACTGCAGGGAGGAAGAAGGGTCGGAGGACCTCCGGAGTCGGCGCTGTGTTCGAGAGAACGGCACGGGCAGAGGATCGGGCCCCTCTGGCAGCTGTGGGTTTCCTCCCTCGCCGGTGATGACCGCGTGAACGATGCACCTAGTCCTCTACACACACCAGCCGAAGGGATCCGACCGGATCTGTGACCAGCGGTGAGCAGAGAGAAAATGTCGCTACCGTTGTCTTGTTTATATCTAGAGATGATGAGAGAATGAAGAGAGCAACCCTAGTAAAGCAAGCGCTCGGGCCCCTACGTACATATATAGTGGAGTGATTATCTTTTTCTCTCCATAGCAAGCGTTTCAATTTGTGTGCGTGGCATTAAAGAAAAGAAACTCTCAATTTAAGGTGACTAACTGTACGACTCCTACTTACTACTACTAGTAGTAGAGTTGTCCACTTGTGCTCCTCGGCCCTCCATTCATTGAACAACCGCATGGGTGAATAAACATACAGTACTAGTATTTATATAGTATGAACAAGCTTGAACTATTTTCGCGTAGTTAAAAGTTGAGGGCGGGGCTTTTCCCGGGCAGTACACGCTGCAGTTTTCGCGTAGGTGGTTTGACAGAGAGGCGAGGAGGGTGAGGGAGTAGCGGATTCAACTTACTTACTACTGGAAAGGTCGGGATGTGCGATTTGACGGCGCATTACTGCTGGAAAGACTTGTGATATGACTACTCACTATAGTCACGAATTACTAGCGGTACGACCAGGGTGATGCCCCCCTTCCGTTCTACACTCTAATCTAGTGCATGACACGTATTACGTCGACCCGGATGCTGCTGGTTGTCTCACATGTCGGCGAAGTAGTACATAGTAGCAAGAAGGAGTAAAGAATCATGCGGTATAAGTCTTTTTAGAGATTCCAACAAGTGACTACATATGGAGCAAAATGAGTGAATCTACACTCTAAACTATGTCTACATACATCTGTATGTTGTAGTCAATTTGAAATGTCTAAAAAGACTTATATTTAGGAACGGATGGAGTAGTAGTACTACTACTCACGTCGGAGGAGTGCGAACCACGACAGCTCAGTGAATCAGCAGTAGAAAATAATGTGCTTATATGGCCATAAAAAACAATGTGCCACGGTCCAGACTGTAGCATGTACAGTACTATTCCTCTTTGTTTGTATCCTTGAGTTAGAGCTCGTTTGGGTTGAAGTAGCCTCAAATTATCCAAACAGGAGGGTTTAGTTTGAGCTAGTTTGCCCCGATCCCCCTTCACCAGTCGAGCCGCCCGCCCAAGCGCCGCTCCGCCGCTCGCCCTATCTCTCCTCTGGACGCCCTCTCCCTCCGGCATTTGAAGCTCGCCCCGCTCCCCCTTCACCGGTCGTTTTTCTCCCTCTGTCTTGCATGGCAGTGGCGCATATACCAGGGAGGTCGTGAGAAGGGTGAGTTTGTTCATTCCTTCTCTGTCTCATAGCCATATCATTGATCTTGCTCGCTCTAGCGCTAATTCTGATTTGGAAAAGTAGATCCTGATTAAACTTGGTATAGATTTGTGGTGCATGCATGGAATTGTTTGATGCTGCTAGAGGAGGTAATAAATTTTTCTACAGGCCCAAAGATTCGGCCACCTTTCTAGGTATTTCAGTTTCAGGCTTGCATTATTTCTAGAGACCCAAAGAATCAGTTCACCTTGCTAGGTATTTCAGTTCTAGGCTTGCATTGTTTCTAGAGGCCCAAAGATTCAGTTCACCTTTCTAGGTATTTCAGTTTCAGGCTTCCATTATTACTAGAGGCCCAAAGATTCAGTTCACCTTTCTAGGTATTTATGTTTCAGGCTTGCATTATTTCTAGAGGCCCAAGGATTCGGTTCGCAGTCATCGGCAAGTGGCCCTGCTACCCACGCAGGTGTCGACTCAACTCGCAAGCGCCAGCGTCGGAGTGGTTCCCGGGGCTTGGGCTCTACAGAGCCTTCCTACAGAGCGACGATGACGAGCTCCTCCCTGGGTGCATGAGGGGCTCCGGGCTCCCTCCCTATCGTGAATGACTTCCGTAATGAGTTAGCTCATGCTTTGTTTCATGGAGTGTATTTTTTGTGAAGCTTGATTGAGAACTTGTATGTTTAAGTGGGATATCTCAATTGTATGGACAAAGTAAAATTTATAATGTTTTGCATGCTTGATTTGTAAAGATGGTTCATTTATGTCAATTGTGGGCGGGAGGAGGCCACACAAGAGCCGGCCACACCAAATCCGGCAGGAAATAGGGTCCAAAGTAGTCAAATGATTGAGAAAGACCATTTATTGTCAATCTAACCCTGCCATCCATACACCTCTTTGGTTTAGAGTTAGTTTAGGGTTAGAATCTAACTCTAACCTTTAACTGAGTTAGTAGAGTTCTCCTCGTCTCGGTTCATCGCCATCATACTTTCCCCATTTCTGTGTTTTCAGTATCCTGCGAATCAAAGAGGCCCTTAGACTGGTTTAGGTCCGGTAGTTTTTTATAAATGTGTTATGTCCAAAATTTAATGAACGTGCTCCAGTTTCTACGAAAATAATCCGGTTTCATGTAGTAATTCATTTATTTATTTATTCTTCTGCGGGGGGTCTGCATGTAATTCATGAGGTTTGAAATGTAAAGTACCCCAGCATATGCTCCGAGTCGTGCATGCACTACGACCCAGATGCTCTATGTCCCACGTGTCGGCGAAAGGGAGCACATGGAAATAGCCTAGGAGTACATATAGGAGGATAAATGCGTGAAAAAATATATGCGGTGAAGCGTAGCTGCGGTTCGAAAAGGAGACCTAAAGTGATGGCAGGTATAGGTCGTACGCACCCAACTAGTGGTAGTACTAGACATACGACTACTTTTTCCCTAAAAAAGAGGTACGAGTGCTCAGTACTCCTATTCTATCAACGCTAGTCCCATCTGACAACAGCGTCTGTGCTACAGCTATCTCTTCTCCCTCGTTTCTCTCTTCTAATTCTAAACTCAGCAGACGCCCGGTGGGCAGGGTGGGGATTTGCTGATGGTCGGTTTGCTCAACTACGGCCCCACCACACAATGAAAATGTTACTACTGGAATAAAAATGCCATATACTCCTATACTAATAAAACATTAAGGCCACAAGGCGATGCAGTGCTAGTTACAGGAGGCAAGAAGAAGAGATGCATCCATCGACGACGTCCACCTCCTCGACTCAGGGCGCCGGCCCACCGAACGGTGACTAAGTAGCAGCGGCTTTTGTGGCCAGGTCGACGTGCTTCTGAACAATGACATCCAAAGATTCCAGCCGCTGGAAGAAGGCCAATGTCTTTCTGTCCTCACTGGCCTTGCAGTGGCCTATGTAGACGATTTCCTCATAGACGTGGATGTGCAGGTCGATGGTTTCTTGCATGGCGAGGCGCTGCACGACGAGCGCGGCCTCGAGGTGTGATAACCCGCAAGTATACGGAATAGTTGTAGCCTCTTTCGATAAGTAAGAGTGTCGAACCCAACGAGGAGCTAAAGGTAGAACAAATATTCTCTCAAGCCCTATCTGTCACTGATACAACTCTACGCACGCTTAGTGTTCGCTTTACCTGGAACAAGTATGAAACTAGAAGTACTTTGTAGGTGTGATAGGATAGGTTTGCAAGATAATAAAGAACATGTAAATAAAAAGTAGGGGCTGCTTGGATAAAGATGCAATAAAGTAAATATAGCGAGTGTGGTAGGAGTTGTGGAATTGTCCCTAAGCAATTGACTACTTTACTAGACCGATAGCAAGTATTATGTGGGAGAGGCCACAGCTAGCATGTCATCCCTGACATGGAATTCTATGCACTTATGATTGGAACTATTATCAAGCATTCGCAACTACTAACGTTCATTAAGGTAAAACCCAACAATAGCATTAAGATATATTGGTCCCCCTTCAATCCCGTATGCACCAATTTCTATGCTAGGTTGAAGCTTCTGTCACTCTAGCCCTCCAATACATAGTCCTATCAACATACAACTAACCATATGGTGTGATCCACGCGCATGCTCATATGATGGGCACCAAAGGACAGCAACATAACCACAAGCAAATTAAACCAATCATAGCAATTCATCAATCACCGATAGGATAACGAAAATCTACTCAGACATCATAGGATGGCAACACATCATTGGATAATAATATGAAGCATAAAGCACCATGTTCAAGTAGAGGGTACAGCGGGTTGCGGGAGAGTAGACCGCTGAATATAGAAGGAGGAACGTGATGGAGATGTTGGTGAAGATGGCGGAGGTGTTGGTGAAGATCGCGGTGATGATGATGGACCCCGGCGGCGTTCCGGCGCCACCGGAAGCAAGGGGGAGAGAACCCCCCCCCCCCTTCTTCTTCTTCTTCCTTGACCTCCTCCCTAGATGGGAGAAGGGTTTCCCCTCTGGTCCTTGGCTCCCATGGCTTGGGAGGGGCAAGAGCCCCTCCGAGATTGGATCTATCTCTCTGTTTCTCTCTGTTTCTGCGTTCTGGGATTCTGCCCTGGCACCGTTTCCTTTATATCTGGAGATCTGTAACTCCGATTGGATTGAAACCTTCGCCCAGATCATTTTCCAAAAATTAGCTTTCTTGTGGCCAAATAAGGGCATCAACCGCCTTACAAGGGGCCCAGGAGGGTGGGGGGGCGCCCACCTGGAGTGGGCGTGTGCCCCTGTCTCGTGGCCACCTCGGGCACCGTCTCGCGTTGATTCTTCCTCCCAAAAATCACAAATATTCCAAAATAATTATCCATCCATTTTTATCCCGTTTTGACTCCATTTGATATGGGGTTTCTGCGAAACACAAAACATGCAACAGACAGGAACTGGCTCTGGGCACTGGATCAATATGTTAGTCCAAAAAAATAGTATAAAAAGTTACCAAAAGTATATGAAAGTTGAAGAATATTGTCATGGAACAATCAAAAATTATAGATACGACGGAGACGTATCAAGGTGCACATTCTTCATCGTGACCTCTGGCACCTGCAGGGCCACCAGGGCTTGAAAGAGTTCATCACCATGGAGGTCGATGAGGGTGGCAAGCAATGAGGAGCCTGGGCACACGGACTGGAGCAGTACGGCAAGGTCGTCCGCACGCTTCTTGATGGCGGCGAACTTGCGATGGAGTTGACCATCATGTCGTTCATGCGAGAGGCGAAGCCGGCGTCGGCGAGGGCTACGATGCTGGCGGTTGCCAGCACCGTCTGGAAATGCCGCACGGTGCGGGGCTGCAGGACAGCGCCTTGGATGATTTGGCACAGCCGACTACCGCTCGCGTCCATCGCCTCCATAGGTGCTTCTGGCTTCTGGTCACTTGGTCTTGGATTGGAGTGAGCAGTGTTGCGCAGAGACTAAGGAGTAGATGGATTGGAGTGGTGGGGCGCCTTTATATGAGAATCCAAACTCTGTTGCATTCACATCGTGCTGGCTCTATTCTGCTTCTCCAATTAATTCCCTCTGCATATAATTTGAGGATGCATCATTGACCTTTCAACGTCTCAGGAACCGCTAACCTCTCCCTCCTTGGCATTCAAGCACCTATGGAGGCGACTGCCGCTCGCTTCTATCGCGTGTCAGGAGATGTTCCCGTCGACGACGAGGTGCCTATGGTGACTTTGTAAATTTCAAGATGATAGTACTGGTATACTCAATATTGTGCACCACGACCAAGGCCGAGAGGAAAACAAGAGAACTACATATTTATGTACGGTGTAGATTCACTCATTTTGCTCCATATGTACTCCGTCTCGGTGTACTCAATTCACTTTTTTAAATCTCTAGAAAGGCAAATACTCCTTTCTGGTTTACAGGGCTATACTAGCAAGTACTACAATAGTGGGCTCACATAGAAATTTTGTATCATGCAAGAGCCTGGCTATATGCGTGCTCCAAGGTTCGCAACTGCCACGTTCGGGTTGCACTTGGCTCTTCGCCTCTTCGAGAAGACGAACAATGATGTTACTACTACTACTACTTCTACACTATCGAATCCACTGCTGCATGTCCGTCCACCACGAGCGGGAGGGGTAGCTTGTTGTAGTACTATAAGCAAAAGCATGTCCTCGTCTGCAAGCCATCGCGCACATGGGAGAGGGAGAAGGCGTGTAGTAGTACAATCAATCTTATCGTTGTACGAGTTGACGCGGCACATCATAGCACTGGCCCCACATTGTTGCCTCTAAATTTGGCTGAAAGACACGTAGTGTACAATACTCCATTTGCTGCAACCTCTAACATTTACCCCACCACAAATTAAAATATATATTCCTGTCTTGACCAGATGAGCGTGCAAACTAGAATCACCAGGATGAAAGGTAGGGCCAGAAGATTATTTTAATCAAAAAAATAAAGCATGGAGCCGACCCCAACGATTTTAAGCTTACATGCACGATACACGCTATCCTAGACTACTCTACACATGAAACTGCCACACGAGCGTCCGGGCTGCGCTTGGCTCTTCGCCTCTTCGGGAAGTCGAACAATGATGCAGTACTACTGCAGTGGAGGAGCACTACAGTATGCTTCTGGCCATCTAACACAAATTGAACTGCTGCATGTCCACCGCGTGCTGGAGGGAGAGCGTGTAGCGAACGGAAGCTTCTCCTAGTCCTGCCAGCCACCACGCTCATGGGCGAGGGAGGGACGCAGCTTCATTGACTTACTGCTCCTGCCTTTGCGTCTATGACAGGTGGGCCCAACAGGTCGGTGGCCCACCTGTCATGCAGCCAAAGGAAGATGCGGTTAAGGCGAGAGGGCGTTGTAGTAATCAAACTTCTCGGTCTTGTACGAGTTGACGCGACACATCAAAGCAATGCACTCGATATATTTCAATAATTTGCGTTTACTGATGCATTAATTACAACGCATGCATGCATGTCGTGACTCTCCTTTTGATATTTGCATGTGTTTATTTAATGCACCTTGAAGTAGTATGAATATGTGACAGTAAAGCTTTGTAATGCCCCAGCCCTAATAAAGCGAGAGATGGTTGTGCACGAGGAGGGCGACATCATGCAGATGGAACAGGACCCGACGATGGAGCTCTCTATGGTCTCATTGGACCTCACCTTGCTCCACTGCCCCTTGTGCCTCCGCCCCTTGAAGCCTCCAGTGCATGAGGTTCGAATACACCTCATCCGTTCAGCTGATCGAGCAAGGTGCAGGTTTCTTGATTGATGTGTTGTTCGATTGATTTGTGTAGTGCAAGGGAGGGCACCTGGCTTGCACGGACTACCGCGTCGAGCGCCCCGGGAACCAGCGGCAGTGCCAGAAGTGCGAGCATGGTAGTGGCTTCGACGTGCGGACACGGCGGTGGACGCCGTCCTCTCCTCGATGAGGGTGGAGTGCCCGCACGAAGGCTGTGGGCTCTACGTCACTTACCACAAGCTCGCCGATCACCAGAGCGTGTGTCCGCTCACGCCCTGCAAATGCCCTGTGCCCGTCTGTGGCTACGAAGGCCTGCCGTTGGTGCTCTCCCACCACATCAGCACCGTGCATCCCATGCTCGTGCACAGGATCCAGTACGGCAAGGCGCTCCAGTTGCCAGTGCCACTGTCAGAGCCACGGCTCTTGCTGTTCACGGAGGAGGACGGCCGCACGTTTTTCTTGGTCGGCGGCGTGCTCGACATTGGCGCGCCTATCACCGTGTCGGTCGGCTGCATCAGAGTGGGGGCGTCCCCACTGCCGCACTACGTGGCCAAGTTGTGGGCGAACAGCCTGCCAGGGGAGCCCAAAGGCAGGACCGACACCGTCAAGGTGGAAATGGAGGTGACAAGCAGCAGGGATCCCGATGACGTCGCCGTGCAGGAGCTGACCTTCTTCACAGTTCCGCCCAAGCTGATGGCTGGGGCTAAGCTGGTGTCCCTCCACATTCAGATTGACAAGCTCACATCCTAAATGATTCTACAGTGCCTTCTGTTTATCTTGGTAATATGCTAATATAGGGGTTAGCTCGGTCTACTTTAGCTTAAGAGATGGTGGGTTTTGGTGGCGATGCAGCAATTACCTCGACATCAGATCAACAGTGAAAGTAATTTCGAAGAGTCGAATGGATATTCTGTGTCTGTTGGATATAAAGATCCTTTGGGTAAGAAGTAACAGCTTATATGCTTTTTTCGAAACGGAACATCGATAGTATAATTTTTGTTGACATGCACTAACATTTTTAAGTTAAATATTTAGTCAAATTTTGGCACAAATTACAAAGGGGACTAATAAACTAGGACGGAGGTAGTACCACGCTATATTTAATTGCAAACCTGTTCACACCGATTACAACCTAAACGGTTTCCCACTTAGGAGCATATTAGTAGTACTCGGTTATAAATACTACTATGCCAAGATGACTACACATTCCTAATATGTGCCTCCAATTAATATAGTAGTAGTAGAGTACTTAGTCACGTACTCCATAACATCACCGGGCATTGCACATACAACATTTAGTGGTAGTAAGAGACAAATGCCTATATGCCACGCATGTTCATACTATTTGTGCCTTTCTACTTCACTTACTGCGCTACATTACACAGGTTCGCACGTCCACTAGTGGGTACATGTCTGTCTCGTAGTTCCAGTCCCACGTGTTCTTCATATAGATGGAACAATCCTTGCATGACACGTGCACCTTGATGCTAGATGTCTCGCGTGTTGGCAAAAGGATGAACAAAGCTCACGTAAAAAAATAGGGTGGAAGAACATAGATTCCCGACGACCAAGAAGGAGCAAGGAACCTCATGGTGGAGCGTCTGCACTCATAATATTTTATATTATTCAGCGATATAAAATCAACCAATCATCTCCACAGTGGACTAGAAGAGTACGAAACACAGCAGCCCAATGTAGTTACATCATACTAGTACATGGCTAACCCACGATATCACCATATTTCTTGGCTTCCGTGCGACACCTATCTCTAGTAATCCAGCAGCCTGTATTGCTTCTCCCTCCTTGTCTCTCTCAAAGTGCGGCGGGCTGGTTTTTTTGCCATCTATTGAGGTCGGTTAACTCATCACATGTTAGCGACATGCCAAGAGCATTCTAAAAAAAATCCTTTCACGTTCCATTTTCAAAAAGAAAAAAATCCTTTCACGTATGAATTTGACTGTATGCTTTGAGCAACTTGCATGTCCTATACTGCTCCTGTTTGGATACTCTAACTTAGCTAGAGGTTAGACTAACTCATGACTAACCCTGAACTAACTGTAGCCAAAGAGGTGTTTGGGTGACAGGGTTAGATTGAGAATAAATGCACTTGATGGAGAGAGAAAAGTGATTTTTCAGTGATACCAATAAGAACTATCTCCAGTTAGCACGTCTTGGGTGGGATAGTTTTTTTGGTGGGTTCGGTGCAACTTGCTCCAATTTAAACCCTCATGCTTGGATACTTTAGGGCTATTTGATCCCCAACTAGCTCAAACAAACTCTAACCCATGGATCCAAACAGGGCCTATTGCCAGCCTCGACGCGGAGCAATCTCGTGCACCGGGAAGCGGCGCTCTCTCGGCCGTCGCGCCGCTTCAAAGCCGGAGCTAGTGAGAGGTCGCCTCCGCTCTGGCCGGGCATTAATGCGGCACTGACGCTCCAGGGCGACGCTGACCGTTTCATGCCGGAAGCGCTACCGGCAAGGGAGGAGTATAGGTTTTGAACCGTTTGGTGTAATCTTGGTAGTTTGCAAAACTACTCAATTATTGCACTCGGTTTCCTAAGAAATTGTGGTAAAAACGTTACTCCACAACCCGCTTCCCTTCTCCTTCCTCTTCCACCGCCCGTGCACGTCCGCGCGAAGCGACCGGTTAACCCTTATATTGGAGTGCTAGCACAAAAAGATGCATGCATGACCACTAAAATTTCCGGATTAAAGCGCCGCTCCGGCGGGAGTATGGCGTATGTTGTTACCTTCGGCTGGGCCATCGCTACCGGGCGACGGCGACCAGAGAAGAGGCGGCGGGAGGGGAATGAATGCAGCTACTGTTTGGGTTCACCGTCCGGCTTAAATAAATGCGCAGCATCACATGTACCCACGGGTGCACAAATTGTAACATATGTGTCTGCTTAAGTGGGCGTCGCATAACTGGTGTGCGTGTGTGAGATTTGGAGAAACAGAGTGCGTGTGTGTGACTCTACTATTCGGACATGTACTCAACCTTTTGCATCAGGATATAAGTATAATGGTATTTACTTTAGCTAGTGATTTACGTGGCCATGTTAACGTGGTTGTGTAAAAAAAATGTCACTTCCTGCTCGTGATTTGTGTTATATAACTACAAGCAAGATGCTCGTGCATTGCACGGCACATCAACATGCATTCTTTTTACAAAACACCTGTTGTGATTTACCCATGCAGGAGTAATCCCATGTGTAAAAACTAATGATATTTCGAGAATTTTATCGGAAAACTGGTATCTCGAGAATGTCATCGAAAAAATGAAAGATGAGAGATAAGGTGAGGAGGAGTGGAGCATGGTGGTGACTGGTGGTCGGAATGGGCGGAGGCATGGGGATGTGCGGCACCGACAGGCGGCAGCGGCCACCATGCTAGATTGTTCCAGAGAGTTTCTTTTTTAATTGCTCAGCAATGAGGTTGTGTGAGATAAGGATGTGGAGAGAGGTGCGGGTATCTTTTGTAAAATTATCATAGTTTGCTTTCTATCCATCAGATATAGATCAGACGGTCTATATTACAAGATGGCAGGCACACCATCATCGCCAACTCGGTATTTTATAAGGGTACAGATGATAAGTTTGCTAACTACTAAAGTAAAGTGGAATTTGTCCATGTTATACAAGTAAATTAAGGTGATTGTTTATCCTACGGGTAAGGTTGGATGAAGGGTGGTATAACAAATGCTCCGCCTAGAGCATGTGTGTGTGAGATGGAGTCTTAGTGTGTGTGTGTGTGTGTGTGTGTGTGTGTGTGTGTGTGTGTGTGTGTGTGTGTGTGGGGGGGTGTATGTGTCTGTGTGTGTGTCTGTGAGAGAGAGAGAGAGAGATGGATTCTTAGTGCGTGTGTGCATGTGTGTGTGATGGAGTCTTACTGTGTGTGTGTGTGTGTGCGAGTGGGTGGGTGGGTGCGTGCGTGCGTGTGTGTGTGTGTGTGTGTGTGTGTGTGTGTGTGTGTGTGTTTGTGTGTGTGTGTGGGTGTGTATGTGTGTGTCGCGGGGTCCTCAGTGGAGGATGTAATTTAAGTGGGCATGGCTTCATCATAGATAGGTGATGTGTATGGCAGAGGCCACCAACGATGGGGTGCGAGAGAGAAAATGCCCGTAGAGAGGGAAGAGAAGGTGTGTGCGCGTGAGAGGAATCGACATCGAGAGAACATGTTTGTTCGAGAGACACCGAGGAAGACTACTATATATCGATGGGCATGTAGGCGGGAATTAAACGAAGGGATGATCTTATTGGTTCCGGGGATATAGGGGAAGAGTGAGAGGGGGTAGCTAGAAGGAGATTGTTAAGTGTGAGTGTGTGTTTTACCCATCCAGGCGGAAGTTATGTGCACACAAGAAGAGAACGATTCGACGTGGCGTTAGGGTTGAGGGTAATTAACTACGTATGGAGACATAGAGACCTTGAACGTGCATGTGTGAGAGGTATACATGTATACATGGGATGTGTGTGTGTGTGCGCGCGCATGATCGAGATAAAAGAAAGATGACATAAGTCATAAGATCAACGACATGGGAGAGACGGATCGGTATGACAACATGCATGCATGTGAGAATGCAGGGAAGAAGGCCCGACAATTGAGCATGTGTTTTTGTCTTCAAGAGATAGTGGCGTGGGCTTGAGCATGCATCTATGGCGAGCAGAGGGAGTGAGGCACAACGATTGTGCAAAACAGATCAACCTATGAATGAAAGAAGGTTGATGGAGAAACAGATAAACAGAAAGATAAAGATGCTAGCTAGTGTGCGTTAGAGATAGGAGTCGAGTGGATCAGAAGGCTGAGTTATGTGTGTGGGTGTGAGAGAGATGAAGAAAGGGTGCATGTGACTCACATAAAAACAAATATCGGAGAGAAATGAGATCCTGAGAGACAGAGTTTTTTGTCTGCGAGAGAGAAAGATATTTCACAACGAGAGTGACAACTAGAGAGACATATGAGGGAACGCAAGATATCTCTAGGGAGAGAGAGTGTGTGTGAGCGACATACAAGAGAACAATGGAGAAATATGAGACTCTGGGAGACAGAGTTTGTGTTTGTGTGTGAGAAAGAGATATTTAAGAGGAAGAGTCGTAGGTTCTCATACCTAAGGAGCGAAAGACATCTCTATATGAGGGGTGTGCGAGTGGCACACAGAGGAATAGTAGAGAGAAATGAGACCCCGGGAGACAAAGTTTTGTGTTTGTGTGAGAGAAAGAGATTCCAGATGGAGAATCATAGTTAGAGACACATAGCAGGGAGCGAGATATACTTAGAGAGAGATAGAGTGACGAAGGTCGAGGGAGAGAGTACCGTCAGTGTGTTACAAAGATAAAAGATCATTATCAACATACAGGTAGCATGAGAGATACCCGAGAGACGATGAATGCGTATAGGTCTAGAGAGATAGTCCTATACAAGCATGAGTGATAGTTATATGAGATGAATATCTCGATCAAATGGGATTCAAATATTTAAACTGGAGATCATGACATCGATAATATCATAACGCAAATTGGTGTATCAAACATGCATATTCATTTGAATTTGGGGACACATGTAATGTTATATAGTTTATCAATATTGGTGATCCATAGATTCTTTAATTAGAAACAATGCATGGTTTATATGCAATTAATGTCTAAACGAGATTACATTATATGTTGTGTGTTTGAAACACATTATACATGTTTGAGAAGTAAAAAAAACTCGCATGAAACACACATTAATTGGAGACAGTTAGCGAGGAATGCATAAATTGGATTTCAACATAAAGTTGTTTCAAATATTTGAAAATCCAAATTGATGGATACAACCTTATGAATCTGAGATCATGCCATTTGTAAACCATATTTATGTATAAAGGGCGTTATGATTTTGAAAGTATATATAAAAAATGATGTTTATAGAATTTTATTCCAATCAAAAATGGATCCCGCCCGAAAAAAATAAAATACAAACGAGATTCGAATTGAGTTGGCATGGTAAACGTGCACTCTGCAAAATTTGAACGAAGCGGAGAAAGTCGCAGTAACCGCCCGAAACCAAAATCTGCGAGATGGAAATTACTACTGCCTATCCCTACCATGCCAAGCCTATCTGCTCGATTTCTACAGGTTTCGATAGGGGTAGGTTTGTAATTTCACTCAAACGTGACATAACCGCCTCTCACCCGGATTCATACACGGTGTGCGCCAAAACACAGTGTGTCCTCGGCCGGAATCGACTCCCTGCCCGATTCATACACGGTGGGCGCAAAAAACAAACTCTTGTCGGCAAATATTCGGTGTATGCGAGATTACCATCCTATCCCCAACCGACTAATATTGTTGTGATGTAGGAAATTTGAAACGGCGGCTAAGTTTGTAAATTCCTCGCATTTGAGACAAGCGCTCCCTGAAGACATGGTTCCCCCCTTCCTCTCTACCTCCATTTCCCAATTCGTACTCCGTGGGCGCCAAAACACCCTCTCCACTCCAGCCTCCTCCATCCGCCACCCCATCCACCGCAGCGCTCCTCCACCATGCGGAGCTGATACCCCGACGTCGCCGTCCATTACAAGAGATCGACCTCTCTCATCCACGGCTTCGGACCGTGATCCTTGCATCCCGTCCTCTCGCTTCATCCCTGCCGTCGTCCACCTTGCCGGCGCCGCTCCTACGACCGTCTCGTCCACCCTGCCCTGCCGCCACCGTCTACCCTCCTAGATCTGCTTCCACGCTGCCGACAGCCATCGCTACCGCAGCATCGTGAAATTCTCAGCAGATGCATACACGGCGCCGCACCAGAGGCGGTACTCTTTCGTATCTGCTCAACTTATTTATCACAGCAAGAAAATAGATCGCCACTGCTTTACTCTGATTTCTTGTCCATCACTTACTTGCTAGTTGAAAGCAAACATTGGTTGCGAAGTTGCCTTTGTCCGTTTGCACCTTCAGATCCGCCATGGCACGCTCAACACTATACTCCCAATGCTTATGGTTTTCCCCTTTTATATTCCACACTAGTTAAATCACAGTAGACTAAATTTCAAAAATTGGGTCAGTCGATTTTTCAGAGCTCGCCGGAGTTCACTGGTGCGAACGAGGGGGCTCGGGTGGGGACGTTGGTTGTGGGGGCAGTGGTGGGGCCTCATCGAACAAAGAAAACTCGATGCGGGTGGGGTGGGGGTGGTGGAGGAACACGGGTGGTGGGGGACGGTGGTCTGGACGGCGGCCAGTGTGGTGTTCTGTATGGGAAGAATCAGAGACGAGGAAGAAGAAGGGTTAGGAGATGTAGGATCTTCATCCAACCGCCTGAAATGGTCGACTGACCCAAATGACAAAAGTCACGCGGCTTGCATGCAGACATGCCTTTATATTCAGTACCATCATCGTACCTGCTTAGCACTGCTCCTGAATCCATCAAGCTAAACAACGTGCCACTCATAATTCCAAACTTGTTGCTCAAGTACGAATATGATATGATGCTGATATTACTAAAATAGATAACATTTAATTGGTCAGCTAATGTTCCTACTTTACTTTTGAAAAGCACATGCACCACATATAGAGACACAGCAGGGAGTTGCTTTCTTAATGCGCCCTGGTTCATCATGTGTGGGCACTTCACAACGAACATTTTATTATCCAAAATCTGCTTGCTCTTCTTTAGCTTGTTCCTCTTCCGTTCTTCTTTAATAAGTACTCTCTCTGTTCCTAAATACAAGTCTTTGTATAGATTCCACCATGGACTACATATGGAGCAAAATGTGTGAATCTACACTCTAAAATGTATCTGGATACATCTATATGTGATGCATTGTGGAAATCTCTACCAAGACTTATATTTTGGAATGAGGGAGTATGATAGTAGTACAGTATGTTCCTTGTAGTGAAGATGAGCAGGGACATTTGCAGTGTAGAGGTCTATTCGGTCGGTTGTGATGGGCACTGAGGGAGTCCTGGATTAGGTGGTGTCCGGATGGCCGGACTATGACCTTTTCCGGACTCCCGGACTATGAAGATACAAGATTGAAGACTTCGTCCCGTGTCCGGATAGGACTTTCCTTGGCGTGGAAGGCAAGCTTGGCGATGCGATATGAAGATCTCCTCCCATTGTAACCGACTCTGTGTAACCCTAGCCCTCTCCGGTATTTATATAAACCGGAGAGTTTTAGTCCGTAGGACGAACAACAATCATACCATAGGCTAGCTTCTAGGGTTTAGCCTCTCTGATCTCGTGGTAGATCAACTCTTGTACTACCCATATCATCAATATGAATCAAGCAGGAGTAGGGTTTTACCTCCATCGAGAGGGCCCGAACCTGGGTAAAAACATCGTGTCCCTTATCTCATGTTACCATCCGCCTAGACGCACAGTTCGGGACCCCCTACCCGAGATCCGCCGGTTTTGACACTGACATTGGTGCTTTCATTGAGAGTTCCTCTGTGTCGTCACCGTCAGGAAGGATGCCGCACCTCGTCTTTAAAGACGGCGTTGTTGCTAAAGGAGCTTTAGCTGTCGGCCAAACTCTCGGGCTAGGCAGGTTTTTAATGACCACCTGTTCGGCCGCCGCGCCGACGATGACTTCTCGGGTCATCGAAAGCAATCTCCACGTCAACTCGGAACTTGCCGAGCAGTTAGATCCGATGGAGCTCTCTTCCTTAAACACGCTCTTGGATCGCATCGCCGCCCTAGGAGTCGCTATAGACTACGGTCAGATTGGGCTTAAACCCGATCCGAGAGAGATTGACTCTCCCCAGGTCACCCACCATGTCGAAGTGGTGGAGGAACAATGCGGTGAATCTTCACCCATCCTAAGGACCAGATGTGTCCGGATTCCTGATCCCTCCAAGCCGGACATCCGCGAAGGGGAGGACGTCACTCAAGCCCTGAACCTAAAATCAGGTAGCGGGCCTGATTCATTGGATAACGTCCAAGAACCCAAGCTTCCGAGTTCGGAAATTTCTTGGCCCCTGAGTCTTAGATCGGGCGAGGTTCCGGATTTAAATCCACCCGCCCACCCAAATATAAGGGATCTATCCCAAATTTGGCAAGAGCCCAGAGAAACAGTACACCATTACTGGGCCAGATTCCTCCTGGTTATGAACAGGATAAAGGATCTGTCATGAGGATGCAATTTCATTCTTCGCAACAAGCGCATGGACATCGAATCCTCAACGCCATAAGTCGCCGTGAAATTACACGCTTACGACTTGGCATCCATAATCTGAAAATCTTGTCGACGTAAAGCGTTCGGAAAACCGAAACAAAATTCAGGACAATCCGACCACGAATACAATCGATCCAAACAAAAGGGTGCATTATCGCCAGGCACCTGGGCCAAACAACAAAAAACAAAAACCCTCTATAGGGTATGGAACCGTACTGGAGGGATGGCTCAATGGACCCTGTAAAATTCATAGTACAGAGGGCGCCACACCAACTCATAGCCTTAGAGCATGTTGGATACTCCGGCAGGTGGCCAGAAGTGGCGAGGAGCTTCTAACTCCAGAATCCGCAGAGCACCACCCCAAGAACGCCAGTACGGTGTCAACAGTCTTCGAGACTTTCGCATCAAACAATGCGAGGAAACAAACGCTCTGCAGCCTTACCGAAGTCTACCAGGTAGCGACAATAAACCCATGGAGTGACACGGCTATTACCTTTAATGCCAGTGACGGACCTAAATTCCGGACAGCCCGAGCACCAGCCGCACTGGTCCTCAGTCCGATAGTGGACGGCTTTCGGCTTACCAAGGTACTCATGGACGGTGGCAGCGGATTGAACCTCATCTATGAGGAAACCCTACGAAAAATGGAAATAGACTGGAGCCGCATTGAGCGAAGCAACACAACCTTTAGAGGAATAATCCCCAGTCGGGAAGCGTGTTGTACAAGAAAAATCACACTGGATGTGGTGTTCGGCACGCGGATAATTACAGATCCGAGGAGGTCACATTTCAAGTGGCCCCGTTCAGCAGCGGATACCATGCTCTGTTAGGGCGAGAAGCATTCACAATTTTTCAAGCTATACCCCATTACGGTTACATGAAGCTCAAAATGCCCGAGCCCAACGGAATCATCACTCTTGCTAGCGATCCGGATACAGCGCTCCGCGCCGAAAACTAGGCAGCCGCACTGGCCCTCGGGGCATTATCCGAAGCCCTAGTGGCCGAGGAACTAACTGCGTTGCGCTCCACGGTGGACAGGGACAACGTGATACTCGACAAAAGATCCAAGTCCACCTCCTTCAAGCCGGCAGACGAAATAGTCAAGTTCCAAGTCCATCTAACGGACACTAAAAAATGGCCTCCATCGGGGCACAACTAAACCCTGATGTAGACGCCGCACTAAGAGAATTCCTACGCGAAAATTGGGACATTTTGCACCGCACCCTTCGGACATGCCAGAATCCCACGTGAGGCTGGCGAGCACAGCTGAACATCCTAAAAGGATTCAAGCACATTAGCGTGCTCTTCAAATAAGCTCCGAACCTAAGAGACAAGCCATGGGAGAGGAGCTAGCCAAACTCTTCGAAGCGGATTCATCGAGATATAAAACATCCGGACTGGCTAGCAAACCTGGTGATGGTACCAAAGAAGGACAAATCTTGGCGCCTGTGCGTCGATTTCAAAGACCTAAATAAGGCCTACCCAAAGGATCCCTTCCCCCTCCCCCGCATTGATCAAATCATCAACGCCACTGCAGGACACGATTCATTGTGTTTCCTCGACGCATACTCTGGCTATCACCAAATCAAGATGGCAGAGTCAGACCAAGCCGCAATGGCATTCATCACCCCATACGGCCTATTCCGCTTTAACACAATGCCCTTCGGGCTCAAAAACGCCGGCGCAACATATCAGCGCATGATTCAGACATGTCTGGCCAACCAGATGGGCAAAACGGTTGAAGCATACGTGGATGACGTGCTCGTCAAAACCAAGCATGTCGAAACTCTAATAGACGACTTGAGGCTCACGTTCGATAACCTCCGAACATATGACATTAGGCTTAACCCGGAAAAATGCGTTTTCGGCGTACCAGTCGGAAAGCTCTTGGGCTTCATCATATCCGGTAGAGGAATTGAAGCAAACCCAGCCAAGATCTGAGCTCTGTCACAATTGGATATTCCAAAAGATCTCAAGCAAATATAAAAATTGACTGGATGCGTGGCGGCTCTAAGCCGCTTCATCTCCCGCTTGGGGGAAAAGGCATTACCCCTTTACCGCCTCCTCCGGCGCACCGAACACTTCAAGTGGACGGATGCCGCCACGGCCGGACTAGAAGAAATAAAGGCCATACTGGCAACAAACCCGGTCCTGGCCGCGCCTAACATCGGCGAACCAATGTTGTTATACATAACGACAACTCACCAAGTTCTAAGCGCAGTCCTCGTCGTCGAACGAGAAACGGACGGACACAAATTCCCTGTCCAGAAACTAGTATACTACGTGTCCACTGTCCTCACTCCATGCAAGTCACGGTGCCCGCATTACCAAAAGATAGCATACGTAGTGTTCATGGCATCCCGGAAGCTACGACACTACTTTCAAGAGTGTTCGATAACAGTAGCCTCCGAAGTACCTCTTAACGATATCATAAACAACCGCGACGCAACGGGCCGGATTGCCAAATGGGCCATCGAGCTCCTCCCATTCGACATAACCTATAAGCCACGGCGATCCATCAAGTCGCAAGCCTTGGCCGACTTTGTCGCTGAATGGACTGAAGCCGAACTCCCTAAAGAGTACGGCACATATTCCAACCGGACCATGCACTTCGACGGCTCCAAAATCTTTGGCGGTCTGGGGGGCTGGCGTCGTTCGACGTCCCCAACAGAGATACAGTCCAATATGTACTCGGATAATGTATACGGACTCAACAATGCAGCCGAATCGAGGCCCTTCTACATGGCCTCCGGATGGCGATCTCCATGGGCATTCAACGCCTAGAGGTGCGTGGGGATTCGAACCTCGCGATATCCCAAATAAACGGAGACTTTGATGCCAAAGATCCGAAAATGGCAGCTTATCACAACGCCGTCCTAAATATGTCAGCTCGGTTCGAAGGGCTGGAATTTCACCATATAGCCCGGAAAACAATCGAGGCAGCGAGCGTCTTGGCACGATCGGCGTAAAGCGCGATCGATCCCCCCCAACATTTTCCTGGAAAGGCTATTCAAGCCATCCATAGTGGGAAGGGGAATCCGGAAATAACAATCCGGACCTGGCCGCACCACCTGACCCCGAACATTCTAACACAACGGAAGACTCCGCCAACAAAGTCACACCCTCAGCCCACGTAATAATGTCATTAATTGCCCCGTGGACAGAACCATTCTTAGCCTACTTAACTAGGCAGGAACTTCCCGAGGACCAAAATGAGGCACGCTGCATAGTGCGGCGATCTAAAGCCTATAAAGTCCACGAAGGAGAGCTTTATAAGAAAAGCACCACCGGAGTCCTTCAAAGGTGTATCTCCGAAGAGGAAGGGCGGAACCTTCTAGCTGAAATTCACGCCGGACTCGGCGGGCACCATGCTGCAGCCCGAGCCCTTGTGAGCAAGGCCTTCCGTATCAGATTTTACTGGCCGACGGCCCGGGCAGACGCTCAGGACTTAGTCCAGCGATGCGTCGGTTGCCAATTATTTGCTAACCAAAGCCACATGCCGCCTACCGCCCTCCAAACTATACCCATTACCTGGCCTTTTGCGGTCTGGGGGCTTGACATGGTTGGACCCCTTAAAGGAGGAACCCACAAGCAAAAATATCTACTGTTCATGGTGGACAAATTCACCAAATGGATAGAGGCCAAGCCTGTTAAGACGGCCGAATCCGGACCGGTGATAGACTTCATATCAGGGGTTGTACACCGTTATGGCGTCCCCCACAGCATCATTACTGACAACGGCACAAACTTTACGGCCGACGAGGTTAAACTCTGGTGCAAAAACATGGGCATTAAGCTCGACTACGCTTCAGTCTATCACCCACAAACTAACGGTCAAGTCGAGCGAGCCAATGGTCTAATCATGAGTGGCATCAAACCCAGATTAGTGCGATCCCTCAAGGAATCTAACACGCACTGGGTAGAGGAGCTCGACTCCATACTCTGGGGGGTGCGGACCATGCCGAATCGCACTACCGGATTCACACCATTTTTATGGTATACGGCGCAGAGGCAGTCCTGCCCTGCGACATAATTCATGACTCACCTCGCGTGCGCATGTACGAAGAAAGAGAAGCCGAGCTCGATCGGCAGGACAGCTTGAACGCATTGGAGGAGGAGCGCGACGTGGCAAAAGCCCGTTCCGCATTCTATCAACAGCAGGCTCGAAGATATCAAAGCAGAGAAGTACGGGCCAAAACTTACAATGTTGGCGAACTAGTTCTACGCCTGCCGGACAAGAAAAAGGACAAACTCAAGCCCAAATGGGAGGGTCCCTTCATAATCGACCAAGTCCTGACTGGTGGAGCATACCGTCTGTGAAACGCATCGGATAACCGACTCGAGTCGAACCCATGGAACGCAGCACGCCTACGAAGATTCTACGCCTAGCGCCGGACTCTGTGTTCGTCTCCTTCCTCTGTCCCTTTTTTTTACAAATTAGCTGCCTTATATTTCTCTCCTTCTTCCTCCCTTTTTCTTCCAAGCCTTTAAGGGCTTGCTTGCGCATTGTTCGCACATAATTGATGCGCCACCCGCGCTCACTATACCTGGGGGCTTATTTATCAGAAGCTTATATACACGGGCCTCATGCCCAAAACATGTGTGACACTTCCGCGTGAACCTTTTATGCACCATTATATGCATCGATATGACTTAAGTTTTGGCCAAGCTGGGTTGCCTGGCTCCTGTGCTTACCCCTACGTTCCCGTTTGTTCGGCTAGGTGGTAAAGGGAGCACATCTGCGATTGTTACTGCCGGGTCAGCCGGATGTGTACCTCAGACTGGGTGAAGCCGAAAGCTAGCATTCTTAAGGGAATACTAGTGGACCCATTGCGCCAAATGGCGCAGAGACCCGTTGAATCCATGTACAAATTGAAAAGAAAATCCATGGTTTAGTTGATTATTAGTTGTGGGCAATCACATATGTAATAAAAAAATAGTGGCTTGTGGGATGTACACATACATTTAAATTTGGCAGCAGAAAGTTCCATAGAATGCACGTTAAGAATTTAGATCCCCATGCATATAAAAAATACTCCCTATGTTCCATATAATATGTTGTTTTAGCTTTTTCCGACCAGCTCCAAAAACCAGCAAACTGATCAGTTTACCCCTATTCCAAAATACAAAGCGATACAAGGAAAGATCACTCGCCGCCGAGGCAAAGAGGCATGGCGGGCCTCCAGCAGATCGTCGCCGCCGCCTACACCAGACCGCCTCCCCAAGCATCTCGTCGCCTCTATCATGTCATCACCCACCCCTCCCCCGCAGCAGCCCCCCTCCCCTCGTAGCTCCTCGCCTCCAAGATCGCCGACGTCGCCCTCATATTATTTCCCTAGGTCGCCCAAACTCTGCCCAATCTGTCCTCGTTTCAGGTCACCGGCGCCTCCCCTGGATCGAGGTCATCGGAAGCAGATTGTTGAATGTAAATGAGAATGAATCCAACTTCTGTCTTTCATTGATCATCGAATGGTATTTATACAAGGTTTTGCGTCTCTTGGCAAAGTCGGTTACAAGGAGAAGGCGCTTGTTCGGTGATCACAGGCGTCTGTACAATGAGAAGGCGTCCGTATGGACACATGCGTCCGTACGGCGCTTTGGACATACAAACCGTCTATTACGGTTATAAACTAATTCTAACACTCCCCCTTGCACAAAGCTACATCTTGTATGTCTTGTGTCCTTGTATAATCTTGAAAATACTCCATGTAGTCTTGATGATCTTTGAAGTTGATAATTACTCCCCAAAAACCCTATGGGAAAAATGTGAGGATAATAATATTTGATATGTTGTTAAAACTTCTTAAAAACCTAGTGGGAAAAATAAGAAGAAAATGGTACAACATATAATGGTAATTGTCTCTTTGATAACTTATATGAGAAAAATCTCAAGAGGATAAAACTCATTGGTAAGTTTAGAGGACAATTATATGCCTTGTATACATCTGTTAAAAACCCCGGTGGGGAAAATAGGAAGTATGACATATATGCTTATGTTAATATTACCTCATTAAAAACCTTGATGAGAACCTTGAAAGTAAACTCATAAAGGGAAAAGGAGTGTAATATAATGTTTGAATAGGTTATAATTCAGGAAGAGACTCCCCCTGATCCTTGCAATTTAGGTGCAATATGCGTAGTGATATTGCTTTTGTATAACCGGTTTGCATCCGAGCAACACAAGTATTATTATCTTTGTAGATAATAATTGGTGATTCAATAGAACCAATGTTGTATGTGTTTTATCATTCCGTGAATCCACACATATTTATGTGAAGCCTTGTATTTCAGAATGATAGGTGGTTGTAGCCACTAGAGTCCTTTTGAAGACAACAATGGAATGGCAAGCCCACCATATAGGTACAAGAAGCCTATTAGTGATCTGACATCACGGGGATAGGATAAGTAGTCAGTATCAGCGCATCCGATGATATTGGAGTTCAGATTTCTCTGAAATTTTACAAATAGGTTAAGGTATTTGGTGCATTGGAGATATCGAAAGATACTCTTGTTCCCGTCCACTAGTGTTAGGTCCAATGGCACTGAGATATGGAACATCATGTCCCAACATCTCTTCTCCATCTTTTATGGTTTTGAATGTATGTTTCTCTACGTCTAGAGATTGAACACCCATAGAGTTTAGATGGATATGACTTGTCCATATTTGAATTTCTCCAATAATTTCTGGATATAGGTAAAACGATGTACCATATTTCTTGAATGAAGGTGCTTGAATTGTAGCTAAAGTAAAAAAAATGGTATTTACTTATATCCTTCTTCTTGAAATCCGTCTTTAGATGATGACGTGTTTCATGAAAATCTTCTGTGTTGCTAATGATGTTATAATCATAACATGCACTGATTATCAATATCATATTGAAAATTTCTTGATGAACACGTGTGAAAAATCATCATTGTTAGAGTATTCCTTTTGTAAAAGGAACTCACTAAGTCGGTTGTTCCTTCCGACTATTGTAAGTCATGTAGTGACTTGTAGTTTACACTATGTATGTTGCGATTTCTGTTTGGATTCATAATTGGGATTCCTATGGGGAACTTATATGTATGAATCAAGTGACACATGAGTATATGGTCACTACATCTATCAACTGCATAAATAGATGATTTGTACTGCCATTGAGACAAGTTATCAGAAAGTGATTCCACTTGTGTCTAGAGAATGTATTTTGGGTATCTGCGTGAACCTTTATGCTACATGTCTTGCTATTGACTCACCACCTTGTTGTTCTCATTCCACTTTTGGACGAAAACTGGTGTAGGTATTTCTTTTGTGTATACCTTCCATTTATTGAGCAAGACTATTTCTCCTTGGGTTGCTTCCTTTGATTGAGTCCAGTCCAAGCGAGTGCTTTTCAAACTCTGCCATGGCCATGGTCTTTGGATCTGGATCATTGTAAAGGTTGTTTGCAATATGGTGGAGAATGTATGTCGACAGTTGTAGGCTTTAGTTATATGATTCTCCAGAATGTATATAGTTGGTGAAAATCTTGTTTACCCTTGGTGACTCTTCGTGGTTTCCCAATACGGCCGAGTCTTGGTATTCTGATATCCCAGTCATTGTGTGCACTATTGAGCTGGGTTGTGGTGGTTTTTCATCCACTGGGTGTATACTACCCATTTTGTGTCTATCAACGTTAAGTTGACTTGCATTTACTGTTGCGAGGGTTTCTTCCTCACTTTCCTTGGTTGCTTGCAAGAAGCTGAATCTTGCTTTGTTACCGTACTTCTCCCCCTCTTGATTTGAACAAAGAGTTGAGTGGTTTTGTTGGTACCTCCACTCTTTCTGGCACAATTGTTGCAAGATTATAGGATTTTGTTACATATTTGTAGCCAGTAATGGATTTGGCAGGTTATTTGCAACCTATTACAAAGTTTTCTGAACGTGAAGTTCAATGTCTTGAGTACGTGAATTTGAGGCAGAAATGTGTCGAACATTTCAATTAATTTCCTGGCATTCATTTTTGGTACTTAAAGTCTCCCCCTAATGCCTTGAAATATTCCTCACTAAGCATACTAGCCTTGAATAACTCCCCCTGATAGGGGCTTCAGGTATTTGACGGAAATACAGTTATTCCTCACATAGATCCCAATTTTCTGTGAGGGGCCATTGATGTATGCCGCGGTGGTGATATTGGTATGCAACCAAATAACCGTAGATGGGAAATTCTTTTGATTTGCACGTACTAGTTTTAGAGGGAAGGTACTACGAGATGTAGTATGCGGCAGTTGAATCATGTCAGCAGGGTGTAAAACTGCATGACTCCAACTCAAGGTTGGTAGTTTGCAATTCATTAGTCAGACGTGCTATGAGCTTAATTTTCTTTCACAACCCAGCCATTTTGAGTGTGGATATATGGGACCGAGTGCTGAACATCAATCCCTATGCCATGCAATATCATTGAAGGCTAGTGAGGAGAGTTCAACTGTGTTGTCCATTCGAATTGACTTGATTCGATTTTGTAAATAATGAGCTTGTAATTTAATACCTTATCTCATTATTATGGAAAGTACATGGTTGTGTGGCTAGTAGGCACACATGGGACCATCGTGGAGATGTGTCTATTAGAACAATGAAATTCTTTAAAAGTCCACATGATGGTTGGATATCCTCACAAACTACGAATATTGTGAGAATATAGCATAATATAAACCACGACTAATGGAATTTCTGATAATTTTCCGCAAGGGATGACCAAGGCGTTCATGCCAAGTTTGGAATGCATTAGCATTCTGGAAAATTACGTTATTCACAACATATGTAACGGGTTCGTGCAATACCGACGATAGCTGATTCTGCATTAAAAAAATGCCTTTCATATCCGTTGTTATTGGTAAAAGGGAGATACTACTCCTCTTTGTTGTCATCATAAGTTACGACATGGAAACTATTATGTCGGATATCTCTGCACTTATAGGGTACAAATTGAACCAATATACTATAAAGTGTTCTTGGTTAATACTTTTATACCCATAGGGAGTGTAGTGTGGCACGACCAAAGCCAACAATTCTTGTATCGTGTCAAACGATTATTAAAATATATCCTTGTCTCTTGGTGAGATTTTTTAATATATATTTCCCTTATGTGTAGATTTTTTTTTGGTTGCATTGTCCACAAAGAATATTTTCTCTTCCATCGGATTGACTCCCGTAGAATTCTATATATAGAATTGAAGAATTTTCAATGTGAAAATCTTTATCAGATATATAGAACACATACAAATTTATTTGTATCATGAGTGCTGATACAATATACTGTGATTTACAGTATTTGATAACACCTACATATTTGTTAAATAAATAGATGTTGATAAGGAGTTGAGAGACTAGTAAAGTCTCCAAACATGTCATTTGAAGCATATTCGATGACCATTTTCTCCGTGTTTATGGGATTTTCTGACGGTTGGAGAGTCTTGTTGTTCCATAATGTGAACAAATGACTACCTTGGTATTGTCAGATTGAAGATTGAAGTTTTCTTCATATCTTTACCCTTGAGAAGGCCAATTGTGTCACGTGGATTTTTGATACAAATTGACCATATGTGGCTTGTACTTCTTGTTGCGTTTTCATGTACCCTTCGAGTTCGTTGATTGGTTTCTAGTAGAGCCATCAAACTTGTCGTAATTCTGAAAATTTGCACCTACTACGGGTGGAGGAGACACACAAAGGAATTCATTAAGTTTCTCCCCCCTAGAGTAGTGCATTTATGTGATCGGAATAAGTTAGGTACTTTAGCATGGTATTATTGCTATAAGATCCTATCAGCGGAAAACATAGTAGATAATGTCTTCTATCTTCTCCATTTTGTAGGTTCTTTTTCACAAATCGCAAGATGAAGCAAAAGTTATGAACCTCATGATTATTGTCTCTGACAGATATGAAATCTTTGAGTCGGGAATGATTTAAATCATGACTTGCTGCTAGGCAGTATGACTACCTTTTGCTATTCATAACTAATTTACAACTTTCCCACATGGTGCTTATAGTTTTCGCCATCAAATATTCATAATTATGATCTGGATGGATCCATACGAATTTGATCGGCTAGTCGCGCATCTATCCCATTGGGATTTTGAAATGCTGCTATGTTTCCACGAGACGCATGGTTGACCTCAACATTCATAGCCCATGTATGATAGTTGTGACCGTCGAGAGAGAAATCATCGAATTTTTGTCATCTTGGCATACATGAGGTTGAAACCATATATTTGTTCAATCTACTTGTATGTAAATTGAAATCGTCATGGTTATGTGCTAACAAAATTTGCAAAATTGTGAGTTCAAGTGAATACTTGAAGTTTGTTTGATGTAGAACTCAAAACATCTATGACTACACTTTCGAGATATCACCATTTTTATGGAGTCCGTCCCGTTTCAAGATATCATCAAATGGAGCCCGTCTCATTTCGGGATATCAACAAATGAGGTCCGTCTCGTTTCGAGATATCAACATTTGTGGTCCGTCTCGTTTCGAAGGTAGTCACTTCACAATTTGTTTGCAAATCAATTCAATTCAAATTAAGTCATTATGTGCCTTTTCAGCATTTTTGGACTTAATTGATGGTGAGTTGATATTTAATTTTGCAAGAAAATAAATCTCAATTGCAAAAATAATATTATTGTACCATTTATATATGTTATAGGGATTGCAAAATGCAAACACATTGAACATATAGTCATTTATAGACACAATATGGTCACGAACATTAATATACACAATAATTGAGTATATTATGTATTTACACAGGCTCCAAAACATGTAGTACTTTGAAACCTGTACTAGCCAGTACTAGTTGTAATTTGACCAATCTGCTAAAGTGCTCTATACGAGCTATTAAACAAGTACTCCCTCCCTCCGTCCGGAAATACTTTGCTGGAGCCTGGCCATAACGTATCTAGATGGGCTAATTGGCAGCCTGAAAAAGACCAGCCTGGCTGGTCGATCGGATAAGGAGAGAATAACTAGGAGAGAGAGCGACTCAAGCCACGTCTCAATCCCCAATCCTTTGACCAACACACGCGGAGACTCCCATGGCCGCTCGGCCGCATCAACGCGGAGAGGTGCTCCCGCCGTGCTCTTCCTCGTCGGAGGAGCCGCCGGGGAGGCGGGTGCTAAGCACGGCGCCATTGGGGAGGCCAAGGGAGGCGGGCTCCCATGTGCCTGCGCGGAAACCGTGCTAGTGGGAGGCCATTGCCGCCGCGGCGCAGGATGCGGCGAGCTTCGGGTGGCCGCGCTGGTGACGGGAGGTCTCGGTCGGCTGCCGCCGGGTGGTTCCGGACGGCGCGCGTCGCCCAACCGCTGGTCGTGAAGACCAAGGGCGCCAGGAGCACCACCGTGCCAGGAGGCCACGGCCGCGTACACGGCGGACCGCAAGGATGCAAGCCGTGCTATACCGCGGGCATGGCTACAGCCGAGGCAAGCGCGGACGCGAGCGTTGCGGAGGTTCGCGCAGGGCCGATCACCGCGATGGGTGCTGTTGGCCACCGCCGCCGGTCCTGCGAAGGAGGTCGAGATGGGGAAGCCTCAGGAAATTTACTTACCGATGTTTCTGATCTTCCTATCCCCCTTCTTCCTCTCTTCTAGACTCAATTCACTCGGTGGCGAGCGTGAGCGCCGCCGGGCTCCATTTCCCGGTGCGGCCGGAGTAGCATCTTGTCGGCGGGACGCCAATGGCCAGGAGACGGCGGCGAGCGCCCGTGCGCGGCGAAGATGGAGTGATGGCCGGCGGCGACGGGGATGATGGCCACGGCCTCCGCCGGGGGTACCTGCATCTAGTCCGAAGGCGGCCGCACGCGCTGGGTACCGTCGCCGATGGGCCAAGGTCCGCGCGCCGTCACCTCGTCCTCCAGGCACCGACCTCTCCCTTTCTTCCGTTCTTCTTTTCCTGTGATTCTGGGCATAGCAAGTACTGATAACGTGTTGAATGTAAATGAGAATGAATCCAACTTCTGTCTTTCATTGATCATCGAATGGTATTTATACAAGGTTTTGCGTCTCTTGGCAAAGTCGGTTACAAGGAGAAGGCGCTTGTTCGGTGATCACAGGCGTCTGTACAATGAGAAGGCGTCCGTACTTTCCTGTGATTCTGGGCAGAGCAAGTACTGATAACGTGTTGAATGTAAATGAGAATGAATCCAACTTCTGTCTTTCATTGATCATCGAATGGTATTTATACAAGGTTTTGTGTCTCTTGGCAAAGTCGGTTACAAGGAGAAGGCGCTTGTTCGGTGATCACAGGCGTCTGTACAATGAGAAGGCGTCCGTACGGACACATGCGTCCGTACGGCGCTTTGGGCATACAAACCGTCTATTACGGTTATAAACTAATTCCAACACAGATCAAGTTTGCCAGCCCATGTGCCCGGAGTGTGTCCGCCACCACCTCCCAAACCGCCTTGCCGCTAACGCACTTCGATGTCGTCCAGTGGGAAAGGGAGAGGGAGAGCACAGAGCACGTCAGAGGCGCCGACAAGAGAGAGAGAGCAGCAAGCAGCAAACGCGAGAGGGCAAGAGGGAGGTGCCCGAGAGAGTGGGGAACAAAAGGTGCGCAAGAAAGCCCTCTCCGACCAGGGGTATATTTGGAAAGTGCAGAAGATGTTTGAACTGCGAAATTTTAAATTTTGTACTGAATTCTCTAAAACGACATATAATACAGAACGGAGGGAGTACATACCAATTAAGGAGGCCTTTTTTCTAAGGTAGTGGTTGTATCAATTTGTTTATGTGTGTGTTTGAAAAAAAAGACTATTTCTGTGTCACCTAGACACATGTTTGTTTTGAAGTAGTCATATGGCAGTTCGTCCGGCCAACGAAGCGTTGTTTTGGGCTCGCCCGTTTGGAGCAGAATATAAAGCAGCAGGGTATCGACCGACGCATTCATCTCCACTTTCTTGGACAGTTCTATTCGGTCAGAGGTGAACTGTTTTTCGCTCATGTCTCGGTAAAACTGGTGAGATTTACAGTTATAACTCCAGATTGTAAACTACAACATTGATCAATGAAAGTTACAGTTATAAAAGAACTGGAAATATAAGAGAACACTTATGTAAGAACCGAGCAAGAGTGTAAATTACATCTTTGAACTAAGAAAGTTATAGTTTAGAAACTAATGGGAATACATATAACAACACTTATGTAAGAACCGCTGAAGTTACAGTAGAAGGAAAGTCCAAACTGGAATTACATATTGGATTAAGAAAGTTACAGTTCCGATGGAACTGAAAATACAGCTGCTCAAGCTACAGTGCAAAAAAAAGTGTAAATTACAACAATGGTCTAGTAAACTTACAACTTTGTACATACTCCAGAGTAGTAAACTGAATCATACCAAATTATTCTATCTAGAAATCATTCTGAATATTCTAAATCACTCAGAATATTCAAAGCATCAAAACTAAATCACACTGAGAAAACATGATTGCATATTAGAGCAATTTCCAGTACCATTAACACTGCCAATCTAGACAACTTCTATAGCTAACAATTCAGAGTGAAGCACGGAGACAAAAATGGTCAGAGAGACATAGACAAATGCAAAATACTACTGAAAAGGAATGATATTGCCAAATAAGGACAAACCCAAAAAAAAAGGATAACAAAGGGAATGCTATTACCTTACATAGACATAACACACAAATTACAATTACAGTTTCATTGCACAACAAATTTTTAGTTTAGATGTATGGGCGCTCCTTGCTCTGGCTTTTTTTTTCTACTAATGTGATGCTATTTTTAGTACAGATGTATGGGTGCTCCTTGTTTTCGCTTAACTAACAGCTCAAGAATGCTTACATGCAGTCAATGAATTTCAGGGCACATACTCATTCCTTCAACTCCTACATTCAGACATTATATTTAAGGTGAATCATCAAAAAAACTAAGTAACAAACTGACATGCGCCAGTGTGGCACACACACTCAATGAACTCATTGTTGCCTCCTCCTTGCGGGCTCAACAACAAGTTCAGACATGGATCAGGGCCAGGGTAAGCAATGGAGCTACAACCTTGAAACTGGAAAAAATAGCACACATACATATCCCACTGTATAAGTTATAAAAAGTCAAAAGAAACCTTTAAAAAATCATAAACGCCGGAAAAAATCAAGAGACAAGGGAAGACATAAAAAGACACTGGGCATGTAGTTGCATACGTGGAGTTGAACCAAACTAAAGCTAGTGCATGGCATATGGTCAGAGCCAAGCGAGCACGCATACATTGTTTGAATTTGTAATGGCACACACGCTCCAAGAACAGAACATGTGAGGAACCTAGTAGCATCAACCAGTTCCAACACCACCCTACACCTCAAATCCACATGCCCAGATTTAGCACGCACTTCACAGAGGAGTGTATGATGTCAAAAAACACCTGCACACACACCCAGGTACACTGGTACAGCCACAATGTGACTTGGAGAAAAAAATCATGACTGCCTGTTAGATGTACAGACTAATTGTGCAAACATCCTAATACCTAATTTACCTCATCAACCACTTAGATGTACAGGTATCACAGCTCAAAGTGCAACACGTTCTATAGCAGCAACATCAGATATCAAAATGCATTGCATCTCAGACTATCAATCCTTCATAAAATAAACAAAAGCCCATTCAACCTGGTTGTAGTTTCAAACAGTCACATGGCAAATTCCGCCTACACACCTAAACTAAACCAGCAAGTTATGGTAATGGCCTAGAAAAATAATTTAGAGAAGCAACATAAAGCAGAGGAGAAGGCAGATGGCAAGGCATCGAAACTCAAAACAGGTTACAGCACAAAAGATTTGTTTATTCCAGAAATATAAGTGGGCATCTGATGAGAGGAAAATACACTCTCCTAAGGGAAGTAGAACATCTCATAATCTTCACCTAACATGCACAAAACAGAGAGCAGCCATGTAATTTCACTGCCTGGTAGGTTATTAGTTTTACTTTCCTTGTCTAGCAAAGAGGAGACACAATTTGCAGGTACTATAGCTTCATTCCTAAATCCTTGGAAAATAGGGTCAGGTGCAACATTTATACACCACTGTCTAATATCAGTAAATGGGAAAAGAAGTAATGGAACTAATGAGCACATAAATTCTCAAATCAACCTCCATAACATTGTCTGCAGAAAAATTTACAAAAAGAAAGGGCAATCTCTTCTTTTATCATAACAAAGGTACATCAAGTAAGTTTTATTTGCAGACAATAGAAAAAACCTTAATCCAACTGAAAGATGGACGATCCAGAAATAATGATGAACATTAGCTCTATTGACTTGTGTAGTCCAGGGATAGCAAAAGTACCTAATTCAATATTACATGTATATGGCCTTGCGATTCTTAGGCTTTGTGAAGAACTGGGCAGTTGACTTCAGCCCAATGGTTAGTGAAACACCAGAGACGAAGAGAATCTGACATGAAATACATGATAATTAAGAAGGAATAGGTTAGAATGAAGTATAAATAAACCAGGAGGATGATTCTTACATTGCCCATTGCGAGGAACCCCTTGTCAAGCAGCATGAGGATCCTAAACGAGAAGATGACTCCAAACCTAGTCAAGCCCAGCCTGATCTCTGTTGGAAAATGTGAAACAATTTGAGCAAGAGTTCAGAGATGCAAGTTCATTGTACAAAACAAGTGTCACTTAGTTAAACTAAACATCCAACATGCATAGTTAGAAACTATTAGATGGTTTCTCTTGGCTAGAAATAGTTTTGAGTGAGTTCAGAAGTAACTTTGGCAACTATTAGATGGTCCCTCCTGATTATATCTTGCTGGAAATCTGTACAACAACCAATGAGCAAACAGTAAAACACCGAATAGCACGAGTGGTTCTTATCCTGAATAGATCTCATACACGTAAGAGCTAAGCATGAACAGATCTACACTATAGCTATATGAAGTGAGGTTCTATGAATAATACCTAGAGAAGCAATTCTTATTCCATCCAGCCATTCATCCAATGCAGCAAGATGGATCCATGTCCATAACTGCCATTGTATGAACTGCATTTTCTTTCATTAAATATAGACTGAGAGTTGGACAAATCTGCTCCGTGTACAACATAGAGATAGATCAGGGAATAGAGAGGGAACAAAAAGGAACGGGGAAGTACCTGCGCTTGGAGGGGAGGCTAACCTCACCAGCGTCCAGCCATGGTGGTGAAGATGAGCTTTAGGAGGAGCACGTGGACGACGGCCGCCTCGACCAAAAGAATAGCGGCGGTGACAGATCTGGCGGCCTCGGGCTGCTATTGTCAACACCTACCACCTCGTCCTCGTCGGGCGGGGAGACATCGAGCCGCGGCGCTGCTCGTGTAGGCCCAGGGCGACTGGATTCTGGGCACGAAGCTCCCTTCCTCCTCTCTGCTACCCATGGCCCCGCCTGCGTCGGGCTGCGACGAGAGAGGGAGGGGCGAGAGACGGAGATATGGGCGAGCCTAGCGGCATCCGACGCGGGAGGATGCGGGAGGAAAAGAGACGGGGGAGGAAGGGTGCGGCGGCTGTGGCGGCTGACGAGCGAGAGAGGAAGGGCACTGGCAGCTTGTTTGGTTGGGGGGAGTTGGTGATTGGGAATGGGAGTTTAAGATAAGTGAGACTTAAAGTCCTTTGATTGACTCACGGACATGGGAATTAAGTAGGGAGGGGGAAGAGGAATTAAGAGGACCAACTCCCTCATATCTCTTCCTTAGGGGCCCCTGGTAATTGAGTTAGGGATTGGGAATTGGTAAAAAGAAAACGTTTCATTAGTTGTCCAGGTCCGTGAGGGAAGGCATTTCCTGTCTAATCCCTCCAATCAAACATGGGTAGTTAACTCTCTCTTAAATTCCCACTTTTAAATGTCTTCACCTGCCAAACAAAGGAATGGGACTTAAAATCAATTTCCCATGTCTATTTCCTTGGCAAACTCCCATCTCATAACTCCCATTCCCTCTCCCTGTTGTTACCAAACACGCTGTGGAGGGGATTGGGGAAAATTATCCCAGGGCGCGACGTGCAAGAGGACAAGCGGTTCGACATCGTCGCACGTCCCTTTGTTTCCGCCTTTCTTCAACCACCACGCGTAGCAACCGGACAGGTTGACTTTCACCAGGATCCAGTTCACCCACGAAGAATCAGCCGAACCTCATCCAAGCAAGGGCCACAAGTCATCCAGACGTGAAAAATAAGCATTGGTCAAACTTATTACCACACGGTCAACCGATCCAATGGTCAGCAGAGAAAGTCAAAGCCCATCCGACGGCCACAGATGATGCGCACGGGAGGAGCTCCGTGGAGGAGGGTCGGCTAGCATCTTATCTCTACTACCTAAAAGAAACGTAAAGTCCCCTCTCCCCTCCTACGTTCGTCCTCTCGTCCAGCCGATCGATCCCACCCTTCCCTTTTTCCGTTCCACTTTCCCTTTTTCCGTTCCTTCCCCCGTATGCTGAGTTGTCCCACAACCGGCCAGTTTGGCAAGTAATGATTATCAATCCCGTAAATCTTGCTATACCTCCCTCCTCGTCTTCCCCTCAAGATTGCTCCATCTATCATATTTTATACATCTTCCCCGCATGGTCGTCCTTGGGATCCTTCTCATCGAATGTTATTGTCTACTACGCGACGACGGCTGTGGGAATCTCGGGTAGCGACTATGGATCCGGCGAGAACGCGGTGGTTCACCTACGGACATGTACATCCGCCTCGTTCAGCCATCATGCTTGTGCTAGATCGCCTCGCCGCTCTACTCACCATGGCGCATGAGGCACTTCTGCACCAAAGTTTAATTCACTTGGCCGAGTTCCTTCAGTTCGACGGGTCCGATCGACGACACCATCTCTTCCTCGTCGATCCCGGACTCCTCGGGCGTCCGCTTGATGTCATCGTCGATGCGGGTCGCATCTTTGCTACTCGCCACCGATGACAAGTTCTTCTTGAGAAATCCAACCACCACATCCTGGGCGGACGTCCCGTACCCGCCATGGTTGACCTGGCCGAGCACCGCCATGGTCGCCATGCTCGATGCGAGACCGTACAACTTCCACGGAGAATACATGCTCGCACGACGCTCGGAATGGACCCGATTCCTACCGGGGCGGGCGCATGGCAGGTCACCGACGTGGTCGTGCCCTTCAAAGGGCTCATTTGGCTCATCTCACGTCGTCGTGGCTGACGAGCGTCAGCACAGCGGTGGGTACACCCATTGGTACGCATTCTGGTGAGCTGTGATTTACATGCTGTTGTCCGTGCTATTGTATCCCTTAATGGGCGAGTGGAACTGATGACTGCGTTTGGTGGCGTTTGAGACCATACATGAACTATTGGGGACGAGGAGTTAACTGCACTTCCCCAGTCATTCTGTTCATCGCGCCAAGGTAGGGGACAATGACCATGATCCCTAACTAGATACTCCCTCCAATTCTAAATCCAAGCTGCCACAACCCATTTAATCCCCTCTGTTAGGCATACACAGCCTGGATTTAGAATTTTAATATGTTCCTTTGATGCTTATCAGTTATCAGTAGTGGAGTTGTGGGGTCCAACTTATTTTAGCATCAACTTTCCTAGATAGAATTGCTGGGAGCTGCGAATTACCAAATGATGGTGCTTCTGCAAGTTCAGTTCAGTTGAACTGTAGTTGGTTAATATAGTTTTTTTCTTCTTTTTGCCAATGTCTACATATCTGTAGTGAATGCCATGGCGAAGGTAACATTTTCTAAAAACTCTGATTCTGTTTTTCTAATTGATATACACAGTACACACCGACAACATATATCCACATGGAATTATTGGAGTATTATTTTCTATTGAGACGGGAAATGCATTGGAGCACCTGGGTGCCACACCCTCCTATATGAACGTAACATTAAAATAAATATTAGAAAATTAAAAAAAACAGAAATTTTAGGATACCAAACATGGGTGCCCATTATACACCCCTGTTCATTTTCGTGGGGAATAGATGCCTGTGGTATCTTTGATCTGACATACAATGCATCCAACATTCTTTTCTATACATATGATTTTTTTGGTCTTTTCTACTGGCATTATCATGTGCATCCATTCCCCACGAAATTGAACACGGATGTACAACGGGCACCCACCATGTTTCATATCTCAAAATTTCAGACTTTTTTGGAAAATTCCTAATATGTTTTTTAAAATTATGTTGATATAGGGGTGTGTGGCACCCGAGAGCCACAAATCCTCTTCCTTAAAGAGACCTTCTTCTGCATAGGTTACCACTTTCCTTTTGGATGTGGCAGTACGTGATTGTTGTTCCATCCTCACTGGTAGTCCCTCGAACCAGGAGAGCAGGAGGCAAAAACGCTCGTAGAGACACCTCTAAAGTAAAAGTAATGCTCGCATCAAGCGAATCAAATTCGAGCACATGGCCCGAGCCTGTCTACCCCGACCCGACTAGCGGAGACACCGCTCGTACTGAGAGGATCCGGGTGTGCCAGCCCTGGATCCGCCGCAATCACCTGCAGCCCATCATCGCCCCGTCCGCCGCGTGTTGGAGCACCAACACACCATGGCGCCTGGCACACCCTTGCCAAAGACACTGTCCCGCGCTCGTTTCTCAACGCGGAGGACGCAAGAGCCCTGCCCGCACTAGCGCCAACTAGGCTTCGCCCAGCCATGCCTCTAGCGGCAGCGGGGGAGGAGGGGAGGGAACTGACGGCCGTGATTTCGAGTTTCCCTCCCCGTCGCCACACGACGGCTCCTTCCAGTTTTCTATCTTCTGTCGTTTGCCAAGTAGTTGTTACTCATTACGAGTAATAGATTGAAAGGAGGGTAAGCAATGATAAGGGTGCTTATCAGGGAAGGGGCATGTGATATATTTTTTCCTCTCCCATTGCAACGCACGGGCCTGTTTCCTAGTAGGTTTAAATTCGGTCGGTGCACTAAAAGATGATTTTTCACTTGTTTATTTATCTGCCCCCAGATGCTTTTCAGCTTTTTTCGCAGTCCGGACATGCACTTTAGGGCATATGCCTCCCAGGGAAATGAACCCCTAACGGAACTATTCTCCCTGGAAGATGTTTCTTACTAACCATGTGATATAACATAAGTAGTTGGGCACTTGTCTGCTAAAGCACTTATGACCCCTACGCCTGGTCTCCACGCATGCCCCGGTTCTTGCATAACCGAGAGGGTATTCGGACACACTCCGGACTATCGGGTCCAGAGGTTGAAGCGAAAAGGTCCGCAATGACAAATGATCTACAATCCGGCTAGAAGGCATTTTACATGTCATTTTAAATTACATAGTCAATTTGACTGGGTATATTCTTCTTCAATACCATCCAACAGTTGTCTAATTTACTGATCCTGTTGGGAATACTAATGATCGGCTCTACGGCCGTACACTAAACTGACAGGGATCTCCTTCCCGTCGGGCCCCACAGAGCCGACCTCGTCCATGTGGTTTGGGTCAGCCTTCATGTACCGCGTCTTCACCATGGCCCAGGCCTCCCTGGCGCCTTGACGGCAGGCTGATATCTTACATAATCGGAAGCGTTTTCGCGCTCCCTTCAGCTTCTCTGCAAGCTCTCCAAGGCCTTCGGGCATGGAGAGGGATGGCCACAAAGCCTAGACGACGCCTTGCATCGCCTGCCGAACTCGTTCGTGCAGTTGCGATAGCTCGAGAAGAAGGTCACACGTAGAACCGGGCATTTCCTCCGTAGGTCGACACAAGATATCTACGAGACATAACTCACAATCGACTTCCTCGCCGAACTCTTTTGAAGATTCGTTCAAGCACTTACTAAAATGCCGCGTCGAAGTCGCCGATTCTCCTTCTGAATCCGGCGGTGAGCACGAACATCCTTTAGTTCCTCGCCCAGCTGGGTATTGGCATCTTGAAGCTTGTTCTTCTCTTGCCTCACCCTCGTAAGCACGCTCTCGCCGGCCTTTAACTGGCGCAAGAGTTGTTGCTTATCCGGATCCACTCCGGCCCCATCTGCACTGTTATTGTCAGAATTGCACACATGCCGCACTTCACAACATACTTATCTTTCGAAGCATATATTACCTAAGGGGGGTCCCCTTGGCATTCTCTATAGCGGCTAGTGCAGCCTCGAGTTGGGCCTTGCACTCTTACAGCTCCTGGGACAGTTGCGTATTCTTTTTTGTAAGATCATGCATAACAAATGATCCTTAAATCAGTTATTTTAACTGTTTCAAGTCTCGGGGCTACTGACATATATAACCATCAGATCTACTCACCCGTATGTCTTTTACATACTGCTCTATGGCTCTGGCTAGACCGTTTTGAGCGGCACGGAGGTACGCATCTCCCGTATTAAAGGCGTCCAACGCCTCTTGGGAAAAACATGTGTCACGAAGAACAGTCCGGCGACACCTGTGGTTCATGGCACACTCCACCTCTGAATTGGTGGCAGATAGCCCGTCCATGTCCTCTGTCGGAGGAGCGTCCGGGGCGCGCCCCATGTTCGCCTCCGCTTCCGGACCCGGCCTTGAAGCCTGGCCGGTGGATATAGTCCGGCGGGCGCTCTTCTTCCGGAAGAAAGCATGAACGTTAGCATGCCTTGAAGGCATAAACCCTGGGCATTAAAGTCTCACGTCATACCGTTGCACCGGCTTCTCGATCCGGTCCGCACTTCTTTTTAGCCCGCCGGGCCTCAATGGCCCTTGTTGGCTACCCACCGCGGGCTCGGCCCTCCGCCTCAAGGATTTCCCCTGCAAAAAGAAACACTATTGGTTTACGGCAATCAAAATAAGCATGGATGGATCCTCTTGAAAGTACTGGGACTTCGGTCTCGGTTACCTTTGAGGCTGGAAGTAGTCCGGGATAATCGGCCGTAATGGCCACTAAGGTGTTGTCCTTACTCAATTGATGAAACACCCCATCAATTAGCTCCACACATAAGTCCGGGTCCTCTTGGGAGTCCGGGTCGAGGGACCGTTCCGGGTCCTCGGGTTGTGGAGGAGGGTTGTTTATCTCCTTTACAGTCTGGCGCAGCTCCTGCGTTAAAATTGCTAGACTAAGTACTCAATTATGGGAATTTTAAAACGGATAGGCAAGTGAAAGTGTTCGCTCACCCAGCTTGGAGGATTGTACATAGAGAATCCGCCCCATGGGTTGACACGGAGGAATTCCCCTTCTTCTCCCTTGTACAAAGCGGATAAGATCTTTGTTAGAGTGGCAGCCGAATCCGGCCCCTTGCGACCGCACCGAGTGGCATCGTCCTCCCCGTTGAAATCCCACATGGGGTGGCCTCTGTACTGAAGCGGCTGCACCCCCCGCATAATGCATGTGGCCATGACCTTGATCATGGTCAGTCCGGAATGAGCTAACAACCTTATCCGGCTCATCAGGTAAAGGACGTCCCTGTCAGTTTCCCTCTGAGGGCTCCGTGGGTGCCAGCTTAGGCGTTTCTTCAAGGGAGCATTATTGAACTCAGGGAGGCCGATCCGTACAAGTCCGGCAGGGGGACGTCATCTATATAAAACCATTCTAAAGGCCAGTCCTCGGACGCCTTCTTTGGGGTTCCGGATAGATATCCGGTCCCAGCGATGCGCCATAGTTCGGCTCCGCCCACTTGATAAATCGACCCCTCCTGAGAGTGGGGCACGAGGCAGGACAACTTCTTCCACAGCGCGAAATGGGCCTCAATGCCCAAAAACAGCTCGCAAAGGGCCACGAAGCCCGCAATATGCAGTATGGAGGCAGGCGTAAGGTTGTGTAGCTGGAGGCCATAAAACTCCAGTAGCCCTCGGAGAAACGGATGAATTGGAAATCCGAGCCCTCTTATTAAATAAGGGACTAGGCATACCCGCTCTCCTTTGGAGGGATTGGGGACGCTCTCCGCCTGCTCTCCGCCACTATAGGTAGCAAGCCCGACTCGAACTGGGACCATATATGCTGGGGGGAGGAGCCCCTTGGATTGGAGCACTACTAGCTCGCTATGCGGGACGGAACACCGCTCCCAATCTCCGGGCCGAGGGCTGGAGGGGCGAAAGGAGGGGCTGCGTCGATCGGCCATGATGGAATGGATCTCTGTAAAAAGGCGCTCCGATGAATGCTCGCAGAGGGAATATGGTGTGAATTGGATCTAAATCCCCATCTCTTTTATGGGCGGCTCATTTACGCAGCTAGGGGGTAAATGAAAAAACTCCCTGGCTTTTCACATTCGTTTGACACGTGGAAGATGGTCATTGTTGGGCACAGAAGCCAAGGAGCACAGCATGCACTAGAAGCCGGACACTGTTCGACAGGTACATGGAATTTGGAGAAGAACCCGCCTTGCAATGCCGAAGACAAATTTGCGCGCCGGACTCATCGTCATTGAAGCCTGGTTGGGGCTCTTGAGGAGTCTGGATTAGGGGTGTCCGGATGGCGGACTATGACCTTTGGCGGACTCCCGGACTATGAAGATACAAGATTGAAGACTTCATCCCGTGTCCGGATAGGACTTTCCTTGGTGTGGAAGGCAAGCTTGGCGATGCGATATGAAGATCTCCTCCCATTATAACCGACTCTGTATAACCCTAGCCCTCTCCGATGTCTATATAAACCGGAGAGTTTTAGTCCGTAGGGCGAACAACAATCATACCATAGGCTAGCTTCTAGGGTTTAGCCTCTCTGATCTCGTGGTAGATCAACTCTTGTACTACCCATATCATCAATATTAATCAAGCAGGAGTAGGGTTTTACCTCCATCGAGAGGGCTCGAACCTGGGTAAAAACATCGTGTCCCTTGTCTCCTGTTACCATCCGCCTAGACGCACAGTTCGGGACCCCCTACCCGAGATCCGCCGGTTTTGACACCGACAGGCACTTTGAACTCTTTTGGCCTCTTTGATTCGTAGGATTTTGTAAACATGGGAATAGGATTTGTAGTGGCCTGCCCACTTGAATCCTATAAGAATAGCAAGGAAATGCAGGGAGCTGTGTCGCCTTTGAGAGTTACACTAGTATTAACAGTACCGCACCTTCAGTTGAAGAGAGCTGGTATCCGAAGCCTTTCTAGCCGTACCGGCAATACTAGCACATATATTCCAGCAAGTTCCACTTTGCTGATTTTACTCTAATGCTTAAGGTTTTCCCGTTATATCTACACTATGATCTGTGTAGCTGCTTTGTGTCGCACTAGCAGCAGTCCACTCTTGAAGCTAAACACTGCAATGACTTACAAAATTGGCACCAAGGAATTGAGTGCCATTCTGGATGCAATGAAACTCATATGCTCCCCATCTGTTGACTCTTGTTCAGAATATGATCCTAATGACTCTTGTTCAAAATTGCCATGTATAGAGAGGCAGCATGGAATTGCATTTCTTTGGGCATTGTGATTCATCATGAGTGGGCAACCAACATTGTATGCAATGAAGCGGAACCTCAAGAATATGCTTCCTCTTCTGTTCTTTAACATGTTCCTCTTTTGTTATTCTGTATTTAGTACATACAGTATGTTCCTTGTCAGGAAGGGGAGCAGGGACATCTGTAGTCAACAGCTAATAGAGCTGGCCTGTACGTGATTGATAGGCTTTCAATTACTAGCGGCAATACAACACAGTATTTTCAAGCAAGTTCCACTTTCCTGATTTATATATCGTGGTTATGGTGTACCCCTTTTATGTACACTATGATCTGCCTAGTTGTTGTGTGCTCTTGTTATCATGGTTTGGCAATAAACTCTATATACAGTATATTTTGAACCTATCATCTGCCAACTATCCTTACTTCTGGAGCCTATTTTTTGTATACTTGTGCCAGATTAAATAAATGCACGCACCATATTACATCACACATGAGCTCTCTCATTAGAATCTAGTGATAGCACACAAGTCTTTACAGGGGTGCCCCTATATTAGAATACCCTCTGCATTACAAATATAATCTCACAACTATTTATGTTTTCATGGTTCTCAGATATTATACGTAATTACAGTGAATATCAGAATCCGTGCATCAGAAGAATATTGTTGAACACTGCAATGACTTACAAAATTGGCACCAAGGCATTGAGTGCCATTCTGGATGCAATGAAACTCAAACGCTCCCCACCTGTAGATTCTTGTTCAGAATCTGATCCTAATGACTATTCTAACCTCGAGGAGTCAAAGGCAGATGGCCTGTCATGTTCACCCATCAAGGTGCCTGTTCTAATTTGGCAAGGTTTTATTGATTGCGCGTATCTTGCATATGTTGTCTTGCATTTATTCTACTTTGTTGCACTGCCATTTGCTTAGTTTACTCATCATATATGTCGAGATGCCATGCCAATCCATTATCAATACATATTCCATCTGTCATCATACCATGTTTTCCACTCAAATGTTGTTCTCGTGCATCATACATCAAAAAGGAAGAGGGTGATTGCCGAACCTGAAGGAGCACCAGCAAAGTCCTTGAAAAACGTGGTTGTTGTCGGTGTCAAAACCGGCGGATCTCTGGTAGGGTGTCCCGAACTGTGCGTCTAAGTTTAATGTTAACATGAGACTGGGGACACGATGTTTTACCCAGGTTCGGGCCCTCTCGGTGGAGGTAATACCCTACTTCCTGCTTGATTGATCTAGATGATATGAGTATTACAAGAGTTGATCTACCACGAGATCAGAGAGGCTAAACCCTAGAAGCTAGCCTATGGTATGATTGTTGATGATAATGATGATGAGTCCTACGGACTAAACCCTCCGGTTTATATAGACATCGGAGGGGGCCAGGGTTACACAGAGTCGGTTTACAGAGGAGGAGATCTACATCCGGATCGCCAAGCTTGCCTTCCATGCCAAGGAGAGTCCCATCCGGACACGGGGCGAAGTCTTCCATCTTGTATCTTCATAGTCCAATAGTCCGGCCAAAGTATATAGTCCGGCAGTCCGGATACCCCCTTATCCAGGACTCCCTCAGTAGCCCCTGAACCAGGCCTCAATGACGATGAGTCCGACGCGTAGATTGTCTTCGGCATTGCGAGGCGGGTTCCATCTCCAAATACTCCAAGATAAATTCCGAACACAAGGACCGTGTCTGTCTCTGCAAGATAACATTCCATATACCACCATAGAGAGAATAATAATAATCCATGAATCTAATGTGCTAACAATTCTTCAAAAAGTGACATCACGCCATGGTCCGGTTTTTATTTGAACCGTTCCTACAACTTTCTACCGCACACACCACGAGGCTGTTTCCTTGGCACGTCCTGTCAGAGCAGAGATCGTGTTCCCCTTATTGCGGGATTCTCATCAATACGGGTATGGGTAGTCCAGCCGTGCCTGTTGGCATGACCCCGTGTTTTTAGGCAAGTCCCGAATGACCGCGTTCGGGGACGCTTGATATTCTTCCCCCTTTATAAAGGAGCCGAGACCTATCCCTCTGTCTCCACGCTCGCACATCTCGCACCCTGAGTCCCAACACCTAGAGTCCGAGCTTAAGCACCCCGGATCTTCGATCATGTCAGGATCTGGCCATCAAGGCCGATGGATGGCTTCCTCTGCCACAAAGGATGATATTGCGAAGCTTAGGGAGGCTGGGTATTTGACCGCCGATGTCAAGCACATGCTTCCTGCTCCCGAATAGGTTATCCCCACTCCCGAGACCAACGAGAGCGTCGTATTTGTCTCCCACTTCCTCCAGGGCTTAGGTCTTACTCTTGATCCCTTCGTGAGGGGGCTCATGCACTACTACAGGCTAGATTTCCACGATATAGCTCCGGATTCCATCCTCCACATCACGTCATTTATCGTTGTGTGTGAAGCCTTCCTTCACATTGCCCCCCACTTCGGCATATGGCTCAAGACTTTCAATGTGAAGCCGAAGATAATTGATGAGCGACACGCAGAGTGCGGAGGTGCCATAATAAGCAGGAACGCTGATGCCCCGTGGCCCGAAGGCTCCTTCCCGAAGGTATCTGATTTATGGCAACGGAGGTTGTTCTATCTCACAGCTCCTCGAGGCTCAAAGTGGGCGGCCGCGCCTGCCTTCCGCTCGGGCCCTCCACCTCAACTGGCATCGTGGGCCAACGTGGGACTAAACTGGGGGCCTGCGAACGAGGTACCAATGCTACAAAGCCGCATTCGGGAGCTCCTCGAGAGGGACATTAGTCTCGTCAAAATAATCCAAGTAATGCTAGTCCGGCGGATCCTGCCGTGAAAACGCCGGCCTCTCCTGATGTGGGAATTCAATCCAGAAGGTCCGCGGACCATTCAGAACTTCTTCGGCATGACGCCCGAAGGGATGTATAAGTTGTTCTTCGGACCACGAATAAAGTGTCCGGACACCACCGAGGATGCGGGCCTGAGCTGGAATCGCCTCGATACCCAAGTAAGTAACCCTATAACCGAACACCTTGCTTATATTTGTCATGGCATTGATCTGAACACTGTCCGCAACCAGGATTGGCTTAGTAAGGCGGAGAGGATCAGGTGTCCGGCCCCTCTTCCCGAAGGTTTGCCTGGCCCGGCAATGGCCCGGATTCTTGAACGGACACTAAGTCGGGTGCCACCAGAGAGAGCTGAAGGGGAGAGCGGGGAGGCCAAGAGTGGGCCTCACACATTGCGCATCCGAACCAGGGGAATCAGCGCCTCCACGGAGGAGGAGAATCAGGGAGGCGATTTGAGGTTTCCTCCCCCCGCGGGAAGAAGAGGGCCGCCTCCGAAGATTTGGAGACGGGGGGGGGGGGGGGGCTAAACAAGGGCAAAGAACTTCGCCAAAGGGCCCTGCCCCGAAGGGCGTCCTCACCGCACAGTGCCCGCCAACGGGCCAGCCCGCCACCGAGCTGTAAGTTTAATTAAGCAAAGATCTTATTGCTTTTTCCTCTGAGAGTAATAACCGGGACCTTGGTTTTTGTAGCCCGGCCAGCAGTTCATCTCAACAGGGTTCGTCTTCGGGGGATCTTCTTCCGGAGATGATGGAGAGTGAAACCCCACCTGCCTCTCCGCCCCGTGAGGCGGGCGACCCTGAGGTATTGTCACGGAGGAGTCCGGATCCAATGGGGCCGTAAGATAACACCTCGGCCGCCCCGAGCCCAGCGCGTTCGATTCCTGTGGCGGACAATGGAAAGGGTCCGGGAGAGTCCGGTGTCCGGCCGAACACGCTGACGGGCCTCTTGGAGTCAGCTAATCTCTTGGAGGATCATCGTACCCTAATGGGTACGGTGTCGGCGAAAATTTCCTCTACCACAAGTGGTTTAAACGAAGCTTTTAGGAGCCTGCTCAAAGGCTTTGAGGTAAGCCGCAATTTTTAGTTGAGTCGCACGCAATACATGCGCTCTGTGCAGATAGTAGCCCCTGAGACTGTGGATGCCAGCCCATGGCGGCAACCGGAGGATCAAACTCCCAGTTAATGATCACACTTGCATTGATGTGCAGGTTGCTAAGGGTTCAGCAATAGACCAGGCCACTGAATGCGCCGAATTGAGGCGGCAGATTGACGTTGTGGAGGCCGACGTCACGCTTGTGAACAAGCGATTTGAGGAGTCGCAGAGTATGCTTTCCTATATCCACATCTATTTTTGCAAGAAGGTTGAAATATTAATGTGATGTTATGTAGTTGCAGGCGGAGCTGCTGCCATTGAAGCCCTGAGGGCGGAGCTTGCTCTAGCCAAGGAACAAGCTCGGATTAGCAATGCGGCTGCTCTAAAGGCAGCCAAAGAATTAAAGGCCGAATAGGCCGCTCATCTCCGAAGCGAGGAGAAGATAGCCAAGATGGCTGTGGAGCTGAGGGACGCCGCCGGCCGGTATGAGCTTCTCGAAAAGGAGAATCAAACAAAGGCGGTCGACCTGAAGAAGGCGATGGATTCGGCTAAAGAGATGCGCTCTCAGATTAGAGACGCACGGGAGGAACTTCGACTAGCCGGAGAAATCGCGGCCGGAAGTCCTTATGTGTTGCGGATGAAGATTTTAGATCCAAAGTATGCTCCGTTGGATAAGCTATGGAGCGCCGCAGATGACTATGCGGACTTGACAAAGAGTGCAGCTGATGCGACCAAGTTATTCAAGGATCATGAGGATAACAAAATGGAGAGGCTGTTCTGGTCGCAATTTAATACTCCAGCGTGCTCCTTGCCCTTGAGTGAGAAAATGGCCGCTATAGCCGAGCTCCATAGGCTGTCCGGCCTTGCAATGAGGTCTGTAATAGACCATCTATGGCCGAAGGAGCCGAAGCCGGACAATTACTTTGGTTTGGTGCAACGATTATTTGGCGCCAGAGCGCAGATTGATGCCATGAAGAGATCGGCGTGCATACAGGGTGCGCGGATGGCTTTTGCGCGTGTGAAAACATATTGGGTGGATATGGAGGCCACCCATATTGCAACCCGGGGTCCGGCAGGAAGCCAAGACCTAGCCGAGCACTATTTTGAGCAGGTCATAGACGGTGCTCATAGAATAGAGGCCCAGTGCTCCAAGAATGTCATGTTTGAGTGACGAAATTGTAAACAACTATGTGTTTGATGATAGAGGTTGCTTCTTTATATATATATATATATATATATATATATATATATATATATATATATATATATATATATATATATATATATATATACTTTTCCCGAAAGTATTATAGTGTCTCTGTATGCTATTTATATATGCATATAATCGTGAAAGTTAGCAGTCGTTGGCTTCAGCCCCCACGCACATAATGCGGGGGTGTTCGAGAAAATATGCGTGAACACACTTGATCCAACGTCTTGGTCCATTAAGGAGGTGATCGCACGTCGAACCAGGCAACCGGACTATATAGATGTAACACTTTCGCTTAGCCATAGGAGTTGAGAGGTGGGGCTACTATATAGCCCCTGGTACTTCCGCGTGCATCCGGATACGGTGCGCGTACTTGACCGATAGACCGGTCCTTCGTTAATGCGGGGGAATCCTATAGATTCCGATGAGTCCTTGAGTGGTTGATCAGTCTCTCGCTATATCATGACAGTCAGTTTTCGGCTTTCTCTACTGAGGTGCTCATCCGGAATAACCAGGGCACAATCGCAGTAGTTCTCCTTTGGCCGCCTTAGTCGATAGAGCGGAATATAAGGCAGCAAACCCAGGAGCCGGGATAACCCAACATTTGACCAAATACATGATTCGGAGCTGATGCATATAAGGCCAAACTCGTGTTGCCGAACACTCCCGAAGGTATTCGGACTTTATAACATATATTGGGCTGAATAATGCCCTTGACCCTGTGGTTCCTGTTACGCGCACTTATCTGTCGTGGGAAAAAGCCTAAAATGCCAGTGTCCCTTACAGGTGTATGAAATACCCAAGGGACGTTGAGCAATAAGAGACAATAAAGAAGGTTTACGCAGGGGCTTAATCTAAAGAGAAACACGTGGCGGGGCCTCTGCTGCGCGCTGCGCTGTGTCTCTGTTGTGCCGTATCCTGGAAGGGTGTCGCACTGGTAGTGTCTGTGAGAATGAAAGAAAAAGAAAACGTGCGAAAAGTTAGTTATGCTCGAGAAATGTTCGAGATCTGGCCTGTTAACGAGGCAAGCCGAACTATGGGATTGTGTTACATGTTTTCAGCCCTTCGTATTATTTGTGGGGACACATGTACAGCCCCTGGCTCATGTTTATCCGAGCCATTGTGAAGAATGGTGTATTGGACTCGTCTAACCGTGTCCGTGGTCTTGACGACCGGTCATGCGTTCCGGTGGGAGAGGCCGCCTAGAGTCCGGCAGCAGGAACTACCGCATAATGTTCTGTGTTTCCGCTACCCGTGATGATGCCACATGGACCGGGCATTTTGAGTTTAAGGCAGGTGTAGTTTGGTATTGCGTTAAAGCAAGCGAAGGCCGGTCTTCCAAGCAATGCATGATAGTCCCTGCTGAAGGGAGCGAAGTTGAAGAGTAAGTTCTCGCGTCTGAAATTGTCGGGAGAACCGAATGTTACTTCTAACACGAGGGAGCCCCTGCAATGGGCCACGACGCCTGGAATTACTCCGTTGAAGGTGGGGTTGTTTTGATTTATTCTGGATGGGTCTATCCCCATCCTGTGGATGGTGTCTTGATATATCAAATTAAGACTACTGCCGCCGTCCATTAGGACGCGAGTAAGATGGTATCCATCAATTATTGGGTCGAGCACCAAGGTAGCCGATTCTCTGTGTCGGATACTGGCCGGGTAGTCCCTATGATCAAAAGTGATCGGGCATGTTGCCCAGGGATTAAATTGGGGGGCTACAAACTCTGCGTGAGTTGCGTGTACCATGTTTACCGTTTTGACCTCCGGTGGGAATTGTTTCTGGCCCCTAGTGTTCGGCTGGCGAGGTTCATCCTCGTCTTCGCTTGGTGTTTCCCTTCCCTTATGTTCGGCGTTTAACTTGTCGGCCTGCTTGAAAACCCAACATTCTCTGTGGGTATGATTTGCAGGTTTGTCGGAAGTGCCATGGATTTGGCACAATCTGTCCAGGACTTTGTTTAGGCCGGATGGTTCCTCTTTACTGCCGTTAAATGGCTTTTTTCCTTGACCAGGTCGAGAGCCCCTAAATCCGGCGTTGATCGCTGTGCTGTCCGGACTATCGTTATTCCGACGTTTGTTCTTAGTTGTCGTGGCTTCCCGTTGCCGTCTCGGATTTCGGATGTGCCTGGGTCGCTGGTGCCTTTACGGGCCAACCAGCTGTCCTCGCCCGCACAAAATCGGGTCATGAGGCTTGTTAAGGCTGCCATCATTCTAGGCTTTTCTTGGCCGAGGTGTCTGGCAAGCCACTCGTCTCAGATACTGTGTTTGAAGGCCGCTAAGGCTTCAGCGTTTGGATAGTCGACAGTTTGATTCTTCTTAGTGAGGAATCTATTCCAAAGCTTGCGGGCTGACTCTCCTGCCTCTCAGTATTATGTGACTTAGATCGTCGATTAATGGAGGCGGACATAGGTCCCTTGAAAGTTGGCCCTGAAAGCATCCTCAAGTTCCTCCCAACTTCCAATTGAGTTTTCGGGGAGGCTTTTCAGCCAATGATGGGCTGGTCCTTTTAACTTGAGGGGGAGGTATTTGATGGCATGGAGGTCGTTCCCACGAGCCATGTGTATGTGAAGGATAAAATCTTCAATGCAGACCCCGGGGTCCGTCGTTCCGTCGTATGACTCTATATTCACGGATTTGAATCCCTGTGGAAATTCATGATCCAACACCTCATCCGCGAAGCACAGGGGGTGCACAGCCCCTTTGTATCTGGCTGTGTCGTGGCCTACTGCCGGCTGTTGTTGCTCCTGGTGTTGATTCCGGACTGGTATTCGATCAGCATGATCATTGTGGTGACCATAATCCCGCGTTGGAGCCTTTCCTCTAGACCCGTAGATGGACCTGGCCGCACTGGCCTTTTTGTCCAGGAGCTCTCGTAAATCGTGTGCGGTATCAGTGGCTGCTCTATCACGACCATGAGTTGGTTGGTCCGGCTGAGTAGCCGTATTGTTTTTGGGCCGAACGGGTGCTGCGGCTTCATTATCGAATCCGGGTAGCAGTTTGTGCTTTGGGTAGCTCTTTGTGTGGCGATTATCGCCATGTTTTCCTTCGGTGTCCAGCACCTTATTCCATTGTCGATTGAACGTATCCTATGCGGCCTTAAGCCTTTGCTTCTGCTTCTTCTGGCTCCGTGCTGTGGCCAGGAGTTTTCTGCAGAGTTTGTATTGTTTTGACTGTTCTTCCGAGATGATGAACGCATCGTCAACCGGACTGTTATCTTCTTTGGAGGTAGCATGATGAGTTCGGCCCTCTGAATTGTGATCGGGCGTCTGCTCCGGGCTGTGTTCGGCATGACCTGGTTTATCCTGCTCCATCACTGGGTCCCTATGGTCGTTGTTGCCTTCGAAATCAACCGGAGTGTCATCCTGTTTTGGGTTGTTATCGCTATTTTTACTGTGACTGGACCTAAGGCGGCGCCTACGCCGTTGTTTTTGCTTTTGCCCGGGGGGTTTATCCTCCGTTGTGTCCCTTTTGTCAACATTGTCTTCTTTGGGGTTGTCCACCATGTAGACGTCGTATGATGAAGTGGCAGTCCAGCGCCACATGGGCAGTGGTTCCGGATCTTCCCCTGCATCAATGTCCATATTGTCGATGTTATTGGGGTCGATGTCAAGCATGTCTGTTAGGTCATCGACAGTGGCTATAAAGTGGGTGGTGGGTGGGTCGCGATTTTCTTCGTCCTCCGTATCCCACACGGGCCAGACATAGTTCGGCCAGGAGTCTTCTGACAGGGAGAGAGATTTTAATGAATCCAGCATGTCTCCGAAGGGTGAGTGCTGAAAGATATCCGCGGCGGTGAACTCCATGACTGGAGCCCAGTCAGATTCGATGTGCACGTGTGCGCGCGGTCTGGAACACACCGCCGGAGACGAGTCCGAGGGTCCGGAGACACAGCTCCCTTTAGGAGAGGAGTCTATGTAATACTCCAACACCGAGGAGTGTGCGGCCTCCGGGGCAGGGTCCATCCACCCGTCCTTGGAAGGCATGACCCACCCTGGAGCGAAGTCCGGAGCGGTAGCAGGTGCGATGTTCCGAATACTGTCCGACTGCCGATCTAGGTCATGCACGTCGTGATTGCTCGGCGCTCCTGACACGGGCCCGAATCCGTCGAAGATCAAGTCTCCGCGGATGCCGGTGGGGTAGTTTAGGTTTCCAAACCTGACCTGATGGCCGGGGGCGTAGCTATCGATCTGCTCCAGATGGCCAAGCGAATCGGCCCGTAGTGCGAAGCCGCCGAACACGAAGATCTGTCCGGGGAGAAAAGTCTTGCCTAGGACAGCATGGTTGGAGGTTGGAGAAGCCATCTAACCTTGCAGTGATGACACAGAGGAACTCTCAATGAAAGCACCAATGTTGGTGTCAAAACCGGCGGATCTCGGGTAGGGGGTCCCAAACTGTGCGTCTAAGGTTAATGGTAACAGGAGACTGGGGACACGATGTTTTACCCAGGTTCGGGCCCTCTCGATGGAGGTAATACCCTACTTCCTGCTTGATTGATCTTGATGATATGAGTATTACAAGAGTTGATCTACCACGAGATCAGAGAGGCTAAACCCTAGAAGCTAGCCTATGGTATGATTGTTGATGATAATGATGATGAGTCCTATGGAATAAACCCTCCGATTTATATAGACACCGGAGGGGGCTAGGGTTACCCAGAGTCGGTTTACAGAGGAGGAGATCTACATCCGGATCGCCAAGATTGCCTTCCACGCCAAGGAGAGTCCCATCCGGACACGGGACGAAGTTTTCCATCTTGTATCTTCATAGTCCAATATTCCGGCCAAAGTATATAGTCCGGTAGTCCGGATACCCCCTTATCCAGGACTCCCTCAATTGTGCCAGAGAAATCAGACAACACCCCACTTATATTGGCTATACAACCAGTGACACCAAACATAGGACCGACTCCAGCATACTGTACCCATACTTCACTGGCCACACCACTAGCCCCACCACACAGGACCTGCACTCGAGCAAAAGGTATGTCGATTTCAGTTGCCATAGCACCAGCTGAGGGATTCCTGGATTAGGGGGTATCCGGACAGCCGGACTGTTGGACTATGAAGATACAAGATTGAAGACTTCGTCCCGTGTCCGGATGGGACACTCCTTTGCGTGGAAGGCAAGCTTGGCGATTCGGATGTTAGATCTCATTCTCTGTAAACTGACTCTGTGTAACCCTAGCCCCTCCGGTGTCTATATAAACTGGAGGGTTTAGTCCGTAGGACAACAACAATCATAATCATAGGCTAGCCTCTAGGGTTTAGCCACTACGATCTCGTGGTAGATCAACTCTTGTAATACTCATATCATCAAGATCAATCAAGCAGGAAGTAGGGTATTACCTCCACCGAGAGGGCCCAACTGGTAAACATCGTGTCCCCGCCTCCCGTTACCATTAGCCTTAGACGCACGCTCAGACCCCTACCCGAGATCCGCCGGTTTTGACACCGACATTGGTGCTTTCATTGAGAGTTCCTCTGTGTCGTCGCTGTAAGGCTCGATGGCTCCTTCAATCATCAACAACGACGTGCTCCAGGGTGAGACCTTTCTCGGCGAACAGATCTTCGTGTTCGGCGGCCGCAAGACTGGGCCAATTCGCAGCCATCCGGAGCAGATCGACACCTCGCCCACGCCATCGTCGTTCGAAACTTGAATTACACGACTGACATCCGCGGAGACTTGATCTTCGACGGATTCGGGCATACGCCGGGAGCGTCAAACGCTCATGACAAGCGCGACTTAGATCGACCGTCGGACAATATTCGGAATATCGCACCTACAGCAGCTCCGGACCTAAATCCGGGGCATATCACGTCGTCCGAGGACGGGTGGATGGACCCCGCCACAGAGGTCGCATACTCACCGGCGTTGGAGCCGAACACATACTCCACCTCTAAGGAAATCTGTGTCGTCAGACCCCCAGACTTGTTTCCAGCCGCGGGTCCCGGGCCACGCGCATCCGTGCCCATCGAAGCCGATTGGGCACCAATCATGGAATTCACTGCTGCGGATATCTTTCAGCACTCGCCCTTTGGCGACGTGCTAAACTCTTTAAGGTCTCTCTCTTTGTCAGAAGACTCTTGGCCGAACTATGTCCGGCTCGAGTGGGATACGGACGGCGAGGAAAATTGCGGCCCACCCACCACCCACTTCGTAGCCACTGACGATGATCTAACAAACATGCTTGACTTCGACTCCGACGACATCAACGGTATGGACGTTGATGCAGGGGACGATCTGGAACCACGGCCCACGGGGCGCTGGACTGCCACCTCATCATATGACATATACATGGTGGACATGCCTAAGGAGGACAACGACGACAAAAGGGACACAACGGACGATAAACCCCTTGGACAAAAGCTGAAACGATGGTGCAGGCACCGCTCTAAGTCCAGTCACAGCAAAAATAGGATAACAGCGCAACAAAAGTTGACACTCCGGTCAACTCCAACGGCAACAATGACCATATGGACCCACCGATGGAGCAGGATGAGCCAGGCCACGCTGAACAAAGCCCAGAGCAGACGCCCGATCACAGCGATCCCGAGGGCCGAACTCATCAAACTGCCTCCGGAGAGGAGGACGGTCCGGTCGACGATGCATTCATCATCCCGGAAAAACGTTTGGAACAAGATAACCTCCGCAGAAGGCTTATGGCCACTGCGAGGAGCCTAAAGAAGCAGAAGCAAAGGCTTAAGGCCGCGCAGGATACGCTCAACCGCAGATGGAATAAAGTTCTAGACACTGAAGAAAAATACGGCAACGATCGCCACACAAAGAGCTACCCAAAACGCAAGTTGCTGCCCGAATTCGACAATGAGGCCGCAGAGCCCATTCTGCCGAAGAACAATACGGCCAATCGGCCGGACCAACCACTTCATGACCGCGATAGAGCAGCCACTGACGCCGCACACGATTTACGTGAGCTCCTAGACAAAAGGCCGGCGCTACCAGGTCCATCTATGGATCCAGAGGACATGCTCCGACGCGGGACTATGACCAAAACGATCACACTGATCGAATACCAGTTCGGAATCAACACCGGACACAACAACAGTCGACAGCATGCCACGACATGTCCAGATACAGAGGGGCTGCGCACCCTCTGTGCTTCACCGATGAGGTGCTGGATCACGAATTTCCACAGGGATTCAAACCTGTGAACATAGAGGCATACAATGGAACGACAGACCCTGAGGTCTGGATTGAGGATTTTATCCTTCATATCCACATGGCTCGTGGGGATGACCTCCACGCCATCAAATACCTTCCCCTCAAGTTGAAAGGGCCAGTTCGGCATTGGTTGAAAAGCCTCCCCGAAAATTCAATCGGAAGTTGGGAGGAACTTGAGGACGCTTTCAGGGCCAATTTTCAAGGGACCTATGTCCGACCTCCGGACGCAGACAATTTAAGTCACATAATACAACAGCCCAGAGAGTCAGCCCGTAAGCTTTGGAACAGATTTCTCACTAAGAAGAATCAAATTGTTGACTGTCCGAATGCCGAAGCCCTAGCGGCCTTCAAGCACAGTATCCGGGACGAGTGGCTTGCCAGACACCTCGGTCAAGAAAAGCCGAGGACAATGGCGGCCTTAACAAGCCTCATGACCCGCTTTTGCGCGGGTGAGGACAGCTGGTTGGCCCGTAGAGGCACCAGTGACCCAGTCATCCGAAATCAGGGATGGCAACGAGAAGCCACGGTGCAATAAGAACAAGCGTCGAAACAATGAAGAAAGTACGGACAACCGGTGGTCAATGCCGGATTCAGGGGCTCTAGACCCGGTCAAAGAAAGAAGCCATTTAAAGGCAGCAAAGAGGGACCGTCCGGCCTGAACAAAGTCCTGTACAGGTTGTGCCAAATTCATGGCACCCCCGAAAAACCTGCGAATCACGCTCATAGAGAATGCTGGGTCGTCAAGCAGGCCGGCAAGTTAAATGCCGAACACAAGGGAAGGGAAACACCAAGTGAAGACTAGGATGAGCCTCGCAAGCCGAACACTGGGGGACAGAAAAAATTCCCACCAGAAGTCAAAACAGTAAACGTGATCTACGCGACTCACATACCAAAGAGAAGGCGCAAACGCGCGCTCAGAGATGCATACACTGTATAGCCCATTGCCCCTAAATTCAACCCCTGGTCGGCCTGCCCGATCACTTTTGATCACAGGGACCACCCGACTAGTATCCGGCATGGAGGATCGGCTGCCTTGGTGCTCGACCCAATAATCGATGGATACCATCTCACTCGAGTCCTCATGGACGGCGGCAGTAGTCTTAATCTGATATATCAGGACATCGTCCGCAAGATGGGGATAGACCCATCCAGAATCAGCCAAAGTAACACCACCTTTAAAGGAGTGATACCAAGCGTTGAGACCCCTGCAGGGGCTCCCTCGTATTAGAGGTGACATTCGGTTCTCCCGACAACTTCAGAAGCAAAGAATTACTCTTCGACATCGCTCCCTTCAGCAGCAGTTATCATGCATTACTCGGAAGAACGGCCTTCGCTCGCTTCAACTCAGTACCAAACTACGCCTACCTTAAACTCAAGATGCCCGGTCCACGTGGCGTCATCACTGTTAGCGGAATCTCAGAGCGTTCCTTGCGTGCAAAAAAGTATGCGGCGGCTCTAGCAGCCGGACACTAAGCGGCCTCTCCTATTAGAATGTATGATCGGTCGTTAAGACCACGGACATGGTTAGACGAGTCCAGTGCACCACCGTCGGTAATAGCCTAGATAAACCTGAGCTGGGTGCTACACGTATACCCCCATAAATGGTACCAGGGGCTGCAACTATGTAACAAGGCCCACAATTCGGCTTGACCTTATTAATATGCCAATATCTCACATCTCTAACATCCATTGAGAATAACCAACTTTTCGCACGCTTACTCTTTTACCTGAGTTTTTGTTTTTACAGACACTATTAAATGCGACACCCTTCGAGATATAGCACAATGAGACAAAAGCGCAGACGCGTGCAGGCCCCGCTCAAAGGTTTCTCTTTAGATTAAGCCCCTGTGTAAACCTTCTTTACTGTCTCTTGTTGCTCGACATCCCATGGGTATTCAATACACCCATAGGGGATACTAGCGTTATAGGCATTTCGCCACGACAGATCAATGCACGTACCTGGAAGTACAGGGTTCATAATCGAGGGCATTGCTCAGCCCAGTATATGTTATAAAGTCTTAATACCTTCGGGAGTGTTCGACGTCGCGAGTTTGGCCTTATATGCATCAGCTCTGAATCATGTCTTTGGTCAAATGTTGGGTTTGCCCAGCTCCTGGGTTTGTTGCCTTATGTTTCGTTCTATCGACTAAGGCGGCCAAAGGAGAACTACTGCAATCGTGCCCTGGTTATTCCGGATGAGCACCTTAGTAGAGAAAGCGGCATGATTGTCATGATCTGAATGAGACTGGTCAACCACTCGAGGACTCATCAGAATCTTTAGGATTCCTCCGCATTAACGAAGGACCGTTTTCTGGTCATGTACATACGCGCCCCTATCTGTATGCACGCGGAGGTACAAGGGGCTACATAGTAGCCCCACCGTCAAACTCCTATGGCTAAGTGAAAGTGTTAGAGCTATATAGCCCGGTTGCCTAGTTCGACGTGCGATCACCTCCTTAATGGACCAAGACGTTGGGTTAAGTGTGATTCGCATTTTTCGAATACCCCGCATTATATGCGTGAATAAAGAAAACGATCGCTAACTTTCGGGTTATATACATACATAAACGGCCGCACAGGAGGCACTATAACACTTCCAGGCGAAAGTATAAACACCACCTTTATAATTAACACAGAATTGTTTTTACAATTAAACGACTTGTCAGTCGAACATGACATTCTTCGAGCACTGAGCCTCTATTATACAGGCACCTTCTATGACCTGCTCAAAATAGCGCTCGGCTGGGTCCTGGCTTCCTGCCGGACTCTGGGTTGCAATGCTGGTAGCCTCCATATCCGCCCAGTATGCTTTGACACGGGCAAGAGCCATCCGCACACCCTCTATGCACGCCGACCTCTTCATGGCATCGATTCATGATACGGCTCCAAGGAATTGTTGCATTAAACCAAAATAACTGCCCAGCCTTGGTCCCTTCGGCCATAGATGGTCTATTAAAGACCTCATTGCAAGACCGGACAATCAATGGAGCTCGGCCATAGCAGCCATCCTCTCACTCAATGGCAGCGGGCGAGTCGGAGCATTGAATTGCGACCAGAACAGCCTTTCTATGTCATTATCTTTCTGATCCTTGAAGAACTTGGCTGCATCAGCCGCACTTTTTGCCAGATCCGCATATGCGTCTTCAGCACTCCAAAGCTGATCCAGGGGAGCGTACTTTGGGTCTCCGAACTTTATCCGCAACAAATAGGGGCTTCCAGCAGCGATGTCTCCGTCCTGTCGAAGCTCCTCCTGTGCAGCTCTAATTTTAGAGCGCGTGCCCTTGGCCGCATCCAGGGCCTTCTTCAGGTCAACCGACTTCGCCTGATTCTCCTTTTCGAGGAGCTCATACCGGCCAACGGCGTCCCTCAGCTCCACAACCATCTCGGCTATTTTATCTTTGCTTCGGCGATGAGCAGCCTGCTCGGCTCTCAATTCTTCGGTCGCCTTTAGGGCCGCCGCATTGCTAGCCTGGGCTTGTTCCTTGGCTAGGGCAAGCTCCGCCCTCAGGGCCTCCACGGCAGCAGCTCCGCCTGCAGCCAAAGCATATCATATTAACATTACACTCCTCTTAATATTTTCTAAACAAATGAGGAGAAAAGATCACATACTCTGTGACTCGTCAAGCCGCTTGTTTACAAGCGTGATGTCAGCATCCGCCACATCAATCTGTCGCCTCAATTCAGCGGTCCGGTCTATTGCCGGACCCTTAGTCACCTGCGCATGAGTGCAGTGCGATCATTACTTGGGAGCATGATCCTCCGTTTGCCGCCTATGGCTGGCAACCAGAGTCTCAGGGGCTACGATCTATACGGAGCACACCTAGCGCATGCAGTACAACCGAAAAATTACGTGCGTACCTCAAAGCCTTTGAGCAGGCTTGTAAAAGCTTCATTCAACCCGCTTGTGGCGAATGAAATCTTCTCCAACACCGTACCCATCAATGTACGGCGATCCTCTGAGAGAGCAACTCGCTCCAGAAGACCCGTCAGTGTGTCCGGCCGAGCGCTGGACTGTCCCAGACCCTTCCTATTGCCCTCCATGGGAGCCGAACACGTTGGGCTCGGGGTGGCCGAAGTGTTAGCTTCCGGCCTCGGTGGATCTGGACTCCTCCGTGACGACACCTCAGGGTCGCTCGCCCCATGGGGCGGAGAGGCAGGTGGGGTTTCACTCTCCATCATCTCCGGAAGAACATCCCCCGAAGATGAACTCTGTTGAGAAGAGCTACTAGTCGGTCTACAAAAAATAGATCCTGGTTATTGTTCTCAGAAGAGGAAGCAATATCTTTTTATTCACAATTAACTTACAGCCCGGTGGAGGGCTGGCCCGTTTGCGGGCATGATGCGGTGAAGACGCCCTCCGGGGCAGGGCCCCCTAGTGAAGTTTTCTTCCCTTGTTTAGGCACCTCCGTTTCCAAGTCTTCGGAGGCGACCCTTTTCTTCCCGCGGGGGGAGGAAACCTTGGATTCACCTCCCCGATTATCATCCTTCGTGGAGACAGTAATTCCCCCGGTTTGGATGTGCAATGTGTGAAGCTCGGCTTCTCTATTCTTCTCTTCCCCTTTCCCCGAAGGCACTTGGCTTAGCGCATGTCTAAGCATCCTGGCTATTGCAGGGCTAGGCGAGCCCTCGGGAAGTGGGGCCAGACACCTGATCCTCTCCGCCTTGTTGAGCCAATCCTGGCCGCGGACAGTTTTCAGAATAATGTTGTGATAAATATAAAGGAAGTGGTCGGTTACAGGGTTACTTACTTGGGTATCTAGGCGGTTGCAGCTCAGGCCCGCACCCTCGATGGTGTCCGGACACTTTACCCGTGGTCCGAAGAATAACTTATACATCTCTTCGAGAGTCATGCCGAAGAAGTGTTGAATGGTTCACGGACCTTCTGGGTTGAACTCCCACATCTGGAGAGGTCGACGTTTGCACGGCAGGGCCCGTCGAACTAGCATTACCTGAATGATTTTGACAAGACTGATATCCCTCTCGAGAAGCTCCCGAATGCGGCTCTACAATGTCGGTACATCATTAGCAGGCCCCCAGTCCAGTCCCACGTTGGCACATGACGCCAGTTGAGGCGAAGGGCCCGAGCGAAAGGCAGGGGCAGCCGCCCACTTTGTGCCTCGGGGAGCTGTGACGTAGAACCACCTCCGTTGCCATAGATCGGACACCTCCGGGAAGGAACCCTCTGGCCATGGGGCATCGGTGTTTCTGCTTATTGCAGCGCCTCCGCACTCTGTGTGTCGCCCCTCGATCACCTTCGGCTTCACATTGAAGGTCTTGAGCCATAAGCCGAAGTGTGGGGTGATGTGGAGGAAGGCTTCACACACGACGATAAACGACGGGATGTGAAGGATGGAATCTGGAGCTAGATCATGAAAATCTAGCCCATAAAGAACATGAGCCCTCTCACGAAGGGATATAGGGTAAAACCTAAGCCTCAGAGGAAGTGAGAAACGAATACAACACTCTCGTTGGGTTCGGGAGTAGGGATGACCTGCCCTGGAGCAGGAAGCCTGTGCTTGACATCGGCGGTCAGATATCTGGCCTCCCTGAGCTTCGCAATGTCCTCCTCTGTGACAGAGGAGGCCATCCACCGACCTTGAAGGTTGGATCCGGACATGATTGGAGATCCGAAGTGCCTAAGCTTGAGCTTCGGGTGTTGGAACTCGAGATGCGAAAAGGCGCAAGCGTGGTAAGAAAGGGATAGGCCTCGACCCCTCTATAAAGGGGGTGAATATCAAGCGTCCTCAGCATAACTATTTGGGACTTGCCAAAAAACACGGAGTCATGCCAACGGGCGTGGTTGGGTTACCCGCACCCGTATTGATGAGAATCCCGCGATAAGGGGGACATGATCTCTGCTTCGACAAGGCATGCCCATAAAACCGCCTTGCAGTGTGTGTCGTGGCAGGCTGAGAAGAACGGTTCGTATTGAACCAGGCCACGGCATGGGAACGCGCTGTGGAAAATTGTCAGCAGATTAGATTTATAAAGTATTGTGCTCTCTACGGTGGTGTGTGGAGATTATTTTGCAGAGCCGGACACGATCCTTGTGTTCAAAATCTTCTATGAAGTATTCGGAGATGGAACCCGCATTGCAATGCCGAAGACAATCTGCGCGCCGAACTCGTCGTCATTGAAGCCTGGTTCAGGGGCTACTGAGGGATTCCTAGATTAGGGGGTATTCGGATAGCCGGACTATATACTTTGGCCGGACTGTTGGACTATGAAGATACAAGATTGAAGACTTCGTCCCATGTCCGGATGGGACTCTCCTTTACGTGGAAGGCAAGCTTGGCGATTCGGATGTTAGATCTCCTTCTCTGTAAACCGACTCTGTGTAACCCTAGCCCCTCCGGTGTCTATATAAACCGGAGGGTTTAGTCCGTAGGACAACAACAATCATGATCATAGGCTAGCCTCTAGGGTTTAGCCACTACGATCTCTTGGTAGATCAACTCTTGTAATACTCATATCATCAAGATCAATCAAGCAGGAAGTAGGGTATTACCTCCATCGAGAGGGCCCGAACCTGGGTAAACATCATGTCCCCAGTCTCCTGTTACCATTAGCCTTAGACGCACAGTTCGGGACCCCCTACCCGAGATCCGCCGGTTTTGATACCGACACCAGCCGTACTATAGAAAAATCCCACTCCAGCAGAAAGTACAGCAATTCCACCGGCCGAAGACCTATCCCAACTGCAGAGACGGCCAATTCCTGCAGATTGGAACCCCATTCCAGTTATTCCCAGTTAAAAGACAATGTTTTTAATGTTGTTAGGGACTACGTGCATATATTCCCATCATGGGAAGATTATAATGAAGACAAACACGATTTTCACATCTTCCTGTCCCACTTACGTGTAAGTGCTATTATTCATGGTGATTATTTTCCTGTTTTCTGCTGATTGAACATATCAATAATTTACATTACATTGTTGTAACTAGGCGAGGGTCAATCTGGATAGTCATGACGAGCAAAGCTTGCTTGCGCTTTTCAAGAAAGCATTGCAGCAGTCTCGGTGTTTGATACGTCTCCGTCGTATCTATAATTTTTGATTGTTCCATGCCAATATTATTCAACTTTTATAAACTTTTGGCAACTTTTTATACTATTTTTTGGGACTAACATATTGATCTAGTGCCCAGTGCCAGTTCCTGTTTGTTGCATGTTTTATGTATCGCAGAAAACCAATATCAAACGGAATCCAAACGGGATAAAAATGGACGGAGAATTATTTTGGAATATTTGGGATTTTCCGGAAGAAGAATCAACGCGAAACAATGTCCGAGGTGGCCACGAGACAGGGGGGCGCGCCCCTACCCCTGGGCGCACCCTGGGCTCTCGTGGGCCACCCGTAAGGCGGTTGAGGCTCTACTTTTGCCACAAGAAAGCTAATTTTATGAGAAAAATCTGGGTGAAAGATTCACCCCAATCGGAGTTACGGATCTCCAGATATAAATGAAACGGTGAAGGGGCAAAATCAGAGAACGCAGAAACAGAGAGATAGATCCAATCTCGGAGGGGCTCTCGCCCCTCCCAAGCCATGGGAGCCAAGGACCAGAGGGGAAAACCTTCTCCAATCTAGGGAGGAGGTCAAGGAAGAAGAAGAAGAAGGGGCCCTCTCTCCCCCTTGCTTCCGGTGGCACCGGAGCGCTGCCGAGGGCCATCATCATCACCGTGATCTTCAGCAACACCATCGTCATCTTCACCAACATCTCCATCACCTTCCCCCTTCTATATCTAGCGGTCCACTCTCCTGCAACCCGTTGTACCCTCTACTTGAACATGGTGCTTTATGCTTCATATTATTTTCCAATGATGTGTTGCCATCCTATGATGTCTGAGTAGATTTTCGTTGTCCTATCGGTGATTGATGAATTGCTATGATTGGTTTGAGTTGCATATTTTATTATTGGTGCTGTCCTATGGTGCCCTCCGTGTCGCGCAAGCGTGAGGGATTCCCGCTGTAGGGTGTTGCAATGCGTTCATTATTCGCTTATAGTGGGTTGTGTGAGTGACTGAAACACAAACCCGAGTAAGTAGATTGTTGCGTATGGGATAAAGGGGACTTGATACTTTAATGCTATGGTTGGGTTTTACCTTAATGAATCTTTAGTAGTTGCGGATGCTTGCTAGAGTTCCAATCATAAGTGCATATGATCCAAGTAGAGAAAGTATGTTAGCTTATGCCTCTCCCTTAAATAGAATTGCAATAGTGATTACCGGTCTAGTAACATAGTCAATTGCTTAGGGACAATTTCACAACTCCTACCACCACTTTTCCACACTCGCTTTATTTACTTTCTTGCATCTTTATTTAAACAGCCCCTAGTTTATGTTTACGTGTTCTTTATTAGCTTGCAAACCTTTCCTATCACTCCTTCGAAGTACTTCTAGTTTCATACTTGTTCTAGCTAAAGCGAACGCCAAGCATGCGTAGAGTCATATCAGTGGCTGATAGGACTCGAGAGAATATTTGTTCTACCTTTAGCTCCTCATTGGGTTTGACACTCTTACTTATCGAAAGAGGCTACAACTATCCCGTATACTTGCGGGTTATCAAGACCTTTTTCTGGCGCCGTTGCCGGGGAGTCATAGCATGGGGTGAATATTCTCGTGTGTGCTTGTTTGCTTTATCACTAAGTAATTTTTATTTGTTGTTCTTAGTTGTTCTCTATCTTTAGTTATGGATATGGAACACAAAATACCAAAAAAATTAGAGGTACTTGCTACTCATGTAGATGGGGTAACTCCTAAAACCCCTGATGCTCATTATGTGAAAGATATTAAGTACTACTTTGATAATCCTGAGAAAACCCCATTCAACTTTATAATGGGAGACACGTTGGATCAACTTGAATACTTTAGGGATTATCGCTTGACACAAAAAGGGAAACTATTATGGGATCAATTTATTATGTTGCGTTGGTATGCCTGGAATCTATGCTTGAGATATGATATTACTTGTTGCTCTAGGATGGAGGCTCCACACCTTCCCTTTTCGTGCAAATTTAATGATAATGAAACCTTAGCTTCTTATGCTAATGGTATATATGATTACTATGATGTGGAACAAATAGAAGAATTTGTTGCTTTTAAGGTTGCTTATGAAATTGAAGCTTTGTTTGAAAAGTATGAAGCTTTTGATGATGATGGTTATAGGCCTGAAAATCTTGCTATACTTAGATATTAATATGAAAATTATGAATACAATTACTATATTAATGCTTTTATGAAGAAAGTCTCTGCTGTCCAAGAAGAGACTAATATTTTGCAGGAAGCTATGGAAGAAGAAATTGATGAAACTGTGAGCTCATTGGATGAAAAAGATGATGAGGAGAGCGAAGAACAAAAGGAGGAAGAGCGGATTAGCTACCCGTGCCCACCTTCTAATGAGAGCAACTCTTCAACTCATACATTTTTTAGTTCCCCTTCGTTCTTACCGAAGGATGATTGCTATGATCCCTTGACTTTGTTTGAAATATCCCTTTTTGATGATGCTTGCTATGTTTGTGGCCAAGATGCCAATATGAATTATGCTTATGGAGATGAACTTGCTATAGTTCCTTACGTTAAACATGAAATTGTTGCTATTGCACCCACGCATGATAGTCCTATTATCTTTTTGAATTCTCCCGACTACACTATATCAAAGAAATTTGCGCTTAGTAAGGATTATATTGATGGGTTGCCTTTTTCCATTGCATATGATGGTTTTGATGAATATAATATGCATGTGCTTGCTGTTCCTACTTGCAATTATTATGAGAGAGGAACTCTATCTCCGCCTCTTTATGTTTCCAATATGATAGGATTGCAAGAAACTGTTTATACCATGCATTGGCCTTTACTATGTGTGCATGAATTGTTCTTTTATGACATGCCGATGCATAGGAAGAGAGTTAGACTTTGTTGTTGCATGATATATGTTACTTTGTGCTCTCTACTAAATTACAAATCATTGTTAATTAAAATTGGCTTTGATATACCTTGGGATCCGGGTGGATTCATTACTTGAGCACTAAATGCCTAGCTTAATGGTTTTAAAGAAAGCGATGCCAGGGAGACGACCCGGAAGTTTTAGAGAGTCATTTATTTCTGTTGAGTGTTTTCATATAGTTTAAAAAACAAAAAAATAAAGACGGGAACCTAAAAACTTTTCAAAAAGGAAAGTGAAAGTGAGAGAGACAAGCATTGTTGAAGTGGGAGCTAGCCTTGAAATTTGTTCATGCTCACGGAAACTTTGTGAATCTTGACTATAGAAAAATTTCATCAAAAATAATTATCCCCTTGTATAATTCCATTGTATTATAAAAATAATGTGCTAAGGTTTGCCTTTAGGATGTTTACAATGCTTGTTGGTTTGTACGGTGCAGGTCAGAAACTTTGGCTGTAGTGCACTATTTTACATGTTTAACTGGAACGTCAATTGGTTCTGATTCCTTTTGCACTGTCTTGCTATACAACGTTTTTATTTTTCCTAATTTTGGTAGAATTTTTGGGGTACCAGAAGTATGATGAATGTTCAGATTGCTAGACTGTTCTGTTTTGGACAGATTATGTTTTTGATGCATAGTTTGCTTGTTTTGATGAATCTATCAATTTGTATCAGTGGATTAAGCCATGGAAAAGCTATATTACAGTAGACACAATGCAAAAACAAAATATGAATTGGTTTGCAACAGTACTTAGAGTGGTGATTTGCTTTATTATACTAACGGATCTTACCAAGTTTTCTGTTGAAGTTTTGTGTGGATGTAGTGTCTAATCGAGGATGTCTCGATATGAGGAAAAGGAAGAGAGGCAAGAGCTCAACCTTGGGGATGCCCGAGGCAACCCAAGTAAATATTCAAGGAGACTCAAGCGTCTAATCTTGGGGATGCCCCGGAAGGCATCCCCTCTTTCTTCAACAAGTATCGGTACATTTTCGAATTCGTTTCGTTCATGCATTATGTGCAAGTCTTGGAGCGTCTTTTGCATTTAGTTTTCATTTTATTTTATGCACCATGCTGGTATGAGATAGTCCTTGGTTGATTTATAGAATGCTCATTGCACTTCACTTAAATCTTTTGAGTATGGCTTTATAGAATGCTTCATGTGCTTCACTTATATCAGTTGAAGTCTGGATTGCCAGTTTTTCTTCATATAGAAAACCGCCATGTGGAAAGAATTAAACTCTATTGATTCACTTATATCTATTTAGAGAGATGATAGGAATTGGTCATTCACATGGTTAGTCATAAAATCCTACATAAACTTGTAGATCGCTGAATATTATATTTTTGATTCCTTGCAATAGTTTTGCGATATAAAGATGGTGATATTAGAGTCATGCTAGTGGGTGGTTGTGGATTGTAGAGACACTTGTGTTGAGGTTTGCAAGTCCGTAGCATGCACGTATGGTAACCGTTAGTGACAAATTTGAAGCATGGGGTGTTTCTTTGATTGTCTTCCTTATGAGTGGCGATCGGGGACGAGCGATGGTCTTTTCCTAACAATCTATCCCCTAGGGGCATGCGTAGTAGTACTTTGCTTGAGGGCTAATAAACTTTTGCAATAAGTATATGAGTTCTTTATGACTAATGTGAGTCCATGGATTATACACACTTTTACCTTTCCATCATTGCTAGCCTCTTCGGTACCGTGCATTGCCCTTTCTCACCTCGAGAGTTGGTGCAAACTTCACCGGTGCATCCAAACCCCGTGATACGATACGCTCTATCACACATAAGCCTCATTATATCTTCCTCAAAACAGCCACCGTACCTACCTATTATGGCATTTCCATAGCCATTCCGAGATATACTGCCATGCAACTTCCATCATCATCATATACATGACTTGAGCATTTATTGTCATATTGCTTTGCATGATCGTAAGATAGCTAGCATGATGTTTTCATGGCTTGTCCGTTTTTTGATGTCATTGCTACGCTAGATCATTGCACATCCCGGTACACCGCTGCAAGCATTCATATAGAGTCATATCTTTGTTCTAGTATCGAGTTGTAATATCGAGTTGTAAGTCAATAAAAGTGTGATGATCATCATTATAGAACATTGCCCCATGAAAATAATAAAAAGAAAAAAGGAAAGGCCAAAGAAGCCTAAATAAAAAAGGGGGCCAAAGAAGCCCACCGAAAGAAAAAAAAGAAAAAAGAAAAAAAGAAAAAAGGGGCAATGTTACTATCCTTTTTCTCTTGTGCTTCAAAGTAGCACCATGTTCTTCATATAGATTGTCACCTATGTTGTCACTTTCATGTACTAGTGGGAATTTTCATTATAGAACTTGGCTTGTATATTCCAACGATGGGCTTCCTCAAATGCCCTAGGTCTTCATGAGCAAGCAAGTTGGATGCACACCCACTTAGTTTCTTTTGTTGAGCTTTCATACATTTATAGCTCTTAGTGCATCCGTTGCATGGCAATCCCTACTCCTCACATTGATATCAATTGATGGGCATCTCCATAGCCCGTTGATTAGCCGCGTCGATGTGAGACTTTCTCCCTTTTTGTCTTCTCCACATAACCTCCATCATTATATTCTATTCCACCTATAGTGCTATATCCATGGCTTGCGCTCATGTATTGCGTGAGGGTTGAAAAAGCTGAAGCGCGTTAAAAAGTATGAACCAATTGCTCGGCTCGTCATCGGGGTTGTGCATGATGGGAGCATTTTTGTGTGACGAAATGAAGCATGGCCAAACTATATGATTTTGTAGGGATAAGCTTGCTTTGGCCTTGTTATTTTGAAAAGACATGATTCCTTTATTGGTACGCTCGAAGTATTGTCGTTTTTATGTCAAATGGTAGACTATTGCTTTGAATCACTCGTGTCTTAATATTCATGCCATGATTAGACATATGATCAAGATTATGTTAGGTAGCATTCCACATCAAAAATTATCTTTTTTCATCTACCTACTTGAGGTGGAGCAGAAATTAAGCTTGGGGATGCTGATACGTCTCCATCGTATCTATAATTTTTGATTGTTCCATGCTAATATTATTCAACTTTTATATACTTTTGGCAACTTTTTATACTATTTTTGGGACTAACATATTGATCCAATTGCTCAAAGTGCGGTTCTGTTTGTTGCATGTTTTATGTTTCGCAGAAAACCAATATCAAACGGAATCCAAACGGGATAAAAATGGACGGAGAATTATTTTGGAATATTTGGGATTTTCCGGAAGAAGAATCAACGCGAAACAGTGTCCGAGCTGACCACGATACAGGGGGCGCGCCCCTACCCCTGGGCGCGCCCTGGGCTCTCATGGGCCACCCGTAAGGCGGTTGAGGCTCTACTTTTGCCACAAGAAAGCTAATTTTATGAGAAAAATATGGGTGAAAGATTCACCCCAATCGGAGTTACGGATCTCCGGGTATAAATGAAACGGTGAAGGGGCAAAATCAGAGGACGCAGAAACAGAGAGATAGATCCAATCTCGGAGGGGCTCTCGCCCCTCCCAAGACATGGGAGCCAAGGACCAGAGGGGAAACCCTTCTCCAATCTAGGGAGGAGGTCAAGGAAGAAGAAGAAGAAGGGTCCCTCTCTCCCCCTTGCTTCCGGTGGCGCCGGAGCGCTGCCGAGGGCCATCATCATCACTGCGATCTTCACCAACACCATCGTCATCTTCACCAACATCTCCATCACCTTCCCCCTTCTATATCCAGCGGTCCACTCTCCCGCAACCCGCTGTACCCTCTACTTGAACATGGTGCTTTATGCTTCATATTATTTTCCAATGATGTGTTGCCATCCTATGATGTCTGAGTAGATTTTCGTTGTCCTATCGGTGATTGATGAATTGCTATGATTGGTTTGAGTTGCATATTTCATTATTGGTGCTGTCCTATGGTGCCCTCCGTGTCGCGCAAGCGTGAGGGATTCCCGCTGTAGGGTGTTGCAATGTGTTCAGGATTCGCTTATAGTGGGTTGCGTGAGTGACTGAAACACAAACCCGAGTAAGTAGATTGTTGCGTATGGGATAAAGGGGACTTGATACTTTAATGCTATGGTTGGGTTTTACCTTAATGAATCTTTAGTAGTTGCGGATGCTTGCTAGAGTTCCAATCATAAGTGCATATGATCCAAGTAGAGAAAGTATGTTAGCTTATGCCTCTCCCTCAAATAGAATTGCAATAGTGATTACCGGTCTAGTAACATAGTCAATTGCTTAGGGACAATTTCACAACTCCTACCACCACTTTTCCACACACGCTTTATTTACTTTCTTGCATCTTTATTAAAACAGCCCCTAGTTTATGTTTACGTGTTCTTTATTCGCTTGCACACCTTTCCTATCACTCCTTCAAAGTACTTCTAGTTTCATACTTGTTCTAGGTAAAGCGAACATCAAGTGTGAGTAGAGTCGTATCAGTGGCTGATAGGACTTGAGAGAGTATTTGTTCTATCTTTAGCTCCTCGTTGGGTTCGACACTCTTACTTATCGAAAGAGGCTACAACTATCCCGTATACTTGCGGGTTATCAGTGTTACCTGAGTAAATCACACTTTGATGGCAAGTCTATAAACGAATTTCTGGTGAAGTCTCCTGTGCTAAATTTAGAAGACATTGAATGGAAAAACCTTGTTATGCACTGGTCTCATTCCGAGGATGAGGTACTGTCTATGATATCGCATGACAATTTGAAATTCTACTTTTCCGCATGTGCCTTATGGAACTTTTTTGCAGGAAATCTGCTCGAATTCCGGTTTGAAAAGAACGACAGGATATCACAAATATGTTGCCCGCTGCTTTGCTCTTGTTAGTACCTGTTGTCCTGTATCACTGTACTTGCATACATACCTGGTTCATTATGTGACAGCAGTATGCATGATAGCTTGCTTATCAATTGTTCGCTCCAAATTATCTAATCTGTATGGATGATTACATTAGTGTAGAATATATCCAATGCCAATGAATTTTTTTAGCTCTGCATTGTTCTTGTAAGTACCTGCTGTCCTTTATCAGTGTACTTATATTGACAGGTAGTTGTTCATGTACCATCACTCTGCAGCTTATTTTCCTTTGCCCTCCATTTTCTACACATAAGATCTATATTTACTCTTACCATAAGGTTGGATAACACCAATGGTACTGAAGAAGTTTAGCTCTGTATTGCTCTTGGCTGTACCTTTTTCCTGTATCGTTGTACTTACATTGATAGCTACTTGGTTATGTAGCATCACTCTTCATCTTATCTTAAACATTCTCCAGTTTTTCTTATATTGTCACATCTATATTTACTCTTAACAAAATGTAGAATAAAGGCAATGCTTATGAAGAAGATTCTGTGGTAAACTTCTTGAATTCCTCCCCCCCCCATCAGCATGGATAAGGGCTTTATAGAGCCTACCTTCACCAATAATGTAAGTTTGTCCTTCTCAAGCCTTCAAACTTTGTTGTGTATATTTGGTTAGGCATGACTGCAAAAGCTGTTTATTTTTTGTGTTTGCATCAAATTGCATGTTTAAAGTTTATTATGTACTCCCTCCGTCCCATAATATAAGAACATTTTTGACATTCGTGTAGTGTAAAAAAACGTTCTTATATTATGGGACGGAGGGAGTAGTTCATAAACAAAAGTTTGTCCTTCTCAATTTAAGTTTTCAGTTGTACAACCAAGTTCCTTCTTCATACCATGTAAATTAAACTATACAGAGCAAGTGATCTTATTTTGCCAATCTGAAATGGGATAAATTGATAGCACACTAACCATTGATACTTATGAGTTCTTGATCTGCAATCCAGTGGTGTCGTGAAGCTGCCAACTCCTTCACAATGTCATTTCTTGCCATGTCTTGACCTGAACAATACCATATTGTGTTAATGCTATTTTAAACTGTGTCACTTTATTCGTCAGTAAGAAATGTGATGAATTGTCATCACTGATACTTATATGTGCAAAACATGTCATCAATCTGCTTGTTTATCTTTCAGAGTGAGGAGGATATAAGTGTCAAACAAGTGCAGTCTCATCAGCTTGCTCAGCTGCTTGCGCTGCAGCTCCCGAGCAGGGCTAACCTTTCTTGAACTCTATTGAAGTGTTGTCGGTTTTGTATATTATTTTTTGGCGTGTTTAATTGCACTGGTGGCGATCTTTGATGCCCAGTGTATGTAATCTGCTGTCTGCTTGTGCTTTATTATCATAGTGGCGAACTTTGATGCCTAGTGGATGTAATATGCCGTAATTTCTTTATTGTATAATCTAGGTTTTTTTTCTTATTCATGATGCTGCAGTTATTTTACTGTATATATATCCTATCTTCGCAATAAACCAGCCAAACTGTAAAACTACGGTACATAACCGAGCCGTCATGCAAATCACTATGTATGATCCACATCATGGGCCCCGTCATCTTGGTCCGTTAACATGCCTAAATGTAAACTGTCCCACTAGTAGATTCGGGCCTTTAATAGGCCGAGTAAACTGCCGACCCTATTTTCCCAAGAAAACTCAATGGGCTTTTAGGAGGCTGAAAAGTAGGTTGGGCCTAAAACATGCCGAACAGCTCACGGGCCGGCAGCATGCCGAAATAGACCCAGGCCCATGATTGTGCCAATCAAATCATGGGCTTATAACAGGCCAAAATTGTCTCGGTCCTTGTTTGGCCCAATCAGATTATCGTCTGTGAGCAGGACGGATGCAAACGGGCAGTAGTTAGGCCCAACTATATGACGGGCTTTTAACAGGCCGTAATATATATAGGACCGAAATGTTAAACGAGCCTTTAACAGGCCAAAACTAATATTAGGCTGAATTACTAAATGGGCCTTTATCAAGTGGGCCCAAAAGCATAGCGTCCAGTTGACGGGCCGAATCTGATATGGGCCATAATTTAGCCCAAATCCTCTCAAAGGGCCGGACCTGATCTGGGCCGTAATTTGGCCCAGAACGTGGTAGGCTTTTAACGGGCCGGATCTCATATGGGCCTCTATTCGGCCCAGAACGTGGCAGACTGTTAATGGACCGGATCAAATATGGGCCGGCATTTGGCCCAAAACATGGCAGCCTATTAATGGGCCGGCCTACTAGTGTCATCAAAATCTTTTGGGCCTTCAGCTGGGCCGGCCCATTATGGTCGGCAAAATCTCGTGGGCCTTTAGCTGGGCCGGCCCATTATGGTCCGCAAAATCTTGTGGGCCTTTAGCTGGGCCAGCCCATTATGGTCCACAAAATTTCACGAGCCTTTGGCTGGGCCGGCCCATTATGGCCCGCAAAATCTTGTGGGCCTTTAGCTGGGCCGGCCCATTATGGTCCACAAAATCTCGTGGGCCTTTTGCTAGGCCGGCCCATTATGGACCGCAAAATCTTGTGGGCCTTTAGTTGGGACGGCCCATTTAAACTTTATGGGCCACTTTTGGGTCGTTCCACGTGTCAACATTTCATAAGCGCATCTCGCCCATTGGATGAGTGTCACATGTGCCAACGGGGAGCTGACACGTGTTTCCTCCAGCCAATGATGATTTTACATGTGGAAAATCCTGGGCTGTTAACGGGTTATTGGATCCAAAACCGGACCCGATAGCTTAGCGGCGACCCGTTACAGTGGATGCCACGTGTCGGTCACCCTTGATGAAAGCAATTCTATGACGCGTGATTTTTCGTCATGGAAGTGGACACTTTCGTGATGATAATTTTGATAATGCCATGGAACACTTCTACGACAGCAAAGGTATGACTATCTTGATTCTGTCATAAAATCGTCATGGATGTACATGCATGATAGAAAACGCGACCTACTGTGACAAACACGTATCATCACGGAAGTGTATTTTTTTGTAGTGTAGGCTAGACTTCTAGGGTTTTAGGCATTACGCTCTCGTGGTAGATCAACTCTTGTAATACTCATATTCATCAAGATCAATCAAGCAGGAAGTAGGGTATTACCTCCATAGAGAGGGCCCAAAAATGGGTAAACATCGTGTCCCCCGTTGACGGTGTCCTGGACTAGGGGGTACTCACCACGTCGTCTCCCGGTCTCTTGGATTGGGCCGAGGACCCCCAGGGCCATTTACTCATGGGCCAGTTCAAACAGCTCTTTCCGCATACACGGAAGACTCCACAAGACTTGGCGCCCAAGACAAGGACTGTCCTAAACCCTAGGCCTCCGGTGTCTTACATAAACCGAGGCCAGGCTAGTCAATAAACAATCTCATATTCATTACTACAATCTTGTGGTAGATACATGTACTCTGTACTACACCCATATGAAAACAATCAAAAGCAGCATGTAGGGTATTATCTCATCAAGAGAGCCTGAAGCTGGGTAAAACCTCGTGTCCATGTTACCATCGCTCCAAGACGCCTAGATTAGGACCCCTACTACGATATACGCTGGATATTGAACCGACATTGGTGCTTTCATTGAGAGCCTGCTGGGTGATCGCCATGGTTCGATGGGATCTTCAACCAACGCCAAATCAAGTGTTGTAGTTTCAGTTTATTTTGTTGTACATAGATTGATTATTTTGCCAAGAGAAAAACCTTTGTTGTTCATTGTTATTTTTTCCGCAGATTAGATCCGGCTCCGGGCGTATAGGCTATCAAGGCAACCTATTTAGGTTAGGCCACGCTAACACCTCGGCAAGTCGATGTTGTTGTTGCACCTGCGTCGGCCAAGTCATTACGTCGTCTCGATGCTCTCCCTGTGTGAACCAACTTCGGCTGGTCTACACCACCATCTCGGTGAACTGACGTCATCGCCCCTTCACTGGACGACCAGCTTCGTCAGCTCGGCTGGACCGGGGGCTGCTCCTCAACACATCAACCACGCTATGTCACTACTTCGTCAAGCAGAGATCTTTTCTCGGACACTTCAGAACCAGCTTGGGGACTAGGGCCTCGGCCAGGCCGAGGACTATATCTTCGTCCCGACATAAGTCCGGACCTCATCATCAACAACAAGCACACTAACCAGCTAAGTCGCTTTCATGCTCAAAAACTTTCGGTTTTAAATTTTGTCTGGTTCGACCAAGCATTATACTTTTTTGGCTACAAGTTGTTTGTGAAAAAATTCCTTGTCATAACTTTGTTTGTAACACATAAATTCAAATACCTCGTTTACTTGGGGGCTTCCTTTATGAAGCCTTTCCTCTTGCAAATGATTATACTTGTACGACTTTGTTCCTTGTTTGTGTATTACGCCACAATATGCACCATGTTGACTGATAACCCACAAGTGTAGGGGATCGCAACAGCTTTTGAGGGTAAAGTATTCAACCCAAATTTATTGATTCGACACAAGGGGAGCCAAAGAATATTCTCAAGTATTAGCAGTTGAGTTGTCAATTCAACCACACCTGGATAACTTAGTATCTACAGCAAAGTGTTTAGTAGCAAAGTAGTATGAAAGTAAAGGTATCGGTGGCAAAAGTAAAGATAATAGTAGGAATATTTTTGGTGTTTTGTAGTAGTTGTAATAGCAGCAACGGAAAAGTAAATAAGTGAAGAACTATATGTGAAAAGCTTGTAGGCAATGGATCAGTGATGGATAATTATGCCAGATGTGATTCCTCATGTAATAGCTAGCTCCAGTTCATCAATGTAATGTAGGCATGTATTCCGTAAATAGTCATACGTGCTTATGGAAAAGAACTTGCATGACATCTTTTGTCCTACCCTCCTGTGGCAGCGGGGTCCTAGTGGAAACTAAGGGATATTAAGGCCTCCTTTTAATAGATAACCGGACCAAAGCATTAACACATGGTGAATACATGAACTCAAACTACGGTCATCACCGAGAAGTATCCCGATTTTTGCCACTTCGGGGTTGTCGGATCATAACACATAATAGGTGACTATAGACTTGCAAGATAGGATCAAGAACACACATATATTCATGAAAACATAATAGGTTCAGATCTGAAATCATGGCACTCGGGCCCTAGTGATAAGCATTAAGCATAGCAAAGTCATAGCAACATCAATCTCAGAACATAGTGGATACTAGGGATCAAACCCTAACAAAACTAACTTGATTACATGGTAAATCTCATCCAACCCATCACTGTCCAGCAAGTCTACGATGGAATTACTCACGCACGGTGGTGAGCATCATGAAATTGGTGATGGAGGATGGTTGATGATGACGACGGCGACGAATTCCCCTCTCTGGAGCCCCGAACGGACTCCAGATCATCCCTCCCGAGAGAGATTAGGGCTTGGCGGCGGCTCCGTGTCATAAAACGCAATGAAACTTTCTCTCTGATTTTTTTCTCCCCGAGATGGAAGATATGGAGTTGGAGTAGAGGTCGGTGGAGGTCCAGGGGCCCAAGAGATAGGAGGGCGCGCCCTATAGGGGGGGCGCCCCCTGTCTCATGGACAAGGTGTGGGCCCACTGGTGTATTTCTTTCGCCTAGAAATTCTTATTAATTCCAAAAAGTGCCTTCGTGGATTTTCAGGACATTCTGAGAACTTTTATTTTCTGCACATAAAACAACATCATGCCAGTTCTGTTGAAAACAGCGTCAGTCCGGGTTAGTTTCATTCAAATCATGCAAGTTAGAGTCCAAAACAAGGGCAAAAGTGTTTGGAAAAGTTGATACGTTGGAGACATATCAACTCTCCCAAGCTTAAACCTTTGCTTGTCCTCAAGCAATTCAGTTGATAGACTGAAAGTGATAAAGAAAAACTTTTACAAACTCTGTTTGCTCTTGTTGTAGTAAACATGCAAAGCCAGCATTCAGGTTTCGGCCAATATTATGAACTAACCATACTCACAATAGCACTTAGGTCTCACAATTACTCATATCAATAACATAATCAGCTAGCGAGTGATACGTCTCCAACGTATCTATAATTTTTTATTACTCCATGCTACTTTGTCTACTATTTTGGACTATATTGGGCTTTATTTTCCACTTTTATATTATTTTTGGGACTAACATATTAACCGGAGGCCTAGCCCAGAATTGTTGTTTTCTGCCTATTTCAGTATTTCGAAGAAACAGAATATCAACCGGAGTCCAAACGGAATAAAACCTTCGGGAACGTGATTTTCTCACCGAACGTGATCCAGGAGACTTGGACCCTACTCCAAGAAGTGCCAGAGGCGGTCACGAGGGTGGAGGGCCCCCCCTGGGCGCCCCCTGCCTCGTGGGCCCCCTGTTGCTCCACCGACGTACTCCTTCCTCCTATATATACCTACGTACCCCCGTCAGATCAAATACGGAGCCAAAAACCTAATTCGACCGCAGCAACCTTCTGTATCCGCGAGATCCCATCTTGGGGCCTGTTCCGGAGCTCTGCCGGAGATGGCATCTACCACGGAGGGCTTCTACATCAACCCCATAGCCTCTCCGATGAAGTGTGAGTAGTTTACTTCAGACCTTCGGGTCCATATCTAGTAGCTAGATGGCTTCTTCTCTCTTTTTGGATCTCAATACAGTGTTCTCCCCCTCTCTTGTGGAGATCTATTCGATGTAATCTTCTTTTTGCGGTGTGTTTGTTGAGACCGAGGAATTGTGGGTTTATGATCAAGATTATCTATGAACAATATTTGATTCTTCTCTGAATTCTTTTATGTATGATTGAGTTATCTTTGCAAGTCTCTTCGAATTATCCGTTTGGTTTGGCCAACTAGATTGGTAGTTCTTGCAATGGGAGAAGTGTTTAGCTTTGGGGTCAATCTTGCGGTGTCCTTACCCAGTGACAGAAAGGGTTGCAAGGCACGTATTGTATTATTGCCATCGAGGATAACAAGATGGGGTTTTTATCATATTGCATGAATTTGTCCCTCTACATCATGTCATCTTGCTTAAGGCGTTACTCTGTTTTACTTAATACTCTAGATGCATGCTGGATAGCGGTCGATGAGTGGAGTAATAGTAGTAGATGCAGAATCGTTTCGATCTACTTGTCTTGGACGTGATGCCTATATACATGATCATACCTAGATAATCTCATAATTATTCGCTTTTCTATCAATTGCTCAACAGTAATTTGTTCACCCACCGTAGAATACTTATGCTCTTGAGAGAAGCCATTAGTGAAACCTATGGCCCCCGGGTCTATTCTCATCAAATCAATCTCCATTACTTTATTTACTTGCTTTGTTTTTATTTTGCCTTTTACTTTTTACTTTGCATCTCTATATCAAAAATACCAAAAATATTATTTATCATCTCTATCAGATCTCACCTTCGTAAGTGACCGTGAAGGGATTGACAACCCCTAATCGTGTTGGTTGCGAGTAGCTATCGTTTTGTGTAGGTACGAGGGACTTGAGCGTGATCTCCTCTCGGATTGATACCTTGGTTCTCAAAACTGAGGGAAATACTTACGCTACTTTATCGCATCATCCTCTCCTCTTCGGGAAATCCAACGCAGTGCTCAAGAGGTAGCAAGAAGAATTTCCGCACCGCTGTCGGGAGTTTTGCAAAAGTCAACTATACCAAGTACCCATCACAATCCCTATCTCCCGCATTACATTATTTGCCTCTCACTTTCCTCTCCCCCACTTCACCCTTGCCATTTTATTCGCCCTCTCTTTCCCAATCTCCTCCTCTCTTTCTCTTTTGCCTTTTTCTCGTTTGCCTTTGCTTCTGTGTTGGATTACTTGTTGCCATGGCACAAGATAATACCAAACTGTGTGATTTCTCGAATACCAATAATAATGATTTCCTTAGTACTCCGATTGCTCCTCTTAATAATGATGAGTCTTGTGAAATCAATACCGCTTTGCTGAATCTTCTTATGAAAGATCAATTCGCCGGCCTTCCTAGTGAAGATGCCGCTACTCATCTAAACAATTTTGTTGATTTGTGTGATATTCAAAAGAAGAAAGATACGGATAACAATATTGTCAAATTAAAGTTATTTCCGTTTTCACTTAGAGATCGTGCTAAAGTTCGGTTTTCGTCTTTGCCTAAAAATAATATTGATTCTTGGAACAAGTGCAAATATGCTTTTATCTCTAAGTATTTTCCTCCCGCTAAGATCATCACTCTTAGGAACGATATTATGAAATTTAAACAACTTGATCATGAGCATGTTGCCCAATCTTGGGAAAGAATGAAATTGATGCTTGCCCTACTCATGGTTTGAATTTATGGATGATCATACAAAATTTTTGTGCCGGATTAAATTTTGCTTCTAGAAATCTTTTAGACTCGGCCGCGGGAGGCACGTTTATGGAAATTACGTTAGGAGATGCTACAAAATTGCTTGACAATATTATGGCTAATTATTCTCAATGGCATACCGAAAGAACTTCTAGTAAAAAAGTGCATGCTATAGAATAAATCAATGTTTTGAGTGAAAAGATGGATGAACTTATGAAGATGTTTGCTACTAAAAATACTTCTCTTGATCCCAATGATATGCCTTTATCTACTTTGATTGAGAATAATAATGAATCTATGGATGTGAATTTTGTTGGAAGGAATAGTTTTGGAAATAACGAGTATAGAGGGAATTTTAATCCTAGGCCTTATCCTAGTAATCCTTCTAATAATTATGGAAATCCCTACAACAAATCTTATGGAAATTTTAATAAGATGCCCTCTGAATTTGAGAGTAGTGTTAAAGAGTTTATGAATTCACAAAAGAACTTTAATGCTTTGCTTGAAGAAAAATTGCTCAAAGTTGATGATTTGGCTAGGAACGTTGATAGAATTTCTCTTGAAATTAATTCTTTAAATCTTAGATCTATTCCTCCTAAGCATGATATCAATGAGTCTCTCAAAGCTATGAGAATTTCCATTGATGAGTGCAAGGAAAGAACCGCTAGGATGCGTGCTTCCAAAGATGCCTTTATTAAAGCGTTTTCTTCCGATTCCAATGAAAATCAAGATGAAGATCTAAAATTTATTGATGTGTCCCCTATTAAATCTTTGTTTTGCAATATGAATCTTGATGAAACTTAATATGATCTTCCTTTACCTAGAAGGCGTTCTAAGAATTCGGAGTTTCTAGATCTTGATGATGAAATTGATGTAAGTGGGATTGAAAGAAATAAAAATCTTGATATTGCTAAACCCACTATTTTGGATCTCAAGGAATTTAATTATGAAAATTGCTCTTTGATTGGTTGTATTTCCTTGTTGCAATCTGTGCTAGATTCTCCTCATGCTTATAGTCAAAATAAGGCCTTTACCGAACACATTGTTGATGCCTTGATGCAATCTTATGAATAAAAACTTGAGTTGAAAGTTTCTATCCCTAGAAAACTCTATGATGAGTGGGAACCTACTATCAAAATTAAAATTAAATATTATGAGTTTCATGCCTTGTGTGATCTGGGTGCTAGTGTCTCCACTATTCCCAAAACTTTGTGTGATTTGCTAGATTTCCGTGACTTTGAAGATTGCTCTCTAAACTTGCATCTTGCGGATTCCACTATTAAAAAGCCTATGGGAAGAATTAATGATGTTATTATTGTTGCCAATAGGAATTATGTGCCCGTATATTTTATCGTTCTTGATATAGATTGCAATCCTTCATGTCCTATTATTCTTGGTAGACCTTTTCTTAGAACGATTGGTGCGATTATTGATATGAAGGAAGGGAATATTAGATTCAAATTTCCCTTGAGAAAGGGTATGGAACACTTCCCTAGAAAGAAAATGAAATTACCATATGAATCTATCATGAGAGCCACTTATGGATTGCCTACCAAAGATGGCAAAACTTAGATCTATCTTCACTTTTATGCCTAACTAGGGGCGTTAAACGATAGCGCTTGTTGGGAGGCAACCCAATTTTATTTTGTGTTCTTTGTTTTTGTTCCTGTTTAGTGTTAAATTTTGTTTCTACTTTCTGTTTAGATGTGGTTTTATGTTTTAATTAGTGCTTGTGCCAAGTAGAACCTATTGGATAAGCTATGATGATAGTTGATTTGATTCTGCTGAAAAACAGAAACTTTGCGCTCACAAGAAAAAATTCAATAAGTCACAGGAACGTGATTTTGCATTGATTCTTTTTTCTGCTTATCAATAAACAAATTTTCCAGTATGTCCTATTTTGGTAGAAGTTTTAGAGTTCCATAAGTTTGCGTTAGTTACAGATTGCTACAGACTGTTCTGTTTTTGACAGATTCTGTTTTTCGTGTGTTGTTTGCTTATTTCAATGCATCTATTGCTAATAAATTAGTTTATAAACCATAAGGAAGTTGGAATAAATTAGTTTTAACACCAATATAAATAAAGAATGAGTTCATTACAGTACCTTGAAGTAGTCTTTTGTTTTCTTTCACTAACGAAGCTCACGAGATTTCTATTGAGTTTTGTGTTGTGAAGTTTTCAAGTTTTGGGTGAATTCTTTTGATGGATTATGGAACAAAGAGTGGCAAGAGCCTAAGATTGGGGATGCCCATGGAACCCCCAATATAATCCAAGGACACCAAAAAGTCAAAGCTTGGGGATGCCCTGGAAGGCATCCCCTCTTTTGTCTACTTCCATCGGTAATTTACTTGGAGCTATATTTTTATTCACTACATGTCATGTGTTTTGCTTGGAGCGTCTTGTATTATTTGTGTCTCTGCTTGTTAGTTTGCCACAATCATCCTTGCTGTACACACCTTTTGAGAGAGCCATACATGATTTGGAATTTGCTAGAATACTCTATGTGCTTCACTTATATCTTTTGAGCTTGATAGTTTTGCTCATAATGCTTCACTTATATCTTTTGAGCTTGATAGTTTTGCTCATAATGCTTCACTTATATCTTTTGAGCGTGATAATTTTTGCTTTAGTGCTTCACTTAGATCTTTTAGAGCATGGTGGTGGATTTGTTTTAAAGAAACTATTGATCTCTCATGCTTCACTTAGATTATTTTGAGAGTTGTTAATAGCATGGTAATTTGCTTAATGTTAATATACTTGGTATTCAAGATATGTGAAACTTTCTTTTGAGTGCATTGAATACTAAGATAAATTTGATGCTTGATAATTATTTTTAGATATGGAGGTAACAATATCAAAGCAATGCTAGTTGGGGTGATTATGAATTTAAAGAATGCTTGTGTTGAAGTTTGTGATTCCCGTAGCCTGCACGTATGGTGAACCGCTTGTGATGAAGTCGGAGCACAATTTTATTTATTGATTGTCTTCCTTATGAGTGGCAGTCGGGGACGAGTGATGATCTTTTCCTACCAATCTATCCCCCTAGGAGTATGCGTTTAATGCTTTGGTTTTTGACGACTTCTAAATTTTTGCAACAAGTGCATGAGTTCTTTTGATTAATGTTGAGTCATGGATTATACGCACTCTCACCCTTCCATCATTGCTAGCCTCTCTAATACCGCACACTTTTGGCCGGTATCATACACCCACCATATACCTTCCTCAAAACAGCCACCATACCTACCTATCATGGCATTTCCATAGCCATTCCAAGATATATTGCCATGCAACTTTCCACCGTTCCGTTCATATGACACACATTACTTTTGTCATATTGCTTTTTGCATGAACATGTACTTGACATTGTATTTGTGGCAAGGCCACCTTCACAATTTTCATACATGTCGCTCTTGATTCATTGCATATCCTGGTACACCGCCAGAGGCATTCATATAGAGTCATATCTTGTTCTAAGTATCGAGTTGTAATTGTTGAGTTGTAAGAAAAATAAAAGTGTGATGATCATCATTATTAGAGCATTGTCCTAGTAAGGAAAGGATGATGGAGACTATGATTCCCCCATAAGTCGGGATGAGACTCCGGACTTTATGAAAAATAAAAGAGGCCAAAGAAGCTCAAATAAAAAAAGAGGCCAAAGAAGCCCACCAAAATAAAAAAAGAGAAAAAAAAGAAAAAAAATATGAGAGAAAAAGAGAGAAGGGACAATGCTACTATCCTTTTTCCACACTTGTGCTTTAAAATAGCACCATGATCTTCATGATAGAGAGTCTCATATGTTGTCACTTTCATATACTAGTGGGAATTTTTCATTATAGAACTTGGCTTGTATATTCCAATGATGGGCTTCCTCAAAAGTGCCCTAGGTCTTCGTGAGCAAGTAAGTTGGATGCACACCCACTTAGTTTCTTTTGTTGAGATTTCATATACTTATAGCTCTAGTGCATCCGTTGCATGGCAATCCCTACTCACTCACATCGATATCTATTGATGGGCATCTCCATAGCCCATTGATACGCCTAGTTGATGTGAGACTATCTTCTCCTTTTTGTCTTCTCCACAACCACCATTCTATTCCACTTATAGTGCTATGTCCATGGCTCACGCTCATGTATTGCGTGAAAGTTGAAAAAGTTTGAGATTTCTAAAGTATGAAACAATTACTTGGCTCATCATCGGGGTTGTGCATGATTAAATACTTTGTGTGATGAAGATAGAGCATAGCCAGACTATATGATTTTGTAGGGATAACTTTCTTTAACCATGCTATTTTGAGAAGACATGATTGCTTTAATTTGTATTCTTGAAATATTATTACTTTTATGTTAATATGAAATTTTGTCTTGAATCTTTTGGATCTGAATATTCATGCCACAATTAAGAAGATTTACATTGAAATTATGCCAAAGTATCACTCTGCATCAATTTTTTTTATCATTTACCTACTCGAGGACGAGCAGGAATTAAGCTTGGGGATGCTTGATACATCTCCAACATATCTATAATTTTGATTACTCCATGCTACTTTGTCTACTGTTTTGGACTATATTGGGCTTTATTTTCCACTTTTATATTATTTTTGGGACTAACCTATTAACCGGAGGCCCAGCCCAGAATTGCTGTTTTTGCCTATTTCAGTATTTCGAAGAAACAGAATATCAAACAGAGTCCAAACGGAATAAAACCTTCGGGAACGTGATTTTCTCACCGAACGTGATCCAAGAGACTTGGACCCTACTCCAAGAAGTGCAGGCGGTCACGAGGTGGAGGGCCCCCTGGCGCCCCTCCCTCGTGGGCCCCTGTTGCTCCACCGACGTACTCCTTCCTCCTATATATACCTCGCACCCCGTCGGATCAAATCGGAGCCAAAACCTAATTCGACCGCCGCAACCTTCTGTATCCGCGAGATCCCATCTTGGGGCCTGTTCCGGAGCTCTGTCGGAGATGGCATCTACCACGGAGGGCTTCTACATCAATCCCATAGCCTCTCCGATGAAGTGTGAGTAGTTTACTTCAGACCTTCGGGTCCATATCTAGTAGCTAGATGGCTTCTTCTCTCTTTTTGGATCTCAATACAGTGTTCTCCCCCTCTCTTGTGGAGATCTATTCGATGTAATCTTCTTTTTGCGGTGTGTTTGTTGAGACCGAGGAATTGTGGGTTTATGATCAAGATTATCTATGAACAATATTTGATTCTTCTCTGAATTCTTTTATGTATGATTGAGTTATCTTTGCAAGTCTCTTCGAATTATCCGTTTGGTTTGGCCAACTAGATTGGTAGTTCTTGCAATGGGAGAAGTGTTTAGCTTTGGGTTCAATCTTGCGGTGTCCTTACCTAGTGACAGAAAGGGTTGCAAGGCACGTATTGTATTATTGCCATCGAGGATAACAAGATGGGGTTTTTATCATATTGCATGAATTTGTCCGTCTACATCATGTCACTTGCTTAAGGCGTTACTCTGTTTTACTTAATACTCTAGATGCATGCTGGATAGCGGTCGATGAGTGGAGTAATAGTAGTAGATGCAGAATCGTTTCGATCTACTTGTCTTGGACGTGATGCCTATATACATGATCATACCTAGATAATCTCATAATTATTAGCTTTTCTATCAATTGCTCAATAGTAATTTGTTCACCCACCGTAGAATACTTATGTTCTTGAGAGAATCCACTAGTGAAACGTATGGCCCCCGGGTCTATTCTCATCATATCAATCTCCATTACTTTATTTACTTGCTTTATTTTTACTTTGCCTTTTACTTTTTACTTTGCATCTCTATATCAAAAATACCAAAAATATTATTTATCATCTCTATCAGATCTCACCTTCGTAAGTGATCGTGAAGGGATTGACAACCCCTAATCGCATTGGTTGCGAGTAGCTATCGTTTTGTGTAGGTACGAGGGACTTGAGCGTGATCTCCTACTGGATTGATACTTTGGTTCTCAAAAACTGAGGGAAATACTTACGCTACTTTACTGCATCATCCTCTCCTCTTCGGGGAAATCCGACGCAGTGCTCATGAGGTAGCAGCAAGCCATAATAATAAAACTCGGATGACAACACTTTCTCAAAACAATCATAACAAGATATAACAAAATGGTATCTCGCTAGCCCTTTCTGAGACCGCAAAACATAAATAGAGAGCACTAAAGATCAAGGACTGACTAAACATTGTAATTCATGGTAAAAGAGATCCAGTCAAGTCATACCCAATCTAAACCAATAATAATGAATGCAAATGACAGTGTGCTCTCCAGCGGGTGATTTTTAATAAGAAGGGTGATGACTCAACATAAAAGTAAATAGATAGGCCCTTCGCAGAGGGAAGCAGGGATTTGTAGAGGTGCTAGAGCTCGATTTTAAAACAGAGATTGAATAACATTTTGAGCGGCATACTTTCGCTGTCAACGCAACAACTATAAGATGGTTGTATCTTCCATACTACATGCATTATAGGCAGTTCCCAAACAGAATGGTAAAGGTCTATACTCCCCCAACCACCAACAAGCATCAATCCATGGCTTGCTCGAAACGACGAGTGCCTCCAACTAACAACAGCCCTAGGGGAGTCTTGTTTAATTATTTTTATTTGCTTTGATCTTTTTGGATCATGGGACTGGGCATCCCGGTTACCAGTCCTTTCTCGTGAATGAGGAGCGAAGTCCACTCCTCTTCAGAATAACCCACCTAGCATGGAAGATATAGGCAGCCCTAGTTGTAACATGAGCTGCTCGAGCATACAAAACAGAATTTCATTTGAAGGTTTGGAGTTTGGAACATACAAATTTACTTGGAACGGCAGGTAAATACCGCATATAGGAAGGTATAGTGGACTCATATGGAACAACTTTGGGGTTTAAGGATTTTGGATGCACAAGCAGTATTCCCGCTTAGTACAGGTGAAGGCTAGCAAAAGACTGGGAAGCGACCAACTAAGAGAGCGACAACAGTCATAAACATGCATTAAAATTAATTCACACCGAATATAAGCATGAGTAGGATATAATTCACCATGAACATAAATATCGTGAAGGCTATGTTGATTTGATTCAACCACATGCGTGAACATGTGCCAAGTCGAGTCACTCGATTCATTCAAAGGAGGATACCATCCCATCATACCACATCATAATCATTCTAATAGCATGTTGGCATGCAAGGTAAACCATTATAACCGAAAGCTAATCAAGCATGGCACAAGCAACTATAATCTCTAAATGTCATTGCAAATATGTTTACTTCATAATAAGCTGACTCAGGAACGATGAACTCATCATATTTACAAAAACAAGAGAGGTCGAGTTCATACCAGCTCCTCTCATCCCAATAAGTCCATCATATGTCGTCATTATTGCCTTTCACTTGCACGACCGAACGATGTGTATAATAATAAGAGTGCACGTGCATTGGACTAAGCTAGAATCTGCAAGCATTCAACTCAAAAGAGAAGACAAGTAATATGGGCTCTAAGTTAAATAAATAATCATGCATATGAGAGCCACTAAACATTTTCAATAAGGTCTTCTCGACCCCCAAAGGAAAGAAAAGAAAATAAAACTATTTACACGAGAAAGCTCCCAACAAGAAAGAAGAAGAACTAGAAATCTTTTTGGGTTTTCATTTTAATTTCTACTGCAAGCATGGAAATTAAACTAACTAATTTTTTTGGTTTTTCTCAAGGTTTATCAAACACACAAGAAGAAAACTAGAAAAGGGAATTTAAACTAACATGGATAATACAATGAAAGAGTATGAGCACCGACAACTAGTGTGTGAACATGAATGTAAAGTCGGTGAGAAATACATACTCTCCCAAGATTAGGCTTTTGGCCTAAGTTGGTCTAATACCAGGGACCGCCTAGCTGATATCCATAAGTGAAACCGGGGTCGTACTGAGATGCAGCGGCAACCGCCTCCTGAGCTGCAGCATGTTGGCGAGCTGCCTCCGCCCTCCTCTCGTGCTCAGCTGCTTCCTCCCTGGTGACAACATATCTTCCTTTTGCCTGATAATCAAAAAGGTAGGGAGCAGGATGAGTAACATGGACGACGTTGCGTCTGTCATAGGTTAGTCAATATTGGAGGAATTGTTCATTCCTCCCAAGAAATTGATGACTGACCATAGCTTCATAATCCAAATAAACAGGAGGTATTATCATATCTCCCTCTCGTGGGGCTATACCAAGATAATTAGCCACACGGGTTGCATAAATTCCTCCAAATAAATTTCCCTTTCTACTATTATTCTGCAACCTACGTGCAACTATTGCCCCCAAGTTATAACCTTTATAACCTAACATAGCACTCTTGAGGATACTCAGATCAGGGACACACATGCGACATGCTTCATCCTTACCATTAATACATCTACCGATGAAGAGAGCAAAATAATGTATAGCAGGAAAATGAATGCTCCCTATGGTAGCTTGTGCTATGTCCCTAGATTCTCCCACAGTAATATTAGCAAGAAAATGTCTAAATTCAGATTTGTGAGGATCATTAATATTACCCCACTGCGGGAGTTTGCAAGCAGTTGTGAAATCCTCTAAATCCATGGTATAAGACGTATCATAAATATCAAATATGGCACTAGGAGAATTACGCGTACAGTTATATTTAAACCTCCGCACAAAGGAATCGGTCAATTGATAGTACTGCAGACACTTATCTTGTAAGAAGTCCTCCAGCTCGGCATTACGCACATATGCGTCAAATTCCTCCTCAAAGCCCACTTTGACCATAAAATCATCGGATGGCCACTCACAAGCTCGTACATCCGCGTTCCTCGGCAATTCAACATCTTGCTCACGTATAGCAATCCTGGGCCCTTTCTTCACCGAGGAACCACCTTGGTACATTCTCCTAAGCATATTTCTTTTTCTGAAATAATTCTGAAATTTTAGTAACTTCGAAATAAAAGAGAATAAAACTTAACAAGAATGGTAGCAACTACTCCTACAAGTGCCTAGAGCCTATATTATGCATCAGAATTACTTGGAACCTCATAAATTTAACATGCAAGCTCAAGAACAGGGTCACCAAGGCAGCAAGGATTTGCAATGAATAAAGCACTAGAACAAAAACTAATTGGACCAATGGAGGAGTCACATACCAAGCAACAATCTCGCAAAGCAGTTTTGTGAATGGAGCTTTGAGCAAGGAGATCGAAAATCGCAGCAAAATGAGCTAGAACTCGTGCTTGAGCTGGATGGGGATTTTTTTGGGTAGAAGATGAAGTGTGTGGGTGCTGGCATAAGTGGAGGGGAGCCACCAGGGGCCCACGAGACAGGGGGCGCGCCCTATAGGGGGGGCGCGCCCTCCACTCTCGTGGCCTGGTGCTTGCCCCTCCTGTAGTGATTTCAGTGCCTAAAATCCTCAAATAATTCATAAAAAAATCATACTAAATTTGTAGGGCATTTGGAGCACTTTTATTTTCGGGATAATTCTTATTGCACGGAAAAATCAGAAAATAGGCGGATAATACTAATTTTGCTTTATTTATTTTAAATAACAGAAAGTAAAAAGAGGGTACAAAAGGTTGTGCCTTCTAGTTTCATTCATCTCATGATCATCAAAATGAATCCACTGACAAGGTTGACCAAGTCTTGTTAACAAACTCATTCCGAATAACACGGAACCAGAGAAATTTCGAATGACACTAAGTTACCTCAACGGGGATATGAAAATCCCCAACAATAAGAATATCATACTTTTTCTTGACAGTAGGGAGAGGAAATTCAAAACCTCAAACAATGATAGTTGGAACTTTTCCAATAGAATTGATGCTATGAACTAGAGATTGTTTCCTCAGAAAGTGTACCGTATGCTCATTACCATTAACATGAAAAGTGACTGTAACATCCCAAATTTCCTATTTGGAATGTTTTACAATTATAGCTAAGCATCCTATGCATCCTGTTTGAATTTGAATGCCATTTGGAGTTTCAGAGAATTTTGAGTTTTGAATTTGAATTCAAACTTTGGCAAGTGGGAAACATATCAAAAACTAAGCCTGATAAATACTTGATCAAAAGTATGAGAGGAGTAAACATGACACTCCAAAAATATCAGAGGAAAACATTGCCAAAAGTTTTGGATTCAAATCTGAATTTTATTTGAATTTGAAAAAAAATTGGACTTTTATAAAGTTTGGATTTTGCCTTTGGAAAAATGTTCAAATGATAGGGAATATTCCCTTGATCATTTTGGTATATATATACCCTATATAAAATATTTATATTTTAAAAGTTATACTCTATTTTGTTTTATTTTAAAAATAAAATTTAAAAAAAAAAACCCCAGTGACAGCCAGGCCCCCTGCCCAGTGGCCGACAAACCCAAGCCAGGCGCAGCCAGTGCCCACTGAGCCAGCCGAGCTGCCCAGCCTCCTCCCTCGCCCGCCCGAAACCCTCAAGGCGTCGGCCAACCGCCGCTCCCACCCTCTCTCTCTCATCGACCAAGGGGCCCGCCCCATCGCCTACCCCGCCCCACGCCACGCCGCCGCAGAGATCGCGGATCTCGAGGATCCGGATGCCGATCCGCCTGATCGCCCCGAAGCTAGGCCGAGGCCCCTGGCTATTTAAGCCGGGCCTCCGCACCCCATTTCCCCCCCTAGCCCTCGTCGGACCCCCTCTCCCTCTCGCACGAGCACGCCGGAGCCCGAGTTCCCCGTCGCCGCCATTGTCGCCGCCGTCGCCGCCCTAGCCACCCCGACCCCCAACGACTCCACCAGACCCCTCCCCGACCTCTTCCGCACCCCAGTGCTACTTCCCGACCTCCCGACGACCGAACCTCCGCCTCCTCGCCGCCGCCACCGTCGCCGAACTCCGGTAGGTCGCCGGAAACCCCCTCCGCCGTCCGATCCCCATCTACGGCTAAGATTAGACCCCGAAGGGGTATGTTTTTTTATAAAACCGGCCCGGTTCTTTCCGCTTTAGTTAGTTAGGTTTATTTTTAGCCCGGCCCGTTTTAGTTTAAACCTAGGCCCGATTAGGTTATATTACGCCCAGTGCACAGTTTAGGCCCATTAGGCCTTTTTCTTTTATTTTTGTTTTTCTGTTTTAACAGAATAGTTTCTGTTTTGAAAAATTCATATCTTTTATTCTGTTTAATATTTTTAGGTGATTCTTTTTTTGTTGGTTTGAAAATTTTCTGTAGTTTCTGTAGAATATATATTTAGCTATGTTAAAATTAATTAAAATTGCTTTATTTTAGTTTTAGCCAGAATAGTAAATCTGCTATAACTTGAGTTAGAAAAATTATTTTTGGATGATTCTTTTTGTCCCAACTTTATTTTGACATTGCCAAACCCTAGAAATTAATTTGAGTATTTTAGGATTAATAAAAAAATAGTTTTAAGCAGAAACTTGTTAATTCTAATTAATTGGCTAGCTACTGTTTTCCTATTAATTTAATTAGTAAATAAATTTATTTTTAACATGTGATTGATTATTCTAGGATAGTTTCTGTCACTCTAATAGATGAACTTTTATTTATAATTAATAAAAGTTTTATTTTATTTTCTTAAGAAATTGATTTAGGCCTAATAGGAGTTTTATAATAGCTTTTAAATTAATTCTTTTTGCTCCTAGTTGATTAATGAAATCCTTTCTGTTTAGTTAACCTAAAACCATGATTAGGCTATGTTGAGAAAATTTTATTATATAAAACTATTTTAGTTGTTGCTTGAAGTAGAAAAAACTTTGAATTGGTTTTCTTTGAGTTTTCCTTTGGATTTGGTTTTGGTTGTTTTGGTGTGTTATGTTACTTTTGTTATGCTATTGTGTTATGTGATCCTATGCTATATGCTTATTGTGATTTGTTTGTCTCGGTAGAGTTTCCTGAGTCTGAAGCTTGCTACTCTGAATCTTTAGCTTACGAGGATCATCAAGAAGGCAAGTTTTGATCATGTTATTTCTATACCTATGTTTTTGTGCATTAGAATTGTCACCACCCCACCATGCATGCAGAGTGAAATTTTGAAGTTATTAAACTTGAGTAGTATCATGTGGTAGGATGAACCAATCCCTTGTTACCATGACCCGGGATTTAAGTAGTTTACTTGCTATGCTCGAGACGGGTTTTGGGTTGAGTGAAATTCATAAGAAAGATGTGAGAGTCAATGATGATGACAACCCCATGAACTACAATGATCAAGATGGACTTGAATTCACTCTTGGGTGGAGGATTTGTTGACGGGCACCTGGAGAACCCAGTGGTTGGCCGGGATACATGGAGAAGTGCCATGACATCTTGCGGAAAGCTTCACCCAGCCACGAAGAGAAGGATGGATGCCCCATGACCGAAGCTTACATGCAGCCGCAAGCCATTATGGGCTCTGGCTGGGTTGACCCTAGTAGTGATGTTTGGTGGGCGGTACTACGAGATGTAGAAGAACGGTAGGATTGGATGGGTACCGGCAGAGCTGTAAGAACTCTTTGGAAGACCTGTTTATTCGTCCGCCTTCAAACACCATGAAGTGCTAAGACTTTAAAGGAGGGAATGATTCTTGCGGGAAAGTCATAAACCTCTGCAGAGTTAAAGATCTAATCGATTAGCCGTGTCCCCGGTTACGGACAATTTGAGCCTCTGGAATTTGGAAGTATTCGGATATCTCAACACTTAAAACTAATGAATTAATTTGAGGGGTTTATGACTTAATAATTTGGGAATGAGATATTGGTTGGCGGAACCATCTCAATAACTACCAACAATTTGTAGTAATTTGCAAGCAAGTCCACTGTAGTAGGAGAAAATTGGCTTTTCGCAAAATGATGAAACTTAGAGCCCCACAACCAAAATGCATATAGTGTTAGTAACTTTATTATTGTTATTCTTCATGACTTGCCAGCTTATTCAAAAAGCTGACCTACATGGCTGCAACGCCTTATGTTGCGAGGTATTTTCCGATCGAGAGTGAGGCTATGCTCGCGCTTGGCGATTGCCCTTTGGAGTCGGATGTACTGCTTTACTTGACGCTTCGCAGATATTAGTAGTTTATTTCTCATGAGTTGGCCTTGAGCCAATTTATTCCCTTGTAATAAAGACTCTATATGAGAATCGTAATGATATTCAGGTGTGATTGAACTTTGATTACTTTATCGATGTACCGTGAGTACTAGCATGATCTTGGGATGGTATGCATACGTAGATTTGACCGATTTTGGGTCAGTCGCTCAGAGAGATGGTATCGAGCACACGCCGACCGTAGGATCGTAACCCCTAGGATCGGAAAGCCATAGGAAGAGACCATTTACTTTTATCCTTATCATTCCGTAATTCTCCCTATTCATTTCTAACTCCTCTCCGATTTTCAACATTTTAGATGGCCGTCGAGTTCACCCCGTTTTGCTACGGAGTTTTGCCACCCGATGAGACGATGCCCTTCGCAGAAGCTGGTCCAGATGGTGAAGCAGCTGAAGATCGCTCTACCCTCGATCACCGGGAAGCCAACCAATGCACTTCCGGCAGACACCCGCTACAGGATTGAGGTGCATATCCCAGGGAGAACCTTCGGAGGACACACGGAGCCGATTGACTTTGAGTTCACCGAGTTCAACTGGATCATCGGAAGGGACGTGGCGATCTATCGAGCACTTGGACATCTCCGAGAGGAGTACAGAGCCGAGCTCGATTCCTCAGACCTCGCCATGGTTTCTCGCAGGGCAAGGAATGGAGATATCATCCGTACCATTGAGGACGATTCCACTCTCTCGTACATCCAGGACTTGGAGTGTCTTCTCAGGAAACGGGAGATTCAGACTCGCCAGAACTCAAGACACACTGAAGCTTTGTTCCGTGAACTGGAACTGGAGGAAAAGGCACGCGGAGACTTCCTTAACCATGAGGAAGAAGTCGCGGACTTCATGGAGACAGTCGACGACCTGAAGATGAAGCTTGCCGCGATAGAGGAAAAGATGGACTTGGGAGAGGACCTTTATCCGAGTGGAGATGAAGGACCCCTCGTGAGCAATGATCGGATTATGAAGGAGTACCACCAAGGAAGCCACAAGAGGAGGCGCCACTGATGAAGACTTTTTAGTCGACCACCATGTTATCTTTTACTTTTTCGTCGATCAGTTAGGCCGATTTTTCGATTAGTCATGAGCTTTTGTAATCGAGTTTGAACCATGTTTGAGTGGTATGAATAAATGATTGGTGTGTTATGATTGTACATTCATATGGGTAGTGTTATTTCTCATAGACCATTGTTCTATTCTAATATTCTCATCCACTCCAAAACACCGATGCCTCCGAGACGTGACCTTGGTTTTCCGCGGAGCTCACTCACCGCTGCTCAAAGCAGCGAAATGCACTATGCAGCTTCTCATTCGTAATCGAACAACAACGCCAACAATCCACCGCCACCACCCCTCGTGGACAACTTGACTCGATTCACGAGGCTGAATCCGCCAGGTGTTCTCTAGTAGCACCGAGCCGATTGTGGTGACGATTGGCTCCATAAAGTCGGAAGAGAGCTAATCACCGTTGGATGCACCGATGTTTGAGAAGGTGCGCTTTGCACATCAACTTGATGGACCTGCAGCTTCTTGGTGGGAGAACTACACCGCCACCTATCCCATTGGTGCCATTACATGGGATCAGTTCCAGCAGAGCCTTCCGCACCGCTCATGTCTCACCGGAGCCATGAGTCCAAGAAGCGAGTTCCGCAACTTACGCCAGGGGAACCGTCTTGTGGCACAAGACGTGGATGAATTCAGCAAGCTCGCCGCTATGCCCCGGATGACGTGGGCCACAGATGCCGCCAAGCGGAGAAGTTCCTTGAGGGACTCAATGATGAACTGAGCATGCAGCTTATTGTGGCTACCTTCAACAACTACCGTGAGCTGGTAGACAAGGCCACCATTCTTGAAGGCAAGCAGCAGCAGATAGAAAGCCAAGCGGAAGTACAGCCGGGGAAGCACAACTCAGAGCTCAGCAGAAGCCCGTTATGCACCATACTCGGGAGGGCACACCCATCATAACCATGGAGGTCATAACCATGGAGGAAATGGGAACAACCGCAGCCAGATAACAAGTCGGGCCATGGCAATGGCAATGGAAACGGTAATGGCAATCAGCACCGTTCGCCCGACTCAAAGGATCTGAGCCACATCACCCGCTTCAAGTGCCGAAAGAGGGCACTACGCCACCGACGCCCGGAGGCCAAGCAGAGGAATGGAAATGGCAATGGAGGCTCAGCGAAGAAGCCCAATCCGTTCCTCGTGCTCGGTGAACCACATTGACGTGGAGGACGTCTATGATCAGCCGGATAATCGTGGTTGGTAAGTTTTTATTGAATTCACGTTCAGTATTGGTACAATTTGATTCTGGTGCAACGCTGAAAGGATCGATATGGTTGACTAGAGGGGGGGGGGGGTGAATAGGCAACTAACAATTTTTAAGCTTTTCTTAGCCAAATTAAACTTTGCAATAATAAAGGTTGTCTAGATGTGCAACTAGGTGAACAACCTATATGATGCAACAACACTAGCACACGAGCAAGCAAGGATAAGAACAACAAATAAGCTAGCACAAGTAAAGGGAAGAGATAACCAAGAGTGGAGCCGGTGGAGACGAGGATGTGTTACCGAAGTTCCTTCCTTTGAGGGGAAGTACGTCTCCGTTAGAGCGGTGTGGAGGCACAATGCTCCCCAAGAAGCCACTAGGGCCATCAGATTCTCCTCACGCCTCACACAATGCGAGATGCCGTGATTCCACTATTGGTGCCCTTGAAGGCGGCGATCAACCTTTATAAGCAAGGTTGGGGCAAACTCCACAACAACCGGAGGCTCCCAACAACAACAACAAACCCACGAAGCTTCACCACAATGGAGTATGGCTTCGAGGTGACCTCAACCGTCTAGGGTGCTCAACACCCAAGAGTAACAAGATCCGCAAGGGATAGGTGGGGGGAATCAAATATCTCTTGGTGGAAGTGTAGATCTAGGCCTTCTCAACCAATCCCGAGCAAATCAACAAGTTTGATTGGCTAGGGAGAGAGATCGGGCGAAAATGGAGCTTTGAGCAGCAATGGAGCTTGGGGGAAAGAGGTAGGTCAACAAGGAAGAAGATGACCCTTTATATAGTGGGGTAACACATCCAACCGCTACCCCACTAAACAGCCCTCAAGACAGAGCGGTACTACCGCTAAGGAAGGGCGGTATTACCGCTAAGAGCGGTACTACCGCTCCATACCTAGCGGTACTACCGCTCTACCACAGAGCGGCATTACAGCGGGAGCAGAGCGGTACTACCGCTTGGAGGTACTACCGCTACTATCGCCGCTCCTAGTGCCGCAAAACCCGACACGAGAAAACACCGCCTCGAATCGAGGCGGTAGTAGGCGCGTACTATCGAGGTAGTAGTCGAAGCCCATGAGCGGTACTACCATTCATCGGAGCGGTACTACCGCTCTGCCGAGCGGTACTACCGCTTGGGCTTCGCGGTACTATCATCAGAGATCGCGGTACTACACCGCACAGGCTAAACTGAAACTGAAATGGAAGAGAGGGCAGCTCCAAAGATGCAAAGGGAAGACGACGGGTGTGAAAAGGATGTACGTGATGATTCCACCCTAGCCTTACCAACGCGGATCCCTCTTAAAAGTACGGGACTCCTCTTAAACTAGTCCACCAACAACGAACCGCAGGAGCTACACCGCCTTGAATAAAAACACCAAGGGGATGAAATCGTCTCGTGCCAATGGATGATCTTCTCGAAGAACTTAACGCACACGATTAGTCCGCAAAAGCATTGTCATCAATCACCAAAACCACTAGGAATAAATATGCCCTTACAATCTCCCCTTTTTGGTGGATTGATGACAATACGGATTTGCAAAAACATGATATATAGAAAGCATACAAACCGACGGTCCTAACATGTAGTTGGGCTCCCCTCAATGTGTGCTATTTAAATAAGTGCTTTGGACTGCACATCACACATACTGGATCAAAGCTCCCCCTACATTTTAGAGACCAAAAATCTAAGCATGAAGCATGAGAGCAGCATAGAAGATATAACAAGATAGGCATGCAACTCATGAGCTAGATAGACATAGATAATGATACTGAAGGGGAAGGGTAGCATATGTCTCACACCATATGACTCGAAATTGCGAAACTTAGGTCTCACGGACAAACCAACCAAAGCAAGCCAACTAAAACATGAATAAGACAAGACACACGAACGAAAGAGACACACTCGCAAAATCCTAAGCTCTCTCCCCTTTGGCATCGAGACACCAAAAGGAGAGGGAGCGCCACGCGCCCCCTGTGAGAGCAAGCGAGAACACACGATCGAGCCCAGCAGAATCATCGGCACCACCGTCGCCGACCGAAGTGCTCGGTCTCGAGAATCGGTCCATGGGCAAGGTTGCTGAATCCACTCCTCCTCCTCGAAGCTGGTCCTCGATCCACTCGACGGTAGCGCCTAACCGACGATGAGCTCCTTGTGACGACCTCGGACCTTCTTCTCTCGCCACGTGAGCCATGTAATCGACCGTGAGACTCCATGCGAAGAGCTTCTTGACCTTGGCCTTGAGCTTACGGGCCCAAGATGGCTCTGTCCCGGAGGGCACGGTCATCATCTTCATCCTCGACCTCGCCTCCTCTTCATCTCCATAGCAGCAGCAGATGACGGAACACCAGTCTTAGGGGCTTGAGTGCCCCGCCTCTCCTTCTTCCTCGGGCGCTTGACATCGTGAGAGACCAAATCGCCAAGCTCCAAAGCCTCCTTGGGATAGACATGCTCCTGTGCCTTCTCAATGAGCAGCATAATGAACGGAGCATAAATTGGGCATTTGCGCCGGAGATGGCGTAAACTAGCTCAGACCACATAACATGAGAGATATCCAAGGTCTCTCGGTGCTCTGCCCTTCTCCCGACGACAAAAGATAAGCATGTCCACAAGATAAGAGTGAACCTGGTCCAGATTCGATCGAGGGAAAAGAGTCTCTCTGAAGATACGGTGAAGTATATCCAGATATGCAGTAGCTCATAGGTCTCCTTCTTTGTGTCGGGGTTGATCTTCAGAGTGCAAGAGGGCCACAGAGCTTGCTTGTGAGTGGCGATGGCTCAAGGTGGGGGCGAAAGCCGACAGCAGACTCAAGTCCAAGGTCTTCCACCCCAATCAACTGCATGAAAGCTTTCCATTTGACCGACAAAGAACTTGCCATTTGTCATCCAGTCGAGTCCTGTCCTCATCAGTCCCAAGGTGAACCGTGGCATAGAACTGGGCCACAAGATCAAGATTGAAGTCCTTGTTGAATTGCATGATCCGGAGAATGTTCACTGAGTGCACATCTCAAGAGCTTCACCAAAGTAGTCAGATCACTCTTCATATGCTCAATGTCGATGGAGTGCACTTTGACATAGAGATTCTTCTTGGCCTTGAGAACATCAAAATAGATAGCAAACTGAAACTTGTTCCAGAAGGACGGTTGACCAAAGTGGGATCTTGGGCGACCTCATACGGGTTCTGACGGCGCCTTGCCCGTAACTCCTTGGGTGGCATTTCGCAGAGTTTTCCCGGCTTTGCCTCGACCGCAGATCTTCTTACGCATTTGGGGAGGAGGTGGAGCACTCAAGATCCTCCAAGAGGCTCAAGGTGCGGTAGCGCTTGGACGTAGCACGACCGGGTTGACACGACGAGCTTGAGGCTCAGGAACCTCATCACCGAACCACACACACAAAACACGCAAACAACCTGCATTTAAACAAGGATAAGCCACAAGAACGAACAAAGAAGATCACAAAGAGGTAGGAGTAAGATGGATTTTGGTAGAGGGCGGTAGTACCGTGACCCTGAAGCGGTAGTACCGCTCTAAGCGGTAGTACCGCTCCGGGGAGCGGTAGTACCGCTCGAAGCGGTAGTACCGCTCCGGGGAGCGGTAGTACCGCTCCAAGTGGCAGTACCGCTCCGGAGAGCGGTAGTACTGTTCAGGCGGGAAACAGCCGCTTCCTACTACCGTGGTCAGATCCGCACTTCCGCCCTACCAAACTCAAAATACTCCAACCAAACACTAATCCAAACAGCCTAGAAGCCTTCTCCATCCTACTCAAGCCTAGATTTGGCCAAAATCTAAAGATGCAACCGCTAATGCCCCTAAGAAGCTAGATTGAAAACCTAGATAAAAAGAACAAGAGAACGGGGCAATACTGCATCCATGGCAAGAGGACGGGTGGGGATCGACTCCACCAAGGGAATGGAGAAAGACGGCCGGAGAGGAGATCCTCCGAGCCCTCTCAGCGCGCCGGTTGTCGGAGAGAGACAGGCGAGAGGGCGAGTGAATGGGGTATGGGGAGAAGAAACCCCCCGCCTCAAATAACCCCCCCACGCCTCCCAGCGGTAGTATCATACTGGAGAGCGGTAGTACCGCTTGGAGCGGTAGTACTGCTACCAAGAGCAGGTAGTACCGCCAGAGCGGTAGTATCAAGATACCAGCAGCGGTAGTACCGCCAAAGAACCAAAAGAGATGACTTCTAGGCGCACAAGATGAAGAAAATACACCAAGGAAATGAAAGTCGATGACAAGATAGAGACCATCAAAACAAAACACACGAACCATGAACCGAACCCACTCCTTCAAAGCAAACAACACAAAAGGGAGCAAGCTCAGGCCTCTCTCGAGAGGGCGGTGGCCGAGCCACCTATGTTTGAGTCAATTGGTATGGCACCGCGAAGAATTATCCTTGGGTCCATGACCAAAACTCCTCTTTGAAGCACAAGCGCCATCAACAATGGCTAAAGTGAAAGAGTTGATCGTTTTATGCATAAAGGGGGGAGGGAGAGTTCATTAATAGAACAACACTCCCCCTATGTCCATGCCTACACCTAAACTAGACATTACATTAAGTGTGGTGGGAGTTGCACGGTTCAAGCCACATTGCTCAAATCAATGATATTTAGCTCATGCCTTAACTCATGAAATCTTGCTTCATCCAAGGGCTTCGTGAAGATATCTGCAAGGTTATCGTGAGTGTTGACATACTTGAGCTCGATCTCTCTCGCCTAATGTGATCCCGGATGAAATGATACCGAATCTCAATGTGCTTCGCCTTGAAGTGTTGCACGGGTTGAGAGAAATCTTGATGGCACTTTCATTATCACATCAAAGAGGCACTTTGTCACAATTGACACCGTACTCCTTTAAAGTTTGCCTCATCCATAAGAGTTGAGCACAACAACTACCCGCCGCCACATACTCCGCCTCGGTGGACGAGAGACACACAACTCTGCTTTTGGAAGACCAACTTACCAAAGAGCAACCAAGAAATTGGCACCTCCGAAGTGGACTTCCTATCCACTTTGTCTCCCGCCCAATCGAATCAGTAAATCCTTCAAGCTTGAAGTTTGCTCCTCTTGGGTACCATAAGCCAAAGTTTGGGGTATGAGCCAAATATCGAAGATTCGCTTGATCGCCACATAGTGACTTTCCTTCGGTGCGGCTTGAAACCGTGCACACATACCCACACTCAACATGATATCCGGTCTAGATGCACAAAGGTAAAGCAGAGATCCAATCATGGAGCGATATACCTTTTGATCCACCGCTTACCATTGGGATCAATGTCAAGTTGGCACTTAGTAGGCATTGGTGTAGTAGCCGCTTGACGTCACTTAGCTTGAATCTTTTAAGCATGTCTTGAGTGTATTTGGCTTGGTTGATGAAGGTTCCTTCTCTTCTTTGTTTGATGTCGAAACCAAGGAAGAACTTCAACTCTCCCATCGAAGACATCTTGAACTTGGAGGTCATGAGAGCGGCAAATTCCTCATTGAAAGCTTTGTTAGGAGAACCAAAGATAATATCATCAACAAATAATTGGCATACAAACAACTCCCCATTGACCTTCTTAGTAAAAAGAGTGGGATCGATTTGCCCCACTTCAAAGCCACGATCTTGTAGCAACTCGGTAAGGTGGTCATACCACGCACGTGGGGCTTGTTTAAGGCCATAGAGTGCCTTATCGAGTTGATACACATGATCCGGAAAGTAGGGGTCCTCGAACCCGGGGGCTTGCTTGACATAGACCAACTCATTAATGGGACCATTAAGAAAAGCACTTTTCACATCCATTTGTTGCAACTTAAAGTTGTGATGGGAAGCATAAGCAATCAACAAACGAATGGATTCAAGACGAACAACGGAGCAAAGGTTTCACCGTAGTCGATACCCTCGACTTGGGAGTAGCCTTGTGCTACCAATCTTGCCTTGTTGCGAATGATGTTTCCATGAGCATCTTGCTTGTTCTTGAAAATCCACTTGGTCCCAATGACGTTGTGGTTCTCTCGATGGCCTTGGCACCAATCTCCACACCTTGTTGTACTCAAAGTTGTTGAGTTCTTCATGCATAGCATTGAGCCAATCCGAGTCTTCAAGCGCCTCATAGACCTTTTGTGGTTCAACACAAGAGACAAACGCGTGATGTTCACAATAGTTTGCCAATTGTCTCGAGTGCTTACCCTTTTCTTAGGCTTCCAACCACATTCTCCATGAGATGACCTTTGGTTGTGAGTTTGAAGCAATCTTGGCGGCACGACGCCTAATTCCTCCTCGGAGGTGAGATGAGGAGGGTCACTTGATCATCTTGAGCGTCGCCTTGAGCATGAACTTCATCTTGAGCATGCTCGGGGAGAGAACTTGACCTTGGGCATCATTTGAGGTGATATCATCGCCTTGAGCACGATCTTGCCCTTGGTCTTGTTCTAGAGGTTGAGGGCCTTCACTTTGTTCTTCTAAGCGTGTGGGCCTTGGGTTGGTGATGGCTCCACTTGAGTGGAGCATTGTCCTTCTCCTTCGCCACAAGGGGTTCCTCAATGGGTAGGATGTAGCCAACTCCCATTCTTCTTATGGCTTGAGGAGGAATTTCATCACCTACATCACAAGTGCCACTTTGCTCCACTTGGGAGCCGTTATTCTCATCAAACTCCAGGTTACACGCCTCCTCAATAAGTCCCGTGGATTTATTGAGGACACGGTAAGCATGAGAGTTTGTAGCATAACCAACAAATATGCCCTCATGAGCTCTAGCTTCAAATTTAGACAAACGAACACCTTTCTTGAGAATGAAACACTTACACCAACACCGGAAGTACTTAAGGTTGGGCTTGTTGCGGTGAGTATCTCATAAGGAGTCTTGTTCAAGCCTTTGCGGAGATAAAGCCGATTGGATGCATGACAAGCGGTGTTGATGGCTTCGCCCAAAAGTTGTATGGAGACTTGAACTCCGCCATCATGGTCCTCGCCGCATCCATCAACGTCCGGTTCTTTCTCTCCGCCACACCATTTTGTTGAGGGGTATATGGTGCAGAATATTGATGCTTGATTCCCTCATCACTAAGAAACTCATCCAAGGTGTAGTTCTTGAACTCGGTGCCGTTATCACTTCTTATAGTCAAGATCTTTGCATTATGTTGACGTTGAGCTTCATTTGCAAAGTCGATGACGGTTTGTTGGGTCTCACTCTTCCTCTTGAAGAAATATACCCAAGTGTATCTTGAATAGTCATCCACGATCACCAAGCAATACTTTCTTCCTCCAAGACTATCAAATGATGGTGGCCCAAAGAGATCCATGTGAAGGAGCTCCAAGGGTCTCTTTGAGTATATGATGAGTTGTGGGAGGGTGAGCCTTCTCATGAAGCTTTCCTTCAATACAAGCATCGCAAGCACGGTCTTTGGCAAAGCTAACATTTGTTAGTCCACTAACATGGTCCCCTTGAGAAGACTTTGCAAAGATCTCATATTGACATGGGCTAGACGGCGATGCCAAAGCCATCCCACGCCAACTTTAGCCATTAGGCATGTCGCGGTCTTAGTGGGTCGCTCAAAAAGTTAATCACATAGAGACCGTTTTCGACATGCCCAACAAAGGCTACTTTAAGAGTCTTGCTCCACAAGAGGGCCACGGTATCAATGTCAAAGAAAGTAGCAAAACCCATGACTGCAAGTTGACGAACGGAAAGCAAATTGTATGCAAGGGACTCAACAAGCATGACTTTCTCGATCGTAAGATCATGAGAAATGACAACCTTGCCGAGACCCAATACCTTAGAATGTGATGCATCACCCCACTCGACATCGGTGGGCATAGATGGAATCTCTTGCACGCCCACCACCATGTCCTTGCTTCCGGTCATATGATTTGTTGCTCCACTATCAAGCAACCATGATCCCCCACCGGAAGCAAACCCCTACAAGAGATCAATGCTTGGTTTTAGGTACCCATTTGGTAATGGGTCCTTTGATGTTAGTAACGAGGGTCTTAGGAACCCAAATAGACCATTCAATGTACTCATAAGAAGAACCAACAAATTTAGCATAAACATGCCCATCACTAGCACGGCACAACACATAAGAGGGGTTAAAGTCGCCGGCTATGTTTGTGGGAATGATGTTGTCCTTCTTGACATTGCCACCCTTGGCACGGTTCTTCTTCTTCTTGGAAGCACCCTCTCCCTCCTTCACAAAAGTTTGCTTGAGAGGGGGAGGTTGCTTGGTCTTGTCATTCTTCTTCTTGCTCTTGGGCTTGGGCGCGAACCCAATCCCCTCCTTGGCCACAACTTCCTTTTGATTACTCAAAAGGTCGTTAAGGTTCTTCTCACCTTGAATGCATGAGACAAGGCCCTTTTCAAGTTGCTCCTTCAACTTAGCATTCTCTCAACAAGATGCACATGCTCACAACAAGGGTTAGTAGCATTTGCATTATCAATCAATATCATATGAGGAAAGGTAGCTTTCTCCTTGGTTAGCTTTACTTGAAGTTGATCATGAGACTCTTTGAGACTAGCATGAGCCCCCTTCAAGACTTTGTGAGCCTTGTCGAGAGTGTCAAAGTCCTCATTGAGTCTAGCAAGATCAACTCCAAGCTTTGCCTTCTGGAACTAAGCACACGAGACACAACAAGAGTATGATCAAGGTCTTTCTTTAATTTAGCGTGATCATCGCTGTGTGACTCCTCAAGAGCCAAACGAAGGCCACGCTCTTCCTCAAGAGCATTGGAAAGATCCGAATCTCATCGGCATAGTCACGACTATGCCCTTCCATCTTAGAGATGGTTTCTTCATGAGTCTCGATCATGACATTGGCTTCACCAAGTTGTTCCAAGAGAGCAACGGCGCATCTTGGATTTGCCCTTGAGTTTACTCATAAAGATCTCAAATTCATTTTCCTCTACATTAGTCCCTCATGTTCATCAATGCAATCCGTTAAAGAGGAATGATGGATGATGGTAGTTTTGATGTTGGGGTTACCTTGTTGGTGGCTTTAGCCATGAGGCACTTGGCGGTGATGTTTTCATTGGGTGAACCAAAAGAGACACCGAGGAGTCATTGCAATGGCCACGGAGGCCATGGCAACCGGTTCACCATCCTCATCATCATCATCATCCTCATTGTACTCTTCTTGAACCACCAAGGCTTTGTGAGGAGACTTCTTTGGAAAGTTGCTCTTGTTGGGGAAAGACTTGACCTTGTCCTTACGGATGAGCTTGCCACCATTGTCTTCCCTCTTCTCATATGGGCATTCCGCAACAAAGTGACTCACATTGCCACAATTGAAACACGCCCTCACACGTTGCTTGCCCTTAGAGCCACTTGAATTGCTCTTGTTGAAGTTGGGTCTTGAGTTCTTCTTGCTCCAAAATTGTCTTGAAGCAAGGGCCATGTGTTCATGATAATCATACTTAGTATCTTCGAGGTTGCTCTCTTCTTCTTCCTCCTCTCCATCTTCTTCAACACAAATCTTGGCCTTTAAGGCGAGGTTGGGCTTCTTTGCTCTTTGAGAGCGAAGCACCGCATTGTCGGCGGTCTTGTCCAATATGCTCATAGCCACAAACTCGTCCAACACATCACTTGAGGACAAGGTGTGGAAGTCCGGCCGTTGACGGATAACGGAGGACATGGCTTTGTGGTATGGCATCATCGCCTTGAGAAATTTGGCGCTTGATCCAGTTGTCATCGGTGTCCTTACTTCCATGATCCCGGAGGAGACGGCAAGCTTGGTTACTCTCGATAGAGCTCACGAGGTTCTTCTTCTTCCTTCATTGCAAACTCATCGGCTTCGTCTTGGACCACTTCATAATTGAACGTTGAATGCTTGCGCTTCCTCGATACATGGACACCACCTTGAGCCAAGCATCTTTGGCACGGATGTAAGGTCAAGATGAGGGAGGTCTTCGGAAGGATTGCTTCTTGGATGATGAAGAGAGCGTTCTCATTGAATTGATGGTCCACGACCTCTCTTGGAGAAAAGTTGCTCGGATCATGCGGATAGAAACCTTCTTCAATGATTCTCCAAAGGTTAGTGTTCACATGATTTAAATGACGCTTAAAACGATAAACCCAAGAATCAAAATCCTCCTTTTCATCAACCTTAGGTGGTGGACCGCATGATTCAAATGAGTGGAAGGAATCGCCCACCATAAACGGGAGGTTGCACATGGGCAAAGATGCGGTGCCATTCTTACCACTAGACGAGGGGCTTTCTCATTCGTAGCTTCCCCTTATCGGAGTTAGCATCCGCTCCCGTGTTGGTGGGATCACCCACTTTCACGGTGCGTTGGAAAGTTTAAGCCCTTCTAGGAAATCCTTAAACATGTCCTTGACCTCGCTCGTCATGGAGGTTTTCAATGTGTCCAACGCCACATTGAATTCCTCACGAGATCGAGGTACTCCCATCTCCGTAGATGATGTCGGATTCAAGACACGAGTGCTCCCCACATCATCTACGACGTCAACTCATACTCTTGGACGGTAAAGTCCTTAAAAAGAGACGAGGCTCGATACCAATTGAAAGGATCGATATGGTTGACTAGAGGGGGGTGAATAGGCAACTAACAATTTTAAGCTTTTCTTAGCCAAATTAAACTTTGCAATAATAAAGGTTGTCTAGATGTGCAACTAGGTGAACAACCTATATGATGCAACAACACTAGCACACGAGCAAGCAAGGATAAGAACAACAAATAAGCTAGCACAAGTAAAGGGAAGAGATAACCAAGAGTGGAGCCGTGGAGACGAGGATGTGTTACCAAGTTCCTTCCTTTGAGGGGAAGTACGTCTCCGTTAGAGCGGTGTGGAGGCACAATGCTCCCCAAGAAGCCACTAGGGCCATCAGATTCTCCTCACGCCTCACACAATGCGAGATGCCGTGATTCCACTATTGGTGCCCTTGAAGGCGGCGACCAACCTTTACAAGCAAGGTTGGGGCAAACTCCACAACAACCGGAGGCTCCCAACAACAACAACAAACCCACGAAGCTTCACCACAATGGAGTATGGCTTCGAGGTGACCTCAACCGCCTAGGGTGCTCAACACCCAAGAGTAACAAGATCCATGAGGGATAGGTGGGGAATCAAATATCTCTTGGTGGAAGTGTAGATCTAGGCCTTCTCAACCAATCCCGAGCAAATCAACAAGTTTGATTGGCTAGGGAGAGATCGGCGAAAATGGAGCTTTGAGCAGCAATGGAGCTTGGGGGAAAGAGGTAGGTCAACAAGGAAGAAGATGACCCTTTATATAGTGGGGTAACACATCCAACCGTTACCCCACTAAACAGCCCAAGACAGAGCGGTACTACCGCTAAGGAAGGGCGGTACTACCGCTAAGAGCGGTACTACCGCTCCATACCTAGCGGTACTACCGCTCTACCACAGAGCGGCACTACTCAGGGAGCAGAGCGGTACTACCGCTTGAGCGGTACTACCGCTACTATCGCCGCTCCTAGTGCCGCAAAACCCGACACGAGAAAACACCGTCTTGAATCGAGGCGGTAGTAGGCGCGGTACTCTCGAGGTAGTAGTCGAAGCCATGAAGCGGTACTACCGCTCATCGGAGCGGTACTACCGCTCTGCTGAGCGGTACTACCGCTAGGGCTTCAAGGTACTATCATGTGAGATCGCGGTACTACCACCGCACAGGCTAAACTGAAATGGAAGAGAGAGGGGCAGCTCCAAAGATGCAAAGGGAAGACGACGGGTGTGAAAAGGATGTGTACGTGATGATTCCACCCTAGCCTTACCAACGCGGATCCCCTCTTAAAAGTACGGGACTCCTCTGAAACTAGTCCACCAACAACGAACCGCAGGAGCTACACCGTCTTGAATAAAAACACCAAGGGGATGAAATCGTCTCGTGCCAATGGATGATCTTCTGAAAGAACTTAACGCACACGATTAGTCCACAAAAGCATTGTCATCAATCACCAAAACCACTAGGGAATAAATATGCCCTTACAAACGCATTCATTCATATCAAGGGTAGTTGTGGAAAAGTACGGGTTGCCCACTAAAACCCTTAGAAGCCCCCTTCGCGTCAGTTCCGCAGGAGGACAAATGATGGCAGGCGTAGGCTGTCATGCAACCCTCAACATCGGGAACCATAAATTTCCCGCAGACCTCATAGTGTTGGAAACCCAGACCTTGGATGTAATCCTAGGCATGGATTGGTTGACGAAGTTTGAAGGAACATAGATCGTGCCCAAGAAGTCTATTCTGCTCACCACCCCGGAGCGTAAGAGGATCAAGTATGTAGCCAGCACAGCCAGATGAAGAATCAGTGCATTCCCTCACGGGAGTTGTTCAGAGGAAGTGCCGAGGTGCAAGAATTTCCCGATGTATTTCGAGGAATTACCAGAATGCCACGGACAGGACATTGAGTTTCGATTGAGCTATTGCCCGGCACAGCCCCAATATCCAAGAGACCTTATCGGATGCCACCGAATGAGTTAAAAGAGATCAAGGATCAAATTAATGAGTTGTTGGAGAAAGGATATATTCGTCCAAGCTCATCACCTTGGGGAGCCCCAGTTCTTTTGGTAGAGAAGAAGGATGGAAGCTTGAGGATGGTTGTGGATTATCGTGCGTTGAACGAAGTAACCATCAAGAACAAGTACCCTCTGCCGATGATTAATGACTTGTTTGATCAGCTAGATGGAGCCAAGGTATTCTCTAAGATCGATCTTCGATCAGGGTATCACCAGTTGAAAATCCGTGAAAAGGATATACCCAAAACAGCATTCACTACCAGGTATGGTTTATATGAGTATACCGTCATGTCATTTGGATTGACTAATGCTCCTGCATACTTCATGAATTTGATGAACAAGGTGTTTATGGAATATCTGGACAAGTTTGTCGTGGTGTTCATCGATGATATACTGATTTTCTCCAAGAGCGAGGAAGAGCATAAGGAACATTTGCGTCTAGTTCGGAGAAACTTGAGAACATCGGTTGTATGCCAAGTTCAGCAAATGTGAATTTTGGCTGAAGGAAGTCGGATTCCTCGACATGTTATTTCAGGAGAAGGAATAGCAGTTGATCCCGCTTAAGGTTGAATCACCACCGATTGGCGATCACCCACCTCGACCAAGGAGATCCGCAGTTTTCTCGGACTCGCAGGATATTATCGGAGGTTCATTGAGAACTTCTCGAAGATTGCCAAGCCCATGACTGAGCTGTTGAAGAAGGAAGCAAAGTATGTTTGGACCGAGGAATGTGAAGCCAGTTTTCAGAATTGAAGAAACGGTTGGTCACAGCCCCAAAGGTTGATTTTGCCGACATACACAAGGAATACCAGGTTTATTGTGGCGCTTCTCGTCAAGGACTCGGAGGAGTACTAATGCAGGAAGGAAAAGTTGTAGCTTATGCCTCCGGACAGCTACGACCTCACGAGATGAATTATGCCAATCATGATTTGGAGTTAGCAGCCGTAGTGCATGCACTCAAGACTGGGACATTTCCTCATCGAAACCGCTGTGATGTTTACACGATCACAAGAATTTGAAGTATATTTTCACGCAGAAGGAATTGAACCTCGGCAGGAGGAGATGGCTAGAGTTGATAAAGGACTATGACATGAGATTGCATTACCACCCGTAAAGCTAATGTTGTAGCAGATGCTTTGAGCCGTAAGAGTTATGTGAATACTCTTACAAGAGGAGGATTACCCAGGAGTTAGTCGATGACCTCGAGATCTCCGATCGGAGATAGTTCCGAGAGGATTTGTTGCAACTCGAAGTTCAGTCCACTTTGGCGAAAGGATTCGTGAAGCCCGTAAGTCGGACAAGGAAATTGATGAGATAAAGCAAAAGATGGATGAAGGAAAAGCTAAAGGATTCCGTAAGGATGAACACGGAACCATATGGTTCGAGGATCGTATTTATGTGGCCAATGATCCCGAACTCGGAAGTTAATTCTTCAGAGGCTCATGATTCACCGTACTCGATTCACCCGGTAACACCAAGATGTACCCGGATTTGAAGGAAAGTTTCGTGGGCGGGTATGAAGAAGGATATTGCCGAGTACGTAGCGAGATGCGATGTTTGTCAACGTGTAAAGGCGTAACATCGAAGCCAGCAGGTTACTTCAACCTTTGCCGATTCCCGATTGGAAATGGGAGAAACTTGGAATGGATTTCATCACAGATTACCTGGACCCGTTCAGTTATGATTCTATCTGGGTAGTGGTTGATCGTTTGACCAAGGTAGCTCACTTCATTCCGTGAAGACTACCTATACCAAAGCTAAGTTGGCCAAGATATACATGACCAGGATCGTATGTCCGCATGGAGTTCCGAGGAAAATCGTGTCGATAGAGGAACACAGTTTACCTCAAAGTTTTGGAAGCGCTTGCATGAAACTTTGGGTACGAGGCTGGAATTCAGTACAGCTTTTCATCCGCAGATAGATGGACAGACCGAGAGAGTCAATCAGATTCTGGAGGACATGTTGAGAGCTTGTGTGCTAGACTATGGGTCTAGCTGGGATGATAATTTGCCATACGCAGAGTTCTCATACAACAACAGTTATCAATCCAGTTTGAAGATGGCCCCTTTCGAAGCTCTATACGGAAGGAGGTGCAGAACACCATTGCTGTGGGATAATGTTGGAGATCGATCATTTTTCGGTTCCGACCTTATCGAGGATTCGAGAGAAAGTCAAGCTGATTCGAGACAGGCTCAAGATAGCACAGTCGAGACAGAAGAGTTATGCCGACAGTAAGCGCAAGGAGGTAACTTACGAAGTCGGAGAGCTAGCATATCTTCGTGTGTCTCCACTTCGTGGAATCAAGAGGTTTGGTGTCAAGGGAAAGTTAGCACCCCGATTCATTGGCCCCTACAAAATCCTCGAACGTCATGGAGAGGTTGCTTACAAGTTGGAACTGCCGGAAGGATTGTCCGGAGTTCATGATGTCTTCCATGTTTCTCAGCTGAAGAAGTGTCATGCCGACATGGCCGATGTTCCGTTGAGAGACACAAGGTGCCCTAGAGGCCATACAGCTTGACATCTGACTTACAAGGAGAAACCCGTCCGAATTCTCGAGACTGCAAGTAGAGTCACCCGCAGCAAGGTCATCAAATTTTGCAAGGTCTTTGTGGAGTCACTACACCGAGGAAGAAGCCACACAGGGAGCGCCAAGAAGACCTTCTTCGAGACCACCCGCACCTATTTGCTAGCCAACCCGAATCTCGAGGGCGAGATTCATCTTAAGGTGGTAGGTTTGTAACATCCCAAATTTCCTATTTGGAATGTTTTACAATTATAGCTAAGCATCCTATGCATCCTGTTTGAATTTGAATGCCATTTGGAGTTTCAGAGAATTACGAGTTTTGAATTTGAATTCAAACTTTGGCAAGTGGGAAACATATCAAAAACTAAGCCCGATAAATACTTGATCAAAAGTATGAGAGGAGTAAACATGACACTCCAAAAATATCGAGGAAAACATTGCCAAAAGTTTTGGATTCAAATCTGAATTTTATTTGAATTTGAAAAAATGGATTTTTATAAAGTTTGGATTTTGCCTTTGGAAAATGTTCAAATGATAGGAATATTCCCTGATCATTTTGGTATATATATACCCTATATAAAATATTTATATTTTAAAAGTTATACTCTGTTTTGTTTTATTTTAAAAAATAAAATTTAAAAAAAAAACCCCCAGCGCCACCCAGTCCCTCTGCCCAGCCAGTGACAAACCCTCAAGGCCAGCGCAGCCCAGTGCCCACCAGGCCACCGAGCCGCCCAGCTCCTCCCTCGCCTCGCCCAAACCTCTCAAGGCCGACCAACCGCCGCTCCCCCACCCCTCTCTCTCATCGATCAAGGCCCGCCCATCGTCTACCCCCGCCCCACGCCACGCCGCCGCCAGAGATCGCCGGATCTCGAAGGTTCCGGATGCCGATCCGCCTGATCGCCCCGAAGCTAGGCCGAGGCCCTGGCTATTTAAGCCGGGCCTCCGCACCCATTTCCCCTAGCCCTCGCTGACCCCTCTCCTCTCAGACAAGCACGCTGAGCCCGAGTTCCCCGTCGCCGCCATTGTCGCCGCCGTCGCCACCCTAGCCACCCCCGACCCCCAACGACTCCACCAGACCCCTCCCCGACCTCTTCCGCACCCCCCAGGCTACTTCCCCGACCTCCCCGACGACCGGAACCCTCGCCGCACTCCTCGCCGCCGCCGCCGCCGTCGCCGAACTCCGGTAGGTCGCCGGAAACCCCCTCCGCCGTCCGATCCCCATCTACGGCTAAGATTAGACCCCGAAGGGGTATGTTTTTTTTTAAAAACCGGCCCGGTTCTTTCCGGTTTAGTTAGTTAGGTTTATTTTTAGCCCGGCCCGTTTTAGTGTAAACCTAGGCCCGATTAGGTTATATTACGCCCGATTACGCTTTAGGCCCATTAGGCCTTTTTCTTTTATTTTTTTTTTTTTTCTGTTTTAATGAATAGTTTCTGTTTTGAAAAATTCATATATTTTATTCTGTTTAATATTTTAGGTGATTCTTTTTTGTTGGTTTGCAAATTTTCTGTAGTTTCTGTAGAATATATATTTAGCTATGTTAAAATTAATTAAAATTGCTTTATTTTAGTTTTAGCCAGAATAGTAAATCTGCTATAACTTGAGTTAGAAAAATTATTTTTGGATGATTCTTTTGTCCCAACTTTATTTTGACATTGCCAAACCCTAGAAATTAATTTGAGTATTTTAGGATTAATAAAAAAATAGTTTTAAGCAGAAACTTGTTAATTCTAATTAATTGGCTAGCTACTGTTTTCCTATTAATTTAACTAGTAAATAAATTTATTTTTAACATGTGATTGATTATTCTAGGATAGTTTCTGTCACTCTAATAGATGAACTTTTATTCTGCTGGGTGGAGGACGGTTGACGGGCACCCTGGAGAACCCAGTGGTTGGCCGGGATACATGGAGAAGTGCCATGACATCTTGCGGAAAGCTTCACCCAGCCACGAAGAGAAGGATGGATGCCCCATGACCGGAAGCTTACCTATGCAGACGCAAGCCATTATGGGCTCTGGCTGGGTTGACCCTAGTAGTGACGCTGGCTGGGCGGTACTACGAGATGTAGAAGAACGGTAGGATTGGATGGGTACCGCAGTAGCCGTAAGAACTCTTTGGAAGACCTGTTTATTAGTCCGTCTTCAAACACCATGAAGTGCTAAGACTTTAAAGGAGGAATGATTCTTGCGGGAAAAAGTGCAAAACCTCTGCAGAGTTAAAGATCTAATCGATTAGCCGTGTCCCGATTCTGCACAATTTGAGCCTCTGGAATTTGGAAGTATTCGGATATCTCAACACTTAAAACTAATGAATTAATTTGAGGGGTTTATGACTTAATAATTTGGGAATGAGATATTGGTTGGCGGAACCATCTCAATAACTACCAACAATTTGTAGTAATTTGCAAGCAAGTCCACCGTAGTAGGAGAAAATTGGCTTTTCGCAAAATGATGAAACTTAGAGCCCCACAGCCAAAATGCATATAGTGTTAGTAACTTTATTATTGTTATTCTTCATGACTTGCCAGCTTATTCAAAAAGCTGACCTACATGGCTGCAACGTCTTATGTTGTAGAGGTATTTTCCGATCGAGTGAGGCTACGCTCCGCGCTAGCGATTGCCCTTTGAGTCGGATGGACTCGCTTTACTTGACGCTTCGCAGATATTAGTAGTTTATTTCTCATGAGTTGGCCTTGAGCCGAATTTATTCCCTTGTAATAAAGACTCTATATGAGAATTGTGTAATGATATTCAGGTGTGATTGAACTTTGATTACTTTATCGATGTAATGTGAGTACCAAAGATGATCTTGGGATGGTATGTATACGTAGATTTGACCGATTTTGGGTCAGGTCGCTACATTGACATTGCCTTTGTTGCAATCAATAACAGCCCCTGCAGTATTCAAAAAGGGTCTACCAAGGATAATAGACATACTATCGTCCTCGGGAATATCAAGAATAACAAAGTCCGTTAAGATAGTGACATTTGCAACCACAACAGGCACATCCTCACAAATACCGACAGGTATAGCAGTTGATTTATCAGCCATTTGCAAAGATATTTTAGTAGGTGTCAACTTATCCAATTCAATTCTATGACATAAAGAGAGAGGCATAACACTAACATCGGCTCCAAGATCACATAAAGCAGTTCTAACATAGTTTCGTTTAATGGAGCATGGTATAGTCGGTACCCCTGGATCTCCAAGTTTCTTTGGTATTCCACCCTTAAAGGTGTAATTAGGAAGCATGGTGGAAATTTTAGCTTCCGGTATCTTTCTTTTGTTTGTAATGATATCCTTCATATACTTAGCATAAGGATTTACTTTAAGCATATCAGTTAAGCGCATACGTAAGAAAATAGGTCTAATCATTTCAGCAAAGCGCTCAAAATCCTCATCATCCTTTGTCTTGGATGGTTTAGGAGGAAAGGGCATGGGTTTCTGAACCCATGGTTCTCTTTCTCTACCGTGCTTCCTAGCAACAAAATCTCTCTTATCATAACGTTGATTCTTTGATTGTGGGTTATCAAGATCAACAACAGGTTCAACCTCTACTTCATTGTTTTTGCTAGGTTGAGCATCAATATGAACATGAACATTATCATTAACATTATCACTAGGTCCATGTTCATCACCTGATTGTGTTTCAGCATCAGTGATAGAAATATCATTGGGATTCTCAGGTGTGTCTACAGTAGGTTCACTAGAAGCATGCAAAGTCGTATCATTTTTCTTTTTCTTCTTTTTGGAAGAACTAGGTGCCTCTAAATTATTTCTCTAAGAATCTTGCTCGATTCTCTTAGGGTGGCCTTCAGGATACAAAGGTTCCTGAGTCATTCTACCAGTTCTAGTAGCCACTCTAACAGCAAAGTCATTCTTATTATTTAATTCCTCAAGCAAATCATTTTGAGCTTTAAGTACTTGCTTAGCTTGAGTAGCAACCATAGACGCATATTTGCTAATGAGTTGAAGTTCACCTTTAACTCTAGCCAAGTTATCGCTCACACGTTCTATCTCGAAAGCATTATTCTTTAACTCTCTACCAACATAAGCATTAAAACTTTCTTGTCTAGCCATAAAGTCATCAAATTCATCTAAGTAAGGGCTATGAAATTTAGTAGAGGGGATTTCAACTTTATCATATCTATAGAGAGAATTTACCTTTACTACTTGTGTCGGGTTATCAAGACAATGTAGTTCTTTAACAGGCGGTATATTAAGACCATGTATTTCTTCAATAGGTGGTAAATTCTTAACATCTTCAGCTTTAATACCTTTTTATTTCATTGATTTCTTTGCCTCTTGCATATCTTCAGATCGATAAATAAAACACCTCTCTTCTTGAATGGGTTTAGGAATAGGCTCGAGTTGGCTCAATTGGTTCAGAATTGCCTCAGAATTGGCTCAGAAGAGTCCAATTATTTTCATTAGTCAACATATTATTCAATAGTAATTCAGCTTACGATCGTTCTTTCCTGAAAACACAACCATCACAACTATCCAAGTAGTCCTTGAAAGCATCGGTTAGTCCATTATAAAAGATATCAAGTATTTCATTTTTCTTGAGAGGATGATCAGGCAAAGCATTAAGTAACCGGAGAAGCCTCCCCCAAGCTTGTGGGAGACTATCTTGTTTGATTTGCACAAAATTATATATTTCCCGCAAGGCAGCTTGTTTCTTATGAGCAGGGAAATATTTAGCAGAGAAGTAATAAATCATATCCTGGGGACTACGCACACAACCAGGAGCAAGAGAATTATACCAAGTCTTAGCATCACCCTTTAACGAGAACGGAAAAATCTTAAGGATATAAAAATAGCGAGATCTTTCATCACGAGTGAACTGGGTAGCTATATCATTCAACTTGGTAAGATGTGCCACAATAGTTTCAGATTCAAGGCCATAAAAAGGATCAGATTCAACTAGAGTAATAATCTCCAGATCAACAGAGAATTCATAATCCTTATCAGTAACACAGATAGGTGAAGTAGCAAAAGCAGGGTCAGGTTTCATTCTAGCATTAAGAGACTGCTGCTTCCATTTAGCTAGCAATCTCTTAAGATCATATCTATCATTGCAAGCAAAGATAGCTCTAGCAGCTTCTTCATTCATAACATAACCCTCAGGAACAACACGCAATACATAATCATTGGGAGAACTTTCATCATCACTATCATCAATAATAACATCTTCAGTAATTTCATTTTCCCTAACTCTAGCAAGTTGTTCATCAAGAAATTCACCTAATGGCAAAGTAGTATCACGCACAGAAGTAGTTTCATCATGCATAGCAGAAGTGGCATCATCAATAACATGCGACATATCAGAATTCATAGCAGTAGCAGTTTTAGGTGTCGCAAGCTTACTCATAACAGAAGGAGAATCTAGTGCAGAGCTAGATGGCAGTTCCTTACCTCCCCTCGTAGTTGAGGGATAAATCTTGGTTTTAGCGTCTTTCAAGTTCTTCATAGTGATCAACAGATGTAAATCCCAAGTGACTCAGAGAATAGAGTTATGCTCCCCGGCAACGGCACCAGAAATTAGTCTTGATAACCCACAAGTGTAGGGGATCGCAACAGCTTTCGAGGGTGAAGTATTCAACCCAAATTTATTGATTCGACACAAGGGGAGCCAAAGAATATTATTGAGTATTAGCAGTTGAGTTGTCAATTCAACCACACCTGGATAACTTAGTATCTGTAGCAATGTGTTTAGTAGCAAAGTAGTATGAAAGTAAAGGTAACGGTGGCAAAAGTAAAGATAATAGTAGCAATATTTTTGGTGTTTTGTAGTAGTTGTAACAGCAGCAACGGAAAAGTAAATAAGCGAAGAACAATATGTGAAAAGCTCGTAGGCAATGGATCAGTGATGGATAATTATGCCGGATGCGATTCCTCATGTAATAGCTATAACATAGGGTGACACAGAACTAGCTCCAGTTCATCCATGTAATGTAGGCATGTATTCCATAAATAGTCATATGTGCTTATGGAAAAGAACTTGCATGACATCTTTTGTCCTACCCTCCCGTGGCAGCGGGTCCTAGTGGAAACTAAGGTATATTAAGGCCTCCTTTTAATAGAGAACCGGACCAAAGCATTAACACAAGGTGAATACATGAACTCCTCAAACTACGGTCATCACCGAGAAGTATCCCGATTATTGTTACTTCGGGGTTGTCGGATCATAACACATAATAGGTGACTATAGACTTGCAAGATAGGATCAAGAACACACATATATTCATGAAAACATAATAGGTTCAGATCTGAAATCATGGCACTCGGGCCCTAGTGACAAGCATTAAGCATAGCAAAGTCATAGCAACATCAATCTCAGAACATAGTGGATACTAGGGATCAAACCCTAACAAAACTAACTTGATTACATGGTAAATCTCATCCAACCCATCACCGTCCAGCAAGCCTACGATGGAATTACTCACGCACGGCGGTGAGCATCATGAAATTGGTGATGGAGGATGGTTGATGATGACGACGGCGACGAATCCACCTCTCCGGAGCCCTGAACGGACTCCAGATCAGCCCTCTCGAGAGAGAATAGGGCTTGGCGGTGGCTCCATGTCGTAAAACGCGATGAAACTTTATATCTGATTTTTTTCTCCTCGAGATGGAAGATATGGAGTTGGAGTTGAGGTCGGTGGAGGTCCAGGGGGCCCACGAGATAGGAGGGCGCGCCCTATAGGGGGGCGCGCCCCCCTGTCTCGTGGACAAGGTGTGGGCCCCCTGGTGTATTTCTTTCGACCAGAAATTCTTATTAATTACAAAAGGTGCCTCCGTGGATTTTCAGGACATTCCGTGAACTTTTCTTTTCTGCACATAAAACAACATCATGGCAGTTCTGCTGAAAACAGCATCAGTCCGGGTTAGTTTCATTCAAATCATGCAAGTTAGAGTCCAAGACAAGGGCAAAAGTGTTAGGAAAAGTAGATACGTTGGAGACGTATCATTGACTTAAGTGTTCCGCAAGCTGGGTTGCCTTGCTCTTGTGTTTAACCCTACGTTCCCGATTGTTCGGCTAGGGAGTAAAGGGAGCACCTCTGCGATTGTCATGATCGGGTCATCCGATCTCGGACCTCAAACTAGGTGAAGCCGAAAGCTAGATCTCTTATTGTTTTCAATTATGGTCGGCACACAACGGAACTCATGAGTAAAAAAATCTATTGCACAATTCTCATAGTAACAATGAGCAACCAAAGAAAGGTATCGATGGGGGTACTATTTTCTTCGAAGGTGCTTCTTACACTTCGTCAGTAATATAGCATAAGTTCCCTGAGTGTGCTTCGTTTGTTACAGCCTTATGGCCTGATTGCCTGGTTATCGGAAACACCGTCGATATTCTCGACAGGTGGAGTACATAACACTTTTCGGCCCTTGACCGAAGAGGGAGAAGCCAACAGTCGGTTAAGACGCTTTTAAAGTTCGGGTGAACACAGATATGATATTAGTACTTCGGTACATACAATCATTATACATAAAATTCTTTTACCCAAGTCACTTGGGGGATCTTAAATTTACATGAGCCATTTTATAATAAGTGGTTTTGTCGGTGTACTAGAGTAGGGGTACCCTAGTACCCCGAACTTCAGTCTGCAGACGATCCTTGACACCAGCGGCCGGGCTGGCTTGGTGACCGCCAAGGTCTCAGTGCTCCTTTGGAGCCATTCAAGAACAAAGTAATCAAGGCCCCGACAAGAGGAGCTTGCCGGGAAGGCCACTCAAGGCACGAAGGAAACAAGACCCCGGCAAGAGGAGCTTGCCGGGAAGGCTTGGTGAGCGACAAGCTCCCGAGCGCGACAAGGACCTTGCCGCAGCAAGGCGCTCGCCGCGGCAGGTAACCTCTCTACATCTCCGCTCCAGCTCATCCGCCAACGTGTCGCCGTGGGGCTTCCCCAGGCACGCGTGTCAATGGGCTGTGCAGCCAGCGGGGAGCGACGATAAGCGGCGCTGACAAGCTACCATCGTGGCAAACGGAGGCGCACTTAACGGTCCCTGTTGCACTGTTCATGTGACAGGGACGGACATGTATGGCTCTTGTCCCTTGCCGTTAGAGTTAGGTATAGTCACTGTACACTATACAAAGCGGTGTACCAACCTCTGTTTTTCCTATTCTACCCTTGTCTACTTGCCACCTGTGGTGACCCCTTGTGCCTATAAAAGGAGGCCCAAGTGCAACGTAGAAAGGGTTCGGTTCGGCTCCGGTTCAGTTCATTCGCCACATACGAGACTAGAGACACTCAGGCTAGGTTTTGTAGCTCTCGTTGCTCCCTAGCAAGAACACAATACAATCAACCAAGCAGCAGTAGGAGTGTTATCTCTCCGGAGAGCTCCGAAGCTGGGTAAATCTGCTCGTGTGCATCGCTTCGATCCGCTCTTTGTGCAATCTCCGCCCCCCTCCGAACCACAAGGGACCCGGTCCCATAGGTGTTCGCGGGCCACGATCAGCTTCCCCGACATCTTTGGCGCGCCAGGTAGGGGGCGTCGAGACTATGTGAACCTGATCCAGCGGTCACACGAGCAACTTCATCTTCATCTTCATCAACATGGCACCGGAGAAGAAGTCTTCGGCAGCAGCAGAGCCGTCCGCGTCGAACCCACCACCACCGGAGCTGACGGGTGGTGGGGAAGACGCTGACGGAAGAACGGGCATCGTCGAGAGAGCCCACGACGCCACCAGGTCCAAGGACAAGGCGGCGCAGGCGTCGGCGTGCGAATCCGCACCGCGTCCTTCTCAGGAGGCGCGGGACCGACAGCGTCATGATACTCGTAGCACCATACGCTCGTTGGATCAAGGCCAAGCTGGAGGATCCCGAGGCCCTCGAGACCCGCATGCACGCCAGCATGCCGGTACGAGCGGAGTATGGTCGCTTGGGCGGGATACTGCTCCTCCTAACTTGGTTAGGAGTCCGAGCACATCCCGTTCCTCGTTCCGTACGCCTTTGCCACCCACCACTCCAGCGGAAGCCTTGGCGAGAGCTCAGCTACTTCTAGACTACCCCCAACGGCCGACAAGGTCGACGAATGGAGGGCCACGATCCAAAGTCTCATCGGCTTTGCCAATGGCGACGTTCCGCGGCAACCAACTGCGTCCTTGCCACGGCGAGGCGACAAGGCACGAGCCGATGGCGACGAAACCTGCGGGGGTGACACCACCATGCACTCCCCTTCCCGAAGGCCAAGATCACCAGCTCCTCGGATCCACATCGACAGCGATTCCACCGCATCGTCGGATCCACGAGCTCGCCGTGATCAGCGCCAAGTTCTTAAGGAACGACAAGAAGAAGACGCTCGAACCCGCATCGAGCACCGAAGAGAAGCGCGGCGTCAATCCGACCAGCGCGCTGGGCCCACTGTCGATATGCATGTGCCAGGGGAACCAGGCGACTTGCCGTACGAGGTAGGTTGCCCTGCGTTCACCCGTGAGCTGCGGCAAGTCCAAAGGGCTGACAAGAAAAACTTCAAGCCAGATGTGCGAGAAGTATGATGGCAGGACACACCCATCGGAGTTCCAAAGCATCTACACCATCGCGGTGCAAGCTGCAAGGGGACGAGATGACAAGATCCTCGCCAACTACTTCCCGCTGGTATCAAGCCCAACGCCGATCTTGGCTCATGCACTTGCCGGACAGTTCCATATCCTCTTGGGCAGATCTGTGCCATCAGTTTGTTGGCGCCTTCACAGCGACCACAAGCCTCATGGCCGAGAGAGTGACCTTCACCGCTTGCCTGAAGGAGGAGAGTCCTGCGCAAGTTCATCCAGAGATTCAGCCGTGCACTACAACATCCTGCACGTCCACCCCGCCGCGGTGATCAGCGCGTTTCATCATAACGTCGGAACCGCAGGATGAGGGAGGAGATGGCGATGTGCAAAGTCAAGGACGTCGGTGAGCTGTATGCCTTGGCCGACAAGTGTGCACGCTACCGAGGAGGGAAGAAGACTCGGTGAGAGAATGCAGGAGCAGAATCGACAAGGAGGAGACCGCCCGGCAAGGAAGAGCCGCGGCGGAACAACAGAAGGAAGAAGAACAAAGAGGTACTAGTTGTCGAGCAGTCCGGCAGTGGAGGTGGCGCCGGCAAGGCCAAGGCTGGTGGCTTCGGCAAGGAGGTTGCCGCTGACACCGACCGCCAAGCTGTGGCGGCCGCCGACAAGCAGGACAGCTCCAACAAGAAGTACTGCAAGATTCACCGCACCAAGGGCCACGACCTCCAGAGCTGCAAGAAAGTCGAGCAGCTCGTTGAACTGCAGAAGGCAGAGTACGAGCGGCGAGACAAAGAGACCCGGACGGGGAGGGCGCCGCGGCAAGGCAAAGCAGCGGCAAGGAGACAGACCCCCCCGCGGCCGCGACAAGGACGAAGACGATGATGATGACGAAGATATGGAGGAAGATGAAGCTGACGAGCAAGAGTTTCAGAAGGCAACAGAGGTTCTCTGCGTTGACGGAGGTGCTTCTCTGCATACTTCGCACCGTCAACTCAAGCAGTGGATGCGAGAGGTTAATGCAGCAGAACCATCCGTGGAGTCGCGCAAACCTCTCAAGTGGTCCAAGACGCCCATCATTTTGATATTGAGGACCACCCCGATCGCATAACTGCGGTCGGGTGCTTGCCGATGTTGGTCTCACCAACTATCCGCAACCTCAAGGTCACTAAAATGTTGGTTGACGGCGGGCGGCCTGAATCTGATCTCCTCTGCGGTGCTCCGAAGCTTCAGATCCACGACAACAGCTCGAAGAGACAGGCACTTTCAAGGAATCAACCCGGGAAGGAGCAAGCGAAGGGAAGATCACACCGCCAAGAACATTTGGCGGTGAACTAAATTTCAGGATCGAGAGGGTCACATTCGACGTTGCCGATTTCCCATTGCCCTACAATGGGATACTTGGCCGTCCAGCACTCGCCAAGTTCATGGCAGCCTCTCATTACGCCTACAACCTACTCAAGATGCCCGGCCCGATAAGCGTCATTTCTGTTCATGGCGACAAGAAGGATGCGCTTATCTGCGCCGACAAAATTTACCGGGATGCAGCAGCTGCGACAGATAGCAAACCACTTGCGGCAAGCTCCCGGGAAGAAGAAACCACCTTGTCCGGCAAGAGTTCGATGCCCACTCCGGCAAGCGCACCTCTTCGGAGTGCTGCGCTACCGTCGAGGACGCACCATCGAGCTCCACCGGCAAGTACAAGAAGATGATGGCGGCTCCGCCGAAGACCAAGAAGGTGCCCGCCAAGGAGGACAGCATTGGTGGTACCTTCACCATCAGTGCCACGCTTGACCCTAAATAGGAAGGCGAGCTCGTTGCTTTCTTGCGGGCGAACGTCGATGTGTTTGCATGGCAACCATCTGACATCCCCGGTGTTCCCAGGAAAGTAATTGAGCACCACCTAGCTGTCTGTCCTCACGCGTGGCCCGTCAAGCAAAAAGTTAGGAAGCAGGAGCGCCAAGAATTCATTGCGAAGAGATCAAGAAGTTGGAAGCAGCAGGCCTTGTCGAGGAGTGCTCCATCCCACTTGGTTGGCCAATCCGTAGTTGTGCATAAGGCGAATGGGAAATGGAGACTTTGTATTGACTTCACAGATGTTAATAAAGCTTGTCCCAAAGAACCATTTCCCTTGCCGCGTATAGACCAGATTGTTGACTCCACAGCTGGATGTGATTTGCTTTCATTTCTTGATGCATACTCCGGATATCATCAGATTTTCATGGCAGAGGAGGATGAAGAGAAAACCGCATTCATTATACCATGTGGCACTTACTGTTTCATACGGATGCCTTTCGGTTTGAAAAATGCTGGTTCAACGTTCGCAAGAGTGGTCCACGACGCCTTTGAGCCACAAATACACAGAAATGTAGAAGCCTACATGGATGACATAGTGGTCAAGAGCAAGGACAAAGCAACTCTGGTTCAAGACTTAGATGAGACCTTTGCAAATCTGCGCAAGATCAACCTCAAGCTCAACCCCGAGAAGTGCGTCTTTGGAGTCCCTTCCGGCAAGCTTCTCGGGTTCTTTGTGTCTCAGCGGGGAATTGAAGCCAATCCCGACAAGATAAAAGCCATTGAGCAGATTGAAGCACCGAAGCGCGTCAAGGATGTACGAAGACTTGCCGGTTGCGTGGCTGCTCTCAGCAGGTTTATCTCTAAGTCTGCTGAGCGCGCCCTGCCATTTTTCAAAATTTTGAAAAGGCAGGTCCAATGAAATGGACTCGAAGCGGAGGCTGCGCTGCAGACTTGAAGAGGTACTGTCCTCCACTCAATACTTGTCGCACCTAGGCCACAAGAGAAGTTGTGCTGTATATAGCGGCAACCAATCAAGTGGTTAGTGCTGCGTTAGTAGCGGAGAGGGAGGCGGATGATGAGCCGGCAACCGAGGCAGATGCATCCAGAGACAAGCAGGGGGCTTCGCCGTCAAGCTCTGGTCCCGACAAGGACGGATCTACGCAGAGGATTGCGACAAGACACGTAAAAAGGATGGTGCAGCGCCCGGTCTACTTTTGTCGGCCCTTCTGCAGGGGGCTAGGTCAAGGTACTCTGGTGTGCAGAAGTTGCTTTTCGGCCTCCTCATGGCCTCGAGAAAGCTGCGACATTACTTCCAAGCACATGAGATAACTATTGTCACTCGCTTTCCGTTGAAGAGGATATTGCAAAATCCAGAAGCAACAGGCAGGATTGTTGAGTGGGCACTGGAACTGTCAAGCTTTGGCCTCAAGTTTGAAAGCACTTCAACTATCCAAAGCAGAGCACCGGCAGAGTTTATAGCAGAATGGACGCCAACGCAAGATGAAGAAATTCCAGAGACGAGCATCCCCGTCAAGGAAGCAAGTAAAGAGTGGCTGATGTACTTTGATGGTGCCTTCTCGCTGCAAGGCGCCGGTGCCGGGCGTCTTGCTTATCGCACCCACCGGAGAGCACCTCAAGTACATAGTCCAGATGCACTTTCCCAAGGAACAAGCAACAAACAATACCGCAGAGTATGAAGGTTTGCTTGCCGGTCTCAGGATCGCGGTAGACCTTGGGATCAAGAAGCTCATTGTCAGGGGCGACTCGCAACTTGTCGTCCGCCAAGTAAACAAAGATTATCAGAGCCCGTTGATGGAAGCCTATGTTGATGAAGTGAGAAAGCTAGAAGAACACTTTGAAGGCCTGCAAATGGAACATGTTCCGAGAGCTCAGAATGACATTGCCGATAGCTTTGTCAAAGTGTGCTGCACTCAAGTTGCCTGTGGAACCAGGAATTTTTGTGCTCAAGTTGACTCAACCAACCGTAACACCATCAACTGGGCAGAACAAGAAGAGGAAGTTGGTTTCTGGTGGCTACTTTCCGGCAGAGCTCCTTGAAGCCGCCGCCAAGAAGGTCCCCAAAATCAACGCAAATATCGCTGAGGAGCAGTCTGCTCCGACAAGCCTCAAGGTTTGTTTCGTTGAAGCAGACGCTCCCGACAAGTTTTGCTCCGGCAAGCTTTCCGGGGATCATCAAGCTCCGGCCGAGCCACTGGTTCTTGCCGTAGAAGCTGCTGTTCCCGCAGCGGCAGATGAGCCTTTAGTCCTTGTTGTCGAGCCACAAGCTCCGGCATGGGCACATCAGATCGCCCATTTCCTTGAGACAGAGAACTTCCCAAGAGCAAGAAGAAGCGGAAAGAGTAGCCCGGCAATCAGCTATGTACCAGTTTGTTGACAACATCCTGCATGTAAGAAGACTCAACGGTGTGAAATTGAAGTGTATTTGCCGGAAGATGGATGAAGCTGTTGGCAGAGATACACGGAGGCATATGTGGTCACCACATTGGCGCAAGAGCACATACCGCAAAGCTTTCCGGCAAGGTTTCTTCCGCCGAAGCCCTCCAGATGCAACTCGCACAAGTAACCAAGTGTGAAGCATGCCGCCCATTCAAAACAGATACACCAACCAGCTCAAGCTCTCCGTGACGATCCCTTTATCCTGGCCATTTTCGTCCGGGGCTCGACATCCTCGCCCCTTCCCCGAAGTTGTCGGGGCTTTGAGTACTTGTACGTCGAATCGACAAGTTCACAAAGTGGCCGAAGTGGAAGCGATGAGGAAGGTGACAGCACAACAAGCAGTCAAGTTCTTCAGTCAATTGTTTGCCGCTTTGGGATTCCTAACAGATCATCACCGACAACGGCACACAGTTCACGAGCCGCACCTTCATGCAAGACGCCCAAGATCTTGGCGCCAAGATCTGCTTTGCTTCTGTTGCTCATCCAAGAAGCAACGGTCAAGCAGAGAGAGCAAACGCTGAAGTGCTGCGGGGACTCAAGACCAGAACTTTCGACAAGCTGCACAAGTGCGGAAGAAACTGGATCGAGGAGCTGCCGGTGGTTCTTTAGTCGATCGAACGACGCCAAATCGAGCCAGCGCCGACACCTTTTGCTCTAGTCTATGGAGCGAGGCAGTTCTCCCCACGGAACTCAGATACGGGTCACCTCGAGTGCTCGCTATGATGAGTTTGAGCAAGAGCAGCTGCGACAAGATGACGCTGCTCCTCGAGGAGGACCGCCTTCAGTTGCTTGTCAGCGAGCTGCTCGCTACCAAAGAAGCTTTGCGCCGCTACCATAGCCGCAGTTAATGCCGAAGCTTCGAGGAAGGCGACCTTGTTCTTCGCGCTCAATCCGCCAAGAATTCCAACAAGTTGACGCCAAGTGGGAAGGCCCTTATCGGGTGAAACGAGTCACTAGGCTCGGCGCTGTCCGCTTTGAGACCGAAGATGGCGTTCCGTGAGCAACTCCTCGAATATAGAGCATCTTCGTAAGTTTTACCCATAGAGGCGCGATTGCCGGAACCCGTTCCGACAACCACCCTTTTGTACAAGTCTTGCCACCGTTGCATGTAATCCTTTGTACAAAGCCGGGCGCAGACCCCGTGCATCAGTAAAGCTCATGTGTTGCGCACAATTTGTCAATTTCATGCTTTCGTCATTATTATGCATGTATTATCGACATTTTGTGCAGCATCCACGCCGATGGCGATAACGAGCCACTAGGCTCCATAACTTTATTTTCTTCTTTCTTCTCAAAAGAGGGCAAGGTTCATCCACCCACAAGTTAACCGGGGAAGGAGAAGATAATGGTGTGGGCCACCAAGTGTCGCTCGAGGAAGTATCACCTTACCGGAAGCAAACAATGTAAAAGCTAAGTTGTTAAGTTTAAGCAATCAGTTTTTTAATTTTTAAGTTATCTTCCTCGAACGATAGTACTTTGTATGGAAAACCTGTGCGCGGAGGAACCAACTCGTAGCAAGCCGCACCCTTACTTTGTTTCGAGTCCGCTCAACAACTTAAGTGCGCTGTGACTAGTTGCGACAAGGTTGCTTGTCGGAGGCGGCATCGCCAAAGAGGCTCTTGACGTTCAAGACTCAAAGACTCATGCAAAGGTGCTCATACCGACAAGTTCCCTAAAAGCGTAGGGCACAAACATACAAGGGAAGAAATCAAGTAGAGGAAATAACATTGCATTCGATTGCCTAAGATAGAGTATATTACAAAATAACTTGTCGCAAATCTAATAAGATTGTTCTAACTATGGTCTGCAGCGACAAGGGAAAGATAAACTTGGCGGCCTAGTCCACGCGATCGCCATCGAGCCTCTTGACTTTGCTCACCCTGTCCACGATGGGCGCGACAAGGGCTTTGAGCGCTTCAACGTCAGCAGTTGGAGGCAGGGACTTGAGGACATTGGTGAAGTTGACGCCCGGATTGCGGAAGGCCACCTTCATCAGCACCTTCTGGAGGGCACCGGCGCAGACTTGGCGCGACTCCTCAGCTAGCTGCTTTGGGATCTCCTCCCAGAGCCGCTGGAGACCCGTCAACACGCCTTTGAAAAACAGGCTGAGCTTGGCGCTGGGTTGGAGGTTCTCGTCGGTGGAGTACCCAAGATCCACCATCCCCACTCCATCAGCTCATTGTGGATGGCGGCGGCAAGGTCCACAAGACCTTCCATCCGAAGCATTATGCTGTCTCTGAGATTATTCGGGCGGTCACAGCATTCGACAAAGACTCCTCGTTGGCTTTGATCTTCTCCAACAGGCCCGCTTCTCGATCCTTGGCGCCGTTCAGCGTCTCCGTCGGGGTGGTGGGCCAGCTCCAGATCCGCCTTGGAGTCCTTGGCGGCGTCAAGCTCTTTGATCTTCTCAGCGAAACGACCACGCAGCTCGCCGAGAGTGTAGGCGTCCTTCTCGCTCTCGTGCTTCAGCGCGGTGACCTCCTCGCCGCTCTTCTGGAGGGTGGCTTCCAGCTGGGTCACCTCGTCTCTAATTCCTTCTTGGCGGCCTCGGCTGGCAGCGGCAGCGTCCTTTGCCTCCTTGAGTGCTCCGCCAATTGATTGCTCACAGCAAGATCTTCCTCGTAGCTATCGAGGTTGATCTTCCGCTGCGCCACCACTTCTTCTTGCGCAGAGCTTCTCGCCGGCAAGCCTTGCTGCTCCTCGACCTCGGCCTTCTCCAAGATGAAGGCCGTGCGCTCCTCAGCAAGCTGCTCCCGTGCTTCTGCTATGTCCCAGAGAGTTTCCTTGTTGGCGCGCCGGAGGTCTTCTGCGCGCTTCTCCATGTCAGCTCCCGCCCTCGCGACGAGAGCTTCCCGCGACTCTAGCTTAGCTTGTCGGGTGCGGTAGAGCGACAGCAGCTTCTTCAGCAGCTGCTCCTCCTCAGACTCACCACTGCTGCTGCTTGGCGCGTTAACCAGCGACAGGCCAGCAGAGGCAAGCAGCTCCACGTCGAAGGTATCTCCCTCGACCGGCGCCCTGGAGCTCGGCGCCCATGGAAGCTTGATGAAGACACCTTCGCCTGCCTTCAGATAGGCGCCGGGCTGGGGCTCTTCGGAGTCGGGTGCGGCATCGGTGGCGGGGAGATCGGCGGTCGGTGCAGCGCCTGGCGCTCCTGCGGCCTCAGGGCCGTCAGTATGATCACCGGACCCCTCCCCAGCCTCTGCGTCGGCAGCCTTGGCGGCCTCCTCGCCGGCGGACCCATCGGCGCCGGCCTCCTCCTCCATGTTGGCGGTGTCGTCATTGTTGCCGCGAGCGTCCTCCTCGCCGGCAACCTCAGTCTCCATCGGCTCTCCGGCAGATGGATCTGATGATCAGAAAAAGAAAAGAACAAGTCAAGCAAATGTTCGAAGAGAAGAACAGAAGAAAAGAGAACCCAAGGGAGATTTTCAAACAAGAAGATTACCTGCAATGGGATCTGTTGCTGCGGTCTCCACCACCGGAGGGTCGTCGGCGCTGCCCCTTGTCAGAGAAGCTCCCCTTGTCGGAGAGGCCTCCCTTGCCGGAGAGCGCTCCCTTGGCGGAGAGTTCTCCCTTGGCGGGGTAGTTGAAGCAAGCAGAACTTCGGGAGTGACCTCCGGGGCCTCCTGATGAGGCTGCTCTGCTCCTGCACAATTCAACAAGCCAGAAATCAGTAAAGAAGGAGCACCCAAGCACACCTCACCGTAAGAAATGAGTCAAATACTTACGCTGGGGGCAGCTGGGGCTGCTCTGATGAAGGTTGCCGATCCGCAAGGGAGTCTCAGACGTGCCCCTGTCACCATTGTGGGAATCGTCTTCGACGACGACCACCGGAGTTTTGGCCCTTTCGACGCCTCTCGAGCCAGCGTCACCAAGAAGGAAAGAAGCTCAGAATGAAGCAAGTCGACACGAGACAAAAGCAGAAATTGAAGAATTACAAGTAGCAGCGACAAGAACTTACTCTTCCTCTTCTTCCTCGGGCTGAGAGCGGAGAAGTCAAATTCGCTCCGTGCGACGAAGCCGGAGGAGTAGGCTCCCTCGGACGCTTAGGCGGGTGCGGGGCCGTAGCTCGAAGGCCCCTCCCGTTCTTGTGGCGGCAGGAGGCGCCTCCAGCAACATTGCTTGCCGCGGTGGAGCACGCCGGGCGGCGAGGCGGTTGTTGGGCCGTCTGCTGCCCGCCACTTCTCCGGTCTTGCGGACGCTGTCTTCTTAGCAGGGCAAGCGGGCTCCTCCCGGCAAGCTGCTGACGCGGAGGGGAGGCCCCGCAGGCTCGTTCGGTCGGCGTCGGGCTCGGCCTGCTCCTCCTCACCGGGCGAGCTCTTCTCGGTCGGCAAGGCTTGCCGCCTCGGCTGTTTCCGCCTCCTCGACGGTGAACCCAAACACGCCGGCGGCGGCAGCTTCTGCCGCCTCCTCCAACTTTGTTGCGATGCGCGCCATCTCTTGCACGGTGGTGTCGCGGGTAAGCCGCTTCTGCTCGTCGGCATGGATCGACACTTCTTCCAAGTCATCGAAGAACTGCTGCACGACGTCGTCGGCGGGCTCCTGCCAAGTTGGAACATTCCATGGGAATCGCTGGCGGCATCATCGCTGGGATGCGGTCAGCGACGAGTTGTTGCACAAGGGCACGACTCCCTCGGCAACATGAACCACTCGGGTGATCTCGCATCGAGCTTGAACAACTCCCGCAGCATGGCATCCAGCTCCAAGACAGTAAAGTTCCAGTTGAGGCCCGGACGCAGCCTCATGATGTCCGCCGCGTTTTGGAATTCCCAAGCAGGCCTCCTCCTCTCCTGCAAGGGCGCAATGCAGCGGCGAAGGAAGTCCGCGCCAACAGCTCCTACGGTAAGCCCTGCTTGCCGGAGGCGCAAGATCCGGGTCACGGCAATCTTCAACTTGTCGTCCTCCGGCGCCAAGTTGCTCCAATCATTGCCGCGCACTATGGGAGTTTGGCGCAGGGCAGTGAAAGGCTGTGGCTCCTCCTCTATAATCTAGCACCAATCGGCTCTCCACTCCTCCCATTTGCTGCGCAGCTCTCCGTCAAGATATGCTTCCTTATTGCCGATCCCGAGACCCATGCAATCCCTCCGCAGCGGCTCTCCTCTCTCAACACGGGCATAAAGTAATGGCGGAAGAGTGCTACATTTGGGTGGACCCCGACAAAGTTCTCGCAGAGGTGTGCGAAAACGACCATGGTGAGGACGACGTTGGGGGTGAAATCAAGGAGGCGGAGGCCATATGTGTTCATGACATCGCAAAAGAATTCGGAAAAGGGCGGGCAGAGCCCGCAGTGGAAGAAAAGCGCGAAGAAAGGGTACCCGATGGAAACCTTCTCGGATGTGGCGGCGGAGATCACCCTCGTGCGCGGGTGCGCCCGCGTCTCCGTCGACCAGAAAAGGCAATACAGCACCCGCAGCTCCTTCCGGTCAAGCAGGGGATCGAAGAGGGCCCGCTCATTCCGCAGCGCCGCGAGCCGCTGCGCCTCGGCCGATTTCACGCCTTTCCCCTTGTCGGCTTTGAGCCATGGGGAGGTGGTGGAGCAGGTCGACGGTGTTGGTGGCGCCGGTGGCAATGGGGGGGGCGAGCGCTCTCTGAGGACTTGAGAAGAAGGGGGAGCGGCGGTGGTTTTTGATGTGACAAGAATGGCAAGTGGGCGCCCTGCCTGTTCCCCCCTGCTTATAAGGGGAGAGGGGACGGGCGTTCTTTTCCCATTTAAGAAAGCCCCATGATCTCTCCCACGACGCCACGTCCGAACGTGTCGTTAAGTGGGGGACGTGGGGTCCGGCGAATAATCGCAATCCAGGCCGCGTGCCAGCGACTGCTTTTTGGGCCTGCCCAACAGAGCTTACGCCGTGTATGGCCCAGTTCGGGGCTCTGCCGGTGTACTAGAGTAGGGGTACCCTAGTACCCCGAACTTCGTCACAGACAATCAGCAGCACTCAGCGCCGGGCTGGCTGGTGACCGCCAAGGTCTCGGCTGCCCTTTGGAGCCATTCAAGAACAAAGTAATCAAGGCCCCGGCAAGAGGAGCTTGCCGGGAAGGCCACTCAAGGCACGAAGGAAACAAGACCCCGACAAGAGGAGCTTGCCGGGAAGGCTTGGTGAGCGACAAGCTCCCGAACGCGACAAGGACCTTGCCGCGGCAAGGCGCTTTGCCGCAGCAGGTAACCTCTCTTCATCTCCGCTCCAGCTCATCCGCCAACGGTGTCGCCGTGGGGCTTCCCCGGACGCAGCGTGTCAATGGGCTGTGCAGCCAGCGGGAGCGACGATAAGCGGCGCTGACAAGCTACCATCGTGGCAAACGGAGGCGCACTTAACGGTCCTGTTGCCTTCGCTCAGTGTGCAGTACGGACATTTATGGCTCTTGTCCCTTGCCGTCGAGTTAGGTATAGATCACGTACACCGTGTAAAGCGGTGTACCAACCTCTGTTTTCCTATTCTACCCTTGTCTACTTGCCACCTGTGGTGACCCCTTGTGCCTATAAAAGGAGGCCCAAGTGCAACGTAGAAAGGGTTCGGTTCGGCTCCGGTTCAGTTCATTCGCCACATACGAGACTAGAGACACTCAGGCTAGGTTTTGTAGCTCTCGTTGCTCCCTAGCAAGAACACAATACAATCAACCAAGCAGCAGTAGGAGTGTTATCTCTCCGGAGAGCTCCGAAGCTGCGTAAATCTGCTCGTGTGCATCGCTTTGATCCGCTCTTTGTGCAATCTCCGCCCCCTCCGAACCACAAGGGACCCGGTCCCATAGGTGTTCGCGGGCCACGATCAGCTTCCCCGACAGGTTTCTTCTTAGTCGTTGCAAAGTCTTTTTCTATCACCCCCTTTTTCGACGCGAGTGTGTGGTCAATAGCTGAGGAGCCTAATTTTTCTCTCAAAGCCGCTAGAGTTTAGTTTGCTAAACTGGCCTAACGAGTAGCACTCCGCCTTCGGGATAGGAGGTTGAAGCCATAGGCTGACCCGCTTGAAGTCTTGAGATAGGATGTGTCATGTTAGAACACGACAGAAGCACTTTTTTTCTCTCTAAGACCAATTTTCGATTTGGCACAGAACACTTGATCTAGTTCGGACGACCAGTTTTTACTGAAGTTTTTGGTTTTCCAAGCCTATGGTAATTTTAAACAATTTGTGTGTTTCCAGCATAAGTCTCGCGGTGCAACGCCGGACACCTTTAGAGATTCGGCAAAAACATTTTCGGATATTGCTATACATGCATCGGTTTCGAATTGGGTCTTCGGTCAATAGTTGGGTTGCCTGGCCCTTGTGCTTGCCTCCTATGTTCCGCTTTGTTCGGCTAGGTGTGCAAAGGGAGAACCACTGCGATTGTGCTTCCAGCTCGCATGGTTAAGCACCTCAGTGGAGAAAGCCGAAAACTGACTGTCACAATAAACGTAAACTAGTCAGTGATCCGATGACTGTGTTAAACTATAATATCAATGGAGGTCACCCCATGTTAAACGATGGGCCGTTATTAACATTGGCTGAAGTGTTAACGACTTGACCTTGGTTGTTACCGAACACTGACCAGGGGCTAGTAGCTGGCCTCCCAACTTTAAGCTCCTAGAACTAAGTGAAAGTTATAAAGCCCGCATATCTGATTGCCTCGTTTCTGCTAACATAACCGCCTTCGGGCACCGAGACGTCGGCTAAGGGTTGTTTTGTTACTACGAAAACACCCTGTGTAGCATCTACAAGGGGATGGAAGCCGACGATGGGCCACTATCAACTGATAAACGGTCGCAACGAAGTCAAAATAAACATATCATCAGCATTTGTATTTAATACACGAGGGTTGCCTTCCATAATCATCGTTATAAAGCCATAAATATGTTGGAAATATGCCCTAGAGGCAATAATAAATTAGTTATTATTATTATATTTCCTTGTTCATGATAATCGTTTATTATCCATGCTATAATTGTATTGATAGGAAACTCAGATACATGTGTGGGTACATAGACAACACCATGTCCCTAGTAAGCCTCTAGTTGACTAGCTCGTTGATCAATAGATGGTTACGGTTTTCCTGACCATGGACATTGGATGTCGTTGATAACGGGATCACATCATTAGGAGAATGATGTGATGGACAAGACCGAATCCTAAGCCTAGCACAAAGATCGTAGTTCGTATGCTAAAGCTTTTCCAATGTCAAGTATCATTTCCTTATACCATGAGATTGTGCAACTCCGGGATACCGTAGAAATGCTTTGGGTGTACCAAACGTCACAACGTAACTGGGTGGCTATAAAGGTGCACTACAGGTATCTCCGAAAGTGCCTGTTGGGTTGGCACGAATCGAGACTGGGATTTGTCACTCCGTGTAACGGAGAGGTATCTCTGGGCCCACTCGGTAGGACATCATCATAATGTGCACAATGTGACCAAGGGGTTGATCACGGGATGATGTGTTACGGAATGAGTAAAGAGACTTGCCGGTAACGAGATTGAACAAGGTATCGGCATACCGACGATCGAATCTCGGGCAAGTACAATACCGCTAAACAAAGGGAATTGTATACGGGATTGATTGAGTCCTTGACATCGTGGTTCATCCGATGAGATCATCGTGGAACATGTGGGAGCCAACATGGGTATCCAGATACCGCTGTTGGTTATTGACCGGAGAACGTCTCGGTCATGTCTGCATGGTTCCCGAACCCGTAGGGTCTACACACTTAAGGTTCGATGACGCTAGGGTTATGAAGGAAGTTTTTATGTGGTTACCGAATGTTGTTCGGAGTCCCGGATGAGATCCTGGACATCACGAGGAGTTCCGGAATGGTCCGGAGGTAAAGATTTATATATGGGAAGTCCTGTTTTGGTCACCGGAAAAGTTTCAGGTTTTATCGGTAACGTACCGGGACCAACGGGAGGGTCCCGGGGGTCCACCAAGTGGGGCCACCGGCCCCGGAGGGCTGCATGGGCCAAGTGTGGGAGGGGACCAGCCCCAGGTGGGCTAGTGCGCCCCCCCACAAGGGCCCAAGGTGCCTAGGGTTGGGGGAGGGGGCGCACCCACCTAACTTGGGGGGCAAGTTTCCCCTCTCCCCCCCCCTTGGCCGCCACCCTAGATGGGATTGGGGCTGCCGCACCCCTTGGGGTGGAAACCCTAGAGGGGGCGCACCCCCTCCCTCTCCCCTATATATAGTTGAGTTCTTGAGGGCTGCCAACAGATGAGTTTCACCTCTCCCTGGTGCAGCCCTACCTCTGTCCCTCCTCCTCTCCCGCGGTGCTTGGCGAAGCCCTGCAGGATTGCCACGCTCCTCCATCACCACCACGCCGTTGTGCTGCTGCTGGATGGAGTCTTCCTCAACCTCTCCCTCTCTCCTTTCTGGATCAAGGCATGGGAGACGTCACCGGGTTGTACGTGTGTTGAACGCGGAGGTGCCGTCCGTTCGGCACTAGGATCTCCGGTGATTTGGATCACGACGAGTACGACTCCTTCAACCCCGTTCTCTTGAACGTTTCCTCTTAGCGATCTACAAGAGTATGTAGATGCACTCTCCTTCCCCTCGTTTCTGGTTTCTCCATAGATAGATCTTGGTGACACGTAGGAAATTTTTTGAATTTCTGCTACGTTCCCCAACAAAATATGCATCAATTTGACTTAAGATTTTGGCCAAGGTGGGTTGCCTGGCTCCTGTGCTTACCCCTACGTTCCCGATTGTTCGGCTAGGCGATAAATGGAGCACCTCTCTAATTGTTACTGCCGGGTCATCCGAGTTAGTACCTCAGACTGGGTGAAGCCAAAAGCTAGCAATCTTAAAGTATCACATTGGTCGGCAATGATGGAAGTGAAAATTTTGGTTCATTAATACCATAGAGTTTGGGAACTTTCCCTGAACTAAATCCTCAATATTTTTCTCCTGCATTGATCGGAGGCGAGGTTTCATGATCATGGTTGGCATGAAAACCCAAATGAAGGAACCGATAGCGGGATTATTTTCTTTGGAAGATGTTTCTTACGTTATAAAGTAATATAACATATCTCTCCGCGTACCTTTGTTTATAAAACCGTATGGCTGGATTGCCTTGTTTGTCCTAAATCTTTACCCTTGTCAAGGCTTTATAAAGTGGGACAAACACTCCCCGGCTACTGGCCGAGGAGGTTGAAGCCGATGGTCGGTCAACAAAGTTTTGTACAATACGGATTCGAGTATTAAAGATGTAGAGTACTTGGATACATAGAATCATTACACATAATTTGTGATTTTACTTCGGACATCGATCCTTAATTTGGCCACCCGTGCCCACATTAAGGCTCGGGGGCTACTGGGCTTCGTGCTTATCATTTACAAATATTAAAAGGGTACATTGATCCCCTGATCTGGTGTTGCCACCTGACTAGTGTCTCGGGGGCTACTGCATTGACAATCCAATGCAGAAAATTTAAAGTGCAATATAGTTTTCGAGGAGATTATTATCCTCAGGTTGGTCGACCGCACCAAACCTGAGTCTCGAGGACTTTGCACACCGCGTTTCTATTCGCAAGTATGATGTCGAGCTGGAATTGATCATCAGGCTGATTTTATGAATCGACCTGAGTCTCAGGGGCTACTAGGGTTAGCGGTTTGATTTCTTCCTTCAGGTGCATCCCGAATATTAGGCCAAAAAGCACCTTGAGGTCTACTGGCAATACATCTCGGCGGAGATTACATTGGACAATTTCTTAATTAAATTCATAAAAATCAGCCCATGGCCGAGGTGGTGCACCACCTCGGATACAGTCCGGCGTTGGTGCTCGACTACAATAGACACCCCGGAAGCAGTCCGGTATAAAGCTCGGACGCCAGTGGCTGGCTCTATGGAGGGCATTTCTGGCATTAAGCTCGGCTAAACTCCTTCGACTTTTTTGAGCCAAGGTGAGCTATGACACCTCGGATATAGTCCGACGTTGAAGCTCGGATACTCTCCGGCGTTGGAGTTTGGATTCAATCCAACGTTGGAGCTCGGATACAGTCCGGTGTTGGTGCTCGGCTGCAAAAGATACCTCAAATGCAGTCCAGCGTTGGAGCCCGGATGCAAGAGGACACCACCGCATGGGGACAACTTCAAACCCGAGGTGGGCATAAAAATAACAAGGCATTGATAAAGGCCGAAGACTTAAAGGGCTCCTTGGCTACCCGACGTGTAAACTCTTCAGATTTAGCTCGGCAATCCTCAAGATAGATGATGGGAAGATTTGTTGAACCAGTTTCAAGACCGATGACCGAAGACGAAGAGCAGTTAGGAAGAACCGAGGAGCGTCCCCAACTTGAAGACCGGTTCAGGGGGCTACTGACGGTGTCCTGGACTAGGGGGTACTCACCACGTCCTCTCCTGATCTCTTGGATTGGGCTGAGGACCCCCAGGGCCATTTACTCATGGGCCAGTTCGGACAGCTCCTGCCGCATACAAGGAAGACTCCACGAGACTTGGTGCCCAAGACAAGGACTCTTCTAAACCCTAGGCCTCCGGTGTCTTATATAAACCGAGGCCTGGCTAGTTAATAGACAATCTCATATTCATTACTACAATCTCGTGGTAGATACATGTACTCTGTACTACACCCATATGAAAACAATCAAAAGCAGCATGTAGGGTATTATCTCAGCAAGAGAGCCCGAAGCTGGGTAAAACCCCGTGTCCATGTTACCATCGCTCCAAGATGCCTAGCTTAGGACCCCTACTATGAGATACGCCAGATATTGAACTAACACTCGTCTCCTGTTACTTTCGACCTTAGACGCACAGTTTGGGACCCCCTACCCAAGATCCGCCGGTTTTGACACCGACACCCATTTTACCTTCTCTTCTCCTGTTGAATAAAATGTTTGCAGATTCCAGCTTAGTCCATGGCACTCTTGCACTATTATTATTTTCATATCATTCGGTCGTGCAAGTGAAAGGCAGTAATGACGATATCTGATGAACTGGCCGTGGCAAAGAGAAACTGGTATGAACTCGACTTGTCTTGTCTGTGTAAATATGTTTAACCTAGTGCCCATGATTCAGCCCGTTATGATTAAACATGTTTGCAATGACAATTAGAGATTATAGTTTCGCATGCCATGCATAAGCAGCTGGGAGTTAATAATTATTAATCTTGGATATCAACATAGCGTTAAAATAATTGTGATGTAGTATGATGATATGTATCCTCCTCTAAATGTTCGAGTGGCCTGACTTGGTACATGTTCATGCATGTAGTTGAATCAAAACCAACATAGCCTCTATAATGTTCATGTTCATGGTGTCAACCTAGAGTATTGCTGATAAGGATTATGAATTCTCGGTCGACCCAGAGTTAATTACTTTGGTTGAATTTGATCCTTTCCATGGTTATGAAACTAAAACTGTTGTGGCACATCTTACTAAACTGAATGACATAGCCACCCTTTTTACTCATGACAAGAAAACTCACTATTACTTTATTCTCAAATTATTTCCTTTCTCATTAAAGGGTGATGCTAAAGCTTGGTACAATACTCTTGCTCCTGGTTGTGTGCATAGTCCCCAGGATATGGTTTTATATCAATAATAAGAAATTTTGTAGCCAAGACTTGCCGGAGAGGGGCACCTGGGTGGGCAAACCCGCCAGGGTGCGCCCCCCTCTCCTGGCGCGCCCAGGTGTGTTGTACCCACCTGGTGGGCCCACTAACGACCCCCCTGATACTATAAAATCACATATTTCAAGAAAAAACCTGGGAGAAAGAATTATCGCGATCTACAAGATGGAGCCGCCGCCAAGCCTTGTTCTTCCTCGGGAGGGCAGATCTGGAGTCCGTTTGGGGCTCCAGAGAGGGGGGTCTTCATTCTTCGTCATCACCAACCCATCTCCATCGCCAATTCCATGATGCTCCCCACCAGGAATGAGTAATTCCTTCGTAGGCTCGCTGGTCGGTGAGGAGTTGGATGAGATTCATCATGTAATCGAGTTAGTTTTGTTAGGGCATGATCCCTAGTATCCACTATGTTCTTAGAGTGATGTTGCTATGCCTTTGCTATGCTTAATGCTTGTCACTTTGGGCCCGGGTGCCATGAAATCAGATCTGAACCGTTCATGAATTCATCATTATATCCATGTTTTAGATCCGATCTTGCAAGTTATAGTCACCTACTACGGTTATGATCCGACAACCCCGGAGTGACAACAACCGGGCCCACTCTCGGTGATGACCGTAGTTTGAGGAGTTCATGTATTCACTATGTGTTAATGCTTTGTTCCGGATCTTTATTAAAAGGAGGCCTTAATATCCCTTAGTTTCGAATATGGACCCCGCTGCCACGGGAGGGTAGGACAAAAGATGTCATGCAAGTTCTTTTAATAAAGCACGTATGACTATTCACTACAAAAAAAAGACACATCCGTGACATTTTGGGCCGAACGAATTTTTTTCCTGTCATGCTTATGACACTTCTATGAAGATAATTGTGACATAACCCGGTATCATCATAGATGTGGTAGAAGCGAGGGTGAGGAAAATATCGAGGGAGTTCTCGGTTACGGTGGGTGGTCGGGGGCCGAGCGATGCGCGTTTCTCTCGTACGTACACGCGTGTGTGTGAGGCGTTGCGGTCTAACTGAACCCGAGCGAGGCGTTGCGCTCTAACTGAACCCGAGCGATTGCACTACAGGCTACACGTTACTAAACCCGAGCGATCGATCCATCCCTTGTTGTTAACTGAACCCGATTGATTCCTTCGCTACTGCTGCTAACTGAAGCCGATCGATGCTGCCCCTTGATGAAGAGTGAGTGTTCTTGTGGGGTTTGGATGAACAGTTCCCGGTGGGGGGTTGGATGAACAGAACCCCATGGTAGTAGAGGCCATTGCCACTGGATGAACAGGACCCCGATCGATCGAGCCGGTGGATGAACAGGACCCCGTGGAGGGCTAGATGAACAGGACCCCGTGGAGGGCTGGTTGAACAGTAGCCGGTGGAGGGCTGGATGAACAGTAGCCCGTGGAGGGGTGGTTGAACAGGATCTCGTGGAGAGGGCTGGTTGAACAGTAGCTGGTGGAGGAGCGCAAGGTGGAGGTTGGATGAGCAGGAGTCGTGGATGAACAGTCGTAGGTGGAGGGTGGAGGAGGTTGACGATGGATGAACAGTAGCCTGTGGAGACAGTCGGCGGTGGATGAACAGTAGCCCATGGAGGCAGTCAACGATGGAGATGAACAGTATCCCGTGGAGTCCCATTTTGCGGTACGCCACACCCCTCCCGATGAACAGGACCAACGTTTCGACCGTAGCGCTCCAACACAAGTTTGTTTCCTCCGTTTTGCGGTATGCCACACCCCTCCCGATGAATAGGACCCCGTTTCGACCGTAGGAGGTTCGTTTCCTTCGTTTTGCGGTACGCCAGACCCCTCCCGATGAACAGGATCCCGTTTCGACCGTGACCGGTCGAACACAAGGCTGTTTCCTCCGTTATGCGGTACGCCATGCCTCGTTTCCATCGCCTGTTCCGTCCATGCCGGTTGGCTCCCGATGAACAGCACGCGTTACGTTGCCTCCCGATGAACACGACGCATTCCGTTGCGTCCCCATGAACACGACGATGACGCAGTTTCTCCATTCCGACCCAGCAACAACCATGTACACGAGCCCTGGCCGTACGTATGCGCGAGTAGGCGTTCGAGACCCCGCCCATATGTATGTACGTGGTCGTATTTACTTTCTTGCACCCTGGCCACTATATGTATGCGTACATGCTACGTGTGCGCCTCTACTAGGGCACGTGCCCTTCCTTACACGGCCATGGTTCATCGCTGCAGCCTGCAGACAGACCGATCGTATGTACGTACATGTTCGCGGCCAGAATGACAATGCTACGTACACTTCGACCAGGCGAGTCCCGACTGTCAGGCCTTCCTTGCGTGCGAAGATGTACCTGGTGGGTCCCAGCAGTCAGGGGGAAACGTTTTTTGTGAAATACGGTGGCCCGTCCAGTGGGTCCCTGCTGTCGGGTGGAGGAATCATTATTTTCCGCGTAATAAGGAGGCACTTCCTTGCAGCGGCCATGGACCCAGCTGTCAGCCTCTCCACGTACAGTACTCTTCCGATTGAAGTCGTTTGTTGACCGCGTTGACAATGCCATGCCGAGAGCAACAGGGCGGTGGACGACGGCGAGGCCTAGGAAGGGGACGACACGGAGCCGGGGAAGACGCGGCAGTGGATGCCCACGTGGAGGGGAGTATGTGGGTTGACTGCTTCGACTGCGGTGTGAGGTTTCCGTCGCCGGAGAATAAAATGAGGTGTGGGTGAGTACAGAGGGATGGCATGGCCAGTGGTGGCAGAACAGCCAGACACGGGAGGCAGGAGCCGGCTGCACGGCTGACGCTTGTTTGGGCAGTTGGAGCAAGAAGACCAGAGGTTGAAGAAGCACTATGACCGTTGGATGGACATCGTACGGTCACTGGAGCTAGAATCGTTCATGTTGACTAAGTTGACAAAGCCCTCCATCCCTGTCATCTTAGTAGGCCCATAAGTCAGCCTCCCACAATGGTGGGTCCCAGCTAGCAGGGGGAGTATACATTTTTTTGTGCGTAATAAGGAGGCACTTCCTTATGTGCGAAGATATAGCTGGTGGGTCTGAGCTGACATCGGGGGGAACGTTTTTTTAAGAAATACAGAGGCCCTTCCGGTGGGTCCCTGCTGTCAGGTGGAGGAATCATTATTTTGCGCGTAATAAGGAGGCATTTCCTTGTGTGGACCCCTACTGTCAGCATCTTCCGATGGCTGTTGTTTGTTGACCTCGCCGCGCCGAGAGCACAAATGCGGTGGACGAGGGCAAGGCCCAGGAAGGGAACGACCCGGAGCCGGTGAAGCCACCGCAGCGGATTGCTACGTCTTGAGCTTGCGTTGGTTTTCCTTGAAGAGGAAAGGGTGATGCAGCAAAGTAGCGTAAGTATTTCCCTCAGTTTTTTAGAACCAAGGTATCAATCTAGTAGGAGGCTCCTGAAAAGTCCCACGCACCTACACAAACAAACAAGAACCTTGCAACCAATGCAATAAAGGGGCTATCAATCCCTTCACCGTAAATTGCAAAAGTGAGATCTGATAGAGATAATATGATAAGATAAATACTTTTGGTATTTTTATGATATAGATTGGAAAAGTAAAAATGCAAATAAAAGTAGATGATAAACTTATATGATAAAAGATAGACCCCGAGGGCCAAAGGTTTCACTAGTGGCTTCTCTCAAGATAGCATAAGTATTACGGTGGGTGAAAAAATTACTGTCGAGCAATTGATAGAAAAGCGAATAATTATGAGATTATCTAGGCATGATCATGTATATAGGAATCACGTCCGTGACAAGTAGACCGACTCCTGCCTGCATCTACTACTATTACTCCACACATCGACCGACTCCTGCCTGCATCTAGAGTATTAAGTTCATAAAGAACAGAGTAACGCATTAAGAAAGATGACATGATGTAGAGGGATAAACTCATGCAATATGATATAAACCCCATCTTTTTATCCTCTATGGAAACAATACAATACGTGCCTTGCTGCCCCTGATGTCACTGGGAACGGACACCGCAAGATTGAACCCAAAGCTAAGCACTTCTCCAATTGCAAGAAAGATCAATCTAGTAGGCCAAACCAAACTGATAATTCGAAGAGACTTGCAAAGATAACTTAATCACACATAAAAGAATTCAGAGGAGATTCAAATATTTCTCATAGATAAACTTGATCATAAACCCACAATTCATCGGATCTCGACAAACACACCACAAAAAGAGTTACATCGAATAGATCTCCAAGAAGATCGAGGAGAACTTTGTATTGAGAATCAAAGAGAGAGAAGAAGCCATCTATCTAATAAGTATGGACCCGAAGGTCTGTGGTAAACTACTGACAACTCATCGGAGAGGCCTTGGAGATGATGTAGAGGCCCTCCATGGTCGATTCCCCCTCCGGCGGAGCGCCGGCGAAGGCTCCAAGATGGGATCTCGCGAATATAGAAGGTTGCGGCGGTGGAATTAGGTTTTCGTTGTGCTCCTCAATGGTTTCAGGGTACATGGGTATATATAGGAGGAAGAAGTAGGTCGGTGGACGCTCGAGGGGCCCACGAGGGTGGGGGCGCGCCCAGCCCTAGGGGGCACGCCGGGCACCCTGGTGGCCGCCTCCTCTGTTGCCCGAGTCCACTCCAAGTCACCGGGTTTGTATTTATTCCAAAAAGATCGCTCTCGAAGGTTTCATCCCGTTTAGACTCCGTTTGATATTCCTTTTCTTCGAAACACTGAATAGGCACAAAAACCAGCAATTCGGGCTGGGCCTCCGGTTAGTAGGTTAGTCCCAAAAATGATGTAAAAGTGTAAAGTAAAGCCCATAAACATCCAAAACGGGTAATATTATAGCATGGAACAATCAAAAAATTAGATACGTTGGAGACGTATCAAGCATCCCCAAGCTTAATTCCTGCTCGTCCTCGAGTAGGTAAATGATAAAAATAGAATTTTTGATGTGGAATGCTACCTAGCATAATTCTCAATGTAATTTTCTTTATTGTGGCATGAATGTTTAGATCCAAATGATTCAAAATAAAAGTTCATATTGACATAAGAAATAGTAATACTTCAAGCATACTAACTAAGCAATCATGTCTTCTCAAAATAGCATGGCTAAAGAAAGTTATCCCTACAAAATCATATAGTCTGGCTATTGCTCTATCTTCATCATACAAAGTATTTAATCATGCACAACCTCGATGACAAGCCAAGCAATTGTTTCATACTTTAGTAATTTCAAACTTTTTCAACCTTCTCGCAATACATGAGCTTTAGCCATGGACATAGTACTATATGTGGAATAGAATGGTGGTTGTGGAGAAGACAAAAAGGAAGAAGATAGTCTCACATCAACTAGGCGTATCGACGGGTTATGGAGATGCCCATTAATAGATATCAATGTGAGTGAGTAGGGATTGTCATGCAACGGATGCACTAGAGCTATAAATGTATGAAAGCTCAACAAAAGAAACTAAGTGGGTGTGCATCCAACTCGCTTGCTCATGAAGACCTAGGGCATTTTGAGGAAGCCCATCATTGGAATATACAAGCAAAGTTCTATAATGAAAAATTCCCACTAGTATATGAAAGTGAAAACATAGGAGACTCTCTATCATGAAGATCATAGTGCTACTTTGAAGCACAAGTGTGGTAAAAAGGATAGTAGCATTGTCCCTTCTCTCTTTTTCTCTCATTTTTTTATTTTGCCTTTCTCTCTTTTTTTGGCCTTTCTCTTTTTTATATATATAAAGTCCGAAGTCTCATCCCGACTTGTGGGGGAATCATAGTCTCCATCATCCTTTCCTCACTGGGACAATGCTCTAATAATGAAGATCATCACACTTTTATTTACTTACAACTCAAGATTACAACTCGATACTTAGAACAAGATATGACTCTATATGAATGCCTCCGGCGGTGTACCGGGATATGCAATGAATCAAGAGTGACAAGTATGAAAATTATTAAGGTTGCCTTGCCACAAATACGATGTCAACTACATGATCATGCAAAGAGCAATATGACAATGATGATGCGTGTCATATAAACGGAACGGTGGAAAGTTGCATGGCAATATATCTCGGAATGGCTATGGAAATGCCATAATAGGTAGGTATGGTGGCTGTTTTGAGGAAGGTATATGGTGGGTGTATGGTACCGACGAAAGTTGCGCGGCACAAGAGAGGCTAGCAATGGTGGAAGGGTGAGAGTGTGTATAATCCATGGACTCAACATTAGTCATAAAGAACTCATATACTTATTGCAAAAATCTACAATCCTTTGAAAACAAAGTACTACGTGCATGCTCCTAGGGGGATAGATTGGTAGGAAAAGACCATCGCTCGTCCCCGACCGCCACTCATAGGGAAGACAATCAATAAATAAAATTGTGCTCCAACTTCATCACAAAGCGGTTCACCATACGTGCATGCTACGGGAATCACAAACTTCAACACAAGTATTCTTTAAATTCATAATCACCCAACTAGCATGACTATAATATCACCACCTATATATATCTCAAAACAATTATCTAGTATCAAATTGATCATAGCATCCAATTCACTTTCTATGATAGTTTTTATTATACCCAACTTGGATGCCCATCATTCTAGGACCAATTTTATAACCATAGAAAATACCATGCTGTTCTAAAAGACTCTCAAAATAATAAAAGTGAAGCATGAGAGATCAACAATTTCTTCAAAATTAAGCCACCGCCGTGCTCTAAAAGATATAAGTGAAGCACTAGAGCAAAAATTATCTAGCTCAAAAGATGTAAGTGAAGCACATAGAGTATTCTAATAAATTCTAATCAAGTGGGATTCTCCCAAAAGGTATGTACAGCAAGGATGATTGTGGTAATATAAAAAGCAAAGACTAATATCATACAAGACGCTCCAAGCAAAACACATATCATGTGGCGAATAAAAATATAGCTCCAAGTAAAGTTACCGATAGACGAAGATGAAAGAGGGGATGCCTTCTGGGGCATACCCAAGCTTAGGCTTTTGGTTATCCTTGAATATCTTGGGGTGCCATGGGCATCCCCAAGCTTAGTCTCTTGCCACTCCTTATTTCATAGTCCATCAAATCTTTACCCAAAACTTGAAAACTTCACAACACAAAACTCAACAGGAAATCTCATAAGCTCCGTTAGTGAAAGAAAGAAAAACCACCACATAAGGTACTGTAATGAACTCATTCTTTATTTATATTGGTGTTAAACCTACTGTATTCAAACTTCTCTATGGTTCATACCCACCGATACTAGCCATAGATGCATCAAAATAAGCAAACAACACACGAAAAACAGAATCTGTCAAAAACAGAACAGTCTGTAGCAATCTGTAACTCTCGTATACTTATGGAACTCTAAATATCCTACCCAAAATAGTAAGTCTTGGGCAATTTGTCTATTGATCTACATCAAAAAGAATAAACACAAAATCACGTTTCTGTGAATTACTAAAATTATTTTTGTATGTGCAAAGTTTCTGTTTGTCAGCAGAATGAAATTTACTATCACCGTAGGTTATCCTATAGGTTCTACTTGGCACAAACACTAATTAAAACATGAAAACACATCTAAACAGAAGCTAAATGAAATATTTATTACTAAACATAAGCAAAAAAACAAAAAAAATTGGGTTGCCTCCCAACAAGCACTATTTTTTAACGCCCCAAGCAAGGCATAAAAGCGAGGATAGATCTATGTATTGCCATATTTGATTTTTACTTTCTTAGCGGAATCATGCTCGAATCCGGGAGGTTCTTTATGTTTCCCTTCATATTCAGAAATTTTTGGATCTAAAGCATCCAACTGCTTATTTCAAAGGGTAATCAACATATTCATGCGGTGAACATGTCCACTAATACTCTTGAGAGGTTCAAGAGACTTTTGTAAAAAATTGTTACTTCGCAAATCTTTCCAAAAACTTGTGCCTCTACTTGGGTAGGTTCGCCCCCCTTTTTGAGATAGTGTTCCCACTATTCCCTCTATAATTCCATGCACAATATTGGGGTCAATTTCGATAAAATTACCCTTGGCAATACAATCCAAGAGTTGTCTATGGGACATATCTAGTCGAACATAAAAATTACGAAGTTAAATCTTAAAATTCACCTCTAAGGTGCAGTTACGATAAGATTCTATCATCCTATACCAAGCATCTTTTAAGTTTTCTCCTTGTCATTGCTTGAAGTGAAGAACTTCAAACTCAGGAGACAAAGGAGCGGACAAAGGACTAGCCATAACAACGAGATAAATGATTTAACACACGAGAACACAAAGGCAAGCGAAAGAGAGAGGATATTGGGCAAGAGAGGGCGAATAAGACGGCAAGGGTGAAGTGGAGGAGAGGAAAACGAGAGGCAAATGACAAATAATGTGGTGCGAGGGAGATGAGTTTGTGATGGGTACTTGGTATGTCTTGACTTGAGCGAAGACCTCCCCGGCAACGACGCTAGAAATCCTTCTTGCTACGTCTTGAGCTTGCGTTGGTTTTCCTTGAAGAGGAAAGGGTGATGAAGCAAAGTAGCGTAAGTATTTCCCTCAGTTTTTGAGAACCAAGGTATCAATCCAGTAGGAGGCTCCTCAAAAGTCCCACGCACCTACACAAACAAACAAGAACCTCGCAACCAACGCAATAAAGGGGTTGTCAATCCCTTCACGATAAATTGCAATAGTGAGATCTGATAGAGATAATATGATAAGATAAATATTTTTGGTATTTTATGATATAGATTGGAAGAGTAAAGATGCAAATAAAAGTAGATGGTAAACTTATATGATAAAAGATAGACCCGGGGGCCATAGGTTTCACTAGTGGCTTCTCTCAAGATAGCATAAGTATTACGGTGGGTGAACAAATTACTGTCGAGCAATTGATAGAAAAGCGAATAATTATGAGATTATCTAGGCATGATCATGTATATAGGCATCACGTCCGTGACAAGTAGACCGACTCCTGCCTGCATCTACTACTATTACTCCACACATCGACCAACTCTTGCCTGCATCTAGATTATTAAGTTCATAAAGAATAGAGTAACGCATTAAGAAAGATGACATGATGTAGAGGGATAAACTCATGCAATATGATATAAACCCCATCTTTTTATCCTCGATGGCAACAATACAATCGTGCCTTGTTGCCCTAGCATCCTTGGGAAAGGACACCGCAAGATTGAACCCAAAGCTAAGCACTTTTCCCATTGCAAGAAAGATCAATCTAGTAGGACAAACCAAACTGATAATTCGAAGAGACTTGCAAATATAACTTAATCACTCATAAAAGAATTCAGAGGAGATTCAAATATTTCTCATAGATAAACTTGATCATAAACCCACAATTCATCGGATCTCGACAAACACAACGCAAAAAGAGTTACATCGAATAGATCTCCAAGAAGATCGAGGAGAACTTTGCATTGAGAATCAAAGAGAGAGAAGAAGCCATCTAGCTAATAACTATGCACCCGAAGGTCTGTGGTAAACTACTCACAACTCATCGGAGAGGCCTTGGAGATGATGTAGAGGCCCTCCATGGTCGATTCCCCCTCCGACGGAGCGCCGACGAAGGCTCCAAGATGGGATCTTGCGGATACAGAAGGTTGCGGTGGTGAAATTAGGTTTTTGTGGTGCTCCTCGATGGTTAAAGGGTACGTGGGTATATATAGGAGGAAGAAGTAGGTCGGTGGACGCTCGAGGGGCCCACGAGGGTGGGGGGCGCGCCCACCCCTAGGGGGCATGCCGGGCACCCTCGTGGCCACCTCCTCTGTTGCTTGACGTCCAGTCCAAGTCCCCAGGTTTATATTTGTTCCAAAAAGATCGCTCCCGAAGGTCTTATCCTGTTTGGACTCCGTTTGATATTCCTTTTCTTTGAAACACAGAAATAGGCAAAAAAACAGCAATTCGGGTTGGGCCTCCGATTAGTAGGTTAGTCCCAAAAATGATATAAAAGTGTAAAGTAAAGCCCATAAACATCCAAAACGGGTAATATAATAGCATGGAACAATAAAAAATTATAGATACGTTGGAGACGTATCACGGATCCCCATGTTGAGGGGTGCACAAGCGCTAACTGGTCGGCTGCAGGGTGAGGGTGACGTCGCCAGAAAATAACAGGATGTGCGGGTGGGTAGAGAGATGGCCTGGCGGCAGCACAGTCAGCCACGGGAGGAGGGAGTAGGCCATCCCGCCGGCGCTGGTTTGGGCGGCTGGAGCAGGAAGATCAGAGATTGAAGAAGCACGGCGGCGGTTGGATGGGCATCCAACAGTCACTACTCTGTGTTCACTAAGTTGACAAAGCCTTGCGTACGCGTAAAAAAATTAGGACAGCGTCATCGTCAACCTAGTAGGCCCAGAAGTCAGCCTCCAAATCTGTGGAAAACAACATACATCCCATTAGCCATTATTTTCAATAATTTACAGCCCATTTGCTAATTCTTAAGGATATTTGAAGCCCGTATTCTTTTTATTAGCATTACAAAACATATATTCAGGGCACTGCTAAAAACTTTAATGAAAATTTTCATATTTCGGTGGGGTCCGAACTCTTTTAATCATGAAATTTCGAGTCATGTTAAAAATATTTTAAAAAAAATTATATCAAAATAAAATTCAAAAAACAATTCTCTGCAAAAAAAATGAAATTTAAAATCTTAACTAGCAAGATGCCCGTGCGTTGCACGGAACATGAAGATGCATTTGTATGAGTAGTTTATCTTATGGGAGAAAAGACAATCTTTTAATGTAATTGCCAGTTGGCTTTGGTTTTTATAAGAGTAGAGAGTAGAGAAATCCAGAAAAAATGATATTTTAATGTAATTGCCGGTTGGCTTTGGTTTAAAAATTTACAGCCCATTTCTTACAACTTATAGCCCATTTTCTGGGGAAGCCCATTTCTTACTACTTTACATCCCTCCCTCCTCGTCTTGAATGATTTGCTACCCATCAGGGCTGAGAAAAACAAGTAGGCCTCGGTTTTGGTGTTCTCCAAGAAAAGAACTGGGCTAGCCATTTTCAGAAAGAAAAAAGATATCAACTGGGCTCGTCATGTGCTTAAATAAAAGTGTAAGCGTGGGCTAGATGGGCCACAGCCTCCGCACAGCGCGCAGTTCAGCTCCGTCTGTGAAACTAAAAAAACAACTGGGCGAGCTGCTGGGTCCCTGGTGTTATCCGCTCGTTGTGTAATTTTAACAAATCCGCCGCCGCACCGGCCTATGCATCGCCGGTGTGAGATGAGACGTCGATGACTTGTCCTGGCGACATGCCGCCGTTGGTGGAGTCCGTGTCCCCCTTGCTGAAGTCGACCGTGTCCTCGTCCTCTTCCTCGGAACCACCCTCAAGGTTGTAGTACTCGTAGTAGTGGTTGTACCAGAGCTCAGATTGGTACTCCACCGCCGAATCCTCGACGGACAGACTCTTCTCTACCTCGACCTCGGCCACGCGCAACTCCTCCTCCCAGCGCTCCTCGATCTCCGCCGCCTCCTGCATCTCCAGCTCCTGCTTGGCGACCTCATGAGGAAGCAGGTGCTCCACGGCCACCGCCGCCTTTTCAGATGTGGGTTGCATGCTGGAGTCTGAGGTGGCCTGGAATATCTTGGCATGTCCATCCTCGATCTTGGCGTGGATGGCCTCGACCCAGGCCAGGGCGACATCGGTGGCACGGACGGCAGCTCGAGCGCTCTCGGTGTTCGCAGCCACCGTCGCAGCAGCAGCTGCAGCCGTCTCGGCTGCCGCAGACGCCTTCTTGGCGGAAGCGGCCGTGCTCAATACGGATGCGGAGGCACTCTCGGCGTATGCGGCGGCGCTCGGCGGGGCCGCGACCATCGAAGGGGCTTCACGAAGCGTTTCCACGGTGTCATCTTTGCAAGAAGGGGGTGCGGGAATGGGGATTGGGATTCGTGGATTCGGGGGTTGCTGGCACTGGAGCAGATGAGTCGGCGAAGCTTAAGGAGGGAGACTTAAATAGACCCAGATATTTTCATCGCAAACGGTTCGTAGAAAACAATTGTGTGTGATTTGGAGTAAAGTGGCAACGGATGGTGTTTTAAATGAACGAGAAATTTTGTAGTACTAATACAACTATCATGTCAAATTTTGGAAAATTTCAGGGGTCATTTGACCTTTTAAGGCATTTAAGTGATTTTCTTGCAGTGAGGAATTAGGAGGAAGTATTTTTTTGGCTTGTAATAACGTGGCACCTGCTTGCGTAATGCAATGACCCTGGTGGGTCCCTACTGTTAGCCTCTCCACGTACAGTCATCTCCTGATTCCTCTTGTTGTTGACCATGTTGACAACGCCAGACGGAGGCGGGCACAGCGAGCGAACCAAGGCGGAGAACGACGACGAGGCCTCGGACAGGAAGGAACAACAGCCATGGAAGATGTGGCAGTGTAATGGCAGGTGGAGGGGCGTACGAGGGCAACAACATGCAACTCAAGCTTACAAATGGTACAAAAAGCCCAAGGATTAATTGTTCATCAAATTTTTAGACAAAACCCAGATTGAACATGGCAGTAACATCTAACCCAACCACTCTTTTTCGAAGTCACAAACAAATGGATCGGCCTAATCCATAAAATCAACATCATGTGCATAAACATTTATTGCACGATGACTACAACTTGTTGTAAATAGAAGCCGAGCACGTTTAGAAGCCCATTTGTCCACCTGAAACTTCTTTTTTGTGCTCTTCAACGTGTACGTCCGTGAGAAATCTCTTGCGGTAAAACTTAAGCCTCAGGAACAATAGTAACCTCGCATTCAACAGGAAGAATGTGACAAAGCTTCTGTTTGCCTGGTTGGATGCATATCCTTCCATCGTTATTGTCCTCAAACGAATGTCATGAGAACTCAGAAAATCCTGGTGCTTATTACGCCACCAATTGGTTATATGTTTTTGTCCATGTGCTTGCGGTACCTAAGTAGACATGAAGATTTGAAAACAGTTAAGGTCTGAAAAAAGAGTATGTCAAAAGAGCAACAACTGAACGGTTAATTCTAGTACAATACAGTCTTTCAATGTGCATGAAATCATCACCTCCATATATAAATTCTCCATAGACCGAAAGCATCGTAGCAAGCCAATAATTATGTTCAGATCATAACTATACATTCTGATATAGTTAATCTTGACAGAATCCAGCAGCATTGATAGGCTATCCATGGACGAACTCTTCATTGAGCATATAACATAATATTAGTACCCAAAGTGTACTCCAAGATGATATAAAACTTATGCGCACAAATGAAAAGTGCAGCTTATGATTACAAATGTGTAGATGATAATATACGGCACCTGAAAAGGTGAGGAGCCAAACACCGACTTCTTATGATCATTAAACGGATCACGAATTATACCCAAGGTCTCTAGTTTGGGTGCAGAGACGACAGTTATTTGCGAAGGTTTATAGCAATTATCAAGGAGCAACCTTTCAAGTGAAGGGGCATCTTCGATGATGAGTTGGTGTCCTTCAAAACAAATTTCAATGCTTTTAAGGTGAGGTGACTTTATTTCAAGACAACTGATAGGGATTTCTATTCCCAAAACAATCAGCAAGCGCTCCACGACAGGGCAACTGGAGTGGATGATGGTGTGCACTGAGGCGTCTGACAGATAAACCACCATAAGCAAAAGTTTTTTTAGCAGTGGGAGTCGAAGCATTTGTGCCAGATCATCTGGTAGATGGCACCAGGCGAAGGTGGTGGTGTGGAGAGAGGAGGAAAACCGTGATATGGACAATGATGGTGTGGCCACGAATTCTTGGTATGTTCGTGGTATGAAACTTTTGTGGTAATGGTAAAACTCAAACTGCTGGAGTTTTCCGAATTCAGGGGATGTCAGCCAAGCGTCCACCATGCCGGGTATGGACAGCAGGTAGCGTGTCGGGATGTAGAGGCGTTGAATGGGGCCCTGCTAGTGAGAGGATAAGATGGCTCTGAGGAGATCAAATTCAGGAAGGACAAATACTTGACGACAGTCGAGATTGAGGGGCGCGGTGCGCCATAGAGAGCGCCACCGAGTTGAGAGGACTTGTGTGCGGCAGCAATCCTTGGTGGGGAGAAGCGATATGATCTCCTCAAGGATGACGTCCGGGAGATCACTGACACGGTCCACCGGAGATTCTACCGGTTCCTCAGATCCGAGTGGGAGGGGGCTCGCTACTTCTCCCCACGATGCCGGGTGCGGGATCTACAACCGGCGTCGCCGCTGGCGGGAGCCTCATCTTCTTGGCGCTGGGGCCAGCCAACTCCATTTTCCTTGTGGGCGTCGCACCGAGCTCATGGGTTTGAGCAGAGTAGCCAGAGACGAGCCTAGTGGCAGTGCGAGTGGGGAAGAAGGAGGGCTGGGGTTTTTTGTGGGAGTGGAAGAAGAGGAGGAGGCGTTTTTTGTACAAGTGAGGAAGAAGGTGAGGTTTTTTTTTGGAAGAGTGGGGAAGATGGGGAGCGTGGGGAATTGGGGCGAGAGGGAAGCGTAAGTGGAAGCAAGGAGGAAGGAGGGTTTTCCCGGGATCGCCCCCTCTTCAAGAAATATGGGCTTCTCCTCGCAAAAAACAAAAACAAATGGGCTTTAAGATGGATAAGCTTTTGTATCGGCCTAGTCGGCTGCACGTGTTTCGTACTGGAGGGCCTTGTGCTAGAGGCAGCCCGAGACACTCTCCAGCTTACCCCATTCAAAAGAAAAAAAAGAGACGCCTCCAGCTTATGTCTACTCATCGGTAACCTTTTTCAACTTGGCATCCACCAAATTAGAGGATGCGGTACTGGATGCAGACACTCACACTGGTCGCATAGCGCGGCAAAGTGAGGTGTCAAATAACAGGCCTACAATATACTTACTAGATTGTGAAGGTTCACAGGTTAGTCAACATTTACATTAAACTAAGCTTTAGAAGATACGGTATGCATACTAACATTCAGAAGAACAAAAGTTCAGCATTTTTATGCATCTCAATGATTCACCATACTATAACCAATACAAAGCTATGAGAAGGTGTGCAGATAGAGAAAATTGGTCGATGCATCTCTGAGCAAAGGGCCTCCCTGCGCATGCATTAATTTCCTGGGCATGCTTGTTTCTTCTCAATGTTGCGAGCACTTTGAGCATGTTAGCAACTCCATAGCTAGCTAGATGCCTCATCTTGCAATTGATGCTGACACATTTGCAGCAAACACATGAGGCAATAGAGATGACTCAACATGAGACCATATTGTGCAGTTCCCCTGAAATCATCTTCATTGTCCTGAATCTGAAAAGATAGGAAAACAGTAGCTATACTCAAACGGTGTTGCAAAATAGTAGCACATATCAATAGCTCGGCATGACAAAACATGATCATCTAGACGAATGGGATACTGACCTACTTGAGGAATATTATATAATTTCATAAGTCCTTGGTTGATTTCCACCTTCGGCTGCACTTCTTGTTTACTACTCCACACATGACAGGATCGTTTCGCACTGCAATCAGCAAGTCAACGTATGAATAAGCTTATTTCATCTTGCGGTGGTGATTGTACCTAGTTACAAATGTAGGAATACCTGGAGCACCATGAGGTTAGCTGACAACAGGTAGATGCAGCCATATAAGTTATGTGTTGGGCTATCAAAATTGAGGTTTGTATCCCTTCCCGTTATGAATTCTTCTTGAAGTTGGTAGAATGTGACAGCTTGTACTTTGCATCAAACTTGCCTTTCCCCTGAGATTTGTTCTTGTTGTTTTGGGGCTGGTTGGGCTATAAGTTCTTCTCGTGTACCATGTGGCACTAGAAGCTCCCTCAGCGACCCAAGCACGTGTGTATTTTGCTCTCTCCTTCTCTTCAAAATGAAGAGTGCTAATGAGATCCGAAACGGAAAACCCATGTCTCTTGTTTTTCAGAGAAGTAGCAAAATCGTTCCACGAAGGTGGAAGCTTGGCAATGATGGTCCCAGCAACAAATTTGTCCGGCAACACACACTTGAAGTACTCAAGTTCCTTAGCGAGTATTCAGATCTCATGAGTCTGCTGAACAACAAAGCGCTCATCAGTCATCTTGTAGTCACAGAATTGCTCCATGACGTACAACTCGTTGCCAGCGCCCGAGGCCCCAAACGTGGCCTCGAGCGCAGCCCATGTGTCTTTGCCGCTGTCAAATGACATATATGAATCCACAATGGAATCGTCAATAACACTCAGCAGGGCGGCTTTGAAGAGGGTATCCATGTTCTCAAAAGCTTCCTACTGTGTAGGATTAAGATCGCCGTAAGGCTTACCCTTAGTGGCGTCATAGCAGTACATGATGTGAAACCAATATACCGCTCTTGTGCGCCACCTTTTATATTGCACCCCCTTAAAAGTAGGCGGCTTTGAAAGCGCAGCAAAACCACTCGGAGTAAATTGCCTATAATCAAGCTTTTGGATTGGATTGTTGAATATGTGAGCAATTTACTATGAGATGTAATCTGAATCAACAGTAAATAGATCATGACGACAATTGCAAAGATCAAAGTAATGATGTAGACTAAACCAGGAGGACATAATCGCATACTGTACAGCGGGAGCAGAACCGTTGTGGTTGATGTTGTCACTCATGTCGTTGATGAAGAGGTTACTGAGGTCGGGGAAGAAGGCTGTCGTTGAGGAAGTCGTCGCTGGCAGCAGTCACATGAGTGTGCTCCCCAGACACCTAATCGCCCCTCTCCCGTACAGGATCATGAAAGGTGGGGTTCGGGGGAATGCTGTCCCTTCTCGTGGTGCACGCCAGAAGGAGGGATGGAGAAGAATTGTGTGACGATGCTAAGATCTGGAATGGTGCCAAACCATATGATACAGCGGCGGCTAGGGTAGAGCCTGTCAGGTCGGTCGTGCGAGTAAGACCAAGTAGTACATAATTGTGGGCCTTTGGCCCAAACCCCACGTCCAAGTCAATAATAGCCCCACTATCCAAAAGAATCAGAAACGGCTGAGTAATTAAGGCGTCCGTTAATTATTAATTAATGACTTAATAAATTTTCTGACTCACACCACACTTAGAGCATGGTTAATAGTATAGCCAACATCCGGCTATATGAAGTTGACACATCATCTAGAACTAACCTAATATGTAGCCTGCTTACAATAGTTAGTCCCTTTAGTATAATACTATATCATTAATAATGGACCCACCTTTTGTCTCACAAAGTATGTGTAGTCTGAAATGTCGGGCATGCAGCGGGCGATGCCCTCGGTCGGTGTGCCGCTTCAACGGCGAAAGCGGTGAGGGGTCGCGTCGCCCTGACTTGCCATCAATGAGGAGCGACGGGCTCAGCTGGTGCCGGGGGGAAGGTTCCGATTTTTGATTCAGTTGTTGTGTTGCTACCGTCCAATATTCGCGTGTGGTTGTTTCTAGAATAAAAAAAGGAGATACTCCTACTTATGTTACTCCCACTATGGCTAGCCTTGCACTTGGCTCTTCGCCTTTTCCAGAAGTCAAACAATAATGGTGGTACTACAGTAGTACTTCTGGCAATGTGTAACATCCCAAAATTCTAAATTTTGGAATGTTATAAAAAAAATAGATAGATTTGATTGATTGTTTGATTGATTGACTGAAAGTGAGTGAATTCGAAACTTTTTGAAAGTTAAATGAGAGGGAATAAAAGGACTTTCCCAAACTTTCATTTTTGCTTTTATGATCTCCGTGAATTCAAATTCTTTTCACCACAAAAACCTGGAGAGAAGATGACATGACTTCTTCCATTTATTTAAATGACAAGGGGTGTTGAAAATATTTGAATTTCATTTGAGAATATTTCCAATTCTGAAACTTTATGCAACTTAATGATTTTCACGAGCGAAGATAAAATGACTTCTTCAAAACATATGAAATATGAGTTGGGAGTTTCAAAGAAATAAATTCAAAGTCCTTTGGATTATTTTCAATTGGAGTTATTTGAGTTTTATTCAAATTATTTTTCTCTAAAAATAAAATATCCCTTTCTTTTCTTCCCTGGCACCCAGCATAAGTTATAGGGCGCCCTGAGGAAAAATATGGTAACATGATTCCATACATCAGAAAATTGGAGAGAAATTAATTTGAAATCATTTTGGTATTTTTAAAATGATTTTCAATGGATTTTATTAGGGCAGTAGCACTGTTTGTTTTATTTGAATTTTCGTGTATTTTATTTGAAGCTAGAATAAAGTTCATCATGTAGGAAATCTTTTTCTGAAAATTTTGATATATTATATGTCTATATAGTATATTTATTTATTAGGTTTTATTATTTTTATTTGTCTCTGTTAAAAAAAATTTAAAAAAAAAATAAAAAAAAATAAAAGGAGCGCAGCGCCATGGGCAAAAGGCCCAAGCCGCCATAGCCGCCGGCCGGCCACAAGGCCAACGCCCACGCGCGCACGCACCAAGGGAGGCAGGAAGCCGCTCCTTTTCCCAAGTCCTAGTAGGACTCTTTTCCTACTTCGTTTATTCTGTATCTATTCCTAGATCTATTTCCTAGGATTCCTAATCCTAATCTATTTCTTGCCCCCTACCCCAAGCAAAATCCTCCCCTCCCCAATATAAATACCCAAGCACCCCCCCTCCAACACATCAAATCAACTCTCCTCTCCTCTCCTCTCCTCTCCTCCACAGCAGCAGCAGCAGCAGCAGTGCCATAGCCACCCACCCACGACCCTCGCCGCCGCCCCTCACCAGCGCCGCCGCCGCCGCCGCCGCCGCCGCCACCGCCGGAGCCCTCGCCTCTTGAGGTACTAGCCCAGCCAGTAACGCTTTCTAGATCGGTTTCCGTTCCGTTTTCTAGATCGGTTTTTCGTTTGGTTTCCTTTCGAAACCCTAGATCGGTTTTCTCGCGGTTTTTCTTTCCGGTTTTGTTTAGCGGCGTTAAGCTCGATAGATTTTTCTTTTATTTTAATTTCCGTCATGGACCTATCCGTAGTCCCTAATCTTCAAGCGGCTATAACTTTTTACTCGTAAGTTGGAATCCAACGAAACCAACGCCCACTTCTTCGTTATGATCTCCTCTATCCAGTAATACAACTCAAACATGTTTTTGAAAGTTTTAAAATTTGAATTCAAACAGATTTGTATTTGAACTTCGTTTGATCATAACTTGAGTTTCAGAACTCCGATTTAGTTGATTCTTTTGCTAATCGAAGCTCTTGACCTAAACTTTCTGATAAGGCCAAATTCACATAATTTTGGTACTGTTAGAAATTGTTTTATGCTGCAAGAGTTATTTTATTTGGTTTTGACGTTTTCGAATTGTTTTCTTCGTTCTTTCCGATCTTTTGAGTGATTGCTTATGTGTGGTTACTATTGCTTGATTACGATAGATTGACGGAGTGTGACGAGTAGATCTATCAAGAGTTTTGAGTGTGAATCATCTTCATCAACTTTGCAGGCAAGTAACACTTGATCATATCTTTTCTACTACCCAGTTTTTATGCATTAGATCAATCCTCAAACACTTGCATGGTTAGGATCTAATTAAATTGTGGGATGGGAAGTAGATTGAGGTAGTACCTATTACCTGTTTTACTTATGAACCTTTGGGAGTTACTTCTCGTTTGCTTATTACGCCATGCTATGCTCGTGAGACGTGGATTGGGTTTGAGTGAATATCCATGACAGATGTGAGATTGATAATTAATGGTTTATCTAAGGTGGCAACTTAAACACACATCTGGGTGGATTGAGGCACTGGCTATTCCAGACTTGCTGTCAAGGCACACAGGTGACAGGATTTGCTGTATTTCTTGGGACCGCCACCCAGGCCCAAAGGGATCATGAGATTATTCAAACTAGAAACTTCCGTGTGCAGCCACAAGCCATTATGGGCTCTGGCGTAGTTGACTAAGTTGTGCGAACTCTTACGGCAGACTAGCGATGTAGGGGTGTAGGTTGGTGCGGTCTACCCACATGTAAGGTGCTAGCACTTCGAAAGACTATGTCTCGGTCATCCGTTTCTCAAACACCATGTAGTGCGAGAAACCAAGCGGAGGCGATCGAGTCTTGTGGGGAAAAGTCATAAACCTCTGCAGAGTGTATAAACTAATCATGATTAGCCGTGTCCCGGTTATGGACAATTTTGAGTATCTAGTATCTGGATATCCTGTTGATCTCATCCGTTACTTAATATAATTTGTTTGGGTTTAATGAGTACTTTTAATTGGGATTGAGGATGCTGTCAACCATTCTCAATGTTTAACAACCACCATGATAGTTAAATAAATTTATTCCTTTGCGGTAGGGAAAAATTGGCTTTTCAAAAACTGTAACCATAGAGCTTTCCACCAGCCATATATGCATGTAGTATAGCCTATTCTTTCATTACTCTCTATGTGTTACATTGCCAGCATATTCCATGTGCTGACCCGTTTTGAGCTGCAACTTTTCATGTTGCAGAATTTTCGAACGACAGTAAGTGATACGTTAGGGTTACGATTTCCTATACTCAACTTTGCCGTTGGTGTTGATGGGAATCCACAACCTTGTTGCTTCCGCTATATATTTGGATCGAGGTAATAGTATTTACGTTACTTTATACATGTGATTTACCTCTGTTATAAATCCTTGAGTCTTGTGTGTCAAAGATACCGATCCGTGGATGACACGAAGCACGAGACTTGATCCATTCGGTCGGGTCGCTACAAGATGGTATCGAGCACATGTTGATGTGAGGACGTGACCCTAGAAACCGACAAGCCCATAGGAAAGATTTTTCTCTACAACTTCATTTTCAAAAAGATCTTTTACCTCTCTTCTCTTCTGAGCTTATTCAAATATTCCTTTTAGTGAGACCATACCCCTTTTCCCTTTTGACCACTCGAGGATTTGACTGATGAGACCACTCCAAGGAGACAAGATATCGGACAACTAAGACCATTTGGAATGAAGATGATTTTACCGTGTAAACGGAAACTACAACGGTGAAGACTCCGAAGACTAGGAGATTTGAAGGCTCCAAATAAATTCCAGATTTGTATGACCTAGGAAGGTTAGGCTTATGGAACTTGGCAGACTATGGAAGTTATCAATAACCGAGATCAAGGTGTATCGGAGGAAGACTGGAACATGGAGCATTAGAATTCAAAGCTTTGTCAGGAAAACCCTAAGGCAGGAGCTATCAACTATGGAATGATAGCTCATGAAAATGACAAGAGCAGAAACACGCTATCCATGATGTTATCGCCCGCCTATGCTATTGTCACCGTGCGGAGTTAAGCATGCAGATGCATGGAAGGATTGAATGGTAGAAAGCTGATGGAGCATCTATCTGCAAACGTTGGAGTTTTAACCTTAGCTGGTGTATCACCAGGATTTGGAGTATTACATGAAGAAGTTTAAGGTGGATCTGCAGGAAGCGATTTGATAAGGAAGCAGTTAAGTGAAGAACACAGGACCCGAAGCTGAAAGTAGACAAGATGAAGGAGTAAAACATCGAGATACGGAGATTTGACAAGATGGCAAGGACAGAGGATCATGGATCATGTCAAGGATGTTGAAACCGGCGGTTGGAACGTAACTCGAGAAATATTGAAGGACGTCGCGAGAGACTTCGCGTCAACAGAGATGATCTGGCAAAAGAACTTGAGAAGGACAAGCATGATCAGAAGGAGCCATCAGAGACATGATCAAGATTGGAAGAGTTTGATGACTTTGAAGATTTATTGACCGTTAGAAGACCAAACCCTGTTACATACCTCGTTAGATGCGACGATTGTGAGCTGTCATTTGTTTGATGTTTTCCGACAGCCACAATAAAATCTGTCTTTTCAAAACCATTGTTTGTATTGTGTGCATCCCTCTCGATCTCTCTAACCCACCCCAAACCCATGGACCCATTAGAGGATGGATGGAGATGAGCTTGTAATTTCCGGACCAATGAGTCAATTGGAGACAAACCGATGGATTCAGAACATGGAGGATCACATGAAGAATAACCCGATAGTCAGAAAAGATATGACCCAGCATGCTCTTCAGTGCTTTGAAAGAGGTGCTGCTATTGGTGGAGGATGTACCAAACCATCAATGTGGCCAGGAGTAACCACTTGGGAAGAATTTAAGTTGACTTTGCTAAAGTCTCGGGTTGTGTCCCAGAAGTTGAAGCCTTATGGAAATGATATGGAGAAAGTGCATGCAAGCTTTGTGGAGAAATAGGACACAACCATAAATAAAACAAGGACGAATACCCTCATAATCGGAGGATTACCAAAGGAGTTAGCCGAGGATCTCAAGGAACTTCAGTTGGAGATGTTCCCAAAGGTTTCGTTGCAGTAATGGAAGTTCAGTTTACATTGTTGGAAAAGATCCGTGAAGCTCAGAAGGATGACAAAGAGATTGCTGAGGTAAAAGAGAGGATGAGCAAAGGAAAAGCCAAAGGTTTTCGTCAGGATGAGCATGACACCTTATGGTTTGAGGACAGTGTACATGTACCCAATAATGCAAAGATCAGGAAGTTAAAACTTCAGGAGGCTCATGACTCACCATACTCGATTCGCCTCGAAACACCAAGATGTATTTGGATTTGAAGGAGTGTTTACGGTGGACTGGTATGAAGAAGGATATTCGGGAGTATGTAGTCGTAAGTGATGCATGCGGAGAAAGTAAAAGCGAGCATCGAAGCCAGCAGGATTACTACAGCCTATGTCGATACCGAATGGAAGTGGGATAAGCTTGGCATGATTTCATTTCCGGTTTCCGAACCCGATTGGGATATGATTCTATCTGGGTAGTAGTTGACTCGCTTGACCAAAGTGGCTCACTTTATCCCGATGAAATACGAAAAGCGGTTGGCCAAGATATATTGGACAAGGATCGTATGTCTGCATGGAGTTCCGAGGACCGTCATAGAGGAACACAGTTTACCTCAAAGTTTTGGAATCACCTGCACCAGACTTTAGGTACTAGGCTAGAGTTCAGTACAGCCTTTCATCCGCAGACAGATGGATAAATCAAGAGAGTCAATCTGATTTTGGAGGACATGTTGAGAGCGTGTGCGCTAGATTATGGATCTAGTAGTGATGATAATCTACCCTACGGGGAGTTCTCATACAACAACAGCTACCAAGTCAGTTTGAAGATGGCCCCGTTTGAAGCTTTGTATGGGAGAAGGAGCCAGACACCGTTGATGTGGGATGAAGTTGGAGACCGTCAGTTGTTTGGACCAAATATGATCAAGGAGTCAAGAGAATGTTAAGTTGATTCGAGATAGATCAAGATAGCTCACCCGTGCGGAAGAGTTATCAGACTCAAAAATGCAAGGAGGTAGTCTATGAAATCGGAGACAAAGCATATCTTTGTGTGCCACCTCTGCGAGGAGTTAAATGATTTGGAGTTAAGGAAAGTTAGCCCGAGATTTGTAGGACCATACCGAGTTTTGGAGCGTATGGGAGAATAGGCTAACAAGTTGAAGTCACCGAAGGACTGTCAGGAGTTCATGATGTGTTTCACGTTTTCCAGTTGAAGAAGTGCCATGCAGAGATGGCCAATATTTCCTTGTAAGGACGCTTGACCCTGGAAAGGATAATGAGGTTCCACGAAGTGGAGTATGGATTTCATAAGTATAAGTTTTATCAAGGTATGTGGGACATCCCACGAGGATGAAGAGATGAAGTGTTATTGGATATAAAGGAGGCATGAGGTTGGAAATATGGATCAATGGAAATTCCATGATGAGTCTGAGTAATCATGTCTAGTTTGGTGCCAATAGAAGGAAAGAGACAGTACAATTGGATGGATTTAAGTATGCCAGGGAGTTGGATGTTGGGATAACGATCAGTTGCCCCGAGGATGTGTTCAAGGATTGCAAGTGATGAGATGGGCCATAACCCACGTGCCCTGTGACCTGCCAAGAAGCAAGCACACTCTTGCTGAAGGAAAAACCCTGGAAGAAGTTACGACTTGTATCAACCGACGATTCTATAGGAGTTTACGCAAAACCTGAGAGTTGTTAAGGAACGATAGATGTTTGTTTGGCTTGCAGGATCAATGGATTTTCCGGACTTGGTTCGTCGACAAGAGAAATTCTGCAATGCTTGTGAGGATGACCGAGTGTTAGAATGCGAGATTCGCTAAACCATGTACAAGGTAATGATTTGGGTGCGGGATGGATTGATCACCATACCGACTTACTCTTATTATTCGCTTTGCTATATGGGATGGTAAATCTGAGTGACCTACCTATAGTAGAGAGACGACGATCAAAACCTTGTTTGAACCTTAGAATGGTATAAGCATTTTCCCCTTGTACAAGGCAGCTTTTGCCAACCGTAGGTTATACGGTGAGGTTCAACCCAGACCCGTTTTCTGCAGGAGAAAACCTTAAATCGTTGACCACCATGAGATATCGATAGTTGTTTAGAATTGGCGCCAGACCCGTCAGCTATGAAGACCCAATTTCGGGATAACCTTACCAAGAGGAAAGGACAAAGGAATTGAGGAAAAGGTTATGCCACTACCGGAAGAGCCCAGAGAAGGAATTATCCTTAATATCAGAGAAGACCGACACTGTCAACGATAAGGATGGAGTATATGAGTTTTGATGGAACCGTAACCATGCTTCTAAGGGTGGTAGTACCCCAAGACCCCGGAGACGAACGTTGGATTTTGAAGACCCCCAAACCCTAACCTATTTCTTTCTAGCCTCTCCGAATCTCAAGGACGAGATTCATTTTAAGGGTGGTAGTTTGTAACATCCCAAAATTCTAAATTTTGGAATGTTATAAACAAATAAGATAGATTTGATTGATTGTTTGATTGATTGACTGAAAGTGAGTGAATTCGAAACTTTTTGAAAGTTAAATGAGAGGGAATAAAAGGACTTTCCCAAACTTTCATTTTTGCTTTTATGATCTCCGTGAATTCAAATTCTTTTCACCACAAAACCCTGGAGAGAAGATGACATGACTTGTTCAATTTATTTAAATGACAAGGGGTGTTGAAAATATTTGAATTTCATTTGAGAATATTTCCAATTCTGAAACTTTATGCAACTCAATGACTTTCACGAGCGAAGATAAAATGACTTCTTCAAAACATATGAAATATGAGTTGGGAGTTTCAAAGAAATAAATTCAAAGTCCTTTGGATTATTTTCAATTGGAGTTATTTGAGTTTTATTCAAATTATTTTCTCTAAAAATAAAATATATGGAAAAATATGGTAACATGATTCCATACATCAGAAAATTGGAGAGAAATTAATTTGAAATCATTTTGGTATTTTTAAAATGATTTTCAATGGATTTTATTAGGGCAGTAGCACTGTTTGTTTTATTTGAATTTTGTGTATTTTATTTGAAGCTAGAATAAATTTCATCATGTAGGAAATCTTTTTCTGAAAATTTTGATATATTATATGTCTATATAATATATTTATTTATTAGGTTTTATTATTTTTATTTGTCTCTGTTAAAAAAAATTTAAAAAAAAAATGGAGCGCAGCGCCTTGGGCCAAAGGCCCAAGCCGCCATAGCCGCCGGCCGGCCACAAGGCCAACGCCCACGCGCGCACGCACCAAGGGAGGCAGGAAGCCGCTCCTTTTCCCAAGTCCTAGTAGGACTCTTTTCCTACTTCGTTTATTCCGTATCTATTCCTAGATCTATTTCCTAGGATTCCTAATCCTAATCTATTTCTTGCCCCCTACCCCAAGCAAAACCCTCCCCTCCCCAATATAAATACCCAAGCACCCCCCCCCCCTCCAACACATCAAATCAACTCTCCTCTCCTCTCCTCTCCTCCTCCACAGCAGCAGCAGCAGCAGCAGTGCCATAGCCAGCCGCCGCCGCCCTCGCCGCCGCCGCCTCACTGCCGCCGCCGCCACGCCGAGCCCCTCGCCTCTTGAGGTACTAGCCTCAGCCCAGTAACGCTTTTCTAGATCGGTTTCCGTTCCGTTTTCTAGATCGGTTTTCGTTTGGTTTCCTTTCCAAACCCTAGATCGATTTTCTCGCGGTTTTTCTTTCCGGTTTTGTTTAGCGGCGTTAAGCTCGATAGATTTTTCTTTTATTTTTAATTTCCGTCATGGACCTATCCGTAGTCCCTAATCTTCAAACGGCTATAACTTTTTACTCGTAAGTCGGAATCCAACGAAACCAACGCCCACTTCTTCGTTATGATCTCCTCTATCCAGTAATACAACTCAAACATGTTTTTGAAAGTTTTAAAATTTCAATTCAAACAGATTTGTATTTGAACTTTGTTTGATCATAACTTGAGTTTCGTAACTCAGATTTAGTTGATTCTTTTTGCTAATCGAAGCTCTTGACCTAAACTTTCTGATAAGGCCAAATTCACATAATTTTGGTACTGTTAGAAATTGTTTTATGCTGCAAGAGTTATTTTATTTGGTTTTGACGTTTTCCGAATTGTTTTCTTCGTTCTTTCCGATCTTTTGAGTGATTGCTTATGTGTGGTTACTATTGCTTGATTACGATAGATTGACCGGAGTGTGACGAGTAGATCTATCAAGAGTTTTGAGTGTGAATCATCTTCATCAACTTTGCAGGCAAGTAACACTTGATCATATCTTTTCTACTACCCAGTTTTTATGCATTAGATCAATCCTCAAACACTTGCATGGTTAGGATCTAATTAAATTGAGGATGGGAAGTAGATTGAGGTAGTACCTATTACCTGTTTTACTTATGAACCTTTGGGAGTTACTTCTCGTTTGCTTATTACGCCATGCTATGCTCGTGAGACGTGGATTGGGTTTGAGTGAATATCCATGACAGATGTGAGATTGATAATTAATGGTTTATCTAAGGTGGCAACTTAAACACACATCTGGGTGGATTGAGGCACTGGCTATTCCAGGACTTGCTGTCAAGGCACACAGGTAGACAGGATTTGCTGTATTTCTTGGACCGCCACCCAGGCCCAAAGGGATCATGAGATTATTCAAACTAGAAACTTCCGTGTGCAGCCACAAGCCATTATGGGCTCTGGCGTAGTTGACTAAGTTGTGCGAACTCTTACGGGTAGACTAGCGATGTAGGGGTGTAGGTTGGTACGGTCTACCCACATGTAAGGTGCTAGCACTTCTGAAAGACTATGTCTCGGTCATCCGTTTCTCAAACACCATGTAGTGCGAGAAACCAAACGGAGGCGATCGAGTCTTGTGGGGAAAAGTGCGCAAACCTCTGCAGAGTGTATAAACTAATCATGATTAGCCGTGTCCCCGGTTATGGACAATTTTGAGTATCTAGTATCTGGATATCTTGTTGATCTCATCACGTTACTTAATATAATTTGTTTGGGTTTAATGAGTACTTTTTAATTGGGATTGAGGATGCTGTCAACCATTCTCAATGTTTAACAACCACCATGATAGTTAAATAAATTTATTCCTTTGCAGTAGGGAAAAATTGGCTTTTCGCAAAAACTGTAACCATAGAGCTTTCCACCAGCCATATATGCATGTAGTATAGCCTATTCTTTCATTACTCTCTATGTGTTACATTGCCAGCATATTCCATGTGCTGACCCGTTTTCGGGCTGCAACTTTTCATGTTGCAGAATTTTCAGACGACGAGTAAGTGATACGTTAGGGTTACGATTTCCTATACTCAACTTTGCCGTTGGTGTTGATGGGAATCCACAACCTTGTTGCTTCCGCTATATATTTGGATCGAGGTAATAGTATTTACATTACTTTATACATGTGATTTACCTCTGTTATAAATCCTTCGAGTACTGTGTGTGTCAGCATACCGATCCAGGGATGACACGAAAGCACAGAGACTTGATCCATTCGGGTCGGGTCGCTACACAATGTGACACCAAATGAACTGCTGCACGTCCACCGCTTGTAAGCAAAAGTTTCTCCCCATGTTGCGAGCCACCACGCACGTGTTGGCGAGGGAGAAGGCGTAGTAAGCAAGCTTCTTGTTGTTCTGTGAGTTGACAGGACACATCAAAGTTATTTAGTATGTACTCACTCCAAAAAAGGGCTGACCATGTCAGGGCTACAATCCCGTGCTCCGCCGTTGAGTACATGCACTATTCACGTGCCATCAAGGAGAAAAAATATTGTGTAGTAGGAGTAGGTGCCATCGAAGTGCATGACTCACTTACGCACTGCTTATCTGATTATCTCCATTTTCTTGCATGACACGTGCACCTTGATGCTAGATGTCTCGCGTGTTGGCAAAAGGATGAACAAAGCTCACGTAAAAAAGAGAGTGGAAGCACATAGATTCCCGACGACCAAGAAGGAGCAAGGAACCTCGCGGTGGAGCGTCTGCAAGGAACCTTGCCTGTTTTCCCCTATTTTTGCCGCCTGCCCACCTATAAACAAATAAAATAACATGAACTCTTCGCTAACCACTAGAGACGATACATCAGGATGCTAAGTTGAAGATATTTTATTAGTTTATACTCCCTCTGTCTTGGTTTATAGGGCGTGCGCGTAGTTCTAGGTCATCGATTTGACGAACTAAATATGAGTTATATGTCACCAAAAGTATATCATTACATTCTTAAGTGGATGTAGTTTCTAAACATATATTTTTCATCCAATATGATACATATTTAGCTAGTTAAATTGTCAACTTAGAATGACGCGCATGTCGTATAAACCAAGACGGAGGAAGTATTGATAACCAAGCAAGAAGCCCCGCATGTACAGGACGCATGCAGCCACGCATGTACACACACTGACACACTAACTCATGCCGATCCAACTCATACACAAACGCGCACGGCATGCATCACACAACGCACTTACACAACACATGCATGCACACACACTCGGCCGCAGAATGCACGTGAATAACACATGCATGCGCACACGCGGCTGCATGGAGGCATGCGCCATCTGCGGTGACGTCCGGTTCGTCGTGCTATAACGAAGCTCGCACACAACAGCGCCTACGCATCTCTTGCAGCACCTCTTTGTCATCGTTGCTCAACGACTAGCCGGAGACGAAAACGATCGCAGCCTCGGCCTTAGAGCTAGCACCGATGGAAAAGCACGCATGTTGCACGCACACGAGCACGTACGGAGTGCCCATGATGTGGTGCGTCCCCAGTCTCCTCTACTCCTTCTACGCATGTTGTCTATGAAGGCGGCTGCATGCCTAATGATGATGTGGGTGAGATATTCTAGGACTCAGATGATGATGAGGAAAATAATGGGGGGGGATCTCCAATAGTGTTCCTTGGCTCGCACCTCTTGCATCACGGTGAACGTACGGAGTTATGATTGATGTTCTTAGTCCTACTTAAAATTGGTACACTATATATAGAATAGAAGAATAGAAGAAGAAGAAGAAGAAGAAGAAGAAGAAGAAGAAGAAGAAGAAGAAGAAGAAGAAGAAGAAGAAGAAGAAGAAGAAGAAGAAGAAGAAGAAGAAGAAGAAGAAGAAGATAGTATAGATACGGAATCCCGCGTGGAATGCGAGAAACCAACTCCGTCCACACACGTCCGTTCAAGAGTAGGACGCCGACCAAGCTCCTCCTTCCACCATTTTGTCCACTCTTTCGGCGGCATCCGACGAGCAGGAAGAGCAGTTCTTCGGCATAAAAGTCGTCTGGGTGGCCTGCCGAGCTCGGCAGCTCACTTCTCCACCTACCTTGCCTAGCCCGTCGGAGGCAGTTGCCGCACTAAGTCAGCGCGCGGTTCCGTAGCTCATCTCTCCAATACAGCTCGAGGAAGAGTGTCGACATGCTCCACGCCGACTTGTTGGGGAGCACGGCGGCACGGGCATCATCGCTGCCCTCAACGCCGCCGCGTCGTACAACGCCTCTAGTGTCTTCCACTGCACCATCCGCCGTCGACGCATGCGTAACCGCGACATGCAGGCAGAGAAATAAGCCGCCGCAGATGTCAACGAGGTGATGCGGCTACACGGATGTCGACGAGGTGACGGGCAGCACGTCCCCGCCCGCCTCCATCATCGAGGAAAAGTAGAACACGGGAGGCCGCCGCCGATTGTATCCCATGAAGGCCACCGCCGAGGCGACGCCAGAGAATACAGCCGGTGTCTTGCTCGATTCTTCTTCTGCTGGATGCTGGAGGAGGACAAAGAGATCGGGCGGTGACCATTTAAATTAGGTATTTTAATTCTACCAGGCTGGTTGTAATGGGAGTATTATAGGTAGTATCTGTTGGAAATATGCCCTAGAGGCAATAATAAATTAGTTATTATTATTATATTTCCTTATTCATGATAATCGTTTATTATCCATGCTAGAATTGTATTGATAGGAAACTCAGATACATGTGTGGATACATAGACAACACCATGCCCCTAGTAAGCCTCTAGTTGACTAGCTCGTTGATCAATAGATGGTTACGGTTTCCTGACCATGGACATTGGATGTCGTTGATAACAGGATCACATCATTAGGAGAATGATGTGATGGACAAGACCCAATCCTAAGCCTAGCACAAGATCGTGTAGTTCGCATGCTAAAGCTTTTCTAAATGTCAAGTATCTTTTCCTTAGACCATGAGATTGTGCAACTCCCGGATACCGTAGGAATGCGTTGGGTGTACCAAACGTCACAACGTGCTCGGGTTGCTATAAAGGTGCACTACGGGTATCTCCGAAAGTGTCATTGGGTTGGCACGAATCGAGATCGATTTGTCACTCCGTGTGACGGAGAGGTATCTCTAGGCCCACTCGGTAAGACATCATCATAATGTGCACAATGTGATCAAGGAGTTGATCGCGGGATGATGTGTTACGGAACGAGTAAAGAGACTTGCCAGTAACGAGGTTGACAAAGGTATCGGGATACCGACGATCGAATCTCGGGCAAGTATCATACTAGTAGACAAAGGGAATTGTATACGGGATTGATTGAATCCTTGACATTGTGGTTCATCCGATGAGATCATCGTGGAACATGTGGGAGCCAACATGGGTATCCAGATCCCGCTGTTGGTTATTGACCAGAGAGATGTCTCGGTCATGTCTGCATGATTCCCGTGCCCGTAGGGTCTACACACTTAAGGTTCGATGACGCTAGGGTTATAGGGAAAGTATGTACGCGGTTACGAATGTTGTTGAGTCCGGATGAGATCCCGGACATCATGAGGAGTTCGGAATGGTCCGGAGGTGAAGATTGATATATTGGACGAAGGGTTTTGGAGTCCGAAGTGTTCGGAGGTACCGGTGATGACCAGCATGACCGAAAGGTATTTGGTGCCCGGCAAGTGTTGGGGGCTTCATGGGCCAAGGGAAGGGGCAAACCAGCCCACTAAGGGCTGTTCTCCCCTCACCTATTCCCATGTGACCAGGGGTTTGGGCGCCCATCTAGGGTTCCCACCTCCTGGCTTGGGGGCCAAGTCACCCAAAGGGGAGATCCCATCTGCCCTGGCCGCCCCCCCCTAGGGGAAACCCTAGGGCGCCTCCCCTCCCCCTTGCCCCTATATATAGTGGAGGTTTTGGGGCTGCCCAACACGCGAGTCTCTCTCTCCCAAGGCGCAGGCCTACCTCTCTCCCTCCTCGTCTCTGGTAGTGCTTGGCGAAGCCCTGCTGGAGTACCGCGCTCCTCCACCACCACCACGCCATCGTGCTGCTGCTAGACAGAGTCTTCCCCAACCTCTCCCTCTCTTGTTGCTGGATCAAGGCACGGGAGACGTCATTGGGTTGCACGTGTGTTGAACGCGGAGGCTCCGTTGTTCGGCGCTTAGATCGGAATCAATCGCGATCTGAATCGCCACGAGTACGACTACCTCATACGCATTCTTGCAACGCTTCCGCTTAGCGATCTACAATGGTATGTAGATGCACTCCCTTCTCCTCGGTGCTAGATTACTCCATAGATTGATCTTGGTGATGCGTAGAAAATTTTAAATTTCTGCTACGATCCCCAATAGTGGTATCAGAGCTAGGTCTATGCGTAGTTTTTATGCACGAGTAGAACACAAGTTGTTGTGGGCGTCGATTTTGTCAATTTACTTGTCATTACTAGTCTTATCTTGATTCGGCGGCATCATGGGATGAAGCGGCCCGGACCGACCTTACACGTACACTTACGTGAGATAGGTTCCACCGACTGACATGCACTAGTTGCATAAGGTGGCTAGAGGGTGTCTGTCTCTCCCACTTTAGTCGGATCGGATTTGATGAAAAGGGTCCTTATGAAGGGTAAATAGAAATTGGCATATCACGTTGTGGTTTTGGCGTAGGTAAGAAACGTTCTTGCTAAGAAACCTATAGCAGCCACGTAAAATTTGCAGCATCAATTAGAGGAGGTCTAACTTGTTTTTGCAGCATATGCCGTGTGATGTGATATGGCCAAAAGGATGTGATGAATGATATATGTGGTGTATGAGATTGATCATGTTCTTGTAATAGGAATCACGACTTGCATGTCGATGAGTATGACAACCGGCAGGAGCCATAGGAGTTGCCTTAATTTATTTATGACCTGCGTGTCGACATAAACGTCATGTAATTACTTTACTTTATTGCTAAACCGTTAGCCATAGTAGTAGAAGTAATAGTTGATGAGACAACTTCATGAAGACACGATGATGGAGATCACGATGATGGAGATCATGGTGTCATGCCGGTGACGATGATGATCATGGCGCCCCGAAGATGGAGATCAAAAAGAGCAAAATGATATTGGCCATATCATGTCACTATTTGATTGCATGTGATGTTTATCATGTTTTACATCTTATTTGCTTAGAACTACGGTAGCTTAAATAAGATGATCCCTCGCAATAATTTCAAGAAATTGTTCCCCCTAACTGTGCACCGTTGCTAAGGTCCGTTGTTCCGAAGCACCACGTGATGATCGGGTGTGATAGGTTCTAACGTTCGCATACAACGGGTGTAAGAAAAATTTACACACGCAATACACTTAGGTTGACTTGACGAGCCTAGCATGTACAGACATGGCCTCGGAACACGGAAGACCAAAAGGTCGAACATGAGTCGTATAGAAGATACGATCAACATGAAGATGTTCACCGATGATGACTAGTCCATCTCACGTGATGATCGGACACGGCCTAGTTGACTCGGATCATGTATCACTTAGATGACTAGAGGGATGTCTATCTGAGTGGGAGTTCATTATATAATTTGATTAGATGAACTTATTTATCATGAACAATAGTCTAAGTTGTCTTTGCAAAAAGGTTGTAGATCAATAGCTCGCGTTGTAGCTCCCTGTTTCAATACGTTCCTAGAGAAAGAATAAGTTGAAAGATATTGTAAGCAATGATGCGGATTGGGTCTGTAGTCCGAGGAGTGTCCTCACTGCTACATAGAAGGCTTACGTCTTTGATGCACCGCTCAATGTGCAAACCCCTACAACGTCGTCTGTGGATGTTGTGAACACCTAACAGACACGCCCAGATGACTACTTGATAGTTTAGTGCACCATACTTTACGGCTTAGAATCGGGATTCCAATGACGTTTTGAACTCCATAAGACATATGAGATGTTCCAAGAGCTGAAATTGGGATTTCAGGCTCATGCCCGTGTTGAGAGGTATGAGACCTCTGACAAGTTCTTTTGCCAACAAGATGGAGGAGAATAGCTCAACTAGTGAGCGTGTGCTCAGAATGTCTGGGTGCTAAGATCACTTGAACCAAGTGGGAATTAATCTTCCAGATGAGATAGTGGTTGACGGAATTCTCTAGACACTATCACCAAGCTACTAGAACTTCGTGATGAACTATGACATGCAAAGGATGGAGATGATCTCGGAGCTATTAGCGGTGCTTAAGACCGCAAAAGTAGAAATCAAGAAGGAGCATCAAGTGTTGATGGTTTATCAAGACCACTGGTTTCAAAAGGGGCAAGGGTTAGAAGGGAAACTTCATGAATGGCAAACGAGTTGTCTCTCTAATGAAGGAACCCAAGGTTGAACCCAAACCTCGAGACTAAGTGCTTCTATTGTAAGGGGAACGGTCACATGGTAGCAGAACTACCCCAAATACATGGTAGATAAGAAAGCTGTCAACTTCAACAAAGTATATTTGATATACGTGTTATTGATGTGTACCTTACTAGTACTCCTAGTAGTACCTGGGTATTGGATACCGGTTCAGTTGCTATTATTAGTGACTTGAAGAAAAAGATACGGACTGAACGGAGACTAGCTAAGGGCGAGGTGACGATGTGTGTTGGAAGTGTTTCCAAGGTTGATAAGATCACCATCGCACGCTCCCTCTACCTTCGGGATTAGTGTTGAACTTAGATAAATGTTATCAGGTGTCTACGTTGAGCATGAATATGATTAGATCATGTTCATTGCAATACGGTTATTCATTTAAGTTAGAGAATAATGGTTATTCTGTTTACATGAATAATACCTTTATGGTCATGCACCCAATGGTTTATTGAATCTCGATCATAGTAATACACATGATAATAATACTAACGCCAAAAGATGTGGAGTTAATAATGATAGTGCCACTTTCTTGCGGCACTGCCGCTTAGGTCATTTTGGCATAAAATGCGTGAAGAAACTCCATGCTGATGGATGTTTGGAGTCACTTGATTTTGAATCGCTTGACACATGCGAGCCATGCCTCATGGGCGGGATTTACTAAGATCCGTTTTCAGGTACAATGAAGCGGGCAAGTGACTGTTGGAAATCATACATGCTGATGTGTGTGATCCAATGAGAATTAAGGCGTGTGGTGGATATCATTATTTTTCTCATATTCACTGACGATTTGAGTAGATATGGGTATATTTACTTAATGAAGCAAAAGTCTGAAACATTTGAAAAAGTTCAAGCAATTTCAGAGTGAAGTTAAGAATCATCATAACAAGAAGATCATGTTCCTCTGATCGATCAAGGGAGATTTTCGAGTTATGAGTTTGGCAATCACTTAAGACATTGTGGAATTGTTTGCAGATTGAAGCCACCGAACACCACAGTAAATGGTGTGTCCGACGTCGAATCGAACCTTATGAGATATGGTGCGATCTATGATGTCTCTTACCGATCTACCGCTATTATTTTGAGGTTATGCATTAGAGACAGCTGCATTCACTTTAGATAGGGCACCATCTAAGTCCGTTGAGACGACACCGTGTGAACTGTGGTTTGGCAAGAAACCAAAGTTGTCGTTTCTTAATGTTTGGGGCTGCGATGCTTATGGCTTCAGCCGAAAAAAAGCTCGAACCCAAAGCGGACAAATACATCTTCATAGGATACCCAAAGGTAACAGTTGGGTATACCTTCTATCTCAGATCCAAGGGCAAAAATGTTGGTCACTAAGAACGGGTCCTTTCTCGAGAAGGAGTTTCTCTCGAAAGAATTGAGTGGGAGGAAGATAGAACTTGATGAGGTTGACGAACCCTCACTTCAACCGGAGAGTAGTGCAACACAGAAAGATGTTTCTGTGGAACCTACGACTGTTGAAGAGGAAACTAATGATAGTGATCATGAAGCTTTGGATCAAGTTGCTATCGAACCTCGTAGGTCGACAAGGATATGTACTACTCCTGAGTGGTACAGTGATCCTGTCTTAGAGGTCATGTTGTTGGACAACAATAAACCTACGAACTATGGAGAAGCGATGGTGGGTCCGTATTCCGACAAATGGTTAGAAGCCGAGAAATGCAAGATAGGATCCATGTATCAAAACAAAGTATGGACTTTGGTGGACTTGCCCGATGATCGGCAAGCCATTGAGATAAATGGATCTGTAAGAAGAAGACGGACGTGGACGGTAATGTCAGCATCTATGAAGCTCGACTTGTGGCGTAGAGTTTTTGACAAGTTCAAGGAGTTGACTACGATGAGATTTTCTCATCCGTAGCGATGCTTAAGTCCGTCTGAATCATGTTAGCATTAGCCGCATTTATGAAATCTGGCAGATGGATATCAAAACAAGTTTCCTTACCAATGTTCGTAAGGAAAGGTTGTATGTGATACAATCAGAAAGGTTTTGTCGATCCTAAGGATGCTAAAAGGTATGCTAGCTCCAGCGATCCTTCTATGGACTAGAGCAAGCATCTCGGAGTCGGAATATATGCTTTGATGGAGTGATCAAAGCTTTTGGGTTTATACAATGTTTGCTAGAAACTTGTATTTACAAGAAAGTGAGTGGGAGCGCTACAACATTTCTGATAAGTATATGTGGATGACATATTGTTGATCCGAAATAATGTAGAATTTCTGGAATGCATAAACGGTTGTTTGAAGAATTATTTTCAAAGGAAGACCTGGATAAAGCTGCTTACATATTGGGCATCAAGATCTATAGAGATAGATCAAGACGCCTGATGATACTTTCAAAGAACGCACACCTTGACATGATTTTGAAGGAGTTCAAAATAGATCAGTCAAATAAGGGATTCTTACCTGAGTTGTAAGGTGTGAAGTTGAGTAAGACTCAAAGCTTGACCATGGCATAAGAAAGAGGAAGGACGAAGGTCGTCCCCTATGCTTTTGTCATAGGCTCTATACGGTATGCCATGCTGAGTACCGCACCTGATGTGTGCCTTGCCACATGTCTGGCAAGAGGGTACAAAGGTGATCCAGGAGTGGATCACTAGATAGCGGTCAAAATTATCCTTAGAGGAATAAGGAAACGTTTCTCGGTTGTGGAGGTGATAAAGAGTTCGACGTAAAGAGTTACGTCGATGCAAGCTTAACACCTATCTGGATAGCTCTGAGTAGAGATACCAGATACGTATAATGGAGCAACAATTTGGAATAGCTCCAAGTGGAATGTGGTAGCAGCATCTACGATATGTCATAAAGTTTTGCGAAATACATAGGGATCTAAATGTTGCAGACCCGTTGACTACAACCTCTCTCACAAGCATAACATGATCAAACCCAGAACTCATTGAGTGTTAATCACATAGTGATGTGAACTAGATTGTTGACTCTAGTAAACTCTTTGGATGTTAGCATGGTGATGTGACCTATGAGTGTTAATCACATGGTGATGTGAACTAGATTATTGACTCTAGTGCAAGTGGGAGACTGTTGGAAATATGCCCTAGAGGCAATAATAAATTAGTTATTATTATTATATTTCCTTATTCATGATAATCGTTTATTATCCATGCTAGAATTCTATTGACAGGAAACTCAGATACATGTGTGGATACATAGACAACACCATGTCCCTAGTAAGCCTCTAGTTGACTAGCTCGTTGATCAATAAATGGTTACGATTTCCTGACCATGGACATTGGATGTCGTTGATAACGGGATCACATCATTAGGAGAATGATGTGATGGACAAGACCCAATCCTAAGCCTAGCTAAAGATCGTGTAGTTCGTATGCTAAAGCTTTTCTAAATGTCAAGTATCTTTTCCTTAGACCATGAGATTATGCAACTCCCGGATACAGTAGGAATGCTTTGGGTGTACCAAACATCACAACGTAACTGGGTGGCTATAAAGGTGCACTACGGGTATCTCCAAAAGTGTTTGTTGGGTTGGCACAAATCGAGACTGGGATTTGTCACTCCGTGTGACGGAGAGGTATCTCTAGGCCCACTCGGTAGGACATCATCATAATGTGCACAATGTGATCAAGGAGTTGATCGCTGGATGATGTGTTACGGAACGAGTAAAGAGACTTGCAGGTAACGAGATTGAACAAGGTATGAACAAGGTATCGGGATACCGACGATCGAATCTCGGGCAAGTATCATACCAGTAAACAAAAGGAATTGTATATGGGATTGATTGAATCCTTGACATCGTGGTTCATCCGATGAGATCATCGTGGAACATGTTGGAGCCAACATGGGTATCCAGATCCCGTTGTTGGTTATTGACCAGAGAGATGTCTCGGTCATGTCTGCATGATTCCCGAGCCCGTAGGGTCTACACACTTAAGGTTCGATGACGCTAGGGTTATAGGGAAAGTATGTACGCGGTTACCAAATGTTGTTCGGAGTCCCGGATGAGATCCCGGACATCATGAGGAGTCCCGGAATGGTCCGGAGGAGAAGATTGATATATTGGACGAAGGGTTTTGGAGTCCGGAAGTGTTCCAGAGGTACCGGGTGATGACCAGCATGACCGAAAGGTATTTCGGGAGCCCCGGCAAGTGTTGGGGGGGCTTCATGGGCCAACGGAAGGGAGCAAACCAGCCCACTAAGGGGTTGTGTGCCCCCCTCACCTATTCCCACGTGACCAGGGGGTTTGGGGCGCCCCATCTAGGGTTCCCACCTCCTGGCTTGGGGGCCACGTCACCCAAAGGGGAGATCCCATCTGCCCTGGCCGCCGCCCCCCCTAGGGGAAACCCTAGGGCGCCTCCCCTCCCCCTTGCCCCTATATATAGTGGAGGTTTTGGGTCTGCCCAACATGCGAGTCTCTCTCTCCCAAGGCGCATCCCTATCTCTCTCCCTCCTCGTCTCTCGTAGTGCTTGGCGAAGCCCTACTTGAGTACCGCGCTCCTCCACCACCACCACGCCGTCGTGCTGCTGCTGGACAGAGTCTTCCCCAACCTCTCCCTCTCTCCTTGCTGGATCAAGGCACGGGAGACGTCATCATGCTGCACGTGTGTTGAACGCGGAGGCTCCGTTGTTCGGCGCTTAGATCGGAATCGACCGCGATCTGAATCGCCACCAGTACGACTACCTCATCCACGTTCTTGCAACGCTTCCGCTTAACGATCTACAAGGGTATGTAGATGCACTCCCCTTCCACTCGTTGCTAGATTACTCCATAGATTGATCTTGGTGATGCGTAGAAAATTTTAAATTTCTACTACGATCCCCAACAGTATCATGCATGCCAACTACTCCCTCTGTTCCTGAATATAGGAATATTATAAGAGCATCATTAATAGTATAACTAGTTGATGGCTTCATGACACTGCCACGTCATCTATAGCCAACCTTGTGGCCTTCAAGTATAATACTCCCTCCGTCTAGGTGTCATCTTATGAAAACCAAATAATCCCAAAATACTTAGGCACGGTGCATTAATTTCTACCTCGTTTCTTGTTTCTTGACATATCAACCAATAACAGATGTTGGTGTGCATGCTTTTAATGACTTGAGACTAGCAAACACAACATGTAGTGGTTAGTTCATTGCATGCAATGCTATTAATTAGCAAATAAACATTAAGTGTGAGGCGGTTCTAGAGGTGGGCAGGCGGCGTAGGCCAATTCCTCTCCAAACACCTAGGGAGGTGGTTGAACCGAACAAGTATAACTTGTTTCTAGTGGGTACATTGACGTGGCATCGAAAGGGTGTGATAGCTAACTCTTGCAAAAAAATTAACTACCACATTGGCATACATGAGCATTGGGCCCGCTTGTCAGCATGCTGGACGGAGGAAGGAACGCAAGACAAAATGGAGCGTGGAAGGGTGCGAATCTATTGGCTCACGTGTGGTGACCACTGGAGAAATACACTCAGGTACTACATTAAAAAATTAGTGCAAACACGGCCGGTTATACTGTGAGTAGGTGACCGTGCGCTTGGCTCTTCGCCTCTTCCAAAAGTCGAACAATGATGATGGTACTACAGTCGATAGTGTACTACTAGTAAGCAAAGCTTCTCCTCGTTTGCGAGTAATCCGGACACATCAAAAGTAGTCTCCAAAAAGGGTTGACCATGTCCATGGCTACCATCCCGTGCTCCGTCATTCAGTGTGTGCTTATCGTTGTTCTGCAAGTTGACGGGACACATCAAATTTAATACGTATTTAGTACTCTCTCCAAAAAGGGCCGACCATGTCCATGGCTACCATCCCGTGCTCCGTCATTGAGTACGTGCACTATTCACGTGCCATTGAGGAGGAAAAATATTATGTAGTACTAGGTGCCATCGTAGTGCATGACTCACTTATGCACTGCTTATCTCCATTTTATTGCATGACACGTGCACCTTGATGCTAGATGTCTCGCGTGTTGGCAAAAGGATGAACAAAACTCATGTCCAAAAAAGAGTGGAAGAACATAGATTCCCGATGACCGAGAAGTACCAAGGAACCTCGTGATGGAGCGTCTGCACTCATAATATTTTATATTATTTAGCGATATAAAATCAACCAATCATCTCCACAGTAGACCGGAAGAGTAGGAAACACGGCAGCCCAGTGTAGTTACATCATACTATACGTGGCCAACCCACGCTACCACCATATTTCTTGGCCTCACCATATTTCTTGGCCTCCGTCGGACATCTAGCTCTAGTAATCCACCAGCCCGTATCGCTTCTCGCTCCTCATCTCTCTCAAAGTGCGGCGGGCTGGCGTTTTTGCCGTCTATTGAGGTCGGTTAACTCATCACATGTTAGCGACATGCCAAGAGCATTCTAAAAAATTACTGTACTCTATTGTTATGCCAAGAAGAGGAAGCACTTTGACCGACGGACCAAACGAGACAGGCGTGTCGTGCCGTGAGTGGGTCCAGTTTCTCGTTTTGAACTTGTTTGGTGTAGTAGTAACACTTGGTTTTGACTATTGGTAAGATTTTATATACTCCCTCCGTATTGTGCACCGTGACCAAGCAAGAGGGGAAAACGAGAGAAATTAATATTTATTTGCTAATTAATAGCATTTCATGCAATGAACTAACCATTGCATGTCATGTTTGGTAGCCTAAGTCATTGAAAACATGCACGCCCCACATCTCTTATTGGTGGATATGTCAAGAAACAAGAAACGAGGTGGGAGTTAATGCACCGCGCCTAAGTATTTTGGGATTATTTGGTTTTCGAAGGGTGACTTATACACCTAGACGGAGGAGTAGGGCCTAATGTATTCTTGAGGATGCCTTTGACTGTTGATAAGATTTTATATAATTTGAAAATTATATCATTCAAGATCCTTTCACGTTCGATTAAAAAAAAAGATCCTTTCACGTCATTTAATTTGATGTATGCTTTGAGCAACTTGCATGTCCTATACTGCTCTGTTTGGATACTCTAACTTAGCTAGAGGTCATACTAACTCATGACTAACCCTGAACTAATCAGTAGCCAAAGAGGTGTTTCAAGTGATGAGGTTAGATTGACAATAAATGCACTTGATGGAGAGAGAAAAGTGGTTTTCAAAGGCCCAAGGAGGTACTTACTATGGGAAAGGTGAAGTGATGGTTGCTTCACCCAAGCAACTTATTACTCTGGGAATATGGGAGTACCAGTGGATTCAAGGAACAGAGAAATGATGGTTGCTTCGTCCGAGCAACTTACTGTGGTGAAGGTGGGGCTCTATGATTTGACTGCTCACTAATCATTACTAATGCGGTGTAACGACTAGGGTGAATCTTTCCCTGCAGTTGTGCACTCAATATTGCTGCACGGCAGGTGGAGCCGGATGAAGGATGTCCCACATGTCAGCGAAACGAAGTTGAATTGTTTCTGGCATTGCTATCAATCCTTCAGGATTTGTTTATATGTACGCATAATTTTAATGAAATTGTACTGTGATGATATGAAGGTTTCAACTTTGGTTCCCGCAAGAAAAAAAGGTTTCAACTTAGGATTCATGTGTCCTCTTGCCTCAAAATTATCTCTATACAACATTCCATCAAATACAAATGAAACTACCATGGCTGCTAATGCATCTCAATGGTTCGCAGATCAACACCAATATTCACATCACAACTGAAGACAAAGTTGTGAGAAGGTGTACAAATAAAGAAAAAAATATAATTGATCAAACAAAAAAACATAACATATGCAATGTGTGTGAAACAAAGTCATGGATATATCATATATAGAGGGAGCGATCCACGAGAAGAGAGTGGAGGGATCATTGGCGTGAGATATCGATAGAATTGAAAACAGGGATGAAGTGTGTGGCTGTGCGATCGATAAAGAGTGCCATCGAATTTGTGTTTGCCCACGTCAAAGATACAGGGCGGCTGGCCTACTGGAATTTTAGAGGGCAGAGGTGCAGTTTTTCTCTGTGGCATGGATACTGAGGGAGTCCTGGATTAGGGGGTGTCCAGATAGCCGGACTACCATCATCAGCCGAACTATCATTTGTCGGGCTATCATCATCGACCGGACTCCAAGACTATGAAGATACAAGATTGAAGACTTCTCCCCATGTCCGGATGGGACTTTCCTTGGCGTGGAAGGCAAGCTTGGCGATCTGGATATGTAGATCTCCTACCATTGTAACCGACTCTATGTAACCCTAGCCCTCTCCGGTGTCTATATAAACGGATGGCTCTAGTCCGTAGGACTATCATCACAACAACCCTTACAATCATACCATAGGCTAGCTTCTAGGGTTTAGCCTCCTTGATCTCGTGGTAGATCCACTCTTGTAAACATCCACAATATCAATATCAATTGAGCAGGGCGTGAGTTTTACCTCCATCAAGAGGGCCCGAACACAGGTAAAACATCATGTCCCTTGTCTCCTGTTACCATCCGCCTAGGCGCACGATTCGGGACCCCCTACCGAGATCCGCGGTTTTGACACCGACATTGGTGCTTTCATTGAGAGTTCCTGCGTATGTCGTCACCGATAGGCTTGATGGCCTCTTCAATCAACAACGACGCAGTCTGGGTGAGACATTTCTCCCGGACAGATCTTCGTATTCGGGCGGCTTCGCTGCGGGCCAACTTCGCAGCCATCTGGAAGCGACCGAAAGCTACGCCCTGGCCGTCGAGTCAGGTTTGAAGCCTAAACTTCACGGCCGATATCCGCGGGGACTTGATCTTCGGTGGATCTAAGCCACAGCCGAGCTTTCCGCGCTGTCACGATGGGCACGACCTAACTCTGCCGCCGGACAGCACCTTGGAGGCCGCACACGAATCTGCTCCGACCCATAATCCGGAGCCGATCGCTCGGATCGAGGACGGATGGCTGGACACCGCCTCGGGAGCTGCAACTTCTGGCGATGGGCGAATACTTACCTTGTCCGCGCATAAAGCACATGACTCCGAGGTGCCGGACTCTCTGCCGGACTCCGAACCTCCTGCGCCCCTGCCAGTCGAATCCGATTGGGCGCCGATCATGGAATTCACCGCTGCGGACATCTTTCAGCACTAGCCCTTCGGCGATATCATAAATTCACTGAAGCATCTCTCGGTATCCGGAGAGCCCTGGCCGAACTACGGCCAGGACGGTTGGGATGCGACGGCGAAGAAATTGAGCCCACCACCACCCACTTCAGTAGCCACCGTCGGCGATTTAACCGACGTACTCAACTACGACTCCGAAGACATCGACGGTATGGACGACGATGCCGGAGACTACCAAGAACCAGTGCCTACAGGACACTGGAAAGACCACCTCGTCATACGACATATACATGGTGGAAACCCCAAAGGGAAGCAATAACGAGGAACAACGGGACGCGGCAGAGGATAATCTTGCCGATAAAGAGCCAAAACGGCGACGTAGACGCCGCCCTATGTCCCGCCTCGATCAAAGCAGCATTCCTAACGACCCAGCGATAGAGCAGGGCAAACCAGCGGACGAGCCAGATAATCAACCCCTTCACGGAGCAATCAACAGTCCGGAAACAACACCGGAGCATAAGAACATACACAAAAAACTGCCGCCACTGCAAGAAGTTTGAAGAAGGCGAAACGAAGCTCAAAACAGCGTAAGACACGCTCGTAATGAAGTGGAGCAAAGTATTCAAGACTGCAGACAAATATGGGAATGGCCATCAAACTAAGAGCTACCCGGCGCAAGTTGCTGCCAGAATTGACGAGAAGCCATAGAGCCTTCACGGTCAAAAAAATAAAGAGGCCGCTGGCGGATAGATGGCCGATGACAGGCCCAAAGCGACAAGCGGGGCTGCACACAAGCAATTATAATCCTGGTGTCGGGAAGCTGATCGTGACCCACGAACACCTATGGGACCGCGGACCGAGTCCCTTTTAGTTGATGGGGGCGGAGATTGCACGAAGAGCAGATCGAGGCGATGCACACGAGCAGTTTACCCAGCTTCGGAGCTCTCCGGAGAGATAATACTCCTACTTCTGCTTGTCTGATTATCTTGTGTTCTTGCTAGGGAGCAATGAGAGCTACAAAACCTAGCTTGGGTGTCTCTAGTCTCGAATGAGTCGAACCTCCTCTAGTTGCGCATGGGCCTCCTTTTATAGGCTCAAAGGGGTCACCACAGGTGGCAACGTAAACAAGGGCAAAATGGGAAAATGAGTTGCGGTTGGTACAGCTACTTTGTACAGTATATTCTACCTAACTCGGACGGCAAGAGACAAAAGCAATAAATGCCCATCCACGTCGCCTAAACAGTGCAGAAAGGGACCGTCAGGGGCGCCACCGCTTGCCACGATGGCACTCCTGTCAGCGCCGCTTTCCGCTGCTCTCCGCTGGCTGCACAGCCTCTTGACACGCATGCCTGAGATGGTCCCATGGCGACACGTTGGTGGATGAGCTGGAGCGGAGATGAAGAGAGGTTGCCTGCCGCGGCAAGCGCCTTGCCGCGGCTGAATCCTTGTCGCGCCCGGAAGCTTGTCGCTCACCAAGCCTTCCCGGCAACCTCCTCTTGCTGGGGTCTTGTCTTCTGCGGGCCTTGAGTGGCCTTCCCGGCAAGCTCCTCTTGCCGGGGCCTTGCTTCCGTGGCTTAAATACTTTGTTCTTGAATGGTTTCAAAGGAACCACGGAGGACCTTGGCGGTCACTAGGCAGGCCTTGCCGCTGGTGTCTGCGATTGCCCGTGCACGAAGTTCGGGATACTAGGGTACCCTACTCTAGTACACCGACAGAGCCCCGGCTGGGCCACACACGATGCCGAAGCGCTGTTGGGCCAGGCCCAAAACAGTGCACGGGCACGCGCGGCCTAGATCACGCCGTAACTCGCTCCGGACCCACGACGTCCCCCACGAACAGCACGCGTTGAACGTGGCGTCGTGGGGAGAGATCGTGGGGGGCTTTCTTTAATTGGAAAAGCGGAACGTCCGCCCCCTCTCCCTCCTTGGGTACTCTTCCGACGAGCGCCTCCAACCCAGCGCCAAGCTCAGCCTGTTTCTCAAGGGCGTGGTGACGGCTCTCCAGCGGCTCCGGGAAGAGATCCCAAAGCAGCTGGCCGAGGAATCGCGCCAGATCTGTGCGGGAGATCTCCAGAAGGTGTTGATGAAGGTGGCCTCCCGGAATCCAGGCCTCAACCTCAACGGCGTCCTCAGATCCTTGCCGCCAGATGCCGATGTGGAGGCGCTCAAAGCCCTTGTCGCACCCATTGTGGACAAGGTGGGCAAGATCAAGCGGGTTAATGGCGACCGCGTAGACTAGGCCGCCAAATTTATCTTTCCTTGTCGCTGCCGATCATGTTTCGAGAACAATTTATTAGATCTGCGACAAGTTATTTTGTAATATACTCTATCTTAGGCAACGATTGCAATGTTATTTCCTTTACTTGATTCCTTCCTTTGTATGTTTGTGCCCTCGCTTTTAGGGAACTTGTCGGTGCTGGCACCTTTGCATGGGCGCTTGAGTGCGAACGTCGGCAGCTTTGTCAAGGCGCCGCTCCGACAAGCAACCTTGTCGCAACTAGTTGCAGCTCACTTAAGTTGTTGAGCGGACTCGAAACAAAGTAAGGGCGCAAACCAGCTACGAGTTGGTTCCTCCGCGCACAGTTTTTCCATACAAAGTACTATCGTTCGAGGAAGATAACTTAAAAATTTAAAAACTGATTGCTCAAACTTTGGCAACTTAGCTTTTTCCTGTCGTTTGCTTCCCGGCAAGGCGATACTTCCTCGGCGGCGCCAGGTGGCCCACACCATTATCTTCTCCTCCCCGGCTAACTTGTGGGTGGATGAACCTTCCTTTCTTTGAGAAAGAGAAAGAAGAGAAAATAAAGTTATGGAGCCTTGTGGCTCCTTATTGCTTACCGGGTGTGGATGTTGCACAAAATGTTAGATAACACATGCAAAAAGGATTATGAAAGCATGTAGTTGACAAGTTGTGCGCAACACATGAGCTTTACTTATGCACGGGGTCTGCGCTCGGCTTTGTACAAAGGATTACATGCAACATCGGCAAGACTTGTACAAAAGGTGGTTGCCGGAACAGGTTCCGGCAACCGCGCCCTATGGGTAAAACTTACGAAGATGCTCAATGTTCCAGGAGTTGCTCACCGGAATGCCATCTTCGGTCTCAAGGCGGATAGCGCCAGCCTAGTGACTCGCTTCACCCGATAAGGGCCTTCCCACTTCAAGCGTCAACTTGTTGGAATTCTTGGCGGACTGAACGCTACCAAGAACAAGGTCGCCTTCCTCAAAACTTCGGCACTAACTTTGCGGCTATGGTAGCGGCGCAAAGCTTGTTGGTAACGAGCAGCTCGTCAAAGAGCTCAAGACGGTCCTCCTCAAGGAGCAGCGCGTCATCTTGTCGCAGCTGCTCTTGCTCAAGCTCATCATAAGCGAGTACTCGAGGTGACCCGATATCGAGTTCCGTGGGGAGAACTGCCTCTGCTCCATAGACTAGAGCGAAGGTGTCCGGCGGTGGCTCGATTTGGCGTCATCCCGATCGACCAAAGAACCACCGGCAGCTCCTCAATCCAGTTTCTTCCGCACTTGTGCAGCCCGTCGAAAGTTCTGGTCTTGAGTCCTCGCAGCACTTCAAGATTTGCCCTCTCGCTTGACCGCTGCTTCTCGGATGAGCAATGAAGCAAAGCAGACCTTGGCGCCAAGATCTTGGACGTCTTGCATGAAGGTGCGGCTCGTGAACTGTGTGTCGTTGTCGGTGATGATCCCGTTAGGAATCCCAAAGCGGCAAATAATTGACTGAAGAACTTGATCGCTGATTGTGTTGTCACCTTCCTCATCGCTTCCACTTCCGCCACTTTGTGAACTTGTCGATTACAACGCACAAGTACTCAAAGCCCCGACAACTTCGGGAAAGGGGCCGAGGATGTCGAGCCCCAGACCAAAAATGGCCGGGATAAAGGGATCGTCTTGAGAGCTTGAGCTGGCTGGTGTATCTGCTGGAATGGAACCGCACGCTTCACACTTGGTTACTTGTGCGATTGCATCCGGAGGGCTGTCGGCGAGAACAAACCTTGCCGGAAAGCTTTGCGGCAAGTGCTCTTGCGCCAATGTGGTGACCACATATGCCTCCATGTATCTCTCGCCAACAGCTTCGTCCATCTTCCCGTGAATACACTTCAGTTTCACACCGTTGAGTCTTCTTCTGCATGCAGCGTGTTGTCGACAAACCGATACATACTTGACTGCCGGGCTACTCTCTCCGCTTCTTCTTGCTCTTCGAAGTTCTCCTGTCTCAAGGAAATGGACAATCTGCTGTGCCCATCTTTGGAGCTTGCGGCTCGACAACAAGGACTAAAGGCACATCTGCTGCTGCGGGAACATCCGCTTCTCGGCAAGAACCTGCGGCTCACCGGAGCTTGATGTTTCCCGACAAGCTTGCCGGAGCAAAACTTGTCGGGAGCGTCTGCTTCAACGAAACAAACCCTAGGGCTTGTCGGAGCAGACTGCTCCTCAACATTTTTGGTGTTGATCCTGGGGACCTTCGCGGCGGCGGCTTCGGGTAGCTCGGCCGGGAAGTAGTCACCGGAAATCAACTTCCTCTTCTTGTTCTGTCCAGTTGATGGTGTTACAGTCGGTCGAGTCAGCTTGAGCACAAAATCCCTGGTTCCATTGTGTAACTTGAGTCTGGCGCACTTGACGAGCCATCAGCAATATCATTCTGAGCTCTTGGAACATGTTCCACTTGTAGGCCGTCAAAGTGCTCTTCTAGCTTTCTCACCTCATCAACGTAGGCTTCCATCAATGGACTCTGATAATCTTTGTTTACTTGGCGGACGACAAGCTGCGAGTCACCCCTGACAATGAGCTTCTTAATCCCCAGGTCTACCGCGATTCTGAGACCGGCAAGCAAACCTTCATACTCTGCTGTATTGTTTGTCGCTTGCTCCTTGGGAAAGTGCATTTGGACTATGTATTTGAGGTGCTCTCCGGTGGGTGCGACGAGCAGCACGCCAAGCCGGGCGCTTTGCAGCGAGAAGGCACCATCAAAGTACATCGGCCACTCTTTACTTGCTTCCTTGACCGGGATGCTCATCTCGAATTTCTTCATCTTGCGTTGGCGCCCATTCTGCTATGAACTCGCCAACGCTCGCTTTGGATAGTTGAAGTGCTTTCAAACTTGAGGCCAAAGCTTGATAGTTCGATGCCCACTCAACAATCCTTCCTGTTGCTTCTGGATTTTGCAATATCCTCTTCAGGGGAAAGCGAGTGACGATTGTTATCTCATGCGCTTGGAAGTAATGGCGCAGCTTTCTCAAGGCCATGAGGAGGCCGAAAAGTAATTTCTTCACACCAGAGTACCTTGACCTAGCCCCAGAGAAGGGAATCGACAAAGTACATCGGGCGCTGCACCATCCTTTTCTGCATCTTCTCGCAATCCTGCGCATATCCGTCTTTGTCGGGACCAGAGCTTGTCGGTGAAGCCCCCTGCTTGTCGCTGGATGCATCTGCCTTGGTTGTCGGCTCATCGTCTGCCTCCCTTTCCACTACTAACGCAACACTAACCACTTGATTGGTTGCCGCTATGTATAGCAGCAACTTCTCTTGTGGCCTAGGTGCGACAAGTATTGGAGTGGAGGACAGGTACCTCTTTAAGTCCTGCAGCGCAGCCTCCGCTTTGGGAGTCCATTTCATTGGACCTGCCTTTTTCAAAATCTTGAAAAATGGCAGGGCGCGCTCAGCAGACCTAGAGATAAACCTGCTGAGAGCAGCCACGCAACCGGCAAGTCTTCGTACATCCTTGACGCGCTTTGGTGCTTCAATCTGCTCAATGGCCTTGATCTTGTCGGGATTGGCTTCAATTCCCCGCTGAGACACGAAGAACCCGAGAAGCTTGCCGGAAGGAACTCCAAACACGCACTTCTCGGGATTGAGCTTGAGGTTGATCTTGCGCAGATTTGCAAAGGTCTCATCTAAATCTTGAACCAGAGTTGCCCTGTCCTTGCTTTTGACCACTATGTCATCCATGTAGGCTTCTACATTTACATGCATTTGGGGCTCAAAAGTGTCATGGACTACTCTTGCGAACGTTGAACCAGCATTCTTTAGCCCAAAGGGCATCCGTATAAAACAATTATGTGCCACATGGGGTGATGAATGCGGTTTCTCTTCATCCTCTTCGCCATGAAGATCTGATGATATCCTCGAGTATGCATCAAGAAATGAAAGCAAATCACATCCAGCCATGGAGTCAACAATCTGGTCGATGCGCGGCAAGGAAATGGGTCTTTGGGACAAGCTTTATTAACATCTGTGAAGTCGATACAAAGTCTCCATTTCCCATTTGCCTTGCGTACAACTACTGAGATTGGCCAACCACGTGGGATGGAGTACTCCTCGACAAGGCCCGCTGCTTCCAATTTCTTGATCTCTTCGCAATAAATTCTTGGCGCCCACCGCTCGCTTCGACTTTACGCTTGACGGGCCGCGCATGAGGACAGACAGCTAGGTGGTGCTCAATTACTTTCCTGGGAACACCGGGGATGTCAGACAGTTGCCATGCAAACACGTCGACGTTCGCTCGCAGGAAAGCAACGAGCGCGCCTTCCTATTTAGAGTCGAGAGTGGCACTGATGGTGAAGGTACCACCAGTGCCGTCCTCCTTGGCGGGCACCTTCTTGGTCTTCGGTGGAGCTGCCATCGTCTTCTTGCACTTGCCGGTGGAGCTCGATGGTGCGTCCTCGACGGTAGCGCAGCACTCCGAAGAGGTGCGCTTGCCGGAGTGGGCATCAGAGCTCTTGCCGGACTTGGTCTTCTTCTTCCCTCCGGGAGCTTCAGCGGCAAGTGATTTGCTATCTGTCGCAGCTGCTGCCTCCCGGTAAATCTTGTCGGCGCAGATAAGAGCATCTTTCTTGTCGCCATGAACAGAAATGACACTTATCGGGCCTGGCATCTTAAGCAAGTTGTATGCATGATGAGAGGCTGCCATGAACTTGGCGAGTGCTGGACGGCCAAGTATCCCATTATAAGGCAATGGAAAAGCAGCAACGTCGAACGTGACCCTCTCAGTCCTGAAGTTTAGCTCGCTGCCAAATGTTACCGGCAACGTGATCTTCCCCTTCGGCTTGCTCCTTCCCGGATTGATTCCTTGGAATGTGCCAGTCTCTTCGAGCTCGCTGTCAGGGATTTGAAGCTTCTGGAGCACTGCGGAGGATATCAGGTTTAAGACGGCCCCACCGTCAACTAGCATCTTGGTGACCTTGAGGTTGCGGATAGTTGGTGAGACCAACATCGGCAAGCACCCGACCGCAGATTATGCGATCGTGGTGGTCCTCAATATCAAAGATGATAGGCGTCTTGGACCACTTCGAGGTTTGCGTGACTCTACGGATGGTTCCGCTGCATTAACTTCCTGCATCCATTGCTTGAGTTGGCGGTGTGAAGTATGCGGAAGCACCGCCGTCAATCTGCAGAGGACCTCTGTTGCTTTACTCAAACTCCTTCTCATCGGTCTCATCATCTTCCATATCTTCACCGTCGTCGTCGCCTTCATCCTTGTCTCGGCAGCGGGAGTCTGTCTCCTTGCCGCTGCTTGGCCTTGCCACGGCGTCCTCCCCGTCCGGTCGCTTCTTGCTAACTCCTCCAAAGACCTTCCTGGCCTTCTCCTTGTCGCGCCGCTCGTACTCAGCCTTCCTGCTGTTCAACAAGCTGCTCGACCTTCTTGCAGCTCTGGAGGTCATGGCCCTTGGTGCGGTGGATCTTGCAAGATCGTTTGTTGGAGCTGTCACGCTTGTCGGCGGCGCCACAGCTTAGCGGTCGGTGTCGGCGACAATCTCCTTGTCGGACCACCAACCTTGGCTTTCTTGGCGGCACCACCGCTGCGGACTGCTCGACAACTAGCACTTCTTTGCCCTTCTTCTTTCGTTGTTCCGCCGGCTCTTTTTCGCGGGCGGTTTCCTCACTATCGATCCTGCTTCGCATTCTCTCCCAGAGTCTCCTTCCTTCCTCAAAGACGCGTGCACACTTGTCGGCCAAGGCATACAGCTCACCGACGTCCTTGACTTTGCACATCGCCATCTCCTCCTCATCCTGCGGTTCCGCACGCTCGATGAAACGCGCCGATCACCAGCGGCGGTGGACATCCGGGATGTTGTAGTGCACACGGCTGAATCTCTGGATGAACTTGCGCGGGACTCTCCTTCCTTCGGGTGAGCGATGAAGGTCGCTCTTCTAGCCATGAGGCTTGTGGCCGCCCGTGAAGGCGCCGACAAACCGATGGCATAGATCTGCCAAGAGGATATGGATCCGTCCGCAAGTGCATGAGCCAAGATCGACATTGGGCTTCGATATCAGCGGGAAGTAGTTGGTGAGGATCTTGTCGCCTCGTCCCCTGCAGCCTGCACGCGATGGTGTAGATGCCGAGGAACTCCGACGGATGCGTCCCGCCATCGTACTTCTCTCGCACGTCTGGCAGAAATTCTTCTTGCTGGGCCACCGGACTTGCCGCAGCTCACGAGTGAATGCAGGGCAACCTACCACGTCTGACAAGTCGCTGGTTCTTCGGGCGCATGCATATCGACAGAGGGCCCAGCGCTGCTGGTCGGATTGACGCCGCTTCTCTTGGGCGCTCGATCGCGAGTTCGAAGCGTCTTCTTGTTGCCGTTCTTGAAGAACTTGGCGCTGATCACGGCGAGCTCGTGGATCCGGCGACGCGGTGGAGTCGCTGCCGAGGTGGATCCGCCGAGTTGGTGATCTTAGCCTTCGGATGGAGAGTGCATGGTGGTTGCACCCCCATAGGTTTCGTCGCCACCGACTCGTGCCTTGTCGTCTCGCTGTGGCAAGGATGCAGTTGGTTGCCGCGGAGTATCGCCCTTGGCAAAGCCGATGAGACTCTGGATGGTGGCCCTCCATTCGTCGACCTTGTCGGCCGTTGGAGGGTAGTCTAGAAGCAGTTGAGCTCTCGCCAAGGCTTCTGCTGGAGTGGTGGGTGGCAATGGCGTATGGTGCGAGGAGCGGGATATGCTCGGACTTCTAACTAAGTTAGAAGGAGCAGCATCCCGTCCAGGCGATCGTACCCCGCTCGTGCCAGCATGCTGGCGTGCACGCTGGTCTTGAGGGCTTCGCGATCCTCCAGCTCGGTCTTGATCCAACGAGTGTATGGTATTATGAATACCATGACGCTGTCGGTCCCGCGCCTCTTGAGATGAGCGCGGTACGTGTACGGATGCCGAGGTCTGCGCGGCCTTGTTCTTGGACTTGGCAGCGTCATGAGCGCCCTCGTCGTCGCTCGTTCTTCCGCCAGCGTCTACCCCGCCATCCGTTTGCTCCGGTGGTGGCGGGATTGACGTGGACGGCTCCGCTGCCGCCGAAGCCTTCTTCTTCGGTGGCATGTCGATGAAGATGATGACGATGCTGCTCGTGTGAACGCCGGATCAGGTCCACACAACCTCGACGCCCCCTACCTAGCGCGCCAAATATGTCGGGGAAGCTGATCGTGACCCACGAACACCTATGGGACCGGCGGACCGAGTCCCTTTTGGTTCGGTGGGGGGCGGAGATTGCACGAAGAGCAGATCGAGGTGATGCACACGAGCAGTTTACCCAGCTTCGGAGCTCTCCGGAGAGATAATACTCCTACTGCTGCTTGTCTGATTATCTTGTGTTCTTGCTAGGGAGCAATGAGAGCTACAAAACCTAGCTTGGGTGTCTCTAGTCTCGAATGAGTCGAACCTCCTCTACGTTGCGCATGGGCCTCCTTTTATAGGCTCAAAGGGGTCACCACAGGTGGCAACGTAAACAAGGGCAAAATGGGAAAATGAGTTGCGGTTGGTACAGCTACTTTGTACAGTGTATTCTGCCTAACTCGGACGGCAAGGGACAAAAGCAATAAATGCTCATCCACGTCGCCTAAACAGTGCAGGAAGGGACAGTCAGGGGCGCCACCGCTTGCCACGATGGCACTCCTCTCTCCGCTGGCTGCACAGCCTCTTGACACGCATGCCTGAGATGGTCCCATGGCGACACGTTGGTGGATGAGCTGGAGCGGAGATGAAGAGAGGTTGCCTGCCGCGGCTGAATCCTTGTCGCTCCAGGAAGCTTGTCGCTCACCAAGCCTTCCCGGCAAGCTCCTCTTGCCGGGGTCTTGTCTTCTGCGGGCCTTGAGTGGCCTTCCCGGCAAGCTCCTCTTGCCGGGGCCTTGCTTCCGTGGCTTAAATACTTTGTTCTTGAATGGTTTCAAAGGAACCACGGAGGACCTTGGCGGTCACTAGGCAGGCCTTGCCGCGGGGTGCTGCGACTGCCCGTGCACGAGTTCGGGATACTAGGGTACCCCTACTCTAGTACACCGACACCTGGGAAAACGGACGGCCCAACTAGGTCCATCTACGGGCCAAAAAAGAGGACCCCAGGAAGTAACACACCACGACAGGTGTTCGAAGACAGCGGCACGCCCAAATCTGGGCGCCGACACCCGCTATGTTTTACCAATGAGGTGCTTGGATCATGAATTTCCAGCAGGGTTCAAACCCATAAACATAGAGGCATCTGACGGCACAACAGACCCGAGTCTGGATAGAAGATTACATACTACACATACACATGGCTAGAGGAGATGATCTCCACGCCATAAAATACCTACCCCTCAAGCTCAAAGGGCCAGCTCGGCATTGGCTCAAAAGCCTCCCGAAAAATACTGTTGGAAGTTGGGAAGAGCTTGAGGACGATTTAGAGCAAATTTTCAAGGGACTTATGTCCGCCCTCCGGATGCTGCATTTATCTGAGTCATATAACCCAACAGCCCGAGAGTCAGTAGCAAGAATTCGAACAGGTTCCTTACCAAAAGAACCAAATAGTCGATCGTCTGCACGCAAGCCCTAGCATCTTTTAAATACAACGTCCGAGACGAATGGCTCGCCAGACACCTCGGCCAAGAGAAGCCAAGAACAATGGCCGTGCTAACAAGCCTCATGACGCGCTTTTGCGCAGGAGAAGACAGCTGGCTAGCATGATGCAGCACCAGTGACCCGAGTCCATCCGAGATCAGAGATGGAAATGGACAGTCACGGCGCAGGAAAGACCAGCGCCGGAATAAAGAAAAAAGCCCAAAGGGCACGGCGGTCAACGCCGGATTCAAAAGCTCACGGCCAAACAATACAACACGGCCTCTTAAGGAGAACAGAGACGAGCTATCAAATTTAAACAAAATTTTAGATCGGATATGTCAAATCCATAGTACCTCCGGAAGGCCTGCAAACCATACCAACCGAAATTGTTGGGTTTTCAAACAGTCCGGCAGACTCAACGCCGGACACAAGGGGCTCGATGTGCCAAGCGAGGACGATGACGAACCCCACCAGCAGAGCACCGGAAGTCAAAAGACTTTCCCACAAGAAGTCAAAACAGTAAACTCGCTTCACGTGATAGTACGGAAAGCCAACACGGCACTTGCTAAGACAAGTGTCGCACGATCCACCCCAGTGGACCGAGATTGCACGTCAAAACCAATCACTTTCGACCATCTGGATTAGTCCAGAAGTATCCGGAACGCAGGATAGACTGCCCTGATATTGGATCCCATAATAGACGGACTGCAATTAACGCAGGTTTTGATGGACGGCGGCAGTGACTTGAACCTGCTATTTCCGGACACAATCCGCAAGTTGGGATAGACCCTACTACAATTCGGCATAGCCACACTTCCTTCAAAGGAGTGGCGCCAGGCCCTTACACCAGGTGCACAGTTTCATTATTACTAGAAGTTGTGTCGGTCACCGACAACTTCGACGAAAAAGCTAACCTTTCATGTCGCCCCATTTACAAGTAGCTATCAAGCATCACTGGACGGGAAGCTTTCGTCCGCTTCAATGCAATACCACATTATCGTCTCTTACGCTTAAAATGCCGGTCCACGTGGCATCATTTGATTAAAAGGTCGCTGAGACCCGGACACGGCTGGGCGAGTCCGAATAAATAAGCTAGGGGCTACCTAGCCGCACATCCCTTCACAAGGGTTTGCACATATAAGCCATAATGAGCTAGCATAGGCTCAGCTCTCTTAATCTATATTTCAATTTTTATGCACTTTCACACGATTTCCTTTCCAACCAAGTTCTTCTCTTTTACAGATGAACAGCGTGCACACCCGTCCGGATACGGCTGCTTGGAGACACAGCGCAGACGTGCAGTAGGGACCCGCTGCAAGGACTCTTTTCGGACTAAGACCCTCGTAAACCTTTCTTACTGCTCTCTTGTTGCTATAATCCCTGGTTTATCATTATAACCAGAGGAGACTGGCGTTTTGGCATCGGCCGCGCCAGAAGAACCTGCCCGTACCTGGACACAAGGGGCTTAGGGCTTTATTTTTCCCGCTATTATAAAGACCGAACACCTTCGGGAGTGTTCGACGTCTCGAGTTAGGCCTTATATGCATCAGCTCGAATCATGTCTTTGGTCAAATGTTGGGTTTGCCCGGCTCCTGTGTTTTGCTGCCTTACGTTCCGTATCATCGCTAACGCGGCTCCGGGAGAACTCTGCGATTGTGCCCGATTAATTTGGCGAGCACCTCGATGAAAGCCAAAACTGATCATCATGATACAGCGAGAGACCGGTCAACCACTCGATCGACTATGGGAATGTTTAGGATTCCTCCGCTTTGTGAAGGGTCGTTTCGGCCGTGCACATCCGCGCCCCAAATTCGAAAGCGCGGTGCCCCGAGGGGCTATGTCGTAGCCCACCTCGAACTCCATGGCTAAGTGAAAGTGATAAAGCATTATAGTCCGGTTGCCTCGTTTGCTACGCTACCACCTCCTTTACAGGACCGAGACGTCGGATTAAGTGTGAAAACGCGCTTTTTTTTGCGAACACCCCCGCACCTTGTGCGTGGGGGCTGAAGTCGACGACTGCCATCTTTCAGGTTATACACACGTATACATGAACGGCCGCATAGGAGATATTCTATTACTTGAACGCACAAGTATAAAAGGCGCTTACATCATAAATATCGTTTTACATCATATAAACGTTCATTCAAGCGTAACATTTTTGAGCACTGTGACTCTATTACACGAGCACCACGCAGATTCCGCCAAAATAGTGCTCGACGGGTAACGGTTATCATCCGAACCGGGGTCGCAACAGCGGTGGCATCCATCTCTGTCAATGTGTCTTCACACGGCGCGGCGCCATCCGCGCACCCTCTATGCAGGTCGACCGCTTCATCGCTTTGATATGCGGCACCGCCCAAGAAATTGCTGCAATAAGCCAAAATAACTCTTGGTGGGGCCTATCCGGCGGATATGAGTCACTATATCCGTCATAGCAAGCCCGGACAACCTATTTAGCTCAGCCCACTCAGCCAAACGGTCGGTCAGCGGAAGTGAACGCTCCGAACTATGGAATTGAGACCAAAACAGCTCTTCCGTCTTGTGATCCTTCCGACTTAAAAATGCACTGCAGCATCCGCCGCTTTTCTCGCTGCTAAGTCCATATAAGGGTCCTCGGAACCCCACAGTTGGCCCAGTGAGCATATTTTGATCCGTAAACCTTGGCGCAATGTAAAAGGCTTGCCGGCTACAATATCCCGCCTGGCGCAGCTCTTCCTTCATAGCCCGCATTGCGAGCGGGCATTCTTAACTTCGCGGTGGCCTTCCGCAGGTCTTCTTGCCCGCTAGGCGCTCCTTCCCAAGAGCCTCATTGCGGTCGGTAGCATCTTTTAACTTCACGGCCATTTCGCTATCTCTTCCCTGCTCCGGATGTGCAGCGCCCTTTCGCCGCTAACTCCTCGGCGCCCTCGAGGCCGCCAGACACTCCTTCCGCCTGCCCTTGGCTTGAGCAAGTTCGGCCGAAGGCTCTCCACGGCAGCGCACTATCTGCATTTCACGCACATGTTGTAAGGAGATGGCTTCGGCTCCTTACCAAGTGACCGCGCAGTAACACTTACCTTGCGACTCATCAAGTCGCCTGTTGATCAGCGTGATGTTCGCATCCGCAGCATCGAGTTGCCGCTTTAGTTCAGCAACTCCATCAGTCCGGCTGGCCCCCGGACGACCCGCCACCTGCATCGGCACGACGGGAATTTAAACCTGCGATTTTGATCCTCGGCACGCTGTCGATTTCGACAACCTACCGAGTCTCAGGGGCTACTATCTATACAGGGCGCATTCTATATGCAAAACTGTTAAAAGGTGTGTCATTTTTACGTACCTCAAACCCCGCCAGCAAACTCCTGACGGCATCGTGCAACCCGCCTTCGGCGGACGAAATCCTTTCAATCACCATGCTCATCAATGCGTGCTGATCTTCTGAGATAGACGCCTTCTCAAGCAGATCCTTCAGCCGTACACCAGTTGGCGCCGAACTATCCGGCTTTGCCAAACCGGGGCTCCTCCGTGGCGACACTTCAGGCTCGTCCGCCCTATCCGACGGCGCCCGGACGGGCGTCTCGCTCTCTATCATCTCGCGAACGAAGGTCCCCAAGACGAGCTCATCTGCGAAGGGCGGAGATCCGAACTACAAGGTAAAAACTTTAGTTATCCTCGGAAGCACAAATAGGGATGTCCCTTATTATAAAACTCCTTTCTTTCTACTTACGGCTCGTTGGAGGCTGACTCATTAAGGGAGATTGTGCGGCGGGGCCTCCCGGACGCAGGACCTCTGGCGAAGATTTCTTCCCCGTTTAGGGCTTTTGCCCCGGTCCTCGGAGGCAGTCCTCTTCTCCCCTTGGGGAGGGATTCTCGATCCCCCCTCTTTCAAGAGCCTCCTTAGGCGAGGCAGTAGCTTCCTTGTTTTCCCCTTTGTCTTCCTCTGAAGGCGCAACCTCAAGCATACGGACCAGCATGGGATCCGGCGCGGTCTCGGGGAGGGGGGCTGGACATCGTATCAATTTTTCTTCCGCTATCCACTCCTGTGTAGAAGGAAATTGGTCATAAGGCGAATCATCGAAAGGCAAACAAACGGTATGTCCGGACTTGGAACTACTTACTTGAGTATCCGGGCGATTGCAGCTTAGTCCAGCATCCTTGGTCAATTCCGGACGCACCTCTTGCGATCCGAAGAATAAGTTATACATCTCCAGGGGTGTCATACCCATGAAGTGTTGAAGAATCCGTGGGCCCTCCGGATTGAACTCCCATAGCCGGTGTAACGCCCTCGATGCGGCTATATCTCCCACGTGTCGAGGCACGACTTAGAGGCATAACCGCATTGAAAGCAATGTCGCAAGTGAGGTAATCTTCACACAACCCATGTAATACATAAGGAAAGAGATACATAGTTGGCTTACGATTAGCCACTTCACACAAGACATAAATAAACATCCATCATTCGAGTACACTCAAGGTCCGACTACGGAACCAAAATAAAAGAAGATACCCCAAATGCTACACAGATCCCGATCGTCCCAACTGAGCACCACTACGATCATCGGGAAAAGACACATAGTAACGACCACGTTCCTCGTCGAACTCCCACTTGAGCTCGGTTGCGTCACCGTGACCGCATCATCGGCACCTGCAACTGTTTTGGTAGAATCTGTGAGTCACGGGACTCAGCAATCTCACACCAGCGAGATCAAGACTATTTAAGCTTATAGGAAGGACAGAGTGGTAAGGTGGAGCTGCTGAAAGCGACTAGCATATATGGTGGCTACTTCGCAAAAGAGAGCGAGAAGAGAAGCAAATCACGGTCGTGAAACTAGTAGCGATCAAGAAGTGATCCTGAACTACTTACTTCAAACATAACTCCAACACCGTGTTCACTTCCCGGACTCCGAGAAGAGACCATCACGGTTACACACGCCGTTGATGTGTATTTTATTTGAGGTCAACTTCGGTTTTCTACAACCGACATTAACAAATTCCCATCTGCCTCATAACATGGGCACGGCTTTGAAAGATAATACCCTGCAGGGGTGTCCCAACAGCCCATTATAAGCTCTCACGGTCAACGAAGGATATTCCTTCTACCGGAAGACCCGATCAATCTCGGAATCCCGGACTACAAGACATTTCGACAGCAATAAAACAAGACCAGCAAAGCCGCCCGAATGTGCCGACAAATCCCGATAGGAGCTGCACATATCTCGTTCTCGTGGCACACCGGATGAGCAGACGTCGGGTTGGCATAAACCCTGATTGCCCAAGGGCGCGGACATCGCTCAAGTTGGACCAGCACTCGAAGGAGAACTGGCCGGGGGTTAAAATAAAGATGACCCTCGGGCTCGCGAAAACCCGGGAAAAAGGCTTAGGTGGCAAATGGTAAAACCAAAGTTGGGCCTTCTTGGACGAGTCTTATTCAAAGCGAACTGTCAAGGGGTCCCATAAATCACCCAACCGTAAGGAACGCGAAATCAAGGAACATAACACCGTATGACGGAAACTAGGGTGGCAAGAGTGGAACAAAACACTGGGCATAAGGCCGAGCCTTCCACCCTTTACCAAGTATATAGATGCATTAATTATAGCAGATATATATTGTGATATCCCCAACAAGTAAACATGTTCCAAAAGGAACAACATCTCCATGTTCAACAAGGAACAAACTTCATCTTCACCGCAACTAGCAACGCTATAAGAGGGCTGAACAAAGCGGTAACATAGCCAATCAACGGTTTGCTAGGAAAGGATGGTTAGGGGCTGACATGGCAATATGGGTGGCATGATATAGCGAGTGGTAGGCATCGTAGCATAGGCATAGCAAAAGAGCGAGCATCTAGCATAGCAAAGATAGAAGTGATTTCGAGGGTATGGTCATCTTGCGCAATGTTCTCGAGTTGTCGAAAGCTTGATCCTCGTAAGCGTTCTCAACAGGTTCCTCGTTCACGTACTCGTCTCCCGGCTCTACCCAAAGCAAGAACACAAACAAAGGAACCACAATAAATCACGGTGCAATGCACAATCAACATGATGCAAAACATGACATGATATGCGGGATGTGATATGCAATGCGTATGCGCGCCTCGGAAGGAAAATGATGAACCAGGCATCAACTTGGCAAACCAAGTATGCCACTGGAAAGATGATATGATTTCGGTTGAAATCAATATAAAGATCACCGGAATCGGATGCACGGTTTGCAAATGACAAGCAAAACAAGAATGGCACAAATCTGCCATTAACAGCATGATACCACTTAGCAAGCAACAAGAAATTAAGCTACTGCACCCAAACGTACCAACAAAGTATATGGCAGTGATCTACACAAGATGCTTGACAAAAGATGAGCACTGAGCTACGGCTAGTTCACACCATAACAGGTTCAAACAAGCATGGCAAAAGTGCACAAAATATCAGGCTGGACATGACAAAAACAGCATCAGGTAGCCATGTTCAGAGCAGCAAAACTACATGCTACAGGAACTTAAAATAGCAAAACATGGCATGGCATGAATCTACTCAAAGCATAGAACAAAAGTCCCTTACTGACCATAAGCCAAAAGGATCAGAAAATATAGTAACCCCATGTCAATATTGAAAGTTTAGTTAACAGATTCAGCAACATGGCATGTCAAAACTGATAACAAGTAGGCATGTTTAAGAGCTCAATGCACTCACTACAGAGCCTTTCATGATAAACTAAGCATACATACATCAAGAAGACATGGCATAGAAGACATACATGGCAAGAACAATAACATAGCATACACGGATCAACCACAACAACCTTGGCAAAATTGAATAACATGTAAACAATCTGCCAGAAACATTTGATAGCAAAAGTAGAGCTCGATTGACTCAAGCTATGGCACTCCATAATTGCAAACAAGGGCATGGATGGATAGAGCAAGACATGTTTAACAAAACATCCTTACTGAAGTATCTCAAAATATGCATGGATCTCTCGGTAGCATCAAGTTAACATGGCATCAAAATATCAAGAAAAGCAGTGCTGAAATCAGCAACATCAGACACCTACTTTGCATGCTTGTGCTAGTCACCACATAGATCACAAAAATACATGGCATACACCCCTGGAAAGATGGCATGGCATATTACAAAACACATGTAGGACTCAAATTCATAGGGTGCACACATCAATCATAGCAAAAATAACAAAAGTGCAAGTTCATTAAGAAACGAAACTAACATCACATAGCCCTCTTCTAACAGCATTTCGGGCATCAAGATGAGCTCAAATGAAAATGATGCAATGAGATGAAATGATCTACTCTTGAGGCGAACATTTTGATATATTATACGCGCAAAATGGAGCTATAGATGCAAAGATATGCTACGTTGAAAATGCCACAAATAATAACAGGATTAAAACTTAGACGAATTAGAGGGGAAGAAAGTCAACCGGGATCCGATCGGGATCCGCCCGATCGAGCGACGGCGGCGGAGGCTCCTCGCCGGAGAGGGAGAAGCCGGGCGGGGCCGGCCGGAGGAGGCTCGGCTCGCCGGTGGCGGAGGCGGGAGGCAGTGGTCGCCGGTATGCGCGGCCGGGAGGCGCCGGTTCGAGCGCGGCCAGGGCGACAGGCGAGGGCAGTGGCGGCGTGGGCAGGGCGGCGAGATCCGGAGGGCCGGAGGCGGCGGAGCAGCGGAGGGCGGGCGGCGCACGGCCGGGGAGCGGGCGGCCGACCTGCGCGCGCTGAGCGGCCGGGCCCCCTGGGCCAGCGGGCCAGCCAGCGAGGCGGCGGCGCGACACGTGGCGACGCGATGAATTAGCGCGGGCGGCGATTTTTGTCCGCAGCGGCGGACGGTCCGGGCGGCGGGATGAATTTTAGGGTTTCGGGGAAGAAGACCCGGATTTAGACGGGGGAGGTGTTTAAATAGGCATAGAGGGAGCTAGGAGAGTCCAAATGAGGTGTAGTTTTCGCCCACACGATCGTGATCGAACGACGGAGAGCGTGGAAGTGACTTAGGTGGGTTATTGGAGCATTTTGGAGGGGTGTTGGGCTGCAACTTAAAAGAGGCTTTTGCGAGAGTGTGGTTAACCGTTAGAGTACCAAACGAGCTCCAAATGACCCGAAACTTGACCGGTGGTCTACGGGTGGTATACCAAGGCCACTTGACAAACCTCGGTCCATTCCGAGAAGGTTTAGTACCCGCTCACGAAAAAACGTAAAAGGGGCCGCCGGGGGAGATAGGAGTGCCGGATTGCAAAACGGACAACGGGAAAAATGCTCGAAATCATGAGACGAACACGTATGCAAATGCGATGCACATGATGACATGATATAAAATGCATGACATGGACAAAATGCAAAATGAAGAAAAACCCAACCACGGAGGGAATATCATATCACAATGCCGAAAATGGCAAGAGTTGGAGTTACAAATATGGAAAGTTACGTCCGGGGTGTTACAACACTCCACCACTACAAGAGGATCTCGTCCCGAGATCTAGGACTGAAAGAACTCCGGATATTCGGAACGGAGGTGATCCTCGCGCTCCCAGGTGGCTTCACGGTCGGAATGGTGTGACCACTTCACTTTCAGGAATTTGATTGACTTGTTGCGAGTCTTGCGCTCGGTTTCTTCAAGAATAGCAACGGGGTGCTCATGATAAGAGAGATCTTCTTGAAGGTCAATTTCTTCGAAGTTGATAGTGCGTTCAGGAGTCTTGAAGCACTTGCGAAGTTGTGACACGTGAAACACATCGTGCACATTCGCGAAGTTGGAGGAAGCTCAAGTTGATAGGCGAGATCGCCTCTTTTGCCAATGATCTTGAAAGGACCCACGATCTAGGGGCAAGCTTCCTTTGATACCGGGTTGACGAGTGCCTTTCATTGGAGAGACGCGGAGGTAGACATGGTCTCCGATTTCAAAAGCCACATCACGGTGCTTATCATCATAATAGCTCTTCCGCGCGATTATGCGGCTTTGAGATTCTCACGAATGACTTTGCACATTTCTTCCGCTTCGTGATCAAGTCATTGCCAAGAAGTTGGCGTTCACCGTCTCGCACCAATTGAGAGGAGTACGGCACTTTCTCGCCATAGAGAATTTCAATGGGGCCTTGCCCAACTCGCTTGGAAGCTGTTGTTGTAGGAGAACTCGGCATATGGAAGACAATCTTCCCCTTCATACCGAAAGAAATGACACAAGCCCCGAGCATATCTTCAAGGATTTGATTTACTCGCTCGACTTGGCCACTTGTTTGAGGATGGAAAGCTGTCTTTGAAACGAATGTTGGTGCCCATGGCCTTCCGAAAAGAATCCCAAAACTTGGAGGTAAAGATGCTGCCACGGTCTCAAGAGATCACTTGTGGAATGCCGTGCAAGGAGACAATCCTCGAGGTGTATAGCTCGCCAACCGAGCTGCTGTGATGGATTCTTTGATAGGAAGAAAATGAGCCACTTTAGTAAGCTTGTCAATGACAACGAAGATAGCATCATTTCCACGCTTGGACTTTGGAAATCCAATCACGAAGTCCATTTCAATATGATCAAACTTCCATTCGGAATAGCAAGAGGTTGGAGGAGACCAGCTGGTCTTTGGTGTTCTCTTTCACTCTTCTGCAGACATCACACTCATTCACGAATTGAGCAATTTCTCGCTTCATTCGAGTCCACCAATATGACTGCTTGAGGTCATGGTACATCTTCGTACTTCCGTGATGAATGGATAGAAGCGAATTGTGAGCCTCGCTCATAATGACTTTTCTCGAGATCACCCTTAGGAACCACAATCCGTCCTCAAAGAAAAGAGTATCTTTGTCATCAATGTGGAAGCACTTGTACTTGGAAATGCCCTTGTCGATACCACGCTTCACCTTTTTCACCATGGTATCCAGGAGTTGAGCCTCACGAATCTGATCTTCCAAAGTAGGAGAGACTATGAGGTTGGCAAGAAAGCCTTGAGGAACAACTTGAAGATTCAGCTTGCGGAAAGCTTCACAGAGATCCGCCGGAAGGGCTTGAGGATTAAATCTTGCGATAAGCCTTCCTGCTCAAAGCATCTGCAATGACATTGGCCTTGCCGAGTATATTCAATACTTGGGTTGTACTCTTGAATCATTTCACCCATCGAGTCTGCCTGAGGTTGAGGTTGGGCTGAGTGAAGATGTACTTGAGACTCTTGTGATCGGTGAAAATGTCCACTTTCCTTCCCAACAAGAGATGTCTCCATGTTATCAATGCATGGACAACTGCCGCCAACTCAAGATCGTGAGTGGGGTAGTTCTTTTCGTTGGGCTTCAATCATGCGAGAGGTATAAGCCACAACTCTCTTCTCTTGCATTAACACAAAGACCGAGACCTTGAAGAGAAGCATCACAGAAAACTTCAAATGGCTTGGATTCATCAGGAGGAGTCAAGACAGGAGCTGTGACGAGTTTCTCTTTGAGAGTATTGAAAGCAACATCACACTCAGGAGACCAGACATACTTCACATGCTTCTGGAGGAGGTTGGAAAGAGGCTTTGCAATCTTGGAGAAGTTCTCAACGAATCTTCGGCAATAGCTTGCAAGACCAAGAAAACTGCAGAGCTGCTTGACATTCGAGGAGGTTCCCAATTCACAATTGCGGACACCTTCTCGGATTAACAGCGATGCCCTTGGCGGAGATGATATGACCAAGATAAAGCACTTCATCAAGCCAAAATTCACATTTGGAGAACTTAGCATAGAATTGATACTCTCGAGCTTGTCTAGCACCAATCGCAAATGTTTGGCATGATCCTTCTTATTCTTGGAGAAGACCAAAATATCATCAAGATAGACCAAGACGAATTCATTGGTGTAGGGGTTGAATATGAAGTTCATCATCCGAGAGAATGTTGGAGGAGCATTGACAAGGCCGAAAGACATGACAAGATATTCATAAGAACCAAAGCTTGTTCGAATGCTGTCTTGGGAATATCTTGTTCACGAATGCGAATTTGATGATAACCCATACGAAGGTCAAGCTTGGAGAACACTTTAGCACCTTTGAGTTGCTCGAAAAGCTCATTGATGTTGGGAAGTGGATACTTGTTCTTGATTGTCTTCTTATTCAATGGACGGTAATCGACGCAAAGTCGGTCCGCGCCATCCTTCTTCCGGACAAAAGAACACCACAACCCCAAGGAGATGAACTCGGTCCGATCAAACCAGACGCTCTTGTTCATCGAGCTGCTTCTTCAATTCCTTCAGCTCATCAGGTCCAAGCTTGTATGGACGCTTGCAAACGGGTTCATGCGGGTGCTCAAGATCGATAACGAACTCAATCGGCCGATGAGGAGGCATACCCGAAGCTCTTCCGAAAGACATCTTGGTACTCACAAACGATCGAATCGAGAGATAGCATCCAATTCGCCCTTCTCATTGAGAGAAAACAACCAATGGTTTCATCACGAGCGGCATAGATGATCACATCATTAGAAGAGTGAGTCAATTGAATTTCCAGCAGCACAATCAAGCTGAGCTTTGTCTTGATAAAGCCAGTCCATCCCGAGAATAAGATCAATATCCGAGTCACCAAGGACAATTGGTTTAGCCAAAATCTATAATCGCCAATCTTGATAGAAACATCCGAACCATGGAGCTTGCATGCATGAATTTACCCGAGAGACAACCGATAATGGTTTAGGCAAATCTTGAAAACCAACTCATGCTTAGATGCAAAAGGTCTTGAAATGAAAGAATGCGATGCACCAAATCAAATAAGACTTTTGCAGAATATCATTAATCGAGAGATTACCCATTATCACATCGAAGATTCCTCCGCTTGAGCTGCATTCATCATATTCACCTTTGCAGACTTGGGATTATGCTTGACCACCGCATTGCCGGAAGATTTCACAGAGGAGGAGGCGGAAGGCGCCTCTGGTTGAAGCATTTGTTCGCATAGTGACCTTTCTGCGACATTTGTTGCAAGTCACCTCGAGAGCGGACGGTGGTAAGGAGCACTTGACCTTGGAGCTTGAGAATTAGACTTGTTCGATAGCTTGGGTTGGGTGGGTGGGAAGATCCACGCCACCTGAGTTCTTCTCACGATAAGGCCGACGGAACGGAGGAGGAGGAAGGTAGAACTTCTGCTGCTTAGCTGCCACTTGAGAGGAAGAAGAAGACTGAACTGCATCCCCGATTCTCTTCTTAGAAGCCTCACATTTGAGCTGGGCAGCTTCTTGCTTCAAAGCCATGTTGTAGAATTCATCATACTTTTCGCTCAAAAGCACAAGAGCTAATTGCAGATCTTCTCTCGCACCACCTCTGAATTGATAGATCATACTCTTTTCATCGTGGCGCCTTGCTTAGCAAAACGAGCGAGTTTCTCGAACTGGATATTGTATTGATACACGACATGTTGCCTTGCTTGAGATTGCGGAACTCCTCACGCTTGCTCTCAACAACACTTTTCGAATGTGGTGAGCTCTAAAATCTCGGCGGAACTCATCCTGTAATGACACGACCTCCTCTGGAATCTTTGTATTGTTTGGTACCACTCAGCAGCTTGATCCTTGAGTTGAAACGATGCAAACTTGACAAAGTCCTCGTGTCGACATTGCTACATTCAAAATGCTTGCAGATGTCCACTAACCAATCGTCGTCGTGGCCTCGACACAGAAACTGAAAGACTTCGGCTGATTAGCGAGGAACTGACTGAGAGTAGCAAAGTGCGGCTGATTGTTGCCTTGACCTTGATTTCCTTGATTGCCTTGCCCTTGAGTACGTTCTTGCAAGAGCTGCAAAATCATCTGAGCATTGGCATTGGTGGCTGCCATGATAGCTTGCCAGGCCTCCGGAGGCGGAGGTGGAGGTGGAGGGTTCGACTGATCCCCATCATTGCGATCCGGATTCAGACGCGTTGGCGGAGCCATCCTGAAGAGGGTGACATCCGTTAGTCCTTTGATAGACAAATAGTCAAGTTGAATCAACGGATAGAAATTGCAACATATAGTCTTCACAATAAACATTCGAACAAGAATGAACGAATGAATTCCAAAGTTAATCATCACACGTCCATTAAGGTGAGAAGCCACTTGATTAAGGGTTGATGAAAAAATAACAAGGTACGATCGAACAAATAAGTGGTAAGGATTACCCAATCACGAACCAAATATCTGCGGGAAGAAATGCTAGGAGCTACTTGAATCCCACCTATAAACTCCCGAAACTTTCTGGTTATGCAATCTGGTGTTGGGGATACAGGGGACACAAAATATATCACCCAAACTAACAATACCTAGATCCAAACAGTATCCATCCGTCAACACATAACCAAGAAATCCTCGAAATCGTGTACCTCGACCTTCAAAAACATCCGTTATACAAGTCATGGCAATACTCCCGAGCTCGCCTCAAGATCTTTGGGTTATCGGGTTATCTCACCAACAACTGCACAAAAGAGATTTCGATGTCGGCAAAACTCGTATTCCAGAATCGCAACGATAAAATTGTGACGACAACACCTCGGAGCTCAACTCCCCGGGACACTGCCACAACCCCTAAATGTCAGGAGGCACCAAGAACAATGTTCTCGTCACAAAACCATCGGAACGATCCCAAGATACCCGCGTGATCCTAAAAAAAAATTTAGTGAAATTTGAGGAGAGAAGAGTCAAAACTCTACGTCAGGAGACCTCACAGAGCGATTTAAGGACTGGGAGTAAAAAGAATCCTACTCTCGATATATATAATCCTAAGACTCAAAACATTTTCCATTCTAGACTCAACAACGCCAAACAAACAATCAAGTAGGGGGCTCCTAAGTCGGGAAGGCTCGATTACCAACTTAGCGCCCTCGATGCGGCTATATCTCCCACGTGTCGAGGCACGACTTAGAGGCATAACCGCATTGAAAGCAATGTCGCAAGTGAGGTAATCTTCACACAACCCATGTAATACATAAGGAAAGAGATACATAGTTGGCTTACAATGCCACTTCACACAATACATAAATAAACATCCATCATTCAGAGTACACTCAAGGTCCGACTACGGAACCAAAATAAAAGAAGATACCCCAAATGCTACACAGATCCCGATCGTCCCAACTGGGCACCACTATCGATCATCGGGAAAAGACACATAGTAACGACCACGTTCCTCGTCGAACTCCCACTTGAGCTCGGTTATGCCACACTGCACCGCATCATTGGCACCTGCAACTCTTTTGGTAGAATCTGTGAGTCACGGGGACTCAGCAATCTCACACCCACGAGATCAAGACTATTTAAGCTTATAGGAAGGACAGAGTGGTAAGGTGGAGCTTCTGCAAGCGACTAGCATATATGGTGGCTACTTCGCAAAAGAGAGCGAGAAGAGAAGCAAAGCACGGTCGTGAAACTAGTAGCGATCAAGAAGTGATCCTGAACTACTTACGTCAAACATAACTCCAACACCGTGTTCACTTCCCGGACTCCGCCGAGAAGAGACCATCACGGTTACACACGGTTGATGTGTATTTTATTTGAGGTCAACTTCGGTTTTCTACAACCGACATTAACAAATTCCCATCTGCCTCATAACCGCGGGCACGGCTTTGAAAGATAATACCTGCAGGGTGTCCCAACTTAGCCCATTATAAGCTCTCACGGTCAACGAAGGATATTCCTTCTACCGGAAGACCCGATCAATCTCGGAATCCCGGACTACAAGACATTTCGACAGAATAAAACAAGACCAGCAAAGCCGCCCGAATGTGCCGACAAATCCCGATAGGAGCTGCACATATCTCGCTCTCGTGGCACACCGGATGAGCAGACGTCGGGTTGGCATAAACCCTGATTGCCCAAGGGCGCCGGACATCGCTCAAGTTGGACCAGCACTCGAAGGAGAACTGGCCCGGGGTTAAAATAAAGATGACCCTCGGCTCGCGAAACCCGGGGAAAAAGGCTTAGGTGGCAAATGGTAAAACCAAAGTTGGGCCTTGCTGGACGAGTCTTATTCAAAGCGAACTGTCAAGGGGTCCCATAAATCACCCAACCGTAAGGAACGCGAAATCAAGGAACATAACACCGTATGACGGAAACTAGGGTGGCAAGAGGGAACAAAACACCGGGCATAAGGCCGAGCCTTCCACCCTTTACCAAGTATATAGATGCATTAATTATAGCAGATATATATTGTGATATCCCCAACAAGTAAACATGTTCCAAAAGGAACAACATCTCCATGTTCCAACAAGGAACAAACTTCATCTTCACCGCAACTAGCAACGCTATAAGAGGGCTGAACAAAGCGGTAACATAGCCAATCAACGGTTTGCTAGGAAAGGATGGTTAGGGCTGACATGGCAATATGGGTGGCATGATATAGCAAGTGGTAGGCATCGTAGCATAGGCATAGCAAAAGAGCGAGCATCTAGCATAGCAAAGATAGAAGTGATTTCGAGGGTATGGTCATCTTGCTCGCAATGTTCTCGAGTTGTCGAAAGCTTGATCCTCGTAAGCGTTCTCAACAGGTTCCTCGCTCACGCACTCGCCTCCGGCTCTACCCAAAGCAAGAACACAAACAAAGGAACCACAATAAATCACGGTGCAATGCACAATCAACATGATGCAAAACATGACATGATATGCGGATGTGATATGCAATGCGTATCTGCGCTCCGGAAGGAAAATGATGAACCAGGCATCAACTTGGCAAACCAAGTATGCCACTGGAAAGATGAGATGATTTCGTTGAAATCGATATAAAGATCACCGAATCGGATGCACGGTTTGCAAATGACAAGCAAAACAAGAATGGCACAAATCTGCCATTAACAAAGATGATACCACTTAGCAAGCAACAAGAAATTAAGCTACTGCACCCAAACGTACCAACAAAGTATATGGCAGTGATCTACACAAGATGCTTGACAAAAGATGAGCACTGAGCTACGGCTAGTTCACACCATAACAGGTTCAAACAAGCATGGCAAAAGTGCACAAAATATCAGGCTGGACATGACAAAAACAGCATCAGGTAGCCATGTTCAGAGCAGCAAAACTACATGCTACAGGAACTTAAAATAGCAAAACATGGCATGGCATGAATCTACTCAAAGCATAGAACAAAAGTCCCTTACTGACCATAAGCCAAAAAGGATCAGAAAATATAGTAACCCCCATGTAAAAATTGAAAGTTTCGTTAACAGATTCAGCAACATGGCATGTCAAAAACTGATAACAACTAGGCATGTTTGAGAGCTCGATGCACTCACTACAGAGCCTTTCATGATAAACTAAGCATACATACATCAAGAAGACATGGCATAGAAGACATACATGGCAAGAACAATAACATAGCATACACGGATCAACCACAACAACCTTGGCAAAATTGAATAACATGTAAACAATCTGCCAGGAAACATTTGATAGCAAAAGTAGAGCTCGATTGACTCAAGCTATGGCACTCCATAATTTCAAATAAGGGCATGGATGGATAGAGCAAGACATGTTTAACAAAACATCCTTACTGAAGTATCTCAAAATATGCATGGATCTCTCGGTAGCATCAAGTTAACATGGCATCAAAATATCAGTAAAACAGAGCTAAAATCAGCAACATCAGACACCTACTTTGCATGCTTGTGCTAGTCACCACATAGATCACAAAAATACATGGCATACACCCCTGGAAATATGGCATGGCATATTACAAAACACATGTAGGACTCAAATTCATAGGGTGCACACATCAATCATAGCAAAAATAACAAAAGTGCAAGTTACATTAAGAAAGCGAAACTAACATCACATAGCCCTCTTCTAACAGCATTTCGGGCATCAAGATGAGCTCAAATGAAAATGATGCAATGAGATGAAATGATCTACTCTTCGAGGCGAACATTTTGATATATTATACACGCAAAATGGAGCTACAGATGCAAAGATATGCTACGTTGAAAATGCCACGAAATAATAACAGGATTAAAAACTTAGACGAATTAGAGGGGGGAAGAAAGTCAACCGGGATCCGGATCGGGATCCGGCCCGATCGAGAGCGACGGCGGCGGGAGGCTCCTCGCCGGAGAGGGAGTAGCCGGGGCGGGGCCGGCCGGAGGAGGGCGGCTCGGGCTCGCCGGTGGCCGGAGGCCGGAGGAGGTGGTCGCTGGGCGCGGCGGCGGCCGGGCGCGGGCCTTCAGGCGGCCATGGCGACGGCAGAGGGCGGCGGGCGAGGGCCGGGCGGCGGCGAGATCCGGAGGGCCGGGAGGCGGCGGAGCAAGCGGAGGGAGGCGGCGGGCAGCGCTGAGGCGCGGGCACGGACGCTGGGCGCGCGGAGGCGGGCTTGCTGGGCCGGGCGGGCCCGCCAGCCTGGCGGGCTGAGCAGCGGGCGGCGGGCGGCACACGTGGCGCCGCGGACTGGGCGCGGCGGCGGGCGATTTCGTCCGTGCGGCGGACGTGTCCGGCGGCGGGATGAATTTTAGGGTTTCGGGAAGAAGACCGGATTTAGACGGGAGGTGTTTAAATAGGCATAGAGGAGCTAGGAGAGTCCAAATGAGGTGTAGTTTTCGCCCACGATCGTGATCGAACGACGGAGAGCATGGAAGTGACTTAGGTGGGTTATTGGACCATTTTGGAGGGTGTTGGGCTGCAACTTAAAAGAGGCTTTTATGAGAGTGTGGTTAACCGTTAGAGTACCAAACGAGCTCAAATGACCGAAACTTGACCGGTGGTCTACGGGTGGTATACCAAGGCCACTTGACAAACCTCGGTCCATCCGAGAAGGTTTAGTACCGCTCACGGAAAAAGCGTAAAAGGGCAGCGGGGAGATACGAGTGCCGGATTGCAAAACGGACAACGGGAAAAATGCTCGAAATCATGAGACGAACACGTATGCAAATGCGATGCACATGATGACATGATATAAAATGCATGACATGGACAAAATGCAAAATGAAGAAAAAACCCAACCACGGAGGGAATATCATATCACAATGCCGAAAATGGCAAGAGTTGGAGTTACAAATATGGAAAGTTACGTCCGGGGTGTTACAGCCGGAGAGGACGGCGTTTGCAGGGCAGGAGACGCCTAATCAGCATAACCTGCATCACCACCACCATATCGATCTCCCTCGTTATGAGATCTCGAATCCGGCCCTGCAGTAGGGGCACGTCCTTTGACGGCCCCCAGTTGAGCCCTTGGTTGACCCACGACATCAACCGTCGTGGAGGTCCCAGGCGGAATAGGGGCGGCGGCTTTTGTCTGCGGCCCCTCGGAACGGTAATATAGAACCACTCTTGCTGCCACAGGCCGAGCTCCTCTTGGAAGGAGCCAGCGGGCCATGGGGCATCGGCCCTCTTACTTATGGCTGCCCCGCCACACTCCGCTTGACGCCCCCCGATCATCTTCGGCGTCACATTAAAGGTCTTCAACCACAGGCCAAAGTGAGGGGTGACGCGGAGGAAGGCTTCGCAGACGACAATAAATGCGGAAATATGGAGGATGGACTCCGGAGCCAAATCGTGGAATTCCAACCCATAATAAAACATGAGCCCTCTCACAAAAGGATCCATCGGAAACCTAAACCCCGACGGAGGTGGGATACAAAAACGACATACTCGCCGGGCTCGGGGGTGGGGATGGCCTGCCCTTCGGCAGGCAACCTGTGCGAAATCTCGTAAGACAGGTACTTGGCCTCCCGCAACTTTAGCACGTCCTCCTCCGTGACGGAGGAGGGCATCCACCGGCCCTGGAGGTCGGAACCGGACATCGTTGAAAGTCCGAAGCGCTCGAATCTGGAGCTCTAGGTGCTGGAACTTGGAGCGGGGAGAGGATTCGATGGAGGATTGAAGAAAAGAAACGAGCCTTGGTCCCATTATAAAGAGGGAGAATACCAAGAGCCGTCTCTGGGACTCGCCTTCGATAGAGGGGGCGTGGCGAACGGGCGCGGTTGGGTTACCCACGTCCGTATTAATGAGAATCCCGGATTAAGGGGAAACACGATCTCTGCTTCGACAAGACGTGCCAAGGAAACCGCCTCGCTAAACGCGCTGAGGTGGTAAAGTAAAAATCAATTCGAGTAATGGCTTGGTAGTGGTGTGACGTGATGCCACAAAAAACGTCAGCAGATTGAACTTGTGTATATATTATTATTCTCTCTACGGTGGAATGTGGAATTTATTTTGCAGAGCGGACACTATCCCGGTGTTCACAATCTTCTATCATTCGGAGGAGGAACCCGCCTTGCAATGCCAAGCAATATATGCCCCAACTTATCGTCATTGAAGCCTGGTTCAGGGCTACTGAGGGAGTCTGGATTAGGGGTGTCCGGATAGCCGGACTACCATCATCACCGAACTATCATTTGCGGACTATCATCATCGATCGGACTCCAAGACTATGAAGATACAAGATTGAAGACTTCTCCCGTGTCCGATGGGACTTTCCTTGGCGTGGAAGGCAAGCTTGGCGATCTGGATATGTAGATCTCCTACCATTGTAACCGACTCTATGTAACCCTAGCCCTCTCTGGTGTCTATATAAACCGGATGGCTCTAGTCCGTAGGACTACCATCACAACAACCCTTACAATCATACCATAGGCTAGCTTCTAGGGTTTAGCCTCCTTGATCTCGTGGTAGATCCACTCTTGTAAACATCCACAATATCAATATCAATCGAGCAGGACGTGGGGTTTTACCTCCATCAAGAGGGCCCGAACCTGGGTAAAACATCATGTCCCTTGTCTCCTGTTACCATCCGCCTAGACGCACAGTTCGGGAACCCCTACCCGAGATCCGCCGGTTTTGACACCGACAGATACCTACCTACAATGTTCGACTCTCGGTGGGGGGGAGGGGGCAGAGACCTAACTATAGAGAGGTAGATCGACTAGTATATGTGTGGAGAAGGAGAGAGACCTAGCTATGTATAGAGGGAGATCGATTGGCATCCATGGATATGTGTAGCAGAGGAATAAGGTTGGGAGAAAGACAAAGGTAGAGTGTCGGAGGGTTGGTGGTGGAGTGGCGTCTCACAAATGGTGGGAGAGGCCTGCTAGACAAACGGAGGGTATGAGTGCAATATCAATAAGAGAGGGCGGGGATGTTTGTCTGTCTATGCACGTGCATATGAGAGACGGGTCGGGAGGTATGCAAGGATTATGAGGGGAGACGATATGGTTGTGGTTAGCATATGTAACTACATAGGAAGATCAATCGTCGTGTGTCCCAGAAAGGGAGAGACATAACTAGTGAGGTAAGTCTATTGGTGCGTGGGGAAAAAGAATTGTAGTTAACCTAGCTATATGTAGGGAGATCAGTACGTATACATGCATGCATGTGTTAGAAGAAAATAAGGTCCAGAGAAACAGACCGGGGGAGAGGGGTGCGGCTAGGAGGTGGTGCGAGAGGCCTACTATGTCGAGGGGGAGGAGTGTGCGATTATGAGATCGATGAAAAGAGGGGCAGGAGTGTGCACCTGCGTGGAACCGTATTGGACATAGGGGGCATGGACAGTGAGAAGAGAAGAGGGGAAGTATGTGTTTGTGGTGGGCACACTTGGCTAGAGAGGTATATCGACCGGTGTGTGCCGGAAAGAAGGAGTCGGGGGGCCTATACACACCGCGGGTTAACGACCTAAAGAGAAATAATGAGCGTTCGTGATGGAGGGGACGTTGAGGGAAGGTTTGAGGGGGGCGGGCGTGTGCATGCATGATAGAAAATTAGTGCTAGCTAGCTACAAAGAGAAGAGGATTGTGAAGGTGTTAAAGACGAACATAGATCATAATTCATTATAAAGAAGTGGATACGGATACTTGAAGAAGATATCATAATGTAGAACATTGATTATAATTTGGGCTAATGTGTGGCTTTTGCAGCTCAGGTCTAAATACTTGTCATAATGTAGGGGGTGGGGCACTATACTTTGTGTGATAAACATGGTGTACGTATGGAACATGGTTTAGATTATGAATATCTAGTTAGTACATCAAATGTACTATTATTTGGAATCAACATCAAGTGTATTCAAAAAATTGAATTCGAGTTCATATAGTACACATAGTTTATATCTATCTCTATAGTAATCATGTGGTGTGTTGTTAAGGTAATACACGAATGATGGTTGAAGTTGGCAACAATCATGATTGTAGATTCTTATTGAAATAGAGAAACGGATTCAAATTCAGCTCGAATTGCAGCGTTAGTATAGACATTTGGAATGCACTAAAATGTTGGCATGATTAGGTTACATGCATTATACAGCCAGCGAAAAAATTTAATTGGACATATCATGGATCCATACTCCCTCCTTCCATCTATATAGGGCCTAATGTGTTTTCTAAGACCACCTTTGACTATTGACAAGATTAATAGTACACGACATGCACAATGTGAAAATTATATCATTGAAAGCTCCTTTCACACACGAATTTAACGGTGTGCTTTGTGTAAGTTGCATGTCATATATTATTGCTCTAATATTTGGTTGGTCAAATTTAGCCTCGAAAAACGCATTAGGCCCTATATAGATGGAAGGAGGGAGTAGCTTTGAATAACATTTGTATAGTAAAACGGGACAAGACTCTCTCTTTGTGTGGTGTGAATAGTTTTTTTTCATTTTTTTTCGTTGAGGGAAGTGCGAATTGATTTGGTACGTACTACAAGTACAATATTACACGTTATGCTTGTCCCTAAAATTCAACCCGCGCCTTGTTATATCTCGAAAATTCAGATATCATGCTCCCAAAACTGGTGCCTTCACAACCTGCGCCTTGTTATCCCGAAATTACAATGCGCGCAAAAACTCCCTCCAGCTGCCAAATCCCGACACGCTAAATCCCCCTTCTAACCTTGAGCCAAAAGGGCCTCTAGTTCAAATCGGTGGGAGCACTTTTGTAACGCACCCTACATTTTGGACAAGCGCGTCCCTAAGTCATAGTTCCCCCCTCCCATCGCCTCCTTTTCGCCATTCGAAATCTGGCCACCATAACCTCTCCACTCCAGCCGCAAAACCCCACCCTCCTTCATCCGCCACATCACCGCTTCCCAGCCGGAGCCACTTCCCCGACGACGTCGCCCACCGCAACAGGTCGACGTCCCTCATCGGCCTCCCCGGATGAGGATCCGTTGTCCATCCCGTCGTCCCACCGGTTCAGCCGCTCTGTCCTCCGCCTCGAAGGAGCTGCTCTGATGATCGCCTCGTCTATCGCGGCTACTCCATCCCCACAATACCGCCTTAACCTGCTCCATCGGAACCGCAGCATCCTCACCGACTCCTCGGACGAAGCCGAGGCCTACTCGGTGCCACCAAAGAGGTTGTACACTCATCGGATTGCACCTTCTCCTTAACTCGACCTCCCAGCGCCGACGGTGCTCCATCCCGCACCCCCATGGAGCGGCTACCTCGAAGCTGGCACCACAGGCAACATCTCCATGGTGGCTCTCCCAAGTGTGAGGCCCCTTCGACGGTGGCGTCCATACCAGCCGGATCTGCTACTGCTGCTCTGGCTGTCGCTCGCGCTGCTGTTGCTGCTCCAGCTCTCGCTCGCTCACTCGCTCGCCCAGCTGCTGCTGCTCCGGCTCTCGCTCACTCGCTCGCCCTGCTGCTGCTGCTCTCCCCCTCGCTCGTGCTGCTGCTCTGCTCTGATTTAGCTACACTTCAGTGGACTGAATCAACTTTTGGGTCAGTCGATTTTCAGGGGGTGGGGGGTCTCGCCGGAGTTAAGGAAGAACCACCCGCAGCGGGGAGGGGGCTCGCTGGAGAGGTACCCAACTATCTATCTTAGGGTTCTGGGTGGGGTGCTGCTCACCGGCGGTGGGGGGCACGGTGGTGGCGCGGTGGCGTGGGGATCACCGGAGAAAAAGCTTGGCATGGGGGGAGGGGGCTAAAGGGCTGGCCGGGGCGGCGGCGGACCGGCGGTGAGGAGTTGTTTCATGGCATCGAGCTGGCGGCGGACGGCGGGAGTTGTTTGTATGGCGGCGGACCGGTGGGGGGAGTTGTTTGGTGGCAAGGGCGGCGTGGGGTTCGGCTGGTGGTGGCTGGCAGCTCAGGGGGTGCAGGTTGAAGATGAACTGCAGGCCCTCTCTAAACTATCCCATGTGAAGTGCCTCTCTGCTACCATTGCGTTCGGTTTCATGATAACATTCAGATTCCACATGAAATTTCAGTTTGGCGATTAAGTTCGAGTCAATAGTTTTTACCTCATCTGTTGTAGTCAGGTGGTTTTTGGTGATGTAAATTTCACATTTATCACTTTTTGGTAATGCATTTTACATCATCTATTGGAGATGCTATTAGAATCCCACTTGAGATTAACAATGTATGTCTTGTGCTGCTTGAGCCTTGACGTCTTACGGCTCACCGGAGCTGCTCCAACGACAGAACGATCCATCACAACAGAGCAGTGCCGTGGACGCCGTCTACAGATTCCTCAGATCTTCCTCCACACCTCCGACAGCAACCTCTGCCTCAACTTCTTCAGGGCTACGGCTACGGCTACGGCAAAGAGGTTGTACACTTGTTGCATCACTTATTACTCTACATTCATGTCAAGTTCAGAGCCACCTCTGCCTCAACTTCTTCAGCGACCAATCCTATGCATGAAAACAAGACCAAGTGCATTAGTGGCAGAATAACCTTCTAATTGTACACGCTTTCATATGGTTTCACTTTATTTTGGCCATGTTTCTTTGCATTCCTCTGCTCCTCCAATTCCTATGAACCAAACACCCAAGTTGATAGAAATCCTGTGTTCACAAATGCTCTGTTTCCCATGTGCATTCCTATCCTATTCCGGTGTTTTTCCTCCTATCCCTGCGTTTTTAGAATCACGCAAGACAAATGAGCCCTTACAGAATTACTTCAGTTATAGGTAGGTGTCGAAGAAAACTTTGTGTGGTTTGTTCTGCTCCTATCGCGACGTCGTCCACCTCACCTGAGCTGCTCCATTGACAGAAGCATCCACCAAACCAGACATCACGACTCTTGACTGTCTTCCGCCGCCTCAGATCTCCTTCCACTTGCGCACCCACTACAACATCACCATCATCGACTCAGCAGATGAACCTGAGGAGTACACGGGTCCACAAGAGAGGTTGCACTCTTTTGTTTCTGCTTATGTTATGCATTGATTAATATTACCTGCTATTTTATTGTCATGTTCACCTCTTAGACTCCAAGTTAGGTCCAAATTGATGTTCAAACTTGAGTTCTAAATTAGTTGTGGGGCACATATCGAGGCAGCGATGAATAGTATCTCTGTCTAATATCTGGTTCACCTAGGGTATGCCTATGTTGTTCATCTTGGGTGGGAAACAAATAGTAAAGCAATCATCATCTGTTTTTTAATTAAATTAAAGCAATCATCGGCCTGCTATCATTATTTTTGGATCCATCCACTAGTTGTTACCATTACTCTAGATTTCTGCATGCTATCCTTACATAATCTCACTATATTTTTTTGTATGCATCTTAGATATTGTACACAGTCATGCTAAACATGTAGAGAAAAAGAGAAGAGTTTTATTGCTGGCAATACAATGTCATGCGACATCGCTCCATGGTGGGTTCAATGGCAAACCCTCCCCCCTCCAGTTGTAATCCAGAGGAAGATATCTGTTCTAAGGCGGATTCGGCGCAATGACCACTCCTATTTACCCCCAAGGTGTTTGCTCTAACTTGGCATGATGATGTTAGTCATATCATGCATATGTTGCCTTGATGCCTACTTCGACATCATATATGCCGTCCGCTTAGTTTAGACATGTTACGTAATGCCACTGTTTAGTTTCAATATCATATATAGAATTATGCGTCTCATGTCTTTTAGCCAGCCATAATATATGTGAAATGTGCAATGCCATCTGTTTAACCAGGCATCATATATTTGAATGATATCTAGCCCATCCTTTTCTTCATTAAATTTCCATGTGTTGACAATGTTTGTACATTAAACTACTCTTCCCGTGAATTAGCCATTTGAGTGGGTGATGGAAAAATGCGGAGTGCAAACAAGGCCTTGAGCGAGCAGTGCTACACGTCAAGCAGATCTCTTCTTTGGTCCCGATAGCTCCTCGGAGATGGATTCGAGACGATGACCAGTCCTATTCCCCACCGAGGTGTATGCTCTAACTTGCACTGTTCTCTGCTCATATCATGCATATGGTGTCTTGCATTGCATAGTTTAGACATCATATACACAATATTCAACACCATGCTCTTAGTTTACACATCATATATGTGAATGCCCTCCGCTTAGCATATAAATCACATATGTGAATTAAATCATGCGATCCTGGTTACTTAGATAACATGTATGTGAATTATGTCATGCGATCCTGTTTAGTTAGTCACCATATCTTCGAATTATGTTATGCTATGCTATCCAGTTTAGATAGACATCATATATGTGAAATTATGTCATGATATCCGTTTTAGTTAAATAATATACATGTCAATTATTTAATGCCCTCTTTTTTCCACACTATCTATTGCATCTGTCTCTCATACAATGTTTGTACATTCAAATATGTTTCCTGTTTATCAGCCATTTGAATTGGAGCGGTGATGGCAGTATCTAGCGGAGTAAAACACGGTCTTCAAATAAAACAGTGTTACCTCTTGGTGTAGATAGCACCCCGGTTGTACATGCACGAGAACCAGCCCTACCACACATAACCCATACTCTCGCAGATTTTACCCCTACTGCGATGGACAAAGAACCAGCTTCACCCAATCTAACCCCAACCCCAGCAGATAGTAACCCAGTTCCTATTGACACAACACCATCTCCACCACAGAGCTCCCAAACAAGAGCAGTTAGTAAGGCAGCTCCAGTGCCCAAAGCGCCAGTACTACCACGGCGAACCCCAACTCCACCAGTTAGTCCACCTATTCCTGTGGAGGAAGCACAACCATCCATTCATAGTTTAGCATCTATCGCATTTGATGTTGTTAAATCCTATGTGCGTATCTTCCCATCATGGAAATATTATACTGAATATGAAGGAAAATGCCAGTTGCAGGTGTTTGTCCAGGAGTTATGTGTAAGTAATGTTATTCATGGTAATTACTTTGCTTTGTCCCATACATTCTACCTCCATGATGGTTATAATACAGCAAATTTTCCCATTTTTCTCTATAGAGAAGGACCGATTTGGAAACTCAGGATGAGGTAACTTGTGCTAATACCTCTGCTATCTTCAAGAATGATTGGTGGCAGTATCGGAATTACCTGAAGAAAGCGTACTTCACTGGCAAAGAAACTCATCAAATTTCCTTACGTTCTCCTGAGACACATTTATTGGACGATGACTGGGAACGCCTTGTTCTTTACTGGTCCCGAACCAAGAATGTGGTAAGGTCTATGAGCTCATTTTATTTTTAAGTACTATATGCTTGCGTCTTACTGTACTCTGTTCATGTAGAACAAGTGCTTAAACCCAAAGAACAGCTGTTCTCATTTAAGATTCCATTGCTATCGTGCATACTGCTTTGCTCTTGTATCACTGTATTTACTCATACAAACTTATTTTTAAATTGAACTATCCAATGGAAACTCCAATGGCACAACAGGTATGTTTACGCATGTTTCTTTAACAGGTTTTCTCTTCTAAATAGCTCTGTTGATTTCAATTTCAATTGTGTATACAGTTGACTTCTCATATCATGCACATTACTAGCATCATAACAGGGCCAATAGTGTTATTGTACATGTAGACCCGTGGTACCCATATGAAATCTTGTTGTGCCGTTTAGTTTCCCACGCTTTGTATTCTTTCAGTGCTGCTTTCTCTTGAACTGATATGATTTGAACCATGTCTCTATTTTGATTTGTCAAGACAATGCAGTGACCATAGGACATAGATATATGTCTGTTTGATGCTTTTATAATGTACTACTTGGCAATAGAAGACTTGGTAGTTTAATCTTGTCCACCTTACTAATGAACTGGTTCACCAAAATGAGTTTCATATACTAGTACATGCTAAACCTGTTATGTGTCTGCTTGTTTCTTCTTTTAGAATGCTGACAGAATATTGAGGAAGAGTGCCTTATTAAGCAATGATAAAGGAAGTAATGCAGATAAGGTTCAGGATCGTGAGACATCCTTGTTGGTCTCCAACAAAGCTGATAAAATAGCTAAGGAAAACTATCTTGAAGACAGTGAGGCAACCCCCAAAGTCCTGTCTTGGTTTACTGTTCAAGTTACTGCCCACTACCGCTTGCACAAGCTATTCAAACTCACTATCTGAATCAGTTCGGTTTCTTGAGTCTCAACTACAAGCTGAAAGACATCGATCAGTTGTGCTGCGACAAGAAGCGGAAGGATCATGGAAGTCCCCGGAGCATTCGGATGCATACTTTACGTGCGATGACAAGCGTTGGAGGATTTTAGCGCCAATAGGACAAAGCTAATAAGCTTGGTAAGCTTATTGCCAACATGGTGGATACCCAGGATAACGTTTCTGCTTGAGCTCTTCTGAAGTTGTTTCAGTTATGGATTTGTTTTGCTTCCGCGTTTATTTGCACTGGTGGCCAATTTTGATGGCCAGTGTATGTAATATGCTGCTTTGTTCCCTATATTTGCACTGGTGGCGAACTTTGATGCCCAGTGGATGTAATATGTGTAATAGTTGTAATAGGCTAGTGTTAGTTGCTTGCTTATTTATTTCCTTATTGTATTGTTTAGTTGTTTGCTTGTAGTCACTGCAGTTCTTTTTTCACGTTTTTCTAGTGGCCATAATAACCTATTTTTGATAACTAGGCCACAATAATCATGGCAACACACGGACTGTTGTAACCATGGGCCTCCTGCGGGTCGTAGGATCCGTGGGCCTTCTACGGGCCGTAGGATCCATGGTCCTTTTACGGGCCATAGGATCCATGGACTTTTTATGGGCCGTATGATCCATGGGCCTTCTACGCGCCGTAGGATCCATTGGTCTTCTACGGGCCGTAGGATCCATGGGCCTTCTACGGGGCGTATAATCATTTCGCCAAACATGGGTCGTACTATTCATGGACCATAATGGGCCGTTAATAGGCCGTATTTGATAACGCTATGGAAATAGCCCAACGGGTTAATGGGTCACAAACGGGCCGAATGTAACCACCGGCTGTATTTGGCCCACAAACGGAACAGGCCAGTAACAGATCATATCTAACCGAATTCTAGAAATGAGCCCAAGAATAAATGGGCCCTTAGAAGGCCGAAAGTTAACACGGGCTGGAAACGGCCGACGAAATAATGGGCTGTTAATGAGTATAAAGCAATACACTGTTCATTATGGGCCAGTTTCATCTCGGGGATTTAATGGGCCGGGAGTTACAAAGGGCCTCATATGGGCCAAAAGACATCATGGGCCATACATGGGCTGGAAGTTACAACAGGCTGGAATCATATTGGACGGCCTAGATGAAGCTACTGGGCTTAATTCCGATAGGCCGTAATGGGTCGGTAGTTAGCGGGTCGTAAATGGGCTATATACGACTAGTCTGTTAAGAGGCTTTCCGTGGGCCGGCCCGTTACCATTTGACCAAGTCAAACAGGCCGGCCTTTTCACCGGAATGGGCCTCTGTTGGGTCATGCCACGTGTCGATGTATCATAGGCGCCTCCTGTCCAATGAGTGGATGACATCTGTCCCAACGGTGAGCCAACACATGTTTCCTCTGGCCAATGAGAATTTTACACGTGGAAAATCCCCATTGGTCCGGGCTGTTAACGGGTTATCGGATCCAAAACTCGACCCAATAGCTTAATGGCGACCTGTTACGGTGGATGCCACGTGTCGGTCACCCTTGACGAAAGCACTTCTATGACGCGCGATTTATCGTCATGGAAGTGGACACTTCCGTGATGATAATTTTGGTAATGTCATGGAACACTTCTACGATAGCACAGGTATGACTATCTTGATTCTATCATAAAATCGTCATGGATGTACATGCATGACAGAAAATGTGACCTACTGTGACAAACACGTATCATCACGAAAGTGTGTTTTTTGTAGTGATTTACGGAATACATGCCTACATTATATCGATGAACTGGAGCTAGTGCCGTATCGCCCTAGGTTATAATTGTCACATGATGAATATCATCCAACAAGTCACCGATCCAATGCCTACGAATTTATTGTCTATGCTAAGTTACTACTATTATCATCACTGTTACACTTGCTACAAAAATACAGCTATCATGGTTACTGTTACCGTTGCTACTGTCACTACTATCAAAACTATCAAACTACTTTGCTACTGATCACTTTGTTGTAGATAATTAATCTCCATGTGTGGTTGAATTGACAACTCAGCTGCTAATACTTTCAAATATTCTTTGGCTCCCCTTGTGTTGAATCTATAAATTTGGGTTGAATACTCTACCCTTAAAAACTGTTGCGATCCCCTATACTTGTGGGTTATCAAGAAGCAAGTTGCTTTTCAAGTTCCATCTGATGACGATGAATCTGATGATGAAGAACTTGTTGAAACCATCGGAGACATGCAAGAAAAGGCCGCTAGAGCCAAAGGCAGTGATGTGCCCCTCATGTTGGATCCAAGGAAGATCTTAGACTTCATTGATCGGTGGCACAAGGATCCCAACACTCCACTTCCTGACTTGAACCTCACTCCTAGTCAAAGTCACATGCTCAATGCCTTCATAGGCGAAGAAAAATGGAAGTTTCAGAAGGCCAGGCAGGTCAAGAAAGCCCAATACAAGAAGGAGCGCTTTTTGAAGAAAAATGTTGTCAATATGACTCCTGAAGAACTTGTGAATATGAAAAGGGAGATCAAAGCTCTGAGTGATGAATTTGACACGTATCGTGCAGATTGGCTAGGCGCCAAAGTCAAATTTGTCAAACTGGCAAAGGGGCTCAAACCAAATGTTGAAGCTACATCGCAACAAGAAATTTCTCTGGCTGAAGCATCTGCTTAGCCTACTGAAGAAATTGAAAGCGCAGCTGATGAAAATCAGGTTGCTGATGACACTGAAAGTGCCAGGATTACTAAAGAAGTTCTAGCTCCTGAATAAATTGCTAGGGCAACCGCCAATGTTGCGCCTGAAGAACAACCCAGGCCAGTTGAAGAATCTGCTGCTGCGCCTGAAGAAACTAAACATGCCAGGGAAACTGCATCAGTTGTGCCTGAAGAAACTGCACCACTTTCATCAGCTCCTCCTGCAAAGTCATCACAGATGAAGAATATCAACCTTCCTTCTCCATCAGAAGTGAAGAAAACCAAAGCTGCAAAGAAGGCAGCTGTGGAAAAGGAAAGCATCAACGACTGCAGATTCTTCAGCTCCAAAGAAAGTGAAGACTTTGACAAGTTCCTTCACTAACCCAATTTATGTTGTCCCAATTTTTGTTGTGCCATCAAAGCAAATTATTCCTTTTAGTGAAGAATATGTCATACCAGATGGCACAGATGAAGAAAATCCTTCTACTGCTTCTTCAAAGCAGTTGGATGAAGAAATTGAAGTGGAAGATATCCCTTCGACTCCACTGGTATCATCGCCCATGCCTCGGTTCACTACTGAAGAGGCAGGCATTGAGGAATTGGAAGAAGATGAGGATGTGGACATTGGCTCAACTACACCAGTTCTGAATGATGACTATTGGGAAAGACTTCATCCCAATTCGCCATTGACCACCCCTCTGCATCAAATTCCTCAGTCCCCTGTGCAAACTAAACAAATACATACGGGCTCTGAATGACGTCAAACCTCACTTCTTTCCATTCCTGAAGAAGTTCCAGCAACTATAGCTGAAGAAATGGAGACCCAGACTGCTACTGCTGAAAATGCCGCTGAAATTCCTTAGTCTGTGGCTCCAAAAGTTGTGCTCCAAGAGGCTATGAAGCCTTCAATTGTTAATCTTCAGTCAAAGCCACTAAATCCTCATTCAAAGAAGCAAAAATTCAAGGCTGGCGATTTCTTTGCTGAGCACCATTTCTTCACTGAATTCAACCCATATGACTCAGCTAGACTTCGACGCAAGCGGTTCTGGACTGCCAGTCAGATGAACTTCTATTCATCACTCTTATTTGATAAGGACGAGGTCTTTGAACACTGTCAAATTCCTCATGTGGATATGGAGTCTCTCCCATGCTTCCAACCTGTCCTGAGTGTTCTTCATGACGCTGGGCTTTTGAACTTCTGCGCTGACATCTGCGACTGGAATGAAGAGCTAATTCTTCAATTCTACGCAACATTGCACCTCACTAGAAATGTGGAAGATGTGAATTCATGGGTGCTTGACTGGATGACTGAGAATACTCATTACAAAGCACCAACCTCTGAATTGCTTCATGCCGTCCTAGTTAGTCCTCCTGTTGAAGGTGCAAGGCTCATATATGAGGAACCTGAACTTTCAAATCATCTAATGCAAGTGATGATGAAGCCTTTGAAGGCTAGCCAAGCTCCAAGGACCACATTCCTCGTGAAGGAATTGCTATATGTGCCAAGGACAATATACCACATTCTGACCAAAACCCTCAGTCCAATCAAGGGCCACAACTCTGAAGAAGAAGAGGTTGTTGGCATCAGAAGAATCTATTGTTCAACATCATACATGGCATTCCTGTCAACTACCATGATTTCTTCATGAGGACTTTGGCTAATGCTGCTTTGTCACCCTTTGAGTTGAAGCCTTATGCTCCCTGGATCATGAAATTCATCAGATCAAGGTCTTCAATTCATTATGAGGCAGATTGACAGAATCACCTCATCTTCATGCCTCCTATAGAAGTCCTCAAAAGGACTATTTCCTCAGCTGATGAAAAAGGCAAAGTTGCAGCTATTGATGAAGGAACTCGTCCATTGGATGGTCAGTTTCGCAAAGCTGCATCTTATTCCACCAATGATGACTCTGCAACCCATGACTCTACCGCAAAAGCTTCAAAGCCAGTTCCTCAAGCCACTACTCCACAAGTGATGACTGATCTTGAGCTTCTTCTAAGTCTTCATCAGAAGGTCGATCACAATCACAAGTGGGTTAAGAGATAATTTGGCTCAGTTCTTCAGAACATGGCTGTCATGCAAAACACTGTGAAGAAGAATCACTACTATTTACATGAAGTCTTTGACCGCACATGGGCTATTCTGTCTCACTTATACGGTGATGAAGATCTGAAGCAGATGGGATTCCAACAGGACTTTGACTAGTCTCAGCCACCTTCAAAGAAATTCAAGGTCAAAGTTCCTCAGCTCGTCACAAGTTCATATTCTTCATCGCGCGAGACGGATGAAGCTGAAGATTTGAACGACACTGCGGCAGGCCCTACCTCAACGGATGACCCCAACAATGCTGGCGCTCCTCCACCGACATCATGATGATATTCTTCAGGGGCGTTAGTCCTCATTTTTTGTCCCTATTGGTCATTCGATGACAAAGAGGGAGAAATTTGAGTTAGTCTTCAAGCAGGTCCTATATATGGGCGTTTTTTCGTTAAGTTGCAAATCTTGCTCTTCTGAGGTGTTTGCTCTGATGAGTTGTAAACTTTAAGTCCTATGGTGCTCTGATACTTTTGAATGGTTTTCTGCATGCTTATTTCCTCAAGCACCTCAATGCACGCATGCTGAATTTTGTCAGACATCATATTTCATCATGCATTTCAAATTCTTCATATCATATGATAAATGCGTGTATGAATTACAAGATATAGGGGGAGATCTCCATGATTTTACTCTACAATGTGCATTTGCAATCCAAAGAAAAATCCTCAAATATGCACATCTTTAGGGGGAGTTCTTCTATATCTTGCAATCAAATTCCTCAATATCAGTATTTACACTTCATATGTTTATCCCCATTGAAAACTTAACCTATTTGTGATCAATCACCAAAAAGGGGGAGATTGTAAGTGCATCTAATGCCCCTTAGTGATTTTGGTGTATTGAAGACTAAGGGACTAATGTGTTTGTGAGTGTACACAGGTTCTATAAGTCTATGAGGAGTTTGATATTTACGAAGAAAGACGACCCCTAAAAATGAATGTCTTCAGTTGAGGACTTTGGTTTTCTTGAAGACTTTGAAAATGAGGAAATTGGTGTGACCTTGAAGACTTTGATATTGAAGCGAAGATTATGAAGCGTGAAGACTTTTGTTTTCGTAGTTTCATTTTCTCTTTCTTGAGTCATAGGAAACATCGTACTGTTAAAGGGGGTCGAGGTAAGTTTCCAAGTGATGCTCATCTCAAATCCTACACCTACCCAATCCTTTCGTGTGAAGCCATTGGAAATCTCATACAGTTCAGTCAATTTCTTCAATGACAGAGATAAAGATCTTCAGTTCTCTAAGGAATTTGTCCTGACTAAGGAGTTAGGAATTCGCGAGTGCGGATTGCCTACAAGTGAGGAACATGATAGCCCTGAGGAATTTGAGAGCTCAAATTTCCAACCGTTGCTGTGCTACACGCCAGCTGTCCAAAATATCTTATCCACCAACGCTCATATCATTGAAGAGCATTTATGTCTTATCATGTCGGGCTGCTCCCTAGGCTATAAATAGCCGCCCCCTACAACACTATTTGGTAGGCTGCTCCGAGAGATAGATTGACACTTGTCATTTAGAGGATCCCATCCTCCGAGGACTTTGAGCGAAAATCATTAGTGAGGAAAAACCCAAAACCCAAACACCTACAACCCAAAGTGATTGAGCATCACAGAAGAGATTGTTCTCGTGCGGAACCGATGCTTGTTACCTATCCTCCAGGCGGTTAGGCGTCATGGTCTAGAGCATCCAAGAGGAATTGTGGATCACCGAGTGACCGAGTCTGTGAAGGTTTGGAAGTCACCTGAAGACTTACCACGAGTGATTGGGCGAGGTCTATGTGACCTTAGCTCAAGGAGAATACGGTGAGGACTATGTGTCCTCAGGTTTAAATACCCAACCGCTCCAACCAGACGTAAGACTGTCATAGCAGTTGGAAGTGGTCTACCAAATCATCTTCTTCACCAAGCTACTGGTTCTATTTCCTCAACCCTTTCATTTCCTCATTCATGTGTTGATGAACTTGATCGTTACTATTTGAAGACTTTGACTGAAGACTTTCTCAATTTCCTCAATCCTAATTCTTCAGTCACTTTGTCTTCAGCCTGTTTATCCTGTTTACACGCTACATGTGCTCTGTGCTTGTTTCATTTCATCATGATGACTGTGTTACTGCCATCTTATGCTTGCACCTGAGTACTTATTCCGCTGCATGTATTTTGTCGCTTAGCAAATTCCTCAAGTTGAATTTCCTCAGTGACGAATTTGTAAAAATTGCCTATTCACCCCCCCCTCTAGTCGATATAACGCACTTTCAAAAGTTTACCCTAAACACTAACTAACCCTAAACCCCAACCTTTCTACTCAATAACCAAACATTCCTACTTCACACTATGCATATCCCTTTACTATCATATTTAAACAAGAAATTCATACTAAAATGAAGGGAAAAGCATAGAACTAGGGTTCCTCTAAGATGTAAAAAATTCTAGCAAAATGACAAGATTTAACCCAAAAAAATGGATGATTCGGGGGAGATTACCATAAGCTACAAAGTGATGGAAAGATCCACCTAAGGGAAGCACCTTTTGGAGAGGATTTGATAGGGACTTGAGAGGGGGGAGAGCAAGAATGCAGCAACAAGCTCGGGCTGGATTGGGAAGAGTGAGTGGGGTGGGTCCCACCCACTCTCCTATGGGGTTAGTTCACTTACCAGGACCAGACGCCAAGGTCTACGGCGTCTGGGTCTTGGGGGACCAGACGCCATGGTCCGTGGCGTCTGGACCTTTGCCACGTCAGTTGGTCAACAAGCCAGCCGGTTATGCGGGCCATGGACCAGACGCCATGCACTTTGGGATCTCCTATGGAAACCAGACGCCAGGGGTGTTGGCGTGACCGAAACATGTCAGATTCAAAAGAAAAATTAAAGCAAGGTCAATTCCAAAATTTGTTAGCACAAAAGGTCAGAACAGAAATGTTGTCCCCCATACCACTTTGACCAGCCCTGGTCTGGCGATGCCCCTGGCGTTTGCTGGGCGGCCCGCCATGCCGGCGGAGCCAGCTCCGATGGCTACTAGCGTGGATTGGGAGGAGGGATACAGAGTGGGGTGGCCCCCTTGCTGAGGAGTGGATCACCATCAGGAGGCGAGGAAGAGAGATAATACGGCGGGTGCGGGATCCGAAAGGTTGTGTGCAAAGGATGAGGGAGAGAGTTGCGGATCTGTTCAAAAGGGAGTTTACTCTGGTGAATCTCGTCGTGATGGAGCCGGAGATGACCCATGCACACCCCGAGGCGAGATCTCCGGTGTCCAGGGGTAGTTTCCCAATCAATTCGGCGAGTAACGTGAAAATAAAGGGGGCGTTTTCAGATGGTTTTGATTCCAATTTTAATGGCGATTTTGAGGCTGGGTACGAAGTGATGTCTGAGAATAATTCGATTCATATTTATGTTGATTTGGGGGCAAAATTTGGGGAAGAGTTGGAGTATTTGAAGGGAGGAAAGCCTGGCTGTGTTCTTCGTGCTTTGCAACTGGCTCTGCTATTTCCTCTGTTCCCTGTGTCCTCTGCATTTGTTTTCAGGGTCGTGGCGGACCATGGTGAGGACGCTCTTCCCTTGCACTCAGCTGCAGGTCAGGGTGCCGGCGGCAGCGCGTCAAGGGAGGTGGCGCCTTACCCTGGCCAGGGGAGCGCGATAAGGAATGCAGTGTCCACTCCTACTGATCAGAGGGGAGCAGTGGGTGTCCCAAATGGCTTGGCTCTGACGGTCACACCAGAGGCAACCATCGGCTTCTCGGCTCCGGTGGCGCCTCCGTCTCTGCATCGGCAGGGGAAGGAGAGGGCGATGGCCTTGCCGGACGAGGACGACTCGCCAATCATCATCAACATGGAAGCGGCAATGCGTGCGGTCGGCAGCATCCTGGTGGTGGGGCGTGTTCTGTCCCCCTACCTAGCTGACCACAAGGTCGTCGTCAACTCGCTCAGAGGCCCGTAGCGGCTTCGTGGAGAGGTCGTCTCCTAGCGCATCACCAGCGAAGATGGCCGGTTCGTCATCATGCTCACGGAGGAGGCAGACCGGCAACGGGTGCTGAATGCTGGTCCGTGGCACTACAGGAACGATGTCGTCATCTTGGCGGACTACGACGGCAAGGGGAACCCCGAGGATGTGTGCCTTGATTCCCTTAAGATATGGGCACAAATCTGGAAGCTCCCGTTTTTCCTCAAGAAGGAGGACATGGGGTGGATCCTCGGCAAGAAGCTTGGCACCGTGCTCGCAGTGTCGCATCGCAATCACAAGATCATCGACGAGCATCTTCGCGTCCACATCGAGCACGCAGTGGACAAGCCTCTGCGGAAGTATGTCGACACGACTCCAGCGGGCAGCAGAAACAAGATCAACTACGACGTCAAGTATGAAAAACTGCCTAACTTTTGTTTTTGTTATGGGCTCCTGAGGCACACGACGGAGAAGTTCTGTAGCATCCCGAGGGAGATACGAAAGGCGTCCTTCTCCACCGACATCCGGGCGCCTTCGTTTTGGAGCTCGATACGGCGACACATCAATTTCGGTGGAATGCCGATGCCTGATGGGGTGATCAAGGAGGTGGCCAAAGCTGTACAACAGCTAACTGTCGCCGACGAAACCGAGCAGAATGTGAAGATGGCGGTGGAGACGGTGGCATCAGCTGGAGCTGGGGTAGAGGGTGCCCCGGCAATCGCTGTGGCCTCGACTCAAGATGACCCCGGTTCTCGAAACCTGGGTAAGGGTGACGGAGGCGCCCCCAACAGCAACTTGGGTGCCTCCGTTACTCTCGATTCAGAGGTTATCAAGACCTCATCCGGAGCGGGGCCTGGGCTCGACATCAACATGGATGGCCCTGCTTTGGAGGATGGCTAGGCCGGTCGCGCCTGCTATGTCGATGCTGCTGGATGCTCCAAGCTACCGGCTGGGCAGGCTCGGCCTGTTTGCCATGCCTGCGTTTGCTACGAGCAGTCGTGGGGGTGCTGTCGTCGCCAACTCTCTGGCAGTCACTGCTGATGCTACTAGCAGCTTTGCTGCGAACGTAGCGGACAATAGTAGGTCGTTGTTCAAGGCTTGGGCGGACCTCTACATCAACCCGGTCTGCCCTGGGAAGGACGCGGAGAAGGGGGGCTTGGGCGTGTTGTTGGTCGATCTGACAAGGCTAGCACAGGCTCTGTTCCTGCTAGTCAAAGTGATGATGGGGTGGCCCCTGTGCTGATTGGGGTCATGCCTGCTATGGAAAATGAGACCGCGTTGGGCCGCTGGAAACGCTACCACCGAGAGGAGCAAGAAGAACGTGTGGTGGTGCAGTTCGCTGGAGTGAAGCATGTCAAGTTTGAGGTTCCTACTCCACCCAATAGTGGCAGCGAGCTGACCGGATGCAAGTTAGCCTTTGCTGCAATGTTACAGAGCACTACGGACTCCAAGAGAAGCTTCTCTGAACACCAGGATCTTGTTTTTAATATGAATAGTAATAGTTCTGAGAGTGTAGATCTTAGGAGTGCTGGTAACAGTAGTGTGTCTTGTAAGAGAGTTTGTGGTGAGAGGGTTGAGGCAGTGCTTTGGGCGTAGATGGTTCTATTTGTCATGTTACTGAGGTAGTGGATGGGGGTGAAGAGGTGCTACAGGATAGGATGAGGGAATCTGTAGGAGAGGAAAAAGAGGTGGATGACCCAACTAAGGAAGTTACCGGCCTTGGGGCTGTCGGTCAACTGACAGGCGCGTTTGATGACGCCCGTCAGGAGACATGAAAATGATGGGCTGGAACTATCGAGGCTTGGGCCAGCCTCGGACAGTCTAAGAACTTGTGTGTCTCTCAAAGACACATCGACCCAATGTTATCTTTCTTTCTGAAACTAGACAAAATAAAAAGTATGTTGAGAGTTCGCGTTATCTATTGGGCTTGAAATATGTTTATACTGTTTCTGTACAAGGAAAAGGTGGGGGCTTGGCATTTTTTTGGGATGAGAATTATTCTCTTGAACTAAACAAGTTTGGAGATCATTTTATTGACATGTACACCAGCAATGGAGATGGATCGAAATGGAGATGTACCTTTGTTTACGGGGAACCAAAGGCGAGCCAAAGGTACGTTATGTGGGATCTTTTGAGGCAGATAAAACCTCTTGGCACGGGTCCTTGGTTTATGGTGGGTGACTTTAATGAGGCTATGTGGCAAAATGAGCACTTTTCTCGTCATAAGAGGTCAAATAGACTCATGGAAAAAATTTGTGAAGTCCTTTCAGAATGTAATTTATTTCATCTGGGTTTCCAAGGCGTCCCATGGACTTATAATAATAAGCAAGAAGGCGACAGAAAAGTCAAGGCGCGTCTTGATCACGCGGTGGCTTGCCCTCAATGGTCTTTTTATTCCCTCGCTGCAAGGTATCTCACATTCTGAGCTCAAGATCAGACCATTGTCCTATTATTATTCATCTGTTGGGAGATCCCAAAGTTGGTAAAATTACAAAGCACTTGAGGTATGAATCATCTTTGGGAGAGGGAGGGATGGCGTTGGATGATCAAAGTTAAGTCTTCTTTGGACTAAAGGGATTCATGTGGAGGATTTGGGGGATGTTGCGAATAATCTAGATAGAGTTATGAAATCTCTACATGGATGGAGTCGAGTTCATATTGGTTATCTTCCTAAAAAACTCGAGTCTGCTAGTAAAAGGTTAAATGTACTTTTCTCGTCTAATAATCAGTGTGCTATCTCGGATAGGAAGAAGATTCTCAAAGAGATGGATGAATTACTATTAAAGGAGGAGATTATGTCGAAGCAAAGATCGTGCCTTGATAAAATGAGATGGGGGGATCGGAATACAAATTTCTTTCGTCGGAAGGCTTCTTGGAGAGCAAAAAACAATAATATTTCTTCTATCAGGAAGGACGATGGGTCGATTACAGAAAATATGGAAGAAATTCAAGGTATTGCTAATTCCTTTTTTAAGCAATTGTATACTTGTGATGCCATGGTTGACCCGACTATTATTATGCCGCTTGTGAGACCTCTTGTTAGTGATGATATGAATGATGAGTTATGCAAACCTTTCGATGAGCAAGAAATTAGTGACGCCCTTTTCCAAATTGGGCCTTTAAAAGCTCCAGGTCCGGATGGCTTTCCGGCTAGATTCTTCCAACGTAATTGGGGATTGATTAAGAATGATATTGTCCAAGCAGTGCAACAATTTTTTACTTCTGGAAGGATGCCAGATGGGGTCAATGACACGTCTATTGTTCTTATTCCTAAAGTGAAGAACCCCCAGTCAATGAAAGATTTTCGGCCAATCAGTCTATGTAATGTTATTTACAAGATTATTCCCAAATGTCTTGTTAACACACTGAGACCCCTATTGGATGGTATGATCTCCCCTGCTCAAAGTGCGTTCATTCCAGGCAGGTTAATTTCTGATAATGCTCTTATAGCTTTTGAATGTATGCATTCTTTGAGTACGCTAAAAGATCAAAGGGGGGAGTTTTGCGCTTACAAGCTTGATCTTGCTAAGGCATATGATTAGGTGGATTGGCATTTTTTGAGGAGTATGCTTGGCGCATTGGGCTTTGCACCTATGTGGATTAATTGGATTATGACATGTGTTACAACTGTGAAGTTTGCTGTGCGCTTGAATGGCAGCTGTTGGAGACATTCTCCCCCTCTTGTGGACTAAGGCAAGGTGATCCGTTATCCCCGTACTTATTCTTGTTTGTGGCAGAAGCACTTTCGTTGTTGCTCCAGAATGCGTGCGTGAATGGTACCCTCAAGGAGTTCAGGCTGAACAAAAATGCTCCAGGTATCTCTCATTTATTATTTGTCGATGATAGTCTATTATTATTCAAAGGATCCATTGATCAAGCTTTGACCATCAAGAATATTTTGAATATGTACGAGAGGGGGACTGGTCAGTTACTCAGTCTGGATAAATGTTCAATTATGTTTGGGAAGTCGTGCAGTATGGAAAACCAAGTGTCTACAATGGTCATCTTAAAGATTACTGCGGAGGGTTTTGAGGATAAATATCTTGGCCTTCCTGTTCCTCAAGGAAGAATGGACGCTGGTATATTCCAATCTACTAAGGAAAAGGCAGTGAAACGTCTTTCTGACTGGATTGATAAATATGCTTCAAGCGGGGTGAAAGAAGACCTTATTAAGTCAGTAAATCAGGCTCTCCCGATGTACGCGATGGGTATTTTTAAATTTCCCGCTTCTCTTTGTGAGGATTTATCACAGATTATAAGGAATCTTCGGTGGGGCGATGAGGAGGATAGGAGGAAAACCCATTGGTTGGCTTGGGATAAATTAACGCGACCAAAGGGTGAGGGTGGAATGGGCTTCCGTGACCTGAGGTTATTTAATCAAGCTCTCCTAGCAAAACAAGCTTGGCGTTTACTGGTTAACCTGGACTCGCTATGTGCTAAGGTAATGAAGGCAAAATATTATCCTCAGGGGCATCTTCTTGACACGGTTTTTCCTCAGTCAACATCAGTGACATGGCAAGGTATTATGCATGGTCTGGAACTCCTTAAAAATGGTGTCATCTGGAGGGTGGTTGATGGAGGGAATATCAATATCTGGAGGGACAATTGGCTTCCAAGAATTTCTGGCCTCAAAATCTCTAGCAAGAAGAACTGATCAATACTAAAATGGGTTTCAGATTTATTCAATAGCGGGTCTATGGAATGGGACGATAATATCATTAGACATATTTTTTATCATCACGATGCGGAAGAGATATTGAAGTTGAGAATTCAATCCTCAGGGGATGGTGATTTCATTGCTTGGCATTTTGAAAATAATGGATTATTTTCAGTGAAAAGTGCGTACAATCTGGCGCTAAAGCTTAAGGATCGGAAATAGAATGATGGGGAATCGAGTACTGCTATTAACGGAGAAAGGAGATTGTGGGATATTATCTGGAAGGCCAACATCCCACAAAAGATTAGAATTTTTGGATGGCGTGCAGCATCTGATAGCCTGGCGGTTCAGGTTAATAGAGTTTTACATCATCAAGCTACCATTCACACTTGCTCTATCTGCGGGGTTGAGGATGAGAGTACTTTCCACGCTCTTGTTTCTTGCCCAAAGGCTCGTGCACATCATTTGGCGTTGAGGAAAGTGTGGAATTTTTCAGGGGAAGAGGCTTTTAATTGTACTAGGCCTGACTGGTTACTTATTTTATTAGACTAGTTAAGTTGTTCGCAAAGGGAGCACATCTTGTTTCTTTTCTGGCGAGTTTGGCACTTAAGGAATGATTTGATTTTTGGGAAAGGAAAAGAAACTGTAATAGGATCCGCCATGTTTCTAGAAAGTTACTGGTTGGCATTTTCGTCGTGTCAGCCTACAAATGAGGTAATCACCAATAACAAAGGAAAAGAGGTGGTGGCTGGTTTTAGTGCAAGTAATACTGTTGTGAGGTCCAGAGAGGTGTGGCAGCCGCCTCCTTTTGGCCACATCAAGATCAATGTCGATGCAAGTTTTATGGAGAGTATAAGTGTCGCGAGCGTTGGGGTGGTGGCCAGGAGCTGTACGGGTGACATCATTGTCTTATCTTGGGACTTCATTGGGTTATGCTCTAGTGTGGATGAAGCGGAGCTTCGAGCATGCCTAGCTGGGCTTTATATAGGTATTTCTCTTAACATGCCTATTATTTTGGAAACTGATTGTGCGTTCGTGGCTTCTTTCCTAGCAAATGAAAGTTGTGACAGATCCTCGCTCGTAGACCTCAAGAAGGAAGCACTTAGCATCATCAGGCTTCTGGGAAACTTCAAGTTGTCAAAAATAAATAGAAGGGCCAATTTAGTAGCGCATGAGATTGCTAAATTTAGTTTTGATAATAGATGTGATGGTTTTCTTTTTAATAATTTTCTGCCCTGTGTGGCGCCTGCTGTTATGAACGATTGTAATGACGTTTTAATTAATTAATATATGGTCGGGTGCTTTTCAAAAAAAAATTGTTGTCCCCCTACACCGATGCCATGGCTTCCATCGCATCTCCCGAGCGGCCACGCCCGCCACATGACACGAGGAAACACTTTTACCGGAGCAACTAATTAACGAGCGCTCCTTCGGGAGCCTCGCAACGATCAGCGCCACTTGGCGCGCTCTCAGCCATTCGCCACGTGTCGCTCTCTGGGCGCTTCCTCTGGATTTTGTTTTTTTCTCGCACGTGTTTTCGGCTTTTTAAACGTTTTTTTCGTTTTTTTTTTACATTTTGGTTTTCCACCAGTCTTCCCTAGCTTTTTGACCAAAAAAAATATTTTCGGAAAAAATATTTTTTTGCGCAAAAAAAGCATTTTTTTCGCGAGAGTCACGGTTTTGTTTTCGCGAGAGGCACGATTGTGCTTTCGCGAGAGGCACGGCCGTGCCTCTTGGAAATGAAAAAAAAATGTGTTTTCTGGTTTTTTTTCCTTTCGCGAGAGACACGGTTTTGCTTCCGCAAGAGGCACGGTTGTGCTTTCGCGAGAGTCACGGCCGTGCCTCCTCGAAAGCGAAAAAAAGACGTTTTCTGGTTTTTTTTCCTTTCGCGAGAGGCACGGTTTTGCTTCCGCGAGGGATACGGTTGTGCTTTCGCGAGAGGCACGGGCGAGCCTCTTCGGAAAGGGAAAAAGCGTATTTTCTGTTTTTTTCTTTCGCGAGAGGCACGGTTTTGCTTCCGCGAGAGGCACGGTTGTGCTTTCGCGAGAGGCACGGGCGTGCCTCTTTCGTAAAAAGAAAAAAACACATTTTCTATTATTATTATTTTCGCGAGAGGCACGATTTTGCTTCCGTGAGAGGCACGGGCGTGCCTCTTTCGGAAAGGGAAAAACCCGTGTTCCCGGTTTAGTTTTTTCGTTGGTTTTTTCGTCCGGTTTTTTCGTGAAAAAAAAGTTCGTCAAAACCTATCAACATGGGATCTAGTTTTGAAGATCTTGACGCGAGGAATTGAACGGCGAAAGCGGTTCGAGATTTGGACACACATTTTAAGAGATAAAACGTTTTGAATAAACGGATCTACGAAAAAAGGGAAAACTCTCAAGTTGCGACAAGTGGCGCACATGCAGCACGTCACTTGTCACAACCTGGGAAAGTTGGAGTGATCTCCGCAAGGAGTACTCCTTAATTAGTGATTTCGCTTTTACCGGTTGACAATATTTACTGCCTTTTTGTGTTTGTCCTTTTTTGTTTTGTTTTGTGAGGGACAATGTTAATTTTTATTTTGTTTTGTTTTGGGAGGGATAGTATTAATTTTTATAATGTTTTGGTTTGGAAGGAATAGTATCCTAAGTTAGTACAAAGTTGAGTCATTTATTTTGGAATGGAGGGAGTACTTATTTGCCTTTGCTGTAACATGAACGAAAAGGAGGAGCAAACGAAAAAGCAAGTAGTTGCAGACGTAAAAACATGTCACATTTTTTTTATCTGGGCTAAAAAAGGCTAGATCTCGCAAGAGAGAGAGGGAGAGAGAGAGAGTGAGAGAGAGAGGGTGCCTTTCGGATCGGGCAGAGGCTCTGAGACTGGACGCAGCCAATTTCTTACCGTGAGAGAGCAGAACGTCACCTCACATGCGTGCACTACGTAGAGTTACCTGCACCTTTATTACCCACCTGGACAGAGCAGAGCAGTACAGTAGAGTAGTAAATACGTAGATCCTTTATGACGCATTCATGCACCCACCTGCGAAATTATGCGAGAAGAGAAACCTGTCACGTCCAGCACAGAAATTATTGCGTACCCTGCATGTGGGCTCCTAAGTCCAGTCCCCCTGTCCCCCCTCGACCACATCTTCTTCTTCTTCCCCCGGTCGGTCTCCGACTCCCCTGGTCAGCTCGAGGGAGGCCATGGGGAGGGAGCCATGGGGCAGAGATCTGGGCAGACAGAGGATGAAGGACTTGGCGCGAGAGGGTGGATCTCCGCCGCCGGCCTTGTTCAGCTCAGATAATCAACCGGCCGATATGCCGCCGGCCAGACGGATCAGGACGATGCACGGCGCTCCCCGGCCGGCCGCCCGGACTGGTACGTGTACATGCTTCTCCCTCCATCAGACCTTCAATTTCTGGCTGACTGCGCTCGCGCGCGCGCGGATCCATCCCATGGTTCCTTCGTGTGTAGACTTGCGAGCTGCAGATCGAGAGTCCAGATCCCGCGCGCGAGCCCAGCCAGCTCAGCTCAGCTCCGCTCCGCTTCGTCGGCCGACTGGGGATTAGTCAGCGGATTATGTACTGGATCCTAATTCTACCCCTGCTGCCGTGTTAGCCGATCCACAACACATCAATCTATCCTCGATTCGATCCGATCGATTGCTAGCAGCTCCATCTCTAGGATACAACGTCCTCCAGCACAAGAGGGAGACTGACGCACAAGAGAGACAGAGAGTGAATGAGTGACCAGTGGCTATGTCGTACGGTACTATGCTTGTTCCTGTCCGATAGATGTTTTTTTTTTACATCCAGAGGAATCCGTCGGATTTTACTTTTTTGAATTTTCAACCGGGAAAGAAATTCCCCACCTAAATTGTATTCATTTGCTTATATAAGGGCTTTGCAGCCTGTCGCAACATGGGTTCAAGTGAACCAGAAGTACATTGTGCACAGGAGAAGAAGATTTAAAGCAAAAACACCACACACCAACAACACACATAAGATGGAGAAACAAAGAGGGAAACACCACACAACAAAGCAAAAGCACCGCCAGTGTAATTGAACGGCATTGGCCAGCCGAGACCAATGCCATGATACTGCACCATCGACGCAATCAAAAGACAGAGAGACTGAGATGTGTGTGTGTAGGTGTTCAGATGCAAGCGAGCAAGCACTTTTCCGGTCCCCCTCGCTGACGCATGCCCACAACAAATACCTGTATGCATGTGAATATGTATAAGAGCAATCTAGCAGGATCTCTGAAAGGAGATCAGGCCTTTAAAACAGTTTTGAACCTCTTTACTAATTTTTAAAGGCTATATAGAGTAGCGATGCAAAGTCATCACATGTGTCAATGGTGGATACCTCGAGCACCGCCTAGAACTGGGCCTCGGTCGCGGCGTCATCTTCAGAGGAAGCGTTCTCCATCTCAATGGCTCATCCTCCTCCTAGGCGTTGGCAATGGCAGTGGCGTCGGCCCACTTGGCTTAGGCGGCGCCCTTGTCGTCATTGAGGGCAAAGGACGCTGCATGACAGGGGGTGGAGCCCGACACCATCGCCTTCTTTGTCGTGAGGTTAAACCAGCAAGATACAGTGCATCCTTACGAATTAGGTTCGGGAGATGGCGGGGGCGAGGATGAGCGGCGGCTTATACAGGAGCGTGAAAATATGTGCATGAGGTTCACATGTGGCCGACACCGGAAGGGATGGCTCGGGCCGGGGGACGAAGACGGTGATAGAGTGCATCGGAAATTCCCTCCCAAACTCTAAATATAAAGGCTAGTATTTTTAAAGTGCCATTTTAAATTTTTTGGAGACAGAGTCGGCTTTAAGGAATGTACTAGAAGCTTAGAGTGACGTAGTTCTAAAAGATGTATTGCCTCTATATTTCAAAATCTGAGTGCCTCTTGTTGATTCGCAGGATTTTACGGGCTCCTTCAATTAGAAGGAATTTTACAGGATTTGGATCCTTAGGAATTTTTTCTACGGTGATTCTTTGATTTGCAGGACTGGAATTCTAATGATTTTTTCCATAGGAATTCCTCGGTAGAATTCCTTTGTTTTGGATTTGGAGGAAAATTTCCATCCACTCAAAAGTCTTGGTAGAATTAGGCCCTGTTTGTTTCATAAGTCATAGGACTTTTTTAAGTCCCAACTTATAAGTCATAAGTCCCTACCCGTTTGTTTACGGACTTATAAGTCCTGAGTCCCTACCTGTTTGTTTACAGGGACTTATAAGTTGATGTTACCCCTCAACGGCAGCTGCGGCCGGGGCGACAAACGGACGCAGGTGAGAGCCGCCTTGGCCTCCGATGTTCAGAGACCGGCTGCGGCCTCCTCCGCCTTGGGGCACGGGCCTCCCACGACCAGGTCCAACCGGAGGAAGGCCATGACCGGCCGACTGGTCGAAGAGGAGTTGCTGGTACGAGCCCAACTTCGAGAAGACGTCGACGTTGCTGTTGAGATCCAAGAAACCCATTCCCCTCCCGAGATTTCCGCCGGCGGATGAGCCTTCGGTTGCCTGTTGAGACGAGGGGAATTGAGAGAAGAAGGGGATCTCGTCCTCCTCATCGGCCATGGCGGCGGCAGTTCAGGGTGCCGGCGCCGGCGGCGATTGGGGTGAGGCGAGGAGGAGCGAGGCGAGGAGGAGGGGAACGAGCGGGACGGGGTTCGTGCGGGGCGATGCGGGGTAGGTGCGTCCAGATCGATAAGTCCCAATAAGTTCCTCCCTGAGAGTCTTTTTTGATAAGTCCCAAATGACCCCAATAAGTCCCTATAAGTCCCTATTGTTTGGTTTAGATGGGACTTATAGGGACTTTTTTAAGTCCCTAAACCAATAAGTCTCTGGAAACAAACACCCTCGTACTTTGTTTCTCTTGTGCTATCAACCAACCTTACAATGATGCTATCTTAGAAGTGCCACGTAGGATAAACGATGAGGTGGAGGAGAGAGAACTCATAAGAAAAGATTTGTCTTCTCTTATTTAAAAGAAGACAAGAGATGATCTCTTAGCACAATTTGTCTCACCATGTTTTAAGGAATGGCAAGTTATTGAAGATAAGGCTAAGATATAACCCATTCTAGACATACTTTTTTTCCATCTCTAAATTACATGCAAGACTTAAGATAAGACTGTCTTATCAACCATTGTACATGCCCTCCAGTTTCACAATAATCATATCTTATAGAATACAGGAGGACATGACACCTATTTGTGCGCTTTTTGAATTTCTGCGAATCAAAGACAATAATAAAACGGTAGGTACACGAAAAAAGGAGAATACATGAGTTCGTTGTAATTACGACAGTAGGAGTATGTAGGACTCATCGTAATTACGGGCGGGTCCCGCTGTTTTTTCGCCTTGGGATCTCTCTCCTTTGGTATTGTTCGGTTCCTCTTTCGCGTAACCTTGGAACCCTAACCATGTCTTCCGTTTGCAGATTGGGCGCAGGCGGCCGGCCGCCCGCCCGCCCGCCGCCTGCGATACATCGTCGAATCATCACGCGGACGTGCACGCGCTCGATCGCCCATATATCACATCTCGCGGGGGCGCCAGGCACAAGAAGAGACAAGAGCTTGGATCGGTTGATCTGCATCCACGATGTGAAGTTTAATTGCGCACGTGCATCCAGTCCATTGGTGGATGCATCACTGTCATCACCTGTAAGCCTCCTGGATTTATTCATCTTCATACTCTGTCGATCTCTTCTTACGTACAGTCCCATCGATCCAATATGATGTACTGACCAGATCAATCTGTCTCTTCTTCTTGTTACAACAGGTCCTAAGCAGCTAGCTCTAGGTTCGCCTTGCACGGCAAAAGGTGAACATGCGTGATGCATGCTTCTAATGTGTTTCAGGTGTGCGTGATATTTACCTAGCTTTGATTAGTACTAGTAGAATATATTTTGCACTGACGACATAACTTACAGTTTAGGTGGGATTCTTCTTCTTTTCTTCCTTCACCACAGCCATATAGCTTGTACATACTCCCATATGCTATATGTGGTGAGGCTTTATCTGGAGTATAAGACAATAAAACCACAGTAACCCTTCGTGCCTGTCATCGGTGTCGCTTTTACACATGCTCGCAACCAGTTTATATATTTATTTTGAACGACGATAACTGCCACACGTGTGAGCGTTAAGTGATGTCTAATAGGACCATCCCACATGTCCACGTGTGGGCAAAACAACCAGCTCTCACACGCCTTTTTTTTTCTTGCGGTCCCTCTCACATACCTACGTGTGGGAAAAATGCATAACGCCTACATGACCTCTCTCAGCCACCTACCTCACGGTCCCACACGTCCCCCTGTGACAGTCACCACGCGTCCCCGCAGTTGCCATGGTTCGGACCCTCTTCAATGTCCGTTTAACTGCAGTTGCCATGTTGCTGAACTACAGTTGCCATGTCGGACAACTACAGTTGTCAAAGTTGCTCAACTGTAGTTGCCATCTCAGGTCAAGTGCCAGATGCAATTTTGGACAACTGCAATTGTTGCCATGTATGATCTGGTTTACTATAGTTGCCATGATTTAAAAACTTTAGAGGTTGCCACCTACTAACACTAAGCAGTTGCCATGTATGGTCCGGTTTACTACAGTTGCCATAATTTGAAAACCTTAGGAGTGGCCACCTACTAACACTAGGCAGTTGCCGTGTAGCGCTACAAAGAGACATGGCAAAACAACATGTTCGGGTAAAAGAGAGAGTTGCCATCTACTTACAAGCACACTAGGGAAGTTGTCGTGTACCCTGCAAAACACAGGGCAACTGACATGTTCGGGTAAAAAAAAGAGAGAGTTGCCATCTGCTTACAAGCACGCTAGGGCAATTGCCATGTACACTGCAAAACGCATGGCAACTGGCAGTTTGGGTGTGGAGAGAGAAGACGGGCGTGTGGGCGAGAAGACAAATGCCCACACACCAGCCCTTGTGCGTGAGTAAAAACTGGCGTGTGGCGAACTGCTAAACGCCCATACATTGACCCTTCCGTGTGGTGAAACGGACATGTGGGCGACCGGGTGAATGCCCAAACACCAGCCCAGTCCTATGTGACACCACAAACATGCCAAGATTCATGCACCCATAAACGGACGCGGATCCACGCGTGTGTGCGAGATGCAAACGCCCACATGTGTGGGCGTTAGTGTTTCTGTTTATTTTTATACACTCTTAGTTTTCGATTCCGGGTGCACCACATTTCCCCACTTTCCTTGGCAATTTAGAGGAACACGCTCATAATGATTCCACAAAATCATCTAACTTGATTATTTTTACTACATATACAAATCGAAGCTCATTGCGTCTCATTCCCATGATATGCTTTGCAGGTACCAAACCAAAGTTTGGAGGAAACAAACGAGATGACGAGGCATGCGATATTTCTACTCTTCTCAGGTGTTTGATCAGCCATTAATTATCCTACCAGGTTCGTACTCTATCTGCTAGAAATAAGCAAACATTATTTTATTATTTACTCCCGATGTCCTCTCCCGGATCAAGTTGTCTAAACACTCGAACCCTACATGTTTAATTATTTGAGAATGCCTTGGTTCATTTTGTTGGTGGATGAAAAACGTTGACCGGTCTCCCCTCAGTGCATTCTCTAGTAGATGCCCCTTATCCATGCCTTGGTTTTAATCTACCCTTTGGGTTTAATGGAAATTACCTGACAGCGCCACCATGTATGCCACCTGCATCTCAAATCTGGCACCCTATGTATACAGTGACCGGTCATCCCTCTTTTTGTCCGCTGCAACAAATACTTCAAATATCAATACCTTAAATCCATACAGTAGCATGCATCACAAAATCTACGTATTATGTAGATAACGTAAAACTAGCATATACTAGTCTTCAAAGATTTCGGAAACCTCCGTGCTAGCGGTGCTGGACGGACCTCCATCCCGGTGGATGGCTGCCACCCGCACCTCTAGCTCCTTGTCGTCGTTCTCGTCGGTGAAGAGCTCGTTGTGCTCCGCGTCTGCCTGGCGTAGGAAGTGGTGGTTGCCTCCACCTCCACCTCCGATTAGATGGAGTCGGGGATGGCCTGCTCCGCCGCCTCCTTCGCTTGGGCCACCTCAAAATCCGCCAACGGGTCGGCCATGGCGAAGCCCGCAGCCGGCCTCGCGTCCTCTTCCTCCTCCTCCGGCTCCGCGTCTTTCATGGCTGCGTCCTGCTCCTCCTCCGGCAAGTTCGGAGGCAAGCCAATTGCGATCTAGGCTTCACGCCTAGCCTAGATCTCGTCAAGGAGATCCAGCCGCCGCTCCTGCGTAGCATGACGTACATCGTGATCGTCTATCAGGCCATGGCTAGCGGCGGACAACGAGCGGATTCGAATGTGGCGACGCTAAAGGGAGGAAGAGGGTAGAAATGGGGATGGGGTATGGTTGGGGTGCCACCGTCCGACTTAAATAGCCGGACTTGGGGCCTTGGGTGGCACGCGAGAGCAACGCCATGAATGCGTATTCACCGCTCTCATCGAAAATTGGAGGAGATGTCCGTCGGACCGATGGATTTCTGTGTGTTTTCGCGTGGGTCCCTGCGGTCAGTCCGACGTGGTGGACGCGTCCGAATATGGGCTGGATATGAGGGATGCCGGCCAGCCCGGACGTATAGGGCCGGTATGCGGAGCTCGTCTGGGTCTGTGTCGGGATTTTATGACCGGTCAGTGACCGAGCTGTCCACCTGGACGTATAGGGGGGCATTTGGGGAGTCCGGTTGTAAATGCTCTTATAACTTGGGTGCACTCGCTGATTTAGGTACACCCCTAGACTACACTATATGCTTAATTTATAATTTCAGAAGGCCATGGCAAACCTGATTTTTTTTTGCGACATTCACACATCATGCATCTACCATGACATGAAATTCCAAGTCCATTCGGTCAACATATTAAGTATTAAAAAAATCAGCTATGAATAGTATAAAATCCGACGTCCCAAATGCGGGTGCGTGAATTCTTGGCAGGCACCTGGTTCGTTTGTTGGATTTAAGGGAATGTTTGGTTCATATGTTCAGTTTGTTACTATTTATCACATGTTCTGTTTTTACCACACATGCTTAAGGTTAGATGACTAAAATTGGCGCTGCACTTTGCCACACTTGATATAATCTTGCCACACTTTTTTGAGTCAATGACATGTGAGGGTCTAGTATTTTGCATGAAAAGAATCTTGCCACAAGTGTGGCCCAAGCCAAACAAGGGGATAACTGAGTCAAACTTGCCTAACTTGTGGCGCGACAAAGTGTGGCAAACTTAGTATGTCAACCAAACATGCCCTAAAAATGTGGGAAAGGGAAAACGTAGGAATTATGCCTCATTGATTTGTAGGATTTTAAAAGTTTAGGAATAGAGAAGACCGGTGTCATCATGCCTATTCAAACACCACATAAATTTAGGGTTGTTTGTTTGCATCATAGGAAAAAAATGAAATATTGTTTCTATGTTTTCATGAGATTTGGGTGGATGGAGAACTTTATGTAGGATTCAATCATAAGAAAAGTAGGATTGATTCAATCATATATAGTTCAAACACCAATTTCAGAGGGAAAACATAGAAAGTTTACAATCCACCAGGTCTTCCTTTTTAGGGTTCCATTGGTTTACAAGATTCTAAAAACTCACAAATAGAAAAAAAAAGAAATGTGGTAGGAGTGCATGTGCAAACAGAGGAATGATAGACACAGAGGTTCCACATGAATCCAATTAAATAGTCAAATTAAAGTCTTCGTGCATAGGAATTTGAAAAGGAGGTTTGAGTGGATGCTAGGATTCCTGTGTTTTTCCTTTGAAACTGGGTTCAAAGGAAAAATTTCTTAGTGTTTTCCTTTGCCTCATTCCCTTGAACCAAACACATGAATAATATCACCACAAAAAATTTCCAATTCCTACATTTTTTCTCCATTTCCCCCTTGAACCAAAGGAGCCCTTCGAGTTGGCATGTGCGAAGTACGAGACCAATGTCTTAAGTTGCTCTTATTACTAGCATCACATTGAAACCTTTTATGCAATTGTGAAATTTGATTTTAATTTGACTATGCTTACAACTAAACACCCAGATTTACAAAACCCTTGTGTCTTGGTACTGTTTTCCCTTTTACCACATTTATTTATAGATAGAATCCTGCGGAGTGAAAAACCCATTTGTTAAGTTCTAGCCTACACAGGAAACTGTAGCATGTGTGAATTTTGATGGAAGATTTTGGTGTATGCCACCGTTGTTATTGAGCTGGGAAAAACATCTTAAGGAGGATGACTCAGTAGAACTCATTTCTTTAATAAGAATAATAAATTGAATAATGTAAAGTAGATTTGGCTGCTCGTTCGCGATCCACTTCCCCTCCCCACGCGAACCAATTGGGACGAGACCGCCGGGCCGCGGGTCAGGAGGAGAGGCGGCTGAACCCTAACGCGGCGCGCGGCCTCGCCGGGGCCAGCCGACGAGCCGCCCAGTCCTGCCCCCCTCGGCGGGCTGCTCGCCCCGCTGCCTCCCTCGGCGAGCTGCTCGCCCCGCTGCCCCTCTCGGTGAGCTGCTCGTCCCGCTGCCTCCCTCGGCGGCCGGCGAGCTCCACCGAGTTTCCATACTCCTTGCCTTCCTCATCAGCCGGTATGCTTTCTTTCTCAAGCACAAAATTCTTCAGATCCGTTCCCCTTCCCTCTTGCTGTTCCCCTGACTTCATGTAAGGTTGGTAGATCTCACGCTGAGTTGAGAAGACCCAGAAGCACCATGAGCCAATTAGGATTTGCTTGCCGCTCTGAACCCAGGCCAGCTGCCTTGCAACCACGGCTGTATCGGACGGCCAATGCTCGTGTCACCTTACAGCCTAGACAATTCCGGATCTCTAATGTTCATAGGACAAGAATCATACCTTCTGTAAGCCACAACCTTGCTCATCTCTTGGTACTTGTATTTTAGGTTTTGCTTATTGTGAAAATTCTGTTCTAGACATTGATGCTTGTGTACAAAGCTGAAAGAGGATGCTCATGTTCTTTGTTAATAACTTAATATTAGTTTTGTATAGGTTGCATGACGGCTAGTTCTTTGTGCTGCTCTGAAATTTATGCTTTTGTGAATTTTGACTTTGTTAGGAACAAAGAGTACAAGTGGAGAAAACATTCAGGGAGTTGCTTGGGTTTGATTCTGTGGAAATGATAAAAGGACAGCTTGATTCGATTGTGCGGGCCCTTGGAAACTGCAGTGATCTTGTCTTGGAAGGTACATTAACTTCAATGATTAGTCCTTTGTTAAAATTTGTCAAGATATTGTCTTGCGCTCTTCCTGGCAAGCATATGACAGTGACGACCTTTGTCCATTTAGACGTAGCAACTATCTGAATTATCAAAATTCGCTACCATTTGGTTACTACCACAAGTTTTTCTGTTGACAAAACATGGTCCAGGAAGGCATTTTGTCTGCTATGTCTTTTGAAATAGAATTCTGATTCGTGGCAACGATGATTGACCATGCTGATATAAGCACGCTCTCGAGCAATCGAGTAAGCTGTGGGTATTAAGTTGATCCTCCCTCTTCTCCTGGAGCCGTTTCAGTTATGTACTAAGAGCAACTCTAGCGATCCGCCATATTTTTGGTGGCTCTCTCCTTGGGTGGTCATTTCTGAGAGTGATAACCTGCAACACCACAACATAAATGGGTTGGTATTTTGATAAGAGATGATGGGGGGTAGGTTATATGATCGAGCAAAGGTGAATCTGAGCCCCCTCAAATGCAATTCTACTGCTCCTTGAGCATAATGTGCTATGCTGTTCCTCTTTTTTATTTATACCTGAAGGTGTTGCTTATTTATGCTCCTGTATTTATAGCTGTCCTGTGTAATATTTCTTCCCTTTCATACCTTCATTGCATAAGTTGTTCTTTCTCTTTTTTTGTTTCGTTGTTGCATCTATCTGCACTATAATACATGAAGTATCAGCCCAAAAAAAGTCTTTGATGCTATATATTCAATTAGTTTCGTTCCCAGCACAGTATACTGTGGTTTCACACATGCATGGCGTGCACTGTAAACTTCTATATCACCGCCCTTCTCCACAGAAGCATGTTCTTGTCATAAGCTAGTGTTGGCGATGCTGTAATTCGTATGGTCAATCTGGTAACCAGTGCAACATGCTTGCCATATACTGCTTGGATGCAACTGAGAGTGCATACGAGCATTAGATGGTGAGAATAATATGTGCTGTGCTTGGTCAGTAATTTTGAAAACTAGTGACACTAGAGCATTACATGTGAGCCCTCGATAGGTTATGTATAATCTTTGATAACTAGTGACACTAGCTCAGCATTACATATGAGCCCTCGATAGGTTATGTATAATACAATGTTCTCTCGCCATATATGTGTTAGTGTTGGTTAACAAAATGACAATGTTCAGTAAACTTCTTCAATATCGAAAAATTCTTTGTACAGATTTTTTTAGTTCTATTGGACTTCCCACGATTGTTGTATACCGGTCTATCATTGTGTCTCTGCATGAATGCGGTCCTGCCGAGTAAGCCTGAGAAGCCTTTGTAATAGTTTGTGTATGTGAGCAGTTTCTTTCAACTGCCATAATATGTGTGCAATTTCATCTTGATTCTAAAGTACATATTTCCTTTCAACTTGAAGTTAGATGGAGGTCAGTAGGCATCAGGAGGATTGTATAGCCCAATGTTCTCTCTTGTAACATAATTTTGCAAGCTATCGGTGACCACAAATTATTACGGGTTTTGTGTGCCAAACTATGCCTTTCCCTTTTTCTGTTTAATTAATATAAATTCTATTGTTTGTATTGCTATTGCTTGATGTTCCGCAAGATTTTCAAGTAGATTTTTTGTGGCAGTATTTGGTTTTGCTTGATATTGTTTGTAAAGGTTTCCATTTTGGTGCTTTTATGTAAAATGCAGGCAGATCATTTTGTTTGGCCATTTGATCTTTTCCTTCTCCTAGTTCTTTGTTGTTCGTGATAATTTTGTTGCTCTCAGGAGATAATTAGCGTATTTTCGATTGGTTCATCAGACATCTAATCCATTTGCTTTGGTGCCAAGCGAGAAAGGGTCTCCCAACCAAGTTTGATAATGATTGTAATTTGTTGTTTGGTTACTCTATTGGTTCCAGCTGTTATCTTGTGCATTTTATGATATTGCTGTCTGTGGAAGATTTTTTAACCATCTCCTATGTTTGGTTTCTGGAAGATTTGCTCCTAGCAATTTACTGGTTGAATGTCCTGTTTTAATTAGTTATACTATGATTGTTGCCGGTTGCAGCTATTTGTTCTAACATGCATTTCATTCATTTAATGTAGAAAAACGTGCAGTAGTTGGACTAGAGGAGCTACACAAACGAAATTCTTATTGCATATGCGAACCTGTTTCATTCATTAAAGAATATGGTAAAATCTACAAGCTCCACCCATAAATGATAAATTACGAATGTAAATTATATTTAACAGTCTTTTTTTGTGTGTGCAGATCCTCTGATCAAATCATTAGAGGAAGCATGTAAAAGCAATCACAAGTCCTTAACTTGTTTTGAAACAGGTTTGTTGCTACATTGCAGCAAAAGTGATCCGTTGTTACTTGCTGTCTATGATCTACATGAGCGAATCAAGTCTAAATCAAAGGAGGTAGCTCAAATTGTAAAAGGATTTAAGGATTACTCCTGTCGATTTGAAATCGAAGTACCATGGATATCTTCGATGGCAAAACGGTTAGAAGGAAATAATCAGCTGTTTGCAATGATTGTATCTAAAATTACAGATTTGCAAAGCAAGGTTTTAGGGTTGATTGAAATATTCAATGATCTTCCTGTGTACACAAAGGAGAGTCCTAAAGATTTCAACATCCAAACTAGTGGTCTACATACACTAGTCATGATATTGGAATCAGTCGGTCATTTCTCAAAAGTTACTTCTTGGGTTGAGGACGCAGTTCTCGGTCTTTGCTATATATGCAATAATGCGAGGAGACTTCTGTTTGAAAAGTCAATGTATACTTCAAGATTCCATCGCATTGAGCAGACCATTATGAACACCAGCCCAAATGTATGCTGCTATTTGGCTATCTGTTGCTGTTTCGTTATGTAAACATTATATTAGTTGGCGTAATAAATTTATCTGATAACCAACATCTTTTTCAGATGAGACAATCGGTTGCTGCTTTTGAACAAGAAGTGCATAACATAAGGAAATCCTATAATGAGAAGATGAGCCGCCTTACAAAGGTACTTTGCAAATTTTAATTATTCACTGTTTTTTCTTACACTACAGCAACACACAGTGTGCTTCCTGGCCTTAAATCGATGTGATTAGTTGTAGGCTGACACGAGTCAGCTACAACATGCAGCATTGATCTTACTGTAGTTGTTATCTTCATGGGGATGAAGCACAATCTGGTGTTTTTTTGAGATCCTGAAATTGATTTTATTTCTGGAGATTTCCCAGATCTATGGCTTTTCTGATACTGAAACACTACTAAATCTGAATCTTTTGGCTGCTTGAACTTCTTTCAATTTAGTTATGCGAGAATGATGTGATCATTAGGTTCAACTGAATCCATTATGCAGCACAAATCCTACTTAACATATTCAGAGTTCAGCCTGCTGCCACTACGTACAATCTTTATACTGATAATATTTGATTCTCCTCTTAACTGTATACTCTCTTTGTAAACTATAATGTTGGGCTCTTTGACTGAGTTAGCTTGAGTTATACTCAGCCACTAGAATCCTACTCTTGGACTCTGTGGGTGGTGGTCCACAGCTGCTAGATTTTGTATATAGTCCTGCTAAGGGCAGCATGTCCGAACTAACATATTTTTTGTAATAATATAAGTCTGAATTACCATATGCTAGATTCGATAAGATGAAGGATGCCCCCCCCTCCCGTAGTTATTTCTGAACCAGGCTCCATGCCTCGAACTTTTCTGCTATCTCTTGAGCAGCTAACTATACCGTACAGTTTATTCAATGTAATAAATAGTGCAGTCTCTGTAAGGGAAAAATAAAATTTAATTTTTTTGAATGGAATATCTTAAGAGCAAGGCTAATAATATATCCAGCTGCTGGCTATATAAACTTGCCATATCATCAAAACCTAGTATTACTAATTACTAATATAATAGGGCTGGCTATAAGGTTAGAAGTTTCTTTTCATTTTCTCTCTATCTCTTTCCTCTCATTTACTCTCTTTACCTAGGAGCATGTGTAGAGGTTGGCTCTTGCATAAGAGCCCACTTCTTCCCTTTTACCTTGTCTCTCTCCACATAGGCAAAATTGCCATGTAAGCAGGCTTATAGCCCACTATTATACTTGCTGTAAATGAGTAAAGATAAACTTCTAGTATATCTAATTTACATTTGATCTAGGATAATTGATTACTAAACTAATCATTTGAATTGGACCTATTTTCAGGATGGGCAAGGACCTGAAGCAAAAAACTACAGTAAGTTCCTTTCATTTGAACCGCATTGCCTTTAATTCACATGAATATCCTTTAGGAAGTGACCATGCGTGAGCTTATCTTGAATTTTAATGAAATCTGTTCCATGTGACAGTCTTTAAGAAAGTGAAGGATAACACAGACTTCAGCTGGAGGTGTAGATTGTGGAATGGCAGGAACATTCTGCCAACCATGAGGAATCAGAAGAGAGGTATGTGTAGACTATTCTTTTACCTCCATTCTTGGGAAAATCTGAGTGAGGCACGTCCCTCACTTAGCCTTACACAGCCGCTGTTTCTAATGGGATTTCTTCTCTAATAGAGAGAACACATGCACGCATGCATGCTAAGATCACTTCGTGATGACATCACCACCTTAATTGTTAAATATGAACTTTTGAAATGATTATCTCACAAACTGTAATCAGGTTACCGATCTGTCTTCACTAGAGTTCGAGCATCACCGGCATTTTCGTCTCAATGAGGACGTGGGATTCAAAACAAGATCCCATGTTGTGATGTTTTGATGATATTTTTCGTCACCACGGGTTGCCAGATTTACAAAACATGGTTGCCACATTAGCAATAAACAGTTGCCACATTAATAGTGTATGATTACCAAGCAATATATTACAAGTGTTTTTAAGCATTGCAATGTTATGTAGAGCAAGAGAACTGAGTTTTCAAATGTTAACAACAAATAAAAGATGATATTATGCCACAAAAGTTGTATAATGCAAGTTTTACATGGATAATGACATTCAGTAACCTAGTAAGTGGCATTAATCTGGCAATTGCCAATGAAAAAAGGTCGTCGAAATATATCAACGCGGGTTCTAGAGAAGTGAGTTTTCAGATTTTACCTGAGTAGATAATGATATTATATCACAGAAGTAGTATAATGCAAGGTTTACATGAGTACATAATGACATTCAAGAACCTGGTAACTAGATTATTTATAATCTGAGAAGTGACATTAAACTGGCAATTACTGTCAAAATAATTCATCAAAATATATCAACATGGGATATAGTTTCAAATATCTCTTCGCAATGAAGCCAACAGTGAAACGGATCATCAATCAGATTAGTGGTTCCAGAGAAAAATCTTTTTTAGTTTAAGAATTTGAGAGAATCTTGCAGATGTCATGCTTACGGGAAAATATCTAGTGCTACCAAGGCTCAGGTGCTACCGTGATATGGGCTCCTGGGCCGTCGGATTCTCAGATCGGACGACTCCCAGTTACTCTGCAACATTTGCAAAAAAGCCTTCTAGGAGTCCAAAAATTACGCATAGGCTCAGCAGATCCAACAGCTCCCTCGTGCTTACATACTACATGCATCTAATTTCTCTCATTTTGCTGCATGCATGTGTTAGGGGAGCCCCATCCTTCACGTAAGACAGCGTGGAGGCACGTCCAGACATAGTGCAGTCCATTATTAGATTATTAGAGTTGAAAGTTGAGAATGATTCTTTGAATATCCGAGCTAAAATTTGAGAATAATTTACAGGAAAATGTGCATATGTGTCAACCACGTCCTGTACTGAATCTCTTTACAAGAGAAAGCACACTTTCTTCAGTACTGTTGGAGGGAAAAGTTATCAACCGGAAGAGTTTATTCTTGAACTCTCTCCGGATCACCTTGAAGATATTGTCGTCGCATTTTTGGATGACAATCCAAAAATGGCTTCTAAGCTGTTGGATGTATGTTTAGAGAGAATGAAAACAGAGGGTGTGACAAGTGAAGAAGCATACAAAGATGCAAGTAAAAGTTTTGAGGTATGATTTCTCAGTTATGTTACTTTGTGTACTCAGTATTCTTTGAAACATTTCGTAACTCTGTGTTTAGTAGGAACAAAATTTGAAAGCTACCATGAAAAGTCAAAGCGACTAGTAAGGGCATCTTCAGCAAGACCCCTAAACAAGACCCTATACAGTTTTTAGGCTAAAAGTAAAAAAACTTGCTCCAATAGGAACCCTATAGTAGTAGCCCCTAAAATACGAAGGCACCAGAAAAACCCACTCCAGCCCCTTCCCATGTGCCCTTTCGACAGTTGGGCAATGCGTGCAGAAACTTCACCTCTGTGCTCACACCATCTCCATGCTCTCGTGCGGTAGCCGCCATCTCCGTGCGCCTCCTGCTGCTCGCCATACGGCCACTGCCCCCTTCCTAAGCTCCCCGGTGCCGTTCGAGGCTCCGCTACCCCCCACCCTTAACCCTAGGAAGTTGGACAGATCAGCAGTCCACCACACCCGTCCTTCTCCACCTCCAGACGTGCCCGGCGCCCTGCAGATCCTCCGTCTTCTTTCTCGCGACTGTGGGAGATACTGTCTTGGGCTTCCCAGATCTGACTTTTGAGCCCCCCCCCCCCTCTCTCCCGGGTTTGTGTGATTAATCAAGTGGAAAAGTCTGTTTGTCTGCATTGAGAATTGTGGTTGATGGAATTGCAAGTTGATATTTTTTTGGGAGAGAGTTTGTTAACTGTAATTTAGGCTGTTCAACACTGTTATGCCGATTTAGGCTGAAAGTTGAATGTTTGTGTGAATGAATGCCATAGTAGTACTCTTGTAACCTTGTCTTCATCTATGCTAATCCTCACATATTTGGTTTTATGCCTGATTTTATTTTTCGTCTGAAAGAGAGCTTATCTCTTAAGATTTCTGTGTTTCTTTTTTGCTCAATCACATCCAAGTTTTTATTGGCATTCATTCACTAAACGTTTTTGTTCTTTTCAAATTCGCTATCAGTCTGAACATAGAACACCTAGAATGGTTTTTGTCAGTTCACACCTCACGCTAGGTATCTGATGGTATCTTGCCAGTGTGGTTGCTTAGCTAGCAATCTGAATTGCTTTGACATGCATGTCAGAACATGTGTTTCTTATTCAGCTGTAGTGTCCTGTGAATTCTGATGTTCCTTTTTTTAAAACCAAATCGTGAGGACTCATGATCTATATTGACGAGAATATAGGGGTGTGATGGGCTACTAGTATCGTTTTCCTTAGATGCATCTGTGAATTTACATCTTTTTGTTATTTTTCTTAGGTTAGTGAAAGCGGTTTTGCATGTAGTCAGAAATTTAGGCCTTCAAGCGTACTCGTTTTCCATACAGGCTTGCAAATATATAAAAGTAGCTGATGAAATGCTAAAATGTATACCAAAAATTTGGTTTTGGTATGTTCATCTCAGTCTTGGCCATCTGTATTATTTATATAAAAGTTCCCTTTTTACCTACTCCCTCCGTCCCATAATATAAGAACGTTTTTGGCACTACACTAGTGTAAAAACGCTCTTATATTATGGGACGGAGGGAGTATTTAGCATTCATAGCTAGTGGATTTTGAGGATAATAAAAAGAAACATTGGTCATCATCAAAGTATATCCCCCCTTCTAGTCTGCCTCCTATTTTTTCTGGCTTGTAAATATTCTATGCATTACAAACATCTAGTTTGAATTGTTCTGTTGTCAAATAGAGAGAAAAGGAAAGCAGCTTTTTCTGGGGCTGAGAAAGTAGGGAACTTGTTGAACTATTTTAGAGGTTTTAGCCCCCTGCTGGAGATGCTCTTAATGGTTATTCTGTTTATACATTCTATCTAATGGTTATTCTATTTTACAGCATTATCGGAGATACCGCATAAAAGAGTTTGAGTCGCTAAATGTCGCTAATCTTGATGTTGCACGTGGCAAGTTGAATAATGGAATAGCTCTTATTGGGAACTTCAAAATCACGAAGGACTTCCTGAGACTTAAAGAGAATGACATATACGAGATTCAAAAAGGTGCTGTCTATGAGACAAACATCGCAGGACAGACCTGTTCACACTGTGTGGTCATTGTTGGTTACGGTACGACACCAGAAGGCCTTTCATACTACATCTTCCAAAATTCGTATGGTGAAACATGGGGATCGGATGGGGGATATGGCAGGGTAGCTTGCAGTAGCCTCAAGTACCTGTACTCCGCCAATGTATAGATCCTGAGAGTTGATGGCGTGTGCTGGCACTGTAAACTGACACCAACTATTTAGTGGTGGTTGTGCATTATCATTCTGCTACGGTTGAGCGCGACACATTTATCTGAGGAGTTGGGGCGCTATCATTGTGCTACAGTTAAAAACTGACACACTGTTATGTCCTCAATATCTTTCCATCTGTGACCACATTCATCTGTACGTTCTTGTAACAGACTTCAATTTTGCACTACATATCAACACGAGAGCTAGCCCTGTATAGCATGTACCACTTTTTTTGAGGAAAAAAAAATATTCTGGGTTATTATGGTATGTGTCACTTTGGTAATTTTTAAGTGTGTGTGTCTAAGGCCATGTTTGGATTGTTGTTTTCCTTTCAAATACCCTTATACTCCCTCTGTTCGGAATTACTTGTCGCAGAAATGACGTTCTACATACATTCATTTCTGCGACAAGTAATTCCGAACGGAGGGAGTAGAAAATACAGATTTCCGTTGGCTGTTTCTTTTCCAACCGGAAATCCTTTACAACTCGTAAGTTATACCTGTACATTAACTACCCTGTATTAGAATACCCGGGTAAGCCCGTCCTGAAGCCCGGCCTGGCCCGATGGATGGCTAGGTATACGGGTGGGTAATAGTCTCTTTTCTGATTTATTTAGTTTTTGTTGTGAAGAGCTAAGATAAGATGATGAATAAGGAAAAATTATTCCCTCAAAATCCTTACATGTATATAAATGCTTTCTTATTTTTTTTTGTCTTCTTTATTAGAAGGGCTTCCAGTTTCTTATTGATACAAAAGTTCGAAAGTACAATGCTTGAAATACATTGTGTCATATAGATCTTTGACTGGAGGAATTCGCGGCCAACTTTAATCGCGTACTTATAAATTAGCGGTACATGCACATGAGACGACCTATTTGGCACCCGATCGTGTAAGCTCCTTACAACGCCTTAATTAACAGTCTGCAGTATAACAGTTTTGCTAAAGCACATCTAAGTCATATGTCATTAATTTTACAGAGATTCATGGGGTATTTTTTCTCCTTTTCCTTTTTCTTTTTATGGTTGATTGAGTCGATTAGATGTGCATATGTGCCCTAGACAGACCCGCAGTATAATCCCAAAGGTTCCTACCTTCGTTGCCGGGTCCACGGCATGACAACATGCTAAAAGTTCTGCATGCTCCTGCTGAGCCACCGACATGAAAAACTGACAAGCTCCAGCAATGAGATCGCCCCATCGATTCCCTCCCAGGATATATAGCTTAGCATAAGCACAACTTCGTTTTCATTTGTGAGTTTCATAGTAATGGAAATTCACGTTATACTGAGACAAAATTTAGAACTTGCTATCCTCTTGCCTAATAGGTAAAGATTGACCTGTGTAGAAAGACTGGTTCATTCAGATATGAGGACCCAACTCTGTTGCATTGCGAGAATCCATGTTCCATATTTAGAGCGTGTTGACCTCTATACTTCTCTCATGGTACAATCCTCTTCTTTTGAGCCCCCTTTCTCCTCGGTCCACAGAAAAAATGTGGGACTGATGCCGATATTTCATCACGGAAGAAAGAACTCACAAAGGGGATCGGTGACTAATAGAACAACACTACTAACAGAAAGGAACTAATATATAGATAATCGAAATCGAAAAGAACTGCCTTTTCTTTATACTTTCCCCGTTATATTGCTACCATGGGTCTTTAGCACAACATAGGTCATCGAAAAGATCTCGGGCGACTCACCAAAGCACGAAAGCTAGTTAGAAAATTGATTCCTATTTGAAGAGTGCCTAACGACATGGATTAGCTCACAGTAACCCATCAATTTTGGATCCAATTAGGAATTTTCTTGAGAAGTTTCGAGAAGAAATTAAAATGAAACAATATAGATTCATACGAAGGAAAAGGCTCTCTATTGATACAAACATTGTACCTAGAGGATAGGAGGATAGGGATAGAGGAAGAGGAAAAAATCAAAATGAAATAAATAAAAAATAAAGCCAAAAACACAAGTCGACGATAGAAGAGCCAAGATTCCAAATGAAGAAATGGAAACTCGAAAAGGATCCTTCTGATTCTCAAAGAATGAGGGCAAGGGGATTGATTATTATAAGACGTGATTTAATCTGCATATGTTTGGTGAAAGAACAATCTTCTCCTTTACCGCGTTAGCCTTTGTCTATGCTAGTGCTCCCCTGTCGTGGTTCATTCATAGAGTGCCATCTATCCAAAAGTTGCCACACAACAAGAAGGTTGGGATCCTCCATACGTTTGCCATCCACTACTAAAATCTGCTTAATTGCCGAGTGCCCAGAAAACTCGGGAAAGACCGAGTAAAATTTGGTAAAAGCTTTGCTGACTTTTGCTCTTGACAAAGTGCACTCGGCGTACACCCTTCAGGCAACTCGACAAACATGTTAACGGGAGTCAAGTGTGGGCTCTTGACACGACAAAGTTACTTGACATCCGACAAACGAAGGTGACACTTGCCACATGTCACTACCATTGTAGAAGTTTTCAAACAACACTCGGCGAAACCTAGCAACATATGAGGGAGCCACTTGTCCTCGCGCCTGCCATGAGGCCCACAAACGTTGCCGAGAACTGGAACCCAGCAAAGAGAAAATGGCTTTGCTGAGCCATCGCTTTTGCCAAGTACCACCTAACTCTCGGCAACAGGAAGTGCACAAAGGACGACATGTGTCCCCAAATTTGTAGCGTGTCGTATTAATGCCGAAACCCAACACTCAACAAAGTGAACACGTGCGCCGTGGGTCACACTGTTGCCGAGAGCCTTCGCTCGGCAAAGGTGCAAGGTCTTTGTCGAGTGTCAGGCACTCGACATACCAATCAGCCACCGCGCACCCACCGCATGCCACATGGCCTACTTTGCTGAGAGATGATGTGAAATACTTGGCAAATGCTCCGTTGATTGAGCTACCAGAATGTGCCACGTGCCACCTTTACTGATCAAAGGCTCTCGGCAAATGTATGTCACTTTATAAACAATTTACATGACAATAGGTACTAAGAAGAGCAATGTAGAGAGCATGTAGTTCCTAAAATAATGAAAACGCATTGTCTTTTAAATAGGGAATAAATGGAATGGGGTTCCTGTCTTCTGGATTGAGACTCTCTATAGTTGCAATAGGACTTTGGCCACTGAAGTTGGTGTACTTTTTTGCTGGAGTGGGTTTCTCCTATGGTACAACTGCTGCTATGGTAACTGAAATTGGCATACCTTTTGGTGGAGTGAGGGTCCTGTGTGGTTGGTGTTAGGGAACGTAGTAATTTCAAAAAATTTCCTACGCACACGCAAGATCATGGTGATGCATAGCAACGAGAGGGGAGAGTGTTGTCTACATACCCTCGTAGACCGTAAGCAGAAGCGTTATGACAACGCGGTTGATGTAGTCATATGTCTTCACGATCGACTGATCCTAGTACCGAAGGTACGGCACCTCCGCGGACTGCACACGTTCAACTCGGCGACGTCCCACGAACTCACGATCCAGTAGAGCTTCGAGGGAGAGCTTCGTCAGCACGACGACGTGATGACAGTGATGATGAAGTTACCGACGCAGGGCTTCGCCTAAGCATCGCTACGATATGACCGAGGTGGATTATGGTGGAGGGGGGCACCGCACACGGCTAAAAGATCAACTGATCAACTTGTGTGTCTATGGGGTGCCCCCCTTCCCCGTATATAAAGGAGTGGAGGAGGCGGAGGGGCCGGCCCTCCTAGGCGCGCCCCAAGGGGAGTCCTACTCCCACTGGGAGTAGGATTCCCCCTTACCTAGTTGGACTAGGAGAGAAGGAAGGGGACGGAGGGAGGAAGGAAAGGGGGGTCCGGCCCCCCTCCCAATTCGGATTGGGCTTGGGGGGGAGGGGGCGCCCCCTCCTTTGCTCCTTTCCCCTCTTTTCCACTAAGGCCCAATAAGGCCCATATACCCCCCGGGGGGTTCCGGTAGCCTCTCGGTGCTCCGGTATATTCGCGATCTCACCCAGAACCATTCCGATATCCAAATATAGTCGTCCAATATATCGATCTTTATGTCTCGACCATTTCGAGACTCCTCGTCATGTCCGTGATCATATCCGGGACTCCGAACTACCTTCAGTACATCAAAACACATAAACTCATAATACCGATTGTCATCGAACGTTAAGCATGCGGACCCTACGGGTTCGAGAACTATGTAGACATGACCGAGACACGTCTCCGGTCAATAACTAATAGCGGAACCTGGATGCTCATATTGGTTCCTACATATTCTATGAAGATCTTTATCGGTCAAACCGCATAACAACATACATTGTTCCCTCTGTCATCGGTATGTTACTTGCCCGAGATTCGATCGTCGGTATCTCAATACCTAGCTCAATCTCGTTACCGGCAAGTCTCTTTACTCGTTCCGTAATGCATCATCCCGCAACTAACTCATTAGTCACATTGATTGCAAGGCTTATAGTGATGTGCATTACCGAGAGGGCCCAGAGATACCTCTCCGACAATTGGAGTGACAAATCCTAATCTCGATCTATGCCAACTCAACAAGTACCATCGGAGACACCTCTAGAGCACCTTTATAATCACCCAGTTACGTTGTGACGTTTGGTAGCAAACAGAGTGTTCCTCCGGTAATCGGGAGTTGCATAATCTCATAGTTATAGGAACATGTATAGGTCACGAAGAAAGCAATAGCAGTAAACTAAAACGATCAAGTGCTAAGCTAACGGAATGGGTCAAGTAAATCACATCATTCTCCTAATGATGTGATCCCGTTTATCAAATGACAACTCATGTCTATGGCTAGGAAACTTAACCATCTTTGATCAACGAGCTAGTCAAGTAGAGGCATACTAGTGACATTTTGTTTTGTCTATGTATTCACACATGTATTATGTTTTCGGTTAATACAATTCTAGCATGAATAATAAACATTTATCATGAAATAAGGAAATAAATAATAACTTTATTATTGCCTCTAGAGCATATTTCCTTCAGTCTCCCACTTGCACTAGAGTCAATAATCTAGATTACTCAGTAATGATTCTAACACCCATGGAGTCTTGGTGCTGATCATGTTTTGCTCGTGAGAGAGGCTTAGTAAATGGGTCTGCAACATTCAGACCCGTATGTATCTTGCAAATCTCTATGTCTCCCACTTGGACTTGATCACAGATGGAATTGAAGCGTCTCTTGATGTGCTTGGTTCTCTTGTGAAATCTGGATTCCTTTGCCAAGGCAATTGCACCAGTATTGTCACAAAAGATTTTCATTGGACCCGATGCACTAGGTATGACACCTAGATCGGATATGAACTCCTTCATTTGCTGCTTCCGAAGCAGCTATGTACTCCGCTTCACACGTAGATCCCGCCACGACGCTTTGTTTAGAACTGAACCAACTGACAGCTGCACCGTTCAATATAAACACGTATCCGGTTTGCGATTTAGAATCGTCCGGATCAGTGTCAAAGCTTGCATCGACGTACCCATTTACGACGAGCTCTTTGTCACCTCCATAAACGAGAAACATATCCTTAGTCCTTTTCAGGTATTTCAGGATGTTCTTGACCGCTGTCCAGTGATCCACTCCTGGATTACTTTGGTACCTCCCTGCTAAACTAATAGCAAGGCACACATCAGGCCTGGTACATAGCATTGCATACATGACAGAGCCTAAGGCTGAGGCATAGGGAACACTTTTCATTTTATCTCTATCTTCTGCAGTGGTCGGGCATTGAGTCTGACTCAACTTCACACCTTGTAACACAGGCAAGAACCCTTTCTTTGCTTGATCCATTTTGAACTTTTTCAAAAATTTATCAAGGTATGTGTTTTGTGAAAGTCCAATTAAGCGTCTTGATCTATCTGTATAGATCTTGATGCCCCATATATAAGCAGCTTCACTGAGGTCTTTCATTGAAAAACTCTTATTCAAGTATCCTTTTATGCTATCTAGAAATTCTATATCATTTCCAATCAACAATATGTCATCCACATATAGTATTAGAAATGCTACAAAGCTCCCACTCACTTTCTTGTAAATACAGGCTTCTCCAAAAGTCTGTATAAAACCATATGCTTTGATCACACTATCAAAACATTTATTCCAACTCCGAGAGGCTTGCACCAATCCATAAATGGATCACTGGAGCTTGCACACTTTGTTAGCACCTTTTGGATCGACAAAACCTTCTGGTTGCATCATATACAACTCTTCTTCTAGAAATCCATTCAGGAATGCAGTTTTGACATCCATTTGCCAAATTTCATAATCATAAAATGCGGCAATTGCTAACATGATTCAGACAGACTTAAGCATCGCCTACAGGTGATAAAGTCTCATCGTAGTCAACCCCTTGAACTTGTCGAAAATCTTTCACAACAAGTCGAGCTTTGTAGATAGTAACATTACCGTCAGCGTCAGTCTTCTTCTTGAAGATCCATTTTATTCTCTATGGCTTGCCGATCATCGGGCAAGTCAACCAAAGTCCACACTTTGTTCTCATACATGTATCCCATCTCAGATTTCATGGCCTCAAACCATTTTGCGGAATCTAGGCTCACCATCGCTTCTTCATAGTTCGTAGGTTCGCCATGGTCAAGTAACATGACCTCCAGAATAGGATTACCGTACCACTCTGGTGCAGATCTTACTCTGGTTGACCTACGAGGTTCGGTAGTAACTTGATCTGAAGTTTCTTGATCAATATCATTAGCTTCCTCACTAATTGGTGTAGGTGTCACAGGAACCGATTTCTGTGATGAACTACTTTCCAATAAGGGAGCAGGTACAGTTACCTCATCAAGTTCTACTTTCCTCCCACTCACTTCTTTCGAGAGAAACTCCTTCTCTAGAAAGGATCCTTTTTTAGCAACAAATGTCTTGCCTTCGGATCTGTGATAGAAGGTGTACCCAACAGCCTCCTTTGGGTATCCTATGAAGACACATTTCTCCGATTTGGATTCGAGCTTATCAGGTTGAAGCTTTTTCACATAAGCATCGCAGCCCCAAACTTTAAGAAACGACAACTTTGGTTTCTTGCTAAACCACAATTCATAAGGCGTCGTCTCAACAGATTTAGATGGTGCCCTATTTAACGTGAATGCAGCCGTCTCTAAAGCATAACCCCAAAACGATAGTGATATATCGGTAAGAGACATCATAGATCGCACCATATCTAGTAAAGTAAAATTACGATGTTCGGACACACCATTACGCTGTGGTGTTCCGGGTGGGGTGAGTTGCAGAACTATTCCACATTGTTTCAAATAAGACCAAACTCACAACTCAAATATTCTCCTCCATGATCAGATCGTAGAAAATTTATTTTCTTGTTACGATGATTTTCCACTTCACTCTGAAATTCTTTGAACTTTTCAAATGTTTCAGACTTATGTTTCATTAAGTAGATATACCCATATCTACTCAAATCATCTGTGGAGGTGAGAAAATAACGATACCCGCCGCGAGCCTCAATATTCATCGGACCACATAAATCAGTATATATGATTTCCAACAAATCTGTTGCTCGCTCCATTGTTCCGGAGAACGGCATTTTAGTCATCTTGCCCATGAGGCATGGTTCGCAAGTACCAAGTGATTCATAATCAAGTGATTCCAAAAATCCATCAGTATGGAGTTTCTTCATGCGCTTTACACCAACATGGCCCAAACGCCAGCGCCACAAATAAGTTGCACTATCGTTATTAACTCTGCATCTTTTGGCTTCAACATTATGAATATGTGTATCACTACTATCGAGATTCAACAAAAATAGACCACTCTTCATGGGTGCATGACGTATAAATAGAACAACCATTATTCTCAGATTTAAATGAATAACCGTCTCGCATCAAACAAGATCCAGATATAATGTTCATGCTTAACGCTGGCACCAAATAACAATTATTCAGGTCTAAAACTAATCCCGAAGGTAGATGTAGAGGTAGTGTGCCGACGGTGATCACATCGACTTTGGAACCATTTCCCACGCGCATCGTCACCTTGTCCTTAGCCAATCTTCGCTTAATCCGTAGTCCCTGTTTTGAGTTGCAAATATTAGCAACAGAACCAGTATCAAATACCCAGGTGCTACTACGAGTTTTAGTAAGGTACACATCAATAACATGTATATCACATATACCTTTGTTCACCTTGCCATCCTTCTTATCCGCCAAATACTTGGGGCAATTCCGCTTCCAGTGACCAGTCTGTTTGTATTAGAAGCACTCAGTCTCAGGCTTAGGTCCAGACTTGGGTTTCTTCTCCTGGGTAGCAACTTGTTTGCCGTTCTTCTTGAAGTTCCCCTTCTTCCTCCCTTTACCCTTTTCCTTGAAACTGGTGGTCTTGTTGACCATCAACACTTGATGCTCCTTCTTGATTTCTACCTCCGCAGCCTTTAGCATCGCGAAGAGCTCGGGAATTGTCTTATCCATCCCTTGCATGTTATAGTTCATCACAAAGCTCTTGTAGCTTGGTGGCGTGATTGAAGAATTCACAATGACACTATCATCGGAAGATTAACTCCCGGTTGAATCAAGTGATTATTATACCCAGACATTTTGAGTATATGTTCACTGACAAAACTATTCTCCTCCATCTTGCAGCTGTAGAACTTATTGGAGACTTCATATCTCTCAATCCAGGCATTTGCTTGAAATATTAACTTCAACTCCTGGAACATCTCATATGCTCCATGACGTTCAAAACGTCATTGAAGTCCCGGTTCTAAGCCGTAAAGCATGGCACACTGAACTATCGAGTAGTCATCAGCTTTGCTCTACCAGATGTTCTTAACGTCATCACTTGCATCTGCAGCAGGCCTGGCATCTAGTGGTGCTTCCAGGACGTAATTCTTCTGTGCAGCAATGAGGATAATCCTCAAGTTATGGACCCAGTCCGTGTGATTGCTACCATCATCTTTCAACTTTGCTTTCTCAAGGAACGCATTAAAATTCAAGGGAACAACAACACGGGCCATCTATCTACAACAACATAGACACGCAAAATACTATCAGGTACTAAGTTCATGATAAATTAAAGTTCAATTAATCATATTACTTAAGAACTCCCACTTAGATAGACATCCCTCTAATCATCTAAATGATCACGTGATCCAAATCAACTAAACCATGTCCGATCATCATGTGAGATGGAGTAGTTTTCAATGGTGAACATCACTATGTTGATCATATCTACTATATGATTCACGCTCGACCTTTCGGTCTCAGTGTTCCGAGGCCATATATGCATATGCTAGGCTCGTCAAGTTTAACCCGAGTATTTCTGCGTGTGCAAAATTGGCTTTCACCCGTTGTATGTGAACGTAGAGCTTATCACACCCGATCATCACGTGGTGTCTCGGGACGACAAACTTTGGCAACCATGCATACTCAGGGAGAACACTTGTACCTTGAAATTTAGTGAGAGATCATCTTATAATGCTACCGTCAATCAAAGCAGAATAATATGCATAAAAGATAAACATCACATGCAATCAATATAAGTGATATGATATGGCCATCATCATCTTGTGCCTTTGATCTCCATCTCCAAAGCACCGTCATGATCACCATCATCACCGGCTTGACACCTTGATCTCCATCGAAGCATCATTGTCGTCTCGCCAACTATTGCTACTACGACTATCGCTACCGCTTAGTGATAAAGTAAAACAATTATAGGGCGATTGCATTGCATACAATAAAGCGACAACCATATGGCTCCTGCCACTTGCCGATAACTTCGTTAAAAAACTTGATCATCTCATACAATAAAATTTAGCATCATGTCTTGACCATATCACGTCACAGCATGCCCTGCAAAAACAAGTTAGACGTCCTCTACTTTGTTGTTGCAAGTTTTATGTGGCTGCTACGGGCTGAGCAAGAACCGTTCTTACCTACGCATCAAAACCACAACGATATTTCGTCAAGTTAGTGCTGTTTTAACCTTCACAAGGACCGGGCGTAGCCACACTTGATTCAACGAAAGTCGGAGAAACTGACACCCGCCAGCCACCTGTGTGCGAAGCACGTCGGTAGAACCAGTCTCGTGTAAGCGTACGTGTAATGTCGATCCGAGCCGCTTCATCCAACAATACCGCCGAATCAAAGTATGACATGCTGGTGAGCAGTATGACTTGTATCGCCCACAACTCACTTGTGTTCTACTCGCGCATATAACATCTATGCATAAACCTGGGTCAGATGCCACTGTTGGGGAACGCAGTAATTTCAAAAAAATTCCTACGCACATGCAAGATCATGGTGATGCATACCAACGAGAGGGGAGAGTGTTGTCTACGTACCCTCGTAGACCGTATAAGCGGAAGCGTTATGACAACGCGGTTGATGTAGTCGTACGTCTTCAAGATCGATCGATCCTAGTACCGAATGTACGACACCTCCACGGACTGCACACGTTTAGCTCGGCGACGTCCCACGAACTCATGATCTAGTAGAGCTTCGAGGGAGAACTTCGTCAGCACGCCGGCGTGATGACGGTGATGATGAAGTTAGCGACGCAAGGCTTCGCCTAAGCACCACTACGATATGACAGAGGTGGATTATGGTGGAGGGGGGCACCGCACACGGCTAAAAGATCAACTGATCAACTTGTGTGTCTATGGGGTGCCCCCTCCCCCGTATATAAAGGAGTGGAGGAGGGGGAGGGGACGGCCCTCCTAGGCGCGCCCCAAGGGGAGTCCTACTCCCACTGGGAGTAGGATCCCCCCTTCCCTAGTTGGACTAGGAGAGAAGGAAGGGGAAGGAGGGAGGAAGGAAAGGGGGGGGACCCCCTCCCAATTCAGATTGGGCTTGGGGGGGGGCCCTCCTTTGCTCCTTTCCCCTCTTTTCCACTAAGGCCCAATAAGGCCCATATACCTCCCGGGGGGTTCCGGTAACCTCCCGGTGCTCCGGTATATTCCCGATCTCACTCGGAACCATTCCGATGTCCAAATATAGTCATCCAATATATCGATCTTTATGTCTCGACCATTTCGAGACTCCTCGTCATGTCCGTGATCATATCCGGGACTCCGAACTACCTTCAGTACATCAAAAAACATAAACTCATAATACCGATCGTCACCGAACGTTAAGCGTGCGGACCCTACGGGTTCGAGAACTATGTAGACATGACCGATGCACGTCTCCGGTCAATAACCAATAGCGGAACCTGGATGCTCATATTGGTTCCTACATATTCTACGAAGATCTTTATCGGTCAAACCGCATAACAACATACGTTGTTCCCTTTGTCATCGGTATGTTACTTGCCCGAGATTCGATCGCCGGTATCTCAATACCTAGCTGAATCTCGTTACCGGCAAGTCTATTTACTCGTTCCGTAATGCATCATCCCGCAACTAACTCATTAGTCACATTGCTTGCTAGGCTTATAGTGATGTGCATTACCGAGAGGGCCCAGAGATATCTCTCTGACAATCGGAGTGACAAATCCTAATCTCGATCTATGCCAACTCAACAAGTACCATCGGAGACACCTGTAGAGCACCTTTATGATCACCTAGTTACGTTGTGACATTTGGTAGCACACAAAGTGTTCCTCCGGTAATCGTTGCATAATCTCATAGTTATAGGAACATGTATAAGTCATGAAGAAAGCAATAGAAGTAAACTAAAACGGTCAAGTGCTAAGCTAATGGAATGGGTCAAGTCAATCACATCATTCTCCTAATGATGTGATCCCTTTTATCAAATGACAACTCATGTCTATGGCTAGAAAACTTAACCATCTTTGATCAACGAGCTAGTCAAGTAGAGGCATACTAGTGATACTCTGTTTTGTCTATGTATTCACACATGTATTATGTTTTCGGTTAATACAATTGTAGCATGAATAATAAACATTTATCATGAAATAAGGAAATAAATAATAACTTTATTATTGCCTCTAGGGCATATTTCCTTTAGTTGGCTGATGCTAAGGCCAGTGGAGTATGGTACAATGTGCTTGTCAGAAATATGCCCTAGAGGCAATAATATATGTATTATTTTATTTCCATATTCATAAATAAAGAGTTTGTATTCTATGCTATAACTGCTACGATCCTGGAATATGCGATTCAATGGAAAACTCATATGCACGTGTGAAATGATAAACGTATAAATAAAAGGTTCCTAGTCTTGCCTCTAGGACTAGCTAAAGTGTTGTTGGTGATCACGTTTTTCGGATCTTAGGATATTGTTAAATGCTAAACGACAGTCCTAAAAAACACTGAGATTACGATGTTGGAAGAATAATCATATTGAACTAACCCAAACTTGTCTGTTACGAATTGAGTTCATATCGTCTGTAATCAATTGTAATAGCACTGAGTGTTAACATGTGAGTTTGCTCCTTAGACCATGAGAGTATCATAGTCACTTCTTACCGTACCATGGACTTTGGGGTTGCTCAAACATCACCTGTAATACGACGATCATAACGATAACTAACAGGCTCATCAAAATGTTTGACAAGGGATTAGATAGCTCCAGAGTAGGATTTGCTCCTCCAACGATGGGGATATATTATTAGGGCCAATACGACGATCATAACGATAACTAACAGGCTCATCAAAATGTTTGACAAGGGATTAGATAGCTCCAGAGTAGGATTTGCTCCTCCAACGATGGGGATATATTATTAGGGCCCTCTCAGTGCAATGGTATCTATCATTGTATGGCCAAATATAGGTGATTACATCACGGGGATGCTGGAATAGAACAACGAGAAAGAAGAACAAAATCGGTAACAAGAATAACGATATAGTGGGCATGTGATGACTCAGGAGGATACTGATGCATCCCGGGTTTTATGAAGTATCACAAAGCAAATGGAACATCACATAATAACCAAAGGTTCACTCGAATATCATTCGTAGGATCGATATGGACGTTCATGGTTCCGTTATCGGTCATTGAACAAAGGGTTTTCGATCATGTCTGTGAGTTACCGAACCTACGGGGTCACAAGCTTAAGGAAATCATGATCCGCTGAGTGTTAGTAGGATGGGAGTGATGAGAACATATTTGTGAAATTGTTTAATTAATATTGAGAATAGTTTTGAGAAGATCCGGAAGTGTCTCAGGGTCACCGGAAGGGTTCCAGAGAGTATCAGGTAATACCAAGTATTACCGATAAATAATATATAGGTGGAAAATGTTTCTAAGGATGTTAAATTATATATAAAAGGGTCTAATATTTATTAGAAGGATTTTATATATAATTTAATATTAATGGGCCTTAAAAGGCCAAACTGGAGAAGGTAACTTGGGCCACAAGGGCCCAAGTGGAGGTGGTGCCCCCTTATGGAAAGGAAGGGGGGGAGGGGGCGAATTGGACAAGGGGGAGGATTACTCCTCCCACCTTTGCCGGTCCACCAAGGAGGGGGTTTCCCTCCTTGGTGGCAGCCCCATCTCCCCTCTAACCTATATATACATGAGGTGTTGGCTCTTTTTTGTACACACAAGTTTTGGAGCCTCCTCTAGTTCATCTAGCCTAGTTCTAGTTGGTCCTAGTTAACTAATTAGAGCATGGTCTAGTTCCTCTAATCCTCATAATTAGAAGCCCAGTGTGGTTCTAATCTCCTCCCTCTAATTCTCCGGCGATGATTAGCTCTAGATGGCAAAGTATTGTCGGATTGTGAAGGTTGCATGCTTGCAACCAAGTAGAGAGGTTGTGCTTTCGGTCCTCGGTTCGAGGGACTGTTCGTGGGCGGTTCACGGGATCGTTCATATTGATATTGAGTGTGCGCAGGTGCGAATTTTTTCCTACTACATTTCCCAACAGTGGCGTCATGAGCAGTTATATGAGTAGGTGTAGGTTGCGATCTAGCTCACATGTGGATGTGAGGGTTTGATATTCTTTCTAATGCTTCCCTTGAGTGTTGCTTCGGTTGAGTTCATTGGCGGTATGGCACTACTAGGGAAAACCTTATACACAGAATCTTAGCAGCAGCGCGGTACAAAAAAGGCGCTCATCGCTAACTTTCAAGAGAGCTGGTTCGAACACGCACCATCGCTACTCGCTTAGCGAGAAGCACCCAACTGCTAGCTGCTACTAAAAGCGACCGACAGTACCCACCAACCTAGGTTTAGTAGCAGCGCGCTTCTGCCACCCGCGCTACTACTAAAGTAATAACAGTAGCGCGCTTTTTTTTCTCGTCGCTACTGCTAATGTTGAAACTGGCCACATGGCCGGCCCCGCTTAGCAGTAGCGCGTGCCCAGGAAGCACGCTGCTGCTAAAGTAATAGTAGTAGCGCGCTTAGCACCCAGCGCTACTGCTAAGACGCAACATAATGCTACCTTTTCCCTCCCCCTCCCCCTCCCCCATCTCCTCTCTTCCTCACTTTCTCCTACCTCCCACCTCCTCTCCCCTCACTTTGCTTCTTCCTCAATACTTCCCCCCATTACTCTCCCTCTTCTACCTACCTTTCTCTCTCTTTATTACTCCTACCTAACTACACCACCCCCATTAATGCATCTCCTTTCTCTTTTTTCTTCCCCCTCCACTAGTTGAAGTTGTCTCCTCCCAAATTAGCTATCTAGGTAGATGTAGCATTTAGTGAAGTGACCTATGTGCCCCCTAAATAGATCTAGCTTTGTCAAGAAAAGATTTGTCCACTTTTAATCTCCCTACTACATCATCATCTCATAGTGTGCTCGATCGATCTCGAGATAGAGGTGTGATAAAAAATTCATGCTTTTGCAAGAATGGAAATATGTGTATGTGTGTGCGATATGATAATTGGGCGATATGATGGCAATTGTGTGTGTGGCATGAGTTGACGCCAAATTGTGCTTGTGAGTCTCCTATGTTTTGCCGAAATGTCGATTTATTTCCGTTTCGGCGAATTCCGGGCAAACTCTCTAGATCTATATGTCCTATTTTTAGGGAAGGTCATGCCAAATTTTTGTATGACTTTGATGCATGCACGCATTTTTATAATCAATTTGTTTATTATTACCGTGCAGGCATTCATGATGGTCAGTGGAACGATGGTGCACATGTGGTTGCGGTCGGTGGTGCAGGACATGAAAGAAAATAACCTGACAGAGGTTTTATGTCCATGTCGAAGATGCAAAGGAATAGTTTGGCTCGACCCCTAGGACGAAGGTCATGTCGAAGGGCACCTGCTCATGACTGGTTTCATGGATGGCTATACTCTATGGATAATTGAAGATGAGGATGATGATGTTGAGGATGCCGACGGGGCCGGAAATGATGACACGGGGCAAGACGAAGAGATGATTGATAATGGCGGCGGGGAAGAGGCCGGACATGGCGGTGGAGAAGGGGCTGGACATGGCGGAGGAGAAGGGGCCGGACATGGCGGCGGAGAGAACATGGACTCCACGCTACAAAGTTCGTCGGTACTAAGTTCAATCGTGCGGGAACCTCATGTTCAAGCACTGCTTCGCAAGGAGACGAGTTCCGAGAGAGCTGCTTCTAGAGAGGAGGCTAAGCTGCAGCAACTCGTGGTAGACTCGAACACTCCATTGTATGATGGTTGCAATCCTGAGGTGACCCGCTTGAGTTTCACGCTCCAACTCCTGAAGACGAAGGCTAAAAACAAATGGACCGACACTAGCCTCGATGAGCATCTCAAGTACCTAAAGGATGTTCTTCCCGCGGGGAATCTATGTCCTACTAGTGTGGATGAGGCCAAGAAGATCGTGTGGTCTCTTGATCTGCCGCACGTTAGATACCATGCATGCATCAATGGTTGCATAATTTATCGGAAGGAGCACGCGGGAAAAACAAGCTGTCCGGTGTGCAATGCTTCTCAATACAAGAAGGCCGGGAAGAAATGTCCCCAGAAAGTTGTATGGTACTTATCGATCACTCCTCGTCTCCAGCAGTATTTTATAGATCCCAAGGAAGCAAATCTCATGCGCTGGCACGCGGAGAGGAAGAAGCCCGACGATGGAGATGATCCGGTTGAGACACGCCAAGGATGGAAGCCAAGGAGAATGCTGTACGGCTTCTATCGGTATTTTGAATGTGATGCAAGGAACATCGTGTTCGGTGCGGTACCGATGGCATGAACTGCTTACAACCGAACACCAACCATAGCACATGGCCCGTGTTTGTATGGATGTACAACCTCCCCCCATGGAAATGCATGAAGTCGAAGTACATTCACATGAGCATGCTGATTCAAGGGCTGAAACAACCAGGAAATAATATTAATCTGTATCTGGGGCTACTTCAAGAGGAGTTAGACACGTTATGGAAAACACCGGACAAGACATGGGACGCTAGCAAAGGCGAGTATTTCTACATGAGAGCCGCGCTGATCACGACGGTGCACGACTATCTCGGTTACGGATATGTCGCAGGCCAGGTGTGCCATGGATATTGTGGATGCACGCGGTGCATGGATGATACGACGCCTCAGCAGCTAATGTCAAGGAAAGATGGCGGGTCTTGGAAAATCGTGTACATGGGGCATCGAAGATGGCTCGATCCGGACGACCCGTGGAGAAACCGTGGGGATCTATTCAATGGTCACGCTGAGCATCGAGGATCTCCACATAAGCGGAGCGGCGCCAAAATCGATGAGCTGTTGAAAAACTGGGAATAGTGCCCCGCGCCGGGAAAGACAATGAAAAAGGCGCCGGAGCCGCTCCTGAAGGTATGGAAGACGAGGTATGTGTTCTAGGACTTGGAATACTGGCACAAACTCGACACACCTCATTGCCTTGATCAAATGCATATCTGTAAGAATGTCCTTGAGAGCTTGCTCGCGACACTGATGAACATGCCGGATAAGACCAAGGATGGGCCGAAGGCAAGAAAAGACTTGCAAGATCTGAATATCAGGGAAGATCTGCACATGCCGCCCCGTAAAAACACAGACGAGACATAGACGGAGACATAGGCATGGGAGAAGAAGGGCAAGAAAGTAAAGGAAGAGGATTATTGCCCCCCTTCTTGCTTGACCTTAAGTTAGGATGAGATCGATCAATTCTTTAAGTGCATTACCAGAGTCAAAGTTAGTTCCGGATACTGTGGCAAGATAAGCAGATATCTAGACACGGACAAGAAAAGGTTCAGCAGGATGAAGTCCCATGACTGTCATGTGATGATGACGCAGATACTACCTGTTTCCATTAGAGGGATAATGGAAAAGCACGTCCGTTACACGCTTATTGGTCTCTGCAACTTTTTCGACGTCATCTATCGAAAGTCGATCAGTGTGAAGCAGCTACGAAGGCTACATGAAGAGATCATTGTGATACTGAATGAGCTTGAGATGTACTTCCTGCCCGCGTTCTTTGACGTCATGGTGCATCTGTGTGTCCATATTGTGGACGACATAATAGACCTGGGTCCGTCATTCCTGCACAACATGATGCTGTTTGAGAGGATGAATGGGATCATCAAAGGATTTGTTCGTAACATGTCCTGTCCGGATGGAAGCATCGTCCAGGGCTATTTGACACAAGAGTGCATCTCTTTCTGCGAGAATTTTCTATATGGCGCAGACTAGCCGCCTGGTGTTGGTGTTGGTTTGCCCGTTAACAAGCACGATGGGAGGCTCAAAGGAGAAGGTCACTCCAACGGTCGTAGGGAACTTCACGTGGCATACTTAGATCGACACAGTGACTTTGACAGAGCAAACTTGGTAGTGCTACAACACCTAGACGAGGTAGATCCTTTCGTGGCACTGCACAAAGAAATTATCGCAAAGAAGTATCGTGACCGAGGGGTATGCAGGACAGACGCCGAAGTTACTAGAGAGCACAAATCCACTTTCCTGCATTGGTTCAAAGAGCATATTATTGCTAATCTCCCGGAGGAGGGCTCTAAGGACGGATTGCTCATATACGCCTTAGCACATGGCCCCTCGCCCAACCTCGTCACCTACCAGGCATACGATATCAATGGATACACATTCTACATGGAGGCCAAAGATATGGACAATGATGATCAAAACTCAGGGGTGACGATGGAATGCATGACCGACAACGACAATGGCGCAACTGAGAGAATTTAAGGAAGGGTCGAGGAGATCTGGGAGCTTGACTACTCTGGACTGCACAACACGACGATGTTCCGTGTCAGATGGGCTAAGAATGTCGAAAGAGAAAACCGGTATTTCACTACCATGACTATACCCGACGCCAAGAGCGCTACCGTGAACGCTATTGCAAAAAACGAGCCATGGGTACACGCTAAGCACGTGACACAATGCTTCTTCATAACCGACCAAGCAATCCCGGTCGTGTTGTCGGAGGAGAGGCGTATGAACATCATCGAATGGATGGAGTCGCCAACGAGGAAGACTACGATCAGTATGGCAACCCAATGAGGGAAGATGACGACGGCGATGAAGTATACGTCAAAAGAAGAATCAATACTACATTACCTAAGAAAAATCATACTCCATGGAAAAGAAAGAGTCATAATGAGGGGCTCAATTATTCTTCAACGAATAAGAAGGGAAAGAAGCTCACTCAAAAACGAAAACGTCAACGCTGAGGAACCTAATGTTATCGGTCAAATGATGTAATATATATGTTCCTATTTTGTATACACACTTAGCCATTATGCATGGGTCCAATGATGTAATATATATGTTCCTATTTTGTATACATACTTAACCGTCAAATGATGCAATATATATCGCCTTCCCTTCATTCACTACTCTTGGAAAAAACAAAAAGAAAAGTGAGAGAAAATAAAGGAAAAGAAAATAGAAGAAAATAGACAGGAAAACTGCTATAGGTACTGGTTATAGCAGTAGCGCTTTTCTGAAAAAGAGCTACAACTAGTCAAGGTAGCAGTAGTGGTTTCCTTGTGCAACCGCTATAGCTACATGTAATAGCAGTAGCGCGTTTAGTTTAAAACATGCTACTGCTATGTCCACTTAACCCCCAAAATCCTTCGCTCTCTGCTTCATCCCGCCTCTTTTCCCCCCAAATCCCCACTCTCTCTTCCCCTATCGCGTCACCGGAGCCCTGCCCTTGCCGTGCCCCTGCGCTCGCCCCCGACCCCTGCCCTCGCCCCGACCCCGACCCCGACCCCGACCACGGCTCCGGGGCTCGCCCCGACCCCGACTCTGACCCCGGCGCTCGACCCCGGCCCCGGCCCCGACCCTGACCCAACCCCTCCCAACCTCGGCCGTCGTCGGGCCTGCACCCTCTGTAAGCCCCCTGTCGGTGTCAAAACCGGCGGATCTCGGGTAGGGGGTCCTGATCTGCGCGTCTTAGGCTGATGGTAACAGGAAGCAAGGGACACAATGTTTACCCAAGTTGGGCCCTCTCGATGGAGGTAAAACCCTACTTCCTGCTTGATTAATATTGAAGATATGAGTAGTACAAGAGTAGATCTACCACTAGATCGTAGAGGCTAAACCCTAAGAGCTAGCCTATGATGGTATGATTGTAATTGTGATCGGCCTTCTAAGGACCATCCTCTCCGGTTTATATTGTCAGGACCCCGGTTCCAAGTCACATCGATCTAGCCGGTAACACCTCATATCACTTTGCGCCTCACGCACGGTATTCCCACGGTGTCGCTTACCATGGCCCGGGGCCGCTTATGCCTTTTGGCTCACGATATGATAGTGTCGCTAGCATCCATATGACAGAGAACCCGGGCCGACATGGCTAGTCGTGAACCCAAAGCGGCGCTAACCCATGGGGACAGCATACATGAATCACATCGAGCATGTCGGTCATCAACGTATGAATTCGGCTGTAGCACTGGCTAACAGGACTCCGGTATCCCGGCTGTAGCAGCTAGGCAGACTCAATATCACCAAGCGTGACATTTCCCGAAGGGATAGACATAGGAACGAAGTGAAACACATGCCGCCACCAAGTGTCCAAAGCAGAGTGTCAATAGCAGGACTCGTGAACCGGTCAGTAGCGAACTACTATCGCCAGAAGCACTAGACTACATTTCCCATATGAGAGGCTGCCAAGGATAAACAACTAGATTGTCGGATCCCACACATACCAAGCATTTCAAACATACACACAATATGCTCAATATGTAAATACAACATGGCATCACAACATAACTCTACGACTCAAATATTTATTCATTAGGCCCGAGGAGCGAGATATTACAAACATGGGTCTCATGACCCAACACTCGTGAGCATACAAGTCAAAGCACAAGCGAAGCTTAACATGTCCGAGTACGTACATCTACAAATGAAAAAGGCTGAGAAGCCCGACTATCTACTGATCCCGCCGACGCACAAGATCGTAGCTGAGGTAACAAGCTAAACATCAAGTCCATGCGAACTACTAGCGAGACCGACGCCTCTCGCAAAACATAGAATAAGCAAACGTGAGTACAAATGTACTCAGCAAGACTTACATCAGAACTAACTACATATGCATCATTATCAACAAAGGGGGTGGTGGAGTTTGACCGCAGCAAGCCAGCTTTGACTCGGTGGCTATCCTGAACTACGACTGCAAGTAACTCTTTTGAGGTGGCGCACACGAGTCCACATATTCACCATATCAATACACCACTATGGACCCGCCTGCCTCCCTACGAGAACGCCATCCATAGCACTCACGCTTATCTTGCGATTTTAGAGTATCCACTTTCACTTGTCTATGGACTGATATAGGCAACCCAAGTCCTTTTCATGACACGGCTATTCAATAGATCATATTAACCCCGCAGGGTATACTTCTTCACACACGCCTCACCACTTACCTCCGCTTACACGACATGTACTGCAACCTTCAAGCGGAAGCCCAACGTGGTGTCGGCCACGGCCTACCTAAACACTCAAGTCCCTAGTCCAGGTTTATCGCCTATTCGGTTCCATCTGCAGGAGTCCGCCGAGGTTTCCACTAACGGCCCCGAATGATGTGTGCAGGTTCCCGAGATACCAAACGGGCATTCGGTACACCGGCCACGTGTATCTACCGCATCATAGCCCACCCCTAGGGTCAGCGCCACGCACGGCCTCCAACACATATCCTACAAACACCGTAAACTAGTTGCAACTCCCGGACAGAGGACAAGGGTGGTTAAGAAGCCGAGAGTCAATTAAGGATCCCAATGTGTGGTAGTAACTGCTCATGGATCACAAACACGTAACTCAGTTCTCGAGGACGGTTTCAATGAGACAACCCACCATGTACTCCTACATGGCCTCTCACCGCTACCTTTACCAAATCGTGTTCACACACTTAGCTCACACACAAGAGGACATGTTCACACACCTCCGATTCATCCTCGATGAATCGACTGACTCAACTCTAAGCAAGAGCAGTGCATGACAAACAAGCATGAATGAGTAGGCACAACATGGCTCAAGCAACTCCTACTCATGCTAGTGGGTTTCATCTAATTACCGTGGAATGACAGTCATGCAGAGGATAAGGGGTTCAGCTACCGCAGCAAGTAACACATGAGTCGTTGTTGTCCTAATGCAGAAAATAGAGCAGGAGCGAGAGAGTGGGATTATATCGAATGAACAAGGGGTTTTGCTTGCCTCGGCACTTTTGAAGATATTATAGCTCTTCATCGGTGTCATCGAACTCATCGCTTGGACGTCCGCTCACCGAGAGGGACAATCACCGCAAACAAGGAAGAACACCATCAATGCAATGCACAAGATGATGCATGATCATGACATGGCAATATGCTGTTGATTGGGCTAATGCAACTAGCACCAAGGTTAAATGAAGTTGGTTTGAACCTTAGGTTCAAATTCAAACTTCATATGTGAAGGTTTAAATGCCATTATATGATTTGTCCTAAACAGCAGCTATAGGTTGTTCTATCATGCATGATAATAGCACAGATGGATAGATTGGATTTTTCTGATAATTTTTCATATATAAATTATTTAATTTGGAGTTACGGTTGAATTTCTATGAATTTTAGAAGCTTGAGCTATTTTCTGGAATTTCCTGAATTAAAATAAATCCAGAAATCGAATTAATGCGTCAGCATGACGTCACTGTGATGTCAGTAGTCAACTGGGTCGGTTCAGGTCAAACCTGACCAGTGGGGTCCACTGGTCAGTGACTGGGGCTGATTAGTGTCGCTGACATGTGGGCCCAGTCAACAGCCAAGTCAGCTTGGTCAAAGCTGACGCGTGGACCCACTGAGATTAATTAGAACTAAACAGAATCTAACCTACGTTTATTTAGACAGCGGGCCCAGCTGTCAGTGACCTATGGGTTTAGTTAGTGGTGTCATTAGTGGCTAATGAAGTCGCCACGTCAGCACGCCGGAGTTGCGCCGGCGACGACCACAGCCGACGGCGGAAGTGCGCCGTGCACTCGCTACGAAGCACCATTCGATGCACGGTTTGCTCCTATGGGTTCCTGGGAGTGAGGCGCATCCAAAGCAACAAGTGACAGCAGCTGTGGTGGCCGGAGCTGACGCCGGCGAGCTCTTTTGCGGCTGCCGGAGTTCGGCCATCGACGGTTTAGGCGCTACGGTGCATGTGAGGTGGAGCTGGTGGCCGCCACGGGCTCCTGGAGCTGCGCCAAGCACATCGGTGTGCTCGGCCTCGAGTTGTGGTGGCTCTAGCCACGCCGGCGACGAGGCATGGCGGCGGCGAGCTTCGGCCGCGGTGGACAGCAGAGCTAGAGAAGGGGATCGACGGTGGAAAGAGAGGGGTTTGGTAGAGGAGCTCACGGTGGGGCCGCCGGTGATCTCAGCGTGCTCGGGGACGCCCTTGACGGCGCGAATCGACGGTGAGGGGCTCGGGTGCCCGAGGTTGAAGATGACCGCGATGACGACGTTTGGGGGCGTCCGGTGCCGCGTGGCTCGGCTGAGAGGACGAGGGCGACGAGGCGGAGTGTGTTGGCACGTCGGTGAGGCCAGGGGAGCACGGTGGTCACGGTGGTGCTCGGCGGCGGCAACGGCTCAAGCCTGGTGGCTGCGCGAGAGGGGAGCAGAGGAGGGATGGGGTCCAGGGGAGAGAGGAGAGGTGCAGGGCGAGGGGAGGCGTGGCACCTCGGGTGCCTCCAACAAGCAGCAGGTAAGCAGGAGGTGGCGGGCTCTCGGCGCCAAGACCACGCCGCCTCGCCTCACGGGCAGAGGAAGACGACGAGCGGCGAGGTAGGTGGGTTGGGCTGGGCCTGCCACCAGGCCGCCAGTAGGTTTGGGCCGGTGGGCTGCCAGTGCAGTGAAGTCGGGTCAAAGTTAGTTCCTTCCTCCTTTTCATATTTCTCATTATCGCTTTTCTATTTTCTCGTAATTTGGTTTGGTTTAGTTTTAGACACTAATCATTTTTATTGCTTCGATAATTATGGTAGGGACTAGTTGGATTATTCCAAAGCCCTTCATCAAAGATCGTAATTATTGGACATATATTAATTAATTAACAAATATATATCCAATCCAAATAGTTATTTATTTAATTCAAAGGCCCAAAATAATTAACTCTGAGATACCAAAAATATTGTTTTGAGTTTTACCTCTTTGCAATATTTTCAGAGACTAAGAGGAACATTTTCTTGGACTTTTTGAGAAGATTTTAATGTTGATCATTTTTAAAAGGTTTCTGAGGCTTTGAAAATTCCTCAATTCAAATTTCATTTAAAATTAGACATGATGACATGAATGCCTTAATGCAACTAATGACAAACAAATTCTAGGGCTGTGACAGCTCACCCCCACTAAACAAGAATCTCGCCCCGAGATTCAAGACGTGAGGTAAGAGGAAAAGGGAAGTCACAAAACTATCACAATCTTCATGATCCATTTGCCCTTCTCGAAGAGGTTGATTCATTCCATCATCTTGGTCTTGACGTCTTTGCTTTCGAGATCTTCACTCGACACGACAACGGAAAGAAGGGGAAAGCCCTACAGGATTTAATCTTCTTGAAGATCGAGCAACTCAAGATCAGTTCATGGAGTGAGACGTAAGAACAACTCTTGAGTTGAGACACCAAACACACATTAGGAATGATGGTAAAGAAATGGATGACGAAGGTTCAAATTGGTAGGCAACCATTCCATGCTTAAGTAGGATGGTGCATGGTTTCAAAGTAACAAGGAGATGATTGCCATGATTCCATAACGGAACACCTTAGGAAAGGTGACTCGAAGAACTACTCCCTTAAGTGGCAAAAAGAATTACTTTTGATTCAGAGATCATTGAAACTCTTCATACCAGCCTAAGGCAATTCACAACGATCGTTTGGTGGAGTGCAAAGGAATGGCATACCCAGACTAGAATGGATGATGTGGACTACCTTGTTGAAGACAACGCAATGGATGATTTTTGCTTATCATCGGAGATGGATGGGACCCATGGTAGGACCACTGTTGAGGATGACCCTGAACAAGAATTACTAAGAAGGCAGACCATAGTGAAATGGCACAAGGACGGTGCAAGCTGGGAACGAAATGCAAATGTTGGAATGTTCCAACCATCATATCTGCCTGAGATTCAGATCCGATTGGTGATAGGATACTTCAGACTCAGCATGTCCGAAAAGAAAGGTTGCAACACAAACCGACGAGATGACGTTGTGAGATTCTCGGGATATGAACTACGATAGCAAGCTCCAAAACATGAGCTGGTTCTGCTACACATATGTGAACATGCTGTCCTAGACAAGCATTACCACCTAGTAGTCTTATAATAAAACACTACCGAGTTCAGGTTGGGAACCATCATTGAGGATAACGAAGTCTTGTGCATTAGCATGGATTAGCACTTAACTCCTTCTCCTTGAGCAAATCAGCCAGTGGCTTGGTGTGCTAGGAAACACATATGGAGTGGAGGCGGCCAACCTATCAAACCATAGGGCACTTCGCACGTGCATGACTAACTTGGGACGATTCCAGAGGAAACAAAACAAGCTTTCTCGAATTCACGGCGGCAACTTGCATCAGATGCACATGAATTAGAGGAAGTCACTACTTTCATCCAAACATATGCCTCATGAACGAAACACGAAGAAATGCTTACACAAGTTTCCAACACTAGGTTGATGTTCAACATGACTCATGGGGGAGACAAAATGCTGCTGATGGGCTCAACAACAACTCATCGAAATTTCCATATCACTGGACTTCCACCATCATGTGAACACGGTGATAGCATTGGTCAGACCAAAGATGTAATGGTGTATGCTCGAGGGATCAACCACGAGTAGGACAACATCACGAATATCGTTGGTTCTGATTTGACTTGACGATAGCCCACACTCAAATCAAAGGATTGATAAGACAATAGGTCCAGCAACTGATCACAGGGACCAATCGATGAAGATATCATGTTTCTTCAACACACACTACACAAGAATATCCCTTTGGAACGAACTAAGTTAGGTAAGCTTTTATCTTCCAACTCTCCAAGTTGTTGTCTAGCTTAACCAACTAGCTCAGGGATATCCAACACAGATTCTTGGAGGAAGGGTGGTTCACAAGAAACCAACTTGATCACGAGCTCAAATAACAGTCAGGGAACAACCCGCTAACACTTCCAAGAAGATATTTGGAAAGTCACGAACCACCGGTATGTTACTAAGCTCGAGAACAATCTTGCTTTTCAAGGCAAGATGATATGATCAAATGAGTGAGGACTTGACAAGATCCTAACTCATCAATCGAAGTGTGCACCAGAAATAAGGACTAGGTAGCACGATCAATCTTAGGATGATGATTTAATAACCAACACGCTAAGAATGAGGATATTGCCCATTAACTACCAAGCAACGAGTTGCTAGGAGTATTGATTTCACACATCACAATTCACTTGTCGGCATTCCGGTTACAACAACTCGGGACCGAGGAATGAATAATGATGGCGAGTAGTATCACTGCGTCAAGAATTCATAAGAGAAGGTGCAATTCTCATGACGTTCCTGACATAAAGTGGGTAATACTTCAGGATAGAACAGAATCAAAAGCTTGATTGCATTTGATCTGCGGATTACAACTGCTTTGACCCAATCCTAGATATGGATGAGGCACTGGAGTTTGTTTCTCCTAGTCATTCCGAAATAGAATGGCTTGACGGACCACAAGGATAATAGACATCGATAAACGAATGCACACATACTCTTGGTTATCAACTGATAGAGGATGGTCGGGATACAACTAAAGAGAGCAACTCAAAGGAACATATAATTTTCTGAGTTGTGGATGCATAGATTAGTATGTCGAGCAAAGCTCAACATTTCTTCCGGATAACCCATGCGGAGAAGGTAGAACTGGCAGAGTCACAATTATGAATGGAGAACTCCTCAAGAGTACTATGATTGTGATCTTTTAATTCAAAGAACTTCTGTCTTAACTAGTTCATGGTATTTGGAAGAAGGAAATACCATGGACCTCGAGGACTATCGCAAAGTTACTAATATCCTAAAGGAACTAGCAAATACTAACAACATGAAGTAGGGTGAATCTCGGGTTCAAGAACCCAGGAATAGAATGCCTACTAACTAATAACATCACGGGATGCTTTCAAGAATAATGGCCAGAATCATCGCACTGGGAACACAAAACATGGCTAGTTTACTAGGTGACTTCCTAAACACCTAGGGTCATAATAATATCTCCAACATCTACGCCGAGGCAACGAAGTACCTCAACTTACCGATTAGTGTGCTTATTCTGACCAAAAAGGACATCCGGATCGGAAGGAAAGGATTTGCAAATGCATCAGACTATTTAGAGACCTGGGATGACTCGGACAACATAACTGCTGTAAATGCTCAAAATGATTTGAGACATCCTGCAAAAATGGTGGCATAACCACTCAACATCACAATATCAAGGTTCCGAGATCAACAGTTATCATACAGAAATAGTAGGAACTGAACTGGGGCTTAAAACCAACAATCTTAAAAGTCTATGGATTAGTAACACGTCATCCTGATAGATAGATGAGAAGGCCTAGTTCTTAATCCCCGTAGAGGAGAAGAGGTTGACTCAGATCAGAGGGCCATGAGGTATAAGGAGTAAAAAGAGCCTTACGTTCCCTTTCCCAATCAATTCCCTTACATAACTAAAGCATTTCTAGACTCAACTTCGACCAGTTTGGCTTGGTAATCCTCTGAGCAACAGTTCTAATACCAACGCTGTCAGACTCGATTCCAAGTCACATCGATCTAGCCGCTAACACCTCATATCACTTTGCGGCCTCACGCACGGTATTCCCACGGTGTCGCCTTACCATGGCCCGGACCGCTTATGCGTCTTTTGGCTCACGATATGATAGTGTCGCTAGCATCCATATGACAGAGAACCCGGGCCGACATGGCTAGTCGTGAACCCAAAGCGGCGCTAACCCATGGGGACAGGCATACATGAATCACATCGAGCATGTCGGTCATCAACGTATGAATTGGGCTGTAGCATCTGGCTAACAGGACTCCGTATCCCGGCTGTAGCAGGCTAGGCAGGACTCAATATCACCACGTGACATTTCCCGAAGACAGATATAGGAACAAAGTGAAACACATGCCGCCACCAAGTGTCCAAAGCAGTAGTGTGGGCTAGCAGACTCCGCTGAACCGGCTATAGCGGACTACTATCGCTCGAGAAGCACTAGACTACATTTCCCCATATGAGAGGCTGCCAAGGATAAACAACTAGATTGTCGGATCCCACACATACCAAGCATTTCAAACATACACACAATATGCTCAATATGTGTAAATACAACATGGCATCACAACATAACTCTACGACTCAAATATTTATTCATTAGGCTTCGAGGAGCGAGATATTACAAACATGGGTCTAATGACCCAACACTCGTGAGCATACAAGTCAAAGCACAAGCGAAGCTTAACATGTCCGAGTACGACATCTACAAATGAAAAAGGCCGAGAAGCCCGACTATCTACCAGATCTGCCGAGGGCACAAGATCGTAGCTGAGGTAACAAGCTAAACATCAAGTCCACGCTGAACTACTAGCGAGACCGACGCCTCTCGCAAAACATAGAATAAGCAAACGTGAGTACAAATGTACTCAGCAAGACTTACATCGTAACTAACTACATATGCATCATTATCAACAAAGGGGTGGTGGAGTTTGACCGCAGCAAGCCAGCTTTGACTCGGTGGCTATCCCGAACTACGATCGCAAGTAACTCTTTTGAGGTGGCGCTACGAGTCCACATATTCACCATATCAATACACCACTATGGACCCGCCCCGCCTCCCTACGAGAACGCCATCCATAGCACTCACGCTTATCTTGCGATTTTAGAGTATCCACTTTCACTTGTCTATGAACTGATATAGGAAACCCGAAGTCCTTTTCATGATTACGGCTATTCAATAGATCATATTAACCCTGTAGGGTGTACTTCTTCACACACGCTCTCAGACTTACCGCCGTTTACGACATGTACTGCAACCTTCAAGCGGAAGCCCAACGTGGGTGTCGGCCACGTCCTACCTAAACACTCAAGTCCCTAGTCCAGGTTTATCGCCTATTCGGGTTCCATCCGCAGGGAGTCCGGCCGAGGTTTCCACTAACGGCCCCGAGATACCAAACGGGCATTCGGTACACCGGGCCATGGTGTATCTACCGCATCATAGCCCACCCCTAGGGTCAGCGCTACGCACGGCCTCCAACACATATCCTACAAACACCAGAAACTAGTTGCAACTCCTGGACAGAGGACAAGGGTGGTTAAGAAGCCGAGAGAGTCAATTAAGGATCCCAATGTGTGGTAGTAACTGCTCATGGATCACAAACACGTAACTCAGTTCGAGGACGGTTTCAATGAGACAACCCACCATGTACTCCTACATGGCCTCTCACCGCTACCTTTACCAAATCGTGTTCACACACTTAGCTCACACACGAGGACATGTTCACACACCTCCGATTCATCCCCGATGAATCGACTTGACTCAACTCTAAGCAGATGTGAGGCATGACAAACAAGCATGAATGAGTAGGCACAACATGGCTCAAGCAACTCCTACTCATGCTAGTGGGTTTCATCTAATTACTGTGGAATGACAGGTCATGCAGAGGATAAAGGGGTTCAGCTACCGCAGCAAGTAACACATGAGTCGTTGTTGTCCTAATGCAGTAAAATAGAGCAGGAGCGAGAGAGTGGGATTATATCGGAATGAACAAGGGGGTTTTGCTTGCCTGGCACTTTTGAAGATATTATAGCTCTTCATCGGTGTCATCGAACTCATCGTCGGACGTCGTCTACTGAGAGGGGACAATCACCGGCAAACAAGGAAGAACACCATCAATGCAATGCACAGTTTGATGCATGATCATGACATGGCAATATGCTGTTGATTGGGCTAAGGCAACTAGCACCAAGGTTAAATGAAGTTGGTTTGAACCTTAGGTTCAAATTCAAACTTCATATGTGAAGGTTTAAATGCCATTATATGATTTGTCCTAAACAGCAGCTATAGGTTGTTCTATCATGCATGAAAATAGCACAGATGGATAGATTGGATTTTTCTGATAATTTTTCATATATAAATTATTTAATTTGGAGTTACGGTTGAATTTCTATGAATTTTAGAAGCTTGAGCTATTTTCTGGAATTTCCTGAATTAAAATAAATCCAGAAATCGAATTAATGCGTCAGCATGACGTCACGGTGATGTCAGTAGTCAACTGGGTCGGTTCAGGTCAGACCTGACCAGTGGGGTCCACTGGTCAGTGACTGGGGCTGATTAGTGTCGCTGACATGTGGGCCCACTCAACAGCCACGTCAGCTTGGTGAAAGCTGACGCGTGGACCCACTGAGATTAATTAGAACTAAATGTAATCTAACCTCGCTTATTTAGACAACGGCCTAGCTGTCGCGACCTATGGGTTTAGTTAGTGGCGCCATTAGTGGCTAATGAAGTCGCCACGTCAGCACGCCGGAGTTGCGCCGGCGACGACCACAGCCGACGGCGGAAGTGCGCCGTGCACTCGCTACGAAGCACCATTCGATGCACGGTTTGCTCCTATGGGTTCCTGGGAGTGAGGCACATCCAAAGCAACAAGCGGCAAGCAATTGTGGTGGCCGGAGCCGACGCCGCGAGCTCTTTTGGCTGCCGAGTTCGCCATCGACGGTTTAGGCGCCACGGTGCATGTGAGGTGGAGCTGGTGGCCGCCACGGGCTCTCGAGCTGCGCCAAGCACAGCGGTGTGCTCGGCCTCGAGTTGTGGTGGTTTCAGCCACGCCGGGCGATTTAGGCATGGCGGCGGCGAAGCTTTGGTCATGTGGACAGCAGAGCTAGAGAAGGGATCGGCGATGGGGGAGAGAGGGGTTCGGTAGAGGATCTCACGGTGGGGGCGCCGGTGATCTCAGCGTGCTCGGGGACGCCCTTGACGGCGCGAATCGACGGTGAGGGGCTCGGGTGCCCGAGGTTGAAGATGACCGCGATGACGACGTTTGGGGGCGTCCGGTGCCGCGTGGCTCGGCGGAGAGGACGAGGGCGACGAGGCGGAGCGTCTTGGCGCGTCGGCGAGGCGAGGGAAGCACGGTGGTCACGGTGGTGCTCGGCGGCGGCAACGGCTGCGCTCGGTGGCTGCGCGCGAGAGGGGAGCAGAGGAGGGGATGGGGTCCATGGGGAGAGAGGAGAGGTGCAGGGGCGAGGGGGAGTGCGTGGCACCCTCGGGTGCCTCCAAATGCAGTGGCAAGGTAAGGTGGCGGGCTCGGGCTTTCAAGCGCCACGCCTCGCCTCTGCCTACTGGCAGAGGAAGACGACGAGCGGCGAGGTAGGTGGGCTGGGCTGGGCCTGCCAGCTAGGCCGCCAGGTAGGTTTGGGCCGGGTGGGCTGCCAGGTACAGTAAGCTGGGTCAGGTTAGTTCCTTCCTCCTTTTCATATTTCTGTTACTGTTTTCTATTTTCTGTAATTTGTTTTGATTTAGTTTTAGACACTAATCATTTTTATTGCTTCTGATAATTATGGTAGGGACTAGTTGGATTATTCCAAAGCCCTTCATCAAAGATCAGAATTATTGGACATATATTAATTAATTAACAAATATATATCCAATCCAAATAGTTATTTATTTAATTCAAAGGCCCAAAATAATTAACTCTGAGATACCAAAAATATTGTTTTGAGTTTTACCTCTTTGCAATATTTTCAGAGACTAAGAGGAACATTTTCTTGGACTTTTTGAGAAGATTTTAATGTTGATCATTTTTAAAAGGTTTCTGAGGCTTTGAAAATTCCTCAATTCAAATTTCATTTAAAATTAGACATGATGACATGAATGCCTTAATGCAACTAATGACAAACAAATTCTAGGGCTGTGACATATATAGACACCGGAGAGGGCTAGAGTCGGTTACAAGGAAGGAAATATAATATCTGGATCGCCAAGCTTGTCTCCCACGCCAAGGAGAGTCCCATTCGGACATGGGCCGAAGTCTTGAGTCTTGTATCTTCACGCTTCAATAGTCCGAATGATGTATACAATCCGGCTGTCCGGATACCCCCTTATCCAGGACAACTCAGTAGCCCCTGAACCAGGCTTCGATGAGTCCAGCGCAGTCTTGTCTTCGGCATTGCAAGGTGGGTTCCTCCTTCCGAATACTCTAGGGTTATTATCGAACACGTAGACCGTGTCCGGATCTGCAAAATGATCTTTACACACCATTGTAGGGAACATAGCACGAATCTGTTCTGCTGGCAATCTTCGTATGTCATGCTCTTGCATCATGGCCTGGTCCAACATGAACCGGCGTTTCCTGCCCCACCACGACTCGCGTTGCAAGGCGGTTTTATTAGCACGTCCTGCCAAAGCAGAGATCGTGTTCCTCTTATTACGGGATCTTTCATCAATATGGGCGTGCGTGACCCCACGGCGACCGTTGGTATGACTCTGCGTATTTTAGATAAGTCCCAAGCGGTCACGCTGAGGACTCTTGATATTCATCCTCTTTATAAAGGGGTTAAGGCCTGCGCCTCTTTTCCACCTCACCTGCTCCTTCTCGCACCTCGGGCTCCAGCACTCAAAACCTAAGCTCCAACACCCCAGATCCTCCAGTATGTCCGGATCCGACGCAAAAGGCCGGTGGGGGGCCTCCTCGATCCAAGAGGAGGATATCGCTAAGCTTAGGGAGGTCGGATACCTGACCGCCGATATTCAGCACAGGCTTCCTGCTCCAGGGCAGGTTATCCCCATGCTGGAGCCCAATGAGAGCGTCGTGTTTGTCCCTCACTTCCTCCGAGGCCTGGGCCTCACCCTCGACCCCTTTGTGAGGGGGCTCATGCTCTACTATGGCTTGGATTTCCATGATCTGGCTCTAGACGCCGCCGTCCTCCATATCTTGTTGTTTATTATTGTGTGCGAGGCCTTTCTCCATGTCAACCCACACTTCGGCTTATGGCTCAAGACCTTCAATGTGAAGCCGAAGATGATCGAGGGGCGACATGCGGAGTGCGGAGGTGCCATAATAAGCAAGAATGCCGATGCCCCATGGCCAGAGGGCTCTTTTCTGGAAGTATCCGACGTATGGAAAAGGAGGTGGTTTTACGTTACAGCTCCCAGAGGCACAAAGTGGGTACCCGCCCCCGAGTTCCGCTCGGGTCCTCCATCACAATTAGCGTCTTGGACCGACGTAGGACGGAATTATGGGCCTGCAGGTGATGTACCAGAACTGCAGAATCGCATCCGGGAGCTTATTGAGAGGGACATAAATCTTGTCAACATAATGCAAGTGATGCTAATCCGACGGATGTTGCCGTGCAAACGTCGGCCTCTCCGGATGTGGGAATTTAATCCGGAGGGTCCACGGACTATTAAGCACTTCTTCGGCCTGAAGCTCGAAGGAATGTGTAAATTATTCTTCGGACCTCAAGTAAAGTGTCCGGACGCCACCGAGGATGCGGGCGTAAGCTGCAATCGCTTAGATGCCCAAGTAAGTAACCTTAAAGCCGGACACTTCATTTATATTCATCATAACTATTATTCTGAAAATCCCTCCATGGCCAGGAATGGCTCAACAAGGCGGAGAAAATCAGGTGTCTGGCGCCACTTCCTGAAGGCTCGCCTAGTTCAACCATTGCAAAGATGCTAGGCCGGGCACTCAGCAAAATCCCCTCAAGGAAAGGCGAAGCAAAGGGTAGTGAAGTCAAACTTCACACACTATGCATCCAGACCGGGGGAATCGCTACCTCTCCTATGGAGGATAGTCAGGAGGGGGAGGTTAAAATCTCCTCCCCACGCGGGAAGAAGAGGGCAGCCTCCGAAGACTTGGAGACGGAGACGCCCAAGCAAGGGAAGAAGGTATCACCAGGGGGCTCTGCTGCGACGGGCACCCTCACCGCGTCGTGCCCACCAACGGGCCAGCCCTCCACCGAGCCGTAAGTTATTCATTAATTCGAAGGTGTGGTATTACTCCAAGATCCATAACCGGGACTTCGTCTTTTGTAGTCTGTCGAGCAGCTCTTCTCAACAAAGTTCGTCTTCGGGGGACCTTCGACCGGAGATGATGGAGAGTGAGACTCCACCCACCTCTCCACCTCATGAAGCGGGCGACACGGAGGTGTCGTCACGGAGGAGTCCGGATCTATCAAAGCCGGAAGAGAACACGTCAGTCACCCTGGGCCTGGAGCGTTTGGCTCCCACGGGGGGCGATGAGAAGGATCCGACACAGTTTGATGTCCGGCCGGACGTACTGACGGGCCTCCTGGAGCGAGCCGCGCTCTCGGAGGAGCACCACTCTTTAATGAGCATGGTGCTCTCGAAGATTTCATCCGCTACCAGCGGTTTGAATGAGGCATTTACAAGCCTGCTCAAAGGCTTTGAGGTATGTAGTGAACAATGCACTATTTTTTTGGTTATGAAGCACGCGCTAGGTGTGCTCCTATGGATAGTAGCCCGTGAGACTCTGGTTGCCCGCCATAGGCGGCAAACATGGGATTATATAGTAATTGCTGCGCTGTATATGTGCGCAGGTATGCAAGGATCCGGCAGCCGACCAGTCTGTTGAAGTTGCCGAACTGAGAAGGCAGATCGGATCTATTGATGCCGATATCACGCTGGTGAACAAACGGCTGGAAGAATCCCAGGGTATGTACTCTGCTTCCCTTATTATATTGTATAGGAAAATGCGAGAATGGCATGATGTTAATGCCCTGTGTATGCACTGCAGATGGTGCTGCTGCCGTGGAGGCCCTAAGGGACGAGCTTGCTCAGGCCAAGGAACAAGCTCGAGCTAGCAATGCGGCTGCCCTAAAGGCGGCCGAAGAGTTGAGAGCCGAACAGGCTGCTCATCGCCGAAGCGAGGAAAAGATAGCCGAAATGGCTGAAGAGTTGAAAAATGCCGCCGACCGGTATGTTCTCCTTGAAAAGGAGAATAATGCTAGTTCGGACGAGTTGGATAAGGCACTTAATGCCGCCAAGGAGATGCGGACCGAGATCCGGGGTATGCGGGAGGAGCTCCAATAGGCCAACAAAATCGTGGCCGGGTGCTCCTACCTACTGCGGACAAAGTTTTTGGATCCAAAGTATGCTCCCCTAGCTAGGCGTTGGAGTCCTGCAGACGCATATGCGGACTTGACGAATAGTACAGCTGACGCTGCCAAGTTCTTCGAGGATCAAGGTGATAAGGAAGTGGAGAAGCTTTTCTGGTCGCAATTCAATGCTCCCAATCGCCCGCTGCCGTTGAATGAGAAGGTGGCTGCTGCGGCGGAGCTTCATAGGCTGTCCGGGCTTGCAATGCGGTCTATAATAGACCATCTTTGGCTGAAGGGGCCCAAGCCGGACAGTTATTTTGGTTTGGTGCAACAATTCCTTGGGGCCGTGACCCGGATCGACGCTATGAGGAGGTCGGCGTGCATAGAGGGTTCGCGGATGGCTCTTGCCCGTGTAAAATCCTATTGGACGGATATGGAGGCCACCATTATAGCGACCCAGGATCCGGTGGGAGGCCAATATCCGGCCGAACATTACTTGGCACAGGTCACAGAAGGTGCTCGCCTAATAGAGGCGCAGTGCTCGAAGAATATTTTGTTCGAGTGATAAGTCGAATCATTGTAAAAACAATGTTTATTTTAATTATGAGGCTATATTTATATTTTTTTCCTGAAAATATGATTGTGTCCCCTGTACGGCCATTCTTATATGTATAAGTAGTCCAAAAGATAGCAGTCGTTGGCTTCAGCCCCCACGCATACAATGCGGGGGTGTTCGCGAAGAATATGCTTAATCACACTTGATCCAACGTCTTTGTCCATTAAGGAGGTGATCGCACATCGAACTAGGCAACCGGGCTATATAGCTATAACACTTTCGCTTAGCCATGGGAGTATAATGGTGGGGCTACTATGTAGCCCCTGGTACCTTCGCGTGCATCCGAATACGGGCGCGTGTGTACATGGCCGGAAAACAGCCCTTCATTAATGCGGAGGAATCCTAGAGATTCCGGTGGGTCTTCGAGTGGTTGAAAAATCTCTCGCTGTATCATGACGGTCAGTTTTAGGCTTTCTCTACTGAGGCGCTCATCCGGAATAACCAGGGCACAATCGTAGTAGTTCTCCTTTGGCCTTCCTTAGTCGATAATAACGGAATGTAAGGCGGCAAACCCAGGAGCCGGGCAAACCCAACATTTGACCAAAGACATGATTCGGAGCTGATGCATATAAGGCCAAACTCGTGATGCCGAACACTCCCGAAGGTGTTCGGACTTTATAACACAAGATGGGCTCAAGAATGCCCATTCAATATGAACCCTGTGTTTCCAGGTACGTGCGGTAATCTGTTGTGGCGAAATGCCAATAACGACATTATCCTCTGTGGTATTGAACCCATGGGATGGTTTGAGCAACAAGAGGCAATAGAAAAGGTTTACACAGGGGCTTACTCTAAAAAGAAACATGTTGAATGGGGCCCTGCTGCACGTCTGCGCCTTTGTCTCCGTTGTGCCGTATCCTGGAAGGGTATCGCGCGAGCGTTGTCTTGGAAAAAAAGGAAAACTCATAGGAGAGTACAACGTAAGTATGCGATTGATAGTAAAAGTGTAAGATGATGGCCTGCCAATAAAGTTGAGCCAAGTGTGGGGCTATATTAAATATTTATAGCCCCTGGTGTCCGCTATGGGATTACATATACAGTGTTCGGTTGAATTTTATCCGGGCTACCGGACTCATCTAACCGTGTTTGTGGTTTTAATGACCAGTCATGTTTTATGATATTAAAGGCCGCTTATAATCCGGCCGCCAGGGCCGTCGCATGTTCCTCTGCGCGCGAAGAGCGCTCTGTGATTCCGCTAACGGTGATGACGCCACATGGACCGGGCATCTTGAGTGTAAGGTAGCCATAATGCGGCAATGCGTTGAAGCGGGCGAAGGCCGTTCTTCCAAGCAATGCATATAACCGCTTTGGAAGGGGGCGATGGTGAAGAGTAGTTCTTCGCTTCTGGAGTTTCCTGGGGAGCCGAATGTTACTTCCAGCATGATGGAGCCCCTGCCGTAGGCTTCAACGCCTGGTATCACCCCTTCAAAGGTGGTGTTGCTTTGGCTAATTCTGGATGGGTTTATCCCCATTCTGCGAACAGTGTCCTCATATATTAAATTGAGACTACTGCCTCCGTCCATGAGGACACGGGTGAGACGGTATCCGTCGATTATTGGGTCAAGCACCAAGGCCTACGATCCTCCGCGCCAAATACTAGTTGGGCCGTCCATGTGATCGAAAGTGATCGGACGAGACATCCAATAGTCAGATGTGGGTACGATGGGCTCTACCTCGTGCGTCTCTGAGCGCGCGTTCTTGCCTTCTCGTGAATGTGTGAGTCGCATGGATCATGTTTACTGTTTTAACCTCTGGCGGGAATTTTTTCTGTCCCCCAGTGTTCGGCTGGCGAGGCTCGTCCTCGTCTTCACTTGGTGTTTCCCTCCCTTTGTGTTCGGCATTTAATTTGCCGGCCTGCTTGAAGACCCAGCACTCTCTATGGGTGTGGTTTGCAGGTTTCTCCGAGGTACCATGAATTTGGCATAGTCTATCCAGGACTCTGTTCAGACCGGATGGTCCCTCTCTACTGCCTTCAAATGGCTTCTTTTGTTGAGAGACCCTGAATCCGGCATTAACCGTTGTGTTATCCGGGCTCCCTTCCTTGCTTTGGCGTTTGTGTTTATTACGCCGTGGCTTCCCGTTGCCATCCCTTATTTCGGACATGCTGGGGTCGCTGGTGCCTTTACGGGCTAGCCAGCTATCTCCACCCGCGCAAAAGCGGGTCATAAGGCTTGTTAAGGCTGCCATTGTCCTTGGCTTTTCTTGGACGAGGTGTCTGGCGAGCCATTCATCGCGGATGCTGTGTTTGAATGCCGCTAAGGCCTCGGCGTTCGGACAATCGACAATTTGATTCTTCTTAGTGAGGAATCTGTTCCAAAGCTTGCGGGCGGACTCTCCAGGCTGTTGGGTTATGTGACTTAGATCGTCTGCATCCGGAGGCCGGACATAATTCCCTTGAAAATTGGCCCTGAAAGCGTCTTCTAGTTCCTCCCAACTCCCAATTGAGTTTTCGGGGAGGCTTTTCAACCAGTGTCAAGCCGGTCCCTTCAGCTTGAGGGGAAGGTATTTGATGGCGTGGAGATCATCCCCACGAGCCATGTGAATATGCAGGATAAAATCTCGATCCGCACCCACGGTCCGCTGTTCAAATCATATGCCTCTATGTTCACAGGTTTGAAACCTTGTGGGAATTCATGGTCCAGTACTTCTTCGGTGAAGCACAGGGGGTGAGCGGCCCCTCTCTATCTGGACGCGCCGTGGCATGTGTTCGGCTGTTGTTGTGTCCAAAGTTTATTCTGAACTGGTATTTGGCTTGTATGAGCCTTTGGGTGACCATAGTCCCTCGCCGGGGTGTGTCCTTTAGATCCATAGATGGACCTGGCTGCGCCGACTTTCTTGTCCCAATGCTCATGCAGGTCGTGAGCGGTGTCAGTAGCCATTCTGTTGCGGTTGTGTAGCGGTACATCTGGTCTCCTGGTCGTATTATTCTTTGGTGGAACGGCCTCGTCGTCGAATTCTGGCAGTAGCTTGCGCTTTGAATAGCTTTTGGTATGGCGATCGTCACCATATCTTTCTTCGGTGTCTAGAACTTTGTTCCATCTGCGGCTGGGCTTTTCCTGTGCGGCCTTAAGCCGTTGTTTCTGCTTCTTTAGACTTCTTGCTGTGGCCATAAGCTTTTGGTGGAGGTTGTCTCGTTCCACTTGTTCGTCCGGAATGATGAATGCATTGTCATCCGGACTGTGTTCCTGTTCTGGGGCGGTTTCATGAGCTCGCCCCTCCTGATCATTTTGATCGGGTGTTTGCTCCGAACTCAGTTTGGCATGACCTGGATCGTCCTGCTCCATCGCTGGGTCCACGTGGTCTTTACTGCCTTCGGGACTTGTTGGTATGTCAATCCTTTTTGCGCTCTTGTCGCTATTTTTACTATTGCTGGACTTTGAGCAGCGTCTGCGCCGCTGTTTTGGCTTTTGTCCGGGTGTTTTATCTTCCGGATTATTGCTGTCGTCCTTCTTGGGCGTATCCACCATGTATATATCGTGTGACAAGGTAGTAGTCTCACGCCCTAGAGATTCTGGAGCTTCTCCTGCATCGGCGTCCATACCGTCGATGTCTTCGGAGTCGAGGTCAAGAACGTCGGTTAAATCATCGATCGTGGCGATGAAGTGGGTGGTGGGTGGGCAACAAATTCCTTCATCGCCTGCTTCCCACACAGGCTGGACATAGTTTGGCCCAGAGCCTCTTGACAAAGAGAGAGACTTTAATGAGTTCAGCATGTCGCCAAAGGGCGAGTGCTGGAAGATATCCGCAGCGGTAAACTCCATTACCGGAGCCCAGCCTGGCTCGGCTGGCTCGAGGGTGTGCGGACCGGAACCAACAGCCGGATACGAGTTCGGGGCCCCAGGGTTACAGGCCTCCACAGAGGTGAGACCTGTGTTTGGCTCCACCGCCGGTGAACGTGCGGCCTGCGGGGCGGGGTCTACCCCTCCGTCCTTGGGCAACGCAACCTATTCCGGATTTAGATCCAGGGCTATTGCAGGGATGATGTTCCGAGCATTGTCCGACAACAGGTCTAGGCCGTGCCCGTCGTGACTGTCCGGTGCTCCTGGCGTAGGGACGAATCCGTCGAAGATCAAGTCTCCACGAATATCCTCCGTGTAGTTCAGGTTTCCGAACCTGATCTGGTGGCCAGGGGCGTAGCTATCGATCTGCTCCAGATGGCTGCGAATTGGCCATGATCGGTTGCCAAACACAAAGATCTGTCTGGGGAGAAAAGTCTCGCCTTGGACCGTGTTGTTGACGATTGAAGACGCCATCAAGCCTCGAAGCGACGACAAAGAGGAACTCTCAATGAAAGCACCAATGCCGGTGTCAAAACCGGCGGATCTCGGGTAGGGGGTCCCGATCTGTGCGTCTTAGGCTGATGGTAATAGGAAGCAAGGGATACAATGTTTACCCAGGTTCGGGCCCTCTCAATGGAGGTAAAACCCTACTTCCTGGTTGATTAATATTGAAGATATGAGTAGTACAAGAGTAGATCTACCACGAGATTGTAGAGGCTAAACCCTAAGAGCTAGCCTATGATGGTATGATTGTAATTGTGATCGGCCTTCTAAGGACCATCCTCTCCGGTTTATATAGACACCGGAGAGGGCTAGGGTTTACATGGAGTCGGTTACAAGGAAGGAAATATAATATCCGGATCGCCAAGCTTGTCTCCCACGCCAAGGAGAGTCCCATCCGGACACGGGCCGAAGTCTTGAGTCTTGTATCTTCACGCTTCAATAGTCCGGACGATGTATACAGTCCGGCTGTCCAGATACCCCCTTATCCAGTACTCCCTCACCCCCACCGCTCCTCCTCTCTCTACTAGCTAGGGTTCTTTGGTTATGAATTTAGTTAGTTAATTAGAATTACTATTAAAAAAACAGAATTAGTTTAAGCAATTGTCCAAATCAACATCCCTTGTTAAAGCAAATTTAGGTAGGTTGAATTTTACTTTCAAATATTGCTATGACTTCTTGCATTTTTCTTCCTTTTATATGCAAATTTGAAGTGGACATGTGATATGTGGACGTGTGATGTTTTGGACATGTCATATTTGGAATTTGGACATGTGATGTTTTGGACATGTCATATCTGGAAAATGATGATTATGTGTAGGGTAAATGATCTGAGTGGCCTATGTTACGCCGGAATGTTGATTCATTCCCGTTCCGGTGAATTTCAGGCGCTCGACATGTCCATTTTTAAGCAAAGGTCATGCCGAAATTTTCCGTGAATTTTGGCATGACTTGTGCTAGATAGTAGGCATATCGAGTGCCAAGAGTTGCTGAGAAACGACATTCCGGTAAAAATAGATCTTTTTTTATGTCATTTCTCATTTTTTCGTAGTTTTAGAATTAAACAAGGAGACTTAATCATAGGAAACAATGTCGAACAACAAAGAAACTAGGCCTTCTGACCAAGATGCAGACGAGATGGATTATGAGGGTGAACAAGAGTACCTCGACTTTTTGACTGCTAAGAAACATCAAGGTTTGCAGGCCGGCCTCAATGATGGTACTGACGCCGACATCGACGCTAACGGCGCCGACACCGATGGCGGCGCCGAGACCGGCGGGGAAGGTACCAGCACCGATGCTGGTACCGAAAAGAATAAGCAAAATAAGCAGAGGATACGATAACCTAACAAACTAGGCATTGGACGACTGGTGATCACAAAGATGGCACCTGGCAAGTTTGAGCCATTAGAGCCGGAAGAACCTCACAAGTGCTATGGGAACCAAGTAGGATGCATCCTACGGGAATGCGCGAGCATCAATGACGATGACTTAAGGAGTAAAGAACATTTGAGGCAGTTGCTCCTAACGAAGTCGCACAAGAGATTCAAGTTCCCCGACTGGGATGATAACATAAAACAACCGTGGGATGATCCGAAGATGAAAAAGATTAACAATCACGCCATGGGCATGTTCAGCAATGATTTGGCCTCCTGGAAAGGTGTAACACCCCAAAAATTTAATCAAATTTTATTAAGTAAAATTTGGCCAGAAATAAAATTTTGAATTATGCTAGGCCATTTATTAATTTCAGAGCACGTTCTGTTTTCTATTTTCCAAAATTCTTCCCTCCATAGAAGATTATTTTTGTGAAATATTGTGGTCCTTGGTTGTTTTGTAAATCATTTCATTCATATCATAAATAACAGTGGGAAATATTTCCATAATAAAATTTGCCACAAGTTATTCTTTTAAAAGCATTTTCAGTACTTGAAACGCTTCTGTTGCACTGCAACTATTTTAAATAATTGTTCTAAAATCCCAAAAAAATTATGAGAGGTCAGGTGATGAATATAAATCACTTTTATGCAAAAACCTAACTATGTCTTTTGAAAATTTTGAGTGAAACATCCTCTTTTTAGATTTTGGCCCATCCTTGAGTTATAACTGCAACCCTATTTTTCCTAGCTCCATTAATTCTGAAACCTTGCCATCTTGTAGTACTTCCAACCAAAACCTTAACTCCAGGAGATCAGCTCTATTTGCATCTTTTAAGTCCACCAAACACTCCTCTGAAGTTTCTGTCCAGAACTGAATTCTGGTAAAACTTGCACTAACTTCACCACCATCTCTATCATCTAAAGAGACCCCATCCTGCCAGGTTTCAAATCCATCAAAGTCCTCTAGATTGCCCTAGCATTCTGTCGAACACATCATGTGCATGACAGAAATCTACAAGTTCATAAACTTGCATTGGGCATCTGCTCATCTGACCAAACCACCATGTCAACTAGCTCTAGTCTACCCCAAATCAACTCTCTGGAAAGTGGGACTAGCATCAGAGGCTCCTAGACCACCAAGGCATTTCGTCGAACATTCTGTGCACGTGTTTTGGCACGGCCAAAGCATGCGTTTTGCACGCGTCGGCACCGAGCTACTGCCACTGCTCTGCTGCCTCCCCCCCAACCTGATCCTCCCCTGGATCAGCCCGACCACCAGGAACCTTGCCGACACCCTTGCTTGGCCCCTAGCGCCGTCCACCACCGTCCACGACGACCAAGACCGCCGCCTGATGAGTCCTCCTTCGCCATGTCTCTGCTCGAGTCCCTCTCGCTTAAATGCGAATGGCTCGAGCTCATCCGCAGCTCACCGACCGCATAAACGACACACCGGCCACACCACGTCCTTGCCACCGCCCTCGCTTGCCATCAATGGCCGCCGCCGTAGTCAGCTCGGGACGGCACCGCCCAAGGTGCGTGGCACGTCTCCGAGCCAGCCAGCGAGCCATAACATCACTGCAGAGAGCCGCCATCCACACCAACCATGGCCACCGCCCCTAACCACCCTCTCTACCTCACTTATGGCAATCGCCGCCGTAGCCATTCTATGGAAGCCACGGCACCACCTCTCCCCCGCCTATTTAAGCTCACCTCGAGCCTGCTCCTACACTCAACACCACCTCTCCTTCCTCTGCAAGCCACCTTGGATAGCCAAATGACCGGAGATGGTCGTCTTCATCCTCTCCGGCAACTACTGCCGCCGCCACTGTTCGGATGGTTCCAACACCGTCCAGCCCTCCCTCTTCCAAATTTCTTCACCAACAGCCTCCATGAGCACCCATTGATCCATCCCCGCACTCGATTTTGCCCGGGAGCCACCATAGGCGAACGCCTAACTTGTCACCGAGTTTTTGGCCGAAGCCGCCGGCGACTCCCTCCACTCCGATGACCAAGGAGGGTACCCCCAGGTTCGCCTCGAGCCCCTGAGCCCGCGGATGGCCTCGGTTTTCCAAATGGAGCCGCCAATCACCGGCAAACATCACCGGAGCTTCGCCTCTGTTCGGTCGGAGGAGACGACATGCGCGTGGACCGGTCAAACCTGACCAGTGGGCCAGGCGGGCCCACCGTCAGTGACCCAGCGTTCGCTGACTCGTCCGTAAGTGGAGACGTATTCCCGAGAATACGCCTTCGACGTCACCAGCCCTCCCGCGCGGCCGAACGGCTGGGCTAGTGTCACGCCCAATATGCAATACTATCCTAAAGAGACTCGAAGGACCCACCAAGGATAGAACCGCATATTGAAACGCTTTTGCAAGGTGGATATCATTACATCAACATTACATAATAGATGGGGATACATACAAAAGGCACACAATGCCACACGAATACAACATCATCATACATAAGATCCACATCCGACTACGGATGAAACACAAACAGAAACTCAAACGACATCCACCCTGCTAGCACAGGCTGCCGACCTGGAACCTATCCCCTGATCGAAGAAGACACAGAAGAAGAACTCCAAAACAAGCAAACATCGCTCTCGCGTCATGATCATTGCATAACCTGTACCTGCAACTGTTGTTGTAGTAATCTGTGAGTCACGAGGACTCAGCAATCCCATTACCATGGGTATCAAGACTAGCAAAGCTTAATGGGTAAGGAACGGGTAAGGAGGTGAGGTTGCAGCAGCGACTAAGCATATATGGTGGCTAACATACGCAAATAAGAGCAAGAAGAGAGCAAGCAGAACAGTCGTGAAGCTAGCAATGATCAAGAAGTGATCCTGAACTCCTTCTTACGTCAAACATAACCCAAAGACCGTGTTCACTTCCCGGACTCCGCCGAAAAGAGACCATCACGGCTACACACGCGGTTGATGCGTTTTAATTCGTATCTGGTGTCAAGTTATCTACAACCGGACATTAACAAATTCCCATCTGCCACATAACCGCGGGCACGGCTTCCAAAGTTTATACCTGCAGGGTGTCCCAACTTAGCCCATGATAAGCTCTCGCGATCAACGAAGGAGATTCCTTCTCCCAGGAAGACCCGATCAGACTCGGAATCCCGGTTTACAAGACATTTCGACAATGGTAAAACAAGACCAGCAAGACCGCCCGATGCGCCGACAATCTCGATAGGAGCTGCACATATCTCGTTCTCAGGGCAACACCGGATGAGCAGTCCGTACAACTAAAACCAGACCTCAAGTTTCCCCGAGGTGGCGCTGCAAGTGGCTCTGGTTCGGACCAACACTTAGACAAGCATTGGCCTGGGGGGGGGGGGGCTATAATAAAGATGACCCTTGGGTTAATTACTCCCAAGGGAAAATTAGGTGGTGGCGAGGCAAATGGTAAAACCAAGGTTGGTCCTTGCTGGAGGAGTTTTATTCAAAGCGAACTGTCAAGGGGGTCCCATAAATCACCCAACCGCGTAAGGAACGCAAAATCCGGGAACATAACACCGGTATGACGGAAACTAGGGCGGCAAGAGTGGAACAAAACACCAGGCATAAGGCCGAGTCTTCCACCCTTTACCAAGTATATAGATGCATTAACTAAATAAGAGATATTGTGATATCCCAACATAAACCTGTCCACCATGGAGCAATCTTCAACTTCACCTGCAACTAGCAACGCTATAAGAGGGCTGAGCAAAGCGGTAACATAGCCAAGCAATGGTTTGCTAGGAAGGGTGAAAAAGGTTAGAGGCTGACATGGCAAATTGGTAGGCTTGAAGAGCAAAAGATAGGTAGCGCAGCAAAGCGATAGAACGAAGCAACTAGCATAGCAATGATAGTAATGAGATCCAGGGTAGCGGTCATCTTGCCTGAAATCCTGCTAGGAAGAAGAACGAGTCCATGAAGAAGATGAAGCCACGAAGACGAACCAATCGTAGACGAACGAATCCTCACGATCGCAACGAAATGGGAACTATCGAGAAGAAGCACACAACATGGTAAACACACCACACATGAACATGACATGATGCACAAACAAGTATGATGCAAGACAAGACTACATGAAGGTACTCATGGCAAGAGATGATGCAAACAAGAGCAACACATCAAGGCAAGTTTAAATGAGGCCGGAAACAACATATAATAAATCTGGTAAGTCCTCATATGCAAATTTTGAAATTGGTCCAGATCTGAATAAACCTTATGTTCAAGTTGTTAAACAGCAAGTTAAGATGCACCAAGATGATCTACACGAGATTCTAGTCAAGTTACATATAAAGTTCATATAATTCGGAGCTACGGCCTAGAAGATATGAGCAAAACAAGTTAAACATGGCATTGATGCAAAATGCATACAAACATCAAGCAGACACCTCAAAACATGGATTCAACATGATAATATGAAACTACATGCAAAATCAAGCAAGTTTCATATAGAGCACACTCAAAACGGAGCAACGGTTCAACACATACACGCTATACAAGTTTAAAGGACAAGCTGTCCAAAATAGCAACTAGGCATATTGCAAGCACCAAAACAACATGCTACAGCACCTCAATATGAAAACAATAGGCATGGACATGATGTACAGGTAAAGCATAACAAAACATGAACACTGATCTATCTCCATAAATCAGTAGAACATGCTCAAACACACATGGCAAGATTGCAAATAATAACAGTTTCAGACTTTGCAAAAACAACATCAGGTTGCAATGTTTAGAGCTATCAACCAACATGTTACAGGAACTTATCATGTCAAACAAAGCCATGGAATAAACTTACTAATTGGATAGAACAGAAGTCCTTTACTGACCATTAGCCAAAAAGGATCATAAGATATAATGGCACCCATGTAAACATAGCAAGTTTCGTTAACAGATTCAGCAAACAGGGCATGACAGGAACAATGATAAGTAGGCATGTTGGTGAGCTTGTACCACTCACCACAGAGCATTACATGGCATGACAAGGCAACCAACAGCAAGATGACATGTTAATGAAGCTAATCATGGCAAGAGCAAGTTCATAGGGTGCCTGGATCACTAGCAAAACACATGGCAAAACTGAACTTCATGTTAACAGGCTGACAACAACATTTATTTAGCAACTTGAGAGCAAGATTACAACAAGCTACAGTAGGCTATAAATGCAAAAAGGGGTGTGGATGGATAGATCATGACATGTATAATAAAATATCCTTAGTGAACATCTCCAGATTATGCATAGAATGACTTGTAGCAGCAGGTTTACATAGCATCACAAAATAACAGATTCAGCCTAGCAAAAAAGCAACATCAAGTACCCTACTTCACAAGCTTGATGCACTCACTACAAGACTCACAAAAATACATGGATTGCACCTTTGCAAAGATGGCATGATGTAGTATAAAACACATGTAGAGCTCATGCTCATAGGAGGCACACATTAAATATGGCAAAAATGACAAATGAGCATGTTCTGTTAACAGACAGCAGACAACATTATATAGCACTCTTGCAACAGAGATTCGTGCATCAAGATGACCTCAAACAAAGATGGCACAATGGAATAAAATGAAGAGCACATCATGATGAACATTTCCATTTATTATGCGCATGAAACTGAGGAGTATGCATGGAGTTATGGCATGATGAACAGGGCACCAGAATGCAAGAATGTTTGGGACTTAGTGAAATAACTACCAGCGCGAAAACGGGATGCATGTCGCTGGAGAAAGAAACAGGCCATGGCAGCGGCAGTTCCCGTGACATGGGGGTGAGGGGACGGCCCAATCCGGCGGGGCCCGGCCGGATTCTGATGGAGTTGGCCATGGCGGATCCATTTTTGGCAGAGAGGAGGCTTGGTGCGGCACGAGCGCGGAGATCGGGGCAGCCATGGAAGCTCCTGGTATAGGGAGAGAGAGAGAGAGAGAGCTGCGTGAGGGAGAGAGAGAACGAGCAGACGGGAGAAGGAGAGGCACGAGGGCAGGGGAGGCGCGACCTGGGGCGGCGCCGGTGCTCCGGCGGTGGAGCTCACCGGTAGAAGGCGGGGCTGATGGGCGGCGGCGGATGGAGGAGCTGCGGGATCGGGCTCCTCCCGATCCTGCGCGAGGAGGAGCACTGAGCACTCGGGCGGCGGCGCGCGGTCTCCCTTCGGGCCCAGATTTGGCCCGGGGCGGGCCGAGAGGGCCGTGGGGAGGTGGGAGGAGGCTGGGGCGCTGGGAGCCAGGCCACATGGCGGGCGCCGGTTGGCCCTGGCGGCGGCTGGCGGTGGCGCGCCCAATGGCGACTCGCCAAGTGGCGAGCAGGGGTTGGAGGGGCGCGAAAATGGAGGGGAGCGGCGGCACTGATGATTGGGCTGCACGGAAAACAAGGTGGGAGGAAGGGGAAGTCCAAAATTGGCAGGGGAGACATCTATATATAGTAAGGGGGCTAGGGTTAGGTGTTTTGCTCCATTTTGGAGCCGTTCGATCTCGATCGGACGGTCCGGAACGGAGGGGGGTAGCTGGGCTGCAGGTGGGTTGTGGAGAGGCATGCGGGAGAGGAGAGAAAGAAACATAGCAGCCCGGTGGCAGTTTCGGAGACCGAAACATCCGACGAAAAACCAGCAACGGTGCCGCTACGGATGACGGCTGGGCTATCAAACGGACTCCGAATGCGATGAAATTTGGCAGGCGGTCTATCTACACTATAATAAGACCGCACGCCAACTTTCATCCCATTCCGAGAACATTTTTGTGCCACTTATAAAATAATATTTCGGAGGTGCCGCGGGCGCGTGCGAGTGTGTCTGGACTCCGAACGGACAACGGAGAGAACCGGCGGAACCCGAACGGATGCAAGTTTTGAAAAACATGAGGATGCAAAGCATATGATGACATGGCAAAATGCAACAAGCAAGCTGACATGGCAAAGACGGCGAACAAATTGGCAGACACCTGGTGCATCGAATTCGGGGCGTTATAGCTAGGCCCAGTTGCGCCAGACGGCTAAGTCTCGCCCAGTTCGCACCTCTGCCCTTCTTTTTTTTTTCTTTTCCACCAGATTTCAAATAATTCTACAACAGCCATTTCACATCCAAATTTGATGATTCAAATTTTCTCATACTTCTAAATTCATGCTCTATTTATCCAGATAGGGTGAACATTTTTCCTAAGCCTGATTTTTACTGGATCTAATAAATAGTCCATTTCCTTGATTATTCCAGCTTAGTGAATTCATAGGAAAATCATATAAACTCCAGATGATTTGATTATTTTTCTGTTATTTCTCAAACTTCCCCTAGTTTATTTTAGTATTTATTTAAAAAAATTCCAAACAACTTTTATGTACTGTTTTGGAATTGTGTGGTAATTGAAATATTTTGAAAATAGGAAATAGAGGGGAGATATAATTTTCAAAGTTTTGGAATGCACCCAACATTTCTGCATGCTCAAGGCAAGCATTTTGAACACATGATATGGTGACTGCATAATTATTTGTGGCATGTGCATTTGAATTATGAATATGTTGAATTCCTATAGAGTATGCATATTGTTGGTCATACATGCATGATCCCCTTGATGGTATTTTATTTTCACTTAAACATTAAGAATAAGTGAGTACGGTTATTTTCATGTGCCATATGTTCCTGTGTTGGTCCAGGCTAATTTGCAGGAAGAATCAGTCACGAGAAAAGTGACCGTGAGACTGAAATCTCGTGGTGACGAGAATAATCAGTGAGGGTATGTTGAGACATACCAGAGGTGGTGACCTGTTGGGTACTGCCAAGGAGTTGTATTGTGCTAACCACTGCAGGAAAACTTAAACCTCCTGAGTTGACCATAGATCGAGTCTTGTTCCGGTAACCCCCATACTGGTTCGTGCTACCACTTGTCCCCGCCCCAGGCAGGGTACGGTTCAGTAAGTTGTTAACCCGTTTCCGTGCACACACCGTACAGAGAGGCCACAATGAGGTTTTCCACTTACCGGCTGCAATGCCAGTCATCGGGCCAGGGGGCATGGGTGTATCCGGCTGGGCTGAGAGGGGGCACCCCTTGTAATCCGCGCGTGTTAATAGTGATCCCATGCTACTCGAGACCATGGTCTCCCCGCCTTAGATTTTCTCTTGAACGATGCTTTGGGTGATTCCTGGCATCCGGAAAGTTAATCTGGTGTGTGCTGGTCAGGTGTGTTTTCAACCCAAAGGCCGTAACGGGAATTAGTCAGCGTCTCGGTGCTGGCTAAAGAAATCCTTTACTTGTGGGTAAAGAGTACACCCTCTGCAGAGTTATATCTATTCGAATAGCCGTGTCCATGGTTAAGGACTACATACTGGGTTGGTCAAGTGGCGGTCTTAGTGTCAGTCTCCGGAGGAAATAATTAGTGACCATGGTTCCTTTTGCAGGATAATGATTGTCACGACTGGTGCTATTATGAATATTGTTGTTGATATGGATATTGTGGTGGACTAACCTTTTCCTCTTATGTCTAACCTTGAGTATCTCTTGGGATGGCTAGACTACCCGGGATACTCAAGTATATTTTCGTTTCTGAGTATCACTTGGGATGGCTAGTCCACCTGGATACTTGTGTTATTATTTTCTTATAAGCCCTTTATGAGGCGTCACCTAGACACCTGACTGTGGCATTTCTTTTCAAGACCTCTCGTGGTGTCCCTTGAGTTCTCGGGCGGTCTTGTCTCGCCCGATTCTCTTTTAGACACCCGTTTGGCATTTCTTTTCAAGACCTCACGTGGCGTCGCTTGAGTTCTCGGGCGGTCCTGTCTCGCCCGATTCTCTTTTAGACACCCGTTTGGCATTTCTCTTGGAATTCTTTGGGCAGTCCAACACTCGAGTTCCATTTCATTTTTTATTTACTAATAACATGACTTATTTTCTATATGAATATTTGTCATGCCATGCTTTAATACTAAGTTAGCACATGCATGTAATTTTAATTCATCATGAGCATATGCATCCGGTATATCTTTTGTTGTTGATGTTTGCGAGTACATTCAAACGTACTCACTGGCTTGTCCCTGGCTATTGTCTTGGCCAGATCATGACTCCAAGAGGAGCAATACGAAGACACCCCGCAACCTAGGATTCGGAGATAGCAGCCATGCGAGATAGGAGTTATCCAGGCCAGTTGTTCCCGTGGGAATGGAGTCCCATCAACATTGGAGATCGACGAGTCGCTTCCGTCATCCACCACTAGAGATCCTTGTTATATTCATTGGACCTTTGTGGTCTTGTATCCAATTTCTTGTAATTGCTTGGAATTCTATATCAAGGAAATGTCCACCAGCAACAATAATCTTGGGGCTGGTGATGACATAAGGGTCGTTTGCTGGGAATTTATGTCCTGGAAATCCGGCCCCGACAACCTTGGTATCAAAGCCAGGCTGACCACCGGCTAATCCTATCTTAGCTTGGTCACTATCCCTAGGTTTCCACACTGTCCATGCCCTTTCTTATCCACCGTCAAGCTCATCCTATCCGATAGCTTGCACAGTGGCCAGCCGACATCCTTTTGGCAGTCGGTGCCCAAACTATCGTCCTAGGCCATAGGCCGTGCGCCCGTGGCCGACAACTGAGTTGACCCATCCGCAAGCGTGCGATGGAAGACTCCGCTGGCTTATAAAGGAAGGCTTGCCCGAACCCAGCACATCACAACTCTCACTCGCACCCTGATTTCCAAACCACTAAGATGCTTGGTCCCATCGTCCAAAACGAGACTACCGCATCCGAGCTTGGAGATTTCATAGCAATCCTTGCCAATCTCACTCATCGTGCTTTTGGCATTGGCGAACCCCCAGAGTATGTTGTGTACCAGGAACACACAAGTGATGCCATTCATCACTTCTGGGCCACGGTGCACAACTACGGGAGGGGCACCACATCAGAACGTCCCTAACGGTTCACCGGAAGGGTGACCTCCGACGAGCCCCAAGCCATCCAGCTTGCAGCCCGAGAGGGTATAGTTCATCTCCGGCATTTGTCGCCGAGGGTTAACACTCGCCCTTTCTTCTACTACCCTAGTTGTGAAGGCTATGGTAGCCCGACCCAAGTCGCCAATGGTGACCATGAGTCGGATCCTGCTCTAGCGCATCTGGTGCGCTACCTGAGAGCGCAAGAGGCACTATTTGATCAGGTCACTAATGACCTGATTGCAACTTGCAAGACGCTTGCTCTCCTGACACCGGTGAGAAGTGAAGCTGCAACCAACACCGACACCCCGATAGTGCTGCTTGGGAGGCCAGTTGAGCCCCCAAGGTCTGCTCCTGTCATCCATCCAGGCAATGCCTTCGCCTCCCCAGGAGAACTCCGTCGTCTCTTGGAGACCTACTCCAACGGGATTGTGACCACGAGACCCCACGAGGGGCATCATTGCTATCCCAGCACTATAGCTCCCCATCCTACCCTGAACAACTCCGACACTGAAGCTCATGGAGAGGCCTCGACATCTGCAAGACACGCCCGACTGGAAGTCAATGAGGTGGACTGAGTCCACCAGGAGTGTTATCAAATCCTAGTAGTCCTGTTGTCTTGTATTTTCAAGGTAGCAATCGTATGGCGTAGTGAGCTTGTCAACTACCAGTGTGCCATTGTTGTAATGGTACTATGTGTGATCTAGCGTAAATTATTGGTGTATGGCAACAGAGTAAAGGCTAGACGTGACTGCCGACACGCATAGTAACACATCACACTCCTTTTGAGAAGTGGTGTCCGAGAATTTGACTTGGACAACCCCATGTCGGAGCCGATGCACAAGTCGTGTCAGCGCCGCACCATGTTTCCTGACCCAGTCACCTTATAAGGGGCCGTATCCATGCACCACACCAGCCACCACCACACTTGAGCATCACTCTTCTCCATTCATCCTTCCATGTCTCACCCCGGAGCCTACCTACGAACTCCAGATGCAAGCCCTGGTAGTTTCGTTAAGGTTTTGTGGGATCTGACCCGCAACACCCTTAGTTCCAGCCACCCACCCCAGTATGAGTTGTTCAAAATGAGGATCACCCCCGATTCCTCGAAATACTGGGCAGTTGTGCACATCCCACGAGAGGATTTAAATCAAGGCCCTCCATATGTTGTCTTCATCGGGAGATCCATGCCAACTTCAGGCATGGCTATTGAGGTTGCTGCTTATGAAGCAGTTACCCGTCTTCGATTCACGGTACCCGCTGCCAGTGAAAGGAAATACTACTATTTCCCGAGCTGTGCCGCTTCTGGAGCAGAAGCCACGTTCCGTTGTGAACGCATAGAGAGGGATCCAGCTCTGGCCAACCTCATTCAGTATGTGATGGCCCAGGAGCATCTAACCCAGCAACTGATGGATTACCTCCATTATCTTGCTGTCCTGAATCCCCACAGCGCCATTGGTGTACATCCATGGCCAACTCCCGAAGGGCGTGTTCTTCGTTTACTTCCTTCACTTACCCCGGAAGAAGAAGAATGTGCCCCAGCACCGGGAACCTTCCCACAAGATCCTGTAGATCTCACCTTCGGACCATAGACGATCATTGTTGCTGTACCTAGCACTAGTTTACGTGTTGCAACCGTTGTATTGTAATTTAGGGCTTATGTCGTAAGTGCATTGCCATGATTGCGTTCTACATATGATCATTGTTGTGATTTGCATTCAGTTCTTCTGCCCTTAACAAATCTCGAGGACGAGATTTTTCTTAAGGGGGGTAGAGTTTGTAACACCCCAAAAATTTAATCAAATTTTATTAAGTAAAATTTGGCCAGAAATAAAATTTTGAATTATACTAGGCCATTTATTAATTTCAGACCACGTTCTGTTTTCTATTTTCCAAAATTCTTCCCTCCATAGAAGATTATTTTTGGGAAATGTTGTGGTCCTTGGTTGTTTTGTAAATCATTTCATTTATATCATAAATAACAATGGGAAATATTTTCATAATAAAGTTTGCCACAAGTTATTCTTTTAAAAACATTTTCAGTACTTGAAACACTTCTGTTGCACTGCAACTATTTTAAATAATTGTTTTAAAATCTCACAAAAATTATGAGAGGTCAGGTGATGCCTATAAATCACTTTTATGCAAAAACCTAACTATGTCTTTTGAAAATTTTGAGTGAAACATCCTCTTTTCAGATTTTGGCCCATCCTTGAGTTATAACTGCAACCCTCTTTTTCCTAGCTCCATTAATTCTGAAACCTTGCCATCTTGTAGTACTTCCAACAAAAACCGTAACTCCAGGAGATCAGCTCTATTTGCATCTTTTAAGTCCACCAAACACTCCTCTGAAGTTTCTGTCCAGAACTGGATTCTGGTAAAACTTGCACTAACTTCACCACCATCTCTATCATCTAAAGAGACCCCATCCTGCCAGGTTTCAAATCCATCAAAGTCCTCTAGCTTGCCCTAGCATTCTGTCGAACACTTCATGTGCATGACAGAAATCTGCAAGTTCATAAACTTGCATTGGGCATATGCTCATCTGACCGAACCACCATGTCAACTAGCTCTAGTCTACCCCAAATCAACTCTCTGGAAAGTGGCACTAGCATCAGAGGCTCCTAGACCACAGAGGCATTTCGTCGAACACTTTGTGCACATGCTCTAGCACGGCCAGAGCGTGCGTTTCGCACGCGTCGGCACCGAGCTGCTGCCACCGCTCTGCTGCCTTCCCCCCAACCTGATCCTCCCCTGGATCAGCCCGACCACGAGGAACCTCGCCGACACCCTCGCTTGGCCCCTAGCGCCGTCCACCGCCGTCCATGATGACCAGGACCGCTGCCCGACGAGTCGCATCTCTGCTCGAGCCCCTCTCGCTTGATTGCGAATGGCTCGAGCTCATCCACACCTCACCGACCGCACAAACGACACACCGGCCACGCCACGTCCTCGCCACCGCCCTCGCCTGCCATCAATGGCCGCTACCGTAGTCAGCTTGGGACGGCACCGCCCAAGGTGCATGGCACGTCTCCGAGCCAGCCAGCGAGCCCTGTCATCACTGAAGAGAGCCTCCGTCCACACCAATCATGGCCATCGCCCCTAACCACCCTCTCTACCTCACTAATGGTGATCGCCGCCGTGGCCATTCTCTGGAAGCCACGACACCACCTCTCCCCCGCCTATTTAAGCTCACCCCGATCCCGTTCCTACACTCAACACCACCTCTCCATCCTCTGCAAGCCACCTCGGATAGCCAAATGACCGGAGATGGTCGTCTTCATCCTCTCCGGCAACAACTGCCGCCGCCACTGTTCGGATGGTTCCAACACCGTCCGGCCCTCCCTCTCCCAAATTTCTTCACCAACAGCCTCCTTGAGCACCCATTGATCCATCCCCGCACTCGATTTTGCCCGGGAGCCACCATAGGCAAAACGCCCTACTTGCCTCTGCCGGAGCTCTTCGGCCGAGCTCGCCGCCGGCGACTCCCTCCACTCCGACGACCAAGGAGGGTACCCTCGGGTTCGCCTCGAGCCCCGAGCCCGCGGATGGCCTCGGTTTTCCAAATGGAGCCGCCAATCACCGGCAAACCTCGCCGGAGCTTCGCCTCTGTTTGGTCGGAAGAGACGGTGCGTGCGTGGACCGGTCAAACCTGACCAGTGGGCCAGGCGGGCCCATCGTCAGTGACCCATCATCCACTGACTCGTCCGTAAGTGGAGACGTATTCTCGAGAATACGCCTTCGACGTCACCAGCCCTCCCGCGCGGCCGAATGGCTGGGCTAGGCCCAGTTGCGCCAGACGGCTAAGTCTCGCCCAGTGCGCACCTCTGCCCTTCTTTTTTTTTATTTTCCAACAGATTTGAAATAATTCTACAACAGCCATTTCACATCCAAATTTGATGATTCAAATTTTCTCATACTTCTAAATTCATGCTCTATTTATCCAGATAGGGTGAACATTTTTTCCTAAGCCTGGTTTTTACCGGATCTAATAAATAGTCCAGTTCCTTGATTATTCCAGCTTAGTAAATTCATAGGAAAATCATATAAATTCCAGATGACTTGATTCTTTTTCTGTTATTTCTCAAATTTCCTCTAGTTTATTTTAGTATTTATTTAAAAAATTTCCAAACAAATTTTATGTACTGTTTTGGAATTGTGTGGTAATTGAAATATTTTGAAAATAGGAAATGGAGGGCAGATATAATTTTCAAAGTTTTGGAATACATCCAACATTTCTGCATGCTCAAGGCAAGCATTTTGAACGCATGATATGGTGACTGGATAATTATTTGTGGCATGTGCATTTCAATTATGAATATGTTGAATTCCTATAGAGTTTGCATATTGCTGGTCATACATGCATGATCCCCTTGATGGTATTTTATTTTCACTTAAACATTAAGTATAAGTGAGTACGGTTATTTTCATGTGCCATATGTGCCTGTGTTGGTCCAAGCTAATTTGCAGGAAGAATCAGTCATGATAAAAGTGACCGTGAGACTGAAATCTCGTGGTGACGAGAATAATCAGTGAGGGTATGTTGAGACATACCAGAGGTGGTGTCCCTGTTGGGTACTGCCAAGGAGTTGTATTGTGCTAACCACTGCAGGGAAACTTAAACCTCCTGAGTTGACCGTAGATCGAGTCTTGTTCCGGTAACCCCCATACTGGTTCATTCTACCACTTGTTCCTGCAGCAGGTAGGGTACTGTTCAGTGCACACACCGTACAGAGAGGCGACGATGAGGGTTTCCAGGTACCGGCTGCAATGCCAGTCATCGGGCCAGGGGGCATGGGTGTATCCGGCTGGGCCGAGAGGGGGGCACCCCTTGTAATCCGCGCGTGTTAATAGTGATCCCATGCTACTCGAGACCATGGTCTCCCCGCCTTAGAGTTTCTCTTGAACGATGCTTTGGGTGATTCCTGGCATCCGGAAAGTTAATCTGGTGTGTGCTGGTCAGGTGTGTTTTCAACCCAAAGGCCGTAACGGGAAATAGTCAGCGTCTCGGTGCTGGCTAAAGAAATCCTTTACTTGTGGATAAAGAGTACACCCTCTGCAGAGTTATATCTATTCGAATAGCCGTGTCCATGGTTAAGGACTACAGTCTGGGTTGGTCAAGTGTCGGTCTTAGTGTCAGTCTCCGGAGGAAATAATTAGTGACCATGGTTCCTTTTGCAGGATAATGATTGTCACGACTGGTGCTATTATGAATATTGTTGTTGATATGGATATTGTGGTGGACTAACCTTTTCCTCTTATGTCTAACCTTGAGTATCTCTTGGGATGGCTAGACTACCCGGGATACTCAAGTATATTTTCGTTTCTGAGTATCACTTGGGATGGCTAGTCCACCTGGATACTTGTACTATTATTTTCTTATAAGCCCGTTATGAGGCGTCGCCTAGACACTCGACTGTGGCATTTCTTTTCAAGACCTCTCGTGGCGTCGCTTGAGTTCTCGGGCGGTCTTGTCTCGACCGATTCTCTTTTAGACACCCGTTTGGCATTTCTTTTCAAGACCTCACGTGGCGTCGCTTGAGTTCTCGGGCGGTCCTGTCTCGCCCGATTCTCTTTTAGACACCCGTTTGGCATTTCTCTTGGAATTCTTCGGGCGGTCCAACACCCGACGTTCCATTTCATTTTTTTATTTACTAATAACATGACTTATTTTCTATATGAATATTTGTCATGCCATGCTTTAATACTGAGTCAGCACATGCATGTAATTTTAATTCATCATGAGCATACGCATCATGTATATATTTTGTTGTTGATGTTTGCGAGTACATTCAAACGTACTCAATGGCTTGTCCCTGGCTATTGTCTTGGCCAGATCATGACTCCAAGAGGAGAAATACGAAGACACCCCACAACCTAGGATTCGGAGATAGCAGCCATGCGAGATAGGAGTTATCCAGGTCAACTGTTCCCATGGGAATGGAGTCCCATCAACATTGGAGATCGACGAGTCGCTTCCGTCATCCACCACTAGAGATCCTTGTTATATTCATTAGACCTTTGTGGTCATATATCCAATTTCTTGTAATTGCTTGGAATTCTATATCAAGGAAATTTCCACCAGCAACAATAATCCTGGGGCTGGTGATGATATAAGGGTCGTTTGCTGGGAATTTATGTCCCGAAAATCCGGCCCCGACAAAAGGGAGGGTGAAACGAGCTATTGAGGCTGAGGAACCTCTATCAAAGATTCTGGAGGAAAATCCGACACTTACGGAAGAGGATTTCGAAAAGTTCAAGGACACTTGCACTACCGAGGCAGCCAAGGCTAAGGCTGCGAAATTCAAGAGCCTTCAGCAAAGGAACACGGGGAAGCATTGCCTTGGAAGCCTTGTCTACCTCGGTAAAAGGCCCATATGGGATAAGGAGGACCAGGAACATGAAGCCGTGGGTCTCCCAGACCCCTTCGCGAAGTTCACCAACCCCTCGGAGTGTGACTTTATTAGGTCCCACTACAAGTGGGACAAGGAAAAGAAGGTTTTTTACATGGACCAGATCATGAGGAAATTGATTACACTACTAGTAATTATTCTTTTACCACCTTACATTTAACTCCAAATCTAGTCGACTACACATTCCTAAATGGTTCACGTTCCTTCAGCAGGAGAAGCAACACCGGTTTGCAGCCAAAAGCCCTACTTCTCTGATGAGGCCCAAGTGGGACACCCTCTCAACTGGGCCTTGATCGAACTTAAGGGACTCCCTTTGGGCCAGCGGCCGCAATATGGTCGTGTGCACGGCGCCGGAGACGGTGCCACATGGAAGGTGTTTTACAATGAGGGCCCGGAGGCCAAGAAGTAGAAAAAGAAGTTTAGTCAGGCGGACATCGACGAAAAAGTGAAGCTTGCATTTGAGATAAAAGCAGCTAAGGACGTGAAAAAACAACCGAGGAGAAAAATGAGTTGCAACAGCAGGCAGTCAATGCCGTAGTAACTGCCTGCAGAAGTGATTTCGCTACTAACTTGGTCCCGCCTATCATCAACTGGACGAAGGAAAATCTAGACAAGTCGGTACATGATTTCCCGTTGCCCAGTTTCGTCGCGAGCAACTCCGTGAACAACAACACCACCGTACCATCACTTGCTCATGTAAGCGAGCCTCCTCTCTCACCCGCACCCGCTCATAGCAGCCCGTCCTCAGTCTCTACCACGCTAGGCGGGCCTTTGTTTTGGCTGAGCTCGACGCTCTCATGGTAATTACATGTCGCACGAACATATATATCTAGAATATTCCATTTCCGTTGCCTTTTGGATGTTTTACGCCACATACATGTGTTTGCAGGACGACGAAACCCCATGCACCGTACTCTACTTGATCAAAGGCCAGAAGGTGGACGTGGGAAAGGGGGGTGATAACGAAGCCCTTGGATCTCACGTTCCACAACCAGCCGATGCCCGCTGGGCACTTCAGGGTTACCTTGTCGAGTGTGACATCGGGGCACGAGGATTTGCCTCCTCCATTATGCCTAGGGGGAGAGGACGACGAGACCCCGCCACAAATTGGAAGCTGCAAGGGTTGGGCGCTGCTATGGCCGAAGAATCTTCTTCGTCTGGAGTCGGCCGAGAGCACACCAATAACCACACATCAACAAGAATGTATGGATACCACCACCCCACCTACGCAATTACCAGCTCCTGTAGTGCCGGGTGAGAGCGGCGGACGACATGATGAAGGGGGTGCAATAGTACTGGCTGATTTAATCGGTCCCATAGAACAGAGAATGGATGATGAGACAGAGGAGATGGAGGACCCAATGGGTTTCCTCAATACAAATGCGTATGAGTGTGACTTAGATATGATGATTCAACCATATGACGAATCGGGCTATCAGCATGCTAATGAGGATATGGATGATCTGCCCAGACAGGAACGTCGTAGCAGGGATTGCAAGAAGCCTCTTTTCATGAAATCCTCACAGGACATGCCTGAAGATGCCATCTCAACACAGGCTCAACTAGCCGGGGGTCGTACAGTGCTTAGCCCGGCAACACTGGGGCAGGGGTTAAGGAAGGGTCTGGAAGGTGTGCCCAAGAAAAAGGAGAGGAAGAGACCGGGGAAGATAGCTGCCTCCAAACAACCTAGAGCACATAGCACCCAGATGGTGGATTCTGAAGAGCGTGTACCCGTGAAAGGTGCGGCCATGTTCCATCTCATGGGCGAGCCGATGCTACCGCCTAAACCGCTGGAGGCACTATCAGGGGATCTCAGGAGACTGCACGACCATGTGCTGTCGACTGAGAAAAGCCTACTGGGCTCGAAGGATCCAGGATATCTAACATACGCGGCTCGTGTGCCTGAGGGGAAGTGCTACGTCAACACATGGACCGCGGAGGTGTTCTTCCTGCGGTTTGACCTTATCTTGAGATGTTTCTGACAAGGCGGCTCGATTTTACAATCGTTCGCCTTTTTGCGCTACATATGAGCTGCGTCATCAAGAGAGAAGAAGTCCTGCAAATCTGTGTGGTGGATCCGTACTACATGCACGAGTCTTTCTTGAGTCTCGGCGACTTTGAGCGTGAAACTTCTAGGGACTACCTCCAAAACTTCATGGTACATAATAAGGACTAGGAAATTGTCCTCCTGCCTTATCATCCAAAGTAAGTCTGTTCCGGACAACCCTTTCAGACATTTCAATCATTCCTTCTCGCTCATATGGAGAATAATTTGTCGTGTCCTTTCCCCGCAGCAACGGGCGTGCCGTCCTTATCGTTCTTTACCCGCGAGTCACCCACGCCGTGTATTTCGACCCTACCAGAGGCTACGATAAGAAGGACTACACCCACATAATGAATATTCTAGATGATGCTCCCCAAGGCTTCAGCATTAGGGGTGGCCACTTGTAGATCAGGAAACAAAGGAACAAGAAGTTGGGTTTCTCACATAAAACTAACTTCTGCTGCATCCATGTCCGAAAACCAAGCAAGAAAGATTGATTATACCTCCTCCATCTCATGATTGAGTTCAACACGGATCACCAAAAGCTTCGTATGACAACCAGAAACGATGATCATATCCGCAAGTGGGTAGAATCTCATGGAGAAGCGAATTATAAACTTAGAGATGACTTCTTTCGCATCCAAAGGGACACTACGACGATCATCATGAAAGAAGTCGTCGATGAGAAGGGGATGTTCCACCATGGCCCTATATCACGAGCTGACGTCCGAACTCGCATAGGCATGTCCTGCCGTTCAAGAAGCTAGGGTCCATCCTTGATGATATGGAAGGATGGAACTTCTAGTGATTTACGATGCCGATGATGATGATATGTGTCGGTTGAACTTGTATACTTTTTGTATCGATTAAACTTTGTGATGTCCATGATCCCTGCCTAACTTGCGTAATGCTACTTTGTTAGTTTGGGTACGATGACATGCGTACCTGTAGTTAATTAGTTTGCATACTATATGTTGCATCTAGTTGCTAACTCTTTCTTTTTCGTGTTGCTCTAGTATATTTTGTTGCATATGATTCTACATTATCTTGATGAAGATGCATCTCTAACAGGTACCTAGATTCTTAATGGCGAAGGAGTGCTATGTCGTGTACGAAGGGAAGGTTCTGGGAGTGTACGGCGAGTGGTATGAGTGTTAGGCGCAAGTGGAGGGGGTCTCGGGCGCTAGCCATAAAGGCTTCAAAAGCAGACAAGAAGCACAAGCTAGTTACTTGAGATACACGCTAGCACGAGAGATGCCTCATAACCGCCGCCTCATGTACTGCATAGTTCCGCTATCACTCATAGTGATAGAACTTCTCGCATATATCATCATTTAGATGGATGACGTTGTAGTTGCAAGTATTCGGGACTTGCATGTATCGCTGTTTTCGAGATGATGACGAGAGACCACTTTGTATTGGATGATGATTATGATGAGACTATTTGTATGCATATGCTATAATTACATTTGTGGTCTCGCAGCCATTTGTATGTGTATGATGATGACATTTGTATGTGCTAAAGATTCTTGTATAAAGCCTGTTCAAATACAAAACAAATATGCAGAAAAAAAACAAAAACTAATAAAATTAGAAGTAGCGAGTGGAGAAAAGTTAGCAGCAGCGCACCACTAGAGTAGCGCGGCCTAGTAAAGTGCGCTAGAGCTATTAGTAGTTGCGTGCATTCAGACCACACGCTGCTATAGCAGTAGCGCGGGAAGACACACGCTGCTGCTACAGGTTAGCTGTAGCACCGTATCAGTAGCGCGTGCTATACCTAAAACCCGCGCTACTGCTAGGCTTTTCCCTAGTAGTGTGGTGAGGCTTTGCACAAAGTTTTGACAATCAATCGGCTCTGGCTGTCGATGATTTGCTAACAGTTCTTTGGGCCTCATCATAGTCAAGAATAGTGAACCGTCGCATACACAAGAGGGTGCTGAAGATGGAGGATCTTCTAGGGGTCACACATATTTGACAAAGTGTAGTGTGGGCCTATATATTTTTAATTAAGTCTCTTCTTTCACACACTCCAAAACTTAATCTAGCATCAAGAATCATCGCCTATGTTGTGGACATAGGTTCCATTGTTATTGTTAAAACTGGTTAACCGCATAACTAAAATCTTCTAAAACCGATTAGAGGACGTCTAACTTGGTTTTTCAGAGTATGCATATGATGCGGTATAGCCTTCGTCATGATAATGAGTTTATGTATGCGATGCGAAAGGATCAATATAGTTGACTAGGGGGGGGGGTGTTGGGAGTCGTTGCATGAAAACAATGTTTTTCTATGCAGACGCAATGATCTATCCATGGAAATGCATAGCAACGATGGGGAAAGTGTGTCTACACACCCTCGTAGACCATAAGCGGAAGCGTTTCACAACACGGTTGATGTAGTCGAACTTCTTCGCGCTTCAACCGATCAAGTACCAAACGCACAACACCTCCACGTTTTGCACACGTTCAGCTCGGTGACGTCCCTCACCTTCTTGATCCAACAAGACATCGAGGTAGTAGATGATTTCCATCAGCACGACGGTGTGGTGACGATGATGGTGAAGTGATCCTCGTAGGGCTTCACCTAAGCACTACGAAAATATGACCTAGGTTGTAAACGGTGGAGGGGGCGCTGCACACGGCTAGACAATTGTCTTGAGTGTGCTAGGTGCCCCCTCCTCATATATATAGGTGGGAGGAAGAGGGGAGAGGCCAAGGGGTGCCCCAAGTAGGTTCGAATGCTACTTGTACTCCTGCCCTTGGCCGCGTCCCCTGCCACGTTTGTTGGAGGGGGAAGGAAAGAGGGGGGAGAGAGAAGGAAGTGGCATTGGTGCGCATCGGTCCTAAACAAACGGTTTTAACCCCTTTCCGTGACGGCATTTGGAACCGTCACCAAGTGAGTGTGTGCGATAGGGTGTCCTTCGCACACGACACAGAAATCGTCGGGGATAGGCCCTCTTGGGACCTAGGCTGGGGCCGTGTGCGATCGGGCGATGCATCGAAACCCAATCATTTCCATAGGTATGTACATCCCACATAGTAATCCGAGAAAATCATTTCCATAGGTATGTACATCCCACACAGTGAATCCCAGAAAAACATCTCCGTTCGTATGTATATCACACACAGTCAATCCAAGGAATACGTTTCTGTTCTTATGTACATCCCACACAGTCAACGCAGGGAACACGTTCCCGTTCGGACGTACATCCCACACTGTTTTATGTGTAGGCTCGTGTGTGAAAGGTGTAACTATCACACACGGTTTGCCATGGTTAACTGTTTGCTTTTATCAACTATATCACACACGATTTGATGAAGAAAACTATGTGGCATTGGGCTTCCATCGCAAGCGCTTTTTCTGCTAGAACCGTTTGCAAAGGTCCATGACACATTTAGCAGGTTTATTAGTTTACAATTAATAATTCTAGTATTATGCAAATTCACATTTCATATCGAACATCTGTTTTCCAATTTCAGACCAGGCACATAGATATATTATAACATCACAGTACGGTAGCTACATGGAAACATCACAGTACAACATATAGCTAGTTCAACTTCATAAGAACAATATATTCATTTCCCTAATCGAGATCATCCAGGCTCGTCTTATCCACCTCTGCTTTCAGTTCAGTAAGAACCCGTTTTGCATGGGCCAACTGGGAAAGTGCCTCCTCCTTCGCCAACACCATCTTAGCAAAGTCTGATTTAAAAAAATCTGAGCTCATTCTCCACCTTCAACTTTTTATCCCGCATCTTGAAATATGCTTCAGTGTTGACAACACTTTCTCTAAGCCTACGTGTGTTCTCTTCCTCATACATGCTCCAGAGCTTCGCTAGGCACATCTTCAAAGACTGTGCCCACTCTTGATCAACCCACTCCAAGTAAGAACACTTTTGTTCATCCTATAATTCTATAATATTTAAAACTAGACCAGTAACAATTGTAGGGGAAATGGGTTTATAGCAACATAGAAAATCACCAATGCTTATTTCGAAAAACTGAAGAAACATGTTAATTATGACATATCTTCTCAAAAAGATCAATGTGCAAATGAAATAATTGGTACTGAGACAACAACCAAATTCGGAACATCGGTTATAATTAACTACAACGACACTACAAGTTCTTACTCATGTACAATAAATAACAAATTGAACAATTTATGAGGAAGGTAAATATAACTGCAACAGCATAGCGACAGTGTTTGGATGACAACAAATTGATACTAACAGGTGTGTACATGCACAAATTTAGTAACATAGAACTAATAGCACTAAGGCCGTCCACTATGTATGCCAAAACTGGGGTAAAGACAACTGTTGCTACATCTCGCACCAGGGCCGTGCACTGGCGAGCCGATGCAGCGGGAAAAAAATCAGGGACCCAGACTCCAGAGCACGTAGTTGCTCCGATGCCCAGTTCCTTCGTGCCATAAAGATTTAGTATTTTACTGCTTGGCTGCTTGGATGTGTGGACCAAAGTTGGCTTCACAAACTGCTGAAGTGGTGCCAAATAATTTTCTAATGGCACCGCTGATCAGATGACAACAATTCAAGATACTAGGTACAAATTGTGACAATGTCTTAGGATACGTTTGGTTGAAGGTGTGGTATGAAAGGGTTGGGACCGTGACAGTGTCTGAATCACATCTAACAAATGATTTGTAACAATGAAAGAGGGTCTAACCTTCTCTGCACATGCCAGAAACTTCCTCCCACTGTCCACAGAATCAAACGCAACTAGCTTCATGCATGGAGATTGATGGTCACAACAAGTAGATAGATCTTCTGCCACCTCGCTCCATTCGTTGCCACTGATGGTCTTAGGGAGCTACAAGAGGAAGAAATGACTCAAATCGACCGCCGGGTAAAAATCCTTCATTCCAAGTCATAGCCCGAGAGAGAGAAGAGAGGCATACCCCGATGGTGAAGGAGTAGTCGCCCGAGGAGGAACCACTGGAGAGGTTTTTCAAGAATACCATGGCGACCCTGGCGGTAGGATGCAAGACAGCGAGAGCGAGGAAGCGACTATAGCTTAGCAAGGAAGAAAGGAAGGAGGAAACAGGGGAAATGTGACTTGTGGTCCGGGAGAAAAGGGGGTGGGGAAGGGGGGAAGGGGGGCGGAGGTAGATATTTTAGCGGTAGGCCAAAATTTTGGAAATGTGGAGGGAAACTTTGCGCGTGGTGCCGCCGGACCATTCAGTTTGAACGATTGTGTGCATCGCAATCGATTCTTCTACTTTACGCGCATGGGATGAGTTTGATAATTCAAAATTTGGTGGAAATTTCCCTGGGTACGTCATTGTATAATTTAACATCGCTTGCTAATTTGGGCACACAAAAGAGCGTATAGAAGACATACCACACTTATGAATCGAGCAATTTTAGTAATTAAACAGAGCCAGTTGACCTAAACATTGCTCTAACAAAAGACCAGCATTAAAAACAAAGCCTAAGTATGCATAATTTTAACAAATCCGCCGCGGCGCCGGCCTATGCCTCGCCGGTGTGAGATGAGACGTCGATGACTTGTCCTGGCGACATGCCGTCATTGGTGGACTCCTTGTCCCCCCTGCTGAAGTCGACCGTGTCCTCATTCTCGTCCTCATCCTTGGTGCCGCCCTCAAGGTTTTAGTACTCGTAGTAGTGGCTGCGCCAGAGCTCGCGTTGGTACTCCACCGCCGATTCCTCGATGGACAGACTCTTCTCTACCTCGAGCTCTGCCACGTGCAACTCCTCCTCCCAGCGCTCCTTGATCTCCGCCACCTCCTGCATCTCCAGCTCCCGCTTGGCGACCTCATGAGGAAGCAGGTGCTCCATGGCCACCACCGCCTTTTCAAACATGGGTTGCATGTTGGAGTCCGAGGCGGCCTGGAATATCTTGGCATGTGCATCCTTGATCTTGGCGTGTGCATCCTTGATCTTGGCGTGGATGGCCTCAACCCGGGACAGGGCGACAGCAGCGGCAAAGACGGTAGCTCGAGCGCTCTCGACGTTTGCAGCTGCCATCACAGCAGCAGTTGCAGCCGTCTCGGCTGCTGCAGCTGCCCTGTCGGCTGCTGCAGCTGCCCTGTCGGCTGCCGCAGACACCCTCTTGGTGGAAGCGGCCGTGCTCAATGCGGATGCGGCGGCACTCTCGGCGTAGGCGGCCGTGCTCTTGGCGCAGGCGGCGTCGCTCGGGGGGGGGGGGGACGCGGCCATCGTATGGGCCTTCACGAAGCATTTCCATGGTGTCATCTTTGCAAGAAGGGGGTGCGGGAATGGGGGTCGGGATTCATGGATTCGAGGGTTGCTGGCACTGGAGCAGACGAGCAGGCGAAGCTTAAGGAGGGAGACTTAAATAGACCCAGATATTTTCATCGCAAACGGTTCCTAGAAAACAACTATGTGTGATGTTGTAGATATTTTTTATTAGCTGTGAAAGACGAATTTGGAGTACAGTGGCAACAGATGGAGTTTTAAATGTACGAGAAATTTTGTAGTACTAATACAACTGTCTGCTACGTCTTGAGCTTGCGTTGGTTTTCCTTGAAGAGGAAAGGGTGATGTAGCACAGCAGCATAAGTATTTCCCTCAGTTTTTGAGAACCAAGGTATCAATCCAGTAGGAGGCTCCTCACAAGTCCCACGAACCTACACAAACAAACAAAGAACTCGCAACCAACGTGATAAAGGGGTTGTCAATCCCTTCACGGCCACTTGCGAAAGTGAGATCTGATAGAGATAATATGATAAGATAAATATAATTTTTGGTATTTTATAATATAGATGCAGAAAATAAAGATGCAAATAAAAGTAGATTGGAAACTTATATGATAGAAGATAGACCCCGGGGCCATAGGTTTCACTAGAGGCTTCTCTCAAGATAGCATAAGTATTACGGTGGGTGAACAAATTACTGTCGAGCAATTGATAGAAAAGCGAATAAATATGAGATTATCTAGGCATGATCATGTATATAGGCATCACGTCTGTGACAAGTAGACCGACTCCTGCCTGCATCTACTACTATTACTCCACACATCAACCGCTATCCAGCATGCATCTAGAGTATTAAGTTCATAAGAATAGAGTAACGCATTAAGATGACATGATGTAGAGGGGTAAACTCAAGCAATATGATATAAACCCCATCTTTTTATCCTCGATGGCAACAATACAATACGTGCCATGCAACCCTTTTTGTCACTTGGTAAGGACACAACAAGATTGAACCCAAAGCTAAGCACTGCTCCCATGGCAAGAAAGATCAATCTAGTAGGCCAAACCAAATCAATAATTCGAAGAGACTTGCAAAGATAACTCAATCATACATAAAATAATTCAGAGAAGATTCAAATATTATTCATAGATAAATTTGATCATAAACCCACAATTCATCGGATCTGGACAAACACACTGCAAAAAGAGATTACATCGAATAGATCTCCACAACAGAGGGGGAGAACAATGTATTGAGATCCAAAAAGAGAGAAGAAGCCATCTAGCTAATAACTATGGACCCGAAGGCCTGTGGTAAACTACTCACAACTCATTGGAGGGGCTATGCTGTTGATGTAGAAGCCCTCCGTGGTGGATTCCCCCTCCAGCAGAACGCCGACGACGGCTCCAAGATGAGATCTCGCGGATACAGAAGGTTACGGTGGTGGAAATATTTCTTCGGTGGTTCCCTGGATGTTTTTGGGGTATGTAGGCTTATATAGGAGGAAGAAGTACGTCGGTGGACACCCAAGGGGCCCACGAGACAGGGGGCGCGCCCTGTAGGGGTGGGCGCGCCCCCACCCTCGTGGCTGCCTCGTCTGCTTCTTGACTTGCACTCCAAGTCCTCTGGATCACGTTCATTCCAAAAATCACGCTCACGAAGGTTTCATTCCGTTTGGACTCCGTTTGATATTCCTTTTCTTCGAAATACTTAAATAGGCAAAAAAAACCAGCAATACGGGCTGGGCCTCCGGTTAGTAGTGTTAGGACCCCGGTCAAAGGCACACCGATCTAGCATGTAACACCTCATATCACTTTGCGGCCTCACGCACGGTATTCCCACGGGTGTCGCCTTACCAGGCCCGGGACCGTTTGCGCCTTTTGGCACACGTATATGATAGTGTCGCTAGCATCCATATGACAAGGAGCCCGGGCTGACATGGCTAGTCGTGAACCCAAAGCGGCACTAACTTACAGGGACAAACATACATGACCCAGCAACGAACGTGTCGGTCATCAGCGAGTGAATCCGGGCTGTAGCAACTGGGCTAGCAGGACTCCGTAAACCGGCTATAGCAGGCTAACAGACTCGAGTAGACACGCGTGACATTTCCCGAAGGGATGACACACAGAACGAAGAAGGACACATGCCAGCTAGCCTAAGTGTTTCGGAGCAGTAGCAAGCTACCAAGGCTCAGTGGAAGCACTAGGAGACATTTCCCGGTAAGAGAGGCTACCAAGGATAAACAACTAGATAGTCAGATCCCACACATACCAAGCATTTCAATAACATACACACAATATGCTCGATATGTGCAAATACAACATGGCATCACAACATGACTCTACAACTCAAGTATGTATTCATTAGGCTCCGAGGAGCCAGATATTACAACCATGGTCTCATGACCCAACATTCAGAGCATACAAGTCAAAGAACAAACGGAAGCTTAACATGTCTGAGTACAGACATCTAAAAATGAAAAAGGCTGAGAATCCTGACTATCTACCAGATCCTGCCGAGGGCACAAGATCGTAGCTGAGGTAACACGCTAAATGTAGTCCACTCGGAACTACTAGCGAGACTGAAGTCTCTTTGCAAAAACATAAATTAAGCAACATGAGTACAAATGTACCCAGCAAGACTTACATCAGATCTAACTACATATGCATCATTATCAACAAAGGGGTGGTGGGGTTTAACTGTAGCAAGCCAGCTTTGACTCGGTGGCTATCCTGAACTACGACTGCAAGTAACTCTTTTGAGGTGGCGCACACTGATACCTCTCCAACGTATCTACTTTTCCAAACACTTTTGCCCTTGTTTTGGACTCTAACTTGCATGATTTGAATGAAACTAAACGGACTGACGCTGTTTTCAGCAGAATTACCATGATGTTGTTTCATGTGTAGAAAATAAAAGTTCTTGGAATGACCTGGAAATCCTCAGAGACAAGTTTCAGAAAATATAAAAAATCCTTGCAAAAGATGAAGACCAGGGGGCCCACACCCTGTCCACGAGGGTGGGGGGCGCTCCCCCCTATAGGGCGTGCCCCCTATCTCGTGGGCCCCCTGAGGCTCTGCCGACCTCAACTCCAACTCCATATATTCCGTTTCGCGGAGAAAAAACCCAGAGAGAAAGTTTCATCACGTTTTATGATACGGAGCCGCCGCCAAGCCCTAATCTCTCTCGGGAGGGCTGATCTGGATTCCGTTCGGGGCTCCGGAGAGGGGGATTCATCGCCGTCGTCATCATCAACCATCCTCCATCACCAATTTCATGATGCTCACCGCCGTGCGTGAGTAATTCCATCGTAGGCTTGCTGGACGGTGATGGGTTGGATGAGATTTATCATGTAATCAAGTTAGTTTTGTTAGGGTTTGATCCCTAGTATCCACTATGTTCTGAGATTGATGTTTCTATGACTTTGCTATGCTTAATGCTTGTCACTAGGGCCCGAGTGCCAAGATTTCAGATCTGAACCTATTATGTTTTCATGAATATATGTGTGTTCTTGATCCTATCTTGCAAGTCCATAGTCACCTATTATGTGTTATGATCCGACAACCCCAAAGTGACAATAATTGGGATACTTCTCGGTGATGACCGTAGTTTGAGGAGTTCATGTATTCACTATGTGCTAATGCTTTGTTCCGGTTCTCTTTTTAAAGGAGGCCTTAATATCCCTTAGTTTCCACTAGGACCCCGCTGCCATGGGAGGGTAGGACAAAAGATGTCATGCAAGTTCTTTTCCATAAGCACGTATGACTATTTACAGAATAGATGCCTACATTACATTGATGAACTGGAGCTAGTTCTGTGTCACCCTATGTTATAGCTATTACATGAGGAATCACATCCGGCATAATTATCCATCACTGATCCATTGCCTACGAGATTTTCATATATTGTTCTTCGCTTATTTACTTTTCCGTTGCTGCTGTTACAACTACTACAAAAAACCCAAAAACTACTATCTTTACTTTTGCCACCGTTACCTTTATTATCATATTACTTTGATACTAAATACCTTGCTGCAGATACTAAGTTATCCAGGTGTGGTTGAATTGACAACTCAACTGCTAATATTCAAGAATATTCTTTGGCTCCCCTTGTGTCGAATCAATAAATTTGGGTTGAATACTCTACCCTCAAAAGCTATTGCGATCCCCTATACTTGTGGGTCATCAAGACTAATTTCTGGCACCGTTGCCGGGGATCATAGCTCTATTCTCTGAGTCAGTTGGGATTTATATCTGTTGATCACTATGAAGAATTTGAAAGACTCTAAAACCAAGATCTATCCCTCAACTACAAGGGGAGGTAAGGAATTGCCATCTAGCTCTGCATTAGATTCTCCTTCTGTTATGAGTAAGCTTGCGACACCTAAACTTGCTACTGCTATGAATTCTGATATGTCGCATGTTATTGATGATGCCACTTCTGCTATGCATGATGAAACTGCTTCTGTGCGTGATACTACTTTGCCATTAGGTGAATTTCTTGATGAACAACTTGCTAGAGTTAGGGGGAATGAAATTACTGAAGATGCTATTATTGATGATAGTGATGATGAAAGTTCTCCCAATGATTATGTATTGCCGGTTGTTCGTGAGGGTTATGTTATGAATAAAGAAGCTGTTGAAGCTATTTTTGCTTGCAAAGATAGATATGATCTTAAGAAATTATTAACTAAATGGAAGCAGCAATCTCTTAATGCTAGAATGAAACCTGACCCTGCTTTTTCTACTTCACCAATCTGTGTTACTGATAAGGATTATGAATTCTCTGTTGATCCTGAAATTATTACTTTGGTAGAATCCGATCCTTTTTATGGCCTTGAATCTAAAACTGTTGTGGCATATCTTACCAAGTTGAATGATATAGCTACCCTGTTTACTCATGATGATAAATCTCGCTACTTTTATATCCTTAAGATATTTCCGTTCTCATTAAAGGGTGATGCTAAGACTTGGTATAATTCTCTTGCTCCTGGTTGTGTGCGTAGTCCCCAGGATATGATTTATTACTTCTCCGCTAAATATTTCCCTGCTCATAAGAAACAACCTGCCTTGCGGGAAATATATAACTTTGTGCAAATCAAAGAAGAGAGTCTCCCACAAGCTTGGAGGAGGCTTCTCCGATTACTTAATGCTTTGCCTGATCATCCACTTAAGAAAAATGAAATACTTGATATCTTCTATAATGGACTAACCGATGCTTCCAAGGACTACTTGGATTGTTGTGCTGGTTGTGTTTTCAGGGAAAGAACAGTCGATGAAGCTGAGTTACTATTGAACAATATGTTGACTAATGAGAATAATAGGACTCTTTATGAGCCAATTCCTGAAGCAATTCCTGAACCAATTGAGCCAACTCCTGAGCCTATTCCTAAACCCGCTCCAAAGAAGAGAGGTGTTCTATTCCTCAGTCCTGAAGATATGCAAGAGGCAAAGAAATCAATGAAAGAAAAAGGTATTAAAGCTGAAGATGTTAAGAATTTACCTCCTATTGAAGAAATACATGGTCTTAATATACCGCATGTTGAAGAAACGCATTGTCTTGATAACCCGACACATGTAGTAAAGGTAAATTCTCTCTATAGATATGATAAATATGAAATCACATCTACTAAATTTCATAGCCCTTGCTTAGATGAATTTGATGATTTCATGAATAGACAAGCAAATTTCAATGATTTTGTTGGTAGAAAATTGAAGAATAATGCTTATACGATAGGGCGCTTTAATGATTATGTAGCTAGAATTAAAGGTGAACTTAAACTCACTAGTAAACATGCTTCCATGGTTGCTACTCAAGCTGAACAAGTACTTAAGGCTCAGAATGAATTGCTTGCTGAATTAAATAACAAAAATAACTTTGCTGTTAGAGTGGCTACTAGAACTGGTAGAATGACTCAGGAACCTTTGTATCCTGAAGGCCACCCTAAAAGAATTGAACACGATTCTCAGAATAATAATCTAGATGCTCCTAGTTCTTCTAAGAAGAAGAAAAAGAAGAATGATAGGACTTTGCAAACTTCTAGTGAACCTAATATAGAAATACCCGTAATAATACTTCTATCTCTAATACTGAAACACAATCCGGAGATGAACATTAACCTGACGATAATGCTAATAATGATGTTCATGTAGATGCTCAACCGAGTAATAACAATGAAATAGAAATTGAACCTGCTATTGGTCTTGATAACCCACAATCAAGAAACCAACGTTATGATAAGAGAGATTTTGTTGCTAGGAAGCATGGTAGAGAAAGAGAACCATGGGTTCAGAAACACATGCCCTTTCCTCCTAAACCATCCAAGACAAAGGATGGTGAGGACTTTGAGCGTTTTGCTGAAATGATTAGACCTATTTTCTTACGTATGCGCTTAACTGATATGCTTAAAGTAAATCCTTATGCTAAGTATATGAAGGATATCATTACAAACAAAAGAAAGATACCGGAAGCTGAAATTTCCACCATGCTTGCTAATTACACCTTCAAGGGTGGAATACCAAAGAAACTTGGAGATCCAGGGGTACCAACTATACCATGCTCCATTAAATGAAACTATGTTAGAACTGCTTTATGTGATCTTGGAGCCGGTGTTAGTGTTATGCCCCTCTCTTTATATCGTAGACTTGAATTGAATAAGTTGACACCTACTGAAATATCTTTGCAAATGGCTGATAAATCAACTGCTATACCTGTCGGTATTTGTGAGGATGTGCCTGTTGTGGTTGCAAATGTCACTATCTTAACGGACTTTGTTATTCTTGATATTCCCGAGGACGATAGTATGTCTATTATCCTTGGTAGACCCTTTTTGAATTCTGCAGGGGCTGTTATTGATTGCAACAAAGGCAATGTCACTTTTCATGTTAATGGTAATGAGCATACGGTACACTTTCCGACGAAACAATCTCAAGTTCATAGCATCAATTCTATTGGAAAAGTTCCAACTATCATTATTGGAGGTTTTGAATTTCCTCTCCCTACTTTCAAGAAAAAGTATGATATTCTTATTGTTGGGGATTTTCATATCCCCGTTGAGGTAACTTAGTGTTATTCGAAATTTCTCCAGTTCCGTGTTATTCGGAATGAGTTTGTTAACAAGACTTGATCAACCTTGTTAGTGGATTCATTTTGATGATCATGAGATGGATGAAACTAGAAGGCACAACCTTCTCTACCCTCTTTTTACTTTCTTTTATTTAAAATAAGTAAAGAAAAAATAGTATTATCCGCCTGTTTTCTGAATTTTCCGTGCAATAAAAAAATATCCCGAAAATAAAAGTGCTCCAAATGCCCTGCAAATTTAGTATGATTTTTATGGAATATTTGAGGATTTTAGGCACTGAAATCACTGCAGGAGGGGCAAGCACCAGGCCACGAGAGTGGAGGGTGCACCCCCTGTCTCGTGGGCCCCTGGTGGCCCCCCTCCACTTATGCCAGTACCCACACACTTCATCTTCTACCCAAAAAAATCCCCATCCAGCTCAAGCACGAGTTCTAGCTCATTTTGCTGTGATTTTCGTTCTCCTTGCTCAAAGCTCCATTCACAAAACTGCTTTGGGAGATTGTTGCTTGGTATGTGACTCCTCCGTTGGTCCAATTAGTTTTTGTTCTAGTGCTTTATTCATTGCAAATCCTTGCTGCCTTGGTGACCCTGTTCTTGAGCTTGCATGTTAAATTTATGAGGTTCCAAGTAGTTCTGATGCATGATATAGGCTCTAGGCACTTGTAGGAGTAGTTGCTACCAATCTTGTTTAATTTTATTCACTTTTATTTTGAAGTTACTAAAATTTCAGAATTATTTCAGAAAAAGAAATATGCTTAGGAGAATGTACAAAGGTGGTTCCTCGGTGAAGAAAGGGCCCATGATTGCTATACGTGAGCAAGATGTTGAATTGCCGAGGAACGCGGATGTACGAGCTTGTGAGTGGCCATCCGATGATTTTATGGTCAAAGCGGGCTTTAAGGAGGAATTTGACGCATATGTGCGTAATGCCAAGTTGGAGGACTTCTTACAAGATAAGTGTCCTCAGTACTATCAATTGACCGATTCCTTTGTGCGGAGGTTTAAATATAACTATACGCGTAATTCTCCTAGTGTCATATTTGATATTTATGATACATCTTATACCATGGATTTAGAGGATTTCACAACTGCTTGCAAACTCCCGTAGTGGGGTAATATTAATGATCTTCACAAATCTGAATTTAGAGATTTCCTTGCTAGTATTATTGTGGGAGAATCTAGGGACATAGCACAAGCTACCATAGGGAGCATTCATTTTCCTGCTATACATTATTTTGCTCTCTTCATTGGTAGATGTATTAATGGTAAGGATGAAGCATGTCACATGTGTGTCCCTGATCTGAGTATCCTCAAGAGTGTGTGTTAGGTTTTAAAGGTTATAACTTGTGGGCAATAGTTGCACGTAGGTTGCAGAATAATAGTAGAAAGGGAAATTTATTTGGAGGAATTTATGCAACCCGTGTGGCTAATTATCTTGGTATAGCCCCACGAGAGGGAGATATGATAATACCTCCTATTTATTTGGATTATGAAGCTATGATTAGTCATCAATTTCTTGGGAGGAATGAACAATTCCTCCAATATCGACTAACCTATGACAGACGCAACATCGTCCATGTTACTCTTCCTGCTCCCTACCTTTTTGATTATCAGGCAAAAGGAAGATATGTTGTCACCAGGGAGGAAGCAGCTGAACACGAGAGGAGAGCGGAGGCAGCTCGCCAACACACTGCAGCTCAGGAGGCGGTTGCCGCTGCATCTCAGTACGACCCCGGTTTCACTTATGGATATTAGCCAGGTGGTCCCTGGTATTAGACCAACTTAGGCCAAAAGCCTAATCTTGGGGGAGTATGTATTTCTCACCGACTTTACATTCATGTTCACACACTAGTTGTCGGTGCTCATACTCTTTCATTGTATTATCCATGTTAGTTTAAAATTCCTTTTTCTAGTTTTCTTCTTGTGTGTTTGATAAACCTTGAGAAAAACCAAAAAAATTAGTTAGTTTAATTTCCATGCTTGTAGTAGAAATTAAAATGAAAAACCCAAAAGATTTCTCATTCTTCTTTTACTTGTTGGGAGCTTTCCCGTATAAATAGTTTTATTTTCTTTTCTTTCCTTTGGGGGTCGAGAAGACCATATTGAAAATGTTTAGTGGCTCTCGTATGCATGATTGTTTATTTAATTTAGAGCCCATATTATTTGTCTTCTCTCTTGAGTTGAATGCTTGCAGATTCCAGCTTAGTCCAATGCACGTACACTCTTATTATTATACACATCGTTCGGTCGTGCAAGTGAAAGGCAATAATGACGATATATGATGGACTTATTGAGATGAGAAAAGCTGGTATGAACTCGACTTCTCTTGTTTTTGTAAATATGATGAGTTCATTGTTCCTGATTCAGCTTATTATGAAGTAAACATATTTGCAATAAATTTTAGAGATTATAGTTGCTTCTGCCATGCTTGATTAGCTTTGAGTTATAATGGTTTACCTTGCGTGCCAACATACTATTAGAATGAGTATGATGTGGTATGATGGGATGGTATCCTCCTTTGAATGAATTGAGTGACTCGACTTGGCACATGTTCACGCATGTAGTTGAAACAAGATCAACATAGCCTTCACAATATTTATGTTCATGGTGGATTATATCCAACTCATGCTTGTATTCGGTGTGAACTAGTTTTAATGCATGTTTATGACTGTTGTCGCTCTCTCAGTTGGTCGCTTCCCAGTCTTTTGCTAGCCTTCACCTGTACTAAGCCGGAATACTGCTTGTGCATCCAAACTCCTTAAACCCCAAAGTTGTTCCATATGAGTCCACCATACCTTCCTATATGCGGTATTTACCTGCCATTCCAAGTAATTTTGTATGTGCAAAACTCTAAACCTTCAAATGAAATTCTGTTTTGTATGCTCTAGCAGCTCATGTTACAACTAGGGCTGCCTATATCTTCCATGCTAGGTGGGTTATTCTCAGAGGAGTGGACTCCGCTCCTCATTCACGAGAAAGGGCCAGTAACCGGGATGCCCAGTCCCATGATCCATAAAGATCAAAGCAAATCAAAATAATTAAACAAAACTCCCCCAGGATTGTTGTTAGTTGGAGGCACTCGTTGTTTCGAGCAAGCCATGGATTGATGCTTGTTGGTGGTTGGGGGAGTATAAACTTTTACCATTCTGCGTGGGAACTGCCTATAATGCATGTAGTATGGAAGATACAACCATCTCATAGTTGTTGCGTTGACAGTGAAAGTATGCCGCTCAAAATGTTATTCAATCTCTGTTTTAAAATCGAGCTCTGGCACCTCTACAAATCTCTGCTTCCCTCTGCGAAGGGCCTATCTATTTACTTTTATGTTGAGTCATCACCTTCTTATTAAAAAGCACCGCTGTAGAGCACACTGTCATTTGCATTCATTATTATAGGTTTATATTGGGTATGACTTGACTGGATCTCTTTTACCATGAATTACAATGTTTAGTCAGTCCTTGATCTTTAAAGGTGCTCTCCATTTATGTTTTGCGGTCTCAGAAAGGGCTAGCGAGATACCATTTTGTTATATCTTGTTATGATTGTTTTGAGAAAGTGTTGTCATCCGAGTTTTATTATTATGGCTCGCTAGCTGATTATGTTATTGATATGAGACCTAAGTGCTATCGTGAGTATGGTTAGTTCATAATATTTGCTGAAACCTGAATGCTGACTTTGCATGTTTACAACAACAAGAGCAAACATAGTTTGTAAAAGTTTTTCTTTATCACTTTCAGTTTATCAACTGAATTGCTTGAGGACAAGCAAAGGTTTAAGCTTGGGGGAGTTGATACGTCTCCAACGTATCTACTTTTCCAAACACTTTTGCCCTTGTTTTGGACTCTAACTTGCATGATTTGAATGAAACTAACCGGACTGACGCTATTTTCAGCAGAATTACCATGATGTTATTTCATGTGTAGAAAACAAAAGTTCTCGGAATGACCTGGAAATCCTCGGAGACAAGTTTCAGAAAATATAAAAAATCCTCACAAAAGATGAAGACCAGGGGGCCCACACCCTATCCACGAGGGTGGGGGGCGCCCCCCCTATAGGGCGCACCCCACTATCTCGTGGCCCCCCTGAGGCTTCGCCGACCTCAACTCCAACTCCATATATTCCGTCTCGCGGAGAAAAAACCCAGAGAGAAAGTTTCATCACGTTTTATGATACGGAGCCACCGCCAAGCCCGAATCTCTCTCGGGAGGGCTGATCTGGATTCCGTTCGGGGCTCCGGAGAGGGGGATTTGTCGCTGTCGTCATCATCAACCATCCTCCATCACCAATTTCATGATGCTCACCGCCGTGCGTGAGTAATTCCATCATAGGCTTGCTGGACGGTGATGGGTTGGATGAGATTTATCATGTAATCAAGTTAGTTTGTTAGGGTTTGATCCTGTGACGCCCCAATTCAATCATACACTAATCATGCACGCAAACGTGTATGATCAAGATCAGGGACTCAGGGGAAGGTATCACAACACAACTCTAAAACATAAATAAGTCATACAAGCATCATAATACAAGCCAGGGGCCTCGAGGGCTCGAATACAAGTGCTCGATCATAGACGAGTCAGCGGAAGCAACAATATCTGAGTACAGACATAAGTAAAACAAGTTGCCATAAGATGGCTAGCACAAACTGGGATACAGATCGAAAGAGGCGCATGCCTCCTGCCTGGGATCCTCCTAACTACTCCTGGTCGTCGTCAGCGGCCTGCACGTAGTAGTAGGCACCTCCAGAGTAGTAGTTGTCGTCGATGGTGGCGTCTGGATCCTGGGCTCCAACGTCTGGTTGCGGCATCCGAGAAGAAGAGGAAAGCGGGGGAAAAGGGGGAGCATAGCAACCGTGAGTACTCATCCAAAGTACTCGCAAGCAAGGAGCTACACTACATATGCATGGGTATATGTGTAAGGAGGCAATATGAGTGGACTGAACTGCAGAATGCCAGAATAAGAGGGGGATAGCTAGTCCTATCAAAGACTACGCTTCTGGAAGCCTCCGTCTTGCAGCATGTAGAAGAGAGTAGATTGAAGTCCTCCAAGTAGCATCGCATAGCATAATCCTACCCGGCGATCCTCCCCTCGTCGCCCTGTGGAAAAGCGATCATCGGGTTGTCTATGGAACTTGTCTGGGTGTGTTTTATTAAGTATCATAAGGTCAAGGTACAACTCCGGGGCGTCCTTTTACCGAGGGACACGGCTATTCGAATAGATAAACTTCCCTGCAGGGGTGCACCACATAACCCAACACGCTCGATCCCATTTGGCCGGACACACTTTCCTGGGTCATGCCCGGCCTCGGAAGATCAACACGTCGCAACCTCACATAGGCCTAACAGAGAGGTCAGCACACCGGTCTAACTCCTATGGCGCAGGTGTCTGGGCCCATCGCCCATTGCACACCTGCACGTTGCGTGGGCGGCCGAAAGCAGAACTAGCCCCCTTAATACAAGAGCAAGCTTACGTTCCAATCCGGCGTGTGCCCCTCAGTCGCTGACGTCTAGAAGGCTTCGGCTGATACCACGACGTCGAGTGCCCATATCTTTCCCGCGTAGTTAGTTAGTGCGTATAGGCCAGTGGCCAGACTCAGATCAAATACCAAGATCTCGTTAAGCGTGTTATTATGAAGCAACCGCGAACGCCGACCAGGGCCAGGCCCACCTGTCTCCCAGGTGGTCTCAACCTGCCGTGTCGCTCCGCCACAAAGATCCACACAGAGGGTCGTCGGGACAAATGTCCTTTCAGCCCCCAATCCGTGAATCACTCGCGGGTACTCCTCGAGCCGACCCGACTTTAGTCACCATCTGTAGTATGTATATATGTATAATATATACCCGTCATCACCTCCCGAGTGATCACGGCCCAATAGTATAGCAAGGAAGACTGACAAGAATGTAGGGCCAATGATGATAAACTAGCATCCTATACTAAGCATTTAGGATTGCGGGTAAGGTATCAATGACTGTAGCAACAATGACAAAGCTATACAATGTAATAGGAGTAACCGAACAGTAACATGCTACACTACTCTAATGCAAGCAGTATAGAGAGGAATATGCGATATCTGGTGATCAAGGGGGGGCTTGCCTGGTTGCTCTGGCAAGAGGGAGGGGTCGTCAACTCCGTGTCGCCAGCAGTCTCGGGGTCTACCGGAAAGAAGTAACGGAGAAGGAACACAATAAATAACAGATCAAACAAAGCATCACAAAGCGTAATAAGGAAATACGCGGTGTTCGGTGTTCCCTAACGTGATAGTAGGTGATACCGGTGAAGGGGGGAAACATCTGGGAAAGTATTCCCGGTGTTTCGAGTTTTCAGACAGATGAACCGGAGGGGGAAAGTTGCGAGTTTGCTATGCTAGAGATGTGTGGCGGACGAACGGGTTGCTTATCCGGATTTGTCTCGTCGTTCTGAGCAACTTTCTGTTGTAAATATGCCCTAGAGGCAATAATAAATTAGTTATTATTATATTTCCTTGTTCATGATAATCGTTTATTATCCATGCTATAATTGTATTGATAGGAAACTCAGATACATGTGTGGGTACATAGACAACACCAAGTCCCTAGTAAGCCTCTAGATGACTAGCTCGTTAATCAATAGATGGTTACGATTTCCTGACCATGGACATTGGATGTCATTGATAACGGGATCACATCATTAGGAGAATGATGTGATGGACAAGACCCAATCCTAAGCCTAGCACAAAGATCGTAGTTCGTATGCTAAAGCTTTTCTAATGTCAAGTATCATTTCCTTAGACCATGAGATTGTGCAACTCCCGGATACCGTAGAAATGCTTTGGGTGTACCAAATGTCACAACGTAACTGGGTGGCTATAAAGGTGCATTACAGGTATCTCCGAAAGTGTCTGTTGGGTTCGCACGAATCGAGACCGGGATTTGTCACTCCGGTTGACGGAGAGGTATCTCTGGGCCCACTCGGTAGGACATCATCATAATGTGCACAATGTGACCAAGGGGTTGATCACGGGATGATGTGTTACGGAAGGAGTAAAGAGACTTGCCGGTAACGAGATTGAACAAGGTATCGGTATACCGACGATCGAATCTCGGGCAAGTACAATACCGTTAGACAAAGGGAATTGAATACGGGATTGATTGAGTCCTTGACATCGTGGTTCATCCGATGAGATCATCGTGGAACATGTAGAGCCAACATGGGTATCCAGATCCCGCTGTTGGTTATTGACCGGAGAACGTCTCGGTCATGTTCGCAGATGGTTCCCGAACCCGTAGGGTCTACACACTAAGGTTCGATGGCGCTAGGGTTATAAAGGAAGTTTGTATGTGGTTAGCGAATGTTGTTCGGAGTCCCGGATGAGATCCCGGATGTCATGAGGAGTTCCGGAATGGTCCGGAGGTAAAGATTTATATATGGGAAGTCCTGTTTTGGTCCCCGGGAAAGTTTCGGGTTTTTCCGGTAACGTACCGGGACCACCGGGAGGGTCCCGGGGGTCCACCAAGTGGGGCCACCATCCCCGGAGGGCTGCATGGGCTAAGTGTGGGAGGGGACCAGACCCAGGTGGGCTGGTGCGCCCCCCACAAGGCCCAAGGCGCAGCTAGGTGGGGAGAGGGGAAACCCTAGGCGCAGATGGCCTAAAGGCCCACCCTAGGGGGCGCCCCCTCTCTCCCCCTCTTGGCCGCCCCCTTCAAGCCCCATCTAGGGCTGCCTCATCCCTTGGGTGGGAACCCTAGATGGGGGCGCAGCCACCTCCCCTCCTCCTATAAATAGTGGGGGTTTTGGGGCTGCCCAAGATATGAGAACCTCTCCCTCTTGGCGCAGCCCTACCTCTCTCCCTTCTCCTCTCCCGCGGTGCTTGGCGAAGCCCTGCAGGATTTCCACGCTCCTCCACCATCACCACGCCGTTGTGCTGCTGCTGGATGGAGTCTTCCTCAACCTCTCCCTCTCTCCTTGCTGGATCAAGGCGTGTGAGACGTCACCGGGCTGTACGTGTGTTGAACGCGGAGGTGCCGTCCGTTCGGCACAAGGATCTCCGGTGATTTGGATCACGACGAGTATGACTCCTTCAACCCCGTTCTCTTGAACGCTTCCGCTTAGCGATCTACAAGGGTATGTAGATGCACTCTCCTTCCCCACGTTGCTAGTTTCTCCATAGATAGATCTTGGTGACACGTGGAAAATTTTGAATTTCTGCTCGCTCCCCAACAAAGGGCATCATGAGCTAGGTCTATTGCGTAGATTCTTTGCACGGGTAGAACACAAAGTAGTTGTGGGCGTTGATGATGTTCAATATGCTTACCGTTACTAGTCCAATCTTGTTTCGACGGTATTGTGGGATGAAGCGGCCGGGACCGACCATACACGTACACTTACGTGAGACAGGTTCCACCGACTGACATGCACTTGGTGCATAAGGTGGCTAGCGGTGCCGCCTCTCCACTTTAGTCGGAACGGATTCGATGAAAAGGGTCCTTATGAAGGGTAAATAGCAATTGGCATATCACGTTGTGGTTTTGCGTAGGTAAGAAACGTTCTTGCGAAAAACCCATAGCAGCCACGTAAAACATGCAAACAACAATTAGAGGACGTCTAACTTGTTTTTGCAGGGTATGCTATGTGATGTGATATGGCCAAGAAGAATGTGATGAATGATATGTGATGTATGAGATTGATCATGTTCTTGTAATAGGAATCACGACTTTCATGTCGATGAGTATGACAACCGGCAGGAGCCATAGGAGTTGTCTTTATTTATTGTATGACCTGCGTGTCATTGAACAACGCCATGTAATTACTTTACTTTATTTCTAACCGGTAGCCATAGTAGTAGAAGTAATAAGTTGGCGAGTCAACTTCATGGAGACACGATGATGGAGATCATGATGATGGAGATCATGGTGTCATGCCGGTGACGATGATGATCATGGAGCCCCGAAGATGGAGATCAAAAGGAACAAAATTATATAAGCCATATCATGTCACTATTTGATTGCATGTGATGTTTATCATGTTTATGCATCTTATTTGCTTAGAACGTCGGTAGTAAATAAGATGATCCCTCATTAAAATTTCAAGAAAGTGTTCCCCCAAACTGTGCACCGTTGCGAAAGTTCATCGTTTCGAAGCACCACGTGATGATCGGGTGTGATAGATTCTTACGTTCACATACAACGGGTGTAAGCCAGATTTACACACGCCAAACACTTAGGTTGACTTGACGAGCCTAGCACGCATGCACATGGCCTCGGAACACAAGAGACCGAAAGGTCGAGCATGAGTCGTATAGTAGATACGATCAACATGAAGATGTTCACCGATGATGACTAGTCCGTCTCACGTGATGATCGGACACGGCCTAGTTGACTCGGATCATGTAATCACTTAGATGACTAGAGGGATGTCTATCTGAGTGGGAGTTCATGAGATGAACTTAATTATCCTGAACATAGTCAAACGATCTTTGCAAATTATATCGTAAGCTCGCGCTATAGTTCCACTGTTTAGATATGTTCCTAGAGAAAATATAGTTGAAAGTTGACAGTAGTGATTATGCGGACAGTAGAAAGCTTATGTCCTTAATGCACCGCTCAGTGTGCTGGACCCCAAACGCCGTATGTGGATGTTGCGAACATCAGACATACACGTTTTGATAACTACATGATAGTTCAGTTAAATGGTTTAGAGTAGAGGCACCAAAGACGTTTCTCGAAACATATAAGATGTTTCGAGGGCTGAAATTGGGATTTCAGGCTTGTGCCCACGTCAAAAGGTATAAGACCTCCGACGATTTTCTTAGCCTGCAAACTAAGGGAGAAAAGCTCAATCGTTGAGCTTGTGCTCAGATTGTCTGAGTGCAACAATCACTTGAATCGAGTGGGAGTTGATCTTCCGGATGAGATAGTGATGATTCTCTAAAGTCATTGCCACCAAGCTGCTAGGGCTTTGTGATGAACTATAACATATCAGGGATAGATATGATGATCCTTGAGGTATTCACGATGTTTGACACCGCGAAAGTAGAAATCAAGAAGAAGCATCAATTGTTGATGGTTGGTGAAACCACTAGTTTCAAGAAGGGAAAGGGCAAGAAGGGACACTTCATGAAACAGCAAATCAGTTGCTGCTCCAGTGAAGAAACCCAAGGTCGAACCCAAACCCGAGACTAAGTGCTTCTGTAATAAGGGGAACAACCACTGGAGCAGAATTACCCTAGATACTTGGTAGATAAGAAGGCTGGCAAGGTCGATAGAAGTATATTGGATATACATTATGTTAATGTATACTTTACTAGTACTCCTAGTAGCACTAGGGTATTAGATACCGGTTCGGTTGCTAAGTGTTAGTAACTCGAAATAAAAGCTACGGAATAAACGGAGACTAGCTAAAGGTGAGCTGACGATACGTGTTGGAAGTGTTTCCAAGGTTGATGTGATCAAGCATCGCACGATCCCTCTACCATCAAGATTAGTATTAAACCAGAATAATTGTAATTTGGTGATTGCGTTGAGCATAGACATGATTGGATCATTTCTATCGCAATACGGTTATTCATTTAAGGAGAATAATGGTTACTCTATTTTATTTGAATAATACCTTCAATGGTCTTGCACCTAAAGGAATGGTTTATTGAATCTCGATCGTAGTGATATACATTTTCATGCCAAAAGATATAAGATAGTAATGATAGTACCACTTACTTGTGGCACTGCCATGTAAGTCATATTGGTATAAAACGCATGAAGAAGCTCCATCTTGATGGATCTTTGGACTCACTCGTTTTTGAAAAGTTTGAGACATGCGAACCATGTCTATTGGTGTATACGCATGATGAAACTCCATGCAGATGGATCGTTTGGACTCACTTGATTTTGAATCACTTGAGATATGCAAATCATACCACATGGGCAAGATGACTGAAAAGCCTCGTTTCAGTAAGATGGAACAAGATAGCAACTTGTTGGAAGTAACACATTTTGATGTGTGCAGTCCAATAAGTGCTGAGGCATGCAGTGAATATCGTTATGTTCTTACTTCACAGATGATTCGAGTAGATGTTGAGTATATTTACTTGATGAAACGCAAGTCTGAATTATTGAATGGTTCAAGTAATTTCAGAGTGAAGTTGAAGATCATCGTGAAAAGAGGATAAAATGTCTATGATATGATCATAGTGATGAGTATCTGAGTTACGAGCTTTGGCACACAATTAAGACATTGTGGAAATTGTTTCACAATTAATACCGCCTGGCACACCATAGTTTGATGGTGTGTCCGAACATCATAGTTGCACCCTATTGGATATGGTGCGTACCATGATGTCTCTCATTGAATTACCACTATCGTTTATGGGTTAGGCATTAGAGACAACCACATTCACTTTAAATAGGGCACCACGTAATTCCGTTGAGATGACACCGTATGAACTATGGTTTAGAGAAACCTAAGCTGTCATTTCTTAAAGGTTTGGGGATATGACGCTTATGTGAAAAACTTTCAGGTTGATAAGCTCGAACCCAAAGCGGATAAAATGCATCTTCATAGGACACCCAAAACAGTTGGGTATACCTCCTAATTCAGATCCGAAAGCAATAGGGATTGTTTCTTGAATCGGGTCCTTTCTCGAGGAAAAGTTTGTCTCGAAAAGTTGAGTGGGAGGATGGTGGAGACTTGATGAGGTTATTGAACCGTCACTTCAACTAGTGTGTAGCAGGGCACAGGAAGTTGTTCCCGTGGAACCTACACCAAATGAAGTAGAAGCTTATGATAGTGATCATGAAGTTTCGGATCAAGTCACTAACGTACCTCGTAGGGTGACAAGGAGGCGTACTACTTGAGTGGTACGCAATCCTGTCTTGAAGGTCATGTTGCTAGACAACAATGAACCTCGAGCTATGGAGAAGCAATGGTGGGCCCAAATTCCGACAAATGGTTAGAAGCCATGAAATCCGAGATAGGATCCATGTATCGAAACAAAGCATGGACTTTGGTGGACTTGCCCGATGATCGGCAAGCCATTGAGATGAATGGATCTTTAAGAAGAAGACGGACGTGGGCGGTAATATCACCGTCTATGAAGCTCGACTTGTGGCGAAGAGTTTTCACAAGTTCAAGGAGTTGACTACGATGAGATTTTCTCATCCGTAGCGATGCTTAAGTCCGTCGGAATCATGTTAGCATTAGCTGCATTTATGAAATCTGGCGATGGATGTCAAAACGAGTTTCCTTACCAGTCTTCGTAAGGAAAGGTTGTATGTGATACAATCGAAAGGTTTTGTCGATCCCGAGGATGCTAAAATATGCAGAGCTCCAAAAATCCTTCTAAGGACCGGAGTAAGCATCTCGGAGTTGGAATGTGCGCTTTGATGAAATGATCAAAGATTTTGGGTTTATACAATGTTTATGAGAAACTTGTATTTCCAAAGAAGTGAGTGGGAGCACTATAGAATTTCTGATGAGTATATGTTGTTGACATATTGTTGATCGAAATGATGTAGAATTTCTGGAAAGCATACATGGTTATTTGAAAGGTGTTTTCAATAGAAAACCTGGATTAAGCTACTTGAACATTGAGCATCAAGATCTATAAGGATAGATAAAAAACTCTTAATGGTACTTTCAAATGAGCACATACCTTGACATAATCTTGAAGGTGTTCAAAGATGGATCAGTCAAAGAAGGAGTTCTTGCCTGAGTTGTAAGGTATGAAGTTAAGGGTTAAAGCTCGATCACGGGAAAAAAGAGAGAAAGAACGAAGGTCGTCCCCTATGCTTTAGACGTAGGCTCTACAATATGCTACGCTGTGTACCGCACCGGAAGTGTGCCTTGCCATGAGTCAGTCAAGGGGTACAAGAATGATCCAGGAATGGATCATTGGATAGCGGTCTAAATTGTCCTTGCAGTAAATAAGGACATGTTTCTCGATTATGGAGGTGATAAAGAGTTCGGCGTAAAGGGTTACGTCGATGCAAGCTTTAACACCTATCCGAGTGAATCTGAGTGGCAAACCGGATACGTATAGTGGAGCAACCATTTGGAATAGCTCCAAGTGGAGCGTGGAACCAGCGTTTACTATATGACATAGAGAATTGCGTAGTACATACGGATCTGAATGTTACAGACCCGTTGACTAAAACCTCTCTCTCACAAGCAAAACATGATCAAACCCCAGAACTCATTGAGTCTTAATCACATGATGATGTGAACTAGTTTAATGACACTAGTAAACTCTTTGGATGTTGGTCACATGGCGATGTGACGTGTGAGTGTTAATCACATGACGATGTGAACTAGATTATTGACTCTAGTGCAAGTGGGAGACTGTTGGAAATATGCCCTAGAGGCAATAATAAATTAGTTATTATTATATTTCCTTGTTCATGATAATCGTTTATTATCCATGCTATAATTGTATTGATAGGAAACTCAGATACATGTGTGGGTACATAGACAACACCAAGTCCCTAGTAAGCCTCTAGATGACTAGCTCGTTAATCAATAGATGGTTACGGTTTCTGACCATGGACATTGGATGTCATTGATAACGGGATCACATCATTAGGAGAATGATGTGATGGACAAGACCCAATCCTAAGCCTAGCACAAAGATCGTAGTTCAGTATGCTAAAGCTTTTCTAATGTCATGTATCATTTCCTTAGACCATGAGATTGTGCAACTCCGGATACCGTAGGAATGCTTTGGGTGTACCAAACGTCACAACGAATCGGGTGGCTATAAAGGTGCATTACAGGTATCTCCGAAAGTGTCTGGTTGGTTGGCACGAATCGAGACTGGGATTTGTCACTCCGGTTGACGGAGAGGTATCTCTGGGCCCACTCGGTAGGACATCATCATAATGTGCACAATGTGACCAAGGGGTTGATCACGGGATGATGTGTTATGGAACGAGTAAAGAGACTTGCCGGTAACGAGATTGAACAAGGTATCGGTATACCGACGATCGAATCTCGGGCAAGTACAATACCGTTAGACAAAGGGAATTGAATACGGGATTGATTGAGTCCTTGACAGCGTGGTTCATCCGATGAGATCATCGTGGAACATGTGGGAGCCAACATGGGTATCCAGATCCGCTGTTGGTTATTGACCGAGAACGTCTCGGTCATGTCGCATGGTTCCCGAACCCGTAGGGTCTACACATTAAGGTTTGATGACGCTAGGGTTATAAAGGAAGTTTGTATGTGGTTACCGAATGTTGTTCGGAGTCCCGGATGAGATCCCGGACGTCACGAGGAGTTCCGAAATGGTCCGGAGGTAAAGATTTATATACGGGAAGTCCTGTTTTGGTCACCGGAAAAGTTTCGGGTTTTTCTGGTAACGTACCGGGACCACCGGGAGGCTCCCGGGGGTCCACCAAGTGGGGCCACCATCCCCGGAGGGCTGCATGGGCTAAGTGTGGGAGGGGACCAGCCCCAGGTGGGCTGGTGCGCCCCCCCACAAGGCCCAAGGCGCAGCTAGGTGGGGAGAGGGGAAACCCTAGGCGTAGATGGGCCTAAAGGCCCACCCTAGGGGGCGCCCCCTCTCTCCCCCTCTTGGCCGCCCCCTTCAAGCCCCATCTAGGGCTGCCACACCCCTTGGGTAGGAACCCTAGATGGGGGCGCAGCCACCTCCCCTCCTCCTATAAATAGTGGGGGTTTTGGGGCTGCCCAAGATATGAGAACCTCTCCCTCTTGGCGCAGCCCTACTCTCTCCCTTCTCCTCTCCCGCGGTGCTTGGCGAAGCCCTGTAGGATTGCCACGCTTCTCCACCATCACCACGCCGTTGTGCTGCTGCTGGATGGAGTCTTCCTCAACCTCTCCCTCTCTCCTTGCTGGATCAAGGCGTGGGAGACGTCACCGGGCTGTACGTGTGTTGAACGCGGAGGTGCCGTCCGTTCGGCACTAGGATCTCCGGTGATTTGGATCACGACGAGTACGACTCCTTCAACCCCGTTCTCTTGAACGCTTCCGCTTAGCGATCTACAAGGGTATGTAGATGCACTCTCCTTCCCCTCGTTGCTAGTTTCTCCATAGATAGATCTTGGTGACACGTAGGAAAATTTTGAATTTCTGCTACATTCCCCAACAGTGGCATCATGAGCTAGGTCTATTGCGTAGATTCTTTGCACGAGTAGAACACAAAGTAATTGTGGGCGTTGATGATGTTCAATATGCTTACCGTTACTAGTCCAATCTTGTTTCGACGGTATTGTGGGATGAAGCGGCCCGGACCAACCTTACACGTACACTTACGTGAGACAGGTTCCACCGACTGACATGCTCTTGGTGCATAAGGTGGCTAGCGGGTGCCAGTCTCTCCCACTTTAGTCGGAGCGGATTCGATGAAAAGGGTCCTTATGAAGGGTAAATAGCAATTGGCATATCACATTGTGGTTTTGCGTAGGTAAGAAACGTTCTTGCGAAAAACCCATAGCAGCCACGTAAAACATGCAAACAACAATTAGAGGACGTCTAACTTGTTTTTGCAGGGTATGCTATGTGATGTGATATGGCCAAGAAGAATGTGATGAATGATATGTGATGTATGAGATTGATCATGTTCTTGTAATAGGAATCACGACTTGCATGTCGATGAGTATGACAACCGGCAGGAGCCATAGGAGTTGTCTTTATTTATTGTATGACCTGCGTGTCATTGAACAACACCATGTAATTACTTTACTTTATTGCTAACCGGTAGCCATAGTAGTAGAAGTAATAAGTTGGCGAGACAACTTCATGGAGACACGCTGATGGAGATCATGATGATGGAGATCATGGTGTCATGCTGGTGACGATGATGATCATGGAGCCCCGAAGATGGAGATCAAAAGGAGCAAAATGATATAAGCCATATCATGTCACTATTTGATTGCATGTGATGTTTATCATGTTTATGCATCTTATTTGCTTAGAACGACGGTAGTAAATAAGATGATCCCTCATTAAAATTTGAAGAAAGTGTTCCCCCTAACTATGCACCGTTGCGAAAGTTCGTCGTTTCGAAGCACCACGTGATGATCGGGTGTGATAGATTCTTACATTCACATACAACGGGTGTAAGCCAGATTTACACACCCGAAACACTTAGGTTGACTTGACGAGCCTAGCATGTACAGACATGGCCTCGGAACACAAGAGACCGAAAGGTCGAGCATGAGTCGTATAGTAGATACGATCAACATGAAGATGTTCACCGATGATGACTAGTCCGTCTCACGTGATGATCGGACACGGCCTAGTTGACTCGGATCATGTAATCACTTAGATGACTAGAGGGATGTCTATCTGAGTGGGAGTTCATGAGATGAACTTAATTATCCTCAACATACTCAAAAGATCTTTGCAAATTATATCGTAAGCTCGCGCTATAGTTCCACTGTTTAGATATGTTCCTAGAGAAAATATAGTTGAAATTTGACAGTAGCGATTATGCGGACAGTAGAAAGCTTATGTCCTTAATGCACCGCTCAGTGTGCTGGACCCCAAACGCCGTATGTGGATGTTGCGAACATCAGACATACACGTTTTGATAACTACATGATAGTTCAGTTAAATGGTTTAGAGTAGAGCCACCAAAGACGTTTCTCGAAACTTATAAGATATTTCGAGGGCTGAAATTGGGATTTCAGGCTTGTGCCCTCGTCAAAAGGTATAAGAACTCCGACGATTTTCTTAGCCTGCAAACTAAGGGAGAAAAGCTCAATCGTTGAGCTTGTGCTCAGATTGTCTGAGTGCAACAATCACTTGAATCGAGTGGGAGTTGATCTTCCGGATGAGATAGTGATGATTCTCTAAAGTCATTGCCACCAAGCTGCTAGAGCTTCGTGATGAACTATAACATATCATGGATAGATATGATGATCCTGGAGGTATTCACGATGTTTGACACATGAAAGTAGAAATCAAGAAGAAGCATCAATTGTTGATGGTTGGTGAAACCACTAGTTTCAAGAAGGGCAAGGGCAAGAAGGACACTTCATGAAACGGCAAATCAGTTGCTGCTCGATGAAGAAACCCAAGGTCGAACCCAAACCCGAGACTAAGTGCTTCGTAATAAGGGAACAACCAATGGAGCAGAATTACCCTAGATACTTGGTAGATAAGAAGGCTGGCAAGGTCGATAGAAGTATATTGGATATACATTATGTTAATGTATAGTTTACTAGTACTCCTAGTAGCACCAGGTATTAGATACCGGTTCGGTTGCTAAGTGTTAGTAACTCAAATAAAAGCTACGGAATAAACGGAGACTAGCTAAAGGTGAGCTGACGATACGTGTTGGAAGTGTTTCCAAGGTTGATGTGATCAAGCATCGCACGCCCCCTCTACCATCAAGATTAGTATTAAACCAGAATAATTGTAATTTGGTGATTATGTTGAGCATAGACATGATTGGATCATGTCTATCGCAATCTGATTATTCATTTAAGGAGAATAATGGTTACTCTATTTTATTTGAATAATACCTTCAATGGTCTTGCACCTAAAGGAATGGTTTATTGAATCTCGATCGTAGTGATATACATTTTCATGCCAAAAGATATAAGATAGTAATGATAGTACCACTTACTTGTGGCAATCGCCATGTAAGTCATATTGGTATAAAAGCATGAAGAAGCTCCATCTTGATGGATCTTTGGACTCACTCGTTTTGAAAAGTTTGAGACATGCGAACCATGTCTATTGGTGTATACGCATGATGAAACTCCATGCAGATGGATCGTTTGGACTCACTTGATTTTGAATCACTTGAGATATGCAAATCATACCACATGGGCAAGATGACCTAAAAGCCTCGTTTCAAAGAAGATGGAACAAGATAGCAACTTGTTGGAAGTAACACATTTTGATGTGTGCAGTCCAATAAGTCTTTGAGGCATCAAATGAATATCATTATGTTCTTACTTCACGATGATTCGAGTAGATGTTGAGTATATTTACTTGATGAAACTCAAGTCTGAATTATTGAATGGTTCAAGTAATTTCAGAGTGAAGTTGAAGATCATCGTGACAAGAGGATAAAATGTCTATGATATGATCATAGAGATGAGTAACTGAGTTCTGAGCTTTGGCACACAATTAAGACATTGTGGAAATTGTTTCACAATTAATACCTTTGGAACACCATAGTTTGATGGTGTGTCCGAACATCATAGTTGCACCCTATTGGATATGGTGCGTACCATGATGTCTCTCATCGAATTACCACTATTGTTTATGGGTTAGGCATTAGAGACAACCACATTCACTTTAAATAGGGCACCACGTAATTCCGTTGAGATGACACCGTATGAACTATGGTTTAGAGAAACCTAAGCTGTCATTTCTTAAAGGTTTGGGGATATGACGCTTATGTGAAAAAGTTTCAGGTTGATAAGCTCAAACCCAAAGCGGATAAAATGCATCTTCATAGGACACCCAAAACAGTTGGGTATACCTCCTAATTCAGATCCGAAAGCAATAGGGATTGTTTCTTGAATCGGGTCCTTTCTCGAGGAAAAGTTTGTCTCGAAAAGTTGAGTGGGAGGATGGTGGAGACTTGATGAGGTTATTGAACCGTCACTTCAACTAGTGTGTAGCAGGGCACAGGAAGTTGTCCCCGTGGCACCTACACCAATTGAAGTAGAAGCTTATGATAATGATCATGAAGTTTCAGATCAAGTCACTAACGTACCTCGTAGGGTGACAAGGAGGCGTACTACTTCAGAGTGGTACGCAATCCTGTCTTGAAGGTCATGTTGCTAGACAACAATGAACCTACGAGCTATGGAGAAGCAATGGTGGGCCCAAATTCCGACAAATGGTTAGAAGCCATGAAATCCGAGATAGCATCCATGTATCAGAACAAAGCATGGACTTTGGTGGACTTGCCCGATGATCGGCAAGCCATTGAGATGAATGGATCTTTAAGAAGAAGACGGACGTGGACGGTAATATCACCGTCTATGAAGCTCGACTTGTGGCGAAGAGTTTTTCACAAGTTCAAGGAGTTGACTACGATGAGATTTTCTCATTCGTAGCGATGCTTAAGTCCGTCGGAATCATGTTAGCATTAGCTGCATTTATGAAATCTGGCAGATGGATGTCAAAACGAGTTTCCTTACCAGTCTTCGTAAGGAAAGGTTGTATGTGATACAATCAGAAAGGTTTTGTCGATCCTGAGGATGCTAAAAATATGCAGAGCTCCAGCAATCCTTCTAAGGACTGGAGTAAGCATCTCGGAGTTGGAATGTGCGCTTTGATGAAATGATCAAAGATTTTGGGTTTATACAATGTTTATGAGAAACTTGTATTTCCAAAGAAGTGAGTGGGAGCACTATAGAATTTCTGATGAGTATATGTTGTTGACATATTGTTGATCAGAAATGATGTAGAATTTCTGGAAAGCATACATGGTTATTTGAAAGGTGTTTTTCAATAGAAAACCTGGATTAAGCTACTTGAACATTGAGCATCAAGATCTATAAGGATAGATAAAAAACTCTTAATGGTACTTTCAAATGAGCACATACCTTGACATAATCTTGAAGGTGTTCAAAGATGGATCAGTCAAAGAAGGAGTTCTTGCCTGAGTTGTAAGGTATGAAGTTAAGGATTAAAGCTCGACCACGGCAGAAAAGAGATAAAGGACGAAGGTCGTCCCCTATGCTTTAGACGTAGGCTCTACAATATGCTATGTTGTGTACCGCACCGGAAGTGTGCCTTGCCATGAGTCAGTCAAGGGGTACAAGAATGATCCAGGAATGGATCATTGGATAGCGGTCTAAATTGTCCTTGCAGTAAATAAGGACATGTTTCTCGATTATGGAGGTGATAAAGAGTTCGGCGTAAAGGGTTACGTCGATGCAAGCTTTAACACCTATCCAAGTGACTCTGAGTAGCAAACCGGATACGTATAGTGGAGCAACCATTTGGAATAGCCCCAAGTGGAGCGTGGAAGCAGCGTTTACAATATGACATAGAGAATTGCGAAGTACATACAGATCTGAATGTTACAGACCCGTTGACTAAAACCTCTCTCTCACAAGCAAAACATGATCAAACCCCAGAACTCATTGAGTCTTAATCACATGATGATGTGAACTAGTTTAATGACACTAGTAAACTCTTTGGATGTTGGTCACATGGCGATGTGACGTGTGAGTGTTAATCACATGACGATGTGAACTAGATTATTGACTCTAGTGCAAGTGGGAGACTGTTGGAAATATGCCCTAGAGGCAATAATAAATTAGTTATTATTATATTTCCTTGTTCATGATAATTGTTTATTATCCATGCTATAATTGTATTGATAGGAAACTCAGATACATGTGTGGGTACATAGACAACACCAAGTCCCTAGTAAGCCTCTAGATGACTAGCTCATTAATCAATAGATGGTTACGGTTTCCTGACCATGGACATTGGATGTCATTGATAACGGGATCACATCATTAGGAGAATGATGTGATGGACAAGACCCAATCCTAAGGCTAGCACAAAGATCATAGTTCGAATGCTAAAGCTTTTCTAATGTCAAGTATCATTTCCTTAGACCATGAGATTGTGCAACTCCCGGATACCGTAGGAATGCTTTGGGTGTACCAAACGTCACAACATAACTGGGTGGCTATAAAGGTGCATTACAGGTATCTCCGAAAGTGTCTGCTGGGTTGGCACGAATCAAGACTGGGATTTGTCACTCCGGTTGACGGAGAGGTATCTCTGGGCCCACTCGGTAGGACATCATCATAATGTGCACAATGTGACCAAGGGGTTGATCACGGGATGATGTGTTACGGAACGAGTAAAGAGACTTGCCGGTAACGAGATTGAACAAGGTATCGGTATACCGACGATCGAATCTCGGGCAAGTACAATACTGTTAGACAAAGGGAATTGAATACGGGATTGATTGAGTCCTTGACATCGTGGTTCATCCGATGAGATCATCGTGGAACATGTGGGAGCCAACATGGGTATCCAGATCCCGCTGTTGGTTATTGACCGAGAACGTCTCGGTCATGTTCAGATGGTTCCCGAACCCGTAGGGTCTACACACTTAAGGTTCGATGACGCTAGGGTTATAAAGGAAGTTTGTATGTGGTTACCGAATGTTGTTCGGAGTCTCGGATGAGATCCCGGACGTCATGAGGAGTTCCGGAATGGTCCGGAGGTAAAGATTTATATATGGGAAGTCCTGTTTTGGTGACCGGAAAAGTTTCGGGTTTTTCCGGTAACGTACCGGGACCACCGGGAGGCTCCCGGGGGTCCACCAAGTGGGGCCACCATCCCCGGAGGGCTGCATGGGCTAAGTGTGGGAGGGGACCAGCCCCAGGTGGGCTGGTTCGCCCCCCACAATGCCCAAGGCGCAGCTAGGTGGGGAGAGGGGAAACCCTAGGCGCAGATGGGCCTAAAGGCCCACCCTAGGGGGCGCCCCCTCTCTCCCCCTCTTGGCCGCCCCCTTCAAGCCCCATCTAGGGCTGCCGCACCCCTTGGGTGGGAACCCTAGATGGGGGCGCAGCCACCTCCCCTCCTCCTATAAATAGTGGGTGTTTTGGGGCTGCCCAAGATATGAGAACCTCTCCCTCTTGGCGCAGCCCTACCTCTCTCCCTTCTCCTCTCCCGCGGTGCTTGGCGAAGCCCTGCAGGATTGCCACGCTCCTCCACCATCACCATGCCGTTGTGCTGCTGCTGGATGGAGTCTTCCTCAACCTCTCCCTCTCTCCTTGCTGGATCAAGGCGTGGGAGACGTCACCGGGCTGTACGTGTGTTGAATGCGGAGGTGCCGTCCGTTCGGCACAAGGATCTCCGGTGATTTGGATCACGACGAGTATGACTCCTTCAACCCCATTCTCTTGAACGCTTCCGCTTAGCGATCTACAAGGGTATGTAGATGCACTCTCCTTCCCCACGTTGCTAGTTTCTCCATAGATAGATCTTGGTGACACGTAGGAAAATTTTGAATTTCTGCTACATTCCCCAACAGTGGCATCATGAGCTAGGTCTATTGCGTAGATTCTTTGCACGAGTAGAACACAAAGTAGTTGTGGGCGTTGATGATGTTCAATATGCTTACCGTTACTAGTCCAATCTTGTTTCGACGGTATTGTGGGATGAAGCGGCCCGGACCGACCGTACACGTACACTTACGTGAGACAGGTTCCACCGACTGACATGCACTTGGTGCATAAGGTGGCTAGAGGGTGCTAGTCTCTCCCACTTTAGTCGGAACGGATTCGATGAAAAGGGTCCTTATGAAGGGTAAATAGCAATTGGCATATCACGTTGTGGTTTTGCGTAGGTAAGAAACGTTCTTGCGAAAAACCCATAGCAGCCACGTAAAACATGCAAACAACAATTAGAGGACGTCTAACTTGTGTTTGCAGGGTATGCTATGTGATGTGATATGGCCAAGAAGAATGTGATGAATGATATGTGATGTATGAGATTGATCATGTTCTTGTAATAGGAATCACGACTTGCATGTCGATGAGTATGACAACCGGCAGGAGCCATAGGAGTTGTCTTTATTTATTGTATGACCTGCGTGTCATTGAACAACGCCATGTAATTACTTTACTTTATTGCTAACCGGTAGCCATAGTAGTAGAAGTAATAAGTTGGCGAGACAACTTCATGGAGACACGATGATGGAGATCATGATGATGGAGATCATGGTGTCATGCCGATGACGATGATGATCATGGAGCCCCGAAGATGGAGATCAAAAGGAGCAAAATGATATAAGGCATATCATGTCACTATTTGATTGCCTGTGACGTTTATCATGTTTATGCATCTTATTTGCTTAGAACGACGGTAGTAAATACGATGATCCCTCATTAAAATTTGAAGAAAGTGTTCCCCCTAACTGTGCACCGTTGCGAAAGTTCGTCGTTTCGAAGCACCACGTGATGATCGCGTGTGATAGATTCTTACGTTCACATACAACGGGTGTAAGCCAGATTTACACACGCGAAACACTTAGGTTGACTTGACAAGCCTAGCATGTACAAACATGGCCTCAGAACACAAGAGACCGAAAGGTCGAGCATGAGTCGTATAGTAGATACGGTCAACATGAAGATGTTCACCGATGATGACTAGTCCGTCTCACGTGATGATCGGACACGGCCTAGTTGACTCGGATCATGTAATCACTTAGATGACTAGAGGGATGTCTATCTGAGTGGGAGTTCATGAGATGAACTTAATTATCCTGAACATAGTCAAAAGATCTTTGCAAATTATATCGTAAGCTCGCGCTATAGTTCCACTGTTTAGATATGTTCCTAGAGAAAATATAGTCGAAAGTTGACAGTAGCGATTATGCGGACAGTAGAAAGCTTATGTCCTTAATGCACCGCTCGATGTGTTGGACCCCAACGCCGTATGTGGATGTTGCGAACATCGGACATACACGTTTTGATAACTACATGATAGTTCAGTTAAATGGTTTAGAGTAGAGGCACCAAAGACGTCTCTCGAAACATATAAGATGTTTCGAGGGCTGAAATTGGGATTTCAGGCTTGTGCCCACGTCAAAAGGTATAAGACCTCCGACGATTTTCTTAGCCTGCAAACTAAGGGAGAAAAGCTCAATCGTTGAGCTTGTGCTCAGATTTTCTGAGTGCAACAATCACTTGAATCGAGTGGGAGTTGATCTTCCGGATGAGATAGTGATGATTCTCTAAAGTCATTGGCACCAAGCTGCTAGAGCTTCGTGACGAACTATAACATATCAGGGATAGATATGATGATCCTTGAGGTATTCACGATGTTTGACACCGCGAAAGTAGAAATCAAGAAGAAGCATCAATTGTTGATGGTTGGTGAAACCACTAGTTTCAAGAAGGGCAAGGGAAAGAAGGACACTTCATGAAGCGGCAAATCAGTTGTTGCTCCAAAGAAGAAACCCAAGGTCGAACCCAAACCCGAGACTAAGTGCTTCGTAATAAGGGAACAACCATCGGAGCAGAATTACCCTAGATACTTGGTAGATAAGAAGGCTGGCAAGGTCGATAGAAGTATATTGGATATACATTATGTTAATGTATACTTTACTAGTACTCCTAGTAGCACCAGGTATTAGATACCGGTTCGGTTGCTAAGTGTTAGTAACTCAAATAAAAGCTACGGAATAAACAGAGACTAGCTAAAGGTGAGTGACGATACGTGTTGGAAGTGTTTCCAAGGTTGATGTGATCAAGCATCGCACGCTCCCTCTACCATCAAGATTAGTATTAAACCAGAATAATTGTAATTTGGTGATTGCGTTGAGCATAGACATGATTGGATCATGTCTATCGCAATCTGATTATTCATTTAAGGAGAATAATGGTTACTCTATTTTATTTGAATAATACCTTCAATGGTCTTGCACCTAAAGGAATGGTTTATTGAATCTCGATCGTAGTGATATACATTTTCATGCCAAAAGATATAAGATAGTAATGATAGTACCACTTACTTGTGGCACTGCCATGTAAGTCATATTGGTATAAAAGCATGAAGAAGCTCCATCTTGATGGATCTTTGGACTCACTCGTTTTGAAAAGTTTGAGACATGCGAACCATGTCTATTGGTGTATCGCATGATGAAACTCCATGCAGATGGATCGTTTGGACTCACTTGATTTTGAATCACTTGAGATATGCAAATCATACCACATGGGCAAGATGACCTGAAAAGCCTCGTTTGATAAGATGGAACAAGATAGCAACTTGTTGGAAGTAACACATTTTGATGTGTGCAGTCCAATAAGTGCTGAGGCATGCAGTGAATATCGTTATGTTCTTACTTCACAGATGATTCGAGTAGATGTTGAGTATATTTACTTGATGAAACTCAAGTCTGAATTATTGAATGGTTCAAGTAATTTCAGAGTGAAGTTGAAGATCATCGTGACAAGAGGATAAAATGTCTATGATATGATCATAGAGATGAGTATTTGAGTTACGAGCTTTGGCACACAATTAAGACATTGTGGAAATTGTTTCACAATTAATACCGTCTGGAACACCATAGTTTGCTGGTGTGTCCGAACATCATAGTTGCACCCTATTGGATATGGTGCGTACCATGATGTCTCTCATCGAATTACCACTATCGTTTATGGGTTAGGCATTAGAGACAACCACATTCACTTTAAATAGGGCACCACGTAATTCTGTTGAGATGACACCGTATGAACTATGGTTTAGAGAAACCTAAGCTGTCATTTCTTAAAGGTTTGGGGATATGACGCTTATGTGAAAAAGTTTCAGGTTGATAAGCTCGGACCCAAAGCGGATAAAATGCATCTTCATAGGACACCCAAAACAGTTGGGTATACCTCCTAATTCAGATCCGAAAGCAATAGGGATTGTTTCTTGAATCGGGTCCTTTCTCGAGGAAAAGTTTGTCTCGAAAAGTTGAGTGGGAGGATGGTGGAGACTTGATGAGGTTATTGAACCGTCACTTCAACTAGTGTGTAGCAGGGCACAGGAAGTTGTTCCCGTGGCACCTACACCAATTGAAGTAGAAGCTTATGATAGTGATCATGAAGTTTCGGATCAAGTCACTAACGTACCTCGTAGGGTGACAATGAGGCGTACTACTTCAGAGTGGTACGCAATCCTGAATTGAAGGTCATGTTGCTAGACAACAATGAACCTACGAGCTATGGAGAAGCAATGGTGGGCGCAAATTCCGACAAATGGTTAGAAGCCATGAAAAATCCGAGATAGGATCCATGTATCAGAACAAAGCATGGACTTTGGTGGACTTGCTCGATGATCGGCAAGCGATTGAGATGAATGGATCTTTAAGAAGAAGACGGATGTGGACGGTAATATCACCGTCTATGAAGCTCGACTTGTGGCGAAGAGTTTTTCACAAGTTCAAGGAGTTGACTACGATGAGATTTTCTCATCCGTAGCGATGCTTAAGTCCGTCGGAATCATGTTAGCATTAGCTGCATTTATGAAATCTGGCAGATGGATGTCAAAACGAGTTTCCTTACCAGTCTTCGTAAGGAAAGGTTGTATGTGATACAATCAGAAAGGTTTTGTCGATCCTGAGGAAATGATGTAGAATTTCTGGAAAGCATACCTGGTTATTTGAAAGGTGTTTTTCAATAGAAAACCTGGATTAAGCTACTTGAACATTGAGCATCAAGATCTATAAGGATAGATAAAAAACTCTTAATGGTACTTTCAAATGAGCACATACCTTGACATAATCTTGAAGGTGTTCAAAGATGGATCAATCAAAGAAGGAGTTCTTGCCTGAGTTGTAAGGTATGAAGTTAAGGGTTAAAGCTCGACCACGGCAGATAAGAGAGAAAGGACGAAGGTCGTCCCCTATGCTTTAGACGTAGGCTCTACAATATGCTATGCTGTGTACCGCACCGGAAGTGTGCCTTGCCATGAGTCAGTCAAGGGGTACAAGAATGATCCAGGAATGGATCATTGGATAGCGGTCTAAATTGTCCTTGCAGTAAATAAGGACATGTTTCTCGATTATGGAGGTGATAAAGAGTTCGGCGTAAAGGGTTACGTCGATGCAAGCTTTAACACCTATCCGAGTGACTCTGAGTAGCAAACCGGATACGTATAGTGGAGCAACCATTTGGAATAGCTCCAAGTGGAGCGTGGAAGCAGCGTTTACAATATGACATAGAGAATTGCAAAGTACATACGGATCTGAATATTACAGACCCATTGACTAAAACCTCTCTCTCACAAGCAAAACATGATCAAACCCCAGAACTCATTGAGTCTTAATCACATGATGATGTGAACTAGTTTAATGACACTAGTAAACTCTTTGGAGGTTGGTCACATGGCGATGTGACGTGTGAGTGTTAATCACATGACGATGTGAACTAGATTATTGACTCTAGTGCTAGTGGGAGACTGTTGGAAATATGCCCTAGAGGCAATAATAAATTAGTTATTATTATATTTCCTTGTTCATGATAATCGTTTATTATCCATGCTATAATTGTATTGATAGGAAACTCAGATACATGTGTGGGTACATAGACAACACCAAGTCCCTAGTAAGCCTCTAGATGACTAGCTCGTTAATCAATAGATGGTTACGGTTTCCTGACCATGGACATTGGATGTCATTGATAACGGGATCACATCATTAGGAGAATGATGTGATGGACAAGACCCAATCCTAAGCCTAGCACAAAGATCGTAGTTCGTATGCTAAAGCTTTTCTAATGTCAAGTATCATTTCCTTAGACCATGAGATTGTGCAACTCCCGGATACCGTAGGAATGCTTTGGGTGTACCAAACGCGTCAACGAATCGGGTGGCTATAAAGGTGCATTACAGGTATCTCCGAAAGTGTCTGTTGGGTTGGCACGAATCGAGACTGGGATTTGTCCCTCCGGTTGATGGAGAGGTATCTCTGGGCCCACTCGGTAGGACATCATCATAATGTGCACAATGTGACCAAGGGGTTGATCACGGGATGATGTGTTACGGAACGAGTAAAGAGACTTGCCGGTAACGAGATTGAACAAGGTATCGGTATACCGACGATCGAATCTCGGGCAAGTACAATACCGTTAGACAAAGGGAAATGAATACGGGATTGATTGAGTCCTTGACATCGTGGTTCATCCGATGAGATCATCGTGGAACATGTGGGAGCCAACATGGGTATCCAGATCCCGCTGTTGGTTATTGACCGGAGAACGTCTCGGTCATAACTGCATGGTTCTCGAACCCGTAGGGTCTACACACTTAAGGTTCGATGACGCTAGGGTTATAAAGGAAGTTTGTATGTGGTTACCGAATGTTGTTTGGAGTCCCGGATGAGATACCGGACATCATGAGAAGTTCCGGAATGGTCCGGAGGTAAATATTTATATATGGGAAGTCCTGTTTTGGTCATCGGAAAAGTTTCGGGTTTTTTCGGTAACGTACCGGGACCACCGGGAGGCTCCCGGGGGTCCAACAAGTGGGGCCACCATCCCCGGAGGGCTGCATGGGCTAAGTGTGGGAGGGGACCAGCCCCAGGTGGGCTGGTGCGCCCCCCACAAGGCCCAAGGCGCAGCTAGGTGGGGAGAGGGGAAACCCTAGGCGTAGATGGGCCTAAAGGCCCACCCTAGGGGGCGCCCCCTCTCTCCCCCTCTTGGCCGCCCCCTTCAAGCCCCATCTAGGGTTGCCGCACCCCTTGGGTGGGAACCCTGAATCTGGCGCAACCACCTCCCTCCTCCTATAAATAGTGGGGTTTTGGGGCTGCCCAAGATATGAGAACCTCTCCCTCTTGGCGCAGCCCTACCTCTCTCCTTCTCCTCTCCTGGTGCTTGGCGAAGCCCTGCAGGATTGCCACGCTCCTCCACCATCACCACGCCGTTGTGCTGCTGCTGGATGGAGTCTTCCTCAACCTCTCCCTCTCTCCTTGCTGGATCAAGGCGTGGGAGACGTCACCGGGCTGTACGTGTGTTGAACGCGGAGGTGCCGTCCGTTCGACACTAGGATCTCCGGTGATTTGGATCACGACGAGTACGACTCCTTCAACCCCGTTCTCTTGAACGCTTCCGCTTAGCGATCTACAAGGGTATGTAGATGCACTCTCCTTCCCCACGTTGCTAGTTTCTCCATAGATAGATCCTGGTGACACGTAGGAAAATTTTGAATTTCTGCTACGTTCCCCAACACTTTCATGTATAAAGTATTTTCATCCGAGCTACGGTTTATTTTATATTATTTTTCATAGTTTTAATAATATTCTGAAATTCTGGAATTATTATTAATTCAAATTTAATAGTCAAATGCTATGTGCACACACTGAAGTGTACACAGCAGGGTCTACAGAGGCTGACATGTGGGGCATGTTGACTAAGTTGACTCAGTCAAGATCTGACTGGTCAAAGGGTGAATAGTGCACTGGGTGCCGCGTGTCATGGAGAGTAGTTGTATTTAGGTTTTTTTGCTGTTAGTAACTAAATGGGACCCACATGTCATTGGGCCATTAGGATAACCTAACCACTAATTAATTTAACTAACGTTAATTAGCACTACTAACTGGCCGGCCCTAACACACATGTACGCACACAAACAACACGCACACACTTGGCCATGGCCTTGGCCTGGATGGCCGAAAGCAGCAGCATAGTGGTGCAGTAACATAGCAACGCAGCAACTGGGTTGAGCAGTAGCAGCACGGGCATCAGCTGCCGCTAAGCAGCAAGCAAGGCAGCAACAACGCGGGCATCAGCTGCCGCTAAGCAGCAAGCAAGGCAGCAACGCAGCGGCCTGAACAACAACAACTAGCAGCCATATGCAGCGGCAGTAGCAGAACACAACACAGCGGCGACAGAGCAAAGTAGCAGCGGAGCAGAGCAACAAAAGCAGCGGTAGAAGACGCGACGCACGGCAAAGCATGATGCAGCGCGGGCGAGCACGCGTAGGGCGGCCAAGGTCGCAGCCGGAGGCGAGGGGCGGCTCACTGGACGTGGCCGGCGCGCGCGCAGGAGCTCAACGGCGAGCACAGACCTCACCGGGAGTTTCACACAGGCGACGGATGGATGCATAGCCGGTCTAGTTCGAACTCCCGCACCACGACATGTCGGACGGGGGTGGTAGTGGTGGTTGGGGTGGCCGGAGGCGAGCGCAGCGTCGACAATGGCGGCTGCCGGAGTTCGGGCGTGCCCGGACTCGGAGCTACGGGGCATGGGGAGATGGTTTGGTGAGTGCCGTGGGTTCCTAGAGAGCCAAGGAGCTCGCTGCAGAGCTCGGACGCAAGTTGTGCTTGCCGTGGCCACGGTGACGAGGCGAAATGCGACGACAGGATTCGGCTACGACGGAGACTAGCGCTAGAGGACGAGCACGAGCAAGCTAGCAGAGGGGATTTATGCCGGAGCTCACCTAGGAGCTCAAGGAGGCTTGTTGAGTGAACGGGAGGAGCAGGGGTTGATGGATTTGGCGACGAACGCCAGCGACAGCAGAGGAGGACTCGGTCGATACCGACGCGGTGGCGATCTTCTACTCGAGCTCGGGGTCGGAAAGGAAGAAGCGGGCGGTGGCGGTGCTTCCAGGCATAGCCCTAGGCGGCTGGGAGGTTGCTGTCCGCGCGGGTGAGGTTGACCATGGCGACGGAGGTCTTGGGTCGTCGCGGGGAAGAAGAAGCGGCGTGGGCGGAGGGGGAAAGTGGGGATAGGGTTCGACCACGGGATCAGGGGAGGTCTTATACGGCGTGGGGCATCGCCGGATGGCTGCCGGGTGCGGCATCCGCGCCACGGATGGCACACCAGCGTCCACCGCGCCCTGATGAACAGGGTTGAAGACGACCTGGTGATGTGTTGGGCCTGGCACTGTGCATGTTGGGCCATGTACACTGGTTTCCTTTTTTTATCCTTTTTTATGTTATTTCTTTTCTGTTTTATTAGTCTCCTTTTATTTTAGTTATTTTTAGCACCTAACTTAGTACTAAAATTAAGTCCACTGGCACAAAATGTTGAGCTCCAAAATAAATTATTTAAAATTTTATAAACTATAAATAATTGTTTTTGCTGCTGTTTTATTTATCCAAGAGCATTTAATTATTTTATAATAATGTGGTCTCTCCACCCTAATTACCTATGCAATATTTGGTTCACTCCGAACATTTTAGTTTTAATATTTGAAAACTTTTATTGTTTACTTGATTTTGAATTTGAATTTGAATCGGTTTTGAACTAACGCGAGATTAGCAACAGAAATCGAAGTGACGTGGCATCATTTGCAGAGGGTTACTGTAGCTTAATTATCCGGGCGTCACAATTCTCCTCCACTACAAGAAATCTCGTCCCGAGATTTAAGAGGGGAAGTAAGTGGGAAAGTTGTGGTTACGAAATTCTATTGAGTGTTCTTGGTCTTGGCTGCCCTTTCGAAGAGGTTGATCCCTTTCGTTGATGTCTTCATTTCTCTGCCTCAAGTCACCATGATCAAGTCGTCAACCTTTCTTCGGGATCTCCATCGTCCTACGAACGCGACTAAGGGGAAAAACTCTGGAAGAACGCATCTTCACAAAGCTGGGCATCTGACGATGAACTCAATGGGAAATACACAAGGTACCCCACGAGTTGTATTTCAATGAATTCATTGAGTGCAATATACGATGGTACCAAAGTTTCAAACAGGTAGGCAATCATTCGATGACTAGATAGAAGCTGGAATGGGGGTTTGAACACCAAGATTAACATGGTGTTTGATTCCAGGATGATTAATGGTATAACATTTAGCTTGTGAACCGCATACGAAGCCAGGTGCAAAGGATACATTAGAATCCGGGTTGTAAAGAAGACTCAGGTTTTGATCCAGTGGACCTATGGGTTATGGGCCCACCATGTGGGTTGAAAGTAGGAAGGGTGGTGACATCTTGCACAGTCGCGACAGAAAGGCATGCCAGTGAATAGCTTGTCAGGTATGCCAGCAACAATGTCGGTACCAAGGACGGGGAATGAAGAGAGCAATTTTCCTGCTTGTTGAATGAGATGAACCAATTGGCAAAGTTATCACCCATCGGTGGTTATCGGAAGGTCATCAACAATAGTAATAGGGTCTTACAGACAGAGTGGTACAGCAAGGTGCCCACCTAAGCAGGGAATTATCTCTTCTCCGTTAAGTCATATTAAGGAAAGGTTAAACAAAAGAATGGAAAGGAAAACACGATTATCGGATTAAACAGATCAATGGAAAGGAAAATTGTGATTACACACAATTATTAGGAGTATATCCTTCCCATGAACAAGCAAAACATGGCATACATGGTAGGAGAGCAAGTACCCAACCATTCGGACAAGAGGCAAGGATTAATCAAGATGTTACCCTAGTATCCCGAACTCGTGCACGGGCAGTTGCAGCACCCCGCGGCAGGGCTGGCCTGGTGACCGTCAAGATCTTCCGCGGCTCTTTTGGAGCCATTCAAGAACAAAGTAATCAAGACCCCGGCAAGAGGAGCTTGCCGAGAAGACCACTCAAGGCACGAAGGAAACAAGGCCCCGGCAAGACGAGCTTGCCGGGAAGGCTTGGTGAGCGCCGAGCTCCCAAGCGCGACAAGGTTTCGCCGCGGCAAGGCGCTTGCCGCGGCAGGCAACCTCTCTTCATCTCCGCTCCAGCTCATCCGCCAACGTGTCACCGCGGGGCTTTCCCAGGAACGCGTGTCGATGGGCTGTGCAGCCAGCGGGGAGCAACGATAAGCGGCGCTGACGAGCTACCATCGTGGCAAACGGAGGCGCGCTTGGCAGTCCCTGTTACACTGTTTAGGCGACTGAGACGGGCATTAATGACTCTTGTCCCTTGCCGTCAGAGTTATGTATAGATCATTGTACACTGTACAAGTTGGTGTACCAACCACTGTTTTTACTATTCTACCCTTATCTACTTGCCACCTGTGGTGACCCCTTGTGCCTATAAAAGGAGGCCCAAGTGCAACGTAGAAAGGGTTCGGTCCAGCTCCGGCTCAGTTCATCCTACTCACTGGAGACCTCATTTAGGCTAGGTTTTGTAGCTCCCATTGCTCCTTAGCAAGAACACAATATAATCCACCAAGCAGCAGTAGGAGTGTTATCTCTCCGGAGAGCTCCGAAGCTGGGTAAATCTGCTCGTGTGCATCGCTTCGATCCGCTCTTCGTGCATCCTCCGCCCCCCCCTCGAACCACAAGGGACCAAGGTCCCATAGGTGTTCGTGGGGCACGACCAGCTTCCCCGACATCTTTGGCGCACCAGGTAGGGGGCGTCGAGGTTGTGTGAACCCGATCCAGTGTTCACACGAGCAGCAATCTTCATCATCATCATCAGCATGCCACCGAAGAAGAAGACTTCGGCGGCAGCAGGACCGTCCGCATCCAACCCACCACCTCCGGAGCAGATGAGTGGTGGGGAAGACACTAGCGGAGGAAACGAGACCTGCAGGGGTGCACGAGCCGGTGGTGACGAGACCTGCAGGGGTGCAGCCACCGTGCACTCCTCTTCCCGAAGGCCAAGATCGCCGACTCGTCGGATCCACCTCGACAGCGACTCCACTGCGTCGTCGGATCCGCGAGCTCGTCGCGACCAGCGCCAAGTTCTTCGAGAACGGCAAGACGAAGATGCTCGAACTCGCATCGAGCGCCGAAGAGAAGCGCGGCGTCAGTCTGACCAACGCGCCGGGCCCGCTGTTGATATGCATGCGCCCGAGGAGCCAGCGACTTGTCGTCTGTGATAGGTTGCCCTGCATTCACCCGTGAGCTGCGGCAAGTCCATGGGCCGACAAGAAAAACTTCAAGCGAGATGTACCGAGAAGTATGATGGCAGGACACACCCATCGGAGTTCCTCGGCATCTACACCATCGCGGTGCGAGGCTGCGGGGGGCGAGACGACAAGATCTCGCCAACTACTTTCCCCGGTGCTCAAGCCAAGCGTCCGATCTTGGCTCATGCACTTGCCGGACAGCTCCATATCTTCTTGGGCAGATTGGTGCCATCGGTTTGTCGGCGCCTTCACGGTGACCACAAACCTCATGGCCAAGAAAGTGACCTTCACCGCTTGCCCGAAGGAAGGAGAGTCCCTGCGCAAGTTTATCCGAGATTCAGCCGTGTGCATTACAACATCCGGATGTACACCCTGCATGGTGATCGGTGCATTTCATCAAAATGTGCGTAACCGCATGATGAGGGAGGAGATGGCGATGTGCAAGGTCAAGGACGTCAGCGAACTGTATGCCTTGGCCGACAAGTGTGCACGGGCTGAGGAGGGAAGAAGACTCCCAGGAGAGAATGTGGGAGCAGAATCTGACAGTGAGGAAACCGCCCCGGCAAGGAAGAGTCGGCGGCGGAACAACAGGAAGAAGAAAAGCCAGGAAGTACTAGTTGTCGAGCAGTCCGGCAAGGATGGTGCCGCCAACAAAGCCAAGGCTGGTGGCTCCGGCAAGGAGGTTGCCGCTGACACCGACCGCCAAGCTGTGGCGGCCGCCGACAAGCCTGACGGCTCCAACAAACAATACTGTAAGATTCATCGCACCAAGGGTCACGATCTCCAGAGCTGCAAGAAAGTCGAGCAGCTTGTTGAGCTACAGAGGGCCGAATATGAGCGGCAGGACAAGGAGAAGGCCCAGGAGGGTGCTGGTGCAGCTAGTAAAAAGAGACCCGGCCGGGGAGGACGCCGCGGCAAGGCCAAGCAGTGGCAAGGGGACAGACCTCCTCGCGGCCGCGACAAGGACGAAGAAGAAGAAGAAGATGATGAAGACATGGAAGACGACGAAGCTGATGAGCAGGAGTTCCAGAAGGCAACAGAGGTTCTCTGCGTTGACGGTGGTGCTTCTCTGCACACCTCGCACCGCCAACTCAAGCAATGGATGCGTGAGGTTAATGTAGCAGAGCCATCCATAGAGTCGCGCAAACCTCTGAAGTGGTCCAACACGCCCATAATCTTTGACATTGAGGATCACCCTGATCGCATTACTGCGGTCGGGTGCTTGCCGATGTTGGTATCACCAACTATCCGCAACCTCAAAGTCACAAAGATGTTGGTTGACGGCGGGCCAGCTGAATCGATCTCCTCCGCGGTGCTCGAAGCTTGGATCCCCGACAATGAGCTCGAAGAAACTGGTACTTTCAAGGAATCAACCCGGGAAGGAGCAAGCGAAAGGAAGATCACTGCTGCCGGTCACATTTGGCGTTGAACTGAATTTTAGGACCGAGAGGGTCACATTTGACGTTGCCGATTTCCCATTGCCCTACAATGGAATACTTGGCCGTCCAGCACTAGCCAAGTTCATGGCAGCCTCTCACTACGCCTACAACCTGCTCAAGATGCCAGGCCCGTTAAGCGTCATTTCTGTCCATGGCGACAAGAAGGACGCGCTTATCTGTGCCGACAAGATTTACCGGGATGCAGCAGCCGCCACAAATAGCAAGCCACTTGCCGCTGAAGCTCCCGGGGGGAAGAAGAATACCACCTTGTCCGGCAAGAACTCTGATGCCCACTCCGGCAAGCGCACCTCTTCGGAGTGCTGCGCTACCGTCGAGGACGCACCATCGAGCTCCACCGGCAAGTGCAAGAAGAAGATGGCAGCTCCGCCAAGACCAAGAAGGTGCCCGCTAAGGAGGGCGGCAGACCGGTGGTACCTTCACCATCGATGCCACGCTTGACCCTAAATAGGAAGGCGAGCTCGTTGCTTTCCTGCGGGCGAATGTCGATGTGTTTGCATGGCAACCATCTGACATTCCCGGCGTTCCCAGGAAAGTAATTGAGCACCACCTAGCTGTCTGTCCTCACGCACGGCCCGTCAAGCAAAAAGTTAGGAAACAGGCAGTGGAGCGCCAAGAAGTCATAGCAGAAGAGATCAAGAAGTTGGAAGCAGCAGGCCTTGTTAGAGGAGTGCTCCATCCCACGTGGTTGGCCAATCCGGTAGTTGTACGAAAGGCAAACGGGAAATGGAGACTCTGTATCGACTTTACAGACGTTAATAAAGCTTGTCCCAAAGACCCATTTCCCTTGCTGCGTATAGACCAGATTGTTGACTCCACAGCTGGATGTGATTTGCTTTCATTTCTTGACGCATATTCAGGATATCATCAGATCTTCATGGTAGAAGAGGATGAAGAGAAAACCGCATTCATTACACCATGTGGCACATACTGTTTCATACGGATGCCTTTCGGTTTGAAGAATGCTGGTTCAACGTTTGCAAGAGTAGTCCATGAAGCCTTTGAACCACAAATACATAGAAATGTAGAGGCTTACATGGATGACATAGTGGTCAAGAGCAAGGACAAAGCAACTTTGGTTCAAGACTTAGATGAGACCTTTTGCAAATCTGCGCAAGATCAACCTCAAGCTCAACCCCGAGAAGTGCGTATTTGGAGTTCCCTCCGGCAAGCTTCTCGGGTTCTTCGTGTCTCAGAGGGGAATTGAAGCCAATCCTGACAAGATCAAAGCCATTGAGCAGATTGAAGCACCAAAGCGCGTCAAGGATGTCAGAAGGCTTGCCGGTTGCGTGGCTGCTCTCAGCAGGTTTATCTCTAAGTCAGCTGAGCGCGCCCTGCCATTTTCAAAATTTTGAAAAAGCAGGTCAATGAAATGGACTCCCGAAGCGGAGGCTGCGCTGCAGGACTTAAAGAGGTACCTGTCCTCCACTCCAATACTTGTCGCACCTAGGCCACAAGAGAAGTTGCTGCTGTACATAGCAGCAACCAATCAAGTGGTTAGTGCTGCGTTAGTAGCGGAGAGGGAGGCAGATGATGAGCCGGCAACCGAGGCAGACGCATCCAGCGACAAGCAGGGGGCTTCGCCGTCAAGCTCTGGTCTCGACAAGGACGGATCTGCGCTGGATTGCGACAAGATACAAAAAAGGATGGTGCAGCGCCAGTCTACTTTGTCAGTTCCCTTTTACAGGGGGCTAGGTCAAGGTACTCCGGTGTGCAGAAGTTGCTTTTCGGCCTCCTCATGGCCTCGAGAAAGCTGTGCCATTACTTCCAAGCACATGAGATAACAGTTGTCACTCGCTTTCCGCTGAAAAGGATATTGCAGAATCCAGAAGCAACAGGCAGAATTGTCGAGTGGGCACTAGAGCTGTCAAGCTTTGGCCTCAAGTTTGAAAGCACTTCAACTATCCAAAGCAGAGCATTGGCAGAGTTTAGAGCAGAATGGACGCCAACGTAAGATGAAGAAATACGAGACGAGCATCCCGCCAAAGAAGCAAGTAAAGAGTGGCTGATGTACTTTGATGGTGCCTTCTCGCTGCAAGGCGCCGGTGCCGGCGTGCTGCTTATCGCACCCACTGGAGAGCACCTCAAGTACATAGTCCAAATGCATTTTCCCAAGGAGCAAGCAACAAACAATACTGCAGAGTATGAAGGTTTGCTTGCCGGTCTTAGAATCGCAGTGGACCTTGGGATCAAGAAGCTTATTGTCAGGGGTGACTCGCAGCTTGTCGTCCGCCAAGTGAACAAAGATTACCAGAGTCCGTTGATGGAAGCATACGTTGATGAAGTGAGAAAGCTAGAAGAGCACTTTGGAGGCACGCAAATGGAACACGTTCAAGAGCTCGAATGATATTGCTGATGGCCTCTCAAAATGTGCCGCACTTAAGTTACACATGGAACCAGGAATTTTTGTGCTCAAGCTGACTCAATAACTATAACGCCATCAACAGGACAGAGCAAGAAGAGAAAATTGGTTTCCGGCGACTACTTTTCGGCAGAGCTCCCTGGAGCCCCCGCCAAGAAGGTCCCTAAAATCAACGCAAATATCACTGAGGAGCAGTCTGCTCCGACAAACCCTATGGTTTGTTTCGTTGAAGCAAACGCTCCCGACAAGCTTTGCTCCGGCAAGCTTGCCGGGGATCATCAAGCTCCGGCAGAACCGCAGATTCTTGCCGTGGAAGCTGATGTTCCCGCAGTGGCAGATGTGCCTTTAGTCCTTGTTGTCGAGCCGCAAGCTCCAACATGGGCGCAGCAAATCGTCCATTTCCTTGAACAGAGAACTTCCGAAGAGCAAGAAGAAGCGAGAAAAAATAGCCCGACAATCAAGTATGTATCAGGTTGTTGACAACATCACATGCGTAAGAAGACTCAGCGGAGTGAAATTGAAGTGTATTTGCGGGAAGATGGGCGAAGCTGTTGGCGAGAGATACATGGAGGCATATGTGGTCACCACATTGGCGCAAAAGCACTTGCCGCAAAGCTTTCCGGCAAGGTTTCTTCGGCCGAAGCCCTCCAGGATGCAACTGCACAAGTAACCAAGTGTGAAGCGTGCAGTTCCATTCAAAACAGATACACCAGCCAGCTCAAGCTCTCTAGGCGATCCCTTTATCCCGGCGTTTTTGGTGCAGGGGCTCGACATCCTCGGCCCCTTCCCGAGCTGTCGGGGCTTTGAGTACTTATGCGTCGCGATCGACAAGTTCACAAAGTGGCGGAAGTGGAACCGTGAGGAAGGTGACAGCGGATCGGCGATCAAGTTCTTGGTCAATTGTGCGCGTTTTGGGATACCTAACGGATCATCACCGACAACGGCACCCAATTCACGAGTCGCACCTTCATGCGATCGTCCAAGATCTTGGCGCCAAGGTGCGCTTAACCATTGCTCACCCGAGAAGCAGCGGTCAAGCGAGAGGGCAAATGCTGAAGTGCTGCGAGGACTCAAGACCAGAACTTTTGACAAGCTGCGCAAGTGCGGAAGGAACTGGATTGAGGAGCTGCCAGTGGTCCTTTGGTCGATCAGGACGACGCCAAATCGAGCCAGCGCGGACACCTTCGCTCTAGTCTATGGAGCGGAGGCAGTTCTCCCCACGGAACTTCGTATCTGGGTCACCTCGAGTACTAAACTTATGATGAGCTTGAGCAAGAGCAGCTGCGACAAGATGACGCGCTGCTCCTCGAGGAAGATCGTCTTCAGCTCTTTGTCGAGCTGCTCGTTACCAGCAAGCTTTGCGCCGCTACCATAGCCGCAAAGTTAATGCTAGAAGCTTCAAGGAAGGCGACCTTGTTCTTCGGCGCGTTCAATCCGCCAAGAATTCCAACAAGTTGACGCCGAAGTGGGAAGGCCCTTATCGGGTGAAACGAGTCACTAGGCCTGGCGCTGTCCGCCTTGAGACCGAAGATGGCGTTCCGGTGAGAAACTCCTGGAATATAGAGCATCTTCGTAAGTTTTACCCATAAGGCGCGGTTGTCGGAACCCGTTCCGGTAACCACCCTTTTGTACAAGTCTTGCCGCTGTTGCATGTGATCCTTTGTACGAAGCCGGGCGCTGACCCCGTGCATCAGTAAAGCTTATGTATTGCGCACAATCTGCCAATTTAATGCTTTCATCATTATCATGCATGTGTTATCTGATATTTAGTGCAGCATCCACACCCGGTAAGCAACAACGAGCCACTAGGCTCCATAACTTTATTTTCTCTTGTTTCTTCTCAAACAAGAGGAAGGTTCATCCACCCACAAGTTAACCGGGGGGGGAAGGAGAAGATAATGGTGTGGGCCGCCAACCGTCGCTCGAGGAACTATCGCCTTGCCGGGAAGTGAATGACAGAGAAGCTAAGTTGCTAAGTTTAAGCAATCAGTTTTTAAATTTTTAAGTTATCTTCCTCGAACGATAGTACTTTGTATGGGAAACCTGTGCGCGGAGGAACCAACTCGCGGCTAGCTTGCGCCCTTACTTTGTTTCGAGTCCGCTCAACAATTTAAGTGTGCTGCAACTAATTGCGACAAGGTTGCTTGTCGGAGGCAGCATCGCCAGCAGGCTGCTGACGTTCCGCACTAAGCGCTCGCGGCAAAGATGCTTGCACCGACAAGTTTCCCTAAAAGCGTAGGGCACAAACATACAAGGGAAGGAATCAAGTAAAGGAAATAACATTGCGATCGATGCCTAAGATAGAGTATGTTACAAAATAACTTGTCGCAGATCTAATAGATTTTTCGCCTAAACATGATCTACAGCGACAAGAGAAAGATAAACTTGGCGGCCTAGTCCACGCGGTCGCCATCGAGCCTCTTGACTCCGCTCACCCTGTCCACAATGGGTGCGACAAGGGCCTTGAGCGCTTCAATGTCAGCAGATGGAGGCAGGGATTTGAGGACTTTGGTGAAGTCGACGCCTGGGTTGCGGAAGGCCACCTTCATCAACACCTTCTGGAGAGCCCCGGCGCAGACTTGGCGCGATTCCTCCTCCAGTTGCTTTGGAATCTCCTCCCGGAGCCGCTGGAAACCCGCCAACACGCCCTTGAAGAACAGGCTGAGCTTGACGCTGGGTTGGAGGTTCTCGTCGGTGGAATACCCGAGATCCACCATCCCCAGCTCCATCAGCTCATTATGGATGGCGGCGGCCGTGTCCACAAGACCTTCCGTCCAGTGCATTATGCTATCTCTGAGGTTATTCTGGGCGGTCACAGCATTCGACAACAGCTCCTCGGTGGCTTTGATTTTCTCCAGCAGGCCCGTTTCCCTCTCCTTGGCACCGTTCAGCGTCTCCGTCAGGGTGGTCAGTTTCAGCTCCAGATCCGCCTTGGAGTCCTTGGCGGCGTCGAGCTCCTTGATCTTCTCGGCGAAATGACCCTGCAGCTCTCCAAGAGTGTAGGCGTCCTTCTCGCATTCCCGCTTTAGCCGGGTGACCTCCTCGGCGCTCTTCTGGAGGGTGGCCTCCAGCTGGGCCACCCTCGTTTCCAATTCCTTCTTGGCGGCCTCGGCAGCTGCGGCGGCGTCCTTTGCCTCCTGGAGTGGCCCGCCAATTGATTGTTGCAGCACAAGAGATCTTCCTCATAGCTGTCGAGGTTGATCTTCCGCTGCGCCAGCTCACCCTCTTCGCTGGAGAGCTTCTGCCGCAAGCCTTTGCTGCTCCTCGACCTCGGCCTTCTCCAAGATGAAAGCCGTGCGCTCCTCAGCAAGCTGCTCCCGCGCCTCTGATATATCCCGGAGAATTTCCTTGTTGGCGCGCCGGAGCTCCTCTGCGCGTTTCTCCATGTCAGCTCCCGCCTTCGCGACAAGAGCTTCCCGCGACTCCAGTTTGGCTTGTCGGGCACGGTAGAGCGATAGCAACCTCTTCAGCAACTGCTCCTCCTCAGGCTCGCCACTGCTGCTGCTTGGCGCGTCGACCAGCGACAGCCCAGCAGAGGCGAGCAGCTCCACGTCGAAGGTCTCCCCTTCGACCGGTGCCCTGGAGCTTGACGCCCACGGAAGCTTGATGAAGACACCTTCGCCGGCCTTCAGATAGGCGCCGGGCTGGGGCTCTTCGGAGTCTGGCGCGGCATCGGTGGCGGGTGATCGGCGGTCGGTGCAGCGCCTGGCGCTCCTGCGGCCCCAGGGCCGTCAGTGCGATCGCCGGACCCCTCCCCGGCTTCTGCCCCAGCAGCCTTAGCGGCCTCCTCGCTGGCGGACCCATCGGCGCCGGCCTCCTCCTCCATGTTGGCGGCGTCATCATTGTTGCCGCGAGTGTCCTTCTCGCCGGCAGCCTCAGTCTCCATCGGCTCTCCAGCAGATGGATCTGACGATCAGAGAAAGAAAGAACAAGTCAAGCAAATGTTCGAAAAAAAGAACAGAAGAAAAGAACCCAAGGGAAATTCTCAAGCAAGAAAGTTACCTGCAATGGGATCTGTAGCCGCGGTCTCCACCACCGGAGGGTCGTCGGCGCTGCCCCTTGTCGGGGAAGCTTCCCTTGTCGGAGAAGCCTCCTTTGCCGAAGAGCGCTCCCTTGGCGGAGATTTCTCCCTTGGTGGTGTAGTTGAAGCAAGCAGGATCTCGGGAGCGACCTCCGGGACCTCCTGATGAGGCTGCTCTGCTCCTATATAATTTAACAAGACAGATATCAGTGATGAAGGAGCACCCAAGCACACCTAACCGTAAGAAATAAACCAAATACTTACGCTGGGGGCTGTGCTGGGGGCTGCTTCGTTGAAGGGTTGCCGGATCTGGCAAGGGAGTCCCAGATGTGCCTCCTATCGCCACAGGGGTATCGTCTGAGACGACAACCACCGGGGTCTTGGCCCTCTTCGACGCCCTCTGAGCCAGCGTCCTGAAGAAGGAGAAGGTTCAGAGTGAAGCAAGTCAGATACAAGTTAAAGCAGTAAATTGAAAGATTACAAGTAGCAGCGACAAGATCTTACTCTTCCTCTTCTTCCTCGGAGCTGAGGGCGGAGAGATCAAATTCCGCTCCGGCGCGACGAATTGGAGGAGAGGATTCCCTCGGACGCTTGGCGGGCGCGGGGGCCTTAACTCCAGAAGACCCCGCGCCCGTCGCCGTGGCGGAATGAGGCGCTCCCACGGCAACAGTGCTTGCCGCGGTGGAGCGCGTCGGGTGGCGAGGCGGCTGTTGGCCGTATGCCGCCCCGCCACTTCTCCAGTCTTGCGGAGGCGTCTCCTTGGCGGGGCAGCGGGCTCCTCCTGCGGCAAGCTACTTGACGGCGGAGGAGAGGCGCCCCCGGCAGGCTCGCTCGGCTCATTGTCCGGCTCGGCCTGCTCCTCCTCACCGGCAAACTCCTCTCGGTCGGCAAGCCTTGCCGCCTCGGCCGTCTCTACCTCCTCGACAGTAAAACCAAACACGCCAGCGGCAGCAGCTTCTGCCGCCTCCCTCCAACCTTGTGGCGATGCGCGCCATCTCCTGCTCGGTGGTGTCGCGAGTGAGCCGCTTCTGCTCGTCGGCACGGATCGACACTTCTTCTAAGTCGTTGAAGAACTGCTGCACGACATCGTCGGCGGGCTCCTGCCAAGTTGGAATGATTCCATGGGAATCACACAACGGCATCATCGCGCGGATGCGGTCAAGCGACGAGTTGTTGCACAAGGGAACGACTCCCCTCGGCAACATGAACCACTCGGGGTGATCTGCATCAGGCTTGAACAGCTCCCGCAACATGCCATCCAGCTCCAAGACGGTAAAGTTCCAATTCAGACCTGGGCGCAGCCTCATGATGTCCGCCGCGTTCTGGAACTCCCAAGTAGGCCTCCCCCTCTCCTGCAAGGGCGCAATGCGGCGACGAAGGAAGTCCGCGCCAACTGCTCCTACGGTCAGCCCGGCATGTCTGAGACGCAAGATCCTAGTCACGACAATCTTCAACTTGGCGTCCTCCGGCGCCAAGTTGCTCCAGTCATTGCCGCGCACTATGGGGGTTTTGCGTAGGGCAGTAAAAGGCTGCGGGTCCTCCTCTAAGATCCAACACCAGTCAGCCCTCCACTCCTCCCACTTGCTGCGCAGCTCCCCGTCAAGATATGCTTCCTTCTTGCCGATCCTGGATATCCATGCAATTCCTCCGGCAAGCGGCTCTCCTCTCTCTCTGGCTGGGCATGAAGTAATGGCGGAAAAGTGCTACATTTGGGTGGACCCGACAAAGTTCTCGCAGAGGTGTGCAAACGCCATGGTGAGGACGGCATTGGGGTGAAATCAAGGAGGCGGAGGCCATATGTATTCATGACATCACAAAAGAATTGAAAAGGCGGCAGAGCCCGCATGGAAGAAAAGTGCGAAAAGGGATACCCGGGAAACCTTCTCGGGCGTGGCGGCGGAGATCACCCTCGTCTTGCGCTGCTTGTAGCGTCGCCGTCGACGAAAAAAGTAATACAGCTCCGCAGCTCCTTCTGTCGAGCAACGGATCGAAGGGCCTTCTCCTTCCGTGGCGCCCGCGAGCCTGCGCCTCGGCCGATTTCACCCTTTGCCCTTATCGGCTTCCGAGCCATGGCGGAGGTGGTGGAGGAACCGGCGGCGCTGGTGGCACCGGTGGCAATGGGGAGGGAGCGGAGCGTCGCCTCTCTTTGGGCTCGAGCAGAAAGGGGGAAGCGGCGGTGGTTTCTGATGTGACAGCAATGGCAAGTGGGTGCTCTGCCCGTGTACCTCCTGCTTATGAGGAGGGAGAGGGGGCGGGCGTTCCGATTTTTCCCATTAAAGAAAGCCCCACGATCTCCCCCACGACGCCACGTCCGGTGCGTGCCGTTCGTGGGAGACGTGGTGGGTCCAGGGCGAGTAATGGCGTAATCCAGACCGCGCGTGCCCGTGCACTGTTTTGGGCCTGGCCCAACAGAGCTTGGCGCCGTGTGTGGCCCAGGCCCGGGGGCTCCTGTCGGTGTACTAGAGTAGGGGTACCCTAGTATCCCGAACTCGTGCACGGGCAGTTGCAGCACCCCGCGGCAGGGCTGGCCTGGTGACCGTCAAGATCTTCCGCGGCTCTTTTGGAGCCATTCAAGAACAAAGTAATCAAGACCCCGGCAAGAGGAGCTTGCCGAGAAGACCACTCAAGGCACGAAGGAAACAAGGCCCCGGCAAGACGAGCTTGCCGGGAAGGCTTGGTGAGCGCCGAGCTCCCAAGCGCGACAAGGGTTCTGCCGCGGCAGGCAACCTCTCTTCATCTCCGCTCTAGCTCATCCGCCAACGTGTCACCGCGGGGCTTTCCCAGGAACGCGTGTCGATGGGCTGTGCAGCCAGCGGGGAGCAACGATAAGCGGCGCTGACGAGCTACCATCGTGGAAAACGGAGGCGCTTACGGTCCCTGTTACCTCGTTTCAGCGATCGAGACGGGCATTAATGACTCTTGTCCCTTGCCGTCGAGTTAGGTATAGATCACCTCAGACACAAGTTGGTGTACCAACCACTGTTTTTACTATTCTACCCTTATCTACTTGCCACCTGTGGTGACCCCTTGTGCCTATAAAAGGAGGCCCAAGTGCAACGTAGAAAGGGTTCGGTCCAGCTCTGGCTCAGTTCATCCTACTCAATGGAGACCTCATTTAGGCTAGGTTTTGTAGCTCCCATTGCTCCTTAGCAAGAACACAATATAATCCACCAAGCAGCAGTAGGAGTGTTATCTCTCCGGAGAGCTCCGAAGCTGGGTAAATCTGCTCGTGTGCATCGCTTCGATCCGCTCTTCGTGCATCCTCCGCCCCCCCCCCTCGAACCACAAGGGACCAAGGTCCCATAGGTGTTCGTGGGGCACGACCAGCTTCCCCGACATCTTTGGCGCACCAGGTAGGGGGCGTCGAGGTTGTGTGAACCCGATCCAGTGTTCACACGAGCAGCAATCTTCATCATCATCATCAGCATGCCACCGAAGATGTAATCGAACATCCACTACATCAAGTAAAAGGACTGATGCAACAAAAGATTTTTTTTTGAACCACGGATACGACACCAGCTCAGAATCAAGCTTGTTGTTCAAGGTGGAATGATAAGACGAGGAAATCAACATAAGCTTAGCTCATCATCGAAGGTTGTGCTCCAGGATTAAGGACCAGGTAGCACAGTTAAAATTTAGCACGATAAGGATATAGCCAATCAGGCTAGGAATGACTTCAAGGATTATTAAACTCATAAGCAACGAAAATTACTTATCGGAGCGCGGAATCGGTTCACTTATGGATGTTCTCGGTTGACGACAACCCGGAACCCGTGGAGTCACTATGATAGGGAACGTACTACTTCATCAGAAATTCATAAGATGTAGTGTAATGGGTTGATATCCTCGAGATACCAGGGGGTAATACTCGAAGGTAGATCAAAATAGAGGTTGGGCAGACGTATTGATCTGCAGAAGGCAAGTACTTTTAACTTGTCCGAGAATGGGATAAAAAATGAACCATCACGGTTGGAACCACGATTGCAAAGGACAAAATCACAGACACAAGATCAAATTAAGTGAATAATTATTATTATGAGAAGCTATCATGATAAGCTCAACATCGTTTCCATGGGCATGAACACAAAGTTCAAGGTCGACTCCCACTTTTCCAATGCATAAACTTTCATTCACTTCTCGTTTTCGATGAAGGTGCAGCGTTGAAATTTTATCTGGAATAACACCAGTAGAGTATGACCCGTAGAAGTTTCCGGGTTTACACAGGTTAGAAAAGGTATAAGTTCAACCCATCGGGATATCTTAGAAACATATACCACAAGTTCCAATAGTAAATATCACCAGCTCGAAAGCAGAGCATGGTTGGCCAAATCAGAGAATAGGATTTACTAATGGCATTATGTATTAGGGAAGAATTCACAAGGCGATTAAATATGAAGGACATTGCCGAATAATAATCCAACAAAGGATTTGACGGTCGATAGCGGAGCTGATGTGAGCAGCGACACACAACCAGTTGAAGAAAGAATACAAGGGCATCATATTATAGAACATCTGAATGATTCGATGCTTATATATCAAAGGAAATATGATTTCCAAATCGAAGGATCAGAAGAGGACACTCTGATAAGTTCAGTAGACCTAAGGGTACAATTTACGGCAAACAGATTGGTCGAGAACAAGCTCATGTTTAAAATAACATCTGAGCTGGAAAGATAATTTAAAAGGATCAACTGATGATTACGTGCATTCACACTCAGGTTGAATCAATAGGATCAAAATGACTGTGCCTAAGGATACTAACGAATATTGCCAGACATATGGAAAGCATCCATAATGCAAGCAGACAAGTATTGCAGAGCAATAAGCTACTAAGGATTTTTGGAGGATCGAATAGTATTTCGAAGACCAATGTGAAACACATGAACAACAGGGGATGAACAGATACTCGATAAGGGCGAGAAATTATCCGTAGGGGTATTCAGGTGGCAAGGAACTGCGAGGCAGTAGGCACAAAATATTCTCGGAACAACAGAAATGATTTCAAGGTATCTTGTAATAACAAGATCAACTTTGAATAAAAGTAAGAACGGCAAGTGTATGTATTTATCCATAGGGATATTTCGATGGTAGGGAATTGCAAAAGCAACGGGCACAAAGTCTCAAAAGAGTATCGGAGAGCAACTTCGAAATCTTCTGGTGCAGCCGGCGATCATCTGGGCTGAAGGGGCTCTCCGGGTGGAAGTGATCACGAGATCCTAATGTTCGATTTAGCAAAATTCATTTAACCCGAAATAGAAGATAGATTAGAGTCCTAGAGTATAGACGAGGAGTAAAAGATCCTAATACCACCCAATGGCGACGAGGGCCTATGGGCCGCACAGCCATGTTAGTAAAACAATTTTCATCGACTAGACTCAACTTCGGCCAAGAAGTGTGGAAGGGGATTCCTACAGGCAGTCGGCTCGGATACCAACTTGTGACGCCCGGATTCAATCGTACACTAATCATGCACGCAAACGTGTACGATCAAGATCAGGGACTCACGGGAAGATATCACAACACAACTCTAAAACATAAATAAGTCATACAAGCATCATAATACAAGCCAGGGGCCTCGAGGGCTCGAATACAAGTGCTCGATCATAGACGAGTCAGCAGAAGCAACAATATCTGAGTACAGTCATAAGTTAAACAAGTTTCCATAAGATGGCTAGCACAAACTGGGATACAGACGAAGAGGCGTGAGGCCTCTGCACGGGATCCTCCTAACTACTCCTGGTCGTCGTCAGCGGCCTGCACGTAGTAGTAGGCACCTCCAGAGTAGTAGTCGTCATCGACGGTGGCGTCTGGATCCTGGGCTCCAACATCTAGTTGCAGCATCCGAGAAGAAGAGGAAAGCGGGGGAAAAGGGGGAGCAAAGCAACCGTGAGTACTCATCCAAAGTACTCGCAAGCAAGGAGCTACACTACATATGCATGGGTATATGTGTAAGGAGGCAATATGAGTGGACTAAACTGCAGGATGCCAGAATAAGAGGGGGATAGCTAGTCCTATCGAAGACTACGCTTCTGGCAGCCTCCGTCTTGCAGCATGTAGAAGAGAGTAGATTGAAGTCCTCCAAGTAGCATCGCATAGCATAATCCTACCCGGCGATCCTCCCCTCGTCGCCCTGTGGAAAAGCGATCATCGGGTTGTCTGTAGAACTTGTCTGGGTGTGTTTTATTAAGTATCCAGTTCTAGTAGTCATAAGGTCAAGGTACAACTATGGGTCGTCCTTTTACCGAGGGACACGGCTATTCGAATAGATAAACTTCCCTGCAGGGGTGCACCACATAACCCAACACGCTCGATCCCATTTGGCCGGACACACTTTCCTGGGTCATGCCCGGCCTCGGAAGATCAACACGTCGCAGCCCCACCTAGGCCAAACAGAGAGGTCAGCACGCCGGTCTAACTCCTATGGCGCAGGGGTCTGGGCCCATCGCCCATTGCACACCTGCACGTTGCGTGGGCGGCCGAAAGCAGAACTAGCCCCCTTAATACAAGAGCAGGCCTACGTTCCAATCCGACGCGCGCCCCTCAGTCGCTGACGTCTAGAAGGCTTCGGCTGATACCACGACGTCGAGTGCCCATATCTTTCCCGCGTAGTTGGTTAGTGCGTATAGGCCAGTGGCCAGACTCGGATCAAATACCAAGATCTCGTTAAGCGTGTTATTATGAAGCAACCGCGAACGCCGACCAGGGCCAGGCCCACCTGTCTTCCAGGTGGTCTCAACCTGCCGTGTCGCTCTGCCACAAAGATCCACACAGAGGGTCGTCGGGACAAATGTCCTTTCAGCCCCAATTAAATGAATCACTCATGGTACTCCTCGAGCCGACCCGACTTTAGTCACCATCTGTAGCATGTATATATGTATAATATATACCGTCATCACCTCCCGAGTGATCACGGCCCAATAGTATTGCAAGGCGATGACAAGAATGTAGGGCCAATGATGATAAACTAGCATCCTATACTAAGCATTTAGGATTGCGGGTAAGGTATCAATATTTGTAGCAACAATGACAAAGCTATGAAATGAATAGGAGTAACGAACAGTAACATGCTACACTACTCTAATGCAAGCAGTATAGAGAGGAATAGGCGATATCTGGTGATCAAGGGGGGGCTTGCCTGGTTGCTCTGGCAAGAAGGAGGGGTCGTCAACTCCGTAGTAGAACTGGGGGTCGCCGGCAGTCTCGGGGTCTACCGGAAAGAAGTAACGGAGAAGGAACACAATAAATAACAGATCAAACAAAGCATCACAAAGCGTAATAAGGAAATACGCGGTGTTCGGTGTTCCCTAACACGGTAGTAGGTGATACCGGTGAAGGGGGGAAACATCCGGGAAAGTATTCCCGGTGTTTCGCGTTTTCAGACAGATGAACCGGATGGGGAAAGTTGCGAGTTTGCTATGCTAGAGATGTGTGGCGGACGAACGGGTTGCTTATCCGGATTCGTCTCGTCGTTCTGAGCAACTTTCATGTATAAAGTATTTTCATCCGAGCTACGGTTTATTTTATATTATTTTTCATAGTTTTAATAATATTCTGAAATTCTGGAATTATTATTAATTCAAATTTAATAGTCAAATTCTATGTGCACACACTGAAGTGTACACAACAGGGTCTACAGAGGCTGACATGTGGGGCATGTTGACTAAGTTGACTCAGTCAAGATCTGACTGGTCAAAGGGTGAATAGTGCACTGGGTCCCGCGTGTCATGGAGAGTAGTTGTATTTAGGTTTTTTTTGCTGTTAGTAACTAAATGGGACCCACATGTCATTGGGCCATTAGGATAACCTAACCACTAATTAATTTAACTAACGTTAATTAGCACTACTAACTGGCCGGCCCTAACACACACGTACGCACACAAACAGCACGCACACACTTGGCCATGGCCATGGCTCGGATGGCCAAAGCAATGACATAGTGGTGCGATAACAACATAGCAACGCAGCAATCGGGTTGAGCAGTAGCAGCGCGGGCATCAGCTGCCGCTAAGCAGCAAGCAAGGCAGCAACAACGCGGGCATCAGCTGCCCCTAAGCAGCAAGCAAGGCAGCAACAACGCGGGCATCAGCTGCCGCTAAGCAGCAAGCAAGGCAGCAACGCAGCGGCCTGAACAACAGCAACTAGCAGCCATATGCAGCGGCAGTAGCAGAACACAACACAGCGGCGACAGAGCAAAGTAGCAGCGGAGCAAAGCAACAGAAGTAGTGGCAGAAGACGCGACACTCGGCAAAGCAGGATGCAGCGCGGGCGAGCACGCGTAGGGCGGCCAAGGTCGCAGCCGGAGGCGAGGGGCGGCTCACTGGACGTGGCCGGCGCGCGCGCAGGATCTCAACGGCGAGCACAGACCTCACCGGGAGTTTCACACAGGCGACGGATGGATGCATAGCCGGTCTAGTTCGAACTCCCGCACCACGGCATGTCGGACGGGGGTGGTAGTGGTGGCTGGCGTGGCCGGAGGCGAGCGCAGCGTCGATAATGGCGGCTGCCAGAGTTCGGGCGTGCCCGGACTCGGAGCTACGGGGCACGGGGAGATGGTTTGGTGAGTGCCGTGGGTTCCTAGAGAGCCAAGGAGCTCGCTGCAGAGCTCAGACGCAAGTTGTGCTTGCCGTGGCCATGGTGACGAGGCGAAAAGCGACGACAGGATTTGGCTACGATGGAGACTAGCGCTAGAGGACGAGCACGAGCAAGCTAGCAGAGGGGATTTATGACAGAGCTCACCTAGGAGCTCAAGGAGGCTTGTTGAGTGAGCGGAGCAGCGGGGTTGATGGATTTGGCGATTTAACGCCACGACAATGAAGAGGAGGACTCGGTCGATCCCGACGCGTCGGCGATCTTCTACTCGAGCTCGGGGTCGGAAAGGAAGAAGCGGGCGGTGGCGGTGCTTCCAGGCATAGCCCTAGGCGACGGGGAGGTCGCTGTCCACGCGGGTGAGGTTGACCATGGCGATGGAGGTCTTGGGTCGTCTCGGGGAAGAAGAAGCGGCGTGGGCGGAGGGGGAAAGTGGGGATAGGGTTCGACCACGGGACCAGGGGAGGTCTTATATGGCGTGGGGCATCGCCGGACGGCTGCCGCGTGCGGCATCCGCGCCACGGACGGCACACCAGCGTCCACCGCGCCCTGATGAACATGGTTGAAGACGACCTGGTGATGTGCTGGGCCTGGCACTGTGCGTGTTGGGCCATGTACACTGGTTTCCTTTTTTATCCTTTTTTTTATGTTATTTCTTTTCTGTTTTATTAGTCTCCTTTTATTTTAGTTTTTTTAGCACCTAATTTAGTACTAAAATTAAGTCCACTGGCACAAAATGTTGAGCTCCAAAATAAATTAGTTTAAAATTTTATAAACTATAACTAATTGTTTTTGCTGTTGTTTTATTTATCCAAGAGCATTTAATTATTTTATAAAAATGTGGTCTCTCCACCCTAATTACCTATGCAATATTTGGTTCACTCCGAACATTTTAGTTTTAATATTTGAAAACTTTTATTGTTTACTTGATTTTGAATTTAAATTTGAATATGTTTTGAACTAACGCGAGATTAGCAACAGAAATCGAAGTGACGTGGCATCATTAGCAGAGGGTTACTGTAGCTTAATTATCCGGGCGTCACAATTCTCCTCCACTACAAGAAATCTCGTCCCGAGATTTAAGAGGGGAAGAAGTGGGAAAGTTGTGGTTACGAAATTCTAGTGAGTGTTCTTGGTCTTGGCTGCCCTTTCGAAGAGGTTGATCCCTTTCGTTGATGTCTTCATTTCTCTACTTCAAGTCGTCATCCTTTCTTCGGGATCTCCATCGTCCTACGAACGCGACCAAGGGGAAAAACTCCGGAAGAACGCATCTCCACAAAGCTGGGCATCTGACGATGAACTCAATGGGAAATACACAAGGTACCCCACGAGTTGTATTTCAATGAATTCGTTGAGTGCAATATACGATGGTACCAAAGTTTCAAACGGGTAGGCAATCATTCAATGACTAGATAGAAGCTGGAATGGGGGTTTGAACACCAAGATTAACATGGTGTTTGATTCCAGGATGATTAATGGTATAGCATTTAGCTCGTGAACCACATACGAAGCTAGGTGCAAAGGATACATTAGAATCCGGGTTGTAAAGAAGAGTTAGGTTTCGTTCCAGTGGACCTGTGGGTTATGGGCCCACCATGTGGGTTGAAAGTAGGAAGGGTGGTGACATCTTGCACAGTCGCGACAGGAAGGCATGTCAGTGAATAGCTTGTCAGGTATGCCAGCAACAATGTCGGTACCAAGGACGGGGAACGAAGAGAGCAATTTTCCTGCTTTTTGAACGAGATGAACCAATTGGCAAAGTTATCACCCATCGGTGGTTACCGGAAGGTCATCAACAATAGTAACAGGGTCTTACAGACAGAGTGGTACAGCAAGGTGCCTACCTAAGCAGGGAATTATCTCTTCTCCGTTAAGTCATATTCAGGAAAGGTTAAACAAAAGAATGGAAAGGAAAACACGATTATCAGATTAAACAGAACAATGGAAAGGAAAATTGTGATTACACACAATTATTAGGAGTATATCCTTCCCATGAACAAGCAAAACATGGCATACAGGGTAGGAGAGCAAGTACCCAACCATTCAGACAAGAGGCAAGGATTAATCAAGATGTTACCCATACAATGGTGTTTGGATAACTGACCAAGAAACATTTAGCATCGCGCCTCCAATGTTCTTGTTGATGAGCGGGGTATCATAGTCATGCTTCGAGGTAGCAATAATATGGTGTTTCAATCAAGGGCCAGACTTTGGATACACAAATGATCCATCAGGAGCAACTTATAAAATAAGTCTTACAATTTCCTCAACGAAGAGTGGTTAACCTTGCTAAAATAGAAACTATAACAATAGGTCCTCCAGCCAGGTGTGCCAGGCATGACATCACGTTACCGGGTCATATAAGACCAATGTTATAACTCTTGGAAATAAGTCCAACCATCATAACTGACCAAGATTCAGATCCGATTGGTGTTAGGATACCTCCGACACAGGATGCCCAAGAAGAAAAGGTGAGACACAAATTGACAAGATGACATTGTAAGATTCTCGGAAGACGAACTATGAAAGTGAGTTCTGAAACAAAAGTTCATCATTAAACCAAGGAGAGGAAGGGGAGGTGGCTAATGGACTCAGCGTCAACTCATTGAGATTTCCAAAAAGATTGATTTCCACAGTTATGTAAACAAGGAGGTAACATTTGTTAGATCAAATGATATGATGATGTATGCTCGAGGAAAACATACACCATTAAACATTGGTTGATAGGTGCGCCCGAAATATGGGTTGGGTTGCACGACCAATGTTAGAATGGTGATTCAATAATAATAAATAGTCTAAGAGTGAACGGCCGACCATAATCTTCAAAGCAATATTGTTGCTAGAAGGGCAGAATCCAAACATCACCGATCGAATCAACACGAGGACCAAGAAAGAATGGTGATGGTGAGAAGTATCGCTATACCAAGAATTCTTAAGAGGTGGAGTAATCCTCACGACATTCTTGACATAACAGATGATAATACTTCAAGGTAGAACATCATACAAGCTGGATAGCAAGTACCATCCATAACATGAACAAGTTTGTGTTGGGGGAAGGCAAGAATGTTGTCGATGATAACACAATCATCGAGGGGCAACGATGGTATTTCCCATCATGAATTTGATTGATATCCTGGAAGAACACAGAATGTTGATGATGATCATCACAAATTTTATCGAGAGGTTTCATGAAGATGTAATCGAACATCCACTACATCAAGTAAAATGACTAATGCAGCAAAAGATTTTTTTTGAACCACGGATACGACACCAGCTCGGAATCAAGCTTGTTGTTCAAGATGGAATGATAAGACGAGGAAATCGACATAAGCTTAGCACATCATCGAAGGTTGTGCTCCAGGATTAAGGACCAGGTAGCACAGTTAAAATTTAGCACGATAAGGATATAGCCAATCAGGCTAGGAATGACTTCAAGGATTATTAAACTCATAAGCAACGAAAATTACTTATCGGAGCGCGGAATCGGTTCACTTATGGATGTTCTCGGTTGACGACAACCCGGAACCCGTGGAGTCACTATGATAGGGAAGGTACTACTTCACGAGAAATTCATAAGATGTAGTGGAATGGGTTGATATCCTCGAGATACCAGGGGGTAATACTCGAAGGTAGATCAAAATAGAGGTTGGGCAGACGTATTGATCTGCAGAAGGCAAGTACTTTTAACTTGTCCGAGAATGGGATCAAAAATGAACCATCACGGTTCGAACCACGATTGCAAAGGACAAAATCGCAGACACAAGATCAAATTAAGTGAATAATTATTGTTATGAGAAGCTATCATGATAAGCTCAACATGTTTCCATGGGCATGAACACGAAGTTCAAGGTCGACTCCCACTTTTCCAATGCATAAACTTTCATTCACTTCTCGCTTTCGACGAAGGTGCAGCGTTGAAATTTTATCTGGAATAACACCAGTAGAGTATGACCCGTAGAAGTTTCCGGGTTTACACAGGTTAGAAAAGGTATAGGTTCAACCCATCGGGATATCTTAGAAACATATACCACAAGTTCCAATAGTAAATATCACCAGCTCGAAAGCAGAGCATGGTTGGCCAAATCAGAGAATAGGATTTACTAATGGCATTATGTATTAGGGAAGAATTCACAAGGCGATAAAATATGAAGGACATTGCCGAATAATAATCCGACAAAGGATTTGACGGTCGATAGCGGAGCTGATGTGAGCAGCGGCACACAAACAGTTGAAGAAAGAATGCAAGGGCATCATATTATAGAACATCTGAATGATTCGATGCTTATATATCAAAGGAAATATGATTTCCAAATCGAAGGATCAGAAGAGGACACTCTGATCAAGGGTGGATAAGTTCAGTAGACCTAAGGGTACAATTTACGGCAAATAGATTGGTCGAGAACAAGCTCATGTTTAAAATGACATCTGAGCTGGAAAGATAATATAAAAGGATCAACTGATGATTGCGTGCATTCGCACTCAGGTTGAATCAATAGGATCAAAATGACTGTGCCTAAGGATACTAACGAATATTGCCAGACATATGGAAAGCATCCATAATGCAAGCATACAAGTATTGCAGAGAAATAAGCTACTAAGGATTTTTGGAGGATCGAATAGTATTTCGAAGACCAATGTGAAACACATGAACAACTGGGGATGAATGGATACTCGATAAGGGCGAGAAATTATCCGTAGGGGTATTCAGGTGGCAAGGAACTTTAAGGCAGTAGGCACAAAATATTCTCGGAACAATAGAAATGATTTCAAGGTATCTTGTAATAACAAGATCAACTTTGAATAAAAGTAAGAATGGCAAGTGTATGTATTTATCCATAGGGATATTTCGATGGTAGGGAATTGCAAAAGCAACGGGCACAAAGTCTCAAAAGAGTATCGGAGAGTAACTTCGAAATCTTCTGGTGCAGCTGGCGATCATCTGGGCTGAAGGGGCTCTCCGGGTGGAAGTGATCACAAGATCCTAATGTTTGATTTAGCAAAATTCATTTAACCCGAAATAGAAGATAGATTAGAGTCCCAGAGTATAGACGAGGAGTAAAAGATCCTAATACCACCCAATGGCGACGAGGGCCCATGGACCGCACAGCCATGTTAGTAAAGCAATTTTCATCGACTAGACTCAACTTCGGCCAAGGAGTGTGGAAGTGGGATTCCTACAGGCAGTCGGCTCTGATACCAACTTGTGACGCCCCGATTCAATCATATACTAATCATGCATGCAAACGTGTACGATCAAGATCAGGGACTCACGGGAAGATATCACAACACAACTCTAAAACATAAATAAGTCATACAAGCATCATAATACAAGCCAGGGGCCTCGAGGGCTCGAATACAAGTGCTCGATCATAGACGAGTCAGCGGAAGCAACAATATCTGAGTACAGACATAAGTTAAACAAGTTTCCATAAGATGGCTAGCACAAACTGGGATACAGATCAAAAGAGGCGCATGCCTCCTGCCTGGGATCCTCCTAACTACTCCTGGTCGTCGTCAGTGGCCTGCACGTAGTAGTAGGCACCTCCAGAGTAGTAGTAGTCATCGACGGTGGCGTCTGGATCCTGGGCTCCAAAGTCTGGTTGCGGCATCCGAGAAGAAGAGGAAAGCAGGGGAAAAGGGGGAGCAAAGCAACCGTGAGTACTCATCCAAAGTACTCGCAAGCAAGGAGCTACACTACATATGCATGGGTATATGTGTAAGGAGGCAATATGAGTGGACTGAACTGCAGGATGCCAGAATAAGAGGGGGATAGCTAGTCCTATCGAAGGCTATGCTTCTGGCAGCCTCCGTCTTGCAGCATGTAGAAGAGAGTAGATTGAAGTCCTCCAAGTAGCATCGCATAGCATAATCCTACCCGGCAATCCTCCCCTCGTCGCCCTGTGGAAAAGCGATCACCGGGTTGTCTATGGAACTTGTCTGGGTGTGTTTTATTAAATATCCAGTTCTAGTTGTCATAAGGTCAAGGTACAACTCCGGGTCGTCCTTTTACCGAGGGACATGGCTTTTTGAATAGATAAACTTCCCTGCAGGGGAGCACCACATAACCCAACACGCTCGATCCCATTTGGCCGGACACACTTTCCTGGGTCATGCCCGGCCTCGGAAGATCAACACGTCGCAGCCCCACCTAGGCCTAACAGAGAGGTCAGCATGCCGGTCTAACTCCTATGGCGCAGGGGTCTAGGCCCATCGCCCATTGCGCACCTGCACGTTGCGTGGGCGGCCGAAAGTAGAACTAGCCCCCTTAATACAAGAGCAGGCTTACGTTCCAATCCGGCGCGCACCGCTCAGTCGCTGACGTCTAGAAGGCTTCGGCTGATACCACGACGTCGAGTGCCCATATCTTTCCCGCGTAGTTGGTTAGTGCGTATAGGCCAGTGGCCAGACTCAGATCAAATACCAAGATCTCGTTAAGCGTGTTATTATGAAGCAACCGCGAACGCCGACCAGGGCCAGGCCCACCTGTCTCCCAGGTGGTCTCAACCTGCCGTGTCGCTCCGCCATAAAGATCCACACAGAGGGCCGTCGGGACAAAGGTCCTTTCAGCCCCCAATCCGTGAATCACTCGCGGGTACTCCTTGAGCCGACCCGACTTTAGTCACCATCTGTAGTATGTATATATGTATAATATATACCCGTGATCACCTCCCGAGTGATCACGGCCCAATAGTATAGCAAGGCAGACTGATAAGAATGTAGGGCCAATGATGATAAACTAGCATCCTATACTAAGCATTTAGGATTGCGGTAAGGTATCAATGATTTGTAGCAACAATGACAAAGGCTATACAATGAATAGGAGTAACCGAACAGTAACATGCTACACTACTCTAATGCAAGCAGTATAGAGAGGAATAGGCGATATCTGGTGATCAAGGGGGGGCTTGCCTGGTTGCTCTGGCAAGAAGGAGGGGTCGTCAACTCCGTAGTCGAACTGGGGGTCGCCGGCAGTCTCGGGGTCTACCGGAAAGAAGTAACGGAGAAGGAACACAATAAATAACAGATCAAACAAAGCATCACAAAGCGTAATAAGGAAATATGCGGTGTTCGGTGTGCCCTAACGCGGTAGTAGGTGATATCGGTGAAGGGGGTAAACATCCGGGAAAGTATCCCCGGTGTTTCGCGTTTTCAGACAGATGAACCGGAGGGGGAAAGTTGCGAGTTTGCTATGCTAGAGATGTGTGGTGGATGAACGGGTTGCATATCCGGATTTGTCTCGTCGTTCTGAGCAACTTTCATGTATAAAGTATTTTCATCCGAGCTACAGTTTATTTTATATTATTTTTCAAAGTTTTAATAATATTCTGAAATTCTGGAATTATTATTAATTCAAATTTAATAGTCAAATGATATGTGCACACATTGAAGTGTACACAGCAGGGTCTACAGAGGCTGACATGTGGGGCATGTTGACTAAGTTGACTCAGTCAAGATCTGACTGGTCAAAGGGTGAATAGTGCACTGGGTCTGTCATGGAGAGTAGTTGTATTTAGGTTTTTTTTGCTGTTAGTAACTAAATGGGACCCACTTGTCATTGGGCCATTAGGATAACCTAACCACTAATTAATTTAACTAACGTTAATTAGCACTACTAACTGGCCAGACCTAACACACACGTACGCACACAAACAACACGCACACACTTGGCCATGGCCTTGGCACGGATGGCGGCAATGACATAGTGGTGCAATAACATAGCAACACAAAGAATCGGGTTGAGCAGTAGCAACGCGGGCATCAGCTGCCGCTAAGCAGCAAGCAAGGCATCAACAGCGCGGGCATCAGTTGTCGCTAAGCAGCAAGCAAGGCAGCAACGCAGCGGCCTGAACAACAACAACTAGCAGCCATATGCAGCGGCAGTAGAAGAACACATCACAGCGGCGGCAGAGCAAAGTAGCAGCGGAGCAGAGCAACGGAAGCAGCGGCAGAAGACGTGACGCACGGCAAAGCAGGATGCAGCGCGGATGAGCACGCGTAGGGCGGCCAAGGTCGCAGCCGGAGGCGAGGGGAGGCTCACTGGACGTGGCCGGCGTGCGCACAGGAGCTCAACGGCGAGCACCGACTTCACCGGGAGTTTCACACAGGCGACAGATGGATGCATAGCCGGTCTAGTTCGAACTCCCGCACCACGGCATGTCGGACGGGGGTGGTAGTGGTGGCTGGGGTGGCCGGAGGCGAGCGCAGCGGCGACAATGGTGGCTGCCAGAGTTCGGGCGTGCCCGGACTTGGAGCTACGGGGCACGGGGAGATGGTTTGGTGAGTGCCGCGGGTTCCTAGAGAGCCAAGGAGCTCGCTGCAGAGCTCGGACGCAAATTGTGCTTGCCGTGGCTACGGTGACGAGGCAAAAAGCGACGACAGGATTTGGCTACGACGGAGACTAGCGCTAGAGGACGAGCACGAGCAAGCTAGCAGAGGGGATTTATGACGGAGCTCACCTAGGAGCTCAAGGAGGCTCGTTGAGTGAACGGGAGCAGCAGGGGTTGATGGATTTGGCGACGAACGCCAGCGACAGTAGAGGAGGACTCGGTCGATCCCGACGAGGTGGCGATCTTCTACTCGAGCTCGGGGTCGGAGAGGAAGAAGCGGGCGGTGGCGGTGCTTCCAGGCATAGTCCTAGGCGGCGGGGAGGTCGCTGTCCGTGCGGGTGAGGTTTACCATGGCGACGGAGGTCTTGGGTCGTCGCGGGGAAGAAGAAGCGGCGTGGGCGGAGGGGGAAAGTGGGGATAGGGTTCGACCACGGGATCAGGGGAGGTCTTATACGGCGTGGGGCATCACCCGATGGCTGCCGCGTGCGGCATCCGCGCCACGGACGGCACACCAGCGTCCACCGCGCCCTGATGAACAGGGTCGAAGACGACCTGGTGATGTGCTGGGCCTGGCACTGTGCGTGTTGGGCCATGTACACTGGTTTCCTTTTTTTTATCCTTTTTTATGTTATTTCTTTTCTGTTTATTAGTCTCCTTTAATTTTAGTTTTTTTAGCACCTAACTTAGTACTAAAATTAAGTCCACTGCGACAAAATGTTGAGCTCCAAAATAAATTAGTTTAAAATTTTATAAACTATAACTAATTGTTTTTGCTGTTGTTTTATTTATCCAAGAGCATTTAGTTATTTTATAAAAATGTGGTCTCTCCACCCTAATTACCTATGCAATATTTGGTTCACTCCGAACATTTTAGTTTTAATATTTGAAAACTTTTATTGTTTACTTGATTTTGAATTTGAATTTGAATCGGTTTTGAACTAACGCGAGATTAGCAACAGAAATCGAAGTGACGTGGCATCATTAGCAGAGGGTTACTGTAGCTTAATTATCCGGATGTCACAGATCCCTAGTATCCACTATGTTCTGAGATTGATGTTGCTATGACTTTGCTATGCTTAATGCTTGTCACTAGGGCCCGAGTGTCAAGATTTCAAATCTGAACATATTATGTTTTCATGAATATATGTGTGTTCTTGATCCTATCTTGCAAGTCTATAGTCACCTATTATGTGTTATGATCCGACAACCCCGAAGTGACAATAATCGGGATACTTCTCGGTGATGACCGTAGTTTGAGGAGTTCATGTATTCACTATGTGCTAATGCTTTGTTCCGGTTCTCTATTAAATGGAGGCCTTAATATCCCTTAGTTTCCACTAGGACCCCGCTGCCACGGGAGGGTAGGACAAAAGATGTCATGCAAGTTCTTTTCCTAAGCATGTATGACTATTAACGGAATACATGCCTACATTACATTGATGAACTGGAGCTAGTTCTGTGTCACCCTATGTTATAGCTATTACATGAGGAATCGCATCCGGCATAATTATCCATCACTAATCCATTGCCTACGAGCTTTTCATATATTGTTCTTCGCTTATTTACTTTTCCGTTGCTACTGTTACAACTACTACAAAAAACCCAAAAACTATTATCTTTACTTTTGCCACCGTTACCTTTATTATCATATTACTTTGCTACTAAATACCTTGCTGCAGATACTAAGTTATCCAAGTGTGGTTGAATTAACAACTCAACTGCTAATACTCTAGAATATTCTTTGGCTCCCCTTGTGTCGAATCAATAAATTTGGGTTGAATACTCTACCCTCGAAAGCTGTTGCGATCCCCTATACTTGTGGGTCATCACACACGAGTCGACATATTCACCATATCAATACACCACTATGGATCCGTTCCCATGTCCCTACGAGAACGCCATCCATAGCACTCACACTTATCTTGCGCATTTTAGAGTATCCACCTTCACTTGTCTATGAACTGTATAGGCAACCCAGAGGTCCTTTACCATGGACATGGCTATTCGAATAGATCGTATTAACCCTGCAGTGGTGTACTTCTTCACACACGCTCTCGCCACTTACCGCCATGTACATGTCATGTATCTCGGCAACCTTCAAGCGGAAGCCTGGCAAGGGTGTCGGACACGACCTTACTAACCACACAAGTCTCTTGTCCAGATTTATCGCCTATTCGGGTTCCATACGCAAGGAGATCCGGCCGGGGTGTCGCTCACGACCCCAAATGATGTGTGCAGGGTTCCCAAGCCCATCATCCGGGTGCCACTTGGTACACCGGGCCACTGTGCCTAGTCTGTCCCAAGCCTACCTGTACCAGGTGCCACTTGGTAGACTACTAACACTACCTACAAACACCAGAAACTAGTTGCAACTCCTGGACAGAGATCATGTTGATTAATAAGTCGAGAGGGGTCGAGTTACCGGAACCCAATGTGTGGTAGTAACTGTTGATGGATCACAAACACAGAACTCAGTTCCTGAGGACGGTTTCAATGAGACAACCCACCATGTACTCCTACATGGCCTCTCATCACTACCTTTACCAAATTGTATTCACACACTTAGCTCTCAACTGTAGGACACGTTCACCACATTCCAATTCATCCCCAATGAATCAGACCTGACTCAACTCTAAGCAGTAGCAGGCATGACAACAGGCATGAATGAGTAGGCACATCAGGGCTCAAACAACTCCTACTCATGCTAGTGGGTTTCATCTATTTACTGTGGCAATGACAGGTCATGCAGAGAAAAAGGGGTTCATCTACCGCAGCAAGTAACATATGAGTCGTTGTTGTCCTAATGCAGTAAAAGAGAGCAGGAGCGAGAGAGTGGGATTGTACCGAAATGAACAAGGGGGTTTTGCTTGCCTGGCACTTCTGAAGATAATATAGCTGTTCATCGGTGTCATTGATCTCATCGTCGGAACCATGTCTACTGAGAGGGAACAATTACCGGCAACAGAGAGGAAACACAGTCAATGCAATGCAGCATTATGATGCATGATCATGACATGGCAATATGCTGGTGTTTTGAGCTAATGCAGCTAGCAACAAAGTTAAATGAAGTTGGTTTGAACCCTAAGTTCAAATCCAAACTCCGTATGTGAAATTCAAATGCCATTTATATGATTTTTCCTAAACAGCAGCCATAAGTTGTTCTAACATGCATGAAAATGGTACAGATGGATAGATTGGATTTTTCTGATCATTTTTCATATATAATTTGTTTCATTTTGAGTTACAGTTGATTTTATATGATTTTTAGAAGTTTTGGATATTTTCTGAAATTTCCTGAATTAAAAATAAATCCAGAAAAGGTTATCTGCGTCAGCATGACGTCGGGGTGATGTCATCAGGTCAAAGGCGCCAGCCCAGGTCAAACCTGACGGTTGGGACCCACATGTCAGTGTCTAACTAATTAACCTGAGTTAATTAGCTCTAAACTAATACTAAACTAGACTAGTTAAGGCCCTGGTCCCACATGTCAGTATTAACAGGGCTAATTATGTTTAGTTAGCACTTAACCTAAATTAGCAGGGGCACGGGCCCAGTAGTCAGTGAGACAGGGGTTAGCTAGCGGGGTCATTAGTGGCTATTGACAGCACCACGTCGGCTTCACCGGAGTTCTGCCGGCGGTGACCAAAACGCGGCAGAGGGCATCGGGATTTCGCTACGGGGTCCGGTTTGGCGCGCGGGAAGCATCTACGGAGAGCTGGCGGAGTGGAGCATCCAGTGGTGGAGGCGGCTGGAGTTGGGGCGGCCTGCAGAGGCACCGATGTGGAGCTTTGCGGCGGCCGGAGCTCAGGAGCGTGCGGGGACGCGGTTGCGGTGGCCGTGGCGATGTGCGATTAGCACTTACGGCGTCTACGTGGTGCGGTGAGTACGATGGGTGCATGCCCGGGACCAAATGGTCACCGGAGCATCACCGACGACGAGCGCGGTCGGCGGCGGCTTCGGGCGTAGGCGGTCCAGTGGCTACGACGGTCTACGGGGAAGAAGAGAGGGATGAACAGGGTCAGAGGCTCATGGTGAGTCAGACGAGGAGGTCGGCGAGCTCGGAGACGGTCCGAAGCAGTCGGGGCGGCAAGGGGGATCTCCGGCGGTCGACGGCGAAGATGAAGATGATGGAGTCGCTTCGGGCATCCCGCGGGCGCGTGTTTCGTCTTGGAGCTCCGTGGCGTCGAGGCGGAGCCTTTGGGCATGGCCGAAGGGTGAGGGGGTGGCTCTGGGCACGGTGGCAGCAAACGGCGGCGGCGGTTGCTCTCGGGTGTGTGCGAGAGAGAGAACAAAGGAGGGGAAGGGCTCGAGGGAGTGAGCGAGAGGGACTAGGGGGGCTGCGTGGCGCCTCGAGACGCTCGGTCAAGGGCGGGGGAGGAAGCAGGAGGTGGAAGCAGGAGGTGGCGTCCGGTGCGCGCGCGGGCGACATGCCTCTGCCTTCTGGCAGAGGTGGGAGACGACTGGCAGTTGCCAGTGGCTGGGCTGGCTGGAGGAGCTGGGCCAGGTGGGCTGCTGCTACAGGTAGGAGGCCAAGGTGAGTTTCTCTCTCTCTCTCTCTCTCTCTCTCTCTCTCTCTCTTATTTCTATTTTTATTTCTCTTTTCTATTTATTTTGCAACTTGATGGCTTTATTAAAAATACTTAGGCACACTCAAAAATCACCAAAGTGCTCATGGCCACTGTTTGGAATATATCCAACATGGAACATTTAAATTTAGGATTATTTGGACATTTTAAATATTTTATATTATTTAAATGCCCAAATTCAAATAGAGTATGATTTAATTCAGATCCCAAATATGTCATGGAAAAATGTGCATCACCTCAAGCCATCAAGCACAGATTTTCCATAAATGATGAACATTTTTGAAAGCCATTTGGACTTACTGAAAATATTTTAGGTGAACCTAGTGAATTCCTTTAATTCTAGGGTTTAGGCAATCCCCATTTCATCTTTCAAAAGAATTTAAACATGATGCAACAGACAAGTGCTACCCTAGTGCAAGGTAAGGCTAGGGATGTGACAACTCACCCCCACTAAACAACAATCTCGTCCCGACATTCAAGCGTAGGGTAAGATGGAAGGGGAAATGCAAACTAACACAATCTTCACGATCTAGGTTGCACTTCATAAGAACGTTGATTCGATCACCATCATTATCTCGAAGTCTTGCTCTGAGAACTCCAACTAACATGATGACGAGAGGAAAGGGAAAACTCTAACAGGATCGATCTTCTCGAAGATCAAACAACTTAGGATCAACTCACGGGGTGAGTCATAGAAACATCTCTTGAGCTGAGATACGAAGCATACATCTAGAGGAATGGAGTGGAACGAACGACGGAGGTTCACCAGGTAGACAACAATTTCACACTTAAGAAGGTGGTGAACAGTTGTCAACGTAGCGAGGAGTTGAACTGTCATGATACCATAACGAGACATCTTAGAGGAGGGCGATTCGTAGATTATTACCCTAAGTGGCAAAAAGAATTACCTTTGATTCAGAGATCATTGAAACTCTTTATACCATCCTAAGGCAATTCTCGAGCGATCGTTTTGAGGGGTTCGGTAGAATGGCATACCCGGACTAGAATGGATGATGTGGATTACCTTGTTGAAAACAACACAAGGGATTATTTTAGAAACTAAGGAGAAGCTCAACAGCAGAGAGTGAGTCCACTATTTGAATAGTTATAGCATAACCGAGGAAACTGAGAGCAATCCCAATTAGTGACGATGATAACACCTTGCGCTTGTGCGTGCTCTCAAAAACTTGAGCATCTCCATATTCATCAAGGTTTTACCAATATCCGTGTCAAGGATCCTCGCAACACAACATACTACCATAATGAATACCGATGGAGGATGCAGATGCAAAGGAAGATGACACTTTCTCAGATTTCACCTTAGCGGGGCTAAGGGGGCAAAATCTGGATGATCGACCGAGAGACATTTAACACTCCGCTTCTAATGTTCTCCTTGATGTGCTAGCATAACCCATTTATTAAAATGGTTTGGCATCTAGGACATCAGGTAAAAGGTCGGACTTCGGGAACACCAAATCCATAAGGAATAACTTCTGGGGAAAATCCTGCGAAATCCTTATTGGGAGGTGTCCAACTTTCTCAATCAAGATGCTACAATAGTAGGTCTTCCGGCCGGGTGTGTTGGCCACGACATCCACTTTACCGGTTATAGAGAGACCAATATTATAGTTCTTGGGAAACGTTCCAACCATCATATCTGCCTGAGATTCAGATCTGGTTGGTGTCAGAATATTCCAAACTCATCAAGTCTAGAAGGAAAAATGAAAGCTTGCAACACAAATCGACGAGACGGCGTTGCGAGATTCTCGGGAAATGAAATATGATAGTAAGCTCCAAAACATGAGTTGGTTCTGCTACATACATGTGAACACAATGTCCCAGGCAAGCATGCCCACATAGTAGTCTTATACTAAAGCACTACCGCATTCGGGTGGGGAACCATTATTGCGGAGAGCGAAGTCCTCTGCATATACCTTTGGGTCCTTAAGGATTAGAACTTAAGAACTTCTTTTCCTTGAACAAATCAATCAGTGGCTTGGTGTGCTAGGGATTCATATAGAATGAAGGTTGCAAGTCTCCAGACCACAGAATACTTCGCACGTATGCAAAACTGACTTGGGAGGATTCCAGAGGAAACAAAACAAACTTTCTCAAATTCACGGCGGCAACTTGCATCATATGCACACGAATTAGAGGAGGTCACTTCTTCCATCAAAACATAAACTTCATGAGCTAGCACGAAGGAAATGCTTTCAAAGGTTTCCAACGCTAACTTAGATGTTCAACATGAATCATGGACAATATTAAAATGTTGTCAATGGGCTCAACAACAAACCATCCAGGCTCCCATATAGATGGAATTCCACAATTAAGTGAACACAGTGATAGCATCGGTCAGACCAAAGGATGTAATGGTGTATGCCCGAGGAATCAACCACGAGTAAGACAAAATTATGAATATCGTTGGTTCTGATTTGATTTGATGATAGCCCATACTCAAATCGAAGATTGAATAAGATGATAGATCCAATCACTGATCACGAGGACCAATTTATGAGGATATCACCTTTCTTCAACACGCATACAAGATATCCCATAAAATGAACTAAGTCAGACAAGCTTTTATCTTCCAACTCTCCAAGTTGTTATTTAGCTTAACCAACTAGCTCAGGGGTATCCAACACAGATTCTGGAGAAAGGGTGGTTTCGAAAACCAACTTGATCATGAGCTCAACATAACGGTCAGGTGACAACCTGGTAATACTTTCGAGAAGATATTCGGAAAATCACGAACCACCAATATGTTATTAATCTCGAGAACAATCTTGCCTTTTAGCGCAAGACGATATGATCAAATGAGCGAGGATTTGATACAATCCTATCTCATTGATCGAGGAGTGCACCAGAAATAAGGACTAGGTAGCACGATCAATCTTAGGATGGAAATTTAATAACCAACACACTAAGAATGAAATTGTTGTCCATTAACTACCAAGCAACAAGGTTGCTAGGGTTATTGATTTCACACATCACGGTTCACTTGTCGGCATTCCGGTTGCAACAACACGGGAATCGAGGAATGAACAACGATGGTGAGAGGTATCACTAAATCAAGAATTCATAAGAGGTGTCGTGCAATTCCTATGAATTTCTTGACATGAAGAGGGTAATACTCCAGGGTAGAACAGAACAAAAGCTGGATTGGTATTTTGATTTGCGGAATACAACTGCTTTGACCCAATCCTTTAAATGGACAAGGTACTGGAGTTTGTTTCTCCTAGTCATTCCGGAATAGAATGGCTTAACGGACCACAGGAATAATAGGCATCGATAAACATGAATGCACGACTACTCCTGACTATCAATTGGTAGACAAAGGTCAAAAGACAACTAAAGAGGGACAACTCAAAGGAGCATATAACTTTCTGAGTTGTGGATGCACAGATTAGTATGTCGAACCAAGTTCAACAGGTTCCTTCTAGATAACCCATGCAGAGAAGGTAGAACTGGTAGAGTCACGGCATAGCATCGAGAACTCGTCAAGAGCACTCTTGTTGTGATCTTTTGGTTCAAAGAACTTCTTCCATAAATGGTTCATAGTATTTGGAAGAAGGAAATACTACAGACCTCGAGGACTAACGCAAAGGTTACTAATAACCTAAGGGAGCTAGCAATTACTACCAACATGAAGTAAGTAGGGTGAATCTCGGGTTCAAAACCCAGAAGTAGAATGCCTACTAACTAAATGGCATCACAGGATGCTTTCGAGAATGATGGCCAAAATCATCACACTGGGACACAAAACACGGCTAGATTACTAGGTAATCATCTAAGACACCTAGGGTCATAATAATAACTCCAACATATATGTCGAGACAATAGAATACCTCAACTCAGCAATTAGTGTGATTATCCTGGCCCAAAGGGACATCGGGAATGGAAAGAAGGGATTTGCAAATGCATCAGACTATTTAGAAACCTGGGATGACTCGGACAACATAACGGCTGTAAATGCTCAAAATGATTTGAGACATCCTCCAAAATAGTAGCATAACCACTCAACATCACAATATCAAGGTTTTGAGATCCATTATCAACACACGGAAGTAGTAGGAACTGAACTGGGGCTTGAAACCAACAATCATATGAATCTACAGATTAGTAACACGTGATCCTGATAGAAGAAGGGAAAGCCTAGTTCCTTAACCCCGTAGGAAGGATAAGATGACTCGGATCAGAAGTGCATGAGTTATAAGGAGTAAAAAGAGCCTTACGTTCCATCCCACAATCAATTCCCTTATACAACTAAAGAATTTCTAGACTCAACTTCGACCAGTTTGGCTTGGTAATCCAATAGGCAGTCAGGCTCTGATAAGTAGGTTAGTCCCAAAAATGATATAAATGTGTAAAATAAAGCCCATAGACATCCAAAACAGGTAATATAATAGCATGGAACAATCAAAAATTATAGATACGTTGGAGACGTATCAAGCATCCCCAAGCTTAATTCCTTATCGTCCTCGAGTAGGTAAATGATAAAAACAGAATTTTTGATGTGGAATGCTACCTAGCATAATTCTCAATGTAATTTCTCTTTATGGTGGCATGAACGTTCAGATCCAAGTGATTCAAAATAAAAGTTCATATTTACAAAAGAAATAGCAATACTTCAAGCATACTAATAAAAGCAATCATGTCTTCTCAAAATAACATGGCTAAAGAAAGTTCATCCCTACAAAATCATATAGTTAGGCTATGCTTCATTTTCGTCACACAAAGATGTTCCCAACTTCTATACCCCCGATGACAAGCCAAGCAATTGTTTCGTACTTAAATAATCTCAAACTTTTTCAACCTTCACGCAATCCATGAGCGTGAGCCATGGATATAGCACTATGGGTGGAATAGAATAATGATTGGGGATTGTGTGGAGAAGACAAAAAAGGAGAAAGTCTCACATTGACGAGGATAATCAACGGGCTATGGGAATGCCCATTAATTGATGTCAACATGAGGAGTAGGGATTGCCATGCACCGGATGCACTAGAGCTATAAATGAATGAAAGCTCAAAAAGAAAACTAGTGGGTGTGCATCCAACTTGCTTGCTCACGAAGATCTAGGGCATTTGAGGAAGCCCATCGTAGGAATATACAAGACAAGTTCTATAATGAAAAATTCCCACTAGTATATGAAAGTGACAACCTATGAGACTCTCTACATGAAAACATGGTGCTACTTTGAAGCACAATATATGAGACTCACTACATGAAGAACAAGGTGCTACTTTGAAGCACAAGTGTGGAAAAAGATATAGTAGCATTGCCCCTTTTTTTTCTTTTTTTTCTTTGGCCTTTTTTGGCCTTTCTTTTTTTTTTCTTTTTGGGCAATTCTCTAATAATGATGATCATAACACTTTTATTGATTACAACACATGAATTACAACTCGAAACTAGAACAAGATATGACTCTATATGAATGCCTCCGGCGGTGTACCGGGATGGTGCAATGAATCAAGAGTGACATGTATAAAAAATTATGCATGGTGGCTTTTCCACAAATACGATGTCCACTACATGATCATGCAATGGCAATATGACAAAAGTAATGTATGTCATGATAATGATGAACGGAACGGTGGAAAGTTGCATGGCAATATATCTCGGAATGGCTATGGAAATGCCATAAATAGGTAGGTATGGTGGCTGTTTTGAGGAAGATATAAGGAGGTTTATGTGTGATAGAGCGTATCATATCACGGGTTTGATGCACCGCCAAGTTTGCACCAACTCTCAAGGTGAGAAAGGGCAATGCACGGTACCGAAGAGGCTAGCAATGATGGAAAGGTAAAAGTGCGTATAATCCATGGACTCAACATTAGTCAGAAGAACTCCTATACTTATTGCAAAAATTTAGAAGTCATCAAAAATTGAGATTGGTAGGAAAAGACCATCGCTCGTCCCCGACCGCCACTCATAAGGATGCACAAGCCAGGTACACTTCATGCTTCAAATTTGTTACACAACTTTAACCATACGTGCATGCTACGAGACTTGCTAACTTCAACACAAGCATTCTTTAAATTCATAATCACCCAACTAGCATGACTTTAATATCACTACCTCCCTATCTCAAAACAATTATCAAGTATCAAGTTGATCATAGCATCCAATTCACTTCCTATGATAGTTTTTATTATACCCAACTTGGATGCTCATCATTCTAGGACCAATTTATAACCATAGCAAATACCATGCTGTTCTAAAAGACTCTCAAAATAATATAAGTGAAGCATGAGATATCAATAATTTCTTCAAAATTAATCCACCGCCGTGCTCTAAAAGATATAAGTGAAGCACTAGAGCAAAAACTATCTAGCTCAAAAGATATAAGTGAAGCACATAGAGTATTCTAATAAATTTCAACCAAGTAGGCTTCTCCCAAAAGGTGTGTTACAGCAAGGATGATTGTGGTAAACTAAAAAGCAAAGACTAATATAATACACGATGCTCCAAGCAAAACACATATCATGTAGCAAATAAAAATATAGCTCCAAGTAAAGTTACCAATGAACGAAGACGAAAGAGGGGATGCCTTCCGGGGGCATCCCCAAGCTTAGGCTTTTGGCTATTTTTGAATATCTTGGGGTGCCTTGGGAATCCCCAAGCTTAGGATTTTGCCACCCTTTATTCCATAGTCCATCAAATCTTTACCCAAAACTTGAAAACTTCACAACACAAAACTCAACAAGAAATCTCATAAGCTTCGTTAGTGAAAGAAAACAAAACCACCACATAAGGTACTGTAATGAACTCATTCTTTATTTATATTGGTGTTAACCTACTGTATTCCAAGTTCTCTATGGTTCATACCCTTACATACTAGCCATAGATGCATCAAAATAAGCAAACAACACACAAAAAACAGAATCTGTCAAAAACAGAACAGTCTGTAGCAATCTGTAACTAACGCAAACTTCTGGAACTTTAAAAATCCTACAAAAATAGGACGCCCAAAAAAATTTATTTATTGAATAGAAGAAGAAATAATAAATGCAAAATCTCGTTTCTGTGATTTATTGAATTTTTTCTCGTGAGTGCAAAGTTTCTGTTTTTCAGCAGAATCAAATCAAATCATATCATAGGTTATCCTATAGGTTCTACTTGGCACAAACACTAAATAAAACATGAAAACACATGTAAACAGAAAGTAGATGCAAAATTTATTACTAAACAGGAACAAAAACAAAAAACACAAAGAAAATTGGGTTGCCTCCCAACTAGCACTATCGTTTAACGCCCCTAGCTAGGCATGAAAGCGAAGATAGATCTAAGTAGTGCCATCTTTGGCACTTGATTCATAGGTAGCTCGCATGATAGATTCATAAGGTAATTTGACTTTCTTTATTGGAAAGTGCTCCATGCCTTTCTTTAATAGAAATTTGAATCTAATATTCCCTTCCTTCATATCAATAATCGCACCAATCGTTCTAAGGAAAGGTCTACCAAGAATAATAGGGCAAGAAAGATTGCAATCTATATCAAGAACGATAAAATCAACGGGCACCAAATTTCTATTAGCAACAATTAGAACATCATTGATTCTTCCCATTGGCTTTTTAATGGTGGAATTCACAAGGGATAATTAGATTTATGCCCCTAATTGTGTCCCACTCGTCTGTTTTACCCCTAATTCCCAAAAGTCACCGGTTCTGTCCAAGTCACTTTGCTCCTCTTATGCTTTTGCCCTTTGACCGTTTGACTGTAAGTTTGAAAGCTTCATAACTAGTTCATACTAAATCAGAAAAATGCAAATAAGATACCAAAATGTTCAGAAAAACATCACCTATATGCGAGTGTCATTTGCATTCATGAAAAAAGTGTTGGAAAGTGCCCATCCTAGTTTTAGCTCTTATGCTACCACCATGAATAGTAAAATCTAAAAAAGTTCAAAAAAATTCAAAAAAAATTGGTGGCAAAGAATGGCAAATGTTTTAAGTGCCTGCCAAGTTTCATCAGGGAATAACATTCGTGGGTGCCGCGGCAAAAAAAACAATTAGCACTCCAAAATAGATTATTTTTTTGCCACGACTTCCACAAATGTCGTTCCCTAATGAAACTTCGCAAGCACTTAGAACATTTGTCGTTCTTTGCCACCATTTTTTTTTGAATTTTTTTAGAGTTTACTATTCATGGTGGTATCAAAAGAGCTAAAACTCGGATGTGCACTTTCCAACACTTTTTTCATGAATGCAAATGACACTCACATGTAGGTGATACTTTTATGAACATTTTGGTATCTTATTTGCATTTTTATCATTTAGTATGATTAGGTTATGAAGTTTTCAAACTGACAGTCAAACGGTCAAAGGGCAAAAGCATATGAGGAGCAAAGTGACTTGGACAGAACCGGTGACTTTTGGGAATTAGGGGTAAAACAGACGAGTGGGACAAAACTAGGGGCATAAATATAATTATCCCCATTCACAAGGTGCAAATTTAAAGAGCAATCATCAAGATCATGGAAACCTAGAATATCACATAAAGTTTTCGGAATCGCGAAAACACTAGCACCCAAATCACCTAAGGAAAAACACTCATACTCTTTAATTTTAATCTTTATAGTAGGTTCCCACTCATCATTAAGTTTTCTAGGTATAGAAACTTCCAAATTAAGTTTTTCATCAAAAGATTGCATCAAGGCATCGACAATATGTTTGGTAAAGGCTTTATTCTGACTATAAGCATGAGGAGAATTAACAACAGATTGCAACAAGGAAATACAACTTTCTAAAGAACAATTATCATAATCAAAATCTTTGAAATCTAAGATAGTGGGTTCAATACTATTTAAAGTCATGACCTCTCCAATCCCACTTTTACCAAGTTTAGCATCAAGATCTAAAAACTCTGAAATCTTGGGACGCCTTCTAGATAAAGTTGACTCATCTCCAGTCCCATTATTATCAAGATTCATATTGCAAAATAAAGATCTAATAGGGGACACATTAATAACTTTAAGATCTTCATCATTATTTTCATCTAACTTTTCTGGTTTAGCAGCCATCTTATTGACTAAGGTGGTTGCTTATCAGAAATTTGGGCTATAGCCTTTTCCAGTCGGGTAATTTGAGGGTTCACACCATTAAATTCTTTATTCATATCATCAAGCTCCTTATTCATAACACCCAAAAAATCTTTTTGTTCTTTAAGCTCTTTTCTGAAGAAATTATTATGCTCAAATTGCAAATTCATAAAGCTTCTAATATTCGACTAAATCTCTTCGAACCTCCTAAGAAGGAGGTCGGTACTCTTAGGCAAAGCCATGAGGATAAACAGGCACACAAGCAAACAGAAAAAGGCAAGCGAAAGAGAGAGGAAGAAGAAGGCAAGCGAAAAAGAGACGAGATTGGGAAAGAGAGGGCGAATAAAACGGCAAGGGTGAAGTGGGGGAGAGGAAAACGAGAGGCAAATGGCAAATAATGTAAATGCGAGCGAGATGAGTTTGTGATGGGTACTTGGTATATCTTGACTTGAGCGAAGACCTCCCCGGCAACGGCGCCAGAAATCCTTCTTGCTACGTATTGAGCTTGCATTGGTTTTCCTTGAAGAGGAAAGGGTGATGCAACACAGTAGCATAAGTATTTCCTTCTGTTTTTGAGAACCAAGGTATCAATCCAGTAGGAGGCTCCTCACAAGTCCCACGAACCTACACAAACAAACAAAGAACTCGCAACCAACGCGATAAAGGGGTTGTCAATCCCTTCATGGCCACTTGCGAAAGTGATATCTGATAGAGATAATATGATAAGATAAATATATTTTTGCTATTTTCTAATATAGATGCAGAAAATAAAGATGCAAATAAAAGTAGATTGGAAACTTATTTGATAAAAGATAGACCCAGGGCCATAGGTTTCACTAGAGGCTTCTCTCAAGATAGCATAAGTATTACAGCGGGCGAACAAATTACTGTCGAGCAATTGATAGAAAAGCGAATAATTATGAGATTATCTAGGAATGATCATGTATATTGGCATCACGTCCGTGACAAGTAGACCGACTCCTACCTGCATCTACTACTATTACTCCACACATCGACCGCTATCCAGCATGCATCTAGAGTATTAAGTTCATAAGAACAGAGTAACGCATTAAGAAAGATGACATGATGTAGAGGGATAAACTCAAGAAATATGATATAAACCCCATCTTTTTATCCTTGATGGCAACAATACAATACGTGCCTTGCAACCCTTTCTGTCACTAGGTAAGGCCACCACAAGATTGAACCCAAAGCTAAGCAATTCTCCCATGGCAAGAAAGATCAATCTAGTAGGCCAAACCAAATCTTTATTTCGAAGAGACTTGCAAAGATAACTCAATCATACATAAAAGAATTCAGAGAAGATTCAAATATTATTCATAGATAAACTTGATCTTAAACCCACAATTCATCGGTTCTCGACAAACACACCGCAAAAAGAGATTACATCGAATAGATCTCCACAAGAGAGGGGGAGAACATTGTATTGAGATCCAAAAAGAGAGAAGAAGCCATCTTGCTAATAACTATGGACCCGAAGGTCTATGGTAAACTACTCACAACTCATTGGAGGGGCTATGGTGTTGATGTAGAAGCCCTCCGTGGTGGATTCCCCCTCCGGCAGAACACCGGCGACGGCTCCAAGATGGGATCTCGCGGATACAGAAGGTTACGGTGGTGGAAATATTTCTTCGGTGGTTCCCTGGATGTTTTTGGGGTATGTAATCTTATATAGGAGGAAGAAGTACGTCGGTGGCCGCCCAAGGGGCCCATGAGACAGGCGGGCGCGCCCTGTAGGGGTGGGCACGCCCCCACCCTCGTGGCTGCCTCGGCTGCTTCTTGACTTGCATTCCAAGTCCTCTGGATCACATTCGTTCCAAAAATCATGCTCCCGAAGGTTTCATTCCGTTTGGACTCCGTTTGATATTCCTTTTCTTCGAAATAGCGAAATAGGCAAAAAAAATAGCAATACGGGCCGGGCCTCCGGTTAGTAGGTTAGTCCCAAAAATGATATAAATGTGTAAAATAAAGCCCATAGACATCCAAAACAGGTAATATAATAGCATGGAACAATAAAAAATTATAGATACGTTAGAGACGTATCACTGTCATGTAAATTTTTGGAAAATTTCAGGGGTCATTTGACCTTTTAAGACATTTAAGTGATTTTCTAGCCATTTAATGACCGTAATTGAAATTTGAACTAGATGTACATGCAACAGCTAATCATAACGGTTTGAAAATTCATATTTTGTGTACTTGTGTGTGATTTAATTCCATGTGCAGTAAATTGGAAGGAATTTTCAAACTTATTGGTCTTAAGGCTATGACACAATTAAGCATGGAGTGACATGGCATTGTAGTTCCAGAAAGTTAAAAAAATATCAGAAACACATGAAACCTTGGTTGATGTAATGTCATGCCACCAAGATGATGTGGAATTTTTTTGGCATGTTTGACGAAAGTTTGGACACACACCCCTCGCAAACCGTAGCAACTCACTAGAAGGCTCGTGGTTCCGAGAGGGAACAATGCATGTTTGATGACAAACGGGAGATAGCTTCCTCTTAGGACCTTCAATTTTTTTCTACGTCTAACGTGCACTACTAAAACCGTAATGTGAATTTTTTGAAAATTCTAGGGGTCATTTGACCTTTTAAAGAAATTTAGGTGATTTTCTAGCCATTTAATGACCGTAATTCAAATTTGAACTACATCTTCATGCAACGCCTAACCAAAATGGTTTGAAAAATCATATCTGTGTACTTGTGTGCAAGTTAATTCCAAGTGCAGTAAATTAGAAGGCATTTTCAAACATATTTGTCTCACAACATGGACACATGCATACATATGCATGGAGTGACATGACATTTTAATTCCAAAAAATTAAAAAAATGAACAGAAAAACATGAAACCTTGGTTGATTTAATATCATGCCACCAAGATGATGTGGTAAAAAAATTGGCATGTTTGACCAAATTTTAGACATACACCCCTCACAAACTGGAGCAACTCACTAGAAGATTCGTGGTTCCTAGAGGGAACAATGCATGTTTGATGACGAACGGGAGATAGCTTCCTCTTACGGCCTTCATTTTTTTCTACGTCTAACATGCACTAATACAACTGTCATGTGAAAATTTTGAAAATTTCAGGGGTCATTTGACGTTTTAAAGATATTTAAGTGATTTTCTAGCCATTTAATGACCGTAATTCAAATTTGAACTACATCTCCATGCAACGCCTAACCATAACGGTTTGAAAAATCATATTTTTGTGTACTTGTGTGCGAGTTAATTCAATGTGCAGTAAATTAGAAGGAATTTTCAATCATATTGGTCTCAAGGCATGGACACACATGCATGGAGTGCCATGGCATTTTAATTCCAAAAAATTAAAAATTGATCAGAAAAACATGAAACCTTGCTTGATTTAATGTCATGCCACCAAGATGATGTGGTAAAATATTGGCATGTTTGACGAAAGTTTGGACACACACCCCTCACAAACCAGAGCAACTCACTAGAAGGTTCCTGGTTCCGAGAGGGAACAATGCATGTTTGATGACGAACGGCAGATAGCTTCCTCTTACTGCCATCAATTTTTTTTCTATGTTTAATGTGCACTAATACAACTGTCTTGTGAAAATTTGGAAAATTTCAGGGGTCATTTGACCTTTTAAAGACATATAAGTGATTTTCTAACCATTTAATGACCACAATTCAAATTTGCACTACATCTACATGCAACGCCTAACCATAAAGGTTTGAAAAATCATATTTTTGTGTACTTGTGTACGAGTTAATTCTGTGTGCAGTAAATTAGAAGGAATTTTCAAACATATTGGTCTCAAGGCAGGGGCACACATGCATGGAGTGCCATGGTATTTTAATTCCAATTTTTTTAAAAAATGATCAGAAAAACATGAAACCTTGTTTGATTTAATGTCATGCCACCAAGATGATGTGGTAAAAAAATCGGCCTGTTTGACGAAAGTTTGGACACACACCCCTCACAAACCGGAGCAACTCACTAGAAGGTTCGTGGTTCCGAGAGGGAACAATGCATGTTTGATGACGAATGGGAGATAGCTTCCTCTTACGGCCTTCAAATTCTTTCTATGTTTAACATGCACTAATACAACTGTCATGTGAAAATTTGGAAAATTTCAGGGGTCATTTGACTTTTTAAAGACATTTAAGTGATTTCCTAACCATTTAATGACCGTAATTCAAATTTGAACTACATCTACATGCAACACCTAACCATAACGGTTTGAAAAACCATATTTTTGTGTACTTGTGTGCGAGTTAATTCCATGTGCAGTAAATTAGAAGGATTTTTCAAACATATTGGTCTCAAGGCTTGGGCACACATGCATGGAGTGCCATGGCATTTTCATTCCAAAAAATTAAAAAATGATCAGAAAAAGATGAAACCTTGCTTGATTTAATGTCATGCCACCAAGATGATGTGGTAAAAAAATTGGCCTGTTTAGCGAAAGTTTGGACACACACCCCTCACAAACCGGAGCAACTCACTAGAAGGTTCGTGGTTCCGAGAGGGAACTATGCATGTTTGATGACGAATGGGAGATAGCTTCCTCTTACGGCCTTCAATTTGTTTTCTATGTTTAACATGCACTAATACAACTGTCATGTGAAAATTTGGAAAATTTCAGGGGTCATTCGACCTTTTAAAGACATTTAAGTAATATATCTGGTGTTCAAAAAAGAAAATGTAAAGAAGTGGCAAGACAACCGACCCCCACACGATTGGAACTCTATCTCGCGGCTCAAGGTTTGGTAGGTGAGTAGCGGGGATCATTAATCAGACACGGTTCTGCATTGGAAACCGTCAGCAATTATGTTCACACACGAATTTTGGCTATTATGTTCTCACATAAATTTTGCTGCGGGAATCATGTATAATTCAAACTACAATACTCGTAAATTCCGGCGACCGGTGTGTGTACTGTCCCCGTCGATCTAGATTCTGGCCGCCAATAAATACTACCTTGCTCACGTTGTCCCACTTGTATTCTCATCTACACCCCCCCGCTCGCCCCCCCTGACGGTGTCCTAGACCAGGGGGTACTCACCACGTCGTCTCCCAATCAGTTGGATTGGACCGAGGACCCCCATGGCCGTATACTCATGGGCCAGTTCGGACAGTTGCCGCATACAAGGAAGATTCCACAAGACTTGGTGATCAAGACAAGGACTCCTCCCCCACCGGCGTATTCGGCTAGGACTCTTGTTATCCTAGGCCTTTGGTACATTATATAAACCGAGGCCAGGCTAGTCGATAAATGATTATGACATTACTCATCATACCTCTAGGGTTTAGACCACAACATATGATCACGGGGTAGATCAACTCTTGTAACCCCTATACTCATTAAAGTCAATCAAGCAGCATGTAGGGTATTATCTCATCAAGAGAGCCCGAAGCCGGGTAAAATCCCGTGTTCATGTTACCATCGATCCTAAGACGCACAGCTTGGGACCCCCTACCCGAGATCCACCTGTTTTGAAACCGACATTCGTGCTTTCATTGAGAGTTCCGCTGTGTGATCGGCAAGAGTACCAATGGCTCGACTGCAGATCAACTGCGACCTCGACTTCTTCGTCACCAGCCTGATTGGCCACCTTGGCTTGACCGAGGACTGCGCCTACCTCCGATCGTCATGTTCGGATGAGGGTCTTCATCAACATCAACTCCAATCTCTATCAAGATCATGGAGGAATCATCCATGGAGCTTGGGGGCTCAACGTCAACATTGCCCTCGGGCAGCCGTGCTGTTTTTCTGGACAGCGAACTTGTATCCGCCGACACCGCTTCCTCGAGTGTCTCTTAAACGATTGCTTCAGTGGAATTATGCGGAATTGAGTCTACAACAACCCCGCAAAATTTCGTCGAGTTCCGATGGAGGAATCTCCGGCAATCTCCGATATGCCGGAGCCCTGTTGAATCTGGTCGAGAATCCGGACGAGTTTGGAGCGTGGTGTCCAGCATCTAGCTCAGACGTCCTTTGGAAGATCCAACCGTTGATCGGCTGCAGAATTCCTATATCTACCACCTGTTAAAAATTCAGCTCGATCCGACCGTCCAAACTCCGGGAACTTTCCGATTAGTGCATCACTTTTGGGATCTGTTTTCTGCGCGAGAACGAATCCGACCCGAGTTCATCTTCTTTATGAACGGGATTTCGGACATCCTTTTTGAAGGAAGTTTTTGTATGGGGTATTGCGTTTTATTCTAAAACACATCCCACTAGTATTAAAAGTATTTTTACAATACGATCTTCTCCATCGCGCCGGTGTCAAACCGGCCCGACAACATCACTCCACGGCGGCCGACCTGTGCTAGATATATCGTCGCTTTGTTGAGCCGAGCTCAACTTCTTCAGATCATCATCTCAGCCAGCCGAACAATAGTTCGGCATCACGAAGGATAAATGGTCACCAACACTGCTGCCCCACGGATTACACGGAGCGGGCACACCGGCATCGCCACATGGTCACTTCATCAAGCCAGCATTGACCACGTCACAAGCTACGGCCTGCATCGGCATGGCCGAACCGTTGCTTCATCGAGCCGATGTCCATCACGCCGAACTACTTCAACACCTCTGCTGACACATCTCCTCACCGACCTGCTCCGTCCCCTCGCCTGGACTGAGGGCTTCATCATCCCTTCATCAACTTACTTCGGAGACTTCGGCGTCACCGGACGACCAGCTTCATCACATTAGCTGGACCATGGGCTTTGCCTCGGCAAGCCACCTTTGCCAGCATCGTCATGCGTTCGCTTCATCACCCATCAGGCAATGGGTGTGCGGATAGAGTCCCAATTTTGGGATTAATCATTCTTCGGACCGCTACAGAAAATAAACCAGGTGCTATTAATCTTAGAAATTTTTTCTTAGTTGGGTTTGTTTTTCCCAAGGAATTATTACTCTGCTTTGTTCCATCATCTATACACAGGTCTATCAAATGGTGGCCGCATTAACAACGATTGCATGGTGGTTTGGTCAGTTTCCGTGCATAGTTTGGCGAACGCCGTATCCGGAACTCGGACCGACCTGTGAATTCGGGCTTTGTCACGCCTTCACTGCGTCACGCCAACGCCCTGCATCGACATTGACCTCGACGCTCATGCCATATCTCTTTCATTATTTACTTCACTTATATTAAATAAGTAGAATAATTTTTTATACATTATTATCTTTATTTGTCATTACTTTTGGTTCGCACTATTTTATCCGTGCAGCCAATCGACTCAGACTGAGCCGTGTTGTCGCCTCCGTCGACCGAATTATGTTGTTGCCTTGTGTGACGCCCCAAGACCGGAGTTTCAGTTGCCTTCCAGGGTTTCCGAGTTTTGTCGTGTGATGTGTTTTGTTTGTGCATTCATCATGTCATCTCTTGCATTGCATCATCTCATCATGCCATATAATTTTAAAAACTCATCTAAATAAATTGTATGGATTTTTTGATCCATTTAAATCGAGGGATTTCACTTGTGATTTCTCTTTATAACTTATTAAAGCCTCTCAATATTATTAGGAGCTATAATAAAATATTCCATTTATTTGGAAGCCACCGTATCAAACTTGCATTTTAATCTCTCTCGCTTCCACCTATTCTAAATCCTCGATCATTCTCCATTTGGCTCCGTTCAAGTTGTGGCACTTTGAGTTATGCCAAAGAAGCCCCATGCCAGTTTTCAGCTCAACTTATATTTATTTGTTCCTCAAAATAAGTATTTTTGCTCCTGTTTCTTTTCAGAATGAAAAAAGGAAAACCTTTTTTCCCTTCCTTTCTTTAAGTCCAGCCCAGCTGTGCTTCCTAGCCCACAAAGAGGCCGGCCCATCCATCCTCCCAAGGCCCAGCCGCCCCTGCCTATCTAACCCTAGCCCCGACCCCCTCATCTCGATCTCTCCTCCGGCGCGCCTCCTCTCGATCCCCATCTCCTCTCGCCTCACTCACAAGACGCCCAAGAACCAGCGAGGAAGCCGCTTCTTCGCTCGACCGCTCCTCCTCCTCGCGATCCCTCTCCCTTCCCCTCGCCTCCTCCTCCACCGGGCGCTTAGCCGTCCCTGCCGCCCGAGCGCCAAGGAGAGCAGCTACTCGAGCTCGTCGCCGCTGCCTCCTCCTCCGCCAGCGACCGCCGCCGCCCTCGACCTACCTCGCCGTCGCCCATGGCCATGCCTTGGCCGGACGCCTGCCCTCCACCACCACCACCTTGCTTCCCGCGTCTCCGCTGGCTCCGAGCCCTGCCTCGAGTGCCCCCTCTCGCCTCGCCTCCTTGCCATGGCAAGTGCCACTCGAGCCAGCAGGCCGCCGCCAGCATCGCCGTCCGGCACTACACCTCCGCTGCCTTGGCCTCCCGCTGTGCTCGCTGCTGGCCTCATTGCCGAGCTCGTCGCCCGCCTGTGGTCCTCCCCGCCGCTTTGGTCTCGCCGAGCTCCTTGCCGCATCTCTGCTCGCCCGCTTTGACCGGCGCCAAGTCCTCGCCGCCGACCTTTTGTTTTCCCTGCTCGTCGCGTGAGCATCGGTGCTTGTTTCTTGCCCGCGCGTGAGTGCTCGCGTGGGCCACTTCGACCGGTGACCTCCTGAAGTTCAGGAGCAAGACCTATGACCTGTGTGCGACTATGCGGATTCGCCAAGTACCCCTCCAGCAAGACCGACGCCTGAACAAGCACACCGGCTCTGTGGATTTCGCCAAGTACCACGACATACGGCGCCCGAACGACCACCGAACCGGAAACGCCAAGTCCGTTTCGGGATTCGTCAAGTACCGCTATCGATGACTCGAACATCCACGAAACGTGTACCACTACCGTCGCGAGTACCTCTACCGTCGTCCCGAAGACGTTGGATTCATCAAGTTCCTCCCCGAAAACGAACGCGAATGACTACTTCCACGATGATGCGAGTACAAGTACCCTCTTCGTGGTTTTCGCCATACCTCGACGCCGGAGCCCTCGGATCCGCTAAGTCCAACAACGATCGGTATAACTACTGGCGACGCTAACGCCACTGAACCGTGTACCTCGACGACCCGCCAAGTACCCCTTCGGATCGCCAAGTACCTCTACCGTCGAACTGAACATCTACGAAAAACGTGTACAACTTCAGTCGCGAGAACGTCTACCTCCACTACGACCCGCGAGTACCACTACTTCCCCTCCGAACTTGACCCGTTCCGAAAAGGCACGCTTCAAAGGTATACCCGCCGGAACGACCGCCCGTGTACGAATGCATATGTTGTATGAGATGCCCGTTTGCACCGTGTCCGAAATTGTCGCTCGCTTGTTCCTCCTCGTTGCCATGCCATCGTCTCGTGGGAACCCGGTATCCGGGATCACCCCACCATCTTTTGCATGTTCTGCACATCCGCACGCCTCCTTTTGCACCGGTATCTCCGTGAGCTACCGGTACCGATATGTTGCCGTGGCATCATTTTCGGATTCGTTGCCGTGGCACCCGTTTTGTTCCGCCATGGTGACCCAAAATGCTTCATAACATGCTCATGTCAACATTTTCATAAAATTGCATAAAACTTGCATATGTCATCCGCATCATGATAACAACATTTAAATGTTTATAATAGTTGTTTGCATTATTTTGCTTAAATGCCATGTTAAAATGATTTATTTCATAACTAAATAACCGTATCTCGGATTTAAATAAATTATATATGTAAATGGGGTAGAAAAATTCATAGATTAACATGGTAGCATTACTTTGCATGTTTAACAACATTAAAATTGTGTTTAGGGCAGAACAGTACCAAATTTGAATATTGCATATGGGGATTTCCGGAATTGTTGTTTGTTGCTTCCGGCCTCATTTAAACTTGCCTAGATAGGTAGTTTCATCATGCTTCACCTCTTGCCATGTTTAACAACATTTAATATTGTTGTGTACCTAAAGGAGAGCGAACTAAATAAGTGATGTGGTGTTTTGTCAATATGCAACCCGTTGCATATTGAGCTCCACTTAACTTGTAGTGTTGTTTGTGCATATTGCCATGCCATGCCTCATTAAACCGGACATGCATCATACTTGTTTGCGCATCATGCCATGTTTATGTGATGGTTGTTTACTATGTTGTTTGTTTCTTTCCGGGTTGCTTCTCTCGTTAGCTTCGGTTTCCTTCCGGAGTTGTGAGGATTCGTTCGACTACATCCGTTTGTCTTCTTCATGGACTCGTTCTTCTTCCTTGCGGGATTTTCAGGCAAGATGACCATACCCTCGAAATCACTTCTATCTTTGCTTGCTAGATGCTCGCTCTTTTGCTATGCCTATGCTACGATGCCTACCACTTGCTATATCATGCCTCCCATACTGCCATGTCAAGCCTCTAACCATCCTTTCCTAGCAAACCGTTGTTTGGCTATGTTACCGCTTTGCTCAGCCCCTCTTATAGCGTTGTTAGTTGCAGGTGAAGATGAAGTTTGTTCCTTGTTGGAACATGGAGATGTTGTTCCTTGTTGGAACATGTTTACTTGTTGGGATATCACAATATATCCTATTTAATTAATGCATCTATATACTTGGTAAAGGGTGGAAGGCTCAGCCTTATGCCCGTGTTTTGTTCCACTCTTGCCGCCTTAGTTTCCGCCATACCGGTGTTATGTTCCCGGATTTTGCGTCCCTAACGCGGTTGGGTGATTTATGGGACCCCTTGACAGTTCGCTTTGAATAAGACTCTCCAAAGAAGGCCCAACCTTGGTTTTACCTTTTGACTACCTACCACATATACCCCTTCCCTTGGGTTCTGCAGACTCAAGGGTCATCTTTATTTTTTAGCCCCCCCGGGCCAATGCTCCTCCGAGTGTTGGTCCGAACCGAGCAGCCTGCGGGGCCACCACGGGGAAACTCGAGGCTTGGTTTTACTCGTAGCTTGACTTATCCGGTGTGCCCTCAGAACAAGGTACGTGCGACTCCTATCGGGATTTGTCGGCACATCGGGCGGCTTTGCTGGTCTTATTTTATTGCTGTCGAAATGTCTTGTAGTCCGGGATTCCGAGACTGATCGGGACTTCCCGGTAGAAGGAATATCCTTCGTTGATCGCGAGAGCTTATCATGGGCTAAGTTGGGACACCCCTGCAGGGTATTATCTTTCGAAAGCCGTGCCCGCGGTTATGAGGCAGATGGGAATTTCTTAATGTCCGATTGTAGAAAACCCGAAGTTGATCTTAATTAAAAATACATCAACCGCGTGTGTAACCGTGATGGTCTCTTCTCGGCGGAGTCCGGGAAGTGAACACGGTGTTGGAGTTATGTTTGACGTAAGTAGTTTCAGGATCACTTCTTGATCGCTACTAGTTTCACGACCGTGCCTTGCTCCTCTTCTCGCTCTCTTTTGCGAATGTAGCCACCATATACGCTTAGTCGCTGCTGCAGCTCCACCTCACAACTCTGTCCTTCCTATAAGCTTAAATAGACTTGATCTCGCGGGTGTGAGATTGCTGAGTCCCCGTGACTCACAGATACTTCCAAAACCAGTTTGCAGGTGCCGATGAAACCGTGCAGGTGACGCATCCAAGCTCAAGGAGGAGCTCGATGAAGATCTTGTTCATTGTGTTGTTTCGCTTCAGTTGATCAAGAGTGGAGCTCAGTTGGGACGATCGGGATCTGTAGCATTTGGGGTAGTCTTCTTTTATTTTGGTTCCGTAGTCGGACCTTGATTGTATCTGTATGATGTAATGCTTTACTCATGTATTGTGTGAAGTTGGCGATTGTAAACCAACTATGTATCTCTTTCCCTTATGTATTACATGGGTTGTGCGAAGATTACCTCACTTGCGACATTGCTTTCAATGCGGTTATGCCTCTAAGTCGTGCTTCGACACGTGGGAGATATAGCCGCATCGAGGGCGTGACACCTTGGCGCGCCGACCTGCTTCATTACCGCGGCTGGACTGGGGGCTTCATCTTCTCGGAGTGCCGAACTCTCTACTCGGCCACCTTGGGACCAGCTTGGGGGCTGGAACCTTGTCCCACATCAAGCTCGGACCGCGTCATCAATGCCGAACACATTAACTAGCTAAGTCACTTTCATACTCAGAAACTTTCAGTTTTAAATTTTGTTCGGTCCGACCAAGCATTATACCTTTTTTGGCAAAAAGTTGTTTGTGAAAAACTTCCCTGTCCAAAGTTTGTTTGTGACACACAAATTCAAATACCCCGTTTACTTGGGGCCTTCCCTTACGAAGCCTTTCCTCTTGCAAATGATTATACTTGTACGGCTTCGTTCCTTGTTCGTGTATCACGCCACAATATGTACCATGTTGACTTAAGCAATTTGCAAGCTGGGTTGCCTGGCTCATGTGCTTACCTCTACATTCCCGATTGTTCGGATAGGGAGTAAAGGGAGCACCTCTGCGATTGTCACGACCGGGTCATCCGAGCTCTGTCCTCAGACTGGGTGAAGCCAAAAGCTAGCGCTCTTATTGTTTTCAATCATGGTCGGCACACAACGGAACTCATGAGTACAAAAAATCTATTGCACAAGTCTCATAGAAATAATGAGCACCGAAGAAAGGTATCGGTGGAGGTACTATTTTCTTCAAAGATGCTTCTTACACTTCGTTAGTAATATAGCATAAGTTCCCTGAGCGCGCTTTGTCTGTTACAGCCTTATGGCCTGATTGCTTGGTTATCGGAAACACTGTCAATATTCTCGACAGGTGGAGTACATAAAACTTTTCAGTCCTTAACCGAAGAGGGAGAAGCCGACAGTCGGTTAAGACGCGTTCAAAGTTCGGGTGAACACAGATGTGATATAAGTACTTCGGTACATACAATCAACATACATAAAATTCTTTTACCCAAGTAACTTGAGGGCTCTTAAAATTTATATGAGCTGTTTTCCCAGATTATGGCACTTTTAAACTATTTGTGTGTTTCCTGCATAAGTCTCGCAGTGCAACACTGGACACCTTTAGAGATTCGGCAAAAACATTCTCGGATATTGCTATATATGCATCGGTTTCGAATTATGTCTTCGGTCAATAGTTGGGTTGCCCGGCTCCTATGCTTGCCTCCTATGTTCCGCTTTGTTCGGCTAGGTGTGCAAAGGGAGAACCACTGCGATTGTGCTTCCAGCTCGCATGGTTAAGCACCTCAGTGGAGAAAGCCGAAAACTAACTGTCATAATAGGCATAAACTGGTCAGCGATTCGATGACTATGTTAAATGACAGGCCATTCATAACATTGGCCGAAGTGTTTACGGCTTGACTTCAGCTTTCGTCGAACACTAACCGGGGGCTTGTAGCTAGCTTCCCCAATTTAAAGCTCCTTTGACTAAGTGAAAGTTATAAAGCCCACATATATGATTGCCTCGTTTCTGCTAACACAACCGCCTTTGGGCACCGAGACGTCAGCTAAGGGTTGTCTTGTTATTGCAGAAACACCCTGCGTAGTATCTACAAAGGGGTAGAAGCCGACGATGGGCCACTTTCAACTAATAAACGGTCGCAACGGAGTCAAAATAAACATATCATCGGCATTTGTATTTAATATACAAGTGCCTCCTTCCGTAATCATCATTATAAAGCCATAAATATGCATCAATTTAACTTAAGATTTCGGCCCAGCTGGGTTGCCTGGCTCCTGTGCTTACCCCTACGTTCCCGATTGTTCGGCTAGGTGGTAAAGGGAGCACCTCTGTGATTGTTACTACCGGGAGATCCGAGTAAGTACCTCAGACTGGGTGAAGCCGAAAGCTAGCAATCTTAAAGGATCACATTGGTCGGAAACGACGAAAGTGAAAATTTTGGTTCATTAATAACATAGAGTTCGGGAACTTTCCCAGAACTAAATCCTCAATATTTTCCTCCTGCATTGACCGGAGGTGAGGTTTCATGATCATGCTTAGCATGACAACCCAAAGAAAGGAATCGATAACGGGACTATTTTCGTTTGAAGATGTTTCTTACGTTAAAAAGTAATATAACATATCTCTCAGCATAGCTTTGTTTATAAAACCGTATGGCCGGATTGCCTTGTTTGACGTAAATCTTTGCCCTCATAAAGGCTTTGTAAAGAAGGACTGTCGGTGTCAAAACCGGCGGATCTCAGGTAGGGGGTCCCGAACTGTGCGTCTAGGCGGATGGTAACAGGAGACAAGGGACACGATGTTTTACCCAGGTTCGGGCCCTCTCGATGGAGGTAAAACCCTATGTCCTGCTTGATTAATATTGATGATGTGTGTTACAAGAGTAGATCTACCACGAGATCAAGGAGGCTAAACCCTAGAAGCTAGCCTATGGTATGATTGTTGTTCGTCCTATGGACTAAATCCATCCGGTTTATATAGACACCGGAGAGGGCTAGGGTTACACAGAGTCGGTTACAATAGTAGGAGATCTACATATCCGTATCGCCAAGCTTGCCTTCCACGCCAAGGAAAGTCCCATCCGGACACGGGACGAAGTCTTCAATCTTGTATCTTCATAGTCTTGGAGTCCGGCCGATGATGATAGTTCGGCTATCCAGACACCCCCTAATCCAGGACTCCCTCAGTAGCCCCCGAACCAGGCTTCAATGACGACGAGTCCGGCGCGTATGTTGTCTTCGGCGTTTGCAAGGAGGGTTCTCCTTCATGTTTCATGTGTTGGCCGGATAGTGTCCGGTTGCTTCATAAATGTTGCGCTCCTTGGCTTCTACGTCCAATAATGGCCCTCTTTCACGTGTCGTACGAATGCGAAAAGCCAGGGTATTCTTACGTTTTACCCCCTAGCTGCACGAATAAGCTACCTATAAGAGAGGCGAGGATCCAGATCCAAATCACACCATCCTCCTTCCGCGAGTACTCATCGAGGCGCATCTGATAAAAAATCCATTGCAACATGGACAGCTGACGCGGCTCCTCTTCTCGCGCTCCCAGTCCTCGGCCAGGAGATTGGAGGAGATGCTCAGTCCCGCATAGCGAGTTAGTGACGCTCCAAGCAGAGGGATACCTTCCCCCGTCCTTTATGGTTCCGGTTCGAGCTGGACTGGCCACCTACAAGGGTGGGAAGAAGGCGGAGAGCGTCCCCAATCCCTCCAAAGGAGAGTGGGTATGCTTCGTCCCCTACTTAATAAGGGGACTCGGATTTCCTATACATCCGTTTGTCTGGGGGCTCCTGGAGTTCTATGGACTCCAACTTCACCACCTCACGCCTGCCTCCATTTTGCACATCGCGGGCTTTGTAGCTCTTTGCGAGCTGTTCTTGGGCATCGAGCCCCATTTTGCGCTGTGGAAGAGGCTGTTTTGCCTCGTACCCCGTTCTCACACGGGGTCGATATATCAAGTGGGCGGAGCCGAAATATGGCGCATTGCCGGGACCGGATATCTACCCGGAACCCCGAAGAAGGCGTGCGAAGACTGGCCTTCAGAGTGGTTTTATATGGAAGATGCCCCGCTACCGGATCCAGTTCGGATTGGCCTCCTGGAGTTTAGCAGTGCTCCTCTGAAGAAACACCTGAGTTGGCGCCCACGGAGCCCTCAACGGGAAGATGACAGGAGCGTCCACTATCTGATGGGCCGGATACGGTTACTAGCCCATTCCGGATTAACCATGATTGGAGTCATGGACACATGCATTATGCGAGGGGTGCAGCCGCTTCAATATAGGGGCCACCCCATGTGGGATTTCAACGGGGAGGATGACACCACCCGTCATGGCCGCACGGGGCCGGGATCGGCCGCCGATCTGGTGTAGATCCTGTCCGGCTTGTACAAGGGGGAGAAGGAGGACTTCCTCCGCACAAATCCATTGAATGGATTCTCCATGAATAACCCTCGGAGCTGGGTAAGCGGATGTTTATATATCTGATCCGTGCTTTCAAAGATAAGTGCCTTACTTTATGATTTTCACGCAGGAAATACGCCGGGATGTGGCGGGCATAGAAAGCCCAACTCCACAACCCGAGGATCCGGGAAGATCCCTTGATCCGGCCTCCGAAGAGGATCCGGACATAAAGGTGGATTTGATTGACGGGGTGTTCCACCAGCTCAGCATAGACAATGCTTTAGTCTCCATTACGGCTGACTACCCCGGTTTATGTCCGGCTTCCCAGGTGAGTACGACCGAAGTCCTGACACCGTTACTTTTCTAATGCTTATTTCTGACCACCGTGTACCAATGGTACTTGGCAGGAGGTGCCTTTACGGCAGGAAGCCGAGCCCGCGGCGACTGACCAGACGAGGTCAGTGCGGCCTAGCAGGCGGAAGAGGACTGCGGCACGAATCTAAACGTCGCCGCAAAGGTATGGTGCACCATTGTCTTTTAAGGGAAAGACTCCTGGGAGGCATGTTAATGCTCATAATTCTTCCAGGAGAAAGAGCGCTCGCCGGACTGAGTCCGGAGAGGGTGCCCACCAAGCCTCCGCCAGCCAGGCTCCAATGCCTGGTCCGGAGTGGGAGGCAAGCGCGAGGCGCGAGCCGGATGCTCCTCCAACGGAGGATGCCGACAGGTTGTCCGCCACCAGGTCTGAGGTGGAGAGCGCCATGAATCATAGGCGCCGTCGGACAGTTCTTCGTGACGCGTGTTTCTCCCCAGAGGCGTTGAATGCCTTTAATGCGGGAGATGCGCACCTCCGTGCTGCTCAAGATGGTTTAACGAGAGCCACAAAGCAGTATGTAAAAGACATACGAGTGAGGAATTTTAATAGTTATATATGCCAGTAGCCCCCGAGACTTAAAATAGTTAAACTAACTGATTTAAGGATCATTTGTAATGCAGGATCTTACCAAGAAGAATACCCACCTGTCCCAGGAGCTTCAAGAATGCAAGGCCCAACTTGAGGCCGTACTAGCCGCTGCCGGGGGAGCCACGGAGACCCCCTCTGGTAATTCATATTTTTAAAAAAGAACTAGTTTATGAAGTGCGGCGTGTGTGTATAGTCTGACAATAATATTGCAGAGGGTGCCGGACTAGATCCGGACAAGCCACAGCTGCTGCGCTAGTTGAAGGCCGGCGAGAGTGTGCTTATGAGGGTGCAGCAGGAGAGGAACAAACTCCAAGATGCCAACACCCAGCTGGGCGAAGAACTAAAAGGTGTTCGGGTCCAGCTGTCTAACTCCGTAAAGGAGAATGGGCGGCTTCGTCGCGGCATTTATAGTAAGTGCTTGAGCAAACTCTTTTGAAAAGAAGAGTTCGGCGAGGAAGTCGATTGATGTAAATGTGTCTCAGAGGTGTGCTCACGGGTCGTCCGGCGGAGGAGATGCCTGGTTCCACGGAGACCTTCTTCCCGAAGCTGCTGAATCGCACGAACGTGTTCGGCAAAGCGAAGAGCAGCGTCGTTCAGGCCTTATGGCCTTCCGTCTCCCTACCCGAGGGTCTTGGAGGGCTTGCTGAGAAGCTTCAGGGAGTATGGCGGCGTCTCCGCCTGTGGAAGATATCGGCCTGCCGTCAAGGCGCTAGGGAGGCCTGGGCCATGGTGAAGACGCGATACCCGAAGGCTGACCCAAACCACATGGCCGAGGTCGGACCTGTGGGGGCCCGATGGGAAGGAGATCCCTGTGAGCCTGATGTATGGCCAAGTAGAGTTGGCCGCGAAATATTCCCAACAGGACTGTAAATTAGATAGCCTGTTAGATGGGATTGAAGAGGAGTACAATCAGTCAGTTTGACGATGTAATTTTTAAAATGACATGTAAAATGCCTTCTAGCCAGATTGTAGATCGTTTGTCTTTGCGGACCTCTTCGCTTCAACCTCGGGACCCAACAGTCCGGAGTGTGTCCGAATACCCTCACGGTTATGAAAGAACCGGGGCATGCATGGAGACAAGGCGTAGGGGTCATAATTGCTTTATCAGACAAGTGCCCAGCTAGCTATGTTATATTACATGGTTAGTAAGAAACATCTTCCAGGGAGAATAGTTCCGTTAAGGGTTCCTTTCCCTGGGAGGCATGCCCTAAAGTGCATGTCTGGACTGCGAAAATAGCAGAAAAAGCATCTGGGGGCAGATAAATAAGTAAGTAATAAATCATCTTTCAAGGTCACCGACCGAATATTCCCTTAAGAATGCTAGTCTTCGGCTTCACCCGGCCGAGGTACACATCCGCTGACCCGGCAAGAATAATCGCAGAGGTGCTCCCTTTACCTCCTAGCCGAACAATCGGGAACGTAGGGGTAAGCACAGGAGCCAGGCAACCCGGCTTGGCCAAAACTTAAGTCATATCGATGCATATAATGGTGATCAAAAGGTACATGCGGAAGTATGACGCATGTGTTGGGCATGAAGCCCATGGAAATAAGCTTCTGTTAAAGAAGCCCCCAGGTATAACGAGTGCGAGTAGCACATCGAATGAGTGCGAACAAAGCGCAGATCAGCCCTCAAGAGGCTTGTACTGAAAGAGGGAGGAAAAAGGAGGGAAAACAAAGACACCGAAAAAACATGAAAGGTGGACAGAGGAAGGAGACGAACCCTGAGTCCGGTGCTAGGCGTAAAATCTTCGGAGACGGGCTGCGTTCCATGGGTTTGGCTCGAGTCGGTTGTCAGATGCGTTGCGTAGACGGTATGCACCGCCGGTAAGGACTTGGTCGATGATGAAGGGACCTTCCCATTTGGGCTTAAGTTTGTCCTTTTTCTTGTCCGGCAGGCGTAGAACTAGCTCACCAACATTGTAAGTTTTGGCCCGTACTTCTCTGCTTTGATATCTTCGAGCCTGCTGTTGATAGAATGCGGAACGGGATTTTGCCATGTCGCGCTCCTCCTCTAAAGCGTCCAGACTGTCCTGCCGATCCAACTCGGCTTCTCTTTCCTCATACATGCGCACGCGAGGTGAGTCATGAATTATATCACAGGGCAAAACTGCCTCAGCGCCGTATACCATAAAAAATGGTGTGAATCCGGTTGTGCGGTTTGGCGTGGTCCGCAGCCCCCAGAGTTCGGAGTCGAGCCCCTCTACCCAGTGCGTGTTAGATTCTGTGAGGGACCGCACTAATCTGGGTTTGATGCCGCTCATGATTAGACCATTTGCTCGTTCCACTTGACCGTTGGTTTGAGGGTGGTAGACTGAAGCGTAGTCGAGCTTGATGCCCATGTTTTTGCACCAGAGTTTAACCTCGTCGGCCGTGAAATTCGTGCCGATATCAGTGATGATGCTGTGGGGGACGCCAAAACGGTGTACTACCCCAGATATGAAGTCTATCACAGGTCCGCATTCTGCCGTTTTTACCGGCTTGGCCTCTATCCATTTGGTGAATTTGTCCACCATGACCAAGAAGTATTTGTGCTTGTGGGTTCCCCCTTTAAGGGGTCCAACCATGTCAAGCCCCCAGACCGCGAACGACCAAGTAATGGGTATAGTTTTGAGGGGCGATGGGTGGCATGTGGCTCTGATTAGCAAAGAGCTGGCAACCGACGCATCGTTGGACTAAGTCCTGAGCATCTGCCCGGGCGGTCGGCCAATAAAATCCTGTACGGAAGGCCTTGCCTACAAGGGCCCGGGCGGCGGCGTGGTGCCCGCCGAGTCCGGCGTGAATTTCAGCCAGGAGATTTCGCCCTTCCTCTTCGGAGATACACCTTTGAAGGACTCCGGTTGTGCTTTTCTTATAAAGTTCTCCCTCATGGACCTTGTAGGCTTTAGATCGCCGAACTATGCAGCGGGCCTCATTTTGGTCTTCGGGAAGTTCTTGCCTGATTAAGTAGGCTAGGAATGGTTCCGTCCATGGGGCACTGCCAGTATTTCGTGGGCTGGATCTGTTATTTCATTGGCTGAGCCACCGATTGTGTCAGAATGTCCTGCATTAGGTGATGCAGTTGGTTCCGGATTGTTATCTCCGGACTCTCCCTGAGGTGTTCGGTCTTTATGATACCGGGCAGAACAATGCCCTAAGCCCCTAGTGTCCAGGTACAGGCGGGAACTTCTGACGCGGCCGATGCCAAAACGCCAGCCTCCTCCTCGGTTATGGTAGAAAACCGGGGGATGTGTATCAACAAGAGACAGTAAGAAAGGTTTACGCAGGGTCTTAATCTGAAAAGAATCCTTGCAACGGGTCCTCGCTGCACGCTCGCTACCGTGTCTCCGCAGTCAGTATCCTCGGACGGGTGTAGCACGTGCTTCATCTGTAAAAGAGAAGGACTTAGTTTGGAAGAAATATGGTGCAAAGGATGTATTGAAAATAAAGTATAATTTGGAAGATGAATAAAGTTGAGCTTTATTGGCTCTCATCGTTTATACGCGCAGCCCCTTGTAAAGGGGTATGCGGCTGGGAAGCCCCTTGTTTATTTACACTGGACTCGCCTAACCGTGTCCGAGGTCTGAATGACCTGTTTTTAGGGGCTTTGACCTGCAAGGTCGGATTAGTGTGTGGCTGTCAAGGCGGCCTCACGTTCTCCGTGGTCGAGGAACACTCGGAGTTACTCTTTAATGAGATTATGCCGCGTGGACCGGGCATTTTAAGCGTAAGAGACGCGTAATGTGTTATTGCGTTAAAGCGGGCGAAAGCTTCGCGTCCCAGTAGTGCTTGAGGGTCACTGCGGAATGGGGCGATATGGAGAGTGAGCTTTTCGCGACGGAGGTTGTCGGATAAACCGAACACAACCTCTAGTGGTACAGAGCCTGTTCAATTGGCTTAAAGGTCTGGCGTCACTCCTTTGAAGGAAGTGCTGCTACGGCGAATTTTGGTAGGGTCTATCCCCATTCTGCGGACGGTGTCCTGGTATGGCAGGTGCCGCACTGTGTTTTCGTGTTATCACATGAAGTGAGTTCACTGTTTTGACTTCTAGTGGGAAAGTCTTCTGTTTTCCGGCGTGCTGCTTGTGGGGTTCGTCGTCGTGTTCGCTTTGTGTGTCGAGCCCCTTGCGTTCGGCGTTAAGTCGGCCGGACTGCTTGAAGACCCAACAATCTTTGTGGGTATGGTTTGCAGGCTTCCCGGAGGTACTATGTATTTGACATAGCCTATCCAGAATTTTGTTTAGGTTGGATAGCTCGTCACTGTTGTCCTTGAGGGGCAGTGTTTTGTTATTTGGCCAAGAGCTTTTGAATCCGGCGTTGACCGCCGTGCTATTTGGGCCATTTTCCTTATTCTGGCGCTGATCTTTTCTGTGTCGTGATTTCCCATTTCCATCCCTGACTTCAGATGTACTCGGGTCGCTGGTGCTGCATCTAGCCAGCCAGCTGTCCTCCCCTGCGCAAAAGCGGGTCATGAGGCTTGTTAGCGCGGCCATTGTTCTTGGTTTTTCCTGGCCGAGGTGTCTGGCGAGCGATTCGTCTCGGACGTTGTGCTTAAAGGCTGCTAAGGCTTCGACGTCCGGACAGTCGACTATTTGGTTCTTTTTGGTGAGGAACCTGTTCCAGAATTTGTGTGCTGATTCTCCGAGCTGTTGAGTTATGTGACTTAAATCGTCTGCATCCGGAGGGCGGACATAAGTCCCTTGAAAATTTGCTCGAAACGCATCCTCGAGCTCTTCCCAACTTCCGATGGTATTTTCTGGGAGGCTTTTGAGCCAATGCCGAGCTGGGCCTTTGAGCTTGAGGGGTAGGTGTTTTACGGGTTTGAATTCCGCTGGAAATTCATGATCCAGCACCTCGTCGGTGAAACATAGTGGGTGTGCGGCGCCCCTGTATTTGGGTGTGCCGTTGTCTTCAAACGCTCGGCGGGTTGTGTCGCTTCCTGGAGTCTTATTTTTTGGCCCATAGATAGACCTGACCGGGTCATCCTTTTTCCGAGGATCTTTATGCTGATCACGTGCCGGCTTGTGTGCGGCGCCCCTTGCTGCTCTTAGCCTGTCATCTGGTCGTCTATCCGGCCAGGCGGCCTCTTTCTTTTTTGACTGCGGGGGCTCTAAGGCCTCCTCGTCAAATTCGGGCAACAGCTTGCGCTTCGGGTAGCTCTTTGCCTGGTTACTAGCGCCATATTTATCTGCGGTATTGAGTACTTTGCTCCATCTCATTCTGAGTGTGTCCTCCGCTGTTTTGAGCTTCCGCTTTTGCTCCATCAAACTTCTTGCAGTGGCGACGAGCCTTTTATGAAGGTTCTTATGCTCTGGCCATGTGTTCGGCGTGAGGTCGTCTATGCCCTTGTTTTCGCCGATGATGGGTTGCTTGTCCAGTTCATCCTGTTCAGATGGTTTCTCGGTGGCATGTTGGCCGTCCACTGCTTCGCCCTGCTCTAGGGCCGGGTCCGTATGGGTGCCGTTTTTATCGAGGCGGGACTTCGGGCGGCGCTTGCGTCGCTGTTTTGGTTGTTTATTGGGGGAGTTGTCCTTCGCCCCGTCCCGTTGTTCTTCATTATCGCTTCCTTTTGGTGTATCCACCATACATACGCCGTGAGTTGGGGTGGCTTTCCAGTGCCCGATAGGCGCTGGTTCTTGGTCGTCTCCGGCATCGTCGTCCATACCGTCGATGTCTTCGGAGTCGAAGTCTAGCATGTCGGTTAGATCGTCGACAGTGGCTACTAAGTGGGTGGTGGGTGGGCGTTGAATTTCTTCGTCGTACGCATCCCCACCGTCCTGACCGCAGTCCGGCCAGGGCTCTCCTGATAACGAGAGATACTTCAGCGAACTCAAGATGTCGCCGAAAGGTGAGTGTTGAAAGATGTCCACGGCGGTGAACTCCATGATCGGCGCCCAACCGGATTCGATTGGAGGGGGCGCGGGAGGCTCGGAGTCCGGCGAGGAGTCCGGCACCTCGGTGTCACGGGCTTCATGAGGGACAAGATCAGTGTTTGGCTCTATCGCCATAGAGGTTGCGGCCCCCGAGGCGGTGTCTAGCCATCCGTCCTCGATCTGCGCAGCCGGCTCCGAATTGAAGATCGGAGCGGACTCGAGTGCGGCCTCCAGGATACTGTCCGGCTGGAGAGCTAAATCATGCCCATCGTGACAGTGCGGCACGCTCGGCTGTGGCTCGGATCCATCAAGGATCAAGTCCCCGCGGATGTCAGCCGTGAAGTTCAAATCTTCAAATCTGACTGACGGTCGGGGCGAAGCTTCGATCTGCTCCGATGGCTGCTTAATTGCCCGCAGATGCAAAGCCGCCGAATACGAAGATATGTCCCGGAGGAAGGTCTCACCGGACTGCGCTCGTTGTTGATGATCGAAGAAGCCATCTAGCCTATCGGTGACGACACGAGGAACTCTCAATGAAAGCACCAATGTCGGTGTCAAACCGCGGATCTCGTAGGGGGTCCCGAACTATGCGCCTAGGCGGATGGTAACAGGAGACAAGGGACACGATGTTTTACCCAGTTCGGGCCCTCTTGATGGAGGTAAAACCCACGCCCTGCTTGATTAATATTGATGATGTGTGTTACAAGAGTAGATCTACCACGAGATCAAGGAGGCTAAACCCTAGAAGCTAGCCTATGGTATGATTGTTGTTCGTCCTATGGACTAAAGCCATCCGGTTTATATAGACACCGGAGAGGGCTAGGGTTACACAGAGTCGGTTACAATAGTAGGAGATCTACATATCCGTATCGCCAAGCTTGCCTTCCACGCCAAGGAAAGTCCCATCCGGACACGGGACGCAGTCTTCAATCTTGTATCTTCATAGTCTTGGAGTCCGGTCGATGATGATAGTTCGGCTATCCGGACACGCCCTAATCCAGGACTCCCTCAAGGACAAACACTCCTCGGCTGCTGGCCGAAGAGGTTGAAGCCGATGGTCGGTCAACAAAGTTTTGTACAATGCGGATCCGAGCATTAATGATGTAAAGTACTTGGATACATAGAGTCATTACACATAATTTGTGATTATACTATGGATATCGATGCTTAATTCGGCCACCCGTGCCCGCATTAAGGCTCGGGGGCTACTAGGCTTCGGGCTTATTATTTAGAAATATTAAAGGGGCACATCGATCCCCTGATCTGGTGTTGCCACCCGATAAGTGTATCGGGGGCTACTACATTGCCTATTCAATGCAGAAAATTCAAAGTACTCAGTGTTCGGCTTAACCGAACTATGCGCAAATGCGTCTTCGGACAACAATAGGTACCATATGGACCTTTCCGGCATCAAGTTGGTATATTACAACAACTTATCAAGACCCTCTCTCAAGGGCCCGTTCGCCGATCACTATTATCTCTAATATATTACACTACGTTTCTATTCCTATGTATGCTGCCGAGCTAGGAGTTGATCCTCAGGCCGATTTCGCGCATCGACTTGAGTCTCAGGGGCTACTAGGATCAGCAGTTTCATGTTTTCCTTCAGGTGCATCTCGGGTTTTAGACCGACACACACACCTTGATGGCTACTGGCTATATACCTCGGCAGAGAATAAATTGCACCAGTTAAAAATATTCACCAAAAATCAGCCCACGGTCGGGGTGGTGCACCACCTTGGAAGCAGTCCGGCATAAAGCTCGGGCGCCAGTGGCTGGACCCATAGAGGGCATTTCCGGCATTAAGCTCGGCTAAAATCCTTCAACCTTTTTGAGTCAAGGTGATCTATGACACCTCGGATACAGTCCGGCATTGGAGCTTGGACACAGTCCGGCGTTGGAGCTCGGATACATTCTGGTGTTGGAGCTCGGAAGCAGTCCGGCGTTGGTGCTTGGCTGCAAAAGATACCTCGAATACAGTCCGGTGTTGGAGCTTGGACGTAAGAAGACACTGCCGCCCGGGAACAACTTCAAACCCGAGGTGTGGCGTAAAAATAACAAGGCATTCATAAAGGACGGAAACTTAAAGGGGCTCCTCGGATGCCCGACGGTAAACTCTTCGGATTTACTTCGGCTATCCTCAAGATCGAAGATGAGAAGATTTGTTGAACCAGTTTTCAAGACCGACAACCGAAGATGAAGAATAGTTTGGAAGAATCGAGGAGCGTCCCCAACTTGAAGAGCGGTTCAGGGGGCTACTGATGGTGACCTGGACCAGGGGGTACTCACCATGTCGTCTCCCGATCAGTTGGATTGGGCCGAGGACCCCCATGGCCGTATACTCATGGGCCAGTTCGGACAGCTGCCGCATACAAGGAAGATTCCACAATACTTGGTGATCAAGACAAGGACTCCTCCCCCACCGACATATTCGGCTAGGACTCTTGTTATCCTAGGCCTCTGGTACATTATATAAACCGAGGCCAGGCTAGTCGATAAATGATTATGACATTACTCATCATACCTCTAGGGTTTAGACCACAACATATGATCTCGGGGTAGATCAACTCTTGTAACCCCTATACTCATTAAAGTCAATCAAGCAGCATGTAGGGTATTATCTCATCAAGAGAGCCCGAAGCTGGGTAAAATCCCGTGTTCATGTTACCATCGATCCTAAGACGCACAACTTGGGACCCCCTACCCGAGATCCATCGGTTTTGACACCGACACCCCCCCCCCCCTCTCTCTCAAATCTCTGCCATGGCGCCGCCGGTCTGCCCACGCGCCGACAAGGAGTCGCCACCCCCCGAGGACGCTCACTCGATTAGCAGCGACGAGGACCCCTAGACGCCGTGTGACAAGGTTGCGCCGAACCCTCCAACTTTGGATTGGTTTTGGGCCCAGTACAATATTTGTCTGTGGAAGTCGCTGCCGCCGACTAAGAAAGCCAGGCAAGTGGCGTTTTCAAGAAGGAGATGGCGGAGGAGGAAGCTAGGTACCAGGCGGCTTGTGAAGCCCGTGATGCCGCTTGGAAAAAGGAGACATCGGAGCTTTGGGGGCGGGCGCGTCGTCGTGTCGAGGAGCTGTACAAAGACGGGTACTTCACGAGGAAGATCATAGGCGCTGGGCACCTTGTCGCTGCGTGGAGGTGGGCCCATAAGCTCCAGCGTGCCACCGACGAGGAGCTCCGGTGGGCGTCCAACAAAATGGCAAGATCGGCCGCACGCATCCGCCAGCAAAAGGCATATCGGTACATCAAGCGCTGCGAGGCGGAGGAGGCGGAGCACTGGGAATCCGCCATGCACCAGGGAGCTACTGCCGAGGGGCTGCCGGAATACTGGCCCCAGGAGGGATTATTAGTTTTAGTATTGTTCGTTTTCAATTTTGTGCATTGTACATAGTAGTTAAGTATCATCACGTATATGTGAATACATCTGGGCTATTCTGTTACGCGTAACAGAATATTATTCTGTTACCTTTTTGAACTGAGCGGTTTCAGACGTTTGTACTGATGATTTTCATCTCGTCGAACTGACCATCCACCTCCTCATCTGATCGAACAACGTCCGCCTCCTCATCTACCCGTACATGGAGAATGACCGCATGGACCACTGGCTCCACGAGCGCGCGGACGCCGGCTACCCCCTGCCCTGGCCGGCGCAGCTGCGGATCGTGCGGGGCGCGGCGAGCAGGCTGGCGCACCGGCACGGCGGCGCCGCGCGGGTGATGCATCGAGACGTGAAGTCGAGCAACATCCTGCTAGACACGGCGATAGAGATGCGCCTCGGGGACTTCGGGTTGGCGCACGGGAGCGACGACATGCACGTGGCGACGGACCTGGTGGGCATGCTGGTTACATCCCGCCGGATTATGGGCACTCGCCGGCGGCGACGTACCGGGGCGACGTGTACAACATGGGGGTGGTGCTGGTGGAGCTGGTGACTGGGAGGCGTCCTGTGGACATGGCGGCGCGGCTCGGCACGTGGGACGTGACGGCATGGGCGGTGTAGCTGCGACGGGAGGGGCGGGGCCATGAGGCCGTGGACGCCGCTGTGTCGGGGCGGCACTGGGAGGAGGCGGCGAGGGTGCTGGAGTTGGCGTGCGCCTGCATCGGGGAGGACCCCAAGGCGAGGCCCATGGTGCAGGAGCTCGTCGAGCGGCTTGACGCCATCGCCGCAGCCGCAGCCGCCCCAGAGATTCGCTTCGCCATGGTAGGTAACTGAAGTTTGTGTAGATGACTGAATTGATACTACAGTAGCTAGCTGCGACAGTAATATCTCATGTACATTTTGACAAGAGTTGATTCGCGTATAAAGATTGAATGGATGATAATTCGGGATTGCTAAGTTTTTCACCGTGTGGATTTAAAAAGCGCATGGCCATTTAACTATTTTTTAGAGTAATCTTTTTTCAACACCTTTTTTTATCCTTCGAACTATTTCTTTTTTTTTTTGCGGGTGAAAAATAATTTTCATTTATCACTCAGGATCAATCTCCTTCTTACATAAGTCAGGCACCTCACCTGGTCCTGAACCCAACCATACAACCGTACGTTTCTCAATTCTACCAAAAGCAGCTAGGTAATGGCTAATGCCATTCTGCTCTCTACGTACATGAGCCAGTTTAACTAGTCTCCCGTCTCCCAACAGTCTCCTAATCTGATCAGTAAGCATAGCATAACAAGACCGGTCCCTCTCCACTGCCTTGAGCATATTGAGCGCCATGAGGCTGTCCGTCTCCAATTCTATGGGCTGCTGCGTCCACTGCAAAGCCAGGTTCAGGCCTCCATACAGGCAAGGAGTTCAGCTTCTAGAGGCTCCGCGATGACCTCAGTTCCCTACACGATGAGAAGATAATCTCGCCGAGCTATCCTCAGGATCATTCCGCGCCAGCCGCTCCTGTCGTGGCGCAAAACGACCCATCGACGTTGAGCTTTGTCCAACCTGCAGTCGGAGGAGTCCATCGTGGTCGCGCCCAGCCGCATTCTGTACCACGCAATATATCTTTGCTCGACACCACTACATCAACTACCTGCTTCCCTTTCGCCGGTCTGCACTCGGATTGTTCTGTATGCCAACGAGCGAGTCGACGAATTAAGGAGGAACCTCTTCGACGCTTCAACCGTGGCGGCTGCTTGTGATGTGTCATCTCATTGCGATATGCCAGCATCGCCAAAGTGTCATCATGAGCTCCATCCTCTCCGTGTCAGGAAGATCACAGAGAGTTTGGGCGAGCCACTCCGAGCCCGTCCGATGGAAGGTAGCAGCGGCAGGGATCCTCCAATGTTCAGCCATTGCTTGCCATAGCGCCACCGCCCTCGGGCACCTGCAAAAAGCATGAAATGTGTCCTCCGGCTCCATAGCACAAAGAGGGCATTGGTCAGAGATCTCCAGCCCTCGACGTTTTTTATTAACCCAAGTGGGTAAACAATCTGTGAGCAGCCTCCAAGTAAAGGTGCGAACCTTGGGAGGAGCAGGGCACCTCCAAATAAAAGCCCAGACGGCTCGTCGCCCGTCCAGTGCCCTGCTCGCCGCGACTGATGAAGATCGAAGATGATCCTCTAAAGCAAATCGATAAGCACTCCGCACCGAGAAGTTTCCACTACGCTCAGGACCCCATGCAAGGAGATCCTCACCCAGCCGCGGTGATGTTCGAATCTTTGCTATCTCCTCCGCGTCCACCGGTAAAAAGATGTCACGTACCACGTCCATCCGCCAAGCACCATGGTTGTCCAGCAGCTCACTCACCCGACGAAGACGACATCGTCCCTGCGGTGTTACTGGCCTGCCACTACCATTCCTCGGGATCCAACGGTCACGCCATATTCTGATCGAGTTCCCGTTACCCACGCGCCAAACCAGGCCAGATTTCAAGAGCTCCAGTCCATATTGCACACCCTGCCAAGTAGCTGAAGCCCCACCTGAGAAGACCGTGTCCTGTAGACTACCATTTGGATAGTACCTCGCCTTCAAGACTCGGGCGCATAGGCTGTCCGGTTTGGTCAAGAGCCTCCAAGCTTGGCGAGCAAGCAAGGCTTGATTAAAAAGACGCAGTTCGCGGAAGCCTAGACCACCTTGGGACTTTGGTTTAATGAGGTGAGTCCATGCTCTCCAATGCATCTTCCTCTTCCCTTTCTCTACTCCCCAGAAAAAATTGCGAATCATTCTCATGAGATCCTCACATGTGGCCGCTGGGAGCTTAAACACACTCATGATATACGTTGGAATCGCCTGGGCGATGGACTTGATGAGCACTTCTCTCCCACTCTGTGCAAGTTGGGTTCCATCCCAATCAATCATCCTCTTCATGTATTTCTGCTGCAGATTTTGGAATCTCTCTTTTGACATACGGCCATTGGGAGTGGGTAGTCCCAAGTAATGTTCCTCAAAACTTTGCTGCTGTACCTCCAAGACCTGCACCACGGCTTCGCGGTCAGCCTCACGACAATGTTCGCCAAATAAGATAGAGCACTTCTGAGGATTTATCAACTGTCCGGTGGCAGTAGCATATGTAGCCAGGGCCTCCTTGACACTCGTTGCTTCCTGTTCTGTGGCCCGGAAGAACAACAATGTGTCGTCAGCAAACATAAGATGAGAGATGCCCGGCGCCCGGGTACACACCCGCAGTGGTGTAAAACTTTGCGTGCCAACACCCTGTTTCAAAATCACAGCTAAACCATCAGCCACAAAAAGGAATAAAAAAAGGGGAAAGAGGATCTCCCTGCCGAAGCCCATGCGACGGTGCGAATGAATCTGTGAGGGCTCCATTAATATTACAACAGTACCGGACCGAGGTGACACATGTCATGATCCACCTCACCCATCGGTCCGCAAAGCCCATCTTTTGCATCACTTGCTCCAGGAAAGTCCAATCAACCCGATCATATGCCTTAGATAGATCCAGCTTGTATGCACAGAAACTCTTATCCGGGTCCTTCTCCTGTTTAATATAGTGTGTACACTCAAAAGCAATATAGGCATTATCAGTGATGAGCCTCCCTGGCACGAAGGCACTCTGCTCCTCCGAGATGATATCGCCTAGAATAGGCCGCAGGCGGTTAACGAGGCACTTTGCGATGATCTTGTACACCACGTTACAAAGGCTGATTGGCCGAAACTCGGTTAAGCATTGTGGGTTGTCCACCTTAGGGATTAGCACAATTGTGGTATTATTCACACCTTCCGGCATGACTCCGGTAACAAAAAACCTCCTGACCGCCTCAATGATGTCCTCCTTCACGGTGGCCCAGTGTCTCTGGAAGAACCGTGCAGGGAACCCGTCTGGTCCCGGGGCCTTCAAGGGCCCAATCTGGAAGAGTGCATCGCTAATCTCCTTGTCCGTGAAGGCTTCACAAAGTTTCTCATTCATTGCATCCGTGATCACGTGGTTAAAAAGATTCACCACTGTATGAGGTAGCAAACTAGGGTCAGCTTCAAAAAGTTTTTCAAAATAAGACGTGGCCATACCTGACATAACAGCATGTTCGGTATGAAAAACACCATGTTCATCCCGCAGCCCCTTAATCTTATTTTTCCGGGCTCTCCAGACTGCCTTTTTATGAAAGAACTTTGTATTCCGATCACCATGTTTCAGCCACTCGAGTCTGGATCGCTGCAGCCACATCATTTCTTCCTTATATAACAATTCGTCCATATGGTCTGACTCCTTCCGCAGCTCACACCGATCTGCATTCATATTCTGTAGCTCTTCCAGCCTAATTCTAGACTTCTCTATCTCCCTTGTGATATTGCCCACTTTCTTGTTGCTCCAACGATGCAAGGCTGCCATTGTGGATTTGAGCGCCACGCACACTGCACCCAGGTCGCATTTTGCACCTGCAGCTGCCCACGCCTCCTCCACCACTTCGGCGAGAGACGCCTCCCGCTCCCACATCACCTCGTATCTCCTGGTTCTACCCATCTTCACACAGGTCTCCGGAATGCAGCGAACGAGCAGCGGCCTATGGTCCGACCTTGGCGACGAAGATGCACCACCGCTGCTTCGGGAAGATGTCACGCCATGCTATCAGCTCATGTTCGTCCAATCGGACCAGTACGTTTGCACGACCGCTCCTCTTGTTATCATATGTAAAAGGATATCCAGAAAACCCCAAGTCAATGAGCTGACATGTTTCAAAGCAATCTCTGAACGCTGTCATCTGAGCTTGTGGCCTAGTTGTTGCGGACATGTGCTCGAATTCCCACAACACCTCATTAAAGTCGCCCGCGATAAGCCACGGCAAGTCTGATGTGTTCCTCAATCTGCACAAACTTTCCCACATAAGATGCCTATTCTCCACCCTCGGCTCGCCGTATACAAAGGTAACTCGCCAAAGAGGATCGGAGGGTGACACTCGGACATACGCATCAATCCATCTCTCATTAATATCTTGAACACTGACATACAAAGATTCATCCCAGTACAAAGCTAAACCACCACTTTTTCCCTGACTACTGATGCCATCAAAACCACGAAGCCCTAAACGATTACGAAGTCTACTCATTTTATTCTTTTGTTGCCTAGTTTCACACAAGAACACCATCCTCGGGGAATTGACTCTACATAGAGCCTGCAAATCACGAACTGTTCGAGGGTTCCCCGCCCCTCGACAGTTCCAAACTAGGCAATTCATTGCTCCTGACGGGGCACTACACTAGGCCCCGTCAGTTTACCAGCGGCCCCATGGCTGGTTGCCTCCAAGTCCATCCCGGTTCCCATGCTGCTTGCATCATCCTCCGTATCCCTCAGCTCCTTCTTCCCCTTCTTCTGTGTGCCACCTTCTGGTACCTCCTCAAATGGCACCAGGGCATTCCCATTCGTCGCAATGAGCTCATGGGGAAACCTCCCTGTCATGTGCCGCTTACCCAGAATGGAGTCATTGAAGTCCATGGAGTCCACGGCACTTCCAAACGAAACCTGCAGGGAGTCAATGCCTCGCATCGCTGGGATCATGTCATCAGAGACCAAGGGAGCCTCTTTGATTACCAGCGCCCCTTGTTTCCTCGCTGCCGCTGCTTTCTTAGGCTGACTCACGACCTTCTTCTTCCTTGGTTTAGGTGTCTTGTCCTTTCCTGTATCTTGTACCTTCGCCTCAAACTGCTGTTTCATAATTTGCACCTTGCTGCACTCCGGCTGCTCCATAGCCAGCTTTAGGCGAAGCTTTTCAACATGGCCAGCCAGCTGCTCATCTTCCTCCTTGGATCCCATAACTTCCTTCTCTTCAAAGCCATCATTAGCATCCACTCTGCTTGGTATTTCATGAGGCGTTGACTCCCTGGTGTTTGCATTAGACTTCATTGGTGTACGTGTTGCAGAACCTGCGCTCCCTAGAGAGAAATCCATGCTCCTCCTGGCCCTTGGCTGCCCTGGTGAAGGTGTGAAGGCCGCCCTATGCTCAAATTTTTTGAAAGGAGAGCAGCGCAGCGTGGTGTCATACGCCTTCGTTGGGAGCCCTATCTTCTTCTTTTCACACGCATCCTTGTCGTGCCCCATAAAACCACAGTGGAAACAAAAGTGTGGCACTCTCTCATACTTAAGCTTGAACGTGATGCGCTTGGTGACACCCTTTGCATTATATTCCAGTGTGACCTCTTTCTGTAGCCGCCGATTGTAAGGTAGCTTAACCCGTATTCTCAAGAACTCGTTAGTACCATGACCCACGTTAGGGGCATCCACCTCCAGTACCTCACCTAGAGTCCCTCCAAGGGCCTCCCCATATGCCTTGTTTTGCTTCTTCCATGGAACATCAAACACACGCACCCAAACCGGCACAGCCTCAAGCGTCGTTTCAGACGGTTGTTCATCACCATTGAAGGGGGTAACCAGCAGAGCATCACCATCGTAGATCCATGGGCCACCCCGCGCCACGAACCTGAAGTCCCCCTCCGAGAAGAGAGAGATCACAAAGTAATTGTTCTTGACAGGTTTGAACTCAACACCAGTGCGGAGTTGCCATATCTTCTCAAAGTGATCAGACAGTGTCTTTGCGCTTGGGCGTTTCTGTGATCTGTACAGGCTCATGAACCTCCATCTCACCTCTTCTGCCTCCTCCTCTTCATCCTCATCGTCATCAAAGTCCACGGCGACGAACGCCACATCGTCCATGTCGACCTCTCCTTCAATCTGTGATTCTGCACCACCCGGTAGTCCGCCATCAGACGACGGGCCCTCCCAGTTGCTATCCTCCTGCCTGGACTCTCTTGGACCCAAGTTCATGACCGCTTGCCTAATTGTGGCGAGTGCGCCACTGTAAGGAGGCTTCGGGCGGGTGGGATCCTCACCGGATCCCCCTTGTTCACCCCCACCTCCTGCAGCAGACACGACTCGAGACATCTCAGGCTCTTGGCGGCAGTGATTGAGATCGGGATCCAGAGGGTTATCAGCGCTGATCGAAGGTTTTAGATTGCGGCGATTAGGGACTGGGATATTTGTAGCTCCAGCCAGAGACGCCCGCCGGCCGTGCGCGACACGGTTGGGTTCCTGCGGGTGACAGAGACTCGTAGACAGCGAAGACATCGGGGTCGTAGCCGGGCGGGACTCCTTTCGGCTCTCCGATACGCTTCCGTCGGCAGGGAGGGGCGGCGGCGGCGCAGGATCGCCCATCGCCCGTGTTGCCCTAACCCTAGACGAAGCAGACTCACACATCATCCTTCGAACTATTTCACCTAAAGAGTTTGGACTTTTCTATAGTCAGACCTTGGACTGATTGACCGCCCACCCCCCTGATACCTAACGGTAGTCTTTGACTTTTTTTTGCCTTTACATTTTTTATCATACAATTTGTCGATGTCATCGTCTCCAAGCTTGAGTGGCTTATACCCGTTGAACTGATTGAATTGTTGATGTTGAACTTTTTTTGCTTTTTTACCTTTACATTTTTTGTCATCCAATTTGTCGGTGTCATCGTCTCCAAGCTTGAATGGCTATATCTGTTGAAATGACTGAATTGTTATGTTGAAATTTTTCTCGATTTTATTATGATTAAGGTGTAGTTTTGAATACGGTAAGAATGCATCATTTTTTGGGACTCCTGAAACCAACGGCGGACTTCTCCAACCTGGTTTTTTGAACCGTGTCGGATGAGCACTTAAACTTATAGAAGCAAAAAATTTGGGGGATAATTTTGTTTTCTCGCCTGAACTGATGGTGAATCATCACCCAAACTTGCACAGTTTAATGTAGGCGAATTGACTGAATTTTGTTCGTAATAGATATTTTATTTTTTTCTCTTCAAATTTTCTTTGAATTCCTTAGAATGAACTAACTATGTTTTATTTTTCAACTTATATGCTAGTAATGCATGACCTTACGAACTCACAAGTTTTTAATTGTGTTTGATGAGAACTTGAACTTATAGAAGTGACCTTTTTTTAGATTCTTATTTTTCTTATTTTTTTCGCTTCCATTTTTTTGTCTTGATTTTAGAACTTGTGGGCACGCACGAGATCACTACAGCATTAGCATGTCCATGCTGTTCAACTGATGTTTTTTTTTTGTGATTGCGCTGTTGTAACATAAGGACTAGAACAAGTATCAATATAAATTGGCGCTTTTTTGTAGGTGTTTGGGAATGATAATTTCCGTTTTGTAAATATATAAAAGTTTTAAATACGTGTATTGCACCATTTACAAATGTTTGTACTGCATATGTCCATAATAATTAACACAAGCACCATGTGGGCTAGGAAGAACAGGGCACTTGAATCAGAATTGACACTGAAGAAACTCGCTACAAATTATTACTTATTTAGGTGATATATCTAAACTTACATAATTTTAAAACTTGAACTAATGATATTTCTTGACACACCAACTTTTCTGTGTCTTTTTCATGGACTGACGTTAGAATATACATCGAACTAATATTAAGTTTAATACAAACATTCTCTATTCATGAACCGACATTTTTTTCTTCTTGTGGACTGAAGAAAAGAGAACAAAAATACACACGGAACTCACGATAGAATACACACTGAAGAAAAAGAATTTCTTCTCCATGGACCGATGATAGAATACACAAATATCAAGTATTCTGTCATCATGTTTTTTCATGGCAGGCGGTACAAGAATGAGCAGGAAAAAAGGAATCATTCACACGTGAGTACAACAACAATACAAGTTCAGTATCATCTCTCGCACACACACACCTCCTCACCTGCTTCATGTGCGCTTCTCCCTTATTGCTGCGTGCACCTGTGTTGAGTGTACAACAGCAACACTTTTCATGAACATCGACGAGGCGTGCAGTTGTACTGCCGAGATGAAGATCCTCGACCCAGTTGCTCCCTCCGCGGCTGCTGAGTGCAAGCCTTGGCGTGGCAGCCGCGGGTGGTGCGTGGGAGGGAGGTGGCGGCTGGTGGCGCGGGGCGGGGCGTGGAGGACGGTGTGGCACAAGGAGTGGATTGCGTACCATGCCTAGGGAGGCTGGTGGTCGGGGCGGCGGCGCAGTGGGGGAGGCTATTAGTCAGCACAAGTACATCAACAACATTCGCACCACAAGAAAATGAAGCAGTAAATATACCATATTTTTGTACATACAAGCATACGGAAAATTATAGAATCAACATAGCATACCCTGATATGTAATTGCACTGACGCTCTAGGAATTTTAGAACTGAAGAAGCACAGAGTGGCTGCACTAATAAATAAGATATAAATGTTTACTGTCCAAGAGCGGCCGTGCCATGTATTCAGAATTTCCTCGCACCATTTGTCATACACAAAAGTCATGTATGGCTATTAGGCACAACTTCTATATATAGAAGGTCTCAGAAACAAATAAGAATTGTACTAATTAAAAATTAGAATTTGAACCGAGTGTGTCACTGAAGATGAACTTGTGCATCTGCTTCTTGCTCCTGCACCAGTGTAACAAATTCAGGATGACATGAATTTTGTGTGCATATAATAAGATGAATGAGTGAGAGAAGAAAGAGAGAAGTAAAATGATTTTTTTTTCACCTTGAGATGATATCTCTTCTTGAAGTCTTGATGAAAAGTGACAGTGTAGGTACCACATAACCACCAACTAAACACCAGACCTTAACAAACGATGATCTCTCCTTCCAGAGTTTGAACTTACTAGCTTTTCATAATTTGAAGAGGTGTAAACCTTTATTGGCAAACTGCTGCAAAATCCCCAAATGCCATATAATATAAAATCCCCAAACTGCAGCAACATCCAGTTCAAGATAAGTTATCAATTCAGATCTTAATAAGCAAGAGAAACAGTAAAGAAAGGCTGCATTTGTGTCCTCGGGCCATTCTTTAGGCACACTAAAACAAACATGCCGCTCATGTTAAGTATTCTTTCCAATAAACTTTCTAGAGTATCTTTGTTTAAACGTACTGTGGGGCGAACTTTTTCATTGTGTAGTTTTTGAACTCCTATGGTAGTAATACGTGAACTCCCTGAGGACACGAATTCTTATATTAGCACCTAAAGTATAGATCACACATGAAAATTGCTCTAAGTGGAGAAAAGATCACACACAAAAAATGATAATTGTAGGAAAACGTTTATTTGAAAAAAGCTCTCCGAATACCTTATTGAACTAGATGTTTTGAACTTGCAAACGTTGCTTCTCTGAACTTACAAAATAAACTTTGTTACATACGCTCATTAACATAACCACACACACCTGTTGTGCTATAGAAATAGCATGGAAACACAAAGGAAACTGGACTTACGGTTGGTAAGTAGATGTACTGAAAAGAATTCAAAAGATGAACTAAAAACAATTGAAGCTCTTCAAAAGCATCCAGGAGAGATAACAAAAAACTAAAACGCACGGGCGACACAGTTACTAGAACCGGGCCATAAGGACTAGAACCAAAACTATCAATATAAGCTGATGTTTTTTTGTAGATTTTTGGGAATGAGAATACCTGTTTTTTTGCAATTATATAAAAGTTCTAAAATGTGTACTACTCCATAAAAAATGTTTATACTGCACATGTTCGTAAATATTAGCTTTTTATTTGGCAACAAAGAAACATCAAAAAGGATATTTCATTTCTTGTAAGCGTATCAACAAACAGCTTGATAGCAGCAGGAACAGAATAAGTTCTTAGTTCTTACCATTGGGGACCTGCCCACTTGCGTGATCTGACATCCACTCGTGCGAGTAGACCTGACGCACACACCATCGGGGACCTGCCAACTGTGCGAGATCGAACTGAACACGCTCGTGATGCCAAGGCCAACTGAACTTACGATCTCTCCAAATCTCAACTGATTGTGTTACAAATATACCCACAAATCCAAACGAGCTCATGTGAGTGCATATTAAAAAGATAATTGAGTTCATCTATATTAATCGGAGAAGTTCAAACAGAAACTTTTCTTGAAAAAATGTACTGTTTTTGCTATAACAACTATAGTCATCTTGCCAACCATGTATATTTAACTGGTTAAAAAGATAATCAAGTTCATGTATATTAGCCCGAGAAGTTCAAAAAGAAACTTTTAATAATAATTATATTCATCTTGCCACCCATTCAGTTTTTGCTGTAACAAAATTCAAACATTTAAAAAGTTTGTACTGTCATGGGGAAGCCTCATTTCTTTGACAAATATTCTCATGTTCTTCGACAGTTTTAATTTTGTCTGCACTTACCAGTTTCCTGATTTCGAACTTACAGAATTTTATACCCGAAACTTCTACAGGTTTATTTAATTTCTCAGGAACAAAAAACGAAGGAGTCTGGACTCAAGAATTATAGAAAGAACGAAACCATATGTGTGAACTTATCTAGAGGCTTTTGCTGAACGGAGGAGACGAGATGACGCAGGAGCAAAACCCGACTTCTTGAATATACAGTAGCTATGCTGTCAATACTTCTTTGAGTTCTTATTTCTGAACCTTCATAGTAGTAATATATGTATTGTGCGATACACAATTCTGTCGTTGAGCTACTGATCTAGGATCAAAAACCCTCCTGCAGTGCACACACCAAATCATGATAAAAATAGAGGCAGCAAGAAGCAATCACCAGTATATTGAGATGTCCAACTACATGTACCATCTCAACAAAGTATAAAAATGAATCAATAGTAAGAAACAAGGTAGTAACGATCCTAAATCTGCATAGTTTCGGGATTTGTAGAAGTCTGAACATGGTATCATAGTTAATTAGTTACTGTGTAAGGAGGATGTGTTTACACACACCTATAATTCAGAAGTGAACTGAACGACCCATTTTTCTTGTACTGAAGCTTGTTTTTAGAATTCGTATGAGTGGGTTATTAAACACGTGCATCAACATTGAGGAACACTAGAAAAAAGGACACCGCTATACAAGAACTATAGTGGACAGATCCAGAGGAGAAATCCTCAAGCAAAAATCAAGAGAGGTCGCAATCTCCATGGAAGATGCCAACGAATTTGCCATGGAAGGGCCTCCCACTCCCCTTCTATATCTCCTCCCACTCCCTGCACACAGAAACGCAGACTAGAGAGAGAGAGAGGATGAGAGGGAGATGACTGAGACGGATCGAGGGCGGACACGGGGTGGCCTGCACGCAGCTCTTCTCGCGACCGACAGCAGAGTGTGATGTTGTACTGTCGAGGCAAAGTTCCTCGACACGGGGTGGCTGAATTTTTCTGACATACTGGACCACAACTTGAGCTTCATGTTACATCCATGAGCCCACAAAAGATGACCCTTAGTTTATCTAGTAACTCATCATTAGTCTACAAGAAGCTCAAAAATTGTACTGTTTTTATATATGACATTTCTTTGAATTCCCATGGTAGTAATCCACGTTGTCTATTTTTTTAACCAGAAAACTAAGCAAGATTGCTTGCTGAAGGCAACATTTTTTCATATAGTAAGACATATGAAATATAATATATAAAGGCCATTGGAGAAAGAATTAGCAAAACCGAAACAAAAATATATGTTACCAAAACTGAAAGCAATGATTTTTTAAACTTTTAGGTGAGAGACATGGTGCTCTAATCCAATTGCATATATCTAAAACTCCATAAGCGACTTGAACTGATGCATAACAGTATGAGTGCAGAATTCTTGTAAGCATAAGAAAATACATAGAGTGCACATATAATTTTTCAAGATTTCCTTGATGTTCTCCACATTAAAGTTGATGTACTGAAAAGAACGCAAAATTTGAACTGAAAACAAGCAAATGCTGAACTCTTATATAGTTCAAGGACAAAAAGAACCTCCACAACCAAATAACTGATTTCCTATTTTTTTTAACTTTAAATGTTTTAATTTTAGAACCAACTCAATATGTGTAGATGAACTTTTCATGACACAATTTTTGTAGTCGATTTTTTGCTCAGAACATAAAATAAAAACATATGCCCAATGCACTGTACACCCACCTAACACACAAAAACCAGTGCTCAAGCATTGATGCTTCATGATCAAGAATTGGCGCAAAATTTAGAGACAAAAAATAATGCGATGAAACTTCAGGATTAACAATTGGTCACCTCCTACATAACAAAATTCGTGAGATAAAGAACAAATGTGCAAAAGTAGATCAAAATGAACCGTAGAGAGTTCTGGGGCGGTGACCACCATTGTAGTAGGATACCTCGTTGGCGACCACATGAGAATGGGGGATGGGGCATGGCCTGCAACAGTACGAGGCGGCGACCTGCAGAAGGAAGAGGCTGCGACCTGACGGCGGAAGAGGCTGCGACCTGATGGTAGAAGAGGCCATGACCTGACGGCGGGGGTCAGGAGGCAGGCATGATGGTCGCTTGCACATTTTTTCACTAGGTTTGTTTTCAGTATTAAAAACTATTTACTACATTACAACAAACACCTAAAGATGCTCCAAAAAAACTTCTGAACTTGCATACAACCCTCTTTGAACTTGCGATATGAAACTTTTTGCACTTACACAATTCGGCAGTGGTAGCAAGCAGCAACCAGAAGCATACTATTGTTTTACAGTACTCAAAAGCGCACAAAGATCACATCCGCAACACGGTGGTGGGCTGATATCTATGGTTGCTTGATTGTTCCGTGGATGGATTCCAGTACTCCCGTATACTAGTGTATGTGAAGCAACAAGAATGATTGGCCTTTTTTTTATAGAAAATCAAAATGGACAGTACTGAATCTTGCACTTACCATTATAATTTTCGGGATTCAACTTGTTGTGGAGTTAGAGGGGAAATCCACACATGGCAGCACGTTCAGTTGAAAATGGAGGAGAGCAGAACACATCGGTAGAATATAAAAGATGAACATGACCTGACAACAAGGACACACATGAACTGGCAAGAACATAGCAGTCATTAACAGATTATAAATCGTGACAACACATCATAGCAGCTTGCGATGACAGCAGATTAGAACAACACGTTCAGCACAAAATACATTGTAGGTGTGCATTGGAGCTTTCCATTACCTCGTGGTGTGCTTTCCCGCCAAAGCCGATGTGTTCCTTCTGCATCCCTGCCACATGCCGCAGCGCCGAAGTACGAACTGGAGCGGCACTCCGCACTTGACCTAGGCCTAGCACCAACAATTCAGCAAGAGATGGCATATGTAATCCAATTAGTTTTCCCAAATTCTTAGTTCAACAATTACATACTAGTATCCCAATCCCGAACAAACTAGATTACATAGGAATAGCACCAACGAGGTAAACTAGATTATACTTCAGATGTGAGTTTTTCTTTTGAACTTCTCTGGTTCCCTTCTCTGAATTGTTGCTGTAATTTGACTCAAACTTGTAGCCTCGGTGGAGGACTAGACTCAAACTTGTAGCCTCAGTGGCGCACTAGACTCAAATTTGTAGCATCGGTAGTCAGAATTGTTGAGCTTGGACGGGCAAGGGAGGTAGAGCTGGACTTTGGTAAGCACCATACCTGGACGGGGACTGCGCTGAAGCAGTGCACGAGGGCTGGTTCCCGACCGCGCGGGGAGAAGCAGACAGGAGGAAGCACGGGGGAGGCGGTGGTTCCCATGTTGGTGAACGGCGATGAAGTCGAGGTGGGTACCTGGAGTCATGGTAGAGGCAGTCGGGATGAAGGCCGCCGTCCCTCCAATCCGGGGGTGGGTGGCGGCGCTCGAATCCGTGGATGGGCACCGGCTCTCGAAGCTGGGGGTGGCGGACGGGGAGGGGGTAGCGCCCGTTGGCGGGAAGGCGTCGATGCCCATCGGAGGGGAGGCACGCGGGGAGGGGTCGGCGAGCCCGTCGGAGGGGAGACGTGCAGGGAGGATCTGGCACCCATCGACGGGGAGGTGTTTGACGCCCCCGATTCAATCGTACACTAATCATACACGCAAATGTGTACGGTCAAGATCAGGGACTCACCGGAAGATATCACAACACAACTCTAGACACAAATTAAAATAATACAAGCTTTATATTACAAGCCAGGGGCCTCGAGGGCTCGAATACATAAGCTTGAATACACAAGAGTCAGCGGAAGCAACAATATATGAGTACAGACATAAGTTAGACAAGTTTGCCTTAAGAAGGCTAGCACAAAAGCAACATCGATCGAAAAGGCAAGGCCTCCTGCCTGGGAGCCTCCTAACTACTCCTGGTCGTCGCGGTCTTCATGAGGTAGTAGGCACCCTCGTGGTAGTAGAAGTCGTCGTCGAAGGTGGCGTCTGGCTCCTAGACTCCACCATCTGGTTGCAACAACCAGAAAGAAGAAGAAGGGGGAAAAGGGGTAGCAAAGCAACCGTGAGTACTCATCCAAAGTACTCGCAAGCAAGGATCTACACTACATATGCAACATTATCAAAGAAAGGTTGTATATGTGGACTGGGCTGCAGAAATGCCAGAATAGAGAGAAGGCCTAGTCCTATCGAAGACTAGCATCTTCTGGAAACCACCATCTTGCAGCAAACAGGAGGGAGTAGAGTAGCATAAAGTGAAGTAGTACTAGTGTTATCAACCTCGGCCAGAAATCCTTTCTCGACTCCCTGCAAGAAAGAAGTCCCAGAGCCGTACTATCCAATTCTCATCACCATCCAATTCTCATCACAAGTATCCAGTTCTAGTTGTATCGATCGGGATACAACTCCGAGTGTCCGTTACCGTAGGACAGGCTATCGATAGAGGTTTTCTTCCCTGCAGGGGTGCACCAACTTACCCACCACGCTTGATTAACTCCGCCGGACACACTTCCTGGTCATGCCCGCCTCGGCCAAACAATACGCCGCAACCCGACCTAGGCTTAATAGAGAGGTCAGCACGCCGGACTAAACCTATGCCCCCAGGGGTCATGGGCCATCTCCCCGGGAACTCCTGCACGTTGCGAACACGGCCGGTGAGCAGACCTAGCTACCTCCCTAAAAAGACAGGTGCTTACCAGTCCAACCCGGCGTGCGCCGCTCAGTCGCTGACGTCTATTAAGCTTCGGCTGATGCATACGACGCAGAACGCCAATACTATGCCCACGTGATGGTTAGTGCTATCAGGCCAGAGGCCCCTCGGATCAAATATCCAAATCGTATTGGATTAGGAACGCGCGGTAACAAGCAGAGACTCACGACAGATGTGACCCCGTTGCCCCGTCTCGAGGACTTGCGGCAAGGGCTAGGAATTCCCGGCCACGCCTCGTAATTATCTCTCGGGCACCTTCCAGGTCAACCCGTCTCCACATCACTCGCAATTATGCTCGCGCGGGTACCCCTCAGGGTCGACCTGTCTTTAGTATCATGGTTCAGTGTAACATAGTAACCATAGTAACCGTGTGTCCAAACATCAAGGGGAAAACCCAAGGAATCACCGCCGGTGAATTCCACTTGGTGTAATCAACAAGGTGAACGTAAGAGGAATCACCCCCGAGGTTCACACTTGAGGGGTTGCACGACAGAGTCATATCGGAAGTGGTTAAGGCGGAAATAACCCTCGATGACCACGACCGAATAGCTACACTACAGGGTTAACATCAGAAGTGTTGTAGAGATCTCACCCTCGGCACTCGATAGTAACCCAGCAGTGTCGAGCAACTAAGGGGAAAGTGATGTGCGGTGTCGGGGCCTGGTCTTCGATCCCGTTGGTCGTGTCTTCAATGATGAAGCAGGGGCAACAAGGACAAGATGGGGGTCACTGATGGATCTCTAACCAACCTATACTAAGATATTTAGGATAAGCAGGTAATGTACAACAACAGGTACAAAAGCATGCTATGCATCAGAATAGGAGCAATCAATAACAGTAGCGAAATCTAATGCAAACATGAGAGAATGGAATGGGCGATATAAGGATGATCAAAGGGGGGGCTTGCCTAGTTGCTCTGGCAAGGTGGGGTCGTCGTTGACGTAGTCGATCACATGGGCAGCATCGGTCTCGGGGTCTAACAGAGAGAAGAGGGGGAAGAAACAGTAAATATAGAGCAAACATAGCATAACAGGACAACAAGAAGAGCTAGACGTGTTCTAACGTGGTGCTACACGATACCGGCGAGGGGGGAAGTCAACCGGGAATGTTTTCCCGGTTCCGGACCTGTGTTAGACAGATGACCGGAGGGGGAAAGTTCCATTTTCAGCATGCAAGGGGCATGTGACAGATGAACGGACCGCGTAATCGGATTCGTTGGATTTTTCTGAGCAAGTTTCATATAGAAAACATTTTCATCGGAGTTACGGTTTAAATTATATGATTTTTCAAAGATTAAACCATATTCTAGGATTATTCATATTAACATAAAAGGAATATGACGTCAGCATGATGCAATGCTGACGTCAGCAGGTCAACCGGTCGGCTGGCCAGTCAAACCATACAGGTGGCGCCCACATGTCATCCACTGTAAGCTTAACAGTGGATTAAACTAATCTAATCAGGCTAATTAGAGGGTTGGGCCCCTGGTGTTAGTGACTAACTAATTACTAATTAATTCATAGATTTTAATTAGCAGATTTATTTATTTATTTAAAACGTTAAGCTAGCGGGGCCCGCATGTCAGTGGGTCAGAGTGCCAGTCAGCATGTTGACTGGTCAAACCCAGTCAACTAGGGCTCGTGGGGCCCGACGTCAGTGACCCGGAGGTGGGCCTGGCTGTCCCACGTCAGCGCCGTCGCCGGGGCAACGCCGGCAAGGCGAAACACGGCGGCGCGACCACGGGTTTTGTCGGAAAACGACTATAGAGCACGGGGAAGAGCGCGGCTAGGCGCGTTCGAACGGCCACTCGGCGCCGCGTCGTTTGGTGGTGGTGGCATCGCCGGACCTGGCCGGAAACGTCGCCGGCGACGAGGTCCGAGGCGGTCCGTTCGGGCGCTCATTAGGGACGGCGCTAGGAGGCACGGGAGGGGGCGTGCGCGTGCGCGTTGGATCGGGCGTTCGACGCTGCGTCCATCGACGGCGGGGGCGCGGCCCGTAACTAGCTAGAATGACGACGACGAGAGGCCGGGCAGACGCCGACATTCGGCCGCGGTCGGAAACGAGGCTAGAGGGCACGGGGAGGCACGAGCTCGAGCTCGTTGGGCTCATGGGAGCACGAGGAGCTCGTTGCCGTGTCCTGGTGAGCGCGACAGGGGCTATGGCCACGGCGGCGAGGCGATCCGCGGCGACGGGCTCACGGCAACGGCGACGAGGTAGCTACGACGCGCGAAGAGGCTAACAAAGGGGAGTAGGAGACCGGAGAAGCTCACCGCGTGGCTCACACGTAGGCCCGTGACGGTTTAGGAGCTGCAGGCTTCGCCGTAATCGATGACGACGCCGGCAACCGAAGAGGAAGAAGACGACGGCGATCTCGCGTTGCAGAGTTGAGGAGCTCCAACGGGCGGCACTAGTCGATGGAGAGGGCGACGGTGGACCTCGTAGACATATCGACGAGGTGCGGGTGCGGCGGTGGTCGCAGCGGGGCAAAGTGGCCAGCGACGAGCGCGTCGTGGAGGTGGTGGGAAAGGGGATCTGAGGAGAACCCAGAGAAGAGTGGGGCGACAGAGGAGATCAGGGGAGTGAGTGGGGCACAGGGGAGAGGACCGAGGCGTCGGGGTGTGGAGGCCTTATCTCTGCTGCCGACGGCGAGGCGGTCCGGGGCAACCACGCCCCTGTAGCGACGGGGTCGGTCGAACAGGGAAGGCGACCCGGGGTAAGGTGGGCCGGCTGGTCCGGATGGGCCAAGGCCCAGGGAGGCAGGGGCTTCCTTTCCTCTTTTCATTTTCTTTTAAAACTTTTCTGTTTTCATTTAACAGTAGCCTTTTGCATTTTCTTTTGCAGTAATTATCTTTTGCAAAATGTGCCACCGGTGAAAACAATAGTAGGGCGAAGTGGTGCAATCGCCACCATAAGCTAGGGATTTATTTGAATCCATTTGGAATTTTCATAATTGGAGTAGCATTTTAAAATGCTAGAATTTGCACTCGGATTAATTGTTACTGCTCATTTTAGCAACATAGTGATGTTCTTTTCTTAACATCAATTGTTTTGGAATATTTGCTAAATAATGATCATTTTTCCAGCAAGTTTTTGCAACTTCAAATTTCACTTTGAATTTGAATAGAATTCAGAGAAGGGATTAGAGCTGAGATATTACCCCAACATGATTAAGCTTTGTAAAACAAGATGACTTGGCACTGATCATAAGGGTTTCTTCAGAGTGTGATGTTTGGGATGTTACAAATCTCCTCCATTACAAGAAATCTCGTCCGAGATTTAAGGGGTGGAGTAAGGGGGGACTCGGGAAGGACGAAGCTCAAGACAAGATAGGTGCCTAGGGGCTATCTCAGTGAACATGGCATAGAGGCACCTCTTGAGACGAAATTCAATAAAGTCGTCGAGAACAAGGTAATGAGATGCAATAAGAAGCTTCAACTGGGTATGCAATCGTTTGTTGCCTGAAACAAGGGGGTGAAAGGGGTTTCAGAGCGACGGGAATATGTATTGTGTCTGATACCAGAATTGGTAATCTCACGGAAGGTGGCTATGATTTACGTACGAAACCAATCGTGATAATTTTTTTTTGAAACAGGGGGTATACATGAGAGTCAGGTTTTGCTCCTGTGGAACTATGGTTTATGGACCCACCATGTGGGTTAAAAGAAGGACGGAGCTAACATTTTGCACGGTCATGATAGCAAGGCAGGTCAGAGGATAACATGTCAGTTATGTTGATAACAACGTAGGTACCAAGGGCGAGGGACGAAGAGAACTATTTTCCTGCTCGTTGAACGAGGCGGACCAATAGGCAAAGTTCTCGTCCATCGGTGGCTACCGGAATGTTATCAACAATAGTAACAAGGTCTTGCTGATAGAGTCGCACACCAAGGTGTTTACCTAAGCAGAGAATGAACTCTGCTCCGATAAGTTAGATTACGAGAATGGTTAAACAAACCAAATGGAAAGGAAAATGTGATTATTAGTTTAACCAGACCAATGGAAAGGAAAATGGTGCTTATACAAAAGTACTAGAGTATATGCTTCCCAAGAACAAACAGAGCAAGATATACATGAAAGTACATCAAGTACTTATCCATTTAGATAATGGGGCAATGAGAATCATGATATTACCCATACAACGGTGTTTGGATAATAGATCAAGAAACATTCGGCAATGTGCTTCCAATGTTCTTGTTGATATTCGGAATACCTCAGTCATGCTTTGAGGTAGCATTTACATGGTGTTCCAAGTAGTGGTTTGAGTTGAAGATCACAATAAATACTCAAGGAACAGTTTGAGTTGAAGATCACAAGAAATGCTGAAGGAACAATTGCAGGAATAGCAAGGTGTCCAAGGTATAATCAAGACATGATCAAATATGTGTTGGAAAGAAGACAAGGGGTTGTCGATGACAACTCAAATCATCGAAGGTCAAGGATGGTAATTCTTATCCGAATTCTATTGATATGCTGGAAGGGCTCAGAATGTTGACGAGCACGACACAATTGTGGAGAGATTTCAGGAAGATGTAATCGATCGGCGATGATATCAAGTCAAAGGAATGATCAAGTGAAAAGTTATTGGAACCATGGGTACGACGCAAACTCGAAAGCAAGCTTGCTGTTCAAGGCGAAAATATAAGATGAGGACGATCGATGTAAGCTTAGCTCATCGTCGAAAGTTGTGCTCCGGGAATAAGGACCAGGTAGCACAGTTAAAAGTTGACACAATAAAAATATAGCCGATCAGGCTAGGAATGACTTGAAGGATTATTAAACTCGTAAGCAACAAAAATTACTTGGAGTTATAGAATCAGAGTGTGGAATCGTTTCACTTGTCGGCGTTCTCGTGTGACTAACAACTCAAAACCCAGGGAAATCTGAAATCAATGAGAAGCAATACCAGATGAAGACTCGTAGGAAGCAACACGGTTCTTTGTTATTCTCAAGATACCGGAGGGTAATACTCGAAGGTCGATCAAAACAGAGGTTGCGGAGATGCATTTATCTGCAGAAGACAAGTGCTTAAACTTGTCCGAGAAAAGGAATCAAAGGGGGACAATGATGGTCAGAACCACGGTTGCAAAGGATCAAATCCTAAATATAAGATGATCTTATACCAAGGGGATAATTAATTTTAAGAGAAGCTTCCATGATAAGATCTACATCGTGTCCATGGGCATGAACACAAAGTTCAAGGTCGACTCCCACTTCTTCAATGCATATCATTTCATTTAGTTCTCACTTTCGATGAAGTTGTAGTGTTGAAAAGTTATCTGGCAAAACGTCAGAAGTGTATGACGCTTAAAACTCTTGGGTTCACACGGATTAGGGAAGGCATAGGTTCAACCCTTAGGGGCATCTTAGGAACATATACCGTGAATTTCGAGAATAATTGATGCAAGTTCGAAGGTTGAGTATGGCTGACAAAAGCAGAGGATACAAATTTACCAAAGACATTATGTAGCAAGGGAAGAGCTCACAAGGTTAATGAATATTAAGGACATTGTCGGATAATAATCAAACCAAGGATATAGCGGTCCATAAAGGATCTGATGTGAGTATCGATACTCAACCAGAAAAAGAAAGAACGCAAAGGCATCAGATTATAGATATATCTGGATAACTTCAAAGCTTGAATACAAAGGAATTACGATTTTCATATCAGAAGATCAGAAGCAGAGGCTCTGATCAAAAGATAATTGAGTTGAATCGATATAGATTTACAATCAATCAAGGTTTCAATTGCCAAGAACAAGCCCATGTTCAGAGTGACATTTGAGCCGGAAGGATGAATGCTAGGATCTGATTGAGGATTTCGAGCATTCGCAACATATTGGATGAAGGGACTCGAAATGATAGAGACATAGGATGTCAACGGAGATTACTAGAAATATGGAATTAACCATAATGCAAACAGGCAAGAAGAATCAAGAGTAATAGGTTGTAGAGGATTTTCGGAAGATCAGATAGTATTTCCATGTACTTTGGAAAGCAAATGAACAACTGGGGATGAACGGGTTCAGGGAATTACCCGTAGTGCAAAAAGAAGCCGCAAAGCAGAAGGCACAAAGGATTCTCGAAACAACAGAGAGTACATCTTGTAATAATAGGAGCGACTGGATATGTAGGTACAAGCGGCAAGGATGTTATTCACGGGGATTATCTGTGGTCAGGAACTTCAAGGCAGTGGACACAGGGTCTCGGGATACATCGAGAAGTATCTTCAGAGTCTTCTAATGCAGCAGGCGATCATCTAGCCTGAAGGGGCTCTCCGGGAGGAAGTATTTTCGAGAACCAAAAGTTATATTTTAGCAAAATCATTTAACCCGAATAGAAGAGAGTACAGAGTCCCAGAGTAAAGTTCGAGGAATAAAAGATCCTACTACCACCCAATGGTGACGTGGGCCCGTAAGCCGCACAACCATGTTAGTAAAAGTTTTTCAACGACTAGACTCAACTTCGGCCAAGGAGTTGGAAAGGGGGCTACCTACAGCAATGGCTCGATACTAACTTGTGACGCCTGATTCAATCAGACACTAATCATACACGCAAATGTGTATGGTCAAGATCAGGGACTCACGGGAAGATATCACAACACAACTCTAGACACAAGTTAAAATAATACAAGCTTTATATTACAAGCCAGGGGCCTCGAGGGCTCGAATACATAAGCTCGAATACACAAGAGTCAGCGGAAGCAACAATATCTGAGTACAGACATAAGTTAGACAAGTTTTCCTTAAGAAGGCTAGCACAAAAGCAACATCGATCGAAAAGGCAAGGCCTCCTGCCAGGGAGCCTCCTAACTACTCCTAGTCGTCACGATCTTCATGAGGTAGTAGGCACCCTCGTGGTAGTAGAAGTCGTCGTCGAAGGTGGCGTCTGGCTCCTGGACTCCACCATCTGGTTGCAACAACCATAAAGAAGAAGAAGGGGAAAAGGGCTAGCAAAGCAACCGTGATTACTCATCCAAAGTACTCGCAAGAAAGGATCTACACTACATATGCAACATTATCAAAGAAAGGTTGTATATGTGGACCGGCTGCTGAAATGCCGTAATAGAGAGAAGGTCTAGTCCTATCAAGACTAGCATCTTCCGAAACCACCATCTTGCAGCAAAACAGGAGGGAGTAGAGTAGCATAAAGTGAAGTAGTACTAGTGTTATCAACCTCGGCCAGAGATCCTTTCTCGACTCCCTGCGAGAAAGAAGTCCTAGAGCCATACTATCCAATTCTCATCACCATCCAATTCTCATCACAAGTATCCAGTTCTAGTTGTATTGATCGATACAACTCCGAGTGGCCGCTATCAGAGGACAGGCTATCGATAGAGGTTTTCTTCCCGCAGGGTGCACCAACTTACCCACCACGCTTGATTAACTCCGCCGACACACTTTCCTGGTCATGCCCGCCTCGCCAAACAATACGCCGCAACCCGACCTAGGCTTAATAGAGAGGTCAGCACGCCGGACTAAACCTATGCCCCCAGGGGTCATGGGCCATCTCCCCGGGAGCTCCTGCACGTTGCGAACGCGGCCGGTGAGCAGACCTAGCTACCTCCCTAAAAAGGCAGGTGCTTATCAATCCAACCCGGCGCGCGCCACTTAGTCGCTGACGTCTATTAAGCTTCGGTTGATGCATACGACGCAGAACACCCATACTATGCCCACGTGATGGTTAGTGCTATCAGGCCAGAGGCCCCTCGGATCAAATATCCAAATCGTAGTGGATTAGGAACGCGCGGTAACAAGCAGAGACTCACGAAATATGTGACCCCGTTGCCCCGTCTCGAGGACTTGAGGCAAGGGCTAGGAATGCCCGGCCACGCCTCGTAATTATCTCTCGGCACCTTCCGTGTCAACCTGTCTCCACATCACTGCAATTATGCTCGCTGGTACCCCTCGTGGTCGAATTCGCCTTTAGTAACATGGTTCAGTGTAACATAGTAACCATAGTAACCGTGTGTCCAAACATCAAGGGGAAAACCCGAGGAATCACCCCCGGTGAATTCCACTCGATGTAATCAACAAGGTGAACGTAAGAGGGATCACCCCCGAGGTTCACACTTGAGGGGTTGCACGGCAGAGTCATATCGGAAGTGGTTAAGGCGGAAATCACCATCGATGACCATGACCGAATAGCTACACTACAGGGTTAACATCAGAAGTGTTATAGAGTTCTCACCCTCGGCACTCGATAGTAACCCAGCAGTGTCGAGCAACTAAGGGGAAAGTGATGTGCGGTGTCGGGGCCTGGTCTTCGATCCCGTTGATCGTGTCTTCAATGATGAAGCAGGGGTAACAAGGACAAGATGGGGGTCACTGATGGATCTCTAACCAACCTATACTAAGCAATTTAGGATAAGCAGGTAATGTACAGAAGCAGATACAAAAGCAGGCTATGCATCAGAATAGGAGCAATCAATAACAGTAGTGAAATCTAATGCAAGCATGAGAGAATGGAATGGGCGATATTGGGATGATCAAAGGGGGGGCTTGCCTGGTTGCTCTGGCAAGGAGGGGTCGTCGTTGACGTAGTCGATCACATGGGCAGCATCAGTCTCGGGGTCTACCCAAGAGAAGAGGGGGAAGAAATAGTAAATATAGAGCAAACATAGCATAACAGGACAACAAGGAGAGCTAGACGTGTTCTAACGTGGTGCTACACGATACTGGCGAGGGGGGATGTCAACCGAGAATGTTTTCCCGGTTCCGGACCTGTGTTAGACAGATGACCGGAGGGGGAAAGTTCCATGTTCAGCATGCTAGGGGCATGTTACAGATGAACGGACCGCGTAATCCGATTCGTTGGATTTTCCTGAGCAACTTTCATATAGAAAACATTTTCATCGGAGTTACGGTTTAAATTCTATGATTTTTCAAAGATTAAACCATATTCTAGGATTATTCATATTAACAGAAAAGGAATATGACGTCAGGATGATGCAATGCTGACGTCAGCAGGTCAACCGATCGGCTGACAAGTCAAACCATACAGGTGGCGCCCACATGTCATCCACTGTAAGCTTAACAGTGGATTAAACTAATCTAATCAGGCTAATTAGAGGGGTGGGCCCCTGGTGTTAGTGACTAACTAAATACTAATTAATTCATACTCCCTCCGTCCGAAAATACTTGTCATCAAAATGGACAAAAAGTAATGTATCTAGAACTAAAATATATCCAGATACGTTCCCTTTTATACATTTTGATGACAAGTATTTCCGGACGGAGGGAGTAGATTTTAGTTAGCAGATTTATTTATTTATTTAAAACGTTAAGCTAGTGGGGCCCGCATGTCAGTGGGTCAGAGTGCCCAGTCAGCATGTTGACTGGTCAAACCTAGTCAACTAGGGCTCGTGGGGCCCGACGTCAGTGACCCAGAGGTGGGCCTGGCCGTGCCACGTCAGCGCCGTCGCTGGAGCAACGCCGGCGAGGCGAAACACGGCGGCGCGACCAGGGGGTTTGTCAGAAAACAACTACATGGCACGGGGAAGAGCGCGGCTAGGCGCTGCTCAACGCCACCGGCGCCGTCGTTTGGTGGTGGTGGCATCGCCGGACCTGGCCGGAAACGTCGTCGGCGACGAGGTCCGCGGCGGTCCGTTCGGGCGCTCATTAGGGACGGCGCTAGGAGGCATGGGAGGGGGCGTGCGCGTTGGATCGGGCGTTCGACGCCGCGTCTATCTACGGCGGCGGCGCGGCCCGTAACTGGCTAGAACGACGACGACGAGAGGCCGGGCGGACGCCGGCATTCGGCCGCGGTCGGAAACGAGGCTAGAGGGCACGGGGAGGCACGAGCTCGAGCTCGTTGGGCTCATGGGAGCACGAGGAGCTCGTTGCCGTGTCCTGGTGAGCGCGACAGGGGCTATGGCCACGGCAGCGAGGCGATCCGCGGCGACAAGCTCACGGCAACGGCGACGAGGTAGCTACGACGCGCGAAGAGGCTAACAAAGGGGAGCAGGAGACGGAGAAGCTCACCGTGTAGCTCACACGTAGGCCCGTGACGGTTTAGGAGCTGCAGGCTTCGCCGTAATCGACGACGACGCCGGCAACTGAAGAGGAAGAAGACGACGGCGATCTCGCTTTGCAGAGTTGAGGAGCTCCAACGGTGGACCTCGTAGACATATCGACGAGGTGCGGGTGCGGCGGTGGTCTCAGCGGGGCGAAGTGGACGGCGACGAGCGCGTCATGGAGGTGGAGGGAAAGGGGATCTGATGAGAACCCAGAGGAGAGTGGGGCGACAGAGGAGAGCAGGGGAGTGAGTGGGGCACAGGGGAGAGGACCGAGGCGTCGGGGTGTGGAGGCCTTATCCTCCCCCTCCTCGTCGACGGCGAGGCGGTCCGGGGCAACCGCGCCCCTGTAGCGACGAGGTCGGTCGAACAGGGAAGGCGACCCGGGGTAAGGTGGGTCAGCTGGTCCGGATGGGCCAAGGCCCAGGGAGGCAGGGGCTTCCTTTGCTCTTTTCGTTTTCTTTTAAAACTTTTCTGTTTTCATTTAACAGTAGCCTTTTGCATTTTCTTTTGCAGTAATTATCTTTTGCAAAAATGTGCCACTGGTGAAAACAAATACTAGGGGCAGTGGTGCACTGCCACCATAAGCTTGGGATTTATTTGAATCCATTTGGAATTTTCATAATTGGAGTAGCATTTTAAAATGCTAGAATTTGCACTGGATTAATTGCTACTGCTCATTTTAGCAACATAGTGATGTTCTTTTTCTTAACATCAATTGTTTTGGAATATTTGCTAAATAATGAACATTTTTCCAGCAAGTTTTTGCAACTTCAAATTTCACTTTGAATTTGAATAGAATTCAGAGAAGGGATTAGAGCTGAGATATTACCCCAACATGATTAAGCTTTGTAAAACAAGATGACTTGGCACTGATCATAAGGGATTACTGTAGTGTGATGCTGGGGATGTTACAAGGTGCGCGCGGAGGGAGCGGCGCCCGTCGGAGGGAAGGCACACGAGGAGGGGCCGGCGAGCCCGTCGGCGGGGAGGCGTGTAGACGGCCAGCCGGCGGCAGCGCGTGTGTCGGAGGAGCTACCCGTCACGGCGCCGCGGGCTCCTCGCTCGGCTGCCGCTGTCGCCACTCGCCCATGACGGCTGCCTCCGCGGTAGGAGGCGGTTAGACTGGGACGGGTCGGGAGTTTCTACTCTCGAATGCGTCGCACCCTTATAGGGACCGAGGGTAATAGAATAATATTCTGCTACCAATGAATGTAATCGTCCAGTATATATATATATATATATATATATATATATATATATATATATATATATATATATATATATATATATATTATGAATTCCATTTTCTATTTGTTTTTGTATACTAATTTGAATCTAGCTTTTATCATCCACATATACATAATGGAAAGCATATATACACACATTGAAATAGAACATATAAGAATGGAAAACAGAGTACACACATTGAAACAGAGCAATAAACAACGCAATACTATGATTGATGTGAATACATAGCTATCCACGTCGAAACGACTTTTCAAAATAAAACACGTCCATGAGACCATGACCAGCAGCCCTTGCCTACGGTAGCTCTTGGCTCTGCCTGAACTCGTGCAGGCATTCGTCCAAGTGGTCAACACACTCGTGGTACATCTGGAGCGCGATCTCGAGCTCCAAGATGGCTATTTCATCGGAGATCAACAGCTCGAGGATGCGACGGCCATGTTCCTCTACTGCTCCCAGGTGGACAGCTAGTCCAAGGAGGCAGTCGAGCCTACGGACCATGATACATCCATTTTGCATCATGCTTTTATATCGATATTTATTGCATTATGGGCTGTTATCACACGTTATGTCACAACTTATGCCTATTCTCTCTTATTTTACAAGGTTTACATGAAGAAGGAGAGTGCCGGCAGCTGGAATTCGGGGCTGGAAAAGGAGCAATCTGCACAACTCCAAAAGTCCTGAAACTTCACGGAAGTTATTTTTGGAATTTATAAAAAATATTGAGCGAAGAAAGTACCAGAGGGGGGCCACCCACCATCCACGAGTGTGGGGGCATGCCCTACCCCCTGGGAGCGCCCCCTGCCTCGTGGGCCTCTTGGTAGGCCTCCGATGCCCATCTTCTGCTATATGAAGTCTTTTACCCTGGAAAAAATCATAAGGACGCTTTCAAGAAGAAACACCGCCGCCACGAGGCGGAACCTTGGCGGAACCAATCTAGGGCTTCGGCGGAGCTGTTCTACCGGGGAAACATCCCTCCGAGAGGGGGAAATCATCGCCATCGTCATCACCAATGATCCTCTCATCGGGAGGGGGTCAATCTCCATCAACATCTTCACCAGCACCATCTCCTCTCAAACCCTAGTTCATCTCTTGTATCCAATCTTTGTCCCAAAGCCTCAGATTGGTACCTGTGGGTTGCTAGTAGTGTTGATTACTCCTTGTAGTTGATGCTAGTTGGTTTATTTGGTGGAAGATCATATGTTTAGATCCTATATGCACATTAATACCCCTCTTATTATGAATATGAATATGATTTGTGAGTAGTTACGTTTGTTCCTGAGGACATGGGAGAAGTCTTGCTATAAGTAGTCATGTAAATTTGGTATTCGTTCGATATTATGATGAGATGTATGTTGTCTTTCCTCTAGTGGTGTTATGTGAACGTCGACTACATGACACTTCAACATTGTCTGGGCCTAGAGGAAGGCATTGGGAAGTAATAAGTAGATGATGGGTTGCTAGAGTGACAGAAGCTTAAACCCTAGTTTATGAGTTGCTTCGTAAGGGGCTGATTTGGATCCATATGTTTCATGCTATGGTTAGGTTGACCTTAATACTTCTTTTGTAGTTGCGGATGCTTGCAATAGGGGTTAATCATAAGTGGGATGCTTGCCAAGAAAGGGCAGTACCCAAGTGCCGGTCCACCCACATACCAAATTATCAAAGTAACGAACGCGAATCATATGAGCGTGATGAAAACTAGCTTGACGATAATTCCCATGTGTCATCTGGAGCGTTTTCCTTCATATAAGAGTTTGTCCAGGCTTGTCCTTTGCTAAAAAAAGGATTGGGCCATCTTGCTGCACTTTATTTACACTTGTTACTTGTTACCCGCTACAAATTACCTTATCACAAAACTATTAGTTACCGATAATTTCAGTGCTTGCAGAGAATACCTTGCTGAAAACCGCTTATCATTTCCTTCTGCTCCTCGTTGGGTTTGACACTCTTACTTATCGAAAAGGCTACCGTAGATCCCCTACACTTGTGGGTCATCAAGAATCTTTTCTGGCGCCGTTTCCAGGGAGTGAAGTGCCTTTGCTAAATGGAAATTGGTAAGGAAAGATTTATATAGTGTGCTAAAATTTACTATCACTTGTTACTATGGAAAGTAATCCTCTGAGGGGCTTGTTCGGGGTATCTTCACCCCAACCAATAGAGCAAAGAGTTGCTCCTCAACCTACTGAACCTACTGAACCTACTGAAAATGTTTACTTTGAAATTCCTTTGGGTATGATAGAGAAACTGCTAGCTAATCCCTTTACAGGAGATGGAACAATGAATCCCGATTTGCACCTAATCTATGTGGATGAAGTTTGTGGATTATTTAAGCTTGTAGGTATGCCCGAGGATGTCATCAAGAAGAAGGTCTTTCCTTTATCTTTGAAGGGAGAGGCATTGACATGGTATAGGCTATGTGATGATATGGGATCATGGAACTACAAACGATTGAAATTGGAATTTCATCAGAAGTTTTATCCTATGCATATTGTTCATCATGATCGTAATTATATTATAACTTTTGGCCTCGCGAAGGAGAAAGCATCACTCAAGCTTGGGGGGGGGGGGGGGGGCTTAAGTCAATCTTATATTCATGCCCCAATCATGAGCTCTCAAGAGAAATTATTATTCAAAATTTTATGCTACTCATGTTTGATTGTGATCTCTACGAAGGTAAGGAGTCAGGTATAACACCTAAGTTTGATTGTGTTAAATCTTTTATGGATACCGATGTTTTCTGTGAATTTAGCACTAAATATGGACTTGACTCTGAGATAGTAGCTTATTTTTGTGAATCCTTTGCTACTCATGTTTATCTCCCTAAGGAGAAGTGGTTTAAATACAATCCTTCCATTGAAGTAAAAGTAGTTGCACCTATTAAAGTTGAAGAAAAGACTATCACTTATAATGATCCTATTGTCCCTACAACTTATATTGAGAAACCACCTTTCCCTGTTAGAATAAAGGATCATGCTAAAGCTTCGACTATGGTCAACAAAAGTAATATTAGGACACCCAAACCCCCTGAGCAAATTAAAGTTGAACCTAGTATTGGTATGTGATAACCCACAAGTATAGGGGATCTAACGTAGTCCTTTCGATAAGTAAGAGTGTCGAACCCAACAAGGAGTAGAAGGAAATGACAAGCGGTTTTCAGTAAGGTATTCTCTGCAAGCACTGAAATTTTAGGTAATAGATAGTTTAGTGATAAGATAATTTGTAACGGGTAACAAGCAATGAAAGGAAATAAAGTGCAGAAAGGTGGCCCAATCCTTTTTCTAGCAAAGGACAAGCCTGGACAATTTATTATAATGAGAAAAGCGCTCCCGAGGACACATGGGAATTATCGTCAAGCTAGTTTTCATCACGCTCATATGATTCGCGTTCGGTACTTTGATAATTTGATATGTGGGTGGACCGGTGCTTGGGTGCTGCCATTTCTTGGACAAGCATCCCACTTATGATTAACCCCTATTGCAAGCATCCACAACTACAAAAGAAGTATTAAGGTAAACCTAACCATAACATGAAACTAGTGGATCCAAATCAGCCCCTTACGAAGCAACGCATAAACTAGGGTTTAAGCTTCTGTCACTCTAGCAACCGATCATCTACTTATTACTTCCCAATGCCTTCCTATAGGCCCAAATAATGGTGAAATGTCATGTAGTCAACGTTCACATAACACCACTAGAGGAGAGACAACATACATGTCATCAAAATATCGAACGAATACCAAATTCACATAACTACTAATAGCAAGACTTCACCCATGTCCCTAGGAACAAACATAACTACTCACAAAGCATATTCATGTTCATGATCATAGGAGTATTAATATGCATTAAGGATCTGAACATATGATCTTCCACCAAGTAAACCAATTAGCATCAACTACAAGGAGTAATCAACACTACTAGCAACCCACAGGTATCAATTTTGTGGTTTTGATACAAGATTGGATACAAGAGATGAACTAGGGTTTTGAGAGGAGATGGTGCTGTTGAATATGTTGATGGAGATTGACACCCTCCCGATGAGAGGATAGTTGGTGATGACGATGGTGATGATTTCCCCCTCCCGGAGGGAAGTTTCCCCGGTAGAACAGCTCCGCAAGAGCCCTAGGTTGGTTCCGCCAAGGTTCCGCCTCGTGGCGGCGGAGTTTCATCCCGTAAGCTTGCTTCAGATTTTTTCCAGGGTGAAAGCCTTCATATAGCAAAAGATGGGCACTGGAGGGCCAACAGGGGGCCCAGGAGACAGGGGGCGCGCCTAGTAGGAGGGGGGGGGGCGCCCCCACCCTCCTGACCAGGGTGTGTGCCCCTTCTAGTATTTTCTTCGCTCAATAATTCTTATTAATTCCAAAAGTGACTTCCATGGAGTTTCAGGATTTTTGGAGCTGTGCAGAATAGGTTTCCAATATTTGCTCCTTTTCTTGCCAGAATCCCAGCTGCTGGCATTCTCCCTCTTGATAATAAACCTTGTAAAATAAGAGAGAATAGTCATAAGTATTGTGACATAATGTGTAATAATAGCCCATAATGCAATAAATCTTGATATAAAAGCATGATGCAAAATGGTCGTATCAACTCCCCCAAGCTTAGACCTTGCTTTTCCTCAAGCGGAAGCCGAAATCGAAAAATATGTCCACAAGTTTAGAGATAGAGGTGTCGATAAAAATAAAATATGGACATGAGGGCATCATGATTATTCTTATAATAGCAACATATATGGATTTTTTCATATGATTTCTTATGCTCAAGTAACAATCTATTCACAATGTCAAGTATGGAACATAAACTTCATTGAGAACCAACAAACTATAATCTCAGTCATTGAAGCAATTGCAATTTATCATAACATCAGAAAGAGTTTGTAGCGACCTGACCCAAAATCGGTCAAATCTCGTATGCATTCATCCCAAGATCATGCCGGTACTCACAAGACATCGATAAAGTAATCAAAGTTCAATCACACCTGAATATCATTACACGATTCTCATATAGAGTCTTTATTACAAGGAATAAATTCGGCTCAAGGCCAACTCATGAGAAATAAACTACTAATGCTGCGAAGCGTAGAAGATAAGCGAGTCCATCCGACTCAAAGGGCAATCGCCAAGCGCGGAGCGTAGCCTCACTCCCGATCGAATATACCTCGCAACATAAGACGTTGTAGCCATGTAGGTCAGCTTTTTGAATAAGCTGCAAGTCATGAAGAGAATAGCAATAATAAAGTTACTAACACTATATGCATTTTGGCTGTGGAGCTCTAAGTTTCATCATTTTGCGAAAAGCCAATTTTCTCCTACTACAGTGGACTTGCTTGCAAATTACTACAATTGTTGGTAGTTATTGAGATGGTTCCACCAACCAAAATCTCATTCCCAAATTATTGAGTCATAAACCCTCAAATTAATTCATTAGTTTTAGTGTTGAGATTTCGAATACTTCCAAGTTCCAGAGGCTCAAATTGTCCGTGAATCGGGACACGGCTAATCGATTAGATCTTTAACTCTGCAGAGGTTTATGACTTTTCCGCAAGAATCATTCCCTCCTTTTAAGTCTTCGCACTTCATGGTGTTTGAAGACGGGACGAATGAAACAGGTCTTCCAAAGAGTTCTTCCAGCTACTGCCGGTACCCATCCAATCCTACCGTTCTTCTACATCTCGTAGTACCGCCCAGCCAGCGTCACTACTAGGGTTAACCCAGCAGAGCCCATAATGGCTTGCGGCTGCACAGTAAGCTTCGGTCATGGGGCATCCATCCTTCTCTTCGTGGCTGGGTGAAGCTTTCCGCAAGATGTCATGGCACTTCTCCATGCATCCCGCCAACCACTGGTTCTCCAGGTGCCCGTCAACCGCCCTCCACCCAAAGAGTGAATTTCCAAGTCCATCTTGATCATTGTAGTTCATGGGGTTGTCATCATTATTGACTCTCACATCTTGCTTATCAATTTCACTCAACCAAAACCCGTCTACGAGCATAGCAAAGTAAACTACTTCGTCCCGGGGGTCATGGTAACAAGGGGATTGGTTCATCCTACCACATGATACTACTCAAGATTAATAACTTCAAAATTTCAACTACTGCATGCATGGTGGGGTGGTGATAATTCTAATGCACAAAAACATAGGTATAGAAATAACATGATCAAAACTTGCCTTGCTGATGATCCTCGTAAGCTAAAGATTCGTAGTAGCAAGCTTCGCACTCCGGAAACTCTACCGAGACAAACAATGATCACAATAAGCATATAGCATAGGATCACACAATACAATAGCATAACAATAGCAACATAACACATCAAAACAACCAAATCAAAATCCAAAGGGAAAAACTCAAAGAAAACCAACTCAAAGTTTTCCTACTTCAAACAATAACTAAAAATAGTTTTATATAACAAAATTTCTTAACATAACCTAATCATGGTTTTATGTTAACTTAACGAGAAAAGAATTCACTAAGCAACTAGGATCAAAAAGAATTTAATTAAAATCTATTATGAAACTCTTATTAGGCCTAAACCAATTTCTATTAAGAAAAAAAACTTTTATTTATTATAAATAAAAGTTCATCCTATAAAGTGACAGAAACTATCCTAGAATAATCAATCACATGTTAAAAATAAATTTATTTACTAATTAAATTAATAGGAAAACAGTAGCTAGTTAATAAATTAGGATTAACAAGATTCTGTTTAAAACTATTTTTTATTAATCCTAAAATACCCAAATTAATTTCTATGGTTTGGCAATGTCAAAATAAAGTTGGGACAAAAGAATCACCCAAAATAATTTTTCTAACTCAAGTTATAGCAGATTTACTATTCTGACTAAAACTAAAATAAAGCAATTTTAATAAATTTTAACATAGCTAAATATATATTCTACAGAAACTATAGAAAATTTGCAAACCAACAAAAAAAGAATCACCTAAAAATATTAAAAAGAATAAAAGATATGAATTTTTCCAAACAGAAACTATTCTGTTAAAACAGAAAACAAAAATAAAAGAAAAAGGGCCTAATGGGCCTAAACTGTGCACTGGGCGTAATATAACCTAAAAGGGCCTAGGGTTAAACTAAAACGGGCCGGCTAAATAAAAATAAACTTAACTAAAATAAACCATAAACTAAACCGGGCCGGTCCGGTTTATTTTAAAAGAAATACCCCTTCGGGGGTGATCTAATCCTAGCCGTTCCTCACGCATCGGACGGGGGAGGGGAGTTCCGGTGGCTTACCGGAGCTCGGCGGCGGCGGCGGCGACGAGTGTGCCGAGGGCTCCGGTCGTCGGGGAGGTCGGGGGAGTGGCCGGGCGGGTGCGGGGGAGCTCGGGGAAGCGTCTGGTGGACTCGGGGGAGATCGGGAGTGGCTAGGGCGGCGACGGCGACGAAAATGGCGGCGGCGGGGACTCGGGTCTCCGTGAGCTCGGGAGAGGGAGAGGGGTCCGCGAGGGGCTAGGGGGAATGGGGTGCGGTCGGTCGGCTTAAATAGTCGGGGCCTCGGCCATGCTTCGGGGGGCGATCGGGAGGATCGGGATCCGGATCCTTGAGATCCGGCGAGCGGGCGGCGCGACGAGGTGGCGTGGGCGAGGGAAGAGGAGGTGGTGGGGCCTCTGTCGGTGAGAGAGAGGGGGGGGGGCGAAGGGCGACCGAGCCCAAGGGGTTTCAGGCGAGGGGTGAGGTGAGGCAGGCTGGGCTGGGCTGGCTTGGCTGGTGGGCATTGGCCGGGCCAGGCCAGGTGGGGGTTTCAAGGCTGGGGCAGGGGGCCTGGTTGGTGCCTGGGGGGTTTCTCCTTTTTGAATTTATTTTTTAATAAAACCAAAACAGAAATAAAACAAAATCTATAAATATTTTATATAGGGTATATATATACCAAAATGATCAGGGAATATTCCTATCATTTGAACATTTTCCAAAGGCAAAATCCAAACTTTATAAAATCCATTTTTTCAAATTCAAATAAAATTCAGATTTGAATCCAAAACTTTTGGCAATGTTTTCCTCTGATATTTTTGGAGTGTCATGTTTACTCCTCTCATACTTTTGATCAAGTATTTATCAGACATAGTTTTTGAAATGTTTCCCACTTGCCAAAGTTTGAATTCAAATTCAAAACTCAAAATCCTCTAAAACTCCAAATGGTATTCAATTTCAAACAGGATGCATAGGATGCTTAACTATAATTGTAAAACATTCCAAATAGGAAATTTGGGATGTTACAAACCTACCCACCTTAAGATGAATCTCGCCCTCGAGATTCGGGTTGGCTAGCAATAGGTGGGGTGGTCTCGAAGAAGGTCTTCTTGGCGCTCCCAGTGGCTTCTTCCTCGGTGTGGTGACTCCACAGACCTTGCAAAATTTGATGACCTTGCTGCGGGTGACTCTGCTCAGTCTCGAGAATTCGGACGGGTTTCTCCTTGTAGGTCAGATCACCGTCAAGCTGTATGGCCTCTAGGGGCACCGTGTGTCTCTCAACGGAACATCGCCATGTCGGCATGACACTTCTTTAGTTCGAAACATGGAAAACATCATGTACTCCGGACAATCCTTCCGCAATTCCAACTTGTAAGCAACTTCTCCACGACGTTCGAGGATTTTGTAGGGCCAATAAATCGGGTGCTAACTTTCCTTGACACCAAACCTCTTGATTCCACGAAGTGGAGACACACGAAGGTATGCTCGGTCTCCCACTTCGTAAGTTACTTCCTTGCGCCATCGTCGGCATAACTCTTCCGTCTTGACTGTGCTATCTTGAGCCTGTCTCGAATCAGCTTGACTTTCTCTTGGAATCCTCGATAAGGTCGGAACCAAAAGTGATCGATCTCAACACTATCCCACAGCAATGGTGTTCGCACCTCCTTCGTATAGAGCTTGAAAGGGCCATCTTCGATCGGATTGATAATTGTTGTTGTATGAGAACTCTGCGTCGGCAAATTATCATCCCAGCTAGACCCATAGTCTAGCACACAAGCTCTCAACATGTCCTCCGAATCTGATTGACTCTCTCGGTCTGTCCATCATGCTCATGGATGAAAAGCTGTCTTGAATTCCAGCCTCGTACCCAAAGTTTCATGCATCTGCTTCCAAAACTTTGAGGTGAACTGTGTTCCTCTATCGACACGATTTTCCTCGGAACTCCATGCGACATACGATCCTGGTCATGTATATCTTGGCCAACTTAGCACTGGTATAGGTAGTCTTCACGGAATGAAGTGAGCTACCTTGGTCAAACGATCAACCACTACCCAGATAGAATCATAACCTGAACGGGTCCTGGGTAATCCTGTGATGAAATCCATTCCAAGTTTCTCCCATTTCCAATCGGGAATCGGCAAAGGTTGAAGTAACCCTGCTGGCTTCTGATGTTCTGCCTTTACACGTTGACAAACATCGATATCTTGCTACGTGCTCGGAGATATCCTTCTTCATACCGCCCACCGAAACTTTCCTTCAAATCCAGTACATCTTGGTGTTGCGGGGTGAATCGAATACGGTGAATCATGAGCCTCCTGAAGAATTAGCTTCCTGAGCTCGGGATCATTGGGCACATAAATACGATCCTCGAACCATATAGTTCCATGTTCATCCTTACGGAATCCTTTAGCTTTTCCTTCGTCCATCTTTTGCTTTATCTCATTAATTACCTTGTCCGACTTCTGGGCTTCACGAATCCTTTCGGCCAAAGTGGACTGTACTTCCAGAGTTGCAACAAATCCTCTCGGAACTATCTCCAGTCGGAGATCTCTGAGGTCATCGACTAACTCCTGGGGTAATCCTCCTGCTGTAAGAGTGTTCACATAACTCTTACGGCTCAAAGCATCTGCTACAACATTAGCTTTACCGGGGTGGTAATGCAATCTCATGTCATAGTCCTTTATCAACTCTAGCCATCTCCTTTGCCTGAGGTTCAACTCTTTCTGCGTGAAAATATACTTCAAGCTCCTGTGATCTGTGTAAACATCACAACGGTTTCCAATGAGGAAATGTCTCCAGGTCTTGAGTGCATGCACTACGGCTGCTAACTCCAAATCATGCGTGGCATAATTCATCTCATGAGGTCGTAGCTGTCTGGAGGCATAAGCTACAACTTTACCTTCCTGCATTAATACTCCTCCGAGTCCTTGACGAGAAGCGTCACAATAGACCTGGTATTCCTTGTGTATGTCCGGCAAAATCAACACTGGGGCTGTGACCAACCGTTTCTTCAATTCTTGAAAACTGGCTTCACATTCCTCGGTCCAAACATACTTTGCTTCCTTCTTCAACAGCTCAGTCATGGGCTTGGCAATCTTCGAGAAGTTCTCAATAAACCTCCGATAATATCCTGCGAGTCCGAGAAAACTGCGGATCTCCTTGACTGAGGTGGGTGACTGCCAATCGGTGACTGATTCAACCTTGGCGGGATCACCTGCTATTCCTTCTCCTGAAATAACATGCCCGAGGAATCCAACTTCCTTCAGCCAAAATTCACATTTGCTGAACTTGGCATACAACTGATGTTCTCAAGTTTCTCGAAACTAGACGCAAATGTTCCTTATGCTCTTCCTCGCTCTTGGAGAAAATCAATATATCATCGATGAACACCACGACAAACTTGTCCAGATATTCCATAAATACCTTGTTCATCAAATTCATGAAGTACGCAGGAGCATTAGTCAATCCAAATGACATGACGGTATACTCATATAAACCATACCTGGTAGTGAATGCTGTTTTGGGTATATCCTTTTCACGGATCTTCAACTGATGATACCCTGATCGAAGATCGATCTTAGAGAATACCTTGGCTCCAACTAGCTGATCAAACAAATCATTAATCATCGGCAGAGGGTACTTGTTCTTGATGGTCACCTCGTTCAACGCACGATAATCCACAACCATCCTCAAGCTTCCATCCTTCTTCTCTACCAAAAGAACTGGGGCTCCCCAAGGTGATGAGCTTGGACGAATATATCCTTTCTCCAATAACTCATTAATTTGATCCTTGATCTCTTTCAACTCATTCGGTGGCATCCGATAAGGTCTCTTGGATATTGGGGCTGTGCCGGGCAATAGCTCGATCAGAAATTCAATGTCCCTGTCCGGTGGCATTCCTGGTAATTCCTCCGGAAACACATCGGGAAAGTCTTGCACTACTAGCACTTCCTCCTGAACAACTCCCGTGAGGGAATGCACCTGATTCTTCATCTGGCTGTGCCTGGCTACATACTTAATCCTCTTCTGCTCCGGGGTGGTGAGCAGAATAGACTTGCGGGCACAGTCTACGTTTCCTTCGAACTTCGTCAACCAATCCATTCCTAGGATTACATCCAAGGTCTGGGTTTCCAACACTATGAGGTCCGCGGGAAACTTATGGTTCCCGATGTTGAGGGTTGCATGACAGCCTAAACCTGCCATCATTTCTCCTCCTGCGAATCGACGCGAAGGGGCTTCTAAGGGTTTTAGTGGGCAACCCATACTTTTCCACAACTACCCTTGATATGAATGAATCGTTGCACCGAATCAAAGAGTACCAAAACTGAACGTGAATTCAATAAAACTTACCAACCACGATTGTTCGGCTGATCATAGACGTCCTCCACGTCGATGTGGTTCACCCGAGCACGAGGGAACGGATTGGGCTTCTTCACTGAGCCTCCATTGACGTTTCCATTCCTCCGCTTGGCCTCCGGGCGATCGGTGGCATAGTACCTGTCTTACGGCACTTGAAGCGGTGATGTGGCTCAGATCCTTCGAGCCGGGCAGAACGGTGCTGATTGCCATTACGTTTCCATTGCCATTGCCATGGCCTGACTTGTTGTCCTGGCTGCGGTTGTTCCCATTTCCTCCATGGTTATGACCTCCATGGTTATGATGGGTGTGCCCTCCTGAGTATGGTGCATAACGGGGCTTCTGCTGAGCTCCCGAGTTGTGCTTCCCCTGGCTGTACTTCCGCTTGTGGCTTTCTATCTGCTGCTGCTTGCCTTCAAGTATGGTGGCCTTGTCTACCAGCTCCTGGTAGTTGTTGAAGTTAGCCACAATAAGCTGCATGCTCAGCTCATCGTTGAGTCCCTCAAGGAACTTCTCCTGCTTTGCGCATCTGTGGCCACATCATCGGGGGCATAGCGGCGAGCTTGCTGAATTCATCCACGATCTTGTGCCACAATGACGGTTCCCTGGCGTAAGTTGCAGAACTCACGCTTCTTCAGACTCATGGCTCCAGCTAAGACATGAGCGGTGCGGAAGGCCTGCTGGAACTGATCCCATGTGATGGCACCAATGGGATAAGTGGCGGTGTAGTTCTCCCACCAAGAAGCTGCAGGTCCATCAAGTTGATGCGCGGCAAAGCGCACCTTCTCTGCATCAGTGCATCCCACCGTGATTAGCTCTCTTCCGACTTTGCGGAGCCAATCATCAGCAACAATCGGCTCAGTGCTACTAGAGAACACTGGCGGATTCAGCCTCAGAAATCGAGTCAAGTTGTCCACAGGGGGTGGTGGCGGTGGATTGTTGGCGTTGTTGTTCTGATTCTGGATGAGAAGCTGCATGAGTGCATTCTGCTGCTGGAGCAGCTGGGTGAGCTCCGGCGGAAAACCAGTGTCACGTCTCGGAGGCATCTGGCGTTTTGGAGTGGATGAGAAAATTAGAACAGAACAATGGTCTATGAGAAATAACACTACCCATATGAATGCACAATCATAAACACACCAATCATTTATTCATTCCACTCAAACATGGTTCAAACTCGATTACAAAAGCTCAAGACTAAACGAATTATCGGCCTAACTGATCGACGAAAAAGTAAAAAGATAACATGGTGGTCGACTAAAAGTCTTCATCAATAATCCTTGCGTGCTCTATTGTGGCACCTCCTCTTGTGACTTCCTTCAGTGGAACTCCCTTCATAATCCTGATCATTACTCACGAGGGGTCCTTCATCTCCACTCGGATAAAGGTCCTCTCCCAAGTCCATCTTTTCCTCTATTGCGGCAAGATTCATCTTCAGGTCATCGATTGTCTCCATGAAGTCCGCGACTTCTTCCTCATGGTTAAGGAAGTCTGCGCGTGCCTTCTCCTCCAGTTCCAGTTCACGGAACAAAAGCTTCCGGTGTGTCTTCGAGTTACGGCGAGTCTGAATCTCCCGTTTCCTGAGAAGACACTCCAAGTCCTGGATGTAAGAGAGAGTGGAGTCGTCCTCCACGGTACGGATGATATCTCCATTCCTTGCCCTGCGAGAAACCATGGCGAGGTCTGAGGGATCGAGCTCGGCCCTGTACTCCTCTCGGAGATGTCCAAGTGCTCGATAGATCGCCACGTCCCTTCCGATGATCCAGTTGAACTCGGTGAACTCAAAGTCAATAGGCTCCGTGTGTCCTCCGAAGGTTCTCCCTGGGATATGCACTTCAATCCTGTAGCGTGTGTCCGTCGGAAGTGCATTGGTTGGCTTCCCAGTGATCGAGGGTAGAGCAATCTTCAGCTTCTTCACCATCTGGACCAGCTTCCTGCCGAAGGGCATCGTCTCATCGGGCTGGCAAAACTCCGGTAGCAAAACTGGGGTGAACTCGACGGCCATCTAGAATGTTGAAAATCGGAGAGGAGTTAGAAATGAACAGGGGAGAATTATGGAAAAAGTAAATGGTCTCTTCCTATGGCTTTCCGATCCTAGGGGTTACGATCCTACGGTCAGCGTGTGCTCTGATACCATCTCTATAGCGACCTGACCCAAAATCGGTCAAATCTCTGTGTCTGTACCATCCCAAGATCATGCTGGTACTCACAGTACATCGATAAAGTAATCAAAGTTCAATCACACCTAAATATCATTACAGGATTCTCATATAGAGTCTTTATTACAAGGGAATAAATTCGGCTCAAGGCCAACTCATGAGAAATAAACTACTAATGCTGCGGAAGCGTAGAAGATAAGCGAGTCCATCCGACTCCAAAGGGTAATCGCCAAGCTCGGAGCGTAGCCTCACTCCTGATCGGAATATACCTCTGCAACATAAGACGTTGCGGCCATGTAGGTCAGCTTTTTGAATAAGCTGGCAAGTCATGAAGAGAATAGCAATAATAAAGTTACTAACACTATATGCATTTTGGCTGTGGAGCTCTAAGTTTCATCATTTTGCGAAAAGCCAATTTTCTCCTACTACAGTGGACTTGCTTGCAAATTACTACAATTGTTGGTGGTTCCGCCAACCAAAATCTCATTCCCAAATTATTGAGTCATAAACCCCTCAAATTAATTCATTAGTTTTAGTGTTGAGATTTCCGAATACTTCCAAGTTCCAGAGGCTCAAATTGTCCGTAACCGGGGACACGGCTAATCGATTAGATCTTTAACTCTGCAGAGGTTTGCGCACTTTTCCCGCAAGAATCATTCCCTCCTTTTAAGTCTTCGCACTTCATGGTGTTTGAAGACGGACGAATGAAACAGGTCTTCCAAAGAGTTCTTCTGCTACTGCCGGTACCCATCCAATCCTACCGTTCTTCTACATCTCGTAGTACCGCCCAGCCAGCGTCACTACTAGGGTTAACCCAGCCAGAGCCCATAATGGCTTGCGGCTGCACTGTAAGCTTCGGTCATGGGGCATCCATCCTTCTCTTCGTGGCTGGGTGAAGCTTTCCGCAAGATGTCATGGCACTTCTCCATGCATCCCGCCAACCACTGGGTTCTCCAGGTGCCCGTCAACCGCCTCCACCCAAAGAGTGAATTTCAAGTCCATCTTGATCATTGTAGTTCATGGGGTTGTCATCATCATTGACTCTCACATCTTGCTTATGAATTTCACTCAACCAAAACCCGTCTACGAGCATAGCAAAGTAAACTACTTCGTCCCGGGGGTCATGGTAACAAGGGGATTGGTTCATCCTACCACATGATACTACTCAAGATTAATAACTTCAAACTTTCAACTACTGCATGCATGGTGGGGTGGTGATAATTCTAATGCACAAAAACATAGGTATAGAAATAACATGATCAAAACTTGCCTTGCTGATGATCCTCGTAAGCTAAAGATTCGTAGTAGCAAGCTTCGCACTCCGGAAACTCTACCGAGACAAACAATGATCACAATAAGCATATAGCATAGGATCACACAATACAATAGCATAACAATAGCAACATAACACATCAAAACAACCAAATCAAAATCCAAAGGGAAAAACTCAAAGAAAACCAACTCAAAGTTTTCCTACTTCAAACAATAACTAAAAAATAGTTTTATATAACAAAAATTTCTTAACATAACCTAATCATGGTTTTATGTTAACTTAACAGAAAAGAATTCACTAAGCAACTAGGATCAAAAAGAATTTAGTTAAAAATCTATTATGAAACTCTTATTAGGCCTAAACCAATTTCTATTAAGAAAAAAAAATAAAACTTTTATTTATTATAAATAAAAGTTCATCCTATAAAGTGACAGAAACTATCCTATAATAATCAATCACATGTTAAAAATAAATTTATTTACTAATTAAATTAATAGGAAAACAGTAGCTAGTTAATTAATTAGGATTAACAAGATTCTGTTTAAAACTATTTTTTATTAATCCTAAAATACCCAAATTAATTTCTATGGTTTGGCAATGTCAAAATAAAGTTGGGACAAAAAGAATCATCCAAAAATAATTTTTCTAACTCAAGTTATAGCAGATTTACTATTCTGACTAAAACTAAAATAAAGCAATTTTAATAAATTTTAACATAGCTAAATATATATTCTACAGAAACTATAGAAAATTTTCAAACCAACAAAAAAAGAATCACCTAAAAATATTAAACAGAATAAAAGATATGAATTTTTCCAAACAGAAACTATTCTGTTAAAACAGAAAACAAAAATAAAAGAAAAAGGGCCTAATGGGCCTAAACTGTGCACTGGGCGTAATATAACCTAAAAGGGCCTAGGGTTAAACTAAAACGGGCCGGCTAAATAAAAATAAACCTAACTAAAATAAACCATAAACTAAACCGGGCCGGTCCGGTTTATTTTAAAAGAAATACCCCTTCGGGGGTGATCTAATCCTAGCCGTTCATCACGCATCGGACGGGGGAGGGGAGTTCCGGTGGCTTACCGGAGCTCGGCGGCGGCGGCGGCGGCGGCGACGAGTGTGCCGAGGGCTCCGGCCGTCGGGGAGGTCGGGGAGTGGCAGGCGGGTCTTGAGCTCTCGGAAGCGTCTGGTGGAGTTGGGGAGATCGGGAGTGGCTAGGGCGGCGGCGAAAAATGGCGGCGGGGGGACTCGGGTCTCCGTGAGCTCGGGAGAGAGGAGAGGGGTCCGCGAGGGGCTAGGGGGGGTGCGGTGCGTCGGCTTAAATAGTCGGGGCCTCGGCCATGCTTGAAGCGATCGGGAGGATTGGGATCCGGATCCTTGGGATCCGGACGGCGGCGCGACAAGGTGGCGTGGGCGAGGGAAGAGGGAGGTGGTGGGGCCTGCTGTCGGTGAGAGAGAGAGAGGTGGGGGAAGGGCGACCGAGCCCAAGGAGTTTCAGGCGAGGGGTGAGGTGAGGCAGTCTTTGGCTGGCCAGATTGGCTGGTGGGCATTGGTGGGCAGTGGGTGGGGGTTTCAAGGCTGGTTGGGCAGGGGGCTGGTTGGCGCTGGGGGTTTCTCCTTTTTTGAATTTATTTTTTAATAAAACCAAAACAGAAAGAAAACAAAATCTATAAATATTTTATATAGGTATATATATACCAAAATGATCAGGGAATATTCCTATCATTTGAACATTTTTCCAAAGGCAAAAATCCAAACTTTATAAAAATCCATTTTTTTCAAATTCAAATAAAATTCAGATTTGAATCCAAAACTTTTGGCAATGTTTTCCTCTGATATTTTTGGAGTGTCATGTTTACTCCTCTCATACTTTTGATCAAGTATTTACAAGACATAGTTTTTGAAATGTTTCCCACTTGCCAAAGTTTGAATTCAAATTCAAAACTCAAAATCCTCTGAAACTCCAAATGTTATTCAATTTCAAACAGGATGCATAGGATGCTTAACTATAATTGTAAAACATTCCAAATAGGAAATTTGGGATGTTACAAACCTACCCACCTTAAGATGAATCTCGCCCTCGAGATTCGGGTTGGCTAGCAAATAGGTGCGGGTGGTCTCGAAGAAGGTCTTCTTCGCGCTCCCAGGTGGCTTCTTCCTCGGTGTGGTGACTCCACAGCACCTTGCAAAATTTGATGACCTTGCTACGGGTGACTCTGCTCGCAGTCTCGAGAATTCGGACGGGTTTCTCCTTGTAGGTCAGATCACTGTCAAGCTGTATGGCCTCTAGGGGCACTGTGTCTCTCAACGGAACATCGGCCATGTCGGCATGACACTTCTTTAGTTCAGAAACATGGAAAACATCATGTACTCCGGACAATCCTTCCGGCAATTCCAACTTGTAAGCAACTTCTCCACGACGTTCGAGGATTTTGTAGGGGCCAATAAATCGGGGTGCTAACTTTCCCTTGACACCAAACCTCTTGATTCCACGAAGTGGAGACACACGAAGGTATGCTCGGTCTCCCACTTCGTAAGTTACTTCCTTGCGCTTACTGTCGGCATAACTCTTCTGTCTTGACTGTGCTACCTTGAGCCTGTCTCGAATCAGCTTGACTTTCTCTTCGGAATCCCTGATAAGGTCGGAACCGAAAAGTGATCGATCTCCAACACTATCCCATAGCAATGGTGTTCTGCACCTCCTTCCGTATAGAGCTTGAAGGGCCATCTTCGATCGGATTGATAACTGTTGTTGTATGAGAACTCTGCGTACGGCAAATTATCATCCCAGCTAGACCCATAGTCTAGCACACAAGCTCTCAACATGTCCTCCAGAATCTGATTGACTCTCTCGGTCTGTCCATCTATCTGCGGATGAAAAGCTATACTGAATTCTAGCCTCGTACCCAAAGTTTCATGCAACTGATTCCAAAACTTTGAGGTGAAGTGTGTTCCTCTATCTGACACGATTTTCCTCGGAACTCCATGCAGACATACGATCCTGGTCATGTATATCTTGGCCAACTTAGCACTGGTATACGTAGTCTTCACGGGAATGAAGTGAGCTACCTTGGTCAAACGATCAACCACTACCCAGATAGAATCATAACCTGAACGGGTCCTGGGTAATCCTGTGATGAAATCCATTCCAAGTTTCTCCCATTTCCAATCGGGAATCGGCAAAGGTTGAAGTAACCCTGCTGGCTTCGATGTTCTGCCTTTACGTTGACAAACATCGCATACCGCTACGTACTCGGCGATATCCTTCTTCATACCTGTCCACCGAAACTTTCCTTCAAATCCGGTACATCTTGGTGTTGCCGGGTGAATCGAGTACGGTGAATCATGAGCCTCTGAAGAATTAGCTTCTGAGCTCGGGATCATTGGGCACATAAATCGATCCTCGAACCATATAGTTCCATGTTCATCCTTACGAAATCCTTTAGCTTTTCCTTCATCCATCTTTTGCTTTATCTCATTAATTTCCTTGTCCGACTTCGGGCTTCACGAATCCTTTCGCCAAAGTGGACTGTACTTCGAGTTGCAACAAATACTCTCGAACTATCTCCATCGGAGATCTCTGAGGTCATCGACTAACTCCTGGGGTAATCCTCCTGCTGTAAGAGTGTTCACATAACTCTTACGGCTCAAAGCATCTGCTACAACATTAGCTTTACCTGGGTGGTAATGCAATCTCATGTCATAGTCCTTTATCAACTCTAGCCATCTCCTCTGCCTGAGGTTCAACTCTTTCTGCGTGAAAATATACTTCAAGCTCTTGTGATCTGTGTAAACATCACAACGGTTTCCGATGAGGAAATGTCTCCAGGTCTTGAGTGCATGCACTACGGCTGCTAACTCCAAATCATGCGTGGCATAATTCATCTCGTGAGGTCGTAGCTGTCTGGAGGCATAAGCTACAACTTTACCTTCCTGCATTAATACTCCTCCGAGTCCTTGACGAGAAGCGTCACAATAGACCTGGTATTCCTTGTGTATGTCCGGCAAAATCAACACTAGGGCTGTGACCAACCGTTTCTTCAATTCTTGAAAACTGGCTTCACATTCCTCGGTCCAAACATACTTTGCTTCCTTCTTCAACAGCTCAGTCATGGGCTTGGCAATCTTCGAGAAGTTCTCAATAAACCTCCGATAATATCCTGCGAGTCCGAGAAAACTGCGGATCTCCTTGGTCGAGGTGGGTGACGCCAATCGGTGATGATTCAACCTTGGCGGGATCAACTGCTATTCCTTCTCCTGAAATAACATGCCCGAGGAATCCAACTTCCTTCAGCCAAAATTCACATTTGCTGAACTTGGCATACAACTGATGTTCTCGAAGTTTCTCCAGAACTAGACGCAAATGTTCCTTATGCTCTTCCTCGCTCTTGGAGAAAATCAATATATCATCGATGAACACCACGACAAACTTGTCCAGATATTCCATAAATACCTTGTTCATCAAATTCATGAAGTACGCAGGAGCATTACTCAATCCAAATGACATGACGGTATACTCATATAAACCATACCTGTAGTGAATGCTGTTTTGGGTATATCCTTTTCACGGATCTTCAATCGATGATACCTGATCAAGATCGATCTTAGAGAATACCTTGGCTCCAACTAGCTGATCAAACAAATCATTAATCATCGGCAGAGGGTACTTGTTCTTGATGGTTACCTCGTTCAACGCACGATAATCCACAACCATCCTCAAGCTTCCATCCTTCTTCTCTACCAAAAGAACTGGGGCTCCCCAAGGTGATGAGCTTGGACGAATATATCCTTTCTCCAATAACTCATTAATTTGATCCTTGATCTCTTTCAACTCATTCGGTGGCATCCGATAAGGTCTCTTGGATATTGGGGCTGTGCCGCAATAGCTCGATCAGAAATTCAATGTCCTGTCCGGTGGCATTCTGGTAATTCCTCCGGAAACACATCGGAAAGTCTTGCACTCGGCACTTCCTCTGAACAACTCCGTGAGGGAATGCACTGATTCTTCATCTGGCTGTGCTGGCTACATACTTAATCCTCTTACGCTCCGGTGGTGAGCGAATAGACTTCTTGAGCACGATCTACGTTTCCTTCAACCGTCAACCAATCCATTCCTAGGATTACATCCAAGGTCTGGGTTTCCAACACTATGAGGTCCGCGGAAACTTATGGTTCCCGATGTTGAGGTTGCATGACAGCCTAAACCTGCCATCATTTCTCCTCCTGCGAACCGACGCGAAGGGGGCTTCTAAGGGTTTTAGTGGGCAATCCGTACTTTTCCACAACTACCCTTGATATGAATGAATCGTTGCACCGTAATCAAAGAGTACCAAAACTGAGCGTGAATTCAATAAAAATTACCAACCACGATTATCCGGCTGATCATAGACGTCCTCCACGTCGATGTGGTTCACCTGAGCACGAGGGAACGGATTGGGCTTCTTCGCTGAGCCTCCATTGCCGTTTCCATTCCTCTGCTTGGCCTCCAGGCTGTCGGTGGCATAGTGCCTGTCTTACGGCACTTGAAGCGGTGATGTGGCTCAGATCCTTGGAGCCGGGCGAACGGTGCTGATTGCCATTATCGTTTCCATTGCCATTGCCATGGCCTGACTTGTTGTCCTGGCTGCGGTTGTTCCCATTTCCTCCATGGTTATGACCTCCATGGTTATGATGGGTGTGCCCTCCCGAGTATGGTGCATAACGGGCTTCGCTGAGCTCCCGAGTTGTGCTTCCCCGGCTGTACTTCCGCTTGCGCTTTCTATCTACTGCTGCTTGCCTTCAAGTATGGTGGCCTTGTCTACCAGCTCCTGGTAGTTGTTGAAGGTAGCCACAATAAGCTGCATGCTCAGCTCATCGTTGAGTCCCTCAAGGAACTTCTCCTGCTTTGCGGCATCTGTGGCCACATCATCAGGGGCATAGCGAGCGATCTTGCTGAATTCATCCACGTACTGTGCCACAGTACGGTTCCCCTGGCGTAAGTTGCGGAACTCACGCTTCTTCGCACTCATGGCTCCAGTGAGACATGGCGGTCGGAAGGCTGCTAGAACTGATCCCATGTGATGGCACCAATGGGATAAGTGGCGGTGTAGTTCTCCCACCAAGAAGCTGCAGGTCCATCAAGTTGATGCGCGGCAAAGCACACCTTCTCTGCATCAGTGCATCCCACCGTGATTAGCTCTCTTCCGACTTTGCGGAGCCAATCATCAGCAACAATCGGCTCAGTGCTACTAGAGAACACTGGCGGATTCAGCCTCAGATATCGAGTCAAGTTGTCCACAGGGGGTGGTGGTGGTGGATTGTTGGCGTTGTTGTTCTGATTCTGGATGAGAAGCTGCATGAGTGCATTCTGCTGCTGGAGCAGCTGGGTGAGCTCCGGCGGAAAACCAGTGTCACGTCTCGGAGGCATCTGGCGTTTTGGAGTGGATGAGAAAATTAGAATAGAACAATGGTCTATGAGAAATAACACTACCCATATGAATGCACAATCATAAACACACCAATCATTTATTCATTCCACTCAAACATGGTTCAAACTCGATTACAAAAGCTCAAGACTAAACGAATTATTGGCCTAACTGATCGACGAAAAAGTAAAAAGATAACATGGTGGTCGACTAAAAGTCTTCATCAATAATCCTTGCGTGCTATGTTGTGGCGCCTCCTCTTGTGACTTCCTTCAGTGGAACTCCCTTCATAATCCTGACCATTACTCACGAGGGGTCCTTCATCTCCACTCGGATAAAGGTCCTCTCCCAAGTCCATCTTTTCCTCTATTGCGGCAAGCTTCATCTTCAGGTCATCGACTGTCTCCATGAAGTCCGCGACTTCTTCCTCATGGTTAAGGAAGTCTGCGCGTGCCTTCTCCTCCAGTTCCAGTTCACGGAACAAAAGCTTCCGTGTGTCTTGAGTTCGGCGAGTCTGAATCTCCGTTTCTCGAGAAGACACTCCAAGTCTGGATGTAAGAGAGAGTGGAGTCGTCCTCCACAGTGCGGATGATATCTCCATTCCTTGCCTGCGAGAAACCATGGCGAGTCGAGGATCGAGCTCGGCCTGTACTCCTCTCGGAGATGTCCAAGTGCTCGATAGATCGCCACGTCCCTTCCGATGATCCAGTTGAACTCGGTGAACTCAAAGTCAATAGGCTCCGTGTGTCCTCCGGGTTCTCCACAGGATATGCACTTCAATCCAGAGCGGGTGTCCGTCGGAAGTGCATTGGTTGGCTTCCGGTGATCGAGGGTAGAGCAATCTTCAGCTTCTTCACCATCTGGACCAGCTTCCTGCCAAGGGCATCGTCTCATCGGGCTGGCAAAACTCCGTAGCAAACTGGGTGAACTCGACGGCCATCTAGAATGTTGAAAATCGGAGAGGAGTTAGAAATGAACAGGGAGAATTATGGAAAAAGTAAATGGTCTCTTCCTATGGCTTTCCGATCTTAGGGGTTACGATCCTCACGGTCAGCATGTGCTCGATACCATCTCAGAGCGACCGACCCAAAATCGGTCAAATCTACGTATCATTTCCATCCCAAGATCATCTTTGGTACTCACGAGACATCGATAAAGTAATCAAAGTTCAATCACACCTGAATATCATTACATGATTCTCATATAGAGTCTTTATTACAAGGGAATAAATTCGGCTCAAGGCCAACTCATGAGAAATAAACTACTAATGCTGCGAAGCGTAGAAGATAAGCGAGTCCATCCGACTCCAAAGGGCAATCGCCAAGCTCGGAGCGTAGCCTCACTCCCGATCGAATATACCTCCGCAACATAAGGCGTTGCGCCATGTAGGTCAGCTTTTTGAATAAGCTGGCAAGTCATGAAGAGAATAGCAATAATATAGTTACTAACACTATATGCATTTTGGCTGTGGAGCTCTAAGTTTCATCATTTTGCGAAAAGCCAATTTTCTCCTACTACAGTGGACTTGCTTGCAAATTACTACAATTGTTGGTAGTTATTGAGATGGTTCCGCCAACCAAAATCTCATTCCCAAATTATTGAGTCATAAACCCCTCAAATTAATTCATTAGTTTTAGTGTTGAGATTTCTGAATACATCCAAGTTCCAGAGGCTCAAATTGTCCGTAACCGGGGACACGGCTAATCGATTAGATCTTTAACTCTGCAGAGGTTTGCGACTTTTCCGCAAGAATCATTCCCTCCTTTTAAGTCTTCGCACTTCATGGTGTTTGAAGACGGACCAATGAAACAGGGTCTTCCAAAGAGTTCTTCCAGCTCTGCGGTACCCATCCAATCCTACCGTTCTTCTACATCTCGTAGTACCGTCCAGCCAGCGTCACTACTAGGGTTAACCCAGCTAGAGCCCATAATGGCTTGCGGCTGCACAGTGAGCTTCGGTCATGGGGCATCCATCCTTCTCTTCGTGGCTGGGTGAAGCTTTCCGCAAGATGTCATGGCACTTCTCCATGCATCCCGGCCAACCACTGGGTTCTCCAGGGTGCCCGTCAACCGTCCTCCACCCAGTAGTGAATTTCGAAGTCCATCTTGATCATTGTAGTTCATGGGGTTGTCATCATTATTGACTCTCACATCTTGCTTATGAATTTCACTCAACCAAAACCCGTCTACGAGCATAGCAAAGTAAACTACTTCGTCCCGGGGTCATGGTAACAAGGGGATTGGTTCATCCTACCACATGATACTACTCAAGATTAATAACTTCAAAATTTCAACTACTGCATGCATGGTGGGGTGGTGATAATTCTAATGCACAAAAACATAGGTATAGAAATAACATGATCAAAACTTGCCTTGCTGATGATCCTCGTAAGCTAAAGATTCAGTAGTAGCAAGCTTCGCACTCCGGAAACTCTACCGAGACAAACAATGATCACAATAAGCATATAGCATAGGATCACACAATACAATAGCATAACAATAGCAACATAACACATCAAAACAACCAAATCAAAATCCAAAGGGAAAAACTCAAAGAAAACCAACTCAAAGTTTTCCTACTTCAAACAATAACTAAAAAATAGTTTTATATAACAAAAATTTCTTAACATAACCTAATCATGGTTTTATGTTAACTTAACAGAAAAAGAATTCACTAAGCAACTAGGATCAAAAAGAATTTAATTAAAATCTATTATGAAACTCTTATTAGGCCTAAACCAATTTCTATTAAGAAAAAAAATAAAACTTTTATTTATTATAAATAAAAGTTCATCCTATAAAGTGACAGAAACTATCCTAGAATAATCAATCACATGTTAAAAATAAATTTATTTACTAATTAAATTAATAGGAAAACAGTAGCTAGTTAATTAATTAGGATTAACAAGATTCTGTTTAAAACTATTTTTTAATCCTAAAATACCCAAATTAATTTCTATGGTTTGGCAATGTCAAAATAAAGTTGGGACAAAAGAATCATCCAAAATAATTTTTCTAACTCAAGTTATAGCAGATTTACTATTCTGACTAAAACTAAAATAAAGCAATTTTAATAAATTTTAACATAGCTAAATATATATTCTACAGAAACTATAGAAAATTTGCAAACCACCAAAAAAGAATCACCTAAAAATATTAAACAGAATAAAAGATATGAATTTTTCAAAACAGAAACTATTCTGTTAAAACAGAAAACAAAAATAAAAGAAAAAAGGCCTAATGGGCCTAAACTGTGCACTGGGCGTAATATAACCTAAAAGGGCCTAGGGTTAAACTAAAATGGGCCGGCTAAATAAAAATAAACCTAACTAAAATAAACCGTAAACTAAACCGGGCCGGTCCGGTTTATTTTAAAAGAAATACCCCTTCGGGGGTGATCTAATCCTAGCCGTTCATCACGCATCGGACGGGGGAGGGGAGTTCAGGTGGCTTACCGGAGCTTGGCGGCGGCGGCGGCGGCGACGACGAGTGTGCCGAGGGCTCCGGTCGTCGGGAGGTTGGGGAGTGGCAGGCGGGTCTTGAGGAGCTCGGGGAAGCGTCTGGTGGAGTCGGGGGAGATCGGGAGTGGCTAGGGCGGCGACGGCGACGAAAATGGCGGCGGCGGGGACTCGGGTCTCCGGTGAGCTCGGGAGAGAGGGAGAGGGGGTCCGGCGAGGGGCTAGGGGGAATGGGGTGCGGTGCGTCGGCTTAAATAGTCGGGGGCCTCGGCCATGCTTCGGGGCGATCGGGAGGATCGGGATCCGGATCCTTGAGATCCGTGAGCGGCGGCGACAGGTGGCATGGGCGAGGGAAGAGGGAGGTGGTGGGGCCTTACAGCCGGTGAGAGAGAGAGGGGTGGGGCGGCGGGCGACCGAGCCCAAGGGGTTTCGAGGCGAGGTGAGGTGAGGCAGGTCTTTGGGCTGGCCGGCTTGGTGGTGGGCATGGCATTGGTGGGCAGTGGTGGGGGTTTCAAGGCTGGCTGGGCAGAGGGGCCTGGTTGGCGCTGGGGGTTTCTCCTTTTTTGAATTTATTTTTTAATAAAACCAAAACAGAAATAAAACAAAATCTATAAATATTTTATATAGGGTATATATATACCAAAATGATCAGGGGAATATTCCCTATCATTTGAACATTTTTCCAATGGCAAAATCCAAACTTTATAAAAATCCATTTTTTTCAAATTCAAATAAAATTCAGATTTGAATCCAAAACTTTTGGCAATGTTTTCCTCTGATATTTTTGGAGTGTCATGTTTACTCCTCTCATACTTTTGATCAAGTATTTATCAGACATAGTTTTTGAAATGTTTCCCACTTGCCAAAGTTTGAATTCAAATTCAAAACTCAAAATCCTCTGAAACTCCAAATGGTATTCAATTTCAAACAGGATCCATAGGATGCTTAACTATAATTGTAAAACATTCCAAATAGGAAATTTGGGATGTTACAGAGTTAAGAATAGAGCTTTTCAGCAAGTCCACATACTCAACTATCATATAGTCTTCTACAATTGCTAACACTCACGCAATACTTATGGTTATGAAGTTTTAATCGGACACTGAGAAAGATAGGGGTTTATAGTTTCGCCTCCCAACGTATTCACCTTTGGGTGATGTCAACAATAATAGTTCATGCTAACTTACATCCAATTGGATATATATATATATATATATATCAGGATCTTTCCAACACAAGGTGCTTGCCAAAGGATAAAATGAAAAAGGGAAAGGTGAAGATCACCTTGACTCTTGCATAAAGTAAAAGACATAAAGTAAAAGATAGGCCCTTTGCAGAGGGAAGCAGAGATTGTCATGTGCTTTTAGGGTTGGATGCACAAAATCTTAATGCGAAAGAACGCCACTTTATATTGCAACTTGTGATATGAACCTTTATTATGCAGTCCGTCGCTTTTATTACTTCCATATCACACGATCGTATAAATCTTATTTTCTCCGCACTAATAAGTCATACATATTTAGAGAGCAATTTTTATTGCTTGCAACACGACAACTTACTTGAAGGATCTTACTTAATCCATATGTAGGTATGGTGGACTCTCATGGCAAAACTGGGTTTAAGGATATTTGGAAGCACAAGTAGTATCTCTACTTGGTGCAAGGAATTTGGCTAGCATGAGGGGGAAAGGCAAGCTCAACATGTTCGGAAGATCCATGACAATATACTTTAACTGAGATGTGAGAAAACATAAACCATTATGTTGTCTTCCTTGTCCAACGTTAACTCTTTAGCATGTCATACTTTAATGAGTGCTCACAATCATAAAAGATGTCCAAGATAGTATATTTATATGTGAAAACCTCTCTTTCTTTATTACTTCCTATTAATTGCAACGATGACCAAAACTACGTTTCTCAAATCTCAACAACTTTTATGCCTCATACACTTTATATGTGAAGTCATTACTATCCATAAGATCAATATGAACTCTTTTATTCTTTTTATTCTTTCTGTTGTCTCAAGATCATAGCAAGGTAGCAAAGCCCTTGACTCAGCACTAATCTTTATTATAGATAGCTCACGGACTGGATTGCATAAAGAGATCATGACGCAAAACTCAAAAATAATTCATACCAAAGCTTTATTCTACTAGAACAAGATACTACTAAAATGATCAAACAAAGAAAAGCGGTAAAGATAGGAGTGTGATGGTGATACGATATCTGGGCACCTCCCCCAAGCTTGGCAGTTGCCAAGGGGAGTGCCCATACCCATGTAATTATGTCCTCGAAGGTGGTGAAGAAGGAGTTGTTGATGATGTAGGCTTGTCGTCCATCTTCCAAGGCATAGGCTCACCATCATAGAAGGATGATCAAGTCTCCGGGATCCTCAAATCTGCCGCCAAACTCATCCTCTTGAATCTATATTCATACTCGCAATTTTGGTTTTGTAGGTCATAGATCTGGGCTTGGAGGTGCTCGATTTTCTCATGAAGCTTGAAGATGGTTTCCCCAATGTTCTTGGCGCCTAGCTTGTGGTTGTTGGTGAATTCCGTGATTATCATCTGGTTGGCGTTCAGTCCACGCTCCACCATCCCTTGGCACTTGAAAACTTATTGTTCCATAGCTTCAAGCTTTGTCTCCACGCTTCCGGTACGCTTTGGTCCCTCCACATCGCGGATGTGCAGAACCCCCTCACGCATCTCAATGGTTTGAGGGTGTTGCAGCACCACCGCGAGATAGGGGTTGATAACCCTCTCGAAAAACTTGTCCTTGGGAGTGCTTGGAGACGTCATGGTGCTCTAGATCTGTCAGAAAAACAGCTCGAAATGAAAACAGAGGATATTTGCGTGATACAGTGGTCAAAACCTTCGGGAGATTATATAATGAATTTTTACCGACCTAAAGAAGTAACGTGCAAGAAAACGGAGCCCGGGAGGTACACGAGGTGCCCACGAGACATGGGGCGCGCCCTGGAAGGGTGGGCGCACCCTCCACCCTTGTGGAGGCCTCGTGTCCTTCCCGGATTACTTCTTGCTTTCCAAAATTCTTAAATATTCCAAAACGAAGAAAAATTGCCATTAGAATTGTTTTGGAGTCGGTTTACTTACCGTACCACATACCTATTCCTTTTAGGAGTCTGAAACATTCTGGAAAGTGTCCCTTATGTATTCCTCTGGGGTTACGGTCTCAATAATATTAGTTTCAACATTGATAGGATTACCTGAGATATAATGTTTGATTCTTTGACCGTTCACCACCCTCGGACTTGTGCCTTCGAAGTTGTTGATTTTTATGGCACCAGAATGATAGACCTCCTCGATAACGTAAGGACCTTCCCACTTAGAGAGAAGTTTTCCTGCAAAAAATCTTAAACAAGAATTGAATAGCAACACATAATCACCTACGTTAAACTCACGCTTTTGTATTCTTTTGTCATGCCATCTTTTAACTTTTTCTTTGAACAGCTTGGCATTCACATAGGCTTGGGTTCTCCATTCATCAAGTGAGCTAATATCAAATAACCTCTTCTCAGTGGCAAGTTTGAAGTCATAGTTGAGCTCTTTAATAGCCCAATATGCTTTATGTTCAAGTTCGAGAGGTAAGTGACATGCTTTTCCATAAACCATCTTATACGGTGACATACCCATAGGATTTTTATATGCAGTTCTATAGGCCCATAATGCATCATCAAGTTTCTTGGACCAATTCTTCCTAGATTTGCAAAATTAATTTGATCTCTCTATTACTCAACTCTACTTGACCACTAGACTGTCGGTGATAAGGAGATGCAATTCTATGATTAACATCATACTTAGCAATCATCTTACGGAAAGCACCATGAATAAAATGTGAACCACCATCAGACAAAAGATATCTACGGACTCCAAACCTCGGGAAAATAACTTCTTTAAGAATCTTAATAGAGGTGTTATGATCAGCAGTACTAGTTGGAATAGCAACTACCCACTTAGTAACGCAATCAACAACAACTAAAATATGTGTATATCCATTAGAGGTAGGAAAAGGTCCCATATAATCAAAGCCCCAAACATCAAATGGTTCAATAACAAGAGAATAATTCATAGGAATTTCTTGACGTCTACTAATATTACCAATTCTTTGACATTCATCACAAGACAAGACAAACTTACGGGCATCTTTGAAGAGAGTAGGCCAATAAAAACCGAATTGCAATACCTTATGTGCAGTTCGATCTCCAGCGTGGTGTCCTCCATATGGTTCAGAGTGACACTTGCGTAGGATTTGTTCCTGTTCATGATCAGGTACACAACGTCTAATAACATCATCTACTCCTTCTTTATAAAGGTGTGGGTCATCCCAGAAGTAATGTCTTAAATCATAAAAGAACTTTTTCTTTTGCTGGTATGTGAAACTAGGTGGTATAAATTTAGCAATAATGTAATTAGCATAATCAGCATACCATGGAGCAGTACGAGAAGCATTAATGACCGCTAATTGTTGATCAAGAAAGCTACCATCAATAGGTAGTGGGTCATCAAGAACATTCTCTAACCTAGATAAGTTGTCTGCAACGGGGTTCTCAGCTCCCTTTCTATCAATAATATGCAAATCAAATTCTTGGAGCAAGAGAACCCACCAAATAAGTCTAGGCTTAGCATCTTTCTTTTGCATAAGATATTTAATAGCAACATGATCAGTGTGAATAGTAACTTTAGAATCAACAATATAAGGTCTAAACTTATCACAAGCAAACACAACTGCTAAGAACTCTTTTTCAGTAGTAGCGTAATTTCTTTGGGCATTGTCAAGAGTTTTACTAGCATACTAGATAACATTCAATTTCTTATCAACTCTTTGCCCTAGAACAGCACCTACAGCATAATCACTAGCATCACACATAATTTCAAAGGGTAAATTCCAATCAGGTGGCCGAACAATAGGTGCAGTGATCAAAGCTTTCTTAAGTATTTCAAATGCATCTACACAATCATCATCAAAGACAAAAGGAATATATTTTTGCAATAAATTAGTCAGAAGCCTAGAGATTTTAGAAAAGTCCTCAATGAACCTCCTATAAAAACCGGCATGACCAAGGAAACTTCTTATACCTTTAATGTCCTTGGGACATGGCATCTTTTCAATAGCATCGACTTTAGCTTTATCAACTTCAATACCTCTCTTAGAAATCTTATGCCCCAAGACAATGCCTTCATTAACCATAAAGTGGCACTTTTCCCAATTCAAGACGAGACTAGTGTCTTCACATCTCTGCAAAACTCGATCAAGGTTGCTGAATCAATCATCAAAAGAGGATCCATAAACGGAGAAATCATCCATGAATACCTCACACATCTTTTCACAAAAGTCAGAGAATATAGCCATCATGCATCTTCGAAAGTAGCAGGTGCATTACATAAACCAAAAGGCATACGTCTATAAGCAAAAGTACCGAAAGGGCAAGTAAAAGTAGTTTTTGATTGATCCTCCGCTGACACAGGTATTTGAGAGACACCAGAATAACCATCTAGAAAGCAGAAATGTATGTTTGGATAGTCTTTCTAGCATTTGATCAATAAAAGGTAAAGGGTAATGATCTTTCCTAGTAGCTTTATTTAATTTATGGAAATCAATAACCATCCTATAACTTGTAATAATTCTTTGTAGGATCAATGCATCTTCATCATTAGGAACAACAGTAATACCTCCCTTCTTAGGGACGCAATGGACATGACTTACCCAATCACTATCAGCAACGGGATAAATTATACCTGCCTCAAGGAGCTTTAGTATCTCCTTTCTTACCACTTCTTCCATCTTAGGATTTAACTGTCGTTGAGGATCTCTAACTAGTTTGGCATCTTTCTCCAATTTTATCTTGTGTTGGCATAGAGTGGGACTAATGCCCTTAAGATCATATAGAGTGTAACCAATAGCAGCACGGTGCTTCTTCAGAGTTTTCAATAATCTTTCCTCTTCTTGCTCTGAAAGGTTAGCACTAATAATAATAGGATATATCTTCTTTTCATCAAGATAAGCATATTTAAGATTATCAGGTAAAGGTTTGAGCTCAAACACGGGATCACCCTTGGGTGGAGGGGGATCCCCTAGGATTTCAATAGGCAATTTGTGTTTCAGAATAGGACCCTGTTGAAGGAACACTTCATCTATTTCCCTTCTTTCATTCATAAACATATAATTTTCATGGTCTAGCAAATATTGTTCTAACGGATCAGTAGGAGGTACGGCAATAGAAGCATGACCTATAATTTCATCCTTACTAGGCAATTCTTTATCACGAGGTTGTCTACGAAACTTAGAAAAATTAAATTCATGTTTCATATCCCCCAAGCCAATTGTAACAACATCCTTTTCACAATCAATCCTAGCATTAACGGTATTCAAGAAGGGTCTACCAAATATAATGGGACAAAAATCATCTTGTGGGGAGCCAAGAACCAGAAAATCAGCAGGATATTTAACTTTCCCACACAAGACTTCAACATCTCTAACAATCCCAACTGGTGAAATACTACCTCTATTGGCAAGCTTAATAGTAACATCAATACCTTCTAACTCAGCGGGTGCAATGTCATGCATAATTTCTTTACATAAGGAAATTGGTATTGCACTAGCACTAGCACCCATATCACATAAGCCATGATAACAATGATCTCCTATTTTAACAGAAATAACAGGCATGCCTACAACGGGTCTATGTATCTTAGCATCTGGTCTAGCAATATTAGCAGTTTCACCACAGAAGTAAATAACATGCCCATCTATATTATCATCCAAGAGATCTTTAACCATATTTAATTTTCTCAGGAGGTGTATATGTTTTAGTATTGCTCGTACGAACAACGGTGGAAGCTTTAGCATGATCCTTCATCCTAACAGGAAAAGGTGGTTTCTCAACATAAGTAGTAGGAACAATAGGATCATTATAAGTGATAGTCTTTTCTTCAACTGTAATAGGTGCAACTACCTTTACTTCAATGGGAGGATTATATTTAAACCACTTCTCCTTAGGGAGATCAATGTGAGCAGCAAAACATTCACAAAAAGCAGCTATTATCTCAGAGTCAAGTCCATATTTAGCGCTAAATCCACGAAAAGCATCAGTATCCATAAAGGATTTATCATAATCAAACTTAGCTGTCATACCCGACTCCTTACCATCGTCAGAACCCCAATCTTCAGAGTTGCGTTTAATTCTTTCCAGTAAATCCCACTTGAATTCAGTAGTCTTCAGCATGTAAGAACCAGCACAGGAAGTATCAAGCATGGTGTGATTATTGAGAGAAAGTCGAGCATAATTTTTTTGAATAATCATTTATCTTTAGAGCTCATGATTGGGGCATGAATATAACATTGACTTAAGCCTCCCCCAAGCTTGAGAGATTCTTTCTCCTTCGTGAGGCCAGAAATTATATATGTAATTACGATCACGATGAACAAGATGCATAGGATAGAACTTCTGGTGGAATTCCAATTTCAATCGTTTATAGTTCGAAGATCCCGTATCATCACATAGCCTATACCATATCAATGCGTCTCCCTTCAAAGATAAAGGGAAGACCTTCCTTTTGACAACATCATCGGGAATACCTGCAATCTTAAATAATCCACAAACTTCATCCACAAAGATAAGGTCTAAATCGGGATGCAATGGTCCATCTCCTGCAAAGGGATTAGCTAGCAATTTCTCTATCATACCCGAAGGACTTTCAAAGTAAACATTTGCAGTAGGTTCAGTAGGTTGAGGAGAAACTCTTTGCTCTACTGGTCGGGGCGAAGATGCCCCGAACAAGCCCCTCAAAGGATAGTTTCCATAGTAACAAGTGACAGAAAATTTCAGCACACTATATAAATGTTTCCTTACCAAGTTCCACTCACCAAAGGCGTTTCACTCCCCGGCAACGGCGCCAGAAAAGAGTCTTGATGACCCACAAGTATAGGGGATCTATCGTAGTCCTTTCGATAAGTAAGAGTGTTGAACCCAACGAGGAGCAGAAGGAAATGACAAGCGGTTTTTAGTAAGGTATTCTCTGCAAGCACTGAAATTATAGGTAATAGATAGTTTTGTGATAAGATAATTTGTAACGGGTAACAAGCAATGAAAGTAAATAAAGTGCAGCAAGGTGGCCCAATCCTTTTTGTAGCAAAGGATAAGCCTGGACAATTTCTTATAATGAGAAAAGCGCTCCGGAGGACACATGGGAATTATCGTCAAGCTAGTTTTCATCACGCTCATATGATTCACGTTCTGTACTTTGATAATTTGATATGTGGGTGGACCAGTGCTTGGGTATTGCCCTTTCTTGGACAAGCATCCCACTTATGATTAACCCCTATTGCAAGCATCCGCAACTACAAATGAAGTATTAAGGTAAACCTAACCATAGCGTGAAACTAGTGGATCCAAATCAGCCCCTTACGAAGCAACGCATAAACTAGGGTTTAAGCTTCTGTCACTCTAGCAACTGATCATCTACTTATTACTTCCCAATGCCTTCCTCTAGGCCCAAATAATGGTGAAGTGTCATGTAGTCGAGGTTCACATAACACCACTAGAGGAGAGACAACATACATCTCATCAAAATATCGAACGAATACCAAATTCACATGACTACTAATAGCAAGACTTCACCCATGTCCTCAGGATCAAACCTAACTACTCACAAAGCATATTCATGTTCATGATTAGAGGAGTATTAATATGCATTAAGGATCTGAACATACGATCTTCCACCAAGTAAACCAATTAGCATCAACTACAAGGAGTAATCAACACTACTAGCAACCTACATGTACCAATTTGTGGTTTAGATACAAGATTAGATACAAGAGATGAACTAGGGTTTTGAGAGGAGATGGTGCTGGTGAAGATGAGAGGATCGTTGGTGATGACGATGGTGATGATTTCCCCCTCCTGGAGGGAAGTTTTCCCGGCAGAACAGCTCCGCCGGAGCCCTAGATTGGTTCCGCCAAGGTTCCGCCTCGTGGCGGCGGAGTTTTGTCCCGTAAGCTTGCTTCTGATTTTTTCCAGGGTGAAAGCCTTCATATAGCAGAAGATGGGCACGGGAGGGCCAACAGGGGGCCCAGGAGGCAGGGGGCGCCCCCAGTAGGGGGGGCGCCCCCCACCCTCCTATCCAGGGTGTGGGCCCCCTCTGGTATTCTCTTTGCTCAATAATTCTTAGTAATTCCAAAAGTGACTTCCGTGGAGTTTCAGGATTCTTGGAGCTGTGCAGAATAGGTTTCCAATATTTGCTCCTTTTCCAGCCAGAATCCCAGCTGTCGGCATTCTCCCTCTTCATAATAAACCTTGTAAAATAAGAGAGAATAGCCATAAGTATTGTGACATAGTGTGTAATAACAACCCATAATGCAATAAATATTGATATAAAAGCATGATGCAAAATGGACGTATCACTATGGTTAAATATATCTTGGCTGATAATATTGATGGGCATGTTATTTACTTTTGTGATGAAGCTGCTAGAATTTCTAGACCTGATGCTAAAACTAAACATAGACCTGTTGTAGGCATGCCTGATATTTCTGTTAAGATAGGAGATCATTATTATCATGGCTTATGTGATATGGGTGTCGGTGTCAAAACCGGCGGATCTCGGGTAGGGGGTCCCGAACTGTGCATCTAAAGCTAATGGTAACAGGAGACTGGGAACATGATGTTTACCCAGGTTCGGGCCCTCTTGATGGAGGTAATACCCTACTTCCTGCTTGATTGATCTTGATGATATGAGTATTACAAGAGTTGATCTACCACGAGATCATAGAGGCGAAACCCTAGAAGCTAGCCCATGGTATGATTGTCCCTGTCCTACGGACTAAACCCTCCGGTTTATATAGACGCCAGAGGGGGCTAGGGTTACACATAGTCAGTTACAGAGAAGGAGATCTATCATCCGGATCGCCAAGCTTGCCTTCCACGCAAAGGAGAGTCCCATCCGGACACGGGGCGAAGTCTTCAATCTTGTATCTTCATAGTCTAACAGTCCGGCCAAAGTATATAGTCCGGCTGTCCGGATACCCCCTTATCCAGGACTCCCTCAGTAGCCCCCGAACCAGGCTTCAATGACGATGAGTCCGGCGCGCAGATTGTCTTCGGCATTGCAAGGCGGGTTTTCTCCAAATCCGGCGTACCTGTCGTAGCGAACAATGTCCGGCCTCCCAATAATGTTGTACTCCTCGGCTTCTGTGTTTCAATAATGGCCATCTCCATGTGTTGAGCAAAGATGAGGGGCCGGGGCATTTTTACATTTGCCACCCTAATCCAGTAAGGGATCCGTCTATTTGAAGACACGGGGATCCTCAGATCCAAATCACACCATCTTCTCCCGAGCAAGCATTCCGTAGAGCGCGTCCGGAAAAGACCATCCCATCATGACCGGTCGCCGTAGCTCTTCCTCTCGCTCCCTTAGCTCGAAACCAGGGGATCAGGAGAAGTGTTATGTCCCTCACAGCCGCCTAATAGAGCTGCAGACCCAAGGGTTCCTTCCTCCCGCATACATGGTCCCCATCCAATCTGGACTGGCCACCTATAATGGCGGGGAGGAAGCGGAGAGATTTCCTAACCCATCTCGGGGGGAGCGGGTATGCCTTATCCATATCTGCTAAGACGAGTCGGGTTTCCAATCCACCCATTCCTCCGCGGGCTCCTGGAGTTCTACGACCTCCAGTTGCATAATCTTACCCCCGCCTCCATACTACACATCGCGGGTTATGTTGCCCTCTGCGAGCTGTTCCTGGGCTGTGAAGCTCATTTTGAGCTATGGAAGAGGTTATTTTGCCTCGTCCCCCACAACCAGGAGGGATCTATATATCAAGTGGGCGGAGCCAAAATATGGCGCGTCGCCCAGACCGGATACCTGTCCGGTACTCCAAAGAAGGCGTCCGAAGACTTGCCTTCGGAGTGGTTTTACGTTGATGACGTTCCCCTTCTGGACCCAGTCCGGACAGACCTTCCTAAGTTTACCAATACTCCACTGAAGAAATGCCAAAGCTGGCGCCCCCGGAGCCCCAGGAGGAAGATAACAGAGAAGTCCTCTATCTGATGAGCAGGATAAAAACCTTGGCGAAATCAGGAACGACAATAACCGAAGTTATGTCAATATGCATAATGCGGGGAGTGCAGCCACTTCAATATAGGAGGAAACCCATGTGGCACTTCAATGGAGAAGACGACGCCTCCCGTTGCGGTCGTAAAGGTCCGGACTCTGCCACCGCTCTGGGAAGAATACTGTCCGATTTGTATAAAGGAGAAGAAGAGGAGTTCCTCCGCATTAAACGGCGGGATGTATTTTCCATGTACAACCCCCGGAGCTGGGTAAGCTGTCATCCTTTACTCAACTCTGTCCATTTTTGCCTCCTTTGTCATAATCATTTACCCTGCTATTCCAAAGCAGGAACTAAGAAAGGTCGTGAAAGAGTTCAACAGCCCATCTCCACAACCAGAGGATCCTGGCCGGGCTCTCGACCCCGGACTTGAAGAAGATCCGGATATATCCGTGGAGTTTGCCAACGGGACATTCTACCAGGCAAGCTGTGGTGGCTCTTTAGTAGCCATCATCGCAGATTATCCCGGGTTGCTTCCTGTGTCGCATGTAAGTAAAGCCGAGGTCTTAACTTACGAAAAGGAGTCCTTCGTTAGCCACACCTTGTGCACATATGTTGTGTCTTTATAAAAACGGCCATCAGGACGCCGCGCGGAACCCGTGGGGGCTCCTCAGCAAAGGGCGCCTGGACAAGGCAGGCTAAAAAGGAAGGCAGTTAGGGCTGAGACGCTGGCGCAAAGGTACGATTTAAACTTGCTCCGTGATTATCTCTGCCGAGATATGACAATCTTAACTATGTCCTGGCAGAAAGAGTAGTCGCCGAACTATATCCGGGGATCCTGCCGGCCACGCCTCAAGCAGCCAGATTCCTGAACCGGTCTCATGGATGGAGGCTAATGTGGGGACAACGCTGAACTGTCCTCATGTAGAGGATACGGATAGGCTTTCCGCCACAAATTCTGAAGTGGAGAGTGCCATGAATCACCGGCGCCGACACGCCGTACTCCGCGGTGGTATTTTTTTTCCAAAGAGGCATTTAATGCCTTCAATTCCGGAGACGCATATATCCGCGTTGCTCATGATGGACTTGCCAGAGCAACGGACCAGTATGTGAAGGATATACGGGTAAGAAAATTTGATAAGGATGTGTAGTAGTAGCCCCTGAGACTTGAAACAGTTGGCACAACTGATTTAAGGATCATTGTATGCATATGTTCTTATAGAGAAGAACACCCATTTATCTCAAGAGCTGGAGGAGTGTAAGACCCAGCTGAAGGCCACTGTTGCCAAACAAGAGGAATCCAAAAATGCCTCTTCTGGTAATACTTGCCTTCATAAAGGGATATGCAGGAATGGGTACCAGTTATTAATTCGGCATCGTTTATAAATCTAACAAAATATACTGCAGACAATCCCGGAGAAAATCCGAAGACTGTGGAAGATAATGAGCCACATCTGCAAAGTCAGCTGAAGGCGGGCAAGCGCGTGCTGACGCAGGCTATTCAAGAGAAAAATAAGCTCCAAGATGCCAATATTCGACTAAGCGTCGAACTAGCAGATGTTCGGGCTCAGCTTGCTAACTCCGTGAAGGAGAACAGGAGGCTTCGACGTGGCATTTATAGTAAGTGCTTTAAACGAGCTGCGAAACAGTTCGGCCAGGAAGTGAATTAACAGAGTTGTATCTGTAGGTATGTTGACGGGCCGTCCTGGAGAGGAGATGTTCGGATCCGCAGGTGATTTGCTGCAAGATCTGTCACAACTGCACGAGCGAGCTAGGCAGGTGATGCAGGGTATTGCCCAGGCCTTGTGGCCGTCTTCTTCCATGCCAAGAGGCATGAGCGAGCTTGTAGAGATGCTCAAAGGAGCACGTCGGCGTTTCCATTTATGGAAGATATCAGCTTGCCGACAAGGTGTGAGGGAAGCTTGGGCCATGGTGAAGACGCGATACGCCAAGGCTGTCCCGAACCATATGGCCGAAGTTGGACCGGTGGGGTCAGATGGGCAAGAAATACCTGTTAGTCTGGTATATGACCATGTAGCGTTAGCCGCGAAGCATTCCCAACAGGATTGTAGGCTAGACAGCCTGCTGGATGGTATAGAGGAAGAATATAGCTAGTCCAAGTGACTATGTAATTAAATGGACCTATGTAGTCCCTAGCCGGATTGAAAATCATTTGTCATGGCGGACCTTTTCCCTTCAGCCCCCAGACCCGACAGTCCGGGGTGTATCCGAATACCCTCGCAGTTATGAAAAACCGGGGTATGCATGGAAACCAGGCGTAGGGGTCATAAGTGCGTGAACAGACAAGTACCCAACTAGTTATGTTATATTACATGGATAGTAAGAAACATCTTCCAGCGAGAATAGTTCCGTTAGGGGTTCCTTTCACAGGGTGCGCATGCATCGATGTGCATGTCCAAACTGCGAATAGAAGCGCAGGAAACAAAACATCTGGGGATTTACGTTGTAATGAATGAGAACATCTTTTGTTCACCGACCGAATATTCCCTTAAGAACGCTAGCTTTCGGCTTCACCCAGTCTGAGGTACACATCCATCTCAACCGGCAGTAGCAATCGCAGAGGTGCTCCCCTTATGCCCTAGCCGAATTAACGGGAACATAGGGCATAAACACAAGAGCCAGGCAACCCAGCATGGCCAAAACTTAAGTCATATCGATGCATATAATGGTGAAGAAAAGGCACATATGGAAATAAAAACGCATATGTGGATGGCAGGAAGCCATTAAGGTAGTTATATTTAGCTTCCGAATAGGAAGGCCCCATGTATAGTGTGCACGCATAGTGCGGCAGGAGCGATCAGGGCATCCGTACAGTTTTTGAGGCTGTATGCGAAAAGGGAAAAGAGGGCGAGAAAGGAAGAAAGAGAACATAATTGAAGAAGCGGAGGTAAGGAGACGAACAATGAGTTCGGCACTAGGCGTAGAATCTTCGGAGTCTGGCCGCGTTCCATGGGTTCGGCTCGAGTCTGTTATCAGATGCATTGCGCAGATGGTACGCTCCTCCGATGAGAACTTTCTCAATGATGAAGGGACCCTCCCACTTGGGTTTGAGCTTGTCCTTCTTCTTCTCGGGGAGGCGTAGAACTAGTTCGCCAATGTTATAAGTTTTGGCCCGTACTTCTCCGCTTTGATACCTTCGAGCCTGTTGCTGATAGAATGTGGAACGAGCTTTTGTGATGTCACGCTCCTCCTCTAAAGCATCTAAGTTGTCCTGCTGATCTAGCTCGGCTTCCTTCTCTTCGTACATGCGCACGCGAGGTGAGTCATGGATTATGTCGCAGGGTACGTAGCACTGCTTCTGCTCCGTACACCATAAAAATGGTGTGTATCTGGTGGTACGATTCGGCGTGGTCCGCAGCCCCCAGAGTACGGAGTCGAGATCCTCGACCCAATGCGTGTCTGATTCCTTCAAGGATCGCACTAGTCTGGGTTTGATGCCGCTCATGATGAGACCATTTGCATGTTCGACTTGACCGTTTGTTTGTGGGTGATAGACAGAGGCGTAATCGAGCTTGATGCCCATTTTGACGCACCAAGTTTTCACCTCATCGGCTGTAAAATTCGAGCCATTGTCAGTGATGATACTGTGGGAGACACCATAACGGTGTACAACCCCTGATATGAAGTCTATCACTGGTCCGGATTCGGCCGTTTTAACTGGTTTGGCTTCTATCCATTTGGTGAACTTGTCCACCATGACCAATAAATATTTTTTCTTATGGCTTCCCCCTTTAAGGGGTCCCGCCATGTCCAGCCCCCAGACCGTGAAGGGCCAAGTTATGGGGATTGTTTGGAGAGCGGTAGGGGGCATATGGATCTGATTGGCAAATAGTTGGCAACCAACGCAATGTTGGACAAGGTCCTGTGCATGTGCCTGGGCTGTCGGCCAGTAAAAACCTGTCCGAAAGGCCTTGCTTACAAGTGCCCTGGCTGCAGCGTGGTGCCCGCCGAGTCCGGAATGGATTTAGGCTAAGAGCTGCCGCCCTTCCTCTTCGGAGATGCATCGTTGGAGCACTCCGATGGTGCTCTTCTTGTAGAGCTGTCCTTCATGGAATTTGTAGGCCTTAGAGCGTCGCACAATACAACGCGCCTCATTTTGGTCTTCGGGGAGCTCTTGCCTATTTTTGTAGGCCAAGAAGGGCTCGGTCCACGGGGCGATGACAGCCATGATTTCGTGGGCCGAAGGTGTTATTTCGGTGGCAGAGCCTCCGATTACGTTAGATGGTTCGGAATCTGGGGTTGTGTTCGGAGCCGGACTAATATTGCCGGACTCCCCTTCCCATACCACAGAAGGTTTGAACAACCTTTCCAAGAAGATATTAGGTGGGACGGGGTCGCGTTTAGCGCCGATGCGGGCGAGGATATCGGCCGCTTGATTATTTTCTCTGACCACATGGTGGAATTCGAGCCCCACGAACCAAGCTCACATTTTAAGGACGGCATTGCGATGAGCTGCCATTTTCTGATCCTTGGCATCAAAGTCTACATTTATCTGAGATATTGCAAGGTTCGAGTCCCCACGCACTTCGAGGTGTTGGATGCCCATGGAGATTGCCATCCGAAGACCATGCAACAGAGCCTCGTATTCGGCTGCATTGTTGGAGTCTGTGTATAATATTTGGAGTACGTATTGGACCGTGTCTCCGGTGGGGGATGTCAGGACAACACCCGCCCCCAATCCGTCGAAGTGCATGATCCAATTTGAGTACGCGCTATACTCTTTAGGGAGTTCGGCTTCTGCATTCGGCGATGAAGTCAGCCAGCACTTGCGACTTAATGGCCCACCGTGGTTTGTATGTTATGTCGAACGAAAGGAGCTTAATAGCCCATTTAGCAATTCGGCCTGTTGCGTCGCGGTTATTTATTATGTCATTGAGTGGTACTTCGGAGGCCACCGTGATCGAACACTCTTGAAAGTAGTGTCTTAGTTTCCAGGATGCCATGAAGACCGCGTACGCTATCTTTTGATAGTGTGGGTACTGAGATTTGCATGGAGTGAGTACAGTGGACACATAATATACCGGCTTTTGGAGCGGGAACTTGTGTCCGTCTGCTTCTCGTTCGATGACGAGCACTGCGCTTACAACTTGGTTTGTTGCGGCTATGTATAATAGCATGGGTTCGCCAGTATTTGGTGCGGTCAGGACTGGGTTGGTGGCAAAGAGTGCCTTTATTTCTTCCAGTCTGGTCGTGGCCGCATCCGTCCACTCGAAGTGTTTGGTGCGTCGAAGAAGGCGATAAAGAGGTAGTGCCTTTTTTTCCTAAGCAGGAGATAAAGCGGCTTAAGGCAGCCACGCATCCAGTTAGCTTCTGGATCTGCTTGAGGTCTGTTGGGATAGCCAACTGTGACAGGGCTCAGATTTTTGCTGGATTTGCTTCAGTTCCTCTATTGGAAACAATGAAGCCGAGCAATTTCCCGGAGGGTACACCGAACACACATTTCTTCGGGTTGAGCTTGATGTCGTATGTTTGGAGATTGTCGAACGTAAGCCTCAAGTCATCTATTAAAGTTTCAACGTGTCTTGTTTTGATGACCACGTCGTCTACGTAGGCCTCTACTGTTTTGCCGATTTGTTTTTCCAGGCATGTCTGAATCATGCGTTGATAGGTTGCACCGACGTTTTTTAGCCCGAAAGGCATGGTGTTGAAACAGAAGGGGCCGTATGGCATAATGAAGGCCGTTGCGGCCTGGTCGGACTCCGCCATCTTGATTTGATGGTATCCTGAGTATGCTACGAGGAAACACAATGAGTCATGTCCTGCGGTGGCGTCGATGATTTGGTCAATGCGGGGGAGGGGGAAGGGATCCTTAGGGCAAGCCTTATTGAGGTCCTTGAAATCGACACATAGGTGCCAGGATTTGTCCTTCTTTGGTACCATTACCAAGTTTGCTAGCCAATCTGGATGTTTGATGTCTCTGATGAATCCGGCCTCGAGTAGCTTGGCTAGCTCTTCTCCCATGGCTTGCCGCTTTGGCTCTGAGAAGCGCCTAAGAGTCTGCTTGACTGGCTTGTATCCTTTCAGTATATTGAGGCTATGTTCGGCCAGCCTGCGTGGGATGCCCGGCATGTGTGAAGGGTGCCAGGCGAAGATATCCCTATTCTCACGCAGGAAATCTCACAGTGCCGCGTCTATTGTGGGGTTCAGCTGTGTCCCAATGGAAGATGTCTTTGTAGGGTCCATTGGGTGGACCTGGAATTTGACTATCTCGTCCGCGGGTTTGAAGGAGGTGGACTTAGGTCACTTGTCGAGTATCACGTCGTCTCTGTCCACTGTTGCTCGCAGCGTTGTCAGTTCTTCGACCGCGAGGGCTTCTGATAATGCCTCCAGAGCGAGGGCTGCGGTTTTATTTTCGGCGCGTAGTGCGACGTCCGGATCACTAGCTAGAGTGATGATTCCGTTGGGCCCGGGCATTTTGAGCTTCATGTACCCGTAATGGGGTATAGCCTGGAAACTCGTGAATGCATCCCGCCCTAAGAGGGCGTGCTATCCGTTGCTGAATGGGGACACTTGGAATGTAATATCTTCGGACCTGTAATTCTCCGGCGTGCCGAATACCACATCCAGTGTGACTTTTCCCGCGCATCATGCCTCCCAACTAGTGATAATTCCCCTGAAGGTCTTGTTGCTTTTCTCAATGCGGCTCTTGTCAATTTCCATCTTGTTACGGGTTTCCTCGTAGATGAGGTTTAGTCTGCTTCCGCCGTCCATGAGCACTTTAGTGAGCCGGAAGCCGTCCACAATTGGACTAAGGACCAAAGCGGCTGGTGCCCGGACTGTTCGAAATTGAGGTTCGTCACTGGCATTGTAAGTTATAGCCGTGTCGTTCCATGGGTTTATTGTTGCCACATGGCAGACTTCGGCGAGGCTGCGTTGAGCTTGCTTGCACCTATTATTTGAGGCGAAAGTCTCGAAGACTGTAAATACCACATTGTTGTTTCCAGCGGGATGTTGCTCTGCTGTATGCTTTATGAGGAGATCCTCGCCGCTCTTTGCTACCTGCCGGAGTATCCAACATGCTCTAAGGCTATGAGTTGGCGTGGTATCCGGAGTGCTGTGAATTTTGCATGGCCCATTGAGCCAGTCCTCCAATACGGTTCCGCGCCTTGTATCAGGCTTTGGTTCTTTGGTAATTGAATCGGTAACTTACGAGAGTTTTCCCTTTTAGTTCGGACGAAGGGTTTAGTGAGAGCCAGATTGTCCCAGAAGTTTGTTTGGGTTTTCCAAGCGCTTTCCGTCGCATAGTATTTCTGCACTATGGCCGCTAAGTCAGCAAAGCGTACTATGTCACGGCGACTTATAGCGTTGAGGATCCCTTTGTCCGTGCAATTTGTGCAAAAGAGGGAGATTGCAACTTCCTCGCGACAGTCCTTGACCCTATTTATCACAAGGAGGTATCTAGCCCAGTAATGATGTACTGTCTCTTGGGGCTCTTGTCTAATATGCGGAAGATTGAATAAAATTGGGTGGGTGGGTCTTTTCGAATCCGTATCCTGACCCGATCTGAGACCCAGGGGAAAAGAAGCTTCCGAGCTTAACGACTCGGGCTCTGGGATGTTGCCCAATTTGTTCGGCCCACCGCCCGACCCTAAGTTCGGGGCTTGGGTCATGTCCTCCCGCGAGCGGGTGTCTGACTCAAAGAGCTCGGCAATCTGGACACAGTTCGTGCTAAAAATAGAGGGAGAATTCGTATGATGTTCCTCCACTACCGCTATCTCATAGGTGACCGGCGGAGAATAAATCTCCCTTTGGTTGGGTTTAAGCCCAATCCGATCGTAGTCCGTAGCGACGCCCAGGGCGGCGATGCGATCCAAGGGCTCATTAAGGGAGGAGAGTTCCATTGGATCCATCTGTTCGGCGAGTTCTGAATCAACATAGAGGCTGTTTTTGATGACCTGAGAAGTCATCGTCGGCACGAAAGCCAATCAGGCGGTCATGACGAAGCCGCCCAGCCGGAGAGTTTGGCCTAGGGCCAGTGCTCCCCCATAGTTGATGTTGTCCTTGACAACGAGGCGAGCCATCGAGCCTTATCGCGACGACACAGCAAAACTCTCAATGAAAGCACCAATGTCGGTGTCAAAACCGGTGGATCTCAGGTAGGGGGTCCCGAACTGTGCGTCTAAGGCTAATGGTAACAGGATACTGGGGGCACGATGTTTACCCAGGTTTGGGCCCTCTCGGTGGAGGTAATACCCTACTTCCTGCTTGATTGATCTTGATGATATGAGTATTACAAGAGTTGATCTACCACGAGATCGTAGATGCTAAACCCTAGAAGCTAGCCTATGGTATGATTGTCCCTGTCCTACGGACTAAACCCTCCGGTTTATATAGACACCAGAGGGGGCTAGGGTTACACAGAGTCGGTTACAGAGAAGGAGATCTATCATCTGGATCGACCAAGCTTGCCTTCCACGCAAAGGAGAGTCCCATCCGGACACGGGGTGAAGTCTTCAATCTTGTATCTTCATAGTCCAACAGTCCGGCCAAAGTATATAGTCCGGCTGTACGGATACCCCCTTATCCAGGACTCCCTCAATGGGTGCTAGTGCAAGTGCAATACCTCAGTCCTTATACAAAGAAATTATGCATGATATTGCACCTACTGAGATAGAGGAAATTGATGTTACTATTAAAATTGCCAATAGAGATACTATTTCACTAGTTGGGATTGTTAGAGATGTTGATGTCTTGTGTGGGAAAATTAAATATCCTGCTGATTTTCTCGTTCTTGGCTCCCCACAAGATGACTTTTGTCCCATTATATTTGGTAGACCCTTCTTGAATGTTGTTAATGCTAGTATAGATTGCAAAAAGGATGTTGTTATTATTGGGTTGGGGGATATGTCTCATGAGTTTAATTTTGCTAAATTTCGTAGACAAGCCCATGACAAATAATTGCCTAGTAAAGATGAAATTATTGGTCTTGCTTCTATTGTCGTGCCTCCTAATGATCCTTTAGAACAATATTTGCTCGACCATGAAAATGATATGTTTATAAATGAAAGAAGGGAAATAGATGAAGTATTCTTTAAACAGGGACCTATTTTGAAACACAACTTGCCTGTTGAAATCCTAGGGGATCCTCCTCCACCAAAGGGTGATCCTGTGTCTGAGCTTAAATCATTACCTGATACTCTTAAATATGCTTATCTTGATGGGAAAACGATACATCCTATTATTATTAGTGCTAACCTTTCAGAGCATGAAGAAAAGAAATTATTGAAAACTCTGACGAAGCACCACGCTGCTATTGGATATACTCTTGACGATCTTAAGGGCATTAGTCCCACTTTATGCCAGCACAAAATAAAATTGGAGAAAGACGCTAAACCGGTTGTTGATCAGCAACGACGGTTAAATCATAAGATGAAAGAAGTGGTAAGAAAAGAAATACTAAAGCTTCTGGAGGCAGGTATAATTTATCCCGTTGCTGATAGTCAGTGGGTAAGTCCTGTCCATTGTGTCCCTAAGAAGGGAGGTATTAATGTTGTTCCTAATGATAAAGATGAATTGATCCCACAAATAATTGTTACAGGTTATAGGATGGTAATTTATTTCCGTAAATAAAATAAAGCTACTAAAAAGGATCATTACCCTTTACCTTTTATTGATCAAATGCTAGAAAGATTATCCAAACATACACATTTTTGCTTTCTAGATGGTTACTCTGGTTTCTCTCAAATACCGTGTCAAAAGAGGATTAAAAAAAGACCACTTTTACTAGCCCTTTCGGTACTTTTGCTTATAAACATATGCCTTTTGGTTTATGTAATGCACCTGCTACCTTTCAAAGATGCATGATGGCTATATTCTCTGACTTTTGTGAAAAGATTGTTGAGGTTTTCATGGATGATTTCTCCATCTATGGATCTTATTTTGATGATTGCTTAAGCAAACTTGATCGAGTTTTGTAGAGATGTGAAGAAACTAATCTTGTCTTGAACTGGGAGAAGTGCCACTTTATGGTTAATGAAGGCATTGTCTTGGGGCATAAAATTTCTGAAACAGGTATTGAAGTTGATAAAGCTAAAGTTGATGCTATTGAAAAGATTTCGTGTACCAAGGACATTAAAGGTATAAGAAGTTTCCTTGGTCATGCCGGTTTTTATAGGAGGTTCATTAAGGACTTCTCAAAAATCTCCAGGCCTCTGAAATATCTCTTACAAAAAGATATTCCTTTTGTCTTTGATGATGATTGTGTAGAAGCATTTGAAATACTTAAGAAAGCTTTGATTTCTGCACCGATTGTTCAGCCACCTGATTGGAATCTACCATTTGAAATTATGTGTGATGCTAGTGATTATGCTATAGGTGCTGTTCTAGGACAAAGAGTTGATAAGAAATTAAATGTTATGCAATATGCAAGTAAAACTCTAGACAATGCCCAGAGAAATTATGCTTCTACGGAAAAAGAATTTTTAGTAGTTGTATTTGCTTGTGATAAGGTCAGACCTTACATTGTTGATTCTAAAGTAACTGTTCACACTGATCATGCTGCTATTAAATACCTCATGGAAAAGAAAGATGCTAAACCTAGACTTATTAGATGGGTTTTCTTGCTACAAGAATTTGATTTGCATATTATTGATAGAAAGGGAGCTAAGAACCCCGTTGCAGACAACTTGTCTAGGTTAGAGAATATTCTTGATGACCCATTACCTATTGATGATAGCTTTCCTGATGAACAATTAGCTGACATAAATGCTTCTCGCACTGCTCCATGGTATGCTGATTATGCTAATTACATTGTTGCTAAATTTATACCACCTAGTTTCACATACCAGCAAAACAAAAAGTTTTTCTTTGATTTAAGACATTACTTCTGGGATGACCCACACCTTTATAAAGAAGGAGTAGATGGTGTTATTAGACATTGTCTACCTGAGAATGAACAGGAACAAATCCTATGCAAGTGTCACTCCGAGGCTTATGGAGGATACCACACTAGAGATAGAACTGCACATAAGGTATTGCAATCTAGTTTTTATGGGCCTACTCTCTTCAAAGATGCACGTAAGTTTGTCTTGTCTTGCGATGAATGTCAAAGAATTGGTAATATTAGCAGACGTCAAGTAATGCCTATGAATTATTCACTTGTTATTGAACCATTCAATGTTTGGGGCTTTGATTATATGGGACCGTTTCCCTCCTCTAATGGCTATACACATATTTTAGTTGCTGTTGATTACATTACTAAGTGGGTAGAAGCTATTCCAACTAGTAGTGCTGATCATAACACCTCTATTAAGATGCTTAAAGAAGTCATTTTTCCGAGGTTTGGAGTCCCTAGATATTTAATGACTGATGGTGGTTCACATTTTATTCATGCTTCTTTTCGTAAAATGCTTGCTAAGTATGACATTAATCATAGAATTGCATCTCTGTATCACCCGCAGTCTAGTGGTCAAGTAGAATTGAGTAATAGAGAGCTCAAATTAATTTTGCAAAAGACTGTTAATAGATCTAGAAAGAATTGGTCCAAGAAACTTGATGATGCATTATGGGCCTACAAAACTGCATATAAAACTCCTATGGGTATGTCTCCGTATAAAATGGTTTATGGAAAAGCATGTCACTTACCTCTCGAACTAGAACATAAGGTATATTGGGCCATTAAAGGGCTCAGTTATGATTTCAAAGTTGCCGGTGAGAAAAGGTTATTTGACATAAGCTTACTTGATGAATGGAGAACCCAAGCCTATGAGAATGCCAAACTATTTAAAGAAAAAGTTAGAAGATGGCATGCCAAAAGGATACAAAAGCGTGAGTTTATGTAGGTGATTAAGTGTTGCTATTCAACTCTCGTTTAAGATTTTTTGCAGGAAAACTTCTCTCTAAATGGGAAGGTCCTTACGTTATCGAGGAAGTCTATCGTTCCGGTGCCATAAAAATTAACAACTTCAAAGGCACAAATCAGAAGGTGGTGAACGGTCAAAGAATCAAACATTATATCTCAAGTAATACCATAAATGTTGAAACTCATGTTATTGAAACCGTAAACCTAGAGGAGTACATAAGGGACACTTTCCAGAACGTTTCAGACTCCGAAAAGGAATAGGTATGTGGTACGGTAAGTAAACCGACTCTAAAACTACTCTAATAGCAATTTTTCCCCGTTTTGGAATATTTAAGAAAATAGGAAAATAAGAAGTAGTCTGGGAAGGACACGAGGCGTCCACGAGGGTGGAGGGCGCGCCCTACCCCCTGGGCACGCCCCCTGCCTCGTGGGCACCTCGAGTGCCCTCCGGACTCTGTTTTCTTGCACGATACTTCTTTTGGTCTGTAAAAATTCATTATATAATCTCCTGAAGGTTTTGACCATCGTACCACACAAGTATCCCCTGTTTTTGTTTCGAGCTGTTTCTATTGCAGATTTGGAGCAAGATGTCTTCTCAAGAGTCAGTCGGGGAGAGCTAGGTTTCTAATCCGACACCGGGACCAAGAGCAAACAACGATGCTGACCACTTTGGGCCATCGACGGAGGAAGATATGGAGGCCGACTTGAAAAGGATAGATGCCATGGAGGAGGATCAAGAAGTTACTTCCCGTTTCCGAGCCGGATTCACAATGGGGGAACTACAGAGCTCGGCCATTCCAACCTCGGTCATCCCTTCCAATGTTAAATTCCTCTCTTGTGAAAATATGAAAAAGAGTGTTACTTGTTCTCCCGCAGCTATGCAACATCCATGGGTGAAAGGAGATTTAACTGTCACAGGTAAGGTCTGTAAGGAAATAATGGATCTCAAGCAGCAAGTCAATAAGCTCGAGGAGGAGAATCGTACCCTGAGGGGAATCATCTCCAAGAATATCACATCACCACCTCCGAAGAAAGAGCAATAAATACATGGGTATGGGCACTCCCCTTGGCAACTGCCAACCTTGGGGGGGGTGCCCCGGTATTGTATCACCATAACACTCATATATTTACCATTTTTCTTAGTTCGATCCTTTTGGTAATATCTTGATCTAGTAGAATAAAGTTTTAGTATGATTTAGTTTGAGTTTTGCTTTATGATCCTTCTATGTAATCGAGTCTATGAGCTATATATAATAAAGATTAGTGTTGAGTCAAGGGCTTGATTATTTTGCTAGGATCTTGAGGGAATAAAAGAAAATGAAAGAATAAAAAGAAATAAAGGGATCATATTGATCTTATGGAGAGTAATGACTTCACATATAAAGGGTATGATGAATGAAAGTTGTTGAAAGTTGACAAACATAGTTTTGGTCATTGTTGCAATTAATAGGAAGTAATAAATAAAGAGGGGTTTTCACATATAAATATACTATCTTGGACATCTTTTATGATTATGAGCACTCATTAAAATATGACATGCTAAAGAGTTGATGTTGGACAAGGAAGACAACGTAATGGGTTATGTTTTCTTATATCCAAGGTAAAGTATATTGTTTTGGATCATCCAACATGTTGAGCTTGCCTTTCCCCCTCATGCTAGCCAAATTCTTCGCACCAAGTAGAGATACGACTTGTGCTTCCAAGTATCCTTAAACCCGGTTTTGCCATTAGAGTCCACCATATCTACCTATGGATTGAGTAAAATCCTTCAAGTAAGTTGTCATTGTTGCATGCAATAAAAATTGCTCTCTAAATATGCATGATTTATTAGTGTGGAGAAAACAAGCTTTATACGATCTTGTGATGTGGAAGAAATAAAAGCGACGGACTGCATAATAAAGGTCCATATCACAAGTGGCAATATAAAGTGACGTTCTTTCACATTAAGATTGTGTGCATCCAACCATAAAAGCACATGACAACCTCTGCTTCCCTCTGCGAAGGGCCTATCTTTTATTCTTGTCTTATACCTTATACAGAGTCATGGTGATCTTCACCTTTCCTTTTTACATTTTATCCTTTGGCAAGCACATTATGTTGGAAAGATCCTGATATATATATCCAATTGGATGTAAGTTATCATAAACTATTATTGTTGACATTACCCTTGAGGTAAAAGGTTGGGAGGCAACACTATAAGCCCCTATCTTTCTCTGTGCCCAATTAAAACTCCATACCCATACTATTGCATGAGTGTTAGCAATTGTGAAAGACTAAATGATAGTTGAGTATGTGGACTGGCTGAAAATCTCTTATATTTACTCTTTCCGATGTTATGATAAATTGCAATTGCTTCAACGACTGAGATTATGGTTTGTTGGTTCTCAATGAAGTTTCTGATTCATACTTGACATTGTGAATAGATTGTTACTTTAGCATAAGAAATCATATGACAATATATATAAATGTTGCTATTATAAGAATGATCATGATGCCCTCATGTTCGTATTTTATTTTATAAACACATCTATCTCTAAACATGTGGATATATTTATCATTATCGGCTTCCGCTTGAGGACAAGCGAGGTCTAAGCTGGGGGAAGTTGATACTCCCATTTTGCATCATGCTTTTATATCGATATTTATTGCATTATGGGATGTTATTACATGTTATGTCACAATACTTATGCCTATTCTCTCTTATTTTACAAGGTTTACATGAAGAGGGAGAATGCCGACAGTTGGAATTCTGGGCTGGAAAAGGAGCAAATATTAGAGACCTATTCTGCACAACTCCAAAAGTCCTGAAACTTCACGGGAGTTATTTTTGGAATTTATAAAAAATACTGAGCGAAGAAAGTACCAGAGGGGGCCACCCACCATCCACGAGGGTGGGGGCGCACCCTACCCCCCTGGGCGCGCCCCCTGCCTCGTGGGCCCCCTGGCAGGCCTCCGGTGCCCATCTTCTGCTATATGAAGTCTTTTACCCTGGAAAAAATCATAAGGAATCTTTCGGGAAGAAACACCGCCGCCACGAGGCGGAACCTTGGCGGAACCAATCTAGGGCTCCGGCAGAGCTGTTCTGCCGGGGAAACATCCCCTCGGTAGGGGGAAATCATCGCCATCGTCATCACCAACGATCCTCTCATTGGGAGGGGGTCAATATCCATCAATATCTTCACCAGCACCATCTCGTCGCAAACCCTAGTTCATCTCTTGTATCCAATCTTTGTCCCAAAGCCTCATATTGGTACATGTGGGTTCCTAGTAGTGTTGATTACTCCTTGTAGTTGATGCTAGTTGGTTTATTTGGTGGAAGATCATATGTTATCCTATATGCACATTAATACCCCTCTGATTATTAACATGAATATGATTTGTGAGTAGGTACATTTGTTCCTGTGGACATGGAAGAAGTCTTGCTATAAGTAGTCATGTAAATTTGGTATTCGTTCGATATTTTGATGAGATGTATGTTGTCTTTCCTCTTGTGGTGTTATTTGAACGTAGACTACATGACACTTCACCATTGTTTGGGCCTAGAGGAAGGCATTGCGAAGTAATAAGTAGATGTGGGTTGCTAGAGTGACAGAAGCTTAAACCCTAGTTTATGAGTTGCTTCATAAGGGGCTGATTTGGATCCATATGTTTCATGCTATGGTTAGGTTTACCTTAATACTTATTTTGTAGTTGTGGATTCTTGCAATACGGGTTAATCATAAGTGGGATGCTTGTCCAAGAAAGGGCAGCACCCAAGCGTCGGTGCACCCACATACCAAATTATCAAAGTAACGAACGCGACTCATATGAGCGTGATGAAAACTAGCTTGACGATAATTCCCATGTGTCCTCGGGAGCGTTTTCCTTCATATAAGAGTTTGTCCAGGCTTGTCCTTTGCTACAAAAAGGATTGGGCCATCTTGCTGTACTTTATTTACACTTGTTATTTGTTACCCGTTACAGATTATCTTATCACAAAACTATCTGTTACCTAAAATTTCAGGGCTTGCGGAGAATACCTTACTGAAAACCGCTTGTCATTTCCTTCTGCTCCTCGTTAGGTTCGACACTCTTACTTATCAAAAAGGCTACGATAGATCCCCTACACTTGTGGGTCATCAGACCAGCGCTTTTGTATCCAGCGGGCCGCGGACAAGGCGAACGGCGGCACCCATGCGGACGGCGGAGCAGGCATCCGGTGCAAGTATGGCGCTGCCGGCCTTTGGTGCAAGTACGGCGCTGAGGGCCTCTGCCAACTCCTGGCGAGGAATGGGGGTACTGACCGAACGTGTACCAAGCTACGACGCCGTGTCGACAGCAGGCAAGCGCCGATGGATCCGCTCCATCTGTGCAGCGCGCCGCGCCTCTCGCTCTGTGGCGCTCCAATAGTCTTGCGGTGCGGCGAGCTGCAGCCTATCGGCGCGGACGCGCCTAGCTTGCTCTGCGGCGCGCCATCGATCATGTTGTGCGGCGAGCTGCAGCCTGTCGGTGCTGACATGCCTATCTTGATCCGCGGCGCTCAAGCGCCATGCACCAAATGTCTGCTCAACCCTGGCGATGACGCGCATCACATTGTCGTCCATCGCGTTGCGGGGAGCGCCTCGGCCTCGACGGGCCGTGGCGCCTGCTCGTTTTCCTCATCGACAAGGTTGATGGCAGAGGCAGCACTTTGGTGGGTTGGCATGCTTGGAAAATGTGGATGTGCTACAGGATGCACTTGTCGCCTCCGTGCGTCGCGCGCTGCCTATGCGCAATATTGCTGGGTGGCGGGAAATAGGTGAGGAAATGGCAGGAAACGGTGGCGTGTTCATAAAACACCATCAATTAATGGAAACTTAGCATAGAAGGAACATCGAGCTAGCACAAGAAGGAGATGATGATCAGATCAAGATGGACCACACTAGGGAACCGTTTATGTTATTATCAGTATTCGCATACATTTCTGATTACAGACCTGTTTGACGCGTATCACAAACATCTTGTTATATTGAACCGGTTCTGTTCTCTTGCCTCAACGCAAACAATTCATCTGAGTGAACCGCATGTTGTATATCGCACACACCTTCATCTGGCTGCCCGTTTCTTTTGTGTTGCCTAATCACAAACAGTTCATTCGAGTGAACTGTATGGTGTATATCGCACACACCTTCATCCGGCTGCCAGTTTCTTTTGTTCCTCCTCATCGCAAACAGTTAATTGAGCTGAAGCGTATGCCTTGCATCGCACACGCAACTGAAATCTGAACATGTTTGATGCATCCTCCATCACAAACGTTTTGCACCTTTTTCCATAGGTTTCTTACACCACTGTTTGCGATTATGGCATCGCACACAGTTTCGTCGAAGGGTCTCTGATCGTAGTGTCGCGTTAGCAGCATCCTGCAGTAGTGTGGGAACCCTAATCCACACTTGCCTTTCCCTTCTCCCCTTTCCTTCTCCTCCTTAGGCCGGGCCATATGGGGGGCGCACCAGCCCCTTGTGGCTGGTGCGTTTCACCATCTTGGCCCATAAGACCCATATCTTTTGCCGGGGGGTGCCCGGAACCCATTCTAGTGACCCGATAAGTACCCGGTACCCCCCGAAACACTTCTGGTGTCCGAATATCATCATCCTATATATCAATCTTTACCTCTCGACCATTTCGAGACTCCTCATCATGTCCGTGGTCTCATACGGGACTCTCAACAACATTCGGTCACCAAATCACATAACTCATATAATACTATATCATCATCGAACGTTAAGCGTGCGGACCCTACGGGTTCGAGAACTATGTAGACATGACCGAGACACCTCTCCGGTCAATAACCAATAGCAGAACCTGGATGCGCATATTGTCTCATACATATTGTACGAAGATCTTTATCGGTCGAACCGTCATGACAACATACATAATTCCCTTTGTCCATTGGTATGTTACTTGCCCGAGATTCGATCATCGGTATCTTCATACCTAGTTCAATCTCGTTACCAGCAAGTCTCTTTACTCGTTCCGTAATACATCACCTCGTGACTAACTCCTTAGTTGTTTGCTTGCAAGCTTATGATGTGTATTACCTAGAGGGCCCAGAGATACCTCTCCGATACTCGGAGGTGAGAAATCCTAATCTTGATCTATGCCACCTTCGGAGATACCTGTAGAGCATCTTTATGATCACCTAGTTACGTTGTGACATTTGATAGCACACAAGGTATTCCTTCGGTATCCGGGAGTTGCATAATCTCATAGTCGAAGGAATAAGTATTTGACATGAAGAAAGCAATAGCAATATAACTGAACGATCATTATGCTAATCTAACGGATGGGTCTTTTCCATCACATCATTCTCCTAATGATGTGATCCTGTTATCAGATGAAAACTCAAGTCCATGGTTAGGAAACCTTAACCATCTTTGATCAATGAGCTAGTCTAGTAGAGGTTTACTAGGGATACCGTATTTGTTTATGTACTCACACATGTATTTATGTTTTTGATCAATACAATTCTAGCATGAATAATAAACCTTTATCATGAATAAGGAAATATAAAATAACAACTTTATTATTGCCTCTAGGGCATATTTCCTTCAGTCTCCCACTTGCACTAGCACTACTAGGGAATAGCCTATACACAGAAATTTAGCAACAACGCGGGTCAAAAAAGAGTGCTAGTGCGAGATAGCAGTAGCGATTGAGAAAAAACCGCGCTACATATACAATCTTAGCAGTAGCGCGTGTAGTGGCAAAAGCTCTACTACTAATATTCCCATTGGTAGAATGAGGGGCTACGCATAGCAGTAGCGGGCTTTGAAGAAGCGCGCTACCGCTAGGGCATAAGTTGTAGCGCGTTTCCTACGAAGAGCGCTACTACTAATTTAACTAAAATAAGATGAAAAACAAATAGAAAAGTAAATGAAAATGAAAGAAATAGAAAAAGGAGAAAGGAAAAAATAAAATGTAAAGCAAAATAAATGAAAAAGCGGAAAAACGGAGGAAGGCATAGCAGTAGCGTGTGTTTGTAAGAGGCGCTATAGCTAACATAGCTGCAGTGCGTGTCCTAGACCCCCGCTGTAGAAACAGAAAAGGAAATTAAAAAATGGAAGAAAATTACATAGCTATAACAGCAGCGCATTTTGTAAAAACCGCTATAGCTATCTTAGCTATAGCGCGTTTTACGAAACGCGCTATCGCTAAGTTTGACTTAACCAAAAAACCGTTTCCCCCCGGCCACCACTTCTTCCCCAAATCCCTCGACCCACCCCGCCGCCGTCTCCCCGATTCGTCGTCGCCCCACTTCGCCGCCGTCTCCTGCCGACGTCGACGCCACCAGAGCCGTGAGCCGTCGACGCCACCGGAGCCGCCCCCAACGCCACGGAGCCGCGCAGCCTCATCAACACCACGGAGCCGCCGTCGACGCCACCTGATCCTCCCTCGCCACAACTGCCTCCCTCGCCGTCACCGGAGATGCCCCTGCCTCCCTCGCCACCACCGGAGCTATCCTCTATAAGCCCCCACCCCTCCTCTCTCTCTCATGCATAGGTTAGCTAGTTTAATTAGCTTGATTATCTAGGTTAGGGCAAAAATTTAGTTAGGGCTTTGACAGAGAAGTAGTTAGGTTAAGTAGTTCAATTAGGTTAATTATCTAGGTTAGTGCAAAAATTAGTTAGGGCTTTGACAGAGAACTAGTCAGGTTAACTAGTTTAATTAGGTTAATTATCTAGGTTAATTATTGCAAAAATTTATTTAGGGCTTTGACAGAGAACTAGCTGCGTTAACTAGTTTAATTAGGTTAATTATCTAGGTAAACTAGATTAACTAACTAGGTTAAATAGGTAGGTTAATTAGGTTCATTGGATTAACAAGCTAGGTTAAGTAGGTTGGCTAGGTTAGAGGAAAATTTTATTTTAGAGCATTAGGTCAGAAGGGTTAGAGAAATGGAGTTCCGCAATTTAATTGGGTTCTGTCCTAGGCAGAGAAGGGTTAGAGATAATAATGTGTGTTTGTGTGAGAGAGAGGAATAGCTAGATCAACATAATTTGGGTTTTGTCCTAGGCAGAGAAGTGTTTAGTGAGGTCATTTTGCAAAGGTTTTTGATTTTTGAAAAGACCACTATTTTTGAAGGAAAAGAATTTAGGAAAATTTTATTTTAAAGATGATCCCTTCCTAGACTTTTATTGTTGATTATATCTTTTCATTGAAGTGGTCATGTTATATCTTTTCATTGAAGTGGTTTGATTGTGCCCAAGTGGCTTTGTTGTTTCCAGGGAATGATGCTGAGTGGCCTATGTTTTGCCGGAATGTTGATTCATTTCTGTTCCGGCAAATTTCAGGTTCTCGATTTGTCCACTTTTTAGCAATGGTCATGCCGAAATTTTCCGTGAATTTCGGCATGACTTGTGCTACAAACTAGGACATATCGAGTGCCCGGGATTTCCCGCACCAGGAAGGAGTCAACATTCCTACAAAACAATAGGCCTTTTCTATGTCATTATTCATTTTATTAGGTCTAGAATTAATTGACTAGATTTAATCATAGGAAACATGGCTAGCAACGATGAAGGACAGGGTTCTGGTGATTGCGTCGACGTCTACCGGGCGGCAGACAAATTTTTTAGCCTTACCGACGATCAACCGATGTTGTTCCTGGGCCAACCGGTGGCATCGGGGACTGAGACCGACACGCAGACCGGTGCCGAGACTGAGACCGGCGCTGAGACTCAGACCGGCATCGGGACCGGCGCTGAGACTAAGACCGATTCTACCTCGGGGAGCGGAGCCGGTGTAGAACCGAAAGCAAAGAGGCAACGACTTCCTAACAAACTCAGGACTACTAGATTGGTGGTCACGGAGGTGGACGACGGCATTTTTGAGCCAAAGGCCCCCGAGGAAGCGCGTCGATGCTACAACAATCAAATAGGCTGCATCGTACGGACAACCGCCACCATCAACGATGAGAAACTACAGAAGATAGAAAATATGAGGAGCTCCCTCCTAAAGAAGTTTCATCAGATATTCTTGTTCCCGGGCCGCAATGAGAAGTATTATGAAGATCCAGACGAGGACCCGGCAATGAAGAAGATAAACAAACTCGCCATGACCAAGTTTAGCAACGCGTTGGCCGCCTGGAAAACTCGAGCGAAAGCAAGGATCATCGACAAGAAGGAACCCTACTCCGAGATTGTAAAATATAACCCGACAATCACGGCAGAGCAGTTTCAAATATTCAAGGAGGCTTGCGAGGCCGAAGCTGCCAAAAACAAGTCTAAGTACATGAAGGGGCTTCAAGAGAGGAACATTGGGAGCCACCACCTCGGAAGCCGTGGTTACGAAGGAAAGAGGTCCAAATGGGCCAAGGAGGACGCGGAAGCCGCGAGTCTGGGCATCTCAGACCCCTTGGCGGATTTCACCGTCCCGCAGGAGCGTGACATCCTGAGGGCCCGGCACCGTTGGTACCCAGTGAAGAAGGTTTACGAGACAACACCGGTCATTACGGAGTTCATGAGACTGCTGGTAATTTTAGTTTCTGATCAATTCGACTGCACACGTTAGTCATATTTGTAAATGATCCTTGTGCCTTTTGCAGAGAGAGCAGCACCGGATTGCGGCCGAAAGCGACTCGCCGTCTGATGCATTGGCGAGGCCCAAGTGGGACACTCCATTCAACTGGGCGTTGAACATATTGAAACGACAACCGGTGGATACTCGACTGTCGTATGGACGCATGCACGATGTCGGAGACGGCGCCACGTGGAAGAAGTACTACCGTGAGACCACGGAGGAGAGAAAGGAAAGACGGAGGTTAACTGAAGAAAACATTGACAAGAAGGTTGAGATTGCGGTTGAGAAGAAATCATCTCAGACAGTCGCAACAGCGGTAGCTGCCGCAAAACAGGTGGTTGCAGATTTGTCTACTTCCTTGGTGACGGGCGTTATCACTTGGAGAAGGCAAAATCCAGAAAAAAATGGAGACGACTTTCCCCTTGCTGACTTCTTGGGAGCACCTGCTCCCGCACCGGCTCCCGCACCTGCTCCCGCACCAGACGTGCTCGGCGGTGCTTCATCTTTGGCTGAGCTCGACGCCCTCACGGTATCTATCACACTGGCCCCCTTCAATATAAATGTATAATCTCCCGTTTTCGTTGCCTTTTGGATGTCTCACGTCGCAGACTTTTCTTTGCAGGCCAACGAAACCCCATGCACCATATTGTACACCATCGGTGACCAGAAGGTGGACGTGGGGAAGGCGACGATAATGGAGCCGAAGAAACCATTGTTCCACAGCCGGCCGATCCCCCCGAACGTCTTCAAGGTTTCCGTGGCCAGTGTCAAACCGGGCCACGAGAATTTGCCTCCTCCAACACTACTGGTGGATGACGAGGAGACACCGTGGAGGCTTGGTGATTGTTGCAATGGGTGGGTCCTGTTGTGGCCAAAGAGTCTGATTCGTCTGGAGGCGGTCGGGAGCACACCCACGAGCACGCAGCCTCAGCAAGGTATGAACATCAACACCCCACCAACCCAATTAGCGTCGGGTGTCGGGTTGAGTGACAGCGGACGGGGTAAGGAGGAGGCTCCATTAGTTGCTGATGACGTCGCCATGGATGAGGATGAGGACGACAGTGGCGCTGAACAGTATGTCTATACTGGCGCCTCCTCAGGGTTTGAGCGTCATGAGTCGGTGCCTGAATTGCCGTCTCAACGTATTATGGATGACCTTCCGGTAGTAAAGATGTCTAGGAAGAGAGCGAGGAAAGGCAAAAAAGCTGATTCTATGATCCAGCCGCCTCAGCAGCCTCGGCTTCAGGACCGTATAGATATCCCCGATGCGGATAAATGGCATATCCCCGGTCAACCAATCCTACCTGCAACAGCGCTACATGCCAGATTCGGCGATCTAAGGAGACTTTATGATGATGTGCTGCGGGTAGAGAAAGGTCTCATCGCCTCGACAGATCCAGGATACCCACTCTACGTGGTTAACGTTCTGCGGAAAATGCCGTACGCCGATAGCTTACCCGCGGATAAGTTCTTCCTCCGATCCGATTACATATTCGACATGTTTCACGTGAAGAAGCTGGATTTTACGTTTGTATGCCTTTATGCCTTGCACATGAACTACATCATCGGAGTTGAGCAGATATCTCATATCTGTGTCGCTGACCCGTACTACATGCACGAGGGCTTCTTGGGAGTCTGCGCAGAGCACCGTGTATACGCGAGGGAATACATCGTCAATTTCATGCTCGCCAATAAGGACAAGGGGGCGATTCTCATGCCTTATCATCCCGTGTAAGTCATCCGCGCTGCTATCCTTCCTTCGATTTCAATCATTCATTTGCATGGTGGAGGCTAAGTAATTTGAGGTGTACTTATTTTGCGCAGCGGCGGGCGCGCCGTCCTCATAATCCTATACCCCCAATTCTCCCACGCTCTTTACTTGGACTCGTCGAAGAACATTCACAAAAAGTATTAAACCCACATCAAGGATATTCTCGACAGTGCTATGTTTTACTACCAAGTAAGGGGTGGAGAGGTCAGGGACAAGAAGAAAAGGGGCGGCAGGGTCGCCTTTAGCCATAAGACTGACTTCTGCTGCATCTAGCAACCGAACAATTCTCTTAATGATGGATTCTATGTCCTACACCACATGCTGGAGTACAGACGGGATCACCAGAACCTTCACATGTCACCTAGATCCGGTGATGCCCATATTCTGCAATGGGCAAAGAACGTAGGAGATATCAAGGATCATCGACTACGAGCTGAGTTCTATCACATCCAGCGCGAACTTTCCCAAATCATCATGAAGGAGGTCGTCCAAAAAACAGGGATGTTCTACGAAAAAGGACAAATGTCGCGGGAAGACGTCCGAACATTGATAGCCTCTCAGCGTCTCGACATGAAGCCTTTCACTAAGCTCGGGGACTATCTCCCTGACCTCGATGGACGACACGGCATGTTGGAGTGATTGTCGATATATGACAATGTGTCTGTTTAGTCCATACTTTCTGTATGACACAACTTTGAGTTATGCGCAGTGAAACTTTATTTGTGATGTAATTAAACCGTCCTCCTCCTCGACTAGCGAAGATCACTCTAGTTAGGGCATTTTGGGTATGATGAACTTTGTTATTTATGCTTATGATATGTTGTTTCTATTTTTGCCAAGTCTGTCTCTTTATGTTGCTCAACTATATATGTTGCATATCATCGACTCATGTGACGATGCAGGTGCATAGATCATCGATGGCGAAGAAGTGCTACGCCAGGAGTATATATACGACGAGTGACCGGAGTGTCGAGCCAGTGTTTACTGGTTTCCGGTTTACGGCGATAGGCAGTAGTTAGTTTAGGTTCACGCTAATGCGAGAGAGGGATACGAACTCATGTACTCAAAGTGATAGCTCTTATCGCCTATACCATTGTTTAGATGGATGACGATGTATTTGCAAGTAATCGAGGACTTGTATCGCTATTTTCGAGATGATGATGAGAGACCACTTTTGTGTTGGATGATGATTATGATGATGACATGATTTGATGAGACTAATTGTATGTATATGCTATGATTACATTTTATGTGTATGATATGCTAAAGATTATTGTATAAAGCCTATTCAAATACAAAACAAATACAAAAACAAATATGCAGGAAAAAACTAATAAAACTAGTAGTAGCGAGGGGGGGGGGGAATTTAGCAGTTCCGCCGCATTACCAGTAGCGCTTCCCTATAAACATCGCTGCAGATAATATCAGCAGCGCCCTTTCCTAAACAGCGCTACAACTATTCATGTATAGCAGTAGCGTGGGACAACAGGCGCTACTGTTATATGTTAGCTGTAGTGCCTTATTAGTAGCGCCTGTACCCGCGCTACTGAGAGGCCCAAAACCCGCGCTGCTGCTAGGCTTTTCCCTAGTAGTGTAGAGTCAATAATCTAGTTCACATTGCCATGTGATTAACACAAATAGCTCACATCCCCACGTGATTAATACCAATAGTTCACATTGCCATGTGATTAATACCAATAGTTCACATCACCATGTGACCAACACTCAAAGGGTTTACTTGAGCCAATAATCTAGTTCACATCGCCATGTGATTAACACCCAGAAAGTAAGGTGTGATCATGTTTTGCTTGTGAGAGAGGTTTAGTCAACGGGTCTGCCACATTCAGATCCGTATGTATTTTGCAAATTACTATGTCTACAATGCTCTGCAGAGAGCTACTCTAGCTAATTGCTCCCACTTTCAATACGTATCCAGATTGAGACTCAGAGTCATCTGGATTGGTGTAAAAGTTTGCATATACGTAACTCTTTACGACGAACTCTTTATAACCTCCATAACTGAGAAATATTTCCTTAGTCCTCTAAGGATAATTTTGACTGCTGTCTAGTGATCTACTCCCGGATCACTATTGTACCCCCTTGCTTAAATTCATGGCAAGGTACACAACAGGTTTGGTACACAACATGGCATAGTTTATAGAACCTATGGCTGAGCCATGGGGAATGACTTTCATTCTCTCTCTATCTTCTGCCGTGGTCGGGTTTTGAGTCTTACTCAACTTCACACCTTAGAATACATGCTAGAACTCCTTGTTTGACTGATCCATTTTGAACTCCTTCAAAATCTTGTCAAGGTATGTACTCATTGAAAATTTTATCAAGCGTCTTGATCTATATCTATAGATCTTGATGCCCAATATGTAAGCAGCTTCACCGAGGTCTTTCATTGAAAAGTTCTTATTCAAGTATCCTTCTATGCTATTCAGAAATTCTATATCATTTCCAATCAGCAATATGTCATCCACATATAATATCATAAATGCTACAGAGCTCCCACTCACTTTCTTGTAAATACAGGCTTCACCATAAGTTTGTATAAAACCATATGTTTGATCACCTCATCAAAGTTTATATTCCAACTCCGAGACGCTCACACTAGTCCATAGATGGATCGCTGGAGCTTGCACACTTTGTTAGCACCTTTAGGATCGACAAAACCTTCTGGTTGCATCATATACAACTCTTCTTTAAGAAATCCATTAAGGAATGCTGTTTTGACGTCCATTTGCCAGATTTCATAATCATAAAATATGGCGATTGCTAACATGATTTGGACGGACTTAAGCATCGCTACGAGTGAGAAAGTCTCATCGTAGTCAACACCTTAAACTTGTCGAAAACCTTTTGCAACAAGTCGAGCTTTATAGATGGTACATTACCATCAGCGTGTGTCTTTGTGACACCCCCAATTAAACCGTACACTAATCATACACGCAAATGTGTACGATCAAGATCAAGGACTCGCGGGAAGATATCACAACACAACTCTAGACACAAATTAAAATAATACAAGCTTTATATTACAAGCCAGAGGCCTCGAGGGCTCGAATACATAAGCTCAAATACACAAGAGTCAGCGGAAGCAACAATATCTGAGTACAGACATAAGTTAAACAAGTTTGCCTTAAGAAGGCTAGCACAAAAGCAGCAACAATCGAAAAGGCAAGGCCTCCTGTCTGGGAGCCTCTTAACTACTCCTGGTCGTTGGTGGCCTCCACGTAGTAGTAACCACCCTCGTGGTAGTAGTAGTCGTTGTCGACGGTGGCGTCTGGTTCTTGGGATCCACCATCTGGTTGCGACATCCGGAAAGAAAGGAAAAGGGGGAAAAGAGGGAGCAAAGCAACCGCGAGTACTCATCCAAATTACTCGCAAGCAAGGATCTACACTACATATGCATCAGTGTCAATGAAATGGGTAGTATCTGTGTACTGAACTATAGAATGCCAGAAGAGAAGGGGAAAGCCTAGCCTATCGAAGACTAGAATCTTCAAGCAGCTCCAAGCATCTTGCAGCATCAGAAGAGATAAGAGTGGCATATTATAATATTCGTAAGTATGTTGTAACATCGCCCAGAGATCACTTCCTCGACTCCCACCGAGAAAGCAATCCCGGACCCATCACATCCATCTCATGCCTCAGCATCCCGTATCCAGTTCTAGTTGTATCGATCGGGATACAACTCCGAGCATCCGTTACTGTGGAGATGGCTATTCGAATATATAGAATACTTCCCTGCGGGGGTGCACCAACTTACCCAACACGCTCGATCAACTCCGACCGGACACACCATCAGGTCATGACCAGCCTCGGCCGATCAACACACCCTAGTCCTACCTAGGTTCAACAGAGAGGTTAGCACGTTAGTCTACATCCTAAATGCAAATGGGTCACGGGCCATCGCCCTTTGCAATCATGCACGCTACATGGGCAGCCGGTGAGCAGACCTAGCCTCCCTTATACAAGAGTAGGTGTTCCAGTCCAACCTGGCGCGCGCCGCTCCATCGCTGACGTCCGTTGAGGTTTCGGCTGATACGTACGACATAGAGTGCCCATACTTATACCTACGTGGTGGTTAGTGCAAAAAAGGCCATAGGCCTACTCGGATCAAATATCCAAACCGTTAGTGTCTTGGTAGTGTGCGGTAACAATCAATGATCCACGATATGTGGTCCCGTCGCCCTGTCTCACGGACTTGCGACAAGGACTAGGAATGCCCGGCCGCGCCGCGTGGAAAACTTGTGGGTATCCTCCAGATCAACCCGACTTCACATAACTCGCGGGTACCCCTCGGGGCTGACCCGATGTCATCATGGTTCTGTGGTAAGTCAAAGTGACCGTGTGTCTGAAATAGCAAGGGCGAAACCTGAGGAACCACCCTCGATGGATTCCCACTTGATGTAACCATCGAGGCGGACTTGGAGGAATCACCCTCTTTGGTCCACCCTTGAGGGGTTGCACGATAGAGTCATTATCGAGAGTGGTGAAGGAGGAATCACCCTCGATTACCACGACCGAATAGCTACACTATAGGGTTAAATCAGAAGTGCTGGTGATGTATCACCCTCGACACTCGATAGTAACTCTGCAGAGTGGTACAACTAAGGGGGGTGATGTGCGTTGTCGGGGTCTAGACGTCAATCACGTTGATTGAGTCATCGAACTTAAAGCGGGGCAACTAGGACAAGGTGGGGGTCACTGATGGATCTCTAACCAGCCTATACTAAGAAGTTTAGAGTAAGTAGGTAAGGTATGAAAGCAGGTAGCAAACAATAACAGTAGAAAAATCTAATGCAAGCATGACAGAGAATGTAATGGGCGGTATCGGAGTGATCAGGGGGGGCTTGCCTGGAAGCTCCGCTGAAAGAGAAGAAGGGTCGTCGGCGACGTAGCCGATCATAGTGTCATGAGCAGCGGTCTCTAGGTCTACCATAGAGAGGAGGGGGAAGAAACAATAAATACAGAGCAAACAAGTGCAATACTATGCATGACAAGACAAAAAGCGGTGATAGGGGTGTTCTAACACAAGGCTACACGATACCGGCGAAGGGGCATAACATCCGGGAATGTTTTCCCGGAGTATGGTATTTTCGGACAGATGAAACAGAGGGGGAAGATTGCATGTTCACTATGCTAGGGTCGTGTGACGGACGAACGAACTACGTATTTAGATTCATCTCGTTGTTCTGAACAACTTTCATGTATAAAACATTTTCATCCGAGTTACGGATTATTTTCTACGACTTTTCAAAGTTTAAAGCATTTTTTGGAATTTTATTTATATTATGAATTTAAATAGTAAAATACTTTTTACACCTAGCTAGCTGCAGCTAGCCATAGTGGCCTATAGATGGGACCAGAAGGCTGGGCTGACCCAGTCAACTAGTCCAGTCAGCAGTTGACCAGTCAGGAGTTGATTGGTCAACAAGGTCAAACAAGACCCACATGTCATAGACTGGGTCAACCCAGTCAATAGTTTGTTTATTTTTCTGTTTCAATTTGTTCTCTGATTTCTTTTATTCACCACTATTTTGCACTTCTTTTAAATACCAATTGAATTTTGTTCATCATGAAACTTGTCACTTAGATACTTCGCAATAATTTGGAATGACACATAAAGTTTGAGGTCAATTGGAATTGTATAAATATTTGCTTATTCTGAAAAGGCTATTTTACTTGTTGTTGGACCACTTTACCAATTCCTAGGGATTAATTGGTGGGTCAAATAAGGTTGGGTTCAACATGAGAAATGATCAGGGGAATTATAGAATAATGCGAACATTTAGTTTTACTATTTGAAGAAATATTATTTTGACTTGAAATTTAAATTTGAATTAGACTCTGGTTTGGACCAAAGTGCGGTTTAGCAAATTAATTGCGACGACATGGCACTGTTAGGGTGTGATTACTGTAGCTTAACTACCGGGGTGTAACAAATATCCTCCACTACAAGAAATCTCGTCCCGAGATTTAAGAGGTGGGGTAAGGGGACGAATTGGTTACGAAATTCCAACGAGTCTCTTCAGTCTTGGTTGCTCTGCCCGAAGTAGTCGATCCTTTTCGTTGATGTCTTTAGTTCTCTGCTTCAGGGCATTGTGATGAAGTTGCCATTCTTCCTTCATGATCTTGATCGTACTTACGAATAGTTAGAAGGTAGCTTCAGAAGAACGGACCTCTACAAGGTGTCTTATCTAGTAGATAACATCTGCGAAGGTGGCGAAAAGTAACTCTCGAATTGAAACTAACAATTATCGAGAGCAAAGTAAGAAGGTGTAATAAGAAGTTTCATGCGGATAAACAACCATTCGATGTATGAAAGAGAGTGTGAAAGGGGTTCAGAGCAACGAGAATAAGTATTGCGTCTGATACCAGAATAGATAACTAGGAATGTGGCTCGTGAATTACATATGAAGCCAAGCGTGAGGAGTAACTTTAGAAACAGGGGTGTACAGAGGAGTCAGGTTTCGATCCTGTTGAACTATGGGTTATGGGCCCACCATGTGGGGTAAAAGTAGGAAGGGTACTGACATCTTGTGCGGTCATGGTAGAAAGGCATGTCAGAGGAGAGTTTGTTAGTTATATTGGCAATAACGTTGTGTACCAAGGGCATGGAACCAAGAGAACCATTTTCCTGCTCGTTAAGACGAGCCAGACCAATAGGCAAAGTTCTTGTCCATCAGTGGCTACCAGAATGTCATCAACAATAGTAACAGGGTCTTACACACAGAGTTGTACACTGAGGTGTCTACATAAGTAGTGAATTATTACTGCTTAGATCATATAGACCACAAGAAAGGTTAAATAAACCAATGAAAAGGAAAATGTGATTAATAGATTAATCAAACCAATCGAAAGGAAAATGTGTTTAAACACAAGTATTAGGAGTATCTCCCTTGCAAGAAAGCAGAGCATGATATACAGGGTAGGACATCAAGTACACCACCATTTAGATAAAGGGGCAAAGAAAGTCATGATGTTTACCCATACAATGGTGTTTGGATAACTGATCAAGAGGCATTTAGAATTGTGCTTCCAATGTTCTTGTTAATGATCAGAGTACCACAGACATGCTTCGGGATAACATTGATATGGTCATCGGGTAAAGGTCAGACCTTGGGAACACAAAGGATCCATCGGGAATTTCTAGAACATCTCATGCAATTTTATCAGGAAAAAGATGAGGAGCTGGCCGATGGACTCGGCCGCAATCCATCGACATGTCAAAAAAGGATGTATTTCCAAAATTTGTATGAACAAGTTTGTGTTGGTAGGAGACAAGGATGTTGTCGATGATAACACAAATCATCGAGGGGCGAGGATGGTATTTCTCATCATGAATTCAATTGATATCCTCAAAGAGTTTAGAATGTTGATAATGATCATGACATGTTTGTCGAGAGATTTCATGAAGATGTAATCGATCGGCGATGACATCAAGTCAAGGGATGATGAAGAGAAAGGTTATTGGAACCACGGGTATGACCCAAACTCGAAATCAAGCTTGATCAAGGCGAAATGATATGACGAGGAAGATCGACGTAAGCTTAACACATCGTCGAAAATTGTGCTCCGGGAAGGACCAGTTAGCACAGTTAAAATTTAGCATGATAATGATATAACTGATCAGGCTAGGAATGGCTCGAAGGATTATTAAACTTGTAAGCAATGAAAATTACTTAGGTTGTTGAATCGGAGGGCGAAATCAATTCACTTATCGGTGTTCTCGAGTGACTAATAACTCAGAACCCAAGGGAAATATGAAATCGGTGAGAAGCATTACTAGATGAAGATTCATAGTAAGCAACAAAGTTCTTTGATATTCTTAAGATACCAGAGGGTAAAACTCGAAGGTAGATCAAAATAGAGGTTAGGCTAGTGTGTTGATCAATGGAAGACAAGTACTTTAACTTGTATGAGAAATGAAATCAAAAGGGAACAATCATGGTCAGAACCACGGTTGCAAAGTACCAACCATAGATACCCGATGGACCTATAGCAAGGGTATTATTATTATTATCACAAGAAGCTTCCATGTTAAGTTCCACATCGGGTCCATGGGCATGAACACAAAGTTCAAGGTCTGACTTCCACTTCTTCAATGCATAACCTTCCATTCACTTCTCGCTTTCAATGAAGTTGTATTGCTGAAATTATATCTGGCAAAACACCAGAAGAGTATGACTCGTGAAAACTCTCAGGTTCACACGGATTAGGGAAGGCATAGGTTCAACCCATAGGGGCATCTTAGGAACATATACCACAAACTTAAAGAGTAAATAACACAAGCTCGAAGTTAGAGCATGGTTGACAAAAGGAGAGGATGCAATTTACCAAAGGCATTATGTAACAGGGAAGAACTCATAAGATTAAATATGAGGGGCACTGTCGGATAATAATCCAAGAAAGGATCTGGCGGTCCATAAAGGATCTGATGTGAGCATTGGTACCCATCCAGAAGAAGAAAGAATGCAAGGAAAACAGCCTATAGAAACAACTGACTAATTCAAAGTTCAAATGCAAAGGAATTGTGATTTCCAAATCAAGGGATCAAAAACAAATGCTCTGATTAAGGATGGATAAGTTAAATAGACTTAGGGGTACAATCAACGACAATTTGATTGGTCAAGAACTAGCTACTGTTTCAAGATGACGTCTTAGTCAGAAAGATAATTCCTAAGGATCAACTGATGATTGTGAGCTTTCACACGTATATATTGAATCGTGGGACTCAAGATGATAATGACAAAGGACGTCAATGAATACCGCTAGGCATATGGAATTAACCATAATGCAAGCAGGCAAGACCTTCCAGAGTAAATTGCTGCAGAGGATTCTCGGAAGATCGGATAGCGTTTCAAAATATCTTGTGAACCATATGAACAACTAGGAATGAACAAATCCTCAATAAGTGAGAGGAATTATTCGTAGGGGTATTCATGCGGCAAAGAATTGCAAGGCAGTAAAGTCAAAGTATTCTTGGGACAACAGGGAGTATTTCGGGGCATCTTTTAATAGCAAGAGCAACGGGGAATGATTTTGCGAACGACATGTGCATGGAGTCGTCCATAGGGATTTTATCGGTGGTGGGGAATTGCGAAGGCAGCGGGTACAAGGGTCTCGCGAAAACATCAAAAGTTTCTTCAGAACCTTCTGGGGAATCAAGCGACCATCTGGAATGAGGGGCCCTGCAGGAGGAAGTGGTTACAAGATCCTAGAGTCAGAATTAGCAAAATCATTTAACTGAATAGAATAGAGGTCAGCCCAGTGTAAAGACGAGGAATAAAAGATCCTAATACCACCCATTTGTGATGTGGGACCGTAAGCCACAGAATCAATGTTAGTAAAAAAATTTCAAGGACTTGAGTCAACTTCGGCCAAGGAGAAGGGGGATTTCTATAGGCAGTCGGCTCTTATACCAACTTGTGACACCCCCGATTCAACCGTACACTAATCATACACGCAAATGTGTACGATCAAGATTAAGGACTCACGGGAAGATATCACAACACAACTCTAGACACAAATTAAAATAATACAAGATTTATATTACAAGCCAGGGGCCTCGGGGGCTGGAATACATAAGCTAAAAAACACAAGAGTCAGCGGAAGCAACAATATCGGCGTATAGACATAAGTTAAACAAGTTTACCTTAAGAAGGCTAGCACAAAAGCAGCAACGATCGAAAAGGCAAGGCCTCCTGCCTAGGAGTCTCCTAATTACTCCTGGTCGTCGGCGGCCTCCACATAGTAGTAAGCACCCTCGTGGTAGTAGTAGCAGTCGTCGACGGTGGCGTCTGGTTCCTAGGCTCCACCATCTGGTTGCGACATACGGAAAGAAAGGAAAAGGGGGAAAAGAGGGAGCAAAACAACCATGAGTACTCATCCAAAGTACTCACAAGCAAGGATCTACACTACATATGCATCGGTGTCAATGAAATGGGTAGTATCTATGGAATGAACTACAGAATGATAGAAGAGAAGGGGAAAGCCTAGCCTATCAAAGACTAGCATCTTCAAGCAGCTCCAAGCATCTTGCAGCATCAGAAGAGATAAGAGTGGCATATTGTAATATTAGTAAGTATGTTGTAACATCGCCCAGAGATCACTTCCTGGACTCCCATCGAGAAAGCAATCCTGGAGCCATCACATCCATCTCATGCCTCAGCATCCCGTATCCAGTTCTAATTGTGTCAATTGGGATACAACTTTGAGCGTCGGTTACTGTGGAGACAGTTCTTCGAATAGATAGAATACTTCCCTGCAGGGTGCACCAACTTACCCAACACGCTCAATCAACTCCGGCCGGACACACCATCAGGTCATGACCGGCCTCGGCCAATCAACACACGATAGTCCTACCTAGGCTCAATAGAGAGGCCAGCACGCCGGTCTACATCCTAAATGCGAAGGTGTCATGGGCCATCGCCCTTTGCAATCCTGCACATTGCGTGGGCGGCCGATGAGCAGACCTAGCCTCCCTTATACAAGAGTAGGCGTTCCAGTCCAACCCAGCGCGCGTCGCTCCATCGCTGATGTCCGTTGAGCTTTCGGCCGATACGTACGACGCAGAGTGCCCATACTTATTGTCGCATGGTGGTTAGTGCGGAAAGGCCATAAGCCTACTCAGATCAGATATCCAAACCGTTAGTGTCTTGGTAGTGTGCGGTAACGATCAATGATCCACGACATGTGGTCCCATCGCCCCGTCTCATGGACTTGCGGCAATGGCTAAGAATGCCCAGCCGCGTCGCGTGGAAAACTAGCGGGTATCCTCTAGATCAACCCGACTTCACATCACTCGCGGGTACCCCTCGGGGCCGACCCGATGTCATCATGGTTATGTGGTAAGTCAAAGTAACCGTGTGTCTGAAACAACAAGCGGGAAACCTGAGGAACCACCCTCGATGGATTCCCACTTGATGTAACCATCAAGGTGGACTTGGAGGAATCACCCTCGTTGGTCCACACTTGAGGGGTGGCACGACAGAGTCGTTATCGGGAGTGGTGAAGGAGGAATCACCCTTGATTACCATCACCGAATAGCTACACTATAGGGTTAACATCAGAAGTGCTAGCGAGGTATCACCCACGACACTCAATAGTAACTCTACAGAGTCGTACAACCACTAGTAGAAAAAGGGCCTATAGTCCCGGTTGGTGAGGGCCTTTAGTCCCGGTTCATGAACCGGGACTAAAGGGTCGGTTCTAATGCCCGGACCCTTTAGTCCCGGTTCAATCCAGAACCGGTATAGATGGGCCTCCACGTGGCCTGTCCGCTGAGCCCGAGCTCAGTAGGGCCTTTGGTCCCGGTTGGTGGCACCAACCGGGACCAATAGGCATCCACGCCACAAGATTTCTATGTCTGTGGTTTTGTTTTTTTTTAAAGGGGGGTTTGGGGGTTTTGGGGGTTAATTTAGGTGTTTCATATATTGTGCTATAGCTAGCTAATTAATAGAGAAAAGTGTCCTCTCTTTTGTCCGTGCTTGGTCGACGCTACGTACTATACATACGTATAGAGAGGACTAGCTAGACACGCTAGCTAGCTAGTAATTAAGCAAACAGAAGATCGTCATGAACATATATGCATACAGAGAGAAGTGATATCGACCACCTCTCCTTCTCCGAGAGATTGGTCGAACAACAAGTTCTCGTATATCTATCCGACACTACCGGCTACATATATACAATAATTATCTTTTACAAATATATAATCTCTCCTAACATACGGACGCGTGGTCCACATAGTATTCTCCGTCTTCAGCGATCACGTGGTCAAGAAAGAATGCCGCCAATTCCTCTTGAATTTCTCGATGCGATCTGGTGCTAGGAGTTCATCCCGCATCCAAACATCTAATTTTAAGAAAGGGTCAATACATATATATATATATATATATATATATATATATATATATATATATATGAATGAATGAAACTCAACACAAATGATGGTACTAAATTAAAATTGTGAATATTTTTATTTACGCACTTCATATTGTTTGTCGGAGTAGCCCCGCTCACAGGTCGTGTGGCGGATGGACTCGCAAACGTAGTATCCACAGAAATCATTCCCTTGTTCCTGCCACAACCACTTTACAAGAAATAGATGTCAATCAAACTGATAATTAGCAAGCATGCTAAATGGTATTGATGAAACTAGCGCTTGAATCACTAGGAGATGCGTGGAATATGCTACTATATAGTACTTACTTTCGGGTGTCTAAATTGCAGCTTCTTCGGTAGTCCCGAGCTTTTTGGTGAATTTTCTCAAGCCCTGCCATACAAAGAAAACAATTACTTGATATCGAAATGAACAAAGTTGCTGATATGGTGGATAATGATCGATTTAACTTACTTCTCGAGCATTTCAGTCATGTCCGTGATACTCCTTGGGATCTTTTTGCTTGGATTCTAAGACAGCTACTACTCCCTTATCAAGCTTAATCTCTAGGAGAATATAGTGGTAGATGCTATTACATGCATAACTCATCAATATTACATTACTATAACCTGGACTATTAAGGAAACCGAATATGCCACAAGACAGTAACACTCACTTGAAGTTGTAAGGAAAGAGTATTATATCTTTGTGTTCATTTATTACCAACGATTGTAGCAAGTTGGCCTCGGTATTTTATTTACAAAATTCAACCTCAGATTTATCTATGAGATATGTGTTAATGAACCCAATATCACCCACTTGTCTTTTCTTCAATTCGGCGATCTTCAATCTGCATAATATAGTGAGGATAATTATAAATACATGCAATGAAAGGGCTGAGTTATATAGAGAGACTTAATGATGAAGTAGTACTACTTACGACAGTAGCAGGTGACCGTTGCTTTATCGAGGGCCAATTGATTGAAAAACTGATAGAACTCCTCAAATGGAATAGGCAACAGTTCAATTCCAAGGAGGTCATGCTCCTTTTTAACTCTCACATACAAAGTACTCCTCCCCTCAGACTCTTTGCAGGTTTTCATGTACCAATCATGCAATCTTCGCATCATCGTTGATAGAGAACTTTCATCTTTGACGAGAGGCTTCCCGTACTCATATCTTTGTATCTGCACCTCCAAGAAATCATAATGTACATCGTCGGGCAGGTAATCTGCAGGATTGCCATAACCGGCACCATCCTCGGATCGACGATGTCGCTAGCGTGCACCTTGAGCGGGGGCACGATTGCTTGCTTGTTCGCCGAGCTGGGCAATTTGTTTCCCAGCTCGTCGTTCTTTCATCCTTTGATCACTGCCAAGATTTCCCGACCTCTCCGCTTCGCAAATGCCTTCCAATAATGCGCTCATAGTTGCCTTTGGCGGAGACTTGGGTGGTTTTGTCGGGGCAGCCAGTCGCTGCGCTTTCACGGATCTACCTTCTCCTCCGGAGGTGGATGTCTCTTTGCTTTCAACCCTTGAAACCAGTCATCCACTTCGGTCTCGCGATCTTCGCGTTTTCCTCTCGCTCCTCTCGACGGTAACTTCTCCGAGTCTTCAAAGAAGGACCGAATCAGATCTCCTCCCGCCTTTGGCTGTACTGCTAGACGCCGGCAGAGCAGACAAGCGGATGTCTTCTTTCCTTGCTTATGAGGCGGAGGAGAAGGACTACGACGCCGGAGCAGCCGAGCGGCGGCGGGTCTCTTCCGCCTCTTGCCGACGAGGCGGAGAAGGAGGAGGCTGGCTGCTCGGCACGCCGGCGCAGCGGAGAAGGAGGCGGAGTGCCGCCACGCCGGAGAAGGAGCCGCCGAGTGCCCTGATCGTCACTCGCGGGAGGAGGAGGCGGTGGAGGAGGCGGAGTGCCCCGACTCACGGGAGGAGGAGGAGGAGGCGGAGGCGTCCAGTTCGGAAGGTTGATGAGGTCCTTCCGCCATAGGCATGGAGTCTTGAGCGTAACCCAGCCGATACTCCCTTCACCGTAGGGTGGTCAAGCCGAGTTCCTCAAATCCTCCGTTATTTCATCGACCATCACCTTAGCATATCCTTCTGGAATCGGTCGGCAGTGAAAAGTTGAGTCGGGTTTAGTAGGATAAACAGAGCCAACAGCCGCCTTGACCTTCAAATTGCTCCATTGCGCCATAAGGTGGCAATTTTCAGCATCCGTGATAGCATCCACGGGATAGCTGGCAGGAGCCGTCAAGGCATGCTGCTCTGGCTGAAGCAGCTCGGTGGAAGCCACTCTACTTCTCCGCTGAGATGGCGGGGTAGCTTCGGGGGAAGCTTCGGCAGGTCGTTTGCTGCGATCTGCTGCTTCTCATTCCTATTCTTGTTCCTCTAGCCCCATTACCCTTTCGTGCAGCGCCTGCATTTGGCTCTGCTCCAGTTTCTTCCTCCTCTCATGGGTTTTGTAAACCCCTGCATCCGGAAATCCAGCCTTCCACGAAACGGAGCTCGGCGTGCCTCGTGTCCGTCCTGTGGTGCTCGAGATTCCGAGGGCCATTGTGAGCTCGTCCTTCTCCCCGTCTCGAACGAACTCCCTTGCTGCGCTGCATCGATATATTGCTGAAGCCTCTTGACTGGTATGTCCAATTGTTCGTCCGTCCAAATGCACTTCCCTGTTATAGGGTCCAAGGATCCGCGGCCCCAAGAACCAAGTCCGCAACATCGGCCAGTTCATTGTCTCTGTTCGATCCCTTTATCAAGCAGATCATTCTCAGCCTTGGCCCACTTAGGCCGGGCTACGAGGTAGCCACCGACCCGTGCGATGGTGAAGCTTCTTCTTCGCAACATTTCTCTTGTTTGTCGCCGACATCTTTTTACTCTTTTCCGATGTCTTGTTGGCCACAAATGCGGGCCACCATCTCGATCTTCTCATATTTGCCCTTGAATTCTGGTGTCTCATTTTTTCGACATACATATTGAGTTCTTTCTTCCAATTCCTGAATAGGTCTGCCATCTTCTTAAGAGCAAAAGACTTGATTAATGGCTCTATTACTGGCTTCTCCGGATCATCCTCTAGCGGTAGGGTAAAATTTGACTTCAGCTCAGTCCAAAGATCATTTTTCGCATATCATTGACATAAGACACCTCGTGGTCTTCGTTCTTAGGCTTATACCATTGGTGGATGCTGATCCGGATCTTGTCCCTAACCGTAACCCCGTGACCGAGCAACAAATGCCTTCTTTTCCGGTAGGGTTCAATCGGTTGGCCGTCATACGATTTGTATGATCTCAAACTTTTCATCCGAGCTCAACTTTTTCTTCGGCCTCGCCTCTTTACCGGTTGTGCTTGATCCGGAGGGCTAGAAAAAAGAACAAAGACGAGAGTTAATTAATATGTGTACATACCAAAACAATGAATGCATCAATTAGCTAGTCAGCACAGGCTTAACTAATATATATACCTGGCCGGACTCGGTTTGGTGATCACCGGAGCCGTCCTCACGGTCTACTTCTTCACCCTCTCCTTCTTGCACCGGCATTGGGTAATCGGAGCCATGTAAATCATAGCCAGTCGGGACTTTAGGTTCTGGAACTTTTTCTCTGGCATATTTATTATTCCCTTTATATTCGACAAGAAGCCAGTCGGGACCTTCATACTGAGCAGGCATTGAAAGAATATTTCTTTCTCTTCTTTCGTAAGAGCGTAGCTGGCAGGACCTTCATACTGCTTGGAGGCATGCCCTCTTTTTCGTGCAAGCGTTGCAGGTCCTCTCGTGCCTCGTGTGTATCTTTTGTCTTCCCATACATGCCCAAGAAGCCTAGCAGGTTCACGCAAAGGTTCTTCGTCACGTGCATCACGTTGATCAAGAGCGGACCTCTAAGTCTTTCCAAGAGGGTAGGTCCCAAAATATAGATTTCTTCTTCCACATGGGTGCGTGATTCTCGGCGTCATTCGAACAGCTAGTCCGCCAGACCTTTCCAAAGATTACGTAAATCATTGACCATAGCAAGTACGTGATCACCGGTACGCATGGCGGGCTTCTTCCGTGATCTGCCTCGCTTTGAAATGCTTGCCTTTCTTTCGACATTGATGGTTGGTCGGAAGAAATCGACGATAGCCTGTGTACACATTCTTCCCGCAGCTTCCCGGTATATACTATCGGTGTCAAGTAAACAGTGCGTGCATGCGTGGTATCCTTTGTTTGTCTGTCCCGAAGGTTATTGAGAGCGGGCCAATCGTTGATGGTCACGAACAGCAACGCCTTTAGGTCAAATTCTCCTTTTGTGCTCATCCCACGACGTACACCGCTTCCATTCCACAGTTGCAAAAGTTCTTCAACTAATGGCCTTAGGTACACATCAATGTCGCTGCGGGTTGCTTAGGGCCTTGGATGAGAACCGCATCATAATGAACTTCCGCTTCATGCACATCCAAGGAGGAAGGTTATACATACATAGAGTCACGGGCCAGGTGCTGTGATTGCTGCTCTGCTCCCGAAAGGATTAATGCCATCCGCGCTTAAAGCAAACCATACGCCCTTGGGTCCTTTGCAAACTCATCCCAACTTTCTCTCGATTTTTATCCATCATGACCCGTCACCGGGTGCTCTCAACTTCCGCCTTTCTTACGGTCCTCACTGTGCCATCGCATCAACTTGGCATGCTCTCCGCTTCGAATGACATTTCAACCGTGGTATTATAGGAGCATACCAGATCACCTTCGCAGAACCCTCTTCCGGGAGGCTCGCCGTCAACATCACCAGGGTCATCTCGTCGATCTTATATCGCAATGCACCGCATACCGGCATGCGTTCAGATCCTTGTAGGCACCACGATAGAGGATGCAGTCATTAGGGCATGCATGTATCTTCCCCACCTCCAATCCTAGAGGGCATACGACCTTCTTTGCTGCGTATGTACTGCCGGGCAATTCGTTATCCTTGGAAGCTTCTTCTTCATTATTTTAGTAGCTTCTCAAATCCTTTATCGAGCACAGCATTCTCTGCCTTCCACCGCAACAATTCGAGTACGGTACCGAGCTTTGTGTTGCCATCTTCGCAATTGGGGTACAACCCTTTTTGTGATCCTCTAACATGCGATCGAACTTCAGCTTCTCCTTTGACATTCGTGATTGTGTCCTTGCATCGACAATGACCGGCGGAGATCATCATCATCGGGCACATCGTCTGGTTCCTCTTGATCTTCGAAGCTTCGCCGTTTGCAGCACCATCGTGCACATCGCTGGTGCATCTTGATGTTCAAGAGCATCACCGTATTCAGGGGCACATAGTTGTCATCGTACTCTTCTTCCTTGCCGCCTTCCATCATAACCCCTAGTTCTCCGTGCCTCGTCCAAACATTATAGTGTGGCATGAAACCCTTGTAAAGCAGGTGGGTGTGAAGGATTTTCCGGTCGAGTAAGACTTCAGATTCCCACATATAGGGCATGGACAAGACATAAAACCATTCTGCTTGTTTGCCTCAGCCACTTCGAGAAAGTCATGCACGCCTTAATGTACTTTGAGGTGTGTCTGCCACCGTACATCCATTGCGGTTCATCTGCGTGCATTATATATAATTAAGTGTGTCAAAAATCATTACGTAACATCATGAATAGATAATTAAGTGACCAAATTAATAGAAGTTCAACATCACATAAAAACCAAAGTACATACATAGTTCTCATCTAACAACATAAAGCTCTGCAGAGCATCTAAATTAATTAAACCATACATTGAAACTATGTAAAACATTTCAATGCGAAACAAATGCGATCATAATCGCAACCAAGGTAACAACCGATCCAACGGCATAATGATACCAAGCCTCGGTATGAATGGCATATTTTCTAATCTTTCTCATCTTCAAGCGCATTGCATCCATCTTGATCTTGTGATCATCGACGACATCCGCAACATGCAACTCCAATATCATCTTCTCCTCCTCAAGTTTTTTATTTTTCCTTCAAGAAATTGTTTTCTTCTTCAACTAAATTTAACCTCGCGACAATAGGGTCGGTTGGAATTTCCGGTTCAACAACCTCCTAGATAAATAAAATCTATGTCACGTTGGTCGGCATAATTTTCATAAACAATAAATGAACCAATAGTTATGAAAAGATAATATATACCACATCCGAATCATAGACAGGACGAGGGCCGACGGGGGCGGATACCAAAACCATCGCACTATATAAGATGCAATAATAAAAGTAAGAAAATAATACAAGTAAGAATATTTTTCCTTTCACAAAAAAAAAAAATAAGAACAAGAGGCTCACCAAGGTGGTGCTGGTGATGAGATCGGCGCGGGTGATCGACGGCGGTGAAGACGGGGACGGGGCGTGACGGACCGCTAAACCTAGACAAATATTGAGGAAAATGGAGGTTGGAGGTCGAGCTTGGAGAGGAGAAAGCTTAAGTAGTGTGAATCGGGCATTTCATCGAACACCTCATGTGCATAGGAGGTAGCTAGAGCACCACAAAGCCCCCCCTCGCCGGCAAGAGAAAAACAAAGCACTGGAGTGCTCTGCTCGCGAGCGAGGGGTATATATAGGCAGCACTATTGGTCCCGGTTCGTGGCATGAACCGGGACGAAAGGGAAGCCTTTGGTCCCGGTTCATGCCACCAACCGGGACCAATAGTGGTGGGCTACGAGCCAGGCCCATTGGTCCCGGTTCGTCCCACCAACCGGGACCAAAAGGTCCGGACGAACCGGGACCAATGGCCGGGGCAAATAGCTCCATTGGTCCCAGTTCTGGATTGAACCAGGACTAATGGGCTGAACTGGCCTGGGCCATTGCCCAATTTTCTACTAGTGAACTAAGGTGGGTGATGTGGGGTGTCGGGGCCTGGACGTCGATCACGTTGATCGAGTCATCGAACATAAAGCGGGGCAACTGGGACAAGGTGGGGGTCACTGATGGATCTCTAACCAGCCTATACTAAGGAGTTTAGAATAAGTAGGTAAAGTATGAAAGCAAGTAGCAAAAGTAGGCTATGCATAAGAATAGGAGCAAACAATAACAGTAGCAAAATCTAATGCAAGCATGAGAGAGAAGAGGAATGGGCGATATCAGAGTGATGAAGGGGGGGGGGGCTTGCTTGGAAGCTCTGCTGAAAGAGAAGAAGGGTCGTCGGCAACGTAGCCGATCATAGTGGCATCAGCAGCGGTCTCTGTGTCTACCAGAGAGAAGAGGGGGAAGAAATAATAAATACAGAGCAAATAAGTGCAATACTATGCATGACAAGACAAAAAGAGATGCTAGGGTTGATCTAACGCAAGGCTACACGATACCGGCGAAGGGGATAACATGCGGGAATGTTTTCCCGGAGTTTGGTTTTTTGGATAGATGAAATGAAGGCGGAAGGTTGCATGTTCACTATGCTAGGGTCGTGTGACAAACGAATAGACCATGTATTCGGATTCGTCTCGTCGTTCTGAGCAACTTTCATGTATAAAAGATTTTCATCCGAGTTACGAATTATTTTCTACGAATTTTCAAAGTTTTAAGCATTTTCTAGAATTTTATTTATATTACGAATTTAAATAGTAAAATACTTTTTACACCTAGCTAGCTGCAGCTAGCCACAGTCGCTTGCAGATGGGACCAGAAGGCTGGGCTGACCCAGCCAACTAGTCCAGTCACCAGTTGACCGCTCAACTATTGACTGGCCAATGGGGTTAAACAGGACCCACATGTCATAGTCCGGGTCAACCCAGTCAATAGTTTGACTGATCAAACTGGACAGGGGACCCACATGTCATACATGGTAACTAATCTAGAGGTCATTTGGTTTAACTAATTAGAATGGGGCCCAGCAGTCAGTGTCTAATTAGACTAGCTAATTAGATTAGCCCCTAACCTAATGCAATGAAGCATTAATAGGGCCGGCCTCTTGGATAGAGTCTCTAGCAGCAAGAGCGCATCAGGCAAAGCAAGCAACAACGGCTTCAGGTAGAGCAAGCAGCAGCAAAGTAAGAGCATCTCCAGCCGTTCAACCCCCCAGGGCGCCGAAAAGGAGCGGCCTGGGGGCGAACCAGCGCTATATTGGCCCCTGGGGGCGACCTAGCTCCTAGCCATGCCCCCAGGTGCCACCCCCAAGCCGCGGAAAATTCAAACGTAGTCATTCCCGCTCACAAAATAGACGCCACAAATCCGGCGATCAAGCGGCCACAGTTCGGCGTACAAAGAAAGAAAGGACGCGCGTGCAGCGCATCAGACGGTGAGGTCGGTCTCCGGCGTCGGCGGAGTCGGCATGCGCGGGCTTCGCGGGGTCGAAGCTTCTTCTGTGCCGGGCGGCGTCGGCGTGGCTTCTGTGCTGCAGGGAGTCGTGGAGGCATCATCGCTCGGGCTTGGCGGCCGCATGGGTGTGGGCATGGGAGTTGGCGGCGCCGTCGACGGCAGCTGGTTCAGATTGAGGCCACATTCCGCCAAGTACCACGCCTTGACCGCCTCGTCGTTTCTCTAGAGCATGTCCACTCCGCCCAGCAGGAAAGCCAGGTCAGTGTTCCTCTTCTTCGCGGCGACGTTGGTCCGAAGTAGGTTGAGCTTGACGGCACTGCTCGTCATCAACGCCGACCACCGCGCCTTGGTCTTCTCTTCACGTAGGGCGGCCCGGGCCTGTGCATCGGCGAGGCAATGCTCGATGGACTGTAGCACTCGCACGGCAGCCGCATTGGCGTGTTTCCCCTTCTTGGCCCCTTTGTTGTCGTCCGGCCGCACTTCTGACGCGCCCGTCGTCGGTGCGTCCGGCTTGTAGGTCTCCTTGGCCTTGTCGAGGGTGCGCTGGACTTCCACACACTTCTCGCACTTGTCAATGTGCTTGTAAACGTGCAAGTACTTGAATTCTTGGTCGCTGTTGCCCTGGCGGTACATGGCGAACATGCGCACCAGCTGCGCGGAGGAACAAACAGTTAGTCAGCGCACACAGCAAAGAGAAGCGGGAGACCGGCGTGCCATACCTGATCCTCAATGTTGGCGGCACTCTCCGGGCGAGCCACGACCTACTCGACGATCCCATGCCATTTGTTGCACGCCGCCTGGATGAGCCCCCAATGGTTCGCCATTGCCTTCGCCCCGCGCTGCATGTAGACACCTTTAAAGTAGGGGTCAACGAGCTTGCGCTCATCGAACTCGGCCTTGATGCGCTCCCAGTATGTCTTGATACTCTGGTTTGTGCCAGTGGTCGGGTCGAAGCAGACGACTTTCCACGCTTCTGTGGTCCCCACGCGCTCGGCTTGCTCCGCCGCAGCTGCAGCCGCACGCATCGCGTTGTCACATGCCTTCTTGGCGATTGCCCTATTCCGCCGGTCGGCGGTGACAGCCTCCCATCACTGAACTTCCGCCCTCCACTCGGCGTTTGTCATGCCCAGTGGCTTGGACGGCGGCGCCCTCGCCTTCCTCTGCCTCGGCTGGGCGACGGAGGTGGTCGCGGTTGTCGCGGCACGGGGGATCACGTACTTCTTTGGTGCCATGGCGGCTGGCTGGGAGGCGAGCGGCGAGCGGGGGGGATTGGTGGGAGGAATGGAGAGAATGGGAGGGAAGTGGGGGAAAATCGGGAAGAAACGGCGGGAAGAGGCTCTCGACTCGCCGACAGAGTGGCCCCACGCCCCTTTTCATTTGTGCTGGCGCCCCCAGGCGCCTCCCAGCGTGCCGGGTTCAGCTCAGGTCCGACGGCACCAATTTCGGCCCGAGCCGGCGAAAAACGGGCTTCTGGGAGCACGATTGGACCGATTTTTGGGTGCCGGCATGGCAAAAACACCTGGGGAGGGCCTGTTGGGGGCATGGCTGGAGATGCTCTAACGCAGCAGCAAGCAAGGCATTAGCAGTTAGCGGCAATAGCAAGCAAAGCAGCGGCAGCGGCAGCGGCAATAGGCATCTAAGCCGCGCGCGAGAGACAATGGGTGAACGGGGGCACATGCGCGTGGACATGGCAGAGGACGGCCATGGCGCTGGTTAACGAGGAGCGGTGCGGGAGCGGCAGCACGGCAGGCAAAAGAGCAGCAGCAAGCAGCGGCATGGACCAGGAGCAGCAGCAAGAGGAGCCGAGAGCAGCACGGCAGCCGGCTGCAGGCGCAGGTGTGCGACTACGTGCGGCTGGGCGCGGGCACGGCGGCCAGGCACGTGTAGGGGCGGCAGGCAGTAGCGGTTCCAGAGTAGCAGTAGCACGGGCGAGGCAGCAGACAACAGTGATAGTAGGGCATCGGCTGCAGAAGACACGGCACGCAGCAAAGCAGGATGCAGCGCGGGCGTGGGCGAGCATGCATAGGGCGGACAAGGTCGCGGCCGGACGCGACCAGAGGCGAGGGAGCACGGGGCTGAGCGGTGGTGCCGGCTCGGACTCGACGGGGTCGAAGCCACGGGCGCGCGCACGACAAGCAGGAGGCTAGAGGAGCACATGCGCGATGCAACGAAGATGATGGGCACACGCGTGTGACCAATAGGCCACCTGAGTGACGCCGGCGACCAGTCGTGCGGCATCAAGCTTTGGCCATGACGGACCTACGGCCTAGAGAACAAGCTCGTGCAAGAGAGGAGAGGGGGGAGGAAGAGGAGCTCACGGTGAGCCTGTAGGTGTGCATAGTGGGCTCAGGGAAGGCGCGGAGGCGAAGAATTCCGGCAATGGCGTTGGCGGTGCAGAGAAGGGGAACGACTCGATCCGGTTGAAGCAGAGGCACTCGGCTCGTGTTCTTAAGTGTAGAGAAGCAATGGAGGTGGGAGGAGCTCCTGGCGCAATCCAAGAAGATGAGGAGGGCAGTGGCCATGGGATCGACGAGGGCCATGGCGACGACGGCGTTCGGCACGTACAGAACGGGAAGAGGGAGCGAGGAGAGGGGCCAATGGGGGCTAGGGTTTGCAGGGGGTTTGTGACGACCTTGTAGGATACCGGTGCATCGCTCGATGGCCGGCATGTGGCTTATCCGTCCATGGATGCCGTGGGCGCGTCCAGCGTGTCTCTTTTGTGAACAGGAGGTAGGAGGAAACCTCCTGGTGGGCTGGGCTACCTACTGGTCCTTTGGGCCTTAAGTGTACAGTAGCTAGGTTTCTCTTGTTTGTTTATTTTTCTGTTTCAGTTTCTTCGCTGATTTCTTTTATTCACCACTGTTTTGCACTTCTTTTAAATGCCAATTGAATTTTGTTCATCATGAAACTTGTCACATAAATACTTCACAATAATTTGGAATGACACATAAAGTTTGAGGTCAATTGGAATTGTATAAATATTTTCTTATTCTGAAAAGGCTATTTTATTTGTTGTTGGACCACTTTACCAATTCCTAGGGATTAATTGGTGGGTCAAATAAGGTTGGGTTCAACACGAAAAATGATCAGGGGAATTCCAGAATAATGCCAACATTTAGTTTTACTGTTTGAAGAAATATTATTTTGACTTGAAATTTAAATTTGAATTAGACTCTGGTTTGGACCAAAGCACGGTTTAGCAAATTAATTGCGATGACATGGCACCATTAGGGTGTGATTACTGTAGCTTAACTACCGGGGTGTTCCAGTCTTCTTCTTGAAGATCCATTTATTCTCAATGGCTTGCCGATCATCGGGCAAGTCCACCAAAGTCCACACTTCGTTCTCATACATGGATCCTATATCAGATTTCATGGCCTCAAGCCATCTGTCGGAATCTGGGTTTATCATAGCTTCTTCATAGTTCGTAGGTTCGCCTTGGTCTAGTAACATGACCTCCAGAACAGGATTACCGTACCACTCTGGTGCAGATCATGCTCTGGTTGACCTACGAGGTTCAGTAGTAACTTGATCTAAAGTTTCATGATCATCATCATTAGCTTCCTCTCTAGTTGGTGTAGGCATCACAGGAACGGTTTTCTTTGATGTACTACTTTCTAGTTCGAGAGAAGGTACAATTACCTCATCAAGTTCTACTTTCCTCCCACTCACTTCTTTCGAGAGAAACTCCTTCTCTAGAAAGGTTCCATTCTTGGCAACAAAGATCTTGCATTCAGATCAGTGGTAGAAGGTGTACCCAATTGTTTCCTTAGGGTATCCTGTGAAGAAGCACTTCTCCGATTTGGGTTCGAGCTCATCAGGCTGAATCCTTTTGACATAAGTGTCGCAACCCAAAACTTTAAGAAAAGACAGCTTATGTTTCTTGCCAAACCACAGTTAACGGTGTCGTCTCAACGGATTTAGACGGTGCCTTATTTAACGTGAATGCGGCTGTCCCTAATGCATAACCCCAAAACGATAGTGGTAAATCATTAAGAGATATCATAGATCACACCATATCTAATAAAGTACCGTTACAACGTTTGGACACACCATTACGCCATGGTGTTCCAGGTGGCGTGAGTTGTGAAACTATTCCACATTGTTCTAAATGATGGCCAAACTTGTAACTCAAATATTTGCCTCCGCGATCAGATCCTAGAAACTTTATTTTTTTTGTTATGATGTTTCTCTACTTCACTCTGAAATTCTTTGAACTTTTCAAATGTTTCAGACTTGTGTTTCATCAAGTAGATATACCCATACCTACTCAAATCATCTGTGAAGGTCAAAAAAATGATACCCGCCGCATGCTTCAACACTCATCGGACCGCATACATCGGTATGTATTATTTCCAATAAGTCATTAGCTCGCTCCGTTGTTCCAGAGAACGGAGCTTTAGTCATCTTGCCCATGAGGCATGGTTCGCAAGTATCAAATGATTCATAATCAAGTGATTCCAAAAGTCCATCTGCATGGAGTTTCTTCATGCGTTTTACACCAATATGACCAGACAGCAGTGCCACAAATATGTTGCACTATCATTATCAACTTTGCATCTTTTGGCATAAATATTAGGAATATGTGTATCACTACAGTCGAGATTCAGTAAACCATTTACATTCGGTGTATGACCATAGAAGGCTTTATTCATGTAAAGAGAACAACAATTATTCTTTGACTTAAATGAATAACTGCTTTGCGATAAACATGATCTAATCATATTCATGCTTAATGCAAACACCAAATAACATTTATTTATGTTCAACACTAATCCTAAAGGTATAGGGAGTGTGCAATGGTGATCGTATCAACCTTGGAATTACTTCCAACACACATTGTCACCTCATACTTAACTAGTCTCTATTCATTCTAAAACTCCCGTTTCGAGTTACTAATCTTAGCAATTGATCTGGTATCAAATACCCAGGGGTTGCTATGAACACTAGTATAGTACACGTCAATAACATGTATATCAAATATACATTTGTTCACTTTGCCATCCTTCTTATCCGCCAAGTATTCGGGGAAGTTACACTTCTAGTGACCATTTGTTTTGAAGTAGAAGCACTCAGTTTCAGGCTTTGGTCCATCTTTTGGCTTCTTCATGGGAGTGGCAATTTGCTAGCCATTCTTCTTGAAGTTCCCTTTCTTTCCGTTCCCTTTTTCTTGAAACTAGTGGTCTTGTTAACCATCAACATTTGATGCTCTATCTTGATTTCTACCTTCGCTGATTTTAGCATCGCAAAGAGCTCGGGAATCGTTTTTGTCACCCCTTGCATTTTATAGTTCATCACGAAGTTCTAGTAGCTTGGTGATAGTGACTAGAGAACTCTGTCAATCACTATCTTATCTGGAAGATTAACTCCCACTTGATTCAAGTGATTGTAGTACCCAGACATTCTGAGCACATGCTCATTGGCTGAGCTATTCTCCTCCATCTTGTAGGCAAACTAGAGGTCTCATACCTCTCGACACGGGCATGAGTCTGAACTACCAATTTTAGCTCTTGGAACATCTCATATGCTCTGTGGCGTTCAAAATGTTTTTGTAGTCCCGGTTCTAAACCGTAAAGCATGGTGCACTAGACTATCAAGTAGTTATCATATCGAGCTTGCAGAACGTTCATAACGTCTGCATCTGCTCCTGCAACAGGTTAGTCACCTAGCGATGCATCAAGGACATAATTCTTCTGTGCAACAATGAGGATAATCCTCAGATCACAGACCCAGTCCGCATCATTTCTACTATCATCTTTCAACTTAGTTTTCTCTAGGAACATATCAAATATATATAGGAACTATATCGTGAGCTATTGATATATAACATAGATATGCAAAACTATCAAGACTAAGTTCATGATAAATTAAGTTCAATTAATCAAATTACTTAAGAACTCCCACGTGATACATGATCCAGATCAACTAATCCATGTCCGATCATCACGTGAGATGGAGTAGTCATCAATGGTGAACATCTCTATGTTGATCATATATACTATATGATTCACGTTCGACCTTTTGGTCTCCGGTGTTCCGAGGCCAGGTCTGTACATGCTAGGCTCGTCAAGTTTAACCCAAGTATGCCACATGTGCAAAATTGTCTTGCACCCGTTGTATGTGAACGTAGAGTCTATCACACCCGACCATCACGTGGTGTCTCAACACGATGAACTGTAGCAACGGTGCATACTAAGGGAGAACACTTTTATTTTGAAATTTAGTGATGGGATCATCTTATAATGCTACAGCCGTACTAAGCAAAATAAGAAGCATAAAATATAAAAATCACATGCAATCGAAATATGTGACATGATATGGCCATCATCATCTTGTGCTTTTCATCTCCATCTCCAAAGCATCGTCATGATCTCCATCATCACCAGATCGACACCTTGATCGCCATTGTTGCGTTGTGGTCATCTCTCCAACTATTGCTTCTACAACTATCGCTAACGCATAGTGATAAAGTAAAGCAATTACATGGCATTTGCATTTCATACAATAAAGAGACAAACATAAGGCTCCTAGCGGTTCCGATAACTTTACAAAACATGATCATCTCATACAATAACGTATATCACATCATGTCTTGACCATATCACATCACAACATGCCGTGCAAAAACAAGTTAGACATTCTCTACTTTGTTGTTGCAAGTTTTACGTGGTTGCTACGGGCTTCTAGCAAGAACCGTTCTTACCTATGCATAAAACCACAATGGTATTTCGTCAAATTTGCTATTTTAACCTTCTTCAAGGACCGTCCGCAGTCAAATTCGATTCGACTAAAGTAGGAGAAACAGACACCCGCCATGCACCTTTATGCAAAACTAGTTGCATGTCTGTCAGTGGAACCGGTCTCATGTGCGTGGACATGTAAGGTTGGTCCAGGCCACTTCATCCCACAATACCTCCGAACCAAAATAAGACATTGGTGGTAAGTAGTATGACTATCACCGCCCACAACTCTTTGTGTTCTACTCGTGCATATCATCTATGCATAGACCTGGCTCATGATGCCACTGTTGGGAACCGTTGCGTGAAAACAAAAAAATTCTACGCACATGCAATGATCTATCAATGGAGATGCATAGCAACGAGGGGCAGAGTGTGTCTACATACCCTCATAGACTGTAAGCGGAAGCGTTTCACAACGCGGTTGATGTAGTCGAACTTCTTCATGCTTCAACCGATCAAGTACCGAACGCACGACACCTCCGTGTTCTGCACACATTCAGCTCGGTGACATCCCTCTCCTTCTTGATCCATCAAGACATCGAGGTATTAGATGATTTCCATAAGTACAACGGCGTGGTAACAGTGATGGTGAAGTGATCCTCGCAGGGCTTCACCTAAGCACTACGAATATATGACCGGGGTTGTAAACAGTGGAGGGGGCGCCGCACACGGCTAGGCAATTTCCTTGGGTGTGCTAGGCGCCCCCATCCTCATATATATAGGTGGGAGGGAGAGGGGAGAGGCCAAGGGGCACCCCAAGTAGGTCCGAATCCTACTTTGGCTCCTGCCCTTGGCCGTGCCCCCCTGCCATATTTGTCGGAGGGGGAAGGAAGTTGGAATCCTAGTCCACGCTTGCCTTTCCCTTCTCCCATTTACTTCTCCTCCTTAGGCCGGCCCATATGGGGGGCGCACCAGCCCATTGTGGCTGGTGAGTTTCCCCTCTTGGCCCATATCTTTTGCCGGCGGGGGGGGGGGGGTGCCCGGAACCCCTTCCGGTGAGCCGATAAGTACCCGGTACCCCCCAAAACACTTCCGATGTCCGAATACCATCGTCCTATATATCAATCTTTACCTCTTGACCATTTTGAGACTCCTCGTCATGTCCGTGATCACATCCAGGACTCCGAACAACATTCGGTCACCAAATCACATAACTCATATAATACTATATCATCATCGAACGTTAAGCGTACGGACCCTACGGGTTCGATAACTATGTAGACATGATCGAGACACCCCTCCGATCAATAACCAATAGCGGAACCTAGATGTCCATATTGTATCCTACATATTGTACGAAGATCTTTCTCGGTCGAACCGTTATGACAACATACATAATTCCATTTGTCCATCGGTATGTTACTTGCCCGAGATTCGATCGTCGATATCTTCATACCTAGTTCAATCTCGTTACCGACAAGTCTCTTTACTTGTTTTGTAATACATCACCTAGTGACTAACTCCTTAGTCGTTTTCTTGCAAGCTTATGATGTGTATTACCGAGAGGGCCGAAAGATACTCTCCGATACTCGGAGTGACAAATTCTAATCTTAATCTATGCCAACTCAACAAACACCTTCGGAGATACTTGTAGAGCATCTTTATGATCACCCAATTATGTTGTGATGTTTGATAGCACATAAGGTATTCCTCTGGTATCCGGGAGTTGCATAATCTCATAGTCAAAGGAATAAGCATTTGACATGTAGAAAGCATTAGCAATAAAACTGAATGATCATTATGCTAAGCTAACGGATGGGTCTTGTCCATCACATCATTATCCTAATGATGTGATTCCATTATCAAATGAAAACTCATGTCCATGGTTAGGAAACCTTAACCATCTTTGATCAACGAGATAGCCTAGTAGAGGCTTACTAGGGACACGGTATTTCTTTATGTACTCACACATGTATTTATGTTTCCGATCAATACAATTCTAGCATGAATAATAAACCTTTATCATGAATAAGGAAATATAAAATAGCAACTTTATTATTGCCTCTAGGGCATATTTCCTTCAGGGGGGTGAATAGGCAACTACCAATTTTAGCTTTTCTTAACAAATTACGTTTATCAACAAATATGTTGTCTAGATATGAAACTAGGTGCACAACCTATATGATGCTAACAACAACAACCACACAAGGAAGCAAGGGATACAACACAATGCCAATTTGCACAAAGTAAAGGTAAGAGACAACCACAAGTGGAGTCGGTGAAGACAAGGATGTGTTACCGAAGTTCCTTCCCTTGAGGGGGAAGTACGTCTTTGTTGGAATGGTGTGGAGGCACAATCCTCCCCAAGAACCCACCAGGGCCACCATATTCTCCTCACGCCCTCGCACAATGCAATATGTCGTGATTCCACTAGTGGTTCCCTTGAAGGTGGCAGCCGAACCTTTACAAACAAGGTTGGCGCAATCTCCACAACTTAATTGGAGGCTCCCAACACCACCATGAAGATTCCCCACAATGGATTGTGGGTCCGATTGACCTCTTCTGCTGAGGGTGCTCAAACACCCAAGAGTAACAAGATCCACATGGTATTAGTGGGGGTAATAGAATATCTCTTGGTGGAAGTGTAGATCGGGGCCCTCTCAACCAAACCCTAGTAAATCAACAAGATTGGTTGGCTAGAGAGAGAGATCAGGTGAAAAGCTTTGAGCAACAATGGAGTTTGGGGAAGTGATACGTCTCCAACGTATCTATAATTTTTGATTGTTCGATGCTATTATGTTATCAATCTTGGATGTTTTACATACATTTTCTAGCAACTTTATATCATTTTCGGTACTAACCTATTGACAAAGTGCCCAGTGCCAGTTGCTATTTTTGCTTGTTTTTTTAGTTTGCAGAATTTCAATACCAAACGGAGTCCAAATGCAACAAAACTTTTTGGAGATCTTTTTCTGCCCAGAAGAGACCCAGAGATCCCAAGAGGTGTACCAGAGGAGGCCCGTGGGGCCCACAAGACACCAGAGCATGCCGAGAGACCCAGTTGCGCCCTAGTGCCTTGTGGGGCCCATGGTGCCCTTCTCCATCGACCTCCAGCTCTATAAATACCACAATATTCCAGAAACCCTAGGGGAGTCGACGAAAAATTGCTTCAGTTGCCGCAAGTTCCAGAACCACGAGATCCAATCTAGACCTTTTTCGTCACTCCGCCAGAGAGGAACACGATCACAGAGGGGTTCATCATCCTCATTGGTGCTCCTCCGATTATGCGTGAGTAGTTTACCACAGACCTACGAGTCTGTAGTTAGTAGGTAGATGGCTTGTTCTCTCTTTTTGTTCTTCAACACAATGTTCTCCTTGATGTTCTTGGAGATCTATTTGATGTAACTCTTTTTTGCGGTGTATTTGTTGGGATCCGATGAATTGTGAGTTTATGACCAGATCTATCCATACATGATTATTATAGCCTCGTGCCGCAGGCCTCGAGCTTCTTCTTGAAGGTCCTGGTCTTGAGGCCTCTCAGGACCTCTGCATTGGCGCGCTCGGCTTGGCCATTGCTCCTGGGGTGTGCCACTGAGGCGTAACATATCTGCGCTCCAAGGTTAGCACAATATGTCTTGAAGAGATTGCTAGTGAACTGCGAGCTGTTGTTGGTGATGATGCGGTTAGGGACCCCAAACCGGCTCACGAGGCCCTTGATGAACTTAACTGCCGACCGAGCTGGGATGGTGCGGACGGCTTCTACCTCTGCTCATTTGGTGAACTTGTCAATGGCGACATAGAGGTAGCAGTAGCCCCCGGGCTCGAGGGAACGGACCCAGGATAACCAGCCCTGAGACTGCGAAGAACCATGAGAGTGGGATAGTTTAGAGGCCCTGGGCCGGCTGGTGAATTTTCTTGGCATGGAACTGGTAGGCCTCGCAGGACCTTACCAGCTTGGCTGCATTGTTGACCGCAGTGGGCCAGTAGAACCCGCTGCGAAACATGCTCCTAAGGTCGGGCCGCAGGCGGGGGCTCCCGGGGCTGGTGGCTGTGGAAGTTCCTCTCGAGGCGGTGGAGGCTCCACGGCCACGGGGGTCGCCGAAGGCTTGAAAAGTCGCTCTTCGAAGACACTAGGCTCTTCGGGCAGACGCCTTGACGTCCTCTTGGCGATCTCATCGGCTTCTTTGTTTGTGCCGCGTGGCACATGTTGTAGTTCCAGGCCCAAGAACTATTTCTCCATCTTGCGCACCTCCGCGAGGTACGCTTCCATGTGCTCGTCCCTTGGCTCGTACACCTTGTTGGAAAAGTTAACGAGGAGCTGGGAGTCGCCCTTGATGGTGAGACGCTTCATCCCGAGAGCTACTGCAGCTTTGAGGCCGGTGATAAACCCCTCGTATTCCGCGATGTTGTTGGAGACCTTCTCACCCCGCTGAAAGCAGAGCTGCATGACGTAGTATAGCTTGTCTTGGGTGGGCGAGATGAGCACAACACCTGCCCCCGCACCTTGGCATGCAAAAGCGCCGTCTAAGTACATGACCCAGCCATCCGGCGCTTCACTTCCTAGCGAGAGGGATCGGCTGTCGCCTGCTTCGGGCTCCGGAGCGTCAGTCCATTCTTCTCAAAATAACATGGCTAAAGAAAGTTCATCCCTACAAAATCATATAGTTAGGCTATGCTTCATTTTCGTCACACAAATATATTCCCAACTTCTATACCCCCGATGACAAGCCAAGCAATTGTTTCGTACTTCAATAATCTCAAACTTTCTCAACCTTCACGCAATACGTGAGCTTGAGCCATGGATATGGCATTATGGGTGGAATAGAATAATGATTGGGGATTGTGTGAAGAAGACAAAAAGGAGAAATTCTCACATTGGCGAGGATAATCAACGGGCTATGGGAATGCCCATCAATTGATGTCAACATGAGGAGTAGGGATTGCCATGCAACAGATGCACTAGAGCTATAAATGAATGAAAGCTCAACAAAAGAAAACTAGTGGGTGTGCATCCAACTTGCTTGCTCACGAAGACCTAGGGCATTTGAGGAAGCCCATCGTAGGAATATACAAGCCAATTTCTATAATGAAAAATTCCCACTAGTATATGAAATTGACAACATATGAGACTCACTGTATGAAAAACATGGTGCTACTTTGAAGCACAATATATGAGACTCACTATATGAAGAACATGGTGCTACTTTGAAGCACAAGTGTGGAAAAAGAGATAGTAACATTGCCCTTTTTATTTATTTTCTTTTTCTTTTTCTTTTTTTTCTTTTTTTTCTTTTTCTTTTTTTTCTTTTCATTGGCCTTTTTTTTTCTTTTGGCCTTTCCTTTTTTTCTTTTTTTTCTTTTTGGGCAATGCTCTAATAATGATGATCATCACACTTTTATTGATTACAACACATGAATTACAACTCGAAACTAGAACAAGATATGACTCTATATGAATTCCTCCGACGGTGTACCGGGATGGTGACATGTATGGAAAATAATGCATGGTGGCTTTGCCACAAATACGATGTCAACTACATGATCATGCAATGGCAATATGACAAAAGTAATGTATGTCATGATGATGATGAACGAAACGGTGGAAAGTTGCATGGCAATATATCTCGGAATGGCTATGGAAATGCCATAAATAGGTAGGTATGGTGGCTATTTTTAGGAAGATATAATGAGGTTTATGTGTGATAGAGCGTATCATATCACAGGGTTTGGATGCACCGGCGAAGTTTGCACCAACTCTCAAGGTGATAAAGGGCAATGCACGGTACCGAAGAGGCTAGCAATGATGGAAAGGTAAAAGTGCGTATAATCCATGGACTCAACATTAGTCATATGAACTCATATACTTATTGCAAGAATTTATAAGTCATCAAAAACCAAGCACTACGCGCATGCTCCTAGGGGGATAGATTGGTAGGAAAAGACCATCGCTCGTCCCCGACCACCACTCATAAGGATGCACAAGCCAGGTACACTTCATGTTTCAAATTTGTTACACAACTTTAACCATACGTGCATGCTACGGGACTTGCTAACTTCAACACAAGTATTCTTTAAATTCATAATAACCCGACTAGCATGACTTTAATATCACTACCTCCATATCTCAAAACAATTATCAAGTATCAAATTGATCATAACATCCTATTCACTTCCTATGATAGTTTTTATTCAAATTACCATGTTGTTTAAGACTCTCAAAATAATATAAGTGAAGCATGAGTGTTCATTAATTTCTACAAAATGAAACCGCTGCCATGCTATAAAAGATATAAGTGAAGCACTAGAGCAAACGACAAACTACTCCAACAATGTATAAGTGAAGATCAATGAGTAGTTAAACAATTGTGCAACTATGTGAAGACTCGCTCCCATTTAAGAATTTCAGATCTTGGTATTGTATTCAAGCAGCAAGAAAAACAAAATAAAATGACATTGCAAGGATAGCATAACTCATGTGAAGAAGCAAAAACTTAGGCTCAACCGATACTAACCGATAGTTGTTGAAGAAGAAAGGTGGGATGCCTACCGGGGCATCCCCAAGCTTAGGTGCTTGAGACTTATCGAAATATTATATTGGGGTGCCTTGGGCATCCCAATGCTTCAACTTTTGTGTCTCCTTAATTCCTCTCAGATCATGGTTTCTCTTTTTATCAAAAGCTTCATCCACAACAAACTCAACAAGAACTCGTGAGATAGGTTAGTATAAACCAATGCAAAACCTTATCATTTTCTACTGTAACAAATCACTAAAATTATTATTCAACATTGCATAATAAATGTCTCTGCATATTTAATACTCCTATCCTCAAATAGAATCATTAAACAAGCAAACATATGCAAACAATGCAAACATAACAGCAATCTGGCAAAACAGTACAGTCTGTAAAGAATGCAAGATTATCAATACTTCCCTAACTCCAAAATTATAAGAGAAAATTCCCACTGTAATAAATTTATCAGAGCTCAGTATGCCAAAAGATTCAACATTATACCATTCTCCGACTTTTCTAGGGAATTTTTGCAACAGCGGTAAACTTTCTGTTTTCAAACAGCAACATGCATATTAGAAAAATAAGCATGGTAAAGGCTATCCTTGAAATTTTTATTGAAACTAAACATGCAAAACATTATTCTAAATAACAGCAAGCAAATAATAACAAAATAAAATTATGCTCCAAGCAAAACACATATCATGTGGCGAATAAAAATATAGCTCCAAGTAAAGTTACCGATGAACGAAGACGAAAGAGGGGATGCCATCCGGGGCATCCCCAAGCTTAGGCTCTTGGTTGTCCTTGAATATTACCTTGGGGTGCCATGGGCATCCCCAAGATTAGGCTCTTGCCACTCCTTATTCCATAGTCCATCGAATCTTTACCCAAAACTTGAAAACTTCAACCACACAAAACTCAACACAAAACTCGTAAGCTCCGTTAGTATAAGAAAATAAATCACCACTTAGGTACTGTAATGAACTCATTCTAAATTCATATTGGTGTAATATATACTGTATTCTAACTTCTCTATGGTTCATAACCTCCGATACTACTCATAGATTCATCAAAATAAGCAAACAACACAATGAAAACAGAATCTGTCAAAAACAGAACAGTCTGTAGTAATCTGGATCAAACGTATACTTCCGGAACACCAAAAATTATGAAATAAATTTCTGGAACTAAGTAATTTGTCCATTAATCATCTGCAAAAAGAATCAACCTAAAATCACTCTTCTGTAAAAAAATGGCAACTAATCTCGTGAGCGCAAAAGTTTCTGTTTTATACAGCAAGATCACATAAACTTCACCCAAGTCTTCCCAAAGGTTCTACTTGGCACTTTATTGAAATAAAAGTTATAAAACATGATTACTACAGTAGCATAATCATGTGGACAGACAAAAACAGTAAGGGTAAATATTGGGTTGTCTCCCAACAAGCACTTATCTTTAATGCCTTTCTAGCTAGGCATGATAATTTCAATGATGCTCACATAAAAGATAGGAATTTAAACATAACGGGAGCATCATGAAGCATATGACTAGCACATTTAAGCCTAACCCACTTCCTATGCATAGGGATTTTGTGAGCAAACAACTTATGGGAACAATAATCAACTAGCATAGGAAGGAAAAACAAGCATAGCTTCAAAATTTTCAGCACATAGGGAGGAAACTTGACATTATTGCAACTACTACAAGCATATGTTCCTCCCTAATTTTCAGTAGCATCATGAATGAATTCAACAATATAACCAGCACCTAAATCATTATTTTCACGATCTAAAAGCATAGAAAATTTACTACTCTCCACATAAGCAAAATTCTTCTCATGAATAATAGTGGGAGCAAACTCAACAAAATAATTATCGTGCGAAGCATAATCCAATTGAAAACTAAAATCATGATGAGAAGTTTCATGGTTATCATTATTATTAATAGCATACAAGTCATCACAATAATCATCATAGATAGCAACTTTGTTCTCATAATCAATTGGAACCTCTTCCGAAATAGTGGAATCATCACTAAATAAAGTTGACACTCTTCCAAATCCACTTCCATATTCATCACAATAAGATTCAACATCCTCCAAAATAGTGGGATCAATACTACCTAAAGTTTACACTCTTCCAAACCCACTTTCATCAATATAATCATCATAAATAGGAGGCATGCTTTCATCATAATAAATTTGCTCATCAAAACTTGGGGGACTAAAAATACCATCTTCATCAAACATAGCTTCCCCAAGATTGTGGCTTTGCATATCATTAGCATCATGGATATTCAAAGAATTCATACTAATAACATTGCAATCATGCTCATCATTCAAAGATTTCATGCAAAACATTTTATAGACTTCTTCTTCTAGCACTTGAGCACAATTTTCCTTACCATCATACTCACGAAAGATATTATAAAGACAAAGCGTATGAGACAAACTCAACTCCATTTTTTTGTAGTTTTCTTTTATAAACGAAATTAGTGATAAAACAAGAAACTAAAAGATTTGATCGCAAGATCTTAAGATATACCTTCAAGCACTCACCCCAGAGAAGAGCTTAGTTGACGGGGTGTGAGTGTCGTTTACCTAGCCTCCCCGGAAATGGCGCCAGAAAAGAGCTTGATGTCTACTACACAACCTTCTTCTTGTAGACGTTGTTGGGCCTGCAAGTGCACAGGTTTGTAGGACAGTAGCAAATTTCCCTCAAGTGGATGACCTAAGGTTTATCAATCCGCAGGAGGCGTAGGATGACGATGGTCTCTCTCAAACAACCCTGCAACCAAATAAAAAAGAGTCTCTTGTGTCCCCAACACACCCAATACAATGGTACTATGTATAGGTGCACTAGTTCGGCGAAGAGATGGTGATACAAGTGCAATATGGATGGTAGATAAAGGTATTTGTAATCTGAAATTATAAAAACAGCAAGGTAGCAAGCGATAAAAGTGAGCGTAAGCGGTATTGCAATGATAGGAACAAGGCCTAGGGTTCATACTTTCACTAGTGCAAGTTCTCTCAACAATAATATCATGGATAGATCATATAACAATCCCTCAACATGCAAACAATAGTCACTCCAAAGCCACTAATAGCGGAGAACAAACGAAGAGATTATGGTAGGGTACGAAACCACCTCAAAGTTATCCTTTCCGTTCTATCTATTCAAGAGTTCGTAGTAAAATAACATGAAGCTATTCTTTCCGCTCAATCTATCATAGAGTTCATACTAGAATAACACCTTAAGAAACAAATCAACCAAAACCCTAATGTAACCTAGATACTCCATTGTCACCTCAAGTATCCGTGGGCATGATTATACGATATGCATCGCACAATCTCAGATTCATCTATTCAACCAACACAAAGTACTTCAAAGAGTTCCCCAAAGTTTCTACCGGAGAGTCAAGAACGTGTGCCAACCCCTATGCATAGGTTCGTGGGCAGAACCCGCAAGTTGGTCACCAAAACATACATCAAGTGGCACATGATATCCCATTCTCACCACAGATAAGCACGGCAAGACATACATCAAGTGTTCTCATAAAAGACTCAATCCGATAAGATAACTTCAAGAGGGAAACTCAATTCATCACAAGAGAGTAGAGGGGGAGAAACATCATAAGATACAACTACAATAGCAAAGCTTGGGATACATCAAGATCGTGCCATAGAGGGAACACGAGAGAGAACACAATAGAGAGAGAGAGATCAAACACATAGCTACTGGTACATACCCTCAGCCTCGAGGGTGAACTACTCCCTCCTTGTCATGGATAGCGCCGGGATGATGAACATGGCCACCGGTGAAGGATAACCCCTCCGGCAGGGTGCCGGGAAGGGCTCCCGAGAGGTTTTTGGTGGCTATAGAGGCTTGCGACAGCGGAACTCCCGATCTATCTTGATATTTGATGTTTTTAGTGTACGTAGGCTTATATAAGCGAAAGAAGTCGGTCGGGAGGTGCTCGAGGGGCCCGCGAGACAGGGGGCGCGCCCAGTAGGGGGGGGGGCGCCCTCCTATCTCGTGGCTTCCTCGATGACCCCCCGGCTTACACTCCAAGTCACCTGGATCATAATCTTCCCAAAAATCACGTTGCCGAAGGTTTCGTTCCGTTTGGACTCCGTTTGATATTCCTTTTCTTCGAAATACTGAAGCAGGCAATAAAACAGCAATATGGGTTGGGCCTCCGGTTAATAGGTTAGTCCCAAAAGTAATATAAAAGTGTATAATAAAGCCCATAATCCTTTAAAACAGATAATAAAATAGAATGGAACAATAAAAAATTATAGATACGCTTGAGACGTATCAACATGGCGGTCCGAGGACTGCGCCTGTGAGCCATCGAGGAGGGCTGCAACGACGACAGGTGTCGGTGCCACGAACCGTGTGACCAAAAGTCCGCGCAGGTCCTCCCAAGAAGCAACAGAGGATCCTGGCAGGTTGAGCAGCCAGGCGCGCGGCGTGCCAGTGAGGGCCATGGGGAACCAGTGGGCCATGACCTTGTCATCGCCGCCTGCCTCCTGAACGGCCTGCTCGTACGCCAGCAGGAAGGTCGACGGATCTACCACGCCATCATAGCGGGGTGGCATCTCCAGCCTGAACTTTGGCGGCCACTACACCCGCCATAAGGCGGGGGTGAGGGCCCTGAGCCCACTGGCGCCGTCGCGGGTGTCCGTCGGTCCAGCCGGAGGAGCGGCGCCAGCCATGGGGGCCGAACGGAGAGGTGAAGCCAGTGGAGGAGCGATGCTTCGGCGCACCCCCTACCTGGCGCGCCGAATGTTGGATTGCGGGTTTCGGCAAACCCTTGAGGTTCGAACACTGGGGTGTGCATGAAGATCTCTTTCTTCCTGGCTCGCTCTCGCAACAATCTCAAGGCCTAGCTCGACGAACCCAATGAACAGAGACACGAGAGTTTATACTGGTTCGGGCCACCATTGCAGTGTAATACCATACTATAGTGCGGTGTGGTGGATTGCCTGGTAGGCTGAGGATGAACTAGTATAAGGGATGAACAGCCTCCCGAGGAGAGGTGTTCTTGAGCTCGGTGAGCTTGTATGTGTGAGGGCGGTCTGAATGATCCGTCCCTTGCTAAGGTGGTGGCTAGTCCTATTTATAGAATCCCTGGTCCTCTTCCCAAATTGTCGGTGTACTAAAGTAGGGGTACATTGGTACCCCGAACCTGTGCACGAGCAGTCGCAGCGTCCCCTTGGCAAGCCTTGCCAGGCGTCCGCCAAGATCCTCTGCGGCCCTTCGGAGCCGTTCAAGAACAAAGTAGTCAAGACCCCGGCGAGAGGAGCTTGCCGGGAAGGCCACTCAGGGCGCGAAGGAAACAAGGCCCCGGCAAGAGGAGCTTGCCGGGAAGGCTTGGTGGGCGCCGAGCCCCCAAGCGCGACAAGGTTCCTGCCGCGGCAAGGCGCTTGCCGGGGCGGGCAACCTCTCTTCATCTCCGCTCCAGCTCATCCGCCAACGTGTCGCCACGGGGTCTCTCCAAAAACGCGTGTCGACGGGCTGTGCAGCCAGCGGGGAACAGCGATAAGCGGCGCTGACAAGCTACCATCGTGGCAAACGGAGGCGCACTTGACGGTCCCTGTTACACTATTCGGGCGACTGAGACGGGCATTGATGACTCTTGTCCCTTGCCGTCAGAGTTAGGTATAGATTACTGTACACTCGCATGCAGCGTGTACCAACCTATGTTTTACTATCTTACCCTTGTCTACTTGCCACATGTGGTAACCCCTTGTGCCTATAAAAGGAGGCCCAAGTGCAACGTGAAAGGGTTCGGCTCAGCTCGGCTTAGTTCATCCTACTCATACCACACTCGAGGCTGGGTTTTGTAGCTCCCGTTGCTCCCTAGCAAGAACACAAGATAATCCACTAAAGCAGCAGTAGGAGTATTATCTCTCCGGAGAGCTCCGAAGCTGGGTAAACCTGCTCGTGTGCACCGCCTCGATCCGCTCTTTGTGCAATCTCCGCCCCCCTCCGAACCACAAGGTACCCCAGGTCCCGTAGGTGTTCGTGGGACGCGGCCGGTCCTCCCCGACATCTTTGGCGCGCCAGGTAGGGGGCGCGAGGCTGTGTGAACCCGATCCGGTGGTTACAGGAGCAACTTCATCAACATCTTTGTCAACATGGCGCCGAAGAAGAAGTCTTTGGCAGCAGCAGAGCCGTCCGCGTCGAACCCACCACCACCGGAGCCGTCAGGTGGTGGGGGAAACGCTGGCGGAGGAACCGGCGTTGACGAGAGAGCCCACAATGCCACCAGGTCCAAGGGCAAGGCAGCACAGGCGTCGGCGTCCGAGTCCGCACCGCGTCCTTCGCAGGAGGCGCGGGACCGACAGCGTCATGATGCTCGTGGCACCATACGCTCGTTGGATCAAGGCCAAGCTGGAGGATCCCGAGGTTCATGAGACCCGCATGCTCCTCAAAGATGCCGGTGCGAGTGGAGGATTTGTCGCTTAGGCGGATGCTGCTCCTCCTAACTTGGCTAGGAGTCCGAGCACCTCCCGTTCCTCGCTACGTACGCCGTTGCCGCCAACCACACCAGCGGAAGCCTTGGCTAGAGCTCAATTACTTCTAGATTACCCTCCAACGGCCGACAAGGTCGACGAATGGAGGGCCACACCAGAGTCTCATCGGCCGCTTAACGGCGACGCCCCGCTGCAACCGAAAGTGCTTCGCAGCCGCGCAAGGCGACAAGGCGCGAGCTGATGGCGACGAGACTTGCGGGGTGCACCCACCGTGCACTCCCCTTCCGGCGGCCAAGATCGCCGACTCGCGGATTCACCTCGACAGCGATTCCACAGCGTCGTCCGGATCCGCGAACTCGTCCGCGACCAGCGCCAAGTTCTTCGAGAACGGCAAGAAGAAGACGCCGAACCCGTACGAAAGCGCCAAGAGAAGCACGCCATCAATCGACCAACGCGCCGGCCCATCACAATATGCATGCGCTTAGGGGAACCAGCAACTTGCCGTCTGCGCGTAGGTTAACCCGCGTTCACTCGTGAGCTGTGGCAGGTCCGTGGCCCGACAAGAAAAACTTCAAACCAGATGTGCCGAGAAGTATGACGGCAGGACACACCATCGGAGTTCCTCAAAGATCTACACCATCGCGGTGCAGGCTGTGGGGGCGAGACGACAAGATCCTCGCCAACTACTTTCCCCTGGTGCTCAAGCCAAACGTCAGATCTTGGCTCATGCACTTGCCGGATGGCTCCATTTCTTCTTGGGCAGATAGACCACCAAGTCCGGCAAGAGCTCTGTTGCCCACTCTGGCAAGCGCACCTCCTCAGAGTGCTGCGCTACCGTCGAGGTCGCACCATCGAGCTCCACCGGCAAGTGCAAGAAGACGATGGCAGCTCCGCCAAGATCAAGAAGGTGCCCGCCAAGGAGGACGGCACCGGTGGTACCTTCACCATCGCCCACGCTTGATCCTAAATAGGAAGGCGAGCTCGTTGCTTTCTCGGGCGAATGTCGATGTGTTTGCATGGCAACCATCCGACATCCCCGTGTTCCTGTGAAAGTAATTGAGCACCACCTAGCTGTCTGTCCTCACGCCGCCCGTCAAGCAAAAAGTTAGGAAACAGCGGAGCGCCAAGAATTCATAGCGAAGAAATCAAGAAGTTGGAAGCAGCAGGGCTTGTCAGAGGAGTCCTCCATCCCACGTGGTTGGCCAATCCGGTAGTTGTATGCAAGGCTAATGGAAAATGGAGACTTTGTATTGACTTCACTGATGTTAATAAACCTTGTCCCAAAGACCCATTTCCCTTGCCGCGACGACCAGATTGTTGACTCCATGGCTGGATGTGATCTGCTTTCATTTCTTGATGCATATTCAGATATCATCGATCTTCATGGCGTAAGAGGATGAAGAAAACCGCATTCATTACACCATGTGGCACGTCTCGCTTCATACGAATGCCTTTTGGTTTAAAGAATGCTGGTTCAACCTTTGCAAGAGTAGTCCATGATGCCTTTGAACCACGTATACACGTAAATGTAGAAGCTTACATGGATGACATAGTGGTCAAGAGCAAGGACAAAGCAACTCGACTCAGATTTGATGAGACATTTGCAAATCTGCGCAAGATCAACCTCAAGCTCAACCTCAAGAAGTGCGTGTTTGGGGTCCCTTCCGCAAGCTTCTCGGTTCTTTGTGTCTCAGCGGGAATCAAGCCAACCCCGACAAGATTAAGGCCATTGAGCAGATTGAAGCACCGCGCGCCAAGGATGTCGGAAGGCTTGCGGTTATGTAGCTGCTCTCAGAGTTTATCTCTAAGTCTGCTGAGCACGCCCTGCCATTTTTCAAAATTTTGAAAAAGGCAGGTCCAATGAAATGGACTCCTGAAGCGGAGGCTGCGCTGCGGGACTTGAAGAGATACCTGTCCTCCACTCCAATACTTGTCGCACCTAAGCCACAAGAGAAGTTGTTTGCTGTATATAGCGGCAACCAATCAAGTGGTTAGTGCTGCGTTAGTAGCGGAGAGGGAAGAGATGATGAGCCGCAACCGAGGCAGGCGATCCAGCGACAAGCAAGGGGCTTCGCCGTCAAGCTCTGGTCCCGACAAGGACAGATTAGCGCAGGTTGCGACAAGACACGTAAAAGGATGGTGCAGCGCCCAGTTTACTTTGTCGGTTCCCTTCTGCAGGGGCTAGGTCAAGGTACTCGGTGTGGTTGCTTTTGGCCTTCTCATGGCCTCGAGAAAGCTGCGCCATTACTTCCAAGCACATGAGATAACAGTTGTCACTCGCTTTCCGTTGAAAAGGATATTACAAAATCCAGAAGCAACAGGCAGAATCGTCGAGTGGGAACTGGAACTGTCAAGCTTTGGTCTCAAGTTTGAAAGCACTTCAACTATCCAGAGCAGAGCATTGGCGGAATTCATAGCATAATGGACGCCGACGCAAGATGAAGAAATTCCAGAGACAAGCATCCCCGTCAAAGAAGCAAATAAAGAGTGGCTGATGTACTTCGATGGTGCCTTCTCGCTGCAAGGCGCCGGTGCCGGCGTGCTGCTTATCGCACCCACCGGAGAGCACCTCAAGTACATAGTCCAGATGCACTTTCCCAAGGAACAAGCAACAAACAATACCGCAGAGTATGAAGGTTTGCTTGCGGTCTCGAGATTGCAGAGACCTTGGGATCAAGAAGCTCATTGTCGGGGACTCGCAACTTGTCGTCCGACAAGTAAATAAAGATTATCAGAGCCCGTTGATGGAAGCTTACGTCGATGAAGTGAGAAAGCTAGAAGAGCACTTTGAAGGCTTGCAAATGGAACACGTTCCAAGAGCTCAGAATGATATAGCTGATGGCCTCTCCAAATGTGCCGCACTTAAGTTACCTGTGGAACCAGGGATTTTTGTGCTCAAGCTAACCCACCCAACCGTAACACCATCAACAGGACAGAGCAAGAAGAGAAAATTGGTTTCCGGCGACTACTTTCCGGCAGAGCTCCCCGAAGCCGCCGCCAAGAAGGTCCCTAAAATCAATGCAAGTATCACTGAGGAGCAGTCTGCTCCGACAAACCATGCGGTTTGTATTGTTGAAGCAAACGCTCCCGACAAGTTTCGCTCCGGCAAGCTTGCCGGGGATCATCAAGCTCTGGCGGACCCACAGGTTCTTGCCGTAGAAGCTGATGTTCCCACAGTGATAGAAGAGCCTTTAGTCCTTGTTGTCGAGCCACAGGCTCCAGCATGGGCGCAGCAAATCGTCCATTTCCTTCAGACAGGAGAACTCCCCGAAGAGCAAGAACAAGCGGAAAAAGTAGCACGGCAGTCAAGTATGTACCAGTTTGTTGTCAACATACTGTACAGAAGAAGACTCAACGGTGTGAAATTGAAGTGCATTTGCCGGGAAGATGGAGAGAAGCTGTTGGCGGAGATACATGGAGGCATATGTGGTCACCACATTGGCGCAAGAGCACTTGCCGGCAAAGCTTTCCGGCAAGGTTTCTTCTGGCCAGAAGCCCTCCAGGATGCAACTGCACAAGTAACCAAGTGTGAAGCGTGCCAGTTCCATTCAAAACAGATTCACCAGCCAGCTCAAGCTCTCCAGACGATCCCTTTATCCTGGCCCTTCTCGGTCTGGGGGCTCGACATCCTCGGCCCTTTCCCCCGAGCTATCGGGGGCTTTGAGTACTTGTATGTTGCGATCGACAAGTTAACAAAGTGGCCAGAAGTGGAACCAGTGAGGAAGATGACAGACGATCGCGTCAAGTTCTTCAGTCAATTGTTTGCCGCTTTGGGATTCCTAATGAATCATCACCGACAACGGCACACAGTTCACGAGCCGCACCTTCATGCAAGACGCCCAAGATCTTGGCGCCAAGATCTGCTTTGCTTCGTTGCTCATCCGAGAAGCAACGGTCAAGCAGAGAGCAAACGCTGAAGTGCTGCGAGGACTCAAGACCAGAACTTTCGGCAAGCTGCGCAAGTGCGAAGAAATGGATCGAGGAGCTGCCGGTGGTTCTTTGGTCGATCAGACGACGCCAAATCGAGCCACCGCCGACACCTTTCGCCTAGTATATGGAGCAGAGGCAGTTCTCCCCACGGAACTCAGATACGGGTCACCTCGAGTGCTCGCCATGATGAGTTTGAGCAAGAGCAGCTGCGACAAGATGACGCGCTGCTCCTCGAGGAAGATCGCCTTCAGCTCTCGTACGAGCTGCTCGTTACCAGCAAGCTTTGCGCCGCTACCATAGCCGCAGTTAATGCCGGTTTCGAGGAAGGCAACCTTGTTCTTCGGCGTGTTCAATCCGCCAAGAATTCTAACAAGTTGACGCCGAAGTGGGAAGGCCCTTATCGGGTGAAACGAGTCACTAGGCCCGGCGCTGTCCGCCTTGAGACCGAAGATGGTGTTCCGGTGAGCAATTCCTGGAATATAGAGCATCTTCGCAAGTTTTACCCATGAGGCGCGGTTGCCGGAACCTGCTCAAGAACCACCCTTTTGTACAAGTCTTGCCGCTGTTGCATGTAATCCTTTGTACAAAGCCGGGCGCAGACCCCGTGCATCAGTAAAGCCTATGTGTTGCGCATAACTTGTCAATACATGCCCTCATAAACATATATGCATGTGTTTACTAACATTTTGTGCAGCATCCACATCCGGTAAGCGATAACGAGCCTCTAGGCTCCATAACTTTATTTTCTCTTCTTTCTTCTCAAACAAGAAGAAGGTTCATCCACCCACAAGTTAACCGGGGAAGGAGAAGATAATGGTGAGGGCCGCCAAGCATCGCTCGAGGAACTGTCGCCTTGCCGGGAAATGGACAACAGAAAAGCTAAGTTGCCAAAGTTTGAGCATTCGATTTTTTAAAGTTATTTTCCTTGAACGACCGCGCTTTGTATGGAAAACCTGCGCGAAGGAACCAGATCGTGACTGGTCGCGCCTTACTTTGTTTCGTGTCCGCTCAACAACTTAAGTGAGCTACGGCTAGTCCGCGACAAGGTTGCTTGTCGGTAGCGACCCTTGAAGAAGTGCTGAAGTTCCGCACTCGGCGCCATGGCAAGGGTGCCTCCACCGGCAAGTTTCCCTGAAAAGCGTAGGGCAGTAACATACAAAGCCAAGAGTCGAGCAAAGGAAGTAACATAGCAAATATTGCCCAGAATAAAGTTATATTACAAAAATAACTTATTGCGGCACTGGCTAAATTGTTCTCATAACTGAAATAACAGCGAAGAGGAGAAGAAGGGCGCGCCGGCACCCAAGCCCCGGCAAGCCAGAGTTGCCGGGGGCTGCGGCAAGCCAGAGTTGCCGGGGGCTGCGGTATCAGATAAGCCTTTCGTCCCTTTTTCAAGCATCCCTTTTTCATTAAAAACATCCTACTCGGATACAGTCCGTGGAGAATGAAAAACATGAAAGAGAGGATTACAAGTTTTAAATGCGGATAAGGCCCGGAGGCTTACAAATTAAAAAGATAAGATGCCCGTAATCTTTTTCCTGTCCCTCTCTTCAGGAGTTAGGTCAAGGAGGCGAGAAGGGCAAAAGGAGTGCCTAGGCGAGCTACAGGTGCCAGAAGGCACCAATGGAACATCCCGGGGGCTCTCCGAGGGCTTAACGGAGACGGCGGTGCCAGAAGCGGGGCTCGAAGACGGGGCGGCAGGACGTCAGCACGCTGTCGAGGGCACTACGCCCTCGTACTCCGACTTGACGGCCTTGTCGCCATCCCTCTTCCCCTTCCGCAGCCTCCCTACGCCAGTCGCCCAAGGAGACGACCCCGGGGAGTTCAAGAAGCCGGCGACGCGGATGATGGGGTCGCCGGTGACGCACGAAGTGGCGCCCGACAACTAGTTGGGCCCGCTACCCTCATCGTCGCTGTCGCTCTCCTCCTCGTCACTCTCGCTCGAGGAGGAATCTTCGCTGTCGGAGGAGCTATCCACGCAGCACTTCGACCGAGTGCCGAGATCCCCGAAGACCTTGACGGAGAGGAGGTCACCCTCCATTAACTTAAAATGGAGGGTAAACCCCGCCATCAGGCTATGGATGCGGGCGAACGTCTTTCACCCACGATCAAGATACATCACATTAGGGGCTGGGAATACAACGCGGACTCGCGTGCCGCTGATCCCACAGCCCCTCATGTGCAATCTCAGTGTCTCGGACGGATCCGACTCCATCGCGCTCGCGAACGGAGCTGGAAGCCGGAGGCGACGACGAGGCGCCCGGCGCAGCCTGACGAAGAACTCGCAAGGGTCGTCCCCTGTATGGACCGCCACGGGGAGGGGAACCGCCGGCGGAGGCGGAGACGGCGCGCCGCCCCGTCCACTTCTTCCCCGAGCGCCTCGACCTCGTCCATGACCTCGCCCCCGGAGGGGAACCGCCGGCGGAGGTGGAGACGGCACGCCGCCTCGTCCGCCTCTTCCCCGAGCGCCTCGACCTCGTCCACGACCTCGCCCCTCCCTCTTCCCCTTGTGGCTGGCTCTGCCACCCCGGGCGTGGGGTTGGGAGGGGTGCGCTGTCTAGCGGCGACCCTCGCCGCCACCGATGAAGAACCAAGGTTCCCTTTCTCCATGACTAATGAGATAAAGGGGAGCAGAAGCTGAGGAAAGGAAGAGATGGGAGAGTGCGGGCTTCTGCGCTCCCCTTCTGCCCTTCTTAAAAGAAGCAAGGTGGGGGCTCGGCCGCCCCGATCAGCGAATCAAGGCATAGGAAGAGCGGGGAATCGGGGCAGACCTGCTGCCTCTGCTCGCAACGGCCCAGTTTCCCATTTCCACCGTCCGTGACCCCAAGAGCATGGGAATCACGTGGCAGGGATGCAGAACCGAGGCGACAGATGAGGCAACCTCGCACGCCACCCACTTCCCCCACGACACCGCAATTGACGCGTGCCGTTACAGGGGAACGCGGCGGATACGGAGTGGATTTGGTTTGGACCCAGGCCGCGCGTGCCCGTGCCCTGTTTTGGGCCTGGCCCAACAGCGCTCAGCACCGTGTATGGCCCAGACCCAGGGGCTCCTGTCGGTGTACTAAAGTAGGGGTACCTTGGTACCCCGAACCTGTGCACGGGCAGTCGCAGCGTCCCCGTGGCAAGCCTTGCCGGGCGTCCGCCAAGATCCTCTGCGACCCTTCGGAGCCGTTCAAGAACAAAGTAGTCAAGACCCCGGCGAGAGGAGCTTGCCGGGAAGGCCACTCAGGGCGCGAAGGAAACAAGGCCCCGGCAAGAGGAGCTTGCCGGGAAGGCTTGGTGGGCGCCGAGCCCCCAAGCGCGACAAGGTTCCTGCCGCGACAAGGCGCTTGCCGGGGCGGGCAACCTATCTTCATCTCCGCTCCAGCTCATCCGCCAACGTGTCGCCACGGGGTCTCTCCAGAAACGCGTGTCGACGGGCTGTGCAGCCAGCGGGGAGCAGCGATAAGCGGCGCTGACAAGCTACCATCGTGGCAAACGGAGGCGCACTTGACGGTCCCTGTTACACTATTCGGGCGACTGAGACGGGCATTGATGACTCTTGTCCCTTGCCGTCAGAGTTAGGTATAGATTACTGTACACTGTACAGAGCGGTGTACCAACCTATGTTTTTACTATCTTACCCTTGTCTACTTGCCACATGTGGTAACCCCTTGTGCCTATAAAAGGAGGCCCAAGTGCAACGTAGAAAGGGTTCGGCTCAGCTCCGGCTTAGTTCATCCTACTCATACCACACTCTGAGGCTGGGTTTTGTAGCTCCCGTTGCTCCCTAGCAAGAACACAAGATAATCCACTAAAGCAGCAGTAGGAGTATTATCTCTCCGGAGAGCTCCGAAGCTGGGTAAACCTGCTCGTTTGCACCGCCTCGATCCGCTCTTTGTGCAATCTCCGCCCCCCTTCGAACCACAAGGGACCCCAGGTCCCGTAGGTGTTCGTGGGACGCGGCCGGTCCTCCCCGACACAAATGTTTAGGCGGGAAGGGATCCCACAATGGCCAAGTTTGAAGGGGGACACCCAGTACAAGCTATCTTGACAAAAGGTGGTCTTCACCTGCCAAATGCTCTCGTGGTGACGCCACCATGGGCTCCGCGGTGACCTCCTTCCTGCCGTCTTGCTGGTCTTGATCTCGTTGCACCGATATGGAAACATTTGCCTGATGCCTCGGGACTCCTCGCCTGTGCTTGCCCCTTTAGCACCAAGGAGGCAACTGATACTCTGCGGCCGCTGGCCCCCGCCTGGCCTTGGTCGTCACAGCTCACGTCACATGAACCTCGCGAGGTGCCCCTTGCATAGATTTCTCCGCTCCTCGGGAGCCAGCATAGTGAAGCCGCCCCTGAGGAGGTTGATACGTCTCCAACGTATCTATAATTTTTTATTGTTCCATGCTATTATATTATCTATTTTGGATGTTTAATGGGCTTTATTATACACTTTTATATTATTTTTGGGACTAACCTATAACCAAAGGCCTAGTGCAAATTGATGTTCCTTTGCCTATTTCAGTGTTTCGCAGAAAAGGAATATCAAATGGAGTCCAAACGGAATTAAACCTTCGGGAGAGTGATTTTCGGAACAAACGCAATCCAGGAGACTTGGAGTGGACGTCAAGCAAGCAACGAGGCGGCCACTAGGCAGGGAGGCGCTCCTAGGGGGTAGGCATGCCCCCACCCTCGTGGGCCCCTCGTGGCTCCCCTGACCGTCTTCTTTCGCCTATATATACTCATATACCTCGAAAACATCCGAGAGCACCACAAAACCCTATTTCCACCGCCGCAACATTCTTTACCGTGAGATCCCATCTTGGGGCCTTTTCCGGCGCTCCGCCGGAGGGGGAATCAATCACGGAGGCTTCTACATCAACACCATAGCCTCTCCGATGATGTGTGCGTAGTTCACCACAGACCTTCGGGTCCATAGTTATTAGCTAGATGGCTTCTTCTCTATCTTTGAATCTTAATACAACGTTCTCCTCGATCTTCTTGGAGATCTATTCGATGTAATTCTTTTTGCGGTGTGTTTGTCGTGATCCGATGAATTGTGGGTTTATGATCAAGATTATCTATGAACAATATTTGATTCTTCTCTGAATTCTTTTATGCATGATTCAATATCTTTGCAAGTCTCTTCGAATTATCAGTTTGGTTTGGCCTACTGGATTGATCTTTCTTGCAATGGAAGAAGTGCTTCGCTTTGGGTTCAATCTTGCGGTGTCCTTTCCTAGTGACAGCAGGGGCAGCAAGGCACGTATTGTATTGTTGCCACCGAGGATAAAAAGATGGGGTTTATATCATATTGCTTGAGTTTATCCCTCTACATCATGTCATCTTGCCTAATGCGTTACTCTCTTCTTATGAACTTAATACTCTAGATGCATGATGGATAGCGGTCGATGTGTGGAATAATAGTAATAGATGCAGAATTGTTTCCGTCTACTTGTCGTGAACGTGATGCCTATATACATGATCATGCCTAGATATTCTCATAACTATGCACTTTTCTATCAATTGCTCGACAATAATTTGTTCACCCACCGTAATACTTATGCTATCTTGAGAGAAGCCACTAGTGAAACCTATGGCCCCCGGGTCTATCTTCCATCATATAAGTTTCCAATCTATTTTACTTTCCAATCTTTACTTTCCAATCTATATCATAAAATTACCAAAAATATTTACTTTGTTATCTCTATCAGATATCACTTTTGCAAGTGGCCGTGAAGGGATTTACAACCCCTTTATCGCGTTGGTTGCAAGGTTCTTATTTGTTTGTGTAGGTACGAGGCGACTTGCGTGCAGTCTCCTACTATATTGATACCTTGGTTCTCAAAAACTGAGGGAAATACTTACGCTGCTTTGCTGCATCACCCTTTCCTCTTCAAGGGAAAACCAACACAGTGCTCAAGAGGTAGTAGGAAGGATCTCTGGCGCCGTTGCCGGGGAGGCTACGCCAAGTCAAGTCAAGATTGGATCTTCCAGCAGCTAGCCGTCTCTGGCGCAGTTGCCAAAGTCAAGTCAAGAAATACCAAGTACCCATCACAAACTCTTATCCCTCGCATTACATTATTCTCCATTTGCCTCTCGTTTTCCTCTCCCCCACTTCACCATTGCCGTTTTATCTGCCCTATTTTTGCGTTTGCCTCTTTTTCGCTTGCTTCTCTTGTCACCGTGTGTTAGATCGTTCGTCGTCATGTCCAGTCCTTTATCTGCTCCTTTGTCTCCTGAGTTTGAAGTTCTCCACTAGAAAACTTAAAATATGCTTGGTATAGGATGATGGAATCTTATCGTAAGTGCACCTTAGAGGTGAGTTTTAGAATTTTACTTCGCAATCTTTATGTTCGACTAAATATGTCCCATAGACAACTCTTGGATTGTGTTGCCAAAGGAAATTTTATCGAAATTGATCCCAGTATTGCGCATGAAATCATAGAGGGAATAGTGGGAACACTACCCCATCAAAAGGGGCCACATCATACCCATGAAGAGACACAAGTTTTTGAGAAGATTTGCAAAGAAACAATTTTTTTACAAAAGTCTCTTGAACCTCTTAAGAGTGTTAGCAGAAATCTTCACCGCATGAATATGTTGATTACCCTTTGCAATAAGCGGCTGGATTATTTAGATTTAAAAATTTCTGAATATGAAGGGAAACATAAAGAACCTCCCGGATTCGAGCATGACTCTGCTAAAAATATGAAAACTAAAGATGATAATACCTATATCTATTCTTGCTTTTATGCCTAGCTAGGGGCGTTAAACGATAGCGCTTGTTGGGAGGCAACCCAATTTTATTTTTATTTCTTGCTTTTTGGTCTGGTTAGAAATAAATAATTCATCATGCTACTACTATGATCGTGTTTTTTGTGTTTTAGTTAGTGTTTGTGCCAAGTAAAGCCTTTAGGATCTTCTTGGATGATAGTTTTTGATCTTGCTGTAAAAAACAGAAACTTTGCGCTCACGAAAATAATTTTCATAAATCACAGTAAATAGATTTTACCATGATTATTTTTGAAGTATATTAATATACAAAATACCCAGGTATTCCTAATTTGGTTGAATTTTTGGAGTTCTAGAAGTTTACATTTGGTGCATATTACTACAGACTGTTTTGTTTTTGACAGATTCTGTTTTTCGTCTGTTGTTTGCTTATTTTGATGAATCTATGGCTAGTATCGGGGGGTATGAACCATAGAGAAGTTGGAATACAGTAGGTTTAACACCAATATAAATAAATAATGAGTTCATTACAGTACCTTGAAGTGGTGGTTTGTTTTCTTTCGCTACCGGAGCTCATGAAATTTTCTGTTGAGTTTTGTGTTGTGAAGTTTTCAAGTTTTGGGTAAAGATTTGATGGATTATGGAATAAGGAGTGGCAAGAGCCTAACCTTGGGGATGCCCAAGGCACCCCAAGGTAAAATTCAAGGACAACCAAAAGGCTAAGCTTGGGGATGCCCCGGAAGTCATCCCCTCTTTCGTCTTCGTCCATCGGTAACTTTACTTGATGCTATATTTTTATTCACCACATGATATGTGTTTTGCTTGGAGCGTCTTGCATGATTTGATTATTTGCTTTTTAGTTTACCACCATCATCCTTTCTGTACACACCTTTCAGGAGAGACACACATGAATCATAATTTATTAGAATACTCTTTGTGATTCACTTATATCTTTTGAGCTAGATAATTTTGCTCTAGTGCTTCACTTATATCTTTTAGAGCACGGTGGTGGTTTTATTTTATAGAAACAATTGATCTCTCATGCCTCACTTATATTATTTTGAGAATCCCTTAGAACAACATGGTAATTTTCTTTGGCTACAAAATTATTCCTAATATGATAGGCATCCAAGATTGGTATAATAAAAACTTTCATAAAAAGTGCATTGAATACTATGAGAAGTTTCATGCTTGATGATCGTTTTGAGATATGAGGATGGTGATATTAGATTCATGCTAGTAGAGTAGTTGTGAATTTGAGAAATACTTGTGTTGAGGTTTGCAAGTACCGTAGCATGCACGTATGGTAAATGTTGTGTGACAAATTGGAAGCATGAGGTATTTCTTTGATTGTCTTCCTTTGTGTGGAGGTCGGGATCACGCGATGGTTAACTCCTACCAACCCTTCCCCTAGGAGCATGCGTGTAGTACTTTGTTTCGATGACTTGTAGATTTTTGCAATAAGTATGTGAGTTCTTTATGACTAATGTTGAGTCCATGGATTATACACACTCTCACCTTTCCATCATTGCTAGCCTCTTCGGTACCGTGCATTGCCCTTTCTCACCTTGAGAGTTGGTGCAAACTTCGCCGGTGCATCCAAACCCCGTGATATGATACGCTCTATCACACATAAACCTCCTTATATCTTCCTCAAAACAGCCACCATACCTACCTATTATGGCATTTCCATAGCCATTCCGAGATATATTGCCATGCAACTTTCCACTGTTTCATTTATTATGACATGCTTCATCATTGTCATATTGCCTTTCATGATCATGTAGTTGACATCGTATTTGTGGCAAAGCCACCGTGCATAATTTATCATACATGTCACTCTTAATTCATTGCCCATCCCGGTATAATGCCGGAGGCATTCATATAGAGTCATATTTTGTTCTAGTATCGACTTGTAATCATTGAGTTGTAAATACATACAAGTGTGATGATCATCATTAATAGAGCATTGTCCCAAATTAAAAAAAAGGGGAAAAAAGAAGAAAGGCCAAAAAAATAAAGGCCCAAAAAAGTGAAAATAAATAAAAAGTGACAATGCTACTATCCTTTTTTCCACACTTGTGCTTCAAAGTAGCACCATGATCTTTATGATTGAGAGTCTCTTGTTTTGTCACTTTCATATACTAGTGGGAATTTTTCATTATAGAACTTGGCTTGTATATTCCTACAATAGGCTTCCTCAAATGCCCTAGATCTTCATGAGCAAGCAAGTTGGATGCACACCCACTTAGTTTCTTTTGTTGAGCTTTCATACATTAGCTCTAGTGCATCTGTTGTATGGCAATCCCTACTCCTTACATTGAGATCAATTGATGGGAATCTCCCTAGCCCATTGATTAGCCGCGTCAATGTGAGACTTTCTCCTTTTTTGTCTTCTACACACAACCCCCATCATTATATTCTATTCCACCCCTAGTGCTATGTCCATGGCTCACGCTCATGTATTGCGTGAAAGTTGAAAAAGTTTGAAAAAAATAAAGTATGTAACAATTTCTTGGCTGAAACCGGGGTTGTGCATGATTTGAGTATTTTGTGTGATGAAAATGGAGCATAGCCAAACTATATGATTTTGTAGGGATAAGCTTTCTTTGGCCATGTTATTTTGAGAAGACATGATTACTTTGTTAGTATGCTTGAAGTATTATTACTCTTATGTCAATATTAAACTTTTGTCTTGAATCTTTCAAATCTGAACATTCATGCCACAATAAATAAAATTACATAGAAAATTATGTTAGGTAGCATTCCACATGAAAAATTCTGTTTTTATCATTTACCTAGTCGAGGACGATCAGGAATTAAGCTTGGGGATGCTTGATACGTCTCCAACGTATCTATAATTTTTGATTGTTCCATGCTCTTATATTTTCTGTTTTGGATGTTTAATGGGCTTTATTATACACTTTATATTATTTTTGGGACTAACCTACTAACCAAAAGCCAAGTGCAAATTGTTGTTTTTTTTGCCTATTTCAGTGTTTCGCAGAAAAGGAATATCAAACAGAATCCAAATGGAATGAAACCTTCGGGAGAGTGATTTTCGGAACAAACGCAATCCAGGAGACTTGGAGTGGACGTCAAGCAAGCAACAAGGCGGCCACGAGGTAGGGAGGCGCGCCCAGGGGGTAGGCGCGCCCCCACCCTCGTGGGCCCCTCGTGGCTCCCCTGACCGACTTCTTTCGCCTATATATACTCATATACCCCGAAAACATCCGAGAGCACCACGAAACCCTATTTACTCCGCCGCAACCTTCTGTACCCGTGAGATCCCATCTTGGGGCCATTTTCGGCGCTCCACCTGAGGGGGAATCGATCACGCGGGGCTTCTACATCAACAACATAGCCTCCCCGATGATGTGTGAGTTGTTCACCACAGACCTTCGGGTCCATAGTTATTAGCTAGATGGCTTCTTCTCTCTCTTTCGATATCAATACAAAGTTCTCCTCGATCTTCTTGGAGATATATTCGATGTATTTCTTTTTGCGGTGTGTTTGTCGAGATCCGATGAATTGTGGGTTTATGATCAAGATTATCTATGAACAATATTTGATTCTTCTCTGAATTCTTTTATGCATGATTTAATATCTTTGCAAGTCTCTTCGAATTATCAGTTTGGTTTGGCATACTCGATTGATCTTTCTTGCAATGGGAGAAGTGCTTAGCTTTGGGTTCAATCTTGCGGTGTCCTTTCCCAGTGACAGCAGGGGCAGCAAGGCACGTATTGTATTGCTGCCACCGAGGACAAAAAGATGGGGTTTGTATCATATTGCTCGAGTTTATCCCTCTACATCATGTCATCTTGCCTAATGAGTTACTCTATTCATATGAACTTAATACTCTAGATGCATGCTGGATAGCGGTCGATGTGTGGAGTAATAGTAGTACATGCAGAATTGTTTCGGTCTACTTGTCGCGTACGTGATGCATATATACATGATCATGCCTAGATATTCTCGTAACTATGCACTTTTCTATCAATTGCTCGACAGTAATTTGTTCACCCACCGTAATACTTATGCTATCTTGAGAGAAGCCTCTAGTGAAACCTATGGCCCCCGGGTCGATCTTCCATGATATCAGTTTCCAATCTATTTTACTTTGCAATCTTTACTTTCCAATCTATATCATAAAAATACCAAAAATATTTATCTTATTATCTCTATTGGATCTCACTTTTGCAAGTGGGCATGAAGGGATTGACAACCCCTTTATCGCGTTGGTTGCAAGGTTCTTATTTGTTTGTGTAGGTATGAGGCGACTTGCATGCAGTCTCCTGCTGGATTGATACTTTGCTACTTTGCTGCATCACCCTTTCCTCTTCAAGGGAAAACCAACGCAGTGCTCAAGAGGTAGCAGAGGTCTTGGTGTTGTCCGCCTCGCGAGGCTTGGCCCCTCGCGAGGGTCTTGAGCGGTTGCTGCCGAGGATGGGCCGTACCAGGCCATTGGTGCAGCCACGCCCTGGGCCGCAGGCAGGCAAGTCTGGGTACCCCCGTTCCTAGGACGCCAAAAAACTTCAACAAAGGATCATGCTCTGTGGTTGGCTTCTTCAAAGGGGTCATATCTGCCGGGTCAACATTATCTTTGTAGAATTTTAACTCCTCTATTGCACAAACAGACTCGACATAAGCATCATCGCCATATTCACATTGCAAAGCTATCCTCCGGTTCCCATGCACTGTTATGGTACCTTTGTGACCTGACATTTTAAGCTGCAGATAAACATCACAAGGCCGTGCCATAAATTTAGCATAAGCCGGCCGCCCAAACAGCGCATGATACAGGCTCTTGATCTTGACCACCTCAAAGGTCAATTTTTCAGTCCTGTAACCATCATCATCACCAAAAGCCACTTACAAAGTATCTTACCCACCGGATATGCCAACTTACCAGGCACCACCCCATGAAAAACGGTAGATGACAACTTAAGATCTTTGTCGGTCAATTCCATACGATGGAAAGTATCATAGTAGAGGATATTGATATTGTTGCCTCCATCCATAAGCACCTTCATAAACTTGTACCCTCCGACCTGAGGGGCCACAAGCAAAGCCAACTGACCCGGATTATCAATCCGGGGTGGGTGATCCGCCCGGCTCCTTGTGATAGGATGCTTAGACCATCGCAAGTAACGAGGAGCCACCGGCTCAACCGCGTTTACCGCCCGCTTATGAATCTTCTGGTCCCGTTTGCATAACCTTGTGGTAAACACATGATACTGACCACTATTCAGCTGCTTTGGATTACTCTAGTAACCAGACTACTGCTATTGATTCCCTTCACCAGATTGCTGATTAAAACCACCTTGATTGCCTTGGCCCTAAAAACCAGTGTTTGAGCCACCACCCCCAAAGCCAGGTCCGTGAGAGCGGGATCTTGAGCCGTCGTTCGGGCTATTGTTATTTTGGAAAATTTTGGAATTACTATACTCCCTCATGATGAAGCAGTCCTTCCATAGATGATTGGTCGGCTTCTCTTACGTACCATGCTTTGGGCAAGGTGGTTCATCATCGCCTCGAGGTTGAACTTTGGCCGTCCAAGCCGGGGTGGCTTTCCCTTACGATGCTGATTATTATTTTGTGTGTTGGTGTTAGCCACAAAGTCTAAACCGCCGTCGGCCTTGCGCTTATCGTTGCCACCTTGCCCCTCCGTATTATGTTGCTGTCCCTTTGCACTGCCACTCTTGTTCGCCTTACCAGCCTTCTCCTCATCAGACTCAGGGTCTTTAGTACTATCAGATTCGGCGTATTTGATGAGAGCCTCCATGAGCTCCCCCATTTCATTGCAGTGACGCTTTGGACGCAAGAGTCTAAATACGGAATCGACATAGGCTGCTTGCATGTGTCTTTAAAATTTTGAATAAAATGCGTCTTCCACTCTGCCCATGACCTGATGGAGTTAGCGGGCAACCCTTTCAACCAAGTACGAGCCGGCCGATCTAACATCATGGTGAAATACTTCGTGGCCAACATCCAACATCTTCGTGGCCATCTCATAGCTCTCAATCCCGGCTTCTAGGGCCTGATCCGTAGTGTAGTTTGGAACCTTACAAGGGCCCTTGAAATCCTTAGGCAAGCGCTCATTGCGTAGAGCCGGCACTAAACACGGCACACCAAGGGTCTTAGAGGTCACTCGTGCCTCCACAAAAGCCGATGGGTAAACTGAAGATTGATGTTGAGCCGCCAACTAAGCCGCCAGCTCAGCCTCACGCCGCGCCCTGCCCTGGTCCACCAGGGTCTGAGCATCATTACTGGCACGTGGCAGGTCATGCCTGCGAGGTGGGTCATGGTGCCGCTCACTGCTTGAAACGGCTGGCGATTTGATCTGCCTTCTATAACTCCGACTTGGATGAGGGGTTGAATGTATCCGATCGCGACTATATGAATAAGCTGCCTACTGAGCCACTTCGGTCCAAAGGAGCTCGTCGGCTCTCTGTACCTCTATCACAGCTGGGGATTCACCTTCAAGAGGGAGAGCCGCCAATCGCGTCGCCGATGCGATCATGTTGTCCAGAAGGTTAGAATAATGACCCGGTGGCGTCGGAATGTGTCGAGGTGGAGTCAAATTCAAATGAGGCGGGTCTGCAGCACGTGGATGAACAGGCGCTCCGGTCACGGGTGCCTCAACAGCACGGTTTACCATGGACGGGTCAGTGGTTCATGCCCCAGGCGTGTTGAAAATATTTCTAGCCTCAAACTCTATAGGCAGTCGGGACTGGTGTCTCCTCCTCATGATGGTGTTCGAAGCGTTTTGGTCCAAGGTAAGCCGGAAAGACTCTTCCTGAATCCGTTGTGCCTGAGTGTCCAAAGCAGCTCGTTCTGTGGCCATCCTGGTATTCTCAGCCGCGAGCTCTTCCCTGGCCTGAGTTATCTCATTACGCAGCTTTGTGACATCTTCCTTATGTTATTCTTGAGTCTCCGGGGATATCTCTGCCCCCATTAAAACTGCCAACGCATCCAACAATTTAGTCAGAATCTGAGCCAGCGGGAGCGCAGAGCCGCTAGCACCTGCCGTCACCGTAGACATGGAGCTAGAGGTAATAGCTGTGGCGATTGTTGAACCGAGCACAGATTGTGTGCCGGCCAAGAAGATTTTCACCCTGTTCGGCGGCTCATAGGGGTCCGGAATGCTATCACCATTGGAACAACCCCCAAGCATGATGTCCTGTAGTTGATACATTGAATCGGTCTTGCCAGTTGACGATTCGCCATCAGAGCCGATCACCGTCTCTTCCCTCGACACAGATCCTTCCCGAAGATCCACTCCTTGAGTAAAACCCACAAAAACACGCTTCACAACGGGTTGCGTCTTGGTGGGTCGTGCAGGTCATGCATGCTGAGTCGTCTCGATGATGTCGGTGCAGATGTCCGGCTCAGGCCCCGACTCACCGATCTTTCCGATGAAGACGTGGATTCCGCCGAAGGGGACCCGGTACCCTTAATCAATCGAGTCGGCCTCGGGGCTCCAGCTAGCGTCGTTGATGTAGAGCTTGCCACGACCGACTCTTGGTCATTTGTCCCATGACATATCCCTTGATCCCTATGAAGCTGCCCTTCAAGAACTCGAAACCACCATGCGCTGGCCCCATGGTGGGTGCCAATTGTCGTGGACCTAACATGGCATATGCCCTAGTGAAAGGACTTAGGTGTGGAGCCATCGTAGCTAGGTTAGCTTGTAGGGGTTAAAACGGGACAAAGAACACATAGAGTTTACCCAGGTTTGGCCCCTCTCAACGAGGTAAAAGCCTACTCCTGCCTTAGGTTGTATTGCTTGGGCTTCGATTACCAGGGAGCGAATACGCTTGACCTAGTTCTCGACTTGTTGTTTCTTGCCTTAACCTGCCGTCGGGTCACCCCTTTATATACACAGGTTGATGACCGGCGGCTTATAAAATCCCATCCGGCTCACACACAACGTGTCCAGCTCGGTGACTAACTAAGCTTGCCTTACAATACAACTTACACATATGGAGGTTCATCCTCTTGGGCCTCAAGTCGCCTCTGGGTCTTGGGCCTTCAATAGGCTTGCTTCATGACCCGCTATCTTCATCTTTAAGTCGCCAATGGTATGACCCGGCCCCTCCTGGGCGGCTCATACCCAATAGTTATATCCCCAATAGAGGAGTTTAGTCAGATGCTTTCGAAGCTGAGGAAGTGACGAGGTCGGTGTAACGTGGTTGCGGTGCAAGAAGACCAGTGTGCCAACTGATTCTGTGTAGGAACAAAGATGGCGTGTAGAGCGTCTGAGTGATCATGCAACTTAACAAAGTGGTGGGTCCGAGAGCACTCGTTGAAGTGAAGGATCTGACTGGTGTCGAAGTACTCGACCACTCAGGAGAAGGTGATTCTGAATGAGCTACAGCCCCCGAGTGCGGCGTAGCCCCCGAGCATACTATGGGCTTCGACCGTAGTCCTGTTGGAACACGATTAATATAGTTTTGAATTGATAAATTGTAATTCATCGAGTCGGACTCGAGTAAATGTGAGGAGGAGCTTCCGAGCGATGCTTGAAGGAGTGAAGTGTGCAGTTTGATTACAAAAGTGACTTATCTGTCTTATGCCTGGCAAGGTCTATATCATTGCTACAATGAAAAGGATTCCATAGAGGGGTTGGCCAGATGTGTTTTAAGTTAACAGAGCAACAAGGTTGGTGTTGTGGTGTGCTAAGACCGGTATGGTGACCGAGTCTGAGTAGTGATGAAGTTGGCGCATAGGGCCGTCGAGTGGTCGTGTAACTTGTGCATGAAAAATAGCGCAAGTCAACGTAATAATTTCTCAAGGAAATTTGATGTGTGATGAAATGATTTGTGAAAGTGACGCCCATAGACACCCACTGGATGTGCAAGGGGCTTGCTGGTTTAGAACCAACAAGTGTCTAGAAGAGCAAAGGAATTGATCGAACTTGAGAAAGTGAATGATCCAACTTGATGTGTTAGAGCGTCGGACTAAAATAAAAGTAGTGTAGTGTTCTGACTGAGTTGCAGCCCCCGAGGACCGATGCCAACTCGAAATGAAGAACACACGGTGTTAGTGAATGACGTATGCGTTAAAATGGAAGTTGGACTCAGGAGTCAAATAACCAGTACTAAGCAAGTATGTGAAAATAAGCAATCGAGTGTAGAGGCACACTCGGTGGCGAGGCCTCCGAGTGAACATGATTTGTGAATTACGGGATACTCATGAATGCGGGAATAACAGAATGAAGTGCATGCATGTAGAATGACTTAGCTGTCTGAAGGCGCGCGAGTGGCCGAGTGGAGAAGATGTGTTCAACCGACGGCGACGCGTGGGACGACTGACTGGTGATGAGATGACCAACCGATGGCGACGCGCGGGGCGGCCGAGTGGTGATGAGGTAACCAACTGAGAGGCGACGCACGGGGCGACCGAGTGGTGATGAGGTGACCAACCGAGTGGCGACGCGCGGGACGGCCGAGTGGTGATGAGGTGACAAACCAAATGGTGACTTGCAGGGCTGCCGAGTGGTGATGAGGTGACCAACCAAGTGGCGATGCACGGGGCAGCCGAGTGGTGATGAGGTGACCAACCAAGTGGAGACGCGCGGGGCGGCCGAGTGGTGATGAGGTGACCAACCAAGTGGGGACGCACGGGGCGGCCTAGAGATGATGAGGTGACCAACCACCGAGTGGTGATGAGGTGACCAACCAAATGGCGACGCGTGGGGCGGCCAAGTGGAGTAGCCGCGTCCCGCGGAGTGACGATGCGCGGAGCGTCCGAGTGAAGTAGGCGTGTCCCGCAAAGTGACGATGTGCGGGGCGTCCGAGTGAAGTAGACGCGTCCCGCGGAGTGACGATGGGCGGGGCGTCCGAGGGAAGTAGATGCGTCCCGCGGAGTGACGATGGCCGGGGCGTCCGAGTGAAGTAGACGCGTCCCGTGGAGTGATGATGCGTAGGGTGGTCGAGTGGCTTAGCCGCGTCCAACGGAGTGATGATGCGCGGGGCGTCCGAGTGTAGTAGACGCGTCCCGCGGAGTGATGATGTGCGGGGCGTCCGACTGAAGTAGAGGCGTCCCGTGGAGTGACGATGGGCGGGGCGTCCGAGTGAAGTAGACAGGTCCCGCGGAGTGACGATGGGCGGGGCGTCCAAGTGAATTAGATGTGTCCCGCGGAGTGACGATTCGTGGGGTGTCCGAGTGAAGTAGACGCGTCCCGCGGACTGATGATGCGCGGGGCGTCCGAGTCAAGTAGACGCGCCGCGCGGAGTGACGATGCGGGGGGCGTCCGAGTGAAGTAGACGCGCCCTGCGGAGTGACCATGCGCGGGGCGTCCGAGTGAAGTAGACGAGTCCTGCAGAGTGACGATGCGCGGGGCGTCCGAGTGAAGTAGACGCGTCCCGCGAAGTGACGATGCGCGGGGCATCCGAGTGATGTAGACGCGTCCCGCAGAGTGACGATGCGCGGGGCGTCCGAGTGATGTAGACGCGTCCCGCGGAGTGTCGATGCGCGGGCGTCCAAGTGAAGTAAACATGTCCCGCGGAGTGATGACGCGTGGGGCGTCCAAGTGAAGTAGACGCGTCCCGCGGAGTTGCGATGCACGAGGCGTTCGAGTGATGTATATGCGTCCCGCGGAGTGGCAATGCCCGGGGCGTCCGAGTGATGTAGACGCATCCTGCGGAGTGGTGATGCACAGGATGTCCGAATGATGTAGACAAGTCCCACGGAGTGGTATAGCATATGTCCGAGTGTAAACTTCTGCTTATCTGTACCGGCCCGGAACAGCGGAGCGGCTGGACCGACTTGTTTTGGCCGTGAGTAGCGTTGGATATCCTCATTGAATGGCCAATTAATGAGGCATCCAATTAATTCGGCGTTGAAGATCACCACGTCCTTCAGTTTCCATTTTTTCGAGGCATTGATTCCTTCAATCGTGAACGACCATTGGTTGTGGGACGGGGCTGTTTTGTAGGTTGCCGCTGCAGAGCACCCCCGCCACGGAGACCGTCGCCGGCGTCCGGCGCCGGAGGAAGGAGCGGTGTGCGCCTATGCCGCGTCGGGCCTGCGCCTCCATTGCGAAGGTCGCCTCCGAGCAGCCGAGAAGACAAGGCCAAAGTCGAAGACGAGGCGAACGGCGACGGTGGCCGTGCGTGACGACGACGCCGGCGGTCATGCGTGACGAGGATGAGGCGGACAACGCTGGTGGTCGTGCGTGACGACGATGAAGCGGACGGCACCGGTGGTCGAGTGCGGATGCATAGTCGGCTGTGTTGAGGTCAGAGATGATGACGGGGCGGACGACGCCGGTGACCGTGCGTGGGGTCATAGTCGGCCGTGCCATGGTCGGAGACGATGATGAGGCGGACAGTGCCGGTGACCCAGCGTGGAGGCGTAGTTGGCTACTTGGCTTCCTGCTTTCATGTCGTTGTCCTGAAGGTCGATGTCTCTCCTTGTAAGTGCTTGGATGGATGTTTATTTCCCTTCCGCTTGCGATGCTTTCTCGTTGTGAAGATGAAAAGTACAAAAGATGTGATAAAAGGTGAAGATGAAACCCAATAGAGGGCACCAGCGGGAATCGATCTGCCGCCGGTGGTTGAAAAATAGCCATATGCATCATGCCTCGGTAGGCGCCATGTCCCATGGTGGGCGCCAACTATCGTGGGAATGATTTCGACAATAATAAGGGATAGGGTAAAGGAGCATGATCTATCGAGATGCAAATGGGTGACACGGTGGTTTTAGCGAGTTCAGGCCTCTCATGGTGGAGATAACAACCCTACGTCTCGTGCCCCGAAAAGGCTTTGTTTTATATGAGTATGTATCTGGAGATCACAATGTACGTGTGGGAGAGAGAAGAACGGATCTTCATGCCTGAACGAGTCCTGAGACTAATGGCCAGAGAGCCAAGAGAGAAGAATGAGGACCTACCCCCAAGTCTAGTGGTGGGGGTGGCTTATATAGAGTGCGCCACCCCCTCACCTCCTATGTTACAAAGTGGGGCATTGATGCCAAAATGTCAGTCTACTACTAAGATGATGCTTTGAGTGCCTTGTCGACTGTTGGTCTTCGCATATCCGAGTGAGTCATACGACCGAGTGGTCGACTGTCATCCGAGTGGATGGTACGTTGCCGGTCTGAGGGGATTGTATGTCTATATGAAATTAATCTGGACCCACCTGATGTGTGGACCCCATGCTTTAATATATTTTAACTCTTCGCAGGCCTACCTTTTATGTGTATCCCCAACACTCCCATCATAGACATTTGATATTCCTCACTCATCATATAGGCAAATTCGTCACTGTAATGTTGGTAAGAGCATCTCCAGCCGCGCCCATAACAGGCCCCCCAGGCCACTTTTCGGTGTCGGTGCCAAAAAATGCACCGATCGCGCCCCAGACGCCTTGGCGCCGGTTTGGCCTGCTTTTGGGCTCGCGCAGCAGGTCGAACCAGCGACTGGGGCCGATAGGGGGCTCCGGCGCAAGGGAAAAGCGCGGCTGGCCACACCATTAGGTGAAAAGTTAAGTTTTTCTTCCCCGACTCGCCTCCCACCCCCCGCGCCCTCGGCCGCCACTAGCTGTATCCCGGCGCCGCCCGCCGCCCTTCACCGCTAGATAGCCAATCCCCGCCGAAAAAATACCAGAGGTTCGCCGAGGCAGCCCCTCCAACAGCAGCTGGGCGTTTCCGGCCGCTGTTTGAGACGAAACGCCCAGCTGCTGTGAAGTGGAGCATCCGGCATGCTCTACTCTGACTACTTCACCGATGCTCCACTTCACGGCGACAAAACATTTCGGCGCTGTTATCAGATGAGCCGAAAGCTCTTCCTCAGGATTGTGAATTCCATCCGGGAGTTCGACTGCTATTTCAAGTGCAAGATGGATTGCACCGGCAAACTTGGATTCACCTCGATCCAGAAGTGCACGACAGCGATGAGGATGCTTGCATACGGAGCTCCCAGTGATTCACTCGACGACTATGGGCGCATGGCCTAGTCCACCAGCATAGAGTGTTTCTTCAAGTTATGTCGAGCAGTGTTGGCAGTGTTTGGACCGCAATACTTGAGAACACCCAATGCGGAAGACACTGCTCGGATCCTAGCATAGAATGCAGCAAGAGGATTTCCTAGGATGCTTGGAAGCATCGACCGCATGAATTGGAAATGGAAGAATTTCCCATTTGCTTGGCAGGGGATGTACAAAGGCGCCAAAGGCGGTTATAGTGTGGTACTTGAGGCGGTGGCCACACAGGACCTCTGGATTTGGCACTCCTTCTTTGGTATGCCAGGAACTCACAGTGACATCAACATGTTGCAGTGCTCCCCTGTCTTTGCCAAGCTTGTTGAAGGTCATTCTCCTCCGGTGAACTTCGAGGTCAATGGGCGGCACTACAACAAGGGGTACTACTTAGCTGATGGCATCTATCCGAGATGGTCTACATTTGTGAAGATTATCTCAAACGTTGTGCCAGGAGGAAAGAAGTCCCATTTTGCTAAGGTGCAGGTAGGGTCCTCTAGCCGAAGTTGATCACCAGCTACCGAAAACCCGGACTGCCTACCTCAGTATGCGTCAGGAGATCCGAGACCCACAGGTGCATCATTAGCTGCATCGGGATCTGGTGGAGCACCTATGGAGGCTCAATGGTGACGCCGAGCGTGACGTGTGATGAAATATGAGTTTTTATTTGTTAAACTATATAATTTGTATTGAACTATTTGTTTTTGTACTATTTTGTTGAACTATTTGATTTTCTGTGATCAACTATGTGATACAAAAATATTTATGTTGATAATTCAACACCTAGCCACGGCGAACCACGCCGAATATGGGCATATTCTCGCCCATATGGGCCCTTTATTCGCTGAAAGTGGGCCGAAAAGTGGGCCAATATCGGCCCCTGGGGGCGACAACTGGACGCAAAACCGCCCCCATCGCGATTGTATCGCCGGCTTGCCCCCAGGGGGCGATTTTTATGTGTCCTGGGGGGGGCAACGGTTGGAGATGCTCTTAGTATAGCCAAAGATAATATCATCAACCTATATTTTGGCACACGAATAATTCATCATCATATGTTTTGGTGAAAAGAGTTGGGTCAAGTCAACCGGGTTTGAAGCCTTTCTTCATGAGGTATTCCTTCAGTGTATCATACCATGCTCGAGGGGCCTACTTGAGGCCATAGAGGGCCTTATTGAGTCTGAAGACTTTGTCAGGATGCATAGGATCTTCAAAACCTGGTTGTTGAGCAAAATATAGTTCTTCCTCATGCTTACCATTGAGGAATGCACTTTTCACATCCATTTGATATAAGATGATATTATGATGGTTAGCATAAGCAAGCAATATGCGCATAGCCTCAAGTCTAGCAACAGATGCAAAAGTTTCATCGAAATCAATTCCTTCAACCTGTGTGTAGCCTTGAGCTACAATACGAGCTTTATTCCTCACCACTATGCCATTTTCGTCTTGCTTGTTATGGTAGATCCATTTGGTACCGATGATATTGTGCTTGCGTGGGTCTGGTCGCTTGACAAGTTCCCAGACATTGTTTGTTTTTACCTTGAAGACTACAGAGCTTACGCCCCCGCAACATTTTATTAGAAGAAGAAGAACAAAAGTACAAAAGGTTCCTCAAGATGAGGAACAAGGCTGAAAGAAAATAAAAACAAAGCTAGAAAGCTACTTAAAACTAGCAAAACTAAACAAAGCTAAGAAAAACAAAGAACCACTACAAAAAAATACACTTCCGTGATGATACGTGTTTGTCACAGTAGGTCGCGTTTTTTGTCATGCATGTACATCCATGACGATTTGATGATAGAATCAAGATAGTCATACATGTGCTGTCGTAGAAGTGTTCCATGACATTACCAAAATTATCATCACGGAAGTGTCCACTTCCATGACGATAAATCGCGCGTCACAGAAGTGCTTTCGTCAAGGGTGACCGACACATGGCATCCATCGTAACGGAACGCCGTTAAGCTATCAGGTCCGGTTTTGGATCCGATAACCCGTTAACAGCCCCGACCAATGGGGATTTTCCACGTGTAAAATCATCATTGGCTGGAGGAAACACGTGTCGGCTCACCATTGGGACAGATGTCATCCACTCATTGGACCGAAGGCGCCTATGATACGGTGACACGTGGCACGGCCCAACAGAGGCCCATTCCTGTGAAAAGGCCGGCCCATTTGACTTGGTCAAAAGGTGGAGGGCCGGCCCACGGAAAGCCTGTTAACGGTCTGTTTGCATACAGCCCATTTACAGCCCGCTAACCCAGGGCCCGTTACAACCTCTCCCAATTAGGCCTAGTAGCGTCATCTGGGCCATCCAATATGATTCCAACCCGTTTTAACTTCCGGCCCATGTGTGGCCCATGACTTCTTTCGGCCCATATGAGGCCCTCGTAATCATGGCCCATTAACGCCCGTGGTGAAACGGCCCGTAATGAACAAAGTATACTTTATACCCATTAACGCCCGTTATTCCATTGGGCCGCTTCAGCCTAAGTTATCTTCGCCTTCTCGGGGCCCATTGATTCTTGGGCTCATTTGCAACATTCTGTTACATATGGCCCGTTACTGTCATTTTCTGCTTGTGGGCCAAATTCAGCCCGTCGTTATAGTCGGCCCATTTACGGACCATTAATACGTTGGGCCGTTTTCATGTAAAAAAACGTTGGACTGTTTTCATAGATTTATCAAATACGGCCTATTAACGGCCCGTTATGGTCCACGAATAGTATGTCCCATGATTGGCGAAATGATGATACGCCCCGTAGAAGGCCCATGGATCCTACGGCCCATATGAGGCCCATGGATAGTATGGCCCGTAGAAGGCCCATGGATCGTATGGCCCGTAGAAGGCCCATGGACCCTACGACCCGTAGAAGGCCCATGAATCCTAAGGCCCGTATAGAAGGCCAATGGATCCTACGGCCCATATAGAAGGCCAATGGATCCTATGGACGGAAGAAGGCCCATCGATCATACGGCCTGCAGGAGGGCCATGGTTACAATAGCCCGTCTGTTGCCATGCTTATTTTGGCCTAGTTACCAAAAATAGGCTATTGTGGCCACTAGAAAAACACAGAAAAAGAACTGCAGTGACTACAAGCAAACAATTAAACAAGACAATAAGGAAATAAATAAGCAAGCAATTAATGCTAGCCTATTACCGCTATTACACATACTACATCCACTGGGCATCAAAGTTCGCCACCAAAGGCAAATATAGGGAACAAAGCAGATATTACATACACCGGCCGTCAAAATTGGCCACCAAAGGCAAATAAACGCGCAGCAAAACAAGAGCATAACTAAAACAACTTCAGAAGAGCTCAAGAAACGTTATCACGGGTATCCACCATGCTGGCAATAAGCTTAGCAAGCTTATTAGCTTTGTCCTGTTTGGCGCAAAAATCCTCCAACGCTTGCTGTTGCAGCAGAAAGTACGCATCTGAATGCTCCAGGGACTTCCGCGGTCCTTCCGCTTCTTGTCGCAACACAGCTGATCGATGTCTTTCAGCTTGTAGTTGAGACTCAAGAAACGAACTGATTCAGACAGTGAGTTTGAGTAGCTTGTGCAAGCGGTAGTGGCCAGTAACTCGAACACTAAACCAAGACAGGACTTTGGGGTTGTCTCGCTGTCTTCAAGACAATCTTCCTTAGCTGTTTTATCAGCTTTGTTGGAGACCAACAAGGATGTGTCACTATCCTGAACCTTATCTGCATTACTTCATTTACCATTGCTTAATAAGGCACTCTTCCCCAATATTCTGTCAGCATTCTAAAAGAAGAAACAAGAAGACACATAACAAGTTTAGCATGTACTAGTATATGAAACTCATTTTGGTGAACCAACTCATTAGTAAGGTGGACAGGATTAAACTACCAAGTCTTCTATTGGCAAGTACTAGTACATAATAAAAGCATATTAGTTCAAGACAAAGCAGCAGTGAAAGAATACAAAGCGTGGGAAACTACACGACACAACAAGATTTCAGATGGGTACCACGGGTCTACATGTACAACAACACTATTGGCTCTGTTGTGATGCCAGTAATGTGCATGATATGAAAGTCAACTGTATACACAATTGAAATTGAAATCAACAGAGCTATTGATAAGAGAAAACCTGTTAAAGAAACATGCGTGAACATACCTGCTGTGCCATTGGAGTTTCGATTGGATCCTTCAATTTAAAAATAAGTTTGTATGAGTAAATACAGTGATACAAGAGCAAAGAAATCGTAGTTAAAAAAGGTGCGCCTAAGCAAGCGCTTAAGCGCGCCTAGGCTCTAGGCGTTGGCAAAACGCATTGCGCATAACTACGCTTAATCTATGCATAACTGTGCATAAGCATGCGCTTTGGTCAGTAAGGCGCAAGGCGGTGGAAAAACACACAATTAACGCCTAGCGCTTTTTTGAACTATGATAGCAATGGAATCTTAAACTAGAACAGTTGTTCTTCAGGTTTAGGCACTTGTTCTACATGAACAGAGTACAATAAGACGCAAGAATATAATACTTAAAAATAGAAAATGAGCTCATAGACCTTACCACATTCTTGGTTCGGGACTAGTACAGGACAAGGCGTTCCCAGTCATCGTCCAGTAAATGTGTCTCAGGAGAACGTAAGGGAATTTGATGAGTTTCTTTGCCGGTGAAGTACGTTTTCTTGAGTAATTCGATATCGCCACCAAGCATTCTCGAAGATAGCAGAGGTATTAGCACAGGTTACCTCATCTCGAGTTTCCAAATCGGTCCTTCTCTATAGAGAAAAATGGGAAAATTTGCTGTATTATAACCATCAATGAGGTAGGATGTATGGGACGAAGCAAAGTAATTGCCATGAATAACATTACTTACACATAACTCCTGGACAAACACCTGCAACTGGCATTTTCCTTCATCTTCAGTATACTTTTTCCAAGATGGGAATATACGCACATATGATTTAACAACATCAAATGCGATAGATGCTAAACTACGACTAGCTGGTTGTGCTTCCTCCACAGGAATAGGTGTACTAACTGGTGGAGTTGTGGTTCGCCGTGATAGTACTGGCCCTTTGGGCACTGGAGCTGCCTTCCTAACTGCTCTTGTTTGGGAGTTCTGTGGTGGAGATGGTGCTATGTCAACAGGAACTGGGTTACTATCGGCTGGGGTTGGGGTTAGATTGGGTGAAGCTGGTTCTCTGTCCATCGCAGTAGGGGTACAATCTGCGAGAGTTTGGGTTATGTGTGGTAGGGCTGGTTCTTGTGCATGTACAACCGGGTGCTATCTCCACCAAGAGGTAGCACTGTTTTATTTGAAGACCGTGTTTTAGTCCGCTAGATACTGGCATCACCCGCTCCAATTCAAATGGCTGATAAACAGGAAACATAGTTGAATGTACGGACATTGTATGAGAGACAGATGCAATAGATAGTGTGGAAAAAAGGGCATGAAATAGTTGACATGTATATTGTTTAACTAAAACGGATAGCATGACATAATTTCACATATATGATGTCTATCTAAACTGGATAGCATAGCATACCATAATTCAAAGATATGATGAATAACTAAACAGGATCGCATGACATAATTCACCTACATGTTATCTAAGTAATCAGGATCGCATCATTTAGTTCACATATGTGATTTATATGCTAAACAGAGGGCATTTGATATGATGTCTGAACTAAGAACATGGTGTTCAATATTGTGTATATGATGTCTAAACTATGCAATGCAAGACACCATATGCACGATATGAGGAGTATAACCGTGCCAAGTTAGAGCATACACCTTAGTGGGGGGATAGGACTGGTCATCTGTCTCTGAATCCATCTCCGAGGAGCTATCGGGACCCAACAAGAGATCTGCTTGACTGTAGCACTGCTCTCTCAAGGCCTTGTTTTCACTCCAGATTTTTCCATCTCCCACCCAAATGGCTGATTCACAGGAAGAGTAGTTTAATGTACAAACATTGTCGACAAATGGAAATGTAATGAATAAAAGGATGGGCAAGATATCATTCAAATATATGATGCCTGGTTAAACAGGATGACATTGCACATTTCACATATATTATGGCTGGCTAAAAGACATGAGACTGCATAATTCCCATATATGATATAGAAACTAAATAGGTGGCATTACAGAACATGTCTAAACTAAGCAGATGACATATATGATGTCAAAAGTAGGCACTACAAGGTAGCATATGCATGATATGACTAACATCATCATGCCAAGGTAGAGCAAACACCTTGAGGGGTAAATAGGAGTGGTCAGCGGCGTCTGTATCCGCCTCAGAACAGATATCTTCCTCTGGATTACAATCTGGAGAGGGGTCGGGAGGGTTTGCCATTTAATCCACCATGGAGAGATGTCTGCATGACATTGTATTGCCACACAAAACTCTCTATTTTTCTCTACATGTTCACCATGACTGTGTACAATATCTGACATGCATACGAAAAAAATATGGTGAGATTATGTAAGGAGAGCATGCAGAAATTTAGAGTGATGGTAACAACCAGTGGATGGATCCAAAAATAATGATAGCAGGCTGATGCTTGCTTTAAATTAATAAAAAGGCAGATGATGATTGCTTTACTATTTGTTTCCCACCCAAGATGAACAACATAGGCATACCCTAGGTGAACCAGATATTAGATAGACAAACTATTCATTGCTGCCTCGATATGTGCCCCACAAATAATTTAGAACTCAAGTTTGAACATTAGTTTGGACCTGACTTGGGAGTCCAAGAGCTGAACAGGATGATAAAGTAGCAGGTAAGTTTAAGCAATGCATAACATAAGCAGAAACAAAAGAGTGCGACCTCTCTTGTGGACCCATGTACTCCTTAGGTTCATCTGCTGAGTCGATGATGGTGATGCCGTTGCGGTGGGTGCCGGCAGCAGGGAAGGAGATCTGAGGTGGCGAAAGACGTTCAGGAGTCGTGATGTCTGGTTTGGTGGATGCTTCTGTCGATGGAGCAGCTTAGGTGAGGTGGACGACGTCGCAGAAGGAGCAGGACAAACCACACAAAGTTCCCTTCGACACGTACCTGTAACTGAAGTAATTCTGTAAGGGCTCATTTGGCTTGCATGATTCTTAAAACACAGGGATAGGAAAAACACCGGAATAGGATAGGAATGCACATGGTAAACAGAGCATTTGTAAACACATGATTTCTGTCAACTTGGGTGTTTGGTTTACAGGAATTGGAAGAGCAGAGGAATGCAAAGAAACATGGCCAAAATAAAGTGAAACCATATGAAAGTGTGTACAGTTAGAATGTTATTCCGGCACTAATGCATTTGGTCTTGTTTTCATGCATAGGATTTTGAAAAGTAGGTCCAGGTGGATGCTTTGCTTCATTCCTTTCAACAAAATGCATGAATAATTGAATAGTAGAGTGCCATTGGAAAATTCCCTATTGTTATGTTTTTCCGTTGAACCAAAATCACCCTAATGGATCGACGTGAATGTATAGTAATAAGTAATGCAACAAGTGTACAACCTTTTTGCTGTATCCGTGTCGACCTCAGCATCTTTGGGTTGGTCGCTGAAGCAGTTGAGGCAGAGGTGGTTGTCGGAGGTGTGGAGGAAGATCTGAGGAATCGGTAGACGGCGTCTAGGTCACTGCTCTGTTGTGATGGATCGTTCTGTCGTTGGAGCAGCTCCGGTGAGCCGTAAGACGTCAAGGTTGAAGCAGCACAATACAGACATCGTCAATCTCAAGTGGGATTCTAATAGCATCTCCAATAGATAATGTAAAATGGATATAAAATTTACATCACCAAAAACCACCTGACTACAACATATGAGGTAAAAATTGTTGACTCTGAACTTAACTATCGAAACTAAAATTTACTGTGGAATTTGAATGCTACTGTCGAAACTGAACGCAATGGTAGCAGAGAGGCACTTGACATGTAGTTTAGGGAGGGCCTGTAGTTCATCTTCAACCTGCACCCCCCTGAGCCGCCAGCCACCACCGGTCGAACCGCCGGCCCCAGCGCCGCCTCGCCGCCCCGAAACAACTCCCCACCGCCGCCCCGGCCAGCCCTCTAGGCCCCCCCACCCTAAACCCCAAGATAGATAGTGGGGTACCTCTTCGGCGAGCCCCCGTCCCCGCTGCGGGTGGTTCTTCCTTAACTCCGGCGAGCCCCCCAATCCCTGAAAATCGATTGACCCAAAAGTCGATTCAGTCAACTGAAGTGTGGCTAAATCGGAGCAGAGCAGTAGCACGAGCGAGGGGGAGAGCAGCAGCAGCAGCTGGGCGAGCGAGAAATCGAGCGAGAGCCGAAGCAGCAGCAGCAGCAGCGCGAGTGAGCGTGCGAGAGCCGGAGCAGCAGCAGTAGATCCGGCTGGTATGGATGTCGCCGCCGAAGGGGCCTCGCACTGGGGGAGAGCCGCAGTGGAGATGTCGCCCGCGGCACCGGCTTCAAGGTAGCCACTCCATGGGGGTGCGGGATGGAGCATTGTCGGCGCCAGGAGGTCGAGTTAAGGAGAAGGTGCGATGCGATGAGTGTACAATATGTTTGGTGGCGCCGACTAGGCCTCGGCTTCGTCCGAGGAGTCGGTGAGGATGTTGCGGTTCTGGTGGAGCAGGTTAAGGCGGCGCTGTGGGGATGGAGCAGCCGCGATAGACGAGGCGATCGTCGGAGCAGCTCCTTGGAGGTGGAGGACGGGGCGGCTGAACCGACGGGACGATGAGATGGACGACGGATCCTCATCCGAGGAGGTGGACGAGGGACGTCGAGCTGTTGCGGTGGACGACGTCGTCGTGGAAGTGGCTCCGGCTGGGCAGCGGTGAGGTGGCATACGGAGAAGGGTGGGGTTTCGCAGCTGGAGCGGAGAGGTTATGGCGGCCTAGGATTTCGAATGGCGAAAAGGGGGCGATGGGAGGGGGTGAAGCATGACTTAGGGACGCGCTTGTCCAAAATGTAGGGTATGTTACAAAAATACCCCCCACCGATTTGAACTAGCTGCCCTTTAGGCTCACGGTTAGAAGGGGGATTTCACGTGTCGGGATTTTGCAGCTGGAGGGAGTTTTCGCGCGCGTTGTAATTTCGGGATAGCAAGGCACGTGTTGTGAAGGCGCCAGTTTTGGGAGCATGATATCTGAATTTTTGGGATATAACAAGACGCATGTCGAATTTTAGGGACAAGCCTAACGTGTAGTAATAGTGTACTTGTACGTACCAAATCAATTCGCACTTCCCTCAACCAAAAAGAAAACAAAAAAAAATAAAACTATTCACACCACACAAAGAGAGAGTCTTGCCCCGTTTTACTATACAAATGCTATTTAAAGCTACTCCCTCCTTCCATCTATATAGGGCCTAATGCGTTTTTTGATGCTAACTTTGACAGAATATTAGAGCAATAATATATGACATGCAACTTACACAAAGCACACCGTTAAATTAAATGTGAAAGGTTCTTTCAATGATATAATTTTCACATTGTGCATGTCATGTACTATTAATCTTGTCAATAGTCAAAGGCGGTCTTAAAAATCTCATTACGCCCTATATAGATTGAAGGAGCGAGTATGAATCCATGTTATGTCCGATTAAATTTTTTCGCTTGCTGCATAATGCATGTAACCTACTCATACCAACATTTTAGTGCATTCCAAATGTCTATACTACCGCTGCAATTCGAACTAAATTTGAATTCGTTTCTCTATTTCAGTAAGAATCTACAATCATGATTGTTGCCAACTTCAACCATCATTCGTGTATTACCTTAATAACACACCACATGATTACTATAGAGATAGATATGAACTATGTGTACTACATGAGCTTGAATTCTATTTTTAGAATACACTTGATGTTGATTCCAAATAATAGTACATTTGATGTACTAACTATATATTCATAATCTAAACCATGTTCCATACGTACACCGTGTTTATCACACAAAGTATAGTGCCCCGCCCCCTACATTATGACAAGTGTCCCCTCCATCACACATGCTCATTATTTCTCTTTAGGTCGTCCACCAGCGGTGTGTGTAGGCCCCCGGCTCCTTCTTTCCGGCACACACCGGTCGATATACCTCTCTAGCCAAGTGTGCCTACAACAAACACATATATACTTCCCCTCTTCTCTTCTCACCGTCCATGCCCCCTTATGTCCAATACGATTCCACGCAGGTGCACACTCCCGCCCCTCTTTTCATTGATCACATACTCGCACACTCCTCCCCCCTCGACATGGTAGGCCTCTCGCACCACCTCCTAGCCACACCCTCTCCCCCTGTCTGCCTCTCCGGACCTTATTTGCTTCTAACACATGTAGACGTGTATATGAGCTGATCTCCCTACATATAGCCAGGTCGACTATAATTCGTTTTCACCAAGCACCAATACACTTACCTCGCTAGTTATGTCTCTCCTTTTCTTGGACACACGATGGTTGATCTTCCTATGTAGTTACGTATGCTTACCACAACAATATCCTCTCCCCTCATCATCCTTGAATACCCCCCGACCCGTCTCTCACACGCACGTGCATAGACAGACAGACATCCCCCGCCCTCTCTTATTGTTATTGCACTCATACCCTCCGTTTGTCTAGCAGGCCTCTCCCACCATTTGTGAGATGCCACTCCACCACCAGCCCTCCGACGCTCTACCTTTGTCTTTTTACCAACCTTATTCCTCTGCTACACATATCCGTGGATGTCGATCGATCTCCCTCAATACATAGCTAGGTCTCTCTCCTTTCCCACACATATACTAGTCGATCGGTCTCTGCCCCCTCCTCCCCCCCACACACACTGATAGTCGAACGTTGTAGGTAGGTATCCATGCCACGGAGAAAAACTGCACCTCTACCCTCTCAAATTCCAGTAGGCCAGCCGCCCTGTATCTTTGACGTGGGAAAACACAAATTCGATGGCACTCTTTATCGATCGCGCAGCCACACACTTCATCCCTGTTTTCAATTCTATCGATATCTCACGTCCATGACTCCGTTTCACACACATTGCATATGTTACGTTTTTCAGATTGAGATATCATCAGCAATTGCCTCTGTTTTGCACAAACCATCTCTCTCACACCCACCCACATACGTACCTGCACCTAAAGAAGAAGTGCACGCAGGACGCACGTACTCACGTCTCGTTCCCGTCCACACCCGCGTGGGTACACGGTGGAGTTCATTTTTATACGAAAAGGCAGCCCACGTGATAATTTGATGCGTGTAGCAGTTGTTTACTCAAAGGAGGGTCGGGTACCACGTCTAGACGAAACAAAGTTTGACTTGATGCGTTAGCATTAAATAAAGTTATATATTCCTCAATGGCATGTACGGAATATAAAACGATTGCCGTGGGAAAAATGGAAAAACGGGTTTGTCTCTCGTCACACCATCTCATACAAGGCCGCCATGGCCTCTCTCTCTCAGCATTGCTCAGTGATTCGGCCGCATCCCGTCCGCCGGCGGAAAGGGATGATGTGCATCGTCTTTCCGTTCGACGGGATTGAGGCAGCACGCCCCGATCTGTGGTACCCACCGTTCTCTCTGACCAAGCTCCGGCGCGGTAGGGCCTTCGCCACTTGCTCGCAGCCGCAGTATGGGCAGATCCTGGCCGCCGACGCCCTCCTACTAACATCCCAACGACCCTCAGGTACAGCTTCCTCCGGCCTTGGTCCACTTCCCATCTTCCCACGTTGCTGCATGTGGATCTTCTTTAGTTGTTTGCTTAAATCGTATCTCGGCCGTGATACGTCCATTTTGCATCAAGCTTTTATATCAATATTTAGTGCATTATGGGCTGTTATTACACATTATATATCAATACTTATGGCTATTCTCTCTTATTTTGTAAGGTTTACCATGAAGAGGGGGAATGCCAGCAGCTAGAATTCTGGCTGAAAAGGGAGCAAACATTGGAAACCTATTCTGCACTGCTCCAAAAGACCCGAGACTCCAGGAAACTTATTTTTGGAATTAATAAGAATTATTGAGCGGAAGAAACACCTCAGGGGGCCCACACCCTATCCAGGAGGGTGGGGGGCACGCCCACCCCTACTGGGCGCGCCCCCTGTCTCCTGGTCCCCCTGGTGGCCTCCCGGTGTCCATCTTCTGCTATATGAAAAGTTTTATCCTGGAAAAAATCGTGGGCAAGCTTACGAGACGAAATTCCGCCGCCACGAGGCGGAACCTTGGCGGAACCAATCTAGGGCTCCGGCAGAGCTGTTCTGCCGAGGACACTTCCCTCTGGGAGGGGGAAACCATCACCATCGTCATCTTCATCAGCACCATCTCCTCTCAAACCCTAGTTCATCTCTTGTATCCAATCTTGTATCCAAAACCACAAATTGGTACATGTGGGTTGCTAGTAGTGTTGATTACTCCTTGTAGTTGATACTTATTGGTTTGCTTGGTTGAAGATCATATGTTCAGATCCTTAATGCATATTATTACACCTCTGATTATGAACATGAATATGCTTTGTGAGTAGTTACATTTGTTCCTGAGGACATGGGTGAAGTCTAGCTATTAGTAGTCATGTGAATTTGGTATTCGTTCGATATTTTGATAAGATGTATGTTGTCTTTCCTCTAGTGGTGTCATGTGAACGTCGACTACATCACACTTCACCATTATTTGGGCCTAGAGGAAGGCATTGGGAAGTAATAAGTAGATGATGGGTTGCTAGAGTGACAGAAGCTTAAACCCTAGTTTATGCGTTGCTTCGTTAGGGGCTGATTTGGATCCATATGTTTCATGCTATGGTTAGGTTTACCTTAATACTTTTGTTGTAGTTGCGGATGCTTGCAATAGGGGTTAATCATAAGTGGGATGCTTTACCAAGTAGGGACAGTACCCAAGCACCGGTCGACCCACATATCAAATTATCAAAGTACCGAACGCGAATCATATGAGTGTGATGAAACTAGATTGATGATAATTCCCATGTGTCCTCGGGAGCGCTTTTCTCATTATAAGAAATTTTCCAGGCTTGTCCTTTGCTATAAAAAGGATTGGGCCACCTTGCTGCACTTTATTTACTTTTATAGTTTATTATCCTTTACAATTTATCTTATCACAAGACTATCTATCACCTACAATTTCAGTGCTTGCAGAGAAAACCTTACTGAAAACCGCTTATCATTTCCTTCTGCTCCTCGTTGGGTTCGACACTCTTATTTATTGAAAGGACTACGATAGAATCCCCTACACTTGTGGGTCATCAAGACTCTTTTCTGGCGCCGTTGCCGGGGAGTGTAGCGCTTTTGGTGAGTGGAACTTGGTAAGGAAACATTTATATAGTGTGCTGATATTTTCTGTTACTTGTTACTATGGAAACTAATCCTTTGAGCGGCTTGTTCGGGGCATCTTCGCCCCGACCAGTAGATCAAAGAGTTGCTCCTCAACCTACTGAACCTACTGAAAATGTTCACTTTGAAATTCCTTCGGGTATGATAGAGAAACTGCTAGCTAATCCATTTGCAGGAGATGGAACATTGCATCCCGATTTACACCTTTTCTTTGTGGATGAAGTTTGTGGATTATTTAAGCTTGCAGGTATTCCCAATGATGTTGTCAAAAGGAAGGTCTTCCCTTTATCTTTGAAGGGAGATGCATTGACATGGTTTAGGCTATGTGATGATACTGGATCTTGGAATTATAAGCGATTGAAGTTGGAATTTCACCATAAGTTCTATCCTATGCATCTTGTTCATCGTTATCGTAATTACATATATAATTTTTGGCCTCGCAAAGGAGAAATCATCGCTCAAGCTTGGGGGAGGCTTAAGTCAATGTTATATTCATGCCCCAATCATGAGCTCTCTAGAGAAACGATTATTCAAAAAATTTATGCTCTGCTTTCTCCCAATGATCGCACCATGCTCGATACTTCCTGTGTTGGTTCTTATATGCTGAAGACTATTGAATTCAAATGGGACTTATTGGAAAGAATTAAACGCAACTCTGAAGATTGGGGTTCCGACGATTGTAAGGAGTCAGGTATGACACCTAAGTTTGATTGTGTTAAATCTTTTATGGATACCGATATTTTTCGTGGATTTACCGCTAAATATGGACTTGACTCTGAGATAGTAGCTTCTTTCTGTGAATCTTTTGCTACTCACATTGATCTCCCTAAGGAGAAGTGGTTTAAATATAATCCTCCCATTGAAGTACAGGTAGTTTCACCTATTAAAGTTGAAGAAAAGACTACCACTTATAGTGATCCTATTATTCCTACTACTTATGTTGAGAAACCACCTTTTCCTGCAAGGATAAAGGATCATGCTAAAACTTCGACTGTTGTTCGTAAGAGTAATACTAGAACTTACACACCTCCTGAGCAAATCAAAGTTGAACCTAGTATCTATAGTCAAAGATCTCTTGGATGATAATTTAGATGGGCATGTTATTTATTTCTGTGAAGAAGCTGCTAATATTGCAAAACCAGATGCTAAGATACATAGACCCGTTGTAGGCATGCCTTTTATTTCTGTTAAAATAGGAGATCATTGTTATCACGGCTTATGTGATATGGGTGCTAGTGCTAGTGCAATACCCTATGATTTATATAAAGAGATTATGCATGATATTGCACCTGTTGAGTTGGAAGATATTGATGTTACAATTAAGCTTGCCAATAGAGATACTATTGAACCTTTTGGGATTGTTAGAGATGTTGAAGTCTTGTGTGGGAAGGTCAAATACCCTGCTGATTTTCTCGTTCTTGGTTCTCCACAAGATGACTTTTGTCCCATTATATTTGGTAGACCCTTCTTGAACACTGTTAAAGCTAAGATTTATTGTGAAAAGGATGTTATTACGATTGGCTTAGATGATATGACTCATGAGTTTAATTTTGCTAAATTTCGTAGACAACCCTGTGATAAAGAATTACCTAGTAAAGATGAAATAATTGGTCTTGCTTCTATTGTCGTACCTCCGACTGATCCGTTAGAACAATATTTGCTAGACCATGAAAATGATATGTTTATGAAAGAAAGAAGGGAAATAGATGAAGTATTCCCTAAACAGGAACCTATTCTGAAACATAACTTACCTGTTGAAATCCTAGGGGATCCTCCTCCACCCAAGGGTGATCCCGTTTTTGAGCTAAAACCATTACCTGATAATCTTGAATATGCTTATCTTGATGAAAAGAAGATATATCATGTTATTATTAGTGCTAACCTTTCAGAGCAGGAAGAGGAAAGATTATTAAAAACTCTGAAGAAGCACCGTGCTGCTATTGGATATACTCTGGATGATCTTAAGGGCATTAGTCCTACTCTATGCCAACACAAAATTAAAGTGGAGAAAGACGCCAAACCAGTCAGAGATCCTCAACGAAGATTAAATCCTAAGATGAAAGAAGTGGTAAGAAAGGAGATACTAAAGCTCCTCGAGGCAGGTATAATTTATCCCGTTGCTGATAGTGAATGGGTAAGTCCTGTCCATTGTGTCCCTAAAAAGGGAGGTATTACTGTTGTTCCTAATGATAAAGATGAATTGATTCCGCAAAGAATTATTACAGGTTATAGGATGGTAATTTATTTTCGTAAATTAAATAAAGCTACTAAGAAAGATCATTACTCTTTACCTTTTATTGATCAAATGCTAGAAATACTATCCAAACATACACATTTCTACTTTCTAGATGGCTATTCTAGTTTCTCTCAAATACCTGTATCAGCGGAAGATCAATCAAAAACTACTTTTACTTGCCCTTTCAGTACTTTTGCTTATAGACGTATGCCTTTTGGTTTACGTAATGCACGTGCTACCTTTCAAAGATGCATGATGGTTATATTCTCTGAATTTTGTGAAAAGATTTGTGAGGTATTCATGGATGATTTCTCCGTTTACGGATTCTCTTTTGATGATTGCTTGAGCAACCTTAATCGAGTTTTGCAGAGATCCGAAGAAACTAGTCTCGTCTTGAATTGGGAAAAGTGCCACTTTATGGTTAATGAAGGCATTGTCTTGGGGCACAAGATCTCCGAGAGAGGTATTGAAGTTGATAAAGCTAAAGTTGATGCTATTGAAAAGATGCCATGTACCAAGGACATAAAAGGTATAAGAAGTTTCCTTGGTCATGTCGGATTTTATAGGAGGTTCATTAAGGACTTTTCTAAAATCTCTAGGCCTCTGACTAATCTATTGCAAAAAGATATTCCTTTTGTCTTTGATGATGATTGTGTAGAAGCATTTGAAATACTTAAGAAAGCTTTGATCGCTGCACCTATTGTTCAGCCACCTGTTTGGAATTTACCTTTTGAAATTATGTGTGATGCTAGCGATTATGCTGTAGGTGCTGTTCTAGGGCAAAGAGTTGATAAGAAATTAAATGTTATCCAGTATGCCAGTAAGAATCTTGATACTGCCCAGAGAAATTATGCTACCACTGAAAAAGAATTCTGAGCAGTTGTGTTTGCATGTGATAAGTTTAGACCTTACATTGTTGATTCCAAAGTTACTATTCACACTGATCATGCCGCTATTAAATATCTTATGGAAAAGAAAGATGCTGAGCCTAGACTCATTAGATGGGTTCTCTTGCTCCAAGAATTTGATTTGCATATTATTGATAGAAAGGGAGCTGAGAACCCCATTGCAGACAACTTATCTAGGTTAGAGAATGTTCTTGATGACCCACTGCCTATTGATGATAGCTTTCCTGATGAACAGTTAGCAGTCGTTAATGCTTCTTGTACTGCTCCTTGGTATGCTGATTATGCTAATTACATTGTTGCTAAATTTATACCACCTAGTTTCACATACCAGCAAAAGAAGAAGTTCTTTTATGATTTAAGACATTACTTTTGGGATGACCCACACCTTTATAAAGAAGGAGTAGATGGTGTTATTACACGTTGTGTACCTGAGCATGAACAGGAACAGATCCTATGCAAGTGTCACTCTGAATCATATGGAGGACACTGATAACCCACAAGTGTAGGGGATCGCAACAGCATTCGAGGGTAAAGTACAACCCAAATTTATTGATTCAACACAAGGGGAGCCAAAGAATATTCTTGAGTATTAGCAGTTGAGTTGTCAATTCAACCACACCTGGATAACTTAGTATCTGTAGCAAAGTGTTTAGTAGCAAAAGTGGTATGATAATAAAGGAAACGGTAGCAACAAAGAAAGATAAATGTTTTGGGTTTTGTAGTAGTTGTAACAAAGAGCAAATGTAAAAGTAAATAAGCGGAGAATAATATATTAAAGGCTCGTAGGCAATGGATCAGTGATGGATAATTATGCCGGATGTGATTCCTCATGCAATAGTTATAACATAGGGTGATATAGAACTACCTCCAATTCATCAATGTAATGTAGGCATGTATTCCGTAAATAGTCATACGTGCTTATGGAAAAGAACTTGCATGACATCTTTTGTCCTACCCTCCCGTTGCAGCAGGGTCCTCATGGAAACTAAGGGATATTAGGGCCTCCTTTTAATAGAGAGCCGGACCAAAGGATTAACACATAGTGAATGCATGAACTACTCAAATTACGATCATCACCGAGAAGTATCCCGATTATTGTCACTTCGGGGTTGTCGGATCATAACACATGATAGGTGACTATAGACTTGCAAGATTGGATCAAGAACACACATATATTTATTAAAACATAATAGGTTCATATCTGAAATCATGGCACTCGGGCCCTAGTGACAAGCATTAAGCATAGCAAAGTCATAGCAACATCAATCTCAGAACATAGTGGATACTAGGGATCAAACCCTAACAAAACTAACTTGATTACATGGTAAATCTCATCCAACCCATCACCGTCCAGCAAGCCTACGATGGAATTACTCACGCACAGCGGTGAGCATCATGAAATTGGTGATGGAGGATGGTTGATGATGACGACAGCGACGAATCCCCCTCTCCGAAGCCCCGAACGGACTCCAGATCAGCCCTCCCGAGATAGATTAGGGCTTGGCGGCGGCTCCGTGTCGTAAAACGCGATGAAACTTTATCTCTGATTTTTTTTCTCCCCGAGACGGAATATATGGAGTTGGAGTTGAGGTCGGAGGAGGTCCAGGGGGCCCACGAGATAGGAGGCCGCGCCCTAGGGGGGGCACCCCTGTCTCATGGACAGGCTGTGGGCCCCCTGGCATTAATTCTTTCGCCAAAAATTCTTATTAATTCCGAAAAGTGCCTCCGTGGATTTCCAGGACATTCCGAGAACTTTTTTTTTCTACACATAAAACAACATCATGGTAGTTCTGCTGAAAACAACGTCAGTCCGGGTTAGTTTCATTCAAATCATGCAAGTTAGAGTCCAAAACAAGGGCAAAAGTGTTTGGAAAAGTAGATACGTTGGAGACGTATCAACTCCCCCCAAGCTTAAACCTTTGCTTGTCCTCAAGCAATTCAGTTGATAAACTGAAAGTGATAAATAAAAACTTTTACAAACTCTGTTTGCTCTTGTTGTTGTAAACATGAAAAGCCAGCATTCAAATTTCAGCAAATATTATGAACTAACCATACTCACAATAATACTTAGCTCTCACAATCACTGATATCAATAGCATAATCAGCTAGCGAGCCATAATAATAAAACTAGGATGACAACACTTTCTCAAAATAATTATAACATGATATAACAAAATGGTATCTCGCTAGCCCTTTCTGAGACCGCAAAACATAAATGCAGAGCACCTTTAAAGATCAAGGACTGACTAAACATTGTAATTCATGGTAAAAGAGATCCAGTCAAGTCATACCCAATATAAACAAATAATAATGAATGCAAATGACAGTGTGCTCTCCAGTTGGTGCTTTTAATAAGAAGGGTGATGACTCAACATAAAAGTAAATAGATAGGCCCTTCGCAGAGGGAAGCAGGGATTTGTAGAGGTGCCAGAGCATGATTTTAAAATAGAGATTGAATAACATTTTGAGCGGCATACTTTTTCTGTCCACGCAACACCTATGAGATGGATGTATCTTCCATAGTACATGCATTATAGGCAGTTCCCAAACAGAATGGTAAAGGTTTATACTCCCCTAGCCACCAACAAGCATCAATCCATGGCTTGCTCGAAACAACGAGTGCCTCCAACATACAATAGCCCTGTGGGAGTTTTGTTAAATTATTTTGATTTGCTTTGATCTTTTTGGATCATGGGACTGGGCATCCCGGTTACCGGCCCTTTCTCGTGAATGAGGAGCAGAGTCCACTCCTCTTGAGAATAACCCACCTGGCATGGAAGATATAGGCAGCCCTAGTTGTAACATGAGCTGCTCGAGCATAGAAAACAGAATTTCATTTGAAGGTTTGGAGTTTGGCACATACAAATTTACTTGGAACGGCAGGTAGATACCGCATATAGGTAGGTATAGTGGACTCATATGGAACGACTTTGGAGTTTAAGGAGTTTGGATGCACAAGCAGTATTCCCGCTTAGTACAGGTGAAGGCTAGCAAAAGACTGGGAAACGACCAACTGAGAGAGCGACAACAGTCGTAAGCATGCATTAAAATTAATTCACACCGAGTACAAGCATGAGTAGGATATAATCCACCATGAACATAAATATCGTGAAGGCTATGTTGATTTTATTCAACTACATGCGTGAACATGTGCCAAGTCGAGTCACTCAATTCATTCAAAGGAGGATACCATCCCATCATATCACATCATAATCATTCTAATAGCATGTTGGCACGCAAGGTAAACCATTATAACTCATAGCTAATCAAGCATGTCACAAGTAACTATAATCTCTAAATGTCATTGCAAATATGTTTACTTCATAATAGCTGACTCAGGAACGATGAATCATCATATTTACAAAAACAAGAGAGGTCGAGTTCATACCAGCTTTTCTCATCCCAATAAGTCCACCATATATCGTCATTATTGCATTTCACTCGCACGACCGAACAATGTATATAATAATAAGAGTGTACATGCATTGGACTAAGATGGAATCTGCAAGCATTCAACTCAAGAGAGAAGACAAGTAATATGGGCTCTAAATTAAATAAACAATCATGCATATAAGAGCCACTAAGCATTTTCAAAATGGTCTTCTCGACCCCCAAAGGAAAGAAAAGAAAATAAAACTATTTACACGGGAAAGCTCCCAACAAGTAAGAAGAAGAACTAAAAATATTTTTGGGTTTTCATTTTAATTCTACTACAAGCAAGGAAATTAAACTAACTAATTTTTTTTGTTTTTCTTAAGGTTTATCAAACACACAAGAAGAAAACTAGAAAAAGAAGTTTAAACTAACATGGATAATACAATGAAAGAGTATGAGCACCGACGACTAGTGTGTGAACATGAATGTAAAGTTGGTGAGAAATACGTACTCCCCCAAGCTTAGGCTTTTGGCCTAAGTTGGTTTAATACCAAGGACCGCCGCTACTCTCTCCGGTGTAATGAGAGGTATAATCAGGATACCACTGGCTGGTCATCTTCGGATCCCACTGGACAGATGATGCACGATAAGGGTCCAGCTCAGGTTCCGGTTCAGGTTCAGGTTCTGGAGTAAAAGCTTGAGCTCGATGATTATTCACCGCCTCCGGTCTGACAAGAAAATTTTCTGTATGCAAATCAAACAACAAAAGCGCAGGCAAAATAATAATCTCAAAGTGTTTCTTATTGAATCTAAGTTTATACAAGAGCATCCTATCTTCGTTGTCAACAATAAACTTGTGTGCTACCATGCTCTTGTAATCTAAAATGTGAGGAGGCAATATTGTCTCCTTTTCCTCATGGTTCCTAATGGGTATCTGAAAATGTCTAGCAAGATGTGCAGCATAGATACCTCCAAATATGGGGCCTTTTGTACGATTCAGGGCTAGCCGTTTAGCAACGACGGCACCCATATTAAAGTATTGTCTCCCAGCAAAGCATGTTGAAGAATAATAATATCTGGAACGCTCAAATTTCCACTATTTCCACGACCAATCAAGCATCTACTAGCAAATATGGCAAAGTAGCGTAAAACAGGAAAGCGTATACTAGAGACCTTCGCCTCAGAACCCTTCTTTGGCTCCTCTACAACAATAGTATTAACAAAGCCACCCACATCTTCACGATGGGGTTCATCTAATTCTCCCTCATAAGGTATCCTACATATCGCGCAAAAATGACGTAAAAACATTTCTTTGAATTCATCATATAAATGAAATGATACTGCAGGTGGTGATTTCTTAGGATAATAATAAAAGTTTTGCACGAAAGTATTGGTAAGTAAGAGATATTGATCGATTCGGTCGTTGATGAAACTGGTGAGGCCTGCAGTCTCGATTAAAGCATAAAAGTCTTCATGAATTCTGGCTTCTTTCAAGAAATCCTCGCATGGCCATTCACACGACCGTACTTCCGCTAAGCAAGGAACATTATACTTGGCTTTTTCCTTCTCTTTGGCTTGTTTTTCCTCAGAGCTTTGGCTAGAAGAGCCTTTAAAGAGCCTCCTTAACATTTTCTGAAAACTTCTGAAATTTTAGGAACTTCAAAATAAAAGTGGATAAAACTAAACAAGATTGATAGCAACTACTCGTACAAGTGCCTAGATCCTATATTATGCATTGGTATTGCTTGGGACCTCAAAAATTTAACATGCAAGCTCAAGAACATGGTCACCTAAGCAGCAAAAATTTGTAATGAATAAAGCACTAGAACAAAAACTAATTGGACCAATGGAGGAGTCACATACCAAGAAACAATCTCCCAAAGCAGTTTTGTGAATGGAGCTTTGAGCTAAGAGATCAAAAATCACAGCAAAATGAGCTAGAACTCGTGCTTGAGCTTGATGGGGATTTTTTTGGGTAGAAGATGAAGCGTGTGGGTGCTGGCATAAGTGGAGGGGAGCCACTAGGGGCCCACGAGACAGGGGGCGCGCCCTACAAGGGTGGGGGCCCTCCTCTCTCGTGGCCTGGTGCTTGCCCCTCCTGCAGTGTTTTCAGTGCCTAAAATCCTCAAATATTCCAGAAAAAATCATACTAAATTTGCAGGGCATTTGGAGCTATTTTATTTTCGGACTATTTTTTTAATGCACGGATAATTCAGAAATGTAGGATAATACTATTTTGCTTTATTTATTCTAAATAACAGAAAGTAAATGGAGGGTACGAAGGTTGTGCCTTCTAGTTTCATCCATCTCGTGATCATCAAAATGAACCCGCTAACAAGGTTGATCAAGTCTTGTTAACAAACTCATTCGAATAACACGTAACCGGAGAAATTTCAATAACACTAAGTTACCTCAACGGGGATATGAAAATCCCCAACAATAAGAATATCATACTTTTTCTTGACAGTAGGGAGAGGAAATTCAAAACCTCCAAAAATGATAGTTGGAACTTTTTGAATAGAATTGATGCTATGAATTTGAGATTGTTTCCTCGGAAAGTGTACCGTATGCTCATTGCCATTAACATGAAAAGTGACATTGCCTTTGTTGCAATCAATAACAGCCCCTGCAGTATTAAGAAAAGGTCTACCAAGGATAATAGACATACTATCGTCCTCGAGAATATCAAGAATAACAAAGTCCGTTAAGATAGTGACATTTGCAACCACAACAGGCACATCCTCACAAATACCGACAGGTATAGCAGTTGATTTATCAGCCATTTGCAAAGATATTTCAGTAGGTGTCAACTTATTCAATTCAAGTCTACGATATAAAGAGAGGCATAACACTAACACCGCTCCAAGATCACATAAAGCAGTTCTAACATAATTTCTTTTAATGGAGCATGGTATAGTTGGAACACCGGATCTCCAAGTTTCTTTGGTATTCCACCCTTAAAAGTGTAATTAGCAAGCATGGTGGAAATTTCAGCTTCCGGTATCTTTCTTTTATTTGTGATGATATCCCTCATATACTTAGCGTAAGGATTTACTTTAAGCATATCAGTTAAGCGCATACGTAAGAAAATAGGTCTAATCATTTCAGCAAATCGCTCAAAATCCTCCTCATCCTTTGACTGGGATAGTTCAGGAGGAAAGGGCATGGGTTTCTGAACCCATGGTTCTCTTTCTTTGCCGTGCTTCCTAGCAACAAAATCTCTCTTATCATAACGTTGATTCTTTGATTGTGGGTTATCAAGATCAACAGCAGGTTCAATCTCTACATCATTGTTCTGCTAGGTTGAGCATCAACATGAACATTATCATTATCACTAGGTTCATGTTCATCCCCTGATTGTGTTTCAGCATCAGAGATAGAAATATCATTGGGATTCTCAGGTGTGTCTACAGTAGGCTCACTAGAAGCATACAAGGTTCTATTCTTTTTCTTTTTCTTCTTCTTAGAAGAACTAGGTGCCTCTAAATTATTTCTCTGAGAATCTTGCTCGATTCTCTTAGGGTGGCATTCAGACAAAGGTTCCTGAGTCATTCTACCAGTTCTAGTAGCCACTCTAACGGCAAAGTCATTTTTATTATTTAATTCCTCAAGCAAATCATTTTGAGCTTTGAGTACTTGCTCAACTTGAGTAGCAACCATAGAAGCATATTTGCTAACGCTGTGAAGTTCATCTTTAACTCTAGCCAGATTATCACCTATGCGTCCTATCTCGAAAGCATTATTCTTTAACTCTCTACCAACATAAGCATTAAAACTTTCTTGTTTAGCCATAAAGTCATCAAATTCATCTAAGCATGGGCTATGAAATTTAGTAGAGGGTATTTCAACTTTATCATATCTATAGAGAGAATTTACCTTTACTACCTGAGTCGGGTTATCAAGACAATGTGGTTCTTCAGGCGGTAAATTAAGACCATGTATTTCTTCAATAGGTGGTAAATTCTTAACATCTTCAGCTTTAATGCCTTTTTCTTTCATTGACTTCTTTGCCTCTTGCATATCTTCAGGACTGAGAAATAAAACACCTCTCTTCTTGAAGGGTTTAGGAATAGGCTCAGAGTTGGCTCAATTGGTTCAGGAATTACTTGAGAACTGGCTCAGAAGAGTCCAATTATTTTCATTAGTCAACATATTATTCAATAATATTTCAGCTTCGTCGACTGTTCTTTCCCTGAAAACACAACCAGCACAACTATCCAAGTTGTCCTTGGAAGCATCAGTTAGTCCATTATAAAAGATATCAAGTATTTCATTTTTCCTAAGAGGATGATCTGGCAAAGTATTAAGTAACCGTAGAAGCCTCCCCCAAGCTTGTGGGAGACTCTCTTCTTTGATTTGCACAAAATTATATTTCCCGCAAGGCAGCTTGTTTCTTATGAGCAGGGAAATATCTAGCAGAGAAGTAATAAATCATGTCCTGGGGACTATGCACACAACGAGGAGCAAGAGAATTATACCAAGTCTTAGCATCACCCTTTAATGAGAACGGAAATATCTTAAGGATATATAAATAGCGAGACTTCTCATCATGAGTAAATAGGGTGGCTATATCATTCAACTTGGTAAGATGTGCCACAACAGTTTCAGATTCAAGGCCATAAAAAGGATCAGATTCAACTAAAGTAATAATCTCAGGATCAACAGAGAATTCATAATCCTTATCAAGAATACGATAGGTGAAGTAGCAAAAGCAGGATCGGGTTTCATTCTAGCATTAAGAGACTGCTGCTTCCATTTAGCTAATAATTTCTTAAGATCATTTCTACCATTGCAAGCAAGAATTTCCATAGCAGCTGCTTCATTCATAACATAACCCTTAGGGACAACAGGTAATACATAATCATTGGGGGAACGTTCATCATCACTATCATCAATAATAGGTTCTTCAATATTTTCATTCCCCCTAACTCTAGCAAGTTGTTCATCTAGAAATTCACCTAATGGCAAAGTAGTATCACGCACAGAAGTAGTTTCATCATGCATAGCAGAAGTGGCATCATCAATAACATGCGACATATTAGAATTCATAGTAGTAGCAGGTTTAGGTGTTGCAGGCCTACTAATAACGGAAGGAGAATCTAGTGCAGAGCTAGATGGCAGTTCCTTACCTCCCCTCGTAGTTGAGGGCAAAATCTTGGTCTTAGCGTCTTTCAAGTTCTTCATCGTGATCAACAGATATAAATCCCAAGTGACTCAGAGAATAGAGCTATGCTCCCCGGCAATGGCGCCAGAAATTAGTCTTGATAACCCACAAGTGTAGGGGATCGCAACAACTTTCGAGGGTAAAGTACAACCCAAATTCATTGATTCGACACAAGGGAAGCCAAAGAATATTCTTGAGTATTAGCAGTTGAGTTGTCAATTCAACCACACCTAGATAACTTAGTATCTGCAGCAAGTGTTTAGTAGCAAAAGTGGTATGATAATAAAGGCAACGGTAGCAACAGTAAACATAAATGTTTTTGGGTTTTTGTAGTAGTTGTAACAGTAGCAACGGAAAAGTAAATAAGCGGAGAACAATATATGAAAAGCTTGTAGGCAATGGATCAGTGATGGATAATTATGCCGGATGTGATTCCTCATGCAATAGTTATAACATAGGGTGATATAGAACTAGCTCCAATTCATCAATGTAATGTAGGCATGTATTCCGTAAATAGTCATACGTGCTTATGGAAAAGAACTTGCATGACATATTTTGTCCTACCCTCCCGTTGCAGCGGGGTCCTCACGGAAACTAAGGGATATTAAGGCCTCCTTTTAATAGAGAGCCGGACCAAAGCATTAACACATAGTGAATACATGAACTCCTCAAACTACGGTCATCACCGAGAAGTATCCCGATTATTGTCACTTTGGGGTTGTCGGATCATAACACATAATAGGTGACTATAGACTTGCAAGATAGGATCAAGAACACACATATATTCATGAAAACATAATAGGTTCAGATCTGAAATCATGGCACTCGGCCCTAGTGGCAAGCATTAAGCATAGCAAAGTCATAGCAACATCAATCTCAGAACATAGTGGATACTAGGGATCAAACCCTAACAAAACTAACTTCATTACATGGTAAATCTCATCCAACCCATCACCGTCCAACCAGCCTACGATGGAATTACTCACGCACGGCGGTGAGCATCATGAAATTGGTGATGGAGGATGGTTGATGATGACGACGGTGACGAATCCCCCTCTCCGGAGCCCCGAACGGACTCCAGATCAGCCCTCCCGAGAGAGATTGGGGCTTGGCGGCGGCTCTATGTCGTAAAACATGATGAAACTTTCTCTCTGATTTTTTTCTCCCCGAGATAGCATATATGGAGTTGGAGTTGAGGTTGGAGGCCCACGAGATAGGAGGCCGCGCCCTAGGGGGGCTGTCTCGTGGACAGGCTGTGGGCCCCCTGGCATTAATTCTTTTGCCAAAAATTCTTATTAATTCCAAAAAGTGCCTCCGTGGATTTCCAGGACATTTCGAGAACTTTTCTTTTCTACACATAAAACAACATCATGGCAGTTCTGCTGAAAACAGCGTCAGTCCGGGTTAGTTTCATTCAAATCATGCAAGTTAGAGTCCAAAACAAGGGCAAAAGTGTTTGGAAAAGTAGATACGTTGGAGACGTATCAGACACCACGCTGGAGACAGAACTGCACATAAGGTATTGCAATCCGGTTTTTATTGGCCTACTCTCTTCAAAGATGCCCGTAAGTTTGTCTTGTCTTGTGATGAATGTCAAAGAATTGGTAATATTAGTAGACGTCAAGAAATGCCTATGAATTATTCTCTTGTTATTGAACCGTTTGATGTTTGGGGCTTTGATTATATGAGACCTTTTCCTTCCTCTAATGGTTATACACATATTTTACTTGCTGTTGATTACGTTACTAAGTGGGTAGAAGCTATTCCAACTAGTAGTGCTAATCATAACACTTCTATTAAAATGCCTAAAGAAGTTATTTTTCCGAGGTTTGGAGTCTCAAGATATCTTATGACTGATGGTGGTTCACATTTTCTTCATGGTGCTTTCTGTAAGATGCTTGCTAAGTACGATGTTAATCATAGAATCGCATCTCCTTATCACCCATAGTCTAGTGGTCAAGTAGAGTTGAGCAATAGAGAACTCAAATTAATTTTGCAAAAGACTGTGGATAGATCTAGAAAGAATTGGTCCAAAAAACTTGATGATGCATTATGGGCCTATAGAACTGCATATAAAAATCCTATGGGTATGTCTCCGTATAAGATGGTTTATGGAAAAGCTTGTCATTTACCTCTAGAACTTGAACATAAAGCATATTGGGCTATTAAAGAGCTCAACTATGACTTCAAACTTGCCGGTGAGAAGAGGTTTTTTGATATTAGCTCACTTGATGAATGGAGAACCCAAGCCTATGAGAATGCCAAACTATTCAAAGAAAAAAGTCAAACGTTTGCATGACAAAAGAATACAAAAGCGTGAGTTTAACATAGGTGATTATGTGTTATTATTCAACTCTCATTTAAGATTTTTTGTAGGAAAACTTCTCTCTAAATGGGAAGGTCCTTACGTTATCGAGGAGGTCTATCGTTCCGGTGTCATAAAAATCAACAACTTCGAAGGCACAAGTCCAAGGGTGGTGAACGGTCAAAGAATTGAACATTATATTTCAGGTAACCCTATCAATGTTGAAACTAATATCATTGAAACTGTAACCCCGGAGGAATACATAAGGGACACTTTCTGTCGTGGAATTAACACGTCAGATGTCCTTAGTATCAGGACTTAGTCGCAAGGCCAACGCATCTATGTGGTAGCTTGAGAGGGGTTGAGCGGAATCGAGAGACGCAACAGGAGACAGGGGTATAGACAGCTTCGGGCCCCGGGAAACATCATCAGGTAAAAACCCTACATGCTGTTTGAGGCTAGATCTCATTATCATCACGAGGGAGTCGCCGTAAACCGGCTCTCCTCTAGTTGTATCTAGCCCTAGAGATTGTTTCTTGCTTCTCCCTCTTTGGGGAGCCCTTCCCCTCCTTATATAAGTTGAAGGGGCGGGTTACATGTGGAGTCCAACTCGGACTTTAACTTAAACTATTTTGACTACCTTTCCTGGGCTTTCTTAACGTCTCCCGGTTTAACATTGTCTGCCGGTTTAACAACGTCTGCCGGTTTAACAATGTCTGTCGGGTTATGATTGACTTAACACCTGCCGGTGCTACCATCTGTCTTAACTCTGCCGGTTTAACACTTGCCGGTTTACCGTCTGTCTTAGCCATCTGCCGGTTTAACACCCGCCGGTTTACCGTCTGACTTGCCATCTGTCTTAACTGTCTGCCGGTTTACCATCCGCCAGTTTACCAAGTCCCGGTCGGTTTACGACTTCGGCCGGGTCATACCGCGGGGTATATCCCCGACACTTTCCGAACGTTCCAGACTCCGAAAAGGAATAGATATGTGGTACGTTAAGTAAACCGTCTCCAAAACAATTCTAAAGGCAATTTTTATCAGTTTTGGAATATTTAAGAATTTTAGGAAGAAAGAAGTAGTCCGAGAAGGACACGAGGCCTCCACCAGAGTGGGGGGCGCGCCCACCCTTACTGGGCGCGCCCCTTGTCTCGTGGACACCTCGTGAGCCTCCCGTACTCCGTTTTCTTGCATGTTACGTATTTTGGTCGGTAAAAATTCATTACATAATCTCCTGAAAGTTTTGACCATCGTATCATGCAAATATCCTCTGTATTCGTTTCGAGCTGTTTCTGTCACAGGTTTAAGCAACATGTCATCTCAAAATTCAGAGGGAGAAAGCTATGTGGCTTATTACCTTGCAGACCCTAAGGTCTACGGGGACTTGGACCATAGTGGCTGGACCATGGAAGAAGAAGAAGACTATGAGCCTAAGGGGAAGGATGAAACAAGCTCAGACGAAGATGAAGTTCCACTACCTCAACCGGGGGATATGCATGTGGAGTTTAAAACGTCAAGTCTACCTGATAGAGCGAAGAAGCCAAAGATCGAGTTTATCCCTTTTTGTCTCTTCCAGGAAAATAAGCAAGAACTATGCAAAAGAGTATTAAGTCTTGAGCGGGAGATCGAAGACCTAAAAGAGCAAAACATTATACTCAAGCGTAAATTGAGGAAGAAGTCACCCTCATCATCAACAACTCCTACTTCACCACCTCCCAGGACATAATCACATGGGTATGGGCACTCCCTTTGGCAACTGCCAAGCATGGGGGAGGTGCCCCGGTATCGTATCACCATCACACTCCTATCTTTACCGTTTTATTTAGTTCGATCCTTTTAGTAGTATCCTTATTTAGTAGATTGAAGTTTTGATATCAAGTAGTTTTGAGTTTGCTTTTTGATCTCTTTTATGTAATCAAGTCCGTGAGCTTTCTATAATAAAGATTAGTGTTGAGTCAAGGGCTTTGCTTTCTTGCTATGATCTTGAGAAAAATAATGAATAAAAAGAATAAAAGAGTTCCTATGGATCTTATGGATAGTGATAACTTCACACATAGAAAGTACGAGGCATAAAAGTTGTTGGGAGTTGATAAACATAGTTTTGGTCATCGTTGCAATTAATAGGAAGTAATAAGGTAAGAGAGGTTTCACATATAAATACACTATCTTGGACATCTTTTATAATTGTGAGCACTCATTAAGTATGACATGCTAAAAGAGTCGACGTTGTACAAGGAAGACAATGTAATGGTTTATGAATCCTCACATCTCACTTAAAGTATATTGTCATTGACCTTCCAAACATGTTGAGCTTGCCGCCCCAGTTTTGCCATGAGAGTCCACCATATCTACCTATGGATTGAGTAAGATCCTTCAAGTAAGTTGTCATCGGTGCAAGCAATAAAAATTGCTCTCTAAATATGCATGACTTATTAGTGCGGAGAAAATAAGCTTTATACGATCTTGTTATGGAAGCAATAAAAGCGACGGACTGTACAATAAAGGTCCATACACAAGTGGCAATATAATGTGATGTTCTTTCGTACTAAGATTTTGTGTATTCAACCCTAAAAGCGCATGGCAACCTCTGCTTCCCTATGTGAAGGGCCTATCTTTTACTTGATATTTCTACTTTATGCTTTTTACTTTATGCTTGAGTCAAGGTGACCTTCACCTTTCCATTTTTCATTTTATCTTTTGGCAAGCTCCTCGTGTTTGAAAGATCATGATGTATATATCCAATTGGATGTTCGTTAGCATGGACTGTTATTGTTGACTTCACCTAAAGGTGAATACGTTGGGAGGCAACACAATAAGCCCCTATCTTTCTCAGTATCCGTCTGAAACTCCATAACCACAAGTATTGCGTGAGTGTTAGCAATTGTAGAAGATTATATGATAGTTGAGTATGTGGACTTGCTGAAAAGCTCTATTTTTTACTCTTTGTGATGTTACGATAAATTGCAATTGCTTCAATGACTGAGATTATAGTTTGTTAGCTTCAATGAAGTTTCTGAACCATGCTTGACATTGTGAATTGATTGTTACTTGAGCATAAGAATTCATATGACAAAATCTATATATGTTGTTGTTATAAGAATGATCATGATGCCCTCATGTCCATATTTTATTTTTATCGACACCTCTATCTCTAAACATGTGGGCATATTTTTTGATTTTGGCTTCCGCTTGAGGACAACCGAGGTTTAAGCTTGGGGGAGTTGATACGTCCATTTTGCATCATGCTTTTATATCAATATTTAGTGCATTATGGGCTGTTATTACACATTATATATCAATACTTATGGCTATTCTCTCTTATTTTGTAAGGTTTACCATGAAGAGGGGGAATGCTGGAAGCTGGAATCCTGGCTGAAAAGGGAGCAAACATTGGAAACCTATTCTGCACTAATCCAAAAGATCCGAGACTCCACGAAACTTATTTTTGGAATTAATAAGAATTATTGAGCAAAAGAAACACCTCAGGGGGCCCACACCCTGTCCAGGAGGGTGGGGGTGCGCCCACCCCTACGGGGCGCACCCCCTGTCTCCTGGGCCCCCTGGTGGCCTCCCGGTGTCCATCTTCTGCTATATGAAGGGTTGTATCCTGGAAAAGATTGTGGGCAAGCTTACGAGACGAAACTCCGCCGCCACGACGCGGAACCTTGGCGGAACCAATCTAGAGCTCCGGCAGAGCTGTTCTGCCAGGGACACTTCCCTCCGGGGGGGAACCAACACCATCGTCATCACCAACGATCCTCTCATCGGGAGGGGGTCAATCTCCATCAACATCTTCATCAGCACCATCTCCTCTCAAACCCTAGTTCATCTCTTGTATCCAATCTTGTATCCAAAACCACAACTTGGTACCTGTGGGTTGCTAGTAGTGTTGATTACTCCATGTAGTTGATACTTATTGGTTTACTTGGTGGAAGATCATATGTTCAGATCCTTAATGCATATTATTACACCTCTGATTATGAACATGAATATGCTTTGTGAGTAGTTATTTTTGTTCCTGAGGACATGGGTGAAGTCTTGCTATTAGTAGTCATGTCAATTTGTTATTCGTTCGATATTTTGATAAGATGTATGTTGTCTTTCCTCTAGTGGTGTCATGTGAACGTCGACTACATGACACTTCACCATTATTTGGGCCTAGAGGAAGGCATTGGGGAGTAATAAGTAGATGATGGGTTGCTAGAGTGACAGAAGCTTAAACCCTAGTTTATGCGTTGCTTCGTTAGGGGCTGATTTGGATCCATATGTTTCATGCTATGGTTAGGTTTACCTTAATACTTTTGTTGTAGTTGCGGATGCTTGCAATAGGGGTTAACCATAAGTGGGATACTTTTCCAAGTAAGGACAGTACCCAAGCACCGGTCCACCCACATATCAAATTATCGAAGTACCAAACAAGAATCATATGAGTGTGATGAAACTAGCTTGACGATAATTCCCATGTGTCCTCGGGAGCGTTTTTCTCATTATAAGAAATTGTCCAGGCTTGTCCTTTGCTACAAAAAGGATTGGGCCACCTTGCTGCACTTTATTTACTTTTATTGTTTATTATCCTTTACAATTTATCTTATCACAAAACTATCTATCACCTACAATTTCAGTGCTTGCAGAGAAAACCTTACTGAAAACCGCTTATCATTTCCTTCTGCTCCTCGTTGGGTTCGACACTCTTACTTATTGAAAGGACTACGATAGATCCCCTACACTTGTGGGTCATCAGGCCGGCGTACTTTCCATCTTGCAATCTCGTCCTCAAACCATTTTTGATAAACCACCATGTTCTATCTTTCCCTTATTACATGGAACATGCTTCTTTTTTGTCAGCGTATGTGTCTTCAACTCAGTGTTATTGGGCAGTAATTGTTTCCTTTTGACCTCCTTTTGCAAATAGGGCTATCCATTTTCACCTCGTTGCTATTGCGACCTTTTGGTGGACTGCACAAATCACTTTTTTCTAAAGAGTGTTTTGTGTAGTTCTGCCAAAATGTCACACGGGCAACGTTTTTACATTTCTGTGGGACTGCAGAAAGGGAGATTGGTTTTGCTATCCTCCTCATCCAACTCCGTTCCTAATCTTCTCCAACAAGATGTTAGTCCTAAAGAGAGATCGTAGAGTTGATCGGCTTCTATTTATGTGTGTTATGTTTCATCATCTAGTTCCACTATTATTGTAATCACACTGGTTGGATATCTTTGCAAACAGGGATGGTCCGCTCGATTTTAGTGGAGCTGCACAAAATGATCGGATTGTGGTGTCCTTCATACACCTCTTTTTTGGCTATAAAGCTGGTTGAAACAAGCTGCCAAGCAATGAACACTGTGCCAAGGAAATGGAGCCGTGCCTACGAACATCATCGATCAATTATATTTTTTTCCTTATTTGTACACCTTCTCACACCTTTGTCTTCAGTTGTGATGTGAATATTGGCGCTAATCTGCGAACCATTGAGATGCATTAGCCATGGTAGTTTCATTTGTATTTGATGGAATGTTGTAACGAGATAATCTCGAGGCAAGACACATGAATCCTAAGTTGAAACCTTTGTTCTCCTGCGGGAACCAAAGTTGGAACCTTCATAGCATCACAGTACAATTTCATCAAAATTATGCGTACATATAAACAAATCCTGAAGGATTGATAGCAATGCCAGAAACAATTCAACTTCGTTTCGCCAACATGTTGGACATCCTTCATCTGGCTCCACCTGCAATGCAGCAATATTGAGTGCACAACACAACTTCAGGGAAAGGTTCACCCCGGTTGTTGCACCGCAGTAGTAATGACTAGTGAGCAGTCAAATCACAGAGCCCCACCTTCGCCACAGTAAGTTGCTCGGACGAAGCAACCATCATTTCTCTGTTCCTTGAATCCGCTGGCACTCCCATATTCCCACAGTAATAAGTTGCACGGGCAAATCAACCATCACTATATCCGCTCACGTGTGATGACCACAGGAGCTATCCATTTAGATTGCATGTTAAAAAAATAAAGGTCGATAACTAATGCGGCAAACCTAAGGCGGCACCTCGGGCCAATGCGGCCAGATCGCATTTTGCACGAGAAATTACACACCATGTTTCGTTGACATATGGTCACGTTCCAACATATCAGTGAGACGAGGCGAGTCCTTTTCTACTAGTATTTCCGAACAGACGTGTAGGCCGGGGCGCCTCTTCGTGTACCGTGGCAAACTGGCAACCTTCCACCGACTCTTCGCCTTTCCCTCTCGATTTGGAACTGTTGTAGCATGCTCTTCCTCTCGCTCCTCCATTTTCCTTCAGCCCTTCACCCTTCCTTCTGCCATTGTTCGATCGTCTTATCCATGGAGGGAACAGGACGAAAACGACCCCGTTATTCTTGCCCTGATCTGAAAGATGACGTGGTGGAGGAACTCATTGATCGGTGCGACGTCATCACCTCGGCTAGCATGGCAGGTTCGTTCAATACCATTCTCGACTCAACTAATAACATCATTACAAGGAACCCAAGAGTCAAGGAGCGGTTTGATCTCCCCTATCTTCTTTGTCGTGACCCTGATGACTACTGGCGCGGGGACGACTGAGGCCTTGCCTTGTGCAAGTTGATCCCGCTTGATAATGATACATATGATGTTAAGATGCCATCGCTTGAGGGCAAGGATTGGGCAGGAGCAAATGGAGATTGGGTTGTTTATATCGGGTACAACTGCGAGTGGGAACTTGTGAATGTGTACACTCGTCACCGGGTTCCACTTTGAAAAATCTCAGCAGACTGCCCAGAGGTTGAGCACACCAGTATTCTACGCATGTTCAAATACGATCATGGTGACTGTCTTCTACGGAAGATAGCAATTTGTCGAGTTCCCAACCGCTCTTGGAATTACAAGAACTATGAAGTCCTTGCTATCTTCGACAAGCATGTGGCCGTCCTTTGTGGTTCGACTCGATGGATATTGCTCAAAATCAGTTTCTATACACGGACGTGTACTGTGATGCAATTCAATATGAGGGTCTTGTGTTTGCTTCCACCGCTCATGGCACTATTTTTGCATGGGATCCTCATAGTTTCGGTACGTTTGTCTTCCACAGTAATTATAATTGTTTCATCCTCATGCATGTAGGTTAGCAAGTTTCCCTTTACTAATTAACCTTCTTCTTGTGTTTCCAAGGTCCTATGAACATTCCACCACATATACTTGAAAAAATTTATAACCAAGGGGGAGATGACAATGGTGATGATCACGAGCATGAGGACGAGCAGAACGTATATACTCAGTGGCGCCTGGCAACTAATTCCGATGGATCACCTCTTCTTGTCTGTATACAAGGCACTGAGTTTGTTACTACTGAGGGAGCACGTGTTGTCTCCCATGGTCGCACTCTCCGTACCTATTCCAACACCCATTGCATGGTATTCAGGATGGATACTATTGTGCTAGCGCCAACACCTTCTCCCTGGTACATAATTGATAGTCTTGGAGAAAACTCTCTCTTCCTTGGACAAAACTATCCGATGATGGTGAAAGGCGACCCAACTGCTGTTGACACAACGTTACTAGTACCATTTATGAGAAGAAACCGTGTCTATACCTCGGACATTTGGGTGTTTCCCTACCCTGGTACTGATATAGTAGGCCGCTTCAGCCTGGATGATCAGTCTTGCGTTGGTTTCGAGATTGACAATAGATGGCCCGTCCCAGAGAATCACTTGTGGTTCAAAGCAAGCGTTTCCAACACCGAGGATTGGTTGTGTTGAAGTTCATTTCATTGCTTGTTATTTGTTGTGTGATGAAAACTTTAGTATTTATAATGTATCCTCATTGTCGATGTGGGTTGATGACCTGTTGTATGTAATAAAATGATATGCCTGTGATAAACTTACTAAATTTATGAATGGCTTTCGAGTTGCTTCTCTGAGTGAGTGGTGCGACGAGGAAAAAATATATTTTCCGAATACATAATTGTACGTGAATTGCAGCAGGTTATCAGATGAGGCCAATCAACAATAGTAGTACACTATTTGTACTAGCTTCACATGCTTCGCGCTTCGGGCGGGTGTTTTTACTGTAGCCATATGTTAATGTCCTCGCTGTACGTAATCAGCACCTCGAATCCTCGATACTAGTACTTACTATATAAGTAGTAGGAGTAGTAGGGTGGCATGGGCTAGGACAAGCATTCACGTCCAAGAGTACGACACACGCCACCAGCACGACGGCCATATGACACCATATTTCTTGGAGTCTGTGCTAGAGCAATCTCTTCAACCTCATCGTTTCTCTAACTCAGCCATCGCGCGGCGGGCGAGGTGGGGGTTTGCCGATAGTCGGTTTCCTCAACTGCGGTCCCACTTGTAAGGACAACTCCAATGCTCTATCAATATATCGATGTACTCTTCTTCCCAATACCAAAACTTGCATCCATTCTACTCCCTCCGTTCCACAATACATGCCTTCTATTTGTCAAAATATAGATGTATCTAGACATGTTTTAGTATATAGGTACATCCATTTTTGGACAAATGGAAGTCATGTATTTTGGAACGGAGGGAGTACACAATAAAACTTTTTAAGTTAGCACACCTAGTCTAATCCGAGAGCACAACCGAAGATTTGGTCGGGTTCTTTCTCCTTTTGCCGACATGTGGGACATCCAGCATCCAGGTCGTGTCATGCAAGAAAATAGAGTGGTAGTTGAAGCCACGTGATGTGCATTTTGGGTTAAACTGTAAATAGAATCTTACTACTCTTGAGTCACTCCAAAAGCGGCCACCAAAGATCTTTATTAGATTTGTTTTTCATCACCAGCACGCCGAGATGAAAGATATGCAGGTTCAGTGGGTCCTCTTGCGTTTTCACTGACATGTGGGACCGCATGTGAGCAAACAAACGATGGGCTCCGCGCGTCTGCTGGCTGGCTGAGAAGAGAGATAGAGGAGGGATGAGCACGGACTCCAGGAAATTTATTATACGTAACCAACACCTTGATATTCGCGTGTGGTTGTTTCTAGAATAAAAAAGGAGGTAGCCCTACTTATGTTACTCCCACTACGCCTAGCCTAAGGTTAGTAGGTGACCTTGCACTTGGCTCTTCGCCTCTTCCGGAAGTCGATGGTTCTATAGTAGTGCTTCTGGCAATCTGACACCAAATGAACTGATCCACGTCCACCGCTTGTAAGCAAAAGTTTCTCCTCATGCTGCGAGCCACCGCGCACGCGTTGGCAAGGGAGAAGGCGTAATCAAGCTTCTCGTCATTCTGCGAGTTGACGGGACACATCAAAGTTATTTAGTATGTACTCTCTCCAAAAAAGGGTTGACCATGTCATTGCTACCATCCGGTGCTCCGTCGTTGAGTACGTGCACTATTCACGTGCCATCGAGGAGAAAAAATATTGCGTAGGTGCCATCGAAGTGCATGAATCACTTACGCACTGCTTATCTGATTATCTCCATTTTCTTGCATGACACGTGCACCTTGATGCTAGATGTCTCACATGTTGGGAAAAGGATGAACAAAGCTCATGTAAAAGAAAAGAGTTGAAGAGCATAGATTCCCGACGACCGAGAAGGAGCAAGGAACCTCGCGGTGGAGCGTCTGCAAGGAACCTTGCACGTTTTCCCCTGTTTTTTGCTGCCTGCCCACCTATAAACAAATAGAAGAACATGAACTTTTTGGTAACCACTAGAAACGGTACATCAGGATGCTAAGTTGAAGATGTTTTATACTCCCTCCGTTCCCAAATATAAGTCTTTTTTAGAGATTTCGGTAAGGGACTACCTATGAAACAAAATGAGTGAATCTACACTCTAAAATATGTCTACACACATCCGTATGCTGTAGTCAATTTGAAATGGCTAGAAAGACTTATATTTAGGAACGGAGGGAGTAGTTTATATTGAATTATTGATAACCATGCATGTACAGGACGCATGCAGCCACGCATGTACACAAGCCAACGCACTAACTCCATCCGATCCAACTCATGCACATACGCGCACAACATGGAGCACACAATGCACGTACACAACACGTGCATGCACACATGCTCGGCCGCAGAATGCACGTGAATAACACATGCATGCGCACACACTCGTCTGCATGGAGGCGTGCACCATCCACGGCAACGTCCGGTTCGTCGTCCTACGGCAAAGCTCGCACGCAACGGCGCATACGCATCTCTTACAGCACCTCTTTGCCGTCCTTGCTCAACTACTAGTCGGAGACGAAAACGACCGCAGCCTCGGCCTTAGAGCTAGAACCGATGGAAAAACACGCACGCTGCACACACACGAGTACATACGGAGTGCCCATGACGTGGTGGTGGTGCGTCCCCAGTCGCCTCTACTCCTTCTGCGCACGTTTTCTATCAAGGCGGCTGCATGCTAATGATGATGTGGGTGAGATCTTCTAGGACTCAGGTGATGACGAGGAAATTTATGAGACACAAGGTGACATACATCATCAAGGTCCACGGTCAAGGGGTGCTAGTAAGTGCTTAGATGTGCTTAGAGCAAGTACAATAGAGTTGAGTCCGTGGGCTATAAGGAATAAACTAGTATATTTCTGCTTAGTTAGAGGAAATAAAAAAAGTAGTACACTCTTTTGATCTACTATTGTACTTGTTGACTATAACATAGGTTGTAGATGACATGGCACTGGCTTATAGCCAGCAGTAGTAGATTAAAATAGTGTACTACTTTTTTATTATGTGGCCCACTTTTCATTCTCACAAAGTGTCTAGGAGCACGTGCTAGAGCTGGCTCTTCACCAAGAGCCCGCTTACCTTCTCTCTCCTCTTCTCTTTCCTCCAACTAAGCCGAAATATACTAGCTTATTCCTTATAGCCCGCTGACTCAGCTCTATTGTACTTGCTCTTAGATGACCTGCTAAGTGCATTAAATGGCTTAGTAACTCAAGTCTTCAATGCATACGTGCTTAGTTTATTGGTGCCACAACATATTTTATGCCTATGTGGCAGGCTTAGCAGCTATACATGGTGGAGCACTCGGAGAGGCCAAGGCTGCTCATAGTGGGGACTAACTTATACTGTAACATATTACTATGTTACTCTAAACATCTCTATAAATTGGAAAGGAGGGAGTAGTAACATAGACTAGTGTCATATGCAGAGTATGGGAGCACATGATATTTCCCCGTCTGGACCGATCCCAAGGTGGCTTCTCACCTTCTTGGCCCAACAAAAAACCCTCCCCCCTCCCGCGCGTGCTTCAGGCCAGTGCCAGCTGAGCCCGCTGCTCCACATTGATGGCAAGTCAGGGCGACGCGCCGACCAAGGGCACCGCCCGCTGCACGCCCGACATTTCAGACTACACAGTGGAGAGTAACTTTAGAGCAAGTACTACAATTAGATGACATAAGCAGTCTATAAAGATTTAAATATAGTATTTGTGCTTAGTTGAAGGAGAGAGAAGAGGAGAGAGAAGAGAAGCGGATTGTAAACGTGTAGCCGGTTGTACTCCAACATACTTTGTGAGACAAAAGTTGGGGCCATTATTAATGATATAGTATTTATACTGAAGGGACTAACGGATGCCTTAATTACTCCATTTTTTTGAGACAAACCTTGGTGGGGCTATTATTGACTCTCTTTTTTGAGCTATTATTGACTTGGACGTGGGGTTTGGGGGCCAAAGGCCTACTATTATACTCGCACGACCGACCTGACATGCTCTACCCTAGCCGCCGCTGTATCATATGGTTTCGCACCGTTCCAGATCTTAGCGCCGCCACGCAATTCTTCTCTAGCCCTCCTTCCGGCGTGCACCGCGAGAAGGGACAGCAGTCCTCGAACCCGCCTTCGTGATCCTCAGACGGAGAGGGGCGATCAGGTTTTTGGGGAGCACACTCCTGTGACTGCTGCCAGCGACAACTTCCTCAACAACAGCCTTCTTCCCTGACCTCGGTAACCTCTTCATCAACGACATGAGTGAAAACATCAACCACATCGGTTCTTCTCCCGATGTACAGTATGTGATTCTGTCCTCCTGGTTTAGTCCGCATCATTACTTTGATGTTCGCAATTGTCGTCATGATCTATTTACTGCTGATTCAGATTAAATCTCATACTAAATTGCTCATATATTCAACAATCCAATCCAAAAATCTGATTACAGGCAATTTACTCCGAGTGGTTTTGCTGCTCTTTTGAAGCCGCCTACTTTCAAGGGGGTGCAATATAAAAGGTGGTGCACAAGAGCAGTATATTGTTTTCAGATCATGTACTGCTATGACGCCACTAAGGGTAAGCCTGAGGGTGATATTAATCCTACAAAGCAGGAAGCTTTTCAGAACATGGATACCCTCTTCAAAGCCGCCTTGCTGAGTGTTCTTTACGATTCCATTATGGATTCATATATGTCGTTGGACGGCGGCAAAGACATGTGGGCTGCTCTTGAGGCCACGTTTGGGCCCTCGGGCGCTGGCAACGAGTTGTACGTCATGGAGCAATTCTGTGACTACAAGATGACTGATGAGCGCTCTGTTGTTCAGTAGACTCGTGAGATACAGTCACTCTCTAAGGAACTTGAGTACTTTAAGTGTGTGTTGACGGACAAATTTGTTGCTGGGACCATCATTCCCAAGCTTCCACCTCCGTGGAACGATTTTGCTACTTCTCTGAAAAACAAGAGACATGAGTTTTCTGTTTTGGATCTCATTAGCACTCTTGATTTTGAGGAGAAGGCGACAGCAAAAGGCACACGTGCTCGGGTCACGAGGGAGTTTCTAGTGCCCACATGGTACACGAGAAGAACTTCCAGCCCAACCAGCCCCAAAACAACAAGAACAAATCTCAGGGGAAAGGCAAGTTTGATGCAAAGAACAAGCCGTCACATTCTACCAACTTCAAGAAGAATTCTCATAACGGGAAGGGATACAAACCTCAATTTTGGTAGCACCGCACAAAATTTATATGACTGCATCTACCTGCTGTCAGCTAACCTCATGGTGCTCCAGGTATTCCTACATTCGTAACTAGGTACAATGACCACCGCAAGATGAAATTAGCTTATTCATACGTTGACTTGCTGAATGCAGTGCGGAACGATCTTGTCATGTGTGGAGGAGCAAAAAAGCAGTGCAGCCAAAGGTGGAAATCAACCACGGACTTATGAAATTATATATAATCTTCCTCGGGCAGGTCAGTATCCCCTTCGTCCAGATGATCGTGTTTTGTCATGTCGAGCTATTGATATGTGCTACTATTTTGCAACACCGTTTAAGTATAGCTACTGTTTTCCTATCTTTTCAGATTCAGGACAATGAATATGATTTCAGGGGAACTGCACAATATGGACCCATGTTGAGTCATCTCTATTGCCTCATGTGTTTGCTGCAAATGTGTCAGTATCAATTGCAAGATGAGGCAGCTAGCTAGCTGTGGAGTTGCCAACATGCTCAAAGTGCTCGCAACATTGAGAAGAAACAAGCATGCCCAAGAAATTAATGCGTGCGCAGGGAGGCCCTTTTCTCAGAGAAGCATCGAGCGATTTTCTTTATTTCCACACCTTCTCATAGCTTTGTATTGGTTATAGTATGGTGAATCATTGAGATGCATAGACATGCTGAACTTTTGTTCTTATGAATGTTAGTTTAATGTGAGTGTCTGCATCCAGTACCACATCATATAATTTGGTGGATGCACACAGAAAAAATAAATCTCCTTAATTTACTCCATAACCACCCTATTAAATAGGCCTAGTAACAAAATAGGCGCATGCAGTGGCCGGCGGGCACATGCATCCTGCATGAATGGCCAGTCAGCCAAGTCCATGCGCCAGCTCCAATGCAGCAACGCAAAAGAAGAGAGCGGTTCTTGGGAAAAAGCGAGTAGTTAGTGCAGCGGGCCTTATAAACACGAACAACTCGCTCTCCCGCTTCCGTCCCCCCCACCCAATTCCCCCCGCTCCTCAATCTTCCTCACTCATCTAGAAAATCCCGCTCACCTTCTTCCTCACTCGTACAGAAAACGCATGCTCCTCTTCTTCCACCCCTACAGAAATCCCCAGCCCTCCTTCTTCCCCACTCGCACTGCCACTAGGCTCGTCTCTGGCTACTCTGCTCAAACCCGTGAGCTCAGCGCGACGCCCACAAGGAAAATGGAGTCGGCTGGCCCCAGCGCCAAGAAGATGAGGCTCCCGCCAGCGGCGATGCCGGTTGTAGATCCCGCACCCGGTAGTGCGGGAGAAGCGGCGAGCCCCCCCACCCGGATCTGAGGAACCAGTAGAATCTCCGGTGGACCGCATCAGCGATCTCCCAGGCGTCATCCTTGAGGAGATCATCTCGCTTCTCCCCACCAAGGATTGCTGCCGCACACAAGTCCTCTCAACTCGGTGGCACCCTCTATGGCGCACCGCGCCTCAATCTCGATCGTCGCCGACATCTGTCCTTCCTGAATTTGATCTCCTCAGAGCCATCGTCTCTTCTCACCAGCAGGGCCCCGTTCAATGCCTCTACATCCCGACATGCTACCTGTTGTCCATACCCGACAAGGTGGACACTTGGTTGACATCCCCTGAATTCGGAAAACTCCAGCAGTTTGAGTTGTACCATTACCACAAAATTTTCATACCACAAACACACCAAGAATTCGTGCCCACACTACCATTGGCCATCTCGCGGTTTTCCTCCTCTCTCCACACTGGCACCTTCGCCCGGTGCCATCTACCAGACTATCTGGTACAAATGCTTCGACTCCCATTGCTAACAAAACTTTTGCTTGTGGTGGTTTATCTATCAGAGGCATGACTGCACAGCATCATCCAGTCCAGTTGCCCTACCCTGGAGCGCTTGCTGATTGTTTTGGGAATAGAAATCGGTATCAGTTGTCTCCAAATAAAGTCGCCTCACCTTAAAAGCATTGGAATTTGTTTTAAAGGACAGCAGCTCATCATCGAAGATGCCCCTTCACTTGAAAGGTTGCTCCTTCATAATTGTTATACACCTTCAGAAATAACTGTTATCTTTGCGCCCAAACTGGAGATCTTGGGTGTAATTTGTGACCTGTTTAATAATCACAAGGAGTTGGTGTTTGGCTCCTCACTTTTTCAGGTACCGTATATTATCATCTACACATTTGTAATCATATGCTGCATTTTTCATTTGTGCGCATAAGTTTTATATCATCTTGGAGTACACTTTGGGTACTAATATTATGTTATATGCTCAATGAAGAGTTCGCCCATTGATAGCCTATCAATGCTGCTGGATTCTGTCAAGATCATATATATATATATATATATATATATATATATATATATATATATATATATATATATATCGAATGTATAGTTTTGATCTGGACATAATTATTGGCTTGCTACGATGCTTTCGATCTCTGGATAATTTATACATAGAGGTGATGATTTCATGCACATTGAAAGCCCGTATATATTGTACTAGAATTAACTGTTTAGCTGCCATTCTTTCGACATACTCTTTTTTCAGACCTTAACTGTTTTCAATCTTCATGTCTACTTAGGCAGAACCACATGGAGAAAAACATATAACCAATCGGTGGCGTAATAAGCACAAGGATTTTCTCAGTTCTCATGACATTCGTTTGAGGACAATAATGATGGGACGATATGCATCCAACCAGGCAAAAAGAAGCTTTGTCACATTCTTCCTGTTGAATGCGAGGTTACTATTGACCATGAGGCTTAATTTTTACAGCAAGAGATTTCTCACGGACGAACATGTTGAACAGCAAAAAAAGTAGTTTCAGGTGGACAAATGGGCTTCTAAACGTGCTCGGCTTCTATTTACAACAAGTTCTAGACATCCTAAAATATTTTTTTTGCACAGGTTAGTGATTTTATGGATCAGACCGATCCATTTGTCTGTGACTGGAAAAAAGAGTGGTTGGTTTAGATGTTACTCATGTTCAATCTGGGTTTTGTCTAAAAATTTGATGAACAATTAATCCTTGGGCTTTTTGTACCATTTGTATGCTTGACTTGCATGTTGTTGCCCTCGTACTCCCCTCCACCCACCACTACACTGCCGCATCTTCCATGGCTGCTGTTCGTTCCCGTCAGAGGCCTTGCCGTCGTTCTCCGCCTTCTTTCGCTCGCTGTGCCCGCCACCGTCTGGCGTTGTCAACATTGTCAACAACCAAGAGGAAATCTTCGTGCACACCCCAATGTTCGAACCTTGAGGGTTTTGCCAGAACCCATGATCCGACATTTGGCGCGCTAGGTAGGGGGTGCGCCGTAGCTTTCCTTCTGTCGGTCTGCGCTCCGCCACCACCGCGCTCCGCCCTTATGGCAGGCGTCTCGCTCCCGGCTCCGACGGTCGGTGCCGATGATGGGGCCATGGGGCTCCGAGCCCTAGCCCCCGCCTTGCGGCAGGTGCAGTGGCCGCCCAAGTTCAAGGCAGAGATGCTGCCGCTCTACGACGGCGCGGCGGACCCGTCAGCTTTCCTGCTGGCATATGAGGAGGCCATCCTCGAGGCCGGGGCGACGACAAGGTCAAGGCCAACTGGTTTCCCATGGCCCTCACCAGCGCGCCGCGCGCCTGGCTGCTCAACCTCCCCGGATCCATGGTAGCATCTTGGGAGGAGCTGTGCGGCCTCTTCACTGCGCGCTATGCGGCACCAGCGCACCACGCGGTCGCGTTCCTACTAGGCTGCTCTCAAGCACTGCCTTCAGATCGCCACATCAAGCCATTCCTTTGCCAAATCGGCACCGCTTCCAAGCGCTCGGGGGCTCCGCCGGGCTGGGCTGCGCCCGAGGCCGACCTCACCTTCGACTCGGAAGACCACCCCGTCACCACCGCCGGCTCGGGTATGCTCCCAATGCTTTGCACGCCCACTATTTGCAACGTGGCCGTCACCAAGACCCTCATCAAAGGCGGCGCCGGCCTCAACATGCTCTTTGTGGAAGCCTTCAGCCTTCTTCACATACCGCTCGAGCGGCTCAGCCTCAGCAAGCCTTTCTCAGGGGTTGGCGGCGGCGCCGCCCACTCCCTGGGGCAGATTCGACTCTCTGTCACCTTCGGCACGCGCGACAACTACTGCACCGAGCTGGTCGACTTTGACATTGCCCGCATCGGCCTCCCGTACAATGCCATCCTCGGATACCCAACTCTAGCCCAGTTCATGGCAGCGACCCATCCGGCCTACAACCTCATGAAGATGCCTGGAAGCAAGGGCGTCCTCACCATCAAGGGGGACGCCAAGGAGGCCCCGTCGGCACTCAAGCTTGCCCTCAAGACCGCCGCGGCGGCACAGCCTGCCGGTGCGGGCACCTCCAATGCCAAGGGAGCCGCACCAACCAAGAAGGAGAAGTTGTTCACCCAAGACAAGGCGGAAACCAAGCAGTTGCTGGTCGACGAGGACGGGTCCTCAGGAGCCACCTTTACCATAGTTGCCGACCTCGACCCAAGCCAAGAGGAAGCATTGGTGAAGTTCTTGCATGCAAACAAGGAGATATTCGCATGGGAACCCAAGCAACTGGTAGGGGTACTGAGAGAGGTGATTCAGCATCACTTAAGGGGGTGCCCCAATGTACGCCCTGTGAAGCAGCGAGAGAGACAACAGTCCACAGAGAAGCAGGCCTTCATCGTCCAAGAAACCCACGAGTTAGAGGCGGCAGGTGCCATTCGCGAGGTTCGGTACCCCGAATGGCTAGCAAGCCAGTCATTCTGCCGAAGAAAGGCAGGAAGGAGCGAATGTGTGTCGACTTCACCAACCTCAACAAGGCCTGTCTCCAAGATCCATTCCCGCTTCCACGCATTGACCAGATCATAGACTCCACCGCCGAGTGCGACCTGCTGTGCTTCTTGGATGCGTTCTCGGGGTATCACCAGATCAAGATGGCGGTGGAGGATGTAGAGAAGATAGCCTTCTTGACCCCATGCGGGTGTATAGCTATACTTGCATGCCTTTTGGACTGCGTAACGAGGGCGTGACCTTTCAGCGATTGATGCACATTGCCTTAGGGCGGCAGCTCGGGAGAAACGTGGAGGCCTACGTCGACGACATTGTGGTGAAGTATCGGGAGGCCAGAACCTTGATCCAAGATCTGGAGGAGACTTTTGTGAGCCTACGCCAGGTGAAATTGAGACTTAACCCAGAGAAGTGTGTGTTTGGTGTCCCTTCCGGCAAGCTGCTGGGTTTCCTCATGTCCCACAGAGGGATCGAGGCGAACCCAGAAAAGATCAAGGCCATTGAAGACATGAGCCCACTGTAGAACCTCAAGGAAATGCAGAAGCTGGCTGGTCGGGTGACTGTGTTGGGGCGCTTCATCTCCAAGCTGGGAGAGCGCACGCTACCCTTCTTCAAGTTGATGAAGAAGAAGGGCCCTTTCGAGTGGACCCCGGAGGCCGATCGAGCATTTCAAGACCTCAAGAGATACCTAACCAACCCTCCAATAATGGTGGCGCCACGGCCGCTCGAGCCCTAATGCTTTATCTTGCCGCCACCCCGTACTCTGCCAGCGCGGCTCTGGTGGCGGTTCGGGAAGAGCGCCAAGCCAAAGGCGCGTCGCGTTGAGTTACGCGGCCAGCCGAGATGATGCAAGGTCAGGAAGGTGCCGCTAGAGCCGTAGCAGCATTAACAGAGGACCAAGCTCGGCAGGACGATGCTGGCAAGATCCCGACAAGCGATTAACCGTCGGGGGTTCCACTACCTCAGGAGACGCCCCAACTTCCGCAAGACACGAGCCTCACCAACGCGCCGGCTCTCGTCGAGCACCCGGTGTATTCCGCCAGCACAGTGTTGAGGGACACAAGGGCACGATATCACATGCCTCAGAAGCTCTTACTCACGCTCTTGGTGGCCTCGCGTAAGTTGCGGCACTACTTCTAGGGCCACCCCATCAAGGTCGTCTCAGCCTACCCATTGGAGAGAGTGCTCAGAAGCCCCAATTCTACCGGAAGGGTCGCCGAGTGGAACATAGAGCTGCAGGCATTCTAGTTGTAGTTCAGCACCATCAGGGTCATGAATGGAGCCGCACTCGCTGATTTCGTGGTGGAATGGACGGATGCCCAAACGCTTGAAGTAGGCGAGGACCAGTCCACCTCGTCGGGAAGTGAGGCGCCTGACGGCTGGGTCATGTATTTCGATGGCGCCTTCACGCACCAAGCCGCGGGGGCTGGAGCAGTACTTATCTCGCCAACTCAAGACAACCTCTACTACGCCGTGCAGCTCTGCTTTCAGTGGGGCGAGAAGGTCTCCAACAACATTGTAGAATACGAAGGCCTCATAGCTGGCCTGAAAGTTGCGGCAGCCTTGGGAGTGAAGTGCCTCACCGTTAGGGGCAACTCGCAGCTTCTCGTCAATTTCTCCAACAAGGTATACGAGCCGAAGGACGAGCACATGGAGGCATACCTCGCTGAGGTGCGCAAGATGGAGAAGTAGTTCCTGGGCCTGGAGTTGCAGCACGTGCCTCGTGGCACCAACAACGAAGCTGACGACATCGCCAGGAGGGCATCCAAGCGGCAGCCCCAAGAGCCTAGCGTCTTCGAGGAGCGGCTCTTCAAGCCATCAGCGACACCGCCACTTTCAAGGATAGCTCAGCCTGAACCCCCGCAACCGCCTGCCACAGGAGCCCCAGCATGTGGCCCGACTTTGGGGGCGCGCCTACTCTTGGCGCTCGAGCCCCAAGAGGGATGCTGGACCAAGGAATTCAAGGAATACCTGATGCAAGGGACGCTGCCGGAGAAGGAGGAGGACGCGGAGCGCATGGCCCGGCAGGCCACGGCATACTGCATCCGGGACAGTGAGTTATACAGGAAGCGACCAAATGACGTTTCGCTGCATTGCATCTCCAAAGACCAGGGGAAGGAGTTGCTATCTGACATACATGGTGGAGACTATGGGCACCACTCGTCATCGCGGACCCTCATCGACAAGGCATTCCGCAGCGGATTCTACTGGCCCACGGCGCTCAACGACACAACCGAGCTGGTGAAGTCCTGTGAAGCCTGCCAGTTCCACGCCAAGCAGATCCATCAGCCGGCTCAGGCCTCCAGACCATCCCACTCACATGGCTGTTCGTGGTCTGGGGGCTGGATATCTTGGGCCCGTTCCCTCGAGCGCCTGGGGGGCTACTGCTACCTCTACGTCGCCACCGACAAGTTCACCAAGTGGGCGGAGGTGGAAGCCATCCGCACCATCCCAGCTGGCTCCGCGGTCAAGTTCATCAAGGGTCTCGTGAGCCGTTTCGGGGTCCCCAACCGCATCATCACTGAGAACGGCTCGCAGTTCACTAGTAATCTCTTCAAGACATATTGTGCTAACCTTGGAGCGCAGATCTGCTACGCTTCGGTGGCGCACCCCAGGAGCAATGGTCAGGCCGAACGTGCCAACGCAGAGGTCCTGAAGGGCCTCAAGACCAGGACTTTCTAGAAGAAGCTCGAGGCCTGCGGCAGGGGCTGGTACGACGAGCTCTAGTCCGTGTTGTGGTCCATCCGCACCACCGCCACCAAGCCAACGGGCGAGACCCCGTTCTTCCTCGTCTACGGAGCAAAATTGTTTCTCCCTCATGAGGTCAAGCATAGCTCTGCACGGGTCCTGGCGTTTGATGAAACGCAACAGGATGCCACGCGGGGGATGGACCTCGTGCTGGGGGAGGAACGCTGCTGCGAAGCTGCGCTGCGGGCGGCAAGGTATCAGCAGGCGCTGCGTCGATACCACTGCCGCAACATCCGCTCCAGGACGCTCGAGGCGGGGGACCTCATCCTGAGGCGGGTCCTCTCCAGGGAAGGGTTGCATAAGCTCTCACCCATATGGGAGGGCCTGTTCAAGGTCGTCCATGTCTCCAGGCCTGACGTTGTGCACCTGGAGACATAGGACGGGGTACCCATCCAGAATGCCTGGAACATCCAGCACCTCCGGCACCAAGGGTGGGTTCGCCCTCATCCTTGTCTCGACCGTTTCCAAGGCCGAGCACCTCCTCGCCGTCGTTCACCTCGGGGCAGCACCCGGCGGGGCGACCATCTTCCCTAAACACCCTCACGTAGAGGGTCGCATCACCATCATACTTGGAATGGAGGGTGCACCACCTGCCGAGGCCACGTGCGCGGGCGAACGTCTGTCAACCGCGGGCCAGAGCTATGTTGACCACGGCGGATACCTCGACTGCAGCCCAAGAAGCCCTGCTGCAGCAATCGTCCGCCTGCAGCCAGAGCCCGCCTGGACCGGAGGGTAGTAGCTCGTCGGCGAAGAAGCGCGGGAGCTGGAGCCAGTTGCCGGCCCGGTTCTCTGACCAGACGACGAACTCCGGCAGCACCTCTGCCGAGTGGAAGCGCGGCCGGGGAGGCCGTGCAACTATGGCACGTCTCCCTTCATAGACAGGGCTGCCACGACTAGAACGACACCTGCCACGCGCAGCGGCGCCACCGCGGGAACGGGGGGTCGCGGTGTACTTACGAGGACGGCCGTGTCCATGCTTGGGCGTCGAGGAACCGGTCCCCTCGCAAGGGGCTTCCCCTTCTCCGCGGTAGAGAACCTCTTCGACGGTGCCATTGGTGTCGGTGATGGGGCAGAGGAGGAGAAGCAAGCGGAATGGGAAGAGATGGGCGACGGGGGCTTCGGCCCACCTCCCCATTTATAGCAGGAAAAGGCCAACCAGCACCCCCACGATCACAGGTATTGATGGTTTTTCCTTGCATGTCGTAGGTACTTGTCAAGTCAGGCAGTTGCCGAGGCAGCATGGGGAAGCAGAGATGCCCACGTCCAATCAACTGCCACGCGTTGACTAAGGTCGCAGGCTATAGGGACCCGCGATGCTCAGCACTTGACCTTTGGCTTCGCCTCGAAGCCAAGCCTGAGCGTGCCTTGGGCCTGGGGGCTACTATCGGCGTTCTAGGAACGGGGGTCCCCAGACTTGCTAGCCTGCGGCCCTTGGCGTGGCTCTGCAAGCGGGCTCGTACGGCCCATATTCACCGAGAAGCACTCAAGACCCTCACGAGGGGCCAAGCCTCATGAGGCAGACAGCGCAAGACCCCTTCGGGAGTGGCCTCACCAGGCTGGATCGCGAGGGGCGGAGAGATCAAGGCAAGGCAGACCTCGCGAGGTTCTCGTGACGTGATCTATGATGATCGAGACCAGGAGGGCACCAAGCAGGCGCCAGCGTGCACGGCGTACTTGTTTCCTCTTTGGTGCTAAGGAGGCAAGCGCAGGCGCGGAGTACCTAGGCATCAAGCAAAGGTTTCCAGATCAGTGCAACGAGACCAAGACCAGCAGGACGGCAAGACGGAGGTCACCATGGAGCCCAAGGCGGCGTCACCACCAGAGCCTTTTGCAGGCGAAGACATTCTTTTGTCAGGATAAGCTGTACTAGTTGTCCCCTTTCAAATTGGCCGTTGTTGGCTCCCTTCCTGCTCAATATTTGGGGAGAGGACCAAGGCCTCTATAAATAGGACCAGCCACCACCATAGACGGGACGGATCACTCAGATCATCCTGAACCACACAAGTTCACCAGGCACAAGAACACCCTGCCTCAGGAGGCTGTTCTTCACCTTGTACTGTTCATCCTCAGCCCAAGAGGTAATCCACCACCACCACCACACTGGAGTAGGGTATTACACCACAACGGTGGCCCGAACCAGTATAAATCTTTTGTCCCTTGTGTTGCGTGTTCATTAAGTTAGCCCTTGAGATCTTAGAGAAGCTAGGACGTGGATCGGCAGGGGGAAATCTTCGTGCGCAACCCAGTGTTCGAACCATGAGGGTTTTGCCAGAACCCATGATCCGACAGATATGCACCCAGGTGTAATGAGAATAGTCATCAACAATAACAAAGCCATATAGAGATGTTGCATTTGTTAGTGTGGCATAATGAGTAGGTTCAAAGAGGTCCATGTGAAACAATTCAAATGGACGAGTGGTAGTCATGATAGTCTTCGGGGGGTGCTTGGATCTGGTCATCTTTCCAGCCTCACATGCCCCACAAAGATGATCTTTGAGGAATTTTACACCCTCGATGCCAATGACGTGCTTCTTCTTCGCGAGTGTATGTAAGTTCCTCATGCCAGCATGACCTAGTCGTCGATGCCATAGCCAGCCTTCTCAAGCTTTTGCAAGTAGACATGTGGCAGGTTGTGGTCCTGTAGAGAAATCAACGATATACAAGTCTCCTCTCCTAAAGCCTGCGAAGACTTTGGAATTGTCAGATTTCATGAGCACAATGCAACAATATTTTCCAAATACGACAACCATATCAAGATCACAAAGCATTGAGACAACATGAGGTTGAATCCAAGGGACTCGACAAGCATGACTTTGTCCATGTGTCGATCATTTAAGATCGCAACCCTACCTAGACCCAATACCTTGCTTTTTTCCTTTGTCAGCATAGGTGATATGCTTCAGATGCGATGGAGATAAAGCAGAGTACACCATTAACTTCTTGTCACCGGTCATGTGATTTGTACATCCACTGTCGAGGACCCACTCAGTAGCTTTGGGTTGATCATCCTATAGATGAATTAGTGCATCTTACAGACTCATATACTTCATCAGTGAAGAATATGACATCAAATTCATCAGATAGAATTTCATCAAGCCGTACAACAGATATAGACACTACAAAAAAATACACTTCCGTGATGATACGTGTTTGTCACAGTAGGTCGCGTTTTTTGTCATGCATGTACATTCATGACAAATTTATGACAGAATCAAGATAGTCATACCTGTGCTGTCGTAGAAGTGCTTGATGACATTACCAAAATTATCATCACGGAAGTGTCCACTTCCATGACGATAAATCGCGCGTCAAAGAAGTGCTTTCGTCAAGGGTGACCGACACGTGGCATCCACCGTAACGGAACGCCGTTAAGCTATCGGGTCGGGTTTTGGATCCAATAACCCGTTAAAAGCCCCGACCAATGGGGATTTTCCACGTGTAAAATCATCATTGGCTGGAGGAAACACGTGTCGGCTCATTGTTGGGACAGATGTCATCCACTGTGGCGACCGGTTTTCCGGGTATTAATTCCCAGAAAATGGCCCTTGTGCTCATCAGCCCCAGGATTACTGTTAGCTGATGAGGCACCATCCTGATACAGAAATTCCAAGCAAAACACAAAATATGTAGTACAAGACCATTCTGGTCTGTGAGTACAACAAATGGTTTCTAGTGGTTGATGGCGGAAGCGGGTTATGAATCATCAGTGTCTATGGGACTACATTTCCACAGGAACAGCTGACCAGGTTAACTCCTATCTTCGCGAGGCTGCTATCACCGTTGTTTAGGTTCCTGGGCTGTCATCACGGTCGCTCCTCTCCGCGCAAGAAATCTGGCCAAGACAATAGCCAGGGACAAGCCAGTGAGTACTTTGAATGTACTCGCAAACATTATGTCGGGGAGAACTGATCGTGTCCCACGAACACCTATGGGACCTGGGTCCCTTGTGGTTCGGAGGGGGGGCGGAGATTGCACAAAGAGCGAATCGAAGCGATGCACACGAGCAGATTTACCCAGCTTCGGAGCTCTCCGGAGAGATAATACTCCTACTGCTGCTTTTGTGGATTATCTTATGTTCTTGCTAGGGAGCAACGGGAGCTACAAAACCTAGCCTGAGTGTGTGGTCTCGTATGAGTAGGATGAACTAAGCCGGAGCTGAACCGAACCCTTTCTACGTTGCACTTGGGCCTCCTTTTATAGGCACAAGGGGTCACCACATGTGCCAAGTAGACAAGGGTAAGATAGTAAAAACATGGGTTGGTACACCGCTTTGTACAGTGTACAGTGATCTATACCTAACTCTGACGGCAAGGGACAAGAGTCATTAATGCCCGTCCTCGTCGCTCGAACAATGCAACTGGGACCGTCAAGCGCGCCTCCGTTTGCCACGAGGGTAGCTTGTCAGCGCCGCTTATCGCTGCTCCCCGCTGGCTGCACAGCCCGTCGACACGCGTGCTTGGGAAGGCCCCATGGCGACACGTTGGCGGATGAGCTGGAGCGGAGATGAAGAGAGGTCACTTGTCATGGCGAGCACCTTGCCGCTGCAAGGTTCTTGTCGCTTCGGGAGCTTGTCGCCACAAGCCTTCCCGGCGAGCTCCTCTTGCCGGGGCCTCGTTTCCTTCGCGCCGTGAGTGGCCTTCCCAGCAAGCTCCTCTTGCCGGGGTCTTGATTACTTTGTTCTTGAATGGTTCCAAAGGAGCTGTTGAGGATCTTGGCGGTCACCGAATCAGCACCGCCGCGGGGTGCTGCAACTGTCCGTGCACGAGTTCGGGATACTAGGGTACCCCTACTCTAGTACACCGACAGGAGCTCCCGGGCCTGGGCCACACACGGCGCCAAGCTCTGTTGGGCCAGGCCCAAAACAGTGCACGGGCACACGTGGTCTTGATTACGCCGTTACTCGCACTGGACCCACCACGTCTCCCACGAACGGCACGCACCGGACGTGGCGTCGTGGGGGAGATCGTAGGGCTTTCTTTAATGGGAAAAATCAGAACGCCCGTCCCTTCTCCCCTTTATAAGCAGGGGGAACAGGGGCAGGATGCCCACTTGCCATTGCTGTCACATCAGAAACCTCCGCCGCTTCCCCCTTTCTTCTCGAGCCCAAAGAGAGCGACGCTCCGCCCCCTCCATTGCCACCGGTGCCACCAACGCCGTCGACCTCCTCCACCACCTCTCCTTATGGCTCCGAAGGCCGACAAGGGACAAGGCGTGAAATCGGCCGAGGCGCAGCGGCTCGCGGCGCTGCGGAAGGAGCGGGCCCTCTTCGATCCCCTGCTCAACAGGAAGGAGCTCTGCCCACCCTTTTCTGAATTCTTCTGAATTCTTCGCGATTTTCTTCCACTGCGGGTACCATTTTTTCGCGATTTTCTTCCACTGCGGGCTCTGCCCACCCTTTTCTGAATTCTTCCACTGCGGGCTCTGCCCACTGCGGGAGCTGTACTATCTCTTCTGGTCGACGGAGACCCGGGCGCACCCTCGCACGAGGGTCATCTCCGCCTCCACATCCGCTAAGGTCTTCATCGGGTACCATTTTTTCGCGATTTTCTTCCACTGCGGGCTCTGCCCACCCTTTTCTGAATTCTTCTGTGATGTCATGAACACATATGGCCTCCGCCTCCTTGACTTCACCCCCAACGCCATCCTCACCATGGCTGTTTTCGCACACCTCTGCGAGAACTTCGTCGGGGTCCATCCAAATGTCGCACTCTTCCGCCACTACTTCTCACCCCGCGTAGAGAGAGGAGAGCCGCTTGCCGGAGGAATTGCATGGACCTCTAGGATCGGCAAGAAGGAAGCGTACCTTGACGGAGAGTTGCACAGCAAGTGGGAGGAGGGAGAGCTGACGGTGTTGGATCTTAGAGGAGGAGCCACAACCTTTCACCGCCTGCACTGACCCCCATAGTTCAAGGGTAACGATTGGAGCAACTTGGCCGGAGGACGACAAGTTGAAGATTGCCACGACTAGGATTTTATGCCTCCGCAAGCGGGGCTTACCGTGAGGAGCAGTTGGCGCGGACTTCCTTCGCCGCCAGATTGCGCCCTTTGCAGGAGAGAGGAGGCCTGCTTGGGAATTCCAGAACGCGGCGGATATCATGAGGCTGTGCCCAGGTCTGAATTGGAATTTTACTACCTTGGAGCTTGACGGCATGCTGCGGGAATTGTTCAAGCCTGAAGCGGATAACCCCGGGTGGTGCATGTTGCCGAGGGAGTTGTGCCTTGTGCAACAACTCGTCGCTTGACAAAGATCCAGCGATAATGCGTTGCCAGCGATTCCGATGGAATCGCCCCAACTTGGCAGGAGCCCGCCGACGACGCTGTGCAGCAGTTCTTCGACAACTTGGTTGAAGTGCCGATCCGCCCGACGAGCAGAGGCGGCTCACCCGCCGACACCACTGATCGGGAGATGGCGCGACGCCACGTAGGTTGGAGGAGGCTGCAGAGGCTGCTGCCGCCGGCGTATTTGGGTTTACTGTCGAGGAGGCGGAGACGGCCGAGGCGGCAAGCCTTGCCGACCGGGAAGAGTTCGTCGGTGAGGAGGAGCAGCCCGAGCCCGACAACAAACCGAGCGAGCCTGCCGGGGACGCCTCTCCTCTGCCGTCAAGTAGCTTGCCGCAGGAGGGGCCCGTTGTCCCGCCAAGGAGACGCCTCCGCAAGACTGGAGAAGTGGCGGGGTGGCATATGGTCCAACAGCCGCCTCGCCGTCCGACGCGCTCCACCACGGCAAGCACTGTTGCCGCGGGAGCACCTCATCCCGCCACGGCGACGGGCGCGGGGTCTTCTGGAGTCGCGGCCCCTGCACCCGCCAAGCGTTCGAGGGAATCTTCTCCCCCAATTCGTCGCGCCGGAGAGGAGTTTGATCTCTTCGCCCTCAGCTCCGAGGAAGAGTAAGATCTTGTCGCGGCTACTTGTAATCTTCCGATTTATTGCTTTTTCTTATATCTGACTGGCTTCACTCTGAACCTTCTCCTTCTTCAGACGCTTAGCTCGAGAGGGCATCAAGAGGTCCAAGACTCGGTGGTGGTCGCCTCAGATGACTCCCACAGCAACAGGGGCACATCCGGGACTCCCTTGCCGGACCCGGCAACCCTTCAACAGAGCAGCCCCCAGCACAGCCCCCAGCGTAAGTGTTTGGTATACTTCTCATGGTTAGGCGTGCTTTGGTGCTTCTCCGTCACTGATATCTGGCTTGTTGAATTATGTAGGAGCAGAGCAGCCTCATCAGGAAGCACCGGAGGTTACTCCTGAGGTCCAGCCTCATCAGGAGGCTCCGGAGGTCACCCCCGAAATTCTGCTTGCTTCAACTACGCCACCAAGGGAGAATTCTCCGCCAAGGGAGCGCTCTCCGGCAAGGGAGGCCTCTCCGACAAGGGGAGCTTCCCCGACAAGGGCCGGCGCCGACGACCCTCCGGTGGTGGAGATCGCGGCAACAGACCCTACTGCAGGTAATCTTCTTGTTTGATAATTTCCCTTGGGTTCTTTTCTTCTGTTCTTCTCTTTCAAACATTCGCTTGACTTGTGCTTTTTTTTCGACCATCGAGATCCATCTGCGGAGATCCGATGGAGATCGAGGCTGCCGGGCGAGGAGGACGCCATGTGACAATGTCGACGCCGCCAACATGGAGGAGGAGGCTGGCGCCGACGGGCCTGGCCGGGCGAGGAGGCCGGGCGAGGAGGCCGCCAAGGTTGCCGGGCGCAGAGGCTGGGAGGAATCTGGCGATCGACCGACGGCCCCGAGGCCGCAGGAGGCGTCAGCGCTGCACCGACCGCCGATCCTCCCGCCACCGATGCCGCACTGCACCAAGAGCCCCAGCCAGCGCCCCACCAAGGCCGGCGAGGGTGTCTTTATTAAGCTCCCATGGGTATCAAGCTCTAGGGCACCGGCCGAAGGGGATACCTTCGATGCGGAACTGCTTGCCTCCGCCGGGCTGTCATGTTGGTTGATGCCCCAGCAGCAGCAGCTGTGAGCCCGAGGAGGAGCAGCTGCTAAGGAAGTTGTTGTCGCTCTACCGCGCCTCGACAAGCCAAACTGGAGTCTGTGGAGGCGCTTGTCGCGAGGGCGGAGCTGACTTGAGAAACGCTGCGGAAGAGCTCCGCGCGCCAACAAAGAAACTCTCCGGGATATAGCAGAGGCGCTGGAGCAGCTTGTCGAGGAGCGCACGGCCTTCATCTTGGAGAAGGGCGAGGTCGAGGAGCAGCAGAGGCTTGCCGGCGAGAAGCTCTGGCGAGAAGGTGGTGGCGCAGCGGAAGATCAACCTCGACAGCTATGAGGAAGATCTCGCCGCGCGCGAGCAAACGATTGGCGGGCCACTTCAGGAGGCAAAAGATGCTCCTGCGGCTGCCGAGGCCGCCAAGAGGGAATTGGAGACGAGGGTGGCTCAGCTGGAGTCCACCCTCCAGAAGAGTGCCGAGGAGGTCGCCGGGTTGAAGTGCGAGCGTGAGAAGGACGCTTACACCCTCGGCAAGCTGCAGGGTCGTTTTGCTGAAAAGATCAAGGAGATCGATGCCGCCAAGGACGTCAAGGCGGATCTGGAGCTGAAGCTGACCACCCTGACGGAGACGTTGAATGGCGCCAAGGATCGGGAAACGGGCCTGCTGGAAAAGATCAAGGCCACCGAGGAGTTGTTGTCGAATGCTGTGACCGCCTGTAATAATCTTCAGACAGATAATGCATCGGATGAAGGTCTTGTGGACACCGCCGCCGCATCCATAATGAGCTGATGGAGTTGGGGATGACAGATCTTGATACTCCACCGACGAGAACCTCCAACCCAGCGCCAAGCTCAGCCTATTCTTCAAAGGCGTGTTGGCGGGTATCCAGCTGCTTCGGAAGAGATTCCAAAGCAATCAAGGAGGAATAGCGCCAAGTCTGCGCCGAGGCTCTCCGAAGGTGTTGATGAAGGTGGCCTTCCGCAACCCAGGCGTCGACTTCACCAAAGCCCTCAAGTCCCTGCCTCCATCCGCCGATGTTGAAGCGCTCAAGGCCCTTGTCGCACCCATTGTGGACAGGGTGAGCGGAGTTAAGAGGCTCGAGGGCGACCGCGTGGACTAGGCCGCCAAGTCTATCTTTCTCTTGTCGCTGTAGATCATGTTTAGGTAAAAAGTCAATTAGATCCGCGACAAGTTATTATGTAATATACACTATCTTAGGCAATTGAATGCAATGTTATTTCCTTTACTCGATTTCTTCCCTTGTATGTTTATACCCTACGCTTTCAGGGGAACTTGTCAGTGCGAACACCTTTGCCGCGAAGCGCTGAGTGCGGAACTTCAGCAGCTCATTTTGGCGATGCCGCCTCGACAAGCAACCTTGTCGCAACTAGTTGCAGCACATTTAAGTTGTTGAGCGGACTCAAACAAAGTAAGGGCGCAAGCTAGTCGCGAGTCGGTTCCTCCGCGCACAGGTTTTCCATACAAAGTACTATCGTTCGAGGAAGATAACTTAAAAATTTAAAACTGGTCGTTTAAACTTAGCAACTTAGCTTTTCTGTTGTCCATTTCCCGGCAAGGCGACAGTTCCTCGAGCGACGCTTGGCGGCTCACACCATTATCTTCCCCTTTCCCCCCGGTTAACTTGTGGGTGGATGAACCTTCTTCTTGTTTGAGAAGAAGAGAAAATAAAGTTATGGAGCCTAGTGGCTCGTTATCGCTTACCGGGTGTGGATGCTGCACAAAATGTTAGTAAACACATGCATATATGATTATGAGGGCACCAAAGATGTCGGGGAGAACTGATCGTGTCCCACGAACACCTATGGGACCTGGGTCCCTTGTGGTTCGGAGGGGGGCGGAGATTGCACAAAGAGCGAATCGAAGCGATGCACACGAGCAGATTTACCCAGCTTCGGAGCTCTCCGGAGAGATAATACTCCTACTGCTGCTTTTGTGGATTATCTTGTGTTCTTGCTAGGGAGCAACGGGAGCTACAAAACCTAGCCTGAGTGTGTGGTCTCGTATGAGTAGGATGAACTAAGCCGGAGCTGAACCGAACCCTTTCTACGTTGCACTTGGGCCTCCTTTTATAGGCGCAAGGGGTCACCACATGTGCCAAGTAGACAAGGGTAAGATAGTAAAACATGGGTTGGTACACCGCTTTATACAAAGGTACAGTGATCTATACCTAACTCGACGGCAAGGGACAAGAGTCATTAATGCCCGCCCGTCGCTGCTCGATTAAAGGCAACAGGACCGCTGCGCGCCTCCGCTTGCCACGAAGGTAGCTTGTCACGCCGCTTATCGCTGCTCCCGCTGGCTGCACAGCCCGCCGACACGCTGCTTGGGAAGGCCCCATGGCGACATCGCTGGCGGATGAGCTGGAGCGGAGATGAAGAGAGGTCACTTGCCGCGGCGAGCACCTTGCCGCGGCAAGGTTCTTGTCGCGCTCGGGAGCTTGTCGCTCACCAAGCCTTCCCGGCGAGCTCCTCTTGTCGGGGCCTCGTTTCCTTCGCGCCGTGAGTGGCCTTCCCGGCAAGCTCCTCTTGCCGGGGTCTTGATTACTTTGTTCTTGAATGGTTCCAAAGGAGCCGTTGAGGATCTTGGCGGTCACCGAATCAGCCCCGCCGCGGGGTGCTGCAACTGTCCGTGCACGAGTTCGGGATACTAGGGTACCCCTACTCTAGTACACCGACACATTATGAACACGGGTATAATATAACAACGATTTTCTGAAATATTTTATGCCCACGACGTCAGTCACAAAAGATAATAAAAACTCTGATGCATGCAAGCAGGTTATTTATGAATATGCAATAACATATTAATAATAAAATGCACCGATTGGGTGTCTGAAGCGACGCCTCGAAAGGTTAGTAAGTGAAGAGATATGCCTCAGTCGGGCGTCTGAGCGACCCCACATAAAGGGCTTATCAAATAAATAACAAGCATGCCACAGTCGGGCGTCTGAGCGACACCACATAAAGGGCTTATAAAGTAAATAAATAACAAACATGCCACGATCGAGGCCCGAGCGACACCACATAAAGGGCTTATAAAGAAAATAAATAACATGCCGCAGTCGGGCGTCTGAGCGACACCACATAAAGGGCTTATAAAGAAAATAAATAACAACATGCCACAGTCGGGCGTCTGAGCGACACCACATAAAGGGCTTATAATGTAAATAAATAACAAACATGCCACAGTCGGGCGTCTGAGCGACACCACATAAAGGGCTTATAAAGAAAATAAATAACATGCCGCAGTCGGGCGTTTTAGCGACACCACATAAAGGGCTTATAAAGAAAATAAATATAGTGAATATCCAGGGAGTAAAACCGTCCCAGGGATACTCCATACTTCAGATAATATCGAGGGGTTAGTCCATAATAATAATAATCATAATCATCATAAGTCACAAGTCACGATCCATGTTCTGGTTTAACAGTTTTTCTCCTCCGAAGACTGACACTAAGACCGACACTTGACCCATCCCAGACTGTAATCCTTAACCATGGACACGGCTATTCGAATAGGTTTAATCTCTGCAGAGGGTGTACTCTTTACCCACGAGTAACGGATTCCTTTAGTCCATCGGGACTAATTCCGTCTACGGCCTTTTAGTTGAAAACACACCTAATCGGCACACACCAGCTTAACTCACATGTGTGGAATCACCCACGACACCGTCAAGCAAACTCTAAGTGGGAGGCTACAACCTCGCTGTAGCATGGGATCAAATTTATATCGCAAGCGCCTAAGGGGTGGCCTCCTCTCGGTCTCAACTGAAACACCCATGCCCCGGACCAGGTGGCTCGCCTACTAGCTACAACCGTATCTTCCACCATGGCATCTCTGTGCGGTGTGTGCTAGAAAGAGGTTGACAACTTATCGAACTGCACTCTACTTGTTGTAGAGACGAGTGGTAGTACTGAAACAAGTATGGGGTTATCGAACAAGACTCGATCTATGGTCGACTCAGAGGTTTAAGTATTCCCGCAAGATTAGCATAACGAATATATTTCATCGAACATACAGAATCACCACTCATCATACCCCTCATGCCATGCCGGACACACTCGTCTCGAAGAGGAACTAGGGACAAGATCGGGTCTACCCAAGACAGAGACTTTCCCGTTTTCCTTCCGGTAGGCACGAGAGGCATACGAGGATGATCACTATCACAAGCATGTCCATTTCCAACAGCAAGGAAATTTCAAATAAGTATTCATGCAAACGAATCACATCACCACGTAAAATAACGAGTACTAAGTACTGAGGTGGTGTCATAATCGTGTCAAACAACGCATGCAAAATATTATGCCAGGGTTCAGAATGCTTGCCTTCAAGGTGTGGAGAGTCAGGGTGCATTCCAAAACTTTGAAACTTTTCTCCTCTCTCTCCAAAGTCCTATTTTAAATAAATTTGAATCAACACACAAATTCAAAACAGCACAAAAAGGTTGTTTGAAATTTTTTTAAATAAATCTTAAAATAAACTAGACAGAATTTGAGAGATGTAGGAAAAAGAGTCAATCCATTTGGAGTTATATTAAAAAAGTTATAGCTAATCAAAGTCCTGGTCAAAAACTGTTTTTTTTTAATATAAAAGAAAACGCTTCAGATGGAATACGTTTTCGGTGTAGGGGAAACGTACTGCGGAGTTATACACCTTCACTTAAACACGTGTGGAGGCGGGCTGGGTCACGACAAGGGGTCCAGGGCCCCACCGTCAGGTTTGACTAGTCCCCTCCCCTCTTCTTCCTCTGGCCGAACAGAGGCGGGGGCTCCGGCGATCGTCGCCGGCGTTAGGCGGCTCCTCGCGGGCCCCCGAGGGTGGGGATGGATCCGCAGGACTGGGGCGGTTCTTCCGGTGGTCGAGGGAGTGACGGGGATGGAGGGAGTTGTCGGCGACGAGCCTCGCGGCGGATGGCGGCCTCGGTTGGAATTGGGGGCCGGGGCTATGGTGGTTCCCGACCAAAATTGAGCATGGGGGTGCACTCACGAGAGGGAGGGAGATCTCCTGGTGAAGAGAGTGGAGAGGGGGAGGTCCTGGTGGCGCCGGAATGGCCTGGGCAGTGGCGGCGGCAGGAGTTGCCGGAGATGAAGAAGACGACTTCCCTGGTCTTCCTGCTGCTATGGGTGGGTCGGTGAGGGAGTGAGAGAGGCTACGTGAGGCCTGGACGAGATCGGGTGCTTCTTATATAGCGTGGCCATGGCGGTTCCGTGGCCGAGGATAAGGTCGCCGGTGAACCGACGTTCTGTAGCTTGCAGGGCGACGTGGAGGCGACGAGAGCTAGCCGACGAGCGAGGGGATAAGCTTGCGCGGCTCCCAGGGGCAGGTGACAAGCCGGGGTGGCTCGGGCGGCGCCGACAAGGCCGGGGCCTGAATGCGGCCGTCGGCTAGCCGCCACGGCCGACCTGACGATGGCACTATGGGGTGCCAGGGGTGGTCGGGGTGGCGTTGCGGTGCAGGAGGATACGTGGCGTGCTGGGTGCGGATGGCCAAGGGCCAGAACGGGTGCGAGGCGAGACGTGGCGGCTCGGTGCACGCGTGTGCAACACGTGCAAAACGCGTGCTCTGGGCGCGCCCAGAGCACGCCCACCAGGTGCTCGGCGAAACGCCAGTGCATGCCACAGAGCTTGGGTGAGGCTGGCACTTAGCAGACCTAGGTTAGGATCGTCTAGGTGCTCATTGGACATGCTAGATTGTCCAGAGGTGCAAGGTCTCAGCGCAAAACCAAAAATCATGTCAAACTGAGCATGCCCATAAGGTGTTTGTCATAATGCCAGGGGCACCTAGGCATTTCTTGGAGTGGCCAAATCTTCCAGATCCTAGTCTCTTTGGATGCACAAGAGGGTGGTGAGGTTATTTTGTGAAAAGCACAAACTTGCTAGTGCAAGTTTTGCAGAACTTCAATTCTGGACAGGAGGTAAATGGCATCATCTCATGGACCAAAAGTATTCCAACTGTTGCATGCTGCTGGACTTAGGGGTTTTGTAGGGTGGTCTACAAGCAGGGGAAAGAATCAAGGGCCAAAGAGCAAGCAAGAATATGGATGCTGTACAAACCATCATGTTGGACCAGAATGAATATGAGGTTGATTCACTCAAAAATTTCAAAGAACATCACTGGGTTTTTGCATAAAGTTGAAACATGTGCTGCTACTAACATCCCATAATTTTGGTGGAAGCTAGAAAGAAATATTTAAATGGGTTGTAGTGCAAAATTGCCCACTGGACCAGAGAAGAAAATTGGGTGTAAAGCTCAAAATATTTCATGAATATAAGATATTTTGCATAAAAGTGATTTAAAAACATCACCTGACATTTCCAAATTTTGGTTGGAATTTTAAGTGAATTTATCAAATGGTTGTAGTTCAAATATGGCCGTATAACCTTGGAAAACCATTTTTCAAGAAAATAAAGATCAAGAAAATTAATTATGTAATTAGCTCTACTAATAAAATAAAAGTTTTTCTTGAGAGGTTAAACAAGCCCAATAACAAATTTGAAAGGTTTTCTTTTTGGGGAAAACTCCATAATAACACGAGAGAAAAATGGTTCAAAAAATCAAAAGGGAGCCCAGAAAATAAAAATTTTAATTTCCTGGAAAAAATTTAATTAATAAAACAAGGTCAAAATTTTGGGGTGTCACATCCACTCATTGGACATAAGGCGCCTATGATACGTCGACACGTGGCCCGGCCCAACAGAGGCCCATTCCTGTGAAAAGGCCAGCCCGTTTGACTTGGTTAAAAGGTGACGGGCCGGCCCATGGAAAGCCTGTTAACGGCCTGTTCGCATATAGCCCATTTACAGCCCGCTAACCCAAGGCCTGTTACGCCCTACCCGAATTAGGCCCAGTAGCATCATCTGGGCCATCCAATATGATTCCAAATTGTTTTCACTTCGCCCATGTATGGCCCATGACGCCTTCGCCCATATGAGGCCCTATGTAACTCTTGGCCTATTAACGGCCCGTGGTGAAACTGGCCCGCAATGAATAGTGTATAACTTTAGACCCATTAACGGCCGGTGGTGAATCTGGTTCGTAATGAACAGTGTATCACTTTATACCCATTAATGGCCCGTTATTCAGTTGGCCGTTTCCAGCCCATGTTATCTTTCGGCCTTCTCAGAGCCCATTTATTGTTGGGCTCATTTCGAGCATTCGTTTACTTACGGCCCGTTACTGTAATTTTCTGCTTGTGGGCCAAATTCAGGCCTTGGTTATAGTCGGCCCGTTTGTGGTCCGTTAATACATTGGGCCGTTTTCATAGCATCATCAAATACAGCCTATTAACGATGGACCGTTATGGTCGGCCCATGAATGGACGATTCCAACTCTAGCCTGTTCACGACCATAATGCAGCCTATTATTGGCCCATGTTTGGCCAATCGATCATACGGCCCGTATAAGGCCCATTGATGATAGGGCGCATAGAAGGCCCATTGTTTCTGCGGCCCGTAGAAGGCCCAATGTTTCTACGGCCCGTAGAAGGCCTACTGTTTCTACGGACCATAGAAGGCCCACTGTTTCTACGGCCCGTAGGAGGCCCAGTGTCACTACAGTAAATATTAGCCCATGGTTATTGTGGCCTAGTTTTTTAAAAATAGGTTATTGCAGCCACTAGCAATCCACGGAAAAAGAACTGCATTGACTACAAGCAAGCAAATAAAGAAGACAACAAGGAAATAAATAAGCAAGCAACTTATGCTAGGCTATCACGGCTATTACACATATTACATCCACTGGGCATCAAAGTTCACCACCAAAGGTAAATATAGGGAACACAAGAGCATATAAACGCCACAAGAAAACAAGTCCGAACTGAAACCACTTGTAAGAGTTCAAGAAACAATATCCTTGGTACCCATAATGCTGGCAAGATGCTTAGCAAGCTTATTAACTTTCTCTTGTTTGGCGCTTAAATCCTCCAAATATTGTCGTTGCACAAGAAACTACGATCTGAATTCTGCAGGACTTCCTCGGTCCTTGACTTCTTGCCGCAAAGACGATGATCGATGCCTTTCAGCTTGTAGCTGAGATCAAGAAGCGAAGTGATTCAGCAGCGAGTTCGAAGAGCTTGTGCCAGTGATATCGCCAAGAACTCGAACACTACATCAACGCATGACTGTGGGGTTTTCTCACCGCCTACAAGATTGTTTTATCACCTTTCTTGGAGACCAACAGGGTTGTCTCACTATCTTGAACCTTATCTGCATTACTTTCTCTACCATTGCATAGTGGGGTGCTCTTCTCCAATATTCTGTTTGCATACTACAAGAGAAACAAGCAGACACATCACAGGTTTAGCTTGTAGTATACCAAACTCATTTTGGTAAACCGGTTCAGTAGTAAGGTGGACAGGATAACAGCATGAAACAAACATATATCTATGTACTATGGTCACTGTATTGTCCATATCATTGTAGTTTATGTTCCCTAATCAATATAGAGACACAGTTCAACTCATATATTTTTAAGACACAACAGCATAGACAGAATATAAGTGTGAGAAACTACACAACATTGGCAGCACTTGTAATGTGCATCACATGAGAACATAACTGTTTATACAACTTAAACTGAAATCAACATAGAGCAAGAAGTTAGAACAGCAATCCAGTTAAAGAAATAGGTTTAAAACATACTTGTTGCGCCATTGGAGTTTCAATTGGATCCTTCAAATTCGAAAGTAGTTGGTATGAGTAAATACAAGGATGCAACAAAAAGGAGTATGGACCATAGCTACGGAATCGACCGAGAACAGCTTGCTCTTCCGCTTTAAACGTGGAGTTTGGGTTAGCTGTGGTGTTCTTCGTGCTTTGGGCACTGCAGTAGCTTTACAAACTGCTCGTGGGGGTACTGTGGTGGACATGGTGCTTTGTCAACTATAAGTGGGTTACTATCCACTGGGGTTGCGGTTAGATGAGTTGTAGCTGGTTCTCTGCCCAACGGTGTAAGTGTGCAATCTGGAAGAGTCTCGATTATGTGTGGTGGGGCTAGTTTGTGGGCCAGTACAACCATGGTTCTATCTGCATCGACGGGTAGCACTGTCTTTTGTGAAGAACGGGTTTTTGCTCCCTTAGATACTGCCATCACCCCCTCCAATTCAAATGGCTGATAAACAAGAAACAAAATTGAACGTACAGACATTGTATGATAGACAGATGTGGTAATTCACATATATGTTGTCTAACCAAACAGGACACCATGACACAATTTCACATATATGATGCCTAACTAAATAGGATAGCATGACACAGTTTCAGATATATGATGGATAACTTAACAGGATATAATGGCATAATTCAACATATGATGAGTACCTAAACAGGATGACATGACAAAACTATATGATGTCTTTCTAAAATAGGTTGGGATGAAATAATTCGCATACATGTTGTCTAAGTATACAGGATGGCATGATATAATTGAAATAATTGATTCATATACTAAGCAGCTGGCACTCGCATGTATGATCTCTAAACTAAGCAGAGAGAATTTAATATTGTGCATATGATGTCTAAACTAAGCAATGCAAGACACCATATGCATCATATGAGAAATATAAACATTGCAACATAGAGCATACACCTCAGGTGGGATATAGTACTGGTCATCTGTCTCTGAGTCCTCCTCTGAGGAGCTCCGTGTAACCATCGAGATATATGCTTCAATAGGTACCATTGCCTGCTCTGAAGACCTTGTTTTCACTCCAGATTTTTCCATAACTGGCTCAAATGGCTGATACACATGAAGAGTAGTTCAATATACATAGATTGTCGACAAATGGAATACATAATGAAAAAAAGATGGCATGAGATAATTCACATATATGATGCCTGGCTCCATGGCGGTGCATAATTCACATATATGATAACTGGCTGAAAAACATGGCATTGCATAATTCACATATCTGATATAGAAAGCAAACAGGAGGCATTCACACAAAGCATGTCTAATCTAAGCAGATGGCATGGCAATGCAAGACACCATATGCATGATATGAGCAATATAACCCAGCCAAGTTAGAGCATGCACCTCAGGGGGGAATACGACTGGTCATCTCTCTCTGAATCCTCCTGTGAGGAGCTATCTGTAACCAGCAAGAAATATGCATCGACTGTAGCACCGATCGCTCGTAAGACCTTGTTTTCACTCCAGATTTTCCCATGACCGACTCAAATGGCTGATGCACAGGAAGAGTAGATGAATGTATAAACATTGCTGACAAATGGAACACATTGAGGAAAAAAATATGGCACGATACAATTCACATATACGATGACTGGCTAAACAGGATGGCATTGCATGATTCACGTATATGATGCCTGGCTAAAGAAGATGGCATTGCATAATTCCCATATACTCCCTCCGTTCCTAAATATTTGTCTTTTTAGAGATTTCAAGTGGACTACCACATACGGATGTATATAGACATATTTTAGAGTGTAGATTCACTCATTTTGTTCCGTATGTAGCCACTTGTTGAAATATCTAAAAAGACAAATATTTAGGAATGGTGGGAGCATGATATAGAAACCAAACAGGTGGCATTCACACAAAGCAAATCACTAAGCTCATGACATATAAGATGTATAATGTAAGCAATGCAAGGCGCCATATGCATGATATGACCAACATCAGCATGCCAGGTTAGAGAAAACACCTCAGGTGGTAAACAGGCATGGTCGGCTCCTTCTGAATCTCCATATGAACAGTTATCTTCCTCTAGAATACAATCTGGAAATGCAGGAATGCACGTGCAAAACAGAGCATTTAGAAACATAGGATTTCAGTCAACCTGGGTGTTTGCTCACATGAATTGGAAGAACAGAGGAATGGAGAAACAAAGTGATGCGACGAGTGTACAACCTCGTTCGCATAGCATTGTGGACCTCAAAGATCATTGGGTTGGACGTGGAGGATGGTGATGATGCTGGTGTGACTGCTTGAGGTGGGGAAGAAGATCCGAGGCCTCGGAAACGGCGCCGAGGGTATCGCTCACTGTGATGGACGGTTCCGTCGTTGGAGCAGCTCCGCTAAGGTGTACGGGCGACGAGGCTGAAGCATGACAAGACAGATAACTTTAATCTGAAGTGGGACCCTAATATCATCTGCAATAGATGATGTAAAATACATCACCAAAAAGTGCTATATGTAAACGCATCAACAGCGCCACCACGGCCGCCCGACAGATGTTGTAAGTACTGCTTCACTCAACTTAATCAAGAAAATGAACTTGACAGTCGAAACTGAATTTTTCTGTCGAAACTGATTGAACTAGTAACAGAGCATTGCAATAGATGTTTAGGGTGTTCAAGCACTAGTAGCAGAGAAGCAGTGATCTAAATCAGCAGACGCTCGAGCAGGGAACACACTAGCAGAGAGCAAGTCGCGGCAAGAGCACCATGAAGCGAAAAGCTAAAGCAGCAACTCCTGTAGCTGCCGGAGGTCGTGGCAAAGCAAGAAGCAGCAGCGCAAGCGAGAGCAAGAGCAGAGCAGCAGCACGAACGAAAGCAGGAGCAGTGCAGCAGCGCGACCGACAACAAGAACAGAGTCACAACGCGAGCGAGAGCCGGAGCAGCTTCAGCTAGTGCCGTTGTGGAAGTCGCCGCCGAGGAAGCAACTACATGGGGTAGAGACTCCGTGGATGATGTGGTCGGCGACGACGCCGTTGATGGAGACGCCATGTCTGCTCGGTATCGAGCACCGGCAGCCCCGTGAGATCGAATAAAAGATAAAATGCATCGGTGAGTGCATAACCTCCTTGGTGGCGTCGAGTTGGCCTCGGCTTCATCGGAGGAATTGGTGAGGGTGTTGCGGTTCCGGTGGGGCAGGTTAAGACGGTGCTGTGGGGATTGAGGTGGCACGATAGACGAGAAGAACGTCGGGGCAGCTCCTTGGAGGTGGAGGACGGGGCGGCTGATCCGGCGGGACGACGAGATCGACAACGGATCCTCATCCGGTGCGGTTGATGAGGGACGGCGAGCTGTTGCGGTGGATGATGTAGTCGGGGAAGAGTCTCCAGCTGGGCGGCAGTCGGGAGGCCGACGGAGGAGCATTGGGTTTCACGGGTTTTGGCGGCCTCGGTGTACGAATGGGGGGGGGGGGAGGGGGCAAAGGGGGAGGGGGGAGCCAAGCTTAGGGACGCGCTTGTCCGAAATGCAGGGTAAGTTACCAGCATACCCCCACCATTTTTGACACCACGACATGGAGCTTCATTTTCGGGTGAGGGGTAGAAGGGGGATTTCGCGTGTCTGGGCTGCGGGAGCGATTTCGGATGAGGAGGTAGTTCTCGCGCGCGTCCAAATTTCGGGATAACAAGGCGCGGCGGGGGTTGAAGAAGCGGGAGTTTCAAAGCAGGTGAGACAAAAGATACTCGAGCTTGAAAATTTTGGGATAACTAGGTGCAGATTCCTTGTTCGCCAGAACAAACTTAACGTGTAAAAAAAATCATACAAGACACAAGAGAGTCATGTCCCCTTTTTCTATATTGCTATAGATGCCATTGAAAAACTACAAGAAAATGTAAAAAATCGGAGAACAAGATTACCTCAAGACAAGACCAAATCGATTCGCACTTCCTCAACAACAACAAAAACAAATCAATTCCCACCAAAGAAAGAGTAATGTCCCTTTTATATGATTACAGATGCCATGATCTCAATTTCATTTTTGAATCCACGTTATGTTGAATTCAATATATCATTAGGTGACCTTGCGGTTTATAATTGATGTAGTCATACATTTTGATCTTCCATCATATATGAACATTTTACTCCACCATGTGAACATATATATTGTCGCTCACCATATGGACTAAATTTGAATCAATTTTCCTTATTTGAATACGATTGTTGTCAAGTTATACAATAATTTAAATATTATCTTGATAACAAAAAGACATGCATATAGCAGTAATCATATTTCACTATGAACTACATGTACCATACGCCTCCAATTCAAATATTTGTATCCATTTTATGTTGAATTCAAATCATAGTACATTATTGGTCTAGGTAGCTAGATGTTCGGGATAATCTAAACCCTGTTTTCATACGATAATTTTTGGCTGAATTGGGACAAGTTTTGGTATAAGCCTCTTGCAAACCGGAGATTCTCTCAACAAGCCTCGTGGTTCCGAGAGGGAACGTGTCACCTTTGTGTGCGAAACGATATACGCTGCCTCCCCTGATTTTATTTACAGAGGCAACATAGAACTATATGAGTGCCCTGTTAAATTTTGGAATTATTTCGGTTCATTTGGCCTTTTATACATTAATTGAGTTTCGGACTTTTAATGTGCATAATCTAAATATGAATTGCATGCACATGCTCCGTGCACCAAAGTGGGTTGAAAATCACATGTGTGTCCTTGGTTGAATTTCTAGGTCCCATGGAAGAAATGAGAATGAAATTCAAACATCTAGGCGCATGACTCTGCCGAGAACATCGAGAAACTTAGATTTTAAATTCATGTAATGAAACTTGGCATGGTGTCATGTCATGGCACTAACATGTTGTGGTAAAAATTGGGCCGATTTGGTAGCTCATGGTTCTAAGAGGGAACGTACACCCCCCGCCCTTTGAGTTTCTTAACAAAGGCAACATAGAACTACATTAGTGCCATGTTAAATTTTGGAATTATTCCGGTTCGTTTGTTGTTTTTATACATTAATTGAGTTTCGGTCATTTAATGTGCATAAGTCAAATTTGAACTACAAGCACATGCTCTCGCACCAAAGTTGGTTGAAAAATCACATTTGTGTCCTCGGTGAATTTCTAGGTCCCATGCAAGAAATGAGAATAAAATTAAAACATCTAGGCATCATGGCTCGCCGAGAACATTGAGAAACTTGGTTTTAAAATTTTGTAAATCCAAAACACGCCTGAAAATCATGAAACTTGGCATGGATGTCATGTCATGGTACTACCATGTTGTGGTAAAAAATGGCCGAATAGGAACAGATTTTGGTATAAGCTTCTTGCAAACCAAGCTTCTCTCAAGAAGGCTCGTGGTTCGAGAGGAACGTGTCACCTTTGAGTGCTAAACGATATGCGTTGTCCCCTTGAGTTTATTTACAAAGGCAACATAGAACTACATGAGTGCCTGTTAAATTTTGGAATTATTTCGGCTTCATTTGGCCTTATTTACACATTAATTGAGTTTTTGGTCATTTAATGTGCATAATTCAAATTTGAACTACAAGCACGTGCTCCCGTGCACCAAAGTTGGTTGAAAATCACATTTGTGTCCTCGGTGAATTTCTACTCCCATGCAAAAAATGAGAATAAGATTCAAACATCCGGGCATCGTGGCTCGGTCAAGAACATTGAGAAACTTGGTTTTAAAATCATGAAACTTGGCATGGTGTCATGTCATGGTAGTACCATGCCGTGGTAAAAAATTGGCCGAATAGGAACAAATTTTGGTATAAGCTTCTTGCAAATCGGAGCTTCTCTCAAGAAGGCTCGTGGTTCCGGAAGGGAACGTGTCACCTTTGTGTGCATAATTCAAATTTGAAATACAAGCACATGTTCCAAAGGCACCAAAGTTGGTTGAAAAATCACATGTGTGTCCTCGGTAAATTTCTAGGTTCCATGCAAGAAATGGGAATGAAATTCAAAATTCTGGCGCCGTGGCTGGGTTGGAAACATTGAGAAACTTAGTTTTTAATTCCTATAAATCCAAAACACGCATGAAAATAATGAATTTGGCTTGGTGCCATGACATGGCACCAACATGCTGTGGTAAATTTGCAGTCCGATTTGCGGTTAGCATACATTAACAATCAACAAAGTCATTTTGGAACAAGTGTTGTCACGCTACAATCGGAAACACAAGTATTATTGAAACCGTATGCTTCTACTTACTAGTACCATTTACGTGCCGCCACGCGTCCACATTTTTTGTTAGCTAGGAGGCACCATGCAGGGTAGCTATTTGAGTACGAGAGGCGTGCGATCAGACCCCTGCACGTGCTTATCGGGAGGAGAGCCCTTTGACCTCCATCTGCCGTCCACCTCTCTCCCAAGGTCTCCATTAATGGCGCCCGAGCCTTTGTTTAATGTCGTGGCTATGTCTCACTCGACTGAGATTTAAGAGAGAAAAAAGAAAATCTGACAGCACGGATCTTGATGTAAGATCCGACGGACCTATATAGCATCTACTGCGACTTATAGCAAGACTGATGAATATATAAGGACGATTTTTTTTATCAAAGAAGGGCTTGCCCCTTCCGATTTTCCTTACTGAAAACCACCACAATTCACAAGAAGTTTCAGCACAACTCCAGCCTAAAACGAAGGACTAGTTACTCCTCCATCCATATCATAAGACGCTTTTGACACTAGTATAGTGTCAAAAACGCCTACATTATGAGACAGGGAGTACCAGATTGAAATCGCAACATCCCAAGAGGCCAACAAAGGCCAAACATCCGCTAGAACCCAACATTTCACAACCGACGACACAATCCACATCCTAAACCGATTATTACATCAAAATAAACCAGGAAACTCAAGGAAGCCCAACAAAGAACTAGAAGAACAAAGAACGCTGTGGTCGCCACAAGAAGAGTTTTCTTCATTCCAGCCTTGCAACATTGATCTTCCACATAAAGATAAGGACGATTAATTGTCTTACATAATTAGAAAGATAATTAAAAAAGCCACATGCGGCTACGCCCGAAACACACAAGGGCAAAAGAAGAAGGAAGACAAGGATCTGGCTCACTGATCTCTACTTTCTTGATGCGTTGTTGCAGGCCGCGGGAACTAGTCTCCGTGGTGAGCGGCGATGAGCTCTTTCATGTCCTCAAGACGCTGCTTGAGAACATCCATGGATTTCTCCACCAGCCTTTGGCGCTCGTTGCGGAGCATGTCATTCTCGTCCATAAGTTTCTTGAAGATGATGCCGTTCCTCTTCAACAAGGCACTAGTCACCTCCTGCTAGTCTACACTTCGGACGATCTTCTCCCTCAGCTGGTCGCGCTCGGCCCGGAGCCTCTCATTGCCCTCCCTTAGTTGCCGGATGACGCCGGTAGCCTGTTCAAATGAGGGTTTCAGGTCGTCCTGCAACCTCGCCAAGCCGGAGATCTGATTCATCTGGCTATGGACGATCGCATGCATGCGTCTATAACAGTCGTCGCCTGCCCGCGAGAAATTTTTCCAGGCCGCCGCGGCGCGGTGGGACATCTCTGCTGCATTCTTGGTGCGGCGGGACATCTCTGCTGCTTCCGCGGCGCGGCGGGACCAGTCTGCTGCATCGACGGTGCGGTGGGAACTCCGTGCTGCTTCAGCGGCGCAAGGGACCTTCAGGTTGCTATTTCATGGGCGGGACCTCTCAGGTTGCTACTTCGCAAGCGGATATGTCGGCTGCTCGCAGCGAGGCGGACATCTCTCGTGTTTCCGCCCATGCTCGCCTCCCTCGCCGGCAATCTCTCGACCTGTAACTCACGCTGTCCATGGCGTACGCAAGGGAAGGATGCTAAATGACTTGTTTGTTTTTGTGGATGAGGAGTTGAGGAGGAATGTGCAGTCATCTTGGCATACTAGTATTTATAACCGAGTACTAATACGCCTCCTAAGTGGGAAACCGCTTAGGTTGTGATCGTGTGAACAGCTTTGGAATTCAATATAGCGTGGTACTAATACGCCCTAAGTGGGAAACCGCTTAGGTTGTGATCGGTGTGAACAGGTCTGCAATATAGCGTGGAGTAATTTGAATGTGATGAGACGCAAGCTCAAAATTTATAAATACCCACGCATGCAGCTCTAGGCTAGTCCTTTTTCAGACGCATTAAACCTATCTCTCGACTTCTCGCACGCACCATCGTGCCACCCACAAAAACTTGTACTCTGAGTTTAGTAGTATGTTATACAGAAGAGAAGAGGTGCACGATGCACTCGCCCTCTCACACACGGGTCTGTTTTTTCTCGAAAAGGAGGATGATGACCCCGCCTCTGTGATCCGGGAGTCACACACGATCTGTAGCTACTGAATTGTAGTGTTCTCAACCATCCGATTGGCTCTATCATGGATGTACCTAAATACTAAAACATGTCTAGATACATCTATATTTTGACAAATGGAAGGCATGTATTGTGGAACGGAGGAGTGTTTGTCATCAAAATGGATAAAAGGGACATGTCTAGAACTAAAATACGCCTACATACATCTCCTTTTATCCATTTTGATGACAAGTAGTACTTCTTACCCAAAGGAACTTTATATCCAATGCACACAAAATATCCGCTCGATCGTTGAAATTATTGATTTGATGTCAAGAATTGCTGCATCGCCACCAAAACCCACCATTTCTTAAGCTAAAGTAGAACAATGTAATCCCTATATTAGCATATTACTAAGATAAACAGAAGGCACTGTCGAAACATTTAGGACGTGAGCTTGTCAATCTGAATGTGGAGGAACACAAGCTTAGCCCCGCCAGCAGCTTGGGCGGAACTGTCAAGAAGGTCAGCTCCGCACGCCGATGTCGCCGGATCCTTGCTGCTTGTCACCTCCATTTCCACCTCGACGGCGCTTGGTCGTGTTTTGGGCTCCCTGGGGCCGCTCGCCCACAGCTTGGCCCAAGAGTGCAGCAGTGGGGACGCCGCCTCGATGCGCATTTAATCGACACGGTGATAGGCGCGCCGATGTCGAGCACGCCGCCGACCAAGAAAAACGTGCAGCGGTCCTCCTCCGCGAACAGCAAGAGTCGTGGCTCCAACAGTGGCACTTGCAGCTGGAGCACCTTGCCGCATCGGATCCCGTGCATGGCATGGATGCGCGTGTTGATGTGGTGGTAGACGCCGGGCGGCCTTCGTAGCCGCAGACGGGCATGGGGAATTTGCAGGGCGCGAGTGGACACACGCTCTGGTGATCGGCGAGCTTGTGGTAAGTGAAGTAGAGCCCACAGCGATCGTGCGGGCACTCCACCCTCAGCGACGAAATGATGGCATCCACTGCCGTGTTCCGCATGTCGAAGCCACCGCCGCGCTCGCACTTCTGGCACTGTCGCTGGTTCCCGGGGCGCTCGACGCGGCAGTCCGCGTAGGCCAGGTGCCCTCCCTTGCACCGCAGAAATCAATCGAACAGACATCAATCAAGAAACCTGCACCTTGCTCAATCTGCCGAATGGACGAGGTGTATTCAACCTCATACACCGGAGGCGCCAAGGGGCGGAGGCGTAAGGGCAAGGAGCACGGTGAGGTCCATCGAGACCTTAGTGAGCTCCCTCGGTTCCTCGCTCCGTCTCGCATGATCTCGCCTCCTCGTGCACAACCATCTCTCGCTTGGGCCGGGCATTACAAAGCTTTACCGTCACATATTTTATACTCATGATAAGTGTCCTCCGCATACCAAGGAAGGCAGTAGTTTGAGTTTTCTAGACAAATTTTCCGTGCACATGAGTAAGCTGCATAAATATCGACAAGAAATGCGCATGCAATGGTTGGCTGGTCCTCCTTCCTTTTCGCTGAGTTGGCTTCCCCAGCGGTCAAGCCAAGATCCAGCGCTGTACGCGCTTGCTCGTAGCCATTTTCTGCTTTGGAAACTGGCGCGATTAATGGAGGCAGAACTAATCGAGCAGGGGTACAGATGGAAACTAACGCGAACGCGTAGACTAATCTAAGAAAAACAAGAAAAAGTTATATGCAAAGTAAAAGGAATCGGAGGGAGTACTACTTCAAGGTGCATTAAATCAACACATGCAAGTATCAAAAGGAGAGTCACATCATGCATGCATGCATTGTAATTAATGCATCCATAACCCTAAATTATTGAAATATATCGAGTGTAGTGCTTTGATGTGTCGCGTCAACTCGTACATCAACGAGAAGTTTGATTATCCTCTCCCTCGCGGACTTAACTGCACCTGCCTTTGGTTGTATGACAGGCTGGCCACACACCTGTCGTGCCCACCTATCATACACGCAAAGACAGGAGCGTCCCTCCCTCGCCCATGAGCGTGGTGGCTGGCAAGACTAGGAGAAGCTTTCGCTACTCGCTCTCCCTCTCGCACGCGGTGGACATGCAGCAGTTCAATCAGTGTCGATGGCTGGCGTGAATGTAGTACTCTCCAAAGGCAGTAGTACACCATCATTTTTCGACTTCCCGGTGGCGAAGAGCCAAGCGCAGCCCGGACGCCGCGTGCAGTTTCATGTAGAGTAGTCTAGATAGCGTGTACCGTGTGTAAGCTTAAAATCGCTGGGGTCGGCTCCATGCTATGTGGCCGCCTTGAAGTTTTTTTTAATTAAAATAGTCTTCGCCCTACCGTCACCCCGGTGATTGTAGTTTGCACGCCATCCGGTCAAGACAGGAATATATATTTTTAATTTGTTTTTTTTTCAAAAGGATTCTCGCCTCTCGATCGTAATGATGCATACGGCCACATATATTTTAATTTGTGGTGGGTAAATGTTAGAGGTTGCAGCAAATATATTGTACATCATGGGTCTTTCAGCCAAGTTTAGAGGCAAGCATGTGGGGCCAGTGCTATGATGTGTCGTGGTCAACTCAGAGAATGAGGAGAAGCTTGATTTTACTACACGCCTTCTCCTCGCCTAAGCGCTTGTTGCTCGCAAATGAGGACAGGCTTTTGCTTAGTAGTACTTCTACAACAAGTTATCCGTCTCTGGCCATGGTGGATTTGACATGTAACAAAGGATTCGACAATCGTAGAAGCGGTAGTAGTAACATCATTGTTCGCCTTCTCAAGAGGCGAAGAGCCAAGCGCAAACCGAACGCTGCAGCTATAACATTGAGCACGATATAGCCGTGCTCTTGCATGAGACAAAATTGCTATATGAGCCCACTATTGTATTAGCACGCATAACTACTTGCTAGTATAGCCCTCATAAACCGTAAAGGAGTATTTGCCCTTCTAGAGATTTCAACAAGTGACTAGACTACACCGAGACGGAGTACATATGGAGCAAAATGAGTGAATCTGCACCGTAAATAAATGTGTACTAGTTCTATCGTTTTCCTCTCCGAGGTGCACAATATTGAGTATACTGACTAGTCTCTTTTTGACACGCATTTACGTTTTTTTTGACATAGTACAAACGCAAGCGCTCATATACACACGCATACACTCACCCCTATGAACGCACACACGCACGGCACTAAGTATCATCTTGAAATTTACGAAGTCGCCATAGGCACCTCGTCGTCGACGGGTCCATAGGTGCTAGAATGCCAAGGAGGAAGAGGGTAGCGGTTCCCGAGACGTTGAACGGTCAATGATGCATCCTCAATTACATGTAGAGGGAATTAATTGGAGAAGCGACTAGAGCCAAAGATGATGTGAATGCAACAGAGTTTGACTCTCATATAATAAAGGCGCCCACCACTCCAATCCATCTACTTCCAAGTCTCTCGCAACACCGCTCACTCCAATCCAAGACCAAGTGACCAAAAGCCACAAGCACCTATGGAGGCGATGGACGCGAGCGGCAGTCGGCTATGCCAAATCATCCAAGGAGCCGGCCCTGGCCCCAAGACCGCACAGCGTTTCCAGACGGTGCTGGCGATCGCAGCATCGAGCCCTCGCCGACGCCGGCTTCGCCTCTCGCATGGACGACATGATGGTCAACTCCATCCGCAAGTTCACCGCCATTAAGAAGCGCGCGGACGACCTTGCCGTACTGCTCTAGCCCGCGCTCCTAGGCTCCTCATTGCCTGCCACCCTCATCGGCCTAGATAGTGACGAACTCTTTCAAGCCCTGGTGGCCCTGCAGGTGCCGGAGGTCGCGACGAAGAATGTGCACTCGAGGCTGCGCCGCAGCAGCGCCGCCATGCAAGAAACCGCCGACCAAGCACATCCACGCTCACGAGGAAATCTCTACATAGGCCACTACAAGGCAAGCGAGGACAGAAAGACGTTGGCCTTGTTCCAGCGGCTGGAATCTTTGGACGCCATTGTTCAGAAGCACGTCGACCTAGACACGAAAGCCGCTGCTACTTAGGCACCGTTCGGTGGGCCGGCGCCCTGATTCGAGGAGGTGGACGTCGTCGATGGATGCATCTCTTCTTCTTGCCTCCTGTAACCAGCACTGCATCGCCTCGTGGCCTTAATGTTTTATTAGTATAGTACTCCCTCTGTTCCCAAATATAAGTCTTTCTAAAGATTCCAGCAATTAAATAAATGCAGGTCGACGAATTCTGGCTATATGTGCATATTTATATCTAGCTATTGTACTTGTTGGCTATAAACTTGACTATATGTGACATGGCAACATCATATAACCAGCAGCTGGCTATATTATTAACCATGCTCTTAGAGAGTAGAAGAGAGAAACGAGGGAGGAGGGCTAGCTGTAGCACGGACGCTGTTGTCAGATGGGACTCGTGTTTATAGAATAGGAGTACTGAGCACTCGTGCCTCTTTTTTTTTAGGGAAAAATTAGTCGTATGTCTAGTACCACTAGTTGGGTGTGTGCGACCTATAGCTGTCATCACTTTAGGTCTACTTTTCAAACCGCGGCTACGCTTCATAGTACATATTTTTCACGCATTTATCCTCCTATATGTACTCCTGGGTTATTTGCACGTGCTCCCATTCGCCGACATGTGGGACATAGAGCATATGGGTCGTAGTGCATGCACGACTCGGAGCATATGTCGGGGTACTTAACATTTCAGACCTCACGAATTACATGAAAAACCCCCGCAGAAGAATAAATAAATCAATGAATTACTACATGAAACCAGATTATTTTCGTGGAAATCGGAGCACGTTCATTAAATTTTGGACATAACACGTTTATAAAAAATGACCGGACCTAAACCAGTCTAAGGACCTCTTTGATTTTTTCCGAATTCTGGCTGAAAAGGGAGCAAACATTGGAAACCTATTCTGCACTGCTCCAAAAGACCCGAGACTCCACGAAACTTATTTTTGGAATTAATAAGAATTATTGAGCGGAAGAAACACCTCAGGGGGCCCACACCCTATCCAGGAGGGTGGGGGCGCCCACCCCTACTGGGCGCGCCCCCTGTCTCCTGGGCCCCCTGGTGGCCTCCCGGTGTCCATCTTCTGCTATATGAAGGGTTTTATCCTGGAAAAAATCATGGGCAAGCTTATGAGACGAAATTCCGCCGCCACGAGGCGGAACCAATCTAGGGCTCCGGCAGAGCTGTTCTGCCGCGGACACTTCCCTCCGGGAGGGGGAAACCATCACCATCGTCATCAACAACGATCCTCTCATCGGGAGGGGGTCAATCTCCATCAACATCTTCATCAGCACCATCTCCTCTCAAACCCTAGTTCATCTCTTGTATCCAATCTTGTATCCAAAACCACAAATTGGTACCTGTGGGTTGCTAGTAGTGTTGATTACTCCTTGTAGTTGATAATTATTGGTTTACTTGGTGTAAGATCATATGTTCAGATCCTTAGTGCATATTATTACACCTCTGATTATGAACATGAATATGCTTTGTGAGTAGTTACGTTTGTTCCTAAGGACATGGGTGAAGTCTTGCTATCAGTAGTCATGTGAATTTGGTATTCGTTTGATATTTTGATAAGATTGTATGTTGTCTTTCCTCTAGTGGTGTCATGTGAATGTCGACTACATGAAACTTCACCATTATTTGGGCCTAGAGGAAGGCATTGGGAAGTAATAAGTAGATGATGGGTTGCTAGAGTGACAGAAGCTTAAACCCTAGTTTATGTGTTGCTTCGTTAGGGGCTGATTTGGATCCATATGTTTCATGTTATGGTTAGGTTTACCTTAATACTTTTGTTGTAGTTGCGGATGCTTGCAATAGGGGTTAATCATAAGTGGGATGCTTCTCCAAGTAAGGACAGTACCCAAGCACCGGTCCACCCACATATCAAATTATCAAAGTACCGAACGCGAATCATATGAGTGTGATGAAACTAGCTTGACGATAATTCCCATGTGTCCTCGGGAGCGCTTTTCTCATTATAATAAATTGTCCATGATTGTCCTTTACTACAAAAAGGATTGGGCCACCTTGCTGCACTTTATTTACTTTTATTGTTTATTATCCTTTACAATTTATCTTATCGCAAAACTATCTATCACCTACAATTTTAGTGCTTGCAGAGAAAACCTTACTGAAAACCGCTTATCATCTCCTTCTGCTCCTCGTTGGGTTCGATACTCTTACTTATCGAAAGGACTACGATAGATCCCCTACACTTGTGGGTCATCACTAGGTATCCCATGCAGGCTGGCCGAGCATAGCCTAAACACACTAAAGGGATACAAGCCGGTCAAGCAGACTCTTCGGCGCTCTTCAGAACCTAAGCGACAAGCCATGGGAGAAGAGCTAGCCAAGCTACTCGAGGCCGGATTCATCAAAGAAATAAAACATTCAGACTGGATAGCAAACCTGGTGATGGTACCAAAGAAGGACAAATCATGGCGCCTATTTTTTGATTTCAAGGACCTCAATAAAGCTTGCCCTAAGGATCCCTTCCTCCTCCCCCTCATCGATCAAATCATCGACGCTACCGCAGGACACAACTCATTGTGTTTCCTTGACGCATACTCCGGAGACCAACAAATCAAGATGGTGGAGTCCGATCAAGCTGCAACGGCATTCATCACTCCATACGGCCCCTTCTGTTTCAACACCATGCCTTTCAGGCTCAAAAACGCCGGTGCAACCTATCAACGCATGATTCAGACATGCTTGGAAACACAAATCGGCATAACAGTGGAGGCGTACGTAGACGATGTGGTCATCAAAACCAGACACGTTGAATCCTTAATAGATGACTTGAGGCTTATGTTCGACAATCTCCGAACATATGACATCAAGCTCAATCCCGAAAAAATGCGTCTTTGGCGTACCTGCCGGAAAGCTCCTGGGCTTCAATGTTTCCAATTGAGGAATTGAAGCAAATCCAGCTAAAATCCAAGCTGTGTCACAGTTGGCTACCCCAACTGGATGCGTGGCTTCCCTAAGCCGCTTTATCTCCCGATTAGGAGAAAAGCCACTACCTCTCTATCGCCTTCTTCAATACACCAAATACTTCGAGTGGATGGATGCTGCTACGGCCGGACTGGAAGAAATAAAGGCCCTCTTGGCCAGCAATCCAATCCTGGCCGCACCAAATATCGGCGAACCCATGCTGTTACATATAGCTGCAACACACGAGGTTGCAAGCGCAGTGCTCGCCGTCGAACGAGAGACGGACGGACATAAATTCCCGCTTCAAAAGTCCGTATATTACGTATCCACCGTCCTCACTCCATGCAAATCACGGTACCCACATTATCAAAAGATAGCATACGCGGTATTCATGGCATCCCGAAAACTACGACACTACTTTCAAGAGTGTTCAATCACGGTGGCCTCTGAAGTACCTCTCAATGATATAATAAATAACCGTGATGCCACGGGCTGGATTGCTAAATGAGCTATCGAGCTCCTCCCGTTCGACATAACATACAAACCACGATGAGCCATTAAGTCGCAAGTACTGGCTGAGTTCGTTACCGAACGGACAGTAGCCGAACTCCCTAAAGAGTACGGCGCATACTCCAATTGGATCATGCACTTTGATGGCTCTAAGATGCTGGCTGGTCTGGGGGCAGGTGTTGTCCTGACATCCCCCACCGGAGATACAGTCCAATACGTACTCCAAATACTATACAATGAATCCAACAATGCAGCCGAATATGAGGCTCTGTTGCATGGTCTTCGGATGGCAATCTCTATGGGCATTCAATGCCTAGAAGTGCGCGGGGATTCGAACCTCGCAATATCTCAAATAAATGGAGACTTTGATGCCAAGGACCCAAAAATGGCGGCCTACCGCAATGCCGTCCTCAAAATGCCAGCTCGGTTCGAGGGGCTAGAATTCCACCATGTGGTCCGAGAAAACAATCAAGCAGCGGATGTCCTTGCCCGCATCGGCGCTAAGCGCGACCCCGTCCCACCTAATATCTTCTTGGAAAGGCTGTTCAAGCCATCCGTGATGTGGGAAGGGGAGACCGGCAATACAAATCCGGATCCGGACACAACCCCAGATTCCGAACACTCTGACATAATAGGAGGCTCCGCCACCGAAATAACACCTTCGGCCCACGCGATTATGGTTGTCATCGCCCCATGGACGGAACCCTTCTTAGCCTACCTAAATAGGAAAGAACTCCCTGAGGACCAAAATGAGGCACGTTGCATTGTGCGGCGTTCTAAAGCCTACAAGGTCCACGAGGGAGAGCTTTATAAGAAAAGCGCGACTTGAGTGCTCCAAAGGTGCATCTCCGAAGAGGAACAACGACAGCTTTTGGTAGAAATACATGCTGGACTCGACGGCCACCACGCCGCAGCTCGGGCCCTTGTAAGCAAGGCCTTCCGTACAGATTTATACTGGCTGGCAGCCCGAGTAGACACACAGGACATCGTCCAACATTGCGTCGGTTGCCAGCTTTTTGCAAATCAAAGCCATATGCCACCTACTGCTCTCCAAACAATCCCCATAACTTGGCCCTTTGTAGTCTGGGGGCTCTATATGGTTGGACCCCTTAAAGGAGGAAGCCATAAGAAAAAATACGTGTTGGTCATGGTAGATAAATTCACCAAATGGATAGAGGCCAAACCAGTTAAAACGGCCGAATCTGGACTAGTGATAGACTTTATATCCGGGGTCATCCACCGTTACGGTGTCCCCCACAACATCATCACTGATAACGGCTCCAACTTCATAGCCGACGAGGTGAAAACTTGGTGCGGCAAAATGGGCATTAAGCTCGATTATGCTTCTGTATATCACCCACAAACAAACGGTCAAGTCAAACGAGCAAATGGTCTTATTATGAGCGGCATCAAACCCAGACTAGTGTGATCCTTGAAGGAATTAGATACGCACTGGGTCGAGGAGCTCGACTCCATACTATGGGGGCTGCGGACCATGCCAAATCGCACCACCGGATACACACCATTTTTTATGGTGTATGGCGCAGAGGCAGTACTACCCTGCGATATCATTCATGACTCACCTCGAGTGCGCATGTACGAAGAGAGAGAAGCCGAGCTAGATCGACATGACAGTTTAGATGCCCTGGAGGAGGAGCGTGACATCGCAAAGGCCCGTTCCGCATTCTATCAGCAGCAGGCTCGAAGGTACCAAAGCAGAGAAGTACGGGCCAAAACTTATAACGTTGGCGAACTCGTTCTACGCCTACCGGAGAAGAAAAAGGACAAGCTCAAGCCCAAGTGGGAGGGTCCCTTCATCATTGATAAAGTTCTCATTGGAGGAGCATACCGTCTGCGTGATGCATCAGATAATCGACTCGAGCAGAACCCATGGAACATGGCCGGACTCCGAAGATTCTGCGCCTAGTGCCGAACTATGTGTTCATCTCCTTACCTCCGCCTTTTTTAAGTTATATTCTCTCTCTCTTTCTTTTTTATAGCCTTAAAAGCTTCAAGTATGCTTCGACCGCACACTGCTACCGTACTATGCGCGCTCAATATACCCAGGAGCTTCTTATACAGAAGCTTAATATAATTATCTTCTAGGCTTTATGCCCACCACATATGCGTCATTCCTCCATATGTACCTTTTTTCACCATTATATTCATCGATATGACTTAAGTTTTTGGCCAAACTGGGTTGCCTGGCTCTTGTGTTTGTGCCCTACGTTCCCGTTAATTCGGCTAGGGCATAAGGGGAGCACCTCTACGATTGTTACTGTCGGGTCAGCCGGATGTGTACCTCAGACTGGGTGAAGCCGAAAGCTAGCGTTCGTAAGGGAATATTCGATCGGTGAACAAAAGATGTTTCTTTCTTATTTCAATACATGCCCCCAGATGTTTATATCCTGCGTTGCTTTTCGCAGTTCGGACATGCACATTAATGCATGCGTACCCAGGGAAAGGAACCCTTAATGGAACTATTCTCCCTGGAAGATGTGTCTTACTATCCATGTAATATAACATAGCTAGTTGGGTACTTGTCTGTTCAAGCACTCATGATCCCTACGCCTAGTTTCCACGCATACCCCGGTTTTTACATAACTCAGCGGGTATTCGGATACAATCCGGACTGTCAGGTCTAGAGGTTGAAGCGAAAAGGTCCGCCATGAAAAATGATTTACAATCCGGCTAGAGACAAAATACGTCATTTGAAGTACATAGTCACTTAGACTGACTAAATTCTTCTTCTATACCATCCAACAGGCTGTCTAGCCTACAATCCTGTTGGGGATACTTTGCGGATAATGCTACTTGGTCATATACCAGACTCACGGGGATCTCTTTCCCATCTGATCCTACAGGTCTAACCTCGTCCATGTGATTCGGGTCAGCCCTGGTGTATGTCGTCTTCGCCATGGCCCAGGCTTCCCTTGGACCTTGTCGACAGGCCGATATCTTCCATAATCGGCAACGCCGCCGCGCTCCCTTGAGAAACTCCACAAGCTCTCCCATGCCTCCGGGCAGGGATGCGGACGGCCACAAGGCCTGGGAAATACCCTACATCACCTGCCAAATTTGTCTGTGTAGTTGAGAGAGCTCTTGCAGCAGATCGCCTGCAGATTCGGGCATCTCCTCTTCGGGACGACCTTCAGCATACCTACAGACATAACTCTGTTAGCCCGCTTCTTTGCTGAACTTTATAAAGGTTCGTTCGAGCACTTACTAAAAATGCCACGTCGAAGCCCCTTATTCTCCTTCACGGAGTCAACAAGCTAGGCCCGAACATCTTTTAATTCAACGTCCAGCCGGGTCTTCGCGTCCTGGAGATCATTTTTCTCCCGTATAACCTTTGTAAGCACGCGCTCTCCAGCCTTTAGCTATCATTGAGCATGTTGCTCATCCTCCGATACGATCTTCGGATTACCTCTAGGATTGTCTGCCAAATCTACTGTTAGATTTGCATGCATGTTGAATACTAACTGGTACACGTTATTACATTCGTTATGATCAAGACAAGTATTACCATATGGGGCCTTCTTGGACTCGTTCATTCCGGCAACTGCGGCCTGCAACTGGACTTTGCACTCCTCCAGCTCTTTAGACAGCTGGGCATTCTTCTCTGTAAGAACCTATGCACACAATGATCCTTAAATCAGTTGTGCCAACTGTTTCAAGTCTCAGGGGCTACTGATATACAAACTTATCAAATTTTCTTACTCGTATATCCTTTACATACATGTCCGTGGCTCTGGCGAGGCCATCTTGAGCAGCTCGAATGTACGCGTCCCCTGAGTTGAAGGCATTGAATGCCTCTTTAGAGAAATTAGGGCCACATAGTGTGGCCCGTCGACGCCTATGATTCATGGCGCTCTCCACTTCGGAGTTTGTAGCGGATAATCTATCCGCATCCTCTGTAGGAGGATCGTCCGGCATTGTCCCCGCATTGACCTCCGCCCTTGAGTCCAGCCTCGGAGTCCGGCTGGTGGAGGCGTCGCCGGCAGGTCTCCGGATATAGTCCAGCGAGTGCTTTTTGTGCCAGGAAACCATGGATATTGTTATATTTTAAAGACGATAATTACATAGCATGTTTTTAATCATACCTATGCAATGGTGTCTCGGTCCTGACCGCATTCCTTTTAAGCCTACCCAGCTTCGGTGCCCCTTGTTGATGAGTCACCACGGGTTCGGCACGGCGCCCCGATGGCCTTCCCTGTAAAATGCAATACATGTGCGGTGGGTAAGGTGCAAAGAGGGTATCCTTCTTGGAAGTTGGGACTCCGGTTCTACTTACCTGTGATGCATGGAGTAGGCCAGGATAATCAGCTATGACGGCTATCAAGGCACCGTCACGTCTTAACTAATAAAATGTCCCGTCGACATGTTCCACAAATATGTGTGGATCTTCTTCAAGTCCGGGGTCGAGGGCCCGGTCTGGGTCCTCTTGCTATGGAGACGGGCTGTGGACCTCCCTCATAGCTTTTTGTAGTTCCTGCTATGAATTGGCAAGGTAAATATTTGTGATGAGGAATGCGGGAAAGACTGGAATAAAAGATAGCAGCTCACCCAGCTTGGGGGGTTGTACATGGAGAATCCATCCCGTGGCTTAATACGGATGAACTCCTCTTCGTCTCCTTTGTACAAATCGGATAGTATTTTTGCCAGAGCGGCGGCAGAATCCGGACCTTTACGGCCGCAGCGGGTGGCGTCGTCTTCTCCATTGAAGTGCCACATGGGTTTCCCCCGATATTGAAGTGGCTGCACTCCACGACATACATATTGACATAACCTCAAATATGGTCAGCTCTGACGGCCAGCGTTTTATCCTGTCCATCGTGAAAGGGACCTCTCGTTATCTTCTCCGGGGCCCGAGGCGCCAACTTTGGTGTTTCTTCAACGGGCATTTACAAACTCAGAAGGCCCATCCAATAGGGTCCGGAAGGGGACGCCCTCCATATAAAACCACTCAAGGCCAGTCCTGGACGCTTTCTTCGAGTACCGGACAGGTATCCGGTCTCGGTGATGCGCCATATTTCGCCCGCCACTTGATATATCGACTTCTCCCGAAAAGGGTACGAGGCAGAATAGCTCTTCCATAGCTCGAAATGAGCCGCAGCCCGAAATAGCTCAAGAAGGCAACATAGCTCATGGCGTGTAAAATGGAGGCGGGAGTGAAGTTATGCAGCTGGAGGCCATAGAACTCTAGGAGCCCACGGAGGAACGGATGGATTGGAAATCCAAGTCCCCTCAGCAAGTAAGGGACAAGGCATACCCGCTCCCCCTTGGACGAGTTGGGCAAACTCTCTGCTTGCACCCCGCCATTATAAGTGGCTAGTCCGGCTCGGACGGGGACCATGTACGCAGGCGGGAGAAACCCCTGGGTCCGCAACTCTACCAATCGGCTATGGGGAACGGAACACTTCTCCCAATCGCCTGGCTTAGTGCTACGGGAGCGAGAGGAGGAGCCGTGACGGCCGGCCATGATGGGATGGATTTTTTCCGGGCGCGCTCTGATGGATGTTCGCTGGGTGGACATGGTGTGATTTGGATCTAAGGATCCACGTCTCTTTAAATAGACGATTTACTTACATGGTCAGGGTGGAAAATGTAAAAATGCCCCGACTTTTCGCATTCACTCGACACGTGGAGATAGCCATTATTAAAGCACAGAAGCCGAGGAGTGCAACATTAATGGGAAGCCGGACACTGCTCGTTACAACAAGTACTCTGGAGAATTTTGAGAAGAACCCGCCTTGCAATGCCGAAGACAATCTGTGTGCCGGACTCATCATCATTGAAGCCTGGTTCAGGGGATACTGAGGGAGTCCTGGATTAAGGGGTCCTCGGACGGCCGGATTATATACTTTGGCCGGACTGTTGGACTATAAAGATACAAGATTGAAGACTTCGTCCCGTGTCCGGATGGGACTCTCCTTTGCGTGGAAGGCAAGCTTGGCAATTCGGATATGTAGATCTCCTTCTTTGTAACCAACTCTGTGTAACCCTAGCCCCCTCCGGTGTCGATATAAACCGGAGGGTTTAGTCCGTAGGACGACAATAATCATAATCATAGGCTAGCTTCTAGGGTTTAGCCTCTACGATCTCGTGGTATATCAACTCTTGTAATACTCATATCATCAAGATCAATCAAGCAGGAAGTAGGGTATTACCTCCATCGAGAGGGCCCGAACCTGGGTAAACATCGTGTCCCCCGCCTCCTGTTACCATTAGCCTTAGACGCATAGTTCGGGACCCCCTACCCGAGATCTGCCGGTTTTGACACCGACAGCCACGTCTTGAGAACTTCTGGAATTTCCTCACTAGCATTGCTAGTTCTTGGCTTAGTTCTTCAGGATCACCAAGGCTGCTATCAGAATCTTCTCCTTCAGATGAGGAAATTGCCTTGGTCCTCCATAGCTTGGCCCGGCTTGTTGGAATTCATGAGTGTTCAGCCTCTCAAGGATATCAGTAGGATCTAGTGACTTCTAGTCTCCACGTTCTTGAATCATCAGTGCCAGAGTGTCGAATGAGGAATCAAGTGATCTCAACAATTTCTTCACCACCTCATGGTCGATGATGTCAGTGGCACCAAGTGCTTATAGCTCATTGGAGATGTTAGTGAGGCGGTCGAAAGTTTGTTGAACATTTTCGTTGTCGAGTCTTTTGAAGTGGTTTAAGAGATTGCGAAGAACGTTAACTCAGGAGTCACGTTGAGTTGAGAGTCCTTCGTTGACCTTGGACAACCTATCCCAAATAAGCTTTGTAGTCTCCAAAGCACTCACTCTGCCGTACTGTCCTTTGCTTTGATGGCCACATATGATATTCTTTGCTTGAGAGTGGAGTTGCTTGAATCTCTTCACATCAGCAGCATTCACGGAAGGAGTGATGGAGGGAACGCCATTTTCCACAACGTACCAGAGATCGTTGTCAATTTCCTCAAGATGCATGTGCATCTTGTTCTTCCAGTAGGGGTAGTCCGTCCCATCAAAGGTAGGACACCCAGTCGAGACCTTGATCATGCCTGCAGTCGACATAACTAAAACTCTAGGTGGTTAAACCAAAATCACACACAACAAGGGAGTACCTTGCTTTGATACCAATTGAAAGTGCGTTATATCGACTAGAGGGGGTGAATAGGCGATTTTTACAAATTCATCACTGAGGAAATACAACTAGACAAATTTGCTAAGTGACGAACTACTAGCAACGGAATAAGTACTTAGGTGCAAGCATAACATGGTGGTAACACAGTCATCATGATGATATGAAACAAGCACAGAGCACATATAGCATGTAAGAAGGATAAGCAGGCAGAAGACAAGATGATTGAAGAAATTGGCTTGAGGAAATTGCAAAAGTCTTCAGTCAAAGTCTTCAAACAGTAACGATCTAGTTCATCAACACATGAATGAGGACATGAAAGGGTTGAGGAAATAGAACCAGTAGCTCGGTGAAGACAATGATTTGGTAGACCAGATCCAACTGCTGTGACAGTTGTACGTCTGGTTGGAGCGGCTAGGTATTTAAACTTGAGAACACATAGTCCCGGCACACAATCTTTACTGCATTCAGCTAAGTCACACAGACCTTGCCCAATCACTCGTGTTAAGTCTTCATAGGTAACTTCCAAACCTTCACAGACTTGGTCATTAGGCGATCCACAATTCCTCTTGGATGCTCTAGACCATGACGCCATCGTCCGGAAGACGCACAGTCTTCAAAGGTAACAAGCATCGGTTCCACACAGGAACAATCTCTTCAGTGATGCTCAATCACTTTGGGTTTTAGGTGTTTGGGTTTGGGTTTTCCTCACTTGATGATTTTCGCTCAAAGTCCTCGGAGGATGAGATGCTCTAAATGACAAGTGTTAGTTTCTCTCAGAGGAGCCAACCAACTAGTGGTTGTAGGGGAGGCTATTTATAGCCGGGGAGCAGCTCGACATGATAAGACATAAATGCCCTTCAATGATAATGATCGTTAGGTGGATAAGATATTTTGGGACAGCTGGCGGTAGCACAACAATGGTTGAAAATTTGAGCTCTCAAATTCCTCAGGGCTATCATGTTCCTCACTTGTAGACAATCCGCACTGGCGAATTCCTAACTCCTCAGTCAGAAGAAATTCCTCAGAGACTAGAAGATCTTCATCTCTATCACTGAAGAAATTGAATGAACTGTATGTGATTTCCAATGGCTTCACTCGACAGGATTGGTAGGTGTAGGATTTCACATGAGCATCACTTGGAAACTTTTCCTTAGTTTTACCTCGACCCCCTTTAACAGTACGGTGATTCCTATGACCCAAGAAAGAGAAATAAGAAAACAAAGTATTCACGCTTCATAATCCTCGCTTCAATATCAACGTCTTCAAGGTCACACCAATTTCCTCATTTTCAAAGTGTCAAGAAAACCAAAGTCTTCAACTGAAGACAGTCATTTTTAGGGGTCGACTTTCTTCATAAATATCAAACTCCTCATAGACTCATAGAACCTGTGTACACTCACAAACACATTAGTCCCTTAACCTATAAGTCTTCAATACACCAAAATCACTAAGGGGAACTAGATGCACTTACAACGGCACCCATGGATTCGGTTAGCCGTGGAATGTGAAAGTATGGTGGAAAAAGGAATAAACTTTTTTTATATTTGGAAACCGCCTATGATATATCTAGCATGGAAATTATTGGGAACTACTCGATTGTTTTCGTTGATAGGAAAAGCATGCCACCCAAAATGTTTTACCTCTACAAATTCCTACTTCCCTCTGCGAAGGGCCTTTCTATTTACTTTATGCAATTTCTATTTTGAGTCTCCATCTTCTCTTATAAAGCACCAACTAAGGGGCACTATAATCATACTTGAGCATTGGGTGTAGCTAATATGCGAGTGTGCTTCATGAATGGATCAATGAGCATAATGGGCTAGGGTTAACTTGCTTCAGTGTTTATATTTTGAAAGACATGGTTACTTTTTGATATGCTTGAGTATTGAAATCTTCATGTCAAAACTAGACTATTGCTTTGAACCATATAAAAGTCCAAATATCCATGCTACAAATAAAAGAATATGTGATGAACATGTTAGGCAGCATTCCACATCAAAATTATGTTTTTATCATTTACCTACTCGAGGACAAGCAGGAATTAAGCTTGGGGATGTTGATACGTCTCCAACGTATCTATAATTTTGTTTGTTCCATGCTGTTATATTATCATTCTTGGATGTTTTACAATCATTTTATAGAAACTTTATATCATTTTTTTGGGACTAACCTATTGACATAGTGCCCAGTGCCGGTTGTTATTTTGCTTGTTTTTTACTTCGCACAAAATCAAGACCAAACGGAGTCCAAACGCGGCGAAACTTTTTGGAGATTTTTTTGGACCAGAAGACACAAGTTGGGCCAAGGAAGTACTAGAGGGGGGCTCCGAGGGGAGCACAACCCACCTGGGCGCGCCCTGGTGGGTTGTGCCCACCTCGGCCGCCTCCCGAACTGCCTCTTTGCTCTATAAATATTCCAATATTCCAGAAACCGTAAGGAAGTCGACGAAAATCAATTCCAGCCGCCGCAAGTTCCAGAAACCACAGATCCAATCTAGACACCATCACAGAGGGGTTCATCATCCTCATTAGTGTCTCGCCGATGATGCGTGAGTAGTTCATTGTAGACCTACGGGTCCGTAGTAAGTAGCTAGATGGCTCTCTCTCTCTCTTTTCATTCTCAATACAATGGTCTCTTGGAGATATATTTGATGTAACTCTTTTTGTGGTGTCTTTGTTGGGATCCGATGAACTTTGAGTTTATAATCAAATCTATGTTTTTATCCATGAAAGTTATTTGAGTCTTCTTGATCTATTATATGCATGATTACTTATAGCCTCGTATTTCTTCTTCGAATCTTTGGTTTTGTTAGGCCGACTAGATCGATTTTTCTTGCCATGGGAAGAGGTGCTTTGTGATGGGTTCGATCTTACGGTGCTCAATCCCAGTGACAGAAAGGGAAACGACACGTATGTATTGTTGCTATTAAGGATAACAAGATGGGGTCTATTCCTACATGAATAGATCTTGTCTACATCATGTCATCATTCTTAATGCATTACTCCGTTTCTCCATGAACTTAATACACTAGATGCATGCTGGATAGCGGTCGATGTGTGGAGTAATAGTAGTAGATGCAGGCAGGAGTCGGTCTACTAATCTTGAACGTGATGCCTATGTAATGATTATTGTCTGGATATCTTCATGATTATTTGAAGTTCTATCAATTTCCCAACATTAATTTGTTTACCCACCGTATGCTATTTTTCTCGAGAGAAGCCACTAGTGAAATCTACGGCCCCCGGGTCTCTTCTTTATCATATTTGCCTTCGAGATCTTTTATATTTGCTTTTATTTTCAGATCTAATAATCCAAAAACCCAAAAAATACCTTGCTGCAATTTATTGTTATTTATTTTATCTCGCGTTCCCGCGAGATCTATTTATCCAATCTACTACAACGTTATCTATCTTTTACCCGGGAGGGATTGACAACCCCTCTTTTACGCCGGGTTGCAAGTATTTGTTCTTTGTGTGCAGGTACTGTTTAAGTAGTGTTGTGTGGTTCTCTTACTGGTTCGATAACCTTGATCTCATCACTGAGGGAAATACATACCGTAGCTATGCTGCATCATCCGTTCCTCTTTGGGGAAATACCGACGTAGTTCAAGCCGCATCAGTCGCAGCCCGCAGTGCCCTGTTTACTCTGGCAACCTGACGCCGCTTCCTCGGCCAATCCCCACGCGCCACCGCTGCTTCCTCCAACTCCTCTCGTCGCCGCCGCCCCTCGAGCATGCCATTCCTCCGAGAAACAGGGCCCGGTCGCCCACTGCCGCTCGGTGCCCACAAGGTGTTTAACAAAACGCCTGCAAGGTATGTACTGCTTCAACTTCACATTTTATAGATGAATTTGGTGCATCTTGTTTGTAGTTTTATGGACTAGTTTAATTTCAGTATTGTAGATGAGTTCGTCATATGATTCTTCCGACGAAGAATTTGATATTCAAGAGGAGGAGGACCTTGCAATGATCCTAGCTATGCACGTCAATAAAAAGCCGAAGCACGGTGGTTCGGTTATGGGTCGTCAGAAAATTTGGAGGGATAAGATCGATGCCGACAACAGATTGATGATGCACTATTTTGTGGAGAATCCCACATATCCCGAGTCGTACTTTCGGCGTCATTTTAGGATGAGCACCGAGTTGCTCAAACGCGTTGCAGAGAAACTGGCGAGTCATGATCAGTTTTTTCAACAAAGGAGGAATGCCGCCAGAGAACTCAAGCATAGCATGTAACGCCCCCGATGCGGCTATATCTCCCACGTGTCGAAGCACGACTTAGAGGCATAACCGCATTGAAAGCAATGTCGCAAGTGAGGTAATCTTCACACAACCCATGTAATACATAAGGGAAAGAGATACATAGTTGGCTTACAATGCCACTTCACACAAGACATAAATAAACATCCATCATTCGAGTACACTCAAGGTCCGACTACGGAACCAAAATAAAAGAAGATACCCCAACTGCTACACAGATCCCCGATCGTCCCAACTGGGCTCCACTATCGATCATCGAAAAGACACATAGTAACGACCACGCCTCGTCGAACTCCCACTTGAGCTCGGTGGCGTCACCTGCACTGGCATCGTCGGCACCTACAACTGTTTTGGTAGAATCTGTGAGTCACGGGGACTCAGCAATCTCACACCCGCGAGATCAAGACTATTTAAGCTTATAGGAAGGACAGGGTTGTAAAGAGGAGCTGCTGCAAGCGACTAGCATATATGGTGGCTACATTCGCAAAAGAGAGCGAGGAGAGAAGCAAAGCACGGATGTGAAGCTAGTAGCGATCAAGAAGTGATCCTGAACTACTTACGTCAAGCATAACTCCAACATCGTGTTCACTTCCCGGACTCCGAGAAGAGACCATCACGGTTACACACGCGTTGATGTGTATTTTAATTGAGGTCAACTTCGGTTTTCTACAACCGACATTAACCAATTCCCATCTGCCTCATAACCGCGGGCACGGCTTTGAAAGATAATACCCTGCAGGGTGTCCCAACTTAGCCCATTATAAGCTCTCACGGTCAACGAAGGATATTCTTCTACCGGAAGACCCGATCAATCTCGAATCCGGACTACAAGACATTTCGACAGCAATAAAACAAGACCAGCAAAGCCACCCGATTGTGCCGACAAATCCCGATAGGAGCTGCACATATCTCGCTCTCGTGGCACATCCGGATGAGACAGGCTACGAGTAAAACCAAGCCTCGAAGTTTCCCGTGGTGGCTCAAGAAGCGGTCGGTTCGGGCCAGCACTCAAAGGAGCACTGGTCCGGGGTTAAAATAAAGATGACCTCGGCTCGCGAAAACCCGGGGAAAAAGGCTTAGGTGGCAAATGGTAAAACCAATGTTGGGCCTTGCTGGACGAGTCTTATTCAAAGCGAACTGTCAAGGGGGTCCCATAAATCACCCAACCGTGTAAGGAACGCGAAATCAAGGAACATAACACCGGTATGACGGAAACTAGGGTGGCAAGAGGAACAAAACACCGGCATAAGGCCGAGCCTTCCACCCTTTACCAAGTATATAGGTGCATTAATTATAGCAGATATATATTGTGATATCCCCAACAAGTAAACATGTTCCAAAAGGAACAGCATCTCCATGTTCCAACAAGGAACAAACTTCAACTTCACCTGCAACTAGCAACGCTATAAGAGGGCTGAGCAAAGCGGTAACATAGCCAATCAACGGTTTGCTAGGAAAGGATGGTTAGGGCTGACATGGCAATATGGGTGGCATGATATAGCAAGTGGTAGGCATCGAGCATAGGCATAGCAAAAGAGCGAGCATCTAGCATAGCAAAGATAGAAGTGATTTCGAGGGTATGGTCATCTTGCTCGCAATGTTCTCGAGTTGTCAAACCTTGATCCTCGAAAAGCGTTCTCAACAGGTTCCTCGCTCACGCACTCGCCTCCGGCTCTACCCAAAGCAACAACACAAACAAAGGAACCACAATAAATCACGGTGCAATGCACAAGCAACATGATGCAACATATGGCATGATATGCGGGATGTGATATGCAATGCGTATGCGCACTCCGGAAGGCAAATGATGAACCAGGCATCAACTTGGCAAACCAAGTATGCCACTGGAAAGATGAGATGATTTTGGTTGGAATCGATATAAAGATCATCGGAATCGGATGCACGGTTTGCAAATGACAAGCAACACAAGAATGGCACAAATCTGCCATTAACAGCATGATGCCACTTAGCAATCAACAAGAAATTAAGCTACTGCACCCAAACATACCAACAAAGCACATGGCAGTGATCTACTCAAGATGCTTGACAAAAGATGAGCACTGAGCTACGGCTATTTCACATCATAACAGGTTCAAACAAGCATGGCAAAAGTGCACAAAATATCAGGCTGGACATGGCAAAAACAGCATCAGGTAGCCATGTTCAGAGCAAGAAAACTACATGCTACAGGACCTTATAATAGCAAAACAAGGCATGGCATGAATCTACTCAAAGCAAAGAACAAAAGTCCCTTACTGACCATAAGCCAAAAATGATCAAAAAATATAGCAACACCCATGTCAATATCGCAAGTTTCGTTAACAGATTCAACAACATGGCATGTCAAAAACTGATAACAAGTAGGCATGTTTACAAGCTCAATGCACTCACTACAGAGCCTTATATGATAAACCAAGCATACATACATCAAGAAGACATGGCATAGAAGACATACATGGCAAGAACAACATCATAGCATATATGGATCAACCACAACAACCTTGGCAAAATTGAATAACATGTAAACAATCTTCCAGGAAACATTTGGTAGCAAAAGTAGAGCTCGATTGACTCAAGCTATGGCACTCCATAATTGCAAAGAAAGGCATGGATGGATAGAGAAATACATGTAGAACAAAACATCCTTACTGAAGTATCTCAAAATATGCATGGATCTCTCGGTAGCATCAAGTTAACATGGCATCAAAATATCAGCAAAACAGAGCTGAAAACAGCAACATCAGGACACCTACTTTGCATGCTTGTGCTAGTCACCACATAGATCACAAAAATACATGGCATACACCCCTGGAAATATGGCATGGCATATTACAAAATACATGTAGGACTCAAGACCATAGGGTGCACACATCAATCATAGCAAAAATAACAAAAGTGCAAGTTCTGTTAAGAAACAGAAACTAACATCACATAGCCCTCTTCCAACAGAATTTCGGGCATCAAGATGAGCTCAAATGAAAATGATGCAATGATATGAAATGATCTACTCTTCGAGACGAACATTTTGACATATTACACGCACAAAATGGAGCTACAGATGCAAAGTTACGATGCGTAGAAAATGCCACAAAATAATCTCAGAATTAAAACTTAGAAGAAATTAGAGGGGGGGAGAAGTCAACGGGCTCGCTAGATCCGGATCGGCCGGATCCGATCGGATCGAGACGGCGGCGGTGCGGCGGCGCCGGAGTTCGCCCCGGCGAGGAGGAGGAGGCGGGGCCCGGTGGCCGGAGGAGGTGGCGCCGGGAGGGGCGCGTGCCGACCCGAGATGGGGCGGCACGGCGCGGTGGCGCTGGGCGGTGGCGGCGCTGGCGGCGTGGCCGGCCGGGCGTGGCGGGCGGCGGCGGCGGCGGCGGCAGCGGAGAGGCGGCGGGCGGAGCTCGGCGCGCGAGGGCGGGCGCGCGCGACGACCTGGCCGGAGGCCTCTGCTGCTGGCCAGGCGGGTCATGTGGCGAGGCGGCGGTAATACGGCGCGCTGCCGCTGGCTGCGGGGCGGCGGCGATTTCGTCCGGCGCGGCGGACGTGTCCGACGGGCGCGGGATGAATTTTAGGGTTTCGGGGAAGAAGACCCGATTTGGACGGGAGGTGTTTAAATAGGCATAGAGGGAGCTAGAGAGTCCAAATGAGGTGTAGTTTTCGCCACACGATCGTGATCGAACGGCGGAGAGCATGGAAGTGACTTAGATGGGTTATTGGGCTGTTTTGAAAGGGTGTTGGGCTGAAACTTAAAAGAGGCCTCTGCGGGAGTGCGGTTAACCGTTGGAGTACCAAACGAGCTCCAAATGACCCGAAACTTGACCGGTGGTCTACGGATGGTATACCAAGGCCACTAGGCAAACCTCGGTCCATTCCGAGAAAGTTTAGTACCCGCTCACGGAAAAACGTAAAAGGGGCCGCCGGGGGAGATAGGAGTGCCGGATTGCAAAACGGACAACGGAAAAACGCCGAATCATGAGATTTAACACGTATGCAAATGCGATGCACATGATGACATGATATAAAATGCATGACATGGACAAAATGCAAAATGAAGAAAAACCCAACCACGGAGGGAAATATCATATCACAATGCCGAAAATGGCAAGAGTTGGAGTTACAAATATGGAAAGTTACGTCCGGGGCGTTACATAGCACCTTTCAAAAGGTGGAAGCCGCTTTGCATATGTTGGCATATGGTATTCCAGCTGATCTAGTTGATGACCACTTGGCCATGGGTGAGAGTCAAGCCATCATATGTGTCAAGCGCTTCGCAGTCGGAATTGTGCAAGTGTTTGGTCCGGAGTATTTGAGAGCTCTCAATGCTGAAGACACCGCGAGGCTTTCGGAGATGAACAAAGCTTGCGGGTTCCCAGGTATGCTTGGCTCAATAGATTGCATGCATTGGAGATGGAAGAACTGTCCTAACGCATGGCATGGAGAATTCCACGGCCAGAAAAAGGGTTCCACTATAATCCTTGAAGCAGTGGCCGATCAAAAGACTTAGATATGGCATGCTTTTTTTGGAATGACTGGATCTTTGAATGACATCAACATTCTTAATCAGTCACCACTCATGAATATGATTGCAAATGGTGAACTGCCACCGGTGCAGTTTGTAGCAAATTCACATACATACAACTATGATTACTATCTTGCGGATGGCATCTACCCAAAGTGTCAAATATTTGTAAAGCCGTTGAGAAAACTGAAAAGTAAGAAAAATCTTGATTTCCACAATGCTCACGCGGCGGCTAGGAAAGATGTAGAGAGAGCTTTTGAGTTGTCAACACCGAGGAGTCGCTCGACCTGCTCGGCGGTCCCGCGCTCGCATTGTGCGTCGCCTCGAGGCCATCCCCAACGTCACCCCCTTCGAGCATGACCGTGCCGCCGACTGGGTCGGGTTCGTGGATGCTGCGTACACCAAATAGAATTGTCGTGGTAGCGCTGACATGGCCGGTACGCCCTAACTCGTCCTCGTAGTGTGATTTTCTCCTTCGTCTACTCTGCAGCACGGGAGTGCATTAATGATACTGTATACTACACTATTTGTCTTAAATCTCATGCAGATGTCACTGATCATTGTCTGATGGAAAACTACATTCCTGGACTCAAGTCGACCAAGCTAACCGATCTTGAGCCCATGTACTTCGACAAGATTAGGATGGACAAAATCCTTGAAGCATACCCTTACGTGAGGAAAGCACAGTGTGTCATCCTCACCTCCTTCTACGAGCTCGAGAGCAACGCCATTGACTTTCTAAGGCAAGAACTCCCCTGCCCTGTGTTTGTCGTTGGCCCTTGCATCCCCTTCATGGCACTCCAAGAAAATCAGGCCAATCCTGAGGAAGAAAGCTACATGGCTTGGTTGGACACACAACCGGCGAGCTTAGTGCTCTACGTCTCACTCGGCAGCTTCCTCTCGGTGTCGTCCGCACAGATGGACGAGATCGCCATTGGTCTTGCCCGGTAAATGTTGGATAGACCCATGGTGCAGCCGCACCTACGCTCAAAGTCACACACCGTCAGCGATCAAGCCAATGGGAGTGCATCAGAAGAGCGCAAAGAGGCGATTCAAGCAACGGGTCGGCCCAGAAGGGAGCCTCGTCGACCCGCTCGGCTCGCTGGGCCGGAATGGGCCTAGTGGAGCATTCACTACTTAAGAGAGTTGTTGGTGTGCGTGTAGAGGCAGGCGGTGGCAAACGGCTAGTTGGCCAAGAGGCTTGCGTGTGTGGTGTATCTTCTTCCCCAATTCCCCCTTCCTCTCGAGTTGTAGCTCAGATTTGAAATCAATGGTGTAATAGAGAGAGAGATCACCTAACAATCTGGTATCAGAGCCCTCCCATCCTGGTATTCCCTCGCCACCCTCACCACACCTGCTTCACCGACCACCGCCGCGCCGAGGCCATGGACCGAATTCCACCGGAGACGAAGGCGTTGTATGAGCTACTGCGGGTGGATTTCGACGCTGCTTTCGCCAAGAGCTCCTCTGAGTGGAACGAAGCGACGGTGACCGTGCTCGCCAAGATCGACACCAAGCTGGATCAGCTCTCGGGACGGATCGAGGACGTCAAGATCTCCCTCAGCATCGACCTCGATGAGATCCGCGGAGAAATTGGAGCCACCCCGCCTCCATCACCGCGAGATCCATCTGCTAGTAAGCAGCCGGTGAAGGGTACCAAGGCTGGATCTGATGGATCAGCCCTCAAGTATGTTCCTCCTCAGGTCCGAGGTATGCATTCAGAGCACAAATCTCCTAGGCATGTCAGTGCACCCCAGGAGAGTTTCTGTCAGCTCCCTATTGAGGCACTTGGATTAGGCCCTCGGATTGAGTTACCTAAATTCGATGGGTCTAACCCGAAGTTATGGAAGACTCGATGTGAGGATTATTTTCGTTTCTGGAACACACCGCAAAATCAGTGGGTTTCGTTTGCTTCATCATTATTTGACGGGTCAGCTGCTCGTTGGTTGAAGTCAGTTCAGTGTAGAGCACCTAATGCATCTTGGTCAGAGTTTTGTAGCTTGTTGATGTCCCGCTTTCGCCGTAATAAGCATCAAAATTTGTTGCGACAGTTGTTCTCTATTCTTTAGACTAGCACTGTCGAAGAGTATGTTGAGCGGTTTTCAGAGTTTTTTGATCAATTGACTGCTTATGAAGATCACCCAAATACAGTGCATTATGTGACTCGTTTCATGGAAGGGTTGACGCTTGTAGTGCGTATGTTGGTTGGCATTCAGCAACCACTTGATTTGGACTTTGCTTATGCTTTGGCTTTGTTGTCAGATGAATTAACTAACTCATCGACACATCCCATTCCATTTGTTTCTCGCTCAACATTGTCAGGAATGATTGGATCGAGTCGCCCAGGTCCAATTAAACCCTTGGAAGAGAAGAAAGTGACAGATTTTGCTAAGTCGTCTATGGCTGATGACAGATGGTCTGCTATGCGTGCATTCAGGAGGTCTAAGGGATTATGTTTTGTTTGTGGTGAACACTGGGATCGAGATCATAAGTGTAAGCAGGAAATTCAGTTACATGTGGTTTAGGAGATGTTGGAATATGTGCAATGTTGGCCTGATGAGTTCAGTAATTCAGAGGAAGAAATGGTTAGTGAGGCTAGTGCTATGACACTATCTCCAGCTGCTATTGGTAATTCCACTGTTCCTGCTGTGTCAACTATGAAGCTCGGAGTTCAGTTGCAAGGGCGTACATTGTATTTCTTAGTGGATTCTGGTAGCAGTCACACTTTCCTTGATGCAGTTGTAGCTGCTTCCATGTCAGGTGTTTCTGAAATGCCATTTTCCATGGTTAGAGTGGCTAATGGTAAATTAATTCCTTGCTCTAGTCAGTTAAAAACAGGGCAGTGGTCTTGTGCTAGTTATAATTTTACTAGCCAGTTTAAGGTTTTTCCTTTGGGGACTTATGATGGCACATTGGGCATGGACTGGCTTGCTGTTCACAGTCCTATGCAGGTGGATTGGGCTGAACATTGGATTTCTTTCTAGAAGGATAATGTTTTGGTTACATTGCTGTCGTGGTATTCTCACAGGGGGGGGGGTGCAAGACGACATATGCCACAAGGTGGCTTCGTGTGAGGGCAAGACTGCTGCTGATAGGCCCGGGAGCGGGTATCACGAGTAGCACGCTTAGTTTACCTGTGTTCGGGGCTCTCCGGAGAGATAACACCCTACTCCTGCATGTCCGAGTATATCTGGTATATCTGCATGTAGTGCTCTGAGCTGTATCGAGGTCGATGCCATAGGCATCCGGCCTCAGATATGCCTCATATGTGGCATGCTAGTGGCCGGCCATGCTCATGGCCGTGAGCATGCATGTGGGTGCTCATGCGTGAGTCCATCCCCTGATGGATGGATGGAGCTAGCTTATATAGGCATGGCTAGCTTGATATGTAAGCTATGTGGGTAGCTTAGGAAGTAAGCTAGGTAGGCATGGTGGGGTGTCATCCTTGTCCCCTGGGTCACTTCATAAATAGTGCCAGGGGACAAGTGACACTGTACATGATGGCTGGGGTGTCACGTGAACAGTGCCATGTACGGTCATCACGTCGGGGTCGCGTCGGGCTACAGTCGGCGGCCCGGAGTCGGCATGGGCGGCCGGGGAGTCGGCAGCCCGGAGTCGGCCTGGTGGTGCAGTCGGCAGCTCGGAGTCGGCCTGGTGGTGCAGTCCGCAGCCCGGAGTCGGCCCGGGCGGCCGGGGAGTCGGACTGAGGGGCTTTGCTAGCCCCGATGTCTTGGAATATCGTCTTGCCGTCTTCGGGGTATCCGTGTCCAATTACTCCGACAGTAGCCCCCAAGCCTCCGGGCAACTTTGGCAAAGTTGGGCGGAGGTTTTTTGGCGAGTGTTCGTGGAAATGATCATGAAAAAAGACAAAGTTAGTCCATGCGGATATATCAAATGATTGCTTTTAGCATTGCAAGTTTTATGCGGAGGGTGCCGACTCGGTTTCGTCCGAGCCCCCTTAATCTTTTTCATGTTCCCTCCGCTTTTTGGCTTGTGTTCTCGCTCGCCGGACAGTCGCTCTGCGGTCTGTGGCTGAGAGTGGGCCGCGAAGTGGAGTGTACAGTACTCAAAGTCTGGGAGCAGATTTAACCGAGTTGATACTAGTAAAGTAAATGGTCGGGTCGCCTGAAGCGTTTCTCTTCCCGGACGTTTTTCGCATGGGCGGCCTCCAGCGTTCACTCTTGCTAGCCGGACAGCCGCTCTGCGGTCTGTAGCTGAGAGGTGGGCCTTTGGAACTGCACACGTTACTAAGCCGTCTGCGGGAAATAACGTCTCAGGCCAAGCGGCCAGCCCCCGGGCCAACTCTGGCTGGCGCCGGGGCGAACAGTGATGCAACTGTAATGAAATGCGAACGTAGCCCCCGAGCATCGCTCGGGGTTATCCATGCTCTTGTGGTGAAAAAAATATGCGGGTGAGGAGCTCACATTGATTTTCGTGTAGCCGAGGCGGAGTTTGCCTAAGACAGCCGGCGCGGCTCGGCACTCACGGAGCGCGCTGGCGCACCCGCTGGGTGTGGCCTTCGAGCCCCCGGGTGCTCGAAGCGGGGCCCCGGCCGGTCAGGCTCGACCGGCCAGCGGTGAGGCGTCTTACGCGCCCTTCTTTTTCTTTTCTCTTGCTGGCTCGGGCAAAAAAATCTCCTCTTGTGCGCAATCTTGGCGAAGGCTACCAACTGACCATTGGTGTAGCCCCGAGATTCGGGCTGATCGCGAGCGATCGGCCGGATCTCCCAGTAACTACTTTGTCCTCTTCATCGAAGCGGCGTTAAGCATCCGCTGGATGTAGCCCGAAGATTCGGTCGATCGCTGAGCAGTCGGACGGTCTTCCGCAACTACTTTGCCTTCTTCGTGGGCGCGCAACAAGACTCCGCTGGTGTAGCCCCGAGATTCGGGCCGACTGCTGAGCAGTCGGGCCGGATCTCCCGGCGACTTCTTTGTCTTTTCTCTTTTTCTCGTCAGCCGGCTATGCAGGCGGACTCCGACACAGCAGTCGGGCTCTTTGCAACCGGCCAGGCGGCCGACACCTTCTTCATAGCAGGCGGTCGGACGCACATCTGGTAGTCAGACGCAATTTGCAGCCGGGTGCAAGCAGTCGGACGCAAATTACAGCCCGCTGCGCGCACACGCATCTCACTATCTCTCTCTCTCTCTCTTTTTCTTTTTTTTCAGCAAGCCGGTGACAGGTAGTCGGCCGTTGACTGGGACAAATGGCCTCTTATTCTTCCTTACTTTCTCATCAGCCGACCTCACGTTTCTTTTTTTTCCTTTTTTTTCTTTTTTTCTCTTGGGCAGCCGGCCGCAGCAGCCGGGCAGTGGAAGGCGGCGCAGGGGCATGTATTCGCCAGGCAGCCGGACCGGCGGGTGGCCGGGAGTCGGCCAGCGCTGGAGCCGCCGGCCGCACGCGCACCGGTCGGCTGGGCAAGACGGCAGCGGGCGCGTCTGTAGAGGAGGCGACAGGCAGCGCGACCACGGGCGACCGACGCAGCGCGGGTCGCGGAGCCGCAGGGCGGCGAGGCGGAGGTCGGACGGCGCGAGCCTGCAGCAGCAGGGACGCGTTGGGTCCGCCTCGGGGCGCAGCAAGCGGCCACGGGCGGAGTCGGCCCGGCGCAGCGGCAGCCGGTGCAGCCGGATCCGGAGTCGGTGGTCAGCGCTGGTCGAGTGGCGCGGGGGGTGACAGCCGGTGCGGTGAGGCGCGCTCGGCGGAGGAGCCGACGCGCGGGCTCGAGGTAGAGGCGGCGCAGGGCTCGAGGCCGGCTGTTGGAGACGGAGCCGGCCGTCCGGGTTGGCGGGCGGAGCCGGCTTGAGGTGCGGATGCAGCACGGTGGATTGGGGCGCGAGGCGGCGACGGAAACCGCCCGGCCGCACGCTAAGGCGGGGCGACAGGATGCGGCCAGGTCACGCGGGAGGCGGCGGCTGGTCGCGCGGATGGCGCAGCGGAGGAGCGGAGCCAACAGGGCGCTGGAGCGACCAGCGGAGCGGGCGCGGTCCGCGACGCGGAGAAAGCGGCCGTGGTGAGGGTGGAGCCGGCCAAGGGCCGCCGCAAAGATGGCAGAGGCGCGGGGGAGCCGGTGGCAGGGGAGCCCGACAGCAGGGGAGCAGCTGGCGTCGGGAGCCGGTGCAACGGATAGAGGAACAGAGGTGCTGGCCATGGGGATCGACCGGCCATTGGTGTATTTCTACAAAGGCTCCAGCGAGGGAGGAGCATGGAGATTTCGCAGAGAAGGGGAGAACGCAGCCTCCGCGAGCATGGCGAGGGCCCTTGGTGCCGAGGTCGACGGCGAGGATGCGCCGTCCCGCGCGGCCGTCCCGGCGGACGCGGCCGGAGAGACGGCAGCGATGTAGCGGAGGTGGTGACGAAGATGGCGAGGCCGACGACGAGGGCGCGCCGTCCCGCACGGCCGCTCCGGGGGCGGGTCGAAGTCGAGCACCCGAGCGCTACCGGAGAGACGACGCGACGCCGCGGCGGTGATGACAAAGATGGTCCCGCCCGGACTGCGAAACCAGCAGCAGCGCGGTAGCATAGTACCACCCCACGGTGGGCGCCAAATGTCGTGGTATTCTCACGGGGGGCTGCAAGATGACATATGCCACAAGGTGGCTTCGTGTGAGGGCAAGACTGCTGCTGATAGGCCCGGGCGGGTATGCGATGAGCGTGCTAGTTTACCTGTGTTCGGGCACTCCGAAGAGATAACGCCCTACTCTGCATGTCGAGTATATCTGGTATATCTGGTACAGAGTGCTCCTGGAGCTGTATCTGAGGTCAGTGCCATAGGCATCTGGCCTCGTATATGCCTCATATGTTGCATGCTAGTGGCCGGCCATGCTCATGGCCGTGAGCATGCATGTGGGTGCTCATGCGTGAGTCCATCCCCTGATGGATGGATGGAGCTAGCTTATATAGGCATGGCTAGCTTGATATGTAAGCTATGTGGGTAGCTTAGGAAGTAAGCTAGGTAGGCATGGTGGGGTGTCATCCTTGTCCCCTGGGTCACTTCATAAATAGTGCCAGGGGACAAGTGACACTGTACATGATGGCTGGGGTGTCACGTGAACAATGCCAGTGCAGTCGTCCACGTCGAGAATAGCGTCGGGCTGCGGTCGGCAGCCGAGTCGGCCTGGGCGGGGAAGTCGGCAGCCCGAGTCGGCCTGGTGGTGCGGTCGGCAGCGGTCGGCTGGTGGTGCAGTCCGCAGCCCGGAGTCGGCCAGGCGGCGGGAGTCGGACTGAGGGGCTTTGCTAGCCCCGATGTCTTGGAATATCGTCTTGCCGTCTTCGGGGTATCCGTGTCCAATTACTCCGACAATTGCTTTGTGCAGATGCTAGTCCTCAGTTGTGTGCAGTAATGGAAATGTCAGCTTTGTTAGTAACTGAGGAAGTTCAAGAGCTTATTGAGAAATTTGCTTCAGTTTTTGCAGCTCCTAGTGGTTTACCACCTAGAAGGAAGTATGATCATACAATCCCTCTCATTCCTGGAGCTGTTCCTGTTTCCATCAGACCTTATAGAGTTGCTCCTTCTTTGAAGGATGAATTGGAGAGGCAGGTGCAAGAAATATTGGACTCTGGTGTGATCCGACCTAGCAACAGTCCCTTTTCTTCCCCAATGTTGTTGGTAAAAAAGAAGGATCATTCTTGGCGCCCTATTTTTTATTATAGGCATCTTAATGCTAGCACTGCTAAATGTAAGTATCCAATTCCAGTGATTAATGAGCTTTTGGATGAATTAGCTGGTTCTTCATGGTTTTCTAAGTTGGATTTGAGATCAGGTTATCATCAGATCAGGCTTGCCCCTGGAGAGGAGTATAAGACTGCATTTCAAACTCATAATGGCCATTTTGAATTTTTGGTTATGTCACAAGGGCTGACTGGAGGGCCTAACACTTTTCAGTTTGCTATGAATAGTGATCTGTCTCCTGTGTTGAGAAAATGTGTAGTGGTTTTTGTTGATGATATTTTAGTTTTTAGTGCAACTTATGCACTTCATTTGCAGCATTTTGCAGAAGTACTCCAGTTGTTACTTAAGCATCAGTGGCAAGTCAGATTATCCAAGTGTGCTTTTGCCCAGCAGGAAATTGGGTATTTGGGTCACATCATTAGTGGTCAGGGGGTGTCCACTGACCCAGCTAAGATTTATGCTATTCAGGATTGGCCAGTCCCTGTATCTGTTAAGGTGGTCAGGGGATTTTTGGGCTTAGGTGGATAGAATAGGAAGTTTATTAAGCTTTATGGAGTTATTAGCAGGCCTCTCACTTTATTGCTCAAAAAGGGGTGTATTTCCATTGGACAGATGTTGAGCAACAGTCCTTCTTGGCCCTCAAGAAGCCCTGGCATCAGCACCAGTGTTAGCCCTCCCAGATTTTTCCAAGAAGTTTATTGCGGAAACAGATGCTTGTGATGTGGGCATTGGAGCAGTTCTTATGCAAGATGGTCACCCCTTAGCATATGTCAGTAAAGCCTTGGGCCCTAGAAACCAGTCTCTCTCTGCTTATGAAAAAGAGTATTTAGCTATACTTCTTGATGTAGATCATTGGCGACAGTATTTGCAATTGTCTGAATTTGTTATACAGACATATCATAGGAGCCTTGCCAGTCTATCAGATCAGCGTTTGCACACAGTTTGGCAACAAAAAACTTTGACTAAATTGCTTGGCCTTACTTACACCATTTGTTACAGAAAAGGAGCTGAGAACAGAGCTGCTGATGCTTTATCTAGGAGACCTCACACTGCACAGGAAGTGCTTCCTGAACTTCACCATATCTCTTCTGTTTAGCCACTGTGGTTGGAAGATATCATTCAGAGTTATGTTGATGATCCCTTTTCTGCTGCATTGTTGAAATGATTGGCGCTTAATCCTCGGTCTGACAAGAAGTTTTCCTTGAGAGCTGGTATTTTGTGCATTGATCAATGTATTTGGGTGGGTAATAAACCTCAATTGGATCACCAGTTGGTCAGTGCCTTCCATGATAGTGCGATTGGTGGGCATTCAGGTTTCCCTGTAACCTACAAACGTGTGAGGCAGCTGTTTCGTTGGGCAGGTATGAGAGGTTTTATTAAACAGTTTGTGCAGAATTGTTTGATCTGTCAGCAAGCTAAGCCTGAACATGTACCATATCCTGGATTGCTGCAACCCTTGCCAATTCCAACCCAACCTTGGGAAATGGTGACCATGGATTTTGTTGAAGGTCTCCCCACATTTGGCAGGTATAATTGCTTGTTTGTGGTTATTGATAAGTTGACAAAATATGGCCACTTCATTCCTTTGCATCATCCTTTCACTGCTCTGTCTGTGGTCGAGGTGTTTCTGAATTCAGTTTATCGTCTTCATGGCATGCCACTGTCTATTGTGTCAGATTGTGATCGGGTGTTTACTAGTATTTTTTGGAAGGAGTTGTTTGCTAAGACAGGTACTTTGCTTCGCATGAGTTCTGCTCGGCAACCACAGACAGATGGTCAGATGGAGCGCGTGAATCAACAAGTGGAATGTTTCCTCAGATGTTTTGTCAGTGCACAACCTATGTGTTGGGCGCAATGGATACCTTTGTGTGAGTTTTGGTATAATACGAATTGGCACTCAGCTACGAGGCAGACACCATTTGAGGTAGTTCGTGGGCATGCTCCTCGTCACTTTGGCATCTCTGTCGATGATACAACGCAGTCTGAGATCTGAAATAGTGGCTTGATCAGCGCAAGGTGGTTTTAGATTCAGTTTAGCAGCATTTGTCTCGTGCGCAACAGCGAATGAAAGTTCAAGCTGATAAACATCGCACTGAGCATTCCTTTGAAGTTGGGGAATTTGTATTTCTCAAACTGCAGCCATATTTGCAGTCTTGTTAATCATAAGTTGGCCTTCAAGTTTTATGGACCATTCTAGATCATTGCTCCTGTGGGAGAAGTGGCTTATGAATTGGCTTTGCCTGTTTCTAGCAAAGTCCACCCGGTTTTCCATGTATCATTGTTGAAGAAGGTCTTGGCTCCTGGTTGCACAACACTTTCATAGTTACCTTCTTCTGATGCTCATCTTCAGGTACCTGCAGAGATCTTGCAGCAGCGAGTGATCTGACATGGCTCTAGTTCCTTGGTTCAAGTCTTGGTTCGTTGGAGTGATTCTTCTGATGAACTCGCTACCTGGGAGGATAAGGAGATGCTGAAACAGTTGTTTCCAAGGGCTCTAGCTTGGGGACAAGCCGTTTCTAAGAAAGGGGGGATTGTCAGTGATCAAGCCAATGGGAGTGCATCCGAAGAGCGCGAAGAGGCAATTCAAGCAACGTGCCGGCCCAGAAGGGAGCCTCGTCGACCCGCTCGGCTCGCTGGGCTGGAATGAGCCTAGTAGAGCATTCACTACTTAAGGGAGTTGTGGCGACCCTTGAAATTTTAGCTTGTAGAGAGGGTTTAGCTTTGGCAGAAGATCTCTTGCTCCAGGATTTTATCATCGCTTCTGAATCAAAACAGCTAGTCACTGATATTGAGAAGGTAACCAAAGGGAATTATGGGGCCATCATCTATGAAATTAAGTCTAGAGCTCGAAATTTTAATTGTAAATTTATTTTCGAAGGTAGAGCAGCAAATCATGATGCTGATAGATTAGCCAAATACTCGCATTATGTGGATCAGGGAAGACATGTCTGGATGTCAATACCACATGATCCATTTTGTATTCCACAAGTTGTGGACTTCGAGCAATAAAGTTTTGTTATACCGCTCAAAAAAACTTAAGGGAGTTGTTGGTGTGCGTGTAGAGGCAGGCGGTGGCAAACGGCTAGTTGGCCGAGAGGCTTGCGTGTGTGGTGTATCTTCTTCCCCAATTCCCCCTTCCTCTGGAGTTGTAGCTCAGATTTGAAATCAATGGTGTAATAGAGAGAGATCACCTAACACGCACCTGTTGCCCCCCTTCCCCGGGATTTGTGCATGACAGCCATGGTAAAATATGGCGGGAATCATTAAAAAATAGTTAGCAGCCTGATTGCTAATAAAATATGCTGCATGTTACAGTATATGAAATAAAATAACCAACTTTGGTCCATAGACCGGTACTGTTTCACATTCTTTATTGCTTCGTGATGCACATCAAGTTTGGCCCAAGGGTTTTCATGGATTGGATGTTGTATAAATGAACAATACCCGTGGCAGATATTGAGCTGAATTGTTTTCTGAATGATTCAATTAGACAAATTTCTTTACACTACAGCAAAGAGAAAAGGCAATAATAGTCTTCCAGAGAAAATCAAAACTTTATGTATTGTAGTACAACCATGACTAACAATACAAGAAAATCCGAATATGTTTGCTATGTAATCAACTTGTATGGGAGAAGATAAACAGTGCCGAACATATATATTTTTATTCTCAAATTTGACTAGTGTGCTACAGTGCTTTGGAGCGTGTGCCATCACATGTGAGCATGCGCAGGCCTACGAAGCCAAATGTGTTTAATAGTACATGTTAGCTCTGCCCCAAGACATGCATGGAATACTGGTGCCAAAATATAATCCAGCCTTTTCCGTTTGTTAAAGAATCACACATGTAGCAATCTAAATGCTCGATGAACTGACAAATTTTCATAAATAAAATAAATCAAATAGATGCGATATGTGTAGAAATATGAAGTTCGTATGTGTTTCTACAAATTTGAATGACTTTTGACCATTTCTGCTTTTTTTTGTACAACATGCATGCACACTACATGCATGAATAGAATATATTTTTTTGAACCCTAGGGATTAGGCTCATGTGCTACAGTACATTGATAAGTGTGCTAGTCCATCACAATAAAAAAGCATTCAATAGGGCTAGGAAACTTGATGAAGAGATGGACCAAGGCAAACAGTGCAAGATTAAGTAAATTTGAATGCTAACAAGGGTCGGGTGCACATAAAAATAATACTAGATCGGACGGTGCCGAGCATAGGTTCGGATGAACCATGGTCCTAAACTTCCCCTCTCGGCCTTGCCCAGAGCAAGGTCGGGTTCCTCTGGGTGCTCTGCGACGCATGCTCCCGAGTGCAGGATTTGATCCGTGGAAGCGACGGCGTGGTCGTTCTGTGGTGTGACCTGCTCAAGGTCATGTGCCATCCCTCCATTGGTGGGTTCTTCACTCACTGTGGCATGAACTCGACGCTCGAGGCATTGTACGACGGTGTGCAGATGCTGACTCTTTCGATAGCCTTTGACCAGCCAATCAATAGTCGGCTTATCGTTGATGAGTGGAAGGTCGGGTGTAGCCTGAAGGAGAAGGCCCGGGCCGACGGCGTCATTGGTAGAGAGGAAATCGCGGAAATCGTGAAGACGCTGATGGACTGTGATGATGGCAAGGGCACGAGGAGGAGAGCTTTGGTGATGAAGGAGGCTTCTTGCTCCACCGTTGAAGTGGGTGGTTCCTCGAACAGAGATATGGCGTATTTCATCAAGAGGTAATAGCACCAGGAGTCCCACAACTTGTCCTGGATGTGATGATTTGGTCCCAATCTTGCAAAAGGCAACTATTGAGTCCCACAACTTGCACCCAATGTGCAAATCTGGTCCCAGCCAATCATAGCACGACAAGTGGCGCCTAGTCAACACAGCCGGTCAGCCCAGCGATTTTTGCATTTACCCCCCTGGACTTAGCACTAATCAACCCGCACTATAGCACCTTAGTTTAGCTGCTTGGGTATATTCCTGGGATATTCCACTCAGCCCACTCCACTCCACTCACTCATCTTTCTCTGCTCTCGACCATCTCCTGCTCCCCAGCTCGTCGCCGCCGTCCAGCTCGCTGCCGCCGTCCGTCCAGCTCGCCGCCATGGTGTCTTGGAGTGAAGGATCCAGCTCTTCGTCCGACGGGTACTCTGTCACCAGTGAGGTTAGCTGCAGCTCCAGTACAAACATACTCACTGGCATTTAGGGTTAGCAATGGGGAATTTTTGCTGACAACAATATTTTCTAGGCTCCTGCTGCTGCCACCATTTTCTGCTCTGAATGGACAGGCCTTGCTCCAGATCTTGCAGTTAGATGTGAACATCAGTGTGTGTGTGAGAAGTTAGTTTCCTTTGAATCAGTTGACAGTGGAAGGAGGTATCTTGCTTGTGCACAAAAGGTTAGTAGATCTCAAGTTAAGGCAAGCAAATTTGTAATGTGTCATCTTATTGTCATGTGCATAATCTTGTCATGTGTCATCCTTGTGGAGTAGATCTAAAAATGTTTTCTTTCTTATTTTGTAGGAAATACCTAAATGCAACTTTGTGGAGTGGATTGACCCTGAATGGCCTGCCACTCTGAAGATGAGTTTAGCCAGGGTTTGGGGCATGTATCAAGATGAGAACAAGCTAAGGCTCAGGGAAAATGTAGTTAATGCAGAAGAGAATTTTAGGGTTGTAAAGAGAAGGAACAGATGGAAAAGGATCTGAGGTTTTTTAAACTAGATTTTGCTAAGATGGCGGCTGACAAGGAGCAGGCAATTACTGAATTGGGCAATGCAAGACTTGTTGTTTCTGACCTGAAGCAAGAGCTTGAGAAGAAGAAGATGTCTGATAAATCTAGCACTACCATTCATCAGGTTGTGAGGGCTAAGGCAGAGAAAGAGAGGGATAAGATGAAGCAAAAGATGGACAGCATGAAGGAACAGATGGACAATATGAAGGAAGAGTTGGACAAAGTTGTGTCACAGAGGGATGACCTGAAGAAGGAGAAGAAGAAACTTGAGTACACGATTGGTGATTTATTCAGGCACAAGGAGGAGAACAAGAGCAAGATAAGGAGGTTGAAGGAGATCTTAGATGAATTTGAGTAATTCATTGCTGGTGTAATGCTGCCTTAAGATGGACCTTTTAATTAGTTGTATTCATGTAGTGAACTTGGTTAATTTCCATGGCACTGAATATGTATGACTGCTCTAAGTTAACTTATTTCCTATATGTATGACTGCTCTGAATTTGTCTTAATTTAGTGTTTAGTTAACTGAAGATTTAGTTATGTATGACTACTCTGAATTTGTCTTAATTCGAAGTTTCAGTTAACTGAAGATTCAGTTAACTTGGTTGAATTGACAGTGTAACTGAAGATTCAGTTAACTGAATTTGCTTCAGTTAACATGAGTTTAACTGAAGATTAGTTAACTGTATTTGTTTCAGTTAACATGTGTTAAACTGAAGATGTGTTTAACTAGTTGATATTAAGTACTTTTAGTTAATTACATTTGCATACCTGAAGACAGTGTCAGTGCATTGTTTATGTTACTGAAGATAACCCCTAAGATAACCTAAGATAACCTAAGATAAACCTAAGATTCAATGACACTAAAAATAGTTTAACCTACAGCAATATTATGTTAATTTTCAGTTATCTGAATATCCAATTTCACTGAAGATTCAGTTAATATTCAGTTATCTGAATATCCAGTTCACTGAAGATTCAGTAAACCTAAGAGTTTCAGTTATGTTAAAAAGAGTTTAACCTAAGATTCAGTTAATATTCAGTTATCTGAATATCTAGTTCACTGAAGATTCAATGAATTGCAAATTCAGTTAAGATTATGAATTTGTTTCAGTTAACTAAAAAGAGTTAAACCTACAGCAGCAATGCAAACACAGCAGCAGCAGCAGCATGACAAACACAACAGCAGTAGCATTGTAACCAAAATTAACAGAACAAAATAGCAAGCATAGAAGCATTGCAGCATAGCATCATCTGATCATCATAGCATAAGTTTCAGCAAACATTGCAGCAGATCAAGCATAACTTTGCACCAGTTCCCACAGCAGATTACAAATAACTTATGTGCTAAACTTGTAAGCAGCACACCTAACTTAACTAAACGCAAAATAGCACTAACTTATATGCTGAACTTATAAGGAGCATACCTAACTACTTGACCTTCTTCTTCGCTCCTTCTTCAGTCGTTCTTCACATCTTCAGTCGCTTGAGATGCTCGGAGCGGCGCACCTCCACTGCAGAAGATCTCTTGTTGCCGATCCTTGCCGGCTCCGCCGCTACGTCCTGCTTGGGCTCTTCCTCCACCAGCTCCTGCTTGACGATGTCAGGCACATCTAGGAGCAGCTCCACATCAATCGGGAGGTCTCTGTCGCCCTCCCTGGCGTTATGGACTGGCGTGACCAGTTGGATCTTGTCCTCCTCCTCCTCTTCTTCGTCGTCTGACAGGACAACGAGCGACACCTCCACTGTGTCAGACGACGCATATGAGTCAGAGGAGTCCGAATCTCCTCTGTAGCCCGAGTCGTTGTCGGAGTCCACCATGCAGTACTCTGAGTCGGACGATAGAGAGATGTCGTCGTCGTCGATGTGGACGAGGGGCGCCGGCGCAGGCAGGGCCAGAACCATGTCGTGGACGCGCTGCATCCTGGACCACACGCGCTTCGGATCCGGCTGCGGCTGCGGCATGGTGGCGGACCTATACATCCACCAACGCGCGCGCTGCCTCGGATCGTCGGAGCGCGTCTCCGCCATTGCGAAGCGGAGGATGTTGGCCGGAGGGGTACCTGGGCCGTCCCCGAGAGCGCGCCTCTTCTCGTCGTCAGCATCGCGTCGATGAGGCCCCGCGTGTGGTTCGTAAGCATGTCGACGCTGGGGAACCACCGGCCTATCTCCTGGAGCTCCGCGCGCGCGACCTCGTCGTCGCCTGCCAGCTGGTCGACCATCCTCTGCCATGCAGGGTGGTTGCCCATGGTGTCGGCGGCGGTGTCGAGATGGCCGTCCAGGGTTTTCTTGCGGTGGAGTGGGAGGTGGGGAGAGTAGAGCCCGAGGCGTCGTGAAACAGAAGTGTTGAGTGGGGGCGGTGGGTAGTGGGTGGTGGCCTCTTAATAGGAGTGGAAGAGCGAACGGCACCGCTCTGATTAGCATCTACAGTTTATCTTGGTATAACAACAGTGGCAATGAGTATCTACCAAGATCACTAGTACTAGCGCACTGGCAAGGAGTTCAAGTTATCAAACAAAAGGTCCTGGGTTCGATACCCAGGACAAACAATTTTTTTGTAAAATTATTTTTAATTAACTACAGTAGTATTCACTCCAAAACAGATCAGTATTCAGTTAACAACAAATTATTAACACTGTAAAATTATTTTTAATTAACTTTTTTAAAGCTATTTTTTTCTGTTCAAAGCAGCAAAATTCAGTTAACACTGTAAAATTCAGTTCAAAGCAGCAAAATTCAGTTGACACAACAAATTTCAGAAAAGCCTTTTTTCAGTCCAACATTCATTTGCCATCCATCATTGACTTATCCCCTAGTTTTTCATCATAGTTTAGTTACAAAAAGGCAATTAATGCCAATATTTGCCATCAGAAAGTGGCAAATTAAGAAAATGTTTTTCCATCAAAAAGTGGCAACTTAAGCCACTGTTAGGCCAGTCATTGTGTGACATCACATTAGGCCTCTTCAAAAAGATGGAACTGTAGTGTCCCACCAACTCAGGGATCAGGAGCCACAAATTCTTCAAGAGGATCATTCAGGTCTGGAATCTCCACTCTCCTCTCCTCTCCAAACAGTAGCCAGTATGCCCTATCACCTGGCATACCTCCTCTCCCCCCTGTTGTTCCTCCTCTTCCTCTCCAAGCATGTGCATTTCCTGTCCCTCTTCCTGCAACATGAGTTGCTCCTCTCCCTCCACCAGCAGTTATATTTGACCCCCTTCCTCCACCTGCATTTGCATTTCCCCCTCTTCCTCTGCCTGAAGCTGCTGCTGCCCCTCTTCCTCTGCCTGAAGCTGCTGCTACCCTTCTTCCTCTGCCTGCATCTGGATTCCTTTGTATTTTCCTACCCCTTCCCCTACCAGAAGCTTGAGATCCTTCTCCTCTCTCAAGTACTGTCCTTGCCCTTGTTTGCCTACCTACATTCATTTCTGTAGTGACTCTTGGCTGAGGTATTGCAGCACCTGCAGCAAGAACAAATGAAGACTGCTCTGGTAGTGGGCCATGAACTCTATTTGGAGCTCTTCTTAAAAGTTCTCTTTGACTCATGCTGTAGACCATACTGGTTGGTGACTGCATTGGATCCAATATAGGATTATCCTGACTAGGGAATATGTTCTGCACAAAAACATTGAGCAATTGAGTCATGTACAGCACAATTCAGAGAACTACAGTTAATTCAAAGCACTACAGTGATTTCAGTAAATTCAGAGCACTACAGTAAAATGCAGTAAATTCAGTAACCTGAAGAAATGTGGGGTCATAATAGTTTTCATCAACTAGCTCTACACCTTCTTCAATGAGAGCTTCCTGCCATCTGTAATGCCCCTTCATGTTGTGATCAACTCTACCACAAATTGAGCAGTGCATTGTAACACCTTTCTTGTTCAAAACTCTAACACCATTCTTCATCTTCTCCTCAGGAGTCTTCTTCTGTTTTTCTTGGGCCTTCCCAACTGTTTTGTAAACACAGGTGGATACACCTTGTAAGCATTCTGTACCTCCCACACATTTGGGTCTCCTAAAGGGACAAGAGTGTATCCATATGCTTTCAGATATGTCCTGACAGTGTAGCACTCATGCACCAATGTCTCTGGGTCAATCCTCTCCTCCCTGCAACAAGCTATTGAATGCCCACATGGTACTCCAGACAACTGCCATCTCCTGCAATCACATGTGTACAAACCAAGATCAACTGTGTAGCTATTGTTACCTGACCGAACTCTGAACATCTGTTGGCCAGCTTCAGATACATGGCAGTTAGCAGCAAATTCAGTGTTCTTGTCCAATTTCTTCTTGATCTTTGGGCATATTCTCTACCCTGCCCACTTTTCTATAGCTTCTCTTTGCTTACTCACCATCCTGTGCATTATCTTGTAAAAAATGTACTCAAGCATGCTTAGCACTGGCATTTCTCTACCCTCTAGGATATAACTGTTAAAAACTTCAGAGTTATTGTTCAGGAGGATGTCACATTTTGGAAATTCACTGAAGAATGCTTTGCACCAAGTTTTCCACTCAAGTTTTTCAGTCCAGTGGAAAGCAGCTGAGCTGTGACCATCCTTTTTTCACAGTGCTCTCTCCACTTCAACTTGTTTGGTGATCTGGCAATGGCCCACAGGTCTTGCTTCAGTACCTCTCCTTTGTGCTTCTCATTGAAATTTTGGTAAATATGCCTCACACAAAACCTGTGCTCTGCATCTGGCCAAACTTTCTAGACAGCATTTATCAGACCTTTCTGCTTGTCACTCATAAGTGTGAAAGGAGCAGTGTTGGTGATGTTCAGATCATCTTTCAAAGTTGTGAGAAACCACTCCCAAGAACTTGTGCATTCTACTTCCACTCAGCCCATAGCAATGGGGTAAATGCGGTCATTAGGATCAATGCCAACTGCACTAAGCAGCACACCTTTAAACCTAGTTTCCATATGACAACCATCTATGAAGATAATAGGCCTGCAGCCCTTAAGCCATCCTCTCTTACAGGCATCATATGACCAATACAGTGTTTTCAAACATTTTCTGCCCATTGGAAATTTTGTATCTCTGACCAGTCCAGTTGTCAGCAAAAAAGTTGAGCCAGGGTTCTTCTATCTTAATTGATGTCCATAATCCCATAGTCTACTGAATTGCTCTTCTTCATCACCATGGATCTCCTTCAGTGCTGCTGTCCTAGCCCTAGCTAACTTCCATCTATTAGGGGTGCAATTAAACTCCTTTGTTATTTTCCTTGAAAATGTTCCAAGTGACATCTTCTGGTCATCTCTCAATTCTTTTATGAAATACTTGCAAAGAAATTTAGCTGTCATGTCCTTGAGCCTCCACTTCTTCTGACACATATGATCACCATAGTAGGCCTTAATGACAAATCCTCCTGTCTTGTTTTCATTGCCAGCCTTAAGCAGCCATGGACAATCACTCTGACAAACTGCATGAAATCTAATCTTGTTATTTTTTAACCTTTTGATTTGCACTCTGTTCTTTATTGAATATGAAGTAATAGCTTCCTCAGCTTAACCACATCAGCAAAGACCATCCCTACTTTAAATACAGGGTTTTTCATGTCCACCTTGGAATTGAAAGCTTTGAACTTGTACATCAGTTGCTCTTCTTCTTCTCTTGACAGATTCAAATCTTCATCATCAAGTTCATACTCAGGTTCCACCTCTTCCTCCTTTTGCTCAACTTCATCAACATCAAAGTCAATGTTCTCTTCATAAAGATCATCATCTCCATCATCTATGTCATAATCACTGTCACTGAAATCTGAATCTGAAAGCACTACATCTTCTGCAACATCAGTCACCAAGTGATCTTCTTCAGCAAAATCAGTCAGCAACTCATCTGCTATTGCAACATCAAAAAGCAACTCCTCTCCTTGTGCAACATCATTCAGCAACTGTTCTCCTTCTGCAGAATCAGTCAGCAAGTGCTCTCTTTGTGCAAAATCAATCAGCAAAAGCTCTTCTTCTGCAACATTAACAAGCAAAGTGTCTGCTTCTATCTCCTGTGTTGCAAACTCTGAATTTGGATCTTCAGCATTGACTGAAATGATGCTGTGAGAACTAGCTGCACTGGCTGCAACATCATTTGGGTTTACCACTCTGACAGGATTCTCTACTGATCCCACTGTACATATCAAATCTTGCCTGAAATTACTGATGAAATCTGCATGATCAACCATGATTTAAAGAACCTTATGCTGAGCACTGGCTGTTATCATTTTCTGCACATCCTCATCACCTCTGATTCTGAGCATACCATCTGAAATTGTTTTTTCAAGCATGCACCAATAAATGATGTGCTCATTGATAGAATATCCCAACCAAAGCAGGTGCTCTTCAATGACTGCATATGAGAACGTGCCAGCATCAACATAGTCAAGCACCTCCACTGAAGGATTATAGTACTCCATGTTATTGATTGGTCCACAGAAAATCCCACCATGCTCCAGTTCTAATGTGAAGAAAGGGGTGTCCACACTGAGTCCCATTGCTGAATCACAAACTACAACAACACAGTGCAGAATGTAAGCACAATCATCAATAAAAATAACTGAATAAATACATTAAACTGAATACATACAGTTAACTGTAAGAGCACTGAGTTAACTGAACTTTTTTAAGTTAACTTTAACTTGGAACTGAATTCAGTTAACAGAATAAATTCAGTTAACTAAAGCTTGCAAATTAACTCAACATATGTAACACCCCGGATGTAACTTTCCATATTTGTAACTCCAACTCTTGCCATTTTCGGCATTGTGATATGATATTCCCTCCGTGGTTGGGTTTTTCTTCTTTTTGCATTTTGTCCAGGTCATGCATTTTATATCATGTCATCATGTGCATCTCATTTGCATACGTGTTCGTCTCATGATTCCGAGCATTTTTCCCGTTGTCCGTTTTGCAATCCGGCACTCCTATGTCCCCGGCGTCCCCTTTTACGTTTTTCCGTGGCGGGTACTAAACTTTCTCGGAATGGACGAGGTTTGTCAAGTGGCCTTGGTATACCACGGTAGACCACCGGTCAAGTTTCGGTCATTTGGAGCTCGTTTGGTACTCAATGGTTAACCGCACTCTCAAAAGGCCTCTTTTAAGTTGCAGCCCAACACCCCTTCAAAACAGCCCAATAACCCATCTAAGTCACTTCCATGCTCTCCGTCATTCGATCACGATCGTGTGGGAGAAAACCGCACCTCATTTCGAGTCTCCTAGCTCCCAGAAACTATATATATGCCTTCCCGTCCAAATCCGGGTCCAAACCCTAGCCATCTTCATCCCGCGCCACGGACAAAATTCCCGGCGTCGGACACGTCCGCGCGCCCGCGCCGCCCGCCCCGAACCGAAGGGGCGACCGTGGCACCCGACCACACCGCCGCCCGGCCCGCCGAGCCAGCAGCTTGCCCCATGACCCGTCGCCGCGCCCTCCCGGCCCCTCCGGCCGCCGCCGCCGCCCGCTCTGCGGTCGCCGCCGCCCGGCGCCACAAGCTTCGCCGCCGCCCGGCGCCACAGTTCCGCCGCCCGGCCACGGGCCCTCGCCGGCCGGCCCGTCGCCGACCCGCCCGCGCCCGCCTCCTCTCCCTCCGGCCAGCGCCCCTGCTCCGGCCAGCCACCGCACTCCGGCGAGTCACGCCGCCACCTCGCCCGATCCGATCGGGCCGGATCCAGATCGGAGATCCCGATCGGTTGACTTTTTCCCCCCTAAATTTCGTCCAAGTTTTTAATTCGGTGATATTTTGTTGCATTCTCGTCGTGCCATAACTTTGCATCTGTAGCTCCGTTTCGGGCGTGTAATATGTCAAAATGTTCTTCTCGAAGAGTAGATCATTGCATCTCATTGCGTCATTTTCATTTGAGCTCATCTTGATGCCCGAAATGCTGTTGGAATAGGGCTATGTGATGTTAGTTTCTGTTTCTTAACAGAACATGCACTTTTGTTATTTTTGCTATGATTGATGTGTGCGCCCTATGATCTTGAGTCCTACATGTGTTTTGTAATATGCCATGCCATCTTTCCAGGGGTGTATGCCATGTATTTTTTTGATCTATGTGGTGACTAGCACAAGCATGCAAAGTAGGCTTCCTGATGTTGCTGATTTCAGCCCTGTTTAGCTGATATTTTGATGCCATGTTAACTTGATGCTACCGAGAGATTCATGCATGTTTTGAGATACTTCAGTAAGGATGTTTTTAACATATGGTTATGCTCTATCCATCCATGCCTTTGTTTGCAATTATGGAGTGCCATTGCTTGAGTCAATCGAGCTCTACTTCTACTACAAAATGTTTCCTGGCAGATTGTTTACATGTTATTCAATTTTGCCAAGGTTGTTGTGGCTGATCTGTGTATGCTATGATGTTTTTCTTGCCATTTATGTCTTCTATGCCATGTCTTCTTGATGTATGTATGCTTAGTTTATCATGAAGGGCTCTGTAGTGAGTGCTTTGAGCTCTTAAACATGCCTACTTGTTATCTGTTTTTGACATGCCCTGTTGCTGAATCTGTTAACGGAACTTGCTATTTTGACATGGGTGTTATTGTATTTTCTGATCCTTTTTGGCTTATGGTCAGTAAGGGACTTTTGTTCTATGCTTTGAGTAGATTCATGCCATGCCATGTTTTGCTATTATAAGTTCCTGTAGCATGTTGTTTTCTTGCTCTGAACATCGCTACTGATGCTGTTTTTGCCATGTCGACTGATATTTTTTGCACTTTTGCCATGCTTGTTTGGACCTGTTATGATGTGATTTAGCCGTAGCTCAGTGTTCATATTTTGTCTAGAATCTTGAGTAGATCACTGCCATATACTTTGTTGGTACGTTTGGGTGCAGTAGCTTAATTTCTTGTTGCTTGCTAAGTGGCATCATCTTTGTTAATGGCAGATTTGTGCCATTCTTGTTTTGCTTGTCATTTGCAAACCGTGCATCCGATTCGGTGATCTTTATATCGATTTCAACGAAATCATCTCATCTTTCAGCGGCATACTTGGTTTGCCAAGTTGATGCCTGGTTCATCATTTTCCTTCGGAGCGCATCGCATTGCATATCACATCTCGCATATCATGTCATGTTTTGCATCATGTTGCTTGTGCATTGCACCGTGATTTATTGTGGTTCCTTTGTTTGTGTTCTTGCTTTGGGTAGAGCCGGGAGATGAGTACGTGAACGAGGAACCTGTTGAGACCGCTTACGAGGATCAAGCTTTTGACAACTCTGAGGACTTTGCAAGCAAGATGACCATACCCTCGAAATCACTTCTATCTTTGCTATGCTAGATGCTCGCTCTTTTGCTATGCCTATGCTACGATGCCTATCACTTGCTTATCATGCCACCCATATTGCCATCTCAGCCCCTAACCATCCTTTCCTAGCAAACCGTTGATTGGCTATGTTACCGCTTTGCTCAGCCCCTCTTATAGCGTTGCTAGTTGCAGGTGAAGATGAAGTTTGTTCCTTGTTGGAACATGGAGATGTTGTTCCTTGTTGGAACATGTTTACTTGTTGGGATATCACAATATATATCTGCTATAATTAATGCATCTATATACTTGGTAAAGGGTGGAAGGCTCGGCCTTATGCACAGTGTTTTGTTCCACTCTTGCCACCCTAGTTTCCGTCATACCGGTGTTATGTTCCTTGTTTTCGCGTTCCTTACATGGTTGGGTGATTTATGGGACCCCCTTGACAGTTCGCTTTGAATAAGACTCCTCCAGCAAGGCCCAACTTTGGTTTTACCATTTGCCACCTAAGCCTTTTCCCCCGGGTTTTCGCGAGCCGAGGTCATCTTTATTTAACCCCACGGGCCAATGCTCCTCGAGTGTTGGTCCAAACTAAACCACTTGCGGTGCCACCACGAGGCAACTTGGGGCATCTTTGGTTGCCGTGACGTAGTGTTCATCCGGATGTGCCACGAGCGAGATATGTGCAGCTCCTATCGGGATTTGTCGGCTGTCAGGCGGCTTTGCTGGTCTTGTTTTATTGCTGTCGAAATGTCTTGTAGTCCGGGATTCGAGATTGATCGGGTCTTCCGGAAGAAGGAATATCCTTCGTTGACCGTGAGAGCTTATAATGGGCTAAGTTGGGACACCCTGCAGGTATTATCTTTCGAAAGCCGTGCCGCGGTTATGAGGCGATGCTTGAATTTGTTAATGTCGGTTGTAGAAAACCGAAGTTGACCTCAATTAAAATACACATCAACGCGTGTGTAACCGTGATGGTCTCTTCTCGGCGGAGTCCGGAAGTGAACACGATGTTGGAGTTATGTTTGGCGTAAGTAGTTCAGGATCACTTCTTGATCGCTACTAGCTTCACGTCCGTGCTTTGCTTCTCTTCTCGCTCTCTTTTGCGAATGTAGCCACCATATATGCTGAGTAAACTTGCTGCAGCTCCACCTTACAACGCTGTCCATCCTATAAGCTTAAATAGTCTTGATCTCATGGTGTGAGATTGCTGAGTCCTCGTGACTCACAGATTCTACCAAAACAGTTGCAGGTGCCGACGATGCCAGTGCAGGTGACGCAATCGAGCTCAAGTGGGAGTTCGACAAGGAACGTGGTCGTTACTATGTGTCTTTTCCTGATGAGCAGTAGTGGAGCCCAGTTGGGAGGATCAGGGGATCTGTGTAGCATTTGGGTTATCTTCTTTTATTTTGGTTCCGTAGTCGGACCTTGAGTGTAATCTAAATGATGGATGTTTATTTATGTACTGTGTGAGGTGGCGACTGTAAGCCAACTATGTATCTCTTTCCCTTATGTATTACATGGGTTGTGTGAAGATTACCTCACTTGAGACATTGCTTTCAATGCGGTTATGCCTCTAAGTCGTGCTTCGACACGTGGGAGATATAGCCGCATCGAGGCGATACAAGTTGGTATCGAGCCTTCCCGACTTAGAGCCCCCTACTTGATTGCTTCTTGGCGTTGTTGAGTCTAGAACGGAAAATGTTTTGAGTCTTAGGATTATATATATCGGAGAGTAGGATTCTTTTACTCCCAGTCCCTTAAATCGCTCTGGTGAGGTCTCTGGCGTAGAAGTTTTGACTCTCCTCTCCTCAAATTTCACTAAAAAATTTTAGGATCACGCGGGTATCTTGGGATCGTTCGATGGTTTTGTGGCGAGAACATTGTTCTTGGTTCCTCGACATTTAGGGGTTGTGGCGGTGTCCCGGGAGTTGAGCTCCGAGGTGTTGTCGTCACAATTTTATCGTTGCAGTTCTGGAATACCTGAGTTTTGCCGACATCGAAATCTCTTTTGTGCAGTTGTTGGTGAGATAACCCCGATAACCCAGTACTGGGGCGAGCTCGGGAGTATTGCCATGACTTGTATAACGGATGCTTTTCAAAGGTCGAGGTACACGATTTCCGAAGGTTTCTTGGTTATGTGTTGACGGATGGATACATCTGGATCTAGGTATTGTTAGTTTGGGTGATGTATTTTGTGTCCCTGTATCCCCAACACCAGATTGCATAACCGAAAGTTTGGGAGTTTATAGGTGGGATTCAGTAGCTCCTAGCATTTCCTTCCGCAGATATTTGGTTCGTGATTGGGTAATCCTTACCACTTATTTGTTCGATCGTACCTTGTTATTTTTTCATCAACCTTTAATTAAGTGGCTTCTCACCTTAATGGACGTGTGATGTTAACTTTTTGGAATTCTTCGTTCATCCTTGTTCGAATGTTTATTGTGAAGACTATATGTTGCAATTTCTATCCGTTGATTCTACTTGACTATTTGTCTATCAAAGTGCTAACGGATGTCACCCTCTTCAGGATGGCTCCGCCAACGCGTCTGAATCCGGATCATGATGATGGGAGTCAGTCGAACCCTCCACCTCTACCTCCGCCTCCGGAGGCCTGGCAAGCTATAATGGCAGCCACCAATGCCAATGCTCAGATGATTTTGCAGCTCTTGCAAGAGCGTACTCAAGGGTAAGGCAGTCAAGGAAATCAAGGTCAAGGCAACAATCAGCCGCACTTTGCTACTCTAAGACAGTTCCTCGCTAATCAGCCGAAGTCTTTCAGTTTCTGTGTCGAGGCCACAGACGCCGACGATTGGCTTGTGGACATCTGCAAGCATTTTGATTGTAGCAATGTCAGACCTGAGGACTTTGTCAAGTTTGCATCGTTTCAACTCAAGGACCAAGCTGCTGAGTGGTACCAACAATACAAAGATTCGAGAGGAGGTCGTGTCATTACAGGATGAGTTCATGAGATTTGAGAACTCACCACATTCGAAAAGTGTTGTTGAGAGCAAGCGTGAGGAGTTCCGCAATCTCAAGCATGGCAACATGTCGTGTATCAATACAATATCCAGTTCGAGCTTCGCTTTCGCTTTGCTAAGCAAGGCGTCCACGATGAAAAGAGTATGATCTATCAATTCGAGGTGGTGCGAGAGAAGATCTGCAATTAGCTCTTGTGCTTTTGAGCGAGAAAAGTATGATGAATTCTACAACATGGCCTTTGAAGCAAGAAGCTGCCCAGCTCAAATGTGAGGCTTCTAAGAAGAGAATCGGGGATGCAGTTCAGTCTTCTTCTTCCTCTCAAGTGGCAGCTAAGCAGCGAAGTTCTACCTTCCTCCTCCTCCGTTCCGTCGGCCTTATCGCCAGAAGAACTCAGGTGGCGTGGATCTTCCCACCCGCCCAACCTGGCTATCGAAACAAATCTAATTCTCAAGCTCCAAGGTCAAGTGCTCCTTACCACCGTCCGCTCTCGGAGGTGACTTGCAACAAATGTCGTGAGAAAGGTCACTATGCGAACAAGTGCTTCAACCAAAGCGCCTTCCGCCTCCTCCTCTGTGAAATCTTCAAGCAATGCAGTGGTCAAGCATAATCCAAAGCATGCCAAGGTCAATACGATGAATGCAGCTCAAGCGGAGGAATCTCTGATGTGATAATGGGTAATCTCTCGATTAATGATATTCTGCAAAAGTCTTATTTGATCTTTGGTGCATCGCTTTCTTTCATTCGAGACCTTTTGTTGCCAAGCATGAGTTTGTGACGGAAAAGATTCCTATTCCGTTGAAGATTGTGTCCCCGGGTAAGCAAATGACATCTAATGTTTGCGTCCCGAATGTTTCTATCAAGATGGGCGACTATAGATTTCTGGCTAAACCAATTGTCCTTGGTGACTCGGATATTGATCTTATTCTCGGGATGGACTGGCTTTATCAGCACAAAGCTCAGCTTGATTGTGCTGCCAGGGAAATTCATTTGACTCACTCTTCTAATGATGTGATCATCTATGCGCTCGTGATGAAACCATTGGTTGTTTTCTCTCAATGAGAAGGGTGAATTGGATGCTATCTCTCGATTCGATCGTTTGTGAGTACCAAGATGTCTTTCGGAAGAGCTTCGGGTATGCCTCATCATCGGCCGATTGAGTTCGTTATCGATCTTGAGCACGCATTTGAACCCGTTTGCAAGCGTCCATACAAGCTTGGACCTGATGAGCTGAAGGAATTGAAGAAGCAGCTCGATGAACAAGAGCGTCTGGGTTTGATCGGACCGAGTTCATCTCCTTGGGGTTGTAGTGTTCTTTTGTCCGAGAAGAAGGATGGCGCGGACCGACTTTGCGTCGATTACCGTCCAATGAATAAGAAGACAATCAAGAACAAGTATCCACTTCCCAACATCAATGAGCTTTCCAAGCAACTCAAAGGTGCTAAAGTGTTCTCCAAGCTTGACCTTCGTATGGGTTATCATCAGATTAGCATTCGTGAACAAGATATTCCCAAGGCGACATTGAACAAGCTTTGGTTCTTATGAATATACTGTCATGTCTTTCGGCCTTGTCAATGCTCCTCCAACATTCTCTCGAATGATTAACTTCATATTCAACCCCTACACCAATGAATTCGTCTTGGTCTATCTGGATGATATTTTGGTCCTCTCCAAGAATAAGAAGGATCATGCCAAACATTTGCGATTGGTGCTAGACAAGCTCAGAGAGCATCAATTCTATGCTAAGTTCTTGTAAGTGCATCTAGTGCCCCTTAGTGATTTTGGTGTATTGAAGACTTATAGTTTAAGAAACTAATGTGTTTGTGAGTGTACACAGGTCTATAAGTCTATGAGGAGTTTGATATTCTGAGAGAAAGTCGACCCTAAAATGAAGTTCTTCAATGAAGACTTTGATATTCGAAGACTTTACGAAGACTTTGAAAGTGAAGAAATTGGTGTGACCTTAAAGACTTGGTATTCATTTGAGGAACATGAAGCGTGAAGACTTTTGTTTCGTAGTTTCATTTTCTCTTTCTTGAGTCATAGGAAACACCGTCTTTGTTAAAGGGGTCGAGGAAATACTAAGGAAAAATTTCCATGTGATGCTCAACTCAAAATCCTACACCTACCAATCCCTTGAGTGAAGCCTTTGGAAATCTCATACAGTTCAGTCAATTTCTTGATGTGAGAGCGAAGTTCTTACAGTCGTTGAGAATTTATTCGGCCGAGGAGTTAGGAATTCGCCAATCTGAATTGCCTACGATGAGAGGAACATGATAGCCCGAGGAATTTGATGTTCAAATTTCCGACCGTTCTTTGTCTTGCACGCCTTGACTGTCCCAAAATATCTTATCCACCTAACGGTCATATCATTGAAGGGCATTTATGTCTTATCATGTCGGGCTGCTCCCTAGGCTATAAATAGCCGCCCCTACAACCATTAGCTGGTTGGCTGCTCCGAGAGAACTTGACACTTGTCATTTGAGAGCAACCCATCCTCACGAGGACTTTGGCGAAAATCATCAAGTGAGGAAAACCAAAAACCAAACCCCAACAAACCCAAAGTGATTGAGCATCATTGAAGAAATTGATCTGCGTGGATCCGAAGCTTATTACCTTTGAAGACTGTGCTTCTTCCAGACGGTTAGGCGTCATGGTCTAGAGCATCAAGAGGAATTGTGGATCGCCGAGTGACCAAGTCTGTGAAGGTTTGGAAGTCGCTGAAGACTTACCACAGTGATTGGGCGAGTGCATGTGACCTTAGTTCAAGGAGAATCTGGCGAGGACTGGGTGTCTGAGCTGCGTGCTCAGCGATCGGGTGTCAGGACTGTGTGTCCTCGAGTTTAAATACTCAACCGCTCCAACCAGACATACAACTGAGACAGCAGTTGGAACTGGTCTACCAAATCATTGTCTTCACCAACCTAACTGGTTCTATTTCCTCAACTCTTTCATTTCCTCATTACTGTGTTGAGTGTTTGTTCATATCTGTGTTTGAAGACTTTGACTGAAGACTTTCTCAATTTCCTCAGTTCAATTTCTTCAGTCTGTTTGTCTTCATCTTGAGTTATCCTGTGATTACGTTTTCTGTACTCTGTGATTGTCTTCATTTCATCATGATGACTATGCCTGTAATCTGTTATGCTTACTTCGAGTACTTATTCATTTGCAAGTAGTTCTTCGCTAAGGAATTTCCTCACCGCAAATTCCTCGATGAAGAATTCATAAAATCGCCTATTCACCCCCCTCTAGTCGATATAACGCACTTTCAATTGGTATCGAGCAAGGTACTCCCTTGTTCTATGTGATTTTGGTTTAACCACCTGGAGTTTTAGTTATGTCGACCGCAGGTATGAAGAAAGTGACATGCCCTATCTTTGACGGTCATGATTATCCCAAGTGGAAGGCCATGATGAGGAAGTGCCTCATGGCAATGGACAGCGAGCTGTGGACCGTCACTGAAATTGGCCTTACTGATCTATGCAAGGCGGCGAACACCGATGATATTCGCAAGTTCACTCGACTTGACATCATGGCGAAGGATATCATCTGTTCTTGCCTATCTAGAGATGAATTCAAGTGCATTATGCATCTTTGCAATCTGAAGCTCATCTGGGACCGAATCTCCGGCGTTTATGAAGGTCATCGAACCCGTCATGATCCCTGGTTTGAGGACTTCAAGGAATCTCTCAAAGCGATGACTTTCGAGCGAATCATCATCATCGCATTCTATCTCATGGCAAAGGGTCACGAGGTAACGAATGTTCCTCATCGAACTTAGTATTTGTGAATCGATGATGATGAATCGATGATGATATTGAACCTAACTATACCAAACTTGTTTGCATTGCCACCAAACAACAACATGCCTTGGAAAAGGTTCAAAACATGTTAGGTAAAAGTGATGATATGTTACGTGAAGAAATGGATCGCACTAAAGCCCTGACTGAAAATCTTCAGAGACTTCAGTCTAGGCTTGACAGCCTTCAAGGTCATCATAACACTCTCTTATCTGATCATGAGAAACTTTCTTATGAATTTCTTCAAAAAAGCAAGACCTTGAGAAGCTAAGAGTGAGTTATGAAGATCTTCGAAGGAGCGCGATTCATTACTTGCTCAACAAATCAGCGCTTCTCAAGAAGAATTTGTTCCTCCATGCTTAAAGTGCATTGAGCGTGAATCGCTAATTCTTCACCGAATGTTCAAATGCTTCAACTGTTACAAATTCTTCACCTGCCTCTGCTATCACTAATTCCTTATCTGAAGACATTGCTAGTATCACTGACGATGCAGGGCTGAAGGAATTGTACATGACAGGCATGTACAAAAGCCTCAAAGGGCATCAGACTCTTTGTGATGTGCTTAAAAAGCAGATCCTCAACAGAACCCTAGGAAAGAGGGTATTGCCTTTGAGAGGAAACTAAATGCTGATGGAACATCTTGGAAGCTTTGGCGGTATCCCAAAACCTCATGGGTTGCTGCAAAGGGACCTCCAGCTTGATCCATCTAACTTATCTGACTTTACATGCGAATCTCCTCATTCTTCCGATGAGTCATTTGACTCAACTATAAACTGTTCAAGAATCAGAATGGTGAAGTATTTGCTAGATATGTTGGCACTAACTGCAGGAACGGTTCCCCTATGAAGAAAATCTGGGTTCCCAAGAAGTGCCTTGAAAGTCTTCAGGTGAATGTCCTCATGACACCACCAGTGAAGAATAGGAACTCCAGATCAAATTCTTCATATGGACCAAATTCTTCATATGGATCCAAGTCTTCACGTGGACCAAATTCCTCAAAAGGATCAAAGTCCTCACATGATTATCATCGTTCTAACAACTCTGTTTCGCAGGGTAGAGCTAAGGGCTATGAATATGTGCATTATTCTTCAAACCAATATGTTCATATGTCCTCGAAGAATTTCTCTGCTTATTCATATGCTTACCCTAACCCCTCTTATGTGAAACGAAATGGTTTGGCCTCTATGCCACCATTCTCATATGGTGCTTGCAGAGTGATGAACTCTTTGCCACCCCTTCAGATGTGGGTGGTGAAGAAAAAGAACTAATCTCTTCTGCGGGGTCAGGTCTCGGGCGTGCCTTAACGTCTGAAGAATTTGATGGGGCACGACAAAAATTGCACGAAAGGGCGCAGGCTAATCATGATGAAATGAACTTTCATTTCACGTCCTCATCTTGCTTATCGATTGATCTTGACTAACGAAATTCATCGATGAACTTGATATCATATTCTTCACTTGATGAAGTATATGAGATCGTAAGTTGTACTAATTCATCTGCGGGATGATCAACCCAAAGCCAGCGAGTGGGTTCTCGATAGTGGATGTACAAATCACATGACTGGTGACAAGAATCTATTGATGGATGCTCCCTTATCACCGTCACATCTAAAGCATATCATCTTTGCTGATAAAGGCAAAAGTCAGGTATTGGGTCTTGGTAAGGTTGCTATCTCTAAGGACATGCACATGGACAAAGTCATGCTTGTTGAGTCCTTAGGATATAACCTCATGTCAGTCTCAATGATGTGCGATCTTGATATGGTAGTTATCTTTGGCAAGTATCGTTGTGTTGTGATTATGGAAGCTGACAATTCCAAAGTCTTCGAAGGCTTTAGGAGAGGAGACTTGTATATTGTTGACTTCTCCATAGGACCACAACCAGCCGTGTGCCTACTTGCAAAAGCTTCAGAAGGCTAGCTATGGCATCGACGACTTGGTCACGCATGCATGAGGAATTTTCACACGCTTGCGAAGAAGAAGCATGTCATTGGCATTGAGAATGTCAAATTCCTCAAGGATCACTTATGCGGAGCCTGTGAAGCTGGAAAAATTACCAAGGCCAAGCATCCAGCGAAGACTATCATGACCACTACTCGTCCCTTTGAATTGCTTCACATGGACCTCTTTGGTCCCAATCATTACTCAGCTGAAGTCTTCAAACGATTTTCCTCGAGGGCTTCAACTAACTTTGGTGTGAAGATCAAGCACATCAGGAGTGACAATGGAACTGAGTTCAAGAATTCCGGTCTTGATGACTATCTTGATGAACTTGGTATTACTCATGAGTTATCTGCTCCTTATACTCCTCAAAGAAATGGCGTCGTGGGCGCAAGAACAGAACTCTTGTTGAGATGGCTCGCACTATGCTTGATGAATACAAAACGCCTAGTCGTTTCTTGATTGAAGAAATTGACACTCGTGCCACATCATCAACAGAGTATATCTTCACAAATTCTTCAAGAAGACTGCCTATGAACTCCTCGAAACCTAATGTAAGTTATTTCAAAGTCTTGATGCTAAATGCTGGATTAGAGATCCTCACCACAACTATAAATTTGCACCGAAAGCACATGAAGGTTTTATGCTTGGTTACGGAAAGGACTCGCACACCTCAGAGTCTTCAACATCGCTCTTCACAAGATTGTTGACCTTTGTAGATGTGCGGTTCGATGAAACTAATGGCTGCAAAGAGAGCACCTACCTTCGTGTTAGATGAACCAGCACACGAGGATTCTATCAGGTTCAAGGCAACGAGGATGTCATTCCTCTTGAAGAAACTAATGAAGAATTCATTCTGTCTGCTGAAGAACGCCGAGTGATGCACTGAAGATAATCTTTGAAGAAAATGGTGCCGAGGAAAATGATCAAATTCCTCGGCGACAACCGGCTCATCCTCGCGTTGCAAAAGAAGTGCAAGTGGAGAAGATCATCGATGACATTAAAGCGCCAGTCCTCTCACACACTCAAAAGCTTCACATTTATCTAACTTTTGTGGGCACTATGCTTTTGTCTCTATCACAGAGCCCACTAAGGTAGATGAAGCATTTACGGGCGGGAGTGAATTCAGGCCATGCAAGAAGAATTACATCATTCGAGCTCAACAATGTCGTGAACTGGTCAAACGTCCAGATCCTCGCAAGCATAATATCATTGGCACAAAGTGGATCTACCGCAACAAGCAAGACGAAAATGGTCTTGTGGTGAGGAATAAGGCACGACTAGTAGCTCAAGGCTACACATAGGTTGAAGGAATTGATTTCGATGAAACTTTTGCACCTGTCGCTAGACTTGAGTCTATTCGCATATTACTCGCCTATGCTAACCATCACAATATCACTTTATATCAAATGGATGTGAAAAGTGCATTCCTCAATGGTAAGCTTGAGGAAGAAGTATATGTTGCTCAACCCCAGGTTTTGAAGATCCAAAGAATCGACAAAGTCTTGAGACTCAATAAGGCCCTCTATGGCCTCAAGCAAGCCCCTCGGTGTGGTATGATACATTGAAGGAATTCTTCGTGAAGAATGGCTTCACACCAGTTCACTCGACCCTACTCTCTTTACTAAATCTTATGATGGTGAACTGTTTGTGTGCCAAATATATGTTGATGATATTATCTTTGGCTGTCTTGACCAACGTTATAGTGATGAATTTGCCTATATGATGAGTGAAGAATATCAAATGTCTATGATGGGAGAGTTGAAATTCTTCTTAGGTCTTCAAATTAAATCAACAACACAATGGCATATTCATATCTCAGAGAAATACCTCAAAGATGTCCTGAAGAAATTAGGCATGCAAGATTGCAAAGGTGTCAAAATTCCTATGCCCACAAATGGCCATCTATGCAATCGATGAAAATGGTATTGACTTGATCACAAGGTATACCGCTCCATGATTGGTTCTTTATTGTACTTATGTGCATCTAGGCCAGATATAATGCTTAGTGTTTGCATGTGTGCCCGATTTCAAGCTACACGAAGGAATCACACCATAAGGCTGTGAAGCATATTCTTTGATATCTAGCTCACACACCAACACTAGGATTATGGTACCCCAAGGGCTCTACTTTTGATCTCATTGGATATTCTGACTCTGACTATGCTGGTGATCGTGTGGACCGCAAGTCAACATCTGGTACTTGTCATTTCCTCGGACGATCTTTGGTCTGTTGGTCCTCGAAGAAACAGAACTGCGTATCACTGTCCACTGCGGAAGCTGAATACATTGCTGCTGGCTCGTGTTGTGCTCAATTACTATGGATGAAGCAAACTCTCAAGGACTACGGCATCAACGTGAAGAATGTGCCTCTCTATTGTGACAATGAGAGTGCCATCAAGATTGCTCATAACCCAGTTCAGCACTCGAAGACAAAGCACATTCAAATTCGTCATCATTTTCTTCGTGATCATGTGTTGAAGGCGACATCTCCATCGAGCACGTGAAGATCAAGAACAGCTAGCTGATATCTTCACTAAGCCTTTGGATGAGAAGAGATTTAGCAAGTTGCGGTGTGAGCTAAATATCTTAGAATCTTGAGCGTTCTTTGAAAAGACACACATCCTAACACTTATGCAAAATTGATGACTTTGAATTGCTTCACATGGACCTCTTTGGTCCCAATCATTACTCAACTGAAGTCTTCAAACGATTTTCCTCGAGGGCTTCAACTAACTTTGGTGTGAAGATCAAGCACATCAGAGTGACAATGGAACTGAGTTCAAGAATTCGGTCTTGATGACTATCTTGATGAACTTGGTATTACTCATGAGTTATCTGCTCCTTATACTCCTCAAAGAAAAGGCGCCGTGGAGCGCAAGAACAGAACTCTTGTTGAGATGGCTCGCACTATGCTTGATGAATACAAAACGCCTAGTCGTTTCTTGATTGAAGAAATTGACACTGCGTGCCACATCATCAACAGAGTATATCTTCACAAATTCTTCAAGAAGACTGCCTATGAACTCCTCAGAAACCTAATGTAAGTTATTTCAAAGTCTTCGGTGCTAAATGCTGGATTAGAGATCCTCACCACAACTATAAATTTGCACCGAAAGCACATGAAGGTTTTATGCTTGGTTACGGAAAGGACTCGCACACCTACAGAGTCTTCAACATCGCTCTTCACAAGATTGTTGACACTGTAGATGTGCGGTTCGATGAAACTAATGGCTCGCAAACAGAGCACCTACCTTCGTGTTAGATTTAACCAGCACCGAGGATTCTATCAGTTCAAGGCAACCGAGGATGTCATTCCTCTCAAGAAACTAATGAAGAATTCATTCCTCAGACGCCAAGAACGCCGAGCTGATGCACTCAAGATAATGTCAAGAAAATGGTGCCGAGGAAAATGATCAAATTCCTCGACGACAACCGCTCATCCTCGCTGCAAAAGAAGTGCAAGTGGAGAAGATCATCGATGACATTAAAGCGCCAGTCCTCTCACACACTCAAAAGCTTCACATTTATCTAACTTTTGTGGGCACTATGCTTTTGTCTCTATCACAGAGCCCACTAAGGTAGATGAAGCATTTCTGGAGCCGGAGTGAATTCAGGCCATGCAAGAAGAATTACATCAGTTCGAGCTCAACAATGTCTGTGAACTGGTCAAACGTCCAGATCCTCGCAAGCATAATATCATTGGCACAAAGTGGATCTACCGCAACAAGCAAGACGAAAATGGTCTTGTGGTGAGGAATAAGGCACGACTAGTAGCTCAAGGCTACACATAGGTTGAAGGAATTGATTTCGATGAAACTTTTGCACCTGTCGCTAGACTTGAGTCTATTCGCATATTACTCGCCTATGCTAACCATCACAATATCACTTTATATCAAATGGATGTGAAAAGTGCATTCCTCAATGGTAAGCTTGAGGAAGAAGTATATGTTGCTCAACCCCTGTGTTTTGAAGATCCAAAGAATCTCGACAAAGTCTTCAGACTCAATAAGGCCCTCTATGGCCTCAAGCAAGCCCCTCAAGCGTGGTATGATACATTGAAGGAATTCTTCGTGAAGAATGGCTTCACACCCGTTCACTCGACCCTACTCTCTTTACTAAATCTTATGATGGTGAACTGTTTGTGTGCCAAATATATGTTGATGATATTATCTTTGGCTGTCTCGACCAACGTTATAGTGATGAATTTGCCTATATGATGAGTGAAGAATATCAAATGTCTATGATGGGAGAGTTGAAATTCTTCTTAGGTCTTCAAATTCGCCAACAACACAATGGCATATTCATATCTCAGAGAAATACCTCAAAGATGTCCTCAAGAAATTCGCATGCAAGATTGCAAAGGTGTCAAAATTCCTATGCCCACAAATGGCCATCTATGCAATCGATGAAAATGGTATTGACTTCGATCACAAGGTATACCGCCCATGATTGGTTCTTTATTGTACTTATGTGCATCTAGGCCAGATATAATGCTTAGTGTTTGCATGTGTGCCCGATTTCAAGCTACACCAAGGAATCACACCATAAGGCTGTGAAGCATATTCTTCGATATCTAGCTCACACACCAACACTAGGATTATGGTACCCCAAGGGCTCAACTTTTGATCTCATTGATATTCGACTGACTATGCTGGTGATCGTGTGGACCGCAAGTCAACATCTGGTACTTGTCATTTCCTCGGACGATCTTTGGTCCGTTGGTCCTCGAAGAAACAGAATCACGATCACCGTCCATCGCGGAAGCTGAATACATTGCTGCTGGCTCGTGTTGTGCTCAATTACTATGGATGAAGCAAACTCTCAAGGACTACGGCATCAACGTGAAGAATGTGCCTCTCTATTGTGACAATGAGAGTGCCATCAAGATTGCTCATAACCCAGTTCAGCACTCAAGACAAAGCACATTCAAATTCGTCATCATTTTCTTCGTGATCATGTGTTGAAGGGCGACATCTCCATCGAAAGCACGTGAAGATCAAGAACAGCTAGCTGATATCTTCACTAAGCCTTTGGATGAGAAGAGATTTAGCAAGTTGCGTGTGAGCTAAATATCTTAGAATCTTCGAACGTTCTTTGAAAAAGACACACATCCTAACACTTATGCAAAATTGATGACTTAGATGTGCAACACATGAAGAAACGTTTTCTTCAATCAATGAAGAATAACACTCTAAATGTGAAGAAATTGATGAAGAATTTGATTCTCGTAACCCTCGACAATTGTACGCGGTGTCTGAAATCATCATTCTTATACGGTGGGTCACGCCACCACCAAAGTTGAAAATCTTCAATTTGAGTTTTTCCTCGCTTTTGAAATTCTTCAGTTTTTCAAATTCTTCAACTTTGCAAAATCTTCACTGCTTCCGTCGTCTTTCTTCATTGGCTATATATATATATATATATATATATATATATATATATATATATATATATATATATATATATATATATATATATATATATATATATATATATATATATATATGGGTTTATGTCCTCTACAGCATTCACTTATGGCTATTTCTTCAAGTCGCTTTTTCTGCTAAGTGAATGTGATCGGACCCTTCCCCCTCTATGCTATACTCAACCAATCCATTCACAAATTCTTCATGTGCGTTCTATTTTGAAACTCATTCAAAATCTTCACTGTGTCCTTGACAGCTGAAGAAATTGCAAACGGAACTTTACAACTAATCTTATCCAAACTTTCGGTTTTGCCGCTCAAACCGTTCCGCATCCCACGATGCATTACTTCATTCACCCACGATCGTACATGATCTCCACTACACAGTACGTGGGTGACACATGTCGTGAGAAGGGAAATAGTCAGGGGCATGTTCGTCCTAAATCTTCGGGCGATCCGTTTTTCACCGTGTCTATAAATACCCCTCTCCCCTTCCTCACTCTTTTACTCTGCTCGACCTCTCTCTCCCGCTCGAGCTCCTCAAACCCTAGCGCCGCCGCTTACTCCATCGTCGCCGGTGAGGAAAAGCTTCATCGCTTTGACCTCGTCGCCGACGATCGCTACCGACCGCAGAAATCCTCACTCCGCCGCCGCCGTAGCTGTCTTCCTCCGCCAAGTTAGGGCGTGGAAGATCGGAACGGACGAACTTCCCAACTGTTCTTCCTAGTTCGTCGTGTTCTTCACTTCGGGTAATTAAAAGTTACTTTTATTACTCGCTTTTGATTCTCAAACCTTCTTGAAAATCTTCAAAGGTGTTTATTCTTCAAATCCTCACACATATGAACACCTCAAATCTCTTGATTCATCTCTCTAAGCAATGATTTTCTTCAAGATTCCTCAATTGTGTGGATCCTTGATCTATACAACTCTGGAACCTAAGACAAAGAACGCTTAGTGAAATTCTTCAAGGCTCATCTGGTCAAAATCCTCAAAACTTGTTCTTTTGAAAAACCTTCCGAGAACGAGATATGACCTCTCCAAATTCCTCGCACCTATACTCTGCTCACAGTACACATGTCCGCTGCTGAATCACTAGGTTTTCATCAACTTAACTCATTTGCAGATTCCTCGAAGAAAAACTGCATACTTCTTCAGAGAACTCAATTGTTCAAATTCTCAATCAAGAACATGGCGACGGTAAGAAGCCACGAGAAAGGAGGAAAGAAACCTGAGGTTATGACTGCTTTGAAATCCCTCGAGGAAATATATGCCGACTATCGCACACCGGATGAAGAAAACAAAAATCAGCGCAAGGTGCGATTCGTAAGATTGAACGGAGATGGGCACGGAATGGAGGGAATATAGATATGTAACTCCTAAGTACATGAAGAAATTCGCCTTAATCCTCCATGCCCAAGAGCCCTTTGGCACTGCCAAGTAGCTGATCCTACAAGCATCAAACGAGGTGAGGACTTTCTCGATGAATGGGCTAAACGCCAAGCAAAATTGGCAAAGCAAGCAAAGGAGGCAAGAAGAAATTCAATGAGGATTCTGCCACTGCTCTTCGCCACAGAGGTCTCGGTCAAACCGAGGAAATCCATGCAAAAGAAGCCTGCTCATAAGCCAAGTGCTTCACCATCTGTGCCCTCACGGCCAAGTTCCTCAGCAGCACCTTCCAAGCAAATTCCTCACACTGCTGCTGCTCTACCAAAGTCCTCAACAGCTCCATCAAAATCTTCAGTCCTGTGCACTGCTACATGTCAAAGGACTGCTGGTTTCTCAATTGCCTCGAGCATTTCGCAAGTTCTCACTGCTCCCATTTCTTCATCTCGCCCGACTCACCAAGACCAAAGCAACAATGGACGAGGTCCTCGGCCTAGCCCAAGGAAGAAACATGTTGCATTCCATGTGCCATCTGATGATGAAGCATCTGATGAAGAACTTGCGGAGATCATCAGAGACCGTCAAGTAAAGGCCGCTAGAGCCAAAGGTACATCTGTGCCACTGCTGTTGGACCCGAAGAAAGTCCTCGACTATATTGATCTCTGGCACAAGGATCCCAATACCCCTATGCCTGACTTTCATCTGACACCTGGACAGAATCATGTGTTGACTCACTTCATCGCTGAAGAAAAATGGAAGTTTGAGAAGGCAAGGAAATCAAAAGGCTCAATACAGAAGGAGAAGTTCTCAAGAAAACGTTGTCAAAATGACACCGAGGAACTTCTCAAGGTCCAGATGAAATTCAAGACCTCAAAGAAAACTTCGATTCCTATTATGCTGATTGGCAAGGAGCCAAGGTCGATTCAATCAACCCGACGAAGAAATTCACAAATGTTGCTGCCCCAAAGGCAACATGAAATTCCTCAGCCGGAGCCTCACCAGCCAATCGAAGAACATGCCAAGATCACTGATGACATTCAGCCCGCTGATGAAAATGCTAGTTCTAGGGCTGATGATCCTATTCCACCCCGAAGAATTGCTGTGGCACCCACTAGTGGTGCGCTCAAGAAATCTGCTCAAGACAGGCAATCGCATCGCCATACCAAGAAATCGAACCAAATTCCTCAGCCCTCCTCGCGCCAACTCCAACTCCAATTCTTCCATCGCCTCGATGTGAAGAAAACCAAGGCTGCAGAACGAGCTGATGTGAAGAAAAGGAAAGCATCAGCTGCGTCAGATTCTTCGGCTGCAAAGAAAATGAAGCCAATGACCAGCTCATTCGAAAATCCAATTGATGTTGTTCCAATTTCCTCCATACCATCAAAGGAAGTTGTTCCTTTTGGAGAAGACTATGAGATCCCAATCGGATCTGATGAAGAACATCATTCTGCTGCTTCGTCAGAGCAGGTTGATGAAGAAATTGAAGTGGATGCAATCCCTTCAACCCCAGTTATTTCCTCACCTATGCCTCAGTTCACAGCTGAAGAGGCTGGTGTTGAGGAAATTGAAGATGAAGATGTGGATATTGGATGCACCACTCCAGTGATAAATGATGACTTTTGGGAAAGTCAGCATCCCAATACTCCTCTCTTCACCCCGCTCCAACAAATTCCTCAGTCCCCTGCACAAACAGTCCAAATGGACTCTTAAGAAACTCAACCCACTGGTTCTGTGCATGAAGAAATTCCAGCCACTAGTGCTGATGAAACTGCTGCTGCTGATCCTCAGACTGCATCTGTTGAGGAACAAGAAATTCCTCAGCCTGAAGAACCTGAACTTACGATTCCCGAGGTGGTGATGCAACTCATCGACACCCTCTCGCCAAAACAAAAGAATCCGCTTTCAAGCAAGAAAAGTTCAAGGCTGAAGATTTCTTTGCCGAGCATGTGTTCTTCATCGAATATAATCCATATGATTCTGCTCGCATTAGGAAGAGGCGCTTCGACTGCCACCAAGCCAACTTCTATTCCTCGGTGCTTTCAACAAGGATAAAATCTTCACCATGCTCATATTCCTCATGTGGATATGGAGTCGCTGCCAGCTTTGAGCCAGTCCTCGGTGTTCTTCACGACGCAGACTTCTAAATTTCTGCACCGATATCTCGTGGATCGGAATGAAGAGCTAATTCTTCAGCTTTTATGCAACGCTGCACATCACCGGAGACGCCAAGACGTGAACTCATGGGTCTTAGATGGATGACTGAAAATACTCACTACAAGGCACCAAAGAATCTGAATTGCTTCGTGCCCTACCACTCAGTCCTCCACTTGATGGTGCACGCCGATCTACAACGAACCGAACTTACAAATCACTATATGCAAGTGTTGATGAAGCCTTTGAAGCCAAGGCAGGCCCTAAGAACAAAATTCCTCGTCAAGGAATTATTATATGTGCCTCGGATCGTCTATCGGATTCTGACGAAGACAATGAGTCCAATCAAAGGTCACGACTCGAACGATGAAGAAGTCGTTGGCATCATGAAGAATATGCTTTTCAACATCATCCATGGCATTCCCGTCAACTTCCATGATTTCTTCATGAGGACTCTGGCAAACTTTGCTATGTCACCATTTGAGCTGAAGCCTTATGCGCCTTGGATTATGAGATTCATCAGGTCAAGGTCTTCACTCAATTACAAGGCTGATACTTTGAACCACCGCAGCTACCGCTTCGATTGAAGTCCTCAAACGGACATTTACCTCGAGATGATGACAAGGGCAAGGCTACTCAGGATCGATGAAGGCATTCGTCCATTGGATGGACAGTTTCTCAAAGCAGCATCCTACTCCACCAATGATGACTCGCCACACATGACTCAGCCAAGAAATACCTCACCAAGCAAAGTCCTCAAGCTATCGCACCCTGTGGTGATGACTGATCGTGAGTTACTCCTCGCCTTCATCGAAGGTTGATCATAATCATAAATGGGTCAAGCGTCGCTTGGTACTCTTCTTCACAACATGACCTCAACACACAATGCAAAGAAGAAAACCACTACTACCTCCATGAAACCTTCAAGCGCACTGGCTGTTCTTTCACATGTCTACAAAGTGAAGAAGAACTGACTTCTATGGGACTCAAGGAAGAATTTGACTGGTCTGCACCTCCTCCAAGAAATTCAAGAAGGTCAAAGTTCCTTCCTTGGTGGCTAGCTCCTATTCTTCATCTCGCGACAACGATGAAAATGAAGATTTGGAAGACATCATGGCTGGTCCTACTTCAATAACCGACCCCAACAATGTCAAGCGCTCCGCCTTCAACTTGAAATTCTTCAGAGCGTTAGTCCTCGCCGATCCTTTTGGTCATTCGATGACAAAGGGGGAGAAATTTGAGTTAGTCTTCAAGCGGGTCTAGTTTATTGTCTATATACCGTAATTTATTTCTATTAAGTTACAACTCTCGTTCTTCTGAAACTTTTTATTGGATCGAGTTGTAATCTTAAACCCGATGGTGCTTTGATACTTTTGATGCATTATGCTCTTGCTCTATGCTCTGATTCTCGTGAGCTCCTTGAAAATCTTCATAGCAAATCGATTTGGGCTCTGATACTCTTGATGTGTTATTTTGCATACTCTGAATAACATCAAGCACCATATTTCATCATGCATTTCAAATTCTTCATATTATATGTTAAATGCGTGTATGAATTACAAGATATAGGGGGAGATCTCCATGATTCAATTCTTCAAATGTGCATTGCCTCAAAAGCAAATTCCTCACTATGCACATCTTCGTGGGGAGTTCTTCTATATCTTGCAATCAAATTCCTCATTATCAGATTTACACTTCATATGTTTATCCTCGTTGAAAACTTAACCTATATTGTCATCAATCACCAAAAAGGGGGAGATTGTAAGTGCATCTAGTGCCCCTTAGTGATTTTGGTGTATTGAAGACTTATAGGTTAAGAAACTAATGTGTTTGTGAGTGTACACAGGTCTATAAGTCTATGAGGAGTTTGATATTTACAGAGAAAGTCGAATTCTAAAATGAATTTCTTCAATCAAGACTTTGATATTCTCAAGACTTTCAAAGACTTTGAAAGTGAAGAAATTGGTGTGACCTTGAAGACTTGGTATTCATTTGAGGAACATGAAGCGTGAAGACTTTTGTTTTCGTAGTTTCATTTTCTCTTTCTTGAGTCATAGGAAACACCGTCTCGTTAAAGGGGTCGAGGAAATACTAAGGAAAAATTTCCATGTGATGCTCAACTCAAAATCCTACACCTACCAATCCCTTCGAGTGAAGCCTTTGAAATCTCATACAGTTCAGTAAATTTCTTCAAGGATGTGAGACGAAGTTCTTCCGGTCACGAGGAATTTGTTCTCGATCGAGGAGTTAGGAATTCGCCAAAGTAATTGCCTACACAAAGGAGGAACATGATAGCCCCGAGGAATTTGATGTTCAAATTTCCGACCGTTCTGTCGTGCTGCACGCCACCTGTCCCAAAATATCTTATCCACCTAACGGTCATATCATTGAAGGGCATTTATGTCTTATCATGTCGGGCTGCTCCCTAGGCTATAAATAGCTGCCCCTACAACCACTAGCTGGTTGGCTGCTCCGAGAGAACTTGACACTTGTCATTTGAGAGCAACCCATCCTCCGAGGACTTTGAGCGAAAATCATCAAGTGAGGAAAACCCAAAACCAAACCCCAACAAACCCAAAGTGATTGAGCATCATCAAGAAATTGATCCTGCGTGGATCCGACGCTTGTTACCTTTGAAGACTGTGCTTCTTCCAGACGGTTAGGCGCCATGGTCTAGAGCATCCAAGAGGAATTGTGGATCGCCGAGTGACCAAGTCTGTGAAGGTTTGGAAGTCGCTGAAGACTTACCACGAGTGATTGGACGAGGTCTGTGTGACCTTAGTACAAGGAGAATACGGCGAGGACTGGGTGTCCTGAGCTGCGTGCTCAGCGACTGGGTGTCCGGGACTGTGTGTCCTCGAGTTTAAATACTCAACCGCTCCAACCGTACATACAACCGAGACAGCAGTTGGAACTGGTCTACCAAATCATTGTCTTCACCAACCTAATCGGTTCTATTTCCTCAACTCTTTCATTTCCTCATTATCGTGTTGAGTGTTTGTTCATATCTGTGTTTGAAGACTTTGATCAAGACTTTCTCAATTTCCTCAGCCAATTTCTTCACCGTTTGTCTTCATCTTGAGTTATCCTGTGATTACGTTTTCAGACTGTGATTGTCTTCATTTCATCATGATGACTATGCCTGTAATCTGTTATGCTTACTTCGAGTACTTATTCCACAGCAAGTAGTTCTTCGCTAAGGAATTTCCTCACCGGCAAATTCCTCAGTGAAGAATTCATAAAACTCGCCTATTCACCCCCCTCTAGTCGATATAACGCACTTTCAGTTCTCCAAATGTGAATTTTGGCTTGATGAAGTGCTTTATCTTGGTCATATCATCTCCGCCAAGGGCATCGCTGTTAACCCCGAGAAGGTGTCCGCAGTTGTGAATTGGGAACCTCCTCGTATCGTCAAGCAGCTCCATGAGTTTCTTGGTCTTGCAAGCTATTGTCAAGATTCGTTGAGAATTTCTCCAAGATTGCAAAGCCTCTTTCCAACCTCCTCCGTAAGCATGTGAAGTATGTCCGGTCTCCCGAGTGTGACGTTGCTTTCAATACTCTCAAAGAGAAACTCGTCACAGCTCCTTGCCTTGACTCCTCCTGATGAATCCAAGCCATTCGAAGTTTTCTGTGATGCTTCTCTTCAAGGTCTCGGTGCTGTGTTAATGCAAGAGAAGAGAGTTGTGGCTTATACCTCTCGTCAGCTGAAGCCCAACGAAAAGAACTACCCCACTCATGACCTTGAGTTGGAGGCAGTTGTCCATGCATTGATAACATGGAGACATCTCTTGTTGGGAAGGAAAGTGGACATATTCACCGATCACAAGAGCCTCAAGTATATCTTCACTCAACCCAACCTTAACCTCAGGCAGACTCGATGGGTCGAAATGATTCAAGAGTACAATCCAAGTATTGAATATACTCCGGGCAAGGCCAATGTCATTGCAGATGCTTTGAGCAGGAAGGCTTACTGCAACAGTTTAATCCTCAAGCCCTTCCAACCAGATCTCTGTGAAGCTTTCCGCAAGCTGAATCTTCAAGTTGTTCCTCAAGGCTTTCTTGCCAACCTCATAGTCTCTCCTACTTTGGAAGATCAGATTCGTGAGGCTCAACTTCTGGATACCATGGTGAAAAAGGTGAAACGTGGTATCGACAAGGGCATTTCCAAGTACAAGTGCTTCCACATTGATGATAAAGATACTCTTTTCTTCGAGGACCGGATTGTGGTTCCAAAGGGTGATCTACGTAAAGTCATTATGAACGAGGCTCACAATTCGCTTCTATCCATTCATCCTGGAAGTACGAAGATGTACCATGACCTCAAGCAGTCATATTGGTGGACGCGAATGAAGCGAGAAATTGCTCAATTCGTGAATGAGTGTGATGTCTGCAGAAGAGTGAAAGTAGAACACCAACGACCAGCTGGTCTCCTCCAACCTCTTGCTATTCCAGAATGGAAGTTTGATCATATTGAAATGGACTTCGTGACTGGATTTCCTAAGTCCAAGCGTGGAAATGATGTTATCTTCGTTGTCATTGACAAGCTTACTAAAGTGGCTCATTTTCTTCCTATCAAAGAATCTATCACAACAGCTCGCTTGGCGAGCTATACACCTCGTGATTGTCTCCTTGCACGGCATTCCACAAGTGATCTCTTCTGACTGTGGCAGCATCTTTACCTCCAAGTTTTGGGATTCTTTTCAAGGCCATGGGCACCAACATTCGCTTCAAAGACAGCTTTCCATCCTCAAACAAGTGGCCAAGTCGAGCGAGTAAATCAAATCCTTGAAGATATGCTCGTGGCTTGTGTCATTTCTTTCGGTATGAAGTGGGAAGATTGCCTTCCATATGCCGAAGTTCTCCTACAACAACAGCTTCCAAGCGAAGTTCGGCAAGGCCCCATTCGAAATTCTCTATGGCGTAAAGTGTCGACTCCTCTCAATTGGTCCGAGACAGTGAACGCCAACTTCTTGGCAATGACTTGATCACGAAGTCAAGAAATGTGCAAAGTCATTCGTGAGAATCTCAAAGCCGCATAATCGCCTCCGAAGAGCTATTATGATGATAAGCACCGTGATGTGGCTTTTGAAATCGGAGACCATGTCTACCTCCGCCTCTCCAATGAAAGGCACTCGCCGCTCGGTATCAAAGGAAGCTTGCACCTAGATACGTGGGTCCTTTCAAGATCATTGGCAAAAGAGGCGATCTCGCCTATCAACTTGAGCTTCCGTCCAACTCCGCGAACGTGCACGATGTGTTCCACGTGTCACTGCTTCGCAAGTGCTTCAAGACTCCTGAGCGCACTATGAACTTCGAAGAGATTGACCTTCAAGAAGATCTCTCTTATCATGAGCACCCCGTTGCTATTCTTGAAGAAACCGAGCGCAAGACTCGCAACAAGTCAATCAAATTCCTGAAAGTGAAGTGGTCACACCATTCCGACCGTGAAGCCACCTGGCAGCGCGAGGATCACCTCCGTTCCGAATATCCGGAGTTCTTTCAGTCCTAGATCTCGGGACGAGATCCTCTTGTAGTGGTGGAGTGTTGTAACACCCGGATGTAACTTTCCATATTTGTAACTCCAACTCTTGCCATTTTCGCATTGTGATATGATATTCCTCCGTGGTTGGGTTTTTCTTCTTTTGCATTTTGTCCATGTCATGCATTTTATATCATGTCATCATGTGCATCTCATTTGCATACGTGTTCGCCTCATGATTCCGAGCATTTTTCCCGTTGTCCGCTTTTGCAATCCGGCACTCCTATGTCCCCCGGCGTCCCCTTTTACGTTTTTCCGTGAGCGGGTACTAAACTTTCTCGGAATGGACCGAGGTTTGTCAAGTGGCCTTGGTATACCACGGCCACCACCGGTCAAGTTTCGGGTCATTTGGAGCTCGTTTGGTACTCCAATGGTTAACCGCACTCTCGCAAAGGCCTCTTTTAAGTTGCAGCCCAACACCCCTTCAAAACAGCCCAATAACCCATCTAAGTCACTTCCATGCTCTCCGTCGTTCGATCACGATCGTGTGGGCGAAAACCGCACCTCATTTGGAGTCTCCTAGCTCCCAGAAACTATATATATGCCTTCCCCATCCAAACCGGGTCCAAACCCTAGCCATCTTCATCCCCACACACCGGACAAAATTCCCGACGACGGACACGTCCGCCCGCCCACACGCCGCCGCCGGCGAACCAAGCGACACGTGGCACCTGCCACCACCGCCGCCTGCCCGCCGAGCCTGCCGCCGCCCTCACGCCTGTCGCCGCCTCCCCGGCCCCTCCGGCCCAGCCGCCGCCCGCTCCAGCTCGCCGCCGCCCGGCGCCACCATCGCTGCCGCCGCAGCGCCATCACGCGCCGCCGCCGCCCGCCGCCACCACGTTCCCGCCGCCCGGCCACCGCCTCGCCACCAACCCGTCGCCGACCTGCCCTGCCGCCGCCGCCTCCTCCTCTCCCTCCGCCGGCGCCCTGCTCCGGCCAGCCACAGACTCGGCGAAGTCGCGCCGCCACCTCGCCGATCCGATCGGGCCGGATCCGGATCGGAGATCCCGATCAGTTGACTTTTTCCCCCCTAAATTTCGTCTAAGTTTTTAATTCGGTGATATTTTGTTGCATTTTCGTCGTGCCATAACTTTGCATCCATAGCTCCGTTTCGGGCGTGTAATATGTCAAAATGTTCTTCTCGAAGAGTAGATCATTGCATCTCACTGCATCATTTTCATTTGAGCTCATCTTGATGCCCGAAATGCTGTTGGAAGAGGGCTATGTGATGTTAGTTTCGCTTTTAATGTAACATGCACTTTTGTTATTTTTGCTATGATTGATGTGTGCACCCTATGATCTTGAGTCCTACATGTGTTTTGTAATATGCCATGCCATCTTTCCAGGGGTGTATGCCATGTATTTTGTTGATCTATGTGGTTACTAGCAGAAGCATGCAAAGTAGGCTTCCTGATGTTGCTGATTTCAGCCCTGTTTAGCTGATATTTTGATGCCATGTTAACTTGATGCTACCGAGAGATTCATGCATGTTTTGAGATACTTCAGTAAGGATGTTTTGAACATATGGTTATGCTCTATCCATCCATGCCTTTGTTTGCAATTATGGAGTGCCATTGCTTGAGTCAATCGAGCTCTACTTTTGCTACAAAATGTTTCATGGTAGATTGTTTACATGTTATTCAATTTTGCCAAGGTTGTTGTGGTTGATCTGTGTATGCTATGATGTTTTTCTTGCCATTTATGTCTTCTATGCCATGTCTTCTTGATGTATGTATGCTTAGTTTATCATGAAGGGCTCTGTAGTGAGTGCTTTGAGCTCTTAAACATGCCTACTTGTTATCTGTTTTTGACATGCCCTGTTGTTGAATCTGTTAACGAAACTTGCTATTTTGACATGGGTGTTATTGTATTTTCTGATCCTTTTTGGCTTATGGTCAGTAAGGGACTTTTGTTCTATGCTTTGAGTAGATTCATGCCATGCCATGTTTTGCTATTATAAGTTCCTGTAGCATGTTGTTTTCTTGCTCTGAACATCGCTACCTGATGCTGTTTTTGCCATGTCCAGCCTGATATTTTTTGCACTTTTGCCATGCTTGTTTGGACCTGTTATGATGTGATTTAGCCGTAGCTCAGTGTTCATATTTTGTCAAGAATCTTGAGTAGATCACTGCCATATACTTTGTTGGTACGTTTGGGTGCAGTAGCTTAATTTCTTGTTGCTTGCTAAGTGGCATCATGCTGTTAATGGCAGATTTGTGCCATTCTTGTTTTGCTTGTCATTTGCAAACCGTGCATCCGATTCCGGTGATCTTTATATCGATTTCAACCGAAATCATCTCATCTTTCCAGCGGCATACTTGGTTTGCCAAGTTGATGCCTGGTTCATCATTTTCCTTCCGGAGCGCGCATACGCATTGCATATCACATCTCGCATATCATGTCATGTTTTGCATCATGTTGCTTGTGCATTGCACCGTGATTTATTGTGGTTCCTTTGTTTGTGTTCTTGCTTTGGGTAGAGCCGGGAGATGAGTACGTGAACGAGGAACCTGTTGAGACCGCTTACGAGGATCAAGCTTTCGACAACTCTAAGGACTTTGCAGGCAAGATGACCATACCCTCGAAATCACTTCTATCTTTGCTATGCTAGATGCTCGCTCTTTTGCTATGCCTATGCTACGATGCCTATCACTTGCTTATCATGCCACCCATATTGCCATGTCAGCCCCTAACCATCCTTTCCTAGCAAACCGTTGATTGGCTATGTTACCGCTTTGCTCAGCCCTCTTATAGCGCTGCTAGTTGCAGTGAAGATGAAGTTTGTTCCTTGTTGAACATGGAGATGTTGTTCCTTGTTGGAACATGTTTACTTGTTGGGGATATCACAATATATATCTGCTATAATTAATGCATCTATATACTTGGTAAAGGGTGGAAGGCTCGGCCTTATGCCCGGTGTTTTGTTCCACTCTTGCCACCCTAGTTTCCGTCATACCGTGTTATGTTCCTTGTTTTCGCTCCTTAAACGGTTGGGTGATTTATGGGACCCCTTGACAGTTCGCTTTGAATAAGACTCCTCCAGCAAGGCCCAACTTTGGTTTTACCATTTGCCACCTAAGCCTTTTCCCCGGGTTTTCGCGAGCCCGAGGGTCATCTTTATTTAACCCCGGCCAATGCTCCTCGAGTGTTGGTCCAAACTAGAGCCACTTGCGGTGCCACCGAGGCAACTTGGGGCATCTTCGTTGCCGTGACGTAGTGTTCATCCGGATGTGCCTCGAGAACGAGATATGTGCAGCTCCTATCGGGATTTGTCGGCACAATCGGGCGGCTTTGCTGGTCTTGTTTTATTGCTGTCGAAATGTCTTGTAGTCCGGATTCGAGATTGATCGGGTCTTCCGGTAGAAGGAATATCCTTCGTTGACCGTGAGAGCTTATAATGGGCTGTTGGGACACCCCGCAGGTATTATCTTTCAAAGCCGTGCCTGCGGTTATGAGGCAGATGGGAATTTGTTAATGTCCGTTGTAGAAAACCCGGTTGACCTCAATTAAAATACACATCAACAAGGTGTGTAACCGTGATGGTCTCTTCTCGGAGTCCGGAAGTGAACACGGTGTTGGAGTTATGTATGACGAAGTAGTTCAGATCACTTCTTGATCGCTACTAGCTTCACGCTCGTGCTTTGCTTCTCTTCTCGCTCTCTTTTGCGAATGTAGCCACCATATATGCTAGTCGCTGTCTGCAGCTCCACCTTACAACTCTGTCCTTCCTATAAGCTTAAATAGTCTTGATCTCGCGGGTGTGAGATTGCTGAGTCCCCGTGACTCACAGATTCTACCAAAACAGTTGCAGTGCCGACGATGCGGTCAGGTGACGAACCGAGCTCAAGTGGGAGTTCGACGAGGAACGTGGTCGTTACTATGTGTCTTTTCCCGATGAGCAGAGTGGAGCCAGTTGGGACGATCGGGGATCTGTAGCATTTGGGGTATCTTCTTTTATTTTGGTTCCGTAGTCGGACCTTGAGTGTAATCTGAATGATGGATGTTTATTTATGTACTGTGTGAAGTGGCGACTGTAAGCCAACTATGTATCTCTTTCCCTTATGTATTACATGGGTTGTGTGAAGGTTACCTCACTTGCGACATTGCTTTCAATGCGGTTATGCCTCTAAGTCGTGCTTCAACACGTGGGAGATATAGCCGCATCGAGGGCGTTACAACATAAGTAGTAACAAACTAAAGATTTAGCATGGCTAATGTACAAACTAAGTACTAATGCTGGCCCCTAAGCACAAACCCTAAACTACTTACCTCAAACACTGGCCTACATTGGCCAGACGAAGTTTACATTTTTTACAGTGCAAATGCTGCCCATAAGCACAAACCCTAGGCCAAATTGGCACGTGTATTTGCAAAACAGTATGTACATAATAGCCACAAACCTAAAGTCTGGCCGAAAAAGATTATAAACAAGAACCCTAGGTTCTTGCCTAAATCCCCAACTTCACCCAAAACCCTAGCCTACAATCGACTACCAAATAACCAGTATGAGGTCGTGGGAAGCACTACAAACACAAACTACCAACCAATGCGGCTAAAACGAGCTCAAAACTGGCCGATCCAACGGGGAAGACAACACCGACCGAGAGGGTTGACATCGAGCGAGCACAGAGAGAAGGAACAGAGTAGAGAGGAGGAACAGAGCAGAGAGAACTAACCATAATCCGGAGGGTTTACAGCGAACGGCCGAACTTGGTGCGCGGTAGGCGGCGGCGGCACACCGCCGCTGAAGTCCGGCGACGAGGACATGGCTCACACGAGCGCAGCCAGCACGGCCTGTCGGCCGGTCACCGACAGGGGGGAGAGAGCGACGAATGATTGGGCCAGGGAGGGAGAACCAATAAATTCAGGTGAAAAGTGCGCTCTAGTGCGGGTTTATTAGTGCTAAGTCCAGGGGGTAAATGCAAAAAGCGCTGGGCTGACCGGCTGTGCTGACTAGGCGCCACTTGTCGTGCTATGATTGGCTGGGACAGATTTGCACATTGGGTGCAAGTTGTCGGACTCGATAGTTGCCTTTTGCAAGATTGGGACCAAATCATCACATCCAGGACAAGTTGTGGGACTCCTGGTGCTATTACCTCTTTCATCAATTACATTTCACATTTCAAGGACTGGTGTGTTCTTAGAGGCTACGTTCTCAAACAAACGTACTACTTCTGTTCCATAATTCCTATTGTTGTTTTAGTTCAGAAACAGTAGGTTCCTTATCATGATGTATTCGAAATCGATTTGTAGTAGCTGCTAGTATTCCACCATTTCCAAATGAACTCGATCGATTTTCTCATAGAATGGGGAGATTTCTAATACATTCAGAACAATCTCTTCTGTGTAATAAACTTGCACAAGATTCAATTGGTGGCAGATTGTTAATAACTCAAGCTACTTTCTCTAGTGTGCAGTAAGTCGCCCTCTTTGCTTTTTTATGAGGGCTATTAACTTCTTTTTCTTCACGTATTTGTTTTTTTTTTGAAAGGGAGGATAAACCCCTGGCCTCTGCATCTGGACGATGCATGCAGCCATCTTATTAATTATTCACAGAGACCATGCAAAGTAATACATCAGTGAGTCTGAATCCACCATCTAGGCAACACATGTTGCTACTCCTATCCCATTGACGAAGGTGTGCCAAATATCCTGGCCTAATACCAAATGGATATCGCACCAAACCATAACATCTAAAGCTAGATGCCCCAGCCCAGCCACATACCGGGACTGGATCCCATACCGGACCGATGCACTCTCAGAGGTTGTCGCCGCCATCTTCCACCGGTCCATCTCCAGAGCAGCAACTGATCCATCGACCTTGACTGGCCTGCCGTCGACGCCACCACCACGCCAGACAACTCCACCATCATGCACGAATCCGTCCACACGCGCCCGTCGCCGAACCTCCACAGCACCATGCCATCGTGATCCGCCGTCGGCCTTGCGGTGGATGAGACACCGCTCTTCCGCTTGTCCCATCCAACTAGCACTTGCTCCAAAATGATGCCCTCAAGAGGGACAACAACATCAAAGGTACCATCATCCTCTGATCTGGTAGATTCAGATCTAGGGTTTCCCCCGGAGCATCATGAGTGGGGTGCCATGACCTGCAACAATGATGCCTTGAGAAGGGAACGACGTCATAGACGCCGCCATCGTCTGCCATGACTGAAGTCGGCGCGATTTTCACTGGAAGTCGCGTCCCCCCAACCTCGTAGCTGGCTGGAACCGAACGAAGCCTCGCCGTGGAGACGAGGGCCGTTGTCGGCACGCCGGCAGGTGATGACCCACAAGTTTAGGGGATCTATCGTAGTCCTTTTGATAAGTAAGAGTGTCGAACCCAACGAGGAGCAGAAGGAAATGACAAGCGGTTTTCGGTAAGGTTTTCTCTGCAAGCACTGAAATTGTAGGTAATAGATAGTTTTGTGATAAGATAAATTGTAACAAGTAACAAGCAATAAAAGTAAATAAGGTGCAGCAAGGTGGCCCAATCCTTTTTATAGCAAAGGACAAGCCTGGACAATTTCTTATAATGACAAAAGCGCTCCCGAGGACACATGGGAACTATTGTCAAGCTAGTTTCATCACGCTCATATGATTCGCGTTCGGTACTTTGATAATTTGATATGTGCGTGGACCGGTGCTTGGGTACTTCCCTTACTTGGACAAGCATCCCACTTATGATTAACCCATATTTCAAGCATCCGCAACTACAACAAAAGTATTAAGGTAAACCTAACCACGGCATTAAACATATGGATCCAAATCAGCCCCTTACGAAGCAACGCATAAACTAGGGTTTAAGCTTCTGTCACTCTAGCAACCCATCATCTACTTATTACTTCCAAATGCCTTCCTCTAGGCCCAAATAATGGTGAAGTGTCATGTAGTCGACGTTCATGTAACACCACTAGAGGAAAGACAACATACGTACATCTCATCAAAATATCGAACGAATACCAAATTTACATGACTACTAATAGCAAGACTTCACCCATGTCCTCAGGAACAAACGTAACTACTCACAAAGCATATTCATGTTCATAATCAGAGGTGTAATAATATGCATTAAGGATCTGAACATATGATCTTCCACCAAGTAAACCAATAAGTATCAACTACAAAGAGTAATCAACACTACCAGCAACCCACAGGAACCAATTTGTGGTTTTGGATACAAGATTGGATACAAGAGATGAACTAGGGTTTGATAGGAGATGGTGCTAGTGAAGATGTTGATGGAGATTGACCCCCTCCTGATGAGAGGATCATTAGTGATGACGATGATGATGATTTCCCCCTCCCGGAGGGAAGTGTCCACGGCAGAACAGCTCTACCGGAGCTCTAGATTGGTTCCGCAAAGGTTCCGCCTCGTGGCGGCGGAGTTTCGTCCCGTAAGCTTGCCCATGATTTTTTCCAGGGTAAAAGCCTTCATACAGTAGAAGATGGGCACCGGAGGGCAACCAGGGGGCCCAGGAGACAGGGGCACGCCCAGTAGAGGTGGGCGCGCCCCCACCCTCCTAACCAGAGTGTGGGTCCCCTGAGGTGTTTCTTCCGCTCAATAATTCTTATTAAATCCAAAAATAAGTTTCGTGGAGTTTCAGGTCTTTTGGAGCAGTGCAGAATAGGTTTCCAATGTTTGCTCCTTTTCCAAATGAATTCCAGTTGCCGCATTCCCCTCTTCATGGTAAACCTTATAAAATAAGAGAGAATAGCCATAAGTATTGATATATAATGTGTAATAACATCCCATAATGCAATAAATATTGATAAAAAAGCATGATGCAAAAAGGACGTATCAACTCCCCCAAGCTTAGACCTCGCTTGTCCTCAAGCGGAAGCCGAAATCGAAAAATATGTCCACATGTTTAGAGATAGAGTTGTCGATAAAAATAAAATACGGACATGAGGGCATCATGATCATTCTTATAACAGCAACATATATAGATTTTATCATATGAATTCTTATGCACAAGTAACAATCAATTCACAATGTCAAGTATGGTTCAGAAACTTCATTGAAAGCTAACAAACTATAATCTCAGTCATTGAAACAATTGCAATTTATCGTAACATCACAAAGAGTCAAGAATATAGCTTTTCAGCAAGTCCACATACTCAACTATCATATAGTCTTCTACAATTGCTAACACTGACGCAATACTTGTGGTTATGGAGTTTCAGCCGGACACTGAGAAAGATAGGGGCTTATTGTGTTGCCTCCCAACGTATTCGCCTTTAGGTGATGTCAACAATAATAGTCCATGCTAACAAACATCCAATTGGATATATATATCATGATCTTTCAAACACGAGGAGCTTGCCAAAGGATAAAATGAAAAAGGGAAAGGTGAAGATCACCTTGACTCAAGCATAAAGTAAAAACATAAAGTAGAAACATAAAGTAAAAGATAGGCCCTTCGCAGAGGGAAGTAGAGGTTGTCATGCGCTTTTAGGGTTGGATACACAAAATCTTAGTACGAAAGAACGTCCCTTTATATTGCCACTTGTGTATGGACCTTTATTATGCTGTTCGTAGCTTTTATTGCTTCCATAACAAGATCGTATAAAGCTTATTTTCTCCACACTAATAAGTCATGCATAGTTAGAGAGCAATTTTTATTGCTTGCACCGATGACAACTTACTTGAAGGATCTTACTTGATCCATAGGTAGATATGGTGGACTCTCATGGCAAGACTGGGTTTAAGGGTATTTGGAAGCACAGTAGTATCTCTACTTAGTGCTAAGAATTTTGCTAGCAAGAGGGGGAAAGGCAAGCTCAACATGTTTGGAAGGTCAATGACAATATACTTTAACTGAGATGTGAGATAACATAAACCATTATGTTGTCTTCCTTGTCCAACGTCAACTCTTTTAGCATGTCATACTTAATGAGTGCTCACAATCATAAAAGATGTCCAAGATAGTGTATTTATATGTGAAACCTCTCTTTCCTTATTACTTCCTAATAATTGCAACGATGACCAAAACTATGTTTATCAACTCTCAACAACTTTTAAGCCTCATACTTTCTATGTGTGAAGTCATCAGTATCCATAAGATCAATATCAACTCTTTTATTCTTTTTATTCTTTCTATTTTTCTCAAGATCATAGCAAGATAGCAAAGCGCTTGACTCAACACTAATCTTTATTATAGATAACTCACAAAATCGATTACATAAAGAAATCACAAAGCAAAACTCAAAACTACTTGATATCAAAACTTCAATCTACCAGATCAAGATATTACTAAAAGGATCGAACTAAATAAAATGGTAAAGATAGGAGTGTGATGGTGATACGATACCGGGGCACCTCCCACAAGCTTGGCAGTTGCCAAGGGGAGTGCCCATACCCATGTAATTATGTCCTCGGAGGTGGTGAAGTAGGAGTTGTTGACGATGTAGGCTTGTCGTCCATCTTCCAAGGCATAGGCTCACCATCATAGAAGGATGATTGAGTCTCCGCGATCCTTAAATCTGCAGCCAAACTCATCCTTTTCAATCTATATTCATACTCACAGTTCTGGTTTTGCAGGTCATAGATCTGGGCTTGGAGGTGCTCGATTTTCTCTTGAAGATTGAAGATGGTTTCCCCATTGACTTTAACATCTAGCTTTGTGGTTGCTGGTGAACTCTGTGTTCATCATCTGGTTGGCGTTGAGTCCACGCTCCACCATCCCTTGGCACTTAAAGACTTGCTGCTCCACGGCTTCGAGCTTTGTTTCCACGCTTCCGGTATGCCTTGGTCCCTCCACATCGCGGATGTGCAGCACCCCCTCACGCATCTCAATGTTTTGAGGGTGTTGCAGCACCTCTGCGAGATAGGGGTTGATAACCCTCTCGAAAAACTTGTCCTTGGGAGCGCTTGGAGATGCCATGATGCTCTAGATCTGTAACAGAAAACAGCTCGAAACGAAAACAGAGGTATTTGCGTGATACGGTAGTCAAAACTTTCGGGAGATTATATAATGAATTTTTACCGACCAAAATACATAACGTGCAAGAAAACGGAGTCCGGGAGGCACACGAGGTGTCCACGAGACAGGGGGGCGCGCCCAGTAAGGGTGGGCGTGCCCCCCACTCTTGTGGAGGCCTCGTGTCCTTCCCGGACTACTTCTTTCTTCCTAAAATTCTTAAATATTCCAAAACTGATAAAAATTGTCTTTAGAATTGTTTTGGAGTCGGTTTACTTACCGGACCACATACCTATTCCTTTTCGGAGTCTGGAACGTTCTGGAAAGTGTCCCTTATGTATTCCTCTGGGGTTACGGTTTCAATAATATTAGTTTCAACATTGATAGGATTACCTGAAATATAATGTTTAATTCTTTGACTGTTCACCACCCTCAGACTTGTGCCTTCGAAGTTGTTGATTTTTATGGCCCCCGAACGTAAGGACCTTTCCATTTAGAGAGAAGTTTTCTTGCAAAAAATCTTAAACGAGAGTTAAATAATAACACATAATCACTTGCGTTAAACTCACGCTTTTGTATTCTTTTGTCATGCCACCGTTTGACTTTTCTTTGAATAGCTTGGCATTCCCATAGGCTTGGGTTCTCCGTTCATCTGGTGAGATAATATCAAACAACCTCTTCTTACCAGCAAGTTTGAAGTCATAGTTGAGCTCTTTAATAGCCCAATATGCTTTATGTTCAAGTTCTAGAAGTAAATGACAAGCTTTTCCATAAACCATCTTATATGGAGACATACACATAAGATTTTTGTATGCAGTTCTATAGGCCCATAATGCATCATCAAGTTTCTTAGACCAATTCTTTCTATATCTATTAACAGTCTTTTGCAAAATTAATTTGAGTTCTCTATTGCTCAACTCTACTTGACCACTAGACTGTGGGTGATAAGGAGATGCGATTCTATGATTACATCGTACTTAGCAAGCATCTCACGAAAAGCACCATGAATAAAATGTGAACCACCATCAGTCATATGATATCTAGGGACTCCAAACCTCGGAAAAATAACTTCTTTAAGCATTTTAATAGAAGTGTTATGATCAGCACTACTAGTTGGAATAGCTTCTACCCACTGAGTAACGTAATCAACAGCAACTAAAATATGTGTGTAACCATTAGAGGCAGGAAAAAGGTCCCATATAATCAAAGCCCCAAACATCAAACGGTTCAATAACAAGAGAATAATTCATAGGCATTTCTTGACATTTATTAATATTACCAATTCTTTGACATTCATCAAAAGATAAAACAAACTTACGGGCATCTTTGAAGAGAGTAGGCCAATAAAACCCGGATTGCAATACCTTATGTGCAGTTCTGTCTCCAGCGTGGTGTCCTCCATATGATTCAGACTGACACTTGCATAGGATATCTTCATGTTCATGCTCAGGTACACAATGTCTAATAACACCATCTACTCCTTCTTTATAAAGGTGTGGGTCATCCCAGAAGTAATGTCTTAAATCATAAAAGAACTTTTTCTTTAGCTGGTATGTGAAACTAGGTGGTATAAATTTAGCAACAATGTAATTAGCTTAATCAGCATACCAAGGAGCAGTACGAGAACCATTAATGACCGCTAATTGTTCATCAGGAAAGCTATCATCAATAGGCAGTGGGTCATCAAGAACATTCTCTAACCTAGACAAGTTGTCTGCAACGGGATTCTCAGCTCCCTTTCTATCAATAATATGCAAATCAAATTCTTGGAGCAAGAGAACCCATCTAATAAGTCTAGGCTTAGCATCTTTATTTTCCATAAGATAATTAATAGCAGCATGATTAGTGTGAATAGTAACTTTGGAATCAAAAATATAAGGTCTAAACTTATCACATGCAAACACAACTGCTAAAAATTCTTTTTCAGTAGTAGCATAATTTCTCTGGGCAGCATCAAGAGTCTTACTAGCATACTAGATAACATTCAATTTCTTATCAACTTTTTGCCCTAGAACGGCACCTACAGCATAATCACTAGCATCACACATAATTTCAAAAGGTAAATTCCAATCAGGTGGCTAAACAATAGGTGAAGTGATCAAAGCTTTCTTAAGTATTTCAAATGCTTCTACACAATCATCATCAAAGACAAAAGGAATATCCTTTTGCAATAAATTAGTCAGAGGCCTAGAGATTTTAGAAAAGTCCTTAATGAACCTCCTATAAAAACCGGCATGACCAAGGAAACTTCTTATACCTTTTATGTCCTTGGGACATGGCATCTTTTCAATAGCATCAACTTTAGCTTTATCAACTTCAATGCCTCTCTTAGAGATCTCGTGCCCCAAGACAATGCCTTCATTAACCATAAAGTGGCACTTTTCCCAATTCAAGACGAGACTAGTGTCTTCGCATCTCTGCAAAACTCGATCAAGGTTGCCCAAGCAATCATCAAAAGAGGATCCATAAACGGAGAAGTCATCCATGAATACCTCACAAATCTTTTCACAAAAGTCACAGAATATAGCCATCATACATCTTTGAAAGGTAGTAGGTGCATTACATAAACCAAAAGGCATACGTCTAGAAGCAAAAGTACCGAAAGGGCAAGTAAAAGTAGTTTTTGATTGATCTTCCGCTGACACAGGTATTTGAGAGAAACCAGAATAACCATCTAGAAAGCAGAAATGTGTATGTTTGGAAAGTCTTTCTAGCATTTGATCAATAAAAGGTAAAGGGTAATGATCTTTCTTAGTAGCTTTATTTAATTTACGACAATCAATTACCATCCTATAACTTGTAATAATTCTTTGTGGAATCAATTCATCTTTATCATTAGGAACAACAGTAATACCTCCCTTTTTAGGGACACAATGGACAGGGCTTACCCATTCACTATCAGCAACTGGATAAATTATACCTGCCTCGAGGAGCTTCAGTATCTCCTTTCTTATCACTTCTTTCATCTTGGGATTCAATCGTCGTTGAGGATCTCTAACTGGTTTCGCATCTTTTTCCAAACTAATTTTGTGTTGACATAACGTGGGACTAATGCCCTTGAGATCATCCAGAGTATATCCAATAGCAGCATGGTGCTTCTTCAGAGTTTTCAATAATCTTTCTTCTTCTTGTTCTGAAAGGTTAGCACTAATAATAACAGGATATATCTTCTTTTCATCAAGATAAGCATACTAAAGATTATTAGGTAATAGTTTTAGCTCAAACACGGGATCACCCTTGAGTGGAGGGGGTCCCCTAGAATTTCAAAGGGAAGGTTATGTTCCAGAATAGGTTCCTGTTTAAGGAACACTTCATCTATTTCCCTTCTTTCTTTCATAAACATATCATTTTCATGGTCTAGCAAATATTGTTCTAACGGATCAGTAGGAGGCACGGCAATAGAAGCAAGACCAATTATTTCATCTTTACTCGGTAATTCTTTATCACGGGGTTGCCTACGAAATTTAGCAAAATTAAACTCATGAGCCATATCATCCAAGCCAATCGTAACAACATCCTTTTTGCAATCAATCTTAGCTTTAACAGTGTTCAAGAAGGGTCTACCAAATATAATGGGACAAAAGTCATCTTGTGGAGAACTAAGAACAAGAAAATCAGCAGGGTATTTAACCTTCCCACACAAGACTTCAACATCCCTAACAATCCCAACTGGTGAAATAGTATCTCTATTAGCAAGCTTGGTAGTAACATCAATACCTTCCAATTCAACGGGTGCAATGTCATGCATAATTTCTTTATATAAATCATAGGGTATTGCACTAGCACTAGCACCCATATCACATAAGCCATGATAACAATGATCTCCTATTTTAACAGAAATAACAGGTATGCCTACAACAGGTCTATGTATTTTAACATCTGGTTTAACAATATTAGTAGTTTCACCATAGAAGTAAATAACATGCCCATCTAAATCATCATCCAAGAGATGTTTAACTATAGCAACACTAGGTCCAACTTTGATTTGCTCAGGAGGTGTATAAGTTCTAGTATTACTCTTACGGACAACAGTTGAAGTTTTAGCATGATCCTTTATCCTAATAGGAAAAGGTGGTTTCTCAACATAAGTAGTAGGAACAATAGGATCATTATAAGTGATAGTCTTTTTTTCAACTGTAATAGGTGCAACTACTTTTACTTCAATGGGAGGATTATATTTAAACCACTTCTCCTTAGGGAGATCAACGTGAGTAGCAAAAGATTCACAGAAAGAAGCTACTATCTCACAGTCAAGTCCATATTTAGCGCTAAATCCACGAAAAGCATCGGTATCCATAAAAGATTTAACACAATCAAACTTAGGTGTCATACCTGACTCCTTACCATCGTCGGGACCCCAATCTTCAGAGTTGCGTTTAATTCTTTCCAATAAGTCCCATTTGAATTCAATAGTCTTCAGCATATAAGAATCAGCACAGGAAGTATCGAGCATGGTGCGATCATTGAGAGAAAGCCAAGCATAAAAATTTTGAATAATCATTTCTCTGGAGAGCTCATGATTGGGGCATGAATATAACATTGACTTAAGCCTCCCCCAATATTGAGCAATGCTTTCTCCTTCGCGAGGCCAGCAATTATATATGTAATTACAATCACGATGAACAAGATGCATAGGATAGAACTTCTGGTGAAATTCCAACTTCAATCGTTTATAATTCCAGGATCCCGTATCATCTCATAGCCTGTACGATGTCAATGCATCTCCCTTCAAAGATAAAGGGAAGACCTTCCTTTTGACAACCTCTTCGGGAATACATGTAAGGTTAAATAATCCACAAACTTCATCCACAAAGATAAGGTGTAAATCGGGATGCAATGTTCCATCTCCTGCAAACGGATTAGCTAGCAGTTTCTCTATCATACCCGAAGGAATTTCAAAGTGAACATTTTCAGTAGGTTCAGCAGGTTGAGGAGCAACTCTTCGCTCTTCTGCTCGGGGCGAAGATACCCCAAACAAGCCCCTCAAAGGATTAGTTTCCATAGTAACAAGTGACAGAAAATTTCAGCACACTATATAAATGTTTCCTTACCAAGTTCCACTCACCAAAGGCACTTCACTCCCCGGAAACGGCGCCAGAAAAGAGTCCTGATGACCCACAAGTGTAGGGGATCTATCATAGTCCTTTCGATCAGTAAGAGTGTCGAAATCAACGAGGAGCAGAAGGAAATGACAAGCGGTTTTCAGTAAGGTTTTCTCTGCAAGCACTGAAATTGTAGGTAATAGATAGTTTTGTGATAAGATAAATTGTAACGAGTAACAAGCAATAAAAGTAAATAAGGTGCAACAAGGTGGCCCAATCCTTTATGTAGCAAAGGACAAGCCTGGACAATTTCTTATAATGAGAAAAGCGCTCCTGGGGACACATGGGAATTATCGTCAAGCTAGTTTCATCACGCTCATATGATTCGCGTTTGGTACTTTGATAATTTGATATGTGGGTGGACCGGTGCTTGGGTACTGCCCTTACTTGGACAAGCATTGTCAGGACCCCGATTCCAAGTCACATCGATCTAGCCGGTAACACCTCATATCACTTTGCGGCCTCACGCACGGTATTCCCACAGGTGTCGCCTTACCATGGCCCGGGACCCTTTGCGTCTTTTGGCTCACGTATATGATAGTGTCGCTAGCATCCACATGACCGAGAAACCGGGCTGAAATGGCTAGGCGTGAACCCAAAGCGGCACTAACCCATGGGGACAGGCATACATGAATCACATCGAGCATGTCGGTCATCAACGTATGAATTGGCTGTAGCACTGGGCTAACAGGACTCCGTATTCGGGCTGTAGCAGGCTAGGCAAGACTCAATATCACCGCGTGACATTTCCCGGGATGATATAGGAACGAAGTGAAACACATGCCGCCACCAATTGTCCAAAGCAGTAGTGCTGGGCTAGCAGGACTCCGTGAACCAGTCAGAAGCGGACTACTATCGCTCAGAAGCACTAGACTACATTTCCCCATATGAGAGGCTGCCAAGGATAAACAACTAGATTGTCGGATCCCACACATACCAAGCATTTCAAACATACACACAATATGCTCAATATGTGTAAATACAACATGGCATCACAACATAACTCTACGACTCAAATATTTATTCATTAGGCTCCGAGGAGCGAGATATTACAAACATGGGTCTCATGACCCAACACTCAGAGCATACAAGTCAAAGCACAAGCGGAAGCTAAACATGCCTGAGTACAAACAACTATAAATGAAAGAGGCTGAGAAGCCCGACTATCTACCCAATCCTGTCGAGGGCACAAGATCGTAGCTGAGGTAACAAGCTAAACGTCGAAGTCCACGTGAACTACTAGCGAGACTGACGTCTCTCTGCAAAACATAGAATAGGCAAACGTGAGTACAAATGTACTCAACAAGACTTACATCAGAACTAGCTACATATGCATCATTATCAACAAAGGGGTGGTGGAGTTTGACTGCAGCAAGCCAGCTTTGACTCGTGGCTATCCCGAACTACGACTACAAGTAACTCTTTGAGGTGGTGCACACGAGTCCACATATTCACCATATCAATACACCACTATGGACCCGCTCCCGCCTCCCTACGAGAACGCCATCCATAGCACTCACGCTATCTTGCGCATTTTAGAGTATCCACTTTCACTTGTCTATGAACTGATATAGGCAACCCAAGTCCTTTTCCATGACACGGCTATTCAATAGATCATATTAACCCCGCAGGGTGTACTTCTTCACACGCTCTCACCACTTACCGCCGTTTACGACATGTACTCGGCAACCTTCAAGCGGAAGCCCACTGTGGGTGTCGGCCACAGCCTACCTAAACACCAAGTCCCTAGTCCAGGTTTATCGCCTATTCAGGTTCCATCCGCAGGGAGTCCGGCCGAGGTTTCCCATACAGCCCCGAACGATGTCTGCAGGGTTCCCGAGATACCAAATGGGCACTCGGTACACAGGGCCACTGTGTATCTACCGCATCATAGCCCACCCATAGGGTCAGCGCTATGCACGGCCTCCAACACATATCCTACAAACACCAGAAACTAGTTGCAACTCCTGGACAGAGAACAAGGGTGGTTAAGAAGCCGAGAGGGTCCATTGGTTTCGGGCCCAATGCGTGGTAGTAACTGTTTCATGGATCACAAACACAGAACTCAGTTCCTGAGGACGGCTGCAATGAGACAACCCACCATGTACTCCTACATGGCCTCTCACCGCTACCTTTACCAAATCGTGTTCACACACTTAGCTCACACACAGTAGGACATGTTCACACAACTCCGACTCATCCCCGATGAATCAGACCTGACTCAACTCTAAGCAGTAGCAGGCATGACAAACAGGCATGAATGAGCAAGCACAACAGGGCTCAAACAACTCCTACTCATGCTAGTGGGTTTCATCTAATTACTATGGAATGACAGGTCATGCAGAGGATAAAGGGGTTCAGCTACCGCAGCAAGTAACACATGAGTCGTTGTTGTCCTAATGCAGTAAAATAGAGCAGGAGCGAGAGAGTGGGATTATATCGGAATGAACAAGGGTTTTTTGCTTGCCTGGCACTTCCGAAGATAATATAGTTCTTCATCGGTGTCAACGAATTCATCATCGGTACGTCGTCTACTGAGAGGGGACAATTACCGGCAAACAAGAGAGAACACAATCAATGCAATGCACATTCACATGAATGACATGTCATGTTAAGGTACTGAATTCACCTAATGCAATATCTAGCCAAGTTAATTGAAGTGGAACTCAAACAAGGTTAAACTCCAACTCCAAATGCTAGTTCATAAATTGCCCTAATCATGATTCATCCTATTCAGTGAGGTTAACTTGTTCAAACATGCATGATCATGGCATAAACAGATTCTTCATATTTTTCTGATCATTTTTCATATATAAATTATCTAATTCGGAGTTACGGTTGAATTTCTATGAATTTTAGAAGTTTTGGATATATTCTGGAATTTCCTATATAAAAATAATTCCAGAAAATAAGTTACTGCGTCAGCATGACATAGGTGTGACGTCAGTAGTCAACTGGGTCAGCCAGGTCAAACCTGACAGTGGGTCCCGCGTGTCAGTGTAATTAGTTTAACTAAATTTAATTAGTACTAATCCTGATTAGTTAATAGGGCTGGGCCCCACCTGTCATTGACTCAGGAGAGTCAACCAGGGCCCACCCGTCGTCAAAGTCAAAGTCGGTTGCACCGGCGTTTAGCCGCCGGCGAGCCCGACGCGGCGGCGGAAGTGTTTTTGGCCGTTCCGGCGACCAAATGGGTCGCGGAGGGCATCTAGGTGGAGCTGGGAACGAGCCGCAGCTTTTGGTGGAGTTAATTGGGGTCGGGGTGGCCGGAATCGGCGCCGGCGACGACCTAGGCGGCCACCGGAGTTCGGGCGTGGGTGCGGGCAGCGTTGCGGTGTGCGAGCAAGCGGACTAAGGCGCTAGTGGTGGCCTACGTGATGCGGTGAGTGCGATGGGCACTAGCCCGGGACCAAATGGCCACCGGAGCCTCGTCAGCGACGAGCTCGGGCGGAGGTGAGCTTCGGCTTCAATGGCGGCGGCGGCTACGAGGCGAAAATGACGCGGGGAAGAGAGGGGAATCGACCGGAGGCTCACATGGGTCGCGTAGAGATGGTCAGCGAGCTCGGGGAAGCGACGACGGTGGCGAATCGACGGTGAAGATCCTCGGCGGCCGGTGGTGGAGAAGGTGACGGTGAGACAATGGAGGCCATCCGGGCTCGCTTCCTTTGGTGGAGAGGTTCAGCGGGAGGAGGCGGAGCTCGGGCACTAACTGGCTGGGCGTGGAGATGCTGGTGGCCGCGGTGGTGTCGGTCGGCGGCGACGAACCCGTTCGGTGAGTGAAAGAGAGAGAGATCCAGGGGAGAGGGCACGGGGAGGGAGTGAGAGAGCGTCGAGGGGGAAGGTCGGGGCGATGCACGTGGCGCTCGGGGCCGACTCCAGCAGCGGCAAGCAAGCAGGAGGTGGCCGGACGCGTGCTCGCGCGCGCCGGCCACGCACTCTTCCTCCTGGCAAGGGGGAAGACGACAGGGAGGAGCCCCTGGTGGGCTGGGCCGGCCAGCTACAGTGCTGGGCCGGTTGGTGGAATCAGGTAAGTTTTCTCTGCTCTGTTTTACTGTTCTGTTTTCTATTTTTCTGTAGATATTGGGCTTTATTAAAAATATCCAGGCACTTTCAAAATTCACCAAACTGCGCATGCCCAATGTATAGAATATATCTAACATGGAACATTTCAGTTTAGGAGTATTTGGACATTTAGAATATTTTATAGAATTTAAATGTCCAAATTCAAATACTTATGATTTAATTCAGTGACCTCAGGACGACCTAGAAAATTGTGCAGCATTTTGGTCAGAGGTTTAAGACCAAGGCAAAGATGATGAACATTTCCTAAAGCCATTTGAATTCACTGAAAATTATTTCTTAGTTGAACCTATTTGAATTGCTTTGGTGCTAGGGCTTGGTCATCCCCATTTCAAATTTCATGAAAATTAAACATGATGCATGGATGCAATGCCACTAGTTGCAAGCAAGCTCTAGGGATGTGACAACTCACCCCCACTAAACAAGAATCTCGTCCCGAGATTCAAGACGTGAGGTAAGAAGACAGAGGGGACACAAGCTAGCACAAACTTCACGATCCAGATGTCTTTCTCGAGGATGTTGATTCATTGCATCATCTTGATCTCGACGTTTTTCTTGAGAACTTCATCCAACACGGCGACGACAGAAAGAAACTCCACAGAAATTGATCTCCTCGGAGGTCAAGCACTCTGAATCAACTCATGGAGTGAGACGTTGAAACATCTCTTGAGTTGGGACACAAAACATACATCAAGATGGATGGAAAGTAACGGATGGTGAAGTTCGATTCGGTAGGCAACTATTCCACGCTTAGAGAGATGGTGGATGGTGTCAAGGTGGCGAGGAAATAATTGCCATGATTCAGTAACGGGGCACCTCAGGGGAGGTGACGCGAGGAACTATTCCCTTAAGTGGCAAAAAGAATTACTTTTGATTCATAGATCATTGAAACTCTTCATACCAGCCTAAGGCAATTCACAACCGATCGTTTGAAGGAGTTCGAAAGAATGACATACTCGGACTAGAATGGATGATGTGGACTACCTTGTTGAAGACAACGCAAGGGATGATTTTTGCTTATCATCGAAGGTGGAGGGGACCCATGGTAAGTCCACTTTTGAGGATGATCCTAGACATCAACTGCTGGGAAGGACAGCCCATGGAGAATTGGCACGATGGGATGCAAGCTGGGAACAAAATGCAAATACTGGGAATGACCCAACCATCATATCTGCCTGAGATTCAGATCTGGTTGGTAACGGAATATTTCAGGCAGCATGCCCGGAGAATAAAGTTTGCAACACAACCGACGAGATAACGCTATAGACTCTCGGAGATGAACTACGATAGCAAGCTCCAAAACATGAGCGGGTTCTGCTAATAACATGTGAACATGTTGTCCAAAACAAGAATGACCACATAGTAGTCTTATCATAAACACTACCGAGTTCAGGTGGGGAACCACCAACGAGGATATCGAAGTCCCTACATAAGTCCGGATTAGCTCTTATGAAGGAACTCCTTCTCCTTGAACAATCAATCAGTGGCTTGGTGTGCTAGGAACACATGTAGAGCGAAGGTTGCAAGTCTCCAACCACGTAATACTTCGACGATGCATGACCGATTTGGGATGATTCCCAAGAAGCAACATTTACTTTCTCGAATCCACGGCGGCAACTTGCATCAGATGCACATGAATTAGAGGAAGTCACTATTTTCATCCAAACATATGCTTCATGAACGAAACACGAAGAAATGCTTACACAAGTTTCCAATACTAGGTTGATGTTCAACATGACTCATGGGGGAGACAAAATACTGCTGATGGGCTCAACAACAACTCATCGGAATTTCCATATCACTGGACTTCCACCATCATGTGAACATGGTGATAGTATTGGTCAGACCAAAAGATGTAATGGCGTATGTCGAGGGATCAACCACGAGTAAGACAACATTACGAGCATCGTTGGTACTGATTTGATTTGAAGATAGCCCACACTCAAATCAAAGGATTAATAAGACAATAGGTCCAGCAACTGATCACGGGGACCAACCGATGGAGATATCATCTTTCTTCAACACACACACACGCACAGGAGATATCCCTTAGAGATGAACTAAGTTAAGCAAAGTGTTATCTTCCAACTCTCCAAGTTGTTGTCTAGCTCAACCAACTAGCTCAGGGATATCCAACACAGATTCTTGGAGAAAGGGTGGTTCACAAGAAACCAACTTGATCACGAGCTCAACATAACAGTCAGGAAACAACCCGGTAACACTTCCAAGAAGATATTTGGAAAGTCACGAACCACCGGTATGTTACTAAGCTCGAGAATAATCTTGCTTTTGAGGGCAAGACGATATGATCAAATGAGCAAGGAATTGATATAATCCTAATTCATCAATCGAAGTGTGCACCAGAAATAAGGACTAGGTAGCACAATCAATCTTAGGATGATGATTTAATAACCAACACGCTAAGAATGAGGATAGTGTCCATTAGCTGCCAAGCAATGAGTTGCTCGGAGTATTGATTTCACACATCACAATTCACTTGTCGGCATTCCGGTTACAACAACACGGGGACCGAGGAATGAATGATGATGGTGAGAAGTATCACTGCGTCAGGAGTTCATAAGAGAAGGTGCAATTCTCATGATGTTCCTGACATAAAGTGGGTAATACTTCAGGGTAGAACCGAACAAAAGCTGAATTGGCATTTTGATCTGCGGAATACAACTGCTTTGACCCAATCCTGGATATGGATGAGGTACTGGAGTTTGTTTCTCCTAGTCATTCCGGAATAGAGTGGCTTGACGGACCACATGAGTAATAGGCATTGATAACATGAATGCACAACTACTCCTGACTACCAACTGATAGACGAGGGCCAGAAAACAATTAAAGAGGAACAACTCAAGGAACATATAATTTTCTGAGTTGTGGATGCATAGATTAGTATGTCGAGCAAAGCTCAACATTTCTTCCGGATAACCCATGCGGAGAAGGTAGAACTGGCAGAGTCACAATTATGAATGGAGAACTCCTCAAGAGTACTCTGATTGTGATCCTTTAATTCAAAGAACTTCTGTCATAACTAGTTCATGGTATTTGGAAGAAGGAAATACCATGGACCTCGAGGACTATCGCAAAGTTACTAATATCCTAAAGGAACTAGCAAATACTAACAACATGAAGTAGGGTGAATCTCCGGTTCAAGAACCCAGGAATAGAATACCTACTAACTAAATTGCATCACGGGATGCTTTCGAGAATGATGGCCAGAATCATCACACGGGGAACACAAAACATTGCTAAATTGCTAGGTGACTTCCTAAACACCTAGGGTCATAATAATAACTCCAACATCTACGCTGAGGCAACAAAGTACCTCAACTTATCGATTAGTGTGCATATTCTGACCAAAAGGGACATCGGGAATGGAAGGAAAAGATTTGCAAATGCATCAGACTATTTAGAGACCTGGGATGACTCGGACAGCATAACGGCTGTAAATGCTCAAAATGATTTGAGACATCCTGCAAAAATGGTGGCATAACCACTCAACATCACAATATCAAGGTTCCGAGATCAACAATTGTCATACAGAAATAGTAGGAACTGAACTGGGCTTAAAACCAACAATCTTAAAAGTCTATGGATTAGTAACACGTCATCCTGATAGATAGATGAGAAGCCTAGTTCTTAAACCCCGTAGAGGAGAAGAGGATGACTCAGATCAGAAGGCCATGAGGTATAAGGAGTAAAAAGATCCTTACGCTCCTTCCACAATCAATTCCCTTACATAACTAAAGCATTTCTAGACACAACTTCACCAGTTTGGCTTGGTAATCCTGACAGCAACGGGCTCGATACCAACGCTGTCAGACCCCGATTCCAAGTCACATCAATCTAGCGGTAACACCTCATATCACTTTGCGTCCTCACGCACGGTATTCCCACGGTGTGGCCTTACCATGGCCCGGGACCGCTTATGCCTTTTGGCTCACGATATGATAGTGTCGCTAGCATCCACATGACCGAGAACCCGGCCGACATGGCTAGTCGTGAACCCAAAGCGGCACTAACCCATGGGGACAGGCATACATGAATCACATCGAGCATGTCGGTCATCAACGTATGAATTCGGGCTGTAGCATCTGGCTAACAGACTCCGGTATTCGGGCTGTAGCAGGCTAGGCAGGACTCAATATCACCGTGACATTTCAAGGGATGTACATAGGAACGTGAAACACATGCCGCCACCAAGTGTCCAAAGCAAGAGTCTTTGGGCTAGCAGGACTCCGGTGAACCGGCTGTAGCGGACTACTATCGCCGGAAGCACTAGACTACATTTCCCCATATGAGAGGCTGCCAGGATAAACAACTAGATTGTCGGATCCCACACATACCAAGCATTTCAAACATACACACAATATGCTCAATATGTGTAAATACAACATGGCATCACAACATAACTCTACGACTCAAATATTTATTCATTAGGCTCCGAGGAGCGAGATATTACAAACATGGGTCTCATGACCCAACACTCAGAGCATACAAGTCAAAGCACAAGCGGAAGCTAAACATGTCTGAGTACAGACAACTATAAATGAAAGAGGCTGAGAAGCCTGACTATCTACCCAATCCTGTCGACGGCACAAGATCGTAGCGGAGGTAACAAGCTAAACGTCGAAGTCCACGTGAACTACTAGCGAGACTGACGTCTCTCTGCAAAACATAGAATAGGCAAACGTGAGTACAAATGTACTCAACAAGACTTACATCAGAACTAGCTACATATGCATCATTATCAACAAAGGGGGGTGGTGGAGTTTGACTGCAGCAAGCCAGCTTTGACTCGGTGGCTATCCTGAACTACGACTACAAGTAACTCTTTGAGGTGGTGCACACGAGTCCACATATTCACCATATCAATACACCACTATGGACCCGCTCCCGTCTCCCTACGAGAACGCCATCCATAGCACTCACGCTTATCTTGCGCATTTTAGAGTATCCACTTTCACTTGTCTATGAACTGATATAGGCAACCCAGAAGTCCTTTTCCGCGGACACGGCTATTCAATAGATCATATTCACCCCGCAGGGTGTACTTCTTCACACGCTCTCACCACTTACCGCCGCTTACATGACATGTACTGCAACCTTCAAGCGGAAGCCCAACGTGGGTGTCGGCCACAGCCTACCTAAACACTCAAGTCCCTAGTCCAGTTTATCGCCTATTCAGGTTCCATCCGCAGGAGTCCGCCGAGGTTTCCCATACAGCACCCGAACGATGTGTGCAGGGTTCCCGAGATACCAAACGGGCACTTTCGGTACACAGGGCCACGTGTATCTACCGCATCATAGCCCACCCCTAGGGTCAGCGCCACGCACGGCCTCCAACACATATCCTACAAACACGTAAACTAGTTGCAACTCCCGGACAGAGAACAAGGGTGGTTAAGAAGCCGAGAGGGTCCATTGGTTTCGGGCCCAATGCGTGGTAGTAACTGTTTCATGGATCACAAACACAGAACTCAGTTCCTGAGGACGGCTGCAATGAGACAACCCACCATGTACTCCTACATGGCCTCTCACCGCTACCTTTACCAAATCGTGTTCACACACAGAGAGGACATGTTCACACAACTCCGATCATTCCCGATGAATCAGACCTGACTCAACTCTAAGCAGTAGCAGGCATGACAAACAAGCATGAATGAGTAGGCACAACAGGCTCAAACAAATCCTACTCATGCTGGTGGGTTTCATCTAATTCTTGTGGAATGACAGTCATGCAGAGGATAAAGGGTTCAACTACCGCAGCAAGTAACACATGAGTCGTTGTTGTCCTAATGCAGTAAAATAGAGCAGGAGCGAGAGAGTGGGATTTTATCGAATGAACAAGGGGTTTTGCTTGCCGGCACTTCCAAGATAATATAGTTCTTCATCGGTGTCATCGAATTCATCGCTTGACGCCGCTCATCGAGAGGGACAATTACCGACAAACAAGAGAGAACACAACCAATGCAATGCACATTCACATGAATGACATGTCATGTTAAGGTACTGAATTCACCTAATGCAATATCTAGCCAAGTTAATTGAAGTGGAACTCAAACAAGGTTAAACTCCAACTCCAAATGCTAGTTCATAAATTGCCCTAATCATGATTCATCCTATTCAGTGAGGTTAACTTGTTCAAACATGCATGATCATGGCATAAACAGATTCTTCGTATTTTTCTGATCATTTTTCATATATAAATTATCTAATTTGGAGTTACGGTTGAATTTCTATGAATTTTAGAAGTTTTGGATATATTCTGGAATTTCCTATATAAAAATAATTCCAGAAAATAAGTTACTGCGTCAGCATGACATAGGTGTGACGTCAGCAGTCAACTGGGTCGGCCAGGTCAAACCTGACAGTGGGTCCCGCGTGTCAGTGTAATTAGTTTAACTAAATTTAATTAGTACTAATCCTGATTAGTTAACAGGGCTGGGCCCCACCTGTCATTGACTCAGGAGAGTCAACCAGGGCCCACCCGTGGTCAAAGTCAAAGTCGGCTGCACCGGCGTTTAGCCGCCGGCGAGCCTGACGCGGTGGCGGAAGTGTTTTTGGCCGTTCCGGCGACCAAATGGGTCGCGGAGGGCATCTAGGTGGAGCTGGGAACGAGCCGCAGCTTTTGGTGGAGTTAGTTGGGGTCGGGGTGGCCGGAATCGGCGCCGGCGACGACCTAGGCGGCCTCCGGAGTTCGGGCGTGGGTGCGGGCAGCATTGCGGTGTGCGAGCAAGCGGGCTGAGGCGCTAGTGGTGGCCTACGTGATGCGGTGAATGCGATGGGCACTAGCCCGGGACAAAATGGCCACCGGAGCCTCGTCGGCGACGAGCTCGGGCGGAGGTGAGCTTCGGCTTCAATGGCGGCGGCGGCTACGAGGCGAAAATGACGCGGGGAAGAGAGGGGAATCGACCGGAGGCTCACATGGGTCGCGTAGAGATGGTCAACGAGCTCGGGGAAGCGACGACGATGGTGAATCGACGGTGAAGATCCTCGGCGGCCGGTGGTGGAGAAGGCGACGGTGAGACGATGGAGGCCATCCGGGCTCGCTTCCTTCGGTGGAGAGGTTCAGCGGGAGGAGGCGGAGCTCGGGCACTAACTGGCTGGGCGTGGAGATGCTGGTGGTCGCGGTGGTGTCGGTCGGCGGCAACGAACCCGTTCGGTGAGTGAAAGAGAGAGAGATCCAGGGGAGAGGGCACGGGGAGGGAGTGAGAGAGCGTCGAGGGGGAAGGTCGGGGCGATGCACGTGGCGCTCGGGGCCGACTCCAGGAGCGGCAAGCAAGCAGGAGGTGGCGGACGCTGCTCAAGCTGCTGGCCACGCGCCAGCCGCCCTCCTGGCAAGGGGGAAGACGACAGGGAGGAGCCCCTGGTGGGCTGGGCCGGCCAGCTACAGTGATGGGCCGGTTGGTGGCGTCAGGTAAGTTTTCTCTGCTCTGTTTTATTGTTCTGTTTTCTATTTTTCTGTAGATATTGGGCTTTATTAAAAATATCCAGGCACTTTCAAAAATCACCAAACTGTGCATGCCCAATGTATAGAATATATCTAACATGGAACATTTCAGTTTAGGATTATTTGGACATTTAGAATATTTTATAGAATTTAAATGTCCAAATTCAAATACTTATGATTTAATTCAGTGACCTCAGGATGACCTAGAAAATTGTGCAGCATTTTTGTCAGAGGTTTAAGACCAAGGCAAAGATGATGAACATTTCCTAAAGCCATTTGAATTCACTGAAAATTATTTCTTAGTTGAACCTATGTGAATTGCTTTGGTGCTAGGGCTTGGTCATCCCCATTTCAAATTTCATGAAAATTAAACATGATGCATGGATGCAATGCCACTAGTTGGAAGCAAGCTCCAGGGCTGTGACAATCATCCCACTTATGATTTACCCCTATTGCAAGCATCCGCAACTACAACAAAAGTATTAAGGTAAACCTAACCATAGCATTAAACATGTGGATCCAAATCAGCCCCTTAAGAAGCAACGCATAAACTAGCGTTTAAGCTTCTGTCACTCTAGCAACCCATCATCTACTTATTACTTCCCAATGCCTTCCTCTAGGCCCAAATAATGGTGAAGTGTCATGTAGTCGATGTTCACATAACACCACTAGAGGAAAGACAACATACATCTCATCAAAATATCGAACGAATACCAAATTCACATGACTACTAATAGCAAGACTTCACCCATGTCCTCGGGAACAAACGTAACTACTCACAAAGAATATTCATGTTCATAATCAGAGGTGTAATAATATGCATTAAGGATCTGAACATATGATCTTCCACCAAGTAAACCAATAAGAATCAACTACAAGGAGTAATCAACACTACTAGCAACCCATAGGTACCAATTTGTGGTTTTGGATACAAGATTGGATACAAGAGATGAACTAGGGTTTGAGAGGAGATGGTGTTGGTGAACATGTTGATGGAGATTGACCCCCTCCCGATGAGAGGATCGTTGGTGATAACGATGGTGATGATTTCCCCCTCCCGGAGCGAAGTGTCCCCGGCAGAACAGCTCTGCCGGAGCTCTAGATTGGTTCCGCCAAGGTTCCGCCTCGTGGCGGCGGAGTTTCGTCCCGTAAGCTTGCCCACGATTTTTTCCAGGGTAAAAGCCTTCATATAGTAGAAGATGGACACCGGAGGGCCACCAGGGGGCCCAGGAAACAGGGGGTGCGCCCAGTAGGGGTGGGCGCACCTCCCACCCTCCTAGCCAGGGTGTGGGCCCCCTGAGGTGTTTATTCCGCTCAATAATTCTTATTAAATCCAAAAATAAGTTTCGTGGAGTTTCAGGTCTTTTGGAGCAGTCCAGAATAGGTTTCCGATGTTTGCTCCTTTTCCAGCCAGAATTCCAGTTGCTGGTATTCCCCCTCTTCATGGTAAACCTTATAAAATAAGAGAGAATAGCCATAAGTATTGATATATAATGTGTAATAACAGCCCATAATGCAATAAATATTGATATAAAAGCATGATGCAAAATGGACGTATCAGTAGGTAGCCTCCAGCCGACCCTCACCGGTCCTCCTTGCGCCACTGATACGTCTCCAACGTATCTATAATTTTTGATTGTTCCATGTTTTTATATTATCATTCTTGGATGTTTTACAATCATTTTATAGTCATTTTATATCATTTTTTGGTACTAACCTATTGACATAGTGCCAAGTGTCAGTTGATGTTTTCTTCATGTTTTTTACATCGCATGAAATCAATACCAAACGGAGTCCAAAGGCAGCGAAACTTGTTGTGGAATTTTTTTGGGCCAGAAGACATCCAGTGGGCCAAAGAAGTACTGAAGAGGGAGCCCAAGGTGAGCACAAGACACCAGGGCACGCCCTGGTAGGTTGTGCCCACCTTAGTGGCCTCCCGAGCCGCCTCTTTGCTCTATAAATACCTCAATATTCCAGAAACCCTAGGGGACTCGACGAAAATCAATTCCAGGCGCCGCAAGTTCAAAAACCACTAGATACAATCTAGACACCATCACGGATGGGTTTGTCATGTCCATTGGTGCCTCTCCGATGATGCGTGAGTAGTTCTTTGTAGACCTACGTGTCCGTAGTTAGTAGCTAGATGGCTTCTCTCTCTTTTGATTCTCAATACAATGGTCTCTTGGAGATTGTCAGTTCAATATCCGGCATATCTCGTAGTAGGGGTCCTAAGCTAGGCGTCTTGGAGCGATGGTAACATGGACACGGGATTTTACCCAACTTCGGGTTCTCTCGAAGAGATAATACCCTACATGCTGCTTTAGATTGTATTCATATGGGTGTAGTACAGTGTACATGTGTCTACCACGAGATTGATCTAATGAATATCAGATGTCCTATTGACTAGCCAGGGATCGAATTATATAACATACCGGAGGCCTAGGGTTTAGGAGAGTCCATGTCTTGGGCACCAACTCTTGTGGAAACCTCCTTGTATGTGGTACGGTCTGCCCGAAGTGGCCCATGTATGAACCGCCATGGGGGTCCTCGGCCCGAACCAGCTGGTCGGGAGACGACGTGGTGAGTACCCCCTGTCGGTGCCAAAACCGGCAGATCTCGGGTAGGGGGTCCCGAACTGTGCGTCTAACGCTAATGGTAATAGGAGGTGGGGGACATGATGTTTACCCAGGTTCTGGTCCTCTCTATGGAGGTAATACCCTACTTCCTGCTTGATTGATCTTGATGATATGAGTATTACAAGAGTTGATCTACCACGAGATCATAGAGGCTAACCCTAAAAGCTAGCCTATGATTATGATTGTTTTTGTCCTACGGACTAAACCCTCCGGTTTATATAGACACGGAGGGGGCTAGGGTTACACAGAGTCGGTTATAGAGAAGGGAATCTACATATCCGAATTGCCAAGCTTGCCTTCCACGCAAAGGAGAGTCCCACCCGGATACGGGACGAAGTCTTCAAACTTGTATCTTCATAGTCCAACAGTCCGGCATAAGCATATAGTTCGGCCGTTCGAGGACCCCCTAATACAGGACTCCCTTAGTATCCCCTGAACTAGGCTTCAATGACGATGAGTCCGCCACGCAGATTGTCTTCGGCATTGCAAGGCGGGTTCCTTCTCTGAATACTCCAAAGTAGATCTTGAGCACAAGAATCGTGTCCGGTTCTGCAAAACAAATTCCACATACCACCGTAGAGAGCACAATATTCCACGAATCTAATATACTGACAACTTTCCCCTAGTGTGACATCACGCCACAGCCCGATTATTATTCAAACCGTTTTTCCAACCTGCCACTACACGTCTTGCGAGGCGGTTTTATTGACACGTCTTGTCGAAGCAGATATCGTGTCCCCCTTATTACGGGATTCTCATCAATACGGGCGTGGGTCACCCAACCGTGCCATTAGTATGACTCCTTGGATTAGGCAAGTTCCAAACGGCCGCGCGGAGGACGCTTGACATTCATCCTCTTTATAAAGAGGTCAAGACCTGTCCTTTTCTTTCTACGCCTGATCCTTCCCTTCTCCCACCTCTCGAGTTCCAACACCCAAGGTTTAGTCCAAGCACTCCGGACCTTCAACCATGTCTGTATCCAACCTTCAAGGCCGGTGGATGGCCTCTTCCGTCACAGAGGAGGACATCAAGAAGCTTAGGGAGGCTAGGCATCTGACCGCCAAAATCCTTCACAAGCTTCCTGTTCAAGGGCAGGTTATCCCTACTCCCAAACCCAACGAGAGCGTCTTGTTCATCTCCCACTTCCTCCGAGGGCTAGGCTTCAGTCTTCATCCCTTTGTTAGAGGGCTCTTGTTCTATTACGGGCTGGATTTTCATGATCTAGCTCCAGACTCCTTCCTTCACATCTCAACGTTCATCATTGTGTGTGAGGCCTTCCTCCGTATTACCCCCACACTTCGGCTTATGGCTCAAGACCTTCAATGTGAAGCCAAAGATGATCGACAGGCGACACGCGGAGTGCGGAGGCACTATAATAAGCAAAGGTGTCGATGCTTTATGGCCAACGGGTTCTTTCCCGGAAGTTCCTGACCTATGGCAACGGGAGTGGTTTACATCACAGCACCTCGAGGGAGGAAGTGGGCGGCCGCCTCGGCCTTTTGCTCTGCCCCTCCGCCACAGCTTGCATCATGGGTCAACAAGGGGCTGGACTGGGGATCTTTTGATGACGTGCGGACATTGCAAAGCCGCATTCGGGATCTCCTCAAGAAGGATATCAGTCTTGTCAAAGTAATTCAAGTAATGCTAGTTCGTCGGGTCTTGTCGTGCCAACATCGACCTCTCCATATGTGGGAGTTCAACCTGGAAGGACTATGAACTGTTCAGCACTTCTTCGGCAGGACGCTTGAAGGAATGTATCAATTATTCTTCAGATCACGAATAAAGTGTCTGGTCACCATAGAGGATGCGGGCCTCGACTACAACCGTCCAGATACCCAGGTAAGTAATTCCACGACCGAACATGTTGTCATTATATTTGTCACAACATTACTCTTAAAAACCACCCTCGGCCAGGACTGGATAAGACAGGCGGAGAGGATCAGGTGTTCAGCCCCTCTTCCCGAAGATTTGCCAGATCCTGTACTAACCAGGATGCTGGCTCGCGCACCTTATCAAGTGCCAACAGGGGTGGACAAGGAGAGGAATGGGGAAGCCAAAAGCGGACTTCATGCTGGAGGTACGTTACGCATCCTAACCGGGGAAATTAGTACCCCTGCGTCGGAGGATGAACGGGGAGGAGAGTCTAGCATCCCCTCTCCCCACGGGAAGAAAAGGACCGCCCCTGAAGACTTGGAAGCAGAGGTCTCCAAACGAGGGAAGAAACCTTCATTAGGGGGCCCTCCACCGGAGGGCAACATTGCTGCACAACGCCCACAGGGGGGGCAGCCGTTAACCGAGCCAAAATTGAACAAAGGTGCTTAGTAAGCATACCCCGTTCTTTTTCTGAGAATAACGACCGAGACATATGTTTTGCAGTTCGGCTCATAGCCTCCCTCCACAATGTTCATCCTCGGGGGATCTTCTTCCGGAGATGATGGAGAGCGAAACGCCTCCTCATACTTCTCCGCCTCATGAGGCGGACGATCCCGAGGTGTCGTCCCGGAGGATCTCTCCTGATCCGCAAAGACTGTAAGGTAACTCTTCGGCCGTCCGAAGTCCGGGGTTTTCGGCTCCTAGAGAGACCAACAGAAAAAGCCTCGAACTGTCCGATATACAACCGGACACATTGACGGGTCTTCTGCAGCAAGCGGCTATCTCAGAGGCACATCATACCTTAATGGGTACGGTGGTTGAGAAGATATCATCCGCAAAAAGTGGGTTGAATGAGCCTTTTACGAGCTTGCTAAGAGGCTTTGAGTTACGCAAAGTGATATTCTTTGATTGTACCATAAACGCAAGGTGCACTTTGTATAGATAGTAGCCCCTGATACTCTCGTTGCCATCCGGAGGAGGCGAGCAGAGGATCATAGTCTCTGGTAATGATGGTGCCAATTTCGTGTACAGGCGGCTGCAGCTTCGGCGGCTGATCGAACTGTTGAATTTGCCGAACTAAGGTGGCAACTTGACATGGCGGATGCAGACATCACGCTTGTGAACAAGCGGCTTGACGAGGCATAGGGTATGTATATTTGGGTGGTCAGCAAATATTAATAAGAGCATGATGCTACGATTTATAATATGCTTTGACTGCGGATGGTGCTGCCGCCGTGGAGACCCTTCGGGCAGAGCTTGCCCGGGCCAAGGAGCAAGCCAGGAGAAGCAATGCGGCCGCCGTGAAGGCAGCTGATGAATTAAAAGCCGAACAAGCTGCTCATCGCCAAAGTGAGGATGAAATAGCCAACATGGCTATTGAGCTACAAAATGCCACCACCCGATATGAGCTTCTCGAAAGGGAAAACCAAACGAAAACGCCTGACCAAAAGAAGGCCTTACAAGCAGCAAAAGAAACTCGCTCTGATATCAGAGCGGCGCGAGAGGAGCTTCAGCAAGCCGGTGATATTGCGGCTGGGAAGCCCTTTTTATTGCGAACGAAATTCGGCGATCCGAAGTATGCCCCTTGAGGGAGTCCTGAATTAAGGGGTACTCGGACAGCCGGACTATATACTTTTGCCAGACTGTTGGACTATGAAGATACAAGATTGAAGACTTCGTCCCGTGTCCGGATGGGACTCTCCTTTGCGTGGAAGGCAAGCTTGGCAATTTGGATATGTAGATCCCCTTCTCTGTAGCCGACTCTGTGTAACCCTAGCCAACTCCGGTGTCTATATAAACCAGAGGGCTTAGTCCGTAGGATAACAACAATCATAATCATAGGCTAGCTTCTAGGGTTTAGCATCTACGATCTCGTGGTAGATCAACTCTTGTAATACTCATATCATCAAGATCAATCAAGCAGGAAGTAGGGTATTACCTCCATTGAGAGGGCCCGAACCTGGGTAAACATCGTGTCCCTTGCCTCCTGTTACCATTAGCCTTAGACGCACAGTTCGGGATCCCCTACCCGAGATCTGCCGATTTTGACACCAACATTGGTGCTTTCATTGAGAGTTCCACTATGTCGTCACGATAAGGCTTGATGGCTCCTTCGAACGTCTTCAACGACGCGGTCCAGGGTGAGGTTTTCCTCCCCGGATAGATCTTTGTATTCGGTGGCTTCGTACTACGGGCCAACTCGCTTCGCCATCTCGAGCAGATCGATAGCTACGCCCCTGGCCATCAGGTCAGGTTTGGAAGCTTGAACTAAACTACCGACATCCGCAGAGACTTGATCTTCAACGGATTTGAGCCCATGTCAGGTGCGCCAAACAGTCATGACGAGCATGACTTAGATCTGCCATTGGACAGTGTTCTGGAGATCGCGCATGCGGCGGCCCCGGGAATCAATCCGGATTAGATCGTGCCATCCAAGGACGGGTGGATGGACCCCGCCAAGGAGACCACACCCTCAACGGCGATAGAGCCGAACACTGACCTCACCTCCTATGAGGTCGGTGTCATCGGACCCTCAGACTCGTCTCTGGCTATAGGCTCCGAACCACGTGCGTATGTGCCTATCGAATCTTATTGGGCACCGATCATGGATTTTACCTCTGCAGATATCTTTCAGCACTCGCCCTTGGGCGACGTGCTAAATTCATTAAGGTCTCTCTCTCTCTGTCAGGGGACTCTTGGCCGAACTATGTATGGCTGGAGTGGGAAGCGAACAACGAAGAAATTTGTTCCCCACCCACCACGCACATAATAGCCACTGTCGATAACTTAACCGACATGCTTGACTTTGACTCCGAAGACATCGACGGTATGGACGACGATGCAGGAGAAGAACAGCAACCACCGCCCTCAGGGCACTGGACAACCACCTCATCATATGATATATACATGGTGGATACCCCCTAAGAAAGCAATGGCGACGTGGCAATAGAGGATAATCCCTTGGAGAAGCAATTTAGGCACCGGCGTCATAGGCGCCGCCCTAAGCCCCACCACAGCATAAATAACGATACCGGCACAAGAGATGATAGTAATCCGAATGGTGCCGAAGACGAAAACAATCCTGCCCAGCCAGGCTTCGAGTAGGCCGAGCAAGAAGATGGGCAAGCTAGCCCTAAGGAACAGGCAACAGATGGAGAATCAGAGGATGATAATTACATGCCTCTCTCCGAAGACGAAGTGAGCCTTGGTGACGAAGAATTCATCGTGCTGAGGACCCGTCGGCAGGAGCGCTTCAAGCACCGGCTTATAACCACCGCAAAAAGCTCAAGAAGAAGCGGCAGCAGCTTCAAGCTTATCAAGATCTGCTAACTAATAGATGGGCTTCATTAAATAAAGCGAGCCTTTAGGACCCATTAAAACGAGCTTTCCATATTCCAGACTTCTCCAACATAACATTTTCCTTAGCTATTACCGCCATGGGAATTGGCCCTTGTCCGACCTTGGCCTTTTCCCCGGGCCTCTTCCCATTCGCCCCTTCCCATCAGACTCATAGACGGCGGCCATCGAGCCTTGTGGACAAGCTCCTCAAAAGTTACCGCTAATACACGACTTACTTAATCTGAATCCCTAGCTCCCGGAGCTATGATCCTCGCTCTCGCTCTCTTGTAAGACCAATTGATCGGAAAGCAAGTTTCCCATAGATTTCCTACCTTCTCCCGAGCCTCTCTCGGACCGTTGCAACTCCGGGCTCTTGCATGTCGGAACCACTTCAGCCTACCACTACTGGCCTATCTAATCATGGACTCGTTCTTCCTCAGGCTTTTCTCTATACCCAAGAGGCCTTATCCTGGCCGCCTCAAGGACTCTTTGCGGCTTCCTTATGAACCTTGAGGCCGGGCACCGGCGCTTTATCAAATTGGGCCCCTCATCTGGGATTAATTCCTTTTGATCCCGTTGCCCTTAACCCAAGGGGCCTCTTTCCTGAATTTTTTGCCGGTTTTTGTCTCCTCGGCTTTTCCGGGAGCTCGAGCGGTATCCGCTGTTTTCCAAATAACTTAACCCTCAAAAGCGGTTTTCCAGGCATCGTTTTACGTTTTTCTCTAAAATCTTCTCAAATGAAAGGAAGGCGCGTGCATCCCTTTTGGCCGGTAATTTTTCGCCCTTGGTGGTTTCACAAGGCAGTCCCTTCCCCCAGTTTTGCAGCTGGGGCTAGTGGCGGGGGCCTCCTGCGGCCCCTTCCCATGGCGGTTGGGCCCTTCGGCCCCTTCATCTGGGGCCTCAGAGTTCCCGCCCTTTTGGGGGGACTCGAATCATGTTCTCGTGGTTAGTCCACATAGACCATGAGGGCTGGGCGGCTCCTTTCTTAAATGGCCTTTGCAGTAAATTGCACCCATTACATTTTGGTACGTTCAGTTCGCCACGGGCTTCAGTGTACCCCATAACACGGCAAGAAAAGTCCGAACACTTTCAACAATGCGGCACCCCAAACTTATAGCACTATATGCATCAGCTCTAAATCATGTCTTGGGTCAATAGTTGGGTTTGCCGGGCTGCCATCTTTTGGTACCTTATATTCCGCTATATCGGCTAAGGTAGCACAGGGAGAACTACTGCGGTTGTGTCCCGGTTCTTCCGGACGAGCACCTCAGTAGACGGAAAACTGACTGTCATGATGCGGCGAGATCTGGTCGTTGTTCGAGAGGTCTCAAATCCTTAAAGATTTTATTCCTCTTCACGTGAGGAATCGGCCTTGTCCGATTTAGGCGTGAATAGCGCCCCAAGTTCGCCTTCCGAATACTAGGGGCTTTGCCAAAATTTGAAATTGTAGACTTCTATGGCTAAGTGAGAGTGATAAAGTTGTATAGTCCGATTGCCTTGTTCGTTGCGCTAAACACCTCCTTAAAGGACCAAAAATTTGGATAAAGAGTGTTTAGATTTACCCTGAACGCCCCAGTACTAGTTACATGGGGGCAGAAGCCAACGACTGGCCAACTCTCAAATTTTATAAATGGCCGCACAAAAGGTAATATTTTAAATCAACAAGCGTTATATAGCGCACATGAACTCGTTTTCATATTACAGGATTACATGATTACATTTATTCAAACATTACATCCTTAGCACATTCATCCGCCAGAAGGCGAGCACCCTTCAGGACACCGTCATAATACTTTTCGGGTGGCGATGCTCCTTGCCCTCCGGCGGCCCCTCTGTCACCAGCTTCTTGGCATCCATCTTCGCCCAGTGCACTTTCGCACGGGCGAAGGCTCTGCGCGCACCTTAAATGCAGACTGACCGCTTAATGGCTTCAAGCCGCGGACAGGCATTCACAAGCCGCTTTACCAGGCCGAAGTAGTTGCTGGGCAGGAGCTCGCCAGGCCACATCCAGACTATGAGATCCTTCATGGCTAGTTCTGCCGCCTTGTGAAGTTTGACCAGTTGCTTCAGCTGGTCGCTCAAAGGCATCAGATGTTCGGCCCCAATATACTGGGACCAGAACAACTTCTCCATCGAGCTCCCTTCCTCAGCTCGGTAGAACTCTGCGGCATCAGAGACGCTGCGCGGCAGATCTGCGAATGCTCCTGGAGAGCTCCGAATTCGGGTAAGTAAAAGGAAAGTCTCCTTCACATGCTTGCCTTAAATAATAAATGCCTTACCCGCCGCTATCTTCTTGGCCGCCTGAATCTCCTGAAGCGCCTTCTGGGCTTCGGCCTTGGTGTCTTGCATGCTCTAGAGGGCCTTTGCAAGCTCGGACTCTTGCGTCTTGGAGTCACGCTCCAAGGACTCGAATTTTTTGACGAAGTCCTGGAGATCTTGCTGAACCTCATTAACCCGAGCCTCCTGTTTCTCGTGCTCGGTGCGCTCCTTGGCCGCCTTGTCTTTATCCACGAACAGCGCCTTCTTAAGGGTCGCCACTTCGCTCGTGGCCCCTATTAAAATTCATGATGCTTCTATTAGCATCAACGACTTTTCCTTTATATAACACACGGACGGGGTATCGCTTAACTTTGTTCTCCTCGAGCTGCCTCTTCACGAGGCCGAGCTCTTCTTCGGCCCGCCCTAGGTTCTGCTTCAGTCCGGAGACCTCCGCCGTGAGGGCCGCGGCGGCCAGCAGCGACGCCTCCTTATTCACATGGACATAATATGATTAGGCTCCTGGGATAATATTTGATCCTCTGTTCGGCCTTTCTTTTCGAACACCAAATAGAGCATAAGGGGCTACTGTCTATACTGTGATATTTTCTCATAATTTAATTACTTACCTCAAAGCCTGTCAGGAGGCTGACGCAGGCTTCGGTCAATCCGCTTTTGGCAGACTGAACCTTCGCAATCACCATACTCATAAGAGTACGGTGTTCTTCATCAAGGGAAGCGCCCTGAAGTGCTTCCACCAAGTTGGCTGATGCCTCTTGATGGACAAAGGTCATCAGCATAGGCGGCTCGCCCCCCTTAGCGAGGGGCTTCCTGCTTGAATCTGGAACCACTGGAGGTTCCGGCGTAGTATCTGGCTGGGGGCCAGACTTGCTGCGGCCCCCCTCATCAGAATCCATGGGGGTCTTCCTTCCCCCCTTGTGCCCGGCGTTGGGGACTTCGCCTTGGGGCGCCTCCAGAACTGTCTCCCCCTGGCCCGGTGTCCTCAGAGAGAGGACCTCGGTGTCGTCCGCGGGTCGGGGGGTGGTGGCCGTCGGGAGCGAGTCGATGTTCATCGCCGACGCACCCAAAGACCCATCCGAGGAGGATAAGTCGAAGCGGCCTTTGGACGGACTACACGATCATATTTAACATGATAATAAGCAATAAAGAGAAACATGCGAGAAGTATTATGGTATCCAGATACTTACGACTTCGCCAGGGGCTTGTCCCTGGGTAGCCACTCCTCCTCGCTGTAGGAGGCTGTTGTGGAGTGGTCTGGAGGGAGGGTCCTTCACTTCTTGGACCCTTCGGCCTCCCGAGATGCGGCGGCCTTCCTTTTCTTCTCCCCCTCGATTTGAGGGGGAGGATTTTCCTCTTTCTCCTCCTCATTTTTGTTGGAGGAGTGTGCCTCGGTGTCTTTGGACGATGAGTCCGATACGACCTTGCACCGGAGACCTTTCCTAGTCCCCGTGGCCTTCTTCTTGGCCTTCTTCTCTAGCACCTCATAGGGCGCCAGAAAAAGCATCTCCGTTATGAGAGTCGTCGCTGGATCTTCGGGTAGTTGAGCTGGGCAGTCGATCTGCTTCGCTGTCGCCACCCAGTCCTATTAAATTGGTGTAGAGGCTTAGATTCCTTTCACGAATATACTAGGGAGAGGAGCATCCTGTAAAACATAGAGAACTTACCGGATTGGCGGGGCGCTTTGCGTTGAGCCCGCGATCTTCGGTAACGGGAGGAGGTACCTCAGCAGCCTTGAACAACACCTTCCAGACATCTTTGTGTGTCGTGTCGAAGAGCTCTTCGCAGCGTCTGGTGTTCGGCCGGGTCGAACTCCCACACATTGGATGCCCGTCTTTGACACGGGAGGATCCAGCGGAAGAGCATGACCTGGACCACGTTGACAAGCTTGATTTTCTTGCTTATCATATTCTTGATGCAGTTCTGGAGTCCGGTAGCTCCGCTGGCTCACCCCAGGCTAAACCCTTTCTTTTCCAGGAGGTAAGACGCATGGGTATGCCGGATAAAAATTCACGGGCCGCCGCCCAGTTGGAGTCACGCGGCTCGGTAATATAGAACCACCCAGATTGCCACCCCTTCACAGTCTCCACATAGGAGCCTTCGAGCTAGGTGACGTTGGGCATCTTGGCCACCATGGCGCCTCCGCACTCCGCTTGCTGGCTGACCACTATCTTCGGCTTCACGTTGAAGATCTTCCGCCACAGGCCGAAGTGGGGCTTGATGCGGAGGAAGGCCTCGCACACGACGATAAACGCCGAGATGTTGAGGATGAAATTGGGGGCCAGATCATGGAAATCCAGCCCATAATAGAACATGATCCCACGGACAAATGGGTGGAGGGAAAATCCCAGTCCGCGGAAGAAGTGGGCGAGAAACACAACCCTCTCGTGGGGTTCCGGAGTAGGAACAATCTGCCCTCCATCCGGGAATCAATCCGGAGCAGATCGTGCCATCCAAGGACGGGTGGATGGACCCCGCCAAGGAGGCCGCACCCTCAGCGGCGATAGAGCCGAACACTGACCTCACCTCCTATGAGGTCGGTGTCATCGGACCCTCAGACTCGTCTCTGGCTACAGGCTCCGAACCACGTGCCTCTGTGCCTATCGAATCTTATTGGGCACCGATCATGGAGTTTACCTCCGCGGATATCTTTCAGCACTCACCCTTGGGCGACGTGCTAAATTCATTAAGGTCTCTCTCTCTCTCTGTTAGGGGACACTTGGCCGAACTATGTATGGCTGGAGTGGGAAGCGAACAACAAAGAAATTCGTTCCCCACCGACCACGCACATAATAGCCACTGTCGATAACTTAACCGACGTGCTTGACTTTGACTCCGAAGACATCGACGGTATGGACGAAGATGCAGGAGAAGAACAGCAACCACCGCCCTCAGGGCACTGGACAACCACCTCATCATATGATATATACATGGTGGATACCCCCTAAGAAAGCAATGGCGACGAGGCAATAGAGGATAATCCCTTGGAGAAGCAATTTAGGCACCGGCGTCATAGGCGCCGCCCTAAGCCCCACCACAGCAAAAATAACGATACCGGCACAAGAGATGATAGTAATCCGAATGGTGCCGAAGACGAAAATAATCCTGCCCAGCCAGGCTTCGAGTAGGCTGAGCAAGAAGATGGGCAAGCTAGCCCTAAGGAACAGGCAACAGATGGAGAATCAGAGGATGATAATTACATGCCTCTCTCCGAAGACGAAGTGAGCCTTTGCGACGAAGAATTCATCGTGACTGAGGACCCCGTCGAGCAGGAGCGCTTCAAGCGCCGGCTTATAACCACTGCAAAAAGCCTGAAGAAGAAGCAGCAGCAGCTTCAAGCTGATCAAGATCTGCTAACTAATAGATGGACCGAGGTCCTGGCAGTCGAGGAATGCGGACTCGAGCGCCAACCAAAAGTTACCCAAAGCGCAAGTTGCTACCTCAACTCGAGGAGGAGGCATTAAAGCCCACACTACCAGCGCATGATGCGGCTAACCGGCCACCTCATGGCCGGTACAAAGCGGCATATCAGCCCGGACTTCAGCCCGCACCCCGTCGCCAATCAAACAATAACACTAAGGCCCGGGGCTACACGAAGGACCTGTGAGACGTATTGGAAAACAAAGCAGGACAGTCAAGATTGATCTACGGATCTCGGGGCCGTGCCACAACGCGTGATGATGACCGTCATGCCGGATACACTAAACACAAGTCCGGCTGGGCCGAATACAACAAACCAGACTCATTTGAACTGTGTCGTGATGTAGCCCGGCATGGAGGCGCCGCACACCCCCTATGCTTCACTGATGAAGTAATGGATCATGAATTCCTAGAAGGGTTTAAACCCGTGAACATTGAATCATATGATGGCACAACAGACCCCGCGGTATGGATTGAAGATTTTCTTCTCCACATTCACATGGCCCGGAGCGATGATCTACATGCCATCAAATACCTCCCACTTAAGCTCAAAGGACCGGCTCGGCGTTGGCTGAATAGCCTGCCAGCAAGCTCCATTGGCAGTTGGGTGAACCTGGAGGACGCATTCCTTGACAACTTCCAGGGCACTTAGGTGCGACCACCGGATGCTGATGACTTAAGTCACATAACCCAACAGCCCGGAGAATCAGCCAGGAAATTCTGGTCTCAGTTCTTAACTAAAAAGAACCAAATCGTCGACTGTCCGGATGCTGAAGCCTTAGCGGCCTTTAAGTATAACATCCGCAACGAATGGCTCGCCTGACACCTCGGCCAAGAGAAGCCGAAGACCATGGCAGCCCTCACGACACTCATGACCCGCTTTTGCGCGGGCGAGGATAGCTGGCTGGCTCGTAGCAACATCACACCAAGAAACTCTCACAATTCAGATGCCAGATATAGAAACGGCAAGCCATGATGCAATAGACACAAGCGTCGCAACAATGGCGACAACGTCGAAGACACGGCAGTCAATGCCGGATTCAGCTGCTCAAAATCCGATCAGTGAAAAAAGCCATTCAAAAGAAACAATCCGGGCCCGTCCAGTTTAGACCGCATACACGATCGCTCGTGTCAAATTCACGGCACCCTCGATAAACCAGCCAACCACACCAAAAGAGAATGATGGGTGTTCAAACAGACCGGCGAGTTGAATGCTAAAAACAAGGAAAGAGGGCTGCATAGCGACGATGACGAGGAGCCCCGGCCGCCGAACACTGGAGGACAGAAGAAATTTCCTCCCTAAGTGAAAACGGTGAATATGATATATGCAACCCACATTCCCAAGCGGGAACGGAAGCATGAACTAAGGGATGTCTATGCGATGGAGCCAGTCGCCCCAAAGTTCAACCCATGGTCTTCTTGTCCGATCACTTTCGATCGTAGGGACCATCCTACCAGTATCCGTCATGGCGGTTCTGCCGCATTGGTCCTTGACCCCATCATTAACGGATTCTTCCTCACAAGAGTCCGTATGGACGGTGGCAGTAGCATGAACCTGCTCTATCAGGATACAGTGTGCAAAATGGGCATCGACCCCTCAAGGATCAAACCTACAAAAACCACCTTTAAAGGTGTCATACCAGGTGTAGAGGTCTGTTGCAATGGGCTCAATCACACTGGAAGTGGTCTTCGGATCTCCGGATAACTTCCGAAGCGAGGAGTTAATCTTCGATATCGCCCCTTCCGTAGTGGCTATCACGCGCTGCTCGGATGAACCGCATTTGCCAGATTCAATGCGGTACCGCATTACGCATACTTCAAGCTCAAAACACCGGGACCTCACGGGGTTATAACAGTAAATGGAAACACAGAGCGCTCGCTCCGTACGGAGGAGCACACTGTGGCCCTCGCATCAGAAGTACAAAGCAACCTTCTTAGGCAGGCCGCCAATTCGGCGATAAAACCCCTGGACACCGTCAAGCGAGTCCGGAGTACCCCGCAACAGGATCGTCCGGCACGTCCAGAGCTCGACTAGCAACTTGGCCTCCGCCCTTCTCCCACTCAAGTGGCAAATTGTGCCGTGCGTACACAATTATGCACTCAAAATACCATGGGCATAGGCAGAGGCACGGCTATGACACGGTCCACAATGCGGTTCAATCGCCCCAGGATCCGTGCATCTTTACACCTTTTTTCCTTTCAGGTCCCCATCTTGGGAGGCTCTTCCGATAGCCCGACTATCGGACCCATAGCGGCACGGACACACCAAGGAGACAAGAAGCTTTGGCGTACAAGGGAATCCTCAGTTGGTCTCTGATAACGATCGTTATACCTGTTTTACATACCCGCACGCAGCTCGCTCTTGGTCAGGATGTGCCAAACAGTCCTACTCCGCTTACCGCACTACTTGTACGCATACGCCTTGGCGTATTATTCAAATAACAATGGAAAATAATGTATAGCTTCAGCTTACTATTACATTTCTCTATGCTTTTCCTTTACCGTTTATTTATTACAAATTGCACCCGTACATTTTGGTACGTTCAGTTCGCCACGGGCTTCAGTGTACCCCATAACACGGCAAGAAAATTCCGAACACTTTCGACAATGCGGCACCCCAAACTTATAGCATTATATGCATCAGCTCCAAATCATGTCTTGGGTCAATAGTTGGGTTTGCCCGGCTGCCATGTTTTGGTACCTTATATTCCGCTATATCGGCTAAGGTAGCACAGGGAGAACTACTGCGGTTGTGTCCCGGTTCTTCCGGACGAGTACCTCAGTAGACAGAAAACTGACTGTCATGATGCGGCGAGAGCTGGTCGCTGTTCGAGAGGTCTCAAATCCTTAAAGATTTTGCTCCTCTTCAGGCGAGGAATCGGCCTTGTCCGATTTAGGTGTGCATAGCGCCCCAAGTTCGCCTTCCGAATACTAGGGGCTTCGCCAAAATTTGAAATTGTAGACTTCTATGGCTAAGTGAGAGTGATAAAGTTGTATAGTTTGATTGCCTTGTTCGTTGCGCTAAACACCTCCTTAAAGGACCAAAAATTTGGATAAAGAGTGTTTAGATTTACCCTAACACCCCAGTACTAGTTACATGGGGGCAGAAGCCAACGACTAGCCAACTCTCAAATTTTATAAATGGCCGCACAAAAGGTAATTTTTTAAATCAACAAGCATTATATAGCGCACATGAACTCGTTTTCATATTACAGGATTACATGATTACATTTATTCAAACATAACATCCTTAGCACATTCATCTGCCACAAGGCGAGCACCCTTCAGGACACCGTCATAATACTTTTCGGGGTGCTGATGCTCCTTGCCCTCCGCTGCCCCCCTCAGAACCAGCTTCTCGGATCCATCTTACGCCCGATGCACTTTCAAGACGGGCGAAGGCTCTACAAGACCTTAAATGCAGACTGACCGCTTAATGGCTTCAAGCCGCGGACAGGCATTCACAAGCCGCTTTACCAGGCCGAAGTAGTTGCTGGGCAGGAGCTCGCCAGGCCACATCCAGACTATGAGATCCTTCATGGCTAGTTCTGCCGCCTTGTGAAGTTTGACCAGTTGCTTCAGCTGGTCGCTCAAAGGCATCAGATGTTCGGCCCCAATATACTGGGACCAGAACAACTTCTCCGTCGAGCTCCCTTCCTCACCTCGGTAGAACTCTACGGCATCAGAGACGATGCGCGGCAGATCTGCGAATGCTCTTGGAGAGCTCCGAATTCGGGTAAGTAAAAGAAAGTCTCCTTAAAATGCTTGCTTTGCATCATGAATGCCTTACCCGCCGCTATCTTCTTGGCCGCCTGAATCTCCTGAAGCGCCTTCTGGGCTTCGTCCTTGGTGTCTTGCATGCTCTAGAGGGCCTTCACAAGCTCGGACTCTTGTGTCTTGGAGTCACGCTCCAAGGACTCGAATTTTTTACGAAGTCCTGGAGATCTTGCTGAACCTCATTAACCCGAGCCTCCTGTTTCTCGTGCTCGGTGCGCTCCTTGGCCGCCTTGTCTTCAGCCTCGGACAGCGCCTTCTTAAGGGCCGCCACTTCGATCGTGGCCCCTATTAAAATTCATGATGCTTCTATTAGCATCGACGACTTTTCCTTTATATAACACACGGACGGGGTATCGCTTAGCTTTGTTCTCCTCGAGCTGCCTCTTCACGAGGCCGAGCTCTTCTTCGGCCTGCCCTAGGTTCTGCTTCAGTTCAGAGACCTCCGCAGTGAGGGCCGCGGCGGCCAGCAGCGACGCCTCCTTATTCACATGGACATAATATGATTAGACTCCTGGGATAATATTTGATCCTCTGTTCGGCCTTTCTTTTCGAACACCAAACAGAGCATAAGGGGCTACTGTCTATACTGTGATATTTTCTCATAATTTAATTACTTACCTCAAAGCTCGTCAGAGGTCGACGCAGTTTCGGTCAATCCGCTTTTGGCAGATCAACCTTTTAATCACCATACTCATAAGAGTACGGTGTTCTTCATCAAGGGAAGCGCTCAAGTGCTTCCACCAAGTTGTCCGATGCCTCTTGATGGACAAAGGTCATCAAGACAGCGGCTCGCCTCTTAGCGAGGGCTGCTCGCTTGAATCTGGAACCACTGGAGGTTCCGGCGTGAGTATCCGGCTGGGGGCCAAACTTGCTGCGGCCCCCCTCATCAGAATCCATGGGGTCTTCCCCCATGTGCCCGGCGTTGGGGACTTCGCCTTGGGGCGCCTCCAGAACTGTCTCCCCCTGGCCCGGTGTCCTCTGAGAAAGCACCTCGGTGTCGTCCGCGGGTCGGGGGGTGGTGGCCGTCGGGAGCGAGTCGCTGTTCGTCGCCGACGCACCCAAAGACCCATCCGAGGAGGATAAGTCGAAGCGGGCTTTGGACGGACTACACGATCATATTTAACATGATAAGAAGCAATAAAGCGAAACATGCGAGAAGTATTATGGTATCCGGATACTTACGACTTCGCCAGGGGCTTGTCCCTGGGCAGCCACTCCTCGTCGCTGTAGGCGGCTGTTGTGGAGTGGTCCGGAGGGAGGGTCCTTCACTTCGTGGACCCTTCGGCCTCCCCAGATGCGGCGACCTTCCTTTTCTTCTCCCCCTCGATTTGATGGGGAGGGTTTTCCTCTTTCTCCTCCTCATTTTTGTTGGAGGAGTGTGCCTCGGTGTCTTCGGACGATGAGTCCGATACGACCTTGTGCCGGAGACCTTTCCTAGTCCCCGTGGCCTTCTTCTTGGCCTTCTTCTCTGGCACCTCATAGGGCGCCGGAAACAGCATCTCCATTATGAGAGCCGTCGCTGGATCTTCGGGTAGTGGAGTCAAGGTCGATCTGCCATTGCCGCCACCCGATCTGTTAAATTGGTGTAGAGGCTTAGATTCCTTTCACGAATATATTGGGGAGAGGAGCATCCTGTAAAACATAGAGAACTTACCGGATTGGCGGGGCTCTTTGCGCTGAGCCCGCGATCTTCGGTAACGGGAGGAGGTACCTCAGCAGCCTTGAACAGCACCTTCCAGACATCTTTGTGTCTCGTGTCGAAGAGCTCTTCGCAGCGTATGGTGTTCGGCCGGTTCGAACTCCCACACATTGGATGCCCGTCTTTGACACGGGAGGATCCAGCGGAAGAGCATGACCTGGACCACGTTGACAAGCATGATTTTCTTGCTTATCATATTCTTGATGCAGTTCTGGAGTCCGGTCAGCTCCACTGGCTCACCCCAGGCTAAACCCTTCCTTTTCCAGGAGGTAAGACACATGGGTATGCCGGATAAAAATTCAGGGGCCGCCGCCCAGTTGGAGTCACGCGGCTCGGTGATATAGAACCACCCGGATTGCCACCCCTTCACGGTCTCCACATAGGAGCCTTCGAGCTAGGTGACGTTGGGCATCTTGGCCACCATGGCGCCCAAGACTCAGCTTGCTGGCCGACCACTATCTTCGGCTTCACGTTGAAGATCTTCAGCCACAGGCCGAAGTGGGGCTTGATGCGGAGGAAGGCCTCGCACACGACGATAAACGCCGAGATGTTGAGGATGAAATTGGGGGCCAGATCATGGAAATCCAGCCCATAACAGAACATGATCCCACGGACAAATGGGTGGAGGGAAAATCCCAGTCCACGGAAGAAGTGGGCGAGAATCACAACCCTCTCGTGGGGTTCCAGAGTAGGAACGATCTGCCCTCCATCCGGTAATCAATCCGGAGCAGATCATGCCATCCAAGGACGGGTGGATGGACCCCGCCAAGGAGGCCGCACCCTCAGCGGCGATAGAGCCGAACACTGACCTCACCTCCTATGAGGTCGGTGTCATTGGACCCTCAGACTCGTCTCTGGCTACAGGCTCCGAACCACGTGCCCCTGTGCCTATCGAATCTTATTGGGCACCGATCATGGAGTTTACCTCCGCGGATATCTTTCACGTGCTAAATTCATTAAGGTCTCTCTCTCTCTGTCAGGGGACTCTTGGCCGAACTATGTATGGCTGGAGTGGGAAGCGAACAACGAAGAAATTCGTTCCCCACCCACCACGCACATAATAGCCACTGTCGATAACTTAACAGACGTGCTTGACTTTGACTCCGAAGACATCGACGGTATGGACGAAGATGCAGGAGAATAACAGCAACCACCGCCCTCAGGGCACTGGACAACCACCTCATCATATGATATATACATGGTGGATACCCCCAAAGAAAGCAATGGCAACGAGGCAATAGAGGATAATCCCTTGGAGAAGCAATTTAGGCACCGGCGTCATAGGCGCCGCCCTAAGCCCCACCACAGCAAAAATAACGATACCGGCACAAGAGATGATAGTAATCCGAATGGTGCCGAAGACGAAAATAATCCTGCCCAGCCAGGCTTCGAGTAGGCTGAGCAAGAAGATGGGCAAGCTAGCCCTAAGGAACAGGCAACAGATGGTGAATCAGAGGATGATAATTACATGCCTCTCTCCGAAGATGAAGTGAGCCTTGGCGACGAAGAATTCATCATGCCTGAGGACCCCGTCGAGCAAGAGCGCTTCAAGCGTCGGCTTATAACCACTGCATAAAGCCTGAAGAAGAAGCAGCAGCAGCTTCAAGCTGATCAAGATCTGCTAACTAATAGATGGACCGAGGTCCTGGCAGTCGAGGAATACGGACTCGAGCGCCAACCAAAAGTTACCCAAAGCGCAAGTTGCTACCTCAACTCGAGGAGGAGGCATTAAAGCCCACACTACCAGCGCATGATGCGGCTAACCGGCCACCTCATGGCCGGGACAAAGCGGCGTATCAGCCCGGACTTCAGCCCGCACCCCGTCACCAATCAAACAATAACACTAAGGCCCGGGGCTACACGAAGGACCTGTGAGACGTATTGGAAAACAAAGCAGGACATTCAAGATTGATCTACAGATCACGGGGCCGTGCCACAACGCGTGATGATGACCGTCACACCGGATACACTAAACACAAGTCCGGCTGGGCCGAATACAACAAACCAGACTCATTTGAACTGTGTCGTGATGTAGCCCGGCATGGAGGCGCCGCACACCCCCTATGCTTCACTGATGAAGTAATGGATCATGAATTCCTAGAAGGGTTTAAACCCGTGAACATTGAATCATATGATGGCACAACAGACCCCGCGGGATGGATTGAAGATTTTCTTCTCCACATTCACATGGCCCGCAGCGATGATCTACATGCCATCAAATACCTCCCACTTAAGCTCAAAGGACCGGCTCGGCGTTGGCTGAATAGCCTGCCAGCAAACTCCATTGGCAGTTGGGAGAACCTGGAGGACGCATTCCTTGACAACTTCCAGGGCACTTACGTGCGACCACCGGATGCTGATGACTTAAGTCACATAACCCAACAGCCCAGAGAGTTAGCCAGGAAATTCTGGTCTCAGTTCTTAACTAAAAAGAATCAAATCGTCGACTGTCCGGATGCTGGAGCCTTAGCGGCCTTTAAGTATAACATCCGCGACGAATGGCTCGCCCGACACCTCGGCCAAGAGAAGCCGAAGACCATGGCAGCCCTCACGACACTCATGACCCGCTTTTGCATGGGCGAGGATAGCTGGCTGGCTCGTCGCAACATCACACCAAGAAACTCTCACAATTCAGATGCCAGATATAGAAACGGCAAGCCATGATGCAATAGACACAAGTGTTGCAACAATGGCGACAACGTCGAAGACACGGCAGTCAATGCCGGATTCAGCGGCTCAAAATCCGATCAGTGAAAAAATCCATTCAAAAGAAACAATCCGGGCCCGTCCAGTTTAGACCGCATACACGATCGCTCGTGTCAAATTCACGGCACCCTCGATAAACCAGCCAACCACACCAACAGAGAATGATGGGTGTTCAAACAGACCGGCGAGTTGAATGCCAAAAACAAGGAAAAAGGGCTGCATAGCGACGACGACGAGGAGCCCCGGCCGCCGAACACAGGAGGACAGAAGAAATTGCCTCCCCAGGTGAAAACGTGAATATGATATATGCAACCCACATTCCCAAGCGGGAACGGAAGCATGCACTAAGGGATGTATATGCGATGGAGCCAGTCGCCCCAAAGTTCAACCCATGGTCTTCTTGTCCGATCACTTTCGATCACATGGACCATCCTACTAGTATCCGTCATGGCGGTTCTGCAGCATTGGTCCTTTACCCCATCATTAACGGATTCTACCTCACAAGAGTCCTTATGGACGGTGGCAATAGCATGAACCTGCTCTATCAGGATACAGTGTGCAAAATGGGCATCGACCCCTCAAGGATCAAACCTACAAAAACCACCTTTAAAGGTGTCATACCAGGTGTAGAGGCCTGTTGCACGGGCTCAATCACACTAGAAGTGGTCTTCGGATCTCCGGATAACTTCCGAAGCGAGGAGTTAATCTTCGATATCGTCCCCTTCCGTAGTGGCTATCACGCGCTGCTCGGATGAACCGCATTTGCCAAATTCAATGCGGTACCGCATTACGCATACTTCAAGCTCAAAACACCGGGACCTCGCGGGGTTATAACAGTAAATGGAAACACAGAGCGCTCGCTCCGTATGGAGGAGCACACTGCGGCCCTCGCAGCAGAAGTACAAAGAAGCCTTCTTAGACAGGCCGCCAATTCGGCGATAAAACCCCTGGACACCGTCAAGCGAGTCTGGAGTTCCCCGCAACAGGATCGTCCGGCACGTCCAGAGCTCGACTAGCAACTCGGCCTCCGCCCTAGTCCCAGTCAAGTGGCAAATTGTGTCGCACTCAAAATACCATGGGCATAGGCGGAGGCACGGCTATGACACGGTCCACAATGCGGTTCGATCGCCCCAGGATCCGATCATCTTTACACCTTTTTTCCTTTCAGGTCCCCATCTTCGGGAGGCTCTTCCGATAGCCCGACTATCGGACCCATAGCGGCACGAACACACCAAGGAGACAAGAAGCTTTGGCGTAAGGAATCTCGGTTGGTCTCTCGATAACGATCGTTATACCTGTTTTACATACCCGCACGTAGCTCGCTTCTTGGTCGATGTGCCAAACAGTCCTACTCCGCCATCAAGACTATTTGTTATGCGATACGCCTTGGCGTATTATTCAAATAACAATGGAAAATAATGTATAGCTTCAGCTTACTATTACATTTCTCTATGCTTTTCCTTTACCGTTTATTTATTACAAATTGCACCCGTACATTTTGGTACGTTCAGTTCGCCACGGGCTTCAGTGTACCCCATAACACGGCAAGAAAAGTCCGAACACTTTCGACAATGCGGCACCCCAAACTTATAGCATTATATGCATCAGCTCCAAATCATGTCTTGGGTCAATAGTTGGGTTTGCCCGGCTGCCATGTTTTGGTACCTTATATTCCGCTATATCGGCTAAGGTAGCATAGGGAGAACTACTGCGGTTGTGTCCCGGTTCTTCCGGACGAGCACCTCAGTAGACCAAAAACTGACTATCATGATGCGGCGAGAGCTGGTCGCTGTTCGAGAGGTCTCAAATCCTTAAAGATTTTGCTCCTCTTCAGGCGAGGAATCGGCCTTGTCCGATTTAGGCGTGCATAGCGCCCCAAGTTCGCCTTCCGAATACTAGGGGCTTCGCCAAAATTTAAAATTGTAGACTTCTATGGCTAAGTGAGAATGATAAAGTTGTATAGTTCGATTGCCTTGTTCGTTGCGCTAAACACCTCCTTAAAGGACCAAAAATTTGGATAAAGAGTGTTTAGATTTACCCCAACACCCCAAAGATTAGTTACATGGGGGCGAAATAACGACCGCCAACTCTCAAATTTTATAAATGGCCGCACAAAAGGTAATATTTTAAATCAACAAGCATTATATAGCGCACATGAACTCGTTTTCATATTACAGGATTACATGATTACATTTATTCAAACATTACATCCTTAGCACATTCATCCGCCACAAGGCGAGCACCCTTCAGGACACCGTCATAATACTTTTCGGGGTGGCGATGCTCCTTGCCCTCCGGCGGCCCCTCTGTCACCAGCTTCTCGGCATCCATCTTCGCCCAGTGCACTTTCGCACGGGCGAAGGCTCTGCGCGCACCTTAAATGCAGACTGACTGCTTAATGGCTTCAAGTCACGGATAGGCATTCACAAGCCGCTTTACCAGGCCGAAGTAGTTGCTGGGCAGGAGCTCGCCAGGCTACATCCAGACTATGAGATCCTTCATGGCTAGTTCTGCTGCCTTGTGAAGTTTGACCAACTTCTTCAGCTGCTCGCTCAAAGGCATCAGATGTTCGGCCCCAATATACTGGGACCAGAACAACTTCTCCGTCGAGCTCCCTTCCTCACCTCGGTAGAACTCTACGGCATCAGAGACGCTGCGCGGCAGATCTGCGAATGCTCCTGGAGAGCTCCGAATTCGGGTAAGTAAAAGGAAAGTCTCCTTAAAATGCTTGCTTTGCATAATGAATGCCTTACCCGCCGCTATCTTCTTGGCCGCCTGAATCTCCTGAAGTACCTTCTGGGCTTCGTCCTTGGTGTCTTGCATGCTCTAGAGGGCCTTCGCAAGCTCGGACTCTTGCGTCTTGGAGTCACGCTCCAAGGACTCGAATTTTTTGACGAAGTCCTGGAGATCTTGCTGAACCTCATTAACCCGAGCCTCCTGTTTCTCGTGCTCGGTGCGCTCCTTGGCCGCCTTGTCTTCAGCCTCGGACAGCACCTTCTTAAGGGCCGCCACTTCGATCGTGGCCCCTATTAAAATTCATGATGCTTCTATTAGCATCAACGACTTTTCCTTTATATAACACATGGATGGGGTATCGCTTACCTTTGTTCTCCTCGAGCTGCCTCTTCATGAGGCCGAGCTCTTCTTCGGCCCGCCCCAGGTTCTGCTTCAATCCGGAGACCTCCGCAGTGAGGGCGGCGGCGGCCAGCAGCGACGCCTGCTTATTCACATGGACATAATATGATTAGACTCCCGGGATAATATTTGATCCTCTGTTCGGCCTTTCTTTCCGAACACCAAACAGAGCTTCAGGGGCTATTGTCTATACTGTGATATTTTCTCATAATTTAATTACTTACCTCAAAGCCTGTCAGGAGGCTGACGCAGGCTTCGGTCAATCCGCTTTTGGCAGACTGAACCTTCGCAATCACCATACTCATAAGAGTACGGTGTTCTTCATCAAGGGAAGCGCCCTGAAGTGCTTCCACCAAGTTGTTTTACGCCTCTTGATGGACAAAGGTCATCAGCACAGGCGGCTCGCCCCCCTTAGCGAGGGGCTGCCTGCTTGAATCTGGAACCACTGGAGGTTCCGGCGTAGTATCTGGTTGGGGGCCAAACTTGCTGCGGCCCCCCTCATCAGAATCCATGGGGGTCTTCCCATCCCCCCCCCCCCATGTGCCCAGCGTTGGGGACTTCGCCTTGGGGCGCCTCTAGAACTGTCTCCCCCTGGCCCGGTGTCCTCTGTGTCGTCCGCGGGTCGGGGGGTGGTGGCCGTCGGGAGCGAGTCGTTGTTCATCGTCGACGCACCCAAAGACCCATCCGAGGAGGATAAGTCGAAGCGGGCTTTGGACGGACTACACGATCATATTTAACATGATAAGAAGCAATAAAGCGAAACATGCCAGAAGTATTATGGTATCCGGATACTTACGACTTCGCTAGGGGCTTGTCCCTGGGCAGCCACTCCTCGTCGCTGTAGGCGGCTGTTGTGGAGTGGTCCGGAGGGAGGGTCCTTCACTTCTTGGACCCTTCGGCCTCCCCAGATGTGGCGACCTTCCTTTTCTTCTCCCCCTCGATTTGAGGGCGAGGGTTTTCCTCTTTCTCCTCCTCATTTTTGTTGAAGGAGTGTGCCTCGGTGTCTTCGGGTGATGAGTCCGATACGACCTTGCGCCGGAGACCTTTCCTAGTCCCCGTGGCCTTCTTCTTGGCCTTCTTCTCTGGCACCTCATAGGGCGCCGGAAACAGCATCTCCATTATGAGAGCCGTCGCTGGATCTTCGGGTAGTGGAGCTGGGCAGTCGATCTGCTTCGCTGTCGCCACCCAGTCCTGTTAAATTGGTGTAGAGGCTTAGATTCCTTTCACGAATATATTGGGGAGAGGAGCATCCTGTAAAACATAGAGAACTTACCGGATTGGCGGGGCTCTTTGCGCTGAGCCCGCGATCTTCGGTAACGGGAGGAGGTACCTCAGCAGCCTTGAACAGCAACTTCCAGACATCTTTGTGTGTCGTGTCAAAGAGCTCTTCGCAGCGTATGCTATTCGGCCGGTTCGAACTCCCACACATTGGATGCCTGTCTTTAACACGGGAGGATCCAGCGGAAGAGCATGACCTGGACCACGTTGACAAGTTTGATTTTCTTGCTTATCATATTCTTGATGCAGTTCTGGAGTCCAGTCAGCTCCGCTGGCTCACCCCAGGCGAAACCCTTCCTTTTCCAGGAGGTAAGACGCATGGGGATGCCGGATAAAAATTCAGGGGCCGCCGACCAGTTGGAGTCACGCGGCTCGGTGATATATAACCACCCCGATTGCCACCCCTTCACGGTCTCCACATAGGAGCCTTCGAGCTAGGTGACGTTGGGCATCTTGGCCACCATGGCGCCTCCGCACTCCGCTTGCTGGCCGACCACTATATTCGGATTCATGTTGAAGATCTTTAGCCACAGGCCGAAGTGGGGCTTGATGCGGAGGAAGGCCTCGCACACGACGATAAATGCCGAGATGTTGAGGATGAAATTGGGGGCCAGATCATGGAAATCCAGCCCATAATAGAACATGATCCGACGGACAAATGGGTGGAGGGGAAATCCCAGTCCGCAGAAGAAGTGGGCGAGAAACACAACCCTCTCGTGGGGTTCCGGAGTAGGAACGATCTGCCCTCCATCCGGGAGCCGGTGCGCGATATCTGCGGCATAGTATCCGGCCTCCCAGAGCTTCGTAATGTCCTCCTCCGTAACAGAGGAGGCCATCCACTTGCCTCCCACTCCAGACATGTTTGGAATGGCTTTACGGAGAAGGTGAGAACTTGGGTGCTGGAGCTCGAGCATGTGAGAATGGATGAGCAAAGGAAGAAGAAGGCGTGGGTGAAAAAGGGGAATCCCTATCTCTTTATAAAGTCGGTAGAAACTGTGTGCCTCCCCACTTGCCCGTTAAAATTGCTTATTCCCCAAGCGCCACGATTGATGGCGCGGTTGGGTTACCCACACCCGTATTGATGAGAATCACGTGATAAGGGGACACGATCTCTACTTCGACAAGACGTGCCAAGGAAACCGCCTCGCAATATGTGCAGTAGCTGGTTGAGAAAAACGATTCGAATAATGACCGGGCCGTGGTGTGATGTCACGCTATGAAAAGTTGTCAGCAGATTATATTTGTGGAATATTGTGCTCTGTACGGTGGTATGTGGAATTTGTTTTGCAGAGCCGGACACGATCCTTGTATTCAAAATCTTCTATGGAGTATTCGGAGAAGGAACGCGCCTTGCAATGCCGAAGACAATCTGCGCGCCGGACTCATCGTCATTGAAGCCTGGTTCTAGGGATACTGAGGGAGTCCTGGATTAAGGGGTCCTCGGACAGCCGGACTATATACTTTGACCGGACTGTTGGACTATGAAGATACAAGATTGAAGACTTTGTCCCGTATCCGGATGGGACTCTCCTTTGCATGGAAGGCAACCTTGGCAATTCGGATATGTAGATCTCCTTCTCTGTAACCGACTCTGTGTAACCCTAGCCCCCTTCGGTGTCTATATAAACCGGAGGGCTTAGTCCGTAGGACAACAACTATCATAATCATAGGCTAGCTTCTAGGGTTTAGCCTCTACAATCTCGTGGTAGATCAACTCTTGTAATACTCATATCATCAAGATCAATCAAGCAGGAAGTAGGGTATTACCTCCATCGAAAGGGCCCGAACCTGGATAAACATCGTGTCCCCTACCTCCTATTACCATTAGCCTTAGACGCATAGTTCGGGACCCCCTACCCGAGATCCGCCAGTTTTGACACCGACACCCCTCTTGATCAATTGTGGACTTCTCCAAACGCATACTTGGATTTGGCAAAGAGTGCTACTGATGCGACGCAGTATTTCAAAGATCGAGAAGATCCTGAGGTGGAAAGATTGTTCTGGTCGCAGTTCAGTACTCCAAGGAGTCCTCTGCTATTGAATGAGCAAATGGCCGAATGGGCTGAGCTCCATAGGTTATCCGGGCTTGCCATGAAGGCCGTCGTGGATCACCTGTGGCCGAAGGAACCAAGTCCGGATAGTTATTTTGGTTTGTTGCAATGATTTATTTGTGTTGTGCCGCATATCGACGATGTCAAGAGGTCGGCGTGCATAGAGGGTGTGCGGATGGCCGTTGCCCGTGTTAAGACATATTGGGCGAAGATGGAGGCCACCGATATTGCAACCAGGGGTCTGCCCTGGGGCCAGGACTCGCCCGAGCACTATTTTGAAGAAGTCTTAGAAGGTGCCCGTTTAATAGAGGCTCAGTTCTCAAAGAATACCATGTTTGAATGACATGTATCTTGATTGTAAAAACAATGCTTTTGATAATAAAGGCTATATTTGTACTTTTGCCCGTAAAGTATTGTAGTGCCTCCTGTGCGGCTACTTATGTATATATGTATATAACCTGAAAGTTTGCAGTCGTCGGCTTCTGCCCCCTCGCATATAATGCGGGGGTGTTCGGCAAAGCACGTAATCACACTTGATCCAACGTCTTGGTCCATTAAGGAGGTGGTAGCACGGTGAACGAGGCAATCATACTATATAGCTTTAACACTTTCACTTAGCCATAGGTGTTTGACAGTGGGGCTACTATATAGCCCCTGGTATGTCTGCGTTCATTCGAATACGATGCGTGTACATACATGACCGGGAAACCGGTCCTTCGTTAATGCGGAGGAATCATGCAGATTCCGCTGAGTCATCGAGTGGTTGACCAGTCTCTCGCTTTATCATGATAGTCAGTTTTTGGATTTTTTTACTGAGGTGCTCATCCGAATGAACCAGGGCACAATCGCAATAGTTCTCCCAGTGCCACCTTAGCCGATAGAGCGGAACGTAAGGTAGCAAAACACGGGAGCCGGGAAAACCCAACTATTGACCAAAGACATGATTCCGAGCTGATGCATATAAGGCCAAACTCGCGACGCCGAACACTCCCGAAGGTATTCGGGCTTTACAACATATATTGGGCTGAGTACCGCCCTCGATAATGAGCCCTGAATTTCTAGGTACGTGCATTAATCTGGCGTGACGAAAGAGCGGCTGTGGTGAGAGCATAGATCCCAAAAACACATTGGTTGCTGCCCTTGTAATGTCTATTTTAGATCAGCGAATCATAAGCTTGCCAATAACGCCGGTATCCCTCTTGGTCATTTTAAGTACCAGGAGGGTGTGGGCCAACAAGAGACAATAAAAAAGGTTTACACAGGGTCTTAATCTAAAAACAAACCTTTGAACGGGGCCCTGCTGCACGTCTGCGCCTTTGTCTCGGTTGTGCCGTATCCTGGAAGGGTATAGCACGATGGTCATCTGTAAAAAGAAAGAAAAACTCAGGTGAAAGAATCTGGTGTGAACGTGCGTAAAGTTGGTTAATCTTAATGAACCGTGAAAATTCGATCTCTTGAGTGTAAATACGGTCGGGCCGAACTATGGGCCTTTTACATGCGGGCAGCCCCTAGCACCACATTTGGGGGCATAGCCATTAATCAAGCTCGGGTTTATCTGGGTTGGTATAACTATGTGTGCGCCGAACACGTCTAGCCATGTCTGTGGTCTCGAAGACCGATGAGTTACTCGGGTTGGAGGGGTCGTTCAGTGGTTCGGCTGCTAGAGTCGCCACGTAATCTTCCGCACGAAGAGAATGCTCTGTGTTTCCGCTGATTGTGATGATGCCACATGGACCGGGCATCTTAAGTTTGAGATAAGCGTAATGCGGTACTGCATTGAAACGAGCGAAGGCCGTTCTTTCGAGTAGTGCATGACAGCCGCTTCAGAACGGAGCGATGTCGAAGATTAGTTCTTCGCTTCGAAAGTTGTCAGGAGAACCGAATACAACCTCCAACATCAAAGAGCCCATGCAGCGGGCCTCTACGCCTGGTATTACTCCTTTAAAGGTAGCACTGCTTTGGTTGATTCTTGACGGGACTATCCCCGTCTTGCGGACAATGTCCTGATATATCAGATTAAGACTACTGCCGCCATCCATGAGGACTCGGGTGAGATGGTATCCATCAATTATTGGGTCGAGCATCAAGGTGGCCGAACCTCCATGTCGGATACTAGTCGGATGATCCCTGCGATCGAAAGTGATCGGGCAGGCCGACCATGGATTGAATTTGGGGGTGACTAGTTCTACAGCGTATACGTCTCGGAGTGCGCGTTTGCGCTTCCTCTTTGGTATGTGGGTGGCGTAAATCATGTTCACTGTTTTGACCTCCGATGGAAAAAATTTATGTCCCCCTGTGTTCGGCTGGCGAGGTTCGTCCTCGTCTTCACTTGGCGGTTCCCTACCCTTGTGTTTGGTGTTTAGCTCGCCGGCCTGCTTGAAGACCCAACATTCTCTGTTGGTGTGATTCGCAGGTTTCTCAGGGGTGCCATGAATCTGACAGGACCTGTCTAGAATTTTATTTAGGCTAGATGGTCCATCTCTGCTGCCTTTAAATGGCTTTTTCCATTGACCGGGTCTAGAGCCCCTGAATCCGGCATTTACCACTGTGTTGTCTGGGCTGTCTTCATTATTTCGACGTTTGTTTTTATTGCGTCGCGGTTTTCCATTCCATCCCTTATTTTGAACATGCCTGGATCGTCGGTGCCGCTTCGGGCTAACCAACTATCCTCGCCTGCGCAAAAGCGGGTCATAAGAGTTGTTAAGGCTGCCATTGTCCTTGGCTTTTCCTCGCTGAGGTGTCTAGCAAGCCATTCGTCCCAGACACTGTGTTTGAAAGCTGCCAGGGCTTCCGCATCCAGACAGTCGACGATTTGGTTCTTCTTGGTGAGAAATCTGTTCCAAAGCTTATGGGCTGACTCTCCGGGTTGTTGAATTATGTGACTTAAATCGTTTGCATCCGGGGGTTGGACATTGTCCCTTGAAAACTATCCCTGAAAGCGTCCTCGAGTTCCTCCCAGCTTCCAATGGAATTTTCGGGAAGGCTTTTCAACCAGTGCCGAGCTGGTCCTTTCAACTTGAGGGGCAGGTATTTGATGACGTGGAGATCGTCTCTGCAAGCCATATGGATGTGAAGAATAAAGTCCTCAATCCAGACTGCAGGGTCTATCGTTCCGTCGTATGCATCGATGTTTACGGGTTTAAACCCCTCCGAAAATTCATGATCCAGCACCTCATCGGTGAAGCACAGGGGGTGTGCGGCGCCCCTGTACTTGGATGTGTCATGGCGTGGATCCGGCGGCTGTAGTGTTCGGTGTTGATTCTGAGTTGGTAGTCGATCATTATAGTCGGTTTGGTGGTCGTGATCCTGCGTAGGAACACGTTTCCTAGATCCATAGATGGACCTGGCCATACCAGCTCTTTTGTCCAGGTGCTCACGTAGGTCATGTGCTGACTTGTGTGCGGCGTCATTAGCCGCTCTATCTCGGCCACAGGGTGGTCGGTCCGGCAGATCGGCCGTATTGGTTTTCAGCGGAATGGGCGCGATAGCCTCGTCTTCGAATTTGGGCAGCAGCTTGCGTTTTGGGTAGCTCTTTGCGTGGCGATCACTGTCGGTGTCAAAACCGGCAGATCTCGGGTAGGGGGTCCCGAACTGTGCGTCTAAGGCTAATGGTAACAGGAGACTGGGGACACAATGTTTACCCAGGTTCGGTCCCTCTCGATGGAGGTAATACCCTACTTCCTGCTTGATTGATCTTGATGATATGAGTATTACAAGAGTTGATCTACCACGAGATCTAGAGGCTAAACCCTAGAATCTAGCCTATGGTATGATTGTTGTTGTGTCCTATGGACTAAACCCTCCGGTTTATATAGACACCGGAGGGGGCTAGGGTTACACAGAGTCAGTTACAGAGAAGGAGATCTACATCCGAATCGCCAAGCTTACCTTCCACGCCAAGAAGAGTCCCATCCGGACACGAGACGAAGTCTTCAATCTTGTATCTTCATAGTCCAACAGTCCGGCCAAAGTACATAGTCCGGCTGTCCGGATACCCCCTTATCCAGGACTCCCTCAGTAGCCCCTGAACTAGGCTTCAATGACAATGAGTCCGGCGTGCAGATTGTCTTCGGCATTGCAAGGTGGGTTCTTCTCCAAATCCAGAGTACCTGTTGTGGCAAACAGTGTCCAGCCTCCATCAATGTCATCCTCCTCGGCTTCTATGTTTCAATAATGGCTATCCCCACGTGTCAAGCAAATACGAGAAGTCGGGGCTTTTTTACATTTTCCACCATGACTTTGTAAGCTAGCCGTCTTTTTGAGGAGACGGGGATCCTCAGATCCAAATCACACCGTCTTCCTCCCAGCAAGCATTCAACAGAGCGTGCCCGGGAAAAGCCATTCCATCATGGCTGGCCACCGAAATTCCTCCTCTCGCACCCCTAGCTCTAAGCCAGGCGATTGGGAAAAGTGTTCTGTTCCTCATAGCCGATTAGTGGAGTTGCAGACCCAGGGGTTCCTCCCTCCCGCATACATGGTCCCTGTCAGAGTCGGACTAGCCACCTATAATGGCGGGGAGCAGGCAGAGACCTTTCCGAACCCATCTAGAGGGGAGCGGGTATGCCGTGTCCCATATTTGCTGAGGGGGCTTGGGTTTCCAATCCATCCATTCCTCCGCGGGCTCCTGGAGTTCTATGGTCTCCAACTGCACAACTTCACTCCTGCCTCCATACTGCATATCGCAGGGTATGTCGCCTTCTGCGAGCTTTTCCTGGGCTGCGAAGCTCATTTCGAGCTATGGAAGAGGCTATTCTGCCTCGTCCCTCGCAATCAAAAGGGATCTATATATCAAGTGGGCGGAGCCGAAATATGGCGCATCGCCCAGGCCGGATACTTGTCCGGCACTCCAAAGAAGGCATCTGAAGACTGGCCCTCGGAGTGGTTTTATGTACATGACGTTCCCCTCCCGGACCCAGTCCGGACGGGTCTTCCTGAGTTTACCAATGCCCCGCTGAAGAAACACCAAAACTGGCGCCCGCGGAGTCCCCATGAGGAAGATGACAGAGAGGTCCTCTATCTGATGGGCTGGATAAAAATTCTGGCCAAATCAGGATTGACAATGATAGAGGTTATGTCAATATGCATCATGCGGGGGGTGCAGCCACTTCAATATCGGGGGAAACCCATGTGGCACTTCAACGGAGAAGACGACGCCACCCGCTACGGTCGTAAAGGTCCGGACTTTGCCGTCGCACTGGCGAAAATACTATCTGATTTGTACAAAGGGGAAGAGGAGGAGTTTCTCCGCATTAAGCCGCGGGATGGATTTTCCATGTACAACCCCCCAAGCTAGGTAAGCTGTAATTCCTTTGCTCGACTCTATTCACACATGTGTCCTTTGTCACCAGTCAGCTACCTTGCTATTTCCAAAGCAGGAACTGAGGAGGGTCGTGGAGGAGTTCAACAGATCACCTCCGCAGCCAGAGGATCCTGGCCGGGCTCTCGACCCCGGACTTGAAGAAGATCCAGATATATCTGTGGAACTTATAGACGGGACATATTATCAAGCGAGCCATGACGGCGCTTTAGTGGCCATCCTTGCTGATTATCCCGGGCTGCTCCCGGTGTCGAACGTAAGTAAATTCGGAGCCCTAAATTCCGGATTGTGTCGTGCCCTGAGCGCACATGTTGTATTTTTGTAGAAACGGCCATCAGGACGCCGAGCTGAGCCCACGGGGGCTCATCTGCCGGAGGCATCCGGTTTGGGCAGGCGTAAGACAAAGGCGGTTAGAACTGAGACGCTGGGGCAGAGGTATGAATTGGACTTTGCTCTGTGATTATCTTTGCCAAATTGTTACAGTTTGCCTTGCATCCTTGCAGGAAAAACATCCGCCGGACTGCATCCATATCTCCTGCCGGCCCCGCCTCAAGCAGCCGGATTCCGGAAGCAGATTCATGGGTGGAGGCTGATGTGGGGGCGACGCCGAATTGTCCGCCCATAGATGATGCGGACATGATTTCTGCTTCCAACTCCAAAGTGAGGAGTGCCATGAATCATCGGCGGAGACGGGCCGTACTTTGCAATGGTATTTTCTCCGAGGAGGCTTTCGATGCCTTCAACTCCGGAGACGCGTATATTCGCGCTGCTCAAGATGGACTTGCCAGATAAACGGACCAATATGCGAAGGATATACGGGTAAGAAAATCTGATAAGTGTGTGTAGTGGTAGCCCCTGAGACTTGAAACGGTTGGCACAACTGATTTAAGGATCATTGTATGCATAGGTTCTTATAGAGAAGAATACCCATTTATCTCGAGAACTAGAGGAATGCAAGGCCCAGCTGAAGGCCGCCGTTGCCGAACAAGAGGAGTCAAAAAGGGCCTCTTCTGGTAAGACTATCCTTGCACCAGTTGTTTATGCGGCATGGTTTATAAATCTAACAAAAGATATTACAGACGATCCCGGAGAGAATCCGAAGATTTTGGAAGATAATGAGCCACATTTACGAAGTCAGCTGAAGGCAGGCGAGCGTGTGCTGACGAAGGCTATTTGAGAGAGAAATAACCTCCAAGACGCCAATATCCAACTGAGCGTCGAATTAAAAGATGTTCGGGCTCAGCTCGCTGACTCCGTGAGGGAGAACAAGAGGCTTCTACGCGGCATTTATAGTAAGTGCTTGAACGAACTGTAGTATAGTTCGGCGAGGAAGCGTATTGACAGAGTTATGTCTGTAGGTATGCTAACGGGCCGTCCTGAAGAGGAGATGCCCGGATCCGCAGGCGATATGCTGCAAGATCTTTCACAACTGCACGAACGAGCGCGGCAGGTGATGCAGGGTATTGCCCAGGCCTTGTGGCCATCCGCTTCCCTGCCAGGAGGCATGAACGAGCTTGTGGAGATGCTCAAAGGAGCACGGCAGTGCTCCCGGTTATGGAAGATTTTAGCTTGCCGACAAGGTGCGAGGGAAGCATGGGCCATGGTGAAGACGCGATACGCTAAGGCTGACCCGAACCATATGGCCGAAGTCGGACCAGCGGGGGCAGATGGGCAAGAGATACCTGTAAGTCTGTATATGACCCAGTAGCGTTAGCCGCAAAGTATTCCCAACAGGATTGTAAGCTAGACAGCCTGTTGGATGGTATAGAGGAAGAGTACAGCCAGTCTAAATGACTATGTAATTTGAATGGACTTATGTACTCCCTAGCCGGATGAAAATCATTTGTCATGGCAGACCTTTTCGCTTCAGCCCCCGGACCCGACAGTCCGGAGTGTATCCGAATACCCGCACAGTTATGAAAAACCGGGGTATGCGTGGAAACCAGGCGTAGGGGTCATAAGTGCTTGAACAGACAAGTACCCAACTAGTTATGTTATATTACATGGATAGTAAGAAACATCTTCCAGAGAGAATAGTTCCGTTAGGGGTTCCTTTCTCTGGGTGCGCATGCATCGATGTGCATGTCCGAACTGCGAACAGAAGTGCAGGAAACAAAACATCTGGGGATTTACGTTGTAATGAACGAGAACATCTTTTGTTCACCGACCGAATATTCCCTTAAGAAAGCTAGCTTTCGGCTTCACCCAGTCTGAGGTACACATCCGGCTCAACCGGCAGTAACAATCGCAGAGGTGCTCCCCTTATGCCCTAGCCGAATTAACGGGAACATAGGGCATAAACACAAGAGCCAGGCAACCCAGCATGGCCAAAACTTAAGTCATATCGATGCATATAATGGTGAAGAAAAGGCACATATGGGAAGAAAAATGCACATGTGGCTGGCGAGAAGCCATGAAGTTAGTTATATTTAGCTTCAGGGTAGGAAGCCCCCAGGTATAGTGTGCACACATAGTGCGGCCGGAGCGATTAGGGCATCAGTGCAGTTTTGCAAGGCTGTATGCAGAGAAAAAAGGGAAAAGAGGGCGAGAAAGGGAGGAAAAGAACGTAATTGAAGAAGCGAAGGTAAGGAGACGAACACTGGGTTTGGCACTAGGCGTAGAATCTTCGGAGTCTGGCCGCGTTCCATGGGTTCAGCTCGAGTCTGTTATCAGATGCACTTGCAGACAGTATGCTCCTCCGGTGAGAACTTTATCGATGATGAAGGGACCCTCCCACTTGGGTTTGAGCTTGTCCTTCTTTTTCTTGGGGAGGCGTAGAACTAGTTCGCCCATGTTATAAGTTTTGGCCCGTACTTCTCTGCTTTGATATCTTCGAGCCTGTTGCTGATAGAATGCGGAACTGGCTTTTGCAACGTCACGTTCCTCCTCCAAAGCATATAAGTTGTCCTGCCGATCTAACTCGGCTTCCTTCTCTTCGTACATGCGCACGCGAGGTGAGTCATGGATTATGTCACAGGGTAGTACCGCTTCTGCGCCGTACACCATAAAAATGGTGTGTATCCGGTGGTATGATTCGGCGTGGTCCGCAACCCCCAGAGTACGGAGTCGAGCTCCTCGACCCAATGTGTGTCTGATTCCGTCAAGGATCGCACTAGTCCGGGTTTGATGCCACTCATGATGAGACCATTCGCACGTTCGACTTGACCGTTTGTTTGGGGGTGATAGACAGAGGCGTAGTCGAGCTTGATGCCCATTTTGCCGCACCAAGTTTTCAACTCATCGGATGTGAAATTCGAGCCATTGTCAGTGATGATGCTGTGGGGGATACCGTAGCGGTGTACAACCCTTGATATGAAGTCTATCACTGGTCCGGATTCGGCCGTTTTAACTGGTTTGGCTTCTATCCATTTGGTGAACTTGTCCACCATGACCAATAAATATTTTTTTCTTATGGATTCCCCCTTTAAGGGGTCCCACCATATCCAGCCCCTAGACCACAAAGGGCCAAGTTATGGGGATTGTTTGGAGAGCGGTAGGGGGCATATGGCTCTGATTGGCAAATAGTTGGCAACCAACGCAATGTTGGTCAAGGTCCTGTGCATCTGCCCGGGCTGTCGGCCAGTAAAAACCTGTCCGAAAGGCCTTGCTTACAAGTGCCCGGGCTGCAACGTGGTGCCCACCGAGTATGGCATGGATTTCGGTTAAGAGTTGCCGCACTTCCTCCTCAGAGATGCATCGTTGGAGCACTCTGGTGGTGTTCTTCTTATAGAGCTCTCCTTCATGGACTTTGTAGGCTTTAGAGCGCCGCACAATGCAACGTGCCTCATTCTAGGTCTTAGGGAGCTCTTGCCTATTTAGGTAGGCCAAGAAGGGTTCGGTCCATGGGGCGATAACCGCCATGATTTCGTGGGCCGAAGGTGTTATCTCGGTGGCAGAGCCTCCGATTACGTCAGACTGTTCGGAATCTAGGGTTGTGTTCGGAGCCGGGCTAATATTGCCGGATCCCTTCCCATACCACGGACGGCTTGAACAGCCTTTCCAGGAAGATATTAGGTGGGACGGGGTCGCGTTTAGCGCCAATGCGGGCGAGAATATCGGCCGCTTGATTATTTTCTCTTACCACATGGTGGAATTCGAGCCCCTCGAACCGAGCTGACATTTTGAGGAGGTGTTATGATAAGCCGCCATTTTTGGATCTTTGGCATCGAAGTCTCCATTTATCTGAGATATTGCGAGGTTCAAGTCCCCGCGCACTTCGAGGCGTTGGATGCCCATGGAGACTGCCATCTGAAGACCATGCAACAGAGCCTCGTATTCGGCTGCATTGTTGGAGTCTGTGTATAGTATTTGGAGTACGTATTGAACCGTGTCTATAATTTATGAAGCATTTATGCTACTATATTATCAGTTTTGAATGATTATGGGCTTTATTATACACTTTTATATTACTTTTGGGACTAACCTATTAACCGGAGGCCCAGCCCATATTGTCGTTTTATTGCTGTTTCAAGATTTCAAGAAAAGGAATATCAAACGGAGTCCAAATGAAATGAAACCTTCGGCGGCGTTATTTTTGGGAAGAATATCATCCTGGAGACTTGGAGTTTACGTCAGAAGATCCTCGAGGAGGCCAGGAGATAGGGGCGCCCCCCCCCCTACTGGGCGCGCCCCCCTGTCTCGTGGGCCCCTCGAGCACCTCCCGACCGACTTCTTTCGCCTATATAAGCCTACGTACCCTAAAAACGTTGACTATCAAGATAGATCGGGAGTTTCGCCGCCGCAAGCCTCTGTAGCCACCAGAAACCTCTCGGGAGCCCTTCCCGGCACCCTGTCGGAGGGGGGATCCTTCACCGATGGCCATCTTCATCATCCCGGCGCTCTCCATGACGAGTAGGGAATAGTTCACCGTCGAGGCTGAGGGTATGTTCTAGTAGCTATGTGTTTGATCTCTCTCTCTCGTGTTCTCTCTCGTGTTCCCTCTATGGAACGATCTTGATGTATCCCGAGCTTTGCTATTGTAGTTGTATCTTATGATGTTTCTCCCTGTCTACTCTCTCGTAATGGATTGAGTTTTCCCCTTTGAAGTTATCTTATCGGATTGAGTCTTTAATGAGAACCTTGATGTATGTCTTGACGTGCTTATCTGTGGTGACAATGGGATATCATGTGCCACTTGATGTATGTTTTGGTTACAAACTTGCGGGTTCCGCCCATGAACCTATGCATAGGGGTTGAAAACACGTTCTTGACTCTCCGGTAGAAACTTTGGGGCACTCTTTGAAGTACTTTGTGGTTGTTGAATAGATGAATCTGAGATTGTGTGATGCATATCATATAATCATGCCCACAGATACTTGAGGTGACAATGGAGTATCTAGGTGACATTAGGGTTTTGGTTGATTTGTGTCTTAAGGTGTTATTCTAGTATGAACTCTATGATAGATTGAGCGGAAAGAATAGCTTCATGTTATTTTACTACGAACTCTTGAATAGATAGAACAGAAAGGATAACTTTGAGGTGGTTTCGTACCCTACCATAATCTCTTCGTTTGTTCTCCGCTATTAGTGGCTTTGGAGTGACTCTTTGTTGCATGTTGAGGGATTGTTATATGATCTATCTATGTTATTATTGTTCAGAGAACTTGCACTAGTGAAAGTATGAACCTTAGGCCTTGTTTCCTACCATTGCAATACCATTTACGCTCACTTTTATCGCTTGCTACCTTGCTGTTTTTATAATTTCAGATTACAAATACCTTTATCTACCATCCATATTGCACTTGTATCACCATCTCTTCACCGAACTAGTGCGCCTATATAATTTACCATTGTATTGGGTGTGTTGGGGACACAAGAGACTCTTTGCTATTTGGTTGCAGGGTTGTTTGAGAGAGACCATCTTCATCCTACGCCTCCTACGGATTGATAAACCTTAGGTCATCCACTTGAGGGAAATTTGCTACTGTCCTACAAACATGTGCACTTGCAGGCCCAACAACGTCTACAAGAAGAAGGTTGTGTAGTAGACATCAAGCTCTTTTCTGGCGCCATTTCCGGGGAGGCTAGGTAAACGACACTCACACCCCGTCAACTAAGCTCTTTTCTAGCGCCGTTGACGGGGAGGTGAGTGCTTGAAGGTATATCTTTAGATCTTGCAATCAGATCTTTTTGTTTCTTGTTTTATCACTAGTTTAGTTTATAAAAGAAAATTAAAAAATGGATTTGAGTTTGTCTCATACGCTTCATCTTTTTAATATCTTTCGTGAGAATGATGGAAAGGAAAATTGTGCTCAAGTGCTAGAAGAAGAATGCATTAGAATGTTTGGTACTAGATCTTTGTATGATGAGCATGATTGCAATGTTGTTAGTATGAATTCCTTGAATATCCATGATGCTAATGATATGCAAAGCCACAACCTTGGGGAAGCTATGTTTGATGAAGATGATATTTTTTGTCCCCCAAGTTTTGATGAGAATATTTATTATGATGAAAGTATGCCTCCTATTTATGATGATTATATTGATGAAAGTGGGTTTGGAAGAGTGTCAACTTTAGGTAGTATTGATCCCACTATTTTGGAGGATGTTGAATCTTATTGTGATGAATATGAAAGTGGATTTGGAAGAGTTTCAACTTTATTTAGTGATGATTCCACTATTTCGGAAGAGGTTCCAATTGATTATGAGAACAAAGTTGCTATCTATGATGATTATTGTGATGACTTGTATGCTATTAATAATAATGATAACCATGAAACTTGTCATCATGATTTTAGTTTTCAATTGGATTATGCCTCACATGATAGTTATTTTGTTGAGTTTGCTCCCACTAAGATTCATGAGAAGAAATTTGCTTATGTGGAGAGTAGTAAATTTTCTATGCTTGTAGATCATGAAAAGAATGCTTTAGGTGCTGGTTATATGGTTGGATTCATTCATGATGCTACTGAAAATTATTATGAGGGAGGAACATATGCTTGTAGGAATTGCAATAATATCAAGTTTCCTCTCTATGTGCTTAAAATTTTGAAGTTATGCTTGTTTTGCCTTCCTATGCTAGTTGATTATTGTTCCCATAAGTTGTTTGCTCACAAAATCCCTATGCATAGGAAGTGGGTTAGACTTAAATGTGCTAGTCGTATTCTTCATGATGCTCCTGTTATGTTTCAATTCTTATCCTTTATGTGAGCATCATTGCCATCATCATGCCTAGCTAGAAAGGTATTAAAGAAAAGTGCTTGTTGGGAGACAACCCAATATTTAACATTACTGTTTTTGTGTGTCCACATGATTATGCTACTGTAGTAATCATGTTTTATAGCTTTTGTTTCAATAAAGTACCAAGTAGAGCCTTTGGGAATACTTGGGTGAAGTCTTTATGATCTTGCTGTGAAAAACAGAAACTTTAGCGCTCACTGCCATGTTTTACTGGAGAGTGCTTTTAGGTTGATTCTTTTTTCAGAAGATTAATATACAAATTCCTCAGGTCCACCAATTTATTTCATAATTTTTGGGGTTCCATAAGTATACGTTTGATATAGATTACTACAGACTGTCCTGTTTTTCACAGATTCTGTTTTCATTGTGTTGTTTTCTTATTTTGATGCTCTATGGCTAGTATGTAAGGGTATGAACCATAGAGAAGTTAGAATACAGTAGATATTACACCAATATGAATTTAGAATGAGTTCATTGCAGTACCTAAGTGGTGATTTATTTTCTTCTACTAATGGAGCTTACGAGTTTTGTGTTGAGTTTTGTGTGGTTGAAGTTTTCAAGTTTTGGGTAAGGATTCGATGGACTATGGAATAAGGAGTGGCAGGAGCCTAAGCTTGGGGATGCCCAAGGCACCCCAAGGTAATATTCAAGGACAACCAAGCAACTAAGCTTGGGGATGCCCCGGATGGCATCCCCTCTTTCGTCTTCGTTCATCGGTAACTTTACTTGGAGCTATATTTTTATTCGCCACATGATATGTGTTTTTCTTGGAGCGTCATTTTATTTTACTAGTATTTGCTTGATGTTATTTAGAATAGTGTTTTCATCTATATTTTCAATAAAAATGTCAAGGATAGCCTTTACCATGCTTATTTTGCTAGTATACATGTTGTTGTTTGAAAACAGAAAGTTTACCGCTGTTGCAAAAATTCCCTAGAAAAGTCAGAGAGTGATATAATGTTGAATCTTTTTGCATGATGAGCTCTGATAAACCTTCTACAGTGTAGTATTTTTCTTATAATTTTTGTGGTTAGGGAAGTATGATGAATCTTGAATTCTTTGCAGGCTATACTGTTTTGGCAGATTGCTGTTATGTTTGCATTGTTTGCATATGCTTGCTTGTTTAATGATTCTTATTTAGGATAGGAGTATTAAATATGCGGAGACATTTAGTATTCAATGTTGAATAATAATCTTAGTGATTTGTTACAGTAGAAAATGATAAGGTTTTGCATTGTTTTATACTAACCTATCTCACGAGTTCTTGTTGAGTTTGGTGTGAATGAAGCTTTTGAGAAATAGAGAAACCATGATATGAGAGGAATTAAGGAGACAGAAAAGCTCAATCTTGGGGATGCCCAAGGCACCCCAAGATAATATTTCAAGAAGTCTCAAGCAACTAAGCTTGGGGATGCCTCCGTAGGTAGGGGTGGAAAGTGGTAGCGGATAATCCGAAATATCTGATATTCGTATTCGAGAAAATGCGTATTCGTATCCGAAATATCCCCATCCGAACCAAAATGGAAATGGAAATTATCCGTATCTGAATTTATAAAACAAATAAAAAATAAAATATGGTAGGAGATTTTGACACAAATATGGATATGGAAGTGGATATATCCGCATCCGAATAAGATTGTGGGAGGTAATTTTCAAAATTATGGCCCCAATATTCTAGTTATCCAACATAAAAGCCAAATAAGTGGTCAAATTTTACTCTTTATATGATTAAACTTAGAAATTATTGTGCATTATAGTAGTATTTATTCTATAACCTATTTATCATTGACTTATTGTATGTCACAAGTTGATTATTGCATGTCACATACCTATTGACTAATTTACTTAAGTAATATGTCGATATTATTCGTATCCGTTCCGAATCAAGAAAACATCCGATACGTATCCATATTCGAATAATATCCGAGCCGCATCCGTATCCGATAACATCCATATTCGGATTCGTATTCGTTTTAAAAATATGAAAATGGAAGTGGTAAGAGTACTATCCGATCCGCATCCGATCCGTTTCCACCATCTCACCTTTCTTCTTCAACGATTATCGGTTAGTATCGGTTGAGCCTAAGTTTTTGCTTCATCACATGAGTTGTGCTATCCTTGCAATGTCATTTTATTTTGATTTGCTTGTTGTTTGAATAAAATACCAAGATCTTAAATTCTTAAATGGGAGAGAGTCTTCACATAGTTGCATAATTATTTAGCTACTCATTGGTCTTCACTTATATCTTTTTGGAGTAGTTTTTCATTTACTCTTGTGCTTCACTTATATCCTATGAGTAAATGGTTGAATGAATTGAATGTCATAAATCTAAAATTATATATGTCTCATTTGCTTGTCCCTTTGGGAGTAATGACTTCACATCTAAGAAGTAGAGGTTGTAAATTTATTGACGGTAGCAAGCATTGTATTGATCATTTGAACAATTCATGAAAGAATATTGAAGGAAGAGATATTTCACATATAAATATATTGTCCTAGACATCTTTTATAATTGTGAGCACTCATTATGTATGACATGCTAAAGAGTTGATGTTGGACAAGGAAGACAACGTAATGGGTTATGTTTTCTCATATCTCAGTTAAAGTATATTGTCATGGATCATTCAAACATGTTGAGCTTGCCTTTCCCCCTCATGCTAGCCAAAATTCCTTGCACCAAGTAGAGATACTACTTGTGCTTCCAAATATCCTTAAACCCAGTTTTTCCATGAGAGTCCACCATATCTACCCATGGATTGAGTAAGATACTTCAAGTAAGTTGTCATTGGTGCAAGCAATAAAAATTGCTCTCTAAATATGCATGACTTATTAGTGCGGAGAAAATAAGCTTTGTACGATCTTGTTATGGAAGCAATAAAAGCGACGGACTGCATAATAAAGGTCCATATACAAGGGGAAATACAAAGTGACGTTCTTTCGCATTAAGATTTTGTGTATCCAACCCTAAAAGCGCATGACAACCTCTGCTTCCCTCTGCGAAGGACCTATCTTTTACTTTATGTCTTTTACTTTATGCAAGAGTCAAGGTGATCTTCACCTTTCCCTTTTTCATTTTATCCCTTGGCAAGCACTTTGTGTTAGGGTGATCCTGATATATATATCCAATTGAATGTAAGTTAGCATGAACTATTATTGTTGACATCACCCAAAAGTGAATACTTTGGAGGCAACATTATAAGCCCCAATCTTTCTGTGTCTGATTAAAACTTCATAACCACAAGTATTGCGTGAGTGTTAGCAATTGTAGAAGACTATATGATAGTTGAGTATGCGAAGTTTGCTAAATCAAAGCTCTGACATAGACTCTTCCTGAAAGTAAGATGAATTGCAATTGTTTGATGACTAAGAATGAAGTTTGCTAGTTTTCAAGAAAGTTTATGGTCTATGCTTTAACATGTGAATTTCTTGTTACTAGTTCGTGAAAAGTTTTATGAGATGAACTACTGTTATGACATATAATGATGCTAGTAAAGGTGATTGAAATTATCATTGGTCAAACTTGTGCACCTCTAGCATTCACACTTCATAAATTCTTTCTTTATCATTTACCTACTTGAGGACGAGCAGGAATTAAGCTTGGGGATGCTGATACGTCTCCAACGTATCTATAATTTATGAAGCATTCATGCTATTATATTATCTGTTTTGAATGATTATGGGCTTTATTATACACTTTTATATTACTTTTGGGACTAACCTATTAACCGGAGGCCCAGCGCATATTGCTGTTTTATTGCCTGTTTCAGTATTTCGAAGAAAAGGAATATCAAACGGAGTCCAAACGGAATGAAACCTTCGACGGCGTTATTTTTGGGAAGAATATCATCCTGGAGACTTGGAGTTTATGTCAGAAGATCCTCGAGGAGGCCAGGAGATAGGGCCCCCCCCACTGGGCGTGCCCCCTGTCTAGTGGGCCCCTCGAGCACCTCCCGACCGACTTCTTTCGCCTATATAGGCCTACGTACCCTAAAAACATCGAATATCAAGATAGATCGGGAGTTCCGCCGCCGCAAGCCTCTGTAGCCACCAGAAACCTCTCAGGAGCCCTTCTCGGCACCCTGCCAGAGGGGGGATCTTCCTTCAGCGGTGGCCATCTTCATCATCCCGGCGCTCTCCATGACGAGGAGGGAATAGTTCACCCTCGAGGCTGAGGGTATGTACCAGTAGCTATGTGTTTGATCTCTCTCTCTCTCGTGTTCTCTCTCGTGTTCCCTCTATGGCACGATCTTGATGTATCCTGAGCTTTGCTATTGTAGTTGTATCTTATGATGTTTCTCCCCCTCTAGTCTCTTATAATGGATTGAGTTATTCTCCTTTGAAGTTATCTTATCGGATTGAGTCTTTTATGAGAACACTTGATGTATGTCTTGCCGTGCTTATCTGTGGTGACAATGGGATATCATGTGCCACTTGATGTTTGTTTCGGTGACCAACTTGCGGGTTCCGCCCATGAACCTATGCATAGGGGTTGGCACACATTCTTGCCTCTCCGGTAGAAACTTTGGGGCACTCTTTGAAGTACTTTGTGTTGGTTGAATAGATGAATCTGAGATTGTGTGATGCATATCGTATAATCATGCCCACGGATACTTGAGGTGACAATGGAGTATCTAGGTGACATTAGGGTTTTGTTGATTTGTGTCTTAAGGTGTTATTCTAGTATGAACTCTATGATAAATTGAGCGGAAAGAATAGCTTCATGTTATTTTACTACTAACTCTTGAATAGATAGAATGTAAAGGATAACTTTGAGGTGGTTTCGCACCCTACCATAATCTCTTCGTTTGTTCTCTGCTATTAGTGGCTTTGGAGTGACTCTTTGTTGCATGTTGAGGGATTGGTATATGATCTATCTATGTTATTATTGTTCAGAGAACTTGCACTAGTGAAAGTATGAACCTTAGGCCTTGTTTCCTACCATTGCAATACCGTTTACGCTCACTTTTATCGCTTGCTACCTTGCTGTTTTTATAATTTCAGATTACAAATACCTTCATCTACCATCCATATTGCACTTGTATCACCATCTCTTCGCCGAACTAGTGCACCTATACAATTTACCATTGTATTGGGTGTGTTGGGGACACAAGAGACTCTTTGCTATTTGGTTGTAGGGTTGTTTGAGAGAGACCATCTTCATCCTACGCCTCCTACGGATTGATAAACCTTAGGTCATCCACTTGAGGGAAATTTGCTACTGTCCTACAAACATGCGCACTTGCAAGCCCAACAACGTCTACAAGAAGAAGGTTGTGTAGTAGACATGAGTAACAACCTGTGCTTTGGGTAACTTTTGGTTGGGCGCTCGAGTCCGTATTCCTCAGCTGACAGGACCTCGGTCCATCTATCAGTTAGCAGGTCTTGATCAACTTGAAGCTATTGCTGCTTTTGGTTCAGGCTTTTTGCAGTGGCTATAAGCCGGCGCTTGAAGCGCTCCTGCTCGACGGGGTCCTCAGGCACGATGAATTCTTCGTCGCCGAGGCTCACCTCGTATTCGGAGAGGGGCAGGTAATTGTCATCCTCCGAGTCTCCATCCATTGCCTGTTTATCAAGGATAACTTGCTCATCCTCCTGTCCGGCCTGCTCGAAGCTTGGCTGGGCGGGGTTGTTTTCGTCTTCGGCACCATCCGGAGTGCTATTGTCTCTTGTGCTGTAATCGCCATTCTTGCTATGGCGGGGCTTAGAATGGCGCTGCCGGTGCTTAGATTGCTTCTCGAGGGGATTATCCTCAGTTGCCTCGTCGTCATTGCTTTCTTTAGGCGTGTCCACCATATATATATCATATGATGAGGTGGTTGTCCAGCGCCCTGTGGGCGGTGGTTCCTGTTCTTCTCCGGCATCGTCGTCCATACCGTCGATGTCTTCGGAGTCGAAATCAAGCATGTCGGTTAAGTCATCGACAGTGGCTATTAAGTGGGTGGTGGGTGGGTAACGAATTTCTTCGTCATCCGCTTCCCACTCAAGCCGGACATAGTTCGGCCAAGAGTCTCCTGATAGGGAGAGGGATTTTAATGAATTTAGCATGTTGCCCAAGGGCGAGTGCTGAAAGATATCCGTGGAGGTAAACTCCATGATCGGTGCCCAATCAGGTTCGATGGGCACGGATGTACACGGTTCGGAGCCTGCAGCCGAAGATGAGTCTGGGGTCCGACGATGCAGACCTCATTGAAGGTGAAGTCTGTCTTCAGCTCTATAGATGTTGAGTGTGCGGCCTCCGTGGCGGGGTCCATCCACCCGTCCTCGGACGGCACGGTCCGCTCCAGATTTAAAGTCGGGGCAGTTGTAGGTGTAATCTTCCGAACACCGTCCGATGGCAGATCTACGTCATGCTCATTATGACTGTTCCGTGCGCCTGTCATGGGCTCGAATCCGTCGAAGATCAAGTCTCCGCGGATGTCGGCGATGTAGTTCAGGCTTCCAAACCTGACCTAATGGCTAGGGGCGTAGCTATCTATCTGCTCCAGATGGCCAAACGAGTTGGCCCGCAGTGCGAAGCCGCCGAATATGAAGATCTATCCAGGGAGGAAAACCTCACCCTGGATCGCATCATTGTAGATGATTGAAGGAGCCATTAAGTCTTATCGTGACGACACAGTGGAACTCTCAATGAAAGCACCAATGTCGGTGTCAAAACCGGCGGATCTCGGGTAGGTGGTCCCAAACTGTGTGTCTAAGGCTAATGGTAACAGGAGGCGGGGGACACAATGTTTACCGAGGTTCGGGCCCTCTCTATGGAGGTAATACCCTGCTTCCTGCTTGATTGATCTTGATGATATGAGTATTACAAGAGTTGATATACCACGAGATCGTAGAGGCTAAACCCTAGAAGTTAGCCTATGGTTATTGTTGTTGTTGTCCTACGGACTAAACCCTCTGATTTACATAGACACCGTAGGGGGCTAGGGTTACATAGAGTCGGTTACGGAGAAGGAAATCTACATATCCAAATAGCCAAGCTTGCCTTCCACGCAAAGGAGAGTCCCATCCGTACAGAGGACGAAGTCTTCAATCTTGTATCTTCATAGCCCAATAGTCCGGCATAAGCATATAGTCCGGCTGTCCAAAGGACCCCTTAATCCAGGACTCCCTCAATCATCGTCCATACCATCGATGTCTTCGGAGTCAAAGTCAAGCATGTCGGTTAAGTCGTCAACAGTGGCTATTAAGTGGGTGGTGGGTGGGTAACGAATTCATTCATCGTCCGCTTCCCACTCAAGCCGGACATAGTTCGGCCGAGAGTCTCCTGATAGGGAGAGAGATTTTAATGAGTTTAGCACATCGCCCAAGGGCGATTGCTAAAAGATATTCGCGGAGCTAAACTCCATGATCGGTGCCTAGTTAGATCTGATGGGCACGGATGACCGCGGTTCGGAGCCTATGGCCGGAAACGAGTCTGGGGACCCGATGACACAGACCTCCTTGGAAGTGAGATCTGTGTTCGGCTCTATCGCCGCTGAGTGTGCGGCCTCCATGGCAGGGACCATCCACCCATCCTCGGATGGCACGATCTGCTCTGGATTTAAAGCCGGGGCAACTGTAGGTGTCAAAACTGATGGATCTCGGGTAGGGGGTCCCGATTTGTGCGTCTTAGGCTGATGGTAACAGGAAGCAAGGGACACAATGTTTACCCAGGTTCGGGCCCTCTCGATGGAGGTAAAACCCTACTTTCTGCTTGATTAATATTGAAGATATGAGTAGTACAAGAGTAGATCTACCACGAGATCGTAGAGGCTAAACCCTAAGAGATAGCCTATGATGGTATGATTGTAATTGTGATCGGCCTTCTAAGGACCATCCTCTCCGGTTTATATAGACACCGGAGAGGGCTAGGGTTTACATGGAGTCGGTTACAAGGAAGGAAATATAATATCCAGATCGCCAAGCTTGTCTTCCACGCAAAGAAGAGTCCCGTCTGGACACGGGCCGAAGTCTTGAGTCTTGTATCTTCACGCTTCGATAGTCTGGACGATGTATATAGTCCGGCTGTCCGGATACCCCCTAATCCAGGACTCCCTCAGTAGCCCATGAACCAAGCTTCAATGACGATGAGTCCGGCGCGCAGTCTTGTCTTCGGCATTGCAAGGCGGGTTCGTCCTTCCGAATACTCCAAGCTTATTGTCGAACACGTAGACCGTGACTGGATCTGCAAAATGATCTTCACACACCATTGTAGGGAACATAGCACGAATCCGTTCTGCTGGCAATCTTCGTACGTCGTGCTCTTGCATCATGGCCTGGTCCAACACGAACCGTTGTTTCCTGCCCCACCATGACTCGTGTTGCGAGGCGGTTTTATTGGCACGTCCTGCCAAAGCAGAGATCGTGTTCCTCTTATTACGGGATCTTTCATCAATATGAGTGTGTGTGACCCCACGGCGACCGTTGGTATGACTCTGCGTATTTTAGATAAGTCCCAAGCGGTCACGCTGAGGACTCTTGATATTCATCCTCTTTATAAAGGGGTCAAGGCCTACGCCTCTTTTCCACCTCTCTTGCTCCTTCTCGCACCTTGAGCTCCAGCACTCAAAACCTAAGCTCCAACACCCCAGATCCTCCAGTATGTCCAGATCCGACGCAAAAGGCCGGTGGGTGGCCTCCTCGATCCAGGAGAAGGATATTACTAGGCTTAGGGAGGTCGGATACCTGACCGCCGATATCCAGCACAGGCTTCCTGCTCCAGGGCAAGTTATCCCCATGCCGGAGCCCAACGAGAGCGTTGTGTTTGTCCCACACTTCCTCCGAGGCCTAGGCCTCACCCTCGACCCCTTTGTGAGGGGGCTCATGTTCTACTATGGGTTAGATTTTCATGATCTGGCTCCAGACGCCATCCTCCATATCTCGTCGTTCATTATTATGTGCGAGGCTTTTCTCCACGTCAACCCACACTTCGGCTTATGGCTCAAGACCTTCAATGTGAAGCCGAAGATGATCGAGGGGCAACACGCAGAGTGCGGAGGTGCCATAATAAGCAGGAACGCTGACGTCCCATGGACAGAGGGTTCTTTCCCGGAAGTATCTGATGTATGGCAACGGAGGTGGTTTTATGTAACAGCTCCCAGAAGCACAAAGTGGGTAGCTGCCCCCGAGTTCCGCTCGGGCCCTCCGTCACAGTTAGCGTCTTGGACCGACGTAGGATGGAATTATGGGCCTGCTGGCGATGTACCAAAATTGCAGAATCGCATCCGGGAGCTTATTGAGAGGGACATAAATCTTGTCAGCATAATGCAAGTGATGCTAATCCGACGGATGTTGTCGTGCAAACGTCGGCCTCTCCGGATATGGGAGTTTAATCCGGAGGGTCCGCGGACTATTAAGCACTTCTTCGGCCTGAAGCTCCAAGGAATGTGTAAATTATTCTTCGGACCACAAGTAAAGTGTCCGGACACCACCGAGGATGCGGGCCTAAGCTGCAATCGCCTAGATGCCCAAGTAAGTAACCTTAAAGTTGGACACTTCATTTATATTTATCATAACTATTATTCTGAAAATCCCTCCGTGGCCAGGAATGGCTCAACAAGGCAGAGAGAATCAGGTGTCCGACGCCACTTCCTGAAGGCTCGCCTGGTCCAACCATTGCAAAGATGCTTGGCCGGGCGCTCAGCAAAATCCCCTCACGGAAAGGCGAAGGAAAGGGCAGTGAAGCCGAACTTCACGCACTACGCATCCAGACCGGGGGAATCGCTACCTCTCCTATGGAGGATAGCCGGGAAGGGGAGGTTAAAGCCTCCTCCCCACGCGAGAAGAAGAGGGCAGCCTCTAAAGACTTGGAGGCGGAGACGCCCAAGCAAGGGAAGAAGGTATCACCAGGGGGCTCTGCCGCGACTGGCACCCTCACCGCATCGTGCCCACCAACGGTCCAGCGCTCCAACGAGCCGTAAGTTATTCATTAATTCGAAGGTATGGTGTTACTCCGAGATCCATAACCGGGACTTTGACTTTTGCAGTCCGGCGAGCAGCTCTTCTCAACAGAGTTCGTCTTCGGGGGATCTTCGTCCGGAGATGATGGAGAGTGAGACCCCACCCACCTCTCCGCCTCATTAAGCGGGCGACATGGAGGTGTCGTCATGGAGGAGTCCGGATCTGCCGAAGCCGGAAGTTAACACGTCATTCACCCTAAGCCCGGAGTGTTTGGCTCCCACGGGGGGCGATGAGAAGGGTCCGCATACCAATGTCCGCCGGACGATCGACAGTTTTCCGAGCGAGCCGCGCTCTCGGAGGAGCACCGCTCTTTAATGAGAACGGTGCTCGCGAAGATTTCATCCGCTACCAGCGGTTTGAATGAGGCATTTACAAGCCTGCTCAAAGGCTTTGAGGTATGTAGTGAAAAATGCACTATTTTTTGGTTATGAAGCACGCGCTAGGTGTGCTCCCTATGGATAGTAGCCCCTGAGACTCTGGTTGCCTGCCATAGGCGGCAAACAGGGGATCATATAGTAATGTCTGCGCTGTACATGTGCGCAGGTACATAAGGATCCGGCAGCCGACCAGTCTGTTGAAGTTGTCGAACTAAGGAGGCAGATCGGATCTATTGATGCCGACATCACGCTGGTGAACAAACGGCTGGAGGAGTCACAGGGTATGTGCTCTGCTTCCCTTATTATGTTGTATAGGAAAATGCGAGAGTGGCATAATGTTAATGCCATGTGTTTGCACTACAGATGGTGCTGCTGCCGTGGAGGCCCTGAGGGCGGAACTTTCTCAGGCCAAGGAACAAGCTCGGGCTAGCAATGCGGCTGCCCTAAAGACGGCCGAAGAATTGAGAGCCGAACAGGTTGCTCATCACCGAAGCGAGTAAAAGATAGCCGGAATGGCTGAGGAGTTGAAGAATGCCGCCGACCGGTATGTACTCCTTGAAAAGGAGAATAAGGCTAGTTCGGCCGAGCTCGACAAGGCACTTAATGCCGCCAAGGAGATGCGGACAGAGATCCGAGGTATGCGGGAGGAGCTCCAACAGGCCGACAAAATCGTAGCTGGGGGCTCCTACCTACTGCGGACGAAGTTTTTGGATCCAAAGTATGCTCCCCTGGCTGGGTGCTGGAGTCCTGCAGACGCATATGCAGACTTGACGAATAGTACAGCTGACGCTGCCAAGTTCTTCGAGGATCAAGGTGATAAAGAAGTGGAGAAGCTTTTCTGGTCGCAGTTCAATGCTCCCACTCGCCCACTGCTGCTAAATGAGAAGGTGGCTGCTGTGGCGAAGCTCCACAGGCTATCCGGGCTTGCAATGCAATCTGTAATAGACCATCTTTGGCTGAAGGGGCCTAAGCCGGACAACTACTTTGGTTTGGTGTAGCAATTTCTTGGGGCCGTATCTCGGATTGACGCCATAAGGAGGTCGGCGTGCATAGAGGGTGCGCTGATGGCTCTTGCCCGTGTTAAAGCCTATAGGACGGATATGGAGGCCACCATTATAGCAACCCAGGATCCGGCGGGCGGCCAGTATCCAGCCGAGCACTACTTGGCGCAGGTCATAGAAGGTGCCCGCCTAATAGAGGCGCAGTGCTCGAAGAATGTCCTTTTCGACTGATAAGTCGAATCATTGTAAAAAAACAATGTTTATTTTGATTATGAGGCTATATTTGTACTTTTTGCCTGAAAATATAATTGTGTCCCCTATACGACCGTTTGTATATGTATAAGTAGTCCGAAAGATAGCGGTCGTTGGCTTCAGCCCCCACGCATACAATGCGGGGGTGTTCGCGAAAAATATGCTTAATCACACTTGATCTAACGTCTTGGTCCATTAAGGAGGTGATCGCACGTCGAACTAGGCAACTGGACTATATAGCTGTAACACTTTCGCTTAGCCATGGGAGTCTAACGGTGGGGCTACTATGTAGCCCCTGGTACATTCGCGTGCATCCGAATACGGGCACGTGTGTACATTGTGTACATGGCCGGGAAACGGCCCTTCGTTAATGCGGAGGAATCCTTAGAGATTCCGGTGAGTCTTCGAGTGGTTGAACAGTCCCTCGATGTATCATGACAATCGCCGGCTTTCTCTCTCGAGGCGCCATCCGAATAACCAGGGCACAATCGCAGTAGTTCTCCTTTGGCCTGCCTTAGCCGATAATAACGGAACGTAAGGCGGCAAACCCAGGAGCCGGGCAAACCCAACATTTGACCAAAGACATGATTCGGAGCTGGTGCATATAAGGCCAAACTCGTGACGCCGAACACTCCCGAAGGTGTTCGGACTTTATAACAGAAGATGGGCTCAAGCATGCCCATTCATTATGAACCTTGTGTTTCCAGGTACGTGCGGTAATCTGTCGTGGTGAAATGCCAATAACGACAGTATCCTCTGTGGGTATGTACAACGTAAGTATGCGATGGATAGTAAAAGTGTAAGATGATGGCCTGCCAATAAGGTTGAGCCAAGTGTGGGGCTGTATTAAATATTTATAGCCCCTGGTTTCTGCTATGGGATTACATATATGGTGCCCCGTGGAATTTTATCCGGGCTACCGGACTCGTCTAACCGTGTCTGTGGTCTTAATGACCAGTCATGTTTTCTAATATTTGAGGCCGCTTATAGTCCGGCCGCCAGGGCCGTCGCGTGTTCCTCTGCGCATGAAAAGCGCTCTGTGATTCCGCTAACGGTGATGACGCCATGGGGACCGGGCATCTTGAGTGTAAGATAGCCATAGTGCGGCAATGCGTTGAAGCGGGCGAAGGCCATTCTTCCGAGCAATGCGTGATGGCTGCTTTGGAAGGGTGCGATGGTGAAGAGTAGTTGTTCGCTTTTGTAGTTGCCTGGGGAGCCGAATGTTACTTCCAGCACGACGGAGCCCCTGCCATAGGCTTCAACGCCTGGTATCACCCCTTCAAAGGCGGTGTTGCTTTGGCTAATTCTAGATGGGTTTATCCCCATTCTGCGAACAGTGTCCTCGTATATTAAGTTGAGACTACTGCCGCCGTCCATGAGGACACGAGTGAGACGGTATCCATCGATTATTGGGTCAAGCACCAAGGCTTGTGATCCTCTGCGCCGAAAACTAGTTCGGCCGTCCATGTGATCGAAAGTGATCGGACGAGACATCCAGTAGTCAGATGTGGGTACGATGGTCTCTACATCGTGCGCGTCTCTGAGCGCGCGTTCATGCCTTCTCGTGAATGTGTGAGTCGCGTGGATCATGTTTACTATTTTAACCTTTGGCGGGAATTTTTTCTGTCCCCTAGTGTTCGGCTGGCGAGGTTCGTCCTCGTCTTCACTTGGTGTTTCCCTCCCTTTGTGTTCGGCATTTAATTTGCCGGCCTGCTTGAAGACCCAGCACTCTCTGTGGGTGTGGTTCGCAGGCTTCTCCGGGGTGCCATGAATTTGGCATAGTCTGTCCAGGACTCTGTTCAGACCGGACGGTCCCTCTTTACTGCCTTTAAATGGCTTATTTTGCTGATCAAGTCAAGAGCCCCTGAATCCGGCATTGACCGTTGTGTTGTCCAGGCTCTCTTCCTTGCTTTGGCATTTGTTTTTATTACGTCGTGGCTTCCCGTTGCCATCCCTTATTTCGGATGTGCTGGGGTCGCTGGTGCCTTTACGGGCTAGCCAGCCATCTTCACCCGCGCAAAAGCGGGTCATAAGGCTTGTTAAGGCTGCCATTGTCCTTGGATTTTCTTGGCCGAGGTGTCTGGCCAGCCATTCGTCACGGATGCTGTGTTTGAATGCCGCTAGGGCTTCGGCATCCGGACAATCGACAATTTGATTCTTCTTAGTGAGGAATCTGTTCCAAAGCTTGCGGGCGGACTCTCCGGCTGTTGGATTATGTGACTTAGATCGTCTGCATCCGGAGGCCGGACATAATTCCCTTGAAAATTGGCCCTGAAAGCGTCTTCGAGTTCCTCCCAACTCCCAATTGAGTTTTCAGGGAGGCTTTTCAACCAGTGTCGAGCTGGTCCCTTCAGGTTGAGGGGAAGGTATTTGATGGCGTGGAGGTCATCCCCACGAGCCATGTGAATATGCAGGATAAAATCTCGATCCGCACTTCGGTCTGCTGCTCACATATGCCTCTATGTTCATAGGTTTAAAGCCTTGTGGGACTTCGTGGTCCAGTACTTCTTCAGTGAAGCACAGGGGGTGAGCAGTCCCTTTGTATATGGACGCGCTGTGGCATGTGGTCGGCTACTGTTGTGTCCGGAGTTTATTCTGAACTGGTATTTGGCTTGTATGATCGTTTGGGTGACCATAGTCCCTCGCAGGGGTGTGTCCTTTAGATCCATACATGGACCTGGCTGCACCGGCTTTCTTATCCAGATGCTCACGCAGATCGTGCGCGGCGTCAGTAGCCATTCTGTTGTAGTTATGAAGCGGTACGTCTGGTCTCCTGGTCGTATTATTCTTTGGTGGAATGGCTTCGTCGTCGAATTCTGGCAGTAGCTTGCGCTTTGGATAATTTTTGTATGGCGATCGTCGCCATATCTTTCTTCAGTGTCTAGCACTTTATTCCATCTATGACGGAGCGTTTCCTGTGCGGCTTTGAGCCGTTGCTTATGCTTCTTTAGACTTCTTGCTATGGCCATAAGCTTTCGGTGGAGGTTGTCTCGTTCCACTTGTTCGTCCGGGATGTTGAATGCATCGTCAACCGGACTGTGTTCCTGTTCTGGGGCGGTTTCATGAGCTCGTCCCTCCGGATCATTGTGATCGGATATGTGCTCCGAACTTGGTTTGGCGTGACCTGGCTCGTCCTGCTCCATCGCCGGGTCCATGTGGTCATTACTGCCTTCGGGGCTTGCTGGTATGTCAATCCTTCTTGCGCTCTTGTCGCTATTTTTGTTGTTGCTGGACTTTGAGCGGCGTTTGCGCCGCCGTTTTGGCTTTTGGTCGGGTGTTTTATCTTCCGGACTGTCGCCGTCGTCCTTCTTGGGCGTATCCACCATGCATATATCATGTGACAAGGTAGTAGTCCCGTGCCCCAGAGATTCTGAAGCTTCTCCTGCATCGTCGTCCATACCGTCGATGTGTTCGGAGTCGAAGTCAAGAACGTCAGTTAAATCATCGACCGTGGCAATAAAGTGGGTGGTGGGTGGGCAACGAATTCCTCCGTCGCCTGCTTCCCACTCAGGCCGGACATAGTTCGGCCCAGAGCCTCCTGACAAAGAGAGAGACTTTAATGAGTTCGGCATGTCGCCAAAGGGCGAGTGCTGAAAGATATCTGCAGCGGTAAACTCCATTACCGGAGCCCAACCTTGCTTGGCTGGCTCGGGGATATGCGGACCGGAACCAACAACCGGATACGAGTCCAGGGGCCAAGGGTTACAGGTCTCCACAGAGGTGAGACCTGTGTTCGGCTCCAACACCGATGAGCATGCGGCCTGCGGGGCGGGGTCCACCCCTCCATCCTTAGGGGCTACTACAGGGATAATATCCCGAATATTGTCCGACAGCGGGTCTAGGCCGTGCTCGTCGTGACTGTCCGGCGCTCCGGGCACAGGCCCGAATCCGTCGAAGATCGAGTCTCCGCGAATATCCTCCGTGTAGTTCAAGTTTCCGAACTTGACCTGGTGGCCAGGGGCGTAGCTGTCGATCGGCTCCAGACGGCCAACCGAATTGGCCCGCAGTGCGAAGCCGCCGAACACAAAGATCTGTCCGGGGAGAAAAGTCTCGCCCTGGACGGTGTTGTTGACGATTGGAGACGCCATCAAGCCTCAAAGTGACGACACAGAGGAACTCTCAATGAAAGCACCAACGTCGGTGTCAAAGCCGGCGGATCTCGGGTAGGGGGTCCCGATCTGTGCGTCTTAGGCTGATGGTAACAGGAAGCAAGGGACACAATGTTTACCCAGGTTCGGGCCCTCTCGATGGAGGTAAAACCCTACTTCCTGCTTGATTAATATTGAAGATATGAGTAGTACAAGAGTAGATCTACCACGAGATCGTAGAGGCTAAACCCTAAGAGCTAGCCTATGATGGTATGATTGTAATTATGATCGGCCTTCTAAGGACCATCCTCTCCGGCTTATATAGACACCGGAGAGGGCTAGGGTTTACATGGAGTCGGTTACAAGGAAGGAAATATAATATCCGGATCGCCAAGCTTGTCTTCCATGCAAAGGAGAGTCCCATCTGGACACGGGCCGAAGTCTTGAGTCTTGTATCTTCACGCTTCGATAGTCCGGACGATGTATATAGTCCGGCTGTCCGGATACCCCCTAATCCAGGACTCCCTCAGCAGCTGGAGGTGTGATCTCCCAAACACCGTCCGATGGCAGGTCTAAGTCATGCTCATGGTGACTATAGGGTGCACCTGTCATGGGCTTGAATCCGTCGAAGATCAAGTCTCCATGGATATCGACAGTGTTGTTTAGGCTTCCAAACCTGACCTGATGGCCAGGGGCATAGCTACTGATCTGCTCCAGATGGCCAAGCGAGTTGGCTGGTAGTGCGAAGCCGCCGAATACGAAGATCTACCCGCGGAGGAAAACCTCACCCTGGACCTCGTCGTTGTAGACGATTGAAGGAGCCATCAAGCCTTATGGTGACGACACAGTGGAACTCTCAATGAAAGCACCAACGTCGGTGTCAAAACCGGCGAATCTTGGGTAGGGGGTCCTGAACCGTGCGTCTAAGGCTAATGGTAACAGGAGGCGGGGGGACACGAGTTTACCCAGGTTCGGGCCCTCTCTATGGAGGTAATACCCTACTTCCTGCTTGATTGATCTTGATGATATGAGTATTACAAGAGTTGATCTACCACGAGATCATAGAGGCTAACCCTAGAAGCTAGCCTATGATTATGATTATTGTTGTCCTAAGGACTAAACCCTCAGGTTTATATAAACACCGGAGGGGGCTAGGGTTACACAGAGTCGGTTACAGAGAAGGGAATCTACATATCCGAATTGCCAAGCAAGCCTTCCACGCAAAGGAGAGTCCCACCCGGATACGGGACGAAGTCTTCAATCTTGTATCTTCATAGTCCAATAGTCTGGCATAAGCATATAGTCCGGCCGTCCGAGAACCCCCTAATCCAGGACTCCCTCACCCCCTAGTCCATGACACCGTCAGTAGCCCCCTGAACCGGTCTTCAAGTTGGGGACGCTAGTCGGTTCTTCCGAACTGTTCTTCATCTTTGGTCGTCGATCTTGAAAACCGATTCAACAAATCTTCTCATCTTTAATCTTGAGGATCGCAGAAGTCAATCCGAAGAGTTTACACGTCAGGTATCCGAGGAGCTCTTTAAGTCTTCGGCCTTTATCAATGCCTTGTTATTTTTACGCCACACCTCGGGTTTGAAGTGTTTCCCATGCAGCGGCGTCCTCTCGCGTCCGAGCTCCAACGCCGGACTCTATCCAAGCTCCAACGCCGGATTGCATTAGGGGTGTCTTTTTGCAGCCGAGCTCCAACGCCAGTCTGTATCCGAGCTCCAACGCCGGACTATATCCGAGGCGTCATAGATCACCTTGGCTCAAAAAAGTCAAATGAGTTTAGCCGAGCTTAATGCCGGAAATGCCTTCTATGGAGCCAGCCACTTGCATCCGAGCTATATCCCGAAATGCTTTCGAGGTGGTTCAGCACCTCGGTCATGGGATGATTGTTTGTGGATTTTATTTTCGATGCGTGTAAATTTATTTGATGACGAGATGTATTGCTAGTAGCCCTCAAGGTGTATGTCGGCCTAAAATCCGAGATGCACCTGAAGGAAAAATATGAAACCGCTGATCCTAGTAGCTCCGGAGAGTCGGGTTGTGAAATCATCCTGAGGATAAACTCCTAGCTCGGCAGCATACATAGGAACAGAAACGCAGTGTAATACATTAGAGGTAATAGTGATCGGCGAACGGGTCCTTGAGAAAGGGTCGTGAGAAGTCGCCGTGATATATTAGCTTGATGCCAGATAAGTCCCAGATGGTGGTTATAGTTGTCTGAAGACGCGCTTGTCCATAGTTTGGTCATGCCGAACACTGAACACTTTGAATTTTCTGCATTGAATAGGCAATGCAGTATCCCCAGAGCCATTGATCGGGTGGCAACACCAGATCAGGGGATCTATGTGCCCCCTTAATATTTATAAATAATGAGCGCGAAGCCCAATAGCCCCCGAGCCTTAATGTGGGCACGGGTGGCCTAATTAAGGATTGATATCCGGAGTAAAACCACGAATTATGTGTCATGATTCTATGTATCCAAGTACTTGACATCATTAATGCTCGGATCCGCATTTGTACAAAACTTGACCGACCATCGGCTTCCACCTCCTCGGCCAGCAGTTGGGGAGTGTTTGTCCTACTTTATTAAGCCTTTATAAGGGCAAAGATTTATGTCAAACAAGGCAATCCGGTCATATGGTTTTATAAACAAAGGTACGCGGAGAGATATGTTATATTATTTTTTTAATGTAAGAAATATCTTCCAAGGCAAATAGTCCCGCTATCGGTTTCTTTCCTTGGGTTGTCATGCCGACCATGATCATGAAACCTCACCTCTGATCAATGTGGGAGGAAAATATTGAGGATTAAGTTCGGAGAAAGTTTCCGAACTCTGTGGTCTAAATGAACCAAAATTTTCACTTCCGTCATTGTCGACCAATTATATCCTTTAAGATCGCTAGCTTTCGGCTTCACCCAGTCTGAGGTACTAACTCGGATGACCCGGTAGTAACAATCACAGAGGTGCTCCCTTTACCGCCTAGCCGAACAATCGGGAACATAGGGGTAAGCACAGGAGCCAGGCAACCCAGCTTGGCCAAAATCTTAAGTCAAATTGATGCATATTTATGGCTTTATAACGATGATTACGAAAGGCAGCCCTCATATATTAAATACAAACGCCGATGATATGTTTATTTTGACTCCGTTGCGACCGTTTATCAGTTGAAAGTGACCCATCGTCAGCCTCCACCCCTTGTAGATGGTACGCGGGGTGTTTCTGCAATAACAAAACAACCCTTAGCCGACGTCTCGGTGCCCGAAGGCAGTTGTGTTAGCGGAAACGGGGCAATCAGATATGCGGGCTTTATAACTTTCACTTAGTCATAGGAGCTTTAAACTGCGGAAGCTAGCTACGAGCCCCCGGTTAGTGTTCGGCGATGGCCGAGGTCAAGCCTTAAACACTTCAGCCAATGTTATGAACGGCCCACCGTTTAACACGGGGTAATCGGTATCAATCTATAGTTTTGATACCGTCATCGGATCGCGGACCAGTTAAGCCCATTGTGACAGTCGGCTTTCGGCTTTCTCCACTGAGGTGCTTAACCATTCAAATTGGAAGCACAATCGCAATGGTTCTCCCTTTGCACACCTAGTCGAACAAAGCGGAACGTAGGAGGCAAGCACAGGAGTCGGGCAACCCAACTATTGGCCGAAGACACAATTCGAAACCAATGCATATATAGCAATATCCGCGAATGTTTTTGCCGAATCTCTAAAGGTGTCTGGCGTTGCACTACGAGACTTATGCTTAAAACACACAAATAGTTTAAAAGTGCCATAAGCTTGGAAAGCCAAAAACTTATGGAAAAGCTTAACGACTAAACTAAATCAAACTTTTGGTGCCAATCCGAGAATTGGTCTTAGAGTTTTTGTGCTTTTGTCGTGCATTAATATGACACATCCGATCTCAAGACTTTAAGCGGGTCAGCCTACGGCTTCAACCTCCTTATTCCGAAGGCGGAGTGCTTCTCTGAGGCCAGTTTAGCGAATTAAACTCGAGCGAATTTAGAGAGAAGCAAGGCTCCCCGGCTATTGACCACACATTCACGTCGAAAAAATGAGTGATAGAAAAAGACTTTGCAACGACTAAGAAGAAGAACACTTACTATAAAATAGCTCATATAAATTTAAGAGCCCCCAGTTAACATGGGCAAAAGGAGTGTTTTTTAACAAACAACATTTTTAACAAATAACTATAATTGGTTGAACCGAACAAGAATTAAAATTTATAAAATCTTAGCATGAAAGCGACTTAGCTGGTTAATGTGTTCAGTCTTGATGACGCGATCCGAGCTTACGGCGGGACAAGGTCCCAGCCCCCAAGCCGGTCCCGAGGTGGCGGAGCGAAGAGCTCGGTACTCCGAAGTGGCGACATAGCACGACCGATGTGGCGAGGTGGAACCCCCCAGTCCGACCGAGACGACGGAGCAGGCCAACAGTGTGACACCGAAGTCCCCGGTGTGAGTTAATAAAGTGATGACAAAACCCCCACTCCAGCCGAGGTGACGTGGTATGTCGGTATGCCGAGGTGACAGTGCTGCCCGACCCGAATCATTTACCTGTGCACAAAAAATAGTGCAAGTTGGAGATGATAGTAATAATAATAAATTTAAAAAATCATTGCATAATTAATAATTTATGCAAAGTGAGTAATAAAAGAAATATGGCCCATGCGCCGAACACCCGACGAGGTAGAGCTCTCTCAGCGATGCCAAAGTCCCCGAAGCAACCGAACATGTCGGTATGAAAATTCGATCAACAAGGTGATCACGCGAACCGATTTATGCCAATTGGGATGATGATGTCGGCTTGCCGAAGTGACCGCGTGACGCAGTCGAAGTCGATTACATACGCATGTAAAAGAGTGCAGTCCAAAAAATAATAATATAAATATATAAAAGATCCTCGTAAAATTGCTTTATGCAAAATAATTTATTTAAAGAGATGTAGCCTGGCGCCGAAGCCAATGTAGGTGCGGGGCGCTGTCGTGACAAAGCCTAAATTCACAGGGCGGTCCAGGTCCCCGATGAGGTGTTCACCGAACTGCGGACGGGAAACTGACCAAACCATCACGCAGCTATCGTTAATGCGGCCATCATTTGACAGACCTGATTTATTTGTTGTAGCAATATGAAGAAAGGTTACTCCAAAATTGGGACTCGGTCCGCACACCTACTACCTGATGGGCGATGAAGCGATGGCATGGTAATGCTGGCAAAGGTTGGCTTGCCGAGGTGATGACGCAGACCGGTCGAAGTTGGTTCACCTGTGCACATAAAATAGTGCCAGACAAGAGTACTAACAAGTAAAGATAAGAATAATATACCCCTTTTTTAAAAAAATGCTCTTCTACTTAATTAACTTAAGAGAAGTAAATAATTCAAGGAATATAGCCTGTGCGTTGAGGTCGGATCAGCAACGCAGTGGCGTCGATGTAGGTCGAAGCTTGAGCGACGACGGTTTCAAGGCATTACGCCAATGCCGTGATGAAGTTTCAACACACGGTGTAGACCGTGTCGCGCCGGCAGTGTCCGTCTATCTGCTGATAAGAATCCAGACTCCGAATTGTGAAATAATTAGCACACTTTTGATCATACCCATGCTAGTACGTGAGGGGTGCAGACCATTAATTGTGATACATGAAAAGTAGATGGAAAAGTAAACCACTAGTCCAAAGCGTAGACTGTTTCCATGTATAATTAAATAATGAATAAAGCAAAGAAAAAGATCGGATCTTCCTGTGTGCTGCCACCGATCCGATTTCTGGTTGGCCCGTGTACGCTGTTTTACATGGGCAGTACTAGCGCTGCGCAGTCTCCTCGCTGGATTACCACGGGTCGGATTTCCTATTTTGGCAGGTGAGTTTCCATCCAGTCAGCGTATGAGTCTGGCATTGATCATGTAGGCTCAACACGCGTCTCCAACGTTGGGACAAAGTTCGATCGCCAGGCCTCTTGCGGCCTTGATAGCCTGCATGGGCCACCAGTATCTGGCGCCGAAGTCGATGTTGATGCTGGGCACCGGCGTCACGCAGTGAAGGCGTGAAAAAACCCAAAATCACAGGGCGGTTCGAGTTTCAGAGGTTGCGTTCGTCGGAGTGCAGATAAGACTGCATCATTATATAGGCCATACTGCAAGCTGGTGCAACAATAACGAATTGGGTTTCTGCCCGTACGTCATAAAATCTACCCTCGAAGTTGATAATAATTATCCATCAATGTCATCCGTAAGTGGCAAAAACGATTCGTTTTAAATTTCAAATATCGCTTCCGGGTTCTGTTATTAATAATTGATACGATATTAGAATAGCAATGCATGAGTGGTGTTATAGCTGAGGCAACAATGCTCCACACATGAGACCAGGGTTCGATCCCTGGTTCCCGATGCTTTTTCTTTTTCTTTTTACCTATCTTAAGCGCAGTAATGGGCCAGCCCATGTGCGGGTCGTGGCGCCCCCTGTTTTGTATTTCTTTTTTTATTTCTGTTTTGGTTTTTTCTCTAAAAATTAATTTCGGACTCGTGGCGCCCCCTATTTTTTATTTCTTTTTATTTTTTTGTTTCTGTTTTATTTTTTATCTCAAAATTAATTTTGGATTTCCAAAATATCAAACAGTTGCGAGTTTTGAAAAAAAAGTAGGAAAATGGTAAACCGTTTGTGAATTTAAAAAATATTCGAAAAATCATAAAATGTTCATGACTTAAAAAATTGCTCACGTATTATAAACAAATCACGATTTCAAATGAATTTTCATGAAATAAAAAATGTTCATGATTTTTAAAAATGATCCAATATTCAAAGCATATTCAGGAATTTAAAAAACATGTCCATCAGCTTTTAGAAAATGTTTACAAAAATTAAAACACATCCGTAAATAATGAACAAAACAAATTGTAGCTTCCATAAAGGTTTTATTAGGAGATCTATAGAGCTCGTTTTATGATATTATTTAGTCCTTCGCGTCGGGTAAAAAAGGTTTTCCGTGTTTTGTACAACGCTAAACCCAACAAAATTGACATAACTTTCTAAGGGTTAGTTTTTGTAAGCTATATTAAAATGGCTAAATGTCTATTTTGCTTCCATACACAGTTATGCTTATTCTCATATCACAATAGTGGTTATGGTAAACATCGCTACGCTAAGTCAAGGCGAGACATTTTATTTATCAGTATAGCTCGGGCAGGGTCCGTCAATGCAGTTTGCTCGGCCACAAAATATTTTGTTGTGACGCCTTAAACAAACAAGTCTTGATGAGCATCATATTGTTCGTTTTTGAAATTACATTTTAAAAGTGTCTTATCTCATCATGACATCATTTGTATATACTTTGTGAATTTGTTTCATACTTTTTATATCTACCACACATGTATAACTTGATATTTTTTTCCCGTTGCAACGCACGGGCATTTCCAAAAATGTTCGTTAAATCAAAAAAAGTTCGTCAAATTCAATAACTATTCCACCCAATTTCTAAAAAAAGTTCATCGATTATAGAATGTTTGCCAGTTCAAGAAAATTGCTTTAAAATGTTCACAATTTTTAGAAAATGTTTGTAAATAGCAAAAAAAATCATAAATTAAAAAAATGTTCTTGATTGTAGAAAATGTTCAGAAATTTGTAGTAGTATGTTGTTTGCGATTTCAAATATGTGCATGAGTTTAACAAATTGTTCATAATTTCAAAATGTTCATGATTTTGCAAAATTGAGAGAGATATTGTATCTCGGTGATGCAGCGAAATGTGATCATGACCATTGGAAATTATGAATTTTTTTCTCCCGTTACAACGCACGGGGCCTTTTGCTAGTAATATAAAAAGAAAAGGAAGGAGGGAATCTCCCTGTGTGTTTCCACATAGATGAGTTCACGCTGGCCTGGTGTATTGCCGCACGTCAGAAGTACTGTGCGTTCGTGACTAGCGCCGCTGGCCTGATTGCCTCGATCGCCATTGGGTGTGCTGCCAGCATCACACCTCGGATTTGATGGTATGGCAGGTAGCGCACAAGGCCACCGCCGCTAGAAAATTTCTTGATCTCCTTTTGCAAATAAAGTAGCACGACGCGGAACCAGCAATTTTGCAAAAAGAGGTAATATACATGGAGTAGATCTAACTAAAAAAATATCACCTGATTATCACATCGATCTGTGTCGATCACCTAGCAGGCTCTCAATAAATCACCAATGTCGGTTCAATATCCAGCGTATCTCGTAGTAGGGGTCCTAAGCTAAGCGTCTTGGAGCGATGGTAACATGGGCACGGGATTTTACCCAGCTTCGGACTCTCTCGAAGAGATAATACCCTACATGCTGCTTTTGATTGTATTTATATGGGTATAGTACAGAGTACATGTATCTATCACGAGATTGATCTAATGAATATCAGATGTTCTATTGACTAGCCTGGCCTCGGTTTATATAACACACCGGAGGCCTAGGGTTTAGGAGAGTCCTTGTCTTGGGCGCCAAGTCTTGTGGAAACCTCCTTATATGCGCATGTGTTGCCCGAAGTGGCCCATGAATGGATCGCCGTGGGGTCATCGGCCCGATCCAGCTGGTCGGGAGACGACGTGGTGAGTACCCCTAGTCCATAACACCGTCAGAGATCCATATGATGTAACTCTGTTTGCGGTGTGTTTGTTGGGATCTGATGAACTTTGAGTTTATGATCAGATCTATCTTTTTATCCATGAAAGTTATTTGAGTCTTCTTTGATCTCTTTTATACATGATTGCTTATAGCCTCGTATTTCTTCTCTGATATTTGGGTTTTGTTTGGCCAACTTGATCTATTTATCTTGTAATGGGAAGAGGTGCTTTCTGATGGGTCCGATCTTATGGTGCTTGATCCCAGTGACAGAAGGGGAACCGACACGTATGTATCGTTGCTATTAAGGATAATAAGATGGGGTATATTTCTACATAAATAGATCTTGTCTACATCATGTCATCATTCTTATTGCATTACTCCGTTTTCCATTAACTTAATACACTAGATGCATGTTGGATAGCGGTCAATGTGTGGAGTAATAGTAGTAGATGCAGGCAGGAGTCGGTCTACTAATCTTAGACGTGATTCCTATATAATGATCATTGCCTGGATATCGTCATGATTATTTGAAGTTTTATCAATTGCCCAACAGTAATTCGTATACCCACCGTTTGCTATTTTTCTCGAGAGAAGCCACTAGTGAAATCTACGGCCCTCGGGTCTCTTCTTTATTATATTTGCCTTTGCGGTCTATTTTCATTCGCTTTTATTTTCAGATCTATATTTCCAAAAAAACCAAAAAATACCTTGCTGCAATTTATTTTTATTTATTTTATCTCGCGTTCCCGCGAGATCTATTTATCCAATCTATCATATTTTCATCACGTCTATTTGCCAACTTCTAGCGCCATTACCCGAAAAGGATTAAAAACCCCTTTAATATGTCGGGTTGCGAGTATTTGTTATTTGTGTGCATGTGTGGTTCATGTAGTGTTGCGTGGTTCTCCTACTGGTTTGATAACCTTGGTCTCATCACTGAGGAAAATACCTACCTTTGTTGTGATGCATCATCCCTTCCTCTTTGGGGAAATACCGACGTAGTTCTAGCAGACATCAGCCACCGGCCGGCCAAGGCCGTACCGAGACGGATCTGGACAGGATGCCAGATCCGCAGCCATCGGAGCCACCCATGTGCCCGCGGCCGCCACACTGCCGGCCATGTAGGTTCCAATCGCTATCGCGCAGCAGGGGCGCCGCCCTGACTGCCGCCCCCGGCCTCCCCGTGTGAGACGCCACCTCCATCTCACCGGATCTGCCGCGGCGACCACCCGCCCTGGATCATGCAGGGCCCGCCATCACTGTGGCCCTTACCAACGGCAACGGCGGCTGGGGATGGAGGAGCAGGGAGGGGCAGGCGGCGAGGGATCGGGGGCCCTTAGCGTCGCCCAAGGGGAGGCGACGCGGGGGGAGGGGAGTCCCTGTAGTAGTGTATTTGTGCATTTAACTTCTCTTTGTACTCTTTGTCTTTGTCTTTGAAGGAATAATTAAGTATGGCAATGGCTCTCCTTGTCTTTGAGCAAGTCACTTGCATTGTTCAGAACACTTGCAAGTAAGTACATGACTATTTTGTTCAACTGATCTAACAAAAACCAAAGAAGGGACCAATACCACACAAGAAACTGGAAAAGCTTTAGGACTCCTTTGAGTCAAAGGATTTTCATAGGAATTTTAGAGGATTAGAATCCTTACGGTTTTTTCTACGTTGGTTGTTCGATTCGTAGGATTGAATCATATAGGGAATTTTCCTTTGGATTTCTTTGTATTACTTCTCATAGGATTTCTAGCATCCACTCAAATGTCTTCAAAAGAATCCTTTATTTTTCTTATGATGCCTCCAGGATTGTATCTTCTCAATGCGGACATATTCATCGATGGCATAGGTCGAGCACCCATAGAGAAGCGATCGAAGAGACACAACACACTTCATCAACGGAAAATCCTCGCAGTGAGTCATGGAGTGAACCCATGGTCTAAATTTTATGGCTCCGCCCCTGCTCAGAACTATGGTGGTAGCAACAACGGCACATCGTCGCCATGTGCGGGATGAGGATGGAGGATTCTCCGAGGATTGGACTATATATTTCACTTTATTTTAGAGGTTTTCTTGTAATGCTCGTGTTTGATTAATATAGAGCTTCAGTTCCTTTACAAAAAAACCAAAAATGCTATAGAGATGACGTTCCCTGCGCGGATCGCGAAGCGGTGACATCATAGCAATGATCGTTCCCTCCCATGCACCCTTCCGAGCGAATGATGCAAATGTTCACTCCCATACTCTGTCTGTGTGTGTGTGTGTGTGTGTGTGTGTGTGTGTGTGGAACGACTCCGTGTTTAGCATGGAACCCTCCATGATGTAGGATGGCAATTACTGGAAGCATATATAACAACTTTCCTGCACACAATGGAACATGTGGACCAATTTCCCATTTTTTAGCCTGGCAATTCTCTCAGCTGCAGATGGAAAATCCTTGATACACATGACAATTTCTCTTTCTACTCCATAGCAAACCCCTGTGACAATTTTTTCTACTATAGTGTGGCAATTATTTCTTCTTAGCATGGCAAATCTGTCATTATAGCACGACAAATTGAGAGAGTCATCAAATTGCCTCTGTTTCACACAGATCTGAGGGACGGCAAAATAAATGGGTCATCTCACACGGCCAGCTAGGTCGTTACCCCCGATTTGTAGGAAGGTTTTGTTCGGCTTTTTTCACTTCTTTTTCTGGTTTTCTTTTGTTTTTATTTTATTTTCCTTTTTTTTAATATTCAGCAATTGGTCAGAATTTAAAAAAATTATTCATGCTTCCTAAATAATGTTTGAAATATTCTAAATTTTCTCACGTTTTAGAAAAAATCACATTTAAAAACATGTATAGATATTTAAATTTTGTTTGCTTCTTTTAAAAATGGTTGGAATTTCAAAAAATGTTGAGGAATTTGAAAACTTGTTTGTGGTTTCAATAAATGTTTGGAGGTTCAAAAAAAATCGCTTTTCAGAGAATGTTCAGAATTTATAATTGTTTACACTTAAAAAACAAAACTTAAAAAACACGTTTTGTCAAAATGTCAAGTTTTTCAAAAAGTGTTTTCATTAAAAAAATCGTGTTTTCAAAAATAACCTCATTTGTTTGAAAGAAATCAATTATTATTATTATTTCCCTATTTTTCAAGAATGAATGAAAGAAAGCAAAAAAAAATTAGAACCACCAAGCTTTATTATTCATAGTTCACAAAACTGGAAATACAAACGGGATCATGAGGCTGTCCCAATCAGACATGTCTGCCACAGAATGAGAAAACTTGGCTAGTAAATGGGCTTCTCTATTCGACGGCCGGCCCTTGAAACGAAAACAATAGTTAAACTCGGCTGCCCTCAACCTAATCTCAGCTACAATCAGACCATGAATACCAATGCAGCCCGTGTAGATATCATTGGGCAACTACTTAGAATCAGTAACCACCACAAAACTGTGAAGTAGAAGATCATCCACCAAAGATAGAACTTCCCTGCAAGCATGGCCTCCAGAGTTGCAACATCTCTCACGCGATGGATTACTAGAGCCAATGATCTTCCACCAAAGATAAAACTTCCCTGCAAGCATGGCTTCTAGAGTTGCAACATCTCTCACATCTCTGTACCGGCTTGGTTCGGCCCAATGTAACGGCACGGGTCGATGCACTGTAGCGACCGTTTATTTACCCAAATGATAAGTGGGAGAGAGGTTCTTGGAAATCAATGTGGAAGATGCAAGTTCTAGGAAAAAATGTTTTTGTGGCATCTAGCAAGGCATTCCCTGCCTACATATGCCGACTCAGTCTCTCGAAGGTGCTCACAGGGATAGGGGTGTGCATGTGTTCGTTCATAGGGGTGAGTATATGCGCGTATGTATGAGTGTCTGCATATGTACTGTGTTAAAAAAATAGCTCCCCAGAAACCTAGGATTAAGGGAGGCGGCGCTGCTGATTTTTTGTGTCACGAAGAATGATCCTTACCTACTTGCTATAAATATGAACCCTCGCCCAAACCTCGGAGGCCCGGACATAGCACACACGCGGCCAGCCGCCAGAAAGATCCTCCCTCTGTAGGCGGCGGCGGCGGCGGCGCCCCATCTGGAGACGACAAAGCGTCAGATCATGACCTGATCTCGCGATCGGATACGTGGAATCCTCCTATACTGCGAGGCCGAGTGGCAGAAATCGGCATCGATCGTCCAACTTGCTGCCCCGCCCGTGTAACTCCTCCTCCTTGCCTCACTACATGTGTCTGTTCTTCGCGAGATTTCGATGTTTCTGCTGCCTTTTGGTCTTCTTCTTCCTTCTGTTTACAGTGCTGGCAGTTCAGGATAGGATTCGAAAAATCCAGGTTCCAGAAACACGGTCATCTTTAGGCTCTGCAGCGCTCTGCTGTTTATATTTTTAGGAGCGATGTGCTTCATTGCTTGCCTGTTGTTTCTGTTGTATAATTGCTTCAGCTCAACTTTCCGGGTTTTTTTCCCTACATATGTGTCAAACTTACACGACGTGTTCTCTAATGTCCATAGTCTTATACTCTGTTCCTAATAACACTGAAAGTTAATTAAGATGTACTCTTTTTTTCTTCAGTTTCGGTGGTCAGGAGTTACCCGTTCACCCGTTCATCATGAAGCAACCGCTTTTGGACCAGGCAACTTCTTCCTCATCCGAGGCAACAGGCACTAAATCACTCTTCACAGACGCTGGATGGTTCAGCATCATCACTTTTTCTTGGATGGGCCCTTTGCTTGATCTCGGCAGAAAGAAAACGCTAGATCTCGAAGATGTGCCCTTCTTGGATGACAGCGACAGTGTCCATGGGGTCCTCCCTAATTTCAAGGCAAAGATTGTGTCAAACTCTGCCTCGGGGCAGTTCACCGGCGTTACGGCGGTCAAGCTGGCCAGGGCTATTGTGCTCACAACATGGAAACCAATCCTCGTCACTGCGGTCTACGCCCTACTCAGCAGCGTTGCTTCATATGTCGGTCCCTACCTGATCGAGTACTTTGTCGACTACCTGAATAAGAGCTCAAGGTCCAGCAGAGAGGGCTACGTTCTAGTGTTGACGTTTGTTGCCGCGCAGCTGATCGAAGGCCTCTCGACGAGGCATTTGCAGTTTAGATCAAAACAAGTAGGTGTGCGTGCACGTTCGTCGCTTGTCGCTGCTATCTACCAAAAAGGCCTTGCCCTCTCCAGTCAGTCCAGGCAAAGCAACTCGAGCGGAGAGATGATCAATGTCGTGAGCCTCGACGCCGAGTGTGTAGGAGATTTCAGTCGATCCATGCATGATCTTTGGCGGCTTCCTGTGCAAATTGTTCTAGCCATGATCATCTTATACTCGACACTTGGTTTTTGCCCTGCATTTGCTGCCCTTCTCGCCACTGCTTTGACAATTGGGGGTAATAAGCCTTTAGGGAGAATGGAGCAAAATTATCAAGAGAAAATGATGAGCGCCAAGGACGTGAGAATGAGGGCTATGTCTGAGATCTTACAGAGCATGCGCATTCTCAAGCTTCAAGGATGGGAAATGATCTTCTTGTCCAAGATCATAGAGTTGAGGAAGGTAGAGATGAATTGGCTAAAGAAGAACGTATACACCTCGGCGATGCTCCTATCCATCTTCTTTTCTGCTCCTGCTTTTGTTGCTATGGTCACTTTCGGCGTTTGCGTGCTTATGGGCATTCCATTAGAAACAGGTAAAGTGCTATGTGCCCTGGCAACATTTAGACAGCTGCAAACACCTATCCATGGTCTCCCAGACGCATACTCTATGATCATTCAGACAAAAGTATCGCTTGACAGGATATGCTCATTTCTCTGTCTTGAGGAACTCCCTAGTGATGTTGTAACTAAGCTTCCTAGAGGTACCACCGATGTATCGATTGAGGTGACGAGCGGTCAGTTCTCTTGGAATACATCTTCTCAAGTGCCTACTCTCCAAGACGTGAACTTCCGTATACAACAGGGAATGAGGGTTGCTGTCTGTGGAACAGTTGGATCTGGCAAATCAAGTTTACTCTCTTGCATACTCGGTGAGATACCAAAGTTATCAGGGGAGGTTAAAACTTGTGGCAGGATCTCCTATGTTAGCCAAACACCTTGGATACAGAGTGGGAAAATCGAAGATAATATACTTTTCGGCACAGAAATGAATAGGGAGAGGTATGAAAAGGTCCTTGAAGCATGCTCGCTTATCAAGGACCTGGATATATTACCATTCGGTGACCAGACGATTATAGGAGAGAGAGGCATTAACCTCAGTGGTGGACAAAAACAGAGGATACAAATAGCCCGTGCTTTGTACCATGATGCTGATATCTATCTATTTGATGATCCGTTTAGTGCAGTTGATGCTCATACTGGATTGCACTTGTTCAAGGTATGTCTTGATGTTTTGTATTTCATTGTTCTTTATGCATATGAAATAACTGAATGCTAAAAATAATATCTTATGTGGCGACAGATCTTATACACATTAATTTTGATTATATAAATTTATACTATATTCCCATGTGCTGCAGTGTCCACCTTCCAGTTTTCGCACAATATCTGAGATACACATGTACAGTTTTCCCTTACGAAGTGTCTGTCTATATATCTGAGTACAAGTACTGGCATGCATTTAATGGGGGAATTTGGTGGAAAACATTGCTTAGAATTTATACTATATTCCCATGTGCTGCAGTATCCACCTTCCAGTTTTCGCACAATATCTGAGATACACATGTAAAGTTTTCCCTTACGAAGTGTCTGTCTATATATCTGAGTACAAGTACTGGCATGCATTTAATGGGGGAATTTGGTGGAAAACATTGCTTAGAATACAAATATTAGCACAACTAACTTGGAAAAATGAGAATATTCTTCAACTTTTTTACCAAGGTAGTAACTTATTTCGAAATCTTTCTGCGTGAGAGTGGTAATTAATCTCTTGCTTCTGTGTCCATCCTATAATGAATGTTCTTCATATTGCATTTGTAGGAAAATTGGTTTCATAGTTCATTTAGTCAAGTTAAACAACTCCTTGGATTTTGTGATTGATCCAGTTTAGCCAAGCAATTCTGAGTTTATATTTCCTTGAGAGAGATTCTAGGGTCCTATTCAGTGAATTTATTGACCATAATTTATATTTTGCAGGAGTGCTTGCTTGGATTTTTATCTTCAAAAACAGTTGTGTATGTTACACATCATGTCGAATTTTTACCTTCAGCCGACGTTATCATGGTATGCTGGAATCAAATGTATAATGTCTTCTCTATGCTACGTGCAAAAATTCCTTTTCAATTCCTTTTGTCATATTTTCAGGTCTTGAAAGATGGAAAAATAGTACAAGCAGGGGATTACAATGAAATTCTTAATTCTGGAAAAGAATTCACTGAATTAATTCTGTCCCACAAGGATGCATTATCTACAATGGACATGTTGGAGCTCCCAAGTAGCAATTATGAAAGTAGTTGCCATCTTAATGGCAATGGAAGCACCCTAACCATAGCAGATGAGCAAACACATGATAACAATGAAGTACTTGTTCAAAATGGTCTACTTGTACAAGAAGAAGAGAGGGAGAAAGGCCGGGTTGGGTTTGTTGTCTACTGGAGATATATTACAATGGCACACAAAGGAGCATTTGTGCCCCTTATTTTGCTAGCTCAGATCATTTTTCAATCTCTTCAAATTGGAAGCAATTTATGGATGGCTTGGGCAGCTCCGGTATCTAAAGATGTGAATCCTCCAGTCAATAGCTCGATGATGATAAATGTATATGTTGCATTAGCTCTTGTTACCTCATTGTGCGTCTTCATACGATCTTATCTTCTAGTCATGGCTGGATGTAAGACTGCAACCATGCTATTTGACAAGATGCACCGATGCATATTCCGAGCACCGATGTCTTTCTTTGATTCCACTCCTAGTGGCCGTATCTTGAATAGAGTAAGTAATTACCTTCATAAAGTTATTTACAATGATAAATTGAAGTCACATGTCGTCATAGTGCTGTTAAACTTTTTATTCCAGTATTAATGCTGAAAGTCGAAACAAATTGCAGGCCTCCACTGATCAGAGCGCAGTGGATACTCAAATATATGATCTGATGGGCTACCTTCTATTTCCTGCCATCGAAATTCTTGGAACAATTATTCTAATGTCGCGGGTTGCATGGCCAGTCTTCGTAATTTTTGTCCCTGTTATTATTGCATCTCTATCATATCAGGTAATGTTTCTCATATAGTTTTGTTCAATGTGACTTTTTTGTTGGCATCCATTTTGAAAACATATGAAAAGTACAAATACATTAATTCATAGCTAGTGAATTCTGCATGGGAGTTCCACACCTTGAACAACAACAACAAAGCCTTTAGAGCTGAAACCCATAAAATCTCGCAACCAACTCATGGTTCTGGCACATGGATATAGCTTCCACGCACCCTTGTCCATGGCTAGCTCTTTGATGAAAATATAAAATATCAACAAATTTAGTTTGTAGAGTACATGAGGTAATCATATATTTTGGCAATTATTTTCTTCATGCCAATGTTCATATAGATAGGTTTATTGGTTGGAGTAGTGTTGTGAAAAGTCTGTTCAGATATCACTATATATATAATGTGCAGTGCTACTAATTCTAGAAGCTATCTTTCTGTTTCCTTAATGAGGTGTCCCGAGATTTCCATGGTTTCTCATATAGGTCACTGAGTATAACCACATTGACTCAAACTTGTGTAAGTGACTCAGAACAGGTCCAGTACAATCTAAATTAGCAGTTGTAGAGGGCATGGCACTTTAACCTTATTGAAGCACAACTGACCTTATTGAGAGGTGGCTATGCAAAACTCTAATAATTTTATAGTTGAAGAAAAAACCAATAATTTTTGTTCAATGGACTTTGAATACCAAGTAAGGTTGGTTTGAATCTCTATATTAACTATTTTATACTCTCTCCGTCCCAAAATAAGTGTGGCAGATTCAGTACAAATTTGTACTAACTTTGTACTAAATCTGTGTGTTATGACCAGCATATTAGGGGCTTTGCCCAGTGGGTTATGGCCCAAGTATCTTAATCATTATTAGGGGCTTAGCCCAATTATCTTATCGTATTAGGATCGTTTGCTTAGGAGTCAAGTAAACCTCTCTATATAAGGAGAGAAGATGTATCAATCTAATCAAGCAAGAAGCAATCAATATTTGCTCGGCTTCCTTTAGGGAGCCGGGAGACCTAAACCCTAGCCGCACCTCTCTCTCTCGCCGCCATCCTCCTTTCCGATCGCGACGGCGCCAGCGCGCCGGCCGCCGCGCCCTCGCCCCCGGCAAACCTTCCCCTTCCCCTACAACCTGAGGAGCAGGTCCGGTAGGATCCTGGGTTCTACCAATTTGGTATCCAGAGACTCGGGTTTGATCATGTCTTCTTATCATGTCTTCTTCAACGCCCTCGCCGCCGCTGCCCATCGTCACCACCGCGCCGTTGACCACTGCCCCGATGTTCACCGCCCCGATGACCACCGCCGGGGCCCCCACGCTGTCGGGCCTGGTCACCACCGCGGGCTCCCCACCGCTGCCGGCCCCCACCACTTCCACGCCGCCAACGACCGTCGTCTTCACGCCGGAACAGGTCACCAATACCTTGCGGGATCTCGTGACGGCCGTCCAGGGACTCCTTCTGAACCAGTACCACCAGTACATGGCCGGGTCGTACGCACCTCCGCCGGCTGCGCCGATTGCCGTCTACGGCCACCCCACGCTGCCGTGGCCATCCCAGGGCGCTGCTGCCGCTTCGGCGCCCCCGCGCTGCGTGGCGGCCAGGCGTGCCGGCTGCATCGGCTGCCGCTGCTGCCGTTCCAGGCGGGGCATCCTGGCGGGACCACTCCGGCCGCGGCTCCTCTGTGGCATCTGCCGCCGCCGCCAGCTGCGGATCCCCTCTGGCATCTGCAGCCGCCTTCTCCCGCGGCAACCGACGCACCCGCCCACCCTCCACAGCCGACGCTGCAACCACCGGCGCCACCTCTGCCTAGCTCAGGGGCGTCCTCGCCCGCCGGCCTTCTGATACATCAGGTCCGGTTCCCGGCCTCCCCGTCGCCACTACCAGCTTGGGCGGCTGGGTCTTCGCCATCGCCGGTCTACACCACGGCTCCGGAGCAGCCGACCCCGTTTCCGCAGTTCGGCGGGCCATCCCGCTCCGCGGGTCCCTACCCGGAGTACTCCGACCAGGCGCCACCCGCCTCGCTGCTCCGCACCTCGGAGCCAGCTCGACACGGCGCCCCGACCCAGACACCGCCGCGGTTCGCCAAGATCGACTCCGCCACCTATGACGGCACGGGGGACCCCCTCAACTGGCTCAACCAGTGCGACCAGTTCTTTAGCGGGCAGCGCATCCTCGCCTCGGAGCGCACCTAGCTCGCCTCTTACCACCTCCGCGGCACGGCACAGACCTGGTACTACGCCCTCGAGCAGGACGAGGGCAGCATGCCCCCTTGGGAGCGCTTCCGCGAGCTCTGCCTCCTTCGTTTTGGGCCACCGATCCGCGGGAGCCGCCTGGCGGAGCTAGGCCGCCTTCCCTTCACCTCTACGGTTCAGGACTTCGCCGACCGTTTCCAGGCCCTGGCTTGCCACACGTTGGGTGTGACGGCGCAGCAGCGGGCCAACCTCTTTGTCGGTGGACTTCCGGATCACATCCGCGTGGACGTGGAGCTTCGGGGACCCCAGGATTTCCAGACGGCCATGTACTACGCCCGCGCGTTCGAGCGCCGTGCGGTGGCCGTCCAGCAGGAGTCACCGTCCCGGGCTACTGGGTCGCTACCCTAGCCAGATCCCGCTCAGGGTCGGCCTGCTCAGGCTTCCGCGGCACCCCTCGCCGCGACCACGGCGCGCCCGCTCCGCCGGCTCACCTCGGCCGAGCTACTCGAGCGTCGCCGCCAAGGGTTGTGCTTCAACTGCGACGAGCCCTACAAGCCCGGCCACGCCTGCCCGCGACTCTTCTATCTGGAGGTTGCAGACTACATTCCGGAGGACGCTGTCGCCGCCGACCTTGCCGCCCCAGCTGTCGCGAAGGTGTTTGACGCTGGTTGATCACCTCGAGGAGTTCAGCAAGCGCTTCCCCACCTTACAGCTCGAGGACGAGCTGTTTGTGCAGGCGGGGAGAAGTGTTATGACCAGCATATTAGGGGCTTTGCCTAGTGGGTTATGGCCCAAGTATCTTAATCATTATTAGGGGCTTAGCCCAATTATCTTATCGTATTAGGATCGTTTGCTTAGGAGTCAAGTAAACCTCTCTATATAAGGAGAGGAGATGTATCAATCTAATCAAGCAAGAAGCAATCAATATTTGCTCGGCTTCCCTTAGGGAGCCGCGAGACCTAAACCCTAGCCGCACCTCTCTCTCTCGCCGCCATCCTCCTTTCCGATCGCGACGGCGCCAGTAGCCAAGCCGCCGCCCTCGCCCGTCAACCCTTCCCCTTCCCCTACAACCTGAGGAGCAGGTCCGGTAGGACCCTGGGTTCTACCACTGCGACACTTATTTAGGGACGGAAGGAGTACGATTTAAAGAACCTAAAAAGGTGCCCTTTGCATGTTCAGAACCAAGTGTCACAACTACAAATTAGGGCCAATGGTGAATTTTTGGTTAGGCAGATTAAGACAAATTTTAACCCACGACATTATTTTAATGTATAATATGTAGCATACTGTATCAGAAATTTATATTTATCTCTATCTATGAAATTAATTGGTACTTATTGTTTCTTATTTTAATCATAACACCATCCCTTCTATTCCAGCAATACTACATAAGTGCTGCTAGGGAGTTGCAGAGGTTAATTGGAGTTTGCAGAGCTCCTGTGATGCAGCATTTCGCCGAATCAATAGCTGGCACAACTATAATTAGATGCTTTGATAAGAAAAGAGAGTTCATCAGTTGGACTGGCCAATTGATGGATAATTTATCTCGGGCAACGTTATATAATGCTGCTGCGATGGAATGGTTGTGCTTTCGCTTGGACTTTCTTTCTTCTTTTATCTTTGGATTTGCCTTGATACTTCTGGTCACCTTGCCAACTGATCTAATTGACTCAAGTAAGTAAACATGCTTTTGCCAATCAACTAAAATTAGAAAATAATGTATTAGCATCCCTGATTAGTATTAACTTATTATCTCCTTACACTTCACAGAGACAGCTGGTCTTGCAGTCACTTATGGACTAAGTCTGAATATGCTAATAGGGTGGGTAATTATGGTCCTCTGTGCTTTGGAAAACAGAATGATATCCGTGGAAAGAATATTGCAATACATGACCATTCCTTCTGAACCGCCCCTTACTATATCAGAAAGGAGACCGGATTGCCATTGGCCAACGAAGGGTGAAATTGAGCTTCGCAACCTTCATGTTCGTTTCTTCAACTTTAAATATTTTTTTCTTTTTTCTATTGCAAATCATATGGATGAAACTTCTGAAGTTCTATGAGATAGTTTTAATGGCACATATTATTTTTTTTCGTCAGTTAGTAATAGCAGTTCTGAGTTTCTTCTAATATAACATTGCAGTTATTAGTACCCTAAGTGCTTGTATATCATGCAGGTAAAATATGCGCCACATCTGCCTTTAGTTTTGAAAGGTGTGACGTGCACCTTCTCAGGAGGTATGAAGACTGGTATTGTTGGAAGAACAGGCGGTGGAAAGTCAACCTTGATCCAAACACTATTCCGCATTGTCGATCCTTGTATCGGGCAAGTATTGATAGATGGCATCGACATCTCCACCATCGGACTGCATGACCTACGGACAAGATTGAGCATCATTCCACAAGATCCTGTTATGTTTGAGGGGACTCTACGAAGCAACATCGACCCTCTGGATGAGTATAGTGATGAACAAATCTGGGAGGTACTTATATTTTCAAATTTACACCATTGCTTTAAAAAAAAATCAATTTGACCGCATAACTTAAAAAACAATTCAGCAGCTGTATTTTCTATTTGATGGCTAAAGTGGTTTATGCGTGATCTATGTTGTCTAGGCATTGGACTGCTGTCATCTTGGAGATGAAGTTAGGAAGAACGAGCTTAAGCTCGACTCTACAGGTTTGATACCTGTAGAAAAAATCCCAATAGATATTTGCTTTTCTTTATGATGGCGAGCCAATAATTCGATCCATTGAACTGAAATGCAGTCACAGAGAATGGCGAAAACTGGAGCGCGGGTCAGCGGCAGCTTGTTTGCTTGGGAAGGGTGATTCTAAAGAGGAGACGGATCCTGGTTCTGGACGAGGCAACTTCTTCAGTGGATCCGATAACCGACAGTTTGATCCAGAAAACCTTGAAACAGCAATTCTCCGAATGCACCGTGATCATGATAGCACATCGTATCACATCGGTTCTCGATAGTGAGAGGGTCGTTCTTCTGGACAACGGTTAGTCCTCTCCACTGCCTTGCACATTTTTAACTGACAAATCCTATATTTTTATGCTGTTCCCCTCTGTTGGTCTGTTTTAACTGCTGTCGTGCTGTCGTAAAACAGGTGAAATTGCAGAGCACGACTCGCCAGCGAAGTTGCTAGAGGAGAGTTCATCCTTGTTCTCCAAACTTGTGTCTGAATACTCAATGGGATCGAAATTATAAGCAGAGGATGCAAAGAAGAGCCAAGTCATGGTGCCGATATCGCCGGTGTTCTATTGGATCTCACATTTCCGGCTTAAAATTAGACGGTTTTTCAGAACTCGATATATATTTCTCCAAATTCGTGCATGCAGTTCTTACAGTATAAAGGTGTAGTGACCATTAGTTTAAGCTAGCTTGGTCGGATCATATTACGGTGGAGATTGATACTTCACCCCTCTTAGCTCGAGATTCATACTTCACCGATCATAAGCTAGTGGATTTCACCGGCCACCCACACCACATACTTGTCCGGCATGTAGTGGCAGATCGGCTCCCCGCGGGACCCGTTGAGCGTCCCGAAGTACTCGGCGTCCCAGCCGGAGGTGTCCTCGTGGCAGACGGCGATCGCCGTCGCGCCCAGCGAAGGGCCGCCCTGCCCGACCAGCTCCACGCGCACCGCCCGCACGTTGCTTGGCCGGTGGCAGTACAGCACGTCCGCCGGGTACGGCAGTGGGTGGCACGGCACGACCGCGCCGGCAATGCTTGCGACGCCGCCGGGCGCCACCGTGTACCTGCGGGGCTCCTCGCGCCCGTGCACGACCGTCCTGAGCGGCTCCGCCGTCGCCGCTCCCAGGGCCGCCGCGGCGAACTCCATGGCCACCTGCTCGCTGGTGGCGCAGACGTGTGGCTTTTCCGGCTGTTCGCCGCCTCGTGCCTCGCTGCGGCCGCAGAACCGGAGCGTGCTGGCGACCTGCTGGGCCTGCTCCGAGCCCGGCGTTATGCTGTAGTAAGCCAGTATGTCTCCGAGGTTGCCGTAGGCGAACGGCGGCGGCACGGGGTCTGTGCCGGTGACCGTGCTGGGGGTGCCGCCTGTCCGCCTGACGTGGCCCAGCTTCGTGTGTGCGGGCAGCACCGCGCCGTCGAACAGGTTGCGCCTGAGAAAGAGGATCCCTTTCTCGGCCTTGAGGTGCTGTGGCCGGGGGTTGCACCACTGTGTCGGGAATACGCCGTCCGACGCTGCAGTTGAAGACGGAAATGATCGCTCCGTAATATAAATCGGCAGACTCTTTCTCAGGCGGAAGCAAGAATGAGATTACGTACCCGCAAAAAAAAAAAAGAGATTACGTACCATGAAGAGGTGGGATCGTTGACGAAGGACCGCGCGGTGACCACGTGACATCGTACGCGGCTGAACCAAGGCATTCACACACAAAATAATCAATCTATGTTAGCAGATTCATAATCGATCTAGTGGTGGCATAACCAGCAGACCGCACGTACTCCCTCCGTCCGAAAATGGTTGTCCGTGCTAGATACATATCCATTTAAAAGACAAGCTTTTTCGGACGAAGAAAGTACATGGGTGATACTAACAATAGGCTATAAAATAGTGACTTGTAAATTTTACCAGAATGAGGATGACCATCAGTTTGATGCGCTCCTGCAACGAACCCAAGGACGAACAGGGTTATGAGAATCGTCATCATCGCAGTTTCTTTCGCAATGTTCTCTCTGTTTTCCATTTTCTATTCGGCAAGTGTATTTTTATACTAGCATTAGCATCAAGTTTGCATTTCTAAACCGACACAAAGCCGGAGAAAGCGCGAATGTTGTGATTCCTGTTTCGCAACCGAAATCCAGTGCACACTATTGGTATGCTTGCTACGCCACTATCCACTCTACATGGGTGGAATCTGTTGGCGGTTATAATGGAACTAATACTAGATAACAAATAGTACTTGTCTTGCCTGGCGGACGCGCTTTCATCTTTGTACTTAGAAAGTGTTGATATATTCCTCTCAACATCTCTAGATGACTCACTTTTGTAACGAACCTATAAATAAAATAAAATAAAACTGGTGTGACACTCGTGGAAGGACAATGAGGCTCATGAGACGCGGGAGTCCATGGTGGTAAAGGGGGAGCCTACGAGAGCCCTGGTTTTGTACTTAACCTCCCTCCCCCTCCCGCGGTTCCCTTCTTCCTAATTACTCATCCTCCTCACCTTATTTCGGTTTTTCTAGCGAGGGGTGAAGACGAGAATTAATGGTACGGGTGGTGAAAACAACGAATTTAATGTGATGCTGGTGATCTTAATTGAACAGACGTGTGTTTGCAGGTCGGGGCTTTGAGAATTGGAAAATTAGGAAAGACTAGTAATATGCAGGGTGAAATATATTTTTTACACTATAGTTGTGACCTTGTGATATCAAGAGTAATTCACAATGCTCTTTAGTGAAACTTCCATCTCTCGGTAAGCACGCGTCAATCACTCAATACAACACTTTGATATTTTTGTTCTGATTCAATCAAGACGAAGATTATCATGGTTATAGGAGACATTTGGCATCAGCGTAACGAGTGCACTTTCAGAGGCAAGGTGGCCAACTTGGCGGAGACCACAGCAAGCATCAGAAGAACCCTCGAGCTATGGCGCCAAGCAGGAGCAACTCATTTAGAGCACCTGTTTGGGGACCCGCCGTGAGAAGTTGCTGATCGGTCTAGCCCCTCGGCTCTTTCTGTTTCTCTTCTTTTTATCGCAAGATCGAACACCACTTTTGTATTCCCGCCTGCTTCTTGCTATCGATCAATATATGCCAGCCATCAGCTGGAACTTTCAAAAATATTTTGTTCTGATTCATAACGTCAAAGGTCATGTCGCATAAACTAAACGGTACCGACTAAAATACGCGTCGACAAGCTTATCGCTATTTCTGTTGAAGAAATTGAAAGAGTAGCTTTCTCTATATATATATCTTGCATATGTGAACAATAAATATCGGCTAAATCATTGTAAAATATTTAAACAATGGTGATACCGAATGGAGTTGGGTTGCAAAGCTGGAGCCTAGTGATAAAAGGTGGTTTCTATGCGCGATGATCTCAACGGCCATGGCGAGCTTTGTTGATTCAAGGTTTGTAATTTTTTCTTCTAAGCTCACACCAAAGACGGAGCTAACTAGTCTTTGACATGCTGGGCTAGTTTTTTTTTCAGGGCCAACCCAACTCGAATTTGATTAGTACGTTGTTCATTTGAGCAGTATATTTGAATTTGATTGACTGTAGCTGGGAATGAACTCAATTTTCTGCTGGGAAGGTGGAGGGAAAAGAAGAATCAGTCCCTTTAAATGAATTTCAAATCACTTCCATTTTTCCTGTAATTCAGTCCCTTTTTGTTTATTTTTCCTGAGCTTCCTTTTCTGCACTCTCTGGTATATTTGTGCTTCTCCTTTCATCTGAATTAGCTCCCCTGTTGTCTCTTATTGCCCAACACAGTTGCAAGTACATTATTTCGGTATATATTCAGATGGTGATAAACTTTAGTATGAATTGTTTAGTAAAAAAACTGAGAATTGACCAATAAACTTTCAGTCCAAGAGGATAAAATATTTCGGTATATATTCAGATGGTGACAAGTGTAAACCAAAAAGTTTTTTCAAGCTTTCAAGATATATTCAGTTCTGTTTTTTCTTGCTTTCAATTTTAAGTTTCTGCAGTCAGCTAATGTTTCTTCGGCAAGGAAAACTGAAACAAAGAAGAACTGGATAACAACTGTAATTTTAAGTTTCTGCACTTATTCAGCAATGAAAAGCTCCTGATCCGTAAAAAAAGAGAACTGGATAACTGTAACGAACACAAACTGAAACAAAGACCACTTGTGAGAACAGGAAAACTTATTCAGTAACACAGCTCTGAATTCGATTCAAACTAGTATGAATTGTTGTAGTGCACTCTGGTGTGCCGTATATACAGAGTAACACCCATCTCTCTTGATCCGAAAGCCAAGGAAATCGCTAAAGCATTACTTTGAATGAAGCCGATTCAAACATACGAATGAATATAGTTGTTGTTTACACCCTGGTGTATCATATCAGATAGTAGCAGAACAGACAGTAACAGTAAGTAAGCCAAGCTTTCAAGATCGAAAGCCGAGCAGCAAATCCTAAAGCAGACTAGGCCAGGCGCTGAGGAGCGGCCACTGCCGGAGGGCGCAGGGACACACGCCCGTACTGCTCACAGGAGTACTTCTTGTAGATGGCCTTGAGCTTGCACTCCGGAGCAGCCGCGTGCGCCATGACCAGCACCTTGGCAGGCTCCCTGAAACCAACAAACAGATAGATTTCCCATGAATTTCAGCTCATTCAGCCAAGTTCATCTTCGTCAGGTAGGTAGTACAGACTACAGACAGACAAGTGAATGAATGGCTTACAGGAGCTGGGGTTCAGCGAATCCGGTGTGATGCTCGAGGGTTTCAGTCCAGACGGGGCTTCTTTTCAGCGTGCACCGGGCGGCGTACACGGCCGACGCTGCCACCAGCGAGGGGCGCACGGTGACCAGCCCGTACTCCATGAGCGCCATCTCGGCGAAGAAGAAGATCATATGTTCAAGCTGCGTTCAACAACAACAAGAACAGGAGGAAACGAAATTCAGCAAATGTTCAAGCTGCATTCAACAACAGGATCAGATATGCAACTTCAGATATCTGAATCAAAGTCCAATGCGTTTTTACCTCCTTGTCGCTCCCGGCGGCCTTGGCGAACCGCACCAGGAAGACGTACGGGGTGGGCACGGTGAGGTTCCACGCCATGCTGTTGAGTATGTTCTTCTCCATGGACAGGATCTGCTGCCTCGAGTACGAGTAGTCGGCTATGGATATGAAATCGTCCACCTGCAAACACAAAGCAAACCGCCACTTCAGATTCAGAGTTCCTTCACAGACAGACAGACACGAGCAGGTGATCTATGGATGCAAATTAAGGGGATGAGAGAAAGTGTTTGGGCCATATATACCTCGGGCGCCCAGATCTCCTCGTACTTGCAGGAGATGAGCATGGCCGCCATGCCGACGAGCTGCAGCTCCCGCCGAGGCACCGCCTGTAAGGAGAGGAACCTGTCGATGACGTACATTGTCAAGAACATGCTCTCGGGCATGAGCTCGAATTTGTGGGTCACTTCCACTAGCCAGTCTATCAGGATTGCCCTCATCTTGGGGTTGATCTCGGGCTGGCTGCCCATGTAATCTATCGGCCGCCACTCGTGCTGCAACACAACACAGATTGGTGAACATCGTCAGAACAGTTGCTTGCGGTGTGTGATTTGAGCAGGCATGCTGAAGAGGGGGGAGGTTTGTGGTTACCTGTGCCTCCTTGTAGTACTTGTAGATGTCGCCGATGTAGTCGACGACGGCGAGCTCGTTGTCGCCGTCGAGCTTGTCAATATCATCGATTGAGGCCTCCTGCCATTCACAAGAACACGCGAGCAGAGTTAAGGCACTACTGGGATGGGCAGTAAGAACAGAGACAGAGAGAGGTGTTGGTTGGATGGCCCGGGTCGCTCACCTTGGACCGATGGTTGAGCACGGTCGTGAGGGTGTGGACGACCTTCTTCCTAGGCGCAGAGCAAACGGCGGCGACCTCTGATGGCTTCCTGTTTTCGCCGGAGCCGGTGACGATCTTGGCGGCCGGCTCAGGGCGAGGGGCGGCGGGCTTGAGCTTGACAGGGACCTTCTTGGCCACCGGCTTCGGGGCGGCCCGCGCTGCTGGAGGAACAGCTACGCCGTTCTGCAAACCACAACAGCGATTTAGATTAGAATCCATCATCAAGAAATTGCTTTCGAAGATCGGAAAGGGGGCTCGCCTATGTACCTTAGATGGATCGGCCTGGGCCTTCTTCAGGAGCTGAGCGCCGAAGCTCCTGGTGATAGGCCGATTGATCCCCGCCGGCACCTGGATCTTGCTGTTGCAGCGAGCAAGAACGGATTCAGTTCAGGACAAAGAAGGGAAGAAAGAAAAGCAGGACGGGATTCGATTCTTGCGCTGATTGATTTTCTTACCAGTCGAGCACCTGGGCGTGGACGACGTTGCCGATGTCCCCGAGCACCCGCCTGTTCCCTCCCGCACCGGGGCGGCCGCCGGCGGCGGCGGCGTCCTTCTGCTTCCCTGCCGGTACTGCGGCACCTGGACATGACGAAAGAGAAACACGAGTAAAGATCAAGGAATTGCTTTTTTGACGCAACTCGCTCGAATCAGACTAAAAATCAAGAACTCGAGGTCTAAAAACACGATCTTGGCGGATCAAACTCGTAAGACGGAACAGATCAAGAACTAGAACGAAACAAGCCGCAAGAAACCCAACGGCGCAGGCAGGACCAAATCGACAAATCAAGAACCCCTAGCGCGGTCGTCCCCCACGCGGCACGGCGAGAAAGAGAGATTCGGCGGGCGGGCGGGCGGCTCACCTCTGTTGGCCGGCTGCGGAGCGGCAGCCGCGTGCTGGTTATGCCTGGTCGCCATGGGGACTTCTTGCTGTTCCAGCTCCGTTCGAAGATCTCGAGAACCGGCGAGGTGCTACTCCTCCGGGGAGCTCTCGAACAGAAGAACAGGGCAGAGCGGGGAGCGGGCCTCTCGCTCCGATGCCTCTCTCCTCCTACCGCTGTGAGCCGTTGGGGCGGACGGAAGAGACCTGAAGCTTTATAGAAGCGGGCGGCTGTGGTTGAGGCGGCGGCGGCACAAAGTAGCCGTTGGGGCGGACGGAAGAGACCTGAAGCTTTATAGAAGCGGGCGGCTGTGGTTGAGGCGGCGGCGGCACAAAGTAGCCGTTGGGGGTTCTTTGGTTCTTGGAAAGGAAAGCTTCCGATCCGGCTGCGCGTTTACGGTACCGGTCTCGGAAGCTGGGATTGTCACGTCTCCTGTGTGTGGAACCCTGGAACGCAATAACGGAAATGCCACATGGCCAACCCTACCTAAACCTGGGCATGGGCAGCCCGGCCCGAAGCCCGACGTCCGAGCTGGGCACGGGCCTCACTTTCCGGCCCGAAGCCCGCTAAAAGCCCGACAAAACGTGTTTTTTTGAGATATTTTTAGAAAAATGGGTATATAAGGTAGGCTACCAACGCTTTCATCGCCGTTGCACGTATTTTGACGCATGCGAGGGCGCTTGCCACCCAGCTGCAGAGGAGGGTTGTGAACATTTTGCGTTAGATTGCTATATGTATTACAATATAAATCTAAATTTGTTGTAAATTTGCTTTTTCATCTGAAAAATCAGAAAATCCCCCAAAAAATATTTTTTTTGAAAGAAAAAAAGGCCCTATTGCTAGAGAGGGGATTTTTTCAAACTTGCCATGTGCATTTTTTTATTATATTTAGCATGGTAATTTCTAGGTCTTTTTTGCAATGCCCCATGGCAATTTTTTATTAAGAGCATGTCATTTTAATAATTAGTAAGACGCCATTTTTATTATTAGGAGGACGACAGTCTAATTATGAGAGAAATTCATTTTTATTATTAGTAACATGACATTTTTTATTGTCAAAAGGGTGCCAGTTTTATGATTAAGAACATGTCATTTTTTTATCATCAATAACATGGCATTTTTATTATTAGGAGGATGAAAGCTTTATTATTAACAGGTTTGATGTTTTACTACGGAGCGCCTGGCATTTTTATTATTGTTGGCATGGCATTTTTGTTATCACAAGGATGGGCATTTATTATTAGTAAGAGGATGCCATTTTTATTTTTATTATCATGGCAATTTTGTTTTTTCCACTCACATCGCCATCTTTATGAATTTTTGTACGATGGACCAAATAAAAGCAAAAAAAAAAATACAATCTGGCATTTTTGTTTCTGGTCCTTGGCAAAAATAAAGAGAAAAATGTTGTCCAAAACATGATTTTCTTTTCACAGTGAAAACATATCCATGGAAGAATTCATAATTTTTTAAGATCACACGACATGTTTGTTTAATCATACCATTTTTATAAATTTATAAATTAACAAGGCATTTTCTAAAGTAGCCTGGCAATTTTCAATTTTTTTTTCCATATTCATGGCAAATATTCATTTATGGTTTTCTCTGTTTTTATAAGAAAAATATGTATTTTTTGTTCATGGCACTTTTTAAAAACAAAAGAGTAAATTGTGCATCTCGACCAATGGGGTTCGCCATGGACCTCCCCCTGGCAAACGATCGAGGGGTGGGTGATTCGTTCGCTGGGAGCAGCTCCTCCTACACACTCAATTCGTTTGGCCGCCCCTCCTCCCTGGCCATTGATCCCCAATTTTATGGGTCCTAGTAATAATGGAAGGGGGGTGTTATCTGGCTGACGTCAGATTTTTGAGGTCTCCCGACAAACGCCCTTGTCACCGTCAGATCAATTTATACAAATCTTAAAGCAAAGGAAGAGACACATCATTGAGGGTGACATTGGAGTATCTAGGTGACATTAGGGTTGATTGATGTGTGTCGTATGATGTTATTTTACTACAAACTCTAGGGCTGTTTGTGACACTTATAGGAATAGCTCAATGGATTGATCGGAAAGAATAACTTTGAGGTGGTTTCGTACCCTACAAGCAATTTCATCTTATGTTCTTTGTGATAGGAACTTTGGAGTGACTTTTGTCGCACGTTGAGGGATTGCCATATGATCTAATTATGTTATCATTGTTGAGAGAACTTGCACTAGTGAAAGTATGAACCCTAGGCCTTGTTTTCAAGCATTGCAATACCGTTTTTGCTCACTTTCGTTACTAGTTACCTTGATGTTTTTATATTTTCATATTACAAAAATCCATATCTACTATCCATAATACACTTGTATCACCATCTCTTCGTTAAACTAGTGCACCTATACAATTTACCATTATATTGGGTGTGTTGAGGACACAAGAGACTCTTTGTTATTTGGTTGCAGGGTTGTTTGAGAGAGATCATCGTCATCCTACGCCTCCCACGGATTGATAAACTTTAGGTCATCCACTTGAGAGAAATTTGCTACTGTCCTACAAAACTCTGCGCTTGGAGGCCCAACACGAGTCCACAAGAAGAAGGTTGCGTAGTATACATCAATTGACATATAGGACTATGATATTCGAACACCGGAAGAGTTTCGGAGTGCACCGAATAGTCATCGGGTCACCGGAAGGGGTTCCGGACACCCCCAGGAGGTCTATGGTCCTAATGGGCCAAGGGGAGAGACACACCAGCCCACAAGGGGGCTGGCGTGCCCCTCTCCCTGGCCGCCTGCCCTAGGGAAGGGAATGGGGAGGGCTAGCCCCTCCTGCCTTCCCCTCCACAAGGGAGAAAGGAAAGGGGGGCGCCACCCTCCCCTGCCTTTCCCCGCTCTCCTAGAAAGGAAAGGGGGTGCGGTTAGGGCAGTAGCCCAAGGAGGATTCGGCCTCCTTGGGGCGCCTCCTTGGCTGCTCCTCCCTCCCCCCACCTATATATATGTGGGAGGGGCGCCACACATAACGACGATAATCTCTTAGCCGTGTGCGGCGCCTCCTCCACCATTTACACCCTCGGTCATATTTTCGTAGTGCTTAGGCAAAGCCCTACGGAGATAGCATAACCATTGCCGTCACCACGCCATCGTGCTACCAGAACTCATCCGCTACTTCGCCCGTCTTGTTGGATTAAGAAGGTGAGGACGTCACCGAGCTGAACGTGTGCTGAACGCGGAGGTGTCGTACGTTCGGTACTCGATCGGTTGGATCGCGAAGAAGTTCGACTACATCAACCGCATTACTAAACGCTTCCGCTTACGATCTATAAGGGTACGTAGACACCCCCCCTCATTGCTATGCATCTCCATGGATAGATCTTGCGTGTGCGTAGAATTTTTTTGTTTTCCATGCAACGTTTTCCAACAACTTCACCCCAAGAGAAGAAGTGGGCAATCAATACAATCACCCCGCTTTGTTCATCCTTCAAGATGCGGTCCCTCCCAAAGATCTATCCCACTTACGTCCCTTTATTCATGCGAAGGATTGTTGGGAACACATAGTATCTTTGTACAAGGGGAGCTCAAGTATCCAACGGTCCAACTTTGAAGTGGTCCTTGATGAGGTCGATGAATTCGTGATGGTAGAAGATGAGGATCCGTGTGATCTCTGTCGGAGGGTGAAAACTCTTGCGGTTGCTCTCCAAGACCATGGGAGCAAGGATACAGATGACAATTGGATCAAGCACAAGTTTCTCAAGGCCATCATGCCTTTCAACAAGGCCATGTCTTCTGTGATTCGTTAAAGGCCAGACTTTCACACCTTAACCTCAAGTGAAGTGTTGGATGAGTTTATTGCCATGAACATCATGAACAAGACTGCCGACAATGCTCTTGCTCGTGTTCGGTCAAAGAAAAATCTCAACCACCCTTGCTTTGAAGGCCAAGGCCATTCCGGAGGAAGAAGAGGAGGAATAAGAGGTGTGTAACGCCCCCGATGCGGCTATATCTCCCACGTGTCGAGGCACGACTTAGAGGCATAACCGCATTGAAAGCAATGTCGCAAGTGAGGTAATCTTCACACAACCCATGTAATACATAAGGAAAGAGATACATAGTTGGCTTACGATGCCACTTCACACAAGACATAAATAAACATCCATCATTCGAGTACACTCAAGGTCCGACTACGGAACCAAAATAAAAGAAGATACCCCAACTGCTACACGATCCCGATCGTCCCAACTGGCACCACTACGATCATCGGGAAAAGACACATAGTAACGACCACGTTCCTCGTCGAACTCCCACTTGAGCTCGGTTGCGTCACCTGCACCGGCTTCATCGGAACTGCAACTGTTTTGAAGTATCTCGTGAGTCACGGGACTCAAAATCTCACACCAGAGATCAAGACTATTTAAGCTTATAGGAAGGACAGAGTAGTAAAGTGGAGCTGCAGCAGCGACTAGCATATATGGTGGCTACTTCAAAAAGAGAGCGAGAAGAGGAGCAAAGCACGGACGTGAAGCTAATAGCGATCAAGAAGTGATCTGAACTACTTACATCGACATAACTCCAACACGTGTTCACTTCCGGACTCCGCCGAGAAGAGACCATCACGGTTACACACGCGTTGATGTGTATTTTATTTGAGGTCAACTTTGGGTTTTCTACAACCGGACATTAACAAATTCCCATCTGCCTCATAACATGGGCACGGCTTTGAAAGATAATACCTGCGGGGTGTCCCAACTTAGCCCATTATAAGCTCTCACGGTCAACGAAGGATATTCCTTCTACCGGAAGACCCGATCAATCTTGGAATCCCGGACTACAAGACATTTCGACAGAATAAAACAAGACCAGCAAAGCCGCCCGATTGTGCCGACAAATCCCGATAGGAGCTGCACATATCTCGTTCTCGAGGCACATCCGGATGAGCAGTCCATACAACTAAAACCAGACCTCAAGTTGCCTTGAGGGGCGCTGCAGGGCTCTAGTTCGGGCCAGCACCAAGGAGCACTGGTCCGGGGTTAAAATAAAGATGACCCTCGGGCTCATGAAAACCCGGGGAAAAAGGCTTAGGTGGCAATGGTAAAACCAAAGTTGGGCCTTCTTTGCACGAGTCTTATTCAAAGCGAACTGTCAAGGGGTCCCATAAATCACCCAACCGTAAGGAACGCGAAATCAAGGAACATAACACCGTATGACGGAAACTAGGGTGGCAAGGGTGGAACAAAACACTGTGCATAAGGCCGAGCCTTCCACCCTTTACCAAATATATAGATGTATTAATTATAGCAGATATATATATATATATATATATATATATATATATATATATATATATATATATATATATATATATATATATATATGATATCCCAACAAGTAAACTTGTTCCAAAAGGAACAACCTCTCCATGTTCCAACAAGGAACAAACTTCACTTCACTGCATCTAGCAACGCTATAAGAGGGGTGAGCAAAGCGGTAACATAGCCAATCAACGGTTTGCTAGGAAAAGGATGGTTAGGGGCTGACATGGCAATAAGGGTGGCATGATATAGCAAGTGGTAGGCATCGCAGCATAGGCATAGCAAAAGAGCGAGCAACTAGCATAGCAAAGATAGAAGTGATTTCGAGGGTATGGTCATCTTGCCTGCAATGTTCTCAGAGTTGTCGAAAGCTTGATCCTCGTAAGCGTTCTCAACAGGTTCCTCGTTCACGTACTCGTCTCCCAGCTCTACCCAAATCAAGAACACAAACAAAGGAACCACAATAAATCACGGTGCAATGCACAATCAACATGATGCAAAACATGACATGATATGCGGGATGTGATATGCAATGCGTATGTGCGCTCCGGAAGGTAAATGATGAACCAGGCATCAACTTGGCAAACCAAGTATGCCACTGGAAAGATGAGATGATTTCGGTTGAAATCGATATAAAGATCACCGGAAATGGATGCACGGTTTGGAAATGACAAGCAAAACAAGAATGGCACAAATCTGCCATTAACAGCATGATGCCACTTAGCAAGCAACAATAAATTAAGCTACTGCACCCAAACGTATCAACAAAGCACATGGCAGTGATCTACACAAGATGCTCGACAAAAGATGAGCACTGAGCTACGGCTAGTTCACATCATAACAGGTTCAAACACGCATGGCAAAAGTGCACAAAATATCAGGCTGGACATGGCAAAAACAGCATCAGGTTGCAATGTTCAGAGCAACAAAACTACATGCTACAGGAACTTAAAATAGCAAAACATGGCATGGCATGAATCTACTCAAAGCATAGAACAAAAGTCCCTTACTGACCATAAGCCAAAAAGGATCAGAAAATATAGTAACACCCATGTCAAAATCGAAAGTTTCGTTAACAGATTCAACATGGCATGTCAAAAACTGATAACAAGTAGGCATGTTTACAAGCTCAATGCACTCACTACAGAGCCTTATATGATAAACTAAGCCTACATACATCAAGAAGACATGGCATAGAAGACATACATGGCAAGAACAATAACATAGCATACATGGATCAACCACAACAACATTGGCAAAATTGAATAACCTGTAAAACAATCTGCCAGGAAACATTTGATAGCAAAAGTAGAGCTCGATTGACTCAAGCTATGGCACTCCATAATTGCAAACAAAGGCATGGATGGGTAGAGCAAGACATGTTTTACAAAACATCCTTACTGAAGTATCTCAAAATATGCATGGATCTCTCGGTATCATCAAGTTAACATGGCATCAAAATATCAGCTAAACAGGGTTGAAAACAGCAACATCAGGACACCTACTTTGCATGCTTGTGCTAGTCACCAAATATATCACAAAAATACATGGAATACACCCCTGGAAAGATGGCATGGCATATTACAAAACACATGTAGGACTCAAATTCATAGGGTGCACACATCAATCATGGCAAAAATGACAAAAGTGCAAGTTCTGTTAAGAAACAGAAACTAACATCACATAGCCCTCTTCCAACAGCATTTCGGGCATCAAGATGAGCTCAAATGAAAATGATGCAATGAGATGAAATGATCTACTCTTAGGGACAAACATTTTGATATATTATACGCGCAAAATGGATCTACAGATGCAAAGATATAGCATGAAGAAAATGACACAAAATATCATTGATATAAAAAAACTTAGTAGAAAAAGGAGGGGGGAGAAGTCAATCATGCGCGACCCCGAGGTCGGATCGGGATCGGCCGAGGGCGGCGGCGCTAACCTGGTCCTTGAGCGCCGGAGGAGAGGAGGCGGGCCGGGACGACGGAGGCTGCCGCGAGAGTGGCGGCGGCGGCGGGGCGGTGGCGCTGGCGATCCGGTGGAGGCGGCGACCGCCTAGCAAGCGGCGGCGGCGGAGCCGCCGGACGGCGTGGAGGCGGCGCGGCGAGGCGGCGGCGGCGGCGGCGGGGCGCGCAGCCAGCGGCAAGGCGGCGGGCGACGGGACGGAGGCCGGGCCGGCGGGCGGCCAGTGGGCTCATGGGCCTTGGCAAGGCCTGGAGGCGCAGAGCCACGTGGCGGCCTCCCACTGGCTGGCGGGCGGCGGCGGCGGCGCGTCCGGCGGGCGGGCGGACGTGTCCGCGGCGCGGGACGGATTTTAGGGTTTCGGGTGGAATTGATCCGGATTGGAAAGGGGTTTGCTTAAATAGGCATAGAGGAGCTAGGAGAGTCCAAATGGGGTGTAGTTTTCGCCCACGATCGTGATCGAACGACGGAGAGCATGGAAGTGACTTAGATGGGTTATTGGTCTGTTTTGGAGGGTGTTGGGCTGCAACTTAAAAGAGGCTTTGCGAGAGAGTGCGGTTAACCGTTGGAGTACCAAACGAGCTCCAATCGACCAAACTTGACCGTGGTCTACGGGTGGTATACCAAGGCCACTAGACAAACCTCGGTCCATTTCGAGAAGGTTTAGTACCCTTTGCGGAAAAATGTAAAAGGGCCGCCGGGGGAGATAGGAGTGTCGGATTGCAAAACGGACAACGGGAAAAATGCTCGGAATCACGAGACGAACACGTATGCAAATGCGATGCACATGATGTGTAACGCCCCGGATACAACTTTCCATATTCGTAACTCCAACTCTTGCCTTTTTCGGAGATGCGATATGATATTTCCTTCGTGGTTGGGTTTTATCAGTTGTTTTGCATTTTGTTCTTGTTATGCATCTCATCTCATGTCATCATCTGCATTTCATCCGCATGTTTTTCAAAACTTGCATCCGTTAAATGTTCCGCCAGCTTCTCCGTTGTCCGTTCCGAGTCCGGATACACTCGCACGCGCTTGCTGCACCTCCAAATATTATTTTATAAGTGGCATAATAATGTTCTCGGAATGGGTTGCAACTTGTCATGCGGTCTTATTATAGTGTAGACAGGCGCTGTCAAGTTTAAATCGCTTCGAGCTCGTTTGATAGCCCAACCGTCACTCAGAAGCGGCTGCTGTTGCGGTTTAATCGTCAGACGTTTGGTCTCCAAACTGTCGCCGCTACCCTTCTCTTCTCTCTTATCAGTCCAAGGCCTCTCTTCGCAGCTCACACCCACTCTAATCCAGCCCAACAACTCCTCCTCGTGCCCGGAGCCGTCCGATCGTGATCCGAGGGTCCGAAAACGGAGCAAAACCCCTTACCCTAGCCTCTTTTGCTATTTAAAGACCCCCTCTCTCCAATTTTGGCCCCCTACCTACCCCCCTCCTCGTTTTCCGCGCGCCCCAACCAGCCTCCACCACCTGCGCCGCCCCCCTCCTCGTTTCCGGCGCCGACCAGCCTCCGCCGCCACTTGGCGCCGCCCGAAGGGTAGCCGCCACCAGCGCCGGGCTGGCAGCCATCCAGGCGTCGCCACGTCGCCTGGCCCCCCGGCCTCCCAGGCCCGCCCAGCCCATCCAGCCCGCCCGGGCGATCTGGGCCCGAGGCGCCAGCCCAGCCCACCGCCCGCCCTAGCCTTCGCCTCCTCCCGAGCTCCCGGACCTCGCCGCCGACCGCCTGTCAGCTGGTGCCCGCCCGGCCAGCGCCACCGGACCCAGTCCCGCCTCTCTCTCCCTTCCTTTTTCCTCTCTCTCCTCACGGTCCCTGCCTCTCTCTCTCCGAGGATGCCGCCACCGCTGGAGTTTCGAGCTTCGCCGCCGCCGCTCAGATCCGTCGCCGAGCCCTCCGACTTCCTCCATGGCCGGATCCGTGATCGCCGCCGGATCCGCTCGTTCCGGCCCTCCGGCCTCCTCCGCTCCTCCCGACGTCCGGCCGCCGCCTTGCCATGGCTCTGTTCGTGCGGGGAGCACGAGGAGACGACGAGCGCCCGCTCGTGGGCTGCCAGCGTCCCTTCGCTGCGTGGGCCCAGGCCTGCCCCACCCACAGCCCTCCTCCCGAGGCCCACCGCCCGCCTCCTCCTACTCCACCGACCGGGCCAAGAGCCCATGGTGAGACCCAGCCCAGCACCCAGCAGATCTGGCCCATGTCTTGTTTTTTTTTCAGTTCTGCGAATTTCGCTTTATCCAGTAATTTAACTGTTTTACAGAAAACCCCCTAAGCATCATGCATTTAATATCTCTCAAACTGTGCATCGGATTAAAATAATGTATATATGTAAAATGCTCAGAATATTGTGTAGATTAATAATATGCCACTTTCATCTATGTTAAAAATGTTTAAATTGATGTTTGCATTAATTTGCTAATATGCCATGCTAAAATGCTTTAATTCATAACTAAATAACCGTAACTCGGAATTAAATGTTCTTTATATGTAAATGGGGTGGAAAAATGCATAGATTAACATGGTCCACTTTATGTTGCTGTTTAACAACTCTAAAATTGTGTTTAGGGCAGAACAGTGCCAAATTCATTATTTGCATATGGGGATTTTTTCCGGAATTGTTGTTTCTTATTTCCGGCCTCATTTAAACTTGCCTAGATAGGTAGTTTCATCATGCTTCACCTCTTGCCATGTTTAACAACATTTAATATTGTTGTGTACCTAACCGAGATCAAACTAAATATTTGATGTGGTGTTTCGTCAATATGCAACTCGTTGCATATTGAGCTCCACTTAACTTGTAGTGTTGTTTGTGCATATTGCCATGCCATGCCTCATTAAACCGGACATGCATCATATTTGTTTGTGCATCATGCCATGTTTATGTTTGTGTGTTTACTATGTTGTTTGCTTCTTTCCGGTTTGCTTCTCTCGTTAGCTTCGGGTTCGTTCCGGAGTTGTGAGGATTCGTTCGACTACGCCCGTTTGTCCTCTTCATGGACTTGATCTTCTTCCTTGCGGGATTTCAGGCAAGATGACCATACCCTCGAAATCACTTCTATCTTTGCTTGCTAGATGCTCGCTCTTTTGCTATGCCTATGCTACGATGCCTACCACTTGCTATATCATGCCACCCACATTGCCATGTCAAACCTCTAACCATCCTTTCCTAGCAAACCGTTGTTTGGCTATGTTACCGCTTTGCTCAGCCCTCTTATAGCGTTGTTAGTTGCGGTGAAGTTGAAGTTTGTTCCTTGTTGGAACATGGAGATGTTGTTCCTTGTTGGAACATGTTTACTTGTTGGGATATCACAATATATCTTATTTAATTAATGCATCTATATACTTGGTAAAGGGTGGAAGGCTCGGCCTTATGCAGTGTTTTGTTCCACTCTTGCCGCCTCTAGTTTCCGTCATATCGGTATTATGTTCCCGGATTTTTGCGTCCCTAACGCGTCGGGTGATTTATGGGACCCCTTGACAGTTCGCTTTGAATAAGACTTTTCCAAAGAAGGCCCAACCTTGGTTTTACATTTGCCTCACCTAGCCCTTTTTCCCTTGGGAGTCGCGCTCTCGAGGGTCATCTTATTTTACCCCCGGCGGTGCTCGTCGTGAGTGCTGGTCCAAAACGTCGACCGCCGGTGTACACCAGGGCAACTCGGGTTCGCCTACCGGAAGTTTGGACAATCCGGTGTGCCACGAGAACGAGATATGTGCAGCTCCTATCGATTTGTCGGCACATTCGGGCGGCTTTGCTGGACTTGTTTTATTGCTGTGAAATGTCTTGTAGCCGGATTCGAGACTGATCGGGCTTCCCGGGAGAAGGTCTATTCTTCGTTGATCGCGATAGCTTATCATGGGCTAAGTTGGGACACCCTGCAGGTTTGAACTTTCAAAGCCGTGCCCGCGGTTATGTGGCAGATGGGAATTTGTTAATGTCGGTTGTAGAAAACCGAAGTTGATCTTAATTAAAATACACCAACGCGTGTGTAACGTGATGGTCTCTTCTCGTGGAGTCCGGAAGTGAACACGGTGTTGGAGTTATGCTTGACGTAAGTAGTTTCGGGATCACTTCTTGATCATAGTTGTTCGACCGTCTTTGCCTCCTCTTCTCGCTCTCTTTTGCGTATGTTAGCCACCATATATGCTAGTCGCTTGCTGCAGCTCCACCTCACTACCCTGTCCTACCTTTAAGCTTAAATAGTCTTGATCTCGGGGGTGTGAGATTGCTGAGTCCCGTGACTCACAGATACTTCAAAACCAGTTTGCAGGTGCCGATGAGACCGTGCAGGTGATGCACCCGAGCTCAAGGAGGAGCTCGATGAAGATCTTGTTCTTTGTGTTGTTTCGTTTGAGTTGATCAAGAGTGGAGCCCAGTTGGGACGATCGGGGATCCGTAGCATTTGGGGTAGTCTTCTTTTATTTTGGTTCCGTAGTCGGACCTTGATTGTATCTGTATGATGTAATGTTTTACTCATGTATTGTGTGAAGTGGCGATTGTAAGCCAACTATGTATCTCTTTTCCCTTATGTATTACATGGGTTGTGTGAAGATTACCTCACTTGCGATATTGCTTTCAATGCGGTTATGCCTCTAAGTCGTGCTTCGACACGTGGGAGATATAGCCGCATCAAGGGCGTTACAAGTTGGTAATCAGAGCCTTCCCCGACTTAGGAGCCCCCTACTTGATTGTTTGCTGGCGTTGTTGAGTCTAGAATGGAAAATGTTTTGAGTCTTAGGATTATATATATCGGAGAGTAGGATTCTTTTTACTCCCCAGTCCCTTCGTCGCTCGGTGAGGTATCCTGACGTAGAGTTTTGACTCTTCTCTTCTCAAATTTCACTAAATTTTTTTTTAGGATCACGTGGGTATCTTGGAATCGTTCCGATGGTTTTGTGACGAGAACATTGTTCTTGGTGCCTCCTGACATTTAGGGGTTGTGGCAGTGTCCCGGGGAGTTGAGCTCCGAGGTGTTGTCGTCACAATTTTATCATTCTGATTCTGGAATACCGAGTTTTGCCGACATCGAAATCTCTTTTGTGCAGTTGTTGGTGAGATAACCCCGATAGCCCGATCTTGTGGCGAGTCTTGAGTATTGCCATGACTTGTATAACGGATGTTTTTGAAGGTCGAGGTACACGATTTCGAGGATTTCTTGGTTATGTGTTGACGGATGGATACAAATGGATCTAGGTATTGTTAGTTTGGGTGATATATTTTGTGTCCCTGTATCCCCAACACCAGATTGCATAACCAGAAAGTTTCGGAGTTTATAGGTGGGAATTCTAGTAGCTTACGGGATATCTTTCCGACAAATGTATGATTTGAGATTGGGGTTCAACGTCTAGTGGTCCGCCCATTCACGGTCGATTCTGATGGTCGCGAGGCGTCTTAAAGAATCCTTGGCTATGCTGATTCGGGACGTCTTGTTTGTCATTCGTGACGTCCGCTATACGTCGTGTCCGTGTGGGCCCCACCACGAACACTTTGGGCGAAATCTCTATCATGTGTTTGTTCCGGCTCATTCTTGAAGCCAAATCCTTTGTTTGTTTTATTTTTGGTATTCGAGTTGCTTCGAAGTCAAGTGTGGATTCCATACCTTATTCTAAATGGTGTTCTCATATTTCTATGTGAATACTAATCCTTCTTGATCATCGAGGTCGTCATGTTAATTCTTTTCCCAACCGGCGTCTTCTCTTCAAGTGAATCCGATCATTCCAACATTCGCAAGATCAATTCTAAGCTTTTTCTCAACGGTGTTCGTTTCATCCGACCCAAGTTGTTTTGATTTCCCGCCCTCCCAACCTTTTTCTTCAAGGACTCAGATTCCTAATCAAGTATCCATTTTTATTGAGTGAAGTTTCTTCATTCTTTTCCTTTAATGTTTTATCCGGTGATTTCTCATGAAGACGCTAAGGAAGCTTTAACCTTATCATTGTTCCATTCTAATTTTCTTCTCCGTGGATGTAAGTCAAGTTTTCGTGTTGATCGATTCTTTTCATCATTTCAAATGCTTTCTCATGTCGGTGCATCTCTTAATCATCCACTTCTCGCTATTCAATTGTTCCGGAGTGTTGAAGATATCTCAGAAGATTCTAGTTTCCATTCTCAATTCACTCAAGTTCTTTTGAGGATGCTATCTCATTCAAGCCATTTAACTCTACCGGTGAAATATCTATTTCAAACAATTGTTCAACGGTGGTTCTTCTGAGTGGGCCCTAACCCACAGGTCTTTTCCCAGGATCTTACCTGACTCTTTTATTTTCCTGGAGCTATTCCCAAATTCTTTGCAAAGTTTGACGTAAGAATGAATTATCATCAGTCTTGGTTTTCTCCAAGATCTTCCAAATTATTTTCATTGTTGGTTCAACCTTTCTAATTTTTCATTCCGGAGTGCTTCAATAATTCATGGTGATGTTCTCGTCGTCATTCTCGAATTTTGAAGACCGAAGAAGAGTTTCTCTTAAACCTCGCTTCTTTCTCTTCAAGATTCGTGGTTCTAGTTTGATGCCATCGTCTCATAATTGTTTTTGATTGTGGGAATTCTTTTCACCCATCCGGAGCATTTCATGAGTTGTTTCCATTTCTTTCCTCCGTAGGCCATCATGTCATAATTCCTCAAAATCAGCTTTCAACTCCCGTTCTCCAAATCTTACCGGTGCATCATGCAAATATCCTCTAATCAGTTCATGATCTCTTCGTTCTAATGTATCTAAATTTTGTCAAGCATCTTCATTCGTTTTCCAATTCTTCCCGGTGAATTGTGCCTTCTTCGTTCATTCTCAATTCTTACGGTGGTTCGTTCAAGATTTCATTTCCTTTATTGTCGTATCAATTCATTCATTCTTTCCGAATCCTACCGGTGAATTGTTGAAGACCTTCTCAAGTTTGCGCTATATCTCTATCTGTAATCATTTTTCAATGAGAATAAGTAGTATGCCAAATCCATTGCTTGTCATCAATTTAATTGGCGAAGGATCAGCATAATGTAATTTTTATTCTTGTTTCATCAAGTAAGTTCAATTCCTTATTCCGGAGGATCGTCAAAATTCTTGATTTCATTTGTTCATCTTTCTTTCCGGAGTTCAAAGTTTTCTCGGTTAGATCATTTTAAAGCTTCATCTTATCACTGCAAGGTTTCACCTTGTATTTGCAACTTCTCTTTCTTTCTATCACCCTTTTGTTTACCGGAGTTCTTCATGGAAGCTATACATGGTGCTTCGTCAAGGATTCATTTCTTTCTCGATTTGTCCTTCAAGCTTCTCTCGGAGTTATGATCCGCCAAGCCATACTTCAAAATAAACATGGTTCCAACACATGTTTTGTTTTAAGGCGTTCAAGTATTCTTCTTCTTGCATTACGAAGTGCAATTCTTTCTATCATTATCTTTTGAGGTGGTGTTATGTCATTCTCGACAATTTGAGTTCGTGTTTCATGATTCACATGTTGTCAAGAATGAGGTATTTTAAATCCATCAATCTCTTCATTGGACTTATCTTGGGCTATATTTCACCTAAAGCTTTCCCTAAGGATTGTTGCTAATTATGGTGCTTATTAATGACCCAAGTTCTTCATTTGTCCTCCGATGAAAGAAGTTTCGTCTCCTTGTTGATATCAATCCAATCGTTTGTTTCCGTTGGTGGCGAAGCTCACCTCATAATGTGGAGATGTTTCCATAAGTCCACTAAAGGTTATTCTTTTCGTTGTTGATAATCCAACAACTCCGTTCTATCCTTTTTTTAAGGGTGCTTTCCAAACTCATTTGTGGTAGAAGTTGTCATTTTCTTCTCCATTCCTTTTTTCCAATGACCTATCTTCAATTTTTCTTCCGGAGGCATTGTGATGTTGCACTCTTCGACCCATCATCTTCTTTTGTCAAGATCATGTTCTTTTTCTTGCTTATCCATTTAACCGGAGTGTCATGTTTTCATTCGAGTTCTCTCATCTTATCAAGTTTTGCCTGCTTCCTCAACCGGAGAGCTGTCTGAAATCTTTCTTACCCCTTGTGCCTTTTTTTCAATAGTTCCGGAGGTAGTGTGTTGTTGATCTCATCAAGTATCCTATCATCTTGTCAAGTTCTTGTTCAATTCCTTCCATTTACAATCGGAGTGCTGCCAAAAATTATATCATTCTTGTTCATTCGTGTCTCGTTTCAACCAGAGTGGTTTCGAATTCTATCTTGTCCATTAAACTCTTGATTCATGTCTTTGCAACCTTCAAGTTCTCGTAATGGTCCTTGTTCCTCTTTTCTAAGGATTGTTGCAATCTCGTTCATCTCTGTTGTACTCTTTCTATCATTTTGCTCAACCTCTCAAGGTTCATGGTTTCACTCGTTTGTCAAAGAAGCAACTTGGTTTACCTCTCATCTTCCTCTTCCTTTTCCCTCCGGTGCCATCCTAGATCTCGGGACGAGATCCTCTCGTAGTGGTGGAGTGTTGTAACGCCCCGGATACAACTTTCCATATTCGTAACTCCAACTCTTGCCTTTTTCGGAGATGCGATATGATATTTCCTTCGTGGTTGGGTTTTATCTGTTGTTTTGCATTTTGTTCTTGTTATGCATCTCATCTCATGTCATCATCTGCATTTCATCCGCATGTTTTTCAAAACTTGCATCCGTTCGTGTTCCGCCGGTTCTCTCCGTTGTCCGTTCCGAGTCCGGATACACTCGCACGCGCCCGCGGCACCTCCGAAATATTATTTTATAAGTGGCATAATAATGTTCTCGGAATGGGTTGCAACTTGTCATGCGGTCTTATTATAGTGTAGACAGAGCGCCTGTCAAGTTTCGTCGCTTTCGGAGCTCGTTTGATAGCCCAACCGTCACTCGTAGCGGCACCGTTGCCGGTTTAATCGTCGGACGTTTCGGTCTCCGAAACTGTCGCCGGGCTACCCTTCTCTTCTCTCTTATCAGTCCAAGACCTCTCTTCGCAGCTCACACCCACTCTAATCCAGCCCAACAACCCCTCCTCGTGTCCGGAGCCGTCCGATCGTGATCCGAGGGTCCGAAAACGGAGCAAAACCCCCCTACCCTAGCCTCTTTTGCTATTTAAAGACCCCCTCTCTCCAATTTTGGCCTCCTACCTACCCCTCCTCCTCAAATTCACATACCCCAACCAGCCTCCACCACCGCGCCCCCCTCCTCGTTTTCGGCGCCGACCAGCCTCCGCCGCCACTTGGCGCCGCCCGGCGGTAGCCGCCACCACACACGCCGCTGGCAGCCATCCAGCCGTCGCCACGTCCTGCAGGCCCCCTCGGCCTCCAGGCCCGGCCGGCCCATCCGCTGCCCGCCCGGCCGATCTGGGCCCGAGGCGCCAGCACAAGGCCACCGCCCGCCCTAGCTTCGCCTCCTCCCGAGCTCCTGACCTCGCCGCCCGACCGCCGCGTCGCGGTGCCCGCCGCCGGCCAGCAGCCACCGGACCCCAGTCCCGCCGCCCTCTCTCCCTTCCTTTTTCCCTCTCTCTCCTCACGGTCCCTGCCTCTCTCTCTCAGGAGATGCCGCCACCGCTGGAGTTTCGAGCTCGCCCGCCCGCTGGATCCCGTCGCCGAGCCCTCCGACTTCCTCCATGGCCGGATCCGTGATCGCCGCCGGATCCGCTTCGTTCCGCCCTCCCGGCCTCCTCCGCTCCTCCCGACGTCCGGCCGCCGCCGCCCTTGCCATGGCTCTGTTCATGCGGGAGCACGAGGAGACGACGAGCGCCCGCTGTGGGCTGCCGCGTCCCTTGCGCGTGGGCCCAGCGCCCGGCCCAGGCCAAGCCTCCCGAGGCCCAGCCTGCCTGCCCTCCTCCTGCTCCACCGACCGGGCCAAGAGCCCATGGTGAGACCCCAGCCCAGCACCCAGCAGATCTGGCCCATGTCTTGTTTTTTTTCTGCAATTTCGCTTTATCCAAGAATTTAACTGCTTTTCTGTAAAACCCCTAAGCATCATGCATTTAATATCTCTCAAACTGTGCATCGGATTAAAATAATTTATATATGTAAAATGCTCAGAATATTGTGTAGATTAATAATATGCCACTTTCATCTATGTTAAAATGTTTAAATTGATGTTTGCATTAATTTGCTAATATGCCATGCTAAAATGCTTTAATTCATAACTAAATAACCGTAACTTCGAATTAAATGTTCTTTATATGTAAATGGGGTGGAAAATGCATAGATTAACATGGTCCACTTTATGTTGCTGTTTAACAACTCTAAAATTGTGTTTAGGGCAGAACAGTGCCAAATTCATTATTTGCATATGGGGATTTTTCCTAATTGTTGTTTCTTATTTCGGCCTCATTTAAACTTGCCTAGATAGGTAGTTTCATCATGCTTCACCTCTTGCCATGTTTAACAACATTTAATATTGTTGTGTACCTAACCGAGATCAAACTAAATATTTGATGTGGTGTTTCGTCAATATGCAACTCGTTGCATATTGAGCTCCACTTAACTTGTAGTGTTGTTTGTGCATATTGCCATGCCATGCCTCATTAAACCGGACATGCATCATATTTGTTTGTGCATCATGCCATGTTTATGTTTGTGTGTTTACTATGTTGTTTGCTTCTTTCCGGTTTGCTTCTCTCGTTAGCTTCGGTTCGTTCCGGAGTTGTGAGGATTCGCTCGACTACGCCTCGCTTGTCCTCTTCATGGACTTGATCTTCTTCCTTATGGGATTTCGTGCAAGATGACCATACCCTCGAAATCACTTCTATCTTTGCTTGCTAGATGCTCGCTCTTTTGCTATGCCTATGCTACGATGCCTACCACTTGCTATATCATGCCACCCACATTGCCATGTCAAACCTCTAACCATCCTTTCCTAGCAAACCGTTGTTTGGCTATGTTACCGCTTTGCTCAGCCCTCTTATAGCGTTGTTAGTTGCAGGTGAAGTTGAAGTTTGTTCCTTGTTGAACATGGAGATGTTGTTCCTTGTTGGAACATGTTTACTTGTTGGGATATCACAATATATCTTATTTAATTAATGCATCTATATACTTGGTAAAGGGTGGAAGGCTCGGCCTTATGCCCGTGTTTTGTTCCACTCTTGCCGCCTAGTTTCCGCCATATCGGTATTATGTTCCCGGATTTTGCGTCCCTAACGCGGTCGGGTGATTTATGGGACCCCTTGACAGTTCGCTTTGAATAAGACTTTTCCAGAAGGCCCAACCTTGGTTTTACATTTGCCTCACCTAGCCCTTTTTTCCCTTGGGAGTCGCGCTCTCGAGGGTCATCTTATTTACCCCCGGCCGTGCTCGTCGTGAGTGCTGGTCCAAAACGCCACCACGGTGGCTACCAGGGCAACTCGGGTTCGCCTACCGGAAGTTTGGACAATCCGATGTGCCCTGAGAACGAGATATGTGTAGCTCCTATCAGGATTTGTCGGCACATTCGGGCGGCTTTGCTGGACTTGTTTTATTGCTGTGAAATGTCTTGTAGCCGGGATTCCGAGACTGATCGGGCTTCCCGGGGAGAAGGTCTATTCCTTCGTTGATCGCGATAGCTTATCATGGGCTAAGTTGGGACACCCTGCAGGTTTGAACTTTCGAAAGCCGTGCCCGCGTTATGTGGCAGATGGGAATTTGTTAATGTCCGGTTGTAGAAAACCCGGTTGATCTTAATTAAAATACACCAACGCGGTGTAACTGCGGATGGTCTCTTCTCGCGGAGTCCGGGAAGTGAACACGATGTTGGAGTTATGCTTGACGTAAGTAGTTTCAGGATCACTTCTTGATCATAGTTGTTTGACCGTCTTTTGCCTCCTCTTCTCGCTCTCTTTTGCGTATGTTAGCCACCATATATGCTAGTCGCTTGCTGCAGCTCCACCTCACTACCCTGTCCTACCTTTAAGCTTAAATAGTCTTGATCTCGCGGTGTGAGATTGCTGAGTCCCGTGACTCACAGATACTTCCAAAACCAGTTTGCGGTGCCGATGAGACCGTGCAGGTGATGCACCCGAGCTCAAGGAGGAGCTCGATGAAGATCTTGTTCTTTGTGTTGTTTCGCTTCAGCTTGATCAAGAGTGGAGCCAGCTTGGGACGATCGGGGATCTGTGTAGCATTTGGGGTAGTCTTCTTTTATTTTGGTTCCGTAGTCGGACCTTGATTGTATCTGTATGATGTAATGTTTTACTCATGTATTGTGTGAAGTGGCGATTGTAAGCCAACTATGTATCTCTTTTCCCTTATGTATTACATGGGTTGTGTGAAGATTACCTCACTTGCGACATTGCTTTCAATGCGGTTATGCCTCTAAGTCGTGCTTCGACACGTGGGAGATATAGCCGCATCGAGGGCGTTACATGATGACATGGTATAAAATGCATGACATGGACAAAATGCAAAATGAAGAAAACCAACCACGGAGGGAATATCATATCACAATGCCGAAAATGGCAAGAGTTGGAGTTACAAATATGGAAAGTTACTTCCGGGTGTTACAACACTCCACCACTACAAGAGGATCTCGACCGAGATCTAGGACCAAAGAACTCCGGATATTCGAACGGAGGTGATCCTCGCGCCCCGGGTAGCTTCTCGGTCGGAATGGTGTGACCACTTCACTTTCAGGAATTTGATTGACTTGTTGCGAGTCTTGCGCTCGGTTTCTTCAAGAATTGCAACGGGGTGCTCATGATAAGAGAGATCTTCTTGAAGGTCAATTTCTTCGTTGATAGTGCGTTCAGAGTCTTGAAGCACTTGCGGTTGTGACACGTGAAACACATCGTGCACGCTTTGCGAAGTTGGATGGAAGCTCAAGTTGATAGGCGAGATCGCCTCTTTTGCCAATGATCTTGAAAGGACCCACGATCTAGGGGCAAGCTTCCCTTTGATACCGGGCGGCAGTGCCTTTCATTGAGAGACGCGAGGTAGACATGGTCTCCGATTTCAAAAGCCACATCACGGTGCTTATCATCATAATAGCTCTTCTCGCGCGATTATGCGGCTTTGAGATTCTCACGAATGACTTTGCACATTTCTTCCGCTTCGCGATCAAGTCATTGCCAAGAAGTTGGCGCTCACCGCTCTGCACCAATTGAGAGGAGTACGCACTTTCGCCATAGAGAATTTCGAATGGGGCCTTGCCGAACTCGCTTGGAAGCTGTTGTTGTAGGAGAACTTCGGCATATGGAAGACAATCTTCCCACTTCATACCGAAATAAATGACACAAGCCCTGAGCATATCTTCAAGGATTTGATTTACTCGCTCAACTTGGCCACTTGTTTGGGGATGGAAAGCTGTGCTGAAACGAATGTTGGTGCCCATGGCCTTCTGAAAAGAATCCCAAAACTTGGAGGTAAAGATGCTGCCACGGTCTGAAGAGATCACTTGTGGAATGCCGTGCAAGGAGACAATCTCGAGGTGTATAGCTCGCCAACCGAGCTGCTGTGATGGATTCTTTGATAGGAAGAAAATGAGCCACTTTAGTAAGCTTGTCAATGACAACGAAGATAGCATCATTTCCACGCTTGGACTTAGGAAAACCAGTCACGAAGTCCATCTCGATATGATCAAACTTCCATTCTGGAATAGCAAGAGGTTGAAGGAGACCAGCTGGTCTTTGGTGTTCTGCTTTCACTCTTCTGCAGACATCACACTCATTCACGAATTGAGCAATTTCTCGCTTCATTCGAGTCCTCCAATATGACTGCTTGAGGTCATGGTACATCTTCGTACTTCCAGGGTGAATGGATAGAAGCGAATTGTGAGCCTCGTTCATAATGACTTTTCTCAGATCACCCTTAGGAACCACAATCCGGTCCTCAAAGAAAAGAGTGTCTTTGTCATCGACGTGGAAGCACTTGTACTTGGAAATGCCCTTGTCGATACCACGTTTCACCTTTTTCACCATGGTATCCAGAAGCTGAGCCTCACGAATCTGATCTTCCAAAGTAGGAGAGACTATGAGGTTGGCAAGAAAGCCTTGAGGAACAACTTGAAGATTCAGTTTATGCGAAAGCTTCACGAGAGATCCGCTGAAAGGGCTTGAGGATTAGATCTGTTGCGAGAGGCCTTCCTGCTCAAAGCATCTGCAATGACATTGGCCTTGCCGGAGTATATTCAATACTTGGGTTGTACTCTTGAATCATTTCGACCCATCGAGTCTGCTCTGAGGTTGAGGTTGGGCTGGGTGAAGATGTACTTGAGACTCTTGTGATCGGTGAAAATGTCCAATTTCCTTCCCAACAAGAGATGTCTCCACGTTATCAATGCATGGACAATCGCCGCCAACTCAAGATCGTGAGTGGGGTAGTTCTTCTCGTTGGGCTTCAATCTGGCGAGAGGTATAAGCCACAACTCTCTTCTCTTGCATTAACACAGCACCGAGACCTTGAAGAGAAGCATCACGAAAACTTCAAATGGCTTGGATTCATCAGAGGAGTCAAGACAGAGCTGTGACGAGTTTCTCTTTGAGGGTATTGAAAGCAACGTCACACTCAGGAGACCAGACATACTTCACATGCTTCTGGAGAAGGTTGGAAAGAGGTTTTGCAATCTTGGAGAAATTCTCAACGAATCTTCGGCAATAGCTTGCAAGACCAAGAAAATCTATGAAGCTGCTTGACATTCGAGGAGGTTCCCAATTCACAATTGCGGACACCTTCTCGGGATTAACAATGATGCCCTTGGCGGAGATGATATGACCAAGATAAAGCACTTCATCAAGCCAAAATTCACATTTGGAGAACTTCGCATAGAATTGATACTCTCGAGCTTGTCTAGCACCAATCGCAAATGTTTGGCATGATCCTTCTTATTCTTGGAGAAGACCAAAATATCATCAAGATAGACCAAGACGAATTCATTGGTGTAGGGGTTGAAGATGAAATTCATCATCCGAGAGAATGTTGGAGGAGCATTGACAAGGCGAAAGACATGACAAGATATTCATAAGAACCAAAGCTTGTTCGAATGCTGTCTTGGGAATATCTTGTTCACGAATGCGAATCTGATGATAACCCATACGAAGGTCAAGCTTGGAGAACACTTTAGCACCTTTGAGTTGCTCGAAAAGCTCATTGATGTTGGGAAGTGGATACTTGTTCTTGATTGTCTTCTTATTCAATGGACGGTAATCGACGCAAAGTCGGTCCGTGCCATCCTTCTTCTGGACAAAAAGAACACCACAACCCCAAGGAGATGAACTCGATCCGATCAAACCCGACGCTCTTGTTCATCGAGCTGCTTCTTCAATTCCTTCAGCTCATCAGTCCAAGCTTGTATGGACGCTTGCAAACGGGTTTAGTGCCGTGCTCAAGATCGATAACAAACTCAATCGGGCCGATGAGGAGGCATACCCGAAGCTCTTCCGGAAAGACATCTTGGTACTCACAAACGATCGGAATCGAGAGATAGCATCCAATTCGCCCTTCTCATTGAGAGAAAACAACCGAATGGTTTCATCACGAAGGCATAGATGATCACATCATTAGAGGAGTGAGTCAATTGAATTTCACAGCAGCACAATCAAGCTGAGCTTTGTCTTTGATAAAGCCATCCATCCCGAGAATAAGATCAATATCCGAGTCACCGAGAACAATTGGTTTAGCCGTAAATCTATAATCGCCCATCTTGATAGAAACATCCGAACCAAAACTCGAGAAGTCATCTCCTTAGCCGGAGAAACAATAGACAAAGGTCTAGGCAAAGCTTGAGTAACCAAATCATGCATAGCCACAAAAGGTCTTGAGATGAAAGAATGCGATGCACCAAAGATCAAATAAGACTTTTGCAGAATATCATTAATCGAGAGATTACCCATTATCACATCTCAAGAATCCTCCGCTTGAGCTGCATTCATCATGTTCACCTTTGCGGACTTGGGATTATGCTTGAACACTGCATTGCTTTGGAAGATTTCACAGGAGGAGGAGGCGGAAGGCGCCTCTGTTGAAGCACTTGTTCGATAGTGACCTTTCACGACATTTGTTGCATGTCACCTCGTAGAGCGGACGGTGGTAAGGAGCACTTGACCTTGGAGCTTGAGAATTAGACTTGTTCGATAGCTTGGGTTGGGTGGGTGGGAAGATCCACGGCCACCTGAGTTCTTCTGGCGATAAGGCCGACGGAACGGAGGAGGAGGAAGGTAGAACTTCGCCGCTTAGCTGCCACTTGAGAGGAAGAAGAAGACTGAATCGCATCCCTGATTCTCTTCTTAGAGGCCTCACATTTGAGCTGGGCAGCTTCTTGCTTGAGCCATGTTGTAGAAATCATCATACTTATCGGCTCAAAAGCACAAGAGCTAATTGCAGATCTTCTCTCGCACCACCTCTGAATTGATAGATCATACTCTTTTCATCGTGCGCCTTGCTTAGCAAAACGAGCGAAGCTACGAACTGGATATTGTATTGATAGACAGACATGTTGCCTGCTTGAGATTGCGGAACTCCTCACGCTTGCTCTCAACAACACTTTTCGAATGTGATGAGCTCAAATCACGGCGGAACTCATCCTGTAATGACACGACCTCCTCTCGAATCTTTGTATTGTCGGTACCACTCAGCAGCTTGATCCTTGAGTTGAAACGATGCAAACTTGACAAAGTCCTCGGTCCGACATTGCTACAATCAAAATGCTTGCAGATGTCCACAAGCCAATCGTCGTCTCGTGGCCTCGACACGTAAACCGAAAGACTTCGCTGATTAGCGAGGAACCGATCGAGAGTAGCAAAGTGCGGCTGATTGTTGCCTTGACCTTGATTTCCTTGATTGCCTTGCCCCGAGCACGTTCTTGCAAGAGATGCAAAATCATCGAGCATTGGCATTGGTGGCTGCCATGATAGCTTGCCGTGCCTCCGGAGGCGGAGGTGGAGGTGGAGGTTCGGTGATCCCCATCATTGCGATCCGGATTCGGCGCGTTGGCGGAGCCATCTGAAGAGGGTGACATCCGTTAGTCCTTTGATAGACAAATAGTCAAGTAGAATCAACGGATAGAAATTGCAACATATAGTCTTCACAATAAACATTCAACAAGAATGAACGAATGAATTCCAAAGTTAATCATCACACGCCCATTAAGGTGAGAAGCCACTTAGATAAAGATATGGAAACAACATCATCTTAGAAACAAATCGAATATCACAATCGAAAACAAAAGATTGGCTTCTAGAATGAGCCGAACAAACACATGATAGAGATTTCGCCCAAAGTGTTAGTGGTGGGGCCCACACGGACACGACGATAGCGGACGTCACGAATGACAAACAAGACGCCCCGAATCAGCATAGCCAAGGATTCTTTAAGACGCCTCGCGACCATCAGAATCGACCGTGAATGGGCGGACCACTAGACGTTGAACCCCAATCTCAAATCATACATCTGTTGAAGGAAATATGCCCTAGAGGCAATAATAAAGTTATTATTTATTTCCTTATATCATGATAAATGTTTATTATTCATGCTAGAATTGTATTAACCGGAAACATAATACATGTGTGAATACATAGACAAACAGTGTCACTAGTATGCCTCTACTTGACTAGCTCGTTAATCAAAGATGGTTATGTTTCCTAACCATAGACATGTGTTGTCATTTGATTAATGGGATCACATCATTAGGAGAATGATGTGATTGACATGACCCATTCCATTAGCTTAACACTTGATCATTTAGTATGTTGTTAATGCTTTCTTCATGACCCATACATGTTCCTCAGAATTATGAGATTATGCAACTCCGTTTACTGGAGGAACACTTTGGTACTACCAAACGTCACAACGAATCGGGTGATTATAAAGGAGTACTACAGGTGTCTCCAAAGGTACTTGTTGGGTTGGCGTATTTGAGATTAGGTTTTGTCACTCCGATTGTCTGGAGAGGTATCTCTAGGCCTTCTCGGTGATACACATCACTTAAGCCTTGCAAGCATTACAACTAATGAGTTAGTTGTAAGATGATGTATTACTGAACGAGTAAAGAGACTTACGGTAATGAGATTGAACTAGGTATTGGATACCGACGATCGAATCTCGGGTAAGTAACATACCGATGACAAAGGAACAACGATGTCGTTATGCGGTTTGACCGATAAAGATCTTCGAGAATATGTAGGAACCAATATGGGCATCCAGGTTCCGCTATTGGTTATTGACCGAGAATGGTTCTAGGTCATGTCTACATAGTTCTCGAACCCGTAGGGTCCGCACGCTTAACGCTTCGATGACAGTTCATTATGAGTTTATAAGTATTGATGCACCAAGGTTGTTCGAGTCCCGGATGTGATCACGGACATGACGAGGAGTCTCGAAATGGTCGAGACATAAAGATTGATATATTGAAGCCTACATTTGGACATCGGAAGTGTTCCGAGTGAAATCGAGAATTTATCGAGTACAAGGGAGGTTACCGAACCCCGAAATACATGGGCCATAGTGGGCCTTGGAGGAAAGGAGAAAGGGCCAGCCCTAGGTGGCGCGCCTTCCCCTAGTCCTATTAGGACTAGGAAAGGTGGGCCGCCCCCTCTCTCTCTTTCCCTCCGGGAATCCTAATCCAACTAGGATTGGAGGGAATCCTACTCCCGGAGGAGTAGGACTCCTTGGTCGCGCCTCCTCCTTGGGCCGCCACCTCCCCTTGGCTCCTTTATATCACGGGCAGGGGCACCCTAGAACACACAAGTTGATCTACGGATCTTTCCTTAGCCGTGTCGGTGCCCTTTCCACCATATTCCACTTCGGTCATATCGTCATGAGCTTAGGCGAAGCCCTGCGCCGGTGAAGTCATATCGTCATGAGCTTAGGCGAAGCCCTGCGTCGGTGGAGCATCAACATCGTCCCACGCCGTCGTGGCTTGTGGAACTCATCCCGACACTTTGCTGGATCGGAGTCCGGGATCGCCATCGAGCTGAACGATGTGCGAACTCGGAGGTGCCGTCGTTCGGTGCTTGGATCGGTCGGATCGTGAAGACGCACGACTACATCAACCGCGTTGTTATAACGCTTCGCTTTCGGTCTCGAGGGTGCGTGGGCGGACACTCTCCCCTCTCGTTGCTATGCCATCACCATGGTCTTGCGTGTTCGTAGGAAATTTTTGAAATTACTCGTTTCCCAACATCCGTCGGAAAGAATATCCTGTAAGCTACTAGAATTCCCACCTATAAACTCCCAAACTTTCGGTTATGCAATCTGGTGTTGGGGATACAGGGACACAAAATATATCACCCAAACTAACAATACCTAGATCCAATCTGATCCATCCGTCAACACATAACCAAGAAATCCTCGAAATCGTGTACCTCGACCTTGAAAAACATCCGTTATACAAGTCATGGCAATACTCCCGCACTCACCTCAGTACTGGGTTATCGGGGTTATCTCACCAACAATTGCACAAAAGAGATTTCGATGTCGGCAAATCTCAGGTATTCCAGAACTGCAACGATAAAATTGTGACGACAACACCTCGGAGCTCAACTCCCGTGACACCGCCACAACCCCTAAATGTCGGGAGGCACCAAGAACAATGTTCTCGTCACAAAACCATCGAACGATTCCAAGATACCCACGTGATCCTAAAAAAATTTAGTGAAATTTGAGGAGAGAAGAGTCAAAACTCTACGTCAGGATACCTCACCAGAGCGACGAAGGGACTGGGGAGTAAAAAGAATCCTACTCTCGATATATATAATCCTAAGACTCAAAACATTTTCCATTCTAGACTCAACAACGACCAAAAACAATCAAGTAGGGGCTCCTAAGTCGGGAAGGCTCGATTACCAACTTAGATCGCCCCCAATGCGGCTATATCTCCCACGTGTCGAGGCACGACTTAGAGGCATAACCGCATTGAAAGCAATGTCGCAAGTGAGGTAATCTTCACACAACCCATGTAATACATAAGGGAAAGAGATACATAGTTGGCTTACGATCGCCACTTCACACAAGACATAAATAAACATCCATCATTCGAGTACACTCAAGGTCCGACTACGGAACCAAAATAAAAGAAGATACCCCAACTGCTACACAGATCCCGATCGTCCCAACTGGGCACCACTCATCGATCATCGGGAAAAGACACATAGTAACGACCACGTTCCTCGTCGAACTCCCACTTGAGCTCGGTTCGTCACCTGCACCGCTTCATCGAACCTGCAACTGTTTTGGAAGTATCATGAGTCACGGGGACTCAGCAATCTCACACCATGAGATCAAGACTATTTAAGCTTATAGGAAGGACATAGTAGTAAAGTGGAGCTGCAGCAGCGACTAGCATATATGGTGGCTACTTCGCAAAAGAGAGCGAGAAGAGGAGCAAAGCACGGACGTGAAGCTAATAGCGATCAAGAAGTGATCTGAACTACTTACGTCGACATAACTCCAACACCGTGTTCACTTCCGGACTCCGAGAAGAGACCATCACGGTTACACACGCGGTTGATGTGTATTTTATTTGAGGTCAACTTTGGGTTTTCTACAACCGGACATTAACAAATTCCCATCTGCCTCATAACCGCGGGCACGGCTTTCGAAAGATAATACCCTGCAGGGGTGTCCCAACTTAGCCCATTATAAGCTCTCACGGTCAACGAAGGATATTCCTTCTACCGGGAAGACCCGATCAATCTCGGAATCCCGGACTACAAGACATTTCGACAGCAATAAAACAAGACCAGCAAAGCCGCCCGATTGTGCCGACAAATCCCGATAGGAGCTGCACATATCTCGTTCTCAGGGCACATCCGGATGAGCAGTCCATACAACTAAAACCAGACCTCAAGTTGCCTTGAGGGGGCGCTGCACAGGGCTCTAGTTCGGGCCAGCACTCGAAGGAGCACTGGTCCGGGGGGGGGGGGGGGGTTAAAATAAAGATGACCCTCGGGCTCGCGAAAACCCGGGGGAAAAAGGCTTAGGTGGCAACTGGTAAAACCAAAGTTGGGCCTTGCTGGTTGAGTCTTATTCAAAGCGAACTGTCAAGGGGGTCCCATAAATCACCCAACCATGTAAGGAACGCGAAATCAAGGAACATAACACCGGTATGACGGAAACTAGGGTGGCAAGGGTGGAACAAAACACTAGGCATAAGGCCGAGCCTTCCACCCTTTACCAAATATATAGATGTATTAATTATAGCAGATATATATATATATATATATATATATATATATATATATATATATATATATATATATATATATATATATATATATATATATATATATGTGATATCTAACAAGTAAACTTGTTCCAAAAGGAACAACCTCTCCATGTTCCAACAAGGAACAAACTTCACTTCACTGCATCTAGCAACGCTATAAGAGGGGCTGAGCAAGCGGTAACATAGCCAATCAACGGTTTGCTAGGAAAAGGATGGTTAGGGGCTGACATGGCAATAAGGGTGGCATGATATAGCAAGTGGTAGGCATCGCAGCATAGGCATAGCAAAAGAGCGAGCAACTAGCATAGCAAAGATAGAAGTGATTTCGAGGGTATGGTCATCTTGCCTGCAATGTTCTCAAAGTTGTTGAAAGCTTGATCCTCGTAAGCGTTCTCAACAGGTTCCTCGTTCACGTACTCGTCTCCCGGCTCTACCCAAATCAAGAACACAAACAAAGGAACCACAATAAATCACGGTGCAATGCACAATCAACATGATGCAAAACATGACATGATATGCGGGATGTGATATGCAATGCGTATGTGCGCTCCGGAAGGTAAATGATGAACCAGGCATCAACTTGGCAAACCAAGTATGCCACTGGAAAGATGAGATGATTTCGGTTGAAATCGATATAAAGATCACCGGAAACGGATGCACGGTTTGGAAATGACAAGCAAAACAAGAATGGCACAAATCTGCCATTAACAGCATGATGCCACTTAGCAAGCAACAAGAAATTAAGCTACTGCACTCAAACGTATCAACAAAGCACATGGCAGTGATCTACACAAGATGCTCGACAAAAGATGAGCACTGAGCTACGGCTAGTTCACATCATAACAGGTTCAAACACGCATGGCAAAAGTGCACAAAATATCAGGCTGGACATGGCAAAAACAGCATCAGGTTGCAATGTTCAGAGCAACAAAACTACATGCTACAGGAACTTAAAATAGCAAAACATGGCATGGCATGAATCTACTCAAAGCATAGAATAAAAGTCCCTTACTGACCATAAGCCAAAAAGGATAAGAAAATATAGTAACACCCATGTCAAAATCGAAAGTTTCGTTAACAGATTCAACATGGCATGTCAAAAACTGATAACAAGTAGGCATGTTTACAAGCTCAATGCACTCACTACAGAGCCTTATATGATAAACTAAGCCTACATACATCAAGAAGACATGGCATAGAAGACATACATGGCAAGAACAATAACATAGCATACATGGATCAACCACAACAACCTTGGCAAAATTGAATAATCTGTAAACAATCTGCCAGGAAACATTTGATAGCAAAAGTAGAGCTCGATTGACTCAAGCTATGGCACCCCATAATTGCAAACAAAGGCATGGCTGGATATAGCAAGACATGTTTTACAAAACATCCTTACTGAAGTATCTCAAAATATGCATGGATCTCTCGGTATCATCAAGTTAACATGGCATCAAAATATCAGCTAAACAGGGCTGAAAACAGCAACATCAGGACACCTACTTTGCATGCTTGTGCTAGTCACCACATATATCACAAAAATACATGGCATACACCCTGGAAAGATGGCATGGCATATTACAAAACACATGTAGGACTCAAATTCATAGGGTGCACACATCAATCATGGCAAAATGACAAAGTGCAAGTTCTGTTAAGAAACGAAACTAACATCACATAGCCCTCTTCCAACAGCATTTCGGGCATCAAGATGAGCTCAAATGAAAATGATGCAATGAGATTGAAATGATCTACTCTTGAGACGAACATTTTGATATATTATACGCATAAAATGGATCTACAGATGCAAAGATATAGCATGAAGAAAATGACACAAAATATCATTGATATAAAAAACTTAGTAGAAAAAGGAGGGGGGAGAAGTCAACCGCGGCGCGCGACCCGAGGTCGGATCGGGATCGGCCGAGGGCGGCGGCGCGCGCGCGGCCGCCGAGCGCCGGAGGAGAGGAGGCGGGGCGGGACGACGGAGGCTGCCGGCGAGGTGGCGCCGGGCGGCGGGGCCGTGGTGGCGCGACGATCCGGTGAGGCGGCGACCGCGCTGGTGGCGGCGGCGGAGCTGCCGTGGCGGCGGCGGCGGGCAGCCGGACGGCGTGGAGGCGGCGCGGCGAGAGGCGGCGGCGGCGGGCGGCGGCGCGGCGGCGGCGGGGCGGCGGCGGCCGGAAGCGAAGCGCGCAAGGGCAAGGCGGCGGGGCGACGGGACGGAGCGGGCCGGGCTGGCCGTGGGCTCATGGGCCCAAGGCGGCGCGCTGAGGCGCAGAGGCCACGTGGCGGCCTCCCACTGGCTGCGGGCGGCGGCGGCGAAGTGTCCGGCGGCGGCGGACGTGTCCGGCGGGCGCGGGGACGGATTTTAGGGTTTCGGGGGTGGAATTGATCCGGGATTGGAAAGGGGGGTTTGCTTAAATAGGCATAGAGGGAGCTAGGAGAGTCCAAATGGGGTGTAGTTTTCGCCCACACGATCGTGATCGAACAACGGAGAGCATGTAAGTGACTTAGATGGGTTATTGGGATGTTTTGGAGGGGTGTTGGGCTGCAACTTAAAAGAGGCCTTTGCGAGAGTGCGGTTAACCGTTGGAGTACCAAACGAGCTCCAATCGACCAAAACTTGACCGGTGGTCTACGGTGGTATACCAAGGCCACTAGACAAACCTCGGTCCATTTCGAGAAGGTTTAGTACCCGCACACGGAAAAACGTAAAAGGGGCACGGGGAGATAGGAGTGTCGGATTGCAAAACGGACAACGGAAAATGCTCGGAATCATGAGACGAACACGTATGCTAATGCGATGCACATGATGACATGGTATAAAATGCATGACATGGACAAAATGCAAAATGAAGAAAACCCAACCACGGAGGGAATATCATATCACAATGCCGAAAATGGCAAGAGTTGGAGTTACAAATATGGAAAGTTACTTCCGGGGTGTTACAAGGTGTTTCCCCGAGGACACCAAATATGCTTACCATGAGCACATGGCTCTCGCGTCAAGGCAATTTTGGGGCAACAAGAGGAACTCAAGGCCAAACTTCATCAATACCAACTCAAGTGGCTCAAATAACAAGCAACAAGTAAGGACTTGCTACGATTGCGGAAATGTGAGTCACTTTGTGGCGGAGTGCCATTACGAGAAGAGGGATGACAATGGTGGCAAACTCATTCGCAAGGACAAATCCAAGTCTTTCCCAAGCAAGAACAACTTCACCAAGAAGACACCTCCAAAGGTCTTAGTGGCACATGAAGAGTACGCCTCTAATGATGATGATGAAGACACAAGTGGAGAAGGAAGGGCAACGGCGACCATTGCTGTTGCCATATCTTCCCCCCTCAAAGGTGTCTCTCTTCGGCGCCCCCAACGAAAACACCATTTGAAAGATCGTGGATGTCGCCTAGAGGGGGGGGGGTGAATAGGCACTTTAAAATAATTACGGTTTAGGCTTGAACAAATGCGGAATAAACCTAGCGGTTAATTTGTCAAGCACAAAACCTACAACAACTAGGCTCACCTATGTGCACCAACAACTTATGCTAAGCAAGATAAACTACTAGGTGATAGCAGGATATATGACAAGAAACAATATGGCTATCACAAAGTAAAGTGCATAAGTAAAGAGCTCTGGTAAGTGATAACTGAGGCACGCGGAGACGACGATGTATCCCTAAGTTCACACCCTTGCGAATGCTAATCTCCGTTTGGAGCGGTGCGGAGGCACAATGCTCCCCAAGAAGCCACTAGGGTCACCGTAATCTCCTCACGCCCTCGCACAATGCAAGATGTCGTTATTCCACTAAGGGACCCTTGAGGGCGGTCACCGAACCCGTACAAATGGCAACCCTTGGGGGCGGTCACCAAACCCGTACACTTTGGCAACCCTTGGGGGCGGTCATCGGTACCCGTCAAATTGCTCGGGGCGATCTCCACAACCTAATTGGAGACCCCGATGCTTGCCCGGAGCTTTACACCACAATGATTGAGCTCCGAACACCACCAACCGTCTAGGGTACCCAAGCACCCAAGAGGAACAAGCTCAAGGGTACCAAGCACCCAAGAGTAATAAGCTTCTCAACTTGTAACTTCCATGTATCAGAGTGGAGAACTCAAACCGATGCACCAAATGCAATGGCAAGGGCACACGGAGTGCCCAAGTCCTTCTCTCTCAAATCCCACCGAAGCAACTAATGCTAGGGAGGAAAATTAGCGGAGGAACAAGAAGGAGAACAAGAACTCCAAGATATATATCCACGGGGTTCCCCTCGCATAGAGGAAGAAGTGATTGGTGGAAATGTGGATCTAAATCTCCTCTCTCTTTTCCCACAAAAACTAGCAAGAATCCATGGAGGATTGAGAGTTAGCAAGCTCGAAGAAGGTCAACAATGGGGGAAGAACACGAGCTCGAAGGATAAGGTTCATTGGGAAGAAGACCCCCTTTTATAGGAGGGGGGAAATCCACCCGTTATGCTCACATCCCGCACAGAGCGGTACTACCGCTCCTACGAGTGGTACTACCGCTAGGGCGGCAGAAGCCCAATGAAACAACACTGCAAAGGGGCAACAGGGCGGTACTACTGCAGGAGCGGTACTACCGCCTGCCCTTGCGGTACTACCGCGCGACCACGGATGTAAAAAATAACTGCCGCGCCTACTACCGCACGCAACAACGCCACGACACGAGGCAGCGGTACTACCGTGTAGGGCGCGGAAGTAAAAATTACTTCCGCGCCTACTTCCGTGCGCGCCAGCGTTCTGGGCTAGAGGCAGCGGTACTACCACTCACCAGGAGCGGTACTACCACTGGCCCATGCGGTACTACCACTCCCTTGAGCAGTACTACCACACGCCACCGAGGCTTTAGCACTTGGATGCCTTCAAAACGCAGCTAAAGACCACAGACGGATCCAATAAAACCAGAACTGCCATAACTTCTGCAAATGACCTCCGAATTGAGCAAGCTCAAGCTTGTTGGTTATAGTAAGAAGAGGCAGGGGAGGTATGCCTAACAAAAATAGGAGAGAAACCTCCAACATAGAAGAACCGGCAGAACCTCCAACATCGAAAACATCATAGAAGATGCATGTGAACTCCATTTTCGATGAACTCGAGTTTGTCAACAAGATGACCATAAGCTCCAAATCTCACAAAGAGAACCAAACAAGAACCAAGAAAGATGATGCAAGGATGCAATGGTTTGAGCTCTCTACGAACAATACGATCAAGCTACTCATTGAGAGCACCCCTTGATAGTACGACAATTGATCCTATAACCCAGTCTCCCAACTACCACCATAAGACCGGTAAAATAGAAAACCTATCAAGGGCAAACCTTTGCCTTGCACATGGTCTACTTGATCTAGATGATGACGATCTTGACCCCCTCAAGTTGGACCACCTTTCTTGATTGCGTTGGCTCGATGAAGACTAGTTGATTGCTCCCCCATACTCCGCTATAAGTGAGCCACTCTTCCGCACATCTTCACAAATCCATTGTTACCACTATGGACGGCAAGCTTCAAGCATTTGATCTCTTCGTGATGCTCCACTTGAACTTGCACACCGCAACCTAACCCCACAGAACTCTCACGAATACCATGGGTTAGCATACAAAGCGTAATGGACAATGCTTACCATACCATGGGATCACTTGATCCCTTGGTACATCTTGTATGCTTTGTGTGTTGATCACTTTGATTTACTCTTTCACTTAGTCTTGATCAACCTCTCACATGAACAATCTTTAGGTAATTCCTTGAATAGCACCTTGGTCATCACAAACTCTCCTTGAAACCAACAAATGGACTCCAAGAAAAGCCTATGGACAAATCCTTCAAATATAACTCAAGGCAACCGTTAGTCCATAGAGAATGTCATCAATTACCAAAACCACACATGGGGGCACCGCATGTCCTTTCACCATTGCCAAGTGTCTCATGGCCAAAGGTATCAACAAGGTAACCTCAAACATCAAAACCACCATCACTACCACTCCTTCATTGTTAAATTGTGTTGATGATAGTGAGGTGGTAAATGTTGACGAGAATGAGTCTACGAAGTTCGTGAGTAAGCTCAAGGGTGAATCCAAGAAGCACTTTGTTTCTCTCTTGGAACAACTTGGTGAGGGAAAATGATATCATTGAATCTCATGAGGATACTATGTAACACCCCGGATGTAACTTTCCATATTTGTAACTCCAACTCTTGCCATTTTCGGCATTGTGATATGATATTCCCTCCGTGGTTGGGTTTTTCTTCATTTTGCTTTTTGTCCATGTCATGCGTTTTATATCATGTCATCATGTGCATCTCATTTGCATACGTGTTCGTCTCATGATTCCGAGCATTTTTTCCCGTTGTCCGTTTTGCAATCCAAAGCACTCCTATGTCCCCGGCGTCCCTTTACGTTTTCCGTGGCGGTACTAAACTTTCTCGGAATGGACCGAGGTTTGTCAAGTGGCCTTGGTATACCACCGTAGACCACCTGTCAAGTTTCGGTCATTTGGAGCTCGTTTGGTACTCAAGGTTTAACCGCACTCTCAAGAAAGGCCTCTTTTAAGTTGCAGCCCAACACCCCTTCAAAATAGTCCAATAACCCATCTAAGTCACTTCCATGCTCTCCGTCGTTCGATCACGATCGTGTGGTAAAAACTACACCTCATTTGGACTCTCCTAGCTCCTCTATGCCTATTTAAACACCTCCCCGTCCAAATCCGGTCTTCTTCCTCCAAAACCCTAGCCTTCCTCCCTCCATGCTGGGACACGTCCGTCCATGACGACGAACCTGCCACCAGCTTCTGCCACTCACTAGCGCCACCACTGTCCCCTGCCGCCGCCCCCATTGCCGTCGGCCCACGACACAGCCTTCCTCCTCCCGCCAACGCCCGGCCGGCCCACATGCACACCATCCACGCGCCATCGCTCCGCCAGCGCTCCCTCTCGGCCTCCGCGCCGGCCGGCCCGACTCGACCACCGGCGCCGAGGTCCGCCGTCGGCGCCGCTCCGGCGACCCGATCCTCGCCGCCTCCCTCCTTCGTCGCCGTCCCGGCCGCCCGAACTCCGGCGAGCCGCGCTATCGCCGCCTCGGATCTGAGATCCCGATCCGGATCTCGGGTTGACTTCTCCCCCTTAATTTTCGTCTAAGTTTGTATCTCGTTGATTAATTTGTGGCATTTTCAACGCATCATAACTCTGCATCCGTAGCTCCGTTTAAATGCGTGTAATATGTCAAAATGTTCGCCTCGAAGAGTAGATCATTTCATCTCATTGCATCATTTTCATTTGTGCTCATCTTGATGCCCGAAATGCTGTTGGAAGATGGCTATGTGATGTTAGTTTCTGTTTCTTAACAGAACATGCACTTTTGTTATTTTTGCTATGATTGATGTGTGCACCCTATGAATTTGAGTCCTACATGTGTTTTGTAATATGCCATGCCAACTTTCCAGGGGTGTATGCCATGTATTTTTTTGATCTATGTGGTGACTAGCACAAGCATGCAAAGTAGGCTTCCTGATGTTGCTGTTTTCAGCCCTGTTTAGCTGATATTTTGATGCCATGTTAACTTGATGCTAGCAAGAGATCCATGCATATTTTGAGATACTTCAGTAAGGATGTTTTGAACATATGGTTATGCTCTACCCATCCATGCCTTTGTTTGCAATTATGGGGTGCCATAGCTTGAGTCAATCGAGCTCTACTTTTGCTACAAAATGTTTCCTGGCAGATTGTTTACATGTTATTCAATTTTGCCAAGGTTGTTGTGGTTGATCCGTGTATGCTATGATGTCGTTCTTGCCATGTATGTCTTCTATGCCATGTGTTCTTGATGTAGGTATGCTTAGTTTATCATATAAGGCTCTGTAGTGAGTGATTTGAGCTCTTAAACATGCCTACTTGTTATCTGTTTTTGACATGCCATGTTGCTGAATCTGTTAACGAAACTTGCGATATTGACATGGGTGTTACTATATTTTTCGATCCTTTTTGGCTTATCGTCAGTAAGGGACTTTTGTTCTATTCTTTGAGTAGATTCATGCCATGCCATGTTTTGCTATTATAAGTTCCTGTAGCATGTTGTTTTCTTGCTCTGAACATTGCTACCTGATGCTGTTTTTGCCATGTCCAGCCTGATATTTTTTGCACTTTTGCCATGCTTGTTTGGACCTGTTATGATGTGATTTAGCCGTAGCTCATTGTTCATCTTTTGTCAAGCATCTTGAGTAGATCACTGCCATATACTTTTTTGGTACGTTTGGATGCAGTAGCTTAATTTCTTGTTGCTTGCTAAGTGGCATCATGCTGTTAATGGCAGATTTGTGTCAATCTTGTTTTGCTTGTCATTTGCAAACCGTGCATCCGATTCCGGTGATCTTTATATCGATTTCGACCGAAATCATCTCATCTTTCCAGCGGCATACTTGGTTTGCCAAGTTGGTGCCTGGTTCATCATTTTCCTTCCGGAGCGCGCATACGCATTGCATATCACATCTCGCATATCATGTCATGTTTTGCATCATGTTGCTTGTGCATTGCACCGTGATTTATTGTGGTTCCTTTGTTTGTGTTCTTGCTTTGGGTAGAGCTGGGAGACGAGTACGTGAACGAGGAACCTGTTGAGAACGCTTACGAGGATCAAGCTTTCGACAACTCTGAGAACATTGCAGGCAAGATGATCATACCCTCGAAATCACTTCTATCTTTGCTATGCTAGTTGCTCGCTCTTTTGCTATGCCTATGCTGCGATGCCTACCACTTGCTATATCATGCCACCCATATTGCCATGTCAGCCCCTAACCATCATTTCCTAGCAAACCGTTGATTGGCTATGTTACCGCTTTGCTCAGCCCCTCTTATAGTGTTGCTAGTTGCAGGTGAAGTTGAAGTATGTTCCTTGTTGGAACATGGAGATGTTGTTCCTTGTTGGAACATGTTTACTTGTTGAGGATATCACAATATATATATCTGCTATAATTAATGCATCTATATACTTGGTAAAGGGTGGAAGGCTCGGCCTTATGCCTGGTGTTTTGTTCCACTCTTGTCACCCTAGTTTCCGTCATACCGGTGTTATGTTCCTTGATTTCGCGTTCCTTACGGTTGGGTGATTTATGGGACCCCTTGACAGTTCGCTTTGAATAAGACTCCTCCAAAGAAGGCCCAACTTTGGTTTTACCATTTGCCACCTAAGCCTTTTTCCCCGGTTTTCGCGAGCCCGAGGGTCATCTTTATTTTAACCCCGGACCAGTGCTCCTTGAGTCTTGGCCCAAACGAGTAGATCTGCGGGGCCACCACGGGAAACTCGAGGCTTGGTTTTACTCGTAGGATGTCTCATCCGGATGTGCCACGAGAACGAGATATGTGCAGCTCCTATCGGGTTTGTCGGCTGTCGGGCGGCTTTGCTGATCTTGTTTTATTGTTGTCGAAATGTCTTGTAGTCCGGGATTCGAGATTGATCGGGTCTTCCGGTAGAAGGAATATCCTTCGTTGACCGTGAGAGCTTATAATGGGCTAAGTTGGGACACCCTGCAGGTATTATCTTTCAAAGCCGTGCCCATGGTTATGAGGCAGATGGGAATTTGTTAATGTCGGTTGTAGAAAACCCGAAGTTGACCTTAATTAAATACACATCAACAAGTGTGTAACCGTGATGGTCTCTTCTCGGTGAGTCCGGAAGTGAACACGATGTTGGAGTTATGTTTGGCGTAAGTAGTTCAGATCACTTCTCGATCGCTACTAGCTTCACGACCATGCTTTGCTCCTCTTCTCGCTCTCTTTTGCGAATGTAGCCACCATATATGCTAGTCGCTTGCTGCAGCTCCACCTTACAACCCTGTCCTTCCTATAAGCTTAAATAGTCTTGATCTCGCGGGTGTGAGATTGCTGAGTCCCGTGACTCACAGATTCTACCAAAACAGTTGCGGTGTCGAAGATGCGGTGCAGGTGACGCAACCGAGCTCAAGTGGGAGTTCGACGAGGAACGTGGTCGTTACTATGTGTCTTTTCACGATGATCGTAGTGGAGCCAGTTGGGACGATCGGGGATCTGTAGCATTTGGGGTATCTTCTTTTATTTTGGTTCCGTAGTCGGACCTTGAGTGTAATTTGAATGATGGATGTTTATTTATGTATTGTGTGAAGTGGCATCGTAAGCCAACTATGTATCTCTTTCCTTATGTATTACATGGGTTGTGTGAAGATTACCTCACTTGCGACATTGCTTTCAATGCGGTTATGCCTCTAAGTCGTGCTTCGACACGTGGGAGATATAGCCGCATCGAGGGCGTTACATACTATGTCCAAGTTGGAGGGGCATAGTCGTGACTATGCCGATGAGATTGCAGATCTTTCCATTGCTCTTGAGGAAGAGCGAGGTCTTCCTTTGACTCTTGAGGAGTCACACAACGTTGATCATGCTAAATTTCAAAAAGATCTTGATCATGCTATTGTTCTTACCGTGTGCTTAATTCTGAGAAAGTTGCACTTGGGGTTGGCCATGATAGACTCAAGGAAGATTTTGATACACTTGAAAAGGCTCACAAGATCTTGAAGGGTGTTCATGCTTCTCTCAAAGAGTCGCATGATCAACTCCAAGTGAAGCTAACCAAGGAGATTTCCACGTGTCCTCCTTTCGTTCTAATTGATAATGCCCATGCTACTAACCCTTGTTGTGAGCATGTGCATCTTGCGGAGGAAAATGCCAAGTTGAAGGATCAAATTGAGAAGGGCCTTGTGACATGCATACAAGGCGAAAAGAACCTCAATGACCTTTTGAGTAACCAAAAGGAAGTTGTGGGAAGGGAAGGACTTGGGTTTGTATCCAAGTCAAAGAAGAACAAGAACAAGAACAAGAACAAGCAACCTCTCCACTCAAGGAAACTTTTGCCAAGGCGGGTGAGGGTACTCATGAGAAGAAGAAGAAGAAGAAGAAGAAGAAGAAGAAGAAGAAGAAGAAGAAGAAGAAGAAGAAGAAGAAGAAGAATAAGAAGAAGAAGAAGAAGGGGAACAAGGAAGTGGGTGGTAATGCCAAGAAAGGAAAAACCGCCCCTACCAACAAAGTCAGCGACTTTAACCCCTCTTATGTTTTATGTCTTACTAGTGATGGGCATGTTTATGCTAAATTCATTGGTTCTTGTTATGAGTACATTGAATGGTCTATTTAGGTTCCTAAGACCCTTGTTACTAACCTCAAAGGACCCATTCAAGAATGGGTACCTAAATCCAAGCATTGACTTCTTGTAGGAGTTTGCTTCCGGTGGGGTGTCATGGTTGCTTGATAGTGGAGCAACAAATAATATGATCGGGTGATGTGAACATAGCTATCATAAAAATGTCTACACATATTACACGGCAAATTCATAACCAGGTATTTTTGCTTCTTCGTACACATGATTTAACTGACATGAATACGATGCTACGCTCAATATTCGTTTTATTTTTAATCATCAGGAATAAAGGAACCAAAAGACCAGTTAAACAAAATAACACTCGAAATAACACTCTTTGCATCCACTGAACCATCACGTGCACAAGGAGCGAAGGATTTGGAATTTACTTCATGGACCAATATCAACCACGTAGGTGGGCCTTTGGGATTTTGGTTCCTGCTCCACCAAGGTCCAGCAAGGCCGGCCCCTGTACGGCCTTTGTGCAGTCCGAGGGGGGTTGACAGATGCCTTCGACCACAGACAGTCCGGCTGGGATACAACAACGTACACAGGCGCATCTACGTCCAATAAATAGCCGTCATTTGTTAGGGTTTAGACTCGGGTTTTGTTTAGAAAAGTTTAGCTATATTGCTACTTTTATTCGTCTTCGCTCATAGCGGCTAGTGCGACCGTCAAGACATCCTATCGGAACCCCATCTTGTGAGATTAATCCCATCTAGCATATTCGCAATTTTAAGATTGCTTGGCTATTATTTTCTTGCATGTTCTTCGATTTTCTTGCAGGAAAAATCCTTCATGGATAGGTCGATCGCGTCGTTGGCTCGGTCGATAACGTTGTGGAGTTGGTTCAACAATTGCCGTGGATATCAGTCGTGTACGGTTCTCCCTGTACGGTTGGTAGCCGGATCGTGAGGGTCAAGTCCCATCCAAAATCGTAGTTATCTCCCTCTCATCGAAGATCGGGCCCCGGTTCACATCAAATGGTATCAGTTTTCAGGTTTATCGGTGAGAGATTTACAATTTTGTTATATTAGTTTATTTTTCAGCCCTACAACCCACAAAAAAGCCAAAAAATAGATTAGTTCATCCGCTGCACCTACCTTTTTAGCCTCTAGCAATTTTTGCATCTAGTATTTGTGTAGTTGAATTTTTGGTTGCATTCATCCTAGATTAGTGCTGGTTTAGATTCGTTTGGGTGAGAAAATTATCTACTAGATCAAACTTTTTTTCCCACCTACCTTTTTCTGTCGCAAGTTCGTTGGTCATCTCAAAAGCAAAAAAAAATATAGTAGATTCCCCCCGGACGCCGCTGTTCCCTTTGATATTCATCCCAATGTGTCCGCTTGTGTGTTTGCTATGCTAGATCTTCATTAAGAGTTCCCAATATTTGTTGCATGCAGTCCGACGCCCCCATCAATTAACATCCTTGCAGTGCTTGCGTTCGTTTACTTTCATCCGGCTGATAACAGAGACGTGAGAGGGTCCACCACGTACCGGTTTAGGCGATTGCGAGGCGATCGGCAGGCGATTTCCTCCCAACACTAGGTCTAGGGTTTCGGCGGCGGGGGTGGTGTGTCTACGGTGGTGACGGGGGTGGCGACGGCACTCCTCTCGGCACAGACCGGTGTCGTCCTTCTCGCCACGGTGCGGAACTATGGCGGAGAAGACGAAGGAAACATCTACAGGGACTCCGTCGGCAAAGGCAACCCCGGCGGCGGCTGCGACTCCGGGAAAGACGGTGAGTAGGGGATCTTCCAAATCTCCTGCTGAGTGCAAGACGCTGGTCCAACTGCGAGCCTTTCAGCGAGACAGGGAGGTATGGTGCTGTTGGACAAAGAAGCGGAAGGTTTCGTCTTCAAGGAATCAGATCAGATCTTGCCCAAGAACATGAAGTGGTCGGCGGTGGGGAAGGCGTTCTCACCATGTCCGTTCAACAAGACTGTGCTCGAAAAAACTATGCAGAGGGCATGGGGACTTCACCACGAAGCAAGATTCTGTGACATGGGCGACAACATATTCACATTCCACTTTGGTAGCAAAGGTGATTGGAGGCATGCGATGTTGAATGGGCCTTGGCAGTTTGATTTTAATGTCCTGGTGTTAAAGGAGTATGAGAGCAACGTTAGACCCTCGGAGATGATATTCGACAAGGTTGATGTTTGGGTTAGAGTTACAGATCTGCCACCGGGGAAGAGGACGGAGAGCTTTGGCAGGGCCCTCGGCAACTGGCTAGGAGAGGTAATCAAGGTGGATGTTGATAAGGATGGCATGGCAAGAGGTAACCAGCTGCGGGTTAGGGCAAGAATCTCCATCTTTGAACCATTGGTACGGGGTTTTTTCCTCAAGGCCACTCAGGAAGAAAATAACAGGACATGGTTCGACTTCCACTATGAGAAAATTCCACACTTCTGTTTTGAGTGTGGGAGGCTAGTCCATGAGGATGGAAGGTGCAATCCCCCTGTTGACAAATCGGCACAATGGTGAGGATGGCTCAGAGCATCGTCGGGGAGGAGCACTGGCTCCAAAACCGAGGCAAAAGGAGGAAAACTCAATAGTAGCAACAGCTTTGCCAGCTCACAGTCGGAAGGAAATTCTAAGGATCTGGGTAGCTCGGCTAGGGTGAAAGATGTTCCGACCAAGCGCAATTTAAATGCTGCTTTTGACATCCCAGAAAGCTCCCGCACTGGTGGGCAGCACAAGATGGACAAGGGAGAAGTCAACAGCCCAAAAAAAGACCGGTTTAGAGGTGCTTGGCAGGAGGAGAGGGATCTCAGACATGAGATCGAACGCAAGAAGGAGAGAGATTTAAGAGAACAACTCAAGGAGCAGCAAAGGAGGAGGGACATGGAGCGAGAGCAGCAGGAAAGGAGAAGGTATAGGGAGGGGAATGAGGCAAACAGGAATGCTCATGAGGATTATGCTTATAAACCCCACTACCCCGCCCAAAGGAGAAGAGGTTATTATGTCAGGAAACCTCGTACTGATCAGGTAGAGCATGGAAGAAGAGGAAAAAGCCCCAATGCTACGCCCAACACAAGGAAAAGGGGGCCACGATAGGTGTGGGTAGCAAAGGAGGGCAGAGGCAGATATGAGGAAACGGGAGTTTTTGTGAGAGATACTCGACAGAAGACGGCTTCTGTTTTTGATCGTATGTCGACGGAGGATATATCGGCGGACCCTGCCAGGGCGCGGGGCCGCCGAGAACAATGATTATCTTAGCCTGGAACTGCCGAGGATTGGGGTTGGACTCGGCAGTGGGCGAGCTTTGGGACCTGATAAGGTCATACAACCCAGAGGTGGTGTTTCTCTTGGAAACGAAGAAACGAGCGGGGGCGATGGAGAGGTTAAAATGGAGGTTGGGTTTCAACCAAGGCGTGGCGGTGGACTGCAAGGGCAAGAGCGGTGGATTGGCATTGTGGTGGAGAGACCATGTTGATGTTACGGTGCGTCCTTGGTGCCAATATTACATTGATGCAAAGATAGTGGTTAATGGGAGTTCCTTTCGATTCACTGGAATCTATGGGGAACCCTGTGTTGAGAAGAGAACAAAAACTTGGGAGGTGATTCGATACCTAAGGACGCAGGATGATCGTCCTTGGTTATGCGCGGGAGATTTTAATGAAGCTTTGAGACAAAGTGAGCAACAAGGGGGTAATCCGAGAAGTATGAATCAGATGGCAATGTTCGAGGAATGCCTGGCCGACTGCGGCCTGGTTGACCTTGGCTTTTCGGGCTATCCATTCACATGGGATAACAAGAGACAGATGGAGGAGAATATCCAAGTCCATTTGGACCGGGCCACGTGTAATGCTGATCTTGCCCAGATGTTCCCTTCGCTAGAGGTGCAACATGTGATGACAGAAGAATCTGACCACCAAGCGCTAATTATTAAGGCCGCGACGGCACTGGCCGACTCGCGAGCTACGGGATCGCGGCCGTTTATTTATGAGGATGCATGGGCGCGTCATGATGGATACGAAGGGATGGTGGCTGCTGCATGGCCTGCAGCCTGCGAATCCAATCAGCAGGGCGGGCGTTGAGGGAGACATGCACAAGACTGTAGGAAACGACAAGGGCCATGCAGCAGTGGAGTCGAAGGGTTTTGGGTCTATCAAAAGCAGATTTCCCACCTTAAGGGGCAGCTAGTGGATCGAAGGAACGAGCTGCACGGACGAGCTATCGACGGAAGTCAAGGATATTGAAGATCAGCTTCATGAGCTCTCGAGAGAAGAGGTGTACCACAAGCAGCGCTCAAGGGTGGACTGGCTGATGGAAGGAGATCAAAATACGAAATATTTCCAAAATCGCGCGTCGCATCGCAAACGTAAGAACACAGTTAAGGCGTTGAGAAGGGACAATGGGACAAAGTGCACGGATGACGACGGGATGCGAGCGATGGCGGCACAGTTTTACGAGCATCTCTTCACCTCAGAAGGATCTCATGACAAAGTAAATGTGCTGCAACACATACAGAGACTTGCTTCGGATGAGAAGAACGCAAAAATAACAGCTCCTTTCTCGGACGAGGAGATACGTACGTCGCTCTTTCAGATGGGACCAACCAAGGCACCGGGTCCGGATGGCCTCCCGGCCATGTTTTATCAACGCCACTGGGACTTGGTAAAGGAGGGCGTGTGCGCTGCGGTCGAGAGTTTTTGGATGGGAAAGCGGCGCCAAACAGTTTTAATGACACGATCATTGTTATGATTCGAAGGTAAACTCACGGAGTTACTTTCCCGTTTAGACCCATTAGCTTGTGTAATGTGTTGTACAAGATAGCGGCGAAGGCCTCGCCAACCGCTGAAAGTGGTACTACCAGTCATGATCTCGGAGGAGCAGAGTGCATTTGTGCTGGCGGACTCATAACGAGATAACGTCTTGGTAGCGTATGAATGTGTGCATGCGATCGAGAAAAGAAGCGAAAAAAGCCTGTGTGTGCGGTCAAGTTAGATATGATGAAGGCCTATGACAGAGTTGAATGGGATTTTTAGAGCAAATGCTTACGAAGATGGGTTTCTCCACATCCTTTGGGCGGAGATGATTATCGCTGTGTTAAAACTCCTTTGTTTTCTATCAAGCTCAATGGAGGTTTATCTCATAGATCCCCTCTCCCCGTACCTTTTTCTCTTCTGTGTGGAGGGGTTTTCGGCTCTTCTAAAGAAGGCGCAAGAGGAGGCTGTTATCAAGGGGGTGTCGTTCGGTTCAAACGGGCCAAGTGTGACCCACTTATTGTTTGCCAACGACAGCGTGGTTTTTGTGGAAGGTTCTAAGGAAAATTTTGAGGCACTCAGGACCATTTTGCAGCAGTACGAAGGTGCATCAGGCCAGAAAGTAAATTTCCACAAGTCTGCAGTTTTTTTTGGGAAAGGAACGGATGATACTACAAAAGAAGATCTAAAACAAAGTTTGGGCATCAAGGAGGAGGCTTTGAGTGAGAGGTACCTGGGACTACCTACGGTGGTAGGGAGTTCTAAAGATGGAACTTTCAAATATGTAAAGGAGAGAGCAAGAGGGAAAGTCTCGGGATGGAAAGGCCAGGGACTCTCAAAGATGGCTAGAGAGGTGCTTGTGAAATCTGGCCTCCAATCGACACCTACTTTTACCATGAGCTGCTTCCAACTCACAAAGAAAATGTGCGGGAATCTGTCATCTATTGCGTCAAACTTCTGGTGGGGTGAAGCTAATGGGCAAAAGAAGGTTCATTGGATTGCGTGGGATAAAATGTGCACGAGAAAGCATGAAGGAGGGTTAGGGTTTCGCGATCCGGAGGCTTTTAATCAAGCCTTACTTGCAAAGCAAGCTTGGCGCCTCCTCCAGGTGCCGACCTCCTTGTTTGCTAGGGTGTTGAAGGCAAGATACTATCCAGATGGTTCGGTTTTAAATGCCACATGTCCGAGTGGGGGTTCTTACACATTTAGGAGTATACTACATGGGAGGAACTTGTTGCTGGATGGACTCATTTGGAGAATTGGAGACGGTTCAAACATTAAAATTCACCATGACAATTGGATTCCTAGAACGGGTAGCCTAAAGCCACTGGGCCAAAGCTATATTCCAGGAATAGTACGAGTCAGCGACTTGTTGGAGGCGGATAGTGCATCTTGGAATGTAAACATGGTACAAACCATGTTTGCTGCGGATGAAGCTCAAGAAATCTTGCAGATTCCGGTGGGTGGTGCCGAGTTGGAAGACTATCAGGCGTGGAACTTTACTAAGAACGGGGAGTTCTCGGTTCGCTCGGCCTATCACCTACGTATGAGTCAGAAAAGAGCACGATCGGGCAGACCAGAATCCTCCTCATCGGTTGCAGACCACAAATCGTGGTTGTGCTTGTGGGATTCGGTGGCGCCCGGGAAAACCAAAACTCATATGTGGCGTGTCATAAAGAATGGTATTGCGGTTGGAGCAGAGCTGCACAGGAGGAAAATCAAACCGGGTGTCTTTTGCGTTGCATGTGGACGAGAGGAGACTATATACCACAGATTTTGGGGCTGCTACCACTCGGTAAAGTTCTGGAAGATAATGCATTTGGAATTGGGGGTGCCGGTGGCGATCCCGCCGGAGACGTGTAGCCCTCAGGGTGCGTTGTCGCGATGGCTCATGACATGGTTCGCTGAAGCTACAGATGATGAACGAGCTGTCATGGTTCAGGGAGTTTATGCTCTGTGGCTAGCAAGGAATAATACTCGTGATGGGCAGCGGCTGGAGGACGCGGATGCGATAGCGAGGCGTGTTTTTAATCTGATGGTGGAATGGCAATCCATCCATGGATGCAGGAGCAAACCTGGAACAATAAGGACGACGGAAAAGTGGAAACCGCCGGAGGAGGGATGGATCAAGGCCAATGTTGATGGGCGACCGCGAAAACGGGAGAAGGAGGAACTGGTGTAGTTCTCAGGAACCATGCCGGGGCGTATATTACAAGTGCTAGCCACTTTCTACCGAGGTGCGACGATCCTCTGCAAGTTGAACTCCAAGCGTGCCGTCGAGCTGCTATCTTAGCGGAAGCGCATAACATCCCACGATTGTATATTGAGTCCGACTACAAAGAGGCTGTATGCAAGCTTGCAAGCAAAGCGAAGGATCTGTCCCCCCTAGGGCCGATCGTGGAGGATATCAAGAGGATAATGGAGGCAAGAGAGGAATGGAAGATTGCATGGGTGCGAAGAGAAGTCAATCGGGCTGCTCACAATTTAGCTAGGGAAGCTGTTTCGAATAACTTGTGCATGGAGTGGCCACTTATGCCACCAGACATTATTTTGCATGTAATTTCGGACAAGATCCCCTCTGGGCAGATTTGAATAAGTAAAGGTTTGAACTTCAAAAAAAAATTAACATCCTTGTTGTCTGCCGCCTTCCGCACGGGCGTACACGTCCACGCTGCAGCACGCGTTTTCTCTGTACGCAGTACTAAGACTATCCACAATGGGAGTAACATAGATAGTAACATCATACATATTTAGATAAAATAGATGATGTGGCAAGCAATAAATGAAGAAAGAGAGTCATGTGGTAACATAGCTAGTTACTACTAATATGAGTAACATCACAGATATCAAAGCAATATGAGTCTGTAGCCTAATAAATGAAGTGTTACATGTTACCACACATATGTTACTCCCCACTATAGAGGTAGTAACATAGAGTAGTAACTTGGGCATGTTACTACTCGATGTTACTCCGCATTGTGGCTAGTCTAAATCTGCTCCTACCCTGCTGCCGCGTACACCCTGTCGTGCCGCTTGCCCTTGCATGCATGCAACGCCACTCTTGATTTTTTTACTCACCACCCGATCTTGCATGCACGCAGCATCATCTTGTGTACTTGCCTTTTGCTAGTAACCGGCTTGGTAGTATCAGTTTCAATTCCTGCTAATTCATCTTGTGTACTTGCATTTTGCTAGTAACCGACTTGGTAAGAAAAAAGAAAAAAAAAAAAAAATAAAAAAAAAGAGAAAGAAAGAAAAAAAATAAAGAAAGAAAAAAAAGAAAAAAAAAGGTGAGAACAGAAAACAGGCCGGCTAGCTTCTGTTTTGGACCGTTTCACTCTGGCTACTCAGGACGTTGTTTTTCTGCTACTTGATCGAAGTAGCATCTCATCTAATTTTTAGAGTTGTTTATACACTCGCGTGTCCATCCATTTATATCCACTCTTGCATACAATCACATTTTTTTTCACAGGTTTCACTCATTTGATTCAGTATCTGGGCTTAGATTGTTTTCTCTCTTACTAGTCGACTGCCAGCACTAGTTAGGAGTTTGAGCAATTATTCAACTTGCATTGCTTTTTGCAAAATTGTACCACTGATATTGTGAGTTGAGAAGCCTTTGCCAAGCTACAGTTTTTTCTACCAGTAAGTACAGGTTCCGGCTCTACTGATTCCTGGTTATCGCTCCAACCAATCTTCATCGGTAGTTTGAAGACAACACCATGACGTCGATCACCACATGTTGCATTGGTAAGAACAAGTAAGAATTTGATACTAAGTTTGAGTGTGAGCGAATTTTGTCCACCACTTCCTGTTAGTTGATAGGGATTATACATTGTGTTTTTTTCTCTCTTTCTCTAACAATGGCACAGGATCAACCCACACTTGCGGGCCTCACTGTGGATGTGAAAGTCACCAGCGAGCGTCTCGCCCAACTTGAGGGTGCTCATATTGTGGCCGAAGAGAGGCTCAAGGCCATAAAAGATGCATAGGGTGTTGCAAACACACAGCTAAAGGACATCTTGTCACGTTTGGATGAGTTGCAGACTGCACCCCCCCCCCCCCCGTCAACAACAACGTTGATCCTCGCAACTCCATGGGTGGCGCCGCTATTTCACGAGCTCGGCGTGTGCCCATGGGTCATCCACAACACCCAGCTACTACCACTGATGCTGCCACCATAAACCAGCACCAACAAATTCCTCCCCGCGTCACCGACGAACATGGGGACAATTACGAGGACTATTCTGGTGACACCGAGGTCGACCACCACAATGATCGTGCTCATCAGCAACTGCGTTTCAACCGTCAAGGTATGGCACGAGGTCCGCATAGGTATGATGTTCGAGACTATGACCACTCTAGTGCTAAAATTAAATTTACTATGCCTGCTTTCAATGGTAAATATAATCCAGATGTTTATCTTGACTGGGAACTTTCTGTTGAAAAAAAATTTGCATGTCATGATATTCCTGAGAACCAAAGAGTTAGGGCAGCCACTAGTGAATTTACAAACTTTGCTTCCATGTGGTGGAGTGAATATTGTCGTATTAATGCAAATAATATACCTACTACTTGGGATGCTTTAAAACGAGCTATGCGATAACGTTATGTTCCTTCATATTATGCTCGTTAAACTAAATGAATTGCAACGTTTAAAACAAGGTAGCAATTTCGTAGAGGATTATTATCAAGACTTGCAAACTGGCTTAGTGCGATGTGGCTTAGTTGAAACCGAAGATGCTATGATGGCTAGATTTTTAGGTGGTTTGAATCGCGATATTCAGGATATATTGGACTATAAGGAGTACAATTCTATTACTCTTTTGTTTCATTTTGCTTGTAAAGCTGAAAGGGAAGTACAGGGACGACACAACAAGGGACGAGGTAACTTTTCTGCAGGTCGTCACTCATCATGGACACACTCTCCCATTATCCCACCCACTACTGAGGCAACACCACATGTCTCAAACAATGATGCACTCCCAAGAAGTTCAAAATCAGCTTCACAATCCTCTGCGGCATCGAGAGCAATTTGTCAAGCACCCACCACTTCGTCTGGACGCACAAGGGACATGAAGTGTCATATATGTAAAGGTGCCAGGCACTTGATGAAGGACTGCCCAAATAAACGTACATTCATTGTGCGGGAAGATGGTGAGTACTCTTCTGCTAGTGATTTGGATGAAGATACACGTGTTATGCTTGCCACTGATAATGTAGGTGACACCGAGGAGAATGACACGGAGGCGATACATGTTAATGCTGCAATGGCAGATCAGTACCCAAGCCTTGTAACCATGCGATTAATTAGTGCCCAGGTGGGGCATACTGAGATGCCTCAACGCCATAATCTTTTTCAAACTCAGTTTGTTGTCAAAGGACATTCCGTTCGTGTGATCATTGATGGTGGAAGCTGCAATAATTAGGCGAGTATGGAGATGGTCGAGAAACTTTGCCTCACCACTACAAGACACCCCCATCCATATTACATCCAATGGTTCAACGACTGTGGTAAGTTGAAGGTAACACGTCGTGTGAGAGTCCATTTTACACTTCGTATCATGATTATGTTGACTGCGATGTCGTACCTATGCAAGCTTGTTCTTTATTGTTAGGTCGACCTTGGCAATATGATAATAGTGTTATCCATCATGGTAGAACAAATTCATATACTCTTGTGTTTGAAGGAAAAACCATTAGCTTGCTTCCAATGACCCCCGATGAAATAATAAAGGATGGGAAAGCTAAATCAACGGATCATGCTACGTACAGTATGCTTGCTATCAATTCTGAATTTTTTCCGTTGAGAGTTGCAACTTCTGAACTGGACATACCGCATGCTCAGATAGTTCATTTGTGTTTCCATAATTCATATATAGACTCTCTGTGGGATAGCACTTATCATGATATTCCTAATGGTGCTATAACAAATTTATCGCATCCTCATGAGCTAACACATTTGGAACGTCCTATATACGTTGCATGTATTTTTGCTTTGCTCTATGGTGTGTTCCAGATAAATGAAAGCCGAGGGCAGCTTTGTTTTCAAGAACGGGAGGATGATGTGAACATAGCTATCATAAAAATGTCTACAAATATTACACGACAAATTCATAACCAGGTATTTTCGCTTCTTCGTACACATGATTTAACTGACATGAATACGATGCTACGCTCATTATTCATCTTTTTAATCATCAGGAATAAAGGAACCAAAAGACCAGTTAAGCGAAATAACACTCTTTGCATCCACCGAACCATCACGTGCACAAGGAGCGAAGGATTTGGAATTTACTTCATGGACCAATATCAACCACGTAGGTGGGCCTTTCCCAAATGTGTCGTCTTTATGAGAAAAGTCAACAACAACATTAGGAAATGATGAACCAAGTCATCAATATGGGAAATCACCGTGGACAGTATCAGCAGCAATCAAAGATATCTGAGCTACAGAAGACGCGTCCCCAAACATTTTCTCATACTGACAAACCTCTTGAGGCCGAGGACTGGCTTCGAGACATGGAAAGAAAATTAATTATTGCCCAGTGTTCAGATCTTGAGAAAGTGCTATATGCACCGCACTATCTCACTGGAGCAGCTGCATCGTGGTGGGAAAATGTTCTACACATGCACCCCAACGAAAATAATATAACCTGGGAGGAGTTCAAAGAAGGCTTTCGTGGAGCACATATTCCTAAAAGTCTTATGAATATCAAAAAGAGAGAATTTGACGACCTCAAGCAAAGGACCATGACGGTGTCAGAATACAACGGTCAGTTTACTCTGTTGTCTCGCTACGCCAATGAGGAGCGTATGTCTGAAAGCAAGAAGATGGAAAAATTCCTAGACGGTCTGGCGCCCGCACTTAAATGCCAGCTGGTTGTGCACACCTTCCCAGATTTTAAAACGCTAGTGGATAAGGCCATTACCTTGGAAAATGAGAGACGCAACTTGGAAGATTTCCGCAAATGAAAAAGGGACCAGACTAATCATGCTCGCAACCACCGCAGCAAGACAGATTTTCAGAAAGGTGGGACACCCAAACCCGCGACAAACGTCTCACGCCCAATCAAGAATTTCCATGCAAGGGACAAGGAGTTCACATACCGCCCAGGCGTTACTTGCTACGCTTGTGGAGAAGAAGGGCACTATGCCAAGCAGTGCCCCAAGCCAAGGAACTCAACCCCAAAGCCGAACAACGGAGGTAATAATTGGCGTAAAGCGCAACAACTTCAACCCAAATAACAACCACAGGAAGGGTCATCGAACCACGTGACCAAAGAGGAAGCACGAATGCCCCGGATATCGTACTCGACGCGTTTCCATCAACACAATACCTGCCATGGTTTTGTTTGATTCTGGAGCTTCTCACTCATTCATTTCGAAAAGTTTTGCCTTGCAAAATAATTTTTCGATGCTTCCCTTGGAAAAATCTATGATCGTCAAGTCCCCTGGGATTAAGCAAGTTACCCAGAGTTATTGCCAAGGTGTGGTTATTGAGTTTGAAGGGTTGAAGTTTCACGCCAACCTTATTGTGTTGGAAAATAAAGGACTGGATGTCATCTTAGGGATGGACTGGTTAACCACCAACAAAGGTCTTATTGACTGCTTCAACCGGAACGTAATTCTCACCCACCACCACGGGAAGACAATAAAAGTTTCAGCCAAAGAAAGAAAAATATCCCGCAGCGAGATTGAACAAGGTGGATATTTCTGAATTAAGCAAGGTTCGATGGCGTGTGAATTTCGACGTATTTCGAAGAACTACCGGGCATGCCACCGACCGAGAGATAGAATTCAGCATTGAGCTAGCACCAGAACCGCCCCATATACAAGAAACCATACTGAATGGCACCATCCGAATTGGTAGAACTGAAGAAGCAAATAAAAGAATTACTGGACAAAGGATATATACGAGCCAGCTCCTCACCTTGGGGTTGACCAATTTTATTTGCCAAAAAGAAGGATGGAACTCTGAGATTGTGTATAGACTATCGAGCGCTTAACATGGTCACAATCAAGAACAAATACCCAATGCCACGGATAAATGATTTATTTGATCAGCTCGCTCAGGCCAAGGTATTTCAAAAATTTGACTTGAGGTCAAGATACCATCAATTAAAGGTACGAACAGAAGATACTCCCAAGACGGCATTCACCTCCAGATACGGATTATATGAGTTCACCGTAATGCCATTTGGACTAACGAACGCCCCTGCATATTTTGTTCACCTCATGAACAAAGTATTTATGAAGTTTATGGACAAGTTTGTTGTGGTATTTATCGGCGATATTCGATATACTCCAAGACACCGAAAGAGCACGCTGAACATCTCCGAATTGTACTAGGGAACTCAGAAACATCAATTGTACGCTAAATTTAGCAAGTGTGAGTTTTGGCTAAGGCAAGTAGGTTTTCTGGGCCACGTACTAACCCAAGAGGGTATTGCCCTAGACCCGGAAAAAGTCAAGGCCGTACTTGGCTGGAAACCACCACCAACAGAAGACGTCTGAAGTTTCTTGGGAATGGCGGGATACTACCAAAGATTTATTGAAGGATTCTCCACCATAGCAAAGCCAATGACGCAGCTACTCAAGAAAGACAAGAAGTTTGAATGGACGAAAGCTTGCAAGAAAAGTTTCCAAGAAAAGGAAATTAACGACAAAGACCGGTATTAATTGTGCGGACATACACAAGAATTTTGAGGTGTATTGACGCATCCGAAGGGCCTCGGATGCGTGTTGATGCAAGAAGGCAAGGTAGTCGCATATGTCTCCGGACAACCGCAAGCATGAGGAAAATTATCCTACTCATGACCTGGAGTTAGCAGCGATTATTCATGCACTCAAGGAATGGAGACACTTTTACTTGAAATCGTTGTGAAATATACACGCACCATAAGAGCCTCAAGTATATTTTCACACAACCGGAACTGAATTTACGACAACGACGCTGGTTGGAATTAGTGAAGGATTATGACGTTGGAATCCACTACCATCCAGGAAAAGCAAATGTAGTGGCAGACCCTCTAAGTCGGAACCCTAGCCCAAACGACGACAACCTATCAAACCTGAGACCTGAATTTCGGCAGGAGTTTACTAAACTCAACTTGTCAGGTAGTTACCAAAGGCAGCATATCGAATTTAGAAATGCAGCCTACCTTGATAGAAAAGATTAAAGAGGCTCAAATGGACACCCCAAAGATTGAAGGCATTAAATGGAAAGTGAGTTTGGGCAAGGCCTCAGAATTCGTTATCGACGAACAGGGGATATTGTGGTACGGAAATAGACTTTGCGTACCAAATATCAAGGACCTTAAACAGCAGATCTTAGTTGAAGGCCACACCGCCCCGTATTCAATCCATCCCGAGGGACAAAATGTACAAGGATATTCAGGAAAACTTTTGGTGGCACGGTCTAAAAGGACATAGCCACGTTCATCACATGTTGTGACTCTTGTCAACGCATCAAGGCCGAGCACGAAACCGGCGAACTTTTACAGCCAAATAAAATACCCGAGTGGAAATGGGGCGAGATTGGAATGGATTTTATTGTTGGGCTACCTCGATCATGGCACGAAATGATGCCATATGGGTCATCACCGATAGATCGACTAAAGTAGCACACTTCATCCCGTGAAAAAAACCCACACCACTCGAAGCTTGCCAGGCTTTATCTTTCCCGTATCGTAAATGCTTACATGGAGTCCCAAAGACAATAATATCGGACAGAGGCACTCAATTCGTCTCCCGATTTTGGGATCACTTACAACAAGCTCTGGGAACTCAACTGGCGTTTAGTACCGCATACCACCCCCAGACTGATGGACAAACTGAACGCGTAAACCAAATTCTAGAAGACATGCTAAGAGCATGTGTCCTCACCTATGGGACCAGTTGGGAAGAAAGCTTAACATACGCAGAGTTCGCATACAACAACAGTTACCAAGCCAGCCTGCAAATGGCACCGTTTGAGGCTCTGTACGGGCAGAGATGTTGTACCCTGCTAAATTGGTCAGAAACCGGAGACAGCCATATCTTCGGCCCAGACATGCTCAAGGAGGCAGAAGATAAAGTTAAGGTGATTAGGATCGACTCAAGACAGCCCAAAGTCGATGTAAGAGTTATTACGATCAAAAACATCGAAGTCGGTTTTGAACCGGTGAGTTTGTGTACCTACGAGTGTCTCCTATGAGGGGCCTGCAACGATTCAAGATTAAGGGGAAGCTAGCACCAAGATTCATCGGCCCATTCTGCATAGTGCAACGGAGAGGCACGGTAGCCTACCAGCTAGACTTACCCGAGGATTTATCTGACGTCCACGACGTGTTCCACGTCTCGCAGTTGAGGAAGTGCGTAAGCAACCCAGAGAAGCAGGTATCCCATGAAAACATTGACGTGCAGCTAGACCTCACATATCAGGAGCATCCAATAAAAATCTTGGAGGAGTCTGAAAGGAGGACCCGACAGAAAAACATTAAGTTTTTCAGAGTTCAGTGGAGCAATCACACCGAGAGTGAAGCCACTTGGGAAAGGGAGGATTTTCTTCGGACAGAGCACCCACATTTATTTGAGGATCAGCTGAAATCTCGGGGACGAGATTTTTCCTAAGGGGGTAGGTGTTGTGACACTCAAAAAAATTTGTTTGGTTTTCAACAAAAACTTTGTTGGATTTGAAGAAGGTCATTTAAATTCTTCCAAAAACCTCTCTCTCAAAACTTCTCCCTTGGCAAGGATTTCATTGTTGATGTCTTCTTCAACTCTGGTGTTTGGTTATTAAAAACCTTTCTTCTTATTCTCCCCTTCTCAAATTTATTTTTGGGATTTATTTTCTTTTAAAAGAAAACCCTATGAGTTTTGGATCTTCTCTTATATTGAAACCAACCATGATTTTACCATGCCTCATGTGGTAAATCTTCCCAAAACCCCTCCTTCCACTTTGGGGCAATCCAAATATTCTGTCCCAACAAGTCCAACTCATTTTTGGAATTTTTTTTTCATTTATTTCTTTCCCCAAAACATTAATGTCCATTATTTTGAGCCTAGGTGATTTGCAAAGCAAGTACCTAATTGCCTTTGAACTTTGATCTCAAACCAACTCCTCTGGATAGTCCCTAGCACCCACAACCTAGAACCATCAACTCTTCTTCTCTTCAAAATTTTCAAGTTTCAGCTTCTGCAAGTTTGGACCAGATTTGTCAAATTTGGTGAAATTCATATATCCTCTTCTCCAAAAATTCCACCAAAATTCAGGCAGCCCCCAGATGCAGTGAGAGGCCACCTCACCAAAAATCAGCTCAAGGAAAAATCCCCACATGCCAAAATCATTTCGTCGAACACCTGGCCTGCACTGTTACTTTGCACTTTCAGAGAAATTCTGAGATTCAGGAAGTTCAGTGTCGTTTTCTTCGTCAGAGTTCAGTCACCTGTCAACAGTGTGCCCTGGTGCGTTGCGCACGGCCCCTCCTCCCTAGCCAGAGTGCCGCACGCCCCCTTGGACGGGTGCAGGCGTCTACGGCGGCGAGCCTCGCCGGCGTTGGCAGTTTCTGCGGTGGCTGCACCACCCATGGCGGCCAGCGAGGGCCTGAGCCTGCTCGCCACGCCACCCGGCGCCGCCCATCGCTCCCTGGCCCTCTGCGTGGCTCATGCATGCCAGCGCACTCCCGCTGCACCATCGCTGTGGCCCGGCAAGCACAGGGCACGCCCTCTGCCGCCAGCCAGGCCGCGCCGCCTGTTCCGTCGAACCCCCCAAAGCTTCTAATCCAAGCGTGTTTAGTGCCTAAATGGAGCAGTGGACCTCCACGATGACGCCAACCACTAAACCACCCGACCAAGCCTGCGCCGCCGAACCTTCGCCAGAGAACTCCGTTCACGGCCATCACCTCGGATCGCCTATAAAAAGGGCCCCGAGCTGCGCCCTCGAGCACGCACCACCTCTGCTCCTCACCAACACTCCGCCAGCCACTAGGAGGACCTCGAGGAGGTCTCCTCCCCAACTCCGGCCGCCCGTTCCGCCTCGGCCTCCACCTCGATTCACTCCGGTGAGGCCGTCCCAGCCCAAACCTCGTCAAGAATCCCCTCGAGCACCCAAGTCTAACCCCACTTCAATTTGCCTTTTCGCAGCACTCTCCGTGAGACCCAACTCCACCAACCGCCGCCCACCGAGCAAGGGCCGCCCGTCGACGTAGTGCTCGCGGGCGACCACCACCACCACCCACCGACGCGAAGGATGCATCGAGCACGGAGGTACCACCCGATCCTCGCCTCGCCGTGGATCGCCGCCGGCGATCACCGCAGCTCTCGGCGCCGACGAGCTCCGTCTCCCTGTTTTAAATTTTCAAACCTGACGGGTGGGACCCACCTGTCAGTCTCTCATTTATTTTTAAAACGAACCGTTTTCTGAAAGCGTATTCTGGCAAAATGCGCTTTCCAGTCTGAATCGTTTTCTAGACTTTTCTGCTTAGCCCCAGGAAGTTTCGTTTATTACGAAAGGTCCTTGGACCAAAACACTTATAACTTTTAAACAGAAAAGGATTTTTGAGTGATTCTTTTTCTGCCCTCTTCAAAATTTTGTCTAGTTTTTTTTATCAGATTTATTTGAAAAATATTTGGTATATTTCTGTACATCTCACGGTATTTACGATAGCGCATGTATTTTTGTATACCGTAGATACCGAAGGAGGTGACGGAACCGCAAACTTCGCCGAGCTAGGCCCCGACTAGTTCGAACCAGGCAAGCATGTTTGAACCTTTGATATGATGAGTGTTTTGGCATGTTTGCATTAATTAGTTGCATGGCATGATCATGAGCACCTCGATGAATGTCATATTACATGCAAAGTGCAGACAAGTGAGTTTCGAAAATCCATAAGATATTGGATACGAGTTTGCATGGCCATGTGATGGCGTAAGAATGGGTAAGATGGCAGTGTTGTAGTATGCCAGTCTTATGCCTGACTGTTTGACCAGTGTCAACATGAATAGGTCCAATTTCCATCTGTTTCCCTCCTGTACTACCACATGTTTTTCCGCAAGGAAATATGGCTTAGTAAGTTGCAAACCGCTTTACGGTACACAAGAAATCGAGAGGCGGGATGAGGGTTCCATGGCCTGGATTAAAGCCTATCATCCGGTCGGGGCATGGGTGTTTCGGTTGGGACCGAGAGGGGGGCACCCCTTAGAGCGCACGTATATAAATTTGATCCCATGCTATTCGAGATTGTGATCTCCCCGTCTTAATGTTTTTCTTGAACGCTGTCTAGGGTGATTCCTGGCATCGTGAGGTGGGATGGGTGTGTACTGGTTAGATGTGTTTCCTCCGAAATACCGTAAACGGAACTAGTCCTTCGTGACTACGGAAATCCGTTGGCTGTGGGTAATTTAGTACAAACTCTGCAGAGTCAAAAATCCTTGAAATCATCTTATCCATGTCCAAGTACCATGCTCATTATCTTTCGTACAGTGTCAGTTTCGGTGACAGAAACTCCTGAGAACCACATGAGTGTTAAGTCTGGTTAAATGTTTATTTCCTATGGATGAACTAACCCGTTTATTATCATGTGTTGAATATTTTCCTATGAGCACTATTTCTTGCAAGTTAACAGATATGAAAAGTGAATTTCAAGCCCTTTCTGCGATGTCGCTCGACGTCCGATCGCTGCATTGTTATTATTTACTTTTGATATAAGCCCTTTCTACTATGTCGCTCGACGTCCGATCATGCATTGTTATTATTTACTTTGATATAAGCCCTTTCTGCGATGTCGCTCAGACGTCCGACTGCGGCATTGTTATTATTTACTTTTGATATAAGCCCTTTCTGTGATGTCGCCCCGACGTCCGACTGTGGCACGCATGTCTCTTATTTTCAATATAAGCCCTTTATGTGGTGTCGCTCGACGCCTTGATGTGGCATGATTTATTTATTTGTTCACCCTTCGAGGCGCCGCCGCACAATCGATCGGTTTTCGATTATTTTACTACCACCTGACTTCCTTCTTACTAATTAATGTCGTGTTATTTCCTCATTTGGATGTACATTACTTATTGCTCATGACGCATTCATGCATGCACTTGTTATATCTTATGTCCAAACTGTCTTGCGAGTACTTTCAAAGTACTCACCTGGCTTGTTGATTTGGCCAGATGCTGACGAAGGCGATCTCATGGATATAGAGTTCGATAGCGAGTCTGACGCCTAGAGGAATCCCAGTCAGTCTCGTGTGACCTTGGTTTTGGTCACTGTGTTACATCCACTTCCGCTACCCAAATAAATTCATCAAGCCTCACCTCGACGCTCGATGAGCCGCCAGTGTAGGAGTCATATTATCCACTCCACTGTGTTATTCCACCACCACTTTACATCGAGTCAGTAGTATGCCACCCCCACTCCATTGTGTCATATCCGCCATTATGTATAATTATTGGCGTGCTTGTAATAAATGGTTGAGCACCCTAGCTCGACCCTGTAATATATTCTAATGCTACTGGCTTATTGTATCAAGATTTTGTCTACCAGTCAGGAGGATTTTTCCTCGTACTGGACTCAAAAGGTCGGTTTCTCAATAAGCATTTTATTGGAAAACCGGTCGTGACAATATAGCCCGATCCTGTCGGTGTGACCGAGTGGTACAACTCGGTGGCACCGAGATGCAAAACTGTGATCAGTTATTGCAACTCGGTGTGACCGAAAAGTACAAATCGGTTGCACCGAGATGAAAACCTAGATCGACTTAGTAATCTCGGTATGACCGAAATGGAGGAATCGGTCAGACCGAAAATCACAAAGAAGTTTTGGAAGTTTAAGTCTATGACGAATCGGGACTCAAAGTGCTCCTCACACGAGTGGTTCGAATCGACTTGATCAAATTTTGTGATGTAGCATGAATAGAGTTTGAGACGATAGAAGCATAGATAGCTAGAGAAGGTTCTTAGGCATTCTTGTCCATCCACTTGGCCAAAGAAAAAGAAGCCAACCAATCAAAACAACAAGTGGATGTCCTCGAATTAGTAAATATGCAACCAACATGCTCACACAATAAGATGACAAATGAAATATGTGAAAAAGCATGCACAACCAATTCTAGCATCTGTCAAACAATTGGCGGTGACTAGGTCATCTATATATGAGTATATTGACTTAGGAGTCAAATGAGAACATTTGATCATAGGTCATACTCATCGTTTAAGCTCAAGTGGGGTTACCACTTTTACATAAAGCATTTATGTGTTCACATCATTAGAGTTGCTTTGACTCAATTCTTAGAGTTAAGCTCCCCCTAGATGTGAGATCCCCCCTTAGAGGGATAAACTAACCTTGGGTTTTGTCGATGATGACTTCATGTAGGTGTTGAAGATGTGGATGCTCAATGTAGATCGTTTGGAGCAATCCTTTGGAGTGAGTTGCACTTTCAATACCTACATGGGTTAGTCCCACAAGGAACAAATAAGGATATCCATAGACATAGAGTGATGCACGCACAAAAAGATGTCCATGAAAACAATAGGTTACCTTGTCCCTTGCCTTACCAACATGAGGGTTTGTGACTCCTTGAACTAGTGCAAGATATGGAAGTTGATTGCACTTGTCCTTGCCATAATGATATGAGTGAAGAATGTTGGCGGAGTCACCCTCAAGAACTCTCTAGTTATTCTTCCTCGGGATCCACATCATCTTGATGGGAATCCCTGGTGTAGTAGTTGTACTTGATGAAGTAGAACTTGACGTAGTCTTGGGAACCCACTTGACCAAGGCCTTAGGTGCTTCTTCAAATGCATCAATCTCCTCTTGAAGCTTGTCCTTGCCTTTGTTCTTGTGGTCTTGTGGTGGAAGATCATCTTGTGCTTGTGTTCCCTTGAAGGAAGTAGGATCATACTTCTCTTGTTGAGGAACAAACTTCGTCTTGGGGTATTGATCTTCTTCCCACTCAACTCCATTGGCATTGAACTTTCGTTCAAAACCAACACCTTGATTCTTCCGTGCCTTCCTTGCTTATACATATTTCCTCAAATTGCTTTCTCCGCAAGACTCTTGTATACACCTTTCTCTATAATTCCCTTCAATAAGCTGTTTTCTTGCTCAAGTGTAACTTGGCTAAGAGGATCATTAGTGGAATCAAGAGAACTACTAGAAGCAACAATATTGGATTTAGCATTATTATTGTTCCTACTAGAGGAAGAATCTTTCTTGTTCTTGTTACTAGACTTGACTTGAGGCATGTAAGTAGATAAGAGTAAACGCTTGGCAATGTAAGAAGAACTTTTCTTATGAAGATCATCATTGATCACTTTTAGGAACTCATGCTCTTGCTCAACATTGAGCTTTTCAAAGCGTAACTTCTCATGAGCCCTTAAAAGTTCTCGATGATCTTCAAAGATAGTTTCATGAGCTAACTTAAGAGTGTTTAGTTCTTTAGTTAGATGCTCAATTTTCTCCTTATCATTGTCATTCATTTCAACTTGATTAGCATGATTAATTGATGTTTCATCATAGTATTCATCACTAGAGTTGTCAACAAGTAAATCATCATCACCTAGAAAGTCATCTTCATCAACATCAAAATCAACATACTCGGGGTGTGTTACCTTAGGACCTTTGGCCATGAAGCATCTACCAATTCCTTCATTTGGTGATTCAAATATGTCGAGGAGTTGGTTGACACAAGTGCTAGACCGGCAACACCTTCATCTTGAGTGTATTCAGAGTCGGAGTGATAGCTTCTCTCGAGTGATGGTCGGAGTCGAGCGGATACCCATTCACCAACATGAGCTTGATGTCTTCGTTTTGTGTAGCTCTTTGATGACTTGTCCTTCCTTTCCGAATCCTTGCTTCTCCGTGAGGGTCTTTGTTCATAACGATCATCTCTACTCCTTCTCTCTCTTGGTGGTTATTCTTCTCTTCTACTTCTTCTCTTGGGAGAATCTTCTCTTCTTTTGTAGGGTGTCGTACACTCATTGAATAGTGTCCGGTCTCCCACAATTGTAGCAATTGCGCTCTCGACTAGAAGATCTTTTGTCATTGTAGGACCTTGACTTAGAGCTTCTTTCTTTGCTTCTACTCTTGTAGAATTTGTTGAAGTTCTTCACCATTAAGCTCAATTCTTCATTGAAGGTTTGTTTCTCACTTGATGATGTGGGGCTTCACATGAGGCTTTGTAAGCACCACTCGACTTGTTGTGAAGTTCCTCCTTATCCTTGAGTGACATCTCATGAGCAACAATTCTTCCAATGACTTCTGTAGGCTTGAGATCTTTGTAATTGGGCATCATTTGGATCAATGTGCACACGGTATCATATTTTCCATCCAATGCTCTTAGGATCTTCTTGATGATGAATCTTTCGGTCATCTCTTCACTTCCTAAGCCGGCAATCTCATTTGTGATGAGAGCAAGCCTAGAGTACATTTCAGTGACACCTTCACCATCCTTCATTTTGAACTTGTCAAGCTGACTTTGGAGCACATCCAACTTGGATTCCTTGACGGAGTCGGTACCTTCGTGCATATCAGTCAAAGTATCCCAAATTTCCTTTACATTCTCAAGACGGCTGATTTTGTTGAATTCTTCGGGGCACAATCCATTGAAGAGGATATCACAAGCTTGAGCGTTGTATTGCAACATCTTCAACTCTTCCGCACTAGCTTCACGGTTCGGTTCTCTCCCATCAAAGAATTCACCTTGCAAGCCAATACACACAATAGCCCAAACGGCGGGGTTATGTCCGAGAATATGCATTTTCATCTTATGCTTCCAACTAGCAAAATTAGTGCCATCAAAGTAAGGACCTCTACGGTGATAATTTCCCTCGCTAGACGCCATACTCTCCTAGGTTGTGAAACCAAGGCTATGACCACCAAAAGCTATGGAAATCAAAGCAAATGGAGACCAAAGCTCTGATACCACTTGTAGGACCTTGAAGTATGTCTAGAGGGGGGGTGATTAGACTACTTGACCAATAAAAACTTAACCTTTTCCCAATTTTATACTTTGGCAGATTTTAGCTATCTTTGAACAGGTCAAGCAATCTTCACACAATTCAAGCAAGCATGCAAAGAGTATATTGGCAGCGGAAAATAAAGCATGCAACTTGCAAGAACGTAAAGGGAAGGGTTTGGAGGATTCAAACGCAATTGGAGACACGGATTTTTTTGTCGTGGTTCCGATAGGTGGTGCTATCGTACATCCACATTGATGGAGACTTCAACCCACATAGGGTAACGGTTGCGCGAGTCCACGGAGCGCTCCACCCACGAAGGGTCCACGAAGAAGCAACCTTGTCTATCCCACCATGGTCGTCGCCCACGAAGGACTTGCCTCACTAGCGGTAGATCTTCATGAACTAGGCGACCTCCTTGCCCTTACAAACTCCTTGGTTCAACTCCACAATCTTGTCGGAGGCTCCCAAGTGACACCTAGCCAATCTAGGAGACACCAATCTCCAAGAAGTAACAAATGGTGTGTTGATGATGAACTCCTTGCTCTTGTGCTTCAAATGATAGTCTCCCCAACACTCAACTCTCTCTCACAGGATTCGGATTTGGTGGAAAGAAGATTTGAGTGGAAAGCAACTTGGGAAGGCTAGAGATCAAGATTCATATGGTAGGAATGGAATATCTTGGCCTCAACACATGAGTAGGTGGTTCTCTCTCAGAACTGGTAAGTTGGAAGTGTAGGTTTGTTCTGATGGCTCTCTCCACGAATGAAGAGGAGGTGGACGGGTATATATAGCCTCCACACAAAATCTAACCGTTACACACAATTTACCAAACTCGGTGGGACCGAATCATCAAACTCGGTCGGAACGATTTAGTAAACCTAGTGACCGTTAGGATTTTCGGTGGGACTGACATGCATCTCGGTAGGACCGATTTGGTTAGGGTTAGGGCATATCGTAATCTCGGTGAGACCGATTAAACAAACTTGGTGAGACCGATTTTGGTAATTAGCTAACCAGAGAGTTGATCAGGTAAACTCGGTGGGACCGATTTGCTCTTTCGGTGAGACCGAAAAGTTACAAAAGAGAAACAGAGAGTTTACATTGTAATCTCGGTGGGACCGATCGCTCACTTCGGTTAGAACGAAACGTTACGAAGGGAAACAGAGAGATCCCATCTCGGTGAGACCGAGATCCCTATCGGTGAAACCGATTTGCCTAGGGTTTGTGGCAGTGGCTATGACATCTGAACTCGGTGGCGCCGGATAGAAAGAATCGGTAGGGCCGAGTTTGACTTTGGGTTTAGGTCATATGTGGATGTCAGAAAGTAGTGGAGGGTTTTGGAGCATATCACTAAGCACATGAAGCAAAAGGCTCATTAAGCAACACCTCATCCCTCCTTGATAGTATTGGCTTTCCCTATAGACTCAATGTGATCTTGGATCACTAAAATGTAAAATGTAGAGTCTTGAGCTTTTGAGCTTGAGCCAATCCATTGTCCTTAATATTTTGAGGGATCCACTTTCATCATCCATGCCATGCCATTCATTGAGCTTTCCTGAAATATTCATCTTGGAATAGTATTAGCTCAATGAGCTATATGTTGTTATGAATTACCAAAACCACCTAGGGATAGTTGCACTTTCACTATGCTTCTCCTAGATAGATCTTGCGTGATCATAGGAAATTTTTTGAATTACTACGTTCCCCAACAGTTGACGCTCTATCTTGGAAGCTACCTTAGCGGCACGATGGTCCAGAAGTTCCTCGATGGGCATTGGAGGATCATCTTGCTCATCTTGAGCACCGTCTTGAGTTTGCTCTTGATCTTGAGCTTGCTCTTGATCTTGAGCACCGTCTTGAGCTTGCTCTTGATCTTGAGCACCATCTTGAGCTTGCTCTTGATCTTGAGCCTGCTCTAAGGCATGAACTTGATCTTGGGCATCATTTGGTGCATCACCATCTTCACGGGGTTGATCTTGCCCTTAATCTTGTTCATTGGGTTGAAAGCCTTCACTTTGTTCTTCGGAAGCGTGTGGTTCTAGCGTCGGTGATGGCTCCACTTGAGTAGAGAATTTTCCTTCTCCTTCGCCAATAAGGGGTTCCTCAATGGTGAGTATTTGACCAATCCCCATTCTTCTTATGGCTTGGGGAGGAGTTACATCACAAAGACCACTTTGCTCCACTTGGGAGCCGTTATTTTCATCAAACTCCATGTTACACGTCTCCTCAATGAGTCCAGTGAACTTGCTGAGGACAAGGTAAGCATGAGAGTTTTGTCGCATAACCAACAAATATGCCCTCTTGAGCTCTAGGTTCGAATTTGAACAAACGAACACCCTTTTTGAGAATGGAACACTTACAACTGAACATCCGGAAGTACTTGAGGTTGGGCTTGTTGCCGGTAAGTATCTCATATGGAGTCTAGTTCAAGCCTTTGCGGAGGTAGAGCCTATTGGATGCATGACATGCGGTGTTGATGGCTTCGGCCCAAAAGTTGTATGGAGATTTGAACTCCGCCATCATGGTCCTTCTCGCGTCCATCAACGTCCGGTTCTTTCTCTCTGCCACACCATTTTGTTGAGGGATATAGGGTGCGGCATATTGGTTCTTGATCCCCTCATCACTAGGAAACTCATCCAAAGTGTAGTTCTTGAACTCGGTGCCATTGTCACTTCTAATCATCAAAATATTTGCTTCATGTTGACGTTGAGCTTCATTTGCAAAGTTGATGACGGTTTGTTGAGTCTCACTCTTCCTCTTGAAGAAGTATGCCCATGTATATCTTGAGTATTCATCTACAATTACCAAGCAATACTTTCTTCCACCAAGGCTATCAAAGGATGGAGGACCAAAGAGATCCATGTGAAGGAGCTCCAAAGGCCTCTTCGAGTAGATGATAGTCGAGGGTCGGTGCGTCGTTCATGAAGCTTTCCTTCGATACAAGCACTGCAAGCACGGTCTTTGGCAAAACTCACATTTGTTAGTCCACGGATGTGATCCCCTTTGAGGATACTTTGCAAAGATCTTATAATGACATGGCCTAGTCACGATGCCAAAGCCAACCCACATCAACCTTAGCCATTAGATAAGTCGCAGTCTTAGTGGGTCGCTCCAAAAATTGCACCACATAGAGACCGTTCTCGACATCCCCAACAAAAGCTACTTTAAGAGTCTTGCTCCACAAAAGGGCCATGGTATCAAGATCAAAGAATGTTGCAAAGACCATAAGTGCAAGTTGACGAACAGAAAGCAAATTGTATGCAAGGGACTCAACAAGCATGACCTTCTCAATAGATAAATCTTGAGAGATGACCACCTTGACAAGTCCCAATACCTTAGATGTCGATTGCATCACCGAGTTGGACATGGGTGGGCATAGAAGGAATTGGATGCACATCCACCACCAAGTCCTTGCTCCCGGTGATGTGAACTGGGGCTCGATCTTCGATGAGAGGGAGATAACTATGATTTTGGGTGGGACTTGACCCTCACGATCCGGCTACCAACCGTACAGGGACAACCGTACACAACTGATATCCACGGCAATCGCTGAACCAACTCCACGGCGTTATCGACCGAGCCAACGGCGTGGTCGACCTATCCACAAAGGATTTTTCCTGCAAGCAAATCGAAGAACATGCAAGAAAATAATTGTAACATCCCAAAATTCTAAATTTTGGAATGTTATAATAAATAGATAGTTTTGATTGATTGTTTGATTGATTGACTGAAAGTGAGTGAATCCGAAACTTTTTGAAAGTTAAATGAGAGGGAATAAAAGGACTTTCCCAAACTTTCATTTTTGCTTTTATGCTTTTCGTGAATTCAAATACTCTTCATCACAAAACCCTGGAGAGAAGATGACATGACTTCTTCCATTTATTTAAATGACAAGGGGTGTTGAAAATATTTAAATTTCATTTGGAAATATTTTCTAATTCATAAACTTCATGCAACTCAATGATTTTCACGAGCGAGGATAAAATGACTTCTTCAAAACATATGAAATATGAGTTGGGAGTTTCAAAGGATCAAATTCAAGTCCTTTTGGAATTTATTTTCAATTTGGAGTTATTTGAGTTTTATTCAAATTATTTTCTCCAAAAATAAAATACATGGAAAATAGGGTAACATGATTCCTACCTCAAAAAATGGAGAGAAATAAATTTGAATTCATTTTGTTATTTTTAAAATGATTTTTGTTGGATTTTATTGGACCAAAAGCACTCTTTGCTTTATTTAAATTTATGTGTATTTTATTTGACTCTAGAATAAAGTTCATCTTGTAGGAAATGTTTTTCTGAAAATTTTGATATATTATGTGCCTATATATTATTTTTATTTATTTTGCTTTCTTCTTATTTTGTTTTTCTGAAAAAATGTTTATATAAAAAATAAAAAAATCAAGAGCGCCTTGGGCCAAAGGCCCAAGCCGCCACTTGCCACCGGCCACCACCATCGCTGCAGGCGCACTAGGGAGCCAGGAGCGCGCTCCTTTTCCTAATACTAGTAAGACTCTTTTCCTACTTCCGCTTATTCCGATTTGTTTTAGATCTTTTCCTTTTGTTTCCTAATCCTAGTCTATTTCTTGTCCCCTACCCCAAGCAAAGCCCTCCTCCCCACTATAAATACCCAAGCACCCCCTCCAACACATCAAACCAACACCTCTCCTCTCCTCTCCTCTCCAGCAGAAGAAGAAGCAGCACCACCGCCGCCGCCAAGTGCCGTCGCCGCGCCCTCGACCTCTCCTGAGGTTTATATGATCTCCTCTCCACCGTCCCGTGATCTCCTTTCCTCTAGGATCAACCGCAACATCGGATTCGATCTTATTCCCCAACTCCGACGACTACTCCGTGAGATCCACGAAATCCTGTAATTCATTTTTTCAGAAAATAGCAATCTTAGAAAATTCATATCTTTTAGAGTTTTTAGTATTTTGAGTGATTCCAATTGCTATGTGTCACAAATTTGCGGAAGTTTCTGTTAGTATCTCTGGATTTCAAATTTGAGTAGTTTAAATTTGAATTTGATAAATTTTGTTCAGATTAGTATTTTGGCCATAACTTGAGTTTAAAAATAGGTTTTAATTAATTCTTTTTGCTCCTGGTAACTTATGATATTTTTTAGCTGTAGGATTTAGTTTGGTAATTTTGGAGTATTTTAAATTAGATTTTTAGTAAAAACAGTACTGTTTTATGATATAGTTGTCTTAGTAATGTAATTATTGTTTTTAATTATTTTAGTTCATTCCTTTTGTAGATTTTCACTTGTTGTTATATGTTTATGTTTATCTACAGTAGATAATTTTTGTAGATATTTATTAGTGTTTAGCTACTGTTTTTGTAATTGCTTGTTTAGTTCATAGTGATAGAGGATAAAGATAGTTTTATTAGTTTTAAAAGTAATTCTTTTCCACTTCAAGTTATATTGTTTTTTCTGTTATTTGTGAACACATTAGTTGTTATATTTATTTAGTATAGTTTATTAATGTTTTAATAAATGATTTGCTGTTATAGTTGTCTTAGTGTTTTGCTAGTTGCTATATTTGTTCTAGTATTAACTAGATGGTTACAGTAGTTTTATATTAGTTCTTTTTGTTAGTTATTAAATTAGTAATTTATTTTCTGTTATTTTATTAGATTTATATTTTCTTTGCTGTAGAAAAAATTATTAGAGTAATTTAGTGATGTTATGTTAAGATTTGTGAGTGTTGGTCACCACTAGTTTTTCCTTGAATTTTCTTTCGAAGTTTTTCCTTTGGTTTTCAACTTGGTTTTATTTGTCGCTTTTATTTTGATTGAGTATTGTTATGAGTGTTAGAATTGTTTGCTAGGATGTTTGCTTATGTGAATGCTATGTTTGACTATATAGATTTTCAACGGAGTGACGATTAGTTCTACCAAGTCATTTTCTGACAGCGTTGTTATCTTCATCAAGTATTACCAGGCAAGTTCACTTTGACCATGTTTTTCATGCCTATGTGTTTTATTGCATCTAGTGTCATCTTCGCAACAATCCCTCCAAAGAGTGATATTGAATCCTTGTAGTTGAGTAGTATGCATGAGGTAGGAACCCATCACCCTGTTACCAAGCCCGGACGTTATTTATTTTAATGCTACGCTATAGTAGACGGGTTGGTATGAGTGCTCGGGAGTGGTGTGAGAATGGAGGATCTACGCCAATGACGACAACTCCATGATGGAATCTGCAAGGACTGCATCTTCAAGGCCTCAAGACTTCAAGACTCGAGACAAGAATTCAATACACACTCATGGGTGAAGGATGGTTGACGGCACCTGGAGAAACCAAAGGTTGGCGGGATGCATGGATAAGCGCCATGACATCTTGCGGAAAGCTTCACCCACTCAAAGAGACGGAAGAATACTTCATGCCCGGAAGCTTACCTGCAACCGCAAGTCACTATGGGCTCGCTTGGTTGACCTTAGTTGTGACTCTGGCTGGGGCGGTGCTAGCAGATGTAGAACTACGGTAGGATTGAATGAGCACCGACGGTGGTCGGGAACTCTTCGAAGACCATGTTTGGTCATCTTGTTCTCAAACACCCTGAAGTGCGAGAACGTAAAGAGAGAGATCGAATCTTGCGGGTAAAGTGTACAAACCTCTGCAGAGGGTTCAAACCTAATCGATTAGCCGTGTCCCCGGTTACGGACAATTTGAGCCTCTGGACTTGGATCTATCTCAGAACTCTCAACACCGGATTGATAATTTAATTATGGGCAACATATGATGATTTTGGGCTATGAGACATCGGTTGGCGGAACCATGTCATGATAGAAAACTCCATAGTACAGACTTCATTTATTCCTTTGATGTAGGGGAAAATAAAACCAGCTTTTACGCAAACAAAACTCAGACCCAGAGCCACAAAGCCATACTGCATATAGTATAGTTTATCATCTGTTTTCTCATGTTGTGATCTTGCCGGTACATTCAATGTACTGACCTACACGGCCGCAACGTATCATGTTGCAGATACTTTCTTCCGACGAGTAAGAGTACGATGCAGGTTACGGTCTACACTCAACCTATCGTTGGCGTTGATGGGACTCCACACCGACTATTTGTTTCACTGTGACTTATGAGGTATATATCAGTTTTACGTTAATTATACATGTGATTGCACTTTGATATATACATTGATGTACTTGTGTGTGCAAAGATACTTGATCCGTGGATGGCACAGAAACACGAGGCTTGACCGTCTGAGGTCGGGTCGCTCTGATATGGTATCAGAGCACATGTTGACTATAGGACGTGACCCTAGAAATCGGAAAGCCCCTTGGACAGGATATATCAAAAACTATATTTTCAAAAAGACTCTTACTTCTCATCTTTTCTGATTTTATCAAGTAGTCCTCCGACCTCAAATAGTTAGAATATACACCTTTCCTTTTGACCACACGGAAGATCAATCAAGTCACTCCAAGAATTAAAGATATCGGACAACCGATGGCCATTTCAGAGTAAAGAGGATTTCACCATGCATTAGAAGAGTTGAAGCTGCAACAATTGAAGACTCAAGACTAGAAGAATTTGAAGAATCAAGAATTATTTGACCTTTAGAAGACCAAACCCTGTTACACACTTACGTTAGATGCGCAATTTGTGAGCTGTCATTTGTTTGATGTTTTCCGACAGCCACAAAGTAAAACCCGCTTTCTTCAAAAACTATTGTTTGTATTGTGTGTATATCCTCCCCACCTCTCTCATATCTCATCCCAAAACTTTTGGACCCCATAGATGATGAATGAAGTTGACTGATATTCTCGGACCAAAACCCAGCCGGAGGCGAGCTATGGATTCGAACATGGAGAATCACTTGGAGCAATTTGATTCCAAGGAAGTATGAGGTTCAATACGCTCTTGATTGCTTTTACGAAAGTGCTGCAACTGTGGAAAATGCATCAAGCCATACAAGGATGTAATGGAGCAAGAACTTGGGAGGAATTCAAGAAGACTCGACAAGATCTCGCCTTATCCGGAAGCACCAGGATACACCAAGAAATAAACCTTGTGCTGCAAGATTTATGGAGAAATAGGACACACCGGGAGGAACACAAGGATGGATGCCCTCATTGTGAGGAGAAACACCCACCGAGGAATGTCCAACTAGTTAGGTGACTTGTTTCTTGTGTGAAGGAACCACCCACTACCCGACCCAAGGTCACATTTACCCGTGGTGCAACAAACTATTCAGGAGCAGGAAGAAGGAATGAAAGAAGCCCTCCGAGAAGTTATGAAAGAACCATGATGAAGGAATGTGTTGAAGACCCCGATGGAGAAGGCCTCAACAGATTTTACTCCAATGCCTGCTATTCATGTGGAGAAGAAGGACATTTTCACAAGATTGCACCAAGGAAAGAAAAGAGTATCTGGATATTTCCGACAGCAGAAGTGAAGTTTGACCCTCGGAAATAGAAGCTCTGATCATTACAGAGAAATCCAGAAGAGAAAAGAAGGCAACCCCTGAACAACACAATTTTCGCAGAGAAGGACCTGAGTCATATCACTTGTTACAGTGCAAGGATTTAGGTCATTACGCTAGTAAATGTCCGAAAAGAAGCCAAGAATCCAAGGAGCCTACATAATCACAAAGAAGCCCCGAGACATGTCGGAAGTCTTTTGTTTTCGCTGCAAGGAAGCAGGACATTATGCTACTAAATGTCCCAACAAGATGAAAGCTGGAGTTGAGTAGTTGGAATTTTGATATTGGAAACAAGAGTAATAGAAAGCAATTTCATTTTTATGAGTACAATAAGTTGAGTTATGTAATGGGTGCTCAGAGTTTGTAATGGATTCATGAAATCAATAAAGTTAAGGTGACATGTTTTCATATGTTTAATTGTAGGAGTTGTTACTCTGTGAACAAAGATTTTGACCATTTTCGAGGATATGAGAAATATGGTCTATGGATGGATTTGTGAATTTCATTTTAGGAGTGGTAGTACCCTGTGAAGAAGACTAGACTAATGGATAAGAAAATATATATTCCACGGACTGTAGTTCGAAGGAAAAAAAAAGGGTTGGAGTTTTGCTTTTGATATGATGGTATGAAGAAACAGAGTACTACTGGATTTAAGGGAGGTGTAATATGGAACAAGAGAGTTACTCCAAGGATGAGTTAAAGCTGCACTAGTGTTGAAGTGGGCCATAACCCACAGGCCCAGGATTTTGAAAAGGAACAGATGAAACCTTGATGAAGGAAGAAATTTGGAAGAATCGATGATTCAATCAGCATACGTTTCGTAGGAGGTTACGCAAAAAAAACCCCGAGAGTTGTGAAGAAACGATAGATGTTTTGTTCAGCTTGGAGAATTAATGGATAAATCCGAACCCAGTTCGTGGACAAGAGAAATTCTGCAATGCTTGTGAGAATGCCCGAGTGTAGAATTGCGAGATTCGCTAAACCTTATACATGGTAATGATCTGGGTGCGGAATGGATTGATCACCATACCGACTTACTCTTATCATTTGCTCTTGATATTTGGAATGGTAAATCTGAGAGACTTACCCATAGTAAAGTGACGACGCTTGTTGAAGCCTTGCTTAAGCCTTAGAATGGTATGATGATAAACCCATGTACATGGCGCTTGCTTTGCCAACCGTAGGTTATACTGATGAGGTTCAGCCTGCACCCTTTCTGCAGGACAAACCATAAATTGATGACCACCATGAGATATCGATAGTTGTTTAGAATTGGCGCGCACCGTCAGCTATGAAGACCCAATCTCGTAATAACCTTACCAAGAGGAATGGATAAAGGAATTGAGGAAAAGGTTATGCCACTACCGAAAGAGCCCAGAGGAGGAATTTTCCTTACGATCCGAGAAGACCGACATCACAACGATAAGGATGGGGTATATGAGTTTTGATGGAACCGTAACCATGCTTCTAAGGGTGGTAGCACCCCAGACCCCTTGTGTTGATCGATGGATTTTGAAGACCCCCAAACCCTAACCTATTTCTTGCTAGCCTCTCCGAATCTCAAGGACGAGATTCATTTTAAGGTTGGTAGGTTTGTAACATCCCAAAATTCTAAATTTTGGAATGTTATAATAAATAGATAGTTTTGATTGATTGTTTGATTGATTGACTGAAAGTGAGTGAATTCGAAACTTTTTGAAAGTTAAATGAGAGGGAATAAAAGGACTTTCCCAAAGTTTCATTTTTGCTTTTATGCTTTTCGTGAATTCAAATACTCTTCATCACAAAACCCTGGAGAGAAGATGACATGACTTCTTCCATTTATTTAAATGACAAGGGGTGTTGAAAATATTTAAATTTTATTTGGAAATATTTTCTAATTCATAAACTTCATGCAACTCAATGATTTTCACGAGCGAGGATAAAATGACTTCTTCAAAACATATGAAATATGAGTTGGGAGTTTCAAAGGATCAAATTCGAAGTCCTTTTGGAATTTATTTTTCAATTTGGAGTTATTTGAGTTTTATTCAAATTATTTTTCTCCAAAAATAAAATACATGGAAAATAGGGTAACATGACTCCCTACCTCAGAAAAATGGAGAGAAATAAATTTGAATTCATTTTGTTATTTTTAAAATGATTTTTGTTGGATTTTATTGGACCAAAAGCACTCTTTGCTTTATTTAAATTTATGTGTATTTTATTTGACTCTAGAATAAAGTTCATCTTGTAGGAAATGTTTTTCTGAAAATTTTGATATATTATATGCCTATATATTATTTTTATTTATTTTGCTTTCTTCTTATTTTGTTTTTCTGGAAAAAAAATGTTTATATAACAAAAATAAAAAAAAATCCGCAGCGCCAAGGCCCAAGCCGCCACTTGCCACCGGCCGGCCACCATCGCGCGTGCGCACCAGGGAGCCAGGGAGCGCCGCTCCTTTTTCCTAATACTAGTAGGACTCTTTTCCTACTTCTGTTTATTCCGATTTGTTTCTAGATCTTTTCCCTTTTGTTTCCTAATCCTAGTCTATTTCTTGTCCCCTACCCCAAGCAAAGCCCTCCCCTCCCCACTATAAATACCCAAGCACCACCCCCCCTCCAACACATCAAACCAACACCTCTCCTCTCCTCTCCTCTCCAATAGCAGAAGCAGAAGACCACCGCCGCCGCCAAGTGCCGTCGCCGCGCCCTCGACCTCTCCTGAGGTTTATATGATCTCCTCTCCACCGTCTCGTGATCTCCTTTCCTCTAGGATCAACCGCAACATAGGATCCGATCTTCTTCCCCAACTCCGACGACTACTCCGGTGAGATCCACGAAATCCCGTAATTCATTTTTTTCAGAAAATAGCAATCTTAGAAAATTCATATCTTTTAGAGTTTTTAGTATTTTTGAGTGATTCCAATTGCTATGCGTCACAAATTTGCGGAAGTTTTTGTTAGTATCTCTGGATTTCAAATTTGAGTAGTTTAAATTTGAATTTGATAAATTTTGTTCAGATTAGTATTTTGGCCATAACTTGAGTTTAAAAATAGGTTTTTAATTAATTCTGTTTGCTCCTGGTAACTTATGATATTTTTTAGCTGTAGGATTTAATTTGGTAATTTTGGAGTATTTTAAATTAGAATTTTAGTAAAAAGAGTATTGTTTTATGATATAGTTGTTTTAGTTATGTCATTATTGTTTTTAATTATTTTAGTTCATTCCTTTTGTAGATTTTCACTTGTTGTTATATGTTTATGTTTATCTACAGTAGATAAATTTTTGTAGATATTTATTAGTGTTTAGATACTGTTTTTGTAATTGCTTGTTTAGTTCATAGTGATAGAGGATAAAGATAGTTTTATTAGTTTTAAAAGTAATTCTTTTTCCACTTCAAGTTATATTGTTTTTTCTGTTATTTGTGAACACATTAGTTGTTATATTTATTTAGTATAGTTTATTAATGTTTTAATAAATGATTTGTTGTTATAGTTGTCTTAGTGTTTTGCTAGTTGCTATATTTGTTCTAGTATTAACTAGATGGTTACAGTAGTTTTATATTAGTTCTTTTTGTTAGTTATTAAATTAGTAATTTATTTTCTGTTATTTTATTAGATTTATATTTTCTTTGCTGTAGAAAAAATTATTAGAGTAATTTAGTGATGTTATGTTAAGATTTGTGAGGTGTTGGTCACCACTAGTTTTTCCTTGAATTTTCTTTCGAAGTTTTTCCTTTGGTTTTCGACTTGGTTTTATTTGTCGCTTTTATTTTGATTGAGTATTGTTATGAGTGTTAGAATTGTTTGCTAGGATGTTTGCTTATGTGAATGCTATGTTTGACTATATAGATTTTCAACGGAGTGACGATTAGTTCTACCAAGTCATTTTCTGACAGCGTTGTTATCTTCATCAAGTATTACCAAGCAAGTTCACTTTGACCATGTTTTTCATGCCTATGTGTTTTATTGCATCTAGTGTCATCTTCGCAAAAATCCCTCCAGTAGTGATATTGAATCCTTGTAGTTGAGTAGTATGCATGAGGTAGGAACCCATCACCTGTTACCAAGCCCGGACGTTATTTATTTTAATGCTACGCTATAGTAGACGGGTTGGTATGAGTGCTCGGAGTGGTGTGAGAATGGAGGATCTACGCCAATGACGACAACTCCATGATGGAATCTGCAAGGACTGCATCTTCAAGGCCTCAAGACTTCAAGACTCGACACAAGAATTCAATACACACTCTTGGGTGAAGGATGGTTGACGGCACCTGGAGAAACCGGTGGTTGGCGGGATGCATGGAGAAGCGCCATGACATCTTGCGGAAAGCTTCACCCAGACTCAAAGAGACGGAAGAATACTTCATGCCCGAAGCTTACCTGCAACCGCAAGTCACTATGGGCTCGCTTGGTTGACCTTAGTTGTGACTCTGGCTGGGGCGGTGCTAGCAGATGTAGAACTACGGTAGGATTGAATGAGCACCGACGGTGGTCGGGGAACTCTTCTAAGACCATGTTTGGTCATCTTGTTCTCAAACACCTCAAGTGCGAGAACGTAAAGAGAGATCGAATCTTGCGGGTAAAGTGTACAAACCTCTGCAGAGGGTTCAAACCTAATCGATTAGCCGTGTCCCGATTACGGACAATTTGAGCCTCGGACTTGGATCTATCTCGTAACTCTCAACACCGGATTGATAATTTAATTGTGGGCAACATATGATGATTTTGGGCTATGAGACATCGGTTGGCGGAACCATGTCATGATAGAAAACTCCATAGTACAGACTTCATTTATTCCTTTGATGTAGGGAAAAATAAAACCAGCTTTTACGTAAACAAAACTCAGACCCAGAGCCACAAAGCCATACTGCATATAGTATAGTTTATCATTTATTTTCTCATGTTGTGATCTTGCCGGTACATTCAATGTACTGACCTACACGGCTGCAACGTATCATGTTGCAGATACTTTCTTCCGACGAGTAAGAGTACAGTGCATGGTTACGGTCTACACTCAACCTGCCGTTGGCGTTGATGGGACTCCACACCGACTATTTGTTTCATTGTGACTTATGAGGTATATATCAGTTTTATGTTAATTATACATGTGATTGCACTTTGATATATACATTGATGTACTGTGTGTGCCAGCATACTGATCCAGGGATGGCACAGAAACACAGAGGCTTGAACGTCTGAGGTCGGGTCGCTACAATAATTGCCTAGCAATCTCAAAATTGCGAATATGCTATATGGGATTAATCTCACAAGATGGAGTTCCGATAGGATGTCTTGACGGTCGCACTAGCCGCTACGATTGAAGACAAATAAAAGTATCAATATAGCTAAACTTCTCTAAACAAAAACCGAGTCTAAACCCTAACAGATGACGGCTATTTATTGGACGTAGATGCGCCTGTGTACGTTGTTGTATCCCTGCCGGACTGTCTCCGGTCGAAGGCATCTGTCAGCCACCCTCGGACTTCACAAAGGCCGTACAGGGGCCGGCCTTGCTGGACCTTGGTGGAGCAGTGTTGTTTCACTGTCCTGTTGACTTGACTGCCCCTGTGTGAAATTGTTGCTTGGTGGTGTGCCATAATTTTGTTCTGGCGGAGTTGGCATGGAGCGCGTCCAAGGACGAGACATTGTTCACTCTGGGGATATATTTTGTAAAACTCATAAGAAAAGAAATTGAGTCGCAAAAGTCAATAAATTCATGAAGACGGAAAAGTCTTAAATGCTCCAAGATTTTTCAAGAGAATAAACGTTTGCGCACGGAGAAGGACTGCTCATCACATATCTTACACGCAAGCAGTAATTATACAATACCTCACTCAGGATATGCGTACATATACGACATGTTATTTAGGCTAGTGCACTTCTCCCAGTTCCTACATGATGCAAACAAGCTACTTCTCACAGCCTATGTACATATAAACATATCGCACAATTCGCACATCACATGGCGGCTAAGCGTACTCATCGGAGATGGTAAGGATTTCCCTTGGCCTGCCGAGGTGAGGCGCAGGAGGCTGGGGCTCAACCTCCTCCTCGCTAATAGGCTCCAGACGTGAAGTGCTGCGCGGAGTTGGTGGAACAGGCGCCCTATGCGGGACAACATGAACAGGAGGGGCGCAAGGGTGGTGCGAACAACTGGAGTAGGCGCAATGACTTGATTGAACTCCTCGGTGGTAGGCAGGCGGCGTGTAGCGGCGAGAGTAGTAGGTGCAAAAGATGCCGATGACGAGACAAAAGTCGATGGCGGTGCGGTGCGCAGAGCTCCCTCTGTTGGCGGCACAGCCATGGATCGAGTCCATGCAGCAGCCACAAGGTCGCCCACCAGGTTGTCAAAGGCTGCCTCCAGAGCCTGGAGATACTCGATAAGCATCTCAAAAGCCTCGTCTCGTTCTCCTCTGGGGCAAGAGAACACGTAGTGACAGGTGTATGGCACGTGACATGGAAGGTAGCGGTAACGACGGGTCTTCATCGAAGGAAGGACATCCCTGAGACGAGCTATCGCCTCACGGGCTGCCATCTGCATCGCATGCTTCTCCGTAGGCATGGCTCTCCCCAAGAACCGGAAACGGCGTAACTCAACACGCCCTCCCTTGAATTGCACCGCGGCCTGGTGCATGGTTAGACTGTCGTTGACCTTGTGCTCAGAGAGTGTGAAGATCAAGGCGACAGATGGCCCCATCGTGACTTGGACGATGAAGGAGAGAAGCTTGACGAACCCATCGGGCATGTTGGCGAACATCTGTGACTCGCAATCGTTGTTACCATCTACAAAAGTAGGCAAAATTCTGAGTGGTCGATCATAAAATTATGCCGACCGTCGAAATTGACTACATTTGTAAAAATATGAATTAGCTCTATTATGCTAATAACCGATTAGCGATCGCACCTAGTGGCTTCCTACAGTCAGCCTGGCTCTGGTACCAAGCTTGTCACGACCGGTTTTCCAATAAAATGCTTATTGAGAAACCGACCTTTTGAGTCCAGTACGAGGAAAAATCCTCCTGACTGGTAGACAAAATCTTGATACAATAAGCTAGTAGCATTAGAATATATTACAGGGTCGAGCTGGGGTGCTCAACCATTTATTACAAGCACACCAATAATTATACATAATGGCGGATATGACACAATGGAGTGGGGGTGGCATACTACTGACTCGATGTAAAGTAGTGGTGGAATAACACAGTGGAGTGGATAATATGACTCCTACACTGGCGGCTCATCGAGCGTCGAGGTGAGGCTTGATGAATTTATTTGGGTAGCGGAAGCGGATGTAACACAGTGACCAAAACCAAGGTCGCACGAGACTGACTGGGATTCCTCTAGGCGTCGGACTCGCTATCGAACTCTTCATCCATGAGATCGCTTTCACAAGATCCGGCCAAATCAACAAGCCAGGTGAGTACTTTGAAAGTACTCGCAAGACAGTTTGGACATAAGATATAACAAGTGCATGCATGAATGCGTCATGAGCAATAAGTAACGTACATCCAAATGAGGAAATAACACGACATTAATTAGTAAGAAGGAAGTCAGGTGGTAGTAAAAATAACTGAAAACCGATCGGGTGTCTGAAGCGATGCCTCGAAGGGTGAACAAATAAATAAATCATGTCACAGTCGGGCGTCTGAGCGACACCACATAAAGGGCTTATATTGAAAATAAGAGACATGCGTGCCACAGTCGGACGTCGGGGCGACATCACAGAAAGGGCTTATATCAAAAGTAAATAATAACAATGCCGCAGTCGGACGTCTGAGCGACATCGTAGAAAGGGCTTATATCAAAAGTAAATAATAACAATGCCTCAATCGGACGTCTGAGCGACATCGCAGAAAGGGCTTATATCAAAAGTAAATAATAACAATGCCGCAGTCGGACGTCTGAGCGACATCGCAAAAAGGGCTTGAAATTCACTTTTCATATCTGTTAACTTGCAAGAAATAGTGCTCATAGGAAAATATTCAACACATGATAATAAACGGGTTAGTTCATCCATAGGAAATAAACATTTAACCAGACTTAACACTCATGTGGTTCTCAGGAGTTTCTGTCACCGAAACTGACACTGTACGAAAGATAATGAGCATGGTACTTGGACATGGATAAGATGATTTCAAGGATTTTGACTCGGAGAGTTTGTACTAAATTACCCACAGCCAACGGATTTCGTGAGTCACGAAGGACTAGTTCCGTTCTGACGGTATTTCGGAGGAAACACATCTAACCAGTACACACCCATCCCACCTCACGATGCCAGGAATCACCCTAGACAACGTTCAAGAAAAACTTTGAGATGGGGAGATCACAATCTCGAATAGCATGGGATCAAATTTATATACGCGCGCTCTAAGGGGTGCCCCCCTATCGGTACCAACCGGAAACACCCATGCCCCCTGACCGGATGATAGGATTTAATCCAGGGCCATAGAACCCTCATCTCGGCCTCTCGATATGGTGTGTACCAGAAAGCGGTTTGCAACTTACTAAGCCATATTTCCTTGCGGAAAAACTTGTGGTAGTACAGGAGGGAAACGGATGGAAATTGGACCGATTCATGTTGACACTGGTCAAACAGTCAGGCATAAGACTGGCATGCTACAACACTGCCATCTTACCCATTCTTACGCCATCACATGGCCATGCAAACTCGTATCCAATATCTTATGGATTTTCGAAATTCACTTGTCTCCACTTTGCATGTAATATGACATTCATCGAGGTGCTCATGATCATGCCATGCAACTACTTAATGCAAACATGCCAAAACACTCATCATATCAAAGGTTCAAACATGCTTGCCTGGTTCGGAGTAGTCGGGGCCTAGCTCGGTGAAGTTTGCGGTTCCGTCACCTCCTTCGGTATCTACGGTATACAAAAATACACGCGCTACCGTAAATACCGTGAGATGTACAGAAATATACCAAATAATTTTCAAATAAATCTGATAAAAAAACTAGACAAAATTTTGAAGAGGGCAGAAAAAGAATCACTCAAAAATCCTTTTCTGTTTAAAAGTTATAAGTGTTTTGGTCCAAGGACCTTTCTGTAATGAAACAGAAACTTCCCAGGGGGCTAAGCAGAAAAGTCCAACAAACGATTCAGACTGGAAAGTGCATTTTGCCAGAATACGCATTCAGAAAACGGTTTGTTTTAAAAAGAAATGAGAGACTGACAGGCGGGTCCCACCCATCAGGTTTGAAAATTTAAAACAGGGAGACAGAGCTCGTCGGCGCCCGAGAGCTGCGGTGGTCGTCGGCGGCGATCCACGGCGAGGCAGGGGGATCGGGTGGTACCTCCGTGCTCAGTGCATCCTTCCGCGTCGGTGGGTGGTGGTGGTGGTCGCCGGCGAGCACTACGTCGACGGCGGCCCTTGCTCCGGCGGGCGGCGGTTCGGGTGGAGTTGGGTCTCGCCGGAGAGTGCTGCGAAAGGCAAATTGAAGTGGGGGTTAGACTTCTGGGTGCTCGAGGGGATTGCTGACGAGGTTTGGGCGCCAGGGACGGCCTCACCGGAGTGAATCGAGGTGGAGGCCGAGGCGGAACGGGGCGGCCGGAGTTGGGGGAGGAGACCTCCTCGAGGTCCTCCTAGTGGCCTGGCGGAGTGTTGGTGAGGAGCAGAGGTGGTGCGTACTCGAGGGCGAGCTCGGGCCCCTTTTTATAGGCAATCCGAGGTGATGGCCGTGAATGGAGTTCTCCGGCGAAGGTTACGGCGGCGCAGGGCTTGGTCGGGGTGGTTTAGTGGTTGAGCGTCATCGTGGAGGTCCACTGGCTCCATTTAGGCACTAAACGCACTTGGATTAGAAGCTTTGGGGGGGATTCGATGGAACGGGGCGGCGTGGGCCCGTCGGCGGCAGAGGGCGTGCCCTGTGCTTGCCGGGCCACGGCGACGGTGCAGCGGAGTCTGCTGGCATGCATGAGCCACGCGGAGGGCCGAGCGATGGGCGGCGCCGGGTGGCGTGGCGGGCGGCTCGAGCCCTCGCTGGCCGCCACGGGTGGCGCAGCCACCGCAGAATCGCTAACGCCAACAGGGCTCGCCGCCACCGACGCCGCACCCGTCCAAGGGGCGTCGGCGCTCTGCCAGGAGGAGGGGTTGCACAACGCGCCAGGCGCCTGTTGACAGTGATGAACTCGACGAAGAAAACGACATCGAACTTCCTGAATCTCAATTTCGTGAAAGTGCAAAGTAATCTGAGCCGGTGTTCACGAAATGATTTTGGCATGTGGGGATTTTTCCTTGAGCTGATTTTTGGTGAGGTGGCCTCTCACTGCATCTGGGGGCTGCCAAAATTTTGGTGGAATTTTTGGAGAAGCGGAGATATGAATTTCACCAAATTTGACAAATCTGGTCCAAACTTGCAGAAGCTGAAACTTGAAAATTTTGAAGAGAAGAAGAGTGGATCTTGATGGTTCTAGGTTATGGGTGCTAGGGACTATCCAGAGGAGTTGGTTTGAGATCAAAGTTCAAAGGCAATTAGGTACTTGCTTTGCAAATCACCTAGGCTCAAAATAATGAACATAAATGTTTTGGGGAAAGAAATAAATGAAAAAAAAATCCAAAAATGAGTTGGACTTGTTGGGACAGAATATTTGGATTGCCCCAAAGTGGAAGGAGGGGTTTTGGGAAGATTTACCACATGAGGCATGGTAAAATCATGGTTGGTTTCAATATAAGAGAAGACCCAAAACTCCTAGGGTTTTCTTTTAAAAGAAAATAAATCCCAAAAATAAATTTGAGAAGGGGGAGAATAAGAAGAAAGGTTTTTAATAACCAAACACCAGAGTTGAATAAGACATCAACAATGAAATCCTTGCCAAGGGAGAAGTTTTGAGAGAGAGGTTTTTGGAAGAATTTAAATGACCTTCAAATCCAACAAACTTTTTGTTGAAAACCAAACAAAAAATTTTGAGTGTCACATATATATACGCACGGGCAAAATTTGGAAAACTTTCTCCGAATCTTCTCGCTCACAGATAGCTCGCTCTGCCAACTTGGTCTCGGATCGTCGACTTCATCGCCACCGCCTCCTGTCGCTGGTCTCCGCCATTAACAGCAGGATTCTCCTCCGCCGTTGCCGCCAGAAGCGAGTTCCCTTGAACTAGGGTATGAACTCGATCATAGTGCTTTCCTCGTCGATTCTCAGCACATTGTGTTCATTATGCATCTTGCCACGATTGAAACACTCCTATCCATCAAACCAATCCTTAGAATAGTTGCGATTCGAAAATTTAGGGTTAGGTTTCATGAAACCATCTCGGACCCACCGAGTTGAAAACTCGGTCCCACCGATTTGGCAAATTCCATTGCACTAGTAAGTCTCGGTCGACCGAGAATTGCTAATCGGTGTGACCGATTTCGAACCTTGTGAAACCCTAGCAGTCTCGGTGCCACGAACTGTGACTCGGTCTCGACCGAGTTCACTAGTTTAGGTTCCAAATCGCTGCTTCCGTATCACCGAGTTTGAAAATCGGTAGATCCGAAATGTTTTCATGGGAAACTAAAACTAAGTTTTTGAATCATTCTTTGCAAAAATCTCTGCATTTTGTGATGCTCATCCACTCTACCTCATCTATAACTATTCGCAGGTCAGCATCGGTTGCACAACATGTCGCACCAAAGTGATAGCGAGAACAAATCAAGAGCAGATCCAATTGAGCGAGGGCACTAGTCCTCAAGCAGCTCAGATGAGGGGAGCAGAAGCACTCCGAGCAATTTGCCCAAGGCTGCCACAAGGACAAGAAAGAAGAAGACCTCAGAGTCTGAGGGTGAGGATTATGTGGCAGTGGAGAATGAGGCAAGCTCCAAGAAGAAAGTGCTCAAGAGGGAGTTCAGCTCATTTGCAGTGAAGCCTGGTTTGAAAATCAAAAGGCCAGCAGGTAGACAACCAATGTCCAAAGCGAGAGTGTCTACTCAAGCTCCTTTGGAATCTCAACCCTAAGAGCCTGTTGCTGCAGAGGGAAAGAAAAGGAAAGAAACGGTCAAGAAGACCATGGCAAGAGTGATTGGGAATCCTTCCATGATGGAAGAGGAAGAAGAAGAAGAGGTTGCAGAACCAGCACCCAAGGCACAAAAGCTGATGGGTGATGCTATCAAATCAGGGGCTGCAACTTCAAAGCCCAAAGCTGCCCCCAAGCCCAAGAATGCACCCAAGAGGAATACCACGAGCATACCAGCAGCTGAAAAGAACAAGGCTCCAATGCCTGAGGTTGAGGCTGAGGAAGATGAAGAAGGGCAGGTCCTAAGGAAGCTCAAACCCAAGATCCCAGACCACAATGATGCTCATCCAGTGGCTGAAAACATGAAGATCAGGAGAGATAATGGGTTGAGGCTATGGAGAGAGTCAGATCCATATGCCATGAGGAGAAGGACAGCTGTGGACTACAGATTCCACACCAAGGAGCAAGAGGACTATTATGAGACTATCTTCTTTGGATAAGAAGCCCATAGTTTGCGATATGAGATGGGTCAACTGGACCTACATGAAGGAGAACGCAGAACACTACCACGGATATGACAGCTTGATTGCATGTGGAGTTGTTGATTTTGTTGGGCGAAGCTCACCAACTGGAACGATGAACTTATCATGCAATTCTACTCCACAAAGACATTTCTATCCGGATGGCGAGGATAGTGTGGATGTCGAAGGAACCAGATATCGCCTACAATAGAGGAATGGGCAAGTTTGATCAATGCCCCAAAGGAAAGTGAGGATGACTCGGACATTTATGGTAAGAAGAAAATGGATCATAACTCTATGTCACACATGTACAAGGAGATCCCGGATGATGCACTTGAGACCTTCAAGTTTGGATCATCCATTTTTCATGTCGGGGCTGCCTACGATCAACTGGATCTTAAGGCATACTCTATTGCCCAAATCAGGTGACCATAACATGATTAGAGGGCATGCAATCAATTTGCTTCATGTTTTCGATGTGCCTCAGAAATTCAAGGTCATGAGCCTCATAGTCAAGACAATTAAGAGGACAGCAGCAGATCAGAAGAGGAGATGTGGTTATACCCCACAGATTCAGGAGTTGATAAACTCGAAGATGGGCACAGGAAAGTATCTATGATCTTGATGTCAAAGTGACTGAGATTCAGTCAGTTGTGGAGCAGTTACAAGATGATATGCAGGAGAGGGAGGGCAAGACGACAACTGATGCATTTGCCAGAGTGCCTAGAGCTCAGAGGTCAGCTGCAGTGCCAACTCCAGACACCAGAGCCACTTCTTCAGCTCCAGCTACAGCTCCAGCTCAACCAGCTCCAGCTCCAACTTCTTCAGCTCCTACCACGTCTACTGATGCGTTCATCCTTGGAGTCCTGTCTACACCACCACCAGAAGACCAAGCCTGAGAGACGACATAGTGCTATGCATTTTCTAGGAACTTTTTGGTAACTTGTTGCCAAAGGGGGAGAAAAATGTATAGATCATAGGCTTCGAGAGAGAGAGATTTGCTTTTGTTCTCTCTTGTCTTTTTGGTTGAACTTTATTTGCGTTTGATTGCTTGAGATACTATGCATTACCTGTGAGACATTGATGATCATGTGTTTGATCATAAGCTACACTTATGCCTTTTATGATATTATCTTATTTATCCTTATATGATCATTCACTGTGCTTGGTGATGAGTGCATGTATTCAGTCGTTATTATTTTGAGCGCTCCACCAAGATGTATGTGACATGGAAGATTAATCCATGAGCCTAAGTTCTTGTGCATTTGCAGTCCAAAGCAAATCTTAATCTATGCACAAATTTAGGGGGAGCTCTTGCTTATCACATACTTCTCAAAGCGACGATGTTTTTCAATTTTATTATCATTTGTCGAAGCTTTGATCTATATGTTGTCATCAATTACCAAAAAGGGGGAGACTGAAAGTGCAACTATCCCTAGGTGGTTTTGGTAATTCATAACAACATATAGCTCATTGAGCTAATACTATTCCAAGATGAATATTTCAGGAAAGCTCAATGAATGGCATGGCATGGATGATGAAAGTGGATCCCTCAAAATATTAAGGACAATGGATTGGCTCAAGCTCAAAAGCTCAAGACTCTACATTTTACATTTTAGTGATCCAAGATCACACTGAGTCTATAGGTAAAGCCAATACTATCAAGGAGGGATGAGGTGTTGCTTAATGAGCCTTTTGCTTTATGTGCTTAGTGATATGCTCCAAAACCCTCCACTACTTTCTGACATCCACATATGACCTAAACCCAAAGTCAAACTCGGCCCTACCGATTCTTTCTATCCGGCGCCACCGAGTTTAGATGTCATAGCCACTGCCACAAACCCTAGGCAAATCGCTTTCACCAATAGGGATCTCGGTCTCACCGAGATGGGATTGTAATCTCTCTATTTCCCTTCGTAACGTCGGTCTAACCGAAGTGAGCGATCGGTCCCACTTAGATTACAATGTAAACTCTCTGTTTCACTTTTGTAACTTTTCGGTCTCACCGAAAGAGCAAATCGGTCCCACCGAGTTTACCTGATCAACTCTTTGGTTAGCTAATTACCAAAATCGGTCTCACCGAGTTTGTGTAATCGGTCTCACCGAGATTATGATATGCCCTAACCCTAACCAAATCGGTCCTACCGAGATGCATGTCAGTCCCACCGAAAATCCTAACGGTCACTAGGTTTACTAAATCGGTCCGACCGAGTTTGATGATTCGGTCCCACCGAGTTTGGTAAATTGTGTGTAACGGTTAGATTTTGTGTGGAGGCTATATATACCCGTCCACCTCCTCTTCATTCGTGGAGAGAGCCATCAGAACAAACCTACACTTCCAACTTACCAGTCCTGAGAGAGAACCACCTACTCATGTGTTGAGGCCAAGATATTCCATTCCTACCATATGAATCTTGATCTCTAGCCTTCCCAGGTTGCTTTCCACTCAAATCTTCTTTCCACCAAATCCGAATCCTGTGAGAGAGAGTTGAGTGTTGGGGAGACTATCATTTGAAGCACAAGAGCAAGGAGTTCATCATCAACACACCATTTGTTACTTCTTGGAGAGTGGTGTCTCCTAGATTGGCTAGGTGTCACTTGGGAGCCTCCGACAAGATTGTGGAGTTGAACCAAGGAGTTTGTAAGGGCAAGGAGATCGCCTACTTCGTGAAGATCTACCGCTAGTGAGGCAAGTCCTTCGTGGGCGACAGCCATGGTGGGATAGACAAGGTTGCTTCTTCGTGGACCCTTCATGGGTGGAGCCCTCCATGGACTCATGCAACCGTTACCCTACGTGGGTTGAAGTCTCCATCAACGTGGATGTACGATAGCACCACCTATCGGAACCACGACAAAAACATCCGTGTCTCCAATTGCGTTTGAATCCTCCAAACCCTTCCCTTTACGTTCTTGCAAGTTGCATGCTTTATTTTCCGCTGCCAATATACTCTTTGCATGCTTGCTTGAATTGTGTGAAGATTGCTTGACTTGTTCAAAGATAGCTAAAATCTGCCAAAGTATAAAATTGGGAAAAGGTTAAGTTTTTATTGGTCAAGTAGTCTAATCATCCCCCTCCAGACATACTTCAAGGTCCTACACATAGCAACGAGCGGGAAGAGTGTGTCCACGTACCTAATATGTCTCCGTCGTATCTATTTTTCCAAACACTTTTGCCCTTGTTTTGGACTCTAACTTGCATGATTTGAATGGAACTAACCCGGACTGACGCTGTTTTCAGCAGCATTGCCATGGTGTTATCTTTGTGCAGAAACAAAAGTTCTCGGAATGACCTAAAACTTCACGGAGATTATTTTTGGAAATAATAAAAAAATACTGGCAAAAGAATCAAGGCCAGGGGCCCCACACCCTTTCCACGAGGGTGGGGGCGCACCTGCCCCCTGGGCGCGCCCCCTGCCTCGTGGGCCCCCTGAAGCTCCACCGACATCAACTCCAACTCCATATATTCATGTTCGGAGAGGAAAAAATCAAAGAGAAAGATTCATCGCGGTTTATGATATGGAGCCGCTGCCAAGCCCTAAACTCTCTCGGGAGGGCTAATCTGGAGTCCGTTTGGGCCTCCGGAGAGGGGAATCCGTCGCTGTCGTCATCATCAACCATCCTCCATCACCAATTTCATGATGCTCACCGCCGTGCGTGAGTAATTCCATTGTAGGCTTGCTGGACGGTGATGGGTTGGATGAGATTTATCATGTAATCGAGTTAGTTTTGTTAGGGTTTGATCCCTAGTATCCACTATGTTCTAAGATTGATGTTGCTGTGACTTTGCTATGCTTAATGCTTGTCACTAGGGCCCAAGTGCCATGATTTCATATCTGAACCTATTATGTTTTCATGAATATATGTGAGTTCTTGATCCTATCTTGCAAGTCTATAGTCACCTACTATGTGTTATGATCCGGCAAGCCCGAAGTGACAATAATTAGGACCACTCCCGGTGATGACCGTAGTTTGAGAAGTTCATGTATTCACTATGTGTTAATGCTTTGGTCCGGTACTCTATTAAAAGGATGCCTTAATATCCCTTAGTTTCTGCTAGGACCCCGCTGCCACGGGAGGGTAGGACAAAAGATGCCATGCAAGTTCTTTTCCAAAAGCACGTGTGACTACATTCGGAATACATGCCTACATTACATTGATGAATTGGAGCTAGTTCTGTGTCACCCGATGTTATGATTGTTACATGATGAACCGCATCCGGCATAATTCTCCATCACCGATCCAATGCCTACGAGCTTTTCACATATTGTTCTTCGCTTATTTACTTTTCTGTTGCTACTGTTACAATCACTACAAAACCCAAAAATATTACTTTTGCTACCGTTATCGTTACTATCATACTCCTTTTCTACTAAATACTTTGATGCAGATATTAAGTTATCCAGGTGTGGTTGAATTGACAACTCAACTGCTAATACTTGAGAATATTCTTTGGCTCCCCTTGTGTCGAATCAATAAATTTGGGTTGAATACTCTACCCTCGAAAACTGTTGCGATCTGATACGTCTCCGCCGTATCTATAATTTTTGATTGTTCCATGCCAATATTATTCTACTTTCATATACTTTTGGCAACTTTTTATATTATTTTTGCGACTAATATATTGATCCAGTGCCCAGTGCCAGTTCCTGTTAGTTGCATGTTTTATGTTTCGCAGAAACCCAATATCAAATGGAGTCCAAACGGGATAAAAACAGATGGAAAATTATTTTGAAATATTTATGATTTTTGGGAAGTAAAATCAACGCGAGACGGTGCCCGAGGGGGCCACGAGGCAGGGGGCGCGCCCTGGACCCTCGTGGGCCCCCCGTAAGGCGGTTGATGCCCTTCTTCGGCCGCAAGAAAGCTAATTTTTGATAAAAAAATCACGGTGAAGATTTCAGTCCAATCGGAGTTACGGATCTCCATATATATATATATATATATATATATATATATATATATATATATATATATATATATATATATATATATATATATATATATATATATAAACGAAAGCGGTGAAAGGGCGTGAGACGGGAACGCAAAAAAGAGAGAGACAGAGAGAGGCAGATCCAATCTCGGAGGGGCTCTCGCCTCCCACGCCTGGAGACCATGGACGGAGAAACCCTTCTCCCATCTAGGAGAAGGTCAAGGAAGAAGAAGAAGGAGGGCTCTCTCCCTCGCTTCGGTGGCGCCGAACGCCGTCGGGCCATCATCATCACATGATCTTCACCAACACCTCCGCCATCTTCACCAACATCTCCATCACCTTCCCCTCTCTATCTACAGCGGTCCACTCTCCCGCAACCCGCTGTACCCTCTACTTGAACATGGTGCTTTATGCTTCATATTATTATCCAATGATGTGTTGCCATCCTATGATGTCTGAGTAGCTTTTCGTTGTCCTATTGGTGGTTGATGAATTGCTATGATTGATTTATGTTGCTTGTGGTTATGTTGCTGTCTTTTGGTGCCCATCATATGAGTGCGCGCGTGGATCACACCATAGGGTTAGTTGTATGTTGATAGGACTATGTATTGGAGGGCAAGAGTGACATAAGCTTCAACCTAGCATAGAAATTGATGCATACGGGATTGAAGGGGGACCAATGTATCTTAATGCTATGGTTGGGTTTTACCTTAATGAACGTTAGTAGTCGCGGATGCTTGCTAATAGTTCCAATCATAAGTGCATTGAATTCCAAGTAAGGGATGACATGCTAGCAGTGGCCTCTCCCACATGAAACTTGCTATCGGTCTAGTAAAGTAGTCAGTTGCTTAGGGACAATTTCGCAACTCCTACCACCACTTTTCCGCACTCGCTATATTTACTTTATTGTGTCTTTATCTAAACAGCCCCTAGTTTTATTTACGCTCTCTTTATTTTCTTGCAAACCTACCAACAACACCTACAAAGTACTTCTAGTCTCATACTTGTTCTAGGTAAAGCGAACGTCAAGCATGCGTAGAGTTGTATCGGTGGTCGATAGAACTTGAGGGAATATTTGTTCTACCTTTAGCTCCTTGTTGGGTTCGACACTCTTACTTATCAAAAGAGGCTACAATTGATCCCCTATACTTGTGGGTTATCAAGACCTTTTTCTGGCGCCGTTGCCGGGGAGCAATAGCGTGGGGTGAATATTCTCGTGTGTGCTTGTTTGCTTTATCACTAAGTAATTTTTATTTGCTGTTCTTAGTTGTTTTCTATCTTTAGTTATGGGCGGGAAACGCAAAATACCAAAAAATTTAGTTGTACCTACTGAACCAATGGTTGAAGAACCACTCAAAATCTATCACACTCCTGAAGCTTTTTACTTGGATCATCTTCGATTCCTATGTGCTCGGGCTGAAACCCCAACTAGCTTAGTTGAGGGCAAATCTTTAGATGAGCATGCTTGTTATGTGCGACACCGTATATCTGAAAAAGGGAAACTTTTACTGGGTCAAATTCATCGTTTGCAATGCTATGCTTGGAATTTATGTGAAATATATTATTTTACTTGTTGTTCTGAAAACCCTAAGAAACACCTTCCCTATCAATGTGAGTTTAGTGATAATGGAATCGTATCTTCATATGCTAAGGGTGTTTATAATTACTATGATGTTCAACAAATTGAAGAATTTGTTGCTTTTAAGGGTGCTTATGAAATTGCTTCTTTGATTGAAAAGTATGGTGCTACTCTTTACAAATCTGAAAATTTTGCCATACTTAAATATTGCTATGATAATTATGCTTCTAATGCCTATGTTGAACCATATATTGAGGACTACTCCGCTGTCCAAGAAGAGACTAATATTTTGCAGGAGTCTATGGAAGAAGAAATTGATGAAATTGTGAGCTCATTGGATGAAAAAGATGAGGAGGAGAGCGAAGAACAAAAGGAGGAAGAGCGGATTAGCTACTCGTGCCCAGCTTCTAATGAGAGTAACTCTTCAACTCATACATTGTTTAATTTTCCTTCGTGCTTACCGAAGGATGAATGCTATGATGATTGTTATGATCCTGTTGATTCTTTTGAAATATCCCTTTTTGATGATGCTTGCTATGCTTGTGGCCAAGTATCCAATATGAATTATGCTTATGGAGATGAACTTGCTATAGTTCCTTATGTTAAACATGAAATTGTTGCTATTGCACCCACGCATGATAGTCCTATTATCTTTTTGAATTCTCCAAACTACACTATATCGGAGAAGTTTGTGCTTAATTAGGATTATATTGATGGGTTGCCTTTTACCTTTGCACATGATGATTTTGATAGATATAATATGCATGTGCTTCCTGCTCCTACATGCAATTATTATGAGAGAGGAACTATATCTCCACCTCTCTATGTTTCCAACATGATAAAATTGCAAGAAACTGTTTATACTATGCATTGGTCTTTACTATGTGTGCATGAATTGTTCTTTTATGACATGCCGATGCATAAGAAGAGAGTTAGACTTCGTTGTTGCATGATATATGTTGCTTTGTGCTCACTACTAAATTATAAATCATTGTTAATTAAAATTGGCTTTGATATACCTTGGGATCCGGGTGGATTCACTACTTGAGCACTATATGCCTAGCTTAATGGCTTTAAAGAAAGCGCTGCCAGGGAGACAACCCAGAAGTTTTAGAGAGTCATTTATTTTTTGTGTGTGCTTTTATAAAGTTTAAAAATAAAAATAATGTGCCAAGGTTTGCCTTTAGGATGTTCACAATGCTTGTTGGTTTGTACGGTACAGGACAGAAACTTTGGCTGTAGTGCGCGATTTTTCATGTTTTACTGGAACGTCATATAGTTCTGATTCCTTTTTCACTGTCTTTTTTTACAAATTTTTTATTTTTCCTAATTTTGGCAGAATTTTTCAAGGACCAAAAGTATGGTTAATGTTCAGATTATTACAGACTGTTCTGTTTTAGACAGATTCTGTTTTTGATGCATAGTTTGCTTGTTTTGATGAAACTATCAATTTATATCAGTGGATTAAGCCATGAAAAAGCTATATTTCAGTAGACACAATGAAAAAACAAAATATGAATTGGTTTGCAATAGTACTTAGAGTAGTGATTTGCTTTATTATACTAATGGATCTTACCGAGTTTTCTGTTGAAGTTTTGTGTGGATGAAGTGTTCGATGATCGAGAAGGTTTTGATGTGAGAAGAAGGAAGAGAGGCAAGAGCTCAAGCTTGGGGATGCTCGAGGCAACCCAAGTAAATATTCAAGGAGACTCAAGCGTCTAAGCTTGGGATGCCCCGGAAGGCATCCCCTCTTTCTTCAACAAGTACCGGTATGTTTTCGGATTCGTTTCGTTCTTGCGATATGTGCAATCTTGGAACGTCTTTTGCATTTAGTTTTCATTTTTCTTTTATGCACCATGCTGGTATGAGATGGTCCTTGGTTTATTTATAGAATGCTCTTTGCACTTCACTTATATCTTTTGAGTACGGCTTTATAGAATGCTTCATGTGCTTCACTTATATCATTTGAAGTTTGGATTGCCTGTTTCTCTTCACTTAGACAACCGCCATTTGTAGAATGATCTTTTTCTTGACTTATATTTGTTAGAGCGTGGGCATATCTTTTGTAGAAAGAATTAAACTCTCTTGCTTCACTTATATCTATTTAGAGAGATGACAGAAATTGGTCATTCACATGGTTAGTCATAAAATCCTACATAAAACTTGTAGGTCACTGAATATGATATGTTTGATTCCTTGCAATAGTTTTGCGATATTAAGATGGTGATATTAGAGTCATGCTAGTGGGTAGTTGTGGTTTAGTAGAAATACTTGTGTTGAGGTTTGTGATTCCCGTAGCATGCACGTATGGTGAACCGTTATGTAACGAAGCTGGAGCATGATTTATTTATTGATTGTATTCCTTATGAGTGGCGGTCGGGGACGAGCGATGGTCTTTTCCTACCAATCTATCCCCCTAGGGGCATGCGTAGTAGTACTTTGCTTCGAGGGCTAATAAACTTTTGCAATAAGTATATGAGTTCTTTATGACTAATGTTGAGTCCATGGATTATACGCACTCTCACCCTTCCATCATTGCTAGCCTCTTGATGCAGTGCATTGCCCTTTCTCACCTTGAGAGTTGGTGCAAACTTTGCCGGTGCATCCAAACCCCGTGATACGATACACTCTATCACACATAAGCCTCATTATATCTTCCTCAAAACAGCCACCATACCTACCTATCATGGCATTTCCATAGCCATTCCGAGATATATTGCCATGCAACTTCCATCATCATCATATACATGACTTGAGCATTTATTGTCATATTGCTTTGCATGATCGTAAGATAGCTAGCATGATGTTTTCATGGCTTGTCCGTTTTTTGATGTCATTGCTATGCTAGATCGTTGCACATCCCGGTACACCGCCAGAGGCATTCATATAGACTCATATCTTTGTTCTAGTATCAAGTTGTAATATTGAGTTGTAAGTAAATAAAAGTGTGATGATCATCATTATTAGAGCATTGCCCGAGTGAGGAAAGGATGATGGAGACTATGATTCCCCCACAAGTCGGGATGAGACTCCGGATGAAAAAAAGAGAAAGGCCAAAAAAAAGAGAAGGAAAAAAACAAAAAAATGAGAGAAAAAGATAGAAGGGGCAATGTTACTATCCTTTTACCACACTTGTGCTTCAAAGTAGCACCATGTTCTTCATCTAGAGAGTCTCTTGAGTTATCACTTTCATATACTAGTGAAAATTTTCATTATAGAACTTGGCTTGTATATTCCAACGATGGGCTTCCTCAAATGCCCTAGGTTGGATGCACACCCACTTAGTTTCAGTTTGAGCTTTCATACACTTATAGCTCTAGCGCATCTGTTGCATGGCAATCCCTACTCCTCAGATTGACATCAATTGATGGGCATCTCCATAGCCCGTTGATTAGCCGCGTCAATGTGAGACTTTCTCCTTTTTTGTCTTCTCCACATAACCCCCATCATCATATTCTATTCCACCTATAGTGCTATGTCCATGGCTTACGCTCATGTATTGCGTGAGGGTTGAAAAGGCTGAAGCGCGTTAAAAAGTATGAACCAATTGCTCGGCTTGTCATCGGTGTTGTGCATGATGTGAATATTTTGTGTGGTGAAGATGAAGCATAGCCAGACTATATGATTTTGTAGGGATAACTTTCTTTGGCTATGTTATTTCAATAAGACATAATTGCTTGGTTGGTATGCTTGAAGTACTATTGTTTTTATGTCAAAGGATAGACTATTGCTTTGAATCACTCGTGTCTTAATATTCATGACATGATTAGATACATGATCAAGATTATGCTAGGTAGCATTCCACATCAAAAATTATCTTTTTTATCATTTACCTACTCGAGGACGAGCAGGAATTAAGCTTGGGGATGCTGATACGTCTCCGCCGTATCTATAATTTTTGATTGTTCCATGCCAATATTATTCAACTTTCATATACTTTTGGCAACTTTTTATATTATTTTTAGGACTAACATATTGATCCGATTGCTCAAAGGCAGTTCTGTTTGTTGCATGTTTTATGTTTCGCAGAAACCCAATATCAAACGGAGTCCAAACGGGATAAAAACGGACGGAGAATTATTTTGGAATATTTATGATTTTTGGGAAGTAAAATCAACGCGAGACGATGCTTGAGGGGGCCACGAGGCAGGGGGCGCCCTGGACCCTCGTAGGCCCCCCATAAGGCAGTTGATGCCCTTCTTCGGCCACAAGAAAGCTAATTTTTGGTAAAAAATCACGGCGAAGGTTTCAGCCCAATCGGAGTTACGGATCTCCATATATATACGAAACGGTGAAAGGGCAGCAGACGGGAACGCAGAAATAGAGAGAGACAGAGAGACAGATCCAATCTCGAGGGCTCTCGCCTCCCACGCCATGGAGACCATGGACCAGAGGGGAAACCCTTCTCCCATCTAGGGAGAAGGTAAGGAAGAAGAAGAAGGAGGGGGCTCTCTCTCCCTCGCTTCGGTGGCACCGGAACACCGCCGGGGGCCATCATCATCACCGCGATCTTCACCAACACCTCCGCCATCTTCACCAACATCTCCATCACCTTCCCCCCTCTATCTACAACGGTCCACTCCTCCGCAACCCGCTGTACCCTCTACTTGAACATGGTGCTTTATGCTTCATATTATTATCCAATGATGTGTTGCCATCCTATGATGTCCGAGTAGATTTTCGTTGTCCTGTCGGTGGTTGATGAATTTCTATGATTGATTTAATTTGCTTGTGGTTATGTTGTTGTCCTTTGGTGCCCATCATATGAGCGCGCGCGTGGATCACACCATAGGGTTAGTTGTATGTTGATAGGACTATATATTGGAGGGCAAGAGTGACAGAAGCTTCAACCTAGCATAGAAATTGATGCATACGTGATTGAAGAGCCAATATATCTTAATGCTATGGTTGGGTTTTACCTTAATGGACGTTAGTAGTTGCGGATGCTTGCTAATAGTTCCAATCATCTCTACTCCTAATGTCTCAGTTGGTAGGTCGCGTTCCGGGTTTTATTTTCGTCTCACCCCACCCGGTCTTTTTTGGTACTTCTTTGGTACTTCCCCCACCTCCCTCCCAGCCGCGGAAAACCAAAAAAACCCCCGGAATGGAGTCCCGCACCCGCACAACCTCCCATTCTTATCATCTGAGATGAACGCAAACAAAAACTAAAAAACCGCTGGCCACAGACAGTCGAAGATTAACCAGCTAAAAAAAACGGCATTGGTCTCAAACGAGTACTCGTGCCTCGAGCGAGGTCTCGTGTGGATCTTGCGAGTGCCCTCCTTCGCCCGCCGCCGCCCATCGGTCCTTCCCCGCCATCCCTCCATTGCTCCGGCGCTGGTCCGCGGCACGACTCCCCGCTGAGCGCTTCGAGGATCCGGCGCGGATCAAAACCGCCAGTATCCATTGCGCCCGCCGTCTTCCCGAGCGCGCCGCTGCCGCCGTCTTCCCCAGAGCGCCACAGCCCCGCCACCCCCGCCCACGGGACCAGTGGTCCCATCGCCGGTCTCCCCCCACCCAGATCTATCGGAGGCGCACCGAATCCTGCCTCACGGCCGGTTCCCGCGACTCGGTCGCCGCCCCAACCGCTACAGCAGCCGAGCACCTCCACTAGGTGCCCCGGCGGTTCAGACCCCCACCTGGCCCCTCCCTTGAACCCAGCGAGCCTCCGCCCCGGCCTACTTCCCGCGCGAGGTCGCCTCCGCCTCCTCCTGGCGCACCGCCGCCCCCACCATCTGGATCGATGTCCCACTTGAGTTAGACGTGAACGATATGTTGAAGAGCAAGGGGGCACAGGCTATTTCAGACCCTGATTCGTTTTCTCAGGTTCTTTTCCCTTCTGCAAATTCCACCCTCCTCATGATTTTGTTATTTTTGTTTTATTGAGACGGGGTGACTTAGATAACTGTGATTCAGATTCAGCAGACATACTAAAAGGGCTGGTTCTCTTTTGGCTCTGCATTGCTTCTTAAACATCAGTCTAATTTAATCCATCCGTGTAAAAACTGGATCCAAATTTGGTCTGTAATGCAACAAGTGTAAACTCAGAGTGTGGACTTTGCGGGTCTAGCTTCAATGTGTGCTGTGTTCATCATGGTTATGTCCATGCTGCATATGAATGGAGCATCCTTGTGCTCGTGTGATCTTGCTTGTATACACCCTTCACATAAGATGGATACAGAGCCTATGATACCTTGCATTTGCATTAAAATGGACAATCTTTTTGCTAAGACCCTGGACTTTGTTCGTTCTGACATGTGCATCTCGAGCTTACGATCTATTGAATCACAGTGGAGATATTATGCCTGCAGGCAATGGCAAAGTTCCGTCAGCGTTATGATGATCTGAAAGAGCGATATGCAGTTTCTGATGTTACTGTTTCAGTAGAGAGTAAGCCGATAACATCCAGCATCCTTTCTTCACTTTGAACATAGTTGATGTGTTTTCTGTGGTTGGGGGAAACCCTATTGACGTTCTCTTGAACTGAACACCTTCCAGACGTGGCTTCTCAGCTAGGCTACAGCAGCATCGACTCTTTGAGCCTGGAGGACATGGTCATTGAGGTTTGCAATATAAGCATACTATAGACAGAACTGTGTCTACACAATTGGACAAAGGGCAAAAATTGCAGCTGAGTATGGGACCTTTTTTTGTAAATAACTTCTCGTGAAATACTTGTCATCAAATTCAAGAGGGGTCGTCGAGGCTGCCCCGATGCCCTCCACGGACACCACCACCATGATGGCGGAAGGAAGAGCAAGAGGGGTCGTCGAGGCTGGGTGCCGCCGTGAGGATGCTGGCGCCCGTGCACGGTGATGGCATTGTGGCGGAAGGTCTTCTTCCTGGGGAGCCACGCCCAGCCTCAGTCTCCACCCGCGGCCACGCTAACAAGATAGGTACGCCGCCGCATCGACATATTCCCTACTCCGGTGCACGTGTGGTCAAGCATGTATCACTTATCTTGCCCCATACGACCTTGGCAGATCTCAATGCTTGCTTGCTAATGTGCGTGTGTGGATGTTGCTGGTTGCTGCTGCTGTGCACGTCTGCTTGGCGTGCCCCTGCTGTTTTGTGTTCTCACCACCACATCCATGACAAATAAAATTTCTTAGTTTTCTTAGAATGGTTTGTGCCATGATCTTCATGCCAGGCAGGGTTTACATTACGCATGTGGACAACAGGATTTTGATGTCCAGTTAAACTATCACATGGTTGTGCATATGCACTATCTATTAAACCGACAATCGTTGTTTTCAGGTTCAGGTTCGATATGTCAGGGCTAAAGTACGCTCCTGAGTTAAAGAAAGACCTCGAGAGACACTGTAGGTATGGTGCTATTGTTAGTGTGTTGTTGTCAGTACTACTCCAATACATTGGTGTGTGGTTGCATAGTACTCCAATACTTTGGGGTAGTAAAAATGTATTCGTGGTGGGAAAGCATCAGTAGTTCGTATTTGCAGAATAAGGAAATCAATAAATATTACCATTAAGAAAGCATGCATGGTATAGTGAATACTTAGTATAGCAGTCATATTTTCTTGTCAACATGCACCTATTTGGAGGCTTATCCGATATTATTGCAATCTGGTAGAACTGACATATACTCCCTCCGTCCGGAAATACTTGTCATCAAAATGAATAGAAGGAGATGTATCTAGATGTACTTTAGTTCTAGATACATCCCTTTAGTCCATTTGATGACAAGTATTTTCAGATGGAGGAGTACTTTACTGAGCTAGCACCTCATGCATAGTTATTGTATCAACCAGAAAGAAACTTCCGATCTACCATTTTACAAAACCAAATTGTATAGTGAGGAATTGAAGTGAAGTTGTTTTGGGCACCCAAAGATAATTCTGTTTGTATATTCCTGCCACTTGTATGGTTACAAGAAGCTAAATGTTGTTTTTCTTTTTTATGTTCTATAAATTATTTCCATGGTTATCTCCGATACAGTTTTAAAATGATCTTTTTGGACCAATTATATTAGCTCAAGTTGCCATTTAGTTGAGTTCAAGTTCAGATTTGGCTGCCATTTTAGTTCAGTTCAGTTAGGACCAACGTTTAGCATTCTAGCTGTATGATATGATGTCTACACATTTCCCTGTTCTTTTTTTGTGTAATGTAATTCCAGACTCTTTAGGTTAACCACTGCCACTAATTCTCTAATGGATATGCCATGTGCATAGGAAGGGTGCGCCAGTTTTTCCTTATCTTCATCTGAATTAAATCCGTCCAGTGTGTATGCAGGAACTAAAGACATGTATTAGAGAATGAAGCATCAATCATCTTCTTGCTTATTGTTTGTCAAATGCTATATTAAAGTACTGTATCGATTCCATTGCTATTTACACGAAGGGACGGATTAAGACCTGTGGGATCATGGCTCTTTCAGCTTGAGCGTAAGCCTCTCCGGCTGTTCCATTTACATTATAATATCTTCATGTGACAATTATGTTTATTTTCCATCCCTTTTCAGAGTATTTGCGATGTATCCTTCACTTACCATGCCACGGGGTTGTCGCGGATATTGGTGGAGGACTTGGTGGACTAGCGCAAAATGGAATCCTAGAAAGAAGTGAAACTTATCAGCTATGGTCAGTCGGCAGAGGCGCATGCAGGTTTGTGCTTGAGGGTGCACGCGAGCCGGTGGCTACAGGCAAAGGGTACGGCCTGTGTGTGCGTGTTGTGGATAGTGTTGTGGTCGCCTGATTTGATTGTAAATCATGTAGAGCAAAGGAGGCTTCTGTGGCGCCGGAGCAACAATTACAGTGAGCACATGGACTTGATGCAGGGAGGGTCATCGAAGATAAGGACGGCGGCCCGGCCTACACATGATGGAACACACATTGCCGATGATGCGGTACCAGGGCTAGAGAAGAGATCCCAAGGTATGCATGAAGCCTTCTTAGTTAGTTTTTTAGTTGAGCGACTGCATAACTGAAGAATTTTGTGTGTGTAGTCTTTCAAAGTTGATTCAGACATAGCCTTACAATTCAAGAGCAACGGTGTCTGAACTTTTCAAAATTATATCAATTATTGTACTGTTTTTGGATTGTTGATGAGAGATGTAGATTTGTGATACTGGTTGCAATGAAATTTGGTTCAGTAATTCAGTGTTTAGACATACAAGATACTATACTATAGCTCAGGATTAAAAAAATTGGTCACTTTGTTTCATTCTAGAATGCCCGCCGCAGTACTGCATTGCCACTATCTTCAAAGACGCGTCGCTGGATGTTGTTAGGGATTTCTTCTGGGATGATGACTTCCGGGTCAAGAACACTTGGGACAATATCTGTAGCACGAGATTGAACGACGGGTGCACAAAGACTAGAACAATGGTTGTTTGCTGGGTCAGGAAGGTGAGGTATCTGCGTGATATCCCTGGCAATATTTCTGGAATGCATTACAAACTATATAAGTTTTGCCATCACTGCTTGCCTTGCCTGTGCAGTTTCCATTCTTCTGCAACGACAGGGAGTATGTTATCGGTCGCAGGGTCTGGGCATCGAGAAAGACGTACTAGGTCGCAGGGTCTGGGCATCGAGAAAGACGTACTACTGCGCTAATAAGGTATGTGATGAAATAGTACAACTTTATATGTTAGGGTTCCTTTACGACAGGGAGTATGTTATCGGTCACGTGATTGCTTTTACAGCCATTTTCAGGGTTCCTTTACTACTATACATGAGATGGAAACTCTTGCTGTTTTTGTTCCATGTTCACATTTGCAAATTTTCATCACGTGATTGCTTTTACAGCCATTGCCGCTTCGTCCATATTTGGTTATGATGCACTGCATTCTATATCCATCAGTTCCAAGCATATTTCTCCTTTCTATCTGTAGTTCCTCACACTAGATAAGCGAAGGACGATGCATAATATGATCCCTCCCTCTCTCTCTCTCTCTATATATATATATATATATATATATATATATATATATATATCTAAATTCATGGTAGCAAGAATCACTACGTACTGATACTAATTAAGCTATACCTTTCAGGTGTTTTATGAAATGTCCTCCGTCCGAAAATACTTGTCATCAAAATGAATAAAAGGAGATCACAATGTTGGGCACGACCACCTAAGAATTGAATATTTTTAGTTGGAATACTATTTTAATGATCAATCACAATGTTGGACGCGACCACCTACTTATTCGAGACTTTAAGTCTTTGGTGGCTTAAGCACAATATGCCCGCATATGTTCTACATCTCGGCATGTAATGACCCTACTGGCATTTCAAGAGGTCTGTAAATACAACACTCTTCCAAAGTATTTCCAAGTAAGTGTTCACCTCGTGAGATTTATTAAATGTTTTAGATATCTCGCTTGTGAATGCTCATCGGTAGCTAATATCCTGAGTATTTTGATAACGGGTTTAGGTCTGGACGGTTATTGAGCCTGCATTGATGAAATAGTTGACAAAGAAGGAACTGAAATGAGGTTATTGAAGCTGCATTTTAGAATCTTGGTTGATGAGCTGATATCTGACCAAAAACTCAAGAACTAGAAGCAAGCCTGACATCCTTTTTCTGTAATCGGTATGTTCTCGGTAGCAACCCTGTCATCCTTTTCTATCCACATGATGCTTAGGGGGCGTTTGTATTAGCACCAACGCCGACCCTATCTGTTTTTTGGCATGCCCTTGCGATTTGGGCCCTGTTTGGACCATGCATCGCCAAAATATTGGCTCGCCCTGGCTCGCCCCGAAGGCTCAGTGTTACTTCTGTCAACTCGTGGGCGCATCGAGGGCGCCGAAATTGGTCGCCAAAAAATTGGCGAGCACGTCCCTCGCCAGCTGATACGAGGATCTCGTGTTAGTTTTTTTAATCTCGTATAGTTCGAACAATCGGTGCGGCGGATTAATCGGCTGAGTATTTCTTTGGGTCGTTGTGATCACTTAGATCGCGCAACTAATTCTGTTTAGCACAGTCCAATAGCCGGAGAAGAAATTGTACTACTAAATTACGGTTGTTTGTCTCTTTTTCTTTTTTTGCGAATGAAATTGTCTCTGTTTTCGTAAAGGCAGTGCAAGTTTCGTTGAGCACAAACGTTGTATCTTCTCATTGTTTTTGTGAATGACCCATTTCATTTCTTTCTGCATGCTACAGTTAATTAAGTGTCCATATTACAAAAATAAAGTTTTGAGTTTATTTGTTATTGGCTGAACATTATAACTAAAAACACAAATCAATTCAAGTTGTCAAACCAAATGTAATATCTGCCAACATTTTGGAAGGTTCAGTGGCTATAAACCAAACAATAACAACTTGCCAATTTTTTGGTCATGCCCTCACTTTGGTCATGCCAAAAATTTGACAGGGCAAATTGGGGCACAAACCAAACACACCCTTACTGTTTTTTGTACTTGTTCGTCACCAATCAATAAAACATTGTGTATTCATTGCATATGGTGAATGGCCTTCTAGATTTGTGAGTTCATAGGTAGTTATACAATAGCAGAGCCATGTTCTAAAAACAGATTCGAGCCTTTCCTTGGTTTGGAGTTGGGTCCCGAAGAAACGTTCGAGCGCATGAAATCAGTTCTTTTCAAGAACGCAATTGCTTTTTTCTCTCTCATAGATTCCACTCGTAACATATCACAAGTATCTTCAGTCTAAGAAAATAAGAAAAGTGAACTTACATGAATTATTTAAATTACTAAATAACTTACTAGATAATGTATATTTCCGTTTGAGCATTCCAAAAACTGAATGCCACTCCATTAAGCTGTAGGATGCATAAGGTAAGGGAAATATAGGAAGCCCAGACATCTGTAGTAATACCAGAAGTGGAAGAACAAGGGCAAGAAAATATGTAAAAGGGCCAATGATAGGCGGAAAAAGATTCATGTGGTTAATAGTTCATGTTTTGCACCAAGGAAGAACGGAGGAATGGAACCAAAGAGAAATGAGTGAGCATACACCTTTGCTAGATTTTATGAACTGAATTAATGTACAAAAACACATATTGTTCTCTTGGTGCATGTAGTTATTTAATTTAACAACTTGAATTCCACATGAAGCGTACTGTATTGGACTTCTCTGGGCTTTACATGTGCTCATATTCCATAATTTGGATCAGAAATGAAGCCTATGCATATGTATAAAGCATTTGCATTATACTAATATTGTGTGTGTTGTTTTCATGAACTCCATAGCAGATATCCCGATTCAAAGTAATATAGCCAGAGATGTTAACATTTGTTGTTGGAAACACGAGCACTAATTTTTTTTATTGCATTTGAACTAGATATGGTTGTATCTTAGAGATTGTTGCTTTGGACAGGATTTACTATATTTTTGCAGCAGGCTACGTGCTTCTCTGAATGACCATTTAAGGAGTGAACATGAATTGCTGATGTATATGTTCCATGCTCCATGGGGAGGGAACAAGGATTGATTTTCGCCAGGAGTAGGGAGAGTATGGTGAGTTACTTCTATGCTTTAAGGGGCTTCCAGAACTACTTGATTGTGAAACAAGTCACTAGGTACTGCTCAGATGAATTATATGGATTGTACCACCGTCCGTCCAAGCTGTAGAAACTCCTATCCCTGAATTTCTATTTATTGGAACCATTAGATTTATTAGTATTTTAGTCATTACATTTCTACAGAGGCTATGTGAAGCAAAGAAACTCTTATCCCTTTTAAATTTTAATACATGTAAAGTACTACTCCCTCCGTTCTGATTTACTCGTCGTGGTTTTAGTTCTAAAACCACGACGAGTAAATCAGAACGGAGGGAGTACATGTTAGTAAGGAGCTGACACTCTTGGACGGTGAGAAATTATTGACGTTTGGTAATGAGAAATTATTGACGTTTGGTATAGAAATATAATTACATGAAAAACAGAGTTTAATTATTGATGTCATAATTTTTTTGGCCATACCTGCATATTTACAACCCTCTTATCTTTATTACTACACTGTTCTTTGCTATACATGATAGTTCAGCTGTGAAATTGACTACAGCTTACATGCATACTTACCAGACTTGCCTAACAGAAGCACAAACACAAATGGACACTCTGCAGTTGTATCAGACACACCACCACAAGACATGCTGTGTGCGTCACAATTCTTAGCAGCGACCGTTACGACCGTGCAACGCCAAGATTGCTAGCGACAAGGATTTGAGGAGGACAAGACGGTAGCTATCGACAAGGATTCAAGAAGGACCAGATGCCACGGTAGTGGTTGTAATATTAGTCGAGACGAATCTGAAAAAATTGAGTTGAGTCGTTGAGATGTGGAGATATGATGGATTTTGCAAAAAAAAAAAAAAAAAAAACGAGTAAATTTTTGCTACAAAGAACATATCGGTGTACATGTACTGATTGCACTTGCTTCATGGCGCAATACGTTTATCCTGCTATGAAAAATGTATTGTTTTTTATTAGAGAAGGGGGGTTCCAAGGCAGAGATAGTGAGTAGAAGAAAAGTTATCTACCATAAAAGACGACAAGGTCACATGATATGCACTGATTGCATTTGCTTTATGGCGCAATATGTTTATCCTTCTATTAAAAATGTATTTTTTTATTGGAGAAGGGGGCTTCAATGGCAGAGATAGTAGGAAGAAGAAAAGTTATCTACCATAAAAAAGGTCATATGACATGCATGACGATCCTAACGTTACATGTTAGCCATGTTTTTGAAGGAAAGGGTTCCAATAAAAAAAGAAATGTCTCGCTATGGCAGGAAAATGAGTAGTAAGGGGAGGGCCCGGCAGAAAAAAGAGAGACCATGTGTTGGTGATAACAGTCGGATAGTCTGGACAACCATATTTCTCCTCCAGAGTAATGCTACATCTACGTCAAGTTCTTTTACGGGTTCAACGGACTATCGACTGTGGACCAACAGGATTTAAGATCAGGGAAGGATGGGGCCAACCCCAGCTGAAAATCAGGGGGAGAAAGATGAGTTAGAAGGAGATTCTCTAAAACTCTCGTAAGGGTCCGTGCGTCTAGGATTATTATCTCCTTCATATATGGTGTGTATTTAAGATAGTCCAGACTGTTTAGATGGATAAATTTTATGAAGACAAATTCATTCTTATGCATTGTGGCATGTAGCAACGCACGGGCATTTTACTAGTAAGTGCACACAATTCCAAGTAAGGGATGACATGCTAGTAGTGGCCTCTCCCACATGAAACTTGCTATCAGTTTAGTAAAGTAGTCAATTGCTTAGGGACAATTTCGCAACTCCTACCACCATTTTTTCACACTCGCCATATTTACTTTATTGTGTCTTTATCTAAACAGCCCCTAGTTTTATTTATGCTCTCTTTATTTTCTTGCAAACCTACCAACAACACCTACAAAGTACTTCTAGTCTCATACTTGTTCTAGGTAAAGCGAACGTCAAGCGTGCGTAGAGTTGTATCGGTGGTCGATAGAACTTGAGGGAATATTTGTTCTATCTTTAGCTCCTCGTTGGGTTCGACACTCTTACTTATCAAAAGAGGCTACAATTGATCCCCTATACTTGTGGGTTATCAAGACGATCCCCTATACTTGTGGGTTATCATGACTCTTTTCTGGCGCCGTTGCCGGGGAGCATAGCTCTATTCTTTGATTCATTTGGGATTTATATCTGCTGGTCACTATGAAGAACTTGAAAGACGAGAAAACCAAAATTTATCCCTCAACTATGAGGGGAGGTAAGGAACTGCCATCTAGCTCTGCACTTGATTCACCTTCTGTTTTGAGTAAGCTTGCGACACCTAAGCTTGCTTCTGCTATTAATTCTGATATGTCGCATGTTATTGATGATGCCACTTCTGCTATGCATGATACTTATGATGAAACTACTTCTATGCTGATACTACTGTGCCACTTGGTGAATTTCTTGATGAACAACTTGATAGGTCTAGAGAGAATGAAATTATTGAAACTGATAATATTGATGAAAGTGATGATGAAGATTCTCCCCCTAGATATGAATTGCCTGTTGTGCCTGAGGGCTATGTTATGGATGAAGAAACTGCCAGAGAATTTCTTGCTTGCAATGGTAGAAGTGATCTTAAGAAATTATTAGCTAAGCTAAAACAAAAAACTCTGAATGCTAGAATGAAATATGATCCTGCTTATGCTTCTTCACCTATCTTTGTTACTGATAAGGATTATGAATTCTCTGTCGACCCTGTTATAATTACTTTGGTCGAATCTGATCCTTTCTATGGCTATGAATCTGAAACTGTTGTGGCACATCTTACTAAACTAAATGATATAGCCACCCTTTTTACTAATGATGAGAAAACTCGCTACTATTATATCCTTAAAATATTTCCATTCTCATTAAAGAGTGATGCGAAGATATGGTTTAATTCTCTTGATTCTGGTTGTGTGCGTAGTCCCCGGGATATGATTTATTACTTCTCTGCTAAATATTTCCCTGCTCATAAGAAACAAGCTGCTTTAAGGGAAATATACAATTTTGTGGAAATTGAAGAAGAGAGTCTCCCACAAGCTTGGGGGAGGCTTCTCCAATTACTTAATGCTTTGCCTGATCATCCTCTTAAGAAAAATGAAATACTTGATATCTTTTATAATGGACTAACCGATGCTTCCAGAGACCACCTGGATAGTTGTGCTGGTTGTGTTTTCAGGGAAAGAACACCCGATGAAGCTGAAATTTTATTGAATAATATGTTGACTAATGAAAATAATTGGACACTTCCTGAACCAACTCCTAAGCCAACTCAAGAAAAGGGTGTTCTATTTCTCATCTGAAGATATGCAAGAGGCAAAGAAATCTATGAAAGAAAAAGGTATAAAAGCTGAAGATGTTAAGAATTTACCTCCTGTTGAAGAAATACATGGTCTTAATTTACCGCCTGTTGAAGAAACACATGGTCTTGATAACCCGACACAGGTAGTAAAGGTAAATTCTCTTTATAGATTTGATGAAGGTGATATTCCTCGTTATAAGTCTGCTAGCCAATGCTTAGACGAGTTTGATAATTTTATTGTCAAACAAGAAAACTTAAATGCTTATGTTGGTAGAGAATTAAAACGCAGTTCTTATATGCTTGAACACTTGAGTGATTATATGTCTAGAGTTAAAGGTGAACTTAAACTCATTAGTAAACATGCTTCTATGGTTACCACTCAAGTAGAACAAGTACTTAAAGCTCAGAATGATTTGCTCAATGAATTGAATAGTAAGAATAATGATTTTGCTGTTAGAGTGGCTACTAGAACTGGTAGAATGACTCAGGAACCTTTGTATCCTGAAGGCCACCCTAAGAGAATTGAGCAGGATTCTCAGAGAAATAATATTGATACACCTAGTCCTTCTAAGAGGAAGAAAAAGAAAAATGATAGGACTTTGCATGCTTCTAGTGAACCTGTTGTGGACACACCTGAGAATCCTAATGATATTTCTATTTCTAATGCTGAAACACAATATGGTAATGTACATGAACCTAGTGATAATGTTAATGACAATGTTCATGTTGATGCTCAACCTAGCAATGATAATGATGTAGAAATTGAACCTGCTGTTGATCTTGATAACCCACAATCAAAGAATCAACGTTATGATAAGAGAGACTATGTTGCTAGGAAGCACGGTAAAGAAAGAGAACCATGGATTTAGAAACCCATGCCTTTTCCTCCCAAACCATCCAAGAAAAAGGATGATGAGGATTTTGAGCGCTTTGCTGAAATGATTAGACCTATCTTCTTGCTTATGCGTTTGACTGATATGCTCAAAATGAATCCTTATGCTAAGTATATGAAAGAAATTGTTACTAATAAAAGAAAGATACCGCAAGCTGAAATTTCCACCATGCTTGCTAATTACACTTTCAAAGGTGGAATACCTAAGAAACTAGGAGATCCAGGAGTACCAACTATACCATGCTCCATTAAAAGAAACTATGTTAAAACTGCTTTATGTGATCTTGGAGCCGGTGTTAGTGTTATGCCTCTCTCTTTATATCGTAGACTTGATTTGAACAAGTTGACACCTACTGAAAATATCTTTGCAAATGGCCGATAAATAAACTGCTATACCTGTCGGTATTTGTGAGGATGTGCCTATTGTGGTTGCAAATGTTACTATTTAACGGACTTTGTTATTCTTGATATTCCCGAGGACGATAGTATGTCTATTATTCTTGGAAGACCCTTTTTGAATACTGCAGGGGCTGTTATTGATTGCAACAAAGGTAATGTCACTTTTCATGTTAATGGCAATGAGCATACGGTACACTTTCTGAGGAAACAACCTCAAGTTCATAGTATAAATTCTATTGGAAAAATTCCATCGATTATTTTTGGAGGTTTTGAATTTCCTCTACCTACTGTCAAGAAGAAATATGATATTCTTATTATAGGGGACGTGCATATCCCCGTTGAGGTAACATAGTGTTATTCGAAAATCTCTGGTTCCATGTTATTCAGAATGAGTTTGTTAACAAGACCTGATCAACCTTGTTAGTGGATTCCTTTTGATGAGCATGAGATGGATGAAGTTAGAAAGCACAACCTTCTATACCCTCCTTTTACTTTCTGTTATTTAGAACAAATAAAGCAAAAATAGTATTTTCTGACAGCCTTTTGAATTATTCGTGCAATAAAAAAATACCCCGAAAATAAAAGTTCTTCTAATGCCCCGAAATTGAAATATGATTTTTTATAGAATATTTGAGAATATCTGGCACTCAGAATACAACAGGGGAGCAAGCACCTGGCCACGAGGGTCCAGGGCGCGCCCATCCCTACAGGGTGCGCCCCCTGCCTCGTGGGCCCACGGTGGCTCCCCTCCACTTATTCCTGCACCCACACACTCCTTCCTCCCAAAAAAATCACCAACCAGCTCAAGCACGAGTTCCAGCTCATTTTGGTGCGATTTTCGATCTCCTTGCTCAAAGCACCTCTCACAAAACTGCTTTGGGGGATTGTTCCTTGGTATGTAACTCCTCCATTGGTCCAATTAGTTTTTGTTCTAGTGCTTTATTCATTGCAAATTTGTGCTGCCTAGGTGACCATGTTCTTGAGCTTGCATGACAAATTTATATGGTTCCAAGTAGTTCTAATGCATGATATAGTCTCTAAGCACTTGTGGGAGTAGTTGCTATCAATTTTGTTGAGCTTGGTTCACTTTTATTTGGAAGTTACTAAAATTTTCAGAAATTTTTCAGAGGAAGAAATATGTTTAGGAAAATGTACCAAGGTGGGCCTTCAAGGAAGCAAGGACCCAGGCTCGCAATGCGCGATGCCGACGATGAACCACCAAGGGACGCTCAAGTACGGGCTTGTGAATGGCCTTCAGAGGACTTTATGGATCGAGGAGGAATCAAGGAAGAATTTAACGCATATGTGCGTAACGCTGATCTTGTGAGCTTCGAGGCACAGAAATGCCGTCAGTACCACTATCTCACCAATTTCTTTGTGAGGAGGTTTGAATTTTCATCGTCACGCAATTCTCAAACTGTCCTGTTTGATCTTTATGAAAATTCTTATACTATGGATTTAGAGGATTTTAATACTGCTTGCAAACTTCCACAATGGGGTAGTCCTAGTGAACCTCGCAAATCTGAATTTAGAGATTTTCTTGCTAGTATAACCGTGGGGTAATCTAGAGACATAGCACAAGCTACCATAGGGAGCATTCATTTTCCTACTATACATTATTTTGCTCTCTTCATAGGTAGGTGCATAAACGGTAAGGATGAAGCATGTCACATGTGTGTCCCCGACCTCAGTGTTCTCAGGAGTGTTGTATTAGGAGATAAACATTATAATTTGGGAGCCATTATTGCACGTAGGTTGCATAATAATAGATTTAATGGAGATTTCTTTGGTGGAATTTATGCTACTCGTTTAGCTAATTTTCTTAATATATCCATACGTGAGTATGATGTTGAGTTGCCTCTTGTTTATTTAGATTATGAGGCTATGGTTCGTCATCAGTTTGTTGAGAGGAACGATCAGTTCCTCCAATATCGACTAATCCTTGACAGACGACGCACCTATCACGCGCGCTCTCCCTGCTCGTACTCTCTTTGACTTTCAGGCAAAGGGGAGATATTTTATAACCAGAGAGGAGGCGGACGAGTATAAGAGAAGAACGGAGACAACCCCCCTCCAAGCTGCAGCCCACGATACAATAGCCGTTGCATCTCAGTACGACCCCAGTTACAACTTCGGATATCCGCCAGGCCAGCCATGGCAATAGACCAACTTAGGCTAAAAGCCTAAGCTTGGGGGAGTACGTATCTCTCACGGACATTACATTCGTGTTCACACACTCATTGCTAGTTGTCAGTTCTCATACTTTTTCACTGTAATATCCATGCTAGTTTATTTTCCTTTTTATGCTTTCTTCTTGTGTGTTTGAAAAATCTTAAGAAAACCAAAAAAATTAGTTGTAGTTTTTAGCTAGTTTACTTTTCATGCTGTAGTAGTAGTAACTAAAAGAAAACACAAAAAGATTTCCTGTTCTTCTTTTGCTTCTTGGGAGCTTTCCCGTGTAAATAGTTTTTATTCTTTTCTTTGGGGGTCGATAGGAGAAGACCATAATAAAATTGTTGAAGTGGCTCTTATATGCATTATTGTTGATTTAACCAAGAGCCCATATTGCCTTGTCTTCTCATGTTTCTTGAATGCTCGTAGATTCCAGCTTAGTCTAATGCACGTGCACTATTATTATTATTCACATCGTTCGATCGTGCAAGTGAAAGGCGATTATGACGATATATGATGAATTGGTTGGGATGAGAGAAGCTGGTATGAACTCGACCTCTCTTGTTTTTGTAAATATGATTAGTTCATCGTTCCTGATTCAGCCTATTATGAATAAACATGTTTGCAATGACAATTAGAGATTATAGTTACTTATGCCATGCTTAATTAGCTAGGAGTTTATAATGGTTTACCTTGTGAGGGAGTCCTGGATTAGGGGGTGTCCGTATAGCCGAACTATCACCGTTGGCCGGACTCTTGGACTATGAAGATACAAGATTGAAGACTTCGTCCCGTGTCCGGATGGGACTTTCCTTGGCGTGGAAGGCAGGCTTGGCGATACGGATATGTAGATCTCCTACCGTTGTAACCGACTCTGTGTAACCCTAACCCTATCCGATGTCTATATAAACCGGAGAGTTTTAGTCTGTAGGACGAACAACAATCATACCATAGGCTAGCTTCTAGGATTTAGCCTCTCTGATCTCGTGGTAGATCCACTCTTGTACTACCCATATCATCAATATTAATCAACCAGGAGTAGGGTTTTACCTCCATCGAGAGGGCCCAACACAGGTAAAAACATCGTGTCCCTTGTCTCCTGTTACCATCTGTCTAGACGCACGTTCGGGACCCCTACTCGAGATCCGCCGGTTTTGACACCGACATTGGTGCTTTCATTGAGAGTTCCTCGTGTGTCGTCATCCTTAGGCCCGATGGCTCCTTCGATCATCAACAACGACGCGGTCCAGGTGAGACTTTTCTCCCGGACAGATCTTCAGATTCGGCGGATTTGCATCGGGGCAATTCACTTGGCCATCCGGAGCAAATCGAAAGCTATGCCCCGCCATCGGTCGATTTGGGAGTTTGAACTACGGCCGACATCCGCGGAGACTTGATCTTGACGGATTCGAGCCACGCCAAGCGCCGCCTTGTCTCGATGGGCACGATCTAGCTCTGCCGCGAGCGATTGCCACGGAGGCCGCACGGCGTCCGCTCCGACCCTTAGCTCGGGCCGACTCCGCCGATCGAGGATGGGTGGCTGGACACCGCCTCGGGGCTACGATCTCTGGCGATTGAGCGAACTCCATCCTCGTCTGCGAAGACCGTGACTCCAAGGTGCGGACTCCTCTCCGGACTCAACCCTCCGCGCCGCCAATCGAATCCAATTGGGCGCGGTTATGGAGTTCAACATCGCGAGACATCTTCGAAGACTCGCCCTTTGGCGACATCCTGAATTTACTAAAGTCTCTCTCTTTATCGAGAGAGCCTGGCGGACTACGGTCGGAAGGTTGGGATGCGACGGCGAAGAAATTCAACGCCCACCTACCACCCACTTTGTAGCCACTGTCGATGATTTAACCGACATGCTCGACTTCGACTCAAGACATCGACGGTATGGACGATTTACGTCGAGACGACCAAGAACCAGCGCCTATAGGGCACTGGAAGGCCACCTCGTCATACGACATATACATGGTGGACATCCCAAAAGATGGGAACGACGATGGAACAACGGAGGATGACCCCTCCAAGAAACAGCCCAAGCGCCGGCGTCGGCGCCGCTCTAAATCCGCCACAACAAAAGCGGTGATTCCGGCACGGAGATAATAACACTCGGGACGGTCTGAAGACAACCTCCTCCAGCAGGATTCAGCACAGGAGGAGGGAGAAGCCAGCCCTCATGATAGAGCGGCAAACAGGGAGGTGGAGGACGATAATTATATGCCTCCCTCCGAAGATGAGGCAAGCCTCGACGACGACGAATTTGTCGTGCCTGAGGATCCCACCGAACAGGAGCGTTTCAAACGCAGGCTTATGGCCACGGCAAGCAGCCTCAAGAAAAAGCAGCAGCAGCTTAGAGCTGACCAAGATTTGCTAGCTGACAGATGGACTGAAGTCCTTAATTTAGGAGGTTTTGTTCCTCTAGGAGGAGATACAAGGAGGTTTTGTTCCTCTCTCAAGTAGTCTAATTGTGCTTTGCTTAACCCTAGAATGTAGGAGGGGAAATATATAGTCCTACACAAATTGGGTATCCAAAGAGTTGGCATTAACTTGTGCACCGTGGTATTCAGTATAAACAAAAAATTCAGTTTCTACCATTCGTTTTTTAAAATTCGATTATGGGAAAATAACTAACCTTCTGTATGTAGTACGCTTTTCTACTCATGTACCTTCTGATTTACCTTGGCCGAATTTTTTTGGTTTATGGGAAAAATTAGTAAGTCAAAAAATTCTGAAAATATTTTTGAAATAAACTACGTGTTTCTACGAAAGAAAAGATACTAATTTTTTTTAAAATAATCTGGACTGTTTGGCAAGAAAATGTTTTTGATGTTCCAAAGTGCTTCCCAAAAACACTTTTTTGGAACATCAATTTTGTTTTTTTTGGATAAACTCAATTTTTCCTGGAAACTCTTTGTTCTCTTTTTTTTCCATGAGCTTCCTTGGATTCAAAGTGCGTGAAAAATTTGAGCTGTGTTTTTTGCCATCACTTTTTTCTAGCTAATATGTTGAACCAAGAAAAACTGGATAACACAAACACAAACTGAACCAAGACCACCGAGAACATGAAAAAAGAATACTTTGAATTCGATTCAAACTAGTATTAAATTGTTGTTGTTACACTCTGGTGTGTGTCAAATAGCAGAACATGCAGAGTAAGTAAACCCAGCTCTCTTGATTCGAAAGCCAAGCAAAGCGCTAAAACATATGAAATGAATGAACTCATATAGTTGTTTACACCCTGGTGTATCAGACAGTAACACAGTAAGTAACCAAGCTTTCAAGATCGAAAGCCGAGCAGCAATTCCTAAAGCAGACTAGGCCAGGCGCTGAGGAGCGGCAACTGCTGGGGCGCGCAGGGACACACGCCCGTACTGCTCACAGGAGTACTTCTTGTAGATGGCCTTGAGCTTGCTGTCCGGAGCAGCTGCGTGTGCCATGACCAGCATCTTTGCAGGCTCCCTGAAACCAACAAACAGAAAGAATTTCCATGAGTTCCAGCTCATTCAGCAAAGTTCAGGTACAACAGACAGACAACAAGTGAATGGATCACTCACAGGAGCTGCGGTTCAGCGAATCCGGTGTGGTGCTTGAGGGTTTCCGTCCAGATGGGGCTTCTTTTCAGCGTGCACCGGGCAGCGTACACGGCAGAAGCTGCCACCAGCGAGGGGCGCACCGTCACAAGCCCGTACTCCATGAGCGCCATCTCGGCGAAGAAGAAGATCATGTTTTCGAGCTGCGTTCATTCACAAGAACATGAGGAAACTAAATTCAGCATACTGTATGAAGCAAATTCCATGGCACAGACATGCAACTTCAGAGATTCAGAATACAGTTAGTTCTTTTAATCTTTTTACCTCCTTATCGCTCCCGGCGGCCTTGGCGAACCGCACCAGGAAGACGTACGGGGTGGGGACGGTGAGGTTCCACGCCATGCTGTTCAGGATATTCTTCTCCATTGACAGGATCTGCTGCCTCGAGTAGGAGTTATCGGCGATGGATATGAAGTCGTTCACCTGCAGACAGACACTTCAGATTCAGCGTTCGTTCACAGGCAGACATGAACAGACTGAGGCAGCTACTCGAACGAACAGGCGATCGATGGATGCAAAGGGGGTGAGAGAAAGGGTTTGGCCATACCTCCGGCGCCCAGATCTCCTCGTACTTGCAGGCGATGAGCATGGCCGCGATGCCGACGAGCTGCAGCTCACGCCGGGGCACCGCCTGCAGGGAGAGGAAGCGATCGATCACGTAGATCGTCAGGTACATGCTCTCGGGCATGAGCTCGAACTTGTGGGTGACTTCCACTAGCCAATCTGTCAGGATAGCCCTCATCTTGGGGTTGATCTCAGTCTGGCTGCCCATGTAATCTATCGGCCGCCACTCGTGCTGCAACACAGATTGGTGAACATCGTCAGAACAGTTGCTTGCAGAAATCCTGAAGAGGGGGAAGGTTCGTGGTGATACCTGTGCCTCCTTGTAGTATTTGTAGATGTCGTCGATGTAGTCGACGACGGCGAGCTCGTTGTCGCCGTCGAGCTTGTCAATATCGTCGATTGAGGCCTCCTGCCATTCACAAGAACACGCGACCAGAGTTAAGGCACTACTGGGATGGGCAGTAAGAACAGAGACAGAGAGAGGTGTTGGTTGGATGGCCCGGGTCGCTCACCTTGGACCGATGGTTGAGCACGGTCGTGAGGGTGTGGACGACCTTCTTCCTCGAGGTCTTGGGGGCAGAGACCTCTGATGGCTTCCTGGTTTCGTCAGAGCCGGTGACGATCTTGGCGGCCGCCGGCTCAGGGCGAGGGACGGCGGCGGGCTTGACAGGGACCTTCTTGGCCACCGGCTTCGGGGCGGCCCGCGCTGCTGGAGGAACAGCTACGCCGTTCTGCAAACCACCACAAGAAATCGATTTACATTAGAATCCATCATCAAGAAACTGCCTTCGAAATCCATCATCAAGAAATTGCCTTGGAAAGGGGGCTCGGCTGGTGTCCGTACCTTAGATGGCTCGGCCTGGGCCTTCTTCAGGAGCTGAGCGCCGAAGCTCCGGGTGATCGGGCGATTGATCCCCGCTGGCAGCTGGATCTTGCTGTTGCAGCGAGCAAGAACGGATTCGGTTCAGGACAAAGAACGGGAGAAAGAAAAGCAGGACGGGATTCGATCCTTGCGCTGATTGATTTTCTTACCCGTCGAGGACGTGGGCGTGGACGACGTTGCCGATGTCCCCGAGCGCCCGCCTGTTTCCTCCGGGAGCGGGGCGGCCGGCGGCGGCGCCCTTCTGCTTCCCTGCGGCACCTGGACATCACGAAAGATAGACATGAGTCAAAGATCAAGGAATCGCTTGTTCGACGCACGGATCGGGCAAGAAACTCGCTCGCATCGGACTCTGCCGGTTGGAAACATGAACTCAAAATCCGATCTTGGCGAACTAGACTCGCATGAACAGCGGACGAACAGATCGAGAACTCGAAAGAAACAAGACAAGGCCGCTAGGAAGAAACCCAACGGCGCAGGCAGGACCAAATCGAGAACCCTAGAGCAACGCGGCGCGGCGAGAAAGAGAGGTTTGCCGGGCGGACGGGCGGCTCACCTCTGTTGGCCGGTTGCGGAGCGGCAGCCGCGTTCTGCTGGTTGTGCCTGGTCGCCATGGGGTGTTCTTGTTCCGGCTCCGTTCAAAGGCCCGAGGAACCGGCGAGGCGCGACTCCTCCGGCGAGCTCCCGAGCGGAACAGGGCGGACCGGCGACCTCCGATTCGTCCCTGCGGCGGCGGCTCTCGTCGGGTTGGGGTTGGGGGATTGGATTGGAGGGGGCGGGGAGGGGCGGGGGCTGGTGTGGAGGACGGGGCAGGAGGAGGCTGGGGCTTTATTTCGGACCGGCCCCCAACGGTCGGCAGATCCGACGGCTGGGATCGATCGGGACTCCGCGCACGGGAACTAGCCGTTGGGGGCTACCGTTCATGGAAAGTTTTTACCGGTGGGTGGATCCGAGGGTGGCATACGTAGCACGGCAGTAATTTTTTGGCTGTGTTCGTTCGTAGGGGCATCGGTGGCGGCGGAGGACTCGGTTTGAATCCTTCTCCGGAAAGGAAAGGAAAGGAAAACTCTCTCTGCGCGTCTGGTGCTGTGGAAGCCTAAAACAGAGTACTACTGGTTTTCTTCCCTGTCCTGGTGACACTTTTGTTGCACACCGTCTGCAAATGTCTGGACCATGGTGTCTAGACTATTTTCACCATCTAATGCCGCATATGTCTGTCAACTGTCCGAATTCGTGCAAACTGGCAAAAAAATAATCCAGGGGGTTTGTGGGTGTCCGGACTCGTGTCATGTACGCGCCCGACAACGCTGCCCCATCCAACATTATCACCGCGCGTCCCGCTCTCAAACGTTCACTGCACATTCATGACGGTCAGCCGCTCCAGAGCGGATGCGACGGCACGCTGTCGGTCGAAGCGGCGTGACTGAACGAGAGGGCGGCGCCGCTTCAATGCGGAAGCGGGGACCGACAAGCCTGTTGCAACCGTTGCGTCGCATTGAATCAGCGTCTGTCCATCTGCCCCGGCTATTTAAGTAGGGCTCCGGTGCCGGCCAAAACGCATCATCATCGCACTCCACTGCCTGCTCCTCTCCTCTATGCTCACCGTCATCGCACTTCCTCTCCTCTACGCTCATCATCCTCACCATTCCTCTCCTCTCCTTGATGATGGGCGAGTCCGAACAGAGCAGCTGGTTCTCGGAACCAGCTAGTGGATCCGGCTCTCCCTTTGGATCATGGTGCCACCCACATTCTCCGAGGCCTTCCTCCTCCACCGCCGCTCCGATATGGAGGACACCGTGCTCTCCTCGGCGACAAGGAGGAGCGGCCATAGCAGCCCACGGAGATCACCACGACGGATGAGGAGTATCAGGCGTACCTGCAGCTCTTGCTCGAGTGGTCGCTCCATGACCGTATTCTGGCGCCACCCCCGCTGCCTCTTCAACGCATCAAGGAGCCATCGGCGCCCAGTCGGCGTGAAGAAGGAGCCTTCCCTGGCTCTCGCGAACGCGCAGGGGTGCCTACTGCATTACTGTCGGAGCTAAATTCGGTAGATCCCTCAGTAGGGTCTTAGCCGTTGGGGAACGTAGTAATTTCAAAAAAATTCCTACGCACACGCAAGATCATGGTGATGCATAGCAACGAGAGGGGAGAGTGTTGTCCACGTACCCTCGTAGACCGAAAGCGGAAGCGTTATAACAACGCGGTTGATGTAGTCGTACGTCTTCACGGCCCGACCGATCAAGCATCGAAACTACGGCACCTCCGAGTTTTAGCACACGCTCAGCTCGATGGCGATCCCGGGCCCGATCCAGAAAGTGTCGGGATGAGTTCCGTCAAGACGACGGCGTGGTGACGATCTTGATGTTCTACCGTCGCAGGGCTTCGCCTAAGCACCGCTACAATATTATCGAGGAGAACTATGGTGGAGGGGGGCACCACACATGGCTAAGAGATCTCAAGGATCAATTGTTGTGTCTCTAGGGTGCCCCCTGCCCCCGTATATAAAGGAGCAAGGGGGGGAGGTGTGGCCGGCCTCCCTCCCTTCCTTGTTGGAGTAGGAGAGGAGAGGGAAGGAGAGAGAGAGGGGGAAAGGAAAGGGGGGGGGGGTGCCGCCCCCCTCCTTGTCCAATATGGACCTGGGGGGGGGGGGGAGGGGCGCGCGGCTGCCCGTTGGCCGCCTCTCCTCTTCTTCCACTTGGGCCCATGAGGCCCATTAACCTCCGGGGGGTTCCGGTAACCCCCCGGTACTCCGGTATATATCCTATAACTCCCGGAACCATTCCGGTGTCCGAATATAGTCGTCCAATATATCAATCTTCATGTCTCGACCATTTCGAGACTCCTCGTTATGTCTGTAATCACATCCGGGACTCCGAACAAACTTCGGTACATCAAAACTCATAAACTCATAAACTCATAATATAACTGTCATCGAAACCTTAAGCGTGCGGACCCTACGGGTTCGAGAACTATGTAGACATGACCTAGAACTGTTTCCGGTCAAAAACCAATAGCGGAACCTGGATGCTCATATTGGCTCCTACATATTCTACGAAGATCTTTATCGGTCAAACCGCATAACAACATACGTTGTTCCCTTTGTCATCGGTATGTTACTTGCCCGAGATTCGATCGTCGGTATCCAATACCTAGTTCAATCTCGTTACCGGCAAGTCTCTTTACTCGTTACGTAATGCATCATTCCGTAACTAACTCATTAGCTACATTGCTTGCAAGGCTTATAGTGATGTGCATTACCGAGAGGGCTCAGAGATACCTCTCCGACAATCGGAGTGACAAAACCTAATCTTGAAATACGCCAACTCAACATGTACCTTTGGTGACACCAGAGAGCTCCTTTATAATCACCCGATTCATTGTGACGTTTGGTAGCACACAAAGTGTTCCTCCGCAAACGGAGTTGCATAATCTCATAGTTATAGGAACTTGTATAAGTCATGAAGAAAGCAATAGCAACATACTAAACGATCAAGTGCTAAGCTAACGGAATGGGTCAAGTCAATCACATCATTCTCCTAATGATGTGATCCCGTTAATCAAATGACAACACATGTCTATGGTTAGGAAACATAACCATCTTTGATTAATGAGCTAGTCAAGTAGAGGCATACTAGTGACTTTAAGTTTGTCTATGTATTCACACATGTATCATGTTTCCGGTTAATACAATTATAGCATGAATAATGAACATTTATCATGATATGAGGAAATAAATAATAACTTTATTATTGCCTCTAGGGCATATTTCCTTGATCTCCCACTTGCACTAGAGTCAATAATCTAGATTACACAAATGATTCTAACACCCATGGAGTCTTGGTGCTGATCATGTTTTGCTCGTGGAAGAGGCTTAGTCAACGGTCGCAACATTCAGATTCGTATGTATCTTGCAAATCTCTATGTCTCCCACGGACTTGGTCCCGGATGGAATTGAAGCGTCTCTTGATGTGCTTGGTCCTCTTGTGAAATCTGGATTTCTTTGCCAAGGCAATTGCACCAAGATTGTCACGAAGATCTTCATTGGTCCCGATGCACTAGGTATGACACCTAGATCGAAAATGAACTCTTTCATCCGACTCCTTCATTTGCGCTTCAAGCAGCTATGTACTCCGCTTCGCATGTAGATCCCGCCACGACGCTTTGTTTAGAACTGCACCAACCGACGGCTCCACCGCTCAATATAAACACGTATCCGGTTTGCGATTTAGGATCGTCGGATCGGTGTCAAAGCTTGCATTGACGTAACCATTTACGACTAGCTCTTTGTCACCTCCATAAACGAGAAACATATCCTTAGTCCTTTTCGGTATTTCAGATATTCTTGACCGCTGTCCATGATCCACTCGGATTACTTTGGTACCTACCGCCAAGCTTATCGCTAAGCACGTCGTGTCCGGTACACAGATTGCATACATGATAGAGCCTATGGCTGAAGCATAGGAACATCTTTCATTTTCTCTCTATCTTCTGCGTGGTCGGGCATTGAGTCGACTCAACTTCACACCTTGTAATGAGGCAAGAACCCTTTCTTTGCATGATCCATTTTGAACTTCTTCAAAACTTTATCAAGGTATGTGCTTTGTGAAAGTCCAATTAAGCGTCTTGATCTATCTTTATAGATCTTGATGCCCAATATGTAAGCAGCTTCACCGAGGTCTTTCATTGAAAACTTTTATTCAAGTATCCCTTTATGCCATCCAGAAATTCTATACCATTTCCAATTAACAATATGTCATCTACATATAATATCGAAATGCTCTGAGCTCCCACTCACTTTCTTGTAAATACAAAGCTTCTCAAAAGTCTCATAAAACCATATGCTTTGATCACACTATCAAAGCGTTTATTCCAACTCCGAGAGGCTTGCACCAGTCCATAAATGGATCGCGGAGCTTGCACACTTTGTTAGCACCTTTTGATCGACAAAACCTTCCGGTTGCATCATATACAACTCTTCTTCCGTAAATCAATTCAGAATGCAGTTTTGACATCCATTTGCCAAATTTCATAATCATAAAATGCGGCAATTGCTAACATGATTCGGACAGACTTAAGCATCGCTCTGGTGAGAAAGTCTCATCGTAGTCAACCCCTTGAACTTGTCGAAAACCTTTCGCAACAAGTCGAGCTTTGTAGACGATTACATTACCATCGGCGTCGGTCTTCTTCTTGAAGATTCATTTATTTTCGATGGCTTGCCGATCATCGGGCAAGTCAACCAAAGTCCATACTTTGTTCTCATACATGGATCCCATCTCAGATTTCATGGCCTCAAGCCATTTTGCGAATCTGGGCTCATCATCGCTTCCTCATAGTTCGTGGGTTCGCCATGGTCAAGTAACATGACTTCGAATAGGATTACTGTACCACTCAGTGCGGATCTTGCTCGTAGACCTCGAGTTCGGTAGTAACTTGATCTGAAGTTTCATGATCGGTATCATTAGCTTCCTCACTGATTGGTGTAGTCGTCACAGAACCGGTTCTTGTGATGAACTACTTTCCAATAAGGGAGCAGGTACAGATTACCTCATCAAGTTCTACTTTCCTCCCACTCACTTCTTTCGAGAGAAACTCCTTCTCTAGAAAGGATCCGAATTTAGCAACAAAATCTTGCCCTCGGATCTGTGATAGAAGGTGTACCCAATAGTCTCTTTTGGGTATCCTATGAAGACACATTTCTCCGATTTGGGTTCGAGCTTATCTGGTTGAAGTTTCTTCACATAAGCATCGCAGCCTCAAACTTTAAGAAACGACAACTTTGGTTTCTTGCCAAACCACAGTTCATAAGGCGTCGTCTCAACGGATTTTGATGGTACCCTATTTAACGTGAATTCGGCCGTCTCTAAAGCATAACCCTAAAACGATAGCGGTAAATCAGTAAGAGACATCATAGATCGCACTATATCTAGTAAAGTACGATTACGATGTTCGGACACACCATTTCGTTGTGGTGTACCGGGTGGCGTGAGTTGCGAAACTATTCCGCATTGCTTCAAATGTAAACCAAACTCGTAACTGAAATATTCTCCTCCACGATCAGATCGTAGAAATTTTATTTTCTTGTTACGATGATTTTCCACTTCACTCTGAAATTATTTGAACTTTTCAAATGTTTCAGACTTGTGTTTCATCAAGTAGATATACCCATATCTGCTCAAATCATCTGTGAAGGTGAGAAAATAACGATACCCGCCGCAAGCTTCGATATTCATTGGCCCACATACATCAGTATGTATGATTTCCAATAAATCAGTTGCTCGCTCCATAGTTCCGGAGAACGGCGTTTTAGTCATCTTGCCCATGAGGCACGGTTAGCAAGTACCAAGTGATTCATAATCAAGTGATTCCAGAAGTCCATCAGTATGGAGTTTCTTCATGCGGTTTACACCGATATGACCTAAACGGCAGTGCCACAAATAAGTTGCACTATCATTATCAACTCTGCATCTTTTGGCTTCAACATTACGAATATGTGTATCACTACAATCGAGATTCAATAAAAATAGACCACTCTTCAAGGGTGCATGACCATAAAAGATATTACTCATATAAATAGAACAACCATTATTCTCTGATTTAAATGAATAACCGTCTCGCATCAAACAAGATCCAGATATAATTTTCATGCTTAACGCTGGCACCAAATAATAATTATTTAGGTCTAAAACTAATCCCGATGGTAGATGTAGAGGTAGCGTGCCGACCGCGATCACATCGACTTTGGAACCATTTCCCACGCCGCATCGTCACCTCGCCCTTAGCCAATCTTCGCTAATCCGTAGTACTGCTTTGAGTTGCAAATATTAGCAATGTAATCAGTATCAAATACCAGTGCTCTGCGAGCATTAGTAAGGTACACATCAATAACATGTATATCACATATACCTTTGTTCACCTTGCCATCCTTCTTATCCGCCAAATACTTGGGGCAGTTCCGCTTCGGGTGTCTAGTCTCACTTCTGAGAAGCACTCGGTTTCAAGCTTAGGTCCGACTTGGGTTTCTTCTCTGAGCAGCAACTTGCTTTCTGTTCTTCTTGAAGTTCCCTTCTTCTTCCTTTGCCCTTCTTCTTGAAACTGGTGGTCTTATTGACCATCAACACTTGATGCTCCTTCTTGATTTCTACCTCCGCAGCCTTTAGCATTGCGAAGAGCTCGGAATAGTCTTGTCCATCCCTTGCATATTATAGTTCATCACGAAGCTCTTGTAGCTTGGTGGCGTGATTGAAGAATTTCATCAATGACACTATCATCGTGAAGATTAACTCCCGGTTGAATCAAGTGATTATTATACCTAGACATTTTGAATATATGTTCACTGACAGAACTATTCTCCTCCATCTTACAACTATAGAACTTATTGGAGACTTCATATCTCTCAATCTGGGCATTTGCTTGAAATATTAACTTCAACTCCTGGAACATCTCATATGCTCCATTACGTTCAAAACGTCGTTGAAGACCCGGTTCTAAACCGTAAAGCATGGCACACTGAACTATCGAGTAGTCATCAGCTTTGCTCGCCAGACGCTCTTAACGTCCGTTAGTTGCATCTGCAGCAGGCTCGCACCCAGCGGTGCTTCTAGGACGTAATTCTTACAGGCAGCAATGAGGATAATCCTCAAATTACGGACCCGATCCGTGTAGTTGCTACCATCATCTTTCAACTTAGCTTTCTCAAGGAACGCATTAAAATTCAACGGAACAACAACACGAGCCATCTATCTACAACAAACATAGACAAGCAAAATACTATCGGGTACTAAGTTCATGATAAATTTAAGAATTAATCATATTACTTAAGAACTCCCACTTAGACAGACATCTCTCTAGTCATCTAAGTGATCAAGGGATCCAAATCAACTAAACCTTGTCCGATCATCACGTGAGATGGAGTAGTTTCAATGGTGAACATCACTATGTTGATCATATCTACTATATGATTCACGTTCGACCTTTCGGTCTCCGTGTTCCAAGGCCATATCTGTATATGCTAGGCTCGTCAAGTTTAACCTGAGTATTCCACGTGTGCAACTGTTTTGCACCCGTTGTATTTGAACGTAGAGCCTATCACACCCGATCATCACGTGGTGTCTCAGCACGAAGAACTTTCGCAACGATGCATACTCTGGGATAACACTTCTTGATAATTAGTGAGAGATCATCTTAAAATGCTACCGTCAATCAAAGCAAGATAAGATGCATAAAGGATAAACATCACATGCAATCAATATAAGTGATATGATATGGCCATCATCATCTTGTGCTTGTGATCTCCATCTCCGAAGCACCGTCGTGATCACCATCGCCACCGGCGCGACACCTTGATCTCCATCGCAGCATCTTTGTCGTCTCGCTAATCTTATGCTTCTACGACTATCGCTACCGCTTAGTGATAAAGTAAAGCATTACAGGGCGATTGCATTGCATACAATAAAGCGACAACCATATGGCTCCTGGCCATTGCCGATAACTCGGTTACAAAACATGATCATCTCATACAATAAAATATAGCATCACGTATTGACCATATCACATCACAACATGCCCTGCAAAAACAAGTTAGACGTCCTCTACTTTGTTGTTGCAAGTTTTACGTGGCTGCTACGGGCTTAGCAAGAACCGTTCTTACCTACGCATCAAAACCACAATGATAGTTCGTCAAGTTAGTGCTGTTTTAACCTTCGCAAGGACTGGGCGTAGCCACACTTGGTTCAACTAAAGTTGGAGAAACTGACACCCTCTAGCCACCTCTGTGCAAAGCACGTCGGGAGAACCGGTCTCGCGTAAGCGTACGCGTAATGTCGATCTGGGCCGCTGTAACACCCTCGATGCGGCTATATCTCCCACGTGTCGAAGCACGACTTAGAGGCATAACCGCATTGAAAGCAATGTCGCAAGTGAGGTAATCTTCACACAACCCATGTAATACATAAGGGAAAGAGATACATAGTTGGCTTACAATCGCCACTTCACACAATACATGAGTAAAGCATTACATCATACAGATACAATCAAGGTCCCACTACGGAACCAAAATAAAAGAAGACTACCCCAAATGCTACATGATCCCCGATCGTCCCAACTGGCTCCACTCTTGATCGATGAAAAGAAACAACACAATGAACAAGATCTTCATCGAGCTCCTCCTTGAGCTTGGATGCATCACCGCACGGTTTCATCGGCACCGCAAACTAGTTTTGAAGTATCATGAGTCACGGGGACTCAGCAATCTCACACCCGAGATCAAGACTATTTAAGCTTAAATGTAGGACATGGTAGTGAGGTGGAGCTGCAGCAGCGACTAGCATATATGGTGGCTAACATACGCAAAAGAGAGCGAGAAGAGAAGCAAAGCACGGTCGAACAACTATGATCAAGAAGTGATCCCGAAACTACTTCGCAAGCGTAACTCCAACATCGTGTTCACTTCCGGACTCCGCCGAGAAGAGACCATCACTTACACCACGCCGTTGGTGTATTTTAATTAAGATCAACTTCGGTTTTCTACAACCGACATTAACAAATTCCCATCTGCCTCATAACCACGGGCACGGCTTTGAAAGATAATACCTGCAGGGTGTCCCAACTTAGCCCATTATAAGCTCTCACGGTCAACGAAGGATATTCCTTCTATCGGAAGACCCGATCGATCTCGGAATCCGGCTACAAGACATTTCGGCAAGAATAAAACAAGACCAGCAAAGCCGCCCGAATGTGCCGACAAATCCCGATAGGAGCTGCACATATCTCGTTCTCGTGGCACACCGGATGAGCAGTCCGTACAACTAAAACCAGACCCCAAGTTTCCTTGAGGGGCGCAAAGCGCTCTAGTTTGGGTCAACACTCGAGGAGCATTGGCCGGGGTTAAAATAAAGATGACCCTTGAGTCTGCAGAACCCAAGGGAAAAAGGCTTAGGTGGAAAATGTTAAAACCAATGTTGGGCCTTCTTTGGAGGAGTCTTATTCAAAGCGAACTGTCAAGGGGTCCATAAATCACCCAACCGCGTTAGGGACGAAAAATCCGGGAACATAATACCGATATGACGGAAACTAGGGCGGCAAGAGTGGAACAAAACACCGGGCATAAGGCCGAGCCTTCCACCCTTTACCAAGTATATAGATGCATTAATTAAATAAGATATATTGTGATATCCCAACAAGTAAACATGTTCCAACAAGGAACAACATCTCCATGTTCCAACAAGGAACAAACTTCATCTTCACCTGCAACTAACAACGCTATAAGAGGGGCTGAGCAAAGCGGTAACATAGCCAAACAACGGTTTGCTAGGAAAGGATGGTTAGAGGCTTGACATGGCAATATGGGAGGCATGATAAGCAAGTGATAGGCACCGTAGCATAGGCATAGCAAAAGAGCGAGCAACTAGCAAGCAAAGATAGAAGTGATTTCGAGGGTATGGTCATCTTGCCTGAGATCCCGCTAGGAAGAAGAACGAGTCCATGAAGAAGACAAACGGACGTAGTCGACCGAATCCTCACAACTCCGGAATGAAACCGAAGCTAACGAGAGAAGCAACCCGGAAAGAAACAAACAACATGGTAAATGCACAAGCATAAACATGGCATGATGCACAAACAAGTATGATGCATGTCCGGTTTAATGAGGCATGTCATGTCAATATGCACAAACAATACTACAAATTAAGTGGAGCTCAATAAGCAACGAGTTGCATATTGACGAAACACCACATTCAAGTTATTTGGTTCGATCTCGTTTAGGTACCCAACAACATTAAATGTTATTAATCATGGCAAGGGGGTGAAGCATAAGTAAACTAACTATTTAGGCAAATTTAAATGAGGCCGGAAATAACAAACAACAATTCCAGAAATCCCCATATGCATTATATTAGGTTTGGTACTGTTCTGTCCTAAACACAATTTTAGAGTTATTAAACAGCAAAATAAAGTGCACCATGTTAAACTAGGCATTTTTCTACCCCATTTACATATGAAGTTTATTTAAAATGGAGCTACGGTTATTTAGTTACGAAATAAATCATTTTAGCATGGCATTATGCAAAATAAACACAAACATCATGTTAAACATTTTTAACATAGATGAAAGTGGCATATTATTAATCTACACAATTTTCTAAGCATTTTACATATATAAAGTTTTTACATATGATGCACTGTTAAAAAGTTATTATATGCATGATGAACAGGGGGTTTTCTGCAAAACAGTAATTTACCGGATAATAGACAAATTCGCAGATCTGAAAAAAAAACAATACTGGGCCGAATCTGTGTGGCCCAAAGTGCACAGGAGAGGGGGAGGGGTCTGCTCACCCTGGGCCAAGGCCCGGCTGGAAGCAGAAGAGGCCGACTGGGCTTGGTGGAGAGGGAGGCCTGCAGGGGCGCTGGGCCTTGGGGAGGCGCTGGGCCACGCAGCGCGCTGGATGCGACCCAGGCGTGGTCAACACGCGACGACCCGGATCGGGCTGCGCTGCTCGTTTCGCTCGGGCAAAACAAGGGCGCGACGGCGGACCTCCAGGAAGGGGATGGCAGCGGGCGAGGGCGCGGACGACGCGGATACGGCCAGGAAGAGGAGATGCTCGATGTGGGCTGCCGGATCTTGGCGGATCCGAGGCCGGACGGCTTGCGGCAACGGGGACTTGGGGCGCCGGAGGTGGGCCCTGCCGGCGGGATCCGACCGGGAACGGGCAAGGGCAGCGGAGGCCGGCCTGATCTGGGGCGCGAGAGGAGGTGACGACGCTCCAAGCGGAGAAGGAGGGGCGTGGAGCTCCAGCTGGGTGTCCATGGCGATGTAGAGGACGGGGATGGCCTGTAGACAGCGGGCCGTCGATGGGGATGGGGCAGACACCGCCGAAGGAGGTCGTCGCCTGCGACGGCGTGAGGGGACGAGGCCGAGCGCTCCTGCTCGGGACCTCGAGCAGCTTCACGACGAAGAAGAGGGAGCAGGGCAGGGGAGGCGGACGCGGCAAGGCAGGGGACCGAGGTGCTCAGGCGCGAGGCTGTGTGGTGATCTTGCACGAGCTCGAGGTGGGAGTGCTCTGTGGTTGGCTTGGTTTGCAATTCGAGGAGGTGGGGATCGACTGGATGGATCGGGAGGAGATCCCGAGAAAAACAGTGGCGGCGGCGGACACGGAAGGATGGGACAAGGCTCCTAAATTTTTAGGGTTAGGAGTCTATATATATAGGAAGAATTAGCTTAGGGCTACCTAGTCCCTCCAATCAAAATCGGACGGACGAGAATAAATATGCTAGGGAGTTCAAAAACAAAAACGGAGATGTTTTATAGACGTTTGGGGATGATCTGAACCCATCAGTAACGAAAGCCCGGGTCGGGTTCGGGGAAGTTTCCGGACGCACGAAAGAGGGGGGGGGGGTCGGTGGCTGGACAAGAGGGTAACGCTTACACGGCTGGTCTCAGAATGGTTAACGAAGCCAAGGGGGACGCGGGAACCACAAACGACTACGAGAGGATGCAAGTTTGAAAACAATGACGGCAACAGAGTGCCGATGCAATGCGAATGATGCGATGATGAATGCAACAAGCAAATAAAACACACAACAACAACGAAATAAATGGAAGGCTTCTGAAGCATCGGTCTCGGGGCGTTACAACACTCCACCACTATGAGAGGATCTCGTCCCGAGATCTAGGATGGCACCGGAGGGAAAAGGAAGAGGAAGATAAGCGGTAAAACTAAGTTGCTTCTTCGGCCAATGAGTGAAACCACGACCCTTGAGAGGTTGACAAAATTGAAGGAAGAATACAATGGAGATGAACGAGATTGTGAACACTTTGTTAGCAGAGAAGAACAAAGAACATGATGAGAACCAAGAGCTTAGGGGACAAGATAGATTTTGAAGCCACTCCGGTTAAAACAAGATAGAGAAGGAGTAAGAATGATATAATTTGGGCAACACTCCGACTGAAAATGGAAGGAATTGAACATGAACTTGAAAAGATGGGATGATACTTGATGAAATCAACAACACACTGCCTCTGGAACTATTGAAAGAATGGCACAAGGGGTAAGAAAGATTTCAGACAACACTCCGGTTGAGAAGGGAGGCAAAACTTGATAAGATGAGAGAACTCGAATGAAAACATGACACTCCGACTAAACAGAGAAGCAAGGAGAAGAACATGATCTTGACAAAACAAGATGATGGGTCGAAGAGAGCAACATCACAATGCCTCCGGAAGAAAAATTGAAGATAGATCATTGGAATAAAGGAATGGAGAAGAAAATGACAACTTCTACCACAAATGAGTTTCGAAAGCACCCTTAAAAAGAAGGATAGAACGGAGTTGTTGGAAAACCAACAACGAAAAGAATAGCCTTGTAGTGGACTTATGGAAACATCTCAACATTATGAGGTGAGCTTCTGCCACCAACGGAAACAAACGATTGGATTGAGATCAACAAGAAGATGAAAACTTCTTCACCAAGATGATAGAGAGATAACTTAGATAATTGATAAGCACCACAATAGCAACATTCCTTAGGGAAGGCTTTAGGTGAAATCTATACCAAGATAACTCCAATGAAGAGATTGATGGATTTAAATATCTCAGTCTTGACAACAAGTGAATCATGAAACATGAATGAAACTGTCAAAATGACATAACACCACCTCAAAAGATAAGGTCGAAAGAATTGCACTTCGGAATGCAAGATGAAGAATGCTTGAACTCCTCAAAACAAAACATGTGTTGAACACCATGTTTATTTTGAAGTATGGCTTGACGGAACTTAACTCCGCGAGAAATCTTGATGAACAATTGAAGAATGAAAAGAATCCTTGACGAAGCACCATGTAGAGCCTCCATGAAGAACTCCGGTAAGAAAAGGATGATAAAAGAAAGAGAAGTTGAAAACACAAGGTGAAGCCTTGCAGTGATAAGATGAACCTTTGAAATGATATAACCGAGAAAACTTTGAACTCCGGAAAGAAAAGATGAAGCATCTCGGACCGAGAATGTGATATGATGAACAAACTCCGGAAAGAAGAGATGAACAACTTAGAACTGAGAAATTGATACCCTTACGAACTCCGGAAGAATGAATCAATCACTTGGATGAAAACAAGAACAAGAATTATGTTATGCGTATCCTTCACCAATTTAGATTGATGACAAGCAACGGATTAGGCATACTACTTATTCTCGTTGAAAAAGGATTGAAGAGAGATATTGCTCAACTTGGGAAGGTCTTCAACGATCCGCCGGTAGGATTGAAACAACGAATGCATTCATATGATAACGAAGGAAGTGAAATCTTGAACGAACCACCATAAGAATTGAAAATGAACGTAGCAAAAGCACAAATCACCGGGAAGAATTAGAAAACGAATAAAGATGCTTGACAGAATTTAGATACATGAGAACGGAGAGATCATGAACTGATTAGTGAATACTTGAATGATGCACCGGTAAGATTTGGAGAACGAGAGCTGAAAGCTGGAATGAATAATTCTGAGATGATGGGCTCAGAAGAATCAAACTGAAAAGACTCCTGAATTGCTCCGGATGGGTGAAAAGAATTCTCACAATCAAAAACAATTATGAGAGGATGGCATCAAGCTAGAACCATGAATCTTGAAGAGAATGGAGCAAGATTTAAGAGAAACTCTTCTTCGGTCTTCAAATGTTGAGAATGACGATGAGAAACACCAAGAATTGTTGAGGCACTCCGGAATGAGAATTGGGAAGGTTGAACCAACGATGAAAAGAATTTGGAAGATCTTGGAGAAAGACATTTGACTGATGATAACTCATTCTTACGTCAAACTTCGAAAAGAATTTGGGAATAGCTCCGGGAAAATTAGAAGAGTCAGGTAAGATCCTGGGAAAAAGACCTGTGGGTTAGGGCCCACTCAAAAGAAACACCGTTGAACGATTTAAAGAGAGACTGCACCGGTTGAATTAAATGGCTCAAAAGGGATAACAACTTCGAGAAATCTTGCACGGATTAGGAATGAAAACACGAATCTTCTGAGATAATCTTCAGCACTCCGGAACAAATGAATAGCGAGAAGTGAATGATTAAGAGGTGCACCGGCATGGGATAGCATTTGAACGAGGATAAGGATATGATCAACACTGAAAGCTTGACTTAAATCCACCGGAGAAGAAAATTAGAATGGAACAATGATAAGGTTGAAACTTCCTTAGCGTCTTCATGAGAAACACCGGATAAGAGCATTGAGGAAAAGAATGAAGAGACTTCACATCCATACGATGGATATTTGATTAAGAAATCTGAGTCCTTGAAGAAAAGGGTGGGAGGGCGGGAAAACAAAGGCAACTTGGGTCGGATGAAACGAACACCGTTGAGAAAAAGCTTAGAATTAATCTTGCGAATGTTGGAATGATCGGATCCACTTAAAGAGAAGCACGCCGGTTGGAAAAGAATTAACATGACGACCTCGATGGTCAAGAAGGATTAGTATTCCCATAGCAATATGAGAACACCGTTTAGGGAAGGTATGGATCAACACTTGACATCGAAGCAACTCGAATACCACAAGTAAAACAAAACAAAGGATTTGGCTTGCAGAATAAGCCGAACAAATACATATGATAGAGATTTACCCAATCCCATATCATGCATCATCGGAAAGATATTCTAGGAGCTACTTGAATTCCCACCTATAAACTCCCAAACTTTCTCGGTTATGCAATCTGGTGTTGGGGATACAGGGACACAAAATATATCACCCAAACTAACAATACCTAGATCCAAATTGTATCCATCCTTCAACACATAACCAAGAAAACTCCGAAATCGTGTACCTCAACCTTGAAAAGCATCCGTTATAATGAGTCATGGCAATACTCTCGAGCTCGCCCGATCTTCGGGTTATCGAGGTTATCTCACCAACAACTGTACAAAAGAGATTTTCGATGTCGGCAAAACTCGTATTCCAGAATCGCAACGATAAAATTGTGACGACAACACATCGGAGCTCAACTCCCGGGACACCGCCACAACCCCTAAATGTCGAGGCACCAAGAACAATGTTCTCGTCACAAAACCATCGAACGATTCCAAAATACCAGCGTGATCCTAAAAAAATTTAGTGAAATTTGAGAAGAGAAGAGTCAAAACTTCTCGTCGGATGCCTCACCAGAGCGACGAAGGGACCGAGGAGTAAAAAGAATCCTACTCTCGATATATATAATCCTAAGACTCAAAACATTTTGTCTAGACTCAACAAAGTCAGCGATTCAATCAAGCAGGGGGCTCCTAAGTCGGGGATGGCTCTGATTACCAACTTGTAACGCCCTCGATGCGGCTATATCTCCCACGTGTCGAAGCACGACTTAGAGGCATAACCGCATTGAAAGCAATGTCGCAAGTGAGGTAATCTTCACATAACCCATGTAATACATAAGGGAAAGAGATACATAGTTGGCTTACAATCGCCACTTCACACAATACATGAGTAAAGCATTACATCATACAGATACAATCAAGGTCCGACTACGGAACCAAAATAAAAGAAGACTACCCCAAATGCTACACAGATCCCGATCGTCCCAACTGGCTCCACTCTTGATCGATCAAACGAAACAACACAATGAACAAGATCTTCATCGAGCTCCTCCTTGAGCTCGGATGCATCACCCGCACGGTTTCATCGGCACCGCAAACTGGTTTTGGAAGTATCATGTGAGTCATGGGGAGTCGACAATCTCACACTCATGAGATCAAGACTATTTAAGCTTAAATGTAGGACAGGGTAGTGAGGTGGAGCTGCAGCAAGCGACTAGCATATATGGTGGCTAACATACGCAAAAGAGAGCGAGAAGAGAAGCAAAGCACGGTCGAACAACTATGATCAAGAAGTGATCCTGAAACTACTTACGTCAAGCGTAACTCCAACACCGTGTTCACTTCCGGACCACGAGAAGAGACCATCATGGTTACACACGCGTTGGTGTATTTTAATTAAGATCAACTTCGGTTTTCTACAACCGGACATTAACAAATTCCCATCTGCCTCATAACATGGGCACGGCTTTGAAAGATAATACCTGCAGGGTGTCCCAACTTAGCCCATTATAAGCTCTCACGGTCAACGAAGGATATTCCTTCTACCGAAGACCCGATCAGTCTCGGAATCCGGCTACAAGACATTTCGGCAAGAATAAAACAAGACCAGCAAAGCCGCCCGAATGTGCCGACAAATCCCGATAGGAGCTGCACATATCTCGTTCTCAGGGCACACCGGATGAGCAGTCCGTACAACTAAAACCAGACCCCAAGTTTCCTTGAGGGGCGCCGCAAAGCGCTCTAGTTTGGGTCAACACTGAGGAGCATTGGCCCGGGGGTTAATATAAAGATGACCCTTGAGTCTGCAGAACCCAAGGGAAAAAGCTTAGGTGGCAAATGTTAAAACCAATGTTGGGCCTTCTTTGGAGGAGTCTTATTCAAAGCGAACTGTCAAGGGGTCCCATAAATCACCCAACCACGTTAGGGACGCAAAATCCGGGAACATAATACCGATATGACGGAAACTAGGCGGCAAGAGTGGAACAAAACACCGGCATAAGGCCGAGCCTTCCACCCTTTACCAAGTATATAGATGCATTAATTAAATAAGATATATTGTGATATCCCAACAAGTAAACATGTTCCAACAAGGAACAACATCTCCATGTTCCAACAAGGAACAAACTTCATCTTCACCGCAACTAACAACGCTATAAGAGGGCTGAGCAAAGCGGTAACATAGCCAAACAACGGTTTGCTAGGAAAGGATGGTTAGAGGCTTGACATGGCAATATGGGAGGCATGATAAGCAAGTGATAGGCATCGTAGCATAGGCATAGCAAAAGAGCGAGCAACTAGCAAGCAAAGATAGAAGTGATTTCGAGGGTATGGTCATCTTGCCTGAGATCCCGCTAGGAAGAAGAACGAGTCCATGAAGAAGACAAACGGACGTAGTCGACCGAATCCTCACAACTCCAGAATGAAACCGAAGCTAACGAGAGAAGCAACCCGGAAAGAAACAAACAACATGGTAAATGCACAAGCATAAACATGGCATGATGCACAAACAAGTATGATGCATGTCCGGTTTAATGAGGCATGGCATGGCAATATGCACAAACAATACTACAAATTAAGTGGAGCTCAATAAGCAACGAGTTGCATATTGACGAAACACCACATTCAAGTTATTTGGTTCGATCTCGTTTAGGTACCCAACAACATTAAATGTTATTAATCATGGCAAGGGGGTGAAGCATAAGTAAACTAACTATTTAGGCAAATTTAAATGAGGCCGGAAATAATAAACAACAATTCCGGAAATCCCCATATGCATTATATTAGGTTTGGTACTGTTCTATCCTAAACACAATTTTAGAGTTATTAAACAGCAAAATAAAGTGCACCATGTTAAACTAGGCATTTTTCTACCCCATTTACATATGAAGTTTATTTAAAATGGAGCTACGGTTATTTAGTTACGAAATAAATCATTTTAGCATGGCATTATGCAAAATAAACACAAACAACATGGTAAACATTTTTAACATAGATGAAAGTGGCATATTATTAATCTACACAATTTTCTAAGCATTTTACATATATAAAGTTTTTACATATGATGCACTGTTAAAAAGTTATTATATGCATGATGAACAGGGGGTTTTCTGCAAAACAGTAATTTACTGGATAATAGACAAATTCGCAGATCTGAAAAAAAACAACACCGGGCCGAATCTGTGTGGCCCAAAGTGCACAGGAGAGGGGGACGGGTCTGCTCACCCTGGGCCAAGGCCCGGCCGAAGCGTAAGAGGCCGATCGGGCTTGGTGGAGAGGGAGGCTGCAGGGGCGCTGGGCCTTGGGGAGGCGTTGGGCCACGCAGCGTGCTGGATGCGACCCAGGCGTGGTCAACGCGCGACGACCCGGATCGGGCTGCGCTGCTCGTTTCGCTCGGGCAAAACAAGGGCGCGACGGCGGACCTCCAGGAAGAGGATGGCAGCGGGCGAGGGCGCGGACAACGCGGATACGGCCAGGAAGAGGAGATGCTCGATGTGGGCTGCCGGATCTTGGCGGATCCGAGGCCGGACGGCTTGCGGCAACGGGGACCTGGGGCGCCGGAGGTGGGCCCTGCCGGCGGGATCCGACCGGGAACGGGCAAGGGCGGCGGAGGCCGGCCTGATCTGGGGCGCGGGAGGAGGTGATGATGCTCCAAGCGGAGAAGGAGTGGCGTGGAGCTTCAGCTGGGTGTCCATGGCGATGCAGAGGACGGGGATGGCCTGTAGACAGCGGGCCGTCGACGGGGATGGGGCAGACACCGCCGAAGGAGGTCGTCACCTGCGACGACGCGAGGGGACGAGGCCGAGCGCTCCTGCTCGGGACCTCGAGGAGCTTCACGAAGAAGAAGAGGGAGCAGGGCAGGGAGGCGGACGCGGCAAGGCAGGGGACCGAGGTGCTCAGGCGCGAGGCTGTGTGGTGATCTTGCACGAGCTCGAGGTGGGAGTGCTCTGTGGTTGGCTGGGTTTGCAATTCGAGGAGGTGGGGATCGACTGGATGGATCGGGAGGAGATCCCGAGAAAAAGCATGGGCGGCGCATGACATGTATGATGGGACAAGGCTCCTAAATTTTTAGGGTTAGGGGTCTATATATATAGGAAGAATTAGCTTAGGGCTACCTTGTTGGAAATATGCCCTAGAGGCAATAATAAAAGCATTATTATTATATTTCCTTATTCATGATAATTGTCTTTATTCGTGCTATAATTGTGTTAACCGGAAATCGTAATACATGTGTGAATAATGCACAACAACATGTCCCTAGTGAGCCTCTAGTTGACTAGCTCGTTGATCGACGATAGTCATGGTTTCTGACTATGGACATTGGATGTCATCGATAACGGATCACATCATTAGGAGAATGATGTGATGGACAAGACCCAATCCTAAAACATAGCATAAGATCGCATAGTTCGCTTGCTAGAGTTTTCCAATGTCAAGTATCCTTTCCTTAGACCATGAGATCGTGTAACTCCGGATACCGTAGGAGTGCTTTGGGTGTGCCAAACGTCACAACGTATCGGGTGACTATAAAGGTATGCTACGGGTATCTCCGAAAGTGTCATTGGGTTGACATGGATCGAGATCGATTTGTCACTCCGCTTGACGGAGAGGTATCACCGGGCCCTCTCGGTAATGCATCATCACAATGAGCTCAATGTGATCAAAGTGTTTGATCACGGATCATGCATTACGATGCGAGAAAAGTGACTTGCGTAACGAGATTGAACGAGGTATTGGTATACCGACGATCGAATCTCGGGCAAGTAAAATACCGATTGACAAAGGGAATCGATACGGATTAATTGAATCCTTGACATCGTGGTTCATCCGATGAGATCATCATGGAGCATGTAGGAGCCAACATGGGTATCCAGATCCGCTGTTGGTTATTGCCCGAGCCGCCTCGGTCATGTTCGCATGTCTCCCGAACCCGTAGGGTCTACACACTTAAGGTTCTGAACGCTTAGGGTTATAGGAATATGTATGTGCAGTAACCCGAATGTTGTTGAGTCCGGATGAGATCCTGGGCGTCACGAGGAGTTCGGAATGGTCCGGAGGTAAAGAATTATATATAGGAAGTGCTGTTTCGCCATCGGGACAAGTTTCGTGATATCGGTATTGTACCGGGACCACGGAGGGGTCCTGGGTCCCTGAAGTGGGGCCACCAGCCCGAGGGGCCACATGGGCCCTAGGTGGTGCGCCTAGGCCCACATGGGCCAAGGGGAACCAGCCCCAAGGGCCCATGCGCCTAGGGTGAAAAAAGGGAGAGTCCATGAGGGGAAGGCACCTCAGAGGTGCCTTGGGAGGTGGACACCTCCCCCTCTTGGCCGCACCCCTCCCTTGGAGGAGGGGCAAGGCTGCCCCCCCCCTCCTTGGCACCTATATAAAGGGGGAGGGAGGGGGCAGCACACTTTGCCTGGACGCCTCCCTCTCCCTCTCCAACACATCCTCCTCCTCCGTAGTGCACGGCGAAGCCCTGCCGAATATCGCAAGTTCCACCATCACCACGCCGTCGTGCTGCTGCTGGAGCCATCTTCCTCAACCTCTCCTTCACCTTGCTGGATCAAGAAGAAGGAGACGTTACGCTGACCGTCGTGTGTTGAACGCGGAGGTGCCGTCCGCTCGCACTAGATCATCGGTGAATTGGATCGCGGCAAGTCGACTACCTCATCCACGTTCACTCCGACGCCTTCCGTGCGATCTACAAAGTGGTATGTAGATGCTATCCAATCTGAATACTCGTTGCTAGATGAACTCATAGATGGATCTTGGTGAAACCGTAGGAAAAATTTTAATTTTCTGCAACGTTCCCCAACAAAGGGCATCATGAGCTAGGTCTATGCGTAGTTCTTCTTGCTTGAGTAGAACACAATTTGTTGTGGGCGAGATGTTGTCAATTCTTCTTGCCGTTACTAGTCAATCTTGATTCAGCGGTATTGTGGGATGAAGCGCCCGACCAACCTTACACGTGCGCTTCGTGAGACCGGTTCCACCGACTAACATGCACTAGTTGCATAAGGTGGCTGGCGGTGTCTGTCTCTCCTACTTTAGTTGGATCGGATTCGATGAACAGGGTCCTTATGAAGGGTAAATAGAGATTGACAAATCACGTTGTGGTTTGAACGTAGGTAAGAAAACGTTCTTGCTAGAACCCTAATTCAGCCACGTAAAACTTGCAACAACAATTAGAGGACGTCTAACTTGTTTTTGCAGCAAGTGCTTTGTGATATGATATGGCCAAAGTTGTGATGTATGATGAATGATCTATATGTGATGTATGAGATGTTCATGCTATTGTAATAGGAATCACGACTTGCATGTCGATGAGTATGACAACCGGCAGGAGCCATAGGAGTTGTCTTTATTTTTTGTATGACCTGCGTGTCATTGAAGAACGCCATGTAAACTACTTTACTTTATTGCTAAACACGTTAGTCATAGAAGTAGAAGTAGTAGTTGGCGTGACAACTTCATGAAGACACGATGATGGAGATCATGATGATGGAGATCATGGTGTCATGCGGTGACAAGATGATCATGGAGCCCCAAGATGAAGATCAAAGGAGCTATATGATATTGGCCATATCATGTCACTACTTTATATAATTGCATGTGATGTTTATTATGTTTTATGCATCTTGTTTACTTAGAACGACGGTAGTAAATAAGATGATCCTCATAATAATTTCAAGAAAGTGTTCACCCTAATCTGTGCACCGTTGCTAAGGTTCGCCGTTCAAGCACCACGTGATGATCGGGTGTGATAGGTCCTTACGTTCGCATACAACGGGTGTAAGACAGATTTACACACGCAAAACACTTAGGTTGACTTGATGAGCCTAGCATGTACAGACATGGCCTCGAACACGAAGACCGAAAGGTCGAGCATGAGTCGATAGAAGATACGATCAACATGAAGATGTTCACCGATGTTGACTAGTCCGTCTCACGTGATGATCGGACACGGCCTAGTTGACTCGGATCATGTAATACTTAGATGACTAGTAGAGGGATGTCTATCTAAGTGGGAGTTCATTAAATTTGATTAAATGAACTTTATTATCATGAACTTAGTCTAAAAATTTTACAATATGTCTTGTAGATCAAATGGCCAACGAGTCCTCAACTTCAACGCTCCTAGAAAACCAAGCTGAAAGACGATGGTAGCAACTATACGGACTGGGTCCGGAACCCGAGGATCATCCTCATAGCTGCCAAGAAAGATTATGTCCTAAGAGCACCGCTGGGTGACGCACCTATTCTCCCCGCAGAACAAGGCGTTATGAACGCTTGGCGATCACGCTGCGATGATTACTCCCTCGTTCAAGGCGGCATGCTTTACAGCTTAGAACCGGGGCTCCAAAAGCGTTTTGAGAGACATGGAGCATATGAGATGTTCAAGAGCTGAAAATGGTTTTCAAGCTCATGTCCGGTCGAGAGATATGAAGTCTCCGACAAATTCTTTAGCTGTAAGATGGAGGAAAATGGCTCACGGTGAGCACATACTCAAAATGTGCAGGTTGCACAACCGCTTGACTCAACTGGAAGTTAATCTCCGGATGAAGCGGTCATTGATGTAATCCTCCGATCGCTTCCACCTAGCTACAAGAGCTTTGTGATGAACTACAATATGCGTGGGATGGTAAAGACCATTCACGAGGTATATGCTATGCTGAAATCAGCAGAGGTAGAAATCAAGAAAGAACATCAAGTGTTGATGGTGAATAAAACCACTAAGTTCAAGAAGGGTAAGGGTAAAAGAACTTCAAGAAGGACGGCAAGGAAGTTGCCGCGCCGTAAGCAAGTTGCCGGAAGAAGCCAAAGAATGGACCCAAGCCCGAGACTGAGTGTTTTTATTGCAAGGGAAGTGGTCACTGGAAGCGGAACTGCCCCAAATACTTAGCGGACAAGAAGGCCGGCAAAACCAAAGGTATATGTGATATACATGTAATTGATGTGTACCTTACCAGTACTCGTAGTAGCTCTTGGGTATTTGATACGGTGCAGTTGCTCACATTTGTAACTCAAAGCGGAGCTGCGGAATAAACGGAGATCTGGCGAAGGGCGAGGTGACGATCTTGCGTCGGGAATGGTTCCAAGGTCGATGTGATCGCCGTCGGCACGCTGCCTCTACATTTACCTACGGGATTAGTTTTAAACCTCAATAATTGTTATTTAGTGCCAAGTTTGAGCATGAACATTGTATCTGGATCTCGCTTAATTCGAGATGGCTACTCATTTAAATCAGAGAATAATGGTTGTTCCATTTATATGAGAGATATGTTTTATGGTCATGCTCCGATGGTTAATGGTTTATTCTTAATGAATCTCATACGTGATGATACACATATTCATAGTGTGAGTACCAAAAGAGTTAAAGTTGATAACAATAGTCCCACATATTTGTGGCAATCGCCGCCTTGGTCACATAGGTGTCAAACGCATGAAGAAGCTCCATACAGATGGACTTTTAGAGTCTCTTGATTATGAATCATTTGACACGTCGAACCATGCCTCATGGGTAAAATGACCAAGACTCCGTTCTCGAACAATGGAGCGAGCAACCAACTTATTGGAAATCATACATACCGATGTAAAGCGGTCCAATGAGTGTTGAGGCTCATGGAGGCTATCGTTATGTTCTCACCCTCACTGATGACTTGAGTAGATATGGGTATATCTACTTAATGAAACACAAGTCTGAGACCTTTGAAAAGTTCAAGGAATTTTAGAGTGAGGTTGAAAATCAACGTGATAGAAAGATCAAGTTTCTACGATCGATCGTGGAGGAGAATACTTGAGTCACGAATTTGGCACACACTTAAGAAAATGTGGAATAGTTTCACAACTCACGCCGCCGGAACACCTCAACAGAATGGTGTGTCCGAACGTCGAATCGCACTCTATTGGATATGGTGCGATCTATGATGTCTCTTACCGACTTACCGCTATCTTTTGGGGCTATGCTTTAGAGACCGCCGATTCACTTTAAATAGGGCTCCGTCGAAATCCGCTGAGACGACACCGTATGAATTATGGTTTGGGAAGAAACCTAAGTCGTCGCTTTCTAAAAGTTTGGGGATGCGATGCTTATGTCAAGAAACTTCAACCCGAAAAGCTCGAACCCAAATCGGAAAAATGCGCCTTCATAGGATACCCTAAAGAAACTGTTGGGTATACCTTCTACCTCGATCCAAGGCAAGATCTTTGTTGCCAAGAATGGATCCTTTCGGAGAAAGAGTTTCTCTCGAAAGAAGTAAGTGGGAGGAAAGTAGAACTTGATGAAGTGTTACCTCTTGAACCGGAAAATGGCGAAACTCAAGAAAACGCTTCGAGGTGCCTGCACCGACTAGAGAGGAAATTAATGATGATGATCAAGATGCTTGATCAAGCTCCTACTGAAATTGAAGGTCAACAAGGACACGCTCCGCACTGAGTGGTACGGCAACCCTGTCTTGGAAATCATGTTGTTAGACAACGGTGAACCTTCAACTATGAGGAAGCAATGGCGGGCCCGGATTCGACAAATGGCTGGAAGCCATGAAATCCGAGATAGGATCCATGTATGAAAACGAAGTATGGACTTTGACCGACTTGCCCGCTGAACGGCGAGCCATAGAAAATAAATGGATCTTTAAGAAGAAGATGACGCGGATGGTAATGTGACCATCTATAAAGCTCGGCTTGTCGCTAAGGGTTATCGACAAGTTCAAGGGGTTGACTACGATGAGACTTTCTCACCGTAGCGAAGCTAAAGTCCGTCGAAATCATGTTAGCAATTGCCGATACTATGATTATGAGATATGGCAAATGGACGCCAAAACGGCATTCCTTAATGGTTTCCTTAAGGAAGAATTGTATATGATGCAGCCGAAGGTTTTGTCGATCCTAAGAATGTCGACAAGGTGTGCAAGCTCCAACGCCGATTTATGGGCTGGTGCAAGCATCTCGGAGTTGGAACATTCGCTTTGATGAGATGATCAAAGCGTTTGGGTTTACATGCACTTATGGAGAAGCTTGTGTTTACAAGAAAGTGAGTGGGAGCTCAGTAGCATTTCTCATATTATATGTAGACGACATACTTTTGATGGGAAATGATATAGAACTCTTGGACAGCATCAAGGCCTACTTGAATAAGAGTTTTTCAATGAAGGACCTTGGAGAAGCTGCTTATATATTAGGCATCAAGATCTATAGAGATAGATCGAGACGCCTCATAGGTCTTTCACAAAGCACATACCTTGATAAGATATTGAAGAAGTTCAATATGGATCAATCTAAGAAGGGTTCTTACCTGTGTTACAAGGTGTGAAATTGAGCTCAGCTCAATGTCCCACCACGGCAGAAGATATAGAAGAGATGAGTGTCATCCCTATGCCTCAGCCATAGGTTCTATTATGTATGCCATGCTGTGTACCAGACCTGATGTAAACCTTGCCGTAAGTTTGGTAGGAAGGTACCAAAGTAATCCCGCAAGGAACACCGGACAGCGGTCAAGAATATCCTCAGTACCGAAAAGGACTAAGGAAATGTTTCGTTTATGGAGGTGACGAAGAGCTCGTCGTAAAGGTTACGTCGACGCTAAGCTTCGACACAGATCTGATGACTCTAAGTCACAAACCGGATACGTGTATATTTTGAATGGTGGGGCGAAGGCTGGTGCGATTTGCAAGCAAAGCGTCGTGGCGGGATCTACATGTGAAGCGGAGTACATGGCAGCCTCGGAGGCAGCACATGAAGCAATTTGGGTGAAGGAGTTCATCACCGACCTCGAGTCATACCCAATGCGTCGGGGCCAATCAAGCTCTTCTGTGACAACACCGGAGCTATTGCACTTGCAAAGGAGCCCAGATTTCACAAGAAGACTAGGCACATCAAGCGTCGCTCAACTCCATTCGTGAAAATGTTCAAGATGGAGACATAGAAATTTGTAAAGTGCACACGGATCTGAATGTCGCAGATCCGCTGACTAAACCTCTCCCTAAGGCAAAACATGATCAGCACCGTAACTCTATGGGTGTTCGATTCATCACAATGTAACTAGATTATTGACTCTAGTGCAAGTGGGAGACTGTTGGAAATATGCCCTAGAGGCAATAATAAAAGCATTATTATTATATTTCCTTATTCATGATAATTGTCTTTATTCGTGCTATAATTGTGTTAACCGGAAATCGTAATACATGTGTGAATAACAGACAACAACATGTCCCTAGTGAGCCTCTAGTTGACTAGCTCGTTGATCGACGAGATAGTCATGGTTTCTGACTATGGACATTGGATGTCATCGATAACGGATCACATCATTAGGAGAATGATGTGATGGACAAGACCCAATCCTAAAACATAGCATAAGATCGCATAGTTCGCTTGCTAGAGTTTTCCAATGTCAAGTATCCTTTCCTTAGACCATGAGATCGTGTAACTCCCGGATACCGTAGGAGTGCTTTGGTGTGCCAAACGTCACAACGAATCGGGTGACTATAAAGGTATGCTACGGTATCTCCGAAAGTGTCTCGCGGTTGACATGGATCGAGATCGATTTGTCACTCCGCTTGACGGAGAGGTATCACCGGCCCTCTCGGTAATGCATCATCACAATGAGCTCAATGTGATCAAAGTGTTTGATCACGGGATCATGCATTACTGATGCGAGAAAAGTGACTTGCCGTAACGAGATTGAACGAGGTATTGGTATACCGACGATCGAATCTCGGGCAAGTAAAATACCGATTGACAAAGGGAATCGATACGAGATTAATTGAATCCTTGACATCGTGGTTCATCCGATGAGATCATCGTGGAGCATGTGGGAGCCAACATGGGTATCCAGATCCCGCTGTTGGTTATTGCCCGAGAGCCGTCTCGGTCATGTTCATGTCTCCAACCCGTAGGGTCTACACACTTAAGGTTGATAACGCTAGGGTTATAGGAATATGTATGTGCAGTAACCCGAATGTTGTTCGAGTCCCGGATGAGATCCTGGACGTCACGAGGAGTTCGGAATGGTCCGGAGGTAAAGAATTATATATAGGAAGTGCTGTTTCGCCATCGGGACAAGTTTGGTGATATCGGTATTGTCTGGGACCACCGGAGGGGTCCCGGGTCCACCAAGTGGGGCCACCAGCCCGGGGGCCACATGGGCCCTAGGTGGTGCGCCTAGGCCCACATGGGCCAAGGGGAACCAGCCCCAAGGGGCCCATGCGCCTAGGGTGAAAAAAGGGAGAGTCCATGAGGGGAAGGCACCTCAGAGGTGCCTTGGGAGGTGGACACCTCCCCCTCTGGCCGCACCCTCCCTTGGAGGAGGGGGCAGGCTGCGCCCTCCCCTCCTTGGCACCTATATAAAGGGGAGGGGAGGGGGCAGCAGCACCTTGCCTGGGCGCCTCCCTCTCCTCTCCAACATCCTCCTCCTCCGTAGTGCACGCGAAGCCCTGCCGAATCTCGCAAGTTCCACCATCACCACGCCGTCGTGCTGCTGCTGGAGCCATCTTCCTCAACCTCTCCTTCACCTTGCTGGATCAAGAAGAAGGAGACGTTACGCTGACCGTACGTGTGTTGAACGCGGAGGTGCCGTCCGTTCGGCACTAGATCATCGGTGAATTGGATCGCGGCAAGTTCGACTACCTCATCCACGTTCACTCCGACGCTTCCGTTGCGATCTACAAAGTGGTATGTAGATGCTATCCAATCTGAATACTCGTTGCTAGATGAACTCATAGATGGATCTTGGTGAAACCGTAGGAAAAATTTTAATTTTCTGCAACGTTCCCCAACATACCTAGTCCCTCCAATCAAAATCGGACGGACGAGAATAAATATGCTAGGGAGTTCAAAAACAAAAACGGAGATGTTTTATAGACGTTTGGGGATGATCTGAACCCATCGGTAACGAAAGCCCGGGTCGAGTTCGGGGAAGTTTTCGGATGCACGAAAGAGGGGGGGTCGGTGGCTGGACAAGAGGGGAACGCTTCCACGGTTGGTCTCAGAATGGTCAACGAAGCCAAGGGGGACGCGGGAACCACAAACGACTACGAGAGGATGCAAGTTTGAAAACAATGACGGCAACAGAGTGCCGATGCAATGCGAATGATGCGATGATGAATGCAACAAGCAAATAAAACACACAACAACAACGAAATAAATGGAAGGCTTCTGAAGCATCGGTCTAGGGGCGTTACAGCCGCTTCATCCAACAATACCGCCGAACCAAAGTATGACATGCTGGTAAGCAGTATGACTTGTATCGCCCACAACTCACTTGTGTGCTACTCGTGCATATAACATCTACGCATAAAACCTAGCTCGGATGCCACTGTTGGGGAACGTAGTAATTTCAAAAAAATTCCTACACACACGCAAGATCATGGTGATGCATAGCAACGAGAGGGGAGAGTGTTGTCCACGTACCATCGTAGACCGAAAGCGGAAGCGTTATAATAACGCGGTTGATGTAGTCGTACGTCTTCACGGCCCGACCGATCAAGCACCGAAACTACGACACCTCCGAGTTTTAGCACACATTCAGCTCGATGACGATCCCCGGACTCCGATCCAGCAAAGTGTTGGGGATGAGTTCCGTCAGCACGATGGCGTGGTGATGATCTTGATGTTCTACCGTCGCAGGGCTTCGCCTAAGCACCGCTACAATATTATCGAGGAGAACTATGGTGGAGGGGGCACCGCACACGGCTAAGAGATCTCAAGGATCAATTGTTGTGTCTCTAGGGTGCCCCCTGCCCCGTATATAAAGGAGCAAGGGGAGGTGCGGCCGGCCAGAGGAGGCGCCCAGAGGAGTCCTACTCCCACCGGAGTAGGACTCCTCCTTCCTTGTTGGAGTAGGAGAGGAGAGGAAGGAGAGAGAGGGGAAAGGAAAGGGGCGCCGCCTCCTTGTCCAATCGGACTTGGGGGGAGGCGCGCGCCCTTGGCCGCCTCTCCTCTTCTTCCACTTGGGCCCATGAGGCCCATTAACCTCCGGGGGGTTCCGGTAACCCCTCGGTACTCCGGTATATATTCGATAACTCCCGGAACCATTCCTGTGTCCAAATATAGTCGTCCAATATATCAATCTTCATGTCTCGACCATTTCGAGACTCCTCGTTATGTCTGTAATCACATCCGGGACTCCAAACAAACTTCGGTACATCAAAACTCATAAACTCATAAACTCATAATATAACTGTCATCGAAACCTTAAGCGTGCGGACCCTACGGGATCGAGAACTATGTAGACATGACCTAGAAATGTTTCCAGTCAAAAACCAATAGCGGAACCTGGATGCTCATATTGGCTCCTACATATTCTACGAAGATCTTTATCGGTCAAACCGCATAACAACATACGTTGTTCCCTTTGGCATCGGTATGTTACTTGCTCGAGATTCGATCGTCGGTATCCAATACCTAGTTCAATCTCGTTACCGGCAAGTCTCTTTACTCATTACGTAATGCATCATTCCGTAACTAACTCATTAGCTACATTGCTTGCAAGGCTTATAGTGATGTGCATTACCGAGAGGGCTCAGAGATACCTCTCCGACAATCGGAGTGAAAAAACCTAATCTCGAAATACGCCAACTCAACATGTACCTTTGGTGACACCTGTAGAGCTCCTTTATAATCACCCGATTCGTTGTGGCGTTTGGTAGCACACAAAGTGTTCCTCCGGCAAACGGGAGTTGCATAATCTCATAGTTATAGGAACTTGTATAAGTCATGAAGAAAGCAATAGCAACAAACTAAACGATCAAGTGCTAAGCTAACGGAATGGGTCAAGTCAATCACATCATTCTCCTAATGATGTGATCCCGTTAATCAAATGACAACACATGTCTATGGTTAGGAAACATAACCATCTTTGATTAATGAGCTAGTCAAGTAGAGGCATACTAGTGACTTTAAGTTTGTCTATGTATTCACACATGTATCATGTTTCCGGTTAATACAATTATAGCATGAATAATAAATATTTATCATGATATGAGGAAATAAATAATAACTTTATTATTGCCTCTAGGGCATATTTCCTTCAGTAGCTACTTTTTAGCTAAGCTACTTGGCGAGGTGGTAGCGGGGACAAGGGTTTTACCCAGGTTCGAGCTCTCACGGTGGAGATAATATCATGCGTCCTGCTCTTTGCTTTATTGCGTTAGGATGTGTACAAAGTACAGAGAGATTCCAATTCTACGACGAGCCCGACCCTCGGTTTATATAGCATACTGGGGGTCCTAGGGTTTACACAACTTGGTCAACTCCGTCTAAGGAGCGCTACTACAGATTCAAACAACACTGATCGACTAGTTTGCATCATCGCTGGCACGCTTCTGGCTGGTCAGTGCCTTGGAGTTAGTGATGACACACTACAAAAAATACACTTCCGTGATGATACGTGTTTGTCACAGTAGTTCACGTTTTTTGTCATGCATGTACATCCATGACAAATTTATAACAGAATCAAGATAGTCATACCTGTGCTGTCGTAGAAGTGTTCCATGACATTTCCAAAATTATCATCACGAAAGTGTCCACTTCCATGACGATAAATTGAGCGTCACAGAAGTGCTTTCGTCAAGGGTGACCGACACGTGGCATCCACCGTAACGGAACGCGGTTAAGCTATCGGGTCGGATTTTGGATCCGATAACCCATTAACAGCCCCGACCAATGTGGATTTTCCACGTGTAAAATCATCATTGGCTGGAGGAAACACGTGTCGGCTCACCGTTGGGACAGATGTCATCCACTCATTGGACGGAAGACGCCTATGGTACGTCGACACGTGGCACGGCCCAACAGAGGCCCATTCCTGTGAAAAGGCCGGCCCAAATTAGCAGGCCAGCCCATATAAGGCCTACTTGTGTCAGGTCCATTTAAGCCCACGGCCCATACGAGATGAGCCAATTTGGCCCGTCAACGGCCCGTTAAAGATTTGACACCATTGCACCCCATCGTCAGTTCGAGCCCGTTAACAGCCCGCTATATATCTGGGCTCAATATCGGCCCGATGAGATTTCGGACTGTTAACGGCCCGTTTAATGGATGGGCCAATTTTCGGGATGTACATCTTTCGCCTTTTAGCGACCCATTTAAATGTTGGGCTAGTTTCCGGCCCGGTGTGTCTTTCAGCCTGTTGACGGCCCATAAATCTGATGGGCCATTTGTTGTCGGACCTGAGTTTCGGCCTTTTAGCGGCCCATTTAAGTGTTGGGCCAATTTTCTGTCCCGGTGTCACTTTCAGCCTGTTGACGGCCCATAAATCAGTTGGGCCATTTTTAGTCGGACCTGAGTTTTGGCCTTTTAGCGACCCATTCAAGTGTTGGTCCAATTCCTGGCCCTGTGTGACTTTCGGCCTGTTAACGATCCATAAATGAGTTGGGCCATTTGTAGTCAGACCTTAGTTTTGGCCCTTTAACGGCCCATGCTCTTCATGGTCCAATACCAGCCGGGTTTCTCTTCGGCTGCTAAAGGCCCACAACCTGATTGGGCCATTTACAATCTGACCGACTTTCGGCCTCTTAGCGGCCCATGGTCTTCATGGTCGAAAGACAAGCCATTGTCTCTTCGGCCTGCTAAAGGCCTACAATATAGTTGGGCCATATGTAGCGAAACTTAGTAACGGCTCGTTAACGCCCGTGAAATAAATCGGGGCCACTGTTGCCCGCTTCGATGTCGGCTGTTAACGACCGGGAGGTAAGAGGGCCACCATTAACTTTCGGCCTAGTAACGACCCATTAACTTAATGGGCCCACTAAAGTTTGTACATGTCTTTAGGCCAAATTAGATAATTTGAGCCCATTACGACGACAATTATGCACAGGACCAAAACCGATCACGCAAAGGTACGGCATACGAGGAATAACGTTGCACATCCAACATATATTACAGAAATTACATCCACCGGGCAATCAAAGATTGATGCCAAGCAAATAAATGATCGTAACCTAACCATCTACAACGTCACAATCTGCAACCTCAAGATAGATGATGCCCATAAGCATGTGGGCAAGTTCTTTCTGCTTTGCTACACTGTCTCTGAAAAAATTGATCGCTTGTTGTGTCGCATGACTCGCACCTCTGATTCATCCACCATTTCCATCATTGCTTCAGCCATTAATTGGTTCACAAACATACATTTATTCCGTTGCATTCGAGATGAGGATACTTGATGATTCAGATGGCGATTTTGGCGTGCTTGTATTATTGATAGTGGAGAGTGTCTCGACCATTGCATCATAACATAAATTAGGATGGGAACCAAACAGATTAATCATGAGTTATTGCCATATTACCTGCCTAGATTTACCGGAAAGAAACAATGGGGTTGCCTTGCTGTTTTCGAGTTTGTCTTCTTATCTTCAAGAGCCTGCACAAAATTAACACACTAGCATTGCTATCATTGGCCAAGTCAGATAATAGGAAAGAAACATTGACACAACGAACGTTTGGGCAAGTAGCCTACACCAAATTAACACAATATGGCACATCTATTATCAGCCAGGTAAGGTAGTACGAAAGCAACATTGACACAATGAATGACCGGGCAACCAGAGAAGGACTACAATTCAGTAATGTGCGTGATATGAGATAGTACATTCATGCAGCTTAGTATGCAAAACTACCAGGCAGTTTTCCTTACAAAAATCAACATTGGCGCCTTTAACATTTTGCTACAACTAATTTTAGATCAGATAAAGGTTAGATTCACGCCGATTAACAAAATACATGTTGATGTAAAAATATAGTGATATACAACAGGTACTTACATCAGCATTGGAGCACAGAGAATTCCCGCAAGATATTTTCCTCGAATACGATCCCAATGGAGGAAGTCTTCTATCGTTTAACCTTATTTTCTAAAAGAGAGATGGGTAAGAAACATGTAGAAAATATGATCAGAATGCTATAAAATTTCATGATGCAAGGATACGCACACGCTTCTTAGAATGGAGTTGACATTCTTTTGCGGGACCGAGCGGACTAGTTCTTTGGCCACCGGAATCGCTTATTATCGCGGGGAGTTGGGTTTCTCTGTCTTTGGCAAGTATCTATGAAAAATGGAGTTGGTTTATTATCTCCCGGCGTTTGGATCTTTTGCAAAGACCTGGTTTGTAACCCTTCGATTCTAACAGAGCTGTCTTCCCCTTGCATGCCTTATATAGAAGAATGGTGATTCAGTTATAAAACATGCTACAGCAGAGATGGAATACTGAAGAATAGAAAGGCATGACATATTGACATGTATTCCCTCCATCCGGAAATAAATGGACGACTCTAGGCGTATTTCAGTTCTAGATACATCCAGTTTTATCCATTTCTGCGACATTTAATCCGGACGGAGGGAGTATGATGTAAGAGCTAGGGATACGACAGGACAACACAGTAAAAAACCCACTGGAAAACCCACTGTAGGACCAAAGTATTCAAACCCACTGATATGAGATAGTACACTCATGCAACTCAGGATGCAAAACTACCAGGCAGTTTTCCTTACAAAAATCAACATTGTGGCCTTTAATCATACATTTTGCTACAACTAAATTTAGATCAGATAAAGGTTGGATTCACGCCGATTAACAAAATACATGCTGATGTAAAAATATAGTGATATACAACAGGTACTTACATCTACATTGGAGCACAGAGAATTCCTGCAAGAATCTTTCCTCATAAACGATACCATTGCAGAAATTCTTCTATCTGTTAAGCTTATTTTCTAAAAGAGAGATGGGTAAGAAACATGTAGAAAATATGATCAGCATGCTATAAAATTTCATGATGCAAGGATACGCTGCGCTTCTTAGAATTGAGTTGACATATTTTTGCTCGATTGAGCGGACTAGTTCTTTGGCCACCGGAATCGCTTATTATCGGTAGGAGTTGGTTTCTCTGTCTTTGGAGCAAGATCTATAAAAACTGGAGTTGGTTTATTATCTCTGGCGTTTGGATCTTTTGCAAAGGCCTTGTTTGTAACCCTTCAGATTCTAACAAGTCGTCTTCCCTTGCATGCCTTGTATAGAAGAATGGTGCTTTAATTATAAAACATGCGACAACAGAGAGATGGAATAGGTAATTGAAGAATAGAAAGGCATGACATATTGACATGTATTCCTCCATCCGAAAAAATGGATGGGTCTAGGCGTATTTCAGTTCTAGATACATCCTTTTTATCCATTTCGCAACATGTAATCCGGACGGAGGGAGTATGGTGTAAGAGCTAGGGATACGACAGACAACACAAAGAAAAAAACTAGTTGAATGTAAAACTATATGCTAGCGGAATACATACGAAAATAACCAATGCAACATACACGTGTATGATTGGGAAAATAAGATGGCATTGCAACAGAGCACTAGAACAACACTTCAATGTAAAAAACATGGTATGGCGTATGATGAAGTACATAACGATGAATAACAATGCATAAGATATTCGAAGCATGATGTCCAAATTAAGCAAATGGCATTGCGATAGAGTAGAATGACAATATTTGAATTTGAAAACATGTTATCATGAATGGAATAGGTACTGAAAAACAGGAAGGCATGGCATATTTACATGCATGATCAGCATGCTAAGCACATGGCATTGCAACAGAGTAGATACACTCCAGACATTATATGCATGTTGTACCCATATCACAGGCCAAGTTAGAGCAAGGACCTTGTGGGGTGAAGAGGATTCATCATCTTTCTGCAAGTCTTCTGAAGAACTGCCTTTACATGTTCCATCATATTGGGTATCATTGACATCAAGTTTATTGGCCTTTACATTGCTCTGTGAGGTTCTTGTGGATATATGAGTGTGTGCAATTATATCTGACATGCATGGAAGACAACTAGTAGTTAGATTTATGTAAATGAGTGCCTGTAGGAGACGACATAAATAGTAGGAATGGGGTTAACTAGCAACAACAGGTCTCATAAACTAAAGGGAGAACACAGATGAAAGCTACCGAATATGTATCGTTTGTACTCGAGATTAACTAGATGGCACACAAAAGTATTAAAGAACAACATAGGTAATACTAGAAGTGGTATAATACTATAATCACCAGCCTGTGGGATAGCATTGGCTGATGGATGATAACTATGGAACAGCATTACCTAAAGAACAAGTATCTTAGCTGAACTATGGAACAACGTGAACTCCTGAACAAGACCCGTAAGAGATCAGCATGAATATACAAAGTGAAATGTGATGATCTATTTTCCGTGCTTAGATGAATAACAAAGCCATAAATGTTGCACACAAGTAAGATGAGGGTACAACCTATCGGCTGCCATCCATAGGAGTGAGCATCATGTGCCGACTTGTCGATGGCCCTGCAGCTTGTTGTGGCTATCCATGTCGGGCACGCGATTCGATGTAGGGAACTGTTGAGTGGGGACTGTAGCTCCCTTCCGTGTATGCTTCCTTGTTGGAGCAGCTGCGGTGAGTCGGAAGACGGTGTGTCCGAAGATGCGATAACGATAAAGTTAAGAACGACATATCTCTTTGATCCAAGAAATACACTAAGAGATCAACAAGAAGGTACGAGAGTGGTCACATGTCCGCTGATGAAGACTAAATTGGGGTCACATGATTTTATTTTATTTTGGTACTGCCTGTTCTACGCCGGATGGCTTGATGGCCATCTTGTGCCTCCCGGCTGACACTGTTGGGAATCTTCCCCGAAGAGCCAGCGACCAACGGCAGAGCAGCCTGCCTCCGCCGTCCGTGGCCCGTCAAAACCCGCTCCCGCCCCCATCCTTCGCCGTGGTTGCACCGCCGGGCCAATCCACAAAGACTCCTAGTCATCCAGATCCAGCGGCGGCAGTACCTTCAACCCACGCAACTCTAAAAGATAGCCATCTAAGCGCTGCTTCCGTGGCGAACTTGCGGCCCTGCACCCTTACGTTAGACACCAGCCAACCGGCAGCCTAGGAGCTCCGCCGCCTCGAGGGGTGCTGCTTCCCATTGGGAATCGATTGGCCCAGAATCAAAATTCAGACAACTGACGCCTAAATAAAGTGATTTCAGATGAGAGTGCGACCTATCTGGCGGCATGGTGAAGTAGGCAGGTCCAGCTGCCGAGTCGGTGAGGCCGGCGCGGTTGCGGTGGTGACTGGCGGCAGGGAAAGAGCGATGTCGCGACGGTCGACAGCTATGCGGAAGCAGCGCAAGGACTCTGGACGGATCCAAAGTTGGAGCTGCTCCGGCGCCGTGAACAACGGCGGGGGTGAATCGGCTCTGGTACGGTTCAAGCGGCCGTCGTCGAGGCAACACCAGCAGCATGGAGTAAGAGGCACACGGCCCAGTGCACGATGGCAATTGGACAGCATCTCCGGCATTAGGGAGGAGGGTGGCTGTGAAATTGGTGCGGTGGGGGCGCCATGGAGGTGGGGCTGAGGTTTCACGGCTCAGGAGAAGGGAGCTTCCCGGGGAGAAGGTGATTTGGTGCCAACGAGGTATGAATGGGGCGGGTGGGGGGGGGGATTGGGAGGAGTGGAACCATGTCTTACTGACGCATTTGTCTGAAATGTGAGGGGGAGTTACAGTTCTACCCTTGCCTATAGGCTTCTCGGCTTGGGTCTGTGTACTGAGGGTCGAGGATAGTAGAGTAACTTTGCTTCTCCCCAAATAGTGGGCGGGAGCGATTTCGGGCGAGGAGGGCGTGTTTTGAACTATAGTGGGGCGAGCGAATTGAAGCGAGGAGAGCGTGTTTTGAAATAGTGGGCGAGTTATTTGAGGCGAGGAGGCGTGTTTTCCGACCATGGTTTATGAATTATTCGGCACATGTCATTTCAGCCGAGGAGAAGCGCGCTTGGATGAAGTTCTGAACCTACCCTCGATGTACAACGGGCCAATTGATGTGTGTCCCACATAGGACGGTAATTTTATGTCTCCCATTTATTTGCTCGGCGAATTCCACCGAAAGAGAGAGGATGTTTAACGGTTCGTTCAAATTTTGGGAGAACGAGCATCCACGTCTACCTTACCAAGTCGATTCAATCAAATTTTGAAATATTAGCTTGCCACTTATTTTTAGATGGAGAGATGATGCTCGGGAGTAATGTGTTTTACATGCTCGTTGCTAGCGATTTACTATATGACAAATAGTTGACCCACTCAAAAGCGAATCAAACCCAAAATTAAATATCTCGATTCAATGAACTAGCTCGTTCAAGAGGTCAAAATAGTGAACTAAATCCAAAATTGAACACCTCAATCGAGTAGCATGTTGTACAGTATTATAGTACTCCATGAACATGTTGAAAGTCAAATTAATGAACTTGTTTGATCTACGCATATATCCGTTCATGTGTGGATTGCAGACAACATGGTCTCCAATTTAAATATTTGAATGCAAGTTTATATCAGTCTTTGATGCATAAAACGCGACCTCCCCCTCTCCCGGACTCCTGTTCTCTCTCTCTCTCTCTCTCTCACTCTCTCGCCGACAATCTTCAATTCTATCGCACGCATCCGACACAAAAACCTTGTTGGTCCCTCTCCCTTTCTCTCTCTCTCTCTCTGTGTGTGTGTGTGGGGGGGGGTGGTCTTTCTAGTCCGCATTCATATATACACCATCTATAGGTCTCTCTCGCACACTATGTATGATACTCTAGCTAGTCCAAGCTAGATATCTTGGGTGCACTCATCGTACGCACACAAATTCCTTGGCTCTTTTCTCGTAACTCTCTCACGCACAACTATGTCGTCTCGGAGCTCTTCCCCCCTCTCTAAAACTCTCCATCCACCTGGGTCACACATACACATGCATATCTCACTCGCACTCGATAGGCCCATCTAAAACTCTATCTCTCTCCATCATTCTCTCTCCATCTCACACGCACGCACACACACAATCTCATGCCCAGCTAGCCAAGTATGATGGTCTCTCACTCAATTGTAGGCACACGCAGTCCCCCCTATATGTATATGACTAGCTAATCTTAGTCTCCATCACAAACATGTGCATGGTCTATCTCGATTTCTCTCGGGCATCTTTCTATCGCGCACGCACTCCTCGATCTCCCACCCATATAGTCCCTCACGATCTCGAGGGATCTCTCTATCACAAACACACTCTCTCTCCCTCCCCATGCGTCCATGCCATCCATGTGTCTCTCTCGACCTTTTTTCCTTGTTGGCCAGACCTCTATTGGACATGTGCTACAGGGGTGTCTCTCTCCGTTGCAAACAATCACACACTAGCTATCTTTGTGTATCTCCTCACCTCGCTTTTCCATCTCGGAGATGCATGCGTGATATATTCGCATAAGAAACGAAAAAAAACACACACTCTCTAATTTATCATTTGTTGTCACTTTATCTTTAACACACATACTCTTTTTGCACACTTACTCATTCTCCTTCACACGCACTTGATCTGTCTCGACTGAGGCACTCACCTCCGTCCATAGCACATAAATTTATTGAAAAGTCAAACATCACAAAGTTTGAGCATGTACGTGGAGAAAAAGAATTACATCTAGTACGACAAACATATACCATTAGATTCACCATGAGATATAGTTTTGTATGATGTATCTTTGGTATTGTAGATATAATTAACCTTTGCGTAAACCTGATCAAAGTTTCCAAAGTTTGACTTCTAAAAATTTTACATGCACTGCATTATCGAGCGGATGGAATATCTCTTTCCCCTCTCAGCTATCGGACGCACCACTCAGCCTTATCGGGGCTCCTCAATCTCTCTCAAACTTTATTGGTCAGTTTGGTTCGTGACTGACCCTCATGCCTTGATGGTCGGTCTTGCCTGTGTGGACGTGAGATGTAAAATATTTCTGCTGGCCAGCTTGTGTAGTCTTGAAGCGTTTGGTTCATGCAGGCCGAGCAAAGCATCAACATCCCATCAATCAATACATGCATCAATTATTTAATGCTAATATCCATCCATGTTGTTTATTAGCCTCGTGGCGCGCACGACCGAACACGGCCAGCATTCAAATCGATCGCTTGGGCGGGCTACTTGCAAAGTCTAGAGTTCAGCAAGGCTAATTAAAGTGCAAGGAGCCCAGCCCAGCGGGCTTTCTTTTTCACAGGGTAGCAACCAAACAAGCGTGCATGAAATCCAGCCACAACCCCAGGCCACGCAAAAGATGCTCACGACGCAAGCCAAACGGGGCTTATATCTCCCTGGTTCACACATACACATGTCTCGCTCACGCTATACATATAGACCCATCCAACACTCTCCGCCCTTGTTCTCTCTCCATGTGACACGCACCCCCCTAAGTACCATAATCCCTCACTCCATCATAGGCTCTGTTTGGATCCATGGGTTAGAGTTAATTTGGGTTAGTTTGGAGTCAACTAACCCAAAAAGATCCAAACAGGAGGGTTAGTTTAGGTTAGATGAATCTAACCCATCCAAAAAAACTAACCCATCCAAGAGGTGCTTATTTGGGTTAGTTTTTATCGTGACCACTAGTAAACACTTTTTTCTCTCGCTCTCCCCGCAGCAGATCCCTCCCCACTTCCTTGAAGCTTCTCGTCCTCTCCCTCCCTCCCTCTCACCGCCTGTGTGAAGGTGCCTCGCCAGATCCGCTCCATCTAACCCTGCCATCCAAACACCTCTTTACTTAGAGTTAGTTTAGGGTTAGAATCTAACTCTAACCTCCAACTGATTTAGAGTATCCAAATAGGGCCATAGGCGCAAGCACTCCCCCCCTCCTAAGTATGATTATCTCTTACTAGCCATCAGGAACACACGTATTGTCTCCTTCCATCCATACGTCTATCTCGATATCTCTCGGGCATCTTCTATCGCACACACCTTGTCACTCGATCTCCCACCCATGTAGTCCCATCACGATCTCCAGGGGATCTCTCTATGACAAACATACACTCTCTCCTCCCCATGTCTGCATTTTCTCCGTACATCTCTCTCGACCACTCTCCCTTGTTTGTCAGACCCCTCTTGTCCACGTGCTAGGGGTCTTCCTCTCTCGATTCCAAACAACCACAAACTATCTCCTCACCTTGCCTCCGTTGTCGAAGATGCATGTTGATATGTTTGCATAAGACACGCACGCTTTTTCTCCACTTTTATCGTGTGTTGTCCATGTCTCTTTCACACACGCACACACACTTTTTTCACTCTCTCTCTCTCTCTCTCTCTCTCTCTCTCTCGTCAGGGACTCTGTCACGTCCATAAGCATATGGATGTTTTGAAAAGTCAAACCTTAGAAAAGTTTGACTAGGTATATGTGGAGAAAAAAATTTACATCTGGAACGATCATTAGATTCATCACAACATGTACTTACTTCATACTATCATTTATCTTTGGTATTGCCGATATAAGTAATTTCTTTATAAACTTGGTCAAAGTTTCAAAAGTTTGACTTAAAAAAATGTTGTAACTACATTATCGAACTAGGAGTAGCTCTTTCTCTCTCTCTCTCTTCTATCTCTCACGGGCCTCCCCTCTCACTCGAACTCTCTATACCGACGGATTATCGCTCACCGTGTCAGCCAGATAGCTCAGATATTGTTTAGTTGACGGTCAACCAATCCACATCCTACGTTGTCAGCTCGTGTTCTGTATCTTGGTGTGCTGGCCCATGTGGCAGTGGGTGAAAATAAGTAAACTAGAGGCCCATCTGACACACGGTGAAGGAAACAAAGTTGAAACCACTCGGGGTAGCACCCTGCATGCTAGTAAATTGAGGGTGCATTGAGGACAAACTTCTTGCTGCGAAGGGCCTTTTCGCGCACAATTCACCACAATGCGGCGGCATGCATAGAAGGACACACTCGCACACACCCAGACACACACACACCAGCTGCGTGTGCACCGGCGTCGCCGCGGTTGAGATGGACGGCGAGGCAGCCAACAAGCGGAGGCCGCTCGAGCCAAAACCGCATCCGCGAGCACAGACTTCATCAAGAGCCTCCCGGCGACATGCTGCTCGTCATCATCGGCCTCCTCCCCACCAAATCTACCGTGCGGACCGCCCTGCTCTCTCGGCGGTGGCGCCCCCTCTGGCGCTGCGTCCCCCTCAACCTCACCGTCAACAGCTGCCTCTGCGACGGGGATTGCAAATGCATGGCCGCAGTCTCCAAGATCCTTTCATCGCACCCTGGGCCAGCCAGACGCCTTGACATCCGCATGTTCAGTACCAACTGCAAGGTCCAACCCAAGTTCGACGAGTGGTTCTTATTCCCCCGCCCTAGATCAGCTAGAGGAGCTCAGCTTTGAAGCTGGACGATGTCGCTCTCTGCCGCCGTCCGCGCTCCGCCTCACGCCAACGCTTCGCCGCTGTAGGATCTTGAGAAGAGGTGTCTAGAGGGGGGGGGGGTGATTAGACACTAAGTACCAAAGTTGCAGTTTTTAACTTCTTTTAGGTTTAAGTGGAGTTTAGGCACAAGTTTAGCATTCTCAATACATAACAAGCAAGCATGCAAAGAGTATGTAGGCAGCGGAAAATAAAGCATGCTACTTGCAAGAATGTAAAGGGAAGGGTTTGGAAGATTCAAACGCAATTCGAGACACAGATGTTTTTGTCGTGGTTCCGATAGGTGGTGCTATCGTACATCCACGTTGGTGGAGACTTCAACCCACGTAGGGTAACTGTTGCGTGATTCCACGGAGGGCTCCACCCACGAAGGGTCCACGAAGAAGCAACCTTGTCTATCCCACCATGGCCATCGCCCACGAAGGACTTGCCTCACTAGCGGTAGATCTTCACGAAGTAGGCGATCTCCTTGCCCTTACAAACTCCTTGGTTCAACTCCACAATCTTGTCGGAGGCTCCCAAGTGACACCTAGCCAATCTAGGAGACACCACTCTCCAAGAAGTAACAAATGGTGTGTTGATGATGAACTCCTTGCTCTTGTGCTTCAAATGATAGTCTCCCCAACACTCAACTCTCTCTCATAGGATTTGGATCTGGTGGAAAAAAGATTTGAGTGGAAAGCAACTTGGGGAAGGCTAGAGATCAAGATTCATATGGTTGGAATGGAATATCTTGGCCTCAACACATGAGTAGGTGGTTCTCTCTCAGAAATAGGATGCTAGAAGTGTAGGCATTACGATGGCTCTCTCGGCGAATGAAGAGGAGGTGGAGGGTATATATAGCCTCCACACAAAATCTAACCGTTACACACAATTTACCAAACTCGGTGGGACCGAATCATAAAACTCGGTCAGACCGATTTAGTAAACCTAGTGACCATTAGGGATTTCGGTGGGACCGGAATGCAACTCGGTAGGACCGATATGGTTAGGGTTAGGGCATAACGTCTCGGTGAGACCGATTACACAAATTCGGTGAGACCGATTTTGGTAATTAGCTAACCAGAGAGTTGGTCAGGCAAACTCGGTGAGACCGATTACTCAAACTCGGTGGGACCGATTTGGGTAATAAGTTAACCAGAAAGTTTGCATTGTAATCTCGGTAGTACCTATTACACAAATTCGGTGAAACCGAATCTGGTGATGGACATAGACAAAGAGATTACAATCTCATCTCGGTGAGACCGAGATCCCTATCAGTGAAACCGATTTGCCTAGGGTTTGTGGCAGTGACTATGACATCTGAACTCGGTGGCGCCGGATAGAAAGAATCGGTAGGTCCGAGTTTGACTTTAGGTTTAGGTCATATGTGTGGAAGGAGAAAGCAGTGGAGGGTTTTGGAGCATATCACTAAGCACATGAAGCAAAAGGCTCATTAAGCAACACCTCATCCCTCCTTGATAGTATTGGCTTTTCCTATAGACTCAATGTGATCTTGGATCACTAAAATGTAAAATGAAGAGTCTTGAGCTTGAAGCTTGAGCCAATCCTTTGTCCTTAGCATCTTGAAGGAGTTCCCACATCCTTTAGTCCATGCCACTCCATTGTTGAACTTATCTGAAACATACTAGATAAAAGTGTTAGTCCAACAAGAGATATGTTGACATTAATTACCAAAACCACCTAGGGAGCACTTGTGCTTTCAATCTCCCCCTTTTTGGTAATTGATGGCAACATACATCAAAGCTTTAGGTAAGGATATAAAGAATAGCAAGTAAAGCTTCGGAAAGACATGTAACAAGCATAGGCTCCCCCTATATGTATGCAATCATGTGAATATGGAATAGAGAAACATGTGAGAGCAATAACCATGATAGAGTAGGCAATGTGTTACATGTATCTTGGCCATATGCATCAGAGCAAAGAATATTAAAGAAAATACCTTCATGCTCATGAGTCCTTCTTGCAAAACAGTATGTACATCAGCAAGAATTTGTCACACCCAATATGCGATACTATCCTAAAGAGACTCGAAGGTCCCACCAAGGATAGAACCGCATATTGATACGCTTTTGCAAGGTGGATATCATTACATCAACATTACATAATAGATGGGGATGCATACAAAAGGCATACAATGCCACACGAATACCTCAACATCATACAAGAGATCAACATCCGACTACGGATGAAACATAAACAGAAACTCAAACAACATCCACCACCTAGCCCAGGCTGCCGACCTGGAACCTATCCCCTGATCGAAGAAGAAGCAGAAGAAGAACTCCAAGACAAGCAAACATCGCTCTCGCGTCATGATCATCGCTAACTTGTACCTGCAACTGTTGTCGTAGTAATCTGTGAGCCACGAGGACTCAGCAATCCCATTACCATGGGTATCAATACTAGCAAAGCTTAAAGGGAAAGGAAGGAGTAAAGTGGTGAGGCTGCAGCAGCGACTAAGCATGGTATGGTGGCTAACATACGCAAATAAGAGCGAGAAGAGAGCAAGCGGAACGATCGTGAAGCTAGCAATGATCAAGAAGTGATCCTGAACTCCTACTTACGTCAAGCATAACCCAAAAAACCGTGTTCACTTCCCGGGCTCCGCCGAAAAGAGACCATCACGGCTACACACACGGTTGATGCGTTTTAATTCGGATCTGGTGTCGAGTTATCTACAACCGGACATTAACAAATTCCCATCTGCCACATAACCACGGGCACGACTTTTGAAAGTTTATACCCTGCAGGGGTGTTCCAACTTAGCCCATGATAAGCTCTCCGGTCAACGATGGATATTCCTTCTCCCAGGAAGACCCGATCAGACTCGGAATCCCGGTTTACAAGACATTTCGACAATGGTAAAACAAGACCAGCAAAGCCGCCCGGATGTGGCGACAAATCCTGATAGGAGCTGCACATATCTCGTTCTCAGGGCACACCAGATTGTCCAAACTTCCGGTAGGCGAGCCGAGAGTTGCCCAGTGTGCCACCGTGGTCGATAGTTTGGACCAGCACTCACGACGAGCACCGCCCGGGGGTAAAATAAGATGACCCTCGAGAGCGCGACTCCCAAGGGAAAAAGGGCTAGATGAGGCAAATGTATAACCAAGGTTGGGTCTTGCTGGAGGAGTTTTATTCAAAGCGAACTGTCAAGGGGGTCCCATAAATCACCCAACCATGCAAGGAACGCAAAATCCGGGAACATAACACCGGTATGACGGAAACTAGGGTGGCAAGAGTGGAACAAAACACCAGGCATAAGGCCGAGCCTTCCACCCTTTACCAAGTATATAGATGCATTAATAATATAAGAGATATTGTGATATCCCAACATAAACATAATCCAACATGGAGCAATCTTCATCTTCACCTGCAACTAGCAACGCTATAAGAGGGGCTGAGCAAAAGCGGTAACATAGCCAAACAACGGTTTGCTAGGAAGGGTGACAAAGGTTAAAGGTTCATGGCAATTTGGGAGGCTTGAGCAGCAAGTGATAGGTAGCGCAGCATAGCGATAGAACGAAGCAACTAGCATAGCAATGATAGTAATGAGATCCAAGGTGACGGTCATCTTGCCTGAAATCCCGCTAGGAAGAAGAACGAGTCCATGAAGAAGACGAAGCCACGAAGACGAACCAAGCGTAGACGAACGGATCCTCACGATCGCAACAAAACGGGAACTAACGAGAAAGAGCACAACCGGAAAGAAGCAAACAACATAGTAAACAACCATCACATAAACATGGCATGATGCACGATCAAGTATGATGCATGTCCGGTTTAATGAGGCATGTCATGGCAAAGTGCACAAAAAATACTACAAATTAAGTGGAGCTCAATATGCAACTCGTTGCATATTGACGGAACACCACATTCAATTATTTAGTTCTCTCTCATTTATGTACCCAACAATATTAAAAGTTATTAAACATGGCAAGGGGTGAAGCATAAGTAAACTAACTATTTAGGCAAATTTAAATGAGGCCGGAAATAAGAAACAACAATTCCGGAAAATCCTCATGTGCATATTTCGAATTTGCTACTGTTCTGTCCTAAAGCATATTTTATTGTTGTTAAACAGGAAAATAAAGTGCAACATGTTAATCTATGCATTTTTCCACTCCATTTACATATAAAGAACATTTAATTCCGAGCTACGGTTATTTAGTTATGAAATAAAACATTTTAGCATGGCATTTGAGCAAATTTAAACAAACAACATTTTAAACATTTTAAACATGGATGAAAGTGGCCTAAGGTGAAACTAGATGAAATTCTAAGCATTTTACATATATAAAACATTTTAAACCGATGCACGGTTGTGGAGTTATTAAATGCATGAAGATGGAGGGTCAATCTGTAAATATGCAGTTTTTTTGGATAATTGGACAAATTCGCAGCAGCGGAAAAAAATAACTACGGGCGGCCCGAGGCGGACTGGGCCTCACCGAGGGACTCAGCCCACACGTTGAATACGGAGGCCGTCATGAGGGCGGCTGGGCCGGCACGGCTTGCGGGCCTCACGCAGAGGAGGCCGCTCGAGGCGATGCAGGTGGATCGAACAGGCAGGTGGGCGAGGCGCGGTCAACGCAGAAGAAGCAGAGGCCTCGCCACGGCTGTGATGCAGAGGACGCAGGGAGCGGGACTTGGCGCTGGCGTCTCCCGGGGATGGCCGACAGCAAGTGGAGCTTCGCAAGGCGGCGACCGAGGCGACGAACTGGAGGAGGTGCTCGGGCGGCTTGGCGAGGGGAGAGGTCAACGGGCGTGCGTCTCCGAGTGTAGAAGTGGCGGACGCGGCTGACAAACTCCATGGTGGGCTAGTTCCTACAGGCCGACGACGGCACGGGGATTAGAGAGAGAACCAGGGGAAACAGGGTGAGGAGGAGGAGAGGCACGACCTTGGGACCTGGCATCCATGGCGGAGGAGCTTCTACGGGTGCTCGGGACGGAGTTGGTGGCGTGCGAGGCGGTAGCTGAGGCTGGGCACGGCGATGAGGTGCTCGGCGTCAAGGGACGAAGGGGCTGGACGGACCCGAGGCTCTTCGGCGCAGATCGGCCGGGAATCACGACGGCGCAACACGCGGGAGCTACGGGAGGCCATCCATGGCGGCGCTGCGAAGACAACAGAGAGAGAGAGAGAGAGAGAGAGAGAGAGAGAGAGAGAGAGAGAGAGAGAGAGAGAGAGAGAAGACAGAAACAGGAGGGGAAAGGTAGCAGGGCTGCCGGGGCACTCATCTTCGGCAAGGGGCCGGGGGATGCCTGCGAGGGTTGGTGACGAGATGCTCCAGTCGGCTCCTTGCCGGAGCAACGCGACGGAGGTGGAGCGGGGGTGCGGGAGAAGGGGCTCGAGCTCCTGGTGCGTGACGAAGACGGCGCCGAGGCCCTCCAGCCGGAGAGGCTGTGCTGTGGTGGTTGGCTCGCTAGGGAAATCAAGGGAGAGCGGGTGGATTTTTTGGATCGAGAGGAGATCCCGAGGAAGAGGGGACTGGAGGAGTGGCGGCGGCGGGATTCGGAGGATGGGACAACTCCGCTAGATTTTAGGGTTGCTCTATTTATATAGTAAGTAGGCTAGGGTTAGGGGGTATTTGGTCCCTCCGATTAAATCGAACGGTTCTGGATAAATAGGCTAGGGAGACCAAACAAAGAAAACGGAGATGTTTTAGAGATGTTTGGGGATGATCTGAATGCAACGGTGATGATTGAGCGGGTCGGGCTCGGGACAACTTTCGGGCGTGCACACGAGGGGGTCTGTGGTTTGCAGAGAGGTTAGGTGGTTGGACAAGAGGGAAGCGAAAACACGGTTGGTCTTGGAATGGTCAACGAAGGCAAGGGGGGACGCGACAACTACGAACGGGTGCAAACTTTATGAAAACATGCAGATGCAATGCACATGATGCTATGAGATGAGATGCAAGACATGAACAAAATGCAAAACAAAAGGCAAAAACCCAACCACGGAAAAGGCAAGAGTTGGAGTTACTAATATGGAAAGTTGTATCCAGGGCGTTACAACACTCCACCACTACGAGAGAATCTCGTCCCGAGATCTAGGATGGCACCGGAGAGAAAAGAAAGAGGAAGATAAGAGGTAAAACTAAGTTGCTTCTTCGACAAACGAGTGAAACCATGAACTTTGAGATGTTGAGCAAAATGAAAGAAACAAAACAACGAAGATGAGAAAAATTGAAAACACTCTGTTAGAAAAGAGGAACAAGGGATACGACGAGAACCAAGAGGTTTAATGATAAGATAGATATTGAAACCACTCCGGTTAAAACTAGATAGAGAAGGAATAAGATTGATATAATTTGGGCAGCACTCCGACTGAAGGAAGAAGGGAAACTTGATAAGATGAAAAGCACTTGAAGATATGACACAACACTCCGGTTAAATGGATAAGCAAGAAAAGAACACGATCCTCACAAAACGAGGTGATGAGTGAAGAGCACAACATCACAATGCCTCCGTAACGAAAGAATAGAAGTTAGACCGTTGGGATAAAGGGATGGATAAGAAAATGACATCTTCTGCCACAAATGAACTTGGAAAGCATCCTTGCAAAGAAGAATTGAACGGAGTTGTTGGAAAACCAACAACGAAAAGAATAAGCTTGTAGTGGGCTTATGGAAACATCTCAAGACTATGAGGTGACAACCGGCCACTAACGGAAAACCATTGATTGATTGAGAGCACTAAAAAAGATGAAAAAACTTCTTCACCGAGATGAGAAGGAGAAAATTGGATCATAGATACGCACCACAAATAGAAACATTCCTTAGGGAAGGCTTTAGGTGAAATATGACCCAAGATAACTCCAACAAAGGGATTGATGGATTTAAATACCTCATTCTTGACAACATGTGAATCATGAAGCACGAGGAGAAATTGCCAAGGATGACATAACACCATCTCAAAAGATAAGGTAGAAATAATTGCACTTCGGAATGCAAGATGAAGAATGCTTGAACTCCTAAAAAAACATGTGTTGAACACCATGTTTATTTTAGAGTATAGCTTGGCGGATCCTAACTTCGAGAGAAATCTTGAAGAACAATTGAAGAATGAAAAGAATCCTTGACGAACCACCGTAAGAATTGAAAAATGAACGAAGAAAAGATAAAGAAACACCGGGAAGAATTTGAAAATGAACCAAGATACTTGAGAGAATTTAGATACAAGAGAATGAAGAGATCATGAACTGATTAGAGGATATTTGAACGATTCACCGGTAAGATTTGGAGAACGGTAGCTACACGCTGAGAATGAAGAATTATGACATGATGGCCTTCGGAGGAAAGAAATGGAAACAACTCATGAAATGCTCCGGATGGGTGAAAATAATTCCCACAATCGAAAACAATTATGAGAGGATGGCGTCAAACTTGAACTACGCATCTTTGGAAGAACGGGTAAGGATTTAAGAGGAACTCTTCTTCGGTCTTCACATGCTGAGAATGACGAGGAGAAACACCACCATGAATTGTTGAGACACTCCAGAATGAAAATTAGAAAGGTTGAACCAACGACGAAAGAATTTGAAAGATCTTGGACAAAGGCATATGACTGATGAAATTCATTCTTACGTCAAACTTCGAAAATAATTTGGGAATAGCTCCTGATAATTAAAGGAGTTAGGTAAGATCCTGGGAAAAGACCTGTGGGTTAGGGCCCACTCAAAAGAAACATTGTTGAAGGATTGCTTGAAATAAAGATTGCACAGGTAGAATTCAATAGCTTGAATGGGGTAACAACCTCAAAATAACTTGAACGGATCTGGAATGAAAAGACGAGCCTTCTGAGATATCTTCAACACTCCAGAACAGATGAATAGCGAGAAGTGAATGATTAAGAGGTGCATCGGCAAGAGAAAGCATTAGAAACGAGGAAAGGAATATGATGAATATCGAAAGCTTGAATTGGATCCATCGGAGAAGAAACAACAACGAAGGATGATGAACTTGAAACTGTTGAGCATCTTCATGGGAAATCACCGGATAAGAACATTGATTTGAAAAGAGTGAAGAGACTTCACATGAATAAATGGATACTTGATTAAAATATATAAGTCCTTGCAGAAAAGGGTGGGAGGGCGGGAAAACAAAGACAACGTGGGACGGATGAAACAAACACCGTTGAGAAAAACTTAGAGTTGATCTTGCGGATGTTGAAAATGATCGGATCCACTTGAAGAGAAGCACGCCGGTTGGGAAAAGAATTAACATGACGACCTTGATGATCAAGAAGGATTAGTATTCACATAGCAATATGAGAACACCGTTTAGGAAAGGTATGGATTCAACATTTGACTTCGAATCAACTCGAGTACCACAAATAAAACAAAACAAAGGATTTGGCTTGCAGAATAAGCCGGAACAAATACATATGATAGAGATTTACCCAATCCCATATCATGCATCTGTCGGAAAGATATTCTAGGAGCTACTTGAATTCCCACCTATAAACTCCCGAAACTTTCTGGTTATGCAATTTGGTTTTGGGGATACAGGGGACACAAAATATATCACCCAAACTAACAATACCTAGATCCAGCTGTATCCATCCTTCAACACATAACCAAGAAAACTCCGGAAATCATGTACCTCAACCTTCGAAAAGCATTCGTTATACAAGCTATGGCAATACTCCCGAACTCCCCAGTACTGGGTGGCGTCGAGGTTATCTCACCAACAACTGCATAAAAGAGATTTTCGATGACGGCAAAACTCAGGTATTCCAGAACTGCAACGATAAAATTGTGACGACAACACCTCGGAGCTCAACTCCCCGGGACACTGCCACAACCCCTAATGTCAGGAGGCACCAAGAACAATGTTCTTGTCACAAGACTATCAGAACGATCCCAAGATACCCGCGTGATCCTAAAAAAATTTGTGAAAAATTGAGGAGAGGAAAGACAAAACATCTACGTCAGGAGGCCTCACCAGAGCGACGAAAGGACTGAGGAGTAAAAAGAATCCTACTCTCCGATATATATAATCCTAAGACTCAAAATATTTTTCTTCTAGACTCAACAACGGCCAATAATCAAGGGGGCTCCTATGATCGGTCGAGGCTCTGATACCAACTTGTCACGCCCAATATGCGATACTATCCTAAAGAGACTCGAAGGTCCCACCAAGGATAGAACCGCATATTGATACGCTTTTGCAAGGTGGATATCATTACATCAACATTACATAATAGATGGGGATACATACAAAAGGCATACAATGCCACACGAATACCTCAACATCATACAAGAGATCAACATCCGACTACGGATGAAACATAAACAGAAACTCAAACAACATCCACCGTACTAGCCCAGGCCGCCGACCTGGAACCTATCCCCTGATCGAAGAAGAAGCAGAAGAAGAACTCCAAGACAAGCAAACATCGCCCTCGTGCCATGATCATCGCTAACCTGTACCTGCAACTGTTGTTGTAGTAATCTGTGAGCCACGAGGACTCAGCAATCCCATTACCATGGGTATCAAGACTAGCAAAGCTTAAAGGGAAAGGAAGGAGTAAAGTGGTGAGGCTGCAGCAGCGACTAAGCATGGTATGGTGGCTAACATATGCAAATAAGAGCGAGAAGAGAGCAAGCGGAACGATCATGAAGCTAGCAATGATCAAGAAGTGATCCTGAACTCCTACTTACGTCAAGCATAACCCAAAAAACCGTGTTCACTTCCTGGGCTCCGCCGAAAAGAGACCATCACGGCTACACACATGGTTGATGCGTTTTAATTCGGATCTGGTGTCAAGTTATCTACAACCGGACATTAACAAATTCCCATCTGCCAGATAACCGCGGGCACGGCTTTCGAAAGTTTATACCCTGCAGGGGTGTTCCAACTTAGCGCATGATAAGCTCTCGCGGTCAACGAAGGATATTCCTTCTCCCAGGAAGACCCGATCAGACTTGGAATCCCGGTTTACAAGACATTTTGACAATGGTAAAACAAGACCAGCAAAGCCGCCCGAATGTGCCGACAAATCCTGATAGGAGCTGCACATATCTCGTTCTCAGGGCACAGCGGATTGTCCGAACTTCCGGTAGGCGAGCCCAGAGTTGCCCCTGGTGGCCACCGGCGGCTGACAGTGTGGACCAGCACTCACGACGAGCACTGGCCCGGGGGGGGGGGTTAAAATAAGATGACCCTCGAGAGCGCAACTCCCAAGGGAAAAAGGGCTAGGTGAGGCAAATGTAAAACCAAGGTTGGGCCTTGCTGGAGGAGTTTTATTCAAAGCGAAATGTCAAGGGGTTCCCATAAATCACCCAACCGCGTAAGGAACGCAAAATCCGGGAACATAACACCGGTATGACGGAAACTAGGGCGGCAAGAGTGGAACAAAACACCAGGCATAAGGACGAGCCTTCCACCCTTTACCAAGTATATAGATGCATTAATAATATAAGAGATATTGTGATATCCCAACATAAACATAATCCAACATGGAGCAATCTTCATCTTCACCTGCAACTAGCAACGTTATAAGAGGGGCTGAGCAAAAGCGGTAACATAGCCAAACAATGGTTTGCTAGGAAGGGTGACAAAGGCTAAAGGTTCATGGCAATTTGGGAGGCTTGAGCAGCAAGTGATAGGTAGCGCAGCATAGCGATAGAACGAAGCAACTAGCATAGCAATGATAGTAATGAGATCCAAGGTGACGGTCATCTTGCCTGAAATCCCGCTAGGAAGAAGAACGAGTCCATGAAGAAGACGAAGCCACGAAGACGAACCAAGCGTAGACGAACGGATCCTCACGATCGCAACAAAACGGGAACTAACGAGAAAGAGCACAACCGAAAAGAAGCAAACAACATAGTAAACAACCATCACATAAACATGGCATGATGCACGACCAAGTATGATGCATGTCCGGTTTAATGAGGCATGTCATGGCAAAGTGCACAAACAATACTACAAATTAAGTGGAGCTCAATATGCAACTCGTCGCATATTGACGGAACACCACATTCAATTATTTAGTTCTCTCTCGTTTATGTACCCAACAATATTAAATGTTATTAAACATGGCAAGGGGTGAAGCATAAGTAAACTAACTATTTAGGCAAATTTAAATGAGGCCGGAAATAAGAAACAACAATTCCGGAAAATCCTCATGTGCATATTTCGAATTTGCTACTGTTCTGTCCTAAAGCATATTTTATTGTTGTTAAACAGGAAAATAAAGTGCAACATGTTAATCTATGCATTTTTCCACCCCATTTACATATAAAGAACATTTAATTCCAAGCTACGGTTATTTAGTTATGAAATAAAACATTTTAGCATGGCATTTGAGCAAATTTAAACAAACAGCATTTTAAACATTTTAAACATGGATGAAAGTGGCATAATGTGAAACTAGATGAAATTCTAAGCATTTTTCATATATAAAACATTTTAAACCGATGCACGGTTGTGGAGTTATTAAATGCATGAAGATGGAGGGTCAATCTGTAAATATGCAGTTTTTTTTGGATAATTGGACAAATTCGCAGCAGCGGAAAAAAATAACTACGGGCCGAAACTGAGGCGGACTGGGCCTCACCAGAGGGACTCAGCCCACGCGTTGAAGACGGAGGCCGTCATGAGGGCGGCTGGGCCGGCACGGCTTGCGGGCCTCACGCAGAGGAGGCCGCTCGAGGCGATGCAGGTGGATCGAACAGGCAGGTGGGCGAGGCGCGGTCAACGCAGAAGAAGCAGAGGCCTCGCCGCGGCTGCGATGCAGAGGACGCAGGGAGCGGGACTTGGCGCTGGCGTCTCCCGGCGATGGCCGGCAGCAAGCGGAGCTTCGCAAGGCGGCGACCGAGGCGACGAACTGGAGGAGGTGCTCGGGCGGCTTGGCGAGGGGAGAGGTCAACGGGCGTGCGTCTCCGAGTGTAGAAGTGGCGGACACGGCTGCCAAACTCCATGGCGGGCTAGTTCCTACAGGCCGACGACGACATGGGGATTAGAGAGAGAACCAGGGGAAACAGGGTGAGGAGGAGGAGAGGCACGACCTTGGGACCTGGCATCCATGGCGGAGGAGCTTCTGCGGGTGCTCGGGACGGAGTTGGTGGCGTGCGAGGCGGTAGCTGAGGCTGGGCACGGCAACGAGGTGCTCGGCGTCAAGGGACGAAGGGGCTGGACGGACCCGAGGCTCTTCGGCGCGGATCGGCCGGGAACCACGACGGCGCAACATGCGGGAGCTACAGGAGGCCATCCATGGCGGCGCTGCGAAGACATCAGAGAGAGAGAGAGAGCAACGTGAGAGAGAGAAGACAGAAACAGGAGGGGAAAGGGAGCAGGGCTGCTGGGGCACTCATCTTCGGCAAGGGGCCGGGGGATGCCTGCGAGGGTTGGTGACGAGATGCTCCAGTCGGCTCCTTGTCGGAGCAACGCGACGGAGGTGGAGCGAGGGTGCAGGAGAAGGGGCTCGAGCTCCTGGTGCGTGACGAATACGGCACCGAGGCCCTCCAGCCGGAGAGGCTGTGCTGTGGTGGTTGGCTCGCTAGGGAAATCGAGGGAGAGCGGGTGTTTTTTGGATCGAGAGGAGATCCCGAGGAAGAGGGGACTGGAGGAGTGGCGGCGGCGGGATTCGGAGGATGGGATAGCTCCCCTAGATTTTAGGGTTGCTCTATTTATATAGTAAGTAGGCTAGGGTTAGGGGGTATTTGGTCCCTCCGATTAAATCGGACGGTTCTGGATAAATAGGCTAGGGAGACCAAACAAAGAAAACGGAGATGTTTTAGAGATGTTTGGGGATGATCTGAATGCAACAGTGATGATTGAGCGGGTCAGTTTCGGGACAACTTTCGGGCGTGCACACGAGGGGGTCTGTGGTTTGCAGAGAGGTTAGGTGGTCGGACAAGAGGGAAGCGAGAACACGGTTGGTCTTGGAATGGTCAACGAAGGCAAGGGGGGACCCGGCAACTACGAACGGGTGCAAACTTTATGAAAACATGCAGATGCAATGCGCATGATGCTATGAGATGAGATGCAAGACATGAACAAAATGCAAAACAAAAGGCAAAAACCCAACCACGGAGGAAATATCATATCGCATCTCCGGAAAAGGCAAGAGTTGGAGTTACTAACATGGAAAGTTGTATCCGGGGCGTTACAGAATTCCTCATACACATGAGTGTGATGCATATACTTACCTTGTAGTCTTGAGTTGGCTTAGGGTGAAATGAACCTGCACAAACAAGGTTAGATAGCACAGGTACATCTACTAGCCAGAGCAAATAGAAGAAACCACAAGAATACCAAGACTGGGATGACATGTAGAGAGTGAGTACTGAGTACCACATTGGATCAGACATGTCCCCAAGAGTAAAGATATGCAATGAATTTGAATGATTCCTTTCACTTAGATGTCTTGCTCCCCCTGAATCTAGCATGGGATACTGGGAGAAGATAGGGAACAAAAAATCAAAGCTGAAAAATATAAATGAACAGAGCTTAATGCAAATAAGCAGACAAGAACATCTCTTTCCCCCAAAAAGACATGTGGCATCTCTCCTCTTGAACACCAAGCATCTGGGATCCTTGAGAAATACTTTCTACTTGAGTATTCTCTCCCCTGGAGATCTCTTTCTCCCCCTTAATACTTTCTCTGATGTGATCTCTCTAAGTGATAAGCTTTGATGTGATCTCTCTCTCCCCCTTTGACATCAATTTCCAAGAAGGGTCTTCTGGAATTTGTTGTGAATGGGTTTGGTCCTTGAGTCACGACACAAAGCACTGGATAAAATTGTGATGCTTGTAGAGGACAAGTTTCATTGAGTGGAGCTGTATCAGAAGAAACATAGAACAAGTGGCAAATTGTTCTTCCTGTTGTGAAGTCGGTGGCACCGAGTGGTGTGCTTCGGTTGTACCGAAAGGATTTGGTTGCACCGAAAACAACAAATCGGTGAAACCTAGTCCATCATAGAGAAAACTCTTGTCACCTCAGCTCACTAGACTATTAAGATCTTACAAAGATTTGCATAGAATTTACTGAATGATATGCAATGAATTGGATGCTGAAAATGCAGAGCAAACATAAAGAAAAGAAAGAAATCTAGATGAAGTTTTCTTTGAAAGGGGAAACAAATATGCATGAGACAAATGCAAAAACACAGAAAAGGACACGAGGGAACTTCATCTAGAGATGGTCGGTGACAAAGTCACCCATGTTAGAGTATATTGACTTAGGAGTCAAGTGAGATCACTTGATCATAGGTCATACTCATCGTTTAAGCTCAAAATGGGGTTACCATTTTTCGTTTAAGCAATTTGATGTATTCACATCTTGTCGAGTTGCTTTAGCTCATGACTTGGAGTAAAGCTTCTCTAAGATGGAATAACATACCTTGGTTGGTGGTGTTGTCCATGTAGTTGAACTTGTGTGGGTTGCTCAAGGTTGATGTAGCTCATCAAGAATTGGGAGCACCACTTGGAATTTGAGTCCATCTACCTACATGGGTTAGTTCTTGCAAGGAAGAGCACTTGTGTATCCAAAATGACAATCATGAAGCTCAATCATAGAGTTTTGTCAAAAGGATATGTTAGAATGATTCCGTGCTTCCTTGTATTCATCCACCATAGGGTAGAGACTTGGTGATGTAGAGATTGCTCAAGATGTGAGTAGATTACAATCTCATGGAATTTGATTCCACCAAGTACCTACATGGGTTAGATAACATGCAAGATGCAAATATATCCAAGATATGATATATTCATCATAAGAGAGATATCATGGATTAGTCATAAGATCATGTCTTGCATGTATCCAATGGAGTTTCTACTCCAAGTTTGAAGCATCAATGATGTTCAATTCTCCTCTCAACCTGCAAAACACTTTCTCATCAAGGGGTTTAGTGAATATATCCGCTAATTGCTTTTCGGTGCGAACATGCTTAAGATTAATGTCACCCTTAGCAACATGAGCTCGAATGAAATGATGACGAACTTCAATATTCTTAGTTCGAGAATGTTGTATGGGATTATGACCAATTTTGATAGCACTTTCATTGTCACAAATTAATGGAACATGTCTCACATATATCCCATAATCTTTAAGAGTTTGGGTCATCCAAAGTAATTGAGCACAACATGAACCAGCGGCAATGTACTCCGCTTCGGCGGTAGATAAGGATACCGAGTTTTGTTTCTTGGAGGACCAAGACACAAGAGATCTACCAAGAAATTGACAAGTACCCGAAGTGGACTTTTTATCAACCTTGTCTCCGGCATAGTCCGAGTCGGAATAGCTAACAAGATCGAAAGAGGCCCTCTTAGGATACCAAATGCCAAAATTTGGTGTATGAATTAAGTATCTCACTATCCTTTTTACGGCCTTAAGATGACATTATTTAGGAGCAGCTTGATATCTTGCACACATGCACACACTTAGCATAATATCGGGACGTGAAGCACATAGGTATAACAATGAACCAATCATAGAGCGATAAACTTTTTGGTCAACGGGTTTACCATCTTTGGTCAAATCAAGATGTCCACTAGTAGGCATGGGTGTAGACATACCTTTGCATTCTTGCATATTGAACTTCTTGAATAAGTCCTTAGTGTACTTCGTTTGAGACACAAAAGTACCTTCCTTAGTTTGCTTGATTTGCAACCCAAGAAAGAATTTGAGTTCACTCATCATTGACATCTCAAACTTCTCCGACATTAGCTTTCCAAACTTTTCACTAAAATGAGGGTTAGTTGATCCAAATATGATATCATCAACATAAATTTGGCATACAAATAATTCTCCATTAACCCTTTAGTAAAAAGTGTGGAATCAATCTTCCCAATTTCAAAGCCTTTTCAAGAAGAAACTTGGTCAAGCATTTATACCATGCTCTAGGAGCTTGTTTAAGACCATAAAGAGCTTTGTGAAGTTTGTAAACATGATTTGGTTTCTTAGGATTGACAAAGCCGGAGGTTGTTTAACATAAACTTCCTCCTCTATTTCACCATTTAGAAAAGCACTTTTAATGTCCATTTGGTACAAGGTGATATTATGGTGATTAGCATAGGCAAGTAAGATGCAAATGGACTCAAGTCTAGCAACGGGAGCATAAGTCTCACCATAGTCCATACCTTCGACTTGTGTGTAGCCTTGGGCGACGAGACGTGCTTTGTTGCGAACGACTTGTCCATCTTCATCTTGCTTGTTGCGAAACACCCATTTGGTACTGATGATGTTGTGGTTGTTGTCGGGCTTCTCAACCAATGTCCAAACTAGGTTTCTCTCAAAGTTGTGTATCTCTTCATGCATAGCATTTATCCAATCCGGATCTTCCAATGCTTGTTCGACCTTCATAGGTTCAATGCTAGGGATGAAAGAATAGTTTTCACAAAAGTTAGCTAAATGAGTTTTAGAGCGAGTGGTTCTCCCGGTTTGAATATCATTGTAGATTTGCTCGACGGGATGGTCTTTAGCAATTCTTGCTCGAACTCGTGAAAGCTTTTGCTTGGGTCTCGGTTGAACATCTTCTTCATCTTGTTCTTCTTCTTCTTGATCATCTTCATTGTTGGCGTTGTCATTTTCTTGTCGAGGTGGAGAAGGAGGTTGTTGACGTTCGTGATGTTCTTCCTCGTTTTCTTCATCTTGGTGTGTTCCACTTGTGGATGCTTCCGTATCAACTCTTGGTTCCCCTTGCCGTGAAGTAGAAGCTTCCACTTGAACAGACGAGGTACCCTCCTTCACCTCCGTTGGACGGACCTTGCCAATAGACAAGTCTTGGATTGCTTCCAAAGGGTCTTTGTCTCCTACATCAATTGGCAATTGCTCTACTTGCGAGCCGTTAGATTCATCAAACTTCAAATCTACCGTCTCTTCAACCTTTCGGGTGAAATTGTTGTAGACACGGTAAGTGTGAGAGTTTGAGCCATAACCTAGTAGGAAACCTTCATGAGACTTAGGAGCAAATTTTGAACGACGATGCTTATCAAGAATGTAGCACTTTGAGCCGAATACTCGAAAGTATCCAACTTGGGGTTTGTTATCGGCGAGGAGCTCGTATGCCGTCTTGCCGAGTAGCTTGTGAAGATACAAGCGATTTGTTGCATGACAAGCTGTCTCAACCGCTTCTGCCTAGAAGTGCTTCGGCGTCTTGTACTCATCAAGCATCGTTCTCGCCATTTCGATGAGCGTCCGATTCTTCCTCTCAACAACTCCATTTTGTTGAGGTGTGTACGTAGCCGAGAACTCGTGTGAAATCCCCTCTTCATCAAGAAAGGTGTCCACATTTGCGTTCTTGAACTCCGTTCCGTTGTTGCTGTGAACCTTCTTGATCTTCACTTCAAACTGATTTTGGGCCTTCCTAGCGAAGTTTTTGAAGATCTTTTGGACCTGCGATTTATCATCGAGAAAGAACACCCACGTAAATATTGAAAAATCATCAACTATAACTAGACCAAAAGAATTTCCACCGAGACTTTTGTAAGCGTTGGGACCAAAGAGATCCATATGAAGAAGCTCGAGTGGCCTCCTTATGGTCATGATGTTCTTCACGGGATGCCTTCCTCCAACCTGTTTACCTGCCTGACAAGCACTGCACAGTCTATCATTATCAAATATGACATCGTTAACTCCAAGGATATGATTTCCTTTAGTAAGCTTGTCAAGGTTTCTCATGCCAACGTGACCTAGTCGTCTATGCCATAACCAACCTTTTGAGGATTTAGCAATGAAGCAAGTTTTAGGTTGTGCCTTTTTAGAGAAATCAACAATGTAAAGATCACCTCTATGTATACCGGTAAAGACCATTTTATGGTTGTCTCGACGAAACACTTGGCAATCTACTTTAGTAAATAGGACATTTAAACCGAAATCAGCAAGTCTAGATACTAAAAGTAAGTTGTAGCCAAGAGACTCAACGAGCATGACATTTTGTATGGAGCTATCATGTGAGATGGCCACCTTACCGAGGCCAACCACCTTACCCTTTGAGTTGTCACCGAAAGTGACATACTTTCGAGGACTATCATTTTCAGCAAGCTCACGAAACATGTCTTTATCTTCGGTCATGTGATCGGTACATCCACTATCAAGAACCCATTCCTTTCCTCCTAACACATATCCCCGAAGATTTGCCATAAGACCAAAATTTCTCATTGCATCATCAAGATCGAAGTCACTATCATCATCCTCATCATAGTATCCATGTTCAACATCGTCATGTGGTGGATCAAGTCCTAGAGAGGGTAATTTGTTAAAGTGAGTTTGACAATGATCTTGCTTATGAATTCTTATAGCTTCAGAAATAATATCACCAATAATTCCAACATCTCCTTTGGCACGCATAAGGTCGGTAAGTTCAAATAGACGATCACCAAACATAGGGTCACTAGTATTCATCTTACTCAAGGCAATAGACCTATAGAGAATTTCATCTAGATTTTTCAAGGAATAATTTGGAAAGCGTTCCTCAAGAAATTTCCATATAGTGTAGGCACACTCAAAAGTAGGCAAGATTCTAATCAAGTTTCTAGGCAAGCCTCTAGTGATAACATTAACAGTTCTAAGATTTCTAGTCATGTCAATAGAGTCATCAAGGGTAGGATGCATAGGATCAACATGAGGTGCACAAGGGCTAGCAATGTACTTGTTCAATTGATATTGATTGAAAATTACAAGCATCTCATTTTTACACTCATGAAAATACTCTCCATCAAGAATAGGCACTCTATGTCTCAGACTCCCCAAAGTAGACTCATCCATCTTCCTCCAATGGTGATTAAACCAAGGCAATGGAGACCAATGCTCTGATACCACTTGTAGGATCTTGAGAAGAGGTGTCTAGAGGGGGGTGATTAGACACTAAGTACCAAAATTGCAGTTTTTAACTTCTTTTAGGTTTAAGTGGAGTTTAGGCACAAGTTTAGCATTCTCAATACATAACAGGCAAGCATGCAAAGAGTATGTAGGCAGCGGAAAATAAAGCATGCAACTTGCAAGAATGTAAAGGGAAGGGTTTGGAAGATTCAAACGCAATTGGAGACACGGATGTTTTTGTCGTGGTTCCGATAGGTGGTGCTATCGTACATCCACGTTGGTGGAGACTTCAACCCACGTAGGGTAACGGTTGCGCGAGTCCACGGAGGGCTCCACCCACGAAGGGTCCACGAAGAAGCAACCTTGTCTATCCCACCATGGCCGTCGCCCATGAAGGACTTGCCTCACTAGCGGTAGATCTTCACAAAGTAGGTGATCTCCTTGCCCTTACAAACTCCTTGGTTCAACTCCACGATCTTGTCGGAGGCTCCCAAGTGACACCTAGCCAATCTAGGAGACACCACTCTCCAAGAAGTAACAAATTGTGTGTTGATGATGAACTCCTTGCTCTTGTGCTTCAAATGATAGTCTCCCCAACACTCAACTCTCTCTCATAGGATTTGGATCTGGTGGAAAAAAGATTTGAGTGGAAAGCAACTTGGGGAAGGCTAGAATCAAGATTCATATGGTTGGAATGGAATATCTTGGCCTCAACACATGAGTAGGTGGTTCTCTCTTAGACATAGGATGCTGGAAGTGTAGGATTCTTCTGATGGCTCTCTCAACGAATGAAGAGGAGGTGGAGGGGTATATATAGCCTCCACACAAAATCTAACCGTTACACACAATTTACCAAACTCGGTGGGACCGAATCATAAAACTCGGTCAGACCGATTTAGTAAACCTAGTGACCGTTAGGGATTTCGGTGGGACCGGAATGCAACTCGGTAGGACCGATATGGTTAGGGTTAGGGCATAACGTAATCTCGGTGAGACCAATTACACAAACTCGGTGAGACCGATTTTGGTAATTAGCTAACCAGAGTTGGTCGAGCAAACTCGGTGAGACCGACACTCAAACTCGGTGGGACCGATTTGGGTAATAAGTTAACCAGAAAGTTTGCATTGTAATCTCGGTTGTACCGATTACACAAATTCGGTGAAACCGAATCTGGTGATGGACATACACAGAGAGATTACAATCCCATCTCGGTGAGACCGAGATCCCTATCAGTGAAACCGATTTGCCTAGGGTGTGTGGCAGTGACTATGACATCTGAACTCGGTGGCGCCGGATAGAAAGAATCGGTAGGGCCGAGTTTGAATTTAGGTTTAGGTCATATGTGTGGAAGTGAGAAAGTAGTGGAGGGTTTTGGAGCATATCACTAAGCACATGAAGCAAAAGGCTCATTAAGCAACACCTCATCCCTCCTTGATAGTATTTGCTTTACCTGTAGACTAAATGTGATCTTGGATCACTAAAATGTAAAATGAAGAGTCTTGAGCTTGAAGCTTGAGCCAATCCTTTGTCCTTAGCATCTTGAAGGAGTTCCCACATCCTTTAGTCCATGCCACTCCATTGTTGAACTTATCTGAAACATACTAGATAAAAGTGTTAGTCCAACAAGAGATATGTCGACATTAATTACCAAAACCACCTAGGGAGCACTTGTGCTTTCAGTCGTGCCAGCTTCAGCTCCTCCTATCTTCCCCATATTAATGCTGCGCCCGCCCTTCTTCTCCCTCAACTCAAGCAGCTCGACCTCTTCGACGTTATCATCTCGAAGAAGGCTATGGAGCACCTGCCCTGCAGCTGTACTGTGCTCGAGTACCTTCGTCTTGAGTAGATCCACGGGTTCATTAGCCTCCACATCGCCTCAACGAATCTCCGATGGATTTATGTGTCTTGCTGGCCCTGCAAAAAGACATCAATCAGGGAGAGATGACTCCAGCTGTTCCACGTTATGGTCATTGAGAATGCGCCTTTCCTTGAGAGATTGCTTGTATCATATCTAGAAGGTCCAACAAAAATCAGGGTCATTGACGCTACCAAATTGACAAATTGGTGTACTCATCTCGCCAAATTCTCCGAACTCTTTATTGGATCCGTAATCATTCGGTACAGCACTCATCTTCTTCTCCGTCTTCTTGAAATTCACATTTTAAATTTCTTTTGATGTATTTACGACCGCCTTCCGAAAATGATTCCCACAAGCTTGACCCAGTCCATGCGCAAAGTGAAGATCTTAGCACTAAAATCTATCGGCCCAACTGGATCAAGTTTTGTATTCCTTACATGCTTTCCATGCACGGAGAAGCTAGTCATCGAGGTGAAACTTCTTTCCTATTAGTAAACGGTAATCACAACGTAGCTCAATTTTTTCGTAATTTTCCCAAATTACGATGACAAGTGTAGTGTTCAAAACTACATCTATGCAATCGCACCAAAGAAATGTTTTAGTATTTTTCTCACGTGATCACCGCATCATTTTTATGTCAGTACTACTATAGTAGCCTAGGCTAGTCATAGTGGAAAGTAACTTAGACTACTCCAAGAAACTCTATGGCTACCCTAAGGGCAAGTACTACCTCTGTCCTGGTTTACTCTTCCAATTTTGTAGTATCAAAATTTGACCAAAGATTTAACTGACAAAATGTTAATGCATGTCACTAAGAACTATACCGTTGGATTCGTATTTGAACATAATTTCAAACGGTGTAATTTTTAGTGACATGCATTGGCATTTTCTTAGGTAAATCTATGGTCAAAATTTTATACTAAATACGAGGTAGTATTCCCTCCGTCCCAAAATTCTTGTCTTACATTTGTTTAGATACAGATGTATCTAACACTAAAATGTAACTAGATACATCCGTATTTAGACAAATTTAAGACAAGAATTTTGGGACGGAGGAGTACAAAAGTGGGCTATGTAGGCCAAAACATGTGCCAAATTCACTTGTGATGCATTTGGCATCGATGCCCTCCATTGCTCACCGGTGCCCCAACTGGAGCACCTACTTTGCTCGGTGCCAAATTAACTCACGAATGAAAAACACCTTGCGTGGGAGAGAGAAAGAGGACTGAGGCAATAAAAAAACACTTGTTTGGGAGAGTGAGAGGCTGGTGTAGTTGGTTTGATTGATTTGTTTATACATGTGAGTCTATGTGCACAGCAGTGCCAACTCTCTCACATCGCGAGAGCGGTGCCAAAATCTTTTGATTTGACATCGATGCGTATTATGTGGCATAATTTTGCGAAATATGGCATCGGCCACATAGTGGAAGGCAACAAATGCCCAAGCTCTTCACGTGCTCCTAGTTAAATGAGAGGAAACAGAAACAGAGAGAGAGAGAGAGAGGGGGAGAGAGAGAGTGAAAAAATATCACTAGCCAGCCAACCCTATCGTATGAGCGAATGATATTGGTACCTCTTGATGACACGACAATCTTATGCAGCCAGCTGCTCTAATATGTTCTCTTCTTTTGCAGATAAAAAAAGACCCGAAAGTGAAAAATGTGCTGCACTATAACAATCTCATTGAATGCCTTGATCTCCATCTTACAAAAATTGATTTGATCGACTACCGAGGCAGCACATCTGAGATTAAATTAGCCAGGTTCTTTGTTCTGGAGGCAAGTGTGCTCAAGGTAATGAGGTTTGGCGTTCTCTGGCGCAACAATGAATGGCGTGCTGATCACCGCAAGCGTCTAAGCCTAAATGACAAAGTCCCCGCAGAAGCTGAATTTGTTTTTGAAACATCAAGTGGCCAGAGACTCAAAAACTTATTTGCCCATTAGTGACTTGTCAGGGCAGTGGATTTTAGTTTGTACGATAACGCTGCATCCACCTAAAGTAACGAAAGTTCTTACGTGAACTTCCTAGTAATTCCCTCTTCCTAGGTGCAACATTACTCCTAACATTTGTAATATCAGTTTGAAACTTGTAATATTGCCGTGTCCTATTACTGCGTTTTCAAAATACTGCGAATCAAACAGGTCCTGAGTTGGTGATGATGTTGTGCCTCCCATCTTTCACCAGTAGCCATCGGATCTAGATCTGACGCATACAAACCAAGCTTCTCCATTTTTGCAAAAGGATGCCCGCACTTGTTCCCTATTTACAAACAACTCCTTGTCTCTCACAATCAGCCTTATCTCCTCCCCACCACATCTAGAAGGCCGTGGAAAAATCTGGCGCTATGGCAGCTGCCGGAGCAGTCAACCCCCAATCTTGGTGTTCCTTGCAATGCACGTGCATCTACGCACGGGAAATTATGTCGAACATGGCTAGTTGTAAGCAGGCTAGCTCTATAGCCATGATGATAGTGACTGCAGACGGTGAGGCTGACTATGGTACGCCGAACACGGCGCCTATACTCAGGTGTCATCTCCGGCGCAGGGTCTTGTCACTTCACTGTGAGGAGCAGCACGTAATAATTTGACCAACGAGTAGTACAGTGCTAGTACTCCTAGGAGTACTACATTGGTAGTACTACTACTAGTACTAGTCGCACCACCGTCTGGATTTAGGAGTACTACCACGTCCATCTGGATTTTAGTATTTGACTAGCAATATCTAGTAATGCATGTCACAAAAAATGTACTACTCCCTCTGTAAATAAATACATGGTGTTTTATTCCTATCGTCGAGAGAACTTAATGTTTTCTTGCTAACTAGAGTCTTAATAGGATTACATGCAATGAACTAAACACTGCATGTCATGTTTGGTAGTCTCAAGTCATTGAAAGCATGCACGGCCCACATCTCTCATTGGTTGATATGTCACGAAATAAGAAACAAGGAGGAGTTAATGCACCGTGCCTAAGTGTTTTGGGATTATTTGGTTTTCGTAATGTGACTTACACAACATTTTGTTTACATGCATTAACATTTTATTAGTTAAATCAAAGGTCAAAACTTGGCGCAAAATGCAAAGGGACCAATAAACCAAGAAACATCAAACTTCTCTCGCTTTGGCCCCAACTAGAGGTCCGTGAGATGACTATACTGCACCGGCACGGAGAGGGGCGCAGCTTCATTGACTTACGACAACTGCCTTTGGGTGAATGACACGTGGGCCCAGGGGGTGGCTGGCCCACCTATCATATAGCCAAAGGCAGGTGCAGTAGAGGGCCGAGGAGTAGTATGAAATCCTACGCACCTATGCACGCTAACCAAGGGCACGAGTGATCACTCGAATCGCAAGATCAGTTGACTAGTAGAAGCTAAGCTAGACCCATGGAGGCGATGAGCGCGAGCATCAGCCGGCTGTGCCAGATGGTCCACGACGCCGGCCTGCGGTCCGGCAACAAGGAATGTCTCCAGGTAGTATTGCTTGAGGCCGGCAGGGCGAGGGGCCACTTGGACGACAGCTTCGTCTCCTTGTTCGACGAGGTCCTCGTCGGTTTCCTCGACAAGTTCACTGTCGTCAAGAAGCTCGCAGACAACTTTGACGTAAGCCTTCAGCCGACATGCCCAGGCTCTGCGATGCCCGCCACCCTCAACAGCCACTATGGTGACAACCTCTTCGACGCACTGGTGGCCCTACGACTGCCCGCCGTCGCGCCGGAGAATGTCCACCTTGAGGTAGCGCTCGCCGCGCAGCGCCTGGCGCAGCAAGACACCATGGACATAATCACCCATGTCTACGCGCATGCAAGAGGAGGACGATAGGATGCTGGCCTTCTTGGACCGCAGGGCAACCTTGGATGCACTGTTCAGAAGCACGTTGAGCTCGCCGCCAACGCCACTGCCCCTCACACGTCGGTTGGTGACCCGGCGCACTAGGGCGTGAGGATGCCGTTGATGGATCCGTATGTATTTTTATCTTTCCGTCAATTCCATGTAGTAGTATATGATACTACAGTAATTATCTTACCTTTCGCATCAACTTCATAATTTTCGTATGTACTCCATGCATGAACGGTGTCAGAACCAAACTTCTCATTACTCTAGGCAAAATCGTTATTTTCTATCTATCGATCGCGCCATGGAGCAGAACCAAATTTTACAAGTTACGAGTTCAAAAGGAAAAGCCTGCCGTGTTCGCGTCGCACCCCCACAAGGTTGGTCCGGCACGCTGCTCAAGCGGGAATGCGTGCGGTGTTGCATTTTCACTTACAAGTGGGACCGTAGTTGAGCAAACCGACTATCGGCAAACCCCCACCCCGCCCACTGCGCGATGGCTAAGAAAACAGGAGGGAGAAGAGATGGCGGTAGCACGGACTCCAAGAAAATTGGTGTCGGATGGGACTCGTGAGGGTGGCGTGTGCCTTAGTTCTAGACGTGAATGCTAGTTATGGCCCATGCCACCCCACTATATCGAGCCTATATCGAGGTACAGTACGTAGAACAAATTTCCTGCAGTATGTGCTCAGCACTCCTCATCTCTCTTCTCAGCCACCAATGACGCCTGAGCCCATCGTCTGCTTGCTCACATGCGGTCCCACATGTCGCTGAAAATGCAAGCGACCCATCGAACTCTGCACATCTTTCACCTCGACGTCTTGGTGATGAAAACAAATCCAAGAAAGATCTTCGGTGGCGCTTTTGGAGTTACTCAAGAGTAGTAAGATTCTATTTACATTTAACCTAAGATGCACATCTCGTGGCTTCAACTTATCGACTACCACTCTATTTTCTTTCGTGACACGACCGGATGCCGGATGTCCCACGGTCGGCAAAAGGAGGAAGAACCCACCAAATCTTGGTTGTGCTCTCGGATTAGACTAGTTGTGCTAACTTAAAAATTATTAGGTATTCCTCCGCTCCAAAATACTTGACTTCCATTTGTCCAAAAAGGATGTGCCTATATACTAAAACATGTCTAGATACATATATATATTGACAAATAGAAGGCATGTATTGTGCAACAGAGGGAGTAGAATGGATTCAAGTTTTTGTATTGGGAAGAAGAGTACATACATATATTGATAGAGCGCGAGTTAGTAGATGTTCTGTCACTTTTAGCTAGCACAAAGGCTATAGATGAGATTAGTGCACTTGTTGATACTCCTACTTGGTATGTGTGTTGCTGCTTAGACGCAGAGAAAAACAGACCGGAGGGAGTACTAGAATAGAGGCTAGACATGAGACTAGATGCGAGGAAGCAACGTCTACTTCTTTACACTCGAAGAAGAAAGAAGCACGCAAGATCGAGCCTCCGCAGATCAACAATGAATGCATCGAGAAGGCACTAATCCAACTTACAGGAGTAGTAAAATGTATTCTTGTGGTTCTTGTTTTCTTTGGTCTTGCTTTTCTAGTCAAAATTATCGTTGGAGTTCGTGCAAAACGGAGGTCCGCTTGGGGTCGTGCGTTGCTGTTGCCCTTACAAGTGGGACCGCAGTTAAGGAAACTGACAATCGGCAAACCCCCACCTCGCCCGCCGTGCGATGGCTGAGTTAGAGAAACGATGAGGTTGAAGAGATTGCTCTAGCATGGACTCCAAGAAATATGATGTCAGATGGAAGCCGTGCTGGTGGTGTGTGCCGTACTCTTGGACGTGAATGCTTGTTCTGGCCCATGCCACCCTACTACTCCTACTAGTTAGTACTATATAGTACTACTAGTATCGAGGATTCGAGGTGCTGGTTACGTAGTACAATACGGCTACAGTAAAAACACCCGCACGACGTGCAAAGCATGTGAAGCTAGTAAAAATAGTGTACTACTCCCTCCATCCCAAAATTCTTGTCTTAGATTTGTCTAGATACGAATGTACCTAATACTGAAACGTGACTGGATACATCCGTATTTAGACAAATCTAAGACAAGAATATTGGGACGGAGGGAGTACTATTGTTGATTGGCCCCATCCGATAACCTGTTGCAATGCACGTACAATTATGTATTCGGAAAATATTTTTTTGCCTTGTCGCACCACTCACTCACGTATAACTCAAAGCCATTCATAAATTTAGTAAGTTTATCACAGGCATATCATTTTATTACATACAACAGGTCATCAACCCACATCGACAATGAGGATACATTATAAATACTAAAGTTTTCACCACACAACAAATAACAAGCAATGAAATGAACTTCAACTCAACCATTCCTCGGCGTTGGAAACACTTGCTTTGAACCACAAGTGATTCTCCGGGGGGCCAGCCATTGTCGATCCGAGACCAACGCAGATCGATCATCCAGTGAAGCGGCCTACTATATCAGCATTGTGGTAGGGAACCACCCAAATGTCCGAGGTATAGACACGCTTGCTTCTCATAAATGGTAGTAACATTGTGTCAACAGCAGTTGGATCGCTTTTCACCATCATTGGATAGTTTTGTCCAAGGAAGAGCGAAGTTTTCCAAGACTATCAATTTTGTACCGTGGAGAAGGAGTTGGCGCTAGCACACTAGTATCCATCCCGAATACCATGCAACGGGTGTTGAATAGGTCCAAGAGTGCGACCATGGGAGACTACACCTGCTTCCTTAGCAATAACATCATCGATGGGATGTATACACACGAGAAGAGGTGATCCATCGAATTAGTTGCCAGCGCCAAATAGTATATGGGCGCTGCTCGTCCTCATGCTCGTGATCATCACCATCATCATCTCCCCCTTGGTTATAAAAATCTTCAAGTATAGGTGGTGGAATGTTCACAGGACCTTGGAAACACAAGAAGAAGGTTAATTAGTAAGGCTGGCCATAGTGGGGGTAACATAAGTAGTATCATGCACTTGGGACTCGCAAACATGCTTATGTGGCAGGCAATTAAGGAAGAGAGAGATGGTTGTAGTAACATAGGTAAATACCGTAACATAATAAATGTGATGCTACTATGTGTCATGCATGGAAATAAATGAGACCACCTATGATACTAATCTAAGATACTATGCACTATAGATGTAGTAACATAAACTAGTAACATATGCATGTTACTAGTCTAAGTTACTCCCCACTATGACCAGCCTTGCTAACCCGCATGCATGTGGATGAAACAATTATAATTACGGTGGAAGACAAACGTACCGAAACAACAAGGATGCCATGCAAAAACAGTGCCACGAGTAGTGGCAGCAAACACAAGGCCCTCGTATTGAATTGCATCACAGTACTCATCCTTGTACAGAAACTGATTTTTGAGCAATATCCATCCAGTCAAACCACTGACGACGACAACAAGCTTGTCGAAGATAGCAACAACTTCATAGTTGTTGTAATTCCAAGAGCGGTTGGGGACTCGAGAAATTGCTATCTTCCATAGAAGACAGTCACCATGATTGTATTTGAACGCATGCATAATACATGTGTGCTCAACCTCTGGGCAGTCTGCTGAGATTTTTGGAAGTGGAACCCGGTCACGAGTGTACACATTCACAAGTTCCCACTCGTAGTTGGACCCAATGTAAACAACCCAATCTCCATTTGCGCCTGCCCAAGCCTTGCCTCAAGCGATGGCATCTTAACATCATACCTATCATTATCAAGCGGCATCAACTTGCACAGGGCGAGGCCTCCGTCGTGACGGCGCCAGTCATCAGGGTCACGACGAAGAAGATAGGGGAGATCAAACCGCTCCTTGACTCTTGGGTTCCTTGTAATGATGTTATTAGTTGAGTCGAGAATGGGCTTGAACGAACCTGCCATGCTAGCCGAGGTGATGACGTCACACCGATCAATGAGTTCCTCCACCACGTCATCTTTCAGATCGGGCAAGAATAACGGGTCATTTCCGCCCTGTTCCCTCCATGGAGAAGACGATCGAACAATGGCAGAAGAAAGGGTGAAGGGCTGAAGGAAAATGGAGGCGAGAGAGGAAGAGCGTGCGACAGCAGTTACAAATCGTGAGGGAAAGACGAAGAGTCGGTGGACGGTTGCCGCTTGCCACGGTTCACGAAGGCGCCCGCCTACGCCGGTTCGAAATACTCCTACTACTCACCGCTCGTCTCACCGATATGTGGATCGGGACCACATGTCAACGAGACATGGTGTGTAATTTCGTGCAAAATGCGATCCGCCGCGTTGGACCGAGGTGCCGCATTAGTTATCGGCCTTTATTTTTTAATGGCGCCCGCTCAGTTTTGAAGCATGACTAACTCGTACTGCATACGAGAAAATATAAACTACTCTACCACTACTCCACCTCCAAAGATTAGTAGTATAAAGAAGATATATAGGCTGGAGCTTCAGCTTTCTTGCCAAGGGCTGCCCACTTGCTTCTCACACTACCACCCTCTCTCCGATCTAAAAAGACGGCCCTCTCTCCTCCTCACCGTGGTCACAAATCCCGGGAAGAAAAGGACGTGCAGCGTTGACGACTTTTCGTCGTCGAAGCGAGGTCACGACCGACGACAAGGCCGTCCTCTCGGACCTAAGCGCCCATGGCTGGATCGCTGCCGTAGTGTGTGCGGAGGACGACGACCACGAGCGAAGCCACTTCCTGCAGACCCTCAAGTATTCTACCTCTTTTCGAACCATACCCTTATTCTATTGCCCCATCTGGCACGTCGTTGCATGTGGATCTTTTTCCACTCCACCATCTTCCCAATTTGCTATCCTCTCGCTCTGCTGGCCACGCAATCGAAAACCATAATTTGCACTATTAAAGGAAACCCTACTTCATGCGACTAATGCATGTCCGGGTTGAATAAGGAAAGGAAGGAGACTGATCGTCCAATAGAGTAGGCATCGAACCCGCATCTAGGTTGAAAAGGGGAAAATCAGTAGCTAAGGAACGAGTCTCGTGTCTCTTGGTTGAAGAAGGGTAGAAAGGCATGACAACGCAATAGAGAATGACCAGGTCGATCGGTTTGTTGTCCTCACATAGGAAAAAGGTGGCTAAAGAGAACAAAAATGGGACGTAATCCACATATGCTGCCTAGATATTTGTTGCTATGGGCAACCATACCTCCCTCACCACTCTGCGTCTGTGGAGGTACATCGTACTGGTGTGCCCACTGTCCGAATGGGCCTCCCATGCTCTTATTGCCACTTTTTTTGCTGTTAGTATAACGCCAGGCCAGCAGTCAAGTCAAGCAATGCTACTGCTAAAGTGATGCCACATTTAACTAATGCCGCCTCACCTAATGCCACAGATAATTTAAGCAAAGCCATTTAATGTCACTTGGATCATTTTAGGTTAGCTGTTGATTGTGGATGTATTAAAGATTTTTTAGCTAAGGCATTCTAATGCTGTTGCACATCCAGTATACCAACGATGAAACTTGTTACTACCTTCATATTTTTGCCTTTAATCTTGTTGCATAGATAAACTTATAGATTACATACCTCACTTTCATGAGATAAGTTAATTTTTTTGTACAGTGTCACCAAAATCCAAGGCGCTGATGTCATTTTATTTTGGTTAAATTGCACAGACAATTATGAAGACAAGAGGAAAGGTCAAGAGTGGGCACCTCCTCCTCCGGCTGTTCTCTTTATTATCAACAGGAAACATTAAGTTTTTATGTTTGATCAATTATCAAGATCGGGATAGCAATTTTTAAGGTCCCCCCGAGTTCGAAATGATATTTACCTTGGAGGTACATGGTTTGCAATTTTTTTATACTGTCATTAGTTAATAATGCTAGTTACCTTCAGACTTTTGTATTTGGTTTAATGCTCATGCACAGCTAGTATACCAATGCTGAAACTTGTTACCTTTACATTTTGTATTGTTAATTTTATAGAAACCTTCCAAAGGCTAGAGTTTATTGAAATCTGTTCAAGAAACCATTGTATTGTACCTGTAATAAACTAACTACTCTATCGTTGCACTAGCCAACGGATTAGTGTGTATTTGTAGTATTCGAATGGTGTTGCATTAGCGTATGGACATAAATAAAGTGTGGCAAGATTTCCCAGATATGTGCTCAAGAAAACTACTACCTGTTTTTCTAAATACTAGACGCTTGGGTACTTTAAATTGAACCGCAAAACGCTCTTATATTAAGGAACAGAGGTGTAGAGTTCACTCAAATTATCTCGGTAAAGCTAGTCACACCTTTGTTAAAATTAATGTTCATTATGTTATCGGAGGAGGTCTGTATGTTTGTCTCTAATGCCTGTCTACTACATACCCGACATCAAGATGTAATGTTAAGTCATTTCCTTTTGTACAGTGTAACTAAATTGTCAAGGCGGTGAGGTCATTTTATTTTAGTAAAACTACACAAAATTTGCTTAAAAGAAGAGGAAAGGTCAGGAATGGCTCAGTTTTTCAGGAAAAAAACTATGTATGCCTTCCTGACATCAGCTGTTGTTGCTTTATTTATTCCTTCAAATAGGTGGTTAGAAACAGTCTTGCTACCTTTTCCCATTAAGAAATTGGAATGCTTATATTTGTGAGTCTATGCTTCAACTAGTGCCAATTGGGTTACACGGCGTCGGTTACAATGGTAGGAGATCTACATGTCCGTATCGCCAAGCTTGCCTTCCACGCCAAGGAAAGTCCCATCCGGACATGGGACAAAGTCTTCAACCTTGTATCTTCATAGTCCAGGAGTCCGGCCAACGGTGATAGTTCGGCTATCCGGACACCCCCTAATACAGGACTCCCTCAGTAGCCCCTGAACCAGGCTTCAATGACGACGAGTCCGGCGAGCATATTGTCTTCGGCATTGCAAGGCGGGTTCCTCCTCCAATACTTCACGTAAGATTTTGAACACAAGGATAGTGCCCGGCTCGCAAAACAAGTTCCACATACTACCGTAGAGAGAATAACCTTTGCACGATCTGCCGACGTATTCCGTGGCGTGACATCACACCACGGCCAGGCCTTTATACTAATCGCTTTTACTGTTCCACCTCAGCCGCTTAGCGAGGCGGTTTCTTGGCACGCCTTATCAAAGCGGAGATCGTGCCCCTTATTACGGATTCTCATCAATACGGGCGCAGGTAACCCGGCCGTGCCCGCTGGCACGCCTCCATCGGCGGCGAGTCCCGAACGGTCACGGGAGGGCTCTTGGTATTCAACCTCTTTATAACGAGACCAAGGCCGCCTTTCTTTCAATCTCAATTGAATCCGCCGCTTCGAAGTTCCAACACCCAAAGCTCCAGATTTAGGCGCTTCGGACCTTCGACGATGTTCGGCTCCGACCTGCACGGCCGATGGATGTCTTCTTCCGTCACGGAAGAAGATGTGCTAAAGCTGAGAGACGCCAGTATCTCACTGGCGAAATTTCGCATAGGCTGCCTGCCCAAGGGCAGGTTATTCCCACTCCCGAGCCTGGTGAGAGCGTGGTATTCGTGTCTCACTTCCTTCGGGTTTAGGCTTCCGACGGACCCTTTTGTGAGGGGGCTCATGTTTTATTATGGGCTGGAATTTCATGACTTGATCCGAGTCCATCCTCCACATCTCGCCGCTTATTGTCGATAGAAGCCTTCCTCCGCATTACCCTCACTTCGGATTGTGGCTCAAGACCTTCAAAGTGGAGCCAAGATGATCAAGGGGCATCAGCAGAAAAGCGAGGGGCTGTTATAAGCAAGAATGCGAACGCCCATGGCCCGAGGGCTCTTTTCAAGAGGAGCTCAATTTATGGCAACAGGAGTGGTTTTATATCACCGCTCCTGTGGGCACCAAATGGGCGGCGCCACCTGCCTTCCGCCGGGTCCTCCATCGCGGCTGGCGCCATAGGTCAATAAAGGGCTCGACTGGGAACCGCCCAAGGACGTACATCTCTTGCAGGGCGATTCGAGACCTCCAAGAAAGAGAGATCAATCTGGTCGTAGTAGCACAGTCATGCTGATTCGTCCGCACTTGCCCTCGCAAACGCGCGCCCCCGCCTATGGGAGTTTAATCCGAGGGACCACGAACTCTCCAACATTTTATGGGCGTAACGCCCAGGAGATGTACCAACTGCTCTTCGGATCACAAGCAATGTGTCCGGACTTAACCGAGGAAGCAGTGTCTGAGCTGCAATCGCCTGGATACTCAAGTAAGTAGCCCTGCATTCGGACATGATATCCGTGATATTTATCATATACTTGTTCTTAAAAGAGCTATCCTTAAATAGGAGTGGATAGCAAAAGCAAAACTGATCAGTGTCCGCCCCCCCCGAGACCACGCCGGATCCGTATTAACTAAGATGTTAGAGGCTGTGCCTTTTGAAGAAGGCGAAGGGGGAACAAGGAACTACTACCTCCGTGAAGGAGGCTATCAAGAAAGGGGGATCGAGAATCCTCCTCCAAGGGGATAAGAAGACCGCTCAAGATCCGAGGCCCAAGCCTCGAAGCGAGGGAAGAAAACTTCACCAGAGGGTCCTGCGGCGGGAGATGCCCCGTCCGCACTATTTCCCAAGGAGATCAGCCTCCAAATGAGCCGTAAGTAAAGGGGGGCGTTTTTTTTCTTAAATGAGAGACATCCCCGTTTTATTTCTGAAAGTTAACCGAAATTTACCTTGTAGTTCAGATCTCAGCCCTTCACAGCAGAGCTCGTCTTCAGGGGATTTTGATCCGGAGATGATGGAGAGCGAAACGCCTCCGCCGCCGCACCATTATGCGAGGTGGACGACGCCGAGGTGTCGCCGCGAGGGCTTCTCCGACCGCGGCGGGGCGTAGAAGGCGTCGTATGTCCCTCAAAGTCCTTCGTGTCCGCCTTCAAAAGGCCACCGGACGAGTCCAGCACCAACGGGTGTACGGTCGGAGGAGTGAAGGATCTGCTCGGGCGAGCATCTATTCGTAAGATCACCGTACGTTAATGGGTACGGTGATTGAAAGGATTTCATCCGCCGACAGCGATTGCATGAAGCCGTCGTAAGTTTATTGACGGGTTTTGAGGTACGCAAATGATGTACCTTCGACAATTTTGCATATAAAATGCGCTCAGATAGATAGTAGCCCCGAGACTTGGTGCGAGTGTCAAAAATGAAGGCGCCGCCGGTATCATAACCCAGTATAATATGCGCTCTTCCTATGTAGGTGGGGAAGCGCCCGTGGCTAGCCGGGCTGATGAATTTACCGAATCAAGCGGCAACTTGACGTGGCGGATGCGGACATCACGCTTGTTAATAAGCTGCTTGACGAGTCATAAGGCATGCGACTTCTCCGCGGACACCGGTAAGGAGCTTGACGCCCATGCCTTACAACATGTATGCTTAATGCAGATGGTGCCGCTGCTATGGAGAGCCTTTCGACGGAGCTTGCCCGCCAAGGAGCAAGCGAGAAAAAGTGATGCGGCTGTTTTAAAGGCGGCCGCAGAGCTAAAAGTCGAACAGGCTGCTCATCGCCGAAGCAAGAAAGAAATGGCCGAGATGGCCGTGAAATTGAAGAATGCTATCGACCGCTATGCGAGCTTCTTGAAAAGAAGATCGAGCGAAACAAGAGGACCTGAAAAGGCCACCACCGAGGTTAAGGATACTCGCTCTGCGATGAGAGCTATGAAGGAGGAGCTACATCAGTCAAGATATTGCGGCCGAAAGCCCTTTCTATCATGGAGGAAATTCACGGATCCTAAGTACACTCAATTGGACCGGCTGTGGGGTGCGGAGGATGCTTATTCGACTTGGCGGCGAAAAGCCGCAGACGCGGGTTAACACTTCGAGGTCAAAAGGATCACGGAATGGAAGAGCTTTTTGGTCACAGCCCATAGTCCGGAGCGCCCACTTTCGCTAACCGATCGCTTGGCGAATGGGCTGAGCTGAATAGGTTGTCCGGACTTGCCATGAAGGCTGTCGTGACTCATTTGTGGTCGAAAAGCCTCAAGTCAAGAGTTATTTTGGCTTGGTGCAACAGCCTTGGTGTGATGCCGCATATCGATCCAATGAAGCGGTCAAGATGCATAGAGGGTGCGCTGGATGGCTCTTGCCCGTGTCAAGACATACCGGGGCGGAGATAAAGGCTACCGACGCTGCATCCCAAGATTTGAACAGAAGCCAGTACCGCCGAGCACTATTTTGAGGAAGTCTCGCAGGCGCTGCTTAATAGAGACGCAGGCTTGAAGGATATTATGTTTAAATGACATGTATGATTTGTGAAAACAATGTTTCAATATAATATAAGAGCTTTTTATACTTGTGCGTTCAAGTATTAAAACTCCTCCCCAGTCTGCCGCTGATGTATATGTGTATATAACTTGAAAGATGGCAGTTCGCTTTAGCCCCACACATAGTGCGGGGTGTTTGCAAAAAGGCGATTTTCACACTTAATCCAACGTCTTGGTCCTGTAAAGGAGGTGATAGCGTAGCAAACTAGGCAACCGGACTATAATGCTTTATTACTTTCACTTAGCCATAGGAGTTCGATGGTGGGGCTACTATATAGCCCCTAGGGGACCGTGCTCTCCTGAATTGGGCGCCAGATGTGCTCGACCGAAACGGCCCTTCGTCAATGCAGGGAATTCTAAACATTCCGCTGGGTCATCGAGTGGTTGACCAGTCTCACGCTATATCATGACAAATCGTTTTAGCTTTCTCCATCGAGGTGCTCAACCCAGCTCAACCGGGCACAATCGCGGTGGTTCTCCCAGCCTACCTTAGCCGATATAACGGAACGTAAGGTACCAAAACATGGGAGCCGGGCAAACCCAACATTTGACCAAAGACATGATTCGGAGCTGATGCATATACGGCCTAACTCGAGACGCCGAACACTCCCTAAAGTATTCGGTCTTTATGAAAACAGGCAAAATAATGCCCTAAGCCACTAGTGTCCAGGTACGCGCAAGAATTCTGGTGCGGCCGATGCCAAAACGCCAGCCTCTTCCTCGGTTATAGCAAGAAACCGGGGGATGTGTATCAACAAGAGACAATAAAAAAGGTTTACGCAGGGTCTTAATCTGAAAAGAATCCTTGCAACGGGTCCTTGCTGCACGTCTGCGCCTGTGTCTCCGTTGTGCCGTATCCTGGACGGGTGTAGCACGGTGTTCATCTGTAAAAGAGAAGAACTTAGTTGAAAATAAAAAATATCGTGCGAAAAATGTACTTTATATTAAATAAACAGAGTACGGTTCGAAAAGTGAATAAAATTGAGCTTTATTGTCTCTTGTTGTACATGCGTGCAGCCCCTTGTACGGGGGTATGCCGCTAGTAGGCGTCGGACTCGTCTAGCCATGTCCGGGGTTCGAATGACCTATTCAGGTGCTTTGATTAGCGGAGCTAGATTAGTGTGGGGCTGTCAAGGCAGTCTCACGTTCTTCCGTGCTCGAGCAACACTTAATACTCCCTTTTAATGAGATGATGCCGCGTGGACCGAGCATTTTAAGTGTAAGAGATGCATAATGCGGTATTGCGCTAAAGCGGCGAAAGCTTCACGCCCCAGTAGTGCTTGATAGCTACTTTCGAATGGGGCGATGTGGAAGGTTAACTTTTGGTGGCGGAAGTTGTCGGATGAGCCGAACACAACTTCTAGCAGTAGGGAGCCCGTACAATGGGCATATAGGCCTGGCATTACCCCTTTGAAGGAGGTCTTGCTATGGCGAATTTTGGTTGGGTCTATCCTCATTTGTGGATTGTGTCCTGATATAGCAGGTTTAGGTCGCTACCTCCGTCCATTAGGACTTGTGTAAATTGGTGTCCATCGATTATAGGATCTAGTATCAAGGCAGTCCATCCTGCATTCCGGATACTTCCGAAATAGTCCTGATGATTGAACATGATTGGTTTTGACAACCATCATTGGGACTCTGCTGGGATAGACCGTGCGGCGCGTGTTTCCATGGGCGCCGCTCTGTTTTTCCCTTTTGTCACTTGAAGTGAGTTCACTGTTTTGACTTTTTGTGGGAAATTCTTTTGTTTTCCGGTGCTCTGCTGTGGGTTCGCCATCGTCCTCGCTTGGTGTGTCGAGCCCTTGTGTTCGGCATTGAGTTTGCCGGACTGCTTGAAGACCCAACAATCTCTGTGGGTATGGTTTGCGTGCTTCCGGAGTACTTGTGAATTTGGCATATTTTGTCCAAGATTTTGTTTAGGTTGGATAGCTCGTCGTTGTTGTCCTTGAGGGCATTTTTTATGATTCTGCCGGAGCTTCAATCCGCATTGACCCATGCTCTTCGGCTGTTTCCCTTTGTCCGGTGCTGGTCCTTGCTGCGCCATGGTTTTCCATTTCCATCCCCGACTTGGATGTACTTGGGTCGCTGGTATCGATCTTGCCAGCCAACTATCCTCTCCCGCATAAGCGGGTCATGAGGCTTGTTAATGCAGCCATGGTTCTTGGCTTCTCTGGCGAGGTGTCCGGCGGGCCATTCGCTCTCGGACGTTGTGTTTGAAAGCTGCTAAGGCTTCGACGTCTGGACAGTCGACTATTTGGTTCTTTTTGGTAAGGAACCTATTCCAGAATTTGCGGGCTGACTCTCTGGGTTGTGGAGTTATGTGACTTAAATCGTCTGCATCCCGAGGACGGACATAAGTCCCTTGAAAATTTGCCGAAAAGCATCCTCGAGCTCTTCCCAACTACCAATGGTATTTTCAGGGAGGCTTTTGAGCCAATGCCGGGCTGGCCCTTTGAGCTTGAGGGGTAAGTATTTTATGGCGTGGAGATCATCTCCTCTAGCCATGTGTATGTGGAGGATGTAATCCTCAATCCGCACTCTGTGGTCTGTTGTTCCGTCGTATGCCTCTATGTTTACGTGTTTGAATCCGGCTGGAATTCGTGATCCAAAGACCTCATCGGTGAAACACAGGGGGTGTGCGGCACCCCTATATTTGGGTGTGTCGTGATGTTCGGATATTTGGTGTGTTGCATTGCTTAGAAGAGCTTGCTTTCTCGACCCATAGATGGACCTAACTGGGCCATCCTTTTGATGCGAATCCTTATGCGGATCGCGTGCAAGCTTGTGTGCGGCGCCGCTTGCCGCTCCATGTTTGCCATGTGGTCGTCTATCCGGCCGGGCGGCCTCTTTCTTCTTTGATTGCGGGGGCTCTAAGGCCTCCTCATCGAACTCGGGCAGTAATTTGCGCTTCGGGTAGCTCTTTGTTTGGCGACTGTCGCCGTATTTCTTCGCGGTGTTGAGTACTTTGCTCCATCTGATTCTGAGTGCATCTTCCGCTGTTTTGAGCTTCCGCTTCTGCTTTTTCAGGCTACGCGCCGTGGCGACGAGCCTTTTGTGGAGGTTCTTCTGCTCCAACAATTTGTCCGGCGTGAGATCGTCCGGACTGTTATCTTCGCCGGGGACGGGTTGTTTATCCAGTTGTCCTGTTTGGACGGTTGCTCGATAGCATGTTCGCTGCGTCCACCGGTTCGCCTCGCTCTATGGCTGGGTCTTTGTCGGCGGGACTTGGTGCGGCGTTTACGCTGCCGTTTTGACTGCTTTTCGAGGATTTATCCTTCATAGTGTCCCGTTGTTCCTCGTCGTCACTTCCTTTATGTGTATCCACCATGTATACATCGTGGGATGAGGTGGCTGTCCAGTATCCTATAGGTGTTGGTTCATGGTTGTCTCCTACATCGTCGTCCATACCGTCGATGTCTTCGAAGTCGAAATCAAGCACGTCGTTTAAGCTTTCGACAGTGGCTACAAAGTGGGCGGTGGGTGGGCGTTGAATTTCTTCGACGTCCGCATCCCAACCTTCCGGACCGTAGTCCGGCCAGGGCTCTCCTGATAAGGAGAGAGACTTTAGTGAATTCAGGATGTCGCCAAAGGGCGAGTGCTGAAAGATGTCCGCGACAGTGAACTCCATAACTGGCGCCCAGTTGGATTCGATTGGCAGGGGCGCGAAGGGTTCGTAGTCCGGAGAGGAGTCCGGCACCTTGGAGTCACAGTCTTCGCAAAGGACAGGCATGGAGTTCGGCTCGATCGCCGTAGAGATCGTAGCCCCCGAGGCGGTGTCCAACCACTCGTCCTCGATCGGCGGAGTCGGCTCCGAGTTAAGGGTCGGAGCGGACGCTGGTGCGGCCTCGAGGCACTTTGCTCGGGCGAGAGCTAGATCATGCCCATCGAGACAAGTCGACGCTGCTTGGCGTGGCTCGAATCCGTCAAAGATCAAGTCTTTGCGGATGTCGGCCGTGTAGTTCGGACTCCCAAATCGACTGATGGCGGGGCATAGCTTTTGATCTGCTCCGGATGGCCAAGTGAATTGGCCCGCAGTGCAAAGCCCCTGAATACGAAGATCTGTCCGGGGAGAAAAGTCTCGACCTGGACCGCGTCGTTGTTGATGATCGAAGGAGCGATCGGGCCTAAGGATGACGACACAGAGGAACTCTCAATGAAAGCACCAATGTCGGTGTCAAAACCGGCGGATCTCGGGTAGGGGGCCCCGAACTGTGCGTCTAGGCGGATGGTAACAGGAGACAAGGGACACGATGTTTTTACCCATGTTCGGGCCCTCTCGATGGAGGTAAAACCCTACTCCTGCTTGATTAATATTGATGATATGGGTAGTACAAGAGTGGATCTACCACGAGATCAGAGAGGCTAAACCCTAGAAGCTAGCCTATGGTATGATTGTTGTTCGTCCTACGGACTAAAACCCTCCGGTTTATATAGACACCGGATAGGGTTAGAGTTACACAGAGTCGGTTACAATGGTAGGAGATCTACATATCCGTATCGCCAAGCTTGCCTTCCACGCCAAGGAAAGTCCCATCTGGACACGGGACAAAGTCTCCAACCTTGTATCTTCATAGTCCAGGAGTCCGGCCAACGGTGATAGTTCGGCTATCCGGACACCCCCTAATACAGGACTCCCTCAACGCACATACTAGTACCTCCTTTCCGGTTTGCAGGGCTTAATTCAAACCTCTCACCAACCAAGGTACTCCCTCCGTCCGGGTTTATTAGTCCCGTGAGCAAAGCAGCAAGACCAAGGCATGGCAATAATTAACGGCATGCAGAAGTTTAAGCCTAATTAATTCCAGCGATTTAAGTGGCTGCATGCGTGCCCTCGGCTGCGACTCGTTGCATGCTGTTTCGTGTACTGCATGCGAGCGATTCTGAGCGCCTGCATGCAGCCGGCCGTAATTAAGGCAGCTACTGATGTGAAAAAAGATACGCTTTAATTGTTACGGGCTTTTTAAATCCGTGAAATCATTATTGACAAGGAGGGAGATGATTCGAGTGCACTCGTTTGACCGCCATGCCGGCGTGCGACCCAGATGGGACGGGACGGCATAGTCATAATTTCAGTTTCCCTAGTTTTCCACGACAAGCTAGCGCGCTAAGCCATTATGCATTGAATTCGGATGACCGCCGCGCTACCTTCCCCCTATAAGTACTGTTTCCTGGCATTCTCAAGTGCCACCGTGACCCAACTCGCCATATCCTCATAAGCCCCCACCAGCCCGACGTCGCTCGCCACGTCCGCCATGCCCCCGCCCGTCCGTGGTAGGCGACGCCGGAGGCGGTCACCGCCGGAACTAGTGTTCGGTTTTTCACCGGAAGGCTGACGGAGGGAGGAGGCATTCTATCTGTCTTTAGATGGCAATGCGCAGATCGAGGAGTTGTTGGAGCGCGACCGCATGGCGGAGGAGCAGGAGTTGTTGGAGCGCGACCGCCTGGCGGAGGAGCAGCTTAACACCGATTTGCGCCGCCAGCGGGACATGGAGCAGCAGCGCACCGACGCTTCTGAGTCGCGAAAGCGAGCACCATATCGGGCCGACTACGTGGAGGCCGGCGCCCGGCAAATAGCCCTGGAGGCTGTCGGGCACGCACGCGTTCGCGATGCCGATTTTTACTACGAGCTCGTCAAGTGGGTTTCCCGCTTGGAAGTCGAAGCTTCGGTGGACCACGCCGGCATGGAAAGGGCCAATGCGCACGACGAGCAACGCCTCTATCGCACCTCCGCAAGTCCAAGGCGAAGCGCAGGGGCCTTGCCGCAAGCGTTTAAGCGTGTACCGCCGCATCGTCTAGTTAGCTAAGAGTAAGTTAGTACTTGTCTAGTGGGAGTAGATAGTTAACTTGGCTATGATGGTTGTCAACGTGGAAGTTTAGTACTCTATATGTGGATTAGACCTGTTACTTTGCTCTGAATGTTGAACTTTCTGTTTGAACATATGGAATGGGATGTTATATTTTTAAATGGGTTGTATTTGTCCTCCACGGGTTTAGAGGCTGACTTGTGGGCCTAGCAAGTTGACGCGTACACAATCAGGAGATGATTGTACGTGGAGGATGATGACGGGACCCGCCAAGGTCATGGCGATGACGCAAGCAAGTGCCTCCTTATTTCAAGCCAATAAAAATGGCTCCTCCTAGTTAATTTTTGACATCTGGGTCCCATGCCATTGTCAACGTAGTCAATAAGCGAGAGAATTGCACTGTGAGCGGTGACACGAGGACCCAACCTTCGCCCGATTATTTTTGTTTTGGGTTAATTTGATAAATGCCTCGAGAAATGCCACCGCAATTTCCAAACTTTAAAAATGCCATTTCATGCCATTTCTAGTGGCATTTTTGAAGTCTGGAGTGGCGTTTTCAAAGTTTGCAAACTGCAATGGCATTTTTCAAAGTTTGCAAAATTGCGGTGGCATTTTTCAAAGTTTGGAAATTGCGGTGGCATTTTTATGAATCACCATAATTGGAGTGGCATTTATCGATATGTTTTTGAGACGGAAGGTGGTGTCAAGCTGGGCTGTCTTGGGACACTCGGCCTGTCTAGACAGCCTTTTCTTTTATGTTTACCACAGACCAGCCCAATAGTTTTTTTTTTTTTTGAAAATGGCTAGCCCAGTTTTTTGTGATTTGTCAAGTAAGTCACTTTATCGGGCCTGTTGGGCTAGACGAGAGAGCTTCATTCGCTAGCCGAGAAAATGTCCTATCAAGAATGAGAAATGGGATGTACATTTTAAAACACATCAAACCGCAATTAGTTTCAAATATCTTTTTTCATTTCGAGATTTTAAATTGCATTGATTTTTATGCGTGGACAATTTATTGGATTTTATATTGATATACATTTATTTCTAAATCATTCAAATGTGACTCAAATTTGGGATTAAAACAGTTCGAGACCGCTTTTGACATATGCAAAATATCATATATTTTTTTAACCGTGGCCACAATATGGGCTGTAATGCTAACAAAATGAATATGGGCTCCAAAAAAACCCGTAAGAATTTGCAAATGGGCTGTAAACTATTTGAAATAATGGCAGATGGGTTGTATGCTGTTTTCCACAGATTTGAAGCTTTCTACAGATGGCCTATATACTATTGGATGTCCATCCAACAACCATCGTGATTCTTCAATCTCTGCTCTTCCTGCTCCAGCCGCTCAAACAAGCGCCGGCGGGACTGCTCCTCCCTCCTCCCATGACGCTGTCAGGCCTTGCCGCCAGCAGCCTCACCGCCCCATACTCCCATCACCGGCCTAGCTATCCTCTACTCACCCTCGGTCCCACACATGCTGTTATTCTCCGATGGCGGAGACGAACCAAGAACCCTCGTACTCCTCGCGTGGGAAATAACTGCGAGTATTCCCCGGCTCCGTGTCGCTCCTTCCTAGGCCTCGCCGCCGTCCACCGCTCAGTGCTCTCGGCGGCCTGGTCAACGTGTTCAATGAACGACATCCATCGGAAGTGGACTGTGACGTGGAGAGGCCGACAGCTGGGTCCACGGCCGCACGCAAGGAAATGCCTCCTTATTACGCCGCAAAATAATGATTTCTCCACCGACATCCGGGACCCACCGAAGGGCCTCTCAGATTTCGCGAAAAAACGTTACCGCCACGACAGCTCGGACCCACCAGCTATATCTTCGCACGCAAGGAAGTGCCTCCTTATTACGCCCAAAAAAGAATACCCCTGCTAGCTGGGACCCAAGATAGTGGGCCTACTAAGTTGACGGGACGAAGGGCTTTGTCAACTTAGTCAATATGCACGATTCTAGCTCGACTGACCGTACGATGTCCATCCAACGGCCGTAGTGCTTCTTCAACCTCTGGTCTTCTTGCTCCAGCCGCCCAAAGCAGCGCTGGTCGTGCCACCTGCTCCTGCCTCCCGTGGCCGGCTGTGCTGCCGCGGAGGCCTCACCGCGCCATACTACTCCCACCGCTGGCCAGGCCATCCCTCCAATCCACTCACCCACACACCCTGTTATTTTGCGGCGATGGCAGCGCAGCTGAACCAGTGAACCCTCGTACTCATCTCCGCGTGGGCATCCACTGCCGCGTTTTCCCCGGCTCCGCGTCGTCCCCTTCCTAGGCGTCGCCGTCGTCCACTGTCGTGGTGCTCTCTGCGCAGCGTGGTCAATGTGGTCAACGACCAAATTCCATCGGAAGAATACTATACGTGGAGAGGCTGACAGCTGGGTCCACGGCAGCCGCAAGGAAGTGCCTCCTTATTACGCGGAAAATAATTATTCCTCCACCTGACAGCAGGGACCCACCGGACGGGCCACTAGTATTTCGTGAAAAAAAACGTTTGCCCCTGACTGCTGGGACCCACCCGACGGGCCACCGTATTTCGCGAAAAAAACGTTCCCCCTGCTGTCAGCTTGGACCCACCGGAAGTGCCTCCTTATTACGCACAAAAAAAATGAATACCCCCCCCCCTAGCTAGCTGGGACCTACCTTGGTGGGAGGCTGACTTGTGGGCCTACTAAGTTGACGGGGACGGAGGGCTTTGTCAACTTAGTAAATATAAGCGATTCTAGCTCCAGTGACCGTACGATGTCCATCCAACGACCATAGTGCTTCTTCAACCTCTGGTCTTCTTGCTCCAGCCGCCCAAAGCAGCACCGGTCGTGCCGCATGCTCCTGCCTCCCGTGGCCGGATGTGCTGCCACGGAGGCCTCACCGCCCCCTACTATTCCCACCGCTGGCCAGGCCCTGCGGCGATGGCAGCCTCACACCACAGCCGAACCAGTGAACCCTCGTACTCCTCTCGGCACGGGCTTCCACTGCTGCATCTTCCCCGGCTCCCCGTCGTCCCCTTCCTAGGCCTCGTCGTCGTCCACCGCCCTGGTGCTCTCGGCACGGTGTGGTCAACGTGGTCAAGGAACGATTTCCATCGGACGTGGACTGTATGTGGAGAGGCTGACAGCTGGGTCCACGGCCGCAGCAAGGAAGTGCCTCCTTATTACGCAGAAAATAATTATTTCTCCACCTGACAGCGGGGACCCACCGGACGGGCCACCGTATTTCACGAAAAAAACGTATCCCCCTGACTGTTGGGACCCACCAGCTACACCTTCGCACACAAGGAAGTGCGTCCGGGCAAAAAGAAGATTCGCCCCTCTGACTGCTGGGACCCACCAGCTACATTTTCGCACGCAAGGAAGTGCCTGACAGTCGGGACCCACCTGGTCGAAGCGTATGTAGCGTTGTCATTCTGGTCGCGAACGTGTACGTACATACTGGTCATTGTAGAGGCGCACACGTGTCGTAGTAGAGGCGCACACGTAGCATGTACACGCACGCATGGCGCCGGGTGCAAGAAAGAAAATCTGACCACGTATGTGTACATCTGGCGGGTCTCGAACGCCTAATCGCGCACGCGTCTGGCGCAGGGCTCGTGTTCATGGGGAGGCAACGGAATGCGTCGTGTTCATGGGGAGGCAACGGAATGCGTCGTGTTCATGGGGAGGCAACGGAATGCGTCGTGTTCATGGGGAGGCAACAGAATGCGTCGTGTTCATAGGGAGGCAACGGAATGCGTCGTGTTCATCGGGAGGCAATGGAACGCGTGGGAGCCAACCGGCTTGGACGGAACAGGCGATGGAAACGAGGCTTGGCATACCGCAGAACGGAGGAAACGGACCTCCTACGGTCAAAACGGGGGTCTTGTTGATCGGGAGGGGTGTGGCGTACCGCAAAACGGACGAAACGGACTTGTGTTGGAGCGCTACGGTCGAAATAGGGGTCCTGTTCATCGGGAGGGGTGTGGCGTACCGCAAAACGGATGAAACGGGCTTGTGTTGGAGCGCTACGGTCGAAACCGGGGGTGGCGTACCGCAAAACGGGACTCCACGGGATACTGTTCATCTCCACCGTCGACCTCCTCTAGCCTCCACGGGCTACCGTCGACCTCCTCCAGCCAACACGGGCTCCTGTTCATCTAGCCTCCACCGCGCGCTACTCCATCGGCTACTGTTCAACCATCCCTCCACGGGCACCCCTCCACCGTCTACTATTCATCCAGCCCTCCACACCACGGGGTCCTGTTCAACCACCCCTCCACGGCCACCCCTCCACCATCTACTGTTCATCCAGCCCTCCACACCACGGGGTTCTTGTTCATCCAGAGGCAACGCCACCGCTCATCGCTCATCCAACCCCCGCAACGCCATCGCTCATCCTGAGGCAGCATCGATTGGCTTGCCAGCGAAGTTGCGAAGAATCGCTCCATCGGGTTCGATTAACAGCCATCGATTGATCTCGGGTTCGATGTGCGTAGCTTTGTAGTGCAATCGCCGGGTTCGATTAGAGCCCAACGCCTCGCTTCGGGTTGATTAGAGCCAACGCCTTGCACACACGCAGCGTACACTCAGACGAGAGAAACGCGCGCTCGCTCCCACCGTGAATCGCAACTCCCGAAATTTTCCTGCCCTCGCTTCTACCACGGTTTTTTCCATCATGGGCGACCCAAAGAATGTCATGCAGCTGCGTCTCCGGCCGCCCAGACGAAAAGCCCATTTTCATCATGATTTTTGTCATAGAAGTAGGAGCCCACCACATCTATGATGATACCGGGTTTTGTCACAATTATCGTCATAGAAGTGTCATATGTATGATAGAAAAAAATTTCGTTCGGCCCAAAATGTCACGGATGTGTCTTTTTTTTGTAGTGACACCACTATAACAGACGGTCCTCTAGGCCCATATCTGATAACTATCATCACGGACCGCTTGACCCGTCGTTGCTCCATCGAAGAGTGCTACAACAGGAGTATTATCTTTGGGCGCGAGCGGGCGCCACCGGCCTGGCCAATATACTCCCTGTAACATGAACCCTTTGTATCGAGGCTGAGCACCCTCCCCCTATGCTATCTGCTTTCCTTACCCGCGCCATCTAGTGTACACGATTAAGGACGGCAACCCCCTGTTCTCTATCCTCTCTATCAATTAAATGATACGCAGTCGTTGCGTATTCGTGAAAAAAGTCTAGAGGTCGGTCAGTGATGTTTATTCTCTATGGAAGCAAAGGGAGGCACTGCTAGTAGTCCAGTACTACGGCTAGCAGTGCAGCCACAACTTCATAGATATACAAATCACAACATTACATACACATATTTTCATTAATCCATCTCATATGCACAAATACAAAATCTGTTACATTGTATTTCATGGGTTACAAATAGAAACTATATCATACTTTGCATAAGGCAGCCCCACATACAAACAATTCTATATCATTATCACCGCAGTGGTACATTTTAACTTACAAGATTGTTACCCTTTGTTTGTCTCCTTGTTGTCGTTGTCGCACCATTGGTTCCACTCTTCTCCTCATCCCTAGATCTCCCATGTTCTTTGGGTAGTGACTGATCAAATATATTTCTAAATTAAAGAAACTCATTCTTTTATAGCGTGACATAAGTCGATAAACGTCACCGGCGTGACATTCTGTCGCCCTGTACAGAACACTCTTCGAAAATAAGTGTTTTATACAATACATAGAAAGGTCACAATGGCGACGAGGTGAAACAAGTTTCCCTGATTGCAAAAAAAAACGAAAGTATAATTCAGCTAAGCTCAAACAGAAGACAACAACAATGATATGAAGTAGTCTGGCATGAACACCCACCCAACATTCAAGGTAAGGAAATATAACATGCACACACACCCTCCCAGGGATTTTCCAAAAGGCAAGAGGTGGCGCAAATCACAGCAGAGCCAACCATGTTGGTTTTGTCCATGTTCCTCATTGCACAATACCAACAATTTGACCTTTTTGTGTAGTGCGAAAGAAAAATATTTGTTACAAAAGTCTGTCCACTTCCGATGAGATTTGAACATATAGAAATATGAGATTTGAACATACAACACAATGAAATTTGAACATGTTTCTGTTGAAATCTCATCATCGATGGCATTTATCATACAACAATAGCAACACAACCTTTATGTCACTCTTATCACAATAACAATTTAGCAAAAAATAATATAACCATTTGCCACATAAAGATATATAGCCATTTTGCAATACGATGGATAACACAATTTTTATTGCAAACAATATATTCACAATCATAAAAACTAGTTTAGACAACCCAAAAATTACGAGTGTACTCAAGCTCACCATCAGGGACGTTGCCTCGGCCGAAGAACATGGCAACGATCCCGGTGTCAATGACCGCTCATGGTGACCCAAGAGACCTGGAAACACACGCCCGCACGACGGGAATGCGATGGAATCTACACACACGGGCCAACGACGCGCCACCATGGGAACCTACTGCACAATGCATCGACGGGGAGGGCGCGCCATGAGGTAGCGCACATCCAACGATGGGGAGGGCAAGGACGAAGAGGTGGGTGGCCACATGGTTGGATAGGGTGAAGTGTTAAAGCGGGTGGCAACAGAGGTTTGGTATAGGGCTAAGTGTTAAGAGTGGGGGGGTATTGGTGAATATTATTTTTACAATCCTCTAACCTGAGTTTAAACCAAAATATTTCGTTACAACCGAGATATTTGCCCAATATTTCTACTAATGACTAATAAATGCAAAGGATTCCAAATATCTTATCTTTATCTTATTTCCACAGGAAATGAGCTATTTATGGACGAAACCAACCCAATACATGGAAAGGAGTAAAGTGGAGATAGAGAAGATCAAGTGGGAGGCGCAGCAGAGGCACCACAGCAGAAGACGACATTCCATATGATCACGCGCGCTCGTATGGGGGGTTGTATGGACCGCAACGGAGGTGCCTGATCCACCTGAACAACCTTTATAAAGGGCCTGACGCCAAATGAGCAACAGAACATCACAGAACAAGGCAGTTGTCTTCACCATAGCCATCTCCATTAACCCTAACCGCTGCTATTTCCCATCTCCATAGCCACAACCTTCACCACCACCATAGTTCTCAACCATCTTGCCATACTTGTAATCGTGTATCACACACGAGATCCATTGTAAGACATATTAACAATCAAATCAATCTTCATGATGTGTTCTTTGATGAGTTCTTCATGTGATTTAATCTCCATGTGTGAGTAGTTCGGTAAGGTCATGGGTTGAGGCAAGGGCCTTGCAACCCGCATTTGTTGGAGGGATCGACCGAAGTACTTTGATTTAATGTCTCGTATGTGTAGTATAAAATTGCTTCTTAGTTGTCACTTGTCTCGTTTGCGTTCTTCATCCCTGTAGATACCTAGGATCATGGAGACTGAGCTACATAGAGGCAAGGGCAAGGAGACCGTGAAGTGTTATTCTGAACAACAATGACAGAAAGGTTTAGTATGGTTACACAGATCCTATCCTTGGGTATTCAAGAGGTGTAGTCATTAAACGCTCAATGCTTTTGTCTGATTATTGAAATCTTAATTACCGAGGCAACCCCACGCGGCGGATACGGGCTTCGTTGGAAAACTGACTCTTGATGCAGGATGCATGCCGGTTGCTACTCCCGTAGGAGTTGTTGGATTTCTCTGAAGAGGAAGGGTGATGTAGCACAATAGCAGAAAGTATTTCCCAATTAAGAACCAAGGTTTGTCGAATCAGTAGGAGGCAACACACGTACAACAAAGTAGCCGGAGTGCGTTGAATTCATGGTCATTAAAAATAGGTTTAGACGTCGTCCTCACCCGATGATGCAACAGGCTTTGAGCCAAGGAGGAGATTGCGGAATGCACCGACGAAGACTCTAGTTGAGGAGCTCCATGAGGTTCCTCGGAGGGTTGTGGCTGTTGGGAAGCCGCCTCGGGGACGGGGGCATGTGTGCCTGAGACCTTGGCAGCCAGCGCATCGACGGGAGGGCCCCCTGCAAGTTAATAGGCAAAACCTCATAATGTAAATGAGATGCAGAAGCTTTAAAAGATTATGGGGAAGGTGGCACTTACGCGCCAAAAGAAGGTGGTTCATGTACCGCATCCTCTTGGACGGTGGCCTGGCCAATGGTCGGCCTAGGGTTCCTCCTCGGTCGAGCCCCTTGGGGGCTGTTGTACTCTTCTAACGCTTCGAGCGATGACCATTGCTAGAAGGTTGAAGGTGCTTGCAGCAAGAGCAGCAACACTAATTGGCCGCTTCCATGTAGAAGGATGGGGGATCACATCCACATTAGAAGTGGGTCGCCCCCCACCCCCCCCCCCAGGCGGTCAATGATGATGGCCATCTTGGGCTCATCAGCACTTTTTTGATAAAAAACCCATCTTTAAAGATGAGGGCCACCTTGGAGTCCTCGGCGAAGGCGATCGTCGTCATGCACGTGGGTTTCTGATTGCGGAGCGGGGAACTCACTATCTCGACCCATCGCCCCCAGTTCTGCTTGGATATGTTAAATAACTGTCAAGAAGATAAAAACCCTGCTCGGATGAATTAAAGAATTGTGTAAAAGGACTTGCCACCTTGATAGGTTTGTGGTAGGAAAAGCCATCAAACATTGGCTGCTTGACTTGATCTTCTTTTCCCCCTTTGTGAATGGCCTCCAGTGTAACCGCCAAGGCTTGACGGTTCACGAAGCCCTTCTTAATAGCTCAGTTCAGGCCATCGGACCCCTTGTGCCTCCATAACAGATGGATCCGCTACTGAAGGGGCTGGACTCCTCGGCCAATAGCCACCGACATCACGATGACCACGGGGAGCTCGTGGTGACCAAGGCAGGCTACTTAAGCTGATAGCCTAGTCACCTTGGTTTCTGCTTCTTGGGAGCAACTCCTCAGATGCCAGTTGTATTGCTTCTTAGGTGGTGCAAGGGAGACAGGGGAAGTCCCCTGTCGAAGGGGATCCTCAAGTGTCACATCGGCAATATAAAACCACTCAGTCAGCCACGTCTCTACATCCTCCTTCGGGGTACCTGGGAGATATCCTGCCCAGCAATCCTGCACACCTCACCTCCTCCAACTTCAAGAATACTATCGTCTCGGGTGTGAGAATGAAGCAAAAATATTTGTGCCACAAACCAAAGTGCGCCTCACAGCCGAGGAAAACCTCGCAAAGGGTGACGAAGCCCGATATGTGGAGAATAAAATTGAGCATGAGATGGTGGAGCTAGATCACATGAAACTCCGGAATACCCCTGAGGAAGGGGTGAATCATATAGCCGACACCTCGGAGAAGGAAGGGAATAAAAGTAGATGCACTTTGTTCCATGAGGGGTGGGGAAATTCTCATTGACAACCTCGTCGTCTATGGCCCCTAGGCTAGGGCGGAACTGCGCAAACTCTGGATCGGGCGAGTACCATTGAGTTGCGAGCCGATTTAGTTGCCCTTGGGTAACTGAGCTTCTTTTCTAGTCTCCTCGAGTGGACCATTGGGGCGCAGCGACAAGCTAGGGATGTTCGCCATTGTATTAGAGCTCTAGAGGCGACAATGGACGGAGAAGTTGCACAAAAGCAAAGAGGAAGCAAAAGGGGTGAAGGACAGGTTATCTCCTCTCCAGTCTTATATCCATGATGACTTGACGTATCGCGATGGGACTCTTGAGTCCTGGGGTGATTAATCTGCATGTCTTCCATGTGTCATGCCTTGCGTGGGTACGTGGATCGAGGGAAAGAAATTAAAATACCGCTAAAAGTGGAACTCGGGGCCACTACAACTCCCCTGATTGGGCGTGTCAAATTGTGGGGCCACGAAATTAACAGAAGTCATCAAAAGGTCCACGGAAAGTATACTTTGCCTGTAAGGAATCTACTTCGGCATAAAAGATTTCGGATCCAGGCAAGGATCTACTCGGAAAAGCCAGAATACCAAGAACTCGCCTACGAAGCCGAAGACCGAAGAAACCGCTGCGCAAAGGAGGAGATCGACATCTTTGGCTTGAAGACTAGTTCAGGGGGTACTAACGGTGTCCTAGATTGGGCGGTACTCACCACGTCGGCCTGACATTCATGGGCCGGGCCGAGGACCCACCGACAACCGAAGAATGGGCCATGTTTACTATGACCCTTGTTGTACTCAAGATGGAATCTTCTGAAGACTTGTCGCACACTTCAAGGCGTATTCAAATATTTAGCATGTTTATCTCTAGATGCAACCAAAAATGTGTAATCCTAGGTACATCACGGCCCCTATATAAACTGAGTAGTTTAGTCAGTAGAGGAAATACTTTTAGACTCATTCATACGATCTCGAGATAGATCAACCTGTACTCTATACCCCATTATTGGTGTCAAAACCGGCCGATCTCGGGTAGGGGGTCCCGAACTATGCGTCTGAGGATCGAAGGTAATAGGAGACGGGGGGACATGATGTTTACCCAGGTTCGGGCCCTCTTAATGGAGGTAATACCCTACTTCATGCTTGATTGACTTTGATGAGTATAGGGGTTACAAGAGTTGATCTACCTCGAGATTGTAATGGCTAAACCCTAGATGTCTAGCCTGTATGATTTGTGATGATCTCTACAGAGTAACCCCTCCGGTTTATGTAGACACCGGAAGGTCCCAGGGTTGTACAAAGTCGGTTTACAAAGAAAGGAAACTACACGACTAGCTGCCAAGATTGCTATCCACGCCAAGGAGAGTCCCATCCGGACACGGGGGAAAGGCCTCCTATCTTGTATCTTCACGGCCCATTAGTCCGGCCTATGTCACATAGCACGACCATCCGAGGACCCCCTAATCCAGGACTCCCTTAGTAGCCCCCGAACTTGCCTTCAATGACGATGTAGTATCTGGCTTTATGTCTTCCGCTTTGCAAGGCGGGCTCCCTGTTGTACTTCGGATTGACGATAGTTCAGCTGCGCATTAAATATCAATTGATCCTTCGCCGCCATCGCCTGGGCTTCCACGTGTCAGACAAATGTGAATAGTCTAGGTGCTTTTTACAAATAACCCCTTGACCATGCGGGAAAGGCGCCTATTTAAAGAGATTAGATCTCAGATACCATTCCACACCATGCGAAAATCCTTAGAACTCTCCATAGGAAATCTTCCAAACATGGCCAGTGTTCCTAGCTCTTCCTCGCGCCCTAAAGGCCCTCAAAAAGGCGACTGGGAAAGCTGTTCGGTATCCCACGCCCATCTGAGGAAGGTTCAGACGCAGGGATACCTTCCTCCCGAGGATCTAATCTCTGTTCGGGCTGGATTGACTTCCATTGACGGTGAAGCCCTGGCGGAGAATTTCCCCAATCCTTCTAAAGAGGAGCGGGTGTCCTTCGTTGCTCTTTGCGAGTTGTTTCTAGGCTGCGAGGCTCATTTCAAGCTATGGCGGAAATTTTTCTGCCTCGTCCCCCGCTCCCAAAAGGGATCTATATTCGAGGTGGGCGGCGCCGAAGTATGGCGCATAGCCGGGACTGGATACCTGTCCGGCATTCCGATGAGGGCATCCGAAGAGTGGCCCTCGGAGTGGTTTTATATCGAAGACGTCATTCTGCCGAACCCAATCCGGCGCGGTCTTCTCGAATTCTCCAGCGCTCCCTTAAAGAAGCGCGCCAGCTGGCGTCCTCGAAGTCTCCAGGAAGAAGACAGTGCAGAGGTCCAGAGGCTAGCAAGTAAGATTAGAGTACTTGCCAACTCCGTGTTGTCTATAATCGAGGTAATTGCAATTTCAATAACGCGATGCGTTCAGCCGCTCCAATCTAGGGGCCTTCCCATGTGGCATTACAATGGGGAGGACGATGCATCCCATTGTCAACGCAAGGGTCCGGATAACTTTGCCGCCCTGGCCACCATCTTAGCTGACCTTTACAAGGGGGAGAAGGAAGGCTTCGCGCGTTTGACATGTCGGGAAGGTCTTTCCATGTACAACCCCATCCCCTAGGCGAGTTTTTCCTTCAATTATTGGCTTCACCCAATTTCTTTCCTGAGTTATGCTAATCGAATTTAATCCGGCTATCTTTAACAGGAGTGGAGAAAGGTCGTCGAGGGGATCTACAGCCCCGCTCCGCAGCCAGAGGATCATGTTCGAGACCTAGATCCCGGATATGAAGAAGATCTGGATATATTCATAGAATTTAAGGAGGGAGTCTTTTATCAGACAAGCTACGATGGCACGGAAGTGGCTATTGTAGCAGACTACCCCGGCCTTCTCCCCTCCTCCCATGCAAGTACTCAGGAGACGTTTCCTCTAAAAGAGTTTCCTCATTGCACCTCACCCACCGCACTATCTCATGCTCCAAAGGCATCCTCTCAGAAGGCGAAGCCCGCGCAGGGCAAGTCGTTGAAAAGAAAGGCAAACAGTGAAACTACTGAGCCCCTGCCTTCACCAAAGAGGTATAGTTTTTAACATGCACTCGGTGAACAAACCGAATTGTAACATTTTCCGCTGGGCCATTTTATAGGAAGAGCATACGCCGGACTATATCCGATGACCTCGCCGGCCATGCATCGACTAATCCGGCCCCAAACCCTTCCATAATGACTAGGGTTGATACGGGCAAAATGCCGGATTGTCGTCTCCAAGAAGATTCGGATAATGTGTCTGTCACCAATTCCGAAGTGGAGAGCGCGATGAATCATCGGCGGCGGAAATAGGCCATTCGCGACCCAAGTTTTACCGAAGAGGCGTTCAACGCCCTTAGCTCTGCGGATGCATATATCCGAGCTGCTCGGGATCGACTTGCCGGAGCCACTCACCAGCTTTCAAAGGATATGCGGGTAAGAACTTTCATGTAGATTCAATAATCATGTGCTAGTAGTGAGGGAGTCCTGGATTATGGGGTCCTCAGGCGTTCGGGCTACAAGGCATGGGCCGGACTGATGGGCCGTGAAGATACAAGACCAACGGCCTTCCCCCTGTCCGGATGGGACTCTCCTTCGCGTGGATGGCAAGCTTGATGATCAGATGTGTAGTTTCCTTCCTCTGTAAACCGACTTTGTACAACCCTAGGCCCTTCCGGTGTCTATATAAACCAGAGGGGTTAGTCCATAGAGGCCTTAACAAATCATACAGGCTAGACATCTAGGGTTTAGCCATTACGATCTCGAGGTAGATCAACTCTTGTAACCCCTATACTCATCAAAGTCAATCAAGCAGGAAGCAGGGTATTACCTCCATTAAGAGGGCCCGAACCTGGGTAAACATCATGTCCCCTGCCTCCTGTTACCTCTGATCCTTAGAAGCACAGTTCGGGACCCCCTACCCTTGATCTGCCGGTTTTGACACCAACATTGGTGCTTTCATCTGTGTCGTCAATAGAAGTATTGATGGCCCGCCTTGTCATCAATGACAACATCACTTCTAGAGGAGCCCTAGTTTTAGGGCAGACCCTCCGGCTTGGCAGCTTCACCATGGGCGCCTATTCGGCCGTTAAGCCAACGACGACCCCAAGTCACTAAAAAGCATCCCCGTGTCGGCCCTGAATACTCCGATAGGATGGATCTGGCAGATGTATCATCTTTGAACGAGCTGCTAGATCGCATCGCCGCCCTAGGGGTCGCAACCGACTCTGATCGGATTAGGCTTAAACCCGATCAGAGAGAAATCAAATCTCCGCCGATCGCCCATCTGGTAACGGCTGTGGAGGAACAAGCCGACAATAATTCTTCTGCTAAGTTGGTAACAAGATATGTCGGATCTCTGAGCCCTGCGAGCCGGATACCCATCTTCGGGAAGAGACCGCACGTCCGCCAAACACTGAAGCAGGCGTTGTAATCCACCAGGACTCTCCTGGTCCTGGCCTAGTGACCTCGGAGATTCTTCAAACTCCGGATCCAATAGCGGGCCGAGGTTCGAATTTTAATCCACCCACCCACCACACACAATATTCCCCAAGCAACTCAGGTCATCCACACGTATTTGACCTAATGTACGTACGACAGCAACCTCAGGAAACAGTCCATCATTTCTGGGCCAGATTCCTCCTTGTTAAAAACAAGATTAAAGATTGTTGCGACGAGGACGCGGTTTTAGTTTTTTGCCACAACTGTACGGACGAGGGAATCCTCAATGCCCTCAACCATTGTCGCATACTGCACTTTGCAGATTTGGCACATATAGTATAGAAATACTGCGCAATGGAAAGCACCTGGAAAGCCCAGACAGCCCGGTGGGAACCTCCTGCCTTTACGCAGCCCACCGAATGGGAAAAAAGGATGCACCCTTACGGGGCACCTGATCATCACTTCATTGACAAGAAAATCAAATCCGTCAAGGGACATAGAACTATCCTCGATGAACTACTCGACAAGCCCTGTCAGATACACATGACGCCGAATATCGAACCAACACACAGCCTTCAGGCATGCCGGGTACTCCTGCAGGTGGCTAAGAGCGGTGAGGCCATCCTCACCAACACTACCCTAGAGAGGTGCTCTTTGAATGATGACCATCTCAATGTATTAATTTACGGTCTTCGAGACCTTCTCTTCAAATAAAAGGCAGAAAAGGGCGCTCCGCGACCTTGCCGAAGTCAACCAAGTAGCCACAATAAATCCTTGGAACAATACGACGATAAATTTCAACGCCAATGACAAACCAACGGCCTGATCAGTCCGAGCACCGGCACCTTTGGTCCTAAACCCAATCGTGGACGACTTTCATCTCTCCAAAGTGCTCAAGGATGGTGGCAGCAGATTGAACCTCATCTACGAGGATACGCTCAATAAAATGCAAATTGACAGGAGCCGCATCGAACAAAGCAGTACAATGATGTCTACTACACAACCTTCTTCTTGTAGGCGTTGTTGGGACTCCAAGTGCAGAGGTTTGTAGGACAGTAGCAAATTTTCCTCAAGTGGATGACCTAAGGTTTATCAGTCTGTGGGAGGCATAGGATGAAGATAGTCTCTCTCAAACAACCCTGCAACCAAATAACAAAGAGTCTCTTGTGTCCCCAACACACCCAATACAATGGTAAATTGTATAGGTGCACTAGTTCGGCGAAGAGATGGTGATACAAGTGCAATATGGATGGTAGATATAGGTTTTTGTAATCTAAAAATATAAAAACAGCAAAGTAACAAGTGGTAAAAGTGAGCGTAAACGGTATTGCAATGCTTTGAAACAAGGCCTAAGGTTCATACTTTCACTAGTGCAAGTTATCTCAACAATAATAACATAACTGGATCAAATAACTATCCCTCAACATGCAACAAAGAGTCACTCCAAAGTCACTAATAGCAGAGAACAAACGAAGAGATTATTGTAGGGTACGAAACCACCTCAAAGTTATTCTTTCTGATTGATCTATTCAAGAGTCCGTAGTAAAATAACACGAAGCTATTCTTTCCGTTCGATCTATCCTAGAGTTCGTACTAGAATAACACCTTAAGACACAAATCAACCAAAACCCTAATGTCACCTAGATAATCCAATCTCACCTCAAGTATCCGTGGGTATGATTATAAGATATGCTTCACACAATCTCAGATTCATCTATTCAACCAACACAAAGAACTTCAAAGAGTACCCCAAAGTGTCTACCGGAGAGTCAATACGAAAACGTGTGCCAACCCCTATGCATAAGTTCACAAGGTCACAGAACCCGCAAGTTGATCAACAAAATATACATCAAGTAGATCACATGAATATCACATTGTCACCACAGATAAGCACATGCAAGACATACATCAAGTGTTCTCAAATCCTTAAAGACTCAATCCGATAAGATAACTTCAAAGGGAAAACTCAATCCATTACAAGAGAGTAGAGGGGGATAAACATCATAAGATCCAACTATAATAGCAAAGCTCGCGATACATCAAGATCGTGCCAAATCAAGAACACGAGAGAGAGAGAGAGAGAGAGAGAGAGAGATCAAACACATAGCTACTGGTACATACCCTCAGCCCCGAGGGTAAACTACTCCCTCTTCGTCATGGAGAGCACCGGGATGATAAAGATGGCCACCGGTGATGGATCCCCCCTCCGGCAGGGTGCCGGAACAGGGTCCTGATGGGTTTTTGGTGGCTACCGAGGCTTTCGGCAGTGGAACTCCCAATCTAGGTTATTTTCTGGGGGTTTCTGTATTTATAGGAATTTTTTGCGTTGGTTTCACGTCAAGGGGGTCTCTGAGTCGTCCACGAGATAGGGGATGCGCCCAGGGGGTAGGGCGCGCCCTCCACCCTCGTGGACGGCTCGGGATTCTTCTGGCCCAACTTTACTCCAGGGGCTTCTTTTGGTCCATAAAATATCATCAAAAATTAGCACGTCAATTGGACTCCGTTTGGTATTCCTTTTCTGCGAAACCCACAAACAAGGAAAAAATAGAAACTGGCACTGGGCTCTAGGTTAATAGGTTAGTCCCAAAAATAATATAAAAGAGCATATTAAATCCCATTAAACATCCAAAATAGATAATATAATAGCATGAATACTTCATAAATTATAGATACGTTGGAGACGTATCAACATCCCCAAGCTTAATTCCTGCTCGTCCTCTAGTAGGTAAATGATAAAAGAAATAATTTATGAATGTGAATGCTAGTAGGTGCACAAGTTTGATAAATGATAATTTCAATCACCTTTTCTAGCATCATTATATGTCATAATAGTAGCTCATCTCATAAAACTTCTCATGATCAAGCTATTCACATGTTAAAGCATAGACCATAAACTTTCTTGAAAACTAACAAACTATGTTCTCAGTCATCAAACAATTGCAATTCATCTTATTTTCAGGAATTGTCTATGTAAGAGCTTTGATTTAGCAAATCCCACATACTCAACTATCATATAGTCTTCCATGATTGCTACCACTCAAAGCATATTTTTAGAACAAATAGCATCCATCGAACACAGAGAAAGATAGGGGATTAATATTTCGCCTCCCAACTTACTTATCATATAGATAATTGTCAACAATAATAATTCATGATCAAGTATTTTTGAATGGCCATATATGCTTAGATCTTTCCCCATCACATGATGCTTGCCAACTAAAGAGTAGGTTGGAATGAGAAGGAATACTACTGACTCTTGCATAAAAGTAAAAGTTAGGCCCTTCACAGAGGGAAGCAGGGATTTGCAGAGGTGCCAGAGCTCGAAGCTTTTAAAACAGAGATGAAAATAATTTTGAGAGTTATGCTTTCATTGTCAACATAACAACCAAGAGTTCCCAATATCTTCCATACTAGATATATTATAGGCGGTTCCTAAACAGAATGGTAAATTTTTTACTCCCCCCTCCACCAACAATCACACTCCATGGCTTGTCCGAAACAACGGGTGCCGTCCAACTATCAACAACCCTGGGGGAGTTTTGTTTTAATTATTTGCGATTTTGTTTTTGATCTTTTGATCATAGGACTGGGCATCCCAGATACCAGCCATTTTCTCGTGAATGATGAGTGGAGTCCACTCATCGTGAGAATAACCCACCTAGCATGGAAGATACTGACAACCCCTAGTCGCTACATGAGCGATTCGGGCATACAAAACAGATTATTATTTGAAGGTTTAGAGTTTGGCACATGCACATTTACTTGGAACGGCAGGTAAATACTGCATATAGGTAGATATGGTGGACACTCATGGAAGAAACTTGGTTCAAGGAATTTGGATGCACAAGTAGTATTCCCTCTTAGTACAGATATTTTGGCTAGCAAAGGATTCTAAATAGCAAGCACCACATGTTAGAGGATCCATAACAATATAACTCCTATACAAATATACCCAAGCACAACTCATTATGTTGTCTTCCTTGTCCAACTTCAACTAATTTGCTCAGGTTTGAAAATAATTAATGGGGCTCACAATCATAGAAGATGTCCAAGATAGTGTATTTACATGTGAAATCTCTCTTCCTTCAATATTCTTTCATGAATTGTTCAAGTAACAGTACAAAAAAATACACTTCCGTGATGATACGTGTTTGTCATAGTAGGTCACGTTTTTTGTCATGCATGTACATCCATGACAAATTTATGACAGAATCGAGATAGTCATACCTGTGCTGTCGTAGAAGTGTTCCATGACATTACCAAAATTATCATCACGGAAGTGTCCACTTCCATGACGATAAATCGCGCATCACAGAAGTGCTTTCGTCAAGGGTGACCGACACGTGGCATCCACCGTAATGGAACGCCGTTAAGCTATCGGGTCGGGTTTTGGATCAGATAACCCGTTAACAGCCCCGACCAATGGGGATTTTCCACGTGTAAAATCGTCATTGGCTGGAGGAAACACGTGTCGGTTCATTGTTGGGACAGATGTCATCCACTCATTGGATAGAAGGCGCCTATGATACGTCGACACGTGGCCCGGCCCAACAGAGGCCCATTCCTATGAAAAGGCCGGCCCGTTTGACTTGGTCAAAAGGTGACGGGCCGGCCCATGGAAAGCCTGTTAACGGCCTATTCGCATATAGCCGATTTACAGCCCGCTATCCCAAGGCCCGTTACGCCCCACCCGAATTAGGCCCAGTAACGTCATCTGGGCCATCCAATATGATTCCAGCCCGTTTTCACTTCTGGCCCATGTACTGCCCATGACGTCTTTTGGCCCATATGAGGCCCTATGTAACTCTTGGCCTATTAACGGCCCGTGGTGAAACTGGCCCGCAATGAACAGTGTATCACTTTAGACCCATTAACGGCCCGTGGTGAATCTGGCCCGTAATGAACAGTGTATGACTTTATACCCATTAATGGCCCGTTATTCAGTTGGGCCGTTTCCAGCCCATGTTATCTTTCGGCCTTCTCAGAGCCCATTTATTCTTGGGCTCATTTCGATCATTCGTTTACTTACGGCCCGTTACTGTAATTTTCTGCTTGTGGGCCAAATTCAGCCCGTGGTTACAATCGGCCCGTTTGTGGCCGTTAATACATTGGGCCGTTTTCATAGCGTCATCAAATATAGCCTATTAACGATGGCCCGTTATGGTCGGTGTCGGTGTCAAAACCGCGGATCTCGGGTAGGGGTCCCGAACTGTGCGTCTAGGCGGATGGTAACAGGAGACAAGGGACACGATGTTTTACCTGTGTTCGGCCCTCTTGATGGAGGTAAAACCCTACGTCCCGCTTGATTAATATTGATGATGTGTGTTACAAGAGTGGATCTACCACGAGACAAAGAGGCTAAACCTAGAAGCTAGCCTATGGTATGATTGTTGTATATTGTATATCTGTCGACTAGCCCGGCCCTGGTTTATATAATGCACCGAGGCCTAGGATAACAAGAGTCCTAGCCGAATCGCGCCGTGGGGAGGAGTCCTTGTCTTGATCACCAAGTCTTGTGGAATCTTCCTTGTATGCGGCACCGTCCGGACTGGCCCATGAGTATGCGGCCACAGGGGTCCTCGGCCCAATCTAACCGATTGGGGGACGACGTGGTGAGTACCCCTAGTCCAGACACCGTCGAGAGCCCCCTGAACCGGTCTTCAAGTTAGGGACGCTCCTCGATTCTTCCGAACTGTTCTTCATCTTTGGTTGCCGGTCTTGAAAACTGGTTCAACAAATCTTCTCATCTTCGATCTTGAGGATCGCCGAAATGCATTCGACGAGTTTACACATCGGGTATCCAAGGAGCCCCTTTAAGTTTCCGGCCTTTATCAATGCCTTGTTGTTTTTATGCCGCACCTCGGGTTTGAAGTTGTTCCCGGGCGGCAGCGTCCTCTTGCGTCCGAACTCCAATGCCGGACTGCATTCGAGGTATCTTTTGCAGTCGAGCACCAACGCCGGACCGCTTCCCAGCTCTAACGCCAGAATGTATCCGAGCTCCAACGCCGGACTATGTATCCGAGCTCCAACGCCGGACTGTATCCGAGGTGTCGTAAATTACCTTGGTTCAAAGAAGTTTGAAGGAGTTTAGCCGAGCTTAATGCCGGAAATGCCCTCTATGGAGCCAGCCACTAGCGTCCGAGCTTTATGCCGGACTGCTTCCGAGTGGTGCACTACCCTGAATGCAGGCTGATTTTTGGTCAATATTTTTTGTTGATGCAATTTATTCTCTGACGAGATATATAGCCAGTAGCCCTCAGGGTTTGTATCGGTCTAAAACCCGAGATGCACCTGAAGGATGACATAAGACCGCTGATCCCATGTAACATGCCGAGACTCAAAGTTGATTTGCAAAATCGGCACGAGGATCATGTCTAGCTCGCAGAATACTTGGGGCAAAAAAGCGGCGTGCTCGCACCTCGAGACTTAGGTTGGGTGCGGCCGACCAACCCGAGGATCAAAATCTCCTCGGAAACTGTATTACACTTAAAATTTTCTGCATAGGACGGGCAATGCAGTAGCCCCCGAGAAAATGGTCGGGTGGCAATACCAGATCAGGGGATTGATGTGCCCCTTTAATATTCGTAAATAATAAGCCCGAAGCCCAGTAGCCCCCGAGCCTTAATGCGGGCACGGGTGGCCGAATTAAGGATCGATATCCATAGTAAAATCACAAATTATGTGTAATGACTCAATGTATCCAAGTACTTTATGTCATTAATGCTCGGATCCGCATTGTACAAAACTTTGTTGACCGACCATCGGCTTCAACCTCCTCGGCCAGTAGCCGAGGAGTGTTTGTCCTACTTTATAAAGCCTTTATGAGGGCAAAGATTTACGACAAACAAGGCAATCTGGCCATACGGTTTTATAAACAAAGGTACGCAGAGAGATATGTTATATTACTGTTTAACAAAAGAAATGTCTTCCAAAGAAAATAGTCCCGCTATCGGTTCTTTTCTTTGGGTTGTCATGCTAAGCATGATCATGAAACCCCAGCTCCAATGTAAGAGCAAAATATTGAGGATTTAGTTTGGGAGGCCAGTTAATAGCCCCCTGTAGTGTTCGGCGACAGTCGAGGTCAAGCCGGAAACACTTCGGCCAATTTTATGAATTGCCCGTCATTTAATATAGTCATCGGATTGCTGACCAGTTTGCACCTATTGTGACAGTCAGTTTTCGGCTTTCTCCACTGAGGTGCTTGACCATGCGAGCTGGAAGCACAATCGCAGTGGTTCTCCCTTTGCACACCTAGCCGAACAAAGCGGAACGTAGGAGGCAAGCGCAGGAGCCGGGCAACCCAACTATTTACCGAAGACACAATTCGAAACTGATACATATATAGCAATATCTGAAAATGTTTTTGTCGAATCTCTAAAGGTATCCGGCATTACACTGCGAGACTTGTCCTGAAAACACACAAATAGTTAAAAGTGCCAAAAGCTTGGAAAACCAAAAAACGTCAGTAAAAACATGACGTCCGAACAATATCAAGTGTTCGGTGCCAATCCAAAAATTGGACTTCAGAAAAAAAGTGCTTCTGTCGTGCTTTAACTTTGCAACGACTAAGAAGAAAAACACTTAGTATGAAACGGCTCAAATAAACATAAGAGCCCCCAAGTGACTTGGGTAAAAGTTGACTATAAAATGTAAAGTGACATGTAGAATGCCTTCTAGCGGATTGTAGATCGTTTGTCGAAGCGGACCTTTTAAGCTTCAACCTCTGGACCCAATAGTCCGGAGTGTGTCGAAATACCCTCGCGGTCATAAAAAGCGGGCATGCGTGGAGACCAGGCGTAGGGGTCATTAGTGCTTTATCAGACAAGTGCCCAACTAGTTATGTTATATTACATGGTTAGTAAGAAACATCTTCCAGGGAGAATAGTTCCGTTAGGGGTTCCTTTCCCTAGGAGGCATGCCCTAAAGTGCATGTCCGGACTACGAAAAGAGCAGAAAAACATCTGGGGGCAGGTAAATAAATAGGTAAGAAATCATCTTTTAGTTCACCGACCGAGTATTCCCTTAAGAACGCTAGCTTTCGGCTTCACCCACTCTGAGGTACACATCCGCTAACCCGCAAGAACAATCGCAGAGGTGCTCCTTTACCACCTAGCCGAACAATCGGGAGCGTGAGGGGTAAGCACAGGAGCCAGCAACCCAGCTTGGCCAAAACTTAAGTCATATCGATGCATATAATGGTGAATAAAAGGTACATGCGGAAGTGTGACACATGCGTTGGGCATAAAGCCCGAATTAATAAACTTCTGTTAAAGAAGCCCCCAGGTATAATGAGCGCGGGTAGCGCGTCAAGTGTGTGTGAACAAAGTTTCGACAAGGAAAAAATTTTACAAGCAACTTTTTTCCAAAAAAGTATAATGCTTGGTCGAACCGAACACAAGTTAGAAATTTTAAACTTTGAGCATGAAGGCAACTTAGCTGGTTAATGTGTTCGGTAATGACGATGCGGTCCGAGCTTGATGCGGGACAAGGTTCCATCCCCCAAGCCGGTCCCGAGGTGGCGGAGCAAAGAGCTCGGCACTCGTGAAGTGGTGACATAGCACCGCAATGCAGGACGGCAGAGTGATGCGAAGTCTACGGCATGGGGTAATGAAATGTTGACGAAGCCCCGTCCGGCCGAGGTGACGTCAAAGGATATAGTCCGGCTGGATCATTTTCCTGTGCACAAAAAATAGTGCAAACCAGAGATAATAGTAAAAAAATCGTTGCATAATAAATAATTTATGCAAAATAAAAGAAATATGGCCTGGCGCCAAAGTCAATGTCGATGCAGGGCGGCCGCGTGATGCGGCAAAGGCATGGCAAGGCCTGAATTCACAGGTCGGTTCGAGTTCCGGGTGCGGCGTTCGCCGGACTATGTATGGAAACTGACCGAACCATCATGCGACCGTCGATAGTGCGGCCACCACTTGATAGACCTGTGTACATATGATTGACAAACCAGAGTAATAATTCCTTGGGGAAAATGAGCCCAAACAAGCAAAAAATACTAGGATTGATAGCACCTGGTTTATTTGTCGTAGTAATCCGAAGGAAGGTGATTCCCTAAATTGGGACTCGATCCGCGCACCAAGTTGGTCGGCTAATGACGCCGAAGTGTCCGGAGTAGGTTGATGAAGAGTTTGTGAAGCCCCCGGTCCAGCCGAGATGTCGAAGTAGGTCGGCGTGATGGACACCAGCTTGAAGAAGCAATAGTGCGGCTCGGCCGATGCAGGTCGTGATGTGGTCGATGCCGGCTTGATGAAGCGACTGTGCGGCGATGCCGGTATGCCCGCTCCGTGTAATCCGTGGGGCGGTGATGTTGGTGATGATCTATCCTTCACGATGCCGGACTCTTGTTCGGCTTGCCGAGATGATGATCCGAAGAAGTTGAGCTCGGCTCAACAAAGTGACGACGTGTCTAGCGTAGGTCGGCAGCCGTGGAGCAATATTGCCGGACTGGTTTGACACTAGCATGATGTTGGAGATCATGTTCAAAAGATCTTAAAGTTAGTGGGATGTGTTCGGAAACAAAACACAATACCCCATACAAAACTTCCTTCAAAAAGGATGTCCGAAATCCCGTTCATAAAAAAGACGAATTCGGGTCGGATTCGTTTTCGCGCAGAAAACAGATCCGAAAAGTGATGTACTAATCGGAAGGTTCCCGGAGTTTGGACGGTCGGATCGAGCTGAAATTTGGAGGGGTGGTAGATATAGGAATTCCGCAGCCGATCAACGGTTGGATCTTCCAAAGGAAATCCGAGCTAGAAGCTGGAAACCACGCCCTAAACTCGTTCGGATTCTCGTCCAGATTCAATGCGGCTCCGGTATACCGCAGATTGCCCGAGATTCCTCCATCGTAACTCGACGAAATTTTCCATGGTTGTTGTAGACTCAATTCCGCACAATTCCACTGAAGCAATCGTCAAACCGACGCTCGAGGAGGCGGTGACGGCGGATGCAAGTTCGCTGTCCAGAAAAACAGCACGGTCGCCCGAGGGCAATGTTGACGTTGAGCCCCCGGGCTCCCTGGATGATTCCTCCATGATCTTGATAGAGATCGGAGCTGATGTTGATGAAGGCCCTCATCCGAACATGACTATCGGAGATAGGGCGCAATCCTTGGTCGAACTAAGGCGACCAGTCGAGCTGGTGACGAAGATGCCGAAGTCGCAGTTGATCTGCAGGTGAGCCATCGACCTTTTGCCGAACACACAGAGGAACTCTCAACGAAAGCACCAATGTCGGTGTCAAAACCAGCGGATCTCGGGTAGGGGGTACCGAACTGTGCGTCTAGGCAGATGGTAACATGAGACAAGGGACACGATGTTTTACCCAGGTTCGGGCCCTCTTGATGGAGGTAAAACCCTACGTCCTGCTTGATTAATATTGATGATGTGTGTTACAAGAGTGGATCTACCACGAGATCAAAGAGGCTAAACCCTAGAAGCTAGCCTATGGTATGATTGTTGTATATTGTATATATGTCGACTAGCCTGGCCTGGTTTATATAATGCACCGAGGCCTAGGATAACAAGAGTCCTAGCCGAATACACCGGTGGGGAGGAGTCCTTGTCTTGATCACCAAGTCTTGTGGAATCTTCCTTGTATCGGCACCGTCCGGACTGGCCCATGAGTATGCGTACCTGGGGTCCTCGGCCCAATCTAACCGATTGGGGACGGCGTGGTGAGTACCCCCTAGTCCAGGACACCGTTAGTCGGCCCATGAACGGACGATTCCAACTCTAGCCCGTTTACGGCCATAATGCGGCATGTTATTGGCCCATGTTTGGCCAATCGATCATACGGCCCGTATAAGGCCCATTGATGATAGGGCCCGTAAAAGGCCCATTGTTTCTACGGCCCGTAGAAGGCCCAATGTTTCTGACCCGTAGAAGGCCTCTCGCTTATACTGCCCGTAGAAGGTCCATCGTTTCTCTGACCCGTAGGAGGCCCAAAGTCACTCGAAGAATATTAGCCCATGGTTATTGTGGCCTAGTTTTAAAAAATAGGTTATTGCAGTCACTAGCAAAAAAATAGGGAACAAACCACTAGCAAAACCGCGGAAAAAGAACTGCACTGACTACAAGCAAACAAATAAACAAGACAAAAAGGAAATAAATAAGCAAGCAACTTATGCTAGGCTATCACGGCTATTACACATATTACATCCACTGGGCATCAAAGTTCACCACCGGTGCAAATATAGGGAACACAAAGACATATAAACGCCAAGACAAAACAAGTCCATACCTGAAACCACTTGAAAGAGTTCAAGAAACAATATCACAGGTACCCATAATGTTTGGCAAGATGCTTAGCAAGCTTATTAACTTTCTCTTGTTTGGCACTTAAATCCTCCAGTAACTGTCATTGCACAAGAAAGTACGCATCTGAATTCTGCGTAGGACTTCCTCGGTCCTTGACTTCTTGCCGCAGCACAGATGATGATGCCTTTCACTTGTAGCTGAGACTGAAGAAGCGAAGTGATTCAGCAAATGAGTTGAAGAGCTTGTGCCGGTGATCGCCGAGAACTCGAACACTACATCAACGCAGGACTGTGGGGTTTTCTCACTGTCTACAAGATCGTTTTTATCACCTTTCTTGGAGACCAACAGGGTTGTCTCACTATCTTGAACCTTATCTGCATTACTTTCTCTACCATTGCATAGTGGGGTGCTCTTCTCCAATATTCTGTTTGCATACTACAAGAGAAACAAGCAGACACATCATAGGTTTAGCTTGCAGTATATCAAACTCATTTTGGTAAACCGGTTCAGTAGTAAGGTGGACAGGATAACAGCATGAAACAAACATATATCTATGTACTATGGTCACTGTATTGTCCATATCATTCTAGTTTATGTTCCCTAATCAAGATAGAGACACAGTTCAACTCATATATTTTTAAGACACGGCAGCATAGACAGAATATAAGTGTGAGAAACTACACACCATTGGCAGCACTTGTAATGTGCATCACATGAGAACATAACTGTTTATACAACTTAAACTGAAATCAACATACAGCAAGAAGTTAGAACAACAATCCAGATAAAGAAATAGGTTTAAAACATACCTGTTGCGCCATTGGAGTTTCAATTGGATCCTTCAATTTGAAAGTAGTTGGTATGAGTAAATACAAATGATGCAACAAAGAAAGGAGTATGGACCATAGCTACGGAATCGACATGAGAACAGCTGCTCTTCTCCTTTAAACGTGGAGTTTGGGTTAGCTCGGTGGTGTTAGTGCTTTGGGCACTGCAAAGTAGCTTTACAAACTGCTCGTGTGGGGTACTCTATGGTGGACATGGTGCTTTGTCAACTATAAGTGGGTTACTATCCACTGGGGTTGCGGTTAGATGGGTTGTAGCTGGTTATCTGCCCAACGGTGTAAGTGTGCAATCTGGAAGAGTCTCAATTATGTGTGGTGGGGCTAGTTTGTGGGCGAGAAAACCATGGTTCTATCTGCATCGACGGGTAGCACTTGTCTTTTGTGAAGAACGGGTTTTGCTCCCTTAGATATTGCCATCACCCCTCCAATTCAAATGGCTGATAAACAAGAAAAGAAATTGAATGTCTGACATTGTATGATAGATGATGTGGTAATTCACATATATGTTGTCTAACCAAACAGACAGACATGGCACAATTTCACATATATGATGCCTAACTAAGCAGGATAGCAGGACACAGCTTTCAGATATATGATGGATAACTTAACATGATATAATGGCATAATTCAACATATGATGAGTACCTAAACAGGATGACATGACAAAACTATATGATGTCTTTCTAAAATAGGTTGGGATGAAATAATTCACATACATGTTGTCTAAGTATACAGGATGGCATGATATAATTGACATAATTGATTCATATACTAAGCAGCTGGCACTCGTAGAATTCAATATTGTGCATATGATGTCTAAACTAAGAAATGCAAGACACCAGATGTATCATATGAGAAATATAAACATTGCAACTTAGAGCATACACCTCGGGTGGGATATAGGACTGGTCATCTGTCTCGAATCCTCCTCGAGGAGCTCCTCAGAACCATCGAGATATATGCTTCAACAGTACCATTGCACTGCTCTCAAGACCTTGTTTTCGCTCCGATTTTTCCATAACCGGCTCAAATGGCTGATACACATGAAGAGTAGTCCAATATACACAGATTGTCAACAAATGGAATACGTAATGAAAAAAAGATGGCATGAGATAATTCACATATATGATGCCTGGCTCCATGGCGGTGCATAATTCACATATATGATAACTGGCTGAAAAACATGGCATTGCATAATTGACATATCTGATATAGAAAGCAAACAGGAGGCCTTGGGGGGGGGGGGATACGACTAGTCATCTCTCTCTGAATCCTCCTCTGAGGAGCTATCTGTAACCAACAAGAAATCTGCATCGACATGTAGCACTGACTGCTCAGAAGACCTTGTTTCACTCCAGATTTTCCCATGACCGACTCAAATGGCTGATGCACAGGAAGAGTAGATGAATGTATAAACATTGCTGACAAATGGAACACATTATGGAAAAAAATATGGCACGATACAATTCACATATCGATGACCGGCTAAACAGGATGGCATTGCATGATTCACGATATGATGCCCGGCTAAAGAAGATGGCATTGCATAATTCCCATATACTCCCTCCGTTCCTAAATATTTGTCTTTTAGAGATTTCAAATGGACTACCACATACGGATGTATATAGACATATTTTAGAGTGTAGATTCACTCATTTTGTTCCGTATGTAGTCACTTGTTGAAATCTCTAAAAATACAAATATTAGGAATAATGGGAGTATGATATAGAAACCAAACAGTGGCATTCACAAAAGCAAATCTAAACTAAGCTGATGACATATAAGATGTATAATGTAAGCAATGCAAGGCGCCATATGCATGATATGACCAACATCAAGATGCCAGTTAGAGCAAACACCTCGGTGGTAAATGGCATGGTCGGCTCCTTCTAAATCTCCATCTGAACAATTATCTTCCTCTGGAATACAATCTGGAAATGCAGGAGAGGGGGAGGCACTTAGCCCACCATGGAGCAGCGTCGCATGACATTATATTCACACATAGCGGTCTTCTCTTTTCTCTACATGTTCATGACGATTGTTTACAATATCGACATGCATAATAATAAAAAATAGTTAGATTTTGTAAGGCCTAAGGGTGCATGCAAAAATCAAGACTGATGGTAGCAAGCGAGTGGATGGATCCAAAACTAATGATAGCAAGTAGATTATAGCTTCAGTTTAAAAGATAGACAATGGATCATCTATTGTTTGTTGCCCACCCAACATGAACCACATAGAAGACCCGGATGAACCAGATAGTAGATGAGATACTATCCGTTGTTGGCTCGATATGAGACCCATGGGCAATTCAAAACTCAAGATTGAATGATAAAGTAGCAGGTAATAATAACCGATGTATAACCTAAGCAATACACGAAAGATCATGACCTCTCTTCCGAACTGTCTAGTCCTCGGGTTCATCTCGCTTTCGATCGATGATGGTAATGCAATGGCGTGGCTGCCGCAACGGGAAGATGATCTAAGGCAGCGAAAGAAAGTCTGCAGGGGGCATCTCTGCTGAAGTGAACGCTTCTGTCGATGGTGCACCTCGGTGGGGTGGATGACGACACGGCAGAGCAGGACATAACACACAGAGTTTTCTTTCACGCCAATCTGAAAATGAAGTAAATCTGTAAGGGCTCCTTAGAATTGGAGGATTCTATAAATGCAGGGACAGGAAAAACACAGGAATAGGATAGGAATGCATGTGCAAAACAGAGCATTTGGAAACATAGGATTTCAGTCAACCTGGGTGTTTGGCTCACATGAATTGGAAGAACAGAGGAATGGAGAAACAAAGTGATGCGACGAGTGTACAACCTCTTTGGCATAGCCTTGTGGACCTCAGCATCATTGGGTTGGACGTGGAGGATGGTGATGATGCTGGTGTGACTGCTTGTCGGGATGCGGGAAGAAGATCCGAGGCCTCTGGAAATGGCGCCGAGGGTACTGCTCCGCTGTGATGGAAGGTTCCGTCGTTGGAGCAGCTCCGCTAAGGTGTACGGCGACGAGGCTGAAGCATGACAAGACAGACAACTTTAATCTGAAGTGGGACCCTAATATCATCTGCAATAGATGATGTAAAATACATCACCAAAAAGTGCTAGATGTAAAATGTATTAGCCGCGCCATGGCCGCTCCGATAGATGTTGTAAGTACTGTTCACTCTGAACTTAACTGAAGAAAATGAACTTCACAATCGAAACTGAATTTTACTGTCGAAACTGATTGAACTAGTAACAGAGCATTGCAATAGATGTTTAGGGCGTTCGAGCACTAGTAGCGAGAAAGCGATGATCTAAATCAGCGAGGCGCCGAGCAGGAACGCGCTAGCAGAGAGCAAGTCGTGCAGTAGCACCATGAGCGAGTGCTAAAGCAGCAACTCCTGTAGCTGCCGGAGGTCGTGCAGCAGCAGCAGCAGCGTAAGCGAGAGCAAGAGCAGAGCAGCAGCACGAACAAAAGCAGGAGCTGTGCAAAAGCGCGACCGACAGCAAGAACAGAGCCGCAGTGCGAGCGAGAGCCGGAGCAGCTGCAGCTAGTGCCGTTGTGGAAGTCGCCGCCGAGGAAGCAACGACATGGGGGAGAGACACCGTGGATGATGTGGTCGGCGACGGCACCGTCGATGGAGACGCCATGTCTGCTCGGTATCGAGCACCGGCAGCCCCGTGAGATCGAATAAAAGATAAAATGTAGCGGTGAGTGCAGAACCTCCTTGGTGGCGCCGAGTTGGCCTCGGCTTCATCGGAGGAATTGGTGAGGGTGTTGCGGTTCCGGTGGGGCAGGTCAAGACGGCGCTGTGGGGATTGAGGTGGCACGATAGACGAGGCGAACGTCGGGGCAGCTCCTTGGAGGTGGAGGTCGGGGCGGCTGATCCGGCGGGATGACGAGATCGACAACGGATCCTCATCCGGTGTGGTGGATGAGGGACGGCGAGCTGTTGCGGTGGACAATGTAGTCGGGGAAGAGTCTCCGGCTGGGCGACGGTCGGGAGGCCGACGGAGGAGCGTGGAGTTTCGCGGGTTTTGGCGGCCTCGGTGTACGAATGGGGGGGGGAGGAGGGGGGCGAAGGGGGAGGGGGAGCCAAGCTTAGGGACGCGCTTGTCCGAAATGTAGGGTAAGTTACCAGCGTACCCCCCCAGTTTTGACACCGCGATGTGGAGCTTCATTTTCGGCTGAGGGGTAGAAGGGGGATTTCACGTGTCTGGGCTGCGGGAGCGATTTCGGATGAGGAGGGAGTTCTCGCGCGCGTCCAAATTTCAGGATAACAAGGCGCGGTGCAGGTTGAAGAAGTGGGAGTTTCAAAGCAGGTGAGACAAAATATACTCGAGCTTGAAAATTTCGGGATAACAAGGTGTCGATTCCTTGTTCGGCTGAACAAACTTAACGTGTAAAAAAAATCATACAAGACACAAGAGAGTCATGTCCCCTTTTACTATATTGCTATAGATGCCATTGAAAAAACTACAAGAAAAATGTAAAAAAAATCGGGAGAACATGATTACCACAAGCAGTACCAAATCGATTCGCACTTCCCTCAACAACAACAAAAACAAATCAATTCCCACCAAAGAAAGAGTAATGTCCCTTTTATATGATTACAGATGCCATGATCTCGAATTTCAATTTTGAATCCACGTTATGTTGAATTGAATATATCATTAGGTGACCTTGCGGTTTATAATTGATGTAGTCATACATTTTGATCTTCCATCATATATGAACATTTTACTCCACCATGTGAACATATATATTGTCGTCTACCATATGGACTAAATTTGAATCAATTTTCCTTATTTGAATACAATTGTTGTCAAGTTATACAATAATTTAAATATTATCTTGATAACAAAAGACATGCATATAGTAGTAATCATATTTCACTATGAACTACATGTACCATACACTCTCCAATTCAAATATTTGTATCCATTTTATGTTGAATTCAAATCATAGTACATTATTGGTCTAGGTAGCGAGATGTTCGGGATAATCTAAACCCTGTTTTCATCATATAATTTTTGGCTGAATTGGGACAAGTTTTGGTATAAGCCTCTTGCAAAACCGGAGATTCTCTCAACAAGCCTCGTGGTTCCGAGAGGGAACGTGTCACCTTTGTGTGTGAAACGATATACACTGCCTCCCCCCTGATTTTATTTACAGAGGCAACAAAGAACTATATGAGTGCCCTGTTAAATTTTGGAATTATTTCGGTTCATTTGGCCTTTTATACATTAATTGAGTTTCTGGACTTTTAACGTGCATAATCTAAATATGAATTGCATGCACATGCTCCGGTGCACCAAAGTGGGTTGAAAAATCACATCTGTGTCCTTGGTTGAATTTCTAGGTCCCATGGAAGAAATGAGAATGAAATTCAAACATCTGGGCGTCATGACTCTTCCGAGAACATCGAGAAACTTAGATTTTAAATTCATGTAATGAAACTTGGCATGGTGTCATGTCATGGCACTAACAGTTGTGGTAAAAAATTGGGCCGATTTGGAAGCTCGTGGTTCTAAGAGGGAACGTACACCCCCCGCCTTTGAGTTTCTTAACAAAGGCAACATAGAACTACATTAGTGCCATGTTAAATTTTGGAATTATTCCGGGTTCGTTTGTCATTTTGTATACATTAATTGAGTTTCTGGTCATTTAATGTGCATAAGTCAAATTTGAACTACAAGCACATGCTCTCGTGCACCAAAGTTGGTTGAAAAATCACATTTGTGTCCTCCGGTGAATTTCTAGGTCCCATGCAAGAAATGAGAATAAAATTAAAACATCTGGGCATCGTGGCTCGGTCGAGAACATTGAGAAACTTGGTTTTAAAATTCTTGTAAATCCAAAACACGTCTAAAATCATGAAACTTGGTATGGATGTCATGTCATGGTACTACCATGTTGTGGTAAAAATGGCGAATAGGAACAGATTTTGGTATAAGCTTCTTGCAAACCAAGCTTCTCTCAAGAAGGCTCGTGGTTACGAGAGGAATGTGTCACCTTTGAGTGCGAAACGATATCGTTGTCCCCTTGAGTTTATTTACAAAGGCAACATAGAACTACATGAGTGCCTGTTAAATTTTGGAATTATTTCGCTTGTTTGGCCTTATTTACACATTAATTGAGTTTTTGGTCATTTAATGTGCATAATTCAAATTTGAACTACAAGCACGTGCTCCCGTGCACCAAAGTTGGTTGAAAATCACATTTGTGTCCTCGGGTGAATTTCTACTCCCATGCAAAAAATGAGAATAAGATTCAAACATCTGGGCATCGTGGCTCGGCAAGAACATTGAGAAACTTAGTTTTAAAATCATGAAACTTGGCATGTGTCATGTCCATGCCGTGGTAAAAAAATTGGCCGAATAGGGACAAATTTTGGTATAAGCTTCTTGCAAATCGGAGCTTCTCTCAAGAAGGCTCGTGGTTACGGGAGGAACGTGTCACCTTTGTGTGCATAATTCAAATTTGAAATACAAGCACATGTTCCAAAGGCACCAAAGTTGGTTGAAAAATCACATGTGTGTCCTCGGGTAAATTTCTAGGTTCCATGCAAGAAATGGGAATGAAATTCAAAATTCTGGCGTCGTGGCTGGGTTGGAAACATTGAGAAACTTAGTTTTTAATTCCTGTAAATCCAAAACACGCATGAAAATAATGAAACTTGGCTTGGTGCCATGACATGGCACCAACATGCTGTGGTAAATTTGTAGTCCGATTTGCGAAGGCACACATTAACAATCAACAAAGTCATTTTGGAACAAGTGATGTCACGTTACAATCGAAACACAAGTATTATTGAAACCGTATGCGTTCTACTTACTAGTACCATTTACGTGCCGCCACGCGTCCCCATTTTTTATTAGCTAGGAGGCGCCATGCAGGGTAGCTATTTGAGTACGAGAGACGTGCGATCAGACCCCTGCGCGTGCTTATCGGGAGGAGAGCCCTTTGACCTCCATCTGCCGTGTACCTCTCTCCCAAGGTCTCCATTAATGGCGCACAAGCCTCTGTTTAATGGCGTGGCTATGTCTCACTCGACTGAGATTGAAGAGAGAAAAAAGAAAATCTGACAGCACGGATCTTGATGTAAGATCCGACGGACCTATATAGCATCTACTGCGACTTATAGCAAGACTGATGAATATATAAGGACAATTTTTTTTATCAAAGAAGGGCTTGCCCCTTCCGATTTTCATTACTAAAAACCACCACAATTCACAAGAAGTTCAGCACAACTCCAGCCTAACACGAAGGACTAAAAGTACCAGATTGAAATCGCAACATCCCAAGAGGCCAACAAAGGCCAAACATCCGCGCTAGAACCCAACATTTCACAACCGATGACACAATTGACATCCTAAACCGATTATTACATCAAAAGAAACCAGGAAACTGAAGGAAGCCTAGCAGCAACTAGAAGAACAGCAACGCCAGGGTCACCACAGCAAGAGTTTTCTTCATTCCAGCCTCGCAACATTGATCTTCCACAGAAAGATAAGGACGATTAATTGTCTTACATAATTAGAAAGATAATTAAAAAGCCACATGCGGCTACGCCCGAAATACACAAGGGCAAAAGAAGAAGGAAGACAAGGATCTGGCTCGCTGATCTCTACTTTCTTGATGCGTTGCTGCAGGCCGCGGGAACTAGTCTCCGCGGCAAGTGGTGATGAGCTCTTTCGTGTCCTCAAGACGCTGCTTGAGAACATCCACAGATTCCTCCACCAGCCTTTGGCGCTTGTTGCGGAGCATGTCATTCTCGTCCATAAGTTTCTTGACGATGACGTCGGTCCTCTTCAACAAGGCATTGGTCTCCTCCTGCTGGTCTGCACTTCAGACGATCTTCTCCCTTAGCAGGTCGCACTCGGCCCGGAGCCTCTCATTTCCCTCCCTTATTTGCCGGATGACGCCGGTAGCCTGTTCAAACGAGGCTTCACGTCGTCCTGCAACCTCGCCAAGTCGAAGATCTGATCCATCTGGCTATGGACGATCGCATGCATGCGCCTGTAACAGTCGTCGCCTGCCCGCGAGAAATTTTCCCGAGCGCCCCGGCCATGGGACATCTCTGCTGCATTCGTGGCGTGGCGGGACATCTCTGTTGCTTCCGTGGCGTGGCCGGACCAGTCTGCTGCATCGAGGGTGCGGCGGGACCTCCGTGCTGCTTCAGCGGCGCGGCGGGACCTCTGTGCTGCTACTTCCGCGCGGCGGGACATGTCGGCTGCTCTCGCAGCGAGGCGGGACATCTCTCGTGCTTCCGCTTCCATGCTCGCCTCTCCCTGGTAGCAATCTCGACCTGAACTCACGCTGGCCATGGCGGGCATTTAGGGAAGGATGCTGAATGACTTGTTTGTTTTTGTGGATGAGGAGTTGAGGAGGAATGTGCAGTCATCTTGGCATACTAGTATTTATAACCGAGTACTAATACGCTCCTAAGTGGGAAACCGTTTAGGTTGTGATCGGTGTGAACAGGTTTGGAATTCAATATACTAGCGTGGTACTAATATGCTCCTAAGTGGGAAACCGTTTAGGTTGTGATCGGTGTGAACAGGTTTGCAATTCAATATAGCGTGGAGTAATTTGGAATGTGACGAGATGCAAGCTCAAAAACTTGTACTCTGAGTTTAGTAGTACGTTATACAGGAAGAGAAGAGGTGCACGCACGCACTCGTCCTCTCAAACACGCGTCTGTTTTTTTCTCGAAAAGGAGGATGATGACCCCCGGCCTCTGCATCTAGGAGTCACACACGCATCTGTAGCTACGAATTGTAGTGTTCTCAACCATCCGATTGGCTCTATCATGGATGTACCTATATACTAAAACATGTCTAGATACATCTATATTTTGACAAATGGAAGGCATGTATTGTGGAACGGAGGGAGTGGTTGTCATCAAAATGGATAAAAAGGGACGTGTCTAGAACTAAAATACGTCTACATACATCTCCTTTTATCCATTTTGATGACAAGTAGTACTCTTACCCAAAGGAACTTTATATCCAACAGACACAAAATATCCGTTCGACTGTTGGAAATTACTGATCTGATGTCGAAGTAATTGCTGCAGCGCCACCAAAACCCACCATTTCTTAAGCTAAAGTAGACAAAGGTAATCCCTATATTAGCATATTACTAAGATAAACAGAAGGCACTGTCGAAACATTTAGGACATGAGCTTGTCAATCTGAATGTGGAGGGACACAAGCTTAGCCCTGGCCAGCAGCTTGGGCGGAACTGTCAAGAAGGTCAGCTCCTGCACGTCGACGTCGCCGGGATCCTTGCTGCTTGTCACCTCCATTTCCACCTTGACGGCGTCGGTCGTGCCTTTGGGCTCCCCCGGCGGGCCGTTCGCCCACAACTTGGCCAAGTAGTGCGGTAGTGGGGACGCCCCCGCTCTGATGCAGATGACCGACACGGCGATAGGCGCGCCGATGTCGAGCATGCCGCCGACCAAGAAAAACGCGCGGCGGTACTTCTCCGTGAACAGCAAGAGCCGTGGCTCGACGAAGGCACTTGCACCGGAGCACCTTGCCGTCTTCGGATCCTGTGCACGGGCATGGAATGCGCGTGCTGATGTGGTGGTAGAGCACCGCGGCGGGCCTTCGTAGCCGCAGACGGACACGGGCATTTGCAGGCGCGAGCGGACACACGCTTGCGGTGATCGGCGAGCTTGTGGTAAGTGACGAGAACCCACAGCCTTCGATGGGCACTCCACCCTCACCGACGAAAGGACGGAGTCCACCGCCATGTTCCGCACGTCGAAGCCACCGCCCGGCGCTTCGCCTTACACCGCCGCTGGTTCCCGGGGCGCTCGACGCGACAATCCGCGCAGGACAGGTGCCCTCCCTTGCACTGCAGAAATCAGTCCAACAGCACATCAATCACGAAACCTGCACCTTGCTCAATCAGCCGAACGGACGAGGTGTATTCAAACCTCATACACTGGAGGCGTCAAGGGGCGGAGGCACAAGGGGCAGTGGAGCACGGTGAGGTCCATGGAGACCTTAGAGAGCTCCATCGTCGGGTCATGTTCCTTTTCGGTCTGCATGATCTCGCCCTCCTCGTGCACAACCATCCTTCAAGGTGCATTAAATCAACACATGCAAGTACTATCAAAAGAAGAGTCACGGCATGCATGCATGCGTTGTAATTAATGCATCGGTAAACGCAAATTATTGAAATATATCGAGTGAAGTGCTTTGATGTGTCGCGTCAACTCGTACATCAACGAGAAGTTTTATTATCCTCTCCCTCGCGGACTTAACTGCACCTGCCTTTGGCTGTATGACAGGTTGGCCACACACCTGTCGGGCCCATCTTTCATACACGCAAAGACAGGAGCGTCCCTCCCTTGCCCATGAGCGTGGTGGCTGGCAAGACTAGGAGAAGCTTTCGCTACACGCTCTCCCTCCCACACGCGATGGACATGCAGCAGTTCAATCGGTGCCAGATGGCGAAGCGCATCAGTAGTACTCCTCCAGTGCAGTAGTACACCATCATTGTTCGACTTCCCGAAGAGGCGAAGAGCCAAGCGCAGCACGGACGCTCGTGTGGCAGTTTCATGTGTAGAGTAGTCTAGATAGCGTGTAACATGCCTGTAAGCTTAAAATCATTAGGGCCGGCTCCATGCTATGTGGCCGTCTTGAAGTTTTTTTTTAAATTAAAATAGTCTTCTAGCCCTACCTGTCACCCTGGTGATTGTAGTTTGCACGCTCATCTGGTCAAGACAGGAATATATATTTTAATTTGTTTTTTTTTGAAAAGGGGGGACTCCTCGGCCTCTGCATCAGAACGATGCATACGGCCACATATATTATAATTTGTGGTGGGTAAATGTTAGAGGTTGTAGCAAATATATTGTACACTGCGGGTCTTTCAGCCAAGTTTAGAGGCAAGCATGTGGGGCCAGTGCTATGATGTGTCACGTCAACTCGTAGAACGAGGAGAAGCTTGATTTTACTACACGCCTTCTCCCTCGCCCATACGCGCGGTTGCTCGCAAATGAGGACAGGATTTTGCTTAGTAGTAGTACTTCCACAACAAGCTATCCGTCCCGCTCGCGGTGGACGGACATGCAGAAGTGGATTCGACGCTGTAGAAGCAGTAGTAGTAACATCATTGTTCGTCTTCTCAAAGAGGCGAAGAGCCAAGCGCAAACCGAACGTTGCGATTCTGCGAACATTGAGCACATATAGCCGAGCTCTTGCATGAGACAAAATTGCTATGTGAGCCCACTATTGTACTAGTACGCACAACTACTTGCTAGTATAGCCTCAGTAAACCGAGAAGGAGTATTTGCCCTTCTAGAGATTTCAACAAGTGACTAGACTACACCGAGACGGAGTACATATGGAGCAAAATGAGTGAATCTGCACCGTAAATAAATATGTACTAGTTCTATCATTTTCCTCCCGAGGTGCACAATATTGAGTATCTTGACTAGTCTCTTTTGACACGCATTTACGTTTTTTACACAAGATGACGCATAAGCGCTCATATACACGCCGCATACACTCACCCCTATGAACGCACACACACACGGCACTATCATCTTGAAATTTGAAGTCACCATAGGCACCTCATCGTCGACGGGTCCATAGGTGCTTGAATGCCAAGGAGGAAGAGGGTAGCGGTTCCCGAGACGTTGAGCGGTCAATGATGCATCCTCAATTACATGCGAGGGAATTAATTGGAGAAGCAGACTAGAGCCAAGACGATGTGAATGCAACAGAGTTTGGACTCTCATATATAATAAAGGCGCCCCACCACTCCAATCCATCTACTCCCAAGTCTCTGCGCAACACCGCTCACTCCAATCCAAGACCAAGTGACCGAAGCCACAAGCACCTATGGAGGCGATGGGCGCGAGCGCGATCGGCTGTGCCAAATCATCCAAGGCGCCGCCCACGGCCCGGACAGCATAGCGTTCCTCACGCTGTCTGGCGACCGCAGCATCATAGCCCTCGCCGACGCCGGCCGCCTCTCGCATGGACGACATGATGGTCAACTCCATCCGCAAGTTCACCGCCGTCAAGAAGCGCCGGACGACCTTGCCGTCTTGCTCCAGCCCGCGCCCAGGCTCCTCATTGCCTGCCACCCTCATCGGCCTACATGGTGACGAACTCTTTCAAGCCACAGGTGGCCCTGCAGTGCCGGAGGTCGCGACGAAGAATGTGCACCTCGAGGCCGCGCTTCGCAGCAGCAGCCTCGCCATGCAAGAAACCGTCGACCTGCACATCCACGTCTACGAGGAAATCGTCTACATAGGCCACTACAAGGCAAGCGAGGACAGAAAGACGTTGGCCTTCTTCCAGTGGCTGGAATCTTTGGACGCCATTGTTCAGAAGCACGTCGACCTGGCCACGAAAGCCGCTGCTACTTAGGCGCCGTTCGGTGGGCCGGCGCCCTGAGTCGAGGAGGTGGACGTCGTCGATGGATGCATCTCTTCTTCTTGCCTCCTGTAACCAGCAATGCATCGCCTCGTGGCCTTAATGTTTTATTAGTATAGTACTCCCTCCGTTCCCAAATATAAGTCTTTCTAAAGATTCCAGCAAGTGACTACTACATGCGGAGCAAAATGAGTGAATCTACACTCTAAACTATGTCTTCATACATCTGTATGTTGTATTCCATTTGAAGTAGTATCTAAAAAGGCTTATATTTATGAGCGGAGGGAGTATATGGCATTTTTATTCCAACGAATGCGTTTTCCTTTGTGAGGTGGGGCATGAGCTGAGCAAACCCACCCCACCCACCAGGCGTCGGCCGAGTTTAGAGTAAGAGAGAAACGAGGGAGGAGGGCTAGCTGTAGCACGGACGCTGTTGTCAGATGGGACTCGTGTTTATAGAATAGGAGTACTGAGCACTCATGCCTCTTTTTTTAGGGAAAAATTAGTCGTATGTCTAGTACCACTAGTTGGGTGCGTGCAACCTATAGCTGTCATCACTTTAGGTCTACTTTTCGAACTGCGGCTACGCTTCATAGTACATATTTTTCATGCATTTATCCTCCTATATGTACTCCTAGGCTATTTCCACGTGCTCCCATTCGCCGACATGTGGGACATAGAGCATCTGGGTCGTAGTGCATGCACGACTCGGAGCATATGCCGGGGTACTTTACATTTCAGACCTCACGAATTACATGCAAACCCCCCGCAGAAGAATAAATAAATCAATGAATTACTACATGAAATCGGATTATTTTCGTGGAAACCGGAGCACGTTCATTAAATTTTGGACATAACACATTTATAAAAAATGACCGGACCTAAACCAGTCTAAGGGCCTCTTTGATTTTTCCCAAAAAATGGCCTCTTTGATTCGCAGGATCCGAAAAACACAGGAATGGGGAAAGTATGATGGTGATGAACCGAGACGAGGAGAACTCTAACTCGCTTAGAGGTTAGAGTTAGATTCTAACCTGAACTAACTCTAAACCAAAGAGGTGTATGGATGACAGGGTTAGATTGACAATAAATGCTCTATCTCAATCATTTGACTACTTTGGACCCTATTTTTAGTCAGACTAAAATAAGTCCCTTGGATCCAAGCACCCTCTTGGTGTGGCCAGCTCTTCTGTGGCCTCCTCCCGCTCACAATTGACATAAACGAACCATCTATACAATCAAGCATGCAAAACATGATAATTTTTACTTTGTCCATACAAATGAGATATCCCACTTAAACATACAAGTCGTCAATCAAGCTTCACAAAATAAAAAACACTTCATGAAACAAAGAATGAGCTAACTCATCACGGAAGTTGTTCATGATAGGGAGGGAGCCCGGAGCCCCTCACGCACCGAGGGAGGAGCTCGCCATCGTCGCTCTGGAGGAAGGCTCTGTAGAGCCCAAGCCCCGGGAACCCCTCCGACGCCGGCCCTTGCGAGTTGAGGTCGACACCGGCATGGGTAGCAGGGCCCTTGCCACGATCGAACTTAATCTTTGGGCCTCTATAAATAATGCAAGCTCAGTAACTAAAATACCTAGAAAGGTGAACTGAATCTTTGGGCCTCTAGAAATAATGCAAGCCTGAAACTGAAATACCTAGAAAGGTGAACTGAATCTTTGGGCCTCTAGAAATAATGCAAGCCTGAAACTTAAATACCTAGAAAGGTGAATTGAATCTTTGGGCCTCTAGAAATAATGCAAGCCTGAAACTGAAATACCTAGAAAGGTGAACTGAATCTTTGGGCCTCTAGAAATAATGCAAGCCTGAAAATGAAATACCTAGAAAGGTGAACTGAATCTTTGGGCCTCTAGAAATAATGCAAGCCTGAAACTCAAATACCTAGAAAGGTGAATTGAATCTTTGGGCCTCTAGAAACAATGCAAGCCTGAAATTGAAATACCAAAAAGGTGAACTGAATCTTTGGGCCTCTACAAATAATGCAAGCCTGAAATTGAAATACCTAGAAAGGTGACCTGAATCTTTGGGCCTCTAGAAAGATTTATTACCTCCTCAAGCAGCATCAAACAATTCCATGCGTGCACCACAAATCTATAGCAAGTTTGATCAGGATCTACTTTTCCAAATCAGAATTAGCGCTAGAGCAAGCAAGATCAATGATATGGTCGTAAGACAGAGAAGGAACAAACAAACTCACCCTCTCGCGACCTCCCCGGTAGATGCGCCACGCCACGATGTGACAGAGGAGAAAACGACCGGTGAAGGGGAGCAGGCGACCTTCGATGGTCGGAGGGAGAGGGCGGCCGGAGTAGGGTGGCGGAGGCCGAAAGGAGAGGGCGGCCGGAGGAGAGAGAGGGTGAGCGGCGCTTGGGCGGGCGGCCCTATGGGGAACAAAGTGGAGTCGTGCGAGACGGGGGAGCGATCTGGTGCGGGCAGGTGAGATTTTTTTAGGGGAGCGATCCGGTGCGGGCAGGTGAGATTTTTTTAGTTCTCTTTTAGTGGCCCCGGGATAACTAACCCAATTAGAACCTCTCCACCGGGCTAGTTTTTTTAGCTGGATTAGAGCAAACTAGCTCAAACTAACCCCTCTTGTTTCGATAAGTTGAGGCTATTTCAACCCAAACTAGCTCTAACTCAGGGATCCAAACAAAGAGGAGTGTTCTTGTACATGCTACAAGTGTGGACCGTAGCACATTGTTTTTATGGCCATATCACCACATTATTGTTTTCTACTGCTGGTTCACTGGGCTACCGTGGTTCGCACGGCTGGTTCACTGGGCTGCCGTGGTTCGCACTCCTCCGACCTGAGTAGTACAAGTATAGTACTAGTATATACCGCATCATTCTTTGCCCCTTCTTACTACTCCGACATGTGAGAGAGCCAGCATCCGGGTCGACGTGTCATGCACCAGATTAGAGCGCGGAACGGTAGGGGGGCATCACCCTGGTCGGAGCACCAGTAATTCATGACTATAGTGAGTGGTCATATCACAAGTCTTTCCAGTAGTAACACGCCGTCAAATCGCATAGCCCCACTCGCTCACCCTCCTCGCCTCTCTGTCAAACCGCCTACCGAAAACTGCAGCAGTCTTGCCCGGAAAAGCCCGCCCTCAACTTTTAACTACGCGAAAATAGTTTGAGCTTGTTCGTTCTTATAAATACAGTACTTACTGTATGTTTATTCACCCGTGGGGTTGTTCAATGAATGGAGCGGCGGGGAGCACAAGTGAACGATACTACCTCTGTCCGGGTTTATTGGTCCTCATTGTATTTCGTGCCAAATTTTGACCATAGATTAAACTAAGAAAATGTTCACGCATGTCACCAAACATTATATTTTTCAAAACTATGTTCAAATACGAATCCAATGAGATAATTTTTCTTGACATGCATTAACATTTTGTTAGTTCAATCTTTAGTCAAATTTGGCACAAACTATAAAAGGGACCTATAAACCAGGACGGAGGTAGTACTGTAGTAGTAGTAAGTAGGAGTCATAGAGTAGTCACCTTAAATAGAGAGTTTCTTTTCTTTAATGCCACGTACACAAATTGAAACGCTTGTTGTGGAGAGAAAAAAGATAATCACTCCACTATATATGGGCCTTGAGGGCCTGGCGCTTGCTTTACTTAGGTTGCTCTCTTCATTCTCTCATCCTCTCCAGATATAAACAAGACAGCGGTAGCGACATTTTCTCACTGCTCACCGCTAGTCACAGATCCTGTCGGATCCCTTCGGCCGGTGTGTGTAGAGGACTAAAAGGTGCATCGTTCACGCGGTCATCGCCGCCGAGGGAGGAAACCCACACTGCCGGAGGGGCCCGATCCTCTGCCTGCCATTCTCTCGACACGGCTGCTCGGAGGTCCTCCGACCCTTCTTCCTCCCTGGCGTATTGTCTGCAGATCCGACCTGCCGCCGCCGACATCCCGGCGACCCTCAGGTATAAGTTCTTCGAAAGCGGCCTTGCTCTACTGTCCCATCTCCCCACGTGTCTGCATGTGCATCTTTTTCTACTCCCATCAACTCTTCCAAAGCCACCATAATTGTTAGTATTATTAGAGGTAAAGCTACTTCATGCATTCGAATCTAGGGCTTTGTTCAAACAACGAAGAAAGGGGGGAAAGTTGTAGCATGAATCTAGGACTTGATTCAAAGAGGAAATAATATGATAAAAGTAGCATAGACCGGATACCCAACCTGTCTCTTGGTTGAAAAGGGAAATAATGGGAAAACGCAGTACAAACTGGATAAGGAACAGATCTATTATTGGTTGAAAAAAGGATAGAAGGTGGCGGCTGGTGGACAAGTCAACAGAGTATGTCCAGGATTAGATTTGCTGCCATCACATAGTAAAAGGTCTCCAGGATTAGATTTGTTGTCCTCACATAGTAAAAGGTCTCAGGATTAGATTTGCTCCCCTCACATAGTAAAAGGTCTCAGGATTAGATTTGTTGCCCTCACATAGTAAAAGGTCTCAGGATTAGATTTGCTGCCCTCACATAGTAAAAGGCCTCCAGGATTAGATTTGCTGCCCTCACATAATAAAAGGTCTTCAGGATTAGGTTTGCTGCCCTCACATAGCGTGAACAATCTCGGCATCACCACTTTATGCCTCCTTGTAGGTACATTGTGCTGATGCGTCCACTGTCGCATGTCCTTATTGTTGGAGATATGCCCTAGAGGCAATCATGTATGATGATATTTCCTATGTGTTTATGAATAAAGATAGTCCTTGGACATTATCAATGATGTGTATCAGCAAGTACGTGACTTGTTTGTGGGACTATGCATTGTATGATGACTGTCCTAAAAGGTCCCTAGTCGAAAGGGCTGTGTGGACGCGCAGCCGACTAGACTAGCATATGACACGGTCGATGGCTCGGTCTCACTAGGCATGGAGCATTGGATGCTAACGGATAATATGGACTTGGAAAGGTCTGGTCGGATTCGACATAGTCGGATCCGAGTCGAGATAAGATCCAGTCGGACAGACCCAACTATGAGACACTGCGATATGTCATCATGAGTCTCTAGTACAACATACGCTCTATGTCCTAAGACTTGAGCCGGCGCATGTACTTTCGAGATGGTGATAGACTTACTTTGGGCCGACCAAAACGCTACTCCGTGGTGGGTAGTTACAAAGGTAGGTTTCGGGTTTGTCAATCCCATGCTGCGAGACATGGTCGAGCAAGATGGGATTTCCCTCCGATCGGGAGAGATATACTCTGGGCCCTCGTGTGATCCGACCAGGGAACAGCATGGCCATCGACAAGGATTATGAGCTAATCCGGATAGTGGTCGGTATCACCGAACGAGAAAGAGGTCGGGCTAGCACAAGGATGACAGTCTCGCCTTGAGCCCGACAACATATATCGTGCGACAAAGGGAACAAAAGTGTTACCGTTATGCGAGTTACCTAATCAGCTTCATAGTCTGCTTGGTGGTCGGCACGCCTTGCTAGAGGCCGCTACCAACCGTGCGTGTCGGAGGTGATCCGAATCGTGACCAAGCCGACTTGAACCTAAGGGGTGGCAGCAAGGAAGGAACCTCACGAGGTCAGTTCAGAGGACACCGGTCGAATGTGATCCGAACTGGACTAGGAGCGTGACCGAATAGACTTTGGGCTTTAGGGTCCGTGCGAGGCCCAAGTGTTGAGCCCACGACGGACGCCTATATAAAGTGGAGGTGCGGCACACTCGGTGGTTGATCTCTTGGCGTTGCGGCTAGGGTTTGCATGTGTTGCGAATAGCCACCTCCACTCGCCGCCGGCGTGTGTGATCGGACCTAGCAGTCCGCCGCCGACGTTCCTCCCGCACGCCGCGGATACCGTTAGAGCGGTGCACTTGCGCGCTCGGCGCGAACTCGTGCGTGGGATCGGACGACCGACCGCTCGAGGAGATCGGACGAGGAGAAAACGATACACTTTCGGACGCGCTGCCCCAACTCTTCTTCCGCTGCGGCACTCTGGCGTCTAGTGGTAACGAACTGTGATCCATCTACCGTAGCATGTTCCTGGATGTTCTGCGCGTAGGAATTTTTAATTTGCAGCCGACACACCCTACCGTAGAACCCAACACTTATACCAACCTTTTGCTGTTTTTTTGCGGGTAAACCAACCTTTTGCTGTAAGGGCGCATGTAAAATGAAGCGATCACACTGTTACCTTAGGGACATGTCTAACCAGTGTTATTGTTAATCTAATGCCTCCAGTGATAAGATGCAACTAAACTGTGTTACAAATGGCACTCCTGCTGTTTTCCCCAGTATGATAAGTAAGTTGCTCCTTTACGCTGCTAAGTGTCCTGGTGTCCCCACGGTCCCATGCCCTTAAACCAACTCTTGACTCTTTGTTGATTTCTTGTATGCGCGTAAACAAGCAATGCCACCATTAAAGTAATCCCATATCTGAGGAATCTCATTGTTGATTGTAATGCTTCTGGTAACATGAAGCATTGCTGACGTTTTAAAATTTCTACTGTCCTTGCGTGATTGCCATCAACATAATTAAGATGCTTCTTTTCATTTTGTATATGTTTCAGATATTCTTATTGACCAAAGAATGTTTACTTTCTATCATTTTGTGCGAGATAGGGATATCCATTTCACCTTGTTGCTATTGTGACCTTTTGGTGAACTGCACAAAACACTTTTTTTTGGAATGAGTGTCTTGTGCAGTTCAACTAAAATGTCACGTGGGCAACATCTCTCAATTTTGGTGGAACTGCACAAAATGGTTAAACTAAAGTGAAACCATGCTCTCCTGTCTCCTTGTGACGGTCAAGAGCAACATCTCTCAATTTTGGTGGAACTGCACAAAATGTTTCAACTAAAGTGAAATCATGCTCTCCTGTCTCTTTGTTTGTGCTATGCAAACATGTTGTGCAAACAAGAATACTCTACTACAGATGTTGTGACGGTCAAGAGCATTCGCCAAGTTTTTCGATTGTATGACATGGCTAGCCAAGATGGATTTAATCCCGATATTCACTTTATCAAAAGGCTCTAATGGGTTGGTTACGAATCTTGCAAGCTTTGGGAATCGGTGAGATGTGTACGCATCTTTGTTGTACTTATTATTTGAATCTTATTTGTTGGTTACGAATCTTGCAAGCTGGGAATCAATGAGGCGTGTAGGCATCTTTGTTGTACTTATTATTTGGATCTTATTTGTTGGTTCTGAATCTTGCAAGTTGGGAGTCAATGAGATGTGTAGGCATCTTTGTTGTACTTATTATTTGGATCTTATTTGTTGGTTCTGAATCTTGCAAGCTGGGAAACACGGCATGATGATGCAGAGGACAGCAACCATAACAAACAATTCAAACTTGGTAGTATTATCTTTGTGAAAGTGCGACAAATGTGCTGATCGTGTGCGTCCTGAGAATGATAATTCTAATTGTTGTGCATGTTGATCCCGTGGCACTGATAGAACGAGCCAATGCATTGCTTGTTTTAAGTATAAATTTCTATTAAAGCTAATTAAATGAAAGTAAAGTGACCACTAACTCATGTTATTACAGTACCGATACAGACCCGCTCGTGAACCGACGTGTGGCCGGAGTAGGTTTCTTAATGGAGGCGTTTGAATGCGCCGAGGGTGCATCTTCTGCCGGGTGTAAAACGGACGAGGGAGGGGTAGTAAATGTTGTCTCCTGTACACACTCAGCTTACTGTTGAATCCAGTTCCCCAAGAGCTGAAAAACGAATTGCTGCCGCCGCCTACACACTCGTTCACTCGAAGAGCAAGTACAATAGAGCTGAGTCAACGGGCTATAAGGCATAAACTAGTATATTTCTGCTTAGTTGGAGGAAAGAGAAGAGGAGAGAGAAGGTAAGCGGGCTCTTCGTGAAGAGCCAGCTCTAGCACGTGCTCCTAGGCACTTTGTGAGAATGAAAGGTGGGCCACATAATAAAAAAAATTGTACACTCTTTTGATCTACTGTTGTACATGTTGACTATAAGATAGGCTGTAGATGACATGGCACTGGCTTATAGCCAGCAGCTGGCTATACTATTAACCATGCTCGAAGAGACTCAATGGTGATCCGGGGTGAGCCTGCTGGATATGGACTTGACAAGGAGTTAGTTCGCCGTTCAGTCCTATGGCTGCACCAAGTTGAATGTGATGTACACCAACGATACGGACTCGGTGAAGCTCTGCTCGCCTCAGTCCTATGGCTGCACCAGTGTTCGAGCATTCGCCCGTTTCATCGGCAATACCGATTGCACCTCCGCTACGGTGGAGAGAAGGAAGAACGCGACGATTCGCCATCTGGTGCAACAAGCTTGTCGACATCCGAAGCAATACAAGATCATCAAGAGGCGGCAGAGAAGGACTCGGTGGTTGACCTCACCGAGACCACCATCGACCCCGATCGCCAACATGAAAGAAGACGACCTAAACACGTGGGAGGTACCTCCGAATCTAGCCTACATAACCTCTGCGGCCAAGGACGATACGCATGCTACGACATGTACAGGCAGATCTTGGACATGAGGGCGGTTCGCTTCCCGAATCGACGAGTACACGGACAGCCGCAGCGTCATGATCAAGCGTGCCAGGAAGGTCTAGATGTTGTACTTTATCTGTTTATAAGCACCTTTATCATATGAGTGTTTCATGAATTAGCCTATGTGTCGTAATTATCTGTTTTGTCTGAAATATTTCTTTTAAGAACTGAGGGAGTCCTGGATTAGGGGGTGTCCGGATAGCCGGACTACCATCATCAGCCGAACTATCATTTGCCGGACTATCATCATCGACCGGACTCCAAGACTATGAAGATACAAGATTGAAGACTTCCCGTGTCCGGATGGGACTTTCCTTGGCGTGGAAGGCAAGCTTGGCGATACAGATATGTAGATCTCCTACCATTGTAACCGACTCTATGTAACCCTAGCCCCCTCCGGTGTCTATATAAACCGGATGGCTTTAGTCCGTAGGACTACAATCACAGCAACCCTTACAATCATACCATAGGCTAGCTTCTAGGGTTTAGCCTCCTTGATCTCGTGGTAGATCCACTCTTGTAAACATCCACAATATCAATATCAATCAAGCAGGACGTAGGGTTTTACCTCCATCAAGAGGGCCCGAACACAGGTAAACATCGTGTCCCTTGTCTCCTGTTACCATCCGCCTAGACGCACAGTTCGGGACCCCCTAACCGAGATCCGCCGGTTTTGACACCGACATTGGTGCTTTCATTGAGAGTTCCTCTGTGTCGTCACCGATAGGCTTGATGGCCTCTTAAATCAACAACGGCGCGGTCCTGGGTGAGACCTTTCTCCCCGGACAGATCTTCGTATTCGGCGGCTTCGCACTGCGGGCCAACTCCCTTGGCCATCTGGAGCAGATCGAAAGCTACGCCCCTGGCCGTCAGGTAAGGTTTGGAAGCTTAAACTTCACGGCCGATATCTGTGGGGACTTGATCCTCGATGGATCTGGGCCACAGCCGAGCGTGCCGCGCTGTCACGATGGGCATGACTTAACTCTGCCCCCGGACAGCACCTTGGAGGCCGCACCCAGATCCGCTCCGACTCATAGTCCGGAGCCGATCGCTCGAATCAAGGACGGATGGCTGGACACCTCCTCGGGAGCCACAATTTCTACGGCGATGGAGCCAAACACTTACCTTGTCCCACATAAAGCCCATGACTCCGAGGTGCCGACTCCCTGCCGGACTCCGAACCTCCTGCGCCCCCGCCAGTCGGATCCGATTGGGCGCCGATCATGGAATTCACCGCTGCGGACATCTTTCAGCACTCGCCCTTCGGCGATATCATAAATTCATTGAAGCATCTCTCGCTATCCGGAGAGCCCTGGCCGAACTACGGCCAGGACGGGTGGGGCGCGGACGACAAAGAAATTCAGATCCCACCCACCACCCACTTCGTAGCCACCGTCGACGATTTAACCGACGTACTCGACTACGACTCCGAAGACATCGACGGTATGGACGACGATGTCGGAGACTACCAAGAACCAGTGTCTACAGGACACTGGAAAACCACCTCGTCATACGACATATACATGGTGGACACCCCAAAAGATGGGGACGGCGAAGAAGTAGCGGAGGCCGATTCCTTAAAGAAACAGCCCAAGCACCGACGTCAGCGGCGCCGCTCTAAATCCCGCCACGGCAAGAATGGAGATTCCGGCACAGGAGATAATAACACCCCGTAGTGCCGAAGACAACTCCCTCCAAACGATCCAGCGCGGAGGAGGAGGAAGCAAGCCCTCGGGAGAGGCGGCATTTAAGAGGTCGAGGATGACAATTACTTACCTCCCTCCGGAGACGAGGCAAGCCTCGGCGATGATTTAATTCATCGTGCTCGAGGATCCCGTCGAACAAGAGCATTTCAGACGCAGGCTAATGGCCACGGCAAACAACCTAAAGAAAAAGCAACAACAACTTCAAGCTGATCAAGACCTCTTCGCCGACAGATGGACCGAGGTCCTCGCGTCAAGAGTATGAACTCGAACGCCCTCAAAAGTTACCCAAAACGCAAGTTGCTCCCCGATTAGAGGAGGCAGCATCACCAGCGCTACGGGCAGACCGACCACCTCATGGCGCGATAGAGGCATGCAAGCCCTCCACCAAAACCGTACCCGGCATCGCTCTAAAAGCAGGAAGCCACGGGGAACGCTACCGACTTGCGAGATATATTGAGGACAAGGCAAGACAATCCAGATCTATCTATGGATCACGTGGGCCCACGACCCACGCATTTAATACCGTCGCACCGATACAACTACTCGGCGGGCCGAACACAGCGGAATAACGCTCTCTCGAGCTACGCCGCGATATTGCTCAATCTGAGGCGCCAGACACCCACTATGCTTCACTAACGAGTAATGGATCATCAAATCCTCAAGGGTTCAAACCCGTTAATATCGAATCCTACAATGGCACAACAGACCCGCGGTTTGGATTGAGGATTATCTCCTCCATATACACATGGCCCGCGGTGACGATCTTCACGCCATCAAATATCTCCCGCAAGCTTAAAGGACCAGCTCGGCATTGGCTTAACAGCCTGCCCGCAGAGTCAATTGATGTTTGGGAAGACACGGAAGCCGCATTCCTCGACAACTTCTGTGGCACGATATGCGACCACCGACATGATGACCTAAGCCACATAATCCAGCAGCCGCACGAATCGGCCAGCAATTCGGACACGATTCTTAACAAAGAAAAATCAAATCGCCGATCGTCCGGATGCGAGGCACTCGCTGCCTTCAAACATAACATCCGCGATGAGTGGCTGGCCCGCACCTAGGGCAGGAGAAGCTGAAATCCATGGCAGCCCTCACTTCCCTCATGACCCGCTTCGTGCGGGAGAGGATAGCTGGCTCGCTCAAAGAATAACCTCAAAGAAAAAGCGCTGGCAGTCCGGATACCAAGGACCGCAATGGCAGGTTGCGCTCAAAACAAAACAACGCCGCGTAACGGCGATAGCAATGAGGATACGGCAGTCAACGCCGGATTCGAGCTCCAAACCCGTCAACGGAAGAAGCCATTCAAAAGAACCACTCGGGCCCGTCCAATTTGGACCGAATACTCGACCGCTCTTGTCAAATACATGGAACCCCGAAAAGCCAGCTAACCATACCAACAGAGATTGTTGGGTATTCAAGCGAGCAGGCAAACTAATCACCGAAAACAGTGACAAGGGGCTACACAGCGATGACGAGGAAGAGACCGGCCGCCCGAACAACAGAGGACAAAAGGATTCCCCCTCAAGTTCGGACGGTAAACATGATATACGCAACGATATTCCCAAGAGGGAGCGGAAGCGTGCACTAAAGGACGATACGCGATGGAGCCATCGCCCCAAAATTCAACCCATGGTCCTCTTGCCCTATCACTTTCGATCGAAGAGACCATCCGACCAGATCCGCCATGGCGGATTCGCCGCATTGGTTTTAGACCCAATCGTTGATGGATTTCACCTCACGAGAGTCCTGATGGACGGCGGCAGAGCTGAACCTGCTTTATCGGGATACAAGTCGCAAGATGGGCATAGACCCTTCAAGGATTAAACCTACAACGGCGACCTTCAAAGGCGCCATACCAGGTGTCGAGGCCAATTGTACAGAGCTTAGTTACACCGAAGTGGTCTTCGGATCCCGGATAATTTTCGAGCGAGGAATTAATCTTGACATAGTCCCGCTCATGGCGGCTATCACGCTCGCTTTCGGACGAACCGCGTTTGTAAAATTCAACGCGTGCCGCATTATGCATACCTTAAGCTCAAGATGCCAGCCCTCGTGGAGTCATCACGGTCAATGGAAACACGGAACGCTCCTCCGAACGGAGGAACATACAGCGGCTCTCGCGGCGAAGTACGAGCAGCCTTTTAAGGCAATTCTCGAGTCCGGCCGTTAAACGACCGGACACGACCAAACGTGCCGGAGCAACATCAACCAAGACCACAGCACGTTCCGTGCCAGAGTAATGCGGCCCCAACCCCAGCCCTCGCAAAATTGCAAGACAAACTCTCCACGTACATAATTACGCCTACAGAGATACCATGGGCATAGGGGAAGGGCACAACCACAACAGACCAGTGCGGTTCGACCACACCAGGGCTCCCAAGTGTGTCGCTCTTTTTCTTTTATTTTCTCTTTTTAGACAGAACTCAGTCCAGCGCGAACCTGCCGAACTCATGATGCAACAGCCGAGGAAGGACAAAGGCGCATTTAACACTCAGTGGTCTCCATCACGAGCATTAAATTTGTTAAAATACAACATTCCGCGGCCTACCCTCGAGGGAGACGCCTTTAATTCGCCCAATCCTTGCTTTCCGCACTATTTGTATCATTCCGCACCGATAGCATATCTTCTCGAATAAAATGCAGCACTTTTTGCCTATAATTGCATTACTTATATATATATATATATATATATATATATATATATATATATATATATATATATATATATATATATATATATATATATATATATATATATATATATATATATATCATTTACTTACATGTTGCACCTGTGCATCTTGGTACGCCAAACATACCAGGGGCTTATGTCCTCCGCTTTATGGTGTGATAAAGTCCGCACACTTTCACAAGTGCGGCACCCGAACTTATAGCATTATATGAATCAGCTCGAATCATGCCTTGGGTCAATAGTTGGGTTTGCTAGGCTCCCATGTTCGGCACCTTACGCCCGTTCTATCGGCTAAGGTAGCACTGGAGAACCACTGCGATTGCGCCCGGTTGAGCCGGATTAACGCCTCGATGGAAAGCTAAAACTGACCGGCATGATAAGGCGAGAGAATGGTCGCTGTTCGAGAGGTCCTTCGGGTCCTTAAAGACCTCGCCGCTTGAGCGAAGTTCGGATTATGTCCGATGAAGGCGTGGATAGCGCCCCAATTCGGTCTTCCGAATACTAGGGGCTTCACCAAATTTAAAATTATAGAATTCTATGGCTAAGTGAGAGTGTTCAAGCACTATAAGTCCGGTTGCCTTGTTCGTTGTGTTGGCGCCTCCCTAGATGGACCCAAAAATGGGAACAAGAGTGCTCAAGTTTATCCCGAACACCCCAAAGACTTCGTGGCATGGGGGCTGAAGCCGACGACTTGCCATCTCTCGATTTAATAAACGGCCGCATGTAAGGTAATATTTTAAATTAAACAAGCGTTGCTTAGCGATATGAACAAAGTTTTAGCGCAGGATAACACATTGTGAATTCACTCAATAATTACATCCTGGGGCACTCATCCGCAATCTTGCGGGCACCCTCGAGACAGCCTTATAGTAAATTTCGGGCGACGATGCTCCTTGCCCACCGGTGGCGCGTCGCTGATTAGCTTCTCCGCATCCAGCTTGCCCCAATGCACCTTTGCGCGGGCAAGGGCCCGACGAGCACCTTCAATACATGCGGAGCGCTTGATAACCTCCACCCAGGGGCACGATCCACCAGCCGTCGCCACGAGGCGAAGTAGCTCCTGTGCATGGCCTCTCCGTGCCACACCGGACTATGAGGCCCTTCATGGCCTGCTCGGCCACCTTGTGAAGCTCGACCAGCTGCTTCACTGGTCGCTAGGGGCACCGGATGGCGGCCTCGAAGATACCGAGACCGAAGACCTTCTCCGTTGAGCTCCCTCCTCGGCTCGGTAGAATGCGGCGACATCGTACACGCTGCAAGGCAGATCTGCAACGCCTCGAGAGCTCCGATTCGGGTAAGTAACACGTAATTTACATTCACATGCTTGCTTTGCATGAAAAATGCCTTACCGCCGCTATCTTCCTCATCAACTCAACCTCCGAAGGGACTTATGGGCCTCGGCCTTGGCGGTTTTACACTTTCGAGAGCCGAGGCAAGCTCGGACTCTCGAGTCTTTGAGTCACGCCCAAACTCTCATGCTTTTCCATGAGAGCACAGGAGCTCTTGCTGAACCACCGCCACCCGCACCTCTTGCTTTTCTCGCTCTGCCCGTTCCGTGGCGCATTGCGTTTGGTCACAGACACGGCCTCCTTCGAGGTCGCCACCTCGCTCGTGGCCCCCGCAGCACTCCATGTTATCCTTGTTATTTTTTGTCGCAACCTAAATCCTTTTCTATAAGGTACAAATTCAAAGTGGTGTTACTCACCTTCTTTGTCTTGGAGCTGCTTCCTGGCGCGGCCGAGCTCTTGCCCGGACCGCTCGAGCTCTTGCTTCAACGCACCGACCTCCGCAGTAAGTGCGGCAGAGGTCAGCAGCGCAGCCTGCAACCCATATTGACATAATTTTTTAGCAACCCTGCGTATATCTTTTTTAAGATCCTCAGTCCGGCTTTTCTTTCCGAACAACGAACCGAGCATCAGGGGCTACTGTCTATGTGGTATTACATTGCATATTTTTAACTTCTTGCCTCAAAGCCTGATAGAAGGCTATTGCAGGCTTCGGTCAGCCCGCCTTTGGTGAGCTGCACCTTCTGAATCACCGCACTCATAATAGTGCGGTGTTCTTCCTCGATGGAAGCACTCTGCAGCGCCTCCAACAAATTGCCCGGCGCCTCCGGTTGGACGGAAGCCTCCTGCGTCACGGTCTTGCCCTTCAATCGAAGGGGCCGCCTGCCGGACTCCGGAACCACTGCGGGTTCTGTTGTGGAGTCCGGCGCAAAGTCCGGGAGGGCGCCTTGTGGCGCCTCCGGAGCCTCCCCCTAATGGGTCCCTTCTGGGGATCCCACCTCAGCGTCTTCGGCGTCGCGAGGGGTGGAGGCGGTCGGGATGGAGTCTACATCCGACGAAGCCAACGACCCGCTCGATGAAGCGGGGAGATCATCATTGGCCGGACTACAGGCAGTATGCGGCATTAGAATGACACTATGTGACGCAGAAAAAGAAATTATAAATCATTCAGGAATCCGGATACTTACGATCTTGCCGGAGGCCTGGCCCTTGAAGGCCATTCTTCCTCGCCAACATTGATGTTGGCGGAGCTGTCCGGGAATAGTCCTTCCCTCTTGACCTTCCGCCTCCCCTGTTGGGGAAGCCTTCCTCTTCCTCTCTCCTCCTCGGGAGAGTCCTCTTCCTCCTCCTCATTTTCGGGGGAGGAGTCCGCCCCGGAGTCGTCGGACACCTGAAAACTGGCACTCTTTCGAGCACCCGTGGCCTCCTTCTTGGCCTTCTTTTCCGGCACCACGTGCGGTGCCGGAACCAGCAGCCTCGCTAGACGAGCGTCTACTGGATTTTCTAGCATAGGAGCCGGACAGGTAATCTGCTCCGCCTTCTTCATCCAGTCTTGTCAAAGGAAAAAGGGAGATTAAAACCCACATAAAGTCAAACTATGAAAAACAAGTGTCCCGTAAAGGGGTAGAATCACTTACCTCGTCACCTGGCGCTGCAGCGAAATCCGCGATCTTGATTATGGATGCGGGGCTTCGGCGCCTTGAACAACACCTTCCAGCGCCTTCAGACGTTGTGTCAAGAGCTTGTTCAGCGCTGGTGCTGTTCGGATCGAACTCCCATAGATTGAATGCCCGCTGCTGGCATGGGAGAATCCGCGACGAGCATGACTGGACCACGTTAACCAGCTGAGCTTCTTCACCACTTCTTGATACAGGCTTGGAGTCCCGCGCCTCCTTCAAACTACCCCACAGCAAGCCCTTCTCTTTCCGGAGGTGAGCTGCATGGGGATAACAGATCTAAACTCGGGGCCGCCGCCCATTTAGGGTCACGCTGCTCGGTGATGTAGAACCACCCGATTACCACCCTTGACGGATTCCACGAAGGCCCTTCAACCAAAGGACGTTGGGCATCTTGCCCAACATGGCGCCTCGCACTCGCTTGAATGCCCTTCACTACCTTCGCTTGACATTGAAGGTCTTGAGCCACAAGCTGAAGTGGGGCTGGATGCGAGAGGAAGGCCTCGCACCTGACGATAAACGCCGAGATGTTGAGGATGAAGTTGGCGCGGATCATGGAAATCCAGGCCGTAGTAGAACATGAGCCCCGGACAAAGGGGTGAAGTGGAAAGCCCAATCCGCGGAGGAAGTGGGAAAGAAAGACAACCTCTCATGGGGCCTGGGGTGGGGATGAGCTGCCCTCGTCGGGCAGCCGGTCGCGATGTCGCCGGAGAGGTATCCGCGCCAGCAGCGGTTTGGCGATTTGCTCCTCCTTAACGGTGGAGGCCAACCATTTACCTCCGCTCCGGACATGGTCGGAGAAGGTTGAGACGAGATCGCAAACTTGGGCGCTGGAGCTCGAGTCTTGCGGAGATGGATAAGCAAAGGAGGAAGAAGGCGAGGTGAGAAGGTGAATCCTTATCCCTTATATGGGCGGCGAAGTCTTACGCGTCCCCCACCGCCCGATAAAACTCGCTTATCTCCCAAGCGTCACCATCAATGACGCGTTGGGTTACCCATGCCCGTATTGATGAGAATCCGGATTAAGGGAAACACGATCTCGCTTCGACAAGGCGTGCCAAGGAAACCGCTTCGCTAAATGCTACCGAGGTGGTAAAGTAAAAACAATTGAGTAATGGCTTGGTAGTGGTGTGACGTCATGCCACGGAAAACGCCGCAGATTGAACTTGTGTGTATATTATTATTCTCTCTACAATGGAATGTGGAATTTATTTTGCGAGCCGGACACTATCCCGGTGTTCACAATCTTCTATCATTTGGAGGAGGAACCCGCCTTGCAATGCCAAGCAATATACGCGGGACTTATCGTCATTGAAGCCTGGTTCAGGGGCCGAGGAGTCCTGGATTAGGGGTGTCCGGATAGCGGACTACCATCATCAGCCGAACTATCATTTGCGGACTATCATCATCGACGGACTCCAAGACTATGAAGATACAAGATTGAAGACTTCCCCGTGTCCGGATGGGACTTTCCTTGGCGTGGAAGGCAAGCTTGGCGATCTGGATATGTAGATCTCCTACCATTGTAACCGACTCTATGTAACCCTAGCCCTCTCCGGTGTCTATATAAACCGGATGGCTTTAGTCCGTGGGACTACAATCACAACAACCCTTACAATCATACCATAGGCTAGCTTCTAGGGTTTAGCCTCCTTGATCTCGTGGTAGATCCACTCTTGTAAACATCCACAATATCAATATCAATCAAGCAGGGCGTGGGGTTTTACCTCCATTAAGAGGGCCCAACACAGGTAAACATCGTGTCCCTTGTCTCCTGTTACCATCCGCCTAGACGCATAGTTCGGGACCCCCTACCCGAGATCCGCCGGTTTTGACACCGACAAGAACCCATTAACCTGATTGCTTTTTTAGTGGCTATTTGCTAATGTATGTAAACTAGTTCACTTGTCCGTAAAAAAAACTAGTTCACTCGGCTGTCGTGCTTTGAATCTCCTTCTTCCCATCATATTCCACTCCTCAGGTGGACCCAGCAGGTCTCTGAATTTTCTCCCACTTTCTTTTTCGATGTAAACTGAGTTTCTCCCAAAGATTTCCCTAGAACCAACTCAACTGTCCCACGCCTAGCCTAAAAATAATAATACCCCACGTACTATTGACTCATCAAATTAAATGATATTTTATTTCGTAAGTTGAAAGTTCTTACAAAATAATAATAATAATTGTTTATATATAACTTGCCAAGTTAACTCCTAGTGATTGCGTACATAAGCTTGCAAAGATTTTACTAACGTGCAATCATGAGTTTATGTTTTTATAACATTTCCCCGTCTAGCCCAACATGATATTTTCACCCATCCCAGCAAGTCCGCGGATTTCGAGAAAAATGCAAATGGGATTTAAACGGGCTGCATAGATGCTACATCATTGTTTCACCCAGCCCACCAAATGGACTAAAAAAATAAATGGACTGGCTAACATGTGGGCCAGTAGGTCGAAGCCTAAGAAGGCGTTGGATTTACATCCAACGGCCGGCATTCTTCTTCAATCTCTCGTCTTCTTCCCCCAGCGCTGCCGGAACCGCCTGCTCCAGCCTTCGGCGTCCAGCGGCGTTGTTTTGTGCTCCTCAGCGAAACGCTACCCCGCCGACGGCCAGGCCATCCCTCCACTCCGCACCTCCTGTTATTCTCTGCCGAGTGTAGGCACACCCCACACCCGAACCAGTCAAGTTTCCCACTCCTCTCCGTCTACGACTCCACTGCCGCGTCTGCCCCATCTCCGGGTCGTTCCAGTCTGGGGCCTTGCCGTCATCCACCGCCTCGGTGCGCTCGGCGCGGTTTGGTCAACATACGAGAGTCATCGGAAGAGGACTGTACATGGAGAGCCTGACGGCTGGGACCCACGAGGTCCATGGTCGCACGCAAGGAAAGTTCCTCCTTATTACGCACTGTACGTGCACTATACGTGGGAAGGGCTTCTGTATTTCGCGAAAAAAACGTCCCCCCCCGACAGGTCGGACCCACCAGCTATATCTTTGCATGCAAGGAAGTGCCTCCTTATTACGCACCAAAAAATGAATACCCCCTGCTAGCTGGGACCCACCATAGTGGGTGGCTGACTTGTGGGCCTACTAAGTTGACGAGGACGGAGGGCTTTGTCAACTTAGTCAATATGAACGATTCTAGCTCCAGTGATCGTACGATGTCCATCCAACGGCCATAGTGCTTCTTCAACCTCTGGTCTTCTTGCTCCAGCCGCCCAAAGCAGCACCGGTCATGCCGTGTGCTCCTGCCTCTCGTGGCCGGCTGTGATGCCGCGGAGGCCTCACCCCCTACTACTCCCACCGCAGGCCAGGGGTATCCTCTACTCACCCACACCCCCGTTATTCTGCGGCAGCAAGCCTCACCTCACGCCAGAACCGACCAAAGAACCTCGTACTCCTCTCCGCGTGGGCATACACTGCCGCGTTTTCCCGGCTCCTCGTCGTCCCTTCCTAGGCATCGTCTGCCGTCCACCGCATTGGTGCTCTCGTGTGGCGTGGTCAATGTGGTCAACGACCGACTTCCATCGGAAGAGTACTGTACGTGGAGAGGCTGACAGCTGGGTCCAAGGCCACAGCCCAGTTTTTTTGTGATTTGCCAAGTAAGTCGCTTTGTTGGGCCTGTTGGGATGCAAATATTTCAAGACGAGGAGAGCTTCATTCGGCTGGCCGAGAAAATGGCCTATGAGTAATGAGAAATGGGTTGTATATTTTTAAAACACATCAAACCGTCAATTAGTTTCAAATATCTTTTTTTCATTTCGAGATTTTAAATTACATTAATTTTTATGTGAGGAGAATTTGCTGGATTTTATATTGATATACATTTATTTTTAAAATCAGTTTGAATGTGAGTTGAAATTTCGGGATTAAAAACAGTTTGGACCGCACCGAAATATGCAAAATTTCGTATAATTTTTTAACCGTGGCCACAATATGGGCTGTAATGCTAACAAAAAGAATATGGGCTCCAAACAAAACCTTAAAAATTAGCAAATGGGCTGTAAATTATTAGAAATAATGGCAGATGGGTTGTATGCTGTTTTCCACAGATTTGAGGCTTTCCTAAAATAAGGTTGACGCACAAGCAGTGACTGTTGGATGGCCATCGAACGACCGTCGTGCTTCTTCAATCTTTGCTCTTCCTGCCCCAGCCGCTCAAACAAGCGCCCGGCGAGACTAATCGCTCCCCTCCTCCCAGCCGGCCAGGTCTGCCACAGAGCCTCACCGCCCCACCGCATTCCCATCGCTGGCCTATCCATCCTCTACTCACCCACACCGCGGTTATTCTCCGCGACGGCATTTAACCAAGAAACCCTCGTTCAATCGTATTCTCCTCGCATGGGAAACAATCATGAGTCTTCCGTGCCTCTGTGTCGCTCCCTTCCTAGGCCTCGCCGTCGCCCACCGCCTCGGTGCTCTCGGCGTGGCCTGGTCAACGTGGTCAACGATCGACATGCATCTGAAGTGGATCAGACGTGGAGAGGCCGACAGCTGGGTCCACGGCCGCACGCAAGGAAATGCCTCCTTATTATCGCGAAAATAATGATTCCTCCACCGACATCGGGGACCCACCGATAGGGCCTCGAGATTTCACGAAAAAACGTTACCGCCCATGACGATCGGACCCACAAGCTATATCTTCACACGCAAGGAAGTGCCTCCTTATTACGCACAAAAAAATGAATACTCCCCCTGTTAGCTGGGACCCAGTATAGTGGCAGGCTGACTTGTGGGCCTACAAAGTTGACGGGGACGGAGGGCTTTGTCAACTTAGTCAATATGCACGATTCTAGCTCCAGTGACCGTACGATGTCTATCCAACGGCCGTAGTGCTTCTTCAACCTCTGGTCTTCTTGCTCCAGCCGCCCAAACCAGCGTCGGTCGTGCCTCGTGCCTCGTGCTCCTGCCTCCCGTGGCCGGCTGCGATGCGGCGGAGGCCTCACCGCCCCCTACTACTCCCACCGCTGGCCAGGCCATCCCTCTACTCACCCACACTCCCTGTTATTCTACGCCGACGGCAGCCACACACCACAACGAACCAGTGAACCCTCGTACTCCTCTACGCGTGGGCATCCATTGCCGCGTCTTCCCCGGCTCCGCGTCGTCCCCTTCCTAGGCCTCGCCGTCGTCCACCTCCCTGGTGCTCTCGGCGCGGCGTGGTCAACGTGGTCAAGGAACGGCTTCCATCGGACGTGGACTATACGTGGAGAGGCTAACAGCTGGGTCCACGGCCGCAGCAAGGAAGTGCCTCCTTATTACACGCAAAATAATTATTCCTCCACCTGACAGCGGGGACCCACCGGACGAGCCACCATATTTCGCGAAAAAAACGTTTCCCCCTGACTGCTCGTACCCACCAGCTACACCTTTGCACGCAAGGAAGTGCGTCCGGGCAAAAAACAACGATTCGCCCCACTGACTGCTGGGACCTGCCAGCTACATCTTCGCACGCAAGGAAGTGCCTGACAGTCGGGACCCACCTGGTCGAAGCGTATGTAGCGTTGTCATTCTGGTCGTGAACGTGTATGTACATACTGGTCGATGTAGAGGCGCGCACGTGTCTTAGATGTAGAGGCGCGCACGTAGCATGTACACGTACGTACAGCGGCGAGGGTGCAAGAAAGAAAATACGGCCACGTACGTACATACGGGCAGGGTCTCGAACGCCTACTCGCGCATATATACATGGCTGGGTTGGAACGGAGAAACAGCTTCCTCGTCGTGTTCATGGGGAGCCAACCGGCTGGGTCGGAACGGAATGTGTGGTCGTGTTCATCGGGAGGGCTTGGACGGAACAGGCGATGGAAACGAGGCTCGCGTATCGCTGGCGGAGGAACGGCCTTGTGTTCGACCGGCTACGTTCGAAACGGGGTCCTATTGATCGGGAGGGGCCTAGCGTACCGCAAAACGGAGGAAACGGACCTCCTACGGCCGAAACGGGGGTCCTGTTGATCGGGAGGGGTGTGGCGTACCGCAAAACGGAGGACACGGACCTCCCTACGGTCAAAACGGGGTCCTGTTGATCGGGAGGGTGTGGCGTCGCAAAACGGACGAAACAGACTTATGTTGGAGCGCTTTGGTCGAAACGGAGGGGGAGGGTGTGCGTGCGCAAAACGGGCTCCACGGATACTGCTCATCTCCACCGCTGACCTCCTCCACCCTCCACGGGCTACCGTCGACCTCCTCCACCTCCACGAGCTCCTGCTCATCCAGCCTCTACCGCTACTCCACCGCCACTTGTCAACCACCCCTCCACCGCTCACTGCTCATCCAGCCCTCCACACCACGGGTCCTGTTCAACCACCCTCCACGGCCACCCCAACACCGCTCTCTGCTCATCCAGCCCTCCACACCACGGGTTCCTGTTCATCCAGAGGCAACGCCACCGCCAATCGCTCATCCAACCCACCCCGCAACGCCACTGCTCATCCTGCAGGCAGCATCGATCGGCTTCGATTAGCAGCGAGCAAAGGAATCGCCAATCGAGTTCGCTTAACACCATCGATCGATCGCTTCGGGTTCGATGAACGCGTAGCTCGCAGTCTGTCGCCGGGTTCGATTAGAGCCCAACGCCTCGCTTCGGCTTGATTAGAGCCAACGCCGCGACACGCACAGCAGCGTCGTCGAGAAAGCGCGCATCGCTTCCCCCGACCTCCCACTATAACCGGCAACTCCCCGAAATTTTCCTCCCCCTCGCTTCTACCACGGTATTTTCCGTCATGGACGGCCCAAAGAATGTCATGCAGCTGCGTCTCCGGCCCTACCAGGACGAAAAGCCCATTTTCTGTCATGATTTTTTGTCATAGAAGTAGGATCCCACCACATCTATGATGATACCAGGTTTTGTCACAATTATCGTCATAGAAGTGTCATATGTATGACAGAAAAAAAATTCGTTCGGCCCAAAATGTCACAGATGTTTCTTTTTTTTGTAGTGTAACCAATACAATGTTTGCTAACCTTCAATAAATTTACCACCTCTACTTCTTATATGTGAAGTCATTACTCCCCATGGGATAAGCATATGAAACATATATAATTTCAGATTTATGATATTCAATTCGTTCAACCATTTACTCATAGGATATAAGTGAAGCACACGAGTAAATGACAAACTACTCCAGAAAGATATAAGTGAAGATCAATGAGTAGTTAAATAATTATGTAGCTATGTGAGGACTCTCTCTCATTTAAGTATTTCAGATCTTGAGTACTTTATTCAAACAACAAGAAAAATAAAATAAAATAAAATGGCATTGCAAGGATAGCACAACTCATGTGAAGAAGCAAAAACTTAGGCTCAACCGATACTAACTGATAATTGTTGAAGAAGAAAGGTGGGATGCCTACTGGGCATCCCCAAGCTTATATGCTTGAGACTTCTTGAAATATTATCTTGGGGTGCCTTGGGCATCCCCAAGCTTGAACTTTTGTATCTCCTTAATTCCTTTTATATCTCGGTTTCCCTAAATCTCAAAAACTTCATGCACACAAAACTCAACAAGAACTCGTGAGATAAGTTAGTATAAACCAATGCAAAAACCTTATCATTCTCTACTGTAGCAAATAAAAAAATTTATTATTCAACATTGCATACTAAATGCCTCTACATATTTAATACTCCTATCCTCAAATAGAATCATTAAACAAGCAAACATATGCAAACAATGCAAACATAACAACAATCTGCCAAAACAGAACAGTCTGTAAAGAATGCAAGAGTATCAATACTTCCCTAACTCCAAAAATTATGAAACTTTACCACACTGTAGAAAATTTGTCAGAGCTTATTATGCAAAAAGTTTCAACATTTTATCATATTCTGACTTTTCTAGGGAATTTTTGCAATAGCGATACATTTTCTGTTTTGCAACAGCAACTCATATATTTGTAAAATAAGCATGGGAAAGGCTATCCTTGACATTTTTATTGAAAATAAAGATGCAGAACATTATTCTAAATAACAGCAAGCAAATCCTAACAAAAGATAATGACGCTCCAAGCAAAACACATATCATGTGGTGAATAAAAATGCAGCTCCAAGTAAAGTTACCGATGAACGAAGACGAAAGAGGGGATGCCTTCCGGGGCATCCCCAAGCTTAGGCTCTTTCCACTTCTTATTCCATAGTCCATTGAATCTTTACCCAAAACTTGAAAACTTCACAACACAAAACTCAACAGAAAATCTTATGAGCTCGGTTAGTATAAGAAAATAAATCACCACTTTGGTACTGTTGTGAACTCATTCTAAATTCATATTGGTGTAATATCTACTGTATTCCAACTTCTATATGGTTCATACCCTCCGATACTACCTCATAGATTCATCAAAATAAGCAAACAACACACAGAAAACAGAATCTGTCAAAAACAGAACAGTCTGTAGCAATCTGTAACTTCTGAATACTTCTGCAACTCAAAAAATCCTGAGAAATTAGGAAGTCCTAAGAAATTTGTTTATTAATCTTCTGCAAAAAGAATCAACTAAAAAGCACGTTCCTGTGATTTATGAAAATTATTTTCGTGTGTGCAAAAGTTTCTGTTTTTCAGCAAGATCAAATTAACTATCACCGTAGGCTATCCTAAAGGTATTACTTGGCACTTTATTGAAACAAAAGCTATAAAACATGATTAATACAGTAGCTTAATCATGTGGACACACAAAAACAGTAATGGTAAATATTGGGTTGTCTCCCAACAAGCGCTTTTCTTGAATGCCTTTCTAGCTAGGCATGATGATGACAATGTTGCTCACATAAAATATAAGAATTGAAACATAATGGGAGCATCATGAAGAATATGACTAGCACATTTAAGTCTAACCCACTTCATATGCCTATATATTTTGTGAGCAAACAACTTATGGGAACAAGAATCAACTAGCATAGGAAAGCAAAACAAGCATAGCTTAAAGATTTTCAACACATGGAGAGGAAACTTGATATTATTGCAATTCCTACAAGCATATATTACTCCCTCATAATAATTTTCAATAGCATCATGAATGAATTCAACAATATAACAATATAATTTTCAGTAGACTTCAATCGACCTGCGCCTCATCGTCCTTGCAGACAAGGATGGAGCGCACGTTGTATTTGTGGCGTAGCTCCGAAGGAGAAGGTTGCAGTCGACCTGCACCTCGTCGTCCTTGCGGATAGGGATGGAGCGCACATCGTATTGGTGGCGTAGCTCTGAAGGAGAAGGTTGCAGTCGACCTGCACCTCGTTGTTGGGGATATAACTATTTGCGTAAGCCGCCCGTGAGGGGCCGGGTTACGCAAAGAAGGATTCATCAGAAGAAGCCCAAGACCAATCATGAAGATGGTGGTTCAATAAAGGGTCTAAAAGCCCACATATGACTTAAGGCCCGTAGTAATAAACCGCCGTAATGGCATGACTTGTATCATAAGGTAGAATTAACTAGTCACCGAGCCGGACACTGTTTATGAGCCGGCTGGGACTCTGTAGGCCGCAGGGCGTATCCCCGTGTATATAAGGGGACAACCCGCTGGCGGCTGAGGGCAAGAAACAATTCCTCCAGAACCGGGCATAGTGTATCTCGCTCCCTGGTCATCGAAACCCTAGCAATATCAACCCAACTAGACGTAGGCCTTACCTTCACCGTAAGGGACCGAACTAGTATAACTCTCTCGTGTCCTTTGTCCCGATTAACCCCTTTAAGCTTCCTAATTGCGATGGCTCCACAACTAAGTCCTTGCAAGAGGACATCTGCCGTGACAATTCCACGACAGTTGGCACCCATCATGGGGCGAGCGTACGGTGGATTTGAGTTATTGAATGGCAACTTTGAAGGGATCAAGATATACGTAGTTGGCCGGATGACCAAAAGTCATCGTAGCAAGATCTACATCGACGACGAAGGCTGGGGCCCCGAGGCCGGCTCAATTGAGTACGGGTACCGGGTCCCCTTCGGCAGAATTCACATCTTCATCGGTCGGATTGGTGAGCCGGGCCCTGAGCCAGACAACTGCACCGATCTCGTCGAGACGGCTCAGCGTGCAAGACCCGCCCGAGCTCAACCCGTCGTGAAGCGTGCCTTCGTGGGTTGCATCCACGGAGGGGAACTTTCTGAAGGATCTGTAGATGGTGGTGAGACGGTCGTCCACTCCGATGGTGACTCGTCCACTGGTGAAACAGATTCGATGTATCAACTACAAGACGGCAGGCTTGGGGCCTGTTCCGATGGCAGCAGTATTCCTGACCGCTTTGAGCCGCCGAGCTGCGTAGGGGTCTTCATGGTTGGTACTCAACCCGGTCAAAACTCTACAGCCGCGGCCGCAATAACATCCGGGTCAGGAGCGGCCGGGCAGGAGGCCCCGTGTGGCCGCGGCTCGGTCTTGATGGATCTCATGGATAAGTGACGCCCATTAACCACCACGCTTATTCCTGCGAATCAAGATGAACATAATGCGAGGTGGCACAAGTGCGTGAGGAAATAGCTCGGGCCAAGGAGGCCTTAGCAGCCGAGGACACCAGGTTGGCCACGAACGGGCGGCTTTGAATGCACAGGCGCGGCAGCTCAATCGAGGTTTTCCACCACAATGAACTGAACACATCTAACGAAGTGATGAGGAGGAGACACCGAAAACTCAATCACGTTTGCCTCGATTTATGATCCTCGAACCTCTTTGCTACACCCGGCCGCCCTAGTAACCCGCCGAAGCAAATCAGTTCATGACATCCGGAGCGGGGGCGGTTCAGCCTCGGTGATGGCACCTCCTCATGGGAACATGGCCCGCCCGACACGTACTCAACACCACCGGTCACTTTTCTAATCCCATGGAGAACTTGATTGCAGCATCAGCATGTTTGGCGGCTCTCCCAGTGGACGGTGATGATCCAACAGCGGTGGAGACACGAAGGATCATAGAACTTGTCCAGACGGCTCGCTCGGCGAGGAGGCTTATTCCTCTGATCGGGACAGATTCATTCAACTCCTCGCCAAGCCGGAGCCCGAGTTACAGCAGTACATGGAATCGAAGCCTTGTCAAGCAACTCCCAATCAGAACCAGCCCGCGGTTATAACCCGATCTGAGACCGGATCGTCGGGGAGGACGAACGGGCGGCTCAACTTGCGGCTCAGCTGACGGCTCATCAGGCCCTCCCGGATTATCAGACGACTTCCGTTGAGGCAGGAGTAGCCACCAGAACCGGCGGTGTTCCTTGTTTGGTGCCGGCTCTACGTAATGTACGTCTGCCCAAGGACTTCAAAGGACCCAGAAAGGTGCCAAATTATACGGCCGACTTACAGCCCGGGGCGTGGATCGAAAGTTATGAGATGGTGAAAGATCATGGATGTCGCCTAGAGGGGGGGGGGGTGAATAGGCGCTTTAAAATAATTATGGTTTAGGCTTGAACAAATGCGGAATAAACCTAGCGGTTAATTTGTCAAGCACAAAACCTAAAACAACTAGGCTTACCTATGTGCACCAACAGCTTATGCTAAACAAGATAAACTACTAGGTGATAGCATGATATATGACAAGAAACTATATGGCTATCATAGAGTACAGTGCATAAGTAAAGGGCTCGGGTAAGAGATAACCGAGGCACGCGGAGACGACGATGTATCCCGAAGTTCACACCCTTGCGGATGCTAATCTCCGTTTGGAGCGGTCTGGAGGCACAATGCTCCCCAAAAAGCCACTAGGCCCACCGTAATATCCTCACGCCCTCGCACAATGCAAGATGCCGTGATTCCACTAAGGGGCCCTTGAGGGCGGTCACCGAACCCGTACAAATGGCAACCCTTGGGGACGGTCACCGAACCCGTACACTTTGGCAACCCTTGGGGGCGGTCAACGGAACCCGTCAAATTGCTCGGGGCGATCTCCACAACCTAATTGGAGACCCCGACGCTTTCCTGGAGCTTTACACCACAATGATTGAGCTCCGAACACCACCAACCGTCTAGGGCGCCCAAGCACCCAAGAGGAACAAGCTCAAGGGTACCAAGCACCCAAGAGTAATAAGCTTCTCAACTTGTAACTTCCACGTATCACGTGGAGAACTCAAACCGATGCACCAAATGCAATGGCAAGGGCACACGGAGTTCCCAAGTCCTTCTCTCTCAAATCCCACCGAAGCAACTAATGCTAGGGAGGAAAATGAGAGGAAGAACAAGAAAGAGAACACCAAGAACTCCAAGATCAAGATCCAAGGGGTTCCCCTCACATAGAGGAGAAAGTGATTGGTGGAAATGTGGATCTAGATCTCCTCTCTCTTTTCCCTCAAAAACTAGCAAGAATCCATGGAGGGATTGGGAGTTAGCAAGCTCGAAGAAGGTCAACAATGGCGGAAGAACACGAGATCAAAGGATAAGGTTCATTGGGGAAGAAGACCCCCTTTTATAGGTGGGGAAAAATCCAACCGTTATGCTCACAGCCCGCACAGAGTGGTACTACCGCTCCAAGGAGCGTTACTACCGCTAGAAAAACAACAGCGAGGAGGCAGAAGGCCAGTAGAACCGCCGGAGAGATACTACCGCTCGTCCTCACGGTACTACCGCTAGAGATCGCGGTACTACCGCAAAGGGTAGCGGTACTACTGCTTGCGAGCGGTACTAAAAAATACATCCGGGCCTACCACCGCAGGACTTGGGACGAGTTTTTGGTCCGGAGCGGTACTACCTCTGTAGGAGTCGCGGTAGTACTGCTCTGGAGCAGTAGTAAAAAATTACATCCGCTCCAATTCGCGGTAGTACCGCTGCAGCCTTTTCAGAACACCAAAACTGCCATAACTTTTGCAAACGAACTCCGAATTCAATGACACCAAGTTTGTTGGAAAGCTACCGACAAGGGCTAACACAATCTTGAAAGAAATATCGATAAGAAGCAAATGAGAAAAGCCCCAAAAGAAAATGGTGAGAACCCTTCCTCGGATAAGACCGGTAAAACCTCCAACACCGAAAACATCATAGAAGACGCATGCAAACTCCATTTTCGATGAACTCAAGCTTGTCATCAAGACTACCATAAGATCTAAGACTCACAAAGAGAACCAAATAACAACCAAGAAACATGATGCAAGGATGCAATGGTTTGAGCTCTCGACGAACGATACGATCAAGCTACTCACTTGAGAGCCCCCCTTGATAGTACGGCTATCGATCCTATAACCCGGTCTCCCAACTACCACCATGAGACCGGTAAAATAGAAAACCTATCAAGGGCAAACCTTTGCCTTGCACATGATCCACTTGAGCTAGATGATGACGATCTTGTCCTCCTCAAGATGGACCACCTTTCTTGATTGCGTTGGGTCGATGGAGACTAGATGATTGCTCCCCCATACTCCACTATGGGTGAGCCACTCTTCGACACATCTTCACAAGTCCATTGACACCACAATGGATGGCAAGCTTCAAGCACTTGATCTCTTCGTGATGCTCCACTTGAACTTGCACACGGCAATCTTGATGACGATCACCACTTGATGTCATCCTTTCCATGGGTTGTATGATATCTTCCTCTTGACGCAAGCCCATGGACACGTACCTAACCCCACATAGACTCTCACATAGACCATGGGTTAGTACACAAAGTGCAATGGACAATACTTACCATACCATGGGATCACTTGATCCCTCTCGATACATCTTCTACGCTTTGTGAGTTGATCAACTTGATTCACTCTTGATTAGCCTTGATCAACCTTGAATCTTTCCAACTCTCTTCGTTTGGATGATGTCTTGAAGGTAAACATGAATGATCACACAATCTTCTTCTTCAAGATATGCTTGCAATAATCTCAACACACACATGACCAATATTTGGATAATTCCTTAATAGCACCTTGGTCAACCCATAAACTCCTTGAAACCAACACATGGACTTCAAGAAATGCCTATGGAAAAATCCTTCAAATATAACTCAATGCAACCATTAGTCCATAGAGAATGTCATCAATTACCAAAACCACACATGTGGGCACCGCATGTCCTTTCAATCTCCCCCATTTTGGTAATTGATGACAATCACTTTCAAGAGAGTTTATATAAGGAATTATGCATCACCATGCAATGCAACAACCAATAATGCATGCGTAGGAGATGTGTATGCTTAGGAACAAACCAAAGCCAGAAGCGACAACTCTCTAAACTTCTCCACAAAACTCTCTGAAACTTCTCCCCGATTGGCATCGATTGCCAAAATGGGCTAAAAGCTTAGAAGGCCAATATAAAATGTGTGTAGCGACCAGACCCGAATGGATCAAGTCTCTGTGCTCAGTGTCATCCTGGATCGATGTCGACACCACACAAGATTGAAGGATTTATAACAGAGTAGCAATCACACACTCATTACAGCGTTGTCCAAAAGGGACTTATTACAATAAACATGGCTTAAGGCCATCTAATATCGATAACAGCGAAGGCTTGGAAGATAAGTGAGTCCATCAACTCCATCGGCATCACTTGAGTATAGAACCACGACCTAAAACACCTTACTGTAAATGCGAAAAGTCGCAACATGAAAGTTGCAGCCTGAAAACAGGTCAAGACATGGAATATCTTGGCAATGTAACACATAGAGAGAAATGAAGGAAATAAGCCTATACTACATGCATATATGGCTGGTGGAAAAGCTCTCTGATTTACATTTTGCATAAAGCTAATTTTTCCCTCTTGCAAAGGAATAAATTTTTTGTTTAACTATCATGGTGGTTGTTAAACATTGAGAATGGTTGACACATCCTCAATCCCAATTAAAAGTACTCATTAAAACCCAATAACATTAATTAGAAGTAACATGTTGAGATTCACATGACATTCAAGTACTAGATACTCAAGGCGTCCATAACCGGGACACGGCTAATCATGATTAGTTTATACACTCTGCAGAGGTTTATGACTTTTCCCCACAAGACTCGATCGCCTCCGTTTGGTTCTCGCACTACATGGTGTTTGAGAGACGGATGACCGAGACACAGTCTTTCAGAAGCGCTAGAACCTTACATGTGGGTAGACCGTACCAACCTACATCCCCTACATCAGCTAGCCTACCCGTAAGAGTTCGCACAACTTACTCAGCTATGCCAGAGCCCATAATGGCTTGTGGCTGCACACGGAAATTTCTAGTTTGAATAGTCTTATGATCCCTTTGAGCCTGGGTGGCGGTCCAAGAAATCTGAGCAAGACTGATAGAAACCAGGTGCCTCAATCCACCCAGATGTGTGTTTAAGTTGCCACCTTAGGTAAACCATTAATTAACAATCTCACATCTGTCATGGATTTTCACTCACCCAATCCACGTCTACTGGCATAGCATGGCATAATAAGCAAACGTAGAAGTAACTCCCAAGGTTTCATAAGTATAACAGGTAATAGGTACTACCTCAATCTACTTCCCATGCCACAATTTTAATTAGATCCTAAACATGCAAGTGTTTGAGGAATAGAGCTAATGCATAAAACTGGGTAGTAGAAAAGGTATGATCAAGTGTTACTTGCCTTCTCGACGATCCATGAAACCTAGAGACTCGAAGTAACAAGCGGCGCACTCCGGGTGATCTAACGCAGACAAACAACAAGCATACAATAAGTACTCATCTAATGCACAGGGAAATCTCGGATAGAAGATCTAACCAGAAAATTCAACTTAAGAACCCTGGTTGCAAAAAGAATCGAATCAAAATAAAGCAACGAAAGTCAAACGTCGAAAGAAAACGACTTGTTTCTAGCAATTTGAAACTAGGTCAAATTTTACAGTAGCAAAACTTTGTTTAAGTGGATTAGTCGGAACGGCGGTTTCGAAACGAAACTCCAGGCGCTTGAATCACCTGATTCCGATAAACGAGCGAGAAAATAAACAGATTCGAAGATTGGATCGGAAATTGAAATCGGAAAATAACGGATTAAATCCGATTTAAAAGAAAAACGACGAACGTTTAAACGAACAGACGTTCGTTAACCGGAAACTAACCGGCGAACGCGTTCGTTAGAACGAACGGGTCGGTGAACGTTCACTAATTAACTAAACCGAGAAAAGAAATAAACCAATCTAGGGTTTTAAAAAAAACCGAACAACGAAAGAAAACCGGACGGTTTTTTAAACAAAACCGGACCGGGGTGACGCGGTGGCTACCTCCGCGAGGTCGCCAGCGGGCTTGAGGCTCCGTGGCGGCGGCGGTCGGCAAGGGCGGCGGGTTAGCGACAATGGCGTCGAAGCGGCAATGGCGGGGGCGGCCTAAAAGGCGGCGGCGGCTGCAGGTTAGAAGCGGCGGCGGCGGGGTTGAAGCGGCGCTGGTTGGGAGGAGAAGGGGGTGAGGGTATATAAAGAGGGGGGAGTAGCTTGGGGAGGGGCAAGCAAGGAGGAGGAGGAGTCCTCCTCGGACTCGCCAATGAGGCGGGAGCTGAGCTGCTGCTGGCGTGCCTTGTGGCGGAGGGCGGCCGGGCAGCGGCTTGGGCAGTGGGCCCTTGGCCCAAAGCGGACGCGAGAGTGTTTTTAAAACGATAACTAATTAAAATAAATCTAAACGAACTCCAAATTAAAAAAAAAATTTACCCCGACTCCTAAAAATGAGTCGAACAAAAATGAACTTTAATACCGGGCCAAAATGCATATTTTTTTAAAATACTCATTTTTTTCCTAAAGAAAATAGACTTCGAAAAACCCAAAATTTTATTTATTTATTAGATCTTCAGTTTTCCTAAAGTTGGGAAATTCATATTATTCCCTCTCTTATTTTTTTATTGGAAAAATATTTGAAGATAAATAAATAGATCCAAATGATCCTATTTTCAAAATTTGAGAAAACCCAAATATGAAAATAATGAAATCTCCAACTCTCTCCGAGGGTCCTTGAGTTGCGTGAAATTTTCTAGGATCGGAAAAATGCAAGAAAATATGATATGCATGACGACTTAATGTATAACATTCCAAATTGAAAATTTGGGATGTTACAAACCTACCCCTTAAGATGAATCTAGCCCTCGAGATTCGGGTTAACTAGAAAATAGGTGAGGTGGTCCTTGAGCAAATCTTCCTCTCTTTCCTGTGTGGCTTCATCTTGATGTGGTGGCTCCACTGAACCTTGCAAAACTTGATAACCTTGCTGCGAGTAACTCTGCTGGCATAATCGAGGATCTTGACTGGTTTTTCCTCATATGTTAAATCATCCTTCAACTGAATTGCTTCCAGTGGCACTGTATCTCTTAGCGGTATCTCTGTCATCTCGGAGTGACATTTCTTTAGCTGAGAAACATGGAATACATCATGAACTCCTGACAGTCCCTCTGGCAATTCCAGCTTATAAGCAACTTCTCCCATGCGTTGCGAAATCTTATACGGTCCAACGAAACGTGGTGCTAATTTTCCTTTAACTCCAAAACGCTTAACTCCTCGAAGCGGGGATACTCTAAGATATACTCTGTCTCCAACTTCATATTCAATCGCCTTGCGCTTTGAATCCGCATAGCTCTTACATGCGGGACTGGGCTACCTTGAGCCTATCTCGAATCAACTTAACCTTCGCTTAGACTCCTTAATCAAATCTGGTCCAAACAACCGGCGATCTCGGTTTAGTCCCATGACAACGGTGTCCTGCATCTCCTTCCATCTGAGCTTGAAGGTGCCATCTTCAAGCTGGTTTGGTAGCTGTTGTTATAAGAAAATTCTGCATACGGCAAATTATCATCCCAACTAGATCCATAATCTAGTGCACAAGCTCTCGAAGATATCCTCCAAAATCTGATTGACTCTCTCGATCATCCATCGGTCGTGGGTGGAAAGCTGTCTTGAATTCCAGCCTGGTTCCCAATGTTTCGTGCAACCGATTCCAAAACTTTGAGGTAAATTGGGTTCCTCTATCGATCGATACTCCTCGAACTCCGTGTAAACACACAATTCTGGTCATGTATATCTTTGCCAACTTAGCACTGCTATAGGTAGTCTTGATCGAATGAAATGAGCTACCTTCGTCAAGCGGTCGACTATAACCCAAATCGAGTCATATCTGAGCGAGTCTTTGGCAAACCTGTGATGAAATCCATGCCTAGTTTATCCCACTTCCATTCGGTATCGGCAATGGTTGTAACAATCCTGCTGGCTTCGATGTTCCGCCTTTACTCTCGACATACATCATAAACTGCTACATACTCAGCAATATCCTTCTTCATTCCGGTCCACCGAAAGTATTCTTCAATCCAAATACATCTTGGTATTTCCTGGGTGAATCGAATAGGGTGAATCATGGGCTTCTTGCAAAATCAACTTCCTGATCTCCGGGTTATTTGGCACATAAACACGGTCCTCAAACCATAGGGTATCATGCTCATCCTCACGAAATCCTTTAGCTTTTCCTTTGCTCATTTTCTCCTTTATAGAGGCAACTTCCTTATCTGCCTTTTGGGCTTCTCTGATTTTGTCCATTAGTGTAGACTGAATCTCCAATGCTGCTACATAGCCTCTCGGAACTATTTCCAAACATAGCTCTCGAAGGTCCTCGGCTAACTCATTGGGTATTCCTCCCATCATTAGGGTATTGACGTGGCTCTTACGGCTCAATCAAATGCTACAACGTTAGCCTTTCCGGGTGATAATGCAATCTCATATCATAATCCTTGATAAGCTCTAACCATCTCCTCTGTCTGAGATTTAATTCCTTCTGTGTGAAGATGTACTTCAAACTCTTGTGATCCGTATACACTTCACAATGATTTCCAATGAGGAAATGTCTCCATGTCTTCAAAGCATGCACTACGGCTGCTAACTCCAAATCATGCGTAGCATAGTTTAACTCATGAGGCTTAAGCTGTCGTGAAGCATACGAAACAACTCTTCCTTCCTGCATAAGCACTGCTCCAAGTCCTCGACGTGAAGCGTCGCAATACACCTCATAATCCTTGGTCTGATCCGGCAATATTAACACTGGTGAGGTAACCAATCTTTTCTTCAGCTCCTGAAAACTTGCCTCGCAGTCCTCAGTCCATATGAACTTGGTATCCTTCTTCAACAATTCTGTCATAGGCTTTGCAATCCTTGAGAAATTCTCAATGAATCTTGGTAGTACCTGTGAGTCCAAGGAAACTCGAATCTCTCAAGCTGTCGTTGGTGCTTCCCATTTGATTCGGTCTCAACCTTCGTGGGGTCAACTGCTATTCCTTCTCCGGATATAACATGTCCAAGAAATCCAACTTCCTTTAGCCAAAACTCACATTTGCTGAACTTGGCATATAACTGGTGTTCCTCGGTTTCTCCAAAACCAATCGCAAATGTTCCTTATGCTCCTCTTCATTCTTGAGAAAATCAAAATATCATCAATGAACACAACGACGAACTTATCCAAAAACTCCATAAACACTTTGTTCATCAGGTTCATGAAATAGGCTGGCGCGTTAGTCAGTCCAAATGACATAACGGTGTACTCATACAGTCCATATCTCGTGGTAAACGCTGTCTTAGGTATGTCCTGCTCTCGAATCTTCAACTGATGGTACCCTGACCGCAAATCAATCTTGGAAAACACTTTAGCTCCTTGCAAGCAATCAAACAGATCATTTATCATTGGTAGTGGGTACTTGTTCTTGATTGTTACTTCATTCAATCCACGATAATCAACAACCATCCTTAACGATCCATCCTTCTTCTCCACTAACGATGACGGGTGATCCCCAAGGTGAAGAACTTGGGCGTATAAAACCTTTATCCAATAGTTCCTTAATCGCTTCTTGATTTCGCCAAATCTCGTGCGGGCATCCATGCACGGTCGCTTTGATATTGGACCTGTTCTCGGCAATAGTTCAATCAAAACTCAATGTCTCTATCCGGTGGCATTCCTGGCAACTCTTCCGAAAATACATCCGGGAAATCCTTCACCATTGGTACTTCTTCCTGCACAACTCCCGATAGGCAATTTGCTTGCGCTCTCCTCGGCTCGTGTCGTGATACGTACTTGATCCTTCTTCCTTCTGGTGTGGTGAGCAAAATTGACTTAGTGGTGCAATCTATGTTCCCTCCATACTTGATAACCAATCCATTCCTAATATCACATCCAATCCTTGGGATTCCAGAACTATTAGGTCCGAGGGAAAACATAGTGTCCAATCCTTAATGGCAGTCGATCACACCATTTACTAGCCATGTATTCTGCTCCGGGTGAGGTTACTAGCATGGGTGACCTAAGGGCTTGGGTCGGTATTTTGTACTTATCCACAAATCCCTTGATATGTATGAATGCGATGCACCAAGATGTCGAAAAGAACAACTGCATAAATGACTTAACCAAAAACTTACCGATTCTCGCATCGGGCTGGTCTTCAACCTCCTCCACATCAATGTGGTTCACCTGTCCCCTGTTGAAAGGGTTTGGCTTCTTTCCAGAGCTTCCATTGCCATTTCCATTCTGGCCTTCTGGACAGTCATTTGCATAATGCCCAGTCTTGCGGCACTTAAAGCAAGTGATGTGACTCAGGTCAACCTTGGATGGTGTTGACGGGTTGGTGCGGTTCTGTCCATTGCTTCCTCCATTCCCATTCCCATTCTTGGTGCCATTATGGTTGTGTGAATTACCTCCTCCATGGGTATGCTGAAACTGAATTCCTTGTTTAGGGGTATAACGAGGCTTCTGCTGAGCTCCAGAGTTATACTTTCCCTGTCCATACTTCCTCTTGCGGTTCTCAATTTGCTGCTGCTTTCCTTCAATCATGAGGGCTCGGTCTACCAACTCCTGGTAGTTATTGAAACTTGCTACCATCAACGCATCTTTGAACTCATCATTCAGTCCTTCCAAACTTCTCCCGCTTAGCATATCTGTAGCAACGTCATCCGGGGCATAACGTGCTAACTTACTAAAATCATCCACATCTTGCCAACAGTCCTTCCTCCTTGGCGTAAGTTGCGAAACTCACGCTTCTTCATGGCCATAGCTCCTGCTTGAAACATGGGCGGTCTGGAAAGCTTGCTTGGCTGATCCCATGTGGCGGTGTCTCTGATGTAAGTGGCTGTAAAATTTTCCCACCATGCTGCTGCGGGTCCTTCAAGCTGGTGTGCAGCAAACTTCACTTTTCTCCATCTGCATCCTGCAGTGGTCAACTCCCTTCCTATCTTGCGGAGCCAATCATCTGCTACAATCGGCTCGGTGCTACTGGAATACACCGGCGGATTCAGTCTAAGGAAACGAGTCAAGTGATCCGCAGGTGGTGGAGGTGGTGGATTGTTGTTGTTGTTGTTGTTGCCTTGGTTCTGCACCAATGTTTGAATCAAGGTGTTCTGCTGCTGGATCAACTGGGTGATCTCTGGCGGGAAAACAAACCCGGGGTCGCGTCTCGGAGGCATCTGAGGGTTTTAAGAAAAGACGAGAATTTAGAATAGAATGAGGTCTAGAGAGAAACACTACCCATATGCACATGAGCAAATACACACAAAATCACTTCATTCAATCAAACAAAGGGCTTACAACGATCTAACTATCGCAAAAGTGCGTGTACTATAATGTTTACATGGAGGTAACACTACTAATATGTGGGGGACTTCTACTAATTTGAACCGGTGGAAGACCCCATGATGTCTGCTCCAGCTTCGTCTTCAAAGTCAGGTTCACTTGGATCCGAATCGGTGTCGTCGATGATGATGTAGTTGCTTGGACAGCCGACGTGCTTGTCTTCATTCTTGAGCGCCAACTTCTTCTTGAGTTCTTCGATCTCGTACTTAAGATCGTTATCGTGTCTTGCTAGAGCTACGATCTCGTCCATGTAGTCCTTGCGTGTAGACTTTAGTTCTTCTTCAAGTTCGATGATCCTTCCCTTTGCATTCCTCAACTCTAACATATCATTGCACATCTGGTTCTCCTGGCGTCGAATGTGCTGGTTTAACTCCTGGATGAAAGCTGCAATGGATCTATCCTTCTTGGTGCTGACTATCTCCCATTGTTCATCTCGGTGTCCACAAATCTGATAGATGGTATCTTTGAGGTCTTCTTGATAAACTTCTCCAATGCGTCCCATGGTGATATGAGCTGCCATGCTCTTTCCCAGACTCCATATTGGTGCACTGAAAACACTATCTATAGGCTTGGTGATTGGGGCGAAAGTCCTTCCGGAACGTGAGCTTGAATCTTCCAGTAGCTCCTCTTGAGCAGAGTGGCGTTGAAAGTCCGGTGAAACTTGGTAGTCCAATGTTCGTGTACTTGGTGACTTCCTTCAAGTGAAATCCAAAAGGTGTGCCTTCATCTGGTTGGGCGTACTTGATCTTTGCCTCCTTCATCCTAAAAGAGTAGAAAAGATGAGGAGTTAGAAAATGGGAAGAGAGTAGTGATCTATAGTTTTAACTTAGTGGTGGTGTCCTCACAAATAACGTGTGCTCGATACCATCTCTGTGAGCGACCAGACCGAATGGATCAAGTCTCGTGCTCGATGTCATCCACGGATCGATAATCTTGACACCACACAAGCCGAAGGATTTATAACAGAGTAGCAATCACACACTCATTACAGCGTTGTCCGAAAGGGACTTATTACAATAAACATGGCTTAAGGCCATCTAATATCGATAACAAATGAAGGCTTGGAAGATAAGTGAGTCCATCAACTCCATCGGCATCACCGAGTATAGAACCACGACCTAAAACACCTTACTCGTCGTCTAAAAGTCGCAACATGAAAGTTGCAGCCCGAAACAATTCACACATGGAATATCTTTGGCAATGTAACACATAGAGAGAAATGAAGGAAATAAGCCTATACTACATGCATATATGGCTGGTGGAAAAGCTCTACGGTTACATTTTTGCATAAAGCTAATTTTTCCCTACTGCAAAGGAATAATTTTTTGTTTAACTATCATGGTGGTTGTTAAACATTGAGAATGGTTGACAGCATCCTCAATCCCAATTAAAAAGTACTCATTAAAAACCCAATAACATTAATTAGAAGTAACATGTTGAGATTCACATGACATTCAAGTACTAGATACTCAAGACGTCCATAACCGGGGACACGACTAATCATGATTAGTTTATACACTCTGCAGAGGTTTGCGCACTTTTCCCCACAAGACTCGATCGCCTCCGTTTGGTTCTCGCACTACATGGTGTTTGAGAGACGGATGACCGAGACACAGTCTTTCAGAAGCGCTAGCACCTTACATGTGGGTAGACCGTACCAACCTACATCCCCTACATCAGCTAGCCTACCCGTAAGAGTTCGCACAACTTACTCAGCTATGCCAGAGCCCATAATGGCTTGTGGCTGCACACGGAAATTTCTAGTTTGAATAGTCTTATGATCCCTTTGAGCACAGGGTGGCGGTCCAAGAAATCAGAGCAAGACTGATAGAAACCAGGTGCCTCAATCCACCCAGATGTGTGTTTAAGTTGCCACCTTATGTAAACCATTAATTAACAATCTCACATCTGTCATGGATTTTCACTCACCCAATCCACGTCTACTGGCATAGCATGGCAAAATAAGCAAACGTAGAAGTAACTCCCAAGGTTTCATAAGTATAACAGGTAATAGGTACTACCTCAATCTACTTCCCATGCCACAATTTTAATTAGATCCTAAACATGCAAGTGTTTGAGGAATAGAGCTAATGCATAAAACTGGGTAGTAGAAAAGGTATGATCAAGTGTTACTTGCCTTGCTGACGATCCGCGAAACCTAGAGACTCGAAGTAACAAGCGGCGCACTCCGGGTGATCTAACGCAGACAAACAACAAGCATACAATAAGTACTCATCTAATGCACAGGGAAATCTCGGATAGAAGATCTAACCAGAAAATTCAACTTAAGAACCCTGGTTGCAAAAAGAATCGAATCAAAATAAAGCAACGAAAGTCAAACGTCGAAAGAAAACGACTTGTTTCTAGCAATTTGAAACTAGGTCAAATTTTACAGTAGCAAAACTTTGTTTAAGTGGATTAGTCGGAACGGCGGTTTCGAAACGAAACTCCAGGCGCTTGAATCACCTGATTCCGATAAACGAGCGAGAAAATAAACAGATTCGAAGATTGGATCAGAAATCAAAATCGGAAAATAACGGATTAAATCCGATTTAAAAGAAAAACGACGAACGGTTAAACGAACGGACGTTCGTTAACCGGAAACTAACCGGCGAACACGTTCGTTAGAACGAACGGGTCGGTGAACGTTCACTAATTAACTAAACCGAGAAAAGAAATAAACCAATCTAGGGTTTTAAAAAAAACCGAACAACGAGAGAAAACCGGACGGTTTTTAAAAAAAAAAACAAAACCGGACCGGGGGGGTGACGCGGTGGCTACCTCCGGCGAGGTCGCCATGGGCTCGAGCTCCCGTGGGGCGGCCGAGGTCGGCAGGCGGCGGGGGTTGGCGGCAGTGGCGTCAGGCGACAACAGGCGGCAGCACAAAAGGCGGCAAGGCGGTGCAGGTTAGAGGGCGGCGGCGCTGGTTGGGGGCGGCGGCGGCGCTGGTTGGGAGGAGAAGGGGGTGAGGGGTATATAAAGAGGGGGAGTAGCTTGGGGAGGGGGGCAAGCAAGGAGGAGGAGGAGTCCTCCTCGGACTCGCCGGCCAGCCACATACTTGCTGTGTGTGAGAGAATCTTGGTGGGGCAGCTAGGCCCTTGCCCAGCCCAGGCGAGTGTTTTTTTAACGAAAACGAATTAAAATAAATCTAAACGAACTCCAAATTAAAAAAATAAATTTACCCCGACTCCTAAAAATGAGTCGAACAAAAATGAACTTTAATACCGGGCCAAAATGCATATTTTTTTAAAATACTCATTTTTCCCTAAAGCAAATAGACTTCGAAAAACCCAAAATTTTATTTATTTATTAGATCTTCATTTTTCCTAAATGTTGGGAAAGTCATATTATTCCCTCTCTTATTTTTTTATTGGAAAAATATTTGAAGATAAATAAATAGATCCAAATGATCCTATTTCCAAAATTTGAGAAAACCCAAATATGAAAATAATGAAATCTCCAACTCTCTCCGAGGGTCCTTGAGTTGCGTGAAATTTTCTAGGATCGGAAAAATGCAAGAAAATATGATATGCATGATGACTTAATGTATAACATTCCAAATTGAAAATTTGGGATGTTACAATGTGTTCCTCCATAAATTGTGTATTTCTCAACAAGAGAGTGGAATGCAATACACATATCCAACGGTAAATACTTGGAGAAAGAGAAACTATATTGAGGCCCAAAGATTGCAAAAGGAAGATATGCCACAAAGACATAACAAAGAGAGAAACAAGCAATCAAGCAATCAAAAGATACCAATTGAAGCAAGATATCAAGAGATTCCAATTGAACCAACTAGGCCAATGATCCTATGAGCCACATGAATAAAGGATATTATGATAAGAGCAGAGCAGTGTTCTAAAGAAATTAGGGAAGCTCCCCATGATTTGTGCACATCAAGAATTTTTTTATTTGGATACAAAGTGCACAAAATAGGATCATAGCTCCCCCAAAATCAATAGAAACTTACAACAAGTGAAGAGAGCATATAGGAAACTAAGCCTAGTACTTGCAACAAACACATGGTTGAGCAACAAGTAAGAGAGGCAACTTAAGAGTGGGCTCAACCAAAAAGATGTGTGTGAGTCAAGGCAATGCACTTTAGAAGACTAATGTACAGAAGAGCATTAAGCATCAATAAAGTCTTGAAAGAATGAGGCACACGGTGCAAGGCCTATCATTCCCACACACAACTAGCAAATGGGTTCACAAGCTTACTAATAAGCATATAGAGAACCTATGCTTGTGACAACCCGCGGTGAAGATAGAAGATGAAAGGCTCATCAAGACAAGGGATACCAATTAAGATGGCAAAAACCTCGTAAAGATAAGCATGAGGAAAATAATCTTCACTACACAATAGCGCATCAAGATGCAACGATAGAAGACACGCACTCAAGGCAAAATCTTTCACGGAGCCACCAAAGAAATAACATAAGAAAGACAAGGTGGCCGTGAAAGAAAGGATATCATCTAGATATGCAACTTCTCTCAAGTGTATAAGATTCTAGGTAGACGAAATCATGATGTATATGTATCTAAAAATAAGGATGTACACCCGAAATACTTACAACACGAAGGAACATGATATCCAAAAGGAAGTCATGCATATAACAATAAGATATTTGCTTCGAAGCATAGCACATGGCTAGATATGGTCTTACAGTATATAAATGAATTCCTACCACACACCCATCATAGACATCACAACTAGCAACATGAGATCATCGTTGAGATGCTTTGAGAAAGGAAACAAGTATCACAAGATGGAATGAAAATCATGCTAAGATGCAACCTACACAAGGTTGAATGCAAGAAAAGAATGCATGAAGAGATACTTGTTACCGAGATATCATTGGAAGGATGTAGTAGATACCAATTAAAGGTAGGTACTAGTTCATTGATCATCCTAGCTTGACTCCAATTAGCACATGATGACACCACCTTCCTTGTGAGTGAGCCAAGCGTCCAATGCATCTCCAATTGTTCCTGGAACAACAACACAAACAAAATGGTACCCAAACTCATTGGGACCAAAGAGTTAGAGAACCAACATAAATATGTGCATATAGATATGAAAATGAACTTCATGCACATCTCATCCAATTTGAGACTTGGTGGAGTTCCCTATATATTGGGTCAAAGAAAGAAAGCATGCCAAAGAAACTACATGAAGTTAATATGCATGCTCAAGACTTTCAAGAACCGATACCAAATGACAAAGAAAAAACAAGTGAAGAAAAGATACCAAATGAATAACTCATCACTTGGAGGATGTCCATAATAGATACATCGAGGAATGAGATATCCGATGATACACACTAAATAAAAGATATCAAACCCCCAAAAGAGAGGATGGTTCCAAACAAACCAAGCTCTCTACAAAGTTTCATGATAGCACAAAGTACCCAAAAGAAAAGACTTGCCTTCCATCGACACACACTTGATAAGGATCACAAGATGAGTGTTTTATAGAAAATAGGATAGCTCCCGCAAGACTAGTGCATTATAGAGAAATTGCATTTGAATACAAAATGCATGAGGTGGGATCACCACTTTCACTATATCTAGAAAACACTAGACAAGATCAAGAAATAAACAAGATCCACAAGTGGTATGGAAGACAAAGGGAGTTGATACAATCCTTGGCAAGAGAAAAGGCAAATAAAAAGCAAAAGCCAATGTAAAGATGATCAATAAATTCTACCACAAAAGTGAGTACCAATTGTCAAAAGACAAGAAGTAAATGGAAATAATTCTCGGTGGTAGATAGCAAGGATATCCGACATCATCTTCACACCAACCAAAAAGCAAATTGCAACTTGTAGAGCTAACATGCCACCTAGGAACAAGATAATTTACAATATCAACTCTAGATGACAATATCTCAAATGTACACATTTTCTAGGCTAGTAATATACACATAGCATATTACTCCCCCATAATGTGATACCAATTAAAGATAGACAAGAGGCAATTAAAGGATCCAACAAGAGATAATTAATGGACTATTTAGAATTTGAATTTCACATGAGAAGACATACCACATAGCGAATAGATAATCTTGTAATATCAATACTAGATGGTATTCCTCATGTACACACATTTATAGGATTGTGAGGTGCACAAAGCACATCACTCCCCCACAATGGGATATTCCATTAATCTCTCACAAGAGCCAACTAAGATATGACCAAGATGCACAAAGGCTCAACGAACAACACACATGTACATGATGTGCAAACCAACACACACATGCTTGATTGCTCAAGATAATCAAGTTGGAAGCACACCATATACAAACACATGCAAGGAACGAAACCAAACATGCAAAGGGGCAAGTAACTATCAATGTAGACATTTTAAGCACGAGTTACCGCAAGGAGGAACATTGGATATAAGATAGAAACTTGATAATCCGAATGAATTGGCTTGAGACAATAAGAATGATGAAGTCCCCTTAATTCTTCATAATGTAGCCAAGTCTCCAATGACCTCCAATATCACCTATTGATCAAGTTTGAGCTTGTTGGTCCCCAACCAAGTTGGGTCCTAAGAGGTTAGTCACAATAGGCTTGGCTACCCAAATGGTTCTTTTCTTGAAAACACTTTGAGCACCAACCAATTTGGCAAACACATTGCCAACATTATCCTTCCCAAGAGAATAGATATCATCAATAATAATTGGGTTGGATAAGTTACCACTAGTGCATGAAGAGGCGAGGTGACCTTTCTCGCGACATAGGTAGCAACATCTACTCTTCACTTTCTTCTCACTTGATTTCTCAACTTGAGAAGCATAAGCTTGAGTCTTCTTGGAAAGAGGCTTTTCTTCAACTTGAGGTTGAGCATGAGAATGAACTTGTGGCCGCTTCCCTTGTTGCTTCTCACTAATGGGTTTCTTATTCAATGGGCAAGATCTAACATGATGCCCTCCAATTTTGCACTTGAAGAAAATAATCTTGGCCGAATTATTGACTTGTTCTTGGCCCTTCTTCTTGATCATCTTGGACTTATTCTTCTTATTGGAGTTGAATCCAAGTCCACATTTGTCATTGGGGGCTTTTTGCACACTCAAGATATTGTTGAGTGTGGATTTCCCTTCATGACTCTTTTCCAAGTCTTTCTTCAAAGAAGTGACTTGGGCCTTGACCTCTTTGATTTCCTCTACATGGTTAGTCTCAACACAAGTACTAGAGGAAGTATAAGCTTCATCGTTAGAGCAACAAGGCAAGGAAAGCAATTCATCACAATATGTACCAATGTTATGCATGGATGAATCGCGAGGACTAGCAAAAGGAAGTATAGCATTTTGAATAAAAGTAGTGCTAGTATCCACATGAGGCTCACTAGATGTTACCTTAGCAAGCATGGCCTCATGAGCTAACTTTAGCACATTATGGGATACTAGAAGATCATCATGAGAGCTTGTGAGCTTTACATGATTTTCTTCCAACATCCCATAATTGCTAGATAGCAACTCAAGTTGAGCCCTTAGCTCAACATTCTCCTTCAATATGGATGCTTCACAAGAGATAGAGTTAGTAGCACAAGCATCATCATTAGCAACAAGAGGAGAAGGCAACTTGGCAAGATCTTTTGAATATGAAGCTTTAAGTTGTGCATGAGACTCGGTGAGTTTAATGAGCTCACTCTTAATGACCCTTGAGCCATTTTCGAGGTGCCCAAAGTCCTCAAGGAGTTTAGCATGCGCAACTTCAAGCTTCTCATTTTTCGTGTCAAAAACATTGGCCACCTCAAGAGCTCTATCATGAGATTCCTTCACTCTAGATAATTCTAGAGCAAAATTCTTCTCAAGATATTCCTTGGTGGTTTGTTCAAGTTCGAGAGCTTGGGAGAGGTCCGCGATCTCATTAGCGTAATCACGTTCATGACCTTCCATTTTATCCATGGTGACCTCATGCTCCTCAAGACGAGATTCCAACTCATCAATATATTTCTTGCCCTCAATAGAAATAGACATGATTTCCACGAAGTTGGAACGAGCAATTTTATTCTTAAGAAGAGCTTTAAAAATCATTTCCCCCTTAATTTTTAAGGAGGCAACATCATCATTCTCTTCATCATAATCAACATCATCATCATCACTCTTGCCATCATCAATATCATCACAATATATATTGGGATTCAAAGTGGGAGATACCTTTGAAGCCTTGGCCATAAGGCAAAATGCAATAGATGATGATGTAGGATCCCTTGAAGCACCATTCAAGACCACATCTTGTTCCATGGAGTGTTGGGTTTCCTCTACATTGTTATCACCACAACTCGAGGAAAAGCATGCATTTTTATTATGGCAACAAGATGTAGAAAGCATATCATCATGAGATTTAGTCACGAAATTTCTACATGATATGCAAGGACTATCAACACAAGCATGTGAAACATGTAAGGTGCTCGAAGTGTTAAAGTCCAAAGAGAGACCATTGCAATAAGATAATGATGAAGGATCACCAAGAACAAGCACACTATCATCATTGCAATGACCACCACTACTCACCCTAGCATTACCTTGTGGCAATCCACATGTAGGTGAAGTAGAAGAAGTTGAGAAGGCAACATGGCAGGAGGTGGAGGGAGAACAATCATCCCCACAAATCTTGGACACACCATATTTATCTTGAAGCTTTGTCCATAGCTCATGAGCATCCCGGAACGGCATGAGTTGAAATATAACTACATTACTCAAAGCATCAAAAAGCACATTAGAAGCTTGAGCATTGATATAAGTGTTTCTCTCATCCTCTAAAGATAATCTTTGGGGATCCTTTGGAGGAGAAAAACCCATATCTATAATTCGCTCTAAATTTGGGTCCATGACCCTAAAGAGATTAAGCATGCGAATTACCCAAACATCAAAATTTGTGCCATCGAAGTTAAGAATGTCAGAGAATCCTAATCCTCTAGTCGACATCTTTACTCTCTAGGCGGTTAAGCCTGACAAGGAGAGACGAGGCTCTGATACCAATTGAAAGATCGTGGATGTCGCCTAGAGGGGGGTGAATAGGAGCTTTAAAATAATTACGGTTTAGGCTTGAACAAATGCGGAATAAACCTAGCGGTTAATTTGTCAAGCACAAAAGCTAAAACAGCTAGGCTTACCTATGTGCACCAACAACTTATGCTAAACAAGATAAACTACTAGGTGATAGCATGATATATGACAAGAAACAATATGGCTATCACAGAGTAAAGTGCATAAGTAAAGGGCTCGGGTAAGAGATAACCGAGGCACGCGGAGACGATGATGTATCCCGAAGTTCACACCCTTGCGGATGCTAATCTCCATTAGGAGCGGTGTGGAGGCACAATGCTCCCCATGAAGCCACTAGGGCCACAGTAATCTCCTCACGCCCTTGCACAATGCAAGATGCCGTGATTCCACTAAGGGACCCTTGAGGGCGGTCACCGAACCCGTACAAATGGCAACCCTTGGGGGCGGTCACCGAACCCGTACACTTTGGCAACCCTTGGGGCCGTCACCGGAACCCGTCAAATTGCTCGGGGCGATCTCCACAACCTAATTGGAGACCCCGACGCTTGCCTGGAGCTTTGCACCACAATGATTGAGCTCTGAACACCACCAACCATCTAGGGCGCCCAAGCACCCAAGAGGAACAAGCTCAAGGGTACCAAGCACCCAAGAGTAATAAGCTTCTCAACTTGTAACTTCCACGTATCACGTGGAGAACTCAAACCGATGCACCAAATGCCATGGCAAGGGCACACGGAGTGCCCAAGTCCTTCTCTCTCAAATCCCACCGAAGCAACAAATGCTAGGAAGGAAAATGAGAGGAAGAACAAGAAGGAGAACACCAAGAACTCCAAGATCAAGATCCAAGGGGTTCCCCTCACATAGAGGAGAAAGTGATTGGTGGAAATGTGGATCTAGGTCTCCTCTCTCTTTTTCCTCAAAAACTAGCAAGAATCCATGGAGGGATTGAGAGTTAGCAAGCTCGAAGAAGGTCAACAATGGGGGAAGAACACGAGCTCAAAGGATAAGGTTCATTGGGGAAGAAGACCTCCTTTTATAGGTGGGGAAAAATCCAACCGTTATGCTCACAGCCCGCACACAGCGGTACTACCGCTCCAAGGAGCGGTACTACCGCTAGGGCGGTAGTACCCCTTTGAAAAACAACAGCGAGGAGGCAGAAGGCCAGTAGAACCGCCACAGCGGTACTACCGCTCGTCCTCACTATACTACCGCTAGGGATCGTGGTACTACCGCAAAGGGTAGCGGTACTACTGCTTGCGAGCGGTACTAAAAAAATACATCCGGGCCTACCACCGCAGGATTTGGGACGAGTTTTTGGTCTGGAGCGGTACTACCGCTGTAGGAGTCGTGGTAGTACCGCTCTGGAGCAGTAGTAAAAAATTACATCCGCTCCAATTCGCGGTAGTACCGCTGCGGCCTTTTCAGAACACCAAAACTGCCATAACTTTTGCAAACGGACTCCGAATTCGATGAAACCAAGTTTGTTGGAAAGCTACCGACAAGGGCTAACACAATCTTGAAAGAAATATAAATAAGAAGCAAATGAGAAAAGGCCGAAAAGAAAATGGTGAGAACCCTTCCTGGATAAGACCGGTAAAACCTCCAACACCGAAAACATCATAGAAGACGCATGCAAACTCCGTTTTCGATGAACTCAAGCTTGCCATCAAGATGACCATAAGCTCTAAGACTCACAAAGAGAACCAAACAACAACCAAGAAACATGATGCAAGGATGCAATGGTTTGAGCTCTAGACGAACGATACGATCAAGCTACTCACTTGAGAGCCCCCTTGATAAATACGGCTATCGATCCTATAACCCGGTCTCCCAACTACCACCATGAGACCGGTAAAATAGAAAACCTATCAAGGGCAAACCTTTGCCTTGCACATGATCCACTTGAGCTAGATGATGACGATCTTGTCCTCCTCAAGATGGACCACCTTTTTTGATTGCGTTGGGTCGATGGAGACTAGATGATTGCTCCCCCATATCGACTATGGGTGAGCCACTCTTCGGCACATCTTCACAAGTCCATTGACACCACAATGAATGGCAAGCTTCAAGCACTTGATCTCTTCGTGATGCTCCACTTGAACTTGCACATGGCAATATTAATGACGATCACCACTTGATGTCATCCTTTCCATGGGTTGTATGATATCTTCCTCTTGACGCAAGCCCATGGACACGTACCTAACCCCAGATAGACTCTCACATAGACCATGGGTTAGTACACAAAGTGCAATGGACAATGCTTACCATACCATGGGACCACTTGATCCCTCTCGGTATATCTTCTACGCTTTGTGAGTTGATCAACTTGATTCAATCTTGACTTAGCCTTGATCAACCTTGAATCTTTCCAACTCTCTTTGTTTGGATGATGTCTTGAACGTAAACATGAATGATCACACAATCTTCTTCTTCAAGATATTCTTGCAATAAGCTCAACACTCACATGACCAATCTTTGGATAATTCCTTAATAGCACCTTGGTCAACCCATAAACTCCTTGAAACCAACACATGGACTTCAAGAAATGCCTATGGAGAAATCCTTCAAATATAACTCAATGCAACCATTAGTCCATAGAGAATGTCATCAATTACCAAAATCACACATGGGCGCACCGCATGTCCTTTCAGATGGCGATGGAGCTGTTGGAGGTCAGTGACGCGGCAATGGCTAAGTACTTCACCATGATGTTGGATGGAACGGCCCGGTCTTGGTTAAAGGGCCTGCCGCCTAATTCCATCGGCTCATGTGCGGAGTTAAAGGCCCGGTTCATTCAGAACTTTAAGGACACCTGCAAACAGTCCATGTCGATTGTGGACTTAACCAATTGTAAACAAGAAGAGGGTGAAGCCACCACTCATTGGGTGCGCCGGGTCAAGGAGATAATACATTCGTCTGACAAGATGGATGTCGGCTCTGCAGTCCTCATGTTGGAGAAGAATTGCTGATTTGAACCGCTGAGGCAGAAGCTGGGGCGTCTCAAGCCTGATTGTAATGACATGGGTACACTGATGGCGTTTTTAGTCAAATACGCCGATTCTAATAGTACCAAGGATCCCGCGTCTGATGAGGAAAAGACAGGGAAGGGAAAGAAGAAAGGCAATTGAAAGGGTCAACGGCATAACCCGATGAATCAAGGAGGCAATAAGCATAAGTCCGAGGGTAACCCGGAGTTTGTGGCCAATGCCAATGCACAGGGTAACAATCAGAGACGCAAGGGAAAACTGCCCCCTCGATCTGGCGTGTCAGGTCCATCTCTTGAGCAGTTACTCAATGAGCCCTGCCCAAGACACGGCACCCGGGAGAGGCCAGCCACTCACTTATGGAAGGATTGTGCGATCATGAAGGCTTTCAAGAATTCCAACATGTTCGACGGTAATCACGGGTCAGGTGGCGGCTCAGGTGCCGGCGGCTTTCATGGCCCGGGCGGTGGTTCAAATTCCGGCTTTCAGGGGAATCAAGGCGGCTATAATCAGCATCAATCTAGTCAAGGAGGACAACAGCAGCAGTCGGGTTATCAAAGTAACCCAAAGCAAGCTGAATAGTGGACAATATCATGTGTTCACCACTAGCTTATGCAAACGTGACGGAAGATTCACAAGAGGCGGTGAATTACATTGAACCAAGCAGTCCCGTTATTTGAGGTGGTCGAGCAGCCAATTATGCAGGTAGGGAGGATCACCCTCCTGGGGTTGACAATCCGGTTGATTAGCTTTGGTGGTGGCACCTCAGGTCGGTGGATATAAATTCACCAAGGTACTCATGGACGGAGGTAGCAGCATCAGCATCCTCTATTACGAGACCTTTCGACGCATGGGTTTGACTGACAAAAAATTTCCATGGTGTGGTGCCTGGTAAGTCGGCGTACCCAGTCGGTAAGATTGAGTTGGAGCTGGCCTTTGGAGATGAGTACGATTCTAGGGCTGAGAAAATAACCTTTGAGGTGGTCAAAATTAAGAGTCCATATCATGCTCTGTTTGGGCGGCCGGCTTATGCCAAGTTCATGGCTCGGTCGTGTTATGTTTATTTGCAGCTTAAGATGTCGGGTCACAAGGGCACCATCACTGTGCATGGGAGCCGAAAGATAGCCCTGGAATGTGAAGAAGGTGATGTCTCTTATGCTGAGTCTGTTTGTGCAGCAGAGGAGTTGAAATTTTATCAAGATAATGTTGACTCGGGGATATGACCTCCCTGAAGAAGCCAACCACAGAGCATGACCCGGCAACGAAGTTTAAGTCGGCTGCTGAAACCAAGCTTGTTGATTTCACTCCAGGCGATTCGTCTAAGCAGTTCAGTATCAGTGCCAATTTGGATCCTAAATAGGAAAGCGCGCTCATCGAGTTCATCCGTGAGAACCGGGACATGTTTGCATGGAAGCCTTCGACATGCGGGTGTACCGAGAGAACTTCGTGAGCATACTCTTAATATTGATCCAAAATATAAGCGGTCGACCCGGTTTCTTGACGATTCAACGAAGAGAGACGGAAAGCTATTGGTGAGGAGGTGGCCCGGCTCTTGGCGGCCGGGTTTATTGTTGAAGTTTTTCACCCTGAGTGGTTGGCTAACCCGGTGCTTGTGCTTAAGAAGAACGGCACTTGGCGGATGTGTATGGATTACACGGACTTGAATAAGGCTTGTCTGGCTGATCCCTTTGCTCTCCCCCGTATTGATTAAATAATTGATGCTACGGCGGGTTGTGAGCATTTGAGCATTTTGGATGCTTACTCTGGCTATCATCAGATCAATATGGCATTTAAAGGACCAGGAGAAGACGGCCTTCATCACTCCGTTTGGAGCCTTCTGCTATGTATCTATGCCATTTGGGCTCAAGAGTGCCCAGGCGACTTATCAGCGGCGTGTACAGAACTGTCTCCACGATCAGATTGGACGCAATGTTCATGCTTATGTGGATGATATAGTGGTTAAATCCAGAGAGAAGGAAACCTTGATAGCTGATCTAAAGGAGACCTTTGACAATCTCCGGGCTTACAAGATGATGCTTAACCCGGCCAAGTGTGTGTTTGGCGTGCTAGCGGGCAAGCTTTTGGGTTTTCTGGTTTCCAACAGAGGTATTGAAGCTAATCCGGAGAAGATCAAGGCGAATACCTCTTTAGCTAAGCCGGCGTGCATCAATGATGTTCAGCGATTGGCGGGTCGTGTTGCTGCCTTAAGCCGTTTCACAAGCGGTTAGGGAGAAGGCCTTTCCATCATGTCGATGATGAAGAAAATGACACTTTTATGCAGGTGAGGCTGCTAATGCTGCCTTTGAAGATTTAAAGAGACATCTATCTGAGCCGCCGGTCCTTGCGGTTCCCATTGATAGAGAGCCCTTGCTGTTATATGTGGCTGCTAACTCACGTGTTGTCAGTGTTGCAATCGTGGTGGAACGCAAGGAGGCCGGCAAGGAGCATCCGGTTCAACGGCCGGTTTACTACATCAGTAAGGTGCTCATTGAGTCTAAGCAAAGGTATCCACATTGGAAGAAGCTTGTTTACGGGGTGTTCATGGCAAGCCGGAAGCTGAAGCAATACTTCCAAGGTCACCCTATCACCGTGGCAAGTTCTGCCCCCTTGGGAGACATCATCCAGAATAGAGAGGCCACAGGACGAGTCGCCAAGTGGGCCATCGAGCTTGGGCCTCATGGCTTGAAGTACATGCCACGTAGTGCTATTAAGTCTCAAGCCCTGGTGTACTTTATCAACGACTGGACAGAGCTGCAGACACCTGAGGAGAAGCCGGATAACACATATTGGACTATTCACTTTGATGGGTCCAGGCAATTGGAAGGCTCGGGGGCTGGAGTCGTTTTAACTTCCCCTCGAGGTGACAAATTTTGTTATGTGCTCCGGCTCATGTTTCCTTGTACTAATAATGCAGCTGAATATGAAGCCTTGCTCCATGGTCTTCGGATGGCCAAAGAGATGAATCTGAGCCGGGTAAGGTGCTTGGGCGACTCAGATCTCGTGGCTCAACAGGTGTCAGGCAAGTGGGACTCCAAGGATCCCCTCATGGCGGCTTACGGTCGTGAAGTTGATGTTGTGGCTGGGCACTTCAAGGGTTATCAAGTGGAGCACGTTGATCGAAGGAAGAATGAGGCGGCTGATGCTTTAAGCCGGCTGGGGTCTCAGCGTAAGCCGGTGCCACCTAACACCTTTTTGGATGTTTTGCATAATCCTTCGGTTAAGTTACCCACAGAGGAAGATTTAGCTGTTCCAGATCCAGAAGCGGCTCTTCACGTCATCCCGGATTGGACAGTGCCATATTTGGCTTACATGACCCAGGGAGAGTTGCCTGAGGATGAGACCTCGGTGAGACAAATCATCCGGCGATCTAAATCCATGACAATTGTTCATGGTGAGTTGCATCATCGAAGTGTCACTTGGGCGTTTCAACGTTGTGTGTCACTGTGGAGGTCAGGAAATGCCGTGAGATCCATGAAGGGATTGCGGTCATCATGCCGGGTCAAAATCTCTCGTGGCCAAAGCTTTCCGTCACGGTTTCTATTGGCTGACGGCTCACGCTGACGCGGAGGATCTGGTCAGTAAATGTGACGGTTGTCAGAAATTCTCACAACAAGCTCATATGCCGGCTCAAGAATTGAGGATGATTCCAATTACTTGGACATTTGCGGTCTGGGGGCTTGATATGGCCGGGCCCTTCAAAAGGTCTAAGGATAAAAAGACACACCTCCTGGTGGCAGTGGATAAATTTACAAAGTGGGTTGAGGCAGAGCTGGTCAGTAAGTGCGATGCAGCCACGGCGGTTCAGTTCATGAAAAAGGTGATTGAGGGAGTCCTGGATTAGGTGGTGTCCGGATAGCTGGACTATAACCTTTGGCCGGACTCCTGGACTATGAAGATACAAGATTGAAGACTTCGTCCCGTGTACGGATGGGACTTTCCTTGGCGTGGAAGGCAAGCTTGGCGATACGGATATGTAGATCTCCTCCCATTGTAACCGACTCTGTGCAACCCTAGCCCTCTTTGTTGTCTATATAAACCGGAGGGTTTTAGTCCGTAGGACGAACAACAATCATACCATAGGCTAGCTTCTAGGGCTTATCCTCTCTGATCTCGTGGTAGATCTACTCTTGTACTACCCATATCATCAATATTAATCAAGCAGGAGTAGGGTTTTACCTCCATCGACAGGGCCCGAACCTGGGTAAAAACATAGTGTCCCTTGTCTCCTGTTACCATACGCCTAGACGCACAGTTCGGGACCCCCTACCTGAGATCCGCCGATTTTGACACCGACATTGGTGCTTTCATTGAGAATTTCTCTGTGTCGTCATCTTTAGGCCCGATGTCTCCTTCAATCATCAACAACGATGCGGTCCAGGGTGAGACTTTTCTCCCGGACAGATCTTCGTATTCGGCGGCTTTGCTTTGCGGGCCAATTAAGCAGCCATCTGGAGCAAATCAAAAGCTAAGCCCCAGCCATCGGTCAGATTTGGAGATTCGAACTACGGGCCGCGTCGCGGAGACTTGATCTTGACGGGTTCAAGCCACAGCCGAGCGCGCCGCCTTGTCGATGGGCATGATCTGGCTCTACCGCCAAGCGGTTGCCACAGGGCCGCTGCGTGTCTGCTCCGACCCTTAGCTCGGGCCATTGCATGTCGAGGATGGGTGGCTGGACACCGCCTTGGGGCTGCAATCTCTCTGGCGATCGGGCGAACACCAGCCTTGTCCTCTGCGGCTCGTGACTCAAGGTGTCGGACTCCTCTCCGGACTCCGAACCTTCCGCGCCCTGCCGATCGAATCCGATTGGCGCCGATCATGGAGTTCGCGCGCGCGGACATCTTTCGGCACTCGCCCTTGGCGACATTCTGAATTCACTAAAGTCTCTCTCTCTTTGCTCGGAGAGCCTGGCGGACTATGGTCAACAAGGTTGGGATGCGGATGACGAAGAAATTCAAAGCCCACCCACCACCCACTTCGTAGCCACTGTCGATGATTTAACCGACATGCTCGACTTCGACTCCAAAGACATCAATGGTATGGACGACGATGTAGGAGACGAACAGGAACCAGCGCCTATAGGGCACTAGACAACCACCTCATCTCACGATGTATACATGGTGGACACACCTAAAAGAAACGACGACGAGGAACAAAGGGACGCAGCGAGGGATCGTTCCCTCGAAAAGCAGTCAAAGCAGCGGCATAAGCGCCGCTCTAAACCCCACCTCGACAGAGACAGCAGCCATACAGACCCAGCCGCAGAGCAGGGCGAACCGGCGGACGACGAACATGCCATCGAGCAACCGTACAAACAGGGCAACTTGGATAAACAAACCGAACAGCCCGTCCCCGGCGAAGATAACAATCCAGACGACTTCACGCCGGACAAGTTGCTGGAGCAGAAGAACCTCCACAAAAGGCTCGTCGCCACTGCGCGTAGCCTGAAAAAGCAGAAGCGGAAGCTCAAAACAGCGGAAGATGCACTCAGAATTAGATGGAGCAAAGTATTCAACACCGCAGGCAAATACGGCGAAAGTCGCCACACAAAGAGCTATCCGAAGCGAAAATTACTGCCGGAATTTGATGAGGAGGCCTTAGAGCCCACGCAATCAAAAAAATAAGGAAGCCACCCGGTCGGATAAACAACCCCATGGCCAACATAGGCGGCAAATGGCGCCACACACAAGCCGACGCGATCCGCTGAGATTCGCATCAAAAAGATGGCCCAGCCAGATCTATCTACAGGCCAAGAAAGCAAGCTCTAGTAAGCAATACAGCGCAACAAGTATCCGAACATCACGGCACACCCAAATATAGGGTTCCGCACACCCCTATGTTTCACCGATGAGGTCTTTGGACCATAATTTCAGCGGGATTCAAGCCCGTAAACATAGAGGCATCTGACGGAACAACAGACCACAGAGTCTGGATCGAGGATTATATCCTCCACATACACATGGCTAGAGGAGATGACCTCCACGCCATAAAATACTTACCCTCAAGCTCAAAGGTCCAGCCCGGCATTGGCTTAAAAGCCTTCCGAAAACACCATTGGAAGTTGGGAAGAGCTCGAGGATGCTTTTGGGCAAATTTTCAAGGACCTATGTCGACCTCCGGATGCAGACGATTTAAGTCATATAACTCAACAACCGGAGAGTCAGCCGGAAATGCAGAACAGATTTCTTACTAAAAGAACCGGTTAGTCATTGTCCAGGACGTGAAGCCTTAGCAGCTTTCAAACACAGCTTTCGAGACAAATGGCTGCCAGAGCACCTCGGCCAAGAAAAGCCAAGAACAATGGCGCATTAACAAGCCTCATGACCCGCTTTTGCGGGAGAGGATAGTTGGTTGGCAAGATCAGATACCAGCGACCCAAGTACATCGAAGTTAGGGATGGAAGCGGAAACCGTGGCGCAGCAAGGACCAGCGCGGACCAAGGAAACAGCCGAAGAAACACGACGATCAACGCGGATTCAAAATCTCTCGGCGAGAATCGAAAAAGCTGCCCCTCAAGGATAACGGGCGAGCTATCTAACCTAAACAAAATCTTGGACAAGATATGCCAAATCCACAGTACTCCGGGAAGCACGCAAACCATACCCACGAGATTGTTGGGTCTTCAAGCAATCCGGCAAACTCAACGCCGAACACAAGGGGCTCGACACACCTATAGAATACGCATCCATCGGCCTATCGAGAGGAGTCCATACTGGTTGTCAAAACCAATCACCTTCGACCATCAGGATTACTCTAGAAGTATCCGAGCATGCAGCTGGACTGCCTTGATATTAGATCTGATAATTGATGGACTCCACTTTACACAAGTCCTAATGGATGGCGGAAATGATCTAAACTTGCTATATCAGGACACAATCCGCAAAATGGGGATAGACCCAACAAAAATTCTCCATAGCAACACATCCTTTCAAGGGGTAACGCCAGGCCCAGATGCCCATTGTATGGGTTCTCTCCTGCTAGAAGTTATGTTCGGCTCCCCCGACAACTTCCGCCGCGAAAAGCTAACCTTCCACATCGCCCCATTTACAAGTAGCTATCAAGCACTCTTTGGGACGCCAAGCTTCGCCCGCTTTAGCAATACCGCATTATGCATCTCTTACGCTTAAAATGCCGGTCCATGAGCATCATCTCATTAAAGGAAATATCAAGTGTTCCTCGTGCGCGGAAGGCATGCGGTTGCCTTGATAGCCACACACTAAACCGGCTTCACTAATCAAAGCACCTAAACAGGTCGTTCGGACCCGGACATGGCTAAACGAGTCCGGCGTAAACATCTAAGGGCTTACTAGCCGCATACCCCGATACAAGGGCTCCGCATGTACAACAAGAGACAATAAAGCTCAATTTTACCCATTTTTTGAATTATACTTTGTTTATTTTATATAACATACATTTTCGCATGATCTTTTTCAACTAAGTTCCTCTCTTTTACAGATGAACACCATGCTACACCCGTCCGAGGATCACGGCTGCGGAACCACAGCGCGAGGCGTGCGATGAGGACCCGTTCAAGGATTCTTTTCAGATTAAGACCCTCGTAAACCTTTTTCTGTCTCTTGTTGATACACATCCCCGGTTTTTGGTATAACCGAGGAGGAGGCTGGCGTCTTGGCATGTGGCCACGTCGAATTTTGCGCGTACACGGACACGGGGCTTATTACCAAGGCGTCGTTCAGTCCGTTTTCATAAAGACCGAATACCTTACGGAGTGTTCGGTGTCGCGAGTTGGCCTTATATGCATCAGCTCGAATCATGTCTTTGGTCAAATGTTGGGTTTGCCCGGCTCCTGTGTTTTGCTGCCTTACATTCCGCTCTGTCGGCTAAAGGCGGCACCGGAGAACTCTGCGATTGTGCCCGGTTCGGCCAAAGCGAGCACCTCGATGAAAGCGGCCGACTATCATGATATAGCGTGAGACTGGTCAACCACTCGATGACCCGCCGAATCTTTAGGATTCCTCCGCATTAACGAAGGGCTGTTTCGGCCAGCACACACGCCCGAATTGGGTGAGTCACGGTGCCCCTAGGGGCAATCTAGTAGCCCCACCGTCAAACTCCTATGGCTAAGTGAAAGTGATAAAGCATTATAGTCCGGTTGCCTAGTTCGTTCTTGCTGTCACCTCCTTAATAGGACCAAGGCGTTGGATCAAGTGTGAAAATCGCCTACTGCGAACACCCCGCATTATATGTGTGGGGTGAAGCGAAGACTGCGATCTTCGGGTTATATATACATATACATTAACGGCCGCCTGGAGGTATTTTAATTCTTGAAGGCACAAGTATAAAAAGCTTTTATATTCCCACAAAACATTGTTTTACAATAATACATGTTATTGAACATAATATCCTTGAAACTTTGCGTCTCTATTAAATGGCGCCTGCGAGAACTTCACGAAAATAGTGCTCGGCGGTACTCGGCTCTCGTCCGAATCTTGGGATGCAACAGCGATGGCATTCATCTCCGCCAATATGTTTTGACACGGGCAAGAGCCATCCGCGCACCCTCTATGCACGCCGACCTCTTCATTTCATTGATATGTGGCACCGCGCAAGGAACTGCTGCCTGAAGCTAAAATAACTCTTGACTCGGGCCTTTCCGACCACAGATGACTCACAACATACTTCATGGCAAGTCCGGATAACCTATTCAGCTCGCCCATGCGACCAAGCGATCGGTTAATGGAAGTGGGTGCTCGGATTGTGGAACTGCGACCAAAAAGCTTTTCCACTTCGTGATCCTTTTCATCTCGGAAGTGTTCGACGCGTCCCACGGCACTTTTCGCCAAGTCGAGATAAGTGTTAGCCACACTCCACGGCCGGTCCAGCGGAGCATATTTAGGATCCCGAACTTCATCCGCAGCATAAGCGGCTTTCCGGCGCGATATCTCGGCGACATAGCTCCTCCTTCATAGCTCTCATCACGAGCGAGTATCCTTGGCCTCGATAGTGGCCTTCTCTAGGTCCTACATTCCGCTGATCTTCTTTTCAAGAAGCATGCAGCGGTGCAGCATTCTTCAACTTCACAGCCATCTCGGCCATTTCCTTTTTGCTTGGCGATGAAGCGGCATGTTACGGCTTTCAGCTCTTGGCCGCCTTTAAGGCAACCGCATCGCTTTTCTGGCCTGCTCCTTGGCTCGGGAAAGTTCCGCCGAAGGTTCTCCATGGCAGCGGCACCATCTACATCAAGCATACATGTTGTAAGATGCGGGCATCAAGCTCCTCTTACAGGTGTCTTGAGATTACATACCTTGTGGCGGATTTACGTGTTCGGCGGACCCTTGAGGTTCGAACAACTTTGGGGTGCGCGGAGATCTCGCCCTCTACCTACCTGCACCCCGCGCCTCGCGTGGATCGAAACTACGAAAGGAACAACACAAGAGACGCAAGGTTTATACTAGTTCGGGCCACCATTGTGGTGTAATACCCTACTCTAGTTTGTGGTGTGGTGGATTGCCTCTTGGGCTGATGGTGATGAACAATACAAGGAAGAACAGCCTTGCAGTGCATTCTTGGCAGGCGATGAACTGCTTGGAGGAGTTCAGCCTCTCTCTCTCTCTCTCTCTCTCTCTCTCTCTCTCTCTCTCTCTCTCTCTCTCTCTCTCTCGATTCAAGATGTATCTCTCTCTTCCCTCGATGAGATTCCCCTAGCTCTGCGTGTGGCTAGTCCTATTTATAGACAGAGGCCCTGGGCCTCTTCCCAAATATTGAGCGGGAAGGGCGCCAACAATTGGCCATTTGAAGGGAACATCTGGTACACTTATCCCGACTAAAGTTGGTCCTCGCTTTGTCAAAGGCTCTGGTGAATTCTGCCCGGCTTGGGCTCCACAATGACTTCCTTCTGCCGTTGGACTGGTCTTGGTCTTGTTGCACGAAATGGGCGCCTTTGCTTGATGCTCTCGCTGCTTGCTCCTTTGCACCAAGAGGAAAGGAGGACACTGCGGGCTGGAGCCCTGGTCGTCATGGCTTGCGTCATGGGCACCTCGTGAGGTACCCGCCTTGATCTCTCGCCTCCTCGCGAGCCAGCTGATGAGGCCGTGCTGAGAAGCTCCTGTCGTCCACCCAGCGAGGCTTGGCCCCTCGCGAGGTCTTGAGCTTGTGTTGATGAATATGGGCCGTGATGGGCCCCCTTTGAAACCACGCCGCAGCCCGCAGGCGAGCAAGTGCAGGGACCCCGTTCCCGAGAACGCCGACAGTAGCCCCGGCCCAAAGCGCGCCCGGGCTTGGCGAGCGAGGCGAAAGGGCAAGTCTGGCTGCCGCGAGGCCTAACAGCCCTCGGCCTTGGGCGTCGCGTGGCGGTTGATTGGGCGTGGGCGTCTCCACTTCCCCACGCCGCCAAGCTGCATGAATTGACAAGTCCACGCATGCAATGCGGGTCATGATTACTGCGATCATGGAGGTCGGCGGTTGGCCTCCTCTCGGCTTTAAAATGCAGGCAGTGGCGCTCCTCAGTCCGTTTCTTCTTGCTTCTCCTTCTTCCCGTCCTTGCTCCGTCTTCTTGTTATAGCTCCGATCCGCGGTTCTCCTTGCGAGAAGAAGGAAAGGCTCCTGAGAGGTCTGACCGCTCTGCCGAAAACGCCTAGCCCTCTGCCGTCGGAATGAGGGTGCCCACTAGGCGGTGTCGAGGCCCTGGTGCGAGCGGCCACCACCAGGGTTCCCGCTTCCCTTGTACGCCCATATCGAGGGCTCTGAAGGAGTTGATGCCAAACGCCACGGGCGACCGCCGTTGGCGTCGACGAGTCACGAAGGTGCGTGTCGTTCCCCCTGGAGTCCACGCCGAGGGCTCCTCCCGAGAGTTCGTGCTCCACGCCGCCATGTCTCCTCGGTCTTGGATTCGCCTTCCTCCCTTCTTCGCCTCCGTGATTCCGCGGGGAGGATCCCTGGAGCTCTGGCTGCGCCGCCGGGCTGCGGCACCCTTGCGACAGGGCGAAGGTTGTGGTCGTTGCCCAGGCGAGTCTTCATGACCCGAGTGGGCGAGATCGCCGGGTCTGCGGGACAAGGCGCCCTCGCGATCCACACAGGTAAGGCGGCGCCGGTCATGCTCTTCAAGGTCTTGACGAGGAAGGCGCCCGGCTGAGTGCTGCCCGGAGAGGTGATCGAGGCCTGTCGTGGCGAGGCTAGGCTCGCCGACCGCTCCTCGGCAGCTCCTCGAGGCGGTGGGCGTCGGAGGATCCAGCTACTCCGCCGAGCTCTTCACAACTCCGGAGGCGGCGATGACAGCTCTGAGCCCCGAGCCTGCGCGCTCTCGGGCGAGGCGGGCTCGGCGGCCGTCGCCGCCTCGATCTGGATGGGGTTGGCGCCGGTGCTCGGCGGCCTTGTTGATGATGGCGTCTTGTGCGGCGGCGTGTAGTTAGCGTTCTTTAGGATCTGCTCCTGCGAGGAATCAAAAGCGCGCCCGGTGGGGGCTTGTAAGGTGCATGTGGTCTGTTTGTTAATATGATCCTTGTCGTGAAGCGGTCACGAGTTGCTCATTCCGTCTTAGCTCAGTTCTCCCTTCCGAACCTCGCGAGGCTCGGCGCTCTGCGCCAGCAGGTCCAGTCCCAAAGCAGGCTTGGCCGTCGGTGGTATCTGGTCGCGATGCCATGGTCAAGGCCAAGAGGTGGCGGCTCGAGGTCGGTGAGAGCCCACGAGTCGCGATGCTCAAGAGGTCCCCTTAGCGCTCAAGTAGCTATCGTTCAGTGAGAAAGGAGTGCGGCGTTGCTAACACGGGATTGCGTTGGGTGAGGGACTATGCCGTGTTAGTTAGTACTTAGGGGTGACTTTTCTCGAGAATCGAGGCGCTTCACAGTGCGTTGCGGGTTCGTGCATCGGCGGGCGAAGTCGCTGGCGAGGTCCTCCGTGTCCCTCCCTCTGCCTTTGCTCCCCTTTCTGCTCTCGTCCTCGGGTCCCGACCCTCGGCGAGTCTCGCCATCGCTGGTATGCGGTCGCGATGCCGTGGTCAAAACCGGGTGAGGGCTAGAAAGCGATTGGACCACGAGTCGCGATGCTCGGGCACCCCCTTTAACGTGCAAGCAGTTGGCGCGGATGAGAGTGAAGGGACACCGTGGGGGCCCCGGCGCTGCTCCTTGAAGATCCAGCGGGCTCATCACGAGAAAGAACAAAAGTTCGCCGTGACAAGCGGCGATCGGCCGTTAGTTGCCCGGAGGGTGACGAGCACGAAAACAGCGAGTGGCGCTATCTTGGGGCTGCCGCGGCCAGAGCTCAGCCATTCAGGTTTGTCGGCGTTGTAGGGACGGACCCATGCGCAAGCGCCGTGCCGTTAGGGAGCAACTCCATCAGTTGGTGTCAGTTGAGCGAGCAACTAGGTCAAGCATGTTAATCACGAAGGAGCCAGTCCATTTAGATAAGCGCAAACAAGACGAACATCGCGGGTCGGACCCGGCGACTTGGGATGATGCAGCCGAGGCGGCCCCAAACAAGATAAGCTAGGAACACGTAAAGGGATACGCGCGGGGGGCGGACCCACGCGGCACAGGAATAATGCAGCCACAGGCGCTCCAGTGAAATGAAACTTGAAAGATGTCACTGATAGCGTTGAAGGCGAAAGGGTGTTGGTGCAGCAGACTCGGTGGGCTGCGGGGCCGATCCTCCACGAGCCCCAGGCTCGGGGGCCTCGAGGAGGCTCGGGAGGCTGAGTGGCTCCTTGTGGACCATCTCCATCTCTGCCGGGGCTGCGGGCGCTGGCCTCTCGAGCCTCGGGATGCTCCTCATGAGGCGCTGGCGTGGCAGCCCGCGTTCGGCAAGCCGTAAGGCATCTGAGCGTAGCTGTGTGGGGTGGACCTTGGCGCCCCAGCGAGAGGGCAGGGCGCTCACGAGGCGGCTCGGTTGAGCCTGGTATGTCGATCTGAGCAGCAGCCCACCATCCTCGCTGGATGGGGAGCCACAGCAGCAGTGGCGGCGGCTGCCACTCATGACTCTTGACTCCTGCAGCTCTGAATGATCTTGCTAACGAACTCCTGAGGTTCGGCCCTCCTTGTCTTGCTCCTTCTTGAGAAGCGTGCTTGGCTCAACACGCCTCCAAGTGGTGCCCAGCGCCTTCCTCGTGACCTTAGCAAGGTCGGTGGCCCTCCACAGGGAGCCCCGAGCCTGCTGAGGAGGCGCCGGGGCCTTTCCTATCACGATAGAAGGAGGTTCCCCGAGGGTCTGCCTCTGAGGGGCGGGCAGACGATGTCTTCTTCTTCTTGAGGGCGGTCTCGAAGCCTCACCTTCGCGATCCGGGTCTTCGGTGATGCGGCTGAAAGGCTCGCTCGAGGAGCACACGCGTCTTTCTCTTGCAGGGCGCCGTGATGACTCCGCCACTTCTGGCATCTTGAGGGCGTTATAGCCGTGGTGGATTCTGACCATGAACTTGGCCATTTGGGTACCCGGGATGGCATTGTATGGCGGCGAATGTGGGCGACGTCGAAGTCGATGAGCTCGGTCTTGATGGTTGTCGCCTTGAAGGGTGACAGGGAGGCGAACCTGCCCAATCAGGACCATGGAGCCGTCGGTGACCCTAGAAAAGGCTTGGTTGGTGAAGCTGATTGTAAGGCACTTGGAGATTGTTGAGCGTTTCCCACAGACGGGGCGTTGAGCCTGCCCGCCATTGATGAGGTCTTGGTGACCCGACGTTCTTGATGATTGGGGAGCAAAGCATCGCACTACAAGAAATATGTCAACTAGTGACCTTCATCGGTGACCACGGAAGAATTGGTCATAGATCTATGACCATTTCGGACCAATTGGTCAAAAGCTGTTGAGGGCTTCAAACCCTAAACCATTGCGACCATTTTGGTCGGAAAAGGTCGTAATTTCCTTACGAAAAGGTCATAAAGCAAACAGCGCTAGTCCGCTGCCTTATTTCTAGTTGTTAACGACCAATATAGATGGTCATAGCCTTGTAAATTGTGGTGGGTTGCTATGACTAGGCGCCATCTCATCGGTTTTGCCTATGTGTCATGTCCATGTGGCGGTTTTGCCCTAGGTTGTGAAGCAACCTATATTTTAATCATTCCCAAAATTCCCAAAAAATCTCATAAATTCTTTGGGTCATGTCTTCGTCAAATATGTAAAAATATTCCTTGCCTAGTTCAAAATAATTAAAAATATTCATTTTCCTATTTTGTTCGAGCAGCACTTTGTGAAGGAAGTACCACTTTGGCATGTCCAAATGGTATCCATTTTCTCAGATGCTTTCCTATGCCCAAATAACCATCCTCCACCAAATGCCAGCTCAATCCATTCATTATTTTGAGCCCAGCTTCAACATTAGTATTTATGTCCGGTGTGGCGTTTGTAAAGCAAGTACCACCTAGGATCCTCCTTTTGAGGTGAAAATTTGTGAAGACAGTCTTCTTAATGGCTGATCATCCTCAGCCAAAACTCACGCCCATTAGCCATGTGCATTTCCGTCTGTAAATCAAACACTTGGCTGCTTATTCATGTTTGAGCATCGATCGGTCTCCTCGTGAGAATCTTATGTTGTGATTTTCTTCCTAGCACCTACAGGGGAGTGCCCAACCCACTAGACATGCCTAGGCCGCCCAGAACACATGGCAGCGCCCACAGATCCGCAGGTGACCACTTGGCGGGCATCTGAGCTTCTGGCAGCTCTAGAGTTGGGGCCCTCGGCCACCGTCAAACCTCGATGTCTCGCCATCAAACCATGTATTTCTGATTAAATAGATACTTATTTACCTAGAAATGATTTTTGGAAAAATAAAGAGCAAACTATGAGGCAGCTGCAGTTCAAATTTGACCCGCTTCGGTGAATCGGCGAAATTTGTCTTCTTCACGGTGGTGGATCAAAATTTGACACCCAACCATTTTGTCAATTGTGCATTATATATGGCCTAGTATTTTATAAAATTGATTAGGTCAATTTTGCAACAATTATTTGGTAGTTCCTTCACAAAAAACCTCCTTTTGGGCACTTTCGGAAAATGAAAATGAATTTTCCGTGCAAAAAAATGAAAACTTCCTTAGGCAACATTGTTTGGAATTCCAAGATGCACTCTTGTGCACAATATGAGATCATTTGAACAAACTATGCCATGAATGTGGCCATAAGATTGATCATTTGGCTTGAAAGCCATGAATCTTCACGCATGATAGCTCATTTACGAGAATACTTTTTAAAATAATTACCGTATTACAAGTTTATTATTTTTCCTGGAAACTTGGTCACATATAATGACACAATGCGAAGGTTTTCCAATTTTTGATTTTTTAATTTTTATGCCTGTTTCAAAATGCGGTCAAACGGCGGGCTTGACCGTTCCTAGCTAGTGGTTGAATCTTGGAATTTTTTGGTGTTTCTATGATCAAATAGATACTTATGTACCTAGAAATGATTTTGGAAAAAATAAAGAGCAAACTATGAGGCAACTACAGTTCAAATTTGACCCTTCCACAGAATCGACGGCAATTTGTCTTTTTCACCAGAGGTAGATCAAAACTTTTTTCACCCAACCATTTTGTCAATTGTGCATTATATATGGCCTAGTATTATATAAAAATGATTTGGTCCAATTTTGCGATAATTATTTGGTACGTCCTTCACAAAAAAAATCTACTTTTGGGCACTCGAAAAATGAAAAATGAATTTTCCGTGCAAAGAAAATGAAAACTTCCTTAGGCAACATTGTTTGAAATTCCAAGATGCACCCTTGTGCACAATATGAGATCATTTGAACAAACTATGCCATGAATGTGGCCATAAGATTGATCATTTGGCTTGAAAGCCATGAATCTTCACGCATGATAGCTCATTTCTGAGAACACTTTTTTAAAATAATTGTCGTATTGCAAGTTTGTTATTTTTCCTGGGAACTAGGCCACATATAATGACACAATGTGAAGGTTTCCCAATTTTTTGATTTATTTTGAATTTTTTATGCCCGTTTCAAAATGTCGTCAAAACAGCGGTAATGACCGTTCCTAGCTAGTGGTTGAATCTTGGAAACCTTTTCATGTTTCTCTGATTAAATAAATAATTTTGTACCTAAAAATGATTTTTGGGAAAAATAAATAACAAACTATGAGGCAACTGCTGATTAAATTTGACTCGCTTCCTATTGAATCGGCGGATATTTGTTTAAATGAACAAAAATAGCTAGAAGGATCGGAGATGCATACAAATTGGTGATCATCCATAAAATGTGGTCTAAACTAAGTGATAATTTTAGTGATGCCATTTGCAAAATAATTTTGCTAGTTGCTTCACAAAACCACCTGTTTTTAGCACTAAGAGATAATTTAAATAAATACCTCATGTTTTGAACCAATCAGGAAGCAACCCACGGATCACCCCCTGTAGTCGATCTGAGCCGTCCACACTCTCCCAGGTCCCTCGATCCAGCATCTCTTGCTCACCTCTCACCTCTCGTCCCTCTCCCACCAACCTCCTCTCTCCTCCCGATCCAGATCGCGCCGCCTCCCCCTCTCTCCCCGATCCAGATCGGCCGCCTCTCCTCCCTTCCTTCTTCCTTCTCTATCTCTCTTCCCGTCGCGTGTGCGCCCTCCTTCCCCCATGCTGCACCCAAGCCTCCCTCCCGCTCCCAGCTTTTCTTCCTCCTCCGCCGCCTCTAGGGTTTCTTTCCCCGATCCCCAATCCCCTAGCGCTCCACTCCTTCCTTGCCGCCGCCACCTCCGGTGCCCGATCGTGGCGACCTCAGGCGGGAATCGAAGACCCATGTCCGGCGAGATCCGGCGCGCGCCCGAGCCCGAGCGATGAGGTGGTCCAAATCGTGCACGGGGACGCAGCGGGGGACCCGACGGTGGTCACCGTCAGCTGCGCGGACAAGAGCGGCCTCGGCTGCGACCTCTGTCGCCTCGTCGTCCTCTTCGGCCTCAACGTCCACAAGGGTGACATGAGCATCGACGGCCGCTGGTGCTACATCGTGCTCTGGGTCGCCGCCTCGCGCCAGGGCCGGGCCGTGGACTGGGACGTCCTCAAGGAGCGGCTGGTGAAGCTTCGTCCGCACCGCGCTGGAGCAGACCCGCCTCCGCACCGCCCTCACGCCCCACCCCTCGCAGGTTGGTAAATGTCCTACTACTTCCCTTTGCTCGCCTTGCCGAGCTCCCTGCTCCTGTTTCCTTGTCACCTTGCAATGTCCTAGCATGCTCTGGCGAGCATGCTCTGTCTGCTCGAGGTGACTAGCAAAGCCGTAACCGCATACTAGTGTCCATGCTAGCCCAGCCCGTTAGGCAGGTGTCCACGTATTCAGATGCGCCTGATAACTGAAAATTCAGTCTAAAACAGAGGAGCAAAACCAGTACTGTTGTGATGTCGCACTAGTGCCAGATGAATTTTGGTGCCTGGTCTTTGTTTGAAGAACGAGCCTCATTTCATTTCTTCAGATATATAATCAATTGTTGACTACTTAAGGCTTTGAGTGAGGGCCAGTCTCCGAGCCTGGTATAGTGGTATAGGCATTTTTTTATGCAATTGTCCATCTAGAACATCATAAAGTGTAGGTCTCCTGTGATATCGGTGGCGCTTGATCACATTTGTCATTCACGGAAGATGATTTTGTCTGTGTCATGCTTCGAGAAAAGTTCAGGCTCATACGAGCCAACGACGATCTATGCGATGTTTTGGATGCTCTCTTCTTGGCGCTCTCAAAATTAGGCGCTTCGCAGCTTGACGGTTGAGAAGAAAAACTATGTTCAGGTACTTCATCTCCAAGTCGAAAGTTTCCTTGACCAAAACCCACCAACAATTATCCCAAAAGGCTATGAACTGAAATATACGTTCACATGTGAAGCTGCTTATATCTGAATATTACAGCTGCATTACAGCTATAGTTTGTTCTGTAAAAATAGTTGCTAGCTCTTTTTGTGACCCATCTTTATTTCTTTGTTCAGTTTGGATGGAGCAGGATCCCTCTTTGGTCGACATGCATGAGGAGGAGAAATTGTCTCCCCACACAAGGTTGATCCTCTCGACTTTCTTGTGAGGTTTTTCTATCGCTGCTATGTTGTAGCCTAGTTTACATTGTGGCCCTTAAACCAAGCTCATATCATATTTGCACTGTATGATGTGTGTGTGCTTGATGCTCACGTACTAAGTAAGGTTGGTGGTTGTTTCTTGTTGAATCGTGTTTGAGTTTGATACCTCTATGCTTTCTCTTGTCAAATTCGTCACGACTAGTATAGTTAGTACTATTGCAGCGAGTTGATTGATTGAGGAAAACTCTTGCCTCTGCTTAACATATCTAAAATCTAGTCAAATTCCTCAACAACATATTTGTTTTTACAACAACAATGCATTCAAAAATCTGACCTATCTATATACACACTTTGTGGAAGAAATAGGATATATATGTGCATTTGCTTCTATATTATATATATATACATATACGTTTAGTTATTCGACATGCTTCAACATTTTACATTTGATTTGGTGCGGGAGGATGCAGAGCTGACAGGAGGACACCTCGTCCACCCGGCCACCACACAAGGTCGTCCTTCTATTTCTTTTGCTATTTGTTCATGTGCTACTTGTGTTTCAGTTCCATTGGCTCCTATTGCAAATAAGTCTATACATTAGACTAGCCCAAGTGTTGTAAGTGATGGGTGTCCTAGATACAGAAATATACCAAGTGCAAGTGGGTGCTCGTGTTGTGCATAGTAGCAGATCTGTTTATGTGAGCTATACAATGGCCTATTTCTTCCTAATGATATGAACACTATCTCATGATCGACTAGGTCCCTGCTCTATTTCTTCTTCTTTTGCATCCTGTATGTATGTATGTGTCTGACGACGAAGTGGTTTCTTCAGAATTGATCGAGTCTGACAAAGTTGTTCTGAACATTTCTTGAAACAGAGCGAGGCCGGTGATGTCCCTGGGGTGGCACCACTGTGCCCGACGCTTGCCCTGGTCGCCGCGGTGGTGCTTCGGCGGCTTCCAGACCCTCTCCTCGATGTGGTGATGGTCACACCACAGCCGTGGTGTGGCTGAGCCTCTGCTACGATTACAACCTTCCTCTGGTGAGGTCCTCCCCGTCCTTCTTCTCTGATGTAGCTCCTGCATGGCCTTGGCCATGATTTGGGTTGGATGTGGGGCTCGCTAGTTCTTTGTAACCAAGCATCAACTCCTACTGGAGCTCTCTGGTGATAAATTCATGTGGTTCTAGGGTCTGTCAGTAGCTGCCCATGTGTACTTGCTTTATATATGTGCTCCTGTGATGCTCTGGTGGTATGGGGTTGCTCTGGATTTGCTAAGATGGTTAGGAGCTGTGCTTAATCTGTTGTTTGCTCCTATGTGGCTCTGTTGGACTCATGCTCTGCTCCTACACCAGCAGCTTGATTAGTTCTATATACACTAGCAGCAGTAGCTCATGTACATGTAATTGGACTCCCAGGGTGATGTTCTTGTAAATTCTTCCATGTCTTTCTCTTTTTGCTGGTGCTACTACACATGTTAGATTGTTAGCTGTACTTGTTTCCATCTCAAATTACTTATCTTCTTGAACATATGCCTGATGCTTGGTGCATGTAGGATGTGCTCCGTGTGGATATCTATGCATTTGTTAAGATTTTTGTAGCACATGCTATGGCCTCAAAGATTCTTTATTTTATTTTCGTTCATACATGAGCACAGTTTTTTATTGCCATCAAGGGGTGAATTGATTTGATCGTTAATATGTGGTTGGATGTGATGTTTTGCAGGTTGAAGGCGCTAAGGTGTTGGAGACGTGCGTGTACTTGTTGAGCGTTTTATCTGTAGAGTGCTATACTGTTATTGGTGTAATATTGTATGGTTATATTGTGATTGGTGGAATGTAATAAACTTGATTGGTACATCGGTGATTTGGCTGTTATTTGAATATATTTAGAATGTGTTCTCTGATTGGTATATCATTGAGTTACAAGTTGTGAAAAATTAAAACCTGATGTTTGGGACCTGGTGCCTAGAAGAATCTGACAATGTGCATCCAGTTGACTACAATAATCTGAAATTGAATGTAACAAAAAAAAGGAAAACCCGAAAATAAAAATATATAGAATGTGAAAAGGCTGCACCTCAGAAAGCAAAAAAAAAAGGCCGAACCAATGGCCCAAGCCCATGTAGCTAGTAAAAAACAACAGGAAAAAATACATTAAAAAGGTCAAATTGTTGGGCTTGGCCCATGTAAAACGCCGAATCGGACCGGGCTGATTCTTGTGCCACATCAGCTTGCCACGCTGGATGCCTACGTGGCCTGAGGAAGTTGCTAGTGACCAAAAATTTGGTCAAAGAACCAACGACCTTTTACATATCACAGAGAAGGTCGCTATAGTCAGTTAACGACCCTCAGCTTTTGACCTTCTGTTTTTGGTCACAAAAAGGTCGCAAATGAAAAACTATGACCTTTCAGCGACCAATAGTGAGGGTCACAAGTTGACATATTTCTTGTAGTGTCGGGAGGACTCCGGCTATGGCTGCACACTTGAGCTGATCCGCTGAGCTGAACGTGATGGCGCCGCGCCGACCACACGAGGCGTGTGGCTTGAGCTTGGGAGGACTGCATTCACTTGGCAGGCGAACTGCTTGAAGATCGTTGAGAGGCTAGGGCTTGAGCTCCGCCCGGGATCTGAGCGATTCGCGCTCTGAAGCCCCAGCCCCTCGTCGATGATGGCGTTCATTTCTCCTTGGCTGCGGTGGCGGAGGAGGAGGCTGCGTTGCCTTGCAGGCGATCCTTGCGAGGCTGATCCTCCGGCCTCCCTCGTGGCGGGTCCCTTGCGATCCTTGCGAGGTTGGTCGCGCCACCCTTGGCGAGGCGCGGTCTTCCAGCGTCTGCGTTCCTTCCTCCTCCTCGGCCGTAGCCCGTCGTTCTGGGTCGGGGCGTCGACCGATCCTCCCTTCTCGCCTGGCTCGGAGCTCTTGACATTCGTTGGTGTTGTGGGTGTGGAGGTGCGTGGTACCGCGATACCGGCTGCCCTTGGAAGACTCGGGCTGATCTCTGCCCGCTTGGTGTCGGTTACTGCGCGAGCACGGCAGCCCCTTGTGCTTCACATCCTTGGCCTTGGGTTTCTTCTCTTACGGGTGCGGCGGTAGCTCGAGGAGGAGGCGCCCTTCCTCGACCTGGCGCGCTTGGTCGCCAAGTTGAACAGCTACAAAGAAGTGCACAAGTCTTCATGCATCGCCATGACTCCTCCTTCATCTTGGCGTCGCGCTGCCGTCGGAGAAGGTGGAGATGATAGCCTCCTCGGTCACCTTAGGAATCTTGAGGCGTGCGTTGTTGAAGCGCTGTATGTATTCTGCGGGTCTCCCCAGTTGCTGCTTGATCACGGTGCATGTCGCTCACGGCGGTGGCGGTCTCGAGTACCTTGGAAGTTGGCGATGAAGCGGGTGTGCATCTCGTCCCAAGAGGAGATCGTGCACAGAGCGAGTTCGAGAACCAGCTACGGGCCCGTCCTTGGCGCCATAGGAAACCAGTTCGCCATGACCTTCTCGTCTCCGTTGGCGGCTTGATGCCCAGCTCGTGAGCTGGAGGAACTCTTGGGGTCGGCGAACCATCGTGGCGAGGAGGCAGGTCGCTTGAACTTGCCGGGCCATGCGACCAGCTGCGCCTTCGGTGGTGAAAACACGGAAGCTTCTTTGTAGCCACAGGAGGCCTTGGGTGACGAAGAGCTTGGTCTTGCGGGTCCCCATGCGTTGTGGCTGGGAGCAGCGGCGGGTCTTGACGTCTTTGGAGCAGAGGCGTGGTCGCGATGAGCTGGGCGGGGAGCACTCGGGCAGCTTCTTGCGGGCGAGGACTTCTGGCAGCTCTGCTCTTGCAGCGCTGGCGCCGGACGAAGCAGGTTCCACCCGGGGACCACGCGCTTGGAGCCAGGCGCCTTCTTTAAGGGGGCGGCAGGCGCCCGAGCTTCGTCGCCAGCGCGAGGCGAGTGCGTGCTGGCCAGGGGCCGGATGGCGCGAGGAGCCCCTGCGGCGCGGACGAGCTTCGGCGGCGCGTCGAGCCACTCTTCGTGAAGCGTCGTCGGCTGGGCGGTATCGCGAGAGCTCGTTTGCGCGATGAGTGCATCTCAAGCCTCCATAAGCGCGCGGAATCGCGAGCGAAAAACCAGGCGAGGCGAGTGAGGGGTAGCGATCGGCCGTCTTGCCTCCTGAGAGGATCTTTGGGGCGATGCTTGTTGCTCGTTCCCCCCGGGCGGTGGCGGCGTTGGCGGCGGCGGCGTGGAGCAGCGAGGCGCCCGCCGGCAGAGCCGTCTGGCGGCGGGAAGCAAGCGGCTCAGCGCTTCGGCGCGGGCCCGACGAGCATCGAACATGGATGCGGTGGTCGACGGAGAACAGGCGGCGGAAGACAAATTCGGCGCACCTACTGGCGCGCCAAATGTCGGTTCGGTTCCGGCAGACCCTTGAGGTTCGAACACTTGGGGTGCGCGGAGATCTCGCCCTCTACCTACACGCACCCGCCGCCTCGCGTGGATCGAAACTCTGAAAGGAACAACACAAGAGACGCAAGGTTTATACTAGTTCGGGCCACCATTGTGGTGTAATACCCTACTCTAGTTTGTGGTGTGGTGGATTGCCTCTTGGGCTGATGGTGATGAACAATACAAGGAAGAACAGCCTCGCGAGTCATTCTTGGCGGCGATGAAGCTGCTTGGAGGAGTTCAGCCTCTCTCTCTCTCTCTCTCTCTCTCTCTCTCTCTCTCTCTCGATTCAAGATGCAGCTCTCTCTTCCCTCGATGAGATTCTCCTAGCTCTGTGTGTGGCTAGTCCTATTTATAGACAGAGGCCCTGGGCCTCTTCCCAAATATTGAGCTGGAAGGGTGCCAACAATTGGCCATTTTGAAGGGGAACATCTGGTACACTTATCCTGACTAAAGTTAGTCCTCGCCTGTCAAAGGCTCTGGTGGTGACGCCGGCTTGGGCTCCACAATGACTTCCTTCCTACCGTTGGACTGGTCTTGGTCTTGTTGAACCGAAATGGATGCCTTTGCTTGATGCTCTCGCCTGCGCTTGCTCCCTTTGCACCAAAGAGGAAAGGAGGACAACTGCAGCGGCTGGCGCCCTTGGCGCCCTTGGTCATCATGGCTTGCATCATGGGCACCTCGTGAGGTACCCCGCCTTGATCTCTCCGCCTCCTCGCGAGCCAGCCTGATGAGGCCGTGCCTGAGGAAGCTCCCTGTCGTCCGGCCTGCGAGGCTTGGCCCATCGCGAGGGTCTTGAGCTTGTGTTGATGAAGATGGGCCATGATGGGCCCCCCTTTGAGCCACGCCGCAGGCCGCAGGCAGGCAAGTCTGGGGACCCCCGTTCCCAGCACGCCGACACCTTGTGCCTCGTCAAGCCGCTTGTTGACAAGCGCGATGTCGGCATCTGCCACGTCAAGTTGTTGTTTTAGCTTGGCAAATCCATCAGTCCGGCTAGCCACCGAACACTTCGCCACCTACATAGGAAGGGCGACATATTATACCTGGGATTATGATCCTTGGCGCGCCGTCATTTTTGACAACGCCTGAGTCTCGGGGCTACTATCTACATAGGGCATCTTATATATGCGGAACTGTCAAAAGGTACACCATTTAGCGTACCTCAAAACACATCGATAAACTCTGACGGCCTCGTACAACCCGCTCTGGCGGATGAAATCCTTTCAATCACCGTACCCATCAACGCACGGTGTTCTTACGAGATAGACGCTTCGCCCGAGCAGATCCTTCACTCCTCGACCGCGCCGGATGGTGCGGACTCGTCCGATGGCCTTTTTAAGGCGAACACGGAGGGCTTTGGGGCCATACAGCTGCCTTCCGGCCTGCGGATTCGGAAAACCCTCGCGACGACACCTCGGTGTCGCCCGCCTCTCAAGCGATGCAGACGAGGTAGGCGTTCCGCTTTCCATCATCTCGGGACGAAGATCCCCGAAGATGAGCTCTGCTGAAGGGCTGAGATCCGAACTACAAGGTAAAATTTCGGTTATCTTCCTCAGAAATAGAACAGGGATGTCCCTCATTTTAAAACTCCCCTCTCTACTTACGGCTCGGTGGAGGGCTGATCCCCTTGGGGGCATAGTGCAGCCGAGGCATCACCCGGCGCAGGACCCTCTGACGAAGATTTCTTCCCCCGCTTTGAGACCATGGTCTCCGGGTCTTCAGAGGCGGTCCTCTTCTTCCCCTGGATAGAGGAATTCTCGATTCCTCCTTTCCTAACAGCCTCCTTCGGGGATGCGGTAGCTTCCTTGTTCCCCCCTTCGCCTTCTTCCAAAGGCGCAACCTCCAGCATCCTGGTTAACATGGGATCGGCGTGGTCTCGGGGAGGGGCGGACACCGATTAGCTTTGCTTTCGCTATCCACTCTGTTTAAGGGATAGTTCTTTTAAGGAAATTTTATGATAAGTATCTGAGATAAGCGTTTAAGATGCAGGGCTACTTACTTGAGTATCCGGCGATTGTAGCTCAGACCTGCGTCCTCGGTCGAGTCGGACACATTGCTTGTGATCCAAGAACAATTTGTACATCTCCATGGGTGTCGCGCCCAGAAATGTTGGAGGGCTCATGGTCCCTCCGGATTAAACTCCCACAGGCGGAGGCGGCGTTTGCGGGGCTGGAGTGCGGCGAATCAACATAACCTGCGTCACTACGACCAGATTGATGTCTCTTTCTAGGAGATCTTGAATGCGGCCCTGCAACAAGGGCACGTCCTTGGACGGCCCCCAGTTAAACCCTTTGTTGACCCACGACGCTAGCTGTGGTGGGGGACCCGAGCGAAAGGCAGGTGGCGCCACCCACTTGGTGCCCCTGGGAGCTATGATATAAAACCACTCTCGTTGCCATAAGATGAACTCCTCTTGAAAAGAGCCCTCGGGCCATGGAGCGTCAGCATTCTTGCTTATAACAGCACCTCTGCACTCCGCGTGCTGCCCTCGATCATCTTCGGCTCTACTTTGAAGGTCTTAAGCCTGTCTGAAGTGAGGAGTATCTGGAGGAAGGCTTCGCACACGATAATGAGCGATGAGATGAGGAGGATGGACTCGGGCCAAGTCGTGAAATTCCAGCCCATAATAAAATAGGAGCCCTCTCACGAAGGGGTCCGTCGGAAGCCTAGCCCCAAAGGAAATGAGGCGCGAACACCACGCTCTCGCCAGGCTTGGGAGTGGGAATAACCTGCCCTTGAGCAGGCAGCCTATCTGGATTTCGCGGTTAGATACAGCATCTCTTAGCTTTAGCACGTCTTCTTCCGTAACGGAGGAAGGCATCCACCGGCCTTGAAAGTCGTAGCCGGAAATCATCGAAGGTCCGAAGCGCCTGAATCTGGAGCTTTGGGTGTTGGAACTTGAGGCGAGAGGCGGATTCGATTGAGATTGAAAGAAAGGAGTAGAGCCTTGGTCTCTTTATAAAGAGGTTGAATACCAAGAGCGCTCCGTGACCGTTTGGGACTCGCCGATTGAGGAGACATACCAGCGGGCATGATTGGGTTACCCACGCCCGTATTGATGAGAATCCGGAATAAGGGACACGATCTCTGCTTGATAAGGCGTGCCAAGGAAACCGCCTCGCTAAGTCTTATTGAGGTGGGACAATAAAACGATTGAATAAAGGCTTGGCCGTGGTGTGATGTCACGCTGCGGAATACATCAGCAGAGTTGGATTTGTGTAAATATTATTCTCTCTACGGTGGTATGTGGAACTTATTTTGCGAGCGGACACTATCCTTGTGTTCAAAATCTTCTATGAAGTATTCGGAGGAGGAACCCGCCTTGCAATGTCGAAAACAATCTGCTTGGCGGACTAAATGCGTCATTGAAGCCTGGTTCAGGGGGCTCGAGGGAGTCTGGATTAGGGGTGTCCGGATAGCGGACTATAACCTTTGGCGGACTCTGGACTATGAAGATACAAGATTGAAGACTTCGTCCGTGGTCGGATGGGACTTTCCTTGGCGTGGAAGGCAAGCTTGGCGATACGGATATGTAGATATCCTCCCATTGTAACTAACTCTGTGAAACCCTAGCCCTCTCCGGTGTCTATATAAACCGGAGGGTTTTAGTCCGTAGGACGAACAACAATCATACCATAGCCTAGCTTCTAGGGTTTAGCCTCTCTGATCTCGTGGTAGATCTACTCTTGTACTACCCATATCATCAATATTAATCAAGCAGGAGTAGGGTTTTACCTCCATCGAGAGGGCCCGAACCTGGGTAAAAACATCGTGTCCCTTGTCTCCTGTTACCATCCGCCTAGACGCATAGTTCGGGACGCCCTACCCAAGATCCGCCCGTTTTGACACCGACAGTGATCTTTCGTTTTGGTTTTCCACACGGCATCATAACTGATAATGGCACTAATCTCTCCAAAGGTGACAAGGAAGAGTTCTGTCAACGAGAACATATCCGGCTTGATGTTTCAGCAGTTGCTCACCCTCAATCCAATGGTCAAGCAGAAAGAGCCAATCAGGAGATCTTGAAAGGTGAAAGGACATGCGCTGCCCCCATGTGTGGTTTTGGTAATTGATAACATTCTCTATGGACTAATGGTTGCATTGAGTTATATTTGAAGGATTTGTCCATAGGCATTTCTTGAAGTCCATGTGTTGGTTTCAAGGAGTTTATGTGTTGACCACGGTGCTATTAAGGAATTATCCAAAGATTGGTCATGTGAGTGTTGAGCTTATTGCAAGCATGTCTTGAAGAAGAAGATTGTGTGATTATTCATGTTTCCCTTCAAGACATCATCCAAACTAAGAGAGTTGGAAAGATTCAAGGTTGATCAAGACTAAGTCAAGAGTGAATCAAGTTGATCAACTCACAAAGCGTAAAAGATGTACCGAGAGGGATCAAGTGATCCCATGGTATGGTAAGCATTGTCCATTGCACTTTGTGTACTAACCCATGGTATATGTGAGAGTTCTATGTGGGTTTAGGTACATGTCCATGGGCTTGCGTCAAGAGGAAGATATCATACAACCCATGGAAAGGATGACATCAAGTAGTGATCGTCATCAAGATTGTCATGTGAAAGTTCAAGTGTAGCATCACGAAGAGATCAAGTGTGCCATCCATTATGGTGTCAATGGACTTGTGAAGATGCGCCGAAGAGTGACTCACCCATAGTGGAGTATGGGGGAGCAATCATCTAGTCTCCATCGACCCAACGCAATCAAGAAAGGTGATCCATCTTGAGGAGGACAAGATCGTCATCATCTAGCTCAAGTGGATCATGTGCAAGGCAAAGGTTTGCCCTTGATAGGTTTTCTATTTTACCGGTCTCATGGTGGTAGTTGGGAGACCGGGTTATAGGATCGATAGCCGTACTATCAAGGGGGGCTCTCAAGTGAGTAGCTTGATCATATCGTTCGTCGAAAGCTCAAACCATTGCATCCTTGCATCATGTTTTTTGGTTGTTGTTTGGTTCTCTTTGTGAGTCTTAGAGCTTATGGTCATCTTGATGACAAGCTTGAGTTCATCGAAAACGGAGTTTGCATGCGTCTTGTATGATGTTTTCGGTGTTGTAGGTTTTACCTGTCTTATCCGAGGAAGGGTTCTCACCATTTTCTTTTGGGCCTTTTCTCATTTGCTTCTTATTGATATTTCTATCAAGATTGTGTTATCCCTTGTCGCTAGCTTTCCAACAAACTTGGTTTCGTCGAATTCGGAGTCCGAATACAGAAGTTGTGGTAGTTTTGGTGTTCTAAAAAGGTGAAGCGGTACTACCGTGGGTAGGAGCGGAAGTAATTTTACTACCGCCCTTGGGAGCGGTACTACATATTGGGAGCGGTACTACCGCTTGAGCAGTACTACATGGCTACTTCCGTGGCTACTTCCGCTCGGGGCCAAAAACTCGTCACAAGTCCAGCGGTGGTAGTAACGGATGTAATTTTTTAGTACTGCTTGCAAGCAGCAGTACCGCTACCCTTAACAGTAGTACCGCTACCCCTAGCGGTAGTACCGTGATATCAAGCGGTACTACCGCTCGGTGCGGGCTATGAGCAAAACGGTTGGATTTATCCCCACCTATAAAAGGGGGTCTTCTTCCCCATTGAGCCTTATCCTTTGAGCTCGTGTTCTTCCCCCATTGTTGACCTTCTTCGAGCTTGCTAACTCTCAATCCCTCCATGGATTCTTGCTAGTTTTTGAGGGAAAAGAGAGAGATCTAGATCCACATTTCCACCAATCACTTTCTCCTCTATGTGAGGGGAACCCTTGGATCTAGATCTTGGAGTTCTTGGTGTTCTCCTTCTTGTTCTTCCTCTCATTTTCTTCCCTAGCATTAGTTGCTTCGGTGGGATTTGAGAGAGAAGGACTTGGGCACTCCGTGTGCCCTTGCCATTGCATTTGGTGCATCGGTTTGAGTTCTCCACAGTGATACATGGAAGTTACAAGTTGAGAAGCTTATTACTCTTGGGTGCTTGGTGCCCTTGAGCTTGTTCCTCTTGGGTGCTTGGGCGCCCTAGGCAGTTAGTGGTGTTGGAGCTCAATCATTGTGGTGTAAAGCTCGAGCAAGCGTCGGGGTCTCCAATTAGGTTGTGGAGATCGCCTGAGCAATTTGATGGTACAGTGACCGCCCCAAGGGTTGCCAAAGTGTCTGGGTTCGGTGACCGCCCCAAGGGTTTCCATTTATGCGGGTTCGGTGACCGCCCTCAAGGATCCCTTAGTGGAATCACGGCATCTTGCATTGTCTTGAGGCGTGAGGAGATTCTGGTGGCCTAGTGGCTTCTTGGGAGCATTGTGCCTCCACACCGCTCCAAGCGGAGATTAGCATCTGCAAGGGTGTGAACTTCGGGATACATCATCATCTCCGTGTGCCTCGGTTATCTCTTACCCGAGCCCTTTACTTATGCACTTTACTTCGTGATAGCCATATTGTTTCTTGTCATATATCTTGCTATCACCTAAGTAGTTTTTCTTGCTTAGCATAAGTTGTTGGTGCACATAGGTGAGCCTAGTTGTTGTAGGTTTTGTTCTTGACAAATTAACCGCTAGGTTTATTCCGCATTTGTTCAAGCCTCAACCGTAATTATTTTAAAGCGCCTATTCACACACCCCCCCCCCTCTAGGCGACTCCACGATCTTCCAATTGGTATCAGAGCTAGTTGGTCCCCAACCAAGTTGGGTCCTAAGAGGTTAGTCACAACAGGCTTGGCTACCCGAATGGTTATTTTCTTGACACCACTTTGAGTACCAACAAATTTGGCAAACACATTGCCAACCTTATCCTTCCCAAGAGAATAGATATCATCAATTAGAATAGGGTTGGATAAGGTACCATTCGTGCATGAAGAAGAGACGTGACCTTTTTCACGACATAGGTAGCAACGTCTACTCTTTACTTTCTTCTCACTTGATTTCTCAACTTGAGAAGCATTAGCTTGAGTTTTCTTGGGAAGAGGCCTTTCTTCAACTTGAGGTTGAGAATGAGAGTGAACTTGTGGCCGCTTCTCTTGTCGCTTGTCACTAATGGCCTTCTTCTTCAAAGGGCAAGATCTAACATGATGCCCTTCAATTTTGCACTTGAAGCAAATAATCTTAGATGAATTCTTGAGTTGTTCTTGGCCCTTATTCTTGTTGCTCTTGGACTTCTTCTTCTTATTGGAGTTGAATCCAAGTCCACCTTTGTCATTGGGGGATTTTTGCACACTCAAGATATTGTTGAGTGTGGATTTCCCTTCATGACACTTGTCCAACTCTTTCTTCAAAGAAGTGACTTGGGCCTTGAGCTCTTTGATTTCCTCTACATGGTTAGTATCAACACAAGTACTAGAGGAAGTATAAGCTTCAATGTTAGAGCAACAAGGCAAGGAAAGTAATTCATCACTAGAAGTACCAATGTTATGAGTAGATGAATTACAAGGACTAGCACATGGCAATATAGCATTTTGACTAGACGTAGTGCTTATGTCCACCTGAGACTCACTAGATGTTACCTTAGTAATCATAGCCTCATGAGCTAACTTTGGCACCTTATGGGATACTAGAAGATCATCATGAGAGCTTGCAAGCTTTACATGACTTTCTTCCAATTTCCCATAATTGCGAGATAGAAACTCAAGTTGAGCCCTTAGCTCAACATTCTCCTTCAAAATGGATGCTTCACTAGAAATAGAGTTAGTAGCACAAGCATCATCTTTAACAACAAGAGGAGAAGGCAACTTGGCAAGATCTTTTGAATATGAAGCTTTAAGTTGTGCATGAGACTCGGTGAGTTTGATGAGCTCACTCTTAATGACCCTTGAGCCATTTTCGAGGTGCCCAAAGTCCTCAAGGAGTTTAGCATGCGCAACTTCAAGCTTCTCATTTTTAGTTTCAAAAACATTGGCCACCTCAAGAGCTCTATCATGAGATTCCTTCACTCTAGATAATTCTAGAGCATAAGTCTTCTCAAGAGATTCCTTGGTGGTTTGTTCAAGTTCGAGAGCTGGGAGAGGTCCGCGATCTCATTAGCGTAATCACGCTCATGACCTTCCATTTTATCAATGGTGAACTCATGCTCCTCAAGACGAGATTCCAACTCATCAATATATTTCTTGCCCTCAATAGCAATAGACATGATTTCCATGAAGTTGGAACGAGCAATTTTATTCTTAAGAAGAGCTTTAAAAATCATTTCCCCCTTAATTTTTAAGGAGGCAACATCATCATTCTCTTCATCATAATCAACATCATCATCACTCTTGCCATCATCAATATCATCTCAATATATATTGGGATTCAAAGTGGGAGATACCTTTGAAGCCTTGGCCATAAGGCAAAATGCAATAGATGATGATGTAGGATCCCTTGAAGCACCATTCAAGACCACATCTTGTTCCATGGAGTGTTGGGTTTCTTCTACATTGTTAGCACAACAACTCGAGGAAAACCATGCATTTTTATTATGGCATCAAGATATAGCAAGCATATCATCATGAGATTTAGTCAAGCAATTTCTACATGATATGCAAGGACTATCAACACAAGCATGTGAAACATGTAAGGTGCTAGAAGTGTTAAAGTCCAAAGATGAAGCATTGCAATAAGAAAGTGATGGAGGATTATCAACAATAAGCATACTATCATCATTGCAATGACCAACACTACTCACCATATCATTACCTTGTGGCAAACCACATGTAGGTGAAGTAGAAGAAGTTGAGAAGACTATACAACCGAAGGTGGAGGGAGAACAATCATCCCCACAAATCTTGGACATGCCATATTTATCTTGAAGCTTTGTCCACAACTCATGAGCATCCCGGAACGGCATGAGTTGAAATATAACTACATTGCTCAAAACATCGAAAAGCACATTAGAAGCTTGAGCATTGGGATAAGAGTTTTTCTCATCCTCTAAACATAATCTTTGGGGATCCTTTGGAGGAGAAAAACCCATATCTACAATTCGCTCTAAATTTGGGTCCATGACCCTAAAGAGATTAAGCATGCGAATTACCCAAACATCAAAATTTGTGCCATCGAAACTAAGAGTATCAGAGCCTCATGTCCCTCCTCTTGACATAGCTTTCACTTTCTTTCTTCACCATGGGTTGTCACAAGAGTTGGTTATTCTTTTTGCATGTTGAGTGTGCTTGTGAACCCCTTTGCTTGGTGTGTGTGGGAAGGACATGTCATGCACCTTGTATCTCCACTTCAAGACTATGTTGATGCTTAATGCTCATCCGTACATTAGTCTTCACAAGTGCATTGCCTTGACTCACACACATCATTTTGGTTGAGCCCATTCTTAAGTTGCCTCTTTTACTTGTTGCTCAACCATGTGTTTGTTGCAAGTACTAGGCTTAATTACCTATATGCTCACTTGCACTTGTTGTAAGTTTCTATTGATTCTGGGGGAGCTATGATCCTATTTTGTGCACTTTGTATCCTAATACAAAAATTCTTGATGTGCACAAATCATGGGGAGCTTCTCTAGTTTCTTTAGAACACTCCTCTGCTCATATCATAATATCTTTATTCTTGTGGCACGTAGGTTCATTGGTCTAGCTGGTTCAATTGGTATCTTTTGATAGCTTGCTTCAATTTATATCTTTTGATTGCTTGATTGCTTGTTTCTCTCTTTGTTATGTCTTTGTGGCATATCATTATTTTGCAATCTTGGTGCCTCAATATAGTTGGTCTTCCTCCAAGTATTACCTTTGGATATGTGTATGGCATTCCACTCTCTTGTTGAGAAATACACAACTTTTGGAGGAACACCTTTTATATTGGTCTTCTTAGCTTTTCGCCCATTTTGGCAATCGATGCCAACGGGGGAGAAGTTTCAGAGAGTTTTGTGGAGAAGTCTTCAGAGCTTTCTCCTTGCTTTGGTTTTGTTCCTAGGCATTTGCATCTCATACGCATGCATTATTGGTTGTTGCATTGCATGGTGATGCATAATTCCTTATATAAACTCTCTTGAAAGTGATTGTCATCAATTACCAAAAGGGGGGAGATTGAAAGGACATGCGGTGCCCACGTGTGTGGTTTTGGTAATTGATGACATTCTCTATGGACTAATGGTTGCACTGAGTTATATTTGAAGGATTTGTCCATAGGCATTTCTTGAAGTCCATGTGTTGGTTTCAAGGAGTTTATGTGTTGACCAAGGTGCTATTAAGGAATTATCCAAAGATTGGTCATGTGAGTGTTGAGCTTATTGCAAGCATGTCTTGAAGAAGAAGATTGTGTGATCATTCATGTTTACCTTCAAGACATCATCCAAACTAAGAGAGTTGGAAAGATTCAAGGTTGATCAAGACTAAGTCAAGAGTGAATCAAGTTGATCAACTCACAAAGCGTAAAAGATGTACCGAGAGGGATCAAGTGATCCCATGGTATGGTAAGCATTGTCCATTGCACTTTGTGTACTAACCCATGGTCTATGTGAGAGTTCTATGTGGGGTTAGGTACATGTTCATGGGCTTGCGTCAAGAGGAAGATATCATACAACCCATGGAAAGGATGACATCAAGTAGTGATCGTCATCAAGATTGTCATGTGCAATTTCAAGTGTAGCATCACGAAGAGATCAAGTGTGCCATCCATTGTGGTGTCAATGGACTTGTGAAGATGTGCCGAAGAGTGGCTCACCCATACTGGAGTATGGGGGAGCATTCATCTAGTCTCCATCAACCCAACGCAATCAAGAAAGGTGGTCCATCTCGAGGAGGACAAGATTGTCATCATCTAGCTCAAGTGGATCATGTGCAAGGAAAAGGTTTTCCCTTGATAGGTTTTCTATTTTACCGGTCTCATGGTGGTAGTTGGGAGACCGGGTTATAGGATTGATAGCTGTACTATCAAGGGGGGCTCTCAAGTGAGTAGCTTGATCGTATCGTTCGTCGAGATCTCAAACCATTGCATCCTTGCATCATGTTTCTTGGTTGTTGTTTGGTTCTCTTTGTGAGTCTTAGAGCTTATGGTCATCTTGATGACAAGCTTGAGTTCATCAGCGGAGTTTGCATCGTCTTCTATGATGTTTTCGGTGTTGGAGGTTTTACCGGTCTTATCCGAGGAAGGGTTCTCACCATTTTCTTTTGGGCCTTTTCTCATTTGCTACTTATTGATATTTCTATCAAGATTGTGTTGGCCCTTGTCGCTAGCTTTCCAACAAACTTGGTTTCGTCGAATTCGGAGTCCGAATGCAGAAGTTGTGGTAGTTTTGGTGTTCTGAAAAGGCTGTAGCGGTACTACCGCGGGTAGGAGCGGAAGTAATTTTTTACTACCGCCCTTGGGAGCGGTACTACCGCTTGGAGCAGTACTACCACGGCTACTTCCATGGCTACTTCCACTCGGGACCAAAAACTCGTCACAAGTCCAGCGATGGTAGGCACGGATGTAATTTTTTAGTACCGCTCGCAAGCAGTAGTACCGCTACCCTTAGCAGTAGTACCGCTACCCCTAGCAGTAGTACCATGATGTCAAGCGGTACTACCGCTTGGTGCGGGCTGTGAGCATAACGGTTGGATTTTTCCCAACCTATAAAAGGGGGTCTTCTTCCCCACTGAGCCTTATCCTTTGAGCTCGTGTTCTTCCCCCATTGTTGACCTTCTTCGAGCTTGCTAACTCTCAATCCCTCCATGGATTCTTGCTAGTTTTTGAGGGAAAAGAGAGAGGATATCTAGATCCACATTTCCACCAATCACTTTCTCCTCTATGTGAGGGGAACCCCTTGGATCTAGATCTTGGAGTTCTTGGTGTTCTCCTTCTTGTTCTTCCTCTCATTTTCTTCCCTAGCATTAGTTGCTTCGGTGGGATTTGAGAGAGAAGGACTTGGGCACTCCGTGTGCCCTTGCCATTGCATTTGGTGCATCGGTTTGAGTTCTCCACGGTGATACATGGAAGTTACAAGTTGAGAAGCTTATTACTCTTGGGTGCTTGGTGCCCTTGAGCTTGTTCCTCTTGGGTGCTTGGGCGCCCTAGACGGTTGGTGGTGTTCGGAGCTCAATCATTGTGGTGTAAAGCTCTGGGCAAGCGTCGGGGTATCCAATTAGGTTGTGGATATCGCCCCGAGCAATTTGACGGGTACCGGTGACCGCCCCCAAGGGTTGCCAAAGTGTACGGGTTCGGTGACCGCCCCCAAGGGTTGCCATTTGTACAGGTTCGGTGACCGCCCTCAAGGGTCCCTTAGTGGAATCACGGCATCTTGCATTGTGCGAGGGCGTGAGGACATTACGGTGACCCTAGTGGCTTCTTGGGGAGAATTGTGCATCCACACCTCTCCAAACGGAGATTAGCATCCGCAAGGGTGTGAACTTCGGGATACATCACCATCTCCGCGTTCCTCGGTTATCTCTTACCCGAGCCCTTTACTTATGCACTTTACTTTGTGATAGCCATATTGTTTCTTGTCATATATCTTGCTATCACCTAAGTAGTTCTTCTTGCTTAGCATAAGTTGTTGGTGCACATAGGTGAGCCTAGTTGTTGTAGGTTTTGTGCTTGACAAATTAACCACTAGGTTTATTCAGCATTTGTTCAAGCCTCAACCGTACTTATTTTAAAGTGCCTATTCACCCCCCCCCCCCCTCTAGGCGACATCCACGATCTTCCAAAAGGTATAAAACCCCGGCTCTTGGTCCCCTTACAGCGGGCGCCGGGTTGTTAGCTAGAGGAATTACCTTCGTGATTTGGAGCATCAAGCACTACACCCTATGAGACCTCACGGGTTATACACCTTTTTCATGGTCTCACGGAGCAGGGCGGTCCTGCCAAGTGAAATCCGTCATGACTCGCCCCGAGTGGCGGCTTACTTTGAGACTGACAATGAACAAGCTCGTCAGGATGCACTTGACTTGTTGGATGAAGAGCGAGACTTGGCAATAGCCCGCTCGGCGATTTACCAGCAAGGACTGCGCCGCTACCACGATCGCCGAGTTAGATCCGAACCTTTCAGAAGGCGACTTAGTGCTCCGGCTCATCCAGATCGATCGATATGCACAAGCTATCCCCCTTGGGAAGGACCCTTTGTGGTCAAGAAGAATCTGAACAACGGGTCATACTACCTTATCGATGTTCGAGAGCACAAAGACTCACGTAAGTCGAGAGGAGGAGACCCGCGCCATGGAATATCGCTCATCTTGACCTTATTATACTTGAGCCACCGGCTCTCGGGATGTACATATTTGACGATGTATATATTATGAAAAGCAATAAAGCAGGACCTCTGTCCTTTTTTCTACCCACAAAAGTTTACATGTCTTCTCATGTTGTTGAAACAGCCAACAGGGAGCGGATCATGTCTGAATCCGGCTTTCCCTTTGGTCCGGCTTATGATCATATCTGAGTTTAGCCATGGTCGTTTGGGGGCTTCCTATTCAAACATAGGTCGTATTCGAACCAAAGAGAACATAGCTGTCGATACCCACTTGATCGGCATACTGCCAAACCCACTAGGGGGCTTCTTGATCATATCTGAATCATAGCTTAAACCCTTTGGGTCTGACATGGATCGTATTCGAATCAGCGTCATTAAACAACTCTTATGGTCACTTGGGGGCTTCCTGTTCAAACATAGGTCGTATTCGAACCAAAGAGAACATAGCTGTCGATACCCACTTGATCGGCATCGCCAAAGCCACTGGGGGCTATATGATCGTATCCGAATCTTAGCTTAACCCCTTTGGAACGGTTTTCTGATCGTATTCGAATCAGAAGCCTTTAAATTTTGTCTATTGTTCATCACCCTTTGCAATCACAAGTATTTGATTATTGTGAGATCATTTTGAAAGCTCTTTTGGGGTGGTCTGTATTCCACCGGTTTAATATTGATCAAGTAAAACTGTTAGTGCATAAACAATCATTATATGTGCCAGGTTTCAGGATTAATAAGGTTTATCATCATTGTTCCGGGTCACATAAGCCGGCAAGGTAGTCAAAGGATCACCGGTATGCTGTTACGATTGTATCTCAAGGATATAATCGAGAACCAGCTTTTATGATTTTTTTGATTCATAGTACGGGTTATCAACACATTATGTGACCCCCTATGCGGTAAGTCGCCAAGGGACTTGTGTTTGTTCTGTACGCATGGCGATGCAAGCAATTTCTTTTAAACATAAAGGAAGCAGAAGACTGATATAAGCCGGAAGCATATAATGACGGCAGCTTAAGAAAGTGTTGAGTACCCCAAACATGCGCGAAGGCATGGCAAAAATCAAGTGTTTTTTCTACCTGTTACAAGACTCTCGAGTCGAATAATGAAGCATTGTTTTTCCACAAGATATAAACATACGACGCCTGATGGTTCACTCCATTGGTTGACCTGACGTGTCCGGGTTATCCTTCTCCGCTCCTCCGTTGGCTGCCCTGTCCTGGAAGGTTGATGATGTCCAGTCAATGCCACTCAAAGCTTCAAACTCAGCTTCATCATCTATTAACCCGGCTGGTTCGACTTCAGGGGCAAAAGTATGCTTACAAATTGGAGGGATCAGGCTGACTTCAGCGTAGTGAGACGTTGGGAGTCTCCGGCTCTCGCTGCCATAACCCGGCTGATATTTGGTAAGGTCAGTGTCATTCCCAATAAGCGTGGCCACAGGGCGTATCTCCTTCACGCAGGCGGCGAAATCCTTCTCATCAAACACGGTACCATCCTCCTTTAAACTTGGGTATCCAAGAGCGATGTCAGCCGGGTCTAGTTACGCATAAATGCTTTGGCATGGCTCAATGCAGCTATGGCTCCGGCTCTTCTGACGCCTTGCCTTAGCTCTTGGATCCGTTGAGGTAGCACACAAGCCGCTTTAACATGTCACCAGAGATGGGGAACGTCATTTGACAAAGCCACAACGGCCAAAGCACGTTGTGACCACATAGAGTTGCTCCACTAGAGTATAAACCGCCTTTAACTTGATCAACATGTTCCATTAAGGTTTGAGCTCACAGGGCCTGCGTTAACAAGTATCGTGAGCCGAGGTAACAATTGCAATAGTCATCGAAAGAAGGTTTGCGATATTCAATGTTTGCACAAGTAGCTTCAAAGATTCTTTGAGACCATTTGGGATATTTGGCGCTTTAAGCGGATAGCTCGGCTGTTGTTTCGCAAGCGACGCCTCTGCTTTCTCGGCCCGAGTGACCAAAGAGGCCTTTTCATCAGCCAGTTTTTCTTATGCCGCTTCAAAGCTTTTCTTCAGCTTTTCTTGTTCGAACCACGCTGAACTCAAACTTGGAGTTGGCCTTTTGGATTTCAATTTCTTGAGCTGCCAGCGGTTCTTGGTCGACAATCTCCGACTCAAATTGGCTTATGGTGGCTCGTCAATACCGGGTTATAATCAAATTATTATCAGATGACATTATGTCCCAAGCACTTTGCAAGCAAAGATACTTGACACTTGGGGGCTAATGTATACTGAAGAACTCCAAATTACTACTCCGGTTCATGAAAGTTAAGTCCCAAGCACTTTGCAAGCAAAGACACTTGGCACTTGGGGGCTAATGCGTATTGCAAGTTCAAAAGTATTATATTACACCGGGTTAAATATCTTGTTCTATAGCCGGCCTTTGAGATAAGTCGGATGTTTGATAATGATAAGCAGATTCTAAGTCTACAACATAATTTCTTATAAGCAGTATACTTGGGGGCTGGTACAGTAAGTATGAACAAGGAAAAGTAACAAAAGTGATACCTCAGATTTTTGATGGATTTGTTTCACCATGTCAATCTCCAAGTCACGACTGTTGTGCACTTGGCATATGTAGCCAGAGACAATCTCTCCAATGCTCATATGAGTGTAATCGGTAATGTCCAGCTTGGCCTTTCGGCGCTCCAAAAGTTCTTCTTTGGCAGAGCACTTGGCAAGAACAGTGGGCTGTCCCGGTTCAATAAACTGAGTCTTGGTGATCTCAACTTCCGGGTCATCTGCCTCGGCCGGGCTAGGAATCTCTGGGTTGACAGAGCCGTCGAGGTCTTGTTCGGCAGGCGGGTCAGAGGTAGGCGCTGGAACGTCATGAGATGGTTCAGACGGCAGCTCGTGGGCAGAGACATCGGGAGCGGCCGTTCCAAGCTCCAGTTCAGTTACAACCGTTTCTTTGGACGATTTAGTCTTCTTTGCCCTCTTACTGGGCTTTACTTGTACACTATGGACAAGTCAGAGGAATTAATACAAGAGTATGAGTAAGGTAAACATAAGGTAAGTAAGTGGTCATTACCCTGGTGCGGTTTTGAAAGCCGGCATATTTGATTGCATAGACTAGCCAGAGGAAGGTGAAGTATCCTGATAGTTGGAGTCAGATGAATTGAGAGGTTGACGAATGAAACCCGCCAAAGGTAAAAGAGGACGTAAGTCGGAGATAACCTCATGCCTGCGTTTCCTGGTCACATCAGGTAAGCAGGAGGAGAGTTCCACGTCTTTGCTTGTCCGGGTCTACCTCCGGCTTTCATAAATCTGTTGCTTCAAAAGAAATTGAGGATCTTGGTAAGCTAAAGGATGTGAAAATCTTACTTTTTGGGTCACTCTTCGGATTTTTTGCCGCGGCAAAGGCTCGGAGTCGGAGGAGATTATAGTTACCTCTTCCTCAACGGCTTGGATGTTTCCCGTGTCCTCCTTAAAGGAATTAATGTCAATAAGGTGATGATAAAATAGCCAGTGGAGTTAAGAGTTACCTCTTCTTCATTATCATCAGTATCGTCCAGTTTTAACATATTTGAAGCGCTTGGCTTCTTCTTCCTTGAAGTTCCTGTCTTGGCGGCTTTTCTCTCGGCTCTCTTGGCAGCTCTGGCTTGTTTGGCAGCCTCATGGTCATATTTGACCTTCCAGAAGTTGTCATCTGCCTGTAAATATTGACACAGGGTTATGAGTAAAAAAACAGGATATAATACAATAAAGGTAATTATTAAGGATAATGACTTACTACAGGGGCCGGGTTCTTCTTGCAGAAAGGAAGTAAGCCGAAGGCATTACTAACCACCGATCCCTCTTTCAATAAAGATTGAGTCGTGGCTTCAATCATATCATCTGGTAAGTCGTCAGGACTATGACGCAGTGGGTCACCCTTCTCGCCTGAGTAAGTGCACATTAAGCTGGGGCGGCAGCTTAACAGAATCACCCGCCAAGAAATCCAGACTCGGACCAAGTCGATGCCATCTAAGCCGTTCCCCAAGAGAGCTTTTATTTTCTTGATAGTGGGAGCAAGTGGTAGACGTTCAACAGCAGTTAGCTTGTCTGGCAGCGGATGATTGGATTCAAGGCGTAGAGCACGAAAGCCGGGCAGCGGGTTTTCATCAGCCGGAGAAGTGTCCTGCAATAGAACCACGTCTGGTTCCAATCCTTTGGGTGGCTTGGCAGTTCAACATAAGGGAAAAGGCAGTCTCTCCGCCACTGAATTGAGATGCCGCCAAGTTCCAGACTGGGCCCGTTGGCACGTTCATTCTGCCGGTTTAAGTAAAATAATTCTCTGAACAAAAGTAAGTTGGGCTCTTCTCCAAGGTACACCTCGCAGAAGACTTGGAAGTTGCAAATATTTGACACGGAATTGGGCCCGATGTCTTGAGGTCTGAGGTCAAAAAATTGCAAAACATTCCTGAAGAATTTTGAACCGGGTGGAGCAAATCCCCGGCTCATATGATCAGTAAAAATGATCACTTCCCCCTCCTTGGGTTGAGGTTTCTCCTCTGATGGGTCAGGAGCACGATAAGACATGACCTCCTTCTCGGGTAGATGGCCGGTCTTAACAAACTCAGACAAAGTGCTTTCCGTAACAGAGGACTTGACCCGATTCACAGTCACAGGAGCTTTGGGAGCCTTAGGTGCCATTATGCAAGTGGAAGCCTATGACAAAATAAGAATTTCCGGTTCAACTTTAACCCGGAAGAGAATATTTTTAAGTCTATTCAAGATGGCGGCTTAAGATGGGGCCTAATGACATATGGCTAATTGTGCATTGATGCTTAAACCGTTACAGGTATCAGAAGCAGTTTAATTATCTTAAGTCGCCGGAAGCAAGCAAGGCTGACAATCAGTGTTGTCTTTTTAAACCGGTTATACAGACTGCCGTGATTAAAACAGATCTAACAGATGCAGTTTTTTGGCTAAGTATGGAACAAACAGGTTTCACAAACTGCAGTTATTGTTTTGGATCAAATGGTCGCTCTGAAAAGAAAAATTTCTAGACCTAAAATTGGTGCAGAGAAGCTCATACGCTTGAAGGAAGCCCTATAACAAAGGAAAAGTGGCCTATTTGCATTCGAAATGGGTGCGAAACAGTCGCCGCAGCAGTTCTACACTATTGGACAATCAGAAAAAGGCGTCGGAGGTGAAATCTATCAAGGGTTTGCAACGGGCGGCAACGAACACTGACGAACTCGAGAAGTTGTAATGCAGATCTAAGGCAGGAAAGGAAAGGGAGTTACAGATGCAGGACTGCGGCAAAGGTTCGTCACGTTTCTCTGGTCAAGACAGGTTGATGCAGCGGCCTGAGTTGGAGAAGACGGGAGCTCGGCGGCGGCGGCGGAGCTCGTCTTGATGGCGTAAACAATGAAAGGAGGAAGACGACCAAGGAGGGAGAATGGAAAGACCTAGGTCATGCCTAATTATAAGGAGAGGTTGATCGGGAAAGCGCGAAAGCGAGGAGGCAAGGTATCATTATCCAACGGCTCCGACGCCTCGGTTTTCGGGATGGTCAGTAAAGAAAGAGATCTGTTCAAGATATGACAAAATAAAATAAGAATTTAATGGAAGATAACGTCACGACGGGTTATCACGGATCCAGAAGATGACATCACGGCGGGTTATAACCTTTGCATGCACGAGAGACGAAAGGCTTGTTTATTAAGATATTTTAAGATTGACATGAACCGTTCAAATCAATGCTGGGACTAATGTTGGGATATAACTATTTATGTAAGCCGCCGTGAGGGGCCGGGTTACGCAAAGAAGGATTCATCAGAAGAAGCCCAAGACCAAGCATGAAGATGGCGGTTCAATAAAGGGTCTAAAAGCCCACAGACAACTTAAGGCCCGTAGTAATAAATCGCCGTAATGGCATGACTTGTATCATAAGGTAGAATTAACAAGTCATCGAGCCGGACACTATTTATGAGACGGCCGGGACTCTGTAGGCCGCAGGGCATATCCCCGTGTATATAAGGGGACGACCTGCTGGCGGCTGAGGGCAAGAAACAATTCCTCGAGAACCGGGCATAGCGTATCTCGCTCCCTGGTCATCGAAACCCTAGCAATATCAACCCAACTAGACGTAGGCCTTACCTTCACCGTAAGGGGCCAAACTAGTATAACTCTCTCGTGTCCTTTGTCCCGATTAACCCCTTTAAGCTTTCTAGTTGCGATGGCTCCACAACTAAGTCCTTGCAAGAGGAAATCTGCCGTGACAATTCCACGACACTCGTCGTCCTTGCGAATAGGGATGGAGCGCACATCGTATTTGTGGCGTAGCCCCGAAGGAGAAGGTTGCAGTCGACCTGCACCTCGTCGTACTTGCGGATAGGGATATGTTTCAAACTTAGGCGAGTATAAGACTGCAGCTAAGCCTCCGAGCGGGAGGATCGCTCACCACTCGGTAGGATTTTTTAAACTTAGGCGAGTGCCGGATTCGCAGCTAAGCCCCCGAGTGAGAGGCTTGCTCACCACTCGGTAGGATTTTTTTTAAACTTAGGCGAGTACTGTACTGCAGCTAAGCCCCCGAGTGGGAGGATTGCTCACCACTCGGTAGGATTTTTTAAACTTAGGAGAGTACTGGACTGCAGCTAAGCCCCCGGGTGGGAGGATTGCTCACCACTCGGTAGGATTTTTCAAACTTAGGCAAGTACTAGACTGCAGCTAAGCCCCCGAGTGGGAGGATTGCTCACCAATCGGTAGGATTTTTTAAACTTAGGCTAGTCTTGGACTGCAGCTAAGCCCCGAGTGGGAGGATTGCTCACCACTCGGTGGATTTTTTAAACTTAGGCGAGTCTTGGATCTGCAGCTAAGCCCCGAGTGGGAGGATTGCTCACCACTCGGTGGGATTTTTCAAACTTAGGCGAGTCTTGGACTGCAGCTAAGCCTCCGAGTGGGAGGATTGCTCACTACTCGGTGGGATTTTTCAAACTTAGGCTAGCATTGGACTGCAGCTAAGCCCCGAGTGGGAGGATTGCTCACCACTCGGTGGATTTTTCAAACTTAGGCTAGCATTGGATGCAGCTAAGCCCCTAGTGGGAGGATTGCTCACCACTTGGTAGGATTTTTCAAACTTAGGCTAGCTTGGATCTGCAGCTAAGCCCCGAGTGAGAGGATTGCTCACCACTCGGTGGGATTTTTCAAACTTAGGCTAGTCTTGGACTGCAGCTAAGCCCCTGAGTGAGAGGCCTTCTCATCACTCGGTAGGATTTTTTAAACTTAGGCAAGTACTGGACTGCAGCTAAGCCCCTGAGTGAGAGGCTTGCTCATCACTCGGTAGGATTTTTTAAACTTAGGCGAGTACTGGACTGCAGCTAAGCCCCCGAGTGAGAGGCTTGCTCATCACTCGGTAGGATTTTTTAAACTTAGACGAGTACTTGAACTGCAGCTAAGCCCCCGAGTGGGAGGATTGTGTTGGAAATAAGCCCTAGAGGCAATAATAAAATGGTTATTATTATATTTCCTCGTTCATGATAATTGTCTATTATTCATGCTATAATTGTGTTATCCGGAAATCATAATACATGTGTGAATACATAGACCACAACAAGTCCCTAGTGAGCCTCTAGTTGACTAGCTCGTTTATCAATAGATGGTCACGGTTTCCTGACCATGGACATTGGATGTCATTGATAACGGGATCACATCATTGGGAGAATGATGTTATGGACAAGACCCAATCCTAAGCATAGCACAAGATCGTGTAGTTCGCTTGCTAGAGCTTTTCCAATGTCAAGTATCATTTCCTTAGACCATGAGATCGTAACTCCCGGATGCCGTAGGAGTGCTTTGGTGTACCAAACGTCACAACGTAATCGGGTGACTATAAAGGTATACTACGGTATCTCCGAAAGTGTCTGTTGGGTTGACACGGATCGAGACTGGGATTTGTCACTCCGTATGACGGAGAGGTATCTCTGGGCCCACTCGGTAATGCATCATCATAATGAGCTCAATGTGATCAAGTGTTTGGTCACGGGATCATGCATTACGGTACGAGTAAAGTTACTTGCCCGTAACGAGATTGAACGAGGTATTGGGATACCGACGATTGAATCTCGGGCAAGTAACGTACCGATTAACAAAGGGAATTGTATACGGGATTACTTGAATCCTCGACATCGTGGTTCATCCGATGAGATCATCGAGGAGCATGTGGGAGCCAACATGGGTATCCAGATCCCGCTGTTGGTTATTGACCGGAGAGTCGTCTCGGTCATGTCTGTGTGTCTCCCGAACCCGTAGGGTGTACACACTTAAGGTTCGGTGACGCTAGGGTTGTAGAGATATTAGTATGCGGTAACCCGAAAGTTGTTCGGAGTCCCGGATGAGATCTCGGACGTCACGAGCAGTTACGGAATGGTCCGGAGGTGAAGAACTGTATATAGGAAGTCCAGTTTCGGCCACCGGGAAAGTTTCGGGGGTCACCGGTATTGTACCAGGACCACCGGAAGGGTCCCGGGGGTCCACCGGGTGGGGCCACCTATCCCGGAGGGCCCCATGGGCTGAAGTGGGAGGGGAACCAGCCTGGTGGGCTGGTGCGCCCCTTGGGCATCCCCTGCGCCTAGGGTTGAAACCGAGGGGGGGTGCCCACTTGGCTTGGGGGCAAGCCACCCCTTGGCCGCCCTCCCCCTTGAGATCCAATCTCTAGGGGGCGCCCAGGCCCCTATATAAAGAGGGGAGGGAGGGTTGCGCACCCCCCTCTGGCGCCTCCCTCTCCCTCCGCAACACCTCTCCTCTCAGAGAGCTTGGCGAAGCCTCTTGAGATCGCCGCCACTTCCACCACCACGCCGTCATGCTCTGGATCTCCATCAACCTCTCCTCCCCTTGCTGGATCAAGAAGGAGGAGACGCCTTCCCCAACTGTCGTGTGTTGAACGCGGAGGTGCCGTCCGCTCAAAGACTAGGATCTTCGGTGATTTGGATCACGACAGTACGACTCCTCAACCCCGTTCTCTTGAACGCCTGCGTGTGATCTACAAGGGTATGTAGATGCTCCTCTCTCTCGCTAGATGACTCCATAGATTGATCTTGGTGAAGCGTAGAAATTTTTTATTTCCCACAACGTTCCCCAACAGATTGCTCACCACTCTGTAGGATTTTTTAAACTTAGGCGAGTCTTGGATGCAGCTAAGCCCCGAGTGGGAGGATTGCTCACCACTCGGTAGGATTTTTCAAACTTAGGCGAGTACTGGACTGCAGCTAAGCCCCGAGTGGGAGGATTGCTCACCACTCGGTGGGATTTTTAAACTTAGGCGAGTACTGGACTGCAGCTAAGCCCCCGAGTGGGAGGATTGCTCACCACTCGATAGGATTTTTTAAACTTAGGCGAGTACTGGACTGCAGGTAAGCCCCCGAGTGGGAGGATTGCTCACGGTAGGATTTTTCAAACTTAGGCGAGTACAGGACTGCAGCTAAGCCCCCGAGTGAGAGGCTTGCTCATCACTCGGTAGGATTTTTTAAACTTAGGCGAGTACTTGGACTGCAGCTAAGCCCCCGAGTGAGAGGCTTGCTCATCACTCGTTAGGATTTTTTAAGCTTAGGCGAAACAGATTCGCAGCTAAGCCCCCGAGTGAGAGGCTTGCTCACCACTCAATAGGATTATTGAAACTTAGGCGAAACGGATTCGCAGCGAGGTTACCCACTGGGGGAGGCAACAACAGATTGTTTAGGAAGATTATAAAGCTCTTGTCTTTGATAAACAGACTACAAAGGTATTTCTTATTACATCTCATCCGAGTGAGTACTTAAGTATAAAAGGGGCGGAGCAGCTCCGCGTTCCAAGCTCGTGGCTCGTCTTTCTGATGCTCGACATTATAAAGATGGTATGCTCCATTATGGAGAACTCTGGTGACAATGAAGGGACCTTCCCAAGTAGGGGCGAGCTTGTGTGGTTTCTATTGATCCACTCGAAGAACCAAGTCTCCCTCTTGAAAGGCCCGACCCCTCACGTTTCTAGCGTGGAATCGACGCAATTCTTGCTGATAAATGGTCGACCAGATCAAAGTCATCTCTCTTTCTTCCTCTAAAAGGTCGACTGCGTCCTGCCGAGCCTGTTCCGCTTCATCCTCAGAGAAGAGCTCGACTCGTGGTGCATTATGAAGTAAGTCACTCAGCAAAACAGCTTCAGCTCCATAGACCAAGAAGAATGGAGTTCGGCCAGTCGACCGATTGGGAGTTGTCCTTAGACCCCAAAGAACTGATGGAAGTTCATCAACCCAGGCGCCTGCTGCGTGTTTGAGATCACGCATCAGTCGGGGTTTCAGTCCTTTGAGAATTAGGCCATTTGCTCTTTCTGCTTGTCCATTCGACTGGCGGTGAGCTACTGAAGCATAGTCGACTTGTGTGCCTTGAGAAGCGCAGAAGGCTCTAAACTCGTCAGAATTGAAGTTCGACCCGTTGTCAGTGATGATGCTGTGCGGAACTCCGTATCTGAATGTCAATTCTCTGATGAAACTGACAGCAGTGCTGGCTTCAAGATTCTTTATAGGCTTAGCTTCAATCCATTTGGTAAACTTGTCGACTGCTACAAGCATGTGAGTGAAGCCGCTCCTACCGGTTCTCAGTGGTCCGACCATATCCAATCCCCAAACAGCAAAGGGCCAGACGAGTAGAATGGTCTTCGTATCGACGCAGCTTGTGTGACATGTTGGAGTAAACGGCAACCCTCACATTTGTCGACTATATCTTTCGCCATTTCATTTGCTCGTGGCCAGTAAAACCCAGCTCGGTATGCTTTAGCCACGATGGTCTCAGAGGACGCATGGTGACCACAGGTCCCCGGGTGGATGTTGTTGAGGATCATTCGACCTTCTTCTGGCATTTTGCATTTCTGACTGACTCCCGTCGCTCCTTCCCTGAACAGTTGTCCTCCTATCACAGTAAAGGCTTTGGATCGACGGACGATCCGTCGAGCCTATTCTTTATCTTCCGGGAGTTCCTTCCTAAGAATATATGCAATGTACAGTCTTGTCGATCGGGAGTGATGACCAAAACCTCCATGATCAGTCGACCATGGTGGGACCTCGACTTCATCGGATCTGTGGCACTCTTAGGCTGCAGGGCTCTTCAAAGAAAGGATCTTCTTGAATCGACGGTGTGTGGATGTGTTCCAAAACACATTGTTGGGAATGGCTTCTCTCTTGAACCTATCTTTGCCAAATCATCGGCAGCTTGATTTTTCAATCGGGTATATGATGGAGCTCTAACCCTCAAACTTCTTCTCCAATTTCCTCCTTGCATTGCACTAACCAGTCATGGTCGGGCTTCGACGTCCCCACTCCTTCATCACTTGATTGACTACCAAATCTGAGTCGCCATAGACCATAAGGCGACGGACGCCGAGTGAAATGGCCATACGTAACCCATACAGGAGTGCTTCATATTCTGCTTCGTTGTTGGAGGAATCAAAGTGAATCTGGAGGACATATCTAAGCTTGTCTCCTCGGGGGGATACCAGTACCACCCCAGCACCGGAACCGTTTAGCATCTTGGAGCCATCAAAAAACATGGTCCAGTGCTCCGAGTGAACTTGAGTCGGCAGTTGCTATTCGATCCACTCGGCGAGGAAATCTGCTATTGCTTGGGACTTGGTAGCTTTCTTTGCCTCACACTTGATATCTAAGGGAAGGAGTTCAATCGCCCACTTTGCCACTCGACCGATTCGTCTCGTATGCGAATCTCGACAATGGAGCGTCGGCGGCGAATCGTAATTGAATGGTCAGAGAAGTAATGTGCAACCTTCTTCGTGGTTATATAAATCCCATAAACAAGCTTCTGATAATGCGGATATCTTTGCTTTGATGGAGTCAAAACTTCAGAAACATAATATACTGGGCGCTGAACTTTATAGGCTTTTCCTTCTCCTTCCCGCTCAACCGTAAGTACTGTACTGACGACTTGTCCAGTGGCTGCAATGTAAAGTAGTAAAAGCTCTTTGCTGATTGGGGCAGCAAGCACCGGCTGGGTGGAAAGCAGGGCTTTTAGCTCTGCGAATGCTACATCAGCTTCAGGAGTCCACTCAAACTTATCTGACTTCTTCATCAGTCGGTAAAGAGGCAATTCCTTTTCACCGAGGCGAGAAATGAATCGACTTAAGGCGGCCAAGCAACCAGTAAGCTTCTGGACATCATGCACACGCGCGAGGCGTTTCATCCGGAGTATGGCACCCACTTTCTCTGGGTTAGCGTCGATCCTCGCTCGAAACGAAAACCGAGCAATTTTCCGCCTGGAACTCCGAATGTGCACTTTGATGGATTAAGCTTGATATCATACCTTCTGAGGTTGGCAAAGGTTTTAACAAGGTCAGCCAGTAGGTCGGAACCTTTACGTGACTTAACCACAATATCATCCATGTATGCTTCCACATTCCGACTGATTTGAGTGAGTAAACACTTCTGAATCATCCGCATGAATGTGGCCCCAGCGTTCTTCAAGCCGAATGGCATGGTGACATAACACAAGCACCCAAATGGGGTAATGAAAGCTGTTTTTATCTCCTCGGGTCCATACAGACGGATCTGATGATACCCCGAATAAGCATCCAAAAAGGACAAACGCTCACACCCTGCAGTTGAGTTGACAATTTGGTCGATGCGAGGGAGAGGAAAGTGATCTTTCAGGCAGGCCCGATTGATATGCTTGAAATCAATGCACATGCAAAGTGAGTGTTCCTTCTTAGGAACCATGACAACATTAGCTAGCCACTCGAAGTGGTAAATCTCTCGGATAAACTCAGCTGCTAGGAGCCGAGCCACTTCTTCACCGATTGCCTTTCTCTTCTGCACGGCGGACCATCGAAGATGTTCTTTGACTGGTTTCACTTTTGGGTCAACTCGCAGACGATGCTCAGCCAGCTCCCTGGAAACACCAGGCATGTCAGAAGGTTTCCATGCAAAGATATCCTAGTTCTCACGGAGGAACTGGATGAGCGCTTCTTCCTATTTGGAGTCGAGTGTTGTTGAAATGTGAGTCGAAGCAGCATTGGGATCCGTCGGGTGAATGTGAATCGGCTTCCTTTCGCCAGACGACTGAAATGCTGAATCCGTGGCAGGCTTCTTAGCTCGCAACAAATCACTCGGATCTGCATTTTTTTGATACTCCTGCAATTCCACTACTGCCATCTGTGCATCGGCGATCTTCGAGCCTTTCGGAAGCACCTTCCGCTTCTTCCGATTGCCGTGATAGTGATCACACCTTTAGGACCAGCATCTTCAACTTGAGATACATGTAGCATGGTCGAGCCATAAAACGTGCATAAGCTGGCCTACCCGAATAGCGTGATAAGCACTCGAAATCCACAACTTCAAATGTTAATTTTTCTTTTCGGTAATTCTTGTAATCACCGAAAACTACATCAAGGGCGATCCGCCGAGTGACTCGACCTTCTTGCTAGGAATGACTCCATGGAAACTCATATTGCTTTCATCGAGTCCGACATCGGAATGCCCATTCCTTTCAACGCCTCCGCATACGTAATATTCGTGCCATCGCCACCATCCATTAAAACTCTAGTCAACCGAGTGCCCTCGACGACTGGGTCGACCACCAATGCTTGCCTCCCGGTGGTGGCTATATGCGTCGGGTGATCAGACTGGTCGAATGTAATGGCAGTCTGAGACCATTTCAAATAACTGGGTGTCGTCGGAGTGACCATGTTTACTTCTCTGTTGATGACTTTCAGTCGACTTTTGCTCTCAACATCAAGAAAATCATCGAGTGGAATTGACGTGAGGGTAACCATCGTCACTTTCCTCTTTTTCCCCAACTTTATCGACTCTTTTCCTTCTCTTTGGGTTGTTTCTCTCGGAACTGCTGGATTAGGAGCCGACACTGTCGAGTGGTATGCTTTGGGTAAATGAGATTACCCTCCTCATCTTTCTTTGTGTGAATGTGGCATGGCAAATCCAACACATCATTCCAATCTTGATCTTTTACTTTCTTAGGGTTCCACGGCCCTTGGGTTTCCCTTGAACTTTCCTTGAGTCACGGCTAAGGCTTCTCCGAGCAGCAGTGGCTCGGCTTTGCGCTTCGCTCCGATCGAGTTCCCTCCTCCGGTTTCATGGACGACTGTTTTGCGCTTGCCACTCCGGAGCCGATCCTCCTCTTCACCATTGGCATACTTGGTGGCAATCTCCATCATCCGACTCAGAGACATATCTCCGGTCCGACCGAACTTCAGATTCAACTCTCGATATTTGACACCTTCCTTGAAGGCACAAACTGCTTGGTGATCAGACACATTTTCCACCGTGTGATGCAACGTGATCCATCTCTGGATATAGTCCCTCAAAGTTTCATTTGGCTTCTTGTAACGCCCCGGACACACCCGCCGGTGGTCGTTACTCCTGGCGGGATCTAGACTGGCCCCACAGATCAATACTAGTCTTTTCTGCGCACTTTGTCCTCACTGCGCGCACCCGGAGCAACTTCGGTCGGTCACCCATCCCGACACTACTCCAAGCTGAGCACGCTTAACTTTGGAGTTCTCGTCCAATGGGCTCCGGAAAAGAAGGAATTCCTTATTGATATGAGTAGTCTATCATCCCTAATAAGCCGTGCTATCACATACACCCCACTCGGAGGAACCGACGCCCTCGTCGGGCCACGAAACGCTCCCTCTTGGCACAAACGTCAGTGCTTCCATCCGGTACATGTGCCATGTCGGGTGCCACGACGGGTCACAAACGCTATGAACAACATGACCACGCACCTGTCCGCAACCATCCGTGTAACCGCGAGGGTCGGCTCGATACCAACTTGTAACGCCTCGACACACCCGCCGGTGGTCGTCCCTCCCGGCGGGATCTAGATCGCCCCACAGATCAATACTAGTCTTTTCGCGCACTTTGTCCTCACTCGTGCGCACTCCGGAGCAACTTCGGTCGGTCACCCATCCCGACACTACTCCAAGCCGAGCACGCTTAACTTTGGAGTTCGTCCAATGGGCTCCGGAAAGAAGGAATTCCTTATTGATATGAGTAGTCTATCATCCCTAATAAGCCGTGCTATCACACTTCGCACACAAGATTGCAGCTCACAACCCCGCGGCCGCTTGCATGTTCCTTCAAATGTTCTCGACAAACACTGGCAAGATCTTCCCAATCAGAATACTGCCGGGCGCTAATCGATTTAACCATGCTCGGTGAGCCTTCCAACATCGAGAGAAGGTGCTTCATGGCCACTTCATCATTGCCGCCAATCTGAACAGCCACTCTGTAATCTTCAAGCCAAGTGTCGGGCTTGGACTCACCAGTGAACTTACTGACTCCAGTCGCCAACCTGAAGTTGGGAGGAATCACCGCGCCCTAATGGCTCACAAGCACTCGACTGAGACATGCACTCTGCTGCTGGTTGGAAAATCTCTGTCATGGACTTCTTTGTGAGCTCTGTTTCTGTCGACCAAACCTTGTACGAGAATAGATCTCGCATCAAAGCCCGGTTCTCTGGGGTCGACTAGAATCCTTCGCCCACCACTATGAGGGCGTCTGTCATCATGCTGTCGAGGCACGTATGACCCACTCCTTGGGGGAGGTGTGGGCACTCGACGACGATCATCGTGATCGAGTCAGTGATCATACTGCTCGCGGTTTCTGTACTGATCCCGCCGGTCTCCATGCCCCTCACGCCTTGGGAGGGATCTTGGGCAGGGCGGATCGGATCAGTTCCGCTTTCGATTTAATCTGTTGTGGATCCTATTCTCGATCGAGACACGTTGTATTCTGTTCTCCTGCTGCCCGAAGTAAAGCCCTGATCTGCATCAAACCTCTGCCAGCTTCCGACTGGGACGGCTGGATTGACTCTACTATTCGGGCTGCGGCTGTGCGATTCTGGATTGGAGTTCGATATACCTGAGTCGGAGGCGGAAAGAGTTGTCTTCGACTGGATTCTGGAACCCGCTGCCGAGCACGCTCGTCGAGTGTGTGCCGGAGGTTCTCCATCGAAAAGCGCCACCTGTTGGCTGTAGCGCGCCTCCTCCAAGGCTCGGGCCTCGGGGTTTCTCCAATGATAGGAGTATGCAGTGCATCCATGTTCCGGCGGCGAAGTTCTTCCCTCTGCTGCGAAGAGAGGGGGTCGGGGAGGTACTCCTCGTGGACATGCGATGGATAGCCTCCGCCATCTCCACCGTCAACGCGAGGGAGCCAGGAGGACTGCGAGGCCCATCGACCATCAGGACTTCCGCCGGGATCATCTTTGTCGCACTCGGATGCGCTTCTATGGAGCCGCTGATGATCGAACAGGCCAGAGTGTTTCGTCGGGCTCGATTGCCGCGAATTGGGGGACGGCCGACTGGCGGGCCACCGCGTGCCTCACCCACCGTTGAAGCCTCGATCGACCGGAACGCTTGCGCCACGGGCAACAGGAGGGAGGACGCCACGGAGCCGATCGACATCGATTCGACGGTCGTCGCAGAGGACGCCGCAGACGACGCTGCTGTGTCGTTGCTCACGAACGGGAGCGCCTCGACGCCGAGTGGAGCCTCTTGGAGCCAAGCGGAGTCGCCGCCGACAAACACGAGCGCCGAGAGGCGGATCTCGCGCCCTCGGCCAAACCTCCGCTCAAACCATGTCGATGGGGATCGGAAAAATCGCAACTTCTCCAACAAGTCGCTAAGACACCTGCCCCATGGTGGGCGCCAACTGTCGTGGTTCTAAGTCTGACACTAGAATAGGGGGTAGTGATGTAGAGGCAAGATCTTAGCTATGGAGGAGTTGTACACACAAGTTTTACGAGTTGAGGCCCTTCTCGGAGGAAGTAACAGCCCTACGTCTCGGAGCCCGGAGGCGGTCGACTAGATTATATGCATGTGAGTTACAGGGGGTGCGAACCCTTGTTCCAGAGGAGGGGGGTGGCTTATATAGAGTGCGCTAGGACCCCAGCTCCCCTCTGTTACACAGGGTTAAATGTACATCAAGAGGGGGGCGTTACTAGTAACGCCAGTAATCAAAGATACATAATGACCATTAAAGCTATGACTTAATTCCCGACCGTTGCAGTGCAGAGTGGCTCTAGATCTTCTGGTAGTCGAGTGATAGTCTTCACGGTCGAGTGACTTCAAGACTGCCGAGTGGAACATAGCTTCATGGTCGAGTGGATGATGATTCTTCTGGTTTTTTAAGGAATGTCCTTGGGAAGGGTATCTTGGACAAGTCCATGACCCTACCATAGGTACATAGCTTCGTCAGCGGGTGGGTGTCCATTTTGAAGCAATGGAGGGTGATCCAACAAGAGTGCAACAAGTTTTGTGCCACTCTTGAGAGCGTCAAGGCCCGCCCCGTGAGCGGCATCGGCATGCAAGACATGGTATGCTAGCAAGCCGCCCTCTTTTGTGTCTTCGATTTTATGCTTGCTTGTTCATTTGCATACCGTTTGCCAATATGCTTGCATGAAATACATTTGTAGGCGTTTCAAGCTTTGGAGGCATTCAAGGTCCAACACGATGGCAAGTGCTTCAACCTCTCCCATTGCTTTAGGGTCATCAAAGATGAGGAGAAGTTCAAGGCGCAATATGCCGCCCTCAAGTCGCGTGGGGGAAAGCAAGCCGTGGAGGAGGTTGGGGATGGCGAGCCGGCACGGCCGCGGGGAAGACCAACTCCAAGAAGGAGGACAAGCGGGATTAGGCATCGAACGCCTTGATCGCAAGCGTGGAGGGCATGATGAACAAGAAGGACTCAAGGGAGGAGGAGCGCCGGCGTTTCAAAGAAGAGAAAATGAACGCCTTCATGGAGATCCAAAGGAGGAGGCTTGAGATGGACGCGGAGAAGCAAGCCAAGATGCTTGAGATGGAGGCGGAGAAGCAAGCCAAGATGCTAGAGACCGAGGCTGCCAACGCCAAGACCAAGGCGAAAGAAGTGGCTCTCGCGAGCATGATGACCGGGGTTGAGATCATGAAGGTGGATCTCAACACCATGTCGCCAAGGAAGAGGTCGTGGTTCGAGAAGATGCAGTCTGACATGTTCAAGTTCACCGACAAGTGATCTCGTGGCGGCGAGCGCAATCGTTTTTCTGTATGCCAGCAGGTGTGCTGGCATGACCACGGGGCCGCGATGGCGTGGTCGAACTCAAGTCCCACCCCTTTTTGTGTGCTAGCATGTGTGCCGGCCGCTGGCGAGTGCGCCAACATGAACTGTGTGGTGATATTTTTTGAAACCGACATTGTATGCCGGCGCTGGCATGGTGCCGGCATGAGACATGGCCGCTGGCATGATCTATGGTCGCGGGCCTTTTTTAAAAATTGAGTGCGGACATGAAAATGGGTTGGCGCGTTGGGCACACTGCCGACCCAAATATAAAACAGGCGGACGCCGAGCGGGCGACCGACCCAAACGGACAAATACGCCGTCCGTTTGGGTCGGCCCGTTGGAGTTGCTCTTATGGGAAAAATTTCGTGTTTTGACCCTTTTGACAAAGAAATTTAGGATCTGACCCAGGTTTGAAAAAAATCGGGATTTGACCCTTTTTCTTACCGCGAAGGCCTCTGCGGTAGGGTACTTATCCACGACAGCACGCGGTGACAACCGCCGTTCCCCTCCGTCGCACCCTACCTCCAGGGGACCTAGCGGTAGCCTGTCTAACCCTACCGCAAGGACCCCTGGCGATAGGGTCCGGGTAGTTATTTTGCCCGAGACCCCGCCCTTCCCATCTCCCCACCCTCCCCCCCCCCGTCGGCAGTTTCTCCTCCCTTTCTCCCCCAAGTCGCCCTCTCTCTCCCTCTCTCATCTCCTCCACTCTCCCGCTCAGATCTTCATCGATTCTTCACCATTTTTGCGGATCGAGATGGCCCCGAAGAAAGAAACGTAAGCTCCTCCAATCCTTCCATTTAGGTTTTGCAAACTTGCTTCCAATTCGAGCATTATTTGCTTGAAATCCCTCATATTTTTGAACTTAGATTGGATTTTTTTCACCTAATATTGTTTTAGTTTGATTGTAGTTCTAGTTCTTAGTTCTTTAGTAACTAGTGGTATTGAATATGAAATCTAATCAATAGTTCATATGTTAGTTTGAAGATGAACCCTAGTTCATAACCTTTTTTGTTAAACAAATTATGATGTAATGTTGATATGAGGATGAACCCTAGTTTGATGATGCATGTTGATATGATGATATGATGTAGTGTGAAGATGAACCCTAGTTTTATGATGCATGTTTATATGATGATATGAAGATGTTGTTTGGAAAATTTATTTAAAAATATGATGATATGATGTATCTTGGAGGATTTTTTTTGATATGATGCATGTTGATATGATTTGATCCATCATGTGTAGTAGATGTTGTTGGAGGAATATGCTTAAGATCTTATTTTTATATGATGCATGTTGATATGATTTTGATATGATTTTATTTTATTTTTTGTTTATGTATGCTTATGCTTATGATGCTTTTGTTTATGAAATTCTATTAAGGCGGCCACCTCTTGCGGACAACATCGGCCCATGGTACTCCATGCTGGACTGGGCATTCGACAAGGGTCATCGTGCCTGTTTCATAGAGAACGGAGAGGTAAGTGATATGAATGAAATATTGATCAAAGTTTTTGGATTGATGAAAATAATTTCCTAACTTTTGGCATTCACTTTTTGACAGATGCTCCAGCCACTACGCATAGGGGTCACGGGGTTCATGGGCATATGGACTACGACGAGCGCTACGCTCCGTTCTTCAAGAAAGCCCGTCTGTTGGGTTTTGTGTTGCAGTTCAAGCGTCAGCCGCCGACGCTTGTCCACGCAGCTCTGACAGCATTGATTAACCGGTGGCGACCGGAGACCCATTCTTTCCATCTGCCATGCGGGGAGATGACGGTGACCCTCGAGGATTGGGCGATGATTACTGCCATGCCGATCGAGGGACATGCACTCACCAGGCGAGTGGAGAGAACCAACTAGTAGCAGAGGGTTACCACCCTCATCGGCGACTGCCCCGCTACTAAGGGTAACCGTACATCCGGTGTGCCGTTGATCTGGCTCTCGGAGCACCGGCAGAAATGCCCCGAAGGCGCCGACGAGACGACTGTGGAGTGGTACACGAGGGCCTACCTATGGTACATTCTCGCGGAGGTCGTGTTTCCAGACAGCTCCGGGAACTCTGCCAACTGGTCGTATCTCTTCTTCCTAGCGGATTGGGAGGCAGGGTACAGTTGGGGGACCGCATCTCTCACCTACCTATACCGTTCGGTAAGAGAGGATCTAATTTCCTACCTAAAGTATGTCCATGACATTTTGTTATATCTGATCCTCATTTGATGTTTTGCAGCTTGACGATGCAACGCAGAGGACGGGAGGCAAGTCCAATATGGGTGGCTTTGTCTGGTCCTTCTCCATTTGGATGTGGGAGCGGCTACCGTGGGGGCGTCCGAAGAAGTTGGCAAGACGCCCGTGGGGTGCCTATAGCAAAGACGGCGACGAGACTCGACACCCCGCCGTAGCTTACGAGTGGGACGTTGTCAAACTCTACACGGGCCTAAACAAGACTTCGTACAAGACCTACACCAACGAGTTGGACGCTCTGATGCATACGCAGGTATATGAACTCGCTCAACACCTTTCTCTTTGATTCTACTTTTGACCGAGAGTGGGAACTTACCAACGTATATGTAATAGGTAAACTGGCGGCCGTATCATGACCGAGAGTGGGACTTTGATCTAAACGTGATGTGCGATGCGGACTATGGTCTCTGGCGGTGCATCGTGCCCATGATCTGTGTGTACGCCGTCGAGTGGAACTTGCCACACCGCGTGGCCACGCAGTTTGGGGTGTATCAGCATACCCCACCGGGCCAGCCCACCGATACCGGCGGCAACGCGCTCCACCTGTGAGCGCTTTGTTCTCTATGCACATGATTTCATTGCGTGGCGACTTTATTATGATGTTTCTTGTGGCCTATGCCTTGCAGGATGAGCCGGCAGAAGAATCAGTCGATCACAGATTGGGGAGAGGAGCATAAAACTCATGTGACGGTGTGTAACGGATGGAGGTTCCGTAAAGATGGGGAGAGGAAAGTGACTGACTGGAATGCTTACCTGGACCAACACATGAGGTGGTACGATGATGGCCGTAAGCACCATCTTCGTCTCAGGCCTCGGTGGACGGCGAAAGACATCGCGGAGCTGGAGAGGGATGACTGCTACGTCTTGAGCTTGCGTTGGTTTTCCTCGAAGAGGAGAGGGTGATGCAGCAAGTTTAACGTAAGTATTTCCCTCAGTTTTGAGAACCAAGGTATCAATCCAAAGAGGAGGCTCCTCAAAAGTCCCACGCACCTACACAAACAAGCGAGAACTCGCAACCAATGCAATAAAGGGGTTGTCAATCCTTCACGGCCACTTCATGTAAAGTGAGATCTAATAAAGATAGTATGATAAGATAAATATATTTTTGGTATTTTGTAATATAGATGCAAAAAGTAAAGATGCAAATAAAAGTAGATTGAAAGAAAATATGATAAGAGATAGACCCGGGGGCCATAGGTTTCACTAGTGGCTTCTCTCAAGATAGCATAAGTATTACGGTGGGTGAACAAATTACTGTCGAGCAATTGATAGAAAAGCGCATAGTTATGAGATTATCTAGGCATGATCATGTATATAGGCATCACGTCCATAACAAGTAGACCGACTCCTGCCTGCATCTACTACTATTACTCCACACATTGACCGCTATCCAGCACGCATCTAGAGTAGTAAGTTCATAAGAACAGAGAGAGTAACGCATTAAGCAAGATGACATGATGTAGAGGGATAAACTCATGCAATATGATATAAACCCCATCTTGTTATCCTCGACGGCAACAATACAATACATGCCTTGCAACCCTTTCTGTCACTGGGTAAGGACACCGCAAGATTGAACCCAAAGCTAAGCACTTCTCCCATGGCAAGAAAGACCAATCTAGTAGGCCAAACCAAACTGATAATTCGAAGAGACTTGCAAAGATAACTCAATCATACATAAAAGAATTCAGAGAAGATTCAAATATTATTCATAAATAAACTTGATCATAAAACCACAATTCATCGGATCTCGACAAACACACCGCAAAAAGAGTTTACATCGAATAGATCTCCAAAAGAGAGGGGGGGAACATTGTATTGAGATCCAAAAAGAGAGAAGAAGCCATCTAGCTAATAACTATGGACCCGTAGGTCTGTGGTAAACTACTCACAACTCATCGGAGGGGCAAGGATCTTGATGTAGAGGCCCTCCGTGGTTGATTCCCCCTCCGGCAGAGTGCCGACAAAGGCTCCAAGATGAGATCTCGCGGATCTGAAAGGTTACTGGCGGTGGAAATTGTGTTTCGTGGTGCCTGGATGTTTTCGGGCACGTGGGTATATATAGGAAGAAGAAGTATCGTCGGTGGTCATGAGGGCCCACGAGATAGGGGCGCCTTATAGGGGCGCGGCCTCCTATCTCGTGGCTTCCTCGAAGCTTCTTGACTTGCACTCCAAGTCCTCTAGATCACGTTCGTTCCAAAAATCACGCTCCGAAGGTTTCATTCCGTTTGGACTCCGTTTGATATTCCTTTTCTTGAAATCTTGAAATAGGCAAAAAACAGCAATATGGGCTGGGCCTCCGGTTAGTAGGTTAGTCCCAAAAATGATATAAATGTGTAAAATAAAGCCCATAAACATCCAAAAGGGGTAATATAATAGCATGGAGCAATCAAAAATTATAGATACGTTGGAGACGTATCAAGCATCCCCAAGCTTAATTCCTGCTCGTCCTCGAGTAGGTAAATGATAAAAAGAGAATTTTTGATGTGGAATGCTACCTAGCATAATTCATAATGTAATGTTCCTTATTGTGGCATGAATGTTCAGATCCAAATGATTCAAAATAAAAGTTCATATTGATAAAAGAAATAGTAATACTTTAAGCATACTAATCAAAGTAATCATGTCTTCTCAAAATAACATGGCAAAAGAAAGTTCATCCCTACAAAATCGTATAGTTAGGCTATGCTTCATTTTCGTCACACAAAGATGTTCCCAACTTCTATACCCCCGATGACAAGCCAAGCAATTGTTTCATACTTAAATAATCTCAAACTTTTTCAACCTTCACGCAATACATGAGCGTCAGCCATGGATATAGCACTATGGGTGGAATAGAATATGATGATGGGGATTGTGTGGAGAAGACAAAAAAGGAGAAAGTCTCACATTGACGAGGATAATCAACGGGCTATGGAGATGCCCATCAATTGATGTCAACATGGGGAGTAGGGATTGCCATGCAACGGATGCACTAGAGCTAAAAATAAATGCTCAACAAAAGAAAACTAGTGGGTGTGCATCCAACTTGCTTGCTCACTAGTATGAAAAATAAAACTAGTGGGTGTGCATCCAACTTGCTTGCTCACTCGTAGGAATATACAAGCCAAGTTCTATAATGAAAAATTCCCACTAGTATGAAAAAGAAAACTTATGAGACTCACTATATGAAAAACATTGGTGCTACTTTGAAGCACAATATATGAGACTCACTACATGAAGAACAAAGTGCTACTTTGAAGCACAAGTGTGGAAAAAGAGATAGTAACATTGCCCTTTTTATTTATTTATTTATTTTCTTTTTTCTTTTTTTTTTTGGGCCTTTCTTTTTTTTATTTTTGGCCTTTCTTCTTCTTCTTTTTTTTCTTTTTTTTTCTTTTTGGGCAATGCTCTAATAATGATTATCATCACACTTCTATTGATTATAGAATAAGAATTACAACTCGAAACTAGAACAAGATATGACTCTATATGAATGCCTCCGGCGGTGTACCGGGATGGTGCAATGAATCAAGAGTGACATGTATGAAAAATAATGCATGGTGGCTTTGCCACAAATACGATGTCAACTACATGATCATGCAATGGCAATATGACAAAACTAAAGTATGTCATGATGATGATGAACGGCACGGTGAAAAGTTGCATGGCAATATATCTCGGAATGGCTATGGAAATGCCATAATAGGTAGGTATGGTGGCTGTTTTGAGAAAGATATAGGGAGGTTTATGTATGATAGAGCGTATCGTATCACGGGGTTTGGATGCACCGCTAAGTTTGCACCAACTCTCAAGGTGAGAAAGGGCAATGCACTGCATCAAGAGGCTAGCAAAGCGGAAAGGTAAAAGTGTGTATAATCCATGGACTCGACATTAGTCAAAAGAACTCATATACTTATTGCAAAATTTAGAATTCATCAAAATCAAGTACTACACGATGCTCCTAGGGGGATAGATTGGTAGGAAAAGACCATCGCTCGTCCCCGACCGCCACTCATAAGGATGCACAAGCCAGGTACACTTCATGTTTCAAATTTGTTACACAACTTTAACCATATGTGCATGCTACGGGACTTGCTAACTTCAACACAAGCATTCTTTAAATTCATAATCACCCAACTAGCATGACTTTAATATCACTACCTCCATATCTCAAAACAATTATCAAGTATCAAGTTGATCATAGCATCCAATTCACTTCCTATGATAGTTTTTATTATACCCAACTTGGATGCCTACCATTCTTGGACCAATTTTATAACCATAGCAAATACCATGCTGTTCTAAAAGACTCTCAAAAAGATATAAGTGAAGCATAAGAGACTAGCAATTTCTTCAAAATTAAGTCACCACCGTGCTCTAAAAAGTATAAGTGAAGCACTAAAGCAAAAACTATCAAGCTCAAAAGATATAAGTGAAGCACATAGAGTATTCTAGCAAATTCTAATCAAATAGGCTTCTCCCAAAAGGTGTGTACAGAAAGGATGATTGTGGTAAACTAAAAAGCAAAGACTAACATAATACACGACGCTCCAAACAAAACACATATCATGTGGCGAATAAAAATATAGCTCCAAGTAAAGTTACCAATGAACGAAGATTTAAAGAGGGATGCCTTCCGGGCATCCCCAAGCTTAAACTTTGGATATTCTTTAATATCTTGGGGTGCCATGGGCATCCCCAAGCTTAGGCTCTTGCCACCCTTTATTCCATAGTCCATAAAAGCTTTACCCAAAACTTGAAAACTTCACAACACAAAACTCAACAGGAAATCTTATAAGCTCCGTTAGTGAAAGAAAACAAAACCACCACATAAGGTACTGCAATTAACTCATTATTATTATTTTGGTGTTAAGCCTACTGTATTCCAACTTCTTTATGGTTCATAAACTAATTTACTAGCCATAGATGCCTTGAAATAAGCAAACAACACACGAAAAACAGAATCTGTCAAAAACAGAACAGTCTGTAGCAATCTGTAACTAACGTAAACTTCTGGAACTCAAAACATTCAGCCAAAATAGGACGACCTAGGAAATTTGTTTATTGATCAGAAGAAATTGCAATCACTATTTTATCACGTCCTGGTGATTTTTAAAAATTGTTTTCGTGAACCAAAAGTTTCTGGAAATTACAGCAGGATCAAATAACTATCATCCAAGAAGATCATATAGGTTTAACTTGGCACAAACACTAATTAAAAGATAAAAACACATCTAAATATAAGGTAGATGGATTATTTATTCCTAAACAGAAACAAAAACAAAAAACACAAAGAAAATTGGGTTGCCTCCCAACTAGCGCTATCGTTTAACGCCCCTAGCTAGGCATAAAAGCGAAGATAGATCTAAGTGGTGCCGTCTTTAATTTTAAGTTTTTTAGCGGAGTCATGCTCGAATCCGGGAGGTTCTTTCCGCTTCCCTTCATACTCGGAAATTTTTAGATCTAAAGAATCCAACCGCTTATTGCAAAGAGTAATCAACATATTCATGCGGTGAAGATTTTCGCTAACACTTTTAAGAGGCTCAAGAGACTTTTGTAAATTTTTTGTTACTTCGCAAATCTTTCCAAACACTTGGGTTTCTTCTTGGGTAGGATGAGATCCTCCCTTTTGAGGTAGTGTTCCCACTATTCCCTCTACAATTTCATGCGCAATACTGGGATCAATCTCAATGAAATTTCCCTTGGCAATGCAATCCAAGAGTTGCCTATGTGTCATATTTAACCCAACATAAAAATTACGAAGAATTCTAAAGTTCACCTCTAGGGTGCACTTGCGATAAGATTCCATCATCCTATACCAAGCATCTTTTAAGTTTTCTCCTTGCCTTTGCTTGAAGTGAAGAACTTCAAACTCGGGAGACATAGGAGCAGATAAGGAACTAGACATAATGACAAGGCAAACGAGCTAACACACGGCAAACGGAAAAAAGGCAAGCGAAAGAGAGGAGGAGATTGGGAAAGAGAGGGCGAAAAAACATCAAGGGTGAAGTGGGGGAGAGGAAAACGAGAGGCAAATGGCAAATAATGTAAATGCGAGGGAAATGGGTTTGTGATGGGTACTTGGTATGTCTTGACTTGAGCGAAGACCTCCCCGGCAACGGCGCCAGAAATCCTTCTTGCTACGTCTTGAGCTTGCGTTGGTTTTCCTTGAAGAGGAGAGGGTGATGCAGCAAGTGTAGCGTAAGTATTTCCCTCGTTTTGAGAACCAAGGTATCAATCCAGAGGAGGCTCCTCAAAAGTCCCACGCACCTACACAAACAAGCGAGAACTCGCAACCAACGCAATAAAGGGGTTGTCAATCCCTTCACGGCCACTTCATGAAAGTGAGATCTAATAAAGATAGTATGATAAGATAAATATATTTTTGGTATTTTGTAATATAGATGCAAAAACTAAAGATGCAAATAAAAGTAGATTGAAAGCAAATATGATAAGAGATAGACCCGGGGGCCATAGGTTTCACTAGTGGCTTCTCTCAAGATAGCATAAGTATTACGGTGGGTGAACAAATTACTGTCGATCAATTGATAGAAAAGTGCATAGTTATGAGATTATCTAGGCATGATCAAGTATATAGGCATCACGTCCATAACAAGTAGACCGACTCCTGCCTGCATCTACTACTATTACTCCACACATCGACCGCTATCCAGCATGCATCTAGAGTATTAAGTTCATAAGAATAGAGTAACACATTAAGCAAGATGACATGATGTAGAGGGATAAACTTATGCAATATGATATAAAACCCATCTTGTTATCCTCGATGTCAACAATACAATACGTGCCTTGCAACCCTTTTTGTCACTGGGTAAGGACACAACAAGATTGAACCCGAAGCTAAGCACTTCTCCCATGGCAAGAAAGACCAATCTAGTAGGCCAAACCAAACTGATAATTCGAAGAGACTTGCAAACATAACTCAATCATACATAAAAGAATTCAGAGAAGATTCAAATATTATTCATAAATAAACTTGATCATAAACCCACAATTCATCGGATCTCGACAAACACACCGCAAAAAGAGTTTACATCGAATAGATCTCCACAAGAGAGGGGAGAACATTGTATTGAGATCCAAAAGAGAGAAGAAGCCATCTAGCTAATAACCATGGACCCGTGGGTCTGTGGTAAACTACTCACAACTCATCGAGAGGGCAAGGATCTTGATGTAGAGGCCCTCCATGGTTGATTCCCCCAGAGTGATCTGCGTGAAGGCTCCAAGATGAGATCTTGCGGATACAGAAGGTTACGGCGGTGGAAATTGTGTTTCGTGGTGCCCCTGGATGTTTTCGGGGTACGTAAGTATATATAGGAAGAAGAAGTACGTCGGTGGCCGCCCGAGGGTCCCACGAGACAGGGGGCGCACCCTACAGGGGGGGGGCTCCTATCTCGTGGCTTCCTCGGAAGCTTCTTGACTTGCACTCCAAGTCCTCTGGATCACGTTCGTTCTAAAAATCACGCTCCCGAAGGTTTCATTCCATTTGGACTCCGTTTGATATTCCTTTTCTTCAAAATACTGAAATAGGCAAAAAACAAAGCAATATGGGCCGGGCCTCCGGTTAGTAGGTTAGTCCCAAAAATGATATAAATGTGTAAAATAAAGCCCATAAACATCCAAAAGGGGTAATATAATAGCATGGAACAATCAAAAATTATAGATACGTTGGAGACGTATCAATGACTGTCGGTGTCAAAACCGGCGGATCTCGGGTAGGGGGTCCCGAACTGTGCGTCTAGGCGGATGGTAATAGGAGACAAGGGACACGATGTTTTTACCCAGGTTCGGGCCCTCTCGATGGAGGTAATACCCTACTCCTGCTTGATTAATATTGATGATATGGGTAGTACAAGAGTAGATCTACCACAAGATCAGAGAGGCTAAACCCTAGAAGCTAGCCTATGGTATGATTGTTGTTTGTCCTACGGACTAAAACCCTCCGGTTTATATAGACACCGGAAGGGTTAGGGTTACACAGAGTCGGTTACAATGGTAGGAGATCTACATATCCGTATCGCCAAGGAAAGTCCCATCCGGACACGGGACGAAGTCTTCAATCTTGTATCTTCATAGTCTAGGAGTCCGCCACGATGATAGTTCGCTATCCGGACACCCCTAGTCCAGACTCCTCGGTAGCCCTGAACCAGGCTTCAATGACGACGAGTCCGGCGCGTTGATTGTCTTCGGCATTGCGAGGCGGGTTCCTCCTCCGAATACTTCATCCTCAACATGAGAGGCAGCTCATTCCAACCCCCAGGCCCCATGAGAGGGTGGTGTTTCTCCCCCACTTCCTCCACGGACTAGGTTTTCCACTTCACCCATTTGTCCGGGGCTCATGTTCTACTACGGCCTGGACTTTCACGATCCGCCCCAATTTCATCCTCAACATCTCGGTGTTTATCGTCGTGTCGAGGCCTTCCTTCTGCATCCAGCCCCACTTCGCTTATGGCTGAAGATCTTCAATGTCGGGCAAGGTAGTGGGCGGCCGCCAAGCGAGTCTTGGACACGCCATGGTTGGCAAGATGGCCAAAGTCCTATGGCTCGAGGGCTCCTTTGTCGGGACCATAAAGGGGTGGCAATCGGGGTGGTTCTACATCACCGAGCATGCGACTCTAAATGGGCGGCGGCCCCGATTCGATCTGCTTCCCACACGGCTCACATCATGGAAAGAGACGGGCTGACGTGGGAGGATTCGGACGAGCTGTCCGGACTTCAAACCTGCGTCCAAACACAGTGGACAAGAATCTCGGGCTTGTCAACATTATCCAGTGATGCTCATCCGCCGGATTCTCCCATGCCAACAACGGGCCTTCAAATTGTGGGAGTTCGATCCGGCCAACACCCAACTCAAGAGGCTCTTGACACTACATACAAAGATGCATGGAAGGTGATGTTCAAGGCGCCGAGGCTCCCAAATCCGCCATCAAGATCGCGGATCCAGCTCGCAGCGTCAAGCCGTGAGGCAAGTTATTTTACCCTTTATGGGACTCTTTTTCATAGTTTGACTCTATGCGGGATCTAAAACTCCCTAACCTTCGACAGATCGGCGAAGACGTCCCGACAGATTAACTGTCTGCCCCATTGCCGAAGACCAGTGGACGCCCGATTGATGAGCTGCTGGCCCGGCACCCCACGTGGTGCCGAGAAGAAGGCCAAGAAGGAGGCCACGGGAACTCGGAGGAGCTCCCGGCGCCAGGGGCTGTCGGACTCATCGCGCGACAACCCTGAGGCGGAATCCTCCTTTGAGGAAGAGGAGGAGGAAAAAGAAGCCTCTCCCCCATTGGGGGGGAGGGAAGAAAAGGAAGGCCGCCCCAACTGGGGAGGCCGAAGGGTCCAAGAAGGGAAGGACCCTTCCTCCGGACTTCTCCACCAACGTCGACAACGACGAGGAGGAGTGGCCAACAAGGGCCAAGCCCCTGGCGAGATCGTAAGTGTCCGGATCCCCATGGCTTTTTTTATCATTGCATAGTGTTCTCTAATGCCGAACAATCATGCAGCCCGCCCAAGGACGAGTTCGCCGCCGTCGGCGGGTCCCTCGAGTTCGCTCGAAATGGAGAGTACCTCACTTCCGCCGCCTCCTCACCTCACGCTGCAGACGATGCAGTGGTGGGGCCCCAAGGGGGCCTGGTCGAGAGGAGGTGGCGTGGAGGCGCCTGCAAGGCAGCCTCCCGGACTCAGCGCTGGGGGCGAGACCCCGGGGCTCTAAGCCCGACCCTTGTCCGGACTCCATAACGGAACCCTCGGCGGTTCCGAGTCTCAAGCAAGCGCCCTTCAGGAAGGGTAAGACGCAGTGTCCTCCGTCCAACCGGAGGCACCGGATAGCTCTTCGAGGCGCTTAACGGCGCCTCCATCGACGAGGAGCACCGCATTGTTATGAGTGTGGTGATCCAGAAAGTTCGATCCGCCAAGAGCGGGCTGACCAAGCCTGCACCAGCCTTCTAACAGGCTTTGAGGTAAGTTTAGAATATGTAAAAATATTACCACATAGACAAGAGCCTCGATGCTTAGTTCGTGTTCGGAAAGAAAAGCGGACTAAGGATCTAAAAAGATATACAGGAGTCTAACATAGGTATGTCAATATGGGAATGCAGGCTGCTTGCTGCGACCTCTGCCGCACTAATCATGGAGGTCAATGCATTGAAGCAGAGCCTCGAGCGGTCCGAGAACGAGCTCGGCCTTGCCAAGAAGCAGCTCGAGGACAAGGAAGGTAAGTAATACCTTATTAAAGAAATACCTTATAGAAAGGATTCGGTTGCAAAAAATGACAGGAATAACGTGGGTATTGTAGGGGCCACGAACGAGGTGGCGACCCTGAAGGAGGCGGTGTCCGTGGCCGAAAACAAAGTGGTCGCGGAGCGCACCGAGCGAGAGAAGGGGGAGGCGCAGCTGGCGGAGGTACGGCAAGAGCTCCAGGCTCTCGTGAAAAAACACGAGGGTTTGGAGCATGACTCGAAGACCCGAGAGTCCGAGCTTGCCTCGACTCTTGAGAGTGCCAAAGCTGCTAAGGCCGAGGCCCAAAAAGCCCTCCAAGAAATTGAATCATTAAAGAAGATAGCGGCGGGTAAGGCATTCTTTATGCAAAGCAAGCATGTGAAAGTGAATTACCTATTACTTACCCGGATTCGGAGCTCTCCAGGAGCATTCGTAGATCTGCCATGTAGTGTGTCTGATGCTGCCGCATTCCACCGTGCCAAGGAGGGGAGCTCGACGGAGAATGTGTTCGGTCTCGGATCTCGAGGCCGGACATCCGTGCCCCTAAGCGACCAGTGAAGCAGCTGGTCGAGCTCCACAAGGTCACCGAACAGGCCATGAAGGGCCTGAAAGTTCGGCCGTGGCCATTGGAAGCCATGCACAGGAGCTACTTTGGGCTAGTCACGGTGGTGGTGGGCCTTTGTCCATAGATTGAAGTCATCAAGCGCCCGTCTGCATTGAAGGTGCCTGTCGAGCCCTTGCCCGTGCTAAAGTGCATCGGGCAAGCTGGATGCGAGAAGCTTGTGACGGATGGGCCACCGAACGGCAAGGAGCATCGCACGCCCAAATGTACTATGAGGCGTCTGAAGGGTGCCCGCCAGATAGCGGATGAGTGCTCCAAAGATGTAATTTTTAATAGACTCGCATTTGTTATCTGTCTGTTGAAAACTTGTTCATATCGCTAAGCAACGCTTGTTAATTTAAAATATTACCTTCACATGCGGCCAGATCAAATTTGAGAGATGGCAAGTCGTTGGCTTCAGCCCCCATGCCACGAGTCTTTGGGTGTTCGGGATAAACTTGAGCGCTCTTGTTCCCATTCTTGGGTCCATCGAGGAGGCGCTCACGCAACGTAACAAGGCAACCGGACTTATAATGCTTGAACACTCTCACGTAGCCATAGAATTCTATAATTTTAAATTTCGTGAAGCCCCTAGTATTCGGAAGACCGAGTTCGGGCGCTATCCACACCTTGGCCGACAATGCGGTTCCTCGCTCTAAGCGGCATAAGTCTTTAGGGACCGAAAAACCTCTCGAACAGCGACCGGCTCTCGCCCTATCATGACGGTCAGTTTTAGCTTTCTCCACCGAGGTGCTCAACCCAGCTCAACCGGGCACAATCGCGGTGGTTCTCCGGTGCTACCTTAGCCGATATAACGGAACGTAAGGTACCAAAACACGGGAGCCGGGAAAACCCAACTATTGACCCAAGACATGATTAAGAGCCGATGCATATAATGCTATAAGTTCGGGGTGCCGCACTTGTGAAAGTGTTCGGACTTGTTACACCATGTTTTTGGGGTACATAAGCCCCTGGTGTATTGGCCGTACCAAAGTGTACGGGTGCAACATGTCATGAAATGAACATATATATAGATAAAGAAAAGAGTGCAATAATAGGCAAAAGCTATGTATTGGTTATTAAAAAGAAACTGCAAATAAAAGCAGAACGATACAAATTGTGCGATGTGACTATTTAACATGTCCCCCTCCAGGGGTAAGCTGTGGGATGGTATGTAAAACAGGTATAATGCTCGTAGTAGAGACCACCTGGACACTCGATGCAGTTTTCTGCTTCCCTGGCTGTTGTATCATGAGTTCGGCGCGAATGCCGGACAGGGCTTCTGGAGAACAGAGTCCTGAAAGTAAGAAAAAAGAAAAAAAAGAATGACACAATCGGGAGCACCTGGTGCGGTTGAGCTGCATTCTGGGCGTGCCGTGGTCGTGCCCCTCCCATTATGCCCATGGTATCTCCAGAGCGTAGTTATGTACGCGTAGTACTGGCTTCGCAAGTTCGCGAGGGCTGGGGTTGGGGCCGGATTGCTACGCGTGCTTGGATCATGCCAGGCAGTCTTGTTGTAGGTTACTCCGGGTGCGCTTGACAGTGTCCGGACGTTTAGTGGCCGGACTCAAGAATTGCTGTGAGAGGCTACTTTGCACCTCCGCCGCGAGGGCCGCCGTGTGCTCCTCCGTTCGGAGAGAGCGTTCGGTGTTTCCATTGACTGTGATTACTCCTCGAGGGCCTGGCATCTTGAGCTTGAGGTATGCATAGTGCGGCACCACATTGAACTTTGCAAATGCGGTGCGTCCGAGCAGTGCGTGATAGCCGCTGCGGAACGGGACTATCGAAGATTAACTCTTCGCCGAAGTTATCCGGGATCCAAGACCACTTGAGTGTAATCGAGCCTGCATAACCGGCCTCTACACCGGTATGACGCCTTTAAAGGTCATCTTTGTGGGTTTAATCCTTGAGGGTCTATGCCCATTTTGCGCCTTGTATCCCGATAAAGCAGTTCAGTTGCTACCGCCGTCCATCAGACTCGGTGAGGTGAAATCCGTCAATAATTGGGTCAAGAACCAATGCGCGAAACCGCCGTGACGGATGCTAGTGGGTGGTCCTTCGATCGAAGGTGATCGGGCAGGAAGACCATGGGTTGAACTTCGGGGCGACGGGCTCCATCGCATATACGTCCCTTAGTGCATGCTTCCGCTCCCTTTTGGGTATGTGGGTTGCGTATATCATGTTCACCGTCCGCACTTGTGTGGGAAAGCCCTTATGTCCTCTATTGTTCGGCGGCCGGGGCTCTTCCTCGTCATCGCTATGCAGCCCTTGTCGTTGTTTTCGGTAACAGCTTGCTCGCTTGCTTGAACACCCAACAATCCTGTTGGTGTGGTTGGCTGGTTTTCGGGGTGCCATGTATCCGCACAAGCGATCGAGTATTCGGTCCAAGTTGGACGGGCCCTGGGTATTTATTTTGAATGGCTTCTTCCGCTGACCGGGTTTAGAGCCTATGAATCCGGCATTGACTGCCATATCTTCAGCATTATCGCCGTTAATGCGGCGCTTGTTCTTGTTGCGACGCGACCTGTCATTGTTGTCCTTGGTATCCGAACTACCATGGTGTTTGGCCAAGTTGTTGCTTCGAGCTAGCCAGTTGTCCTCTCCCGCGCAAAAGCGGGTCATGAGTGTTGTGAGGGCTGCCATGGATTTCGGCTTTTCATGTCCTAGGTGCCGGGCTAGCCACTCGTCGCGGATGTTATGTTTGAAGGTTGCAAGGGCCTCTGCATCCGGACAGTCAACTATTTGATTTTTCTTGGTTAGGAACCGTGTCCATAATTGTCTGGCCGATTCTTCTGGCTGCTGAATTATATGGCTAAGGTCATCGGCGTCTGGTGGTCACACATATGTGCCCTGGAAGTTATCAAGAAATGCGGCTTCCAGGTCCTCCCAACAACCAATTGATTCTGCTGGCAAGCTGTTAAGCCAATGCCGAGCTGGTCCTTTAAGCTTGAGTGGGAGGTATTTGATGGCATGTAAATCATCACCGCGGGCCATGTGGATATGGAGGAGATAGTCCTCAATCCAGACCGCAGGATCTGTGGTACCATCGTATGATTTGATGTTTACGGGTTTAAAACCCTCAGGGATTTGATGATCCATTACTTCATCTGTGAAGCATAGTGGGTGTGTGGCGCCTCTGTATTGGGCTATATCGCGACGTAGCTCATATGAGCTTTGTCTCATCAGTTCGCCCGGCGGATTTGTGTATCCGGCGTGACGGTTATCATCACGCGTCGTGGCGCCCACGCGATCCGTAGATCGATCTTGTATGTTTTGCCTTATCCTCCAATATATCTCGCAAGTCCAGCGCGTTTTCCCGTGCCTTGGTACTTTTTGAGCGGCGTCGGGGTGCGGCTTGAACGGAGGGTCTAGAGGCCTTTCTGTCGCGGCCACGGGGTGGCCGGTCGGCCGCATCATGCGCTGGTGATGTGGGTGCTTCCTCCTCTGATCGAGGCAACGGCCTGCGTTTGGGGTAGCTTTTGGAGGGGCGTTCGAGTTCATACTCTTCGGCTGCAAGGACTTGGTCCATTTGTCGACTAGCGTGTCTTAGTCACTCTAAGCTGCTGCTGCTTTTTCTTGAGGCTGCTTGTCGTGGCCATAAGCCTGCGTTTGAAACGCTCCTGTTCGGCGGGGTCCTCAGGCACGACAAATTCATCGTCGTCGAGGCTTGCCTCATCTTCGGAGGGAGGCATATAATTATCGTCCTCTACGTCTCTTTCTGCCGCACTATCGTGCGGTCTTTCTTCTCCCTCCTCCTATCTTTGAATCCTGCTTTGGAGGGGTTGTCTTCGACCGTCCGGGTGTTATTATCTCCGTGCTTGGAATCGCCGTTTACCATGGCGGGATTTAGAGCGGCGCCGCTGACGTCGGCGCTTGGGCTGCTTCTTGGAGGGGTCATCCTCCGTTGTTCCATCGCGTTCCCATCTTTTGGGATGTCCACCATGTATATGTCGTATGACGAGGTGGCCTTCCAGTGCCCTGTAGGCGCTGGGTCTTGATCGTCTCCGGCATCATCGTCCATACCGTCGATGTCTTCGGAGTCGTAGTCGAGCATGTCGGTTAAATCATCGACAGTGGCTACAAAGTGGGTGGTGGGTGGGCGTTGAATTTCTTCGTTGTCCGCATCCCAACCTTCCTGACCGTAGTCCGGCCAGGGCTCTCCGGATAAAGAGAGAGACTTTAGTGAATTCAGGATGTCGCCAAAGGGCGAGCGCTGAAAGATGTCCGCGGTAGTGAACTCCATGACCGGCACCCAATCGAATTCGATTGGCAGGGGCGCGGAGAGTTTGGGGTCCGGCAAGGAGTCCGGCACCTTGGAGTCACAGTCCTCGCAAAGGACATGGATTATGTTCGGCTCAATCGCCGTAGAGATTTCAGCCCCCGAGGTGGTGTCCAACCAACCATCCTCAATCGGCGAGATCGGCTCTGAATCAATGTTCGGAGGGGACACTAGTGCGGCCTCCAGGACCTTTGCTCGCGGCGAGTTAGATCATGCCCATCGAGATAGTCGCGCGCTATAGCGGCTCGAATCCGTCGAAGATCAAGTCTCCGCGGATGTCGGCCGTGTAGTTTAAACTTCAAACCTGACACGATGGCCAGGGCGTAGCTTCGATCTGCTCCAGATGACCTAGCGAATTGGCCCGCATGCAAAGCCGCCGAATCGAAGATCTGTCCAGGAGAAAAGTCTCACCACAGACTGCGTCGTTACTAATGATCGAAGGAGCCATCGGGCCTATCGGTGGCGACACGAAGGAACTCTCAATGAAAGCACCAATGTCGGTGTCAAAACCGGCGGATCTCGGTAGGGGTCCCGAATCGTGCGTCTAGGCGGATGGTAACAGGAGACAAGGGACACGATGTTTTTACCCAGGTTCGGGCCCTCTCGATGGAGGTAATACCCTACTCCTGCTTGATTAATATTGATGATATGGGTAGTACAAGAGTAGATCTACCACGAGATCAGAGAGGCTAAACCCTATAAGCTAGCCTATGGTATGATTGTTGTTTGTCCTACGGACTAAAACCCTCCGGTTTATATAGACACCGGATAGGGTTAGGGTTACACAGAGTTGGTTACAATGGTAGGAGATCTACATATCCGTATCGCCAAGCTTGCCTTCCACGCCAAGGAAAGTCCCATCCGGACACGGGAAGAAGTCTTCAATCTTGTATCTTCATAGTCTAGGAGTCCGGCCACGATGATAGTTCGGCTATCCGGACACCCCTTAGTCCAGGACTCCCTCAATGAACCCGAGGAAGCGGCCTACCAGACCGGCATCAGAGACATGTACAGTGGATTTAGGGAGTTCACACCCCTCATCAACAGAGTGGTAAGTTTGAACCGACGGTTGTATTTAAACTATTCTATTCGTCATCGTGACTGACTTATGCCGTTCTAGTCTGGCGAGCTGAACAGATGCATCTTTGAAGCCTCAGATGCACTAGGTGATATCTCCGGGAGCGTACAATCTGAGAACAAAATGAGGGGGACGATGAAGGTACAAGTTCAGCATCCTCGGAACAGATGCATCTTGTTCACTTGCAATCATAAACCTGATACTTATTATGCCCTTGTTTCATTGTGAGTGCAGGAGTTTGTGAAGCGTTGTCACATGCTAGTAGGGTTGCTTGGGTGTGTTGGAGCTGGAGCTTATCGACATGTAGCCACACAGGGTCTCATCGGCTCATCGAGCCATGTTCCTTCGTCGTCTAGGTTGGCTTAGGAGGAGGAGGAGGAGGCCACACATGAAGAAGGGGAGGAGGAGGAGGAGGATGAGAGCAACGGGGAGGAGGAGTACGATGAAGATTATGGACCTCCACCAACTCAAACATCTCAGCCATCTCAGCTGCCGAAGAGGAATCCGAAGAAGAAGGATTTGCTGAGTCCGGACCCTTTCCAGAGATCGGTTACTCGACGGCCCAAGAAGAAGACTGAAGAGACTCGTTCAAAGAGTAACGAGGATCGTACCTCTTCAATAATTTCCTCTTGTAGTTGGGTTGTCTATGTGTTTGCTATTAGGTTGAACTTCGTTTGGTTGAACTTGTCATGTGAAACTACGTGGAACTATGTGTTTGCTATTAGTGGATCTATGTGTTTGCTATTTATGAAACTTCGTTTACTAATTAGTTGAACTCCGTTTGCTACTATGTGTATGTGATGCCCAAGTTTAATTGTTTAAAATCTGTGATATTGTTGTCATATTTGCGAAACTTGCTGTGATATTGTTGTCATATTGAATTTGAAAAGAAGCAACCAAATGAACTTGACACAACAAAACAGATGATGTAGGGTGGAACTCTATGTGGACGATCTTTCACGTTTGGAGAGGATCCCTACGAGGAACACGACGAACGAGCGGAAGAACACGGGGAAACACACACACAAGAGGAACACTAAACCGACAAGTATCGATCACACAAGGTCTAGATCATCAAACACATAAGGTAGCACAAGATTCAAAATCAACAAAGGTAAGATAGACGAGTAGCCGTTCTTCTCCGAGAGGAGGTCTTGATGGGGTCCACCCTAGAAGGGGGTCTTGAATCCGCTTGGGGGATCCTCTCCGTAGAGGTCCTGAGCTCCGAGGAGAAGTAACCAAGTGGATGAGCAAGGCTCTCACACAAACATGAGCTAAACCAATGCTAACCCTAGAAAGGTGGGGAAGAAAGAGTATATATAGTCTAGGGGCGAAGGGGTACATGGGCTGCGGCCCCAAGCAAAGTCAACACACAGGCGTCGGACGTCCGGAGGTCACTGGTCGTCCGGCGGCTCGAGAGGGTCCGGACGTCCGGAGGCCTTCGGACGTCCGTATATTCGGCTCGGTTGCATGTTGTCCGGACGTCCGGAGGCTTTCGGACGTCCGTAGGTTCGGTTCAGGCGTGCGTCGGTCGGACGTCCGGAAGCTTTCGGACGTCCGTAGATTCCATTCGGGTGCCCGGCTGTCGGACGTCCGGAGGACGTCGGTCGTCCGAGGCCTGGGAGTCCGGACGTCCGGACGGGGTCGGACGTCCGATGCCTGTAGCTGCAGCATCCTTTCTTCTTCTTCTTCAACATGCTTGGGGTCCTCGCCGTCTTGGCTCTTGTATGTAGTTGCTCCGTGGCTCGTTTCCAGGCACCTGATCACACACATAGTTTCCGAATGAGGTAGTAGCCATGTCTCGTGAGTAGGAGAAGGAAGTTCGGAGAGGAGCGAGTTCACCTTATCTTCAATAGCCTTAGCTCGGGCTCATGTCATGGGTCCGAGTGGTGTTGAGGGAGATGTAGGCACGTCCATGGGGATGAGCGAGGGATGCTCCGCATCATCTCCCCCCCCCCCCCTGAGAGAGATCCGACCTCGGATCAAAAGCTTCATCTCCATGGTATGGTGTGAGATCCTGGACGTTGAAGATGTCGCTCACATTGTACTTGTCTTGAGGTAGGTCGATCTTGTAGGCGTTGTCGTTGTAGCGTGCTAGCACCTTGAAAGGTCCATCGGCTCTAGGAAGAAGCTTGGACTTGCGTTCTTTGGGGAAGCGGTCCTTGCGAAGGTGTAGCCACACTAGATAACCAATGTTGAAGACCATGGGTTGCTTGTTGACGTTGAGCTTGGTCGCTAGTCGTTGTACTTGGCGCTCGATGGTTTGTCTTGTATCCTCATGCATCTTATTGATGTAGCTTGCCCGTGCACTCGCATCCATGTTGGTGCGCTCTTGTAGAGGAAGAGGTAGAATGTCCAATGGGGACAACGGGTTGAAGCCGTAGACGACCTCGAAGGGGGACTTGCCGGTAGTCGAATGTCTTGCACGGTTGTTGGCGTACTCGGAGATGGGTAGACATGCTTCCCACTCCTTGATGTTCTTCTTGATCAAGACGCGAAGTATAGTGGATAGTGTGCGGTTCGTCACCTCCGTTTGGCCGTGGGTTTGAGGATGGTATGCGGATGAGAACAAGAGCTTGATTCCTAGCTTGGCGCATAGGGTCTTCCAAAAGTAACTCAAGAACTTGACGTCACGATCGGAGACGATTGTCTTTGGTACTCCATGGAGTCGCAAGATTTCCCTACAAAAGAGATTTGCAACATGTGAAGCATCGTCTATCTTGTTGCAAGGAATGAAATGTGCCATCTTAGAAAATCTATCCACAACAACAAACACGGAATCCTTTCCATTTTGAGTTCTAGGCAAACCAAGTACAAAGTCCATGCTAATGTCTTCCCAAGGTTGATAAGGAATAGGAAGGGGCATGTAAAGACCATGAGATTGAGCTTTAGACTTAGCTTTGCGGCATGTAGAGCAACGGTTGGTGAAGCGTGAGACGTCGCGGAACATCTTGGGCCAAAAGTAGTTCTTGGAGAGCGTGGCGAATGTCTTGTCGCGTCCAAAGTGTCCCATGAGTCCGCCTCCATGAGCCTCTTGCAAAAGGAGCAAACGAAGAGAAGACTCGGGAATGCATAGTTTGTTAGCTCTCATAAGATAATCATCCTTTATGTAGTATCGTTCCCAAGATGTGTGTGTCAAACACTTAGCATACGGCGTAGCAAAAGAAGAATCATGCTCATACAAGTCTTTTATATGCTCAAAACCAATAACATTCAACTCAAGTTGAGTGACAAGCATGCATATGTGTGAAAGTGCATCGGCAACTACATTTTCCTTACCCTTGATGTACTTGATGACATAAGGAAAAGATTCAATAAATTCACTCCATTTGGCATGACGCTTGTTCAACTTAGTTTGGTCTTTTAAGTACTTAAGCGTTTCATGATCGGTATGGATGACAAATTCATGAGGTCTAAGGTAATGTTCCCAAACATGTAGCACACGCACTAAAGCATACAATTCTTTGTCATAGATGGGATAATTAAGTTGAGCACCGGATAGTTTTTCACTAAAATAAGCAATGGCTCGTTGTTCTTGCATCAAAACGCCGCCAATTCCGGTACCACTTGCATCACAATGAACCTCAAAAGTTTTGTCAAAATTGGGCAAAGCAAGAATCGGAGCATGAGTAAGCAAAGACTTGATCTCATCAAAAGCGGTTGATTGCGAAGTTCCCCAAATAAAGGGAGTATTCTTCTTACTCAAGGCATGCAAAGGAGCGGCAATTGTGCTAAAATCTTTCACAAAGCGACGATAAAAGCCCACAAAACCAAGAAAGCTACGCACTTGTTGCAAATTGGTGGGTTGGGGCCAATTTTTAATTGCTTCAATTTTAGATTCATCAACATGGACACCCTTTGAGGATACTACAAAACCCAAGAAAACCACTTTGTCAACACCAAATGTGCATTTTTTCATGTTTGCATAAAGACTTTCCTTGCGAAGGGTTTGCAAAACAGCCCTAACATGATTAAGATGTTCTTTCATGGTTTTGCTAAACACAAGAATATCGTCGAAGTAAACCACAACAAAGACTCCAATGTAAGGACGAAGCACATGATGCATAGGGCCTTGCAAAGTACCGGAGCCTCCGATAGACCCATAGGCATCACTAACCACTCATATAAACCAAATTTGGTTTTGAAAGAAGTTTTCCATTCATCACCCTCTTGTATGCGGATTTGATAATAGCCACTTTTAAGATCAATTTTTGAGAAAAAGTTGGCTCCACTAAGTTCATCAAGCATATCATCTAAGCGAGGAATGGGATGCCTATAGCGAACGGTAATAGCATTTATATGTCTACAATTGGAACACAAGCGGAAACTTCCATCGGGCTTAGGCACAAGTATAACGGGAACGGCACAAGGGCTTAGGCTTTCACGTACATGACCGTTGTCGATGAGTTGTTGTACTTGCCGTTGAATCTCCTTGGTTTCTTCAGGATTGACTCGGTATGGAGCTTTGTTTGGTAGAGGCGCTCCGGGGATGAGGTCGATTCGATGCTCAATGCCTCGAAGAGGAGGTAGACCCGGAGGTAGCTCATCAGGGAAAATATCTTGGAAAATTCCTGCAAAAGAGATTTAAACACTAAAGGTAGCTCATGAGAGGTGTTAGTTGTTGGGTCTCCATCCTTGCACACAAGGACAAAGTGCATCACACTAGATGGGTTCTCACACACTTCTCTCATCTCACTTTTGGTGGCAAATAGGATGAGGTTTTTCTCTCTAGGCGAAGAGGCGCTCAAGTTTGGCTTGTGGCTCTCACTCATTTTTTGGTGGATCACTTTCTCACTCTTGTCTCTATGATGGGTGGCTTGCTTGTCGGCTATCACTTGACTAGGAGACATAGGTCGTAGCACATATTCCTTCCCTTTCATCTTGAAGCTATAGTGATTGGTGCTTGGTTGTGGAAGAAACCACGGTCGAATTGCCATGGTCAACCAAGAAGGAGGTGGCAAACCGTCATTGGGACCACATCACATTCCAAAGTGTCCTCCTATGCACCAATTTTGAAGGAGACTTGGACCATATGCTCAACTCGTATAGTCTTGGAGTCCTTAGCCATTGAACCTTGTATGGAGTCGGGTGCTTCCTCTTGACCAATTGAAGCTTGGAGCATAGTTCTTCACTTGCCAAGTTGTGACAACTTCCTCCATCGATGATGACCTTGACGGACCTTCCGTTGATGCCGGCCTTTGTGTGGAAGATGTGGCATCTTTGGTCGTCTTCTTGTTGATGTTGAAGAGTCAAGACCTTGGAGACAACGAGAGCGGGGCTCGAATCCTCATCGCAAAAGACTTGATCATCTTCATCTTCGTTCACTCACCGGTGCATGGCCACTTGCTCAAGGGCTTCCATCTCCCCATCACTCATTGAGTCATAGGTGCCGTCGTCGTTGAGTATCATGGTCCGCTTGTTGGTGCATTCGTAGGACTTGTGGCCTCGGCCGCCGCAAGTGAAACACTTAAAGGAGCTTGTTTTGATGGTCTCATCGGTCGGAGTAGATGATGAAGCACGCGGCTTGAAGTTGCTTGTAGGAGGAGGAGGACGACTTGAACTTGTCGAATTTCTCTTGTAACTCGACTTGTCGTCGTTGTTTGTAGAAGGTTTGGTTGATGTAGATGTTGGAGGAGGTGTTGAAGCTTGGTTGTTGGAGAAGCCGTGGGTCTTGTACAGTACTTGGCGTGCCAAAGTCATCTTGCACTTGACGTTCCGTCTTTGTAGCTTGATGCACGAGCTCAATGAGGGTGGAGTATGGTTGGAAGTCGGCGATCTTCTTGATGGGATGATTGAGTCCATTCAAGAAACGTGCCATAGTTTGCTCATCATCTCCCTTGACATTGGCTCGAATCATGGCTATCTCCATTTCCTTGTAGTATTCTTCAACACTCTTTGTTCCTTGCTTGAGGAGTTGGAGTTTCTTGAAGAGGTCGCGGTTGTAGTAGGTTGGCACAAAACGTGCTCGCATGACATCCTTCATTTGAGCCCAAGTGGTGATTGGAGGTTCACCTCTTGCTTGTCGTCGCTCAATGATTTGTTCCCACCATATGAGCACATAGTCGTGGAACTCAAGTGATGCCATAGCGATTTTCTTCTCTTCATCGTAGTTGTGCAATCGGAAGATTTTGTCAACCTTCAATGCCCATGAGAGGTAGTCTTCGGGGTCATTGCTTCCATTGAACTTGGGCATGGTGAATTTTAGCTTTCCATATCGTTGCTCTTCATTGTGTTGTTGGCGATGGTGATGATGTCACCCTTGACGTGGATTGCAATCGTCTTCATGTTGCTCTTGGCGTGGAGGAAGGCCATGATCAACTTGCTCTTGTTGAACTTGAGGTTGAGGTGGAGCTTGATGAGCTTGTGGAGGAGCTTGAGGAACTTGACGTTGTCCATGAGGTTGGTAGTTCCTCTCTTGGATTTCTTCTCGAAGGGCTTCCTCTTGATTTCGTCGTGCACGATTGCGGTTGGCGGAGGCTCGACTTGATTCTTGAAGGGCACGTTGCGCCTCAAGAGCTTGCGCTTCTCGTTGTTGTTGTTGAAGACGTTGAGCCTTCGCGTCTTGTTCGTCTTGGTGTAGACGCGCTCGTTCTTCCTCTTGGCGCCGTAGTCGTTGTCGTTCTTGAGCTTGGGCAAAAGCGGCTTGGTTTGATTGAGGACGAGGGACTTGCTCATCGACTTGCTCTTGTGAATGCTTGTCATGTAGCGGGTTGCGAGATGCATGACGGTCTTGACGTGCGGCACGACGAAGAGTGTTCGAAGTAGGTGTACTTGAGTCGTAGAAGGTGTCGTCGGAGTGTCGACTCGAGTGGATCCGTTTTGAGGATGAAGATGTGGAATGGTGCCGGTTTCTCATCAAGGCGCGGATCTCGTCCATTCTTGCATCATTCTCTTGCTTGTGAGCGTCGAACTTGTTGTCGAAGTAGTCTCGTGTACGTTGCTCGGAGAGTCGCAAGTCGGTGGCGAGGTTGTCGATGCGGTCGCTCATTGCTTGTTGCTCTTGGTGCAATGCTCGTTGTGCACCAAAGAGGTGGCTCTTGGTGACGTATGATGACATGTCGTCGTCTTGCTCGAGGAAGAGTGGGTTGGTAGAAGTACTTGGCCTATCCATCATTCCAAGCAAAATATGTGAGTGGTAGAAGGAGGAGAACTTATACCAATGTACCTTTGATCGATGTTGATCATGAATCAAGTTCACTCAAATGCGGACAATGAAATAGCACTATTGGTACCAATCCTTGTCGGTTCTCACACCTACACAAATAAAAGCTTATGGTGGAGCTTGGTGAGGATGGTGGCACACAATTTGATGCAATTATAAGTGAGTGTCAATAATGTTGGAAAAGGCACACAAATTTGCAAATGCAACAAGTAGACCAAGCAAATAGTGGTACACGGAAACACACACGCAAATAGATAAGTGGGATTGTGCAAACCAAAAGTGAGCCAAAATGTGGAATCCACGAAAATGCTCTTGTTGCACAATACTAGAGAGACGCTAGCACGATTGCACAATAGGCGGATACGAAACTTGTGCACAACCTACTAGGCAAAAATGCAACTATCTCTATCCCACGTATGCTATATGTATGGTATTTCGGTGCTATGATCCAAGATGATCCAATATGACAATCTTAATGTAGTATGATTGGTTCTTGCTCATAAGCTCTTTGCTTATCTTTCCACTTTGCTTAAAAGCTTGGGTGGCTCTTTCACTTTTGAGCTCTTTTCTCATGCAAAACTTCACGAACCAAGATAGCAATTGTGTATGCTATGACAACTTTGTGACACACAAGTTGATCCCAAGATATGCACCACGGTGGTATGGTATGTATGCTATGGAGTATGATCACTAATGTGCACAAGTCACGTTGCCGGCAATACTCAATGGCTAGTCTCGATGGGTAAGCTACGCAAAAATAAGGCCATGTGGGTATCAATGCAATTGCAAGGTATGACAAAGATGTCGATGATGTTACCGTCCTTGGCGATGATGTGACCCTTGCGAAGATGAGCCGAGGTGATGATGAAGTCGGACCGTACCTAGATAGCCGAAACACAATAGGACACGGGAACCACAACTCAAAATCTCAAGGACCAAAATGTGTCAAAATCGTCATAGGAGGTATCGGGGAAGATGGTGGTGTATGTGGGTTTGGAAGAGGTGGTGGAATTTGGGGTTGTGGTGGTGGCGAACTGGCAAAGTTCAGTTTTGTCAGGGTTTTACGGACGTCCGGGCTTTTATGGTCGTCCGGTCGTCGTCGGACGTCCGATCTTTTCCGGTCGTCCGGAGCCTGGGCGAAAATCGGGCTCGAGATGAACTGCGAGATTTCGGGGAAGAAGGAAATGGTGAGGTCGAAATCGAGTGATTTGGTGGATGGAAAAGGGTGGGGAGGGTGGGGAAGGCTAGATCCACACGCAGCAACACAAATCCATGGACCAAATCCAACAAAATCTCAACTCACAAACAAATCACAAAGAAAAATTTGGGGCTATTTTTGGTGGGGAATTTTCGGAATTAGGACGAAAACAACAAAATCAAGCTAGAAAAAGAGGGGTAGGGGCTCCAAAAACGTGATCAACGTGGCTCATGATACCAAGATGATGTAGGGTGGAACCCTATATGGACGATCTTTCACGTTTGGAGAGGATCCCTACGAGGAACACGACGAACGAGCGGAAGAACACGGGGAAACACACACACAAGAGGAACACTAAACCGACAAGTATCGATCACACAAGGTCTAGATCATCAAACACATAAGGTAGCACAAGATTCAAAATCAACAAAGGTAAGATACACGAGTAGCCGTTCTTCTCCGAGAGGAGGTCTTGATGGGGTCCACCCTAGAAGGGGGTCTTGAATCCGCTTGGGGATCTTCTCCTAGAGGTCCCGAGCTCAGGAGAAGTAACCAAGTGGATGAGCAAGGCTCTCACACAAACATGAGCTAAACCAATGCTAACCCTAGAAAGGTGGGGAAGAAAGAGTATATATAGTCTAGGGGGCGAAGGGGTACATGGGCAGCGGCCCCAAGCAAAGTCAACACACAGGCGTCGGACGTCCGGAGGTCACCGGTCGTCCGGAGGCTCGAGAGGGTCCGGACGTCCGGAGGCCTTCGGACGTCTGTAAATTCGGCTCGGTTGCATGTTGTCCGGACGTCCGGAGGCTTTCGGACGTCCATAGGTTCGGTTCGGGCGTGCGTCGGTCGGACGCCCGGAAGCTTCGGACGTCCGTAGATTCCATTCGGTGCCGGTATCGGACGTCCGGAGGACGTCGGTCGTCCGAGCACAGAGTCCGGACGTCCGGACGGGTCGGACGTCCGATGCTGTAGCTTCTGACATCCTTTCTTCTTCTTCTTCAACATGCTTGGGGTCCTCGCCGTCTTGGCTCTTGTATGTAGTTGCTCGTGGCTCGTTTCTGTGCACCGATCACACACATAGTTTCCGAATGAGGTAGTAGCCATGTCTCGTGAGTAGGAGAAGGAAGTTCGGAGAGGAGCGAGTTCACCTTATCTTCAATAGCCTTAGCTCGGGCTCGTGTCATGGGTCCGAGTGGTGTTGAGGGAGATGTAGGCACGTTCATGGGATGAGCGAGGGATGCTCCGCATCAACAGAGGACTCTACCGCCATACCCTACCGCTAGGCTCTGTGGCGGTAGGGTCAGACAACCTACCGCCAGCCCTAATGGTGGTAGGGTGAACCTACCGACAGGGCCCTTGCATATTTCATTACAGAAGGTTTATACGACAAAACCCAGCCACACCCTACCGCCAGGGTCTCTGGCGGTAAGGTTAGACAGCCTACCGCCAGGACCCCTGGCGGTAGGGTACTTATCAACGTCAGCACAGGCAAACGGCCGCCGCCCCCCTCCATCGCACCCTACCGCCAGGGCCCCAGGCGGTAGGCTGTCTAACCCTACCGCCAGAGACCCTGGCGGTAGCAAAAGGGTCAAATTCTGAATTTTTTCCGAACCAAGGTCAGATCCTGAATTTTTTTGTCAAAAGGGTCAAAACATGAAATTTTGCCCTCTTATGCGAGAAATCCTAACCTTCCAGTAACCAGTACCAAACCCTCAATTCAATCGCCCCAAAGTCCCCAAGAGGGAAAAAGTTGGACAAAATTTCCCCAAACACACACGATCTCCGCCAGCTCGCGGTGTGAACCCCTGCCGACGAGCAGCCGTGCCCATGGCCCGTGCGCAGCCACCGGCCACCGCTGGCCACTGTCCCAGCGCAGCAGCAGGCTGCTCCCACCCCCAACTACCTCCGCCGTACCGTCACATCTCCGTCCACGCCCACCGACGACCGGGCCCAGCTCCCCCGTACCCCACCTGTCTGTACCCGCGTCTGCAAACCAACCGAAAAGAACGCAGCAAGTCACACCGACAGCGGGCGGCCAGCGATGCGAAATATCCCAGGGGCAGCCCCGTCCGCTCGCCACGGTGAAATTCAAAAAGTGAAAACGCCGTCCGTCCGATCGCGCCGGCCGTTTGAAGCGACGCGCGGTGGCCGTCGGATCTAGCCCCTGCGTCGCGGTCCCCCTCCTACGGCTATATATATTTCTCCCTGCCCCCAGACCCCCCGTCGCCCTCCGCCCGCCCCCAACCACTCTCCTCGCCGCCACACTCCTCACTCCCCACTCCCCACTCCCCACTGCGCTTCGTCGAGCCAGCTCGCTCGCCAGTAGTAAGTTCTAAGCCGCTTTCTTGAATTTGCTTCCGCCAATGCCTTGTAGATCTGGTGTGCTGTGTGAGTCGGTGATTTTGCTTGTTTAGTTTTTCAAATTTGTTTGAAAAATCGAGGTCGTTTTGGGGGAGGAAGTAGGAAATGCGCGTGGATCTGGGGGTTATATCCGGTGATTTTGGACGCGGGATGCGTCGATCTGGTAGCTTTGTCTTGTGCTCAAGTTTGTATGGGCCAGATTGGATCTGTTTTGTGGGGATTTACTGTCAGATTTTGCGCCTGGAGCAGTAGATCTGAGGCGCGCTTTTAGGGATCTGGCGGAGGTGACGCGTCTATGTTTGGAGCAGATTTGGTGCTAGTTCATGCCGTGGTTTCCCAACATTAGAGAATCTGAAAGCCTGATTTCTGAGCACATCCTCTTCAGATGTGATTTTGCACCGTTCTTATTTTGAATTTACTGTGTAACCATATCTTCTCATTTTAAATAGTAGCTTGCACGTGAACACTCGGACTATGTTGCTAGTCATAGAGATTGGTTCGTTCATAACAGCCCCAAATAGTTGATGATTGCGTTCAGAAAAAGCCAGACAAGTCAGATCTTGCTTTGTTTTGAGTGAATAAATCTAGCTGTACCAATCATTTCCCACGCTGTACCACTACTGCAGTATGTGGGTCCTGCTAACCCTGCATATCTATGTTTTCAGAGATAAGATGAGGGAGATCCTGCACATCCAGGGTGGGCAGTGTGGAAACCAGATTGGTTCCAAGTTCTGGGAGGTGGTGTGTGATGAGCATGGCATCGACCCCACCGGGCGGTATGTCGGCACCTCTGACCTGCAGCTGGAGCGTGTCAACGTCTACTACAATGAGGCCTCCTGCGGTCGTTTTGTGCCCCGTGCTGTCCTTATGGATCTTGAGCCGGGCACCATGGACAGTGTTCGTACTGGACCGTACGGGCAGATCTTCCGCCCTGACAACTTTGTGTTTGGGCAGTCTGGTGCTGGCAACAACTGGGCCAAGGGTCACTACACCGAGGGTGCTGAGCTCATTGACTCCGTTCTTGACGTTGTCAGGAAGGAGGCTGAGAACTGTGACTGCCTTCAAGGTAACTGAACTTGAATTAAATTGGCGATAGTTTAGAATCCTTATGGCAGGCTTTACATGTATTAAGTTCAGTTTGGATGAACACACTATTTCGTGGTATGCAGATTTGAATTATATTGTTACTCAATAAGAAGTTTTAGGTTACAATATGTATTATGACAGTAATGCTATGTTAGTATGCATCTTTTTATATAGCCATGATTACTTGTTTGTGAATAAGGGCAATGGTTGGAAACCCTACATACTTGGACAACTTGGTGTATGATTCAGAGTTAGTACTAGGTCTCTTCTTACATTGTTTTGTATTGTTGTCATGGCACTCATTGCTTCCATATCTGGTGAATTATTCTGATAGTGAGACATCTAGCATAACTACTGATTATGTACCTATGCTGCTTTCATCTATTTGTGTCTAAGTAGTGGTTATCTTTTCAGGGTGGTTATCTATTTATATTCAGCATTACCACTATCCACTTGAAATCATTATTTAAGTAACTCTTTATGTTTTCAGGTTTCCAAGTATGCCACTCTCTTGGTGGCGGTACTGGATCAGGCATGGGAACCCTTTTGATATCAAAGATCAGGGAGGAGTACCCTGATCGCATGATGCTTACGTTCTCTGTTTTCCCCTCACCGAAAGTATCTGACACCGTGGTTGAGCCTTACAATGCCACTCTTTCGGTCCATCAGTTGGTTGAGAATGCAGACGAGTGCATGGTTCTTGACAACGAGGCCCTTTATGACATCTGTTTCAGGACTCTCAAGCTGACCACTCCCAGCTGTAAGTGAAATATGTACCTTTGTATTGTTACTTTCTACAGATGACTGTGAGCATGATGTCAAGTGGATCTTTCTACAAACATTAATGCATACTCTCTATTCACAACTGAAGGATCGGAACATGATGTAGTCCATTGGCTTCCCTTTTTGGATAATGTTTGTCCCGACTATTCTTTTAGAGCAGTTTTGGTATTCTTAGACATGCTCTGAAACTGGACTCTTGTGCTTGAGTTATTTGCTCAGGGCATTCATTTGGATGCACTCCTGCAGTATTGCACTACTTCAAATACTACACTGTTATGATTCAGATGTGTCTTGGTTGAGAGTTTGCTTAAGTTGGATCTGTGAGGATGACTGTTAGTTGTCATGCTAATCTGACAAAATCAAACACATTTTCAGTCACAGTTATAAGGACTGTTTGCATTCTGCTTAGAATTATGTGCTTGCTGTGTCTAACATTTAACCGTTGGTGTTATTTTCTGCAGTTGGAGATTTGAACCATCTGATCTCTGCCACCATGAGCGGAGTGACCTGCTGCCTGAGGTTCCCCGGCCAGCTGAACTCCGACCTCCGGAAGCTGGCAGTGAACCTGATCCCGTTCCCGCGTCTCCACTTCTTCATGGTCGGGTTCGCGCCTCTGACCTCCCGCGGCTCCCAGATGTACCGCTCCCTCACGGTCCCGGAGCTGACCCAGCAGATGTGGGACTCCAAGAACATGATGTGCGCGGCGGACCCCCGGCACGGCCGGTACCTGACGGCCTCGGCCATGTTCCGCGGCAAGATGAGCACCAAGGAGGTGGACGAGCAGATGATCAACGTGCAGAACAAGAACTCATCCTACTTCGTGGAGTGGATCCCCAACAACGTCAAGTCGAGCGTGTGCGACATCGCGCCTCGGGGCCTGTCCATGGCGTCCACCTTCATCGGCAACTCGACGTCCATCCAGGAGATGTTCCGGCGGGTGAGCGAGCAGTTCACGGCCATGTTCCGGAGGAAGGCCTTCCTCCACTGGTATACGGGCGAGGGCATGGACGAGATGGAGTTCACCGAGGCCGAGAGCAACATGAACGACCTGGTCGCCGAGTACCAGCAGTACCAGGACGCCACCGCCGACGAGGAGGAGGAGCTGTACGAGGACGAGGACGACGCCGACCTCCAGGAGTAGGAGCGAGCGAGGTCTGCTCTGCGATCGTGCGTGCTCAGGGGCTATTTCTGATGGCTTCCTGTCACTACTACGACTAGTAGTGTGTATTTCGCGCTTGCTGCGGTTTGGGTGTGACGGCTGCCCCCATCTTCGGGGAGTCGTGGACTTGTTGCTTGTGTAGTTTGTCTGTGTCGAGTTAATCCGGTAGTCAGTTTGTTGGTGAACTTGAGATCTAGTAGCAGGTCTGTAATATGGCTCTGAATCCTAATGCAATGTTTGCTGTTTCTTCACATAGTTTGTGATGATTTTCTTCACATAGTTTTTGTGAGGATTGTCATTGTCGAGTACTCCACCACCTCGAGGGCAGTGGACTGGATGCATCGGTCGCAGTTTCTTCTTTTTCCTGCTACGTCGCCACCTCGGTATGTTACGTGCCATGCCGTGCCGTCGGCATCGTTTGACACTATCTGTCTATCTCCTTGTCTCTTGCCTTGACTTGAGCGGGCCGGTACCGGCAGTGATATCATATCTGGTTTGGACGCAGACGTGCCTCCGCCGTGCGCCAGAAAATCGGCCAAGCTTCAACGACGGCTCGTATCCGAACCTTATACTAGGCTGCTAGTAGGAGATTCAGTCAGCTGAATCACAGCAATCGTTTTCATGTCTTCTGTACTCACCACTAGCATCACAACCAAGCCTCGATTTATCTATCGCCTACTGAAAGCGAGGTCACGTTGGTCACGTACGTGCCGCCGAGATTTCGGTTGGTTCTGCTTTTTTGTGCGAGCTTTGCATGCATCGCTTCAACGACACGCCACGGGCAACGTGAGGAGGCCTGTCGAAAAGCATAGCATAGCGTGCTCTCACTCAACAGCACCGCCGGATCTCGCAAAGTCACAAAGTGACAAAGTAAGCCTACAGTTGACATGTCCGTCCGTGGCTGCCTGCCTTTCGAGAAAGATCACACTCACACAACCACACCAACGGAGTTTAAACAAGGCGCCAACGCAAACCACGTTTACAAAAACAGGAAATAATTTACAGGTGTGAGCAGAAAAAGAAGGCTCAGATTAGCTCCACAACAAGTCTCGGGCTACAAGTAGTAGTGCCACTGCATCGGCTGTATGTGCATGGAAGAAGAAGAAGACTCTCAGACTCAGACTGGCTTGTTACGGTGGTGGTGGTCGCGGCCTCTGCCCCACAGCGCCGGCCAGCAGCCGATGTCCAGCGACGCCTGCATCCTGAAACATTTGCACATAGGTAAGTTAGGTTTGCACAGTCATGGCCCATCGTCATCTGAAATGAACATTTGGTGTTGAACGTGTAAAACGCAGTTTTGCTTGGGAGCACTATGGACTCATTGTCAGGTTAATTCACAATATATAAATATCTGTAATCTGCGTATTTCTGTGTACTATGGTCATTTTGTCAGGTTAATTCACAACATAAAGATATCTTTAATCTGTGTTTTTCTGTGCACTATGGTCACATTGTCGGGTTCACTGTTCCTTTCATATTCCTGGTCGTGAGTTGTTCCATTTCCTACCAAAGTCAAAAGGTTTAATCATTATCATGTGGTCTAAAGGACTGAGGGGCTTGGAATTGTCAAAGAACCGAGATCCTGAGAAAAATGCATATAGCACTACTGCAGTGGTAGTATATTGATTATTGTTTTTTTTTTTTGACCAAAAGTGTAGTGATTAGTGTTTGGTCCTTTTTATTATAAAACCCGTTTGTTACCCTAAAAAAACCCGTTTGTTGGAGAAAGAATTTTCATGGCCACGCAATTTGCTTTTTTGTGGTTGTGGGGTTGGAAATAATGACATGACTAATGAGCATTTATAATGGTTGCGGAATGTGTTTATTATTATCATGTGAACACAAGAAAATCCGATGCAGCTGCAGATATTCGGTGCAGCCATACCAGTCAGACCTCACTATCTAGCCAAAAGTCTACAGCTGCTATGACTCTCTCGACTAGAAAATAACTGGACATGATTAGCAACTGGTAGTAATATTCTTTTTCCGGTGTGGTGTTAACTGACTATTTGACTGCACGGCTAATTATACTATGTGAATCGAGATGCTAATCATTGCGGTTTGTTGCACTATCCATGGCGCGAATCTCGAGAAGCAGAAGGATCTCATGCACTGCCAGTTGAGAACAGAAAAAACCTCACCTGGTTTTGCCGGCAGCAGCCGTCGGCGGCGCGCTCTGCCGGGTCCCCGCGGCCGGCATCACCCCCCGGCTGGGGCCGGGGCGCGGCGCCGTCATGCTCCGGGTGAGCAGCCCCGGCACGTAGAAGTTGAGGAGCACGCCGTTGCCGTCGGCGCCTCCCCCGCAGCTGCCCCTGTTGTCGCTCTGCCGCCTCCGCAGCCTCCTCCTCTCTTTCACCGCCGCCTGCTGCTGCTGCTTCTTCGACGCCGGGGCCTCCTCCCGCCTCTGCTGGGCCGCCTCTGCTTCGACCCCGACAGGTGCCGGCGGCGACGGCGAGGCGTGGCCGGCGTTGGGCGGCGGCCTGACGGCGTCGACGAGGTCGGAGAAGGAGAGCTCGCGGCTAGAGTCATCCCCGTCGTCGAAGTCGGCGAGGAGGCCCAGCATCTCCTCCCGGCTCCTGGCGATCCGCCGCGCCCGCGCCGCCGACACCGGCTTGCCCCCGGCAACAGCGAGCGCCTCCATCGCACCTGGCTCGACCGCGCCGTGGCTCGCTCGTGCTGGTGTCGTGTGGCCGCCTGTGGTCCGACGATCGGCGCTCTCTCCTCCAGGACAAGGAAGTGCCGCCGCGCTGCTTATGTAGAGAGCGCGAGATGATGTGTACTTGGCTCGGTTGCTCGGTGCCGCTTTTGGCTCTGTTTTCTTCCGTCGGGCCGTCCTTTGTGAAGCTCCTCCTCTTTATCTGCAGCTCAGTCCAGGTCAAGGCCGACGGACAAGACGAGAGCGCGCCCGGTCGGTCGATCTAGAAGCCCAGGATTTCTTTTCAAGACGCGTCCACTTCAGCTGCAGACGGCGAGGCTTCTTTTCTGTTCAGTTGCAGTCACTCTTTTTTTTTCTTCTCATTTTCTTTTCTTGCAAGTAAGAGGAGAAGATTCTGTGGCAGAGGTGAGTCTCATGCGACGCACGTAAAAGAATCACGCATCGTGTGGCTGGATTTCACGTCAAGATTCCAGATTACTTGCATGGGTTTGGCTGTGGTGAGTTTCAAGTCTTAACTGTAAAAAACCGCCCCGTACGTCGAGCGCAACCACCGTGGTCGCCATCGGGCCGGGGGGTCGCCGCCGGAGCGTACGGGAGTCCGGTCTCTCGCGCTGCTGCACGTACACGCGGTTTCGCGGACACGGGGATCGTCGGAGCACCGCGCCGATGACGACGTATCACCCGCCGGGTTTAAGGGGATTCAATGAAAGAGTCGACGCACGCATCACAGGGTTTTCGTTTTCAATGAAAGAAAACGGCAGCCGCGACTCATCGTCGGACCAAGCACGCACCGTTACCGACAGACAGGGGAGGAGGAGTATACCTCCCGTTCCTTCGACCGCAATGTCCCATATTCGCCGCTCCTCATTTCTTCTGGAATGAAACGAAGGCTTCTAAGCTGGAGTAGAAGGTATCGGTGCATTACGTATCTTGGCCTGTCAATACGTTGCTAGACATTGGAAACGCTGTTTTTTTTCCACTCCATCCTCCGCTTCCGAAATAATTGAAGTTCTAGGGTTGTCCAAGTCAAACTTTAAATTTAAAAACATAATTGCTAAGTCTCAGTCGATTGGGACTTAACGAAGTATCAATCGATGTTATATTTATAAGATCTTACGTGAAGCAAAATCTATTTTTTTTTCTTTCTTTTTACATGCCGTGTCACATGACTGAGACTAACTTGGTTAAGTCACAGTCGACTGAGATCTCGCCACACCCATTTAAAAATTCTGATAAGGTATGCAATGTCAAATATATAAGAATATCTATTTTTACAATAAGGAATCTAATGAAGCAAATAAGGTGTTTTAGATGTTGCCATATTTTTGTATAAGCTTGGTCAGACAGAATGAGGTTTGACTTAGGACAAATCTAAAACTTTCATCGTTTTGTAAGAAGATAAAGTATGAGAACCACGAGCGTTATTGCACAACAATGTTTACAAGGATGTTACAAATGTCACGAGGAGCCAAAAGCCACACATATCGGCCAGCAGGTGCATCAGCTGCTGACAGGATTGAACTAATTATATCAAGTACTCGTTCGTTCTCCTTAGCAGGAAGAGCCCCCGTGTCGTACGTGAGGGCGATGCTGACGAAGCCCCAATCAACTCTTTCTGGAGTCCTCCATGGGTCGCCTCCTCTTGCCGCGGCCAACGGCCATGACTCCATTTCCTCGGCAATGGCGACAACTTGCAGAGGAGGCCTTTTGATATCTGATTTCCGGTGACGGTAGATCCGAGTTTGCAAGGACCATCTCTCTAAGTGGAGTCAAAGGCTCCAAATGAATGCGAACTGTATAAATGAAAAAAAGTCTCCGAACTAGGTAAAATATGACGAATAATAGAAAAATGGTGGAGGTACAATTTAACTGGATTTGAAGTTTGATCTTTAAGCACTCTGCAAGAAACTTATCTCCTAGCAAGCTTGATCCCTTTTGATAGCATCGACGTACAGATGGACTTAACATGTTCTTGGATCACTAAGGGCAACTCTAACCGGCCGACGCATTAGTTTGGGTTGGTCGAGCTACCGTGCGTGTTTGGTTTTGGATTTGGGCCGGCTGATACACCCAACGCGGCCAACACATTAGTTCTCGTGGTTAAAAAAATAGGCATAAAATATTATAATATTATAAACTATGCAAATTAATAAAATATAATTAAACATTTAAAACCGCCCCGCCAAAGTCCACTTCAAACATAATTAAACATAAGTAAAAACTTTTAAAAGCGTCACCTCCCAGCCGCCGTAGCCCGCAGCCTTATGCGTCGTCCTCGGAGTCTGAGCGGGTGAGGTCTAAGAAGACCGGCGGCTCCGCCCACGGGAATGCCCGCTAGTAGGTCGCCAGCGCCGTCTGCTACACCAACGGCTGTGCTGCGCGACGTGCGCTCCTGTTGCTCGCGCTCCCACTGCTCCTCCTCCTCCTCCTCCCATGCCCACCATCGCCGACGCTCCTCCTCTAGCTCTAGCTGCATGTGCTGCTCCCCGTCGGCCCACTCCTCCGCCAGCACACGGGCCCTCCACTGGGATAGGTAGGCCACCTCCCGCTCCTGCAACTTGCTCAGCCACACGGCCGGCAAGCTGACCCACTCCTGCACCATGTCCTGCCACTGGTACCTCTTCGTGGCGGCGGGTGGTGCCGGCGTGGGTTCGGGCTTGGGCTGCACTGGTGATGGCAATGGTGGTGGAGGGTACACACAGTCCCCCGCCACCGAGAGCTGCAACGCCTCCTCGAGGCCAGGCCAGGGGCGTCCTCCTCCTGCTTGGACTCCTTGAGGGCGTGCTGGTAGGGCTCCTCGAGGGCGGCCAGGTAAACTGCCTGTCATCCTCGTCCAGCGCCACCATTGGGGGAGGCGGTGCAAAGCCGACGTCGCTCTTAACAGCAGCGCAACAGTGCATGTCCTGCTCGATGGCGAACCAGACGTCCCAGTTGGGGAAGTCTAGCACGTACGCTGGGTCATGGCGCTGCTCTGGCGTCAGGAGAGCACGACGTTTGCGGATCTCCTCTGCACGCGCGCGGTGGCTGCGACACGACTGGCACCGGAATGCAGTGCGGGTCGAGGTGTCAGCCGTGGGGGAGGTTGATGTCCGCCCACGGCAGCAGGACACGGTACTCCTAGTGGTACCGCGCGCGGTGCACCGGGATGCACATCCTATCCCATGGCCGACGAGCCCTGCCCACCGCTGGCACTAGCGTCCACCTCACCGAACCGCGTGAAGAGCTGGCCTTGCCCTTTCCTTTGCCAAAGAAGCCCGCCATGGCTATGGTTCCTGTCTGCCAGCGAGGGGGCATGTGTGGCTAGATGTGGACGGGAGGAAGAAGAAGTGGATGAGCCCCCCTCCCCCCGCGCATGCTTGCAATTTAAAAAGCATGGACTCCAGATGCTTCCACTGGCTTCCATGCGGGCCCAAGGTGGTAGGTACCCATTGACTGTGACCGGTGAGGTGGTTGGGCGGCCGAAAGGTGGGACTGAGGTAGACACCAAGTGGACGTGCGGCGCTTCCGCCTCGTGTCCATGTGGACGCAAATTGGGTGCACATTTGGGTCGGTAATGCATCCACATGGACAACGAGCGGATGAGATTTGGGTTTGCATCGGTGTGTTGGGCCGGCATTTTGGTCCATTTCGACCCAAACAAACACGCGCGGACCAAATGCATCAGCTCGTTGGAGTTGCCCTAAAAGCTATGAAAAATTTCCTTACCTTTCCGACACTTGGACTTCAAATTTGGGGTGGGTGGGTGGGGGGGGCAACAACCATCTTCCAACCTTTTCTCTTTTGGGACTTATCCTGAAAAGTACTTATGTAAACACTGGTCCGTCTAATCAAGTTGCCATATATATCACCAAAACCTACTAGGAAGCAATGGCTGCACTTTTAGAGCCTCCTCGCTAGTTTCCAGCTACTCATGACGCAACAACACTTCCTGGAAATGGAGTTGCCGATTCTTAATGTCAAGCAACACCACAACATAACAATTCAAGCCAGCCCCATCAATATTTTCAATGAATTCACCTATATAAAGAAATTGTGAGCTTGTGCACGCCGAGACTGCTCACGAACTCACACACTTCATTGCATGCGGCAACTCCTCGACTCATTGGCGTTGTTAGGCCTAGAGATGCAAATTGTGACACTAATATGAAATGGAAAGTAGATGCACAAACTATACACCATGGAATACTTCACACACTATCATTATTTCTCACAAGGCAAGTAGTACGGTTGTAGTGGAGCCTACATTTTGCGAATAACTTGGTAGGTAAAACACATCATGTTTATCGTTAGTTGTTCAAATTTACATTGCATAATCACCCAATTTGCAAATTGGAGGAAATGAAATACAAAGAGATCGTAGTAAAAACATACACATATGGAACCATGAGGGTATCAAATATTTTATAGCCTAACAACGTGGTAAACTTGTACCGCCTTTAGGCATGCTAGCGAATGGTGTATATGAAAATCTCCGCATACCTTGACCAAGAAATATAGTTGGTGTGTAAGCCAAAAGGATTAGCACAACTACAAATAGATGGTGTACATGACAAAATGTACAGATTCATAAGTGAAACTGTAATAAAGAAAATCAACCAAATTAAGATGAAGGTGTAACGCCCCAGATTCGATGCGCCAGGTGTCCTTCAGTTATTCGCCGTCGTTGCCTTGTCATTTGCTTGCGTGTTGCACTTTGCCATGTCATCATCTGCATTTCATATCATGTCATCATGTGCATTTCATTTTGCATACGTGTTCGTCTCATGCATCCGAGCATTTTCCCCGTTGTCCGTTTTGCAATCCGACACTCCTATGTCTCCCGGCGCCCCCTTTTGTCTCTTTTCGTGAGCGGGTGTTAAACGTTCTCGGAATGGACCGAGGTTTGCCAAGCGGCCTTGGTATAGCACCGGTAGACCGCCTGTCAAGTATCGTGTCATTTGGAGTCCGTTTGATACTCCAACGGTTAACCGGGTAACCGCAAAGGCCTCTTTTGTGTGCAGCCCAACACCCCTTCCAAAGTGGCCCAAAACCCAGCAAACTCCCCTCCATGCTCCCGGTCGTTCGATCACGATCGCGTGGCCGAAAACCGCACCTCATTTGGACTCTCCTAACTCCCTCTACCCATATAAACACCCCTCCCCCGAGATTTCCGCAGATCAAACCCTAGCTTCTTCCTCCTCCCGCCGACGGACACGTCCACCCGCCGCCCGGACATGTCCGCCCCGTCCGCGCCGCCGCCCTCAGCGAACCGGAGGCTGCCATGTGGGCGCCGCCGCCTCCGCGCCGCCCGCCCGCCCGGCCGAGGCCGCCGTCTGCCCGTCTGCAGCCGCGCTGCTGCGCATGGCGCCATACCCGGCCCACGTGCCCGCCGCCCGTCCGCCTTCGCCGCCGTCCAAATCGCCGCCGCCGCCTCCGTCCGCCTCCGCCGCCGCCGCTCTAACCTCGCGCCGCCGGCATGCCGCGCCTGCCCGGCCGGTCCCGCCGCCGCGCCGTCTCCCCAACGCCGCCCTCGCCGGGCGCCATGCGACCGGGCTGCCTCCGCCGCCCGGTCGCCACGCCTCTCTCCCTAGCCGGTGCCGCCTCGTCCCCGGCCGCCGGCCTCGTCTCCGGCCCCGCCTCGAGCTGCGTGCCACGATCGCGATCCAGATCTGGAAGACAAGGTTGACCCTGAGATTTCACTAAGTCCCCAGATCTGCATATTATCATGCCATGTTCATCACATCGTAACTCTGTGCATATAGCTCCGTTTCGTGCGTGTAATATGTCAAATTGTTCGTATCAACGAGTACTTCATTTCATTACATTGCATCATGTTCATTTGAGTTCATCTTGATGCCTGAATCATCGTTGCAAGAGTGCTATATGATGTTAATCTGTTGAAACTGTTATAACTTGAGGATTTGTCATTTTTGCCATGATTGATGTGTGCATCCTTTGAGGTTGATGTCTACATGTGTTTTGATCTATGCCATGCCATCTTCACAGTGGTGCTATCCATGTATTTTTGTGTTTCCTGTAGTGAGTGCATCAAGCTTGTTAAGTAGGGTACTTGCTGTTACTGTTTTGCTAGGCTGAATCTGCTATATTATGATGCTATGTAAACCTGCTGCTACAAGTCATTCTATGCATAATCTGGAGATGTTTACTAAGGATGTTTTGTTATACATGTCTTTCTCTATCCATCAATGCCTCTGGTTGCATTTATAGCCTGCTTTAGCTTGTTGTTATCTTGCTCCAAAGTTGCTAAATAATGTTGCTGTCAGCCTGTTAACATTAAGTTCAGTTGTTGCCATGATTATTGTTAGTCATCCATGCACCCTATGAACTTGCTCTTGCCATATTTAGCTTCATAAATATGTCTTCTTACTGTTGGTTGCATTGCCATGCCATTTATTGCTCTGTGGTGAGTGGTTCAAGCTCACCAACATGCCTACTTATTGTTGTTCCTGCCATGTATGAATCTGTAATATAACTTGCCATGTTTACATGGGTGACATCATATCTTCGGATCCTTTTTGGCTCATGGTCAGTAAGGGACTCTTGTTCTATGCATTTAGTAGTGTCATTCCATGCCTCTATTTGCCATGATAAGTTCCTGTAACATATTGTTTGATAGCTCTAAACATTGCAACCTGATGTTATTTCCTGATAAGTCTGAAACTGTTATTATTTGCAATCTTGCCATGTCCTTTTGAGCATGTTTTAGTCATTTCTGGAGATAGCTCAGTGTTCATGTTTTGTCATGCTTTACCTGTACATCACGTCCATGCCTTTTGTTATCATGTTAAGATGCTGTAGCTTGTTGTTTAGGTGCTTGCAATATGCCTAGTTGCTGTTTTGGACAGATTGTTGCTATAACTTGTTTCATGTGTATGTGTTGAACCGTTGCTCCGTTTTGAGTGTGCTCTATATGAAACTTGCTTGATTTTGCATGTAGTTTTATATTATCATGTTGCATCCTTGTTTTAAGGTGTTTTCTTGATGTTTGTATGCATTTTGTATCAATGCCATGCTTATCTTGTTTTGCTCATATCTTCTAGGCCGTAGCTCCGAATCTAATGAACTTTATATGTAACTTGACTAGAATTTCGTGTAGATCATCGTGGTGCATCTTAACTTGCTGTTTAACAACTTTAACATAAGGTTTATTCAGATCTGGACCAATTTCGAAATTTGCATATGAGGACTTACCGGAATTGTTCTATGTTGTTTCCGGCCTCATTTAAACTTGCTTTGATGTGTTACTCTTGTATGCATCATCTCTTGCCATGAGTAGCTTCATGTAGCTTTGTCATGCATCATGCTTGGTTGTGCATCATGTCTTGGCTATGTGTGGTGTGTTTACCATGTTGTGTGCTTCTTCTTGTTAGTTCCTGTTTCATTGCGATCGTGAGGATTCGTTCGTCTACGCTTGGTTCGGCTTCATCCGTTCGTCTTCTTCATGGACTCGTTCTTCTTCCTTGCGGGATTTCAGGCAAGATGACCGTCACCTTGGATCTCATTACTATCATTGCTATGCTAGTTGCTTCGTTCTATCGCTATGCTGCGTTACCTACCACTTGCTTTTCAAGCCTCCCAAATTGCCATGAACCTCTAATCCGTTGTCACCCTTCCCAGCAAACCGTTGTTTGGCTATGTTACCGCTTTGCTCAGCCCTCTTATAGCGTTGCTAGTTGCAGGTGAAGTTGAAGATTGCTCCATGGTGAACAGGATTATGTTGGGATATCACAATATCTCTTATATTATTAATGCATCTATATACTTGGTAAAGGGTGGAAGGCTCGGCCTTATGCCTGGTGTTTTGTTCCACTCTTGCCGCCCTAGTTTCCGTCATATCGGTATTATGTTCCCGGATTTTGCGTCCCTAACGCTGTTGGGTGATTTATGGGACCCCCTTGACAGTTCGCTTTGAATAAGACTCCTCCAGCAAGGCCCAACATTGGTTTTACCATTTGCCTCACCTAGCCCTTTTTCCCTTGGGTTTCCGGAGCCCGAGGGTCATCTTTATTTTACCCCCCGCCAGTGCTCCTCCGAGTGTTGGTCCAAACTAGAGCACCGTCTTGGGACCATTCCTTGGCAACTTGGGTTACGTCGGTTCTGTCGCTTTCGCTCATCCGGTGTGCCACGAGAACGAGATATGTGCAGCTCCTATAGGGATTTGTCGGCACATCCGGCGGCTTTGCTGGTCTTGTTTTATTGCCGTCGAAATGTCTTGTAGCCGGATTCGAGACTGATCGGGTCTTCCGGGAGAAGGAATATCCTTCGTTGATCGCGAGAGCTTATCATGGGCTAAGTTGGGACACCCTGCAGGTATAAACTTTCGAGAGCCGTGCCCGCGGTTATGTGGCAGATGGGAATTTGTTAATATCCGGTTGTAGTAAACTCGAAGCAAACTCTTCTAAAATACACCAACCGTGTGCGTAACCGTGAGTGTCTCTTTTCGGGGTTGATCGAGAGGAGAACACGGTTTCGGGTTATGTCGGCGTAAGTAGGAGTTCGGATCACTTCTTGATCATTACTAGTTGACGACCGTTCCTTTGTTTCTCTTCTCGCTCTCATTTGCGTATGTTAGCCACCATATATGCTTAGCCGCTGCTGCAACCTCACCACTTTACCCCTTCCTTTCCCTTTAAGCTTTGCTAGTCTTGATACCCATGGTAATGGGATTGCTGAGTCCTCGTGGCTCACAGATTACTACACCAACAGTTGCAGCTACAGGTTATGCGATGATCTTGACACTAGAGCGGTGTTACTGTTTTGGAGTTCTTCTTCTGCTTCTTCGATCAGGGGATAGGTTCCAGATCGGCATCCTGGGCTAGCAGGGTGGATATTGTTTGAGTTTCTGTTTATGTATCATCCGTAGTCGGATGTTGATTTTGTAAGAAGATGTTGTTGTATTCATGTGACATTGTATGTATTGGATGTATCCCCACTATTATGTAATGTTGATGTAATGATATCCACCTTGCAAAAGCGTCTTCAAGATGCGCTTCTATCCTTGGTGGGACCTTCGAGTTCCTTTAGGATAGGGTCGCATCTTGGGCGTGACAGAAGGTAAGTCATTATCATTTCTCAACCACCTTTTGTAATACAATCAACCACTCTATCATATTTGTATTTATTCAAATGCACTAAATCAAGTGTTCCGCTCATCTGTCATATCTTTCTAGGTGATTTTCAGTTCTCTTGTGTGAATCTCCCCATGAGTGCTAAACTCCAAGACATGCATCCAACCTTCTCTTCTAATATGTTTGCCCTTACACATATGCATGATGTTGATCACATTTATTATCCGATGAACAGGTAATCACATCAATGATGGGAACAATATAGTTGATTTGATTGATAAAAATGATGTAATAGCATCCCGCCATGTACAAACTGCATCAAATCATTTGGTAGTAGAGTCTAATTCTAACTTTAATTGTAGTACAGTGGCCATAAAACACGCACGCAACTCAAATTTATACATTTTTATGCATAACTCAAGGATTAAATATCCAATTTACACTACTTATCCAATCATCATGAAGTGACCAACATCAAAATCAACAACAACATATAGTAAAAAATATGGATCTTAGCACCCAGTCGAGATAAATTAGAGACAAGAGAAAGAATTGTACAAACATGAGAGAGGGATGAGAGACATCACCGAGGTGGTGGTGCTATGGCATGGACCCAAGATTTTTCACGGAAGGCCTCAAATCGAAGCACCTCGTCCCCTGGCACCGCCTTCACAATGGCCTCCTCATCTGACGACCACCTCATATGTGGTCAGCATGGAAATCATCTCGTTTGTGTTAGGTTCGCGGGAAGTAGCGTCTTTTCTCATAGTCTCGTCAACGGATATGGGCGGAGATGAATCATTGTTGATGAACGTGCATAGTGTACAGTCGTTTTTGTTCTCGAGAAGCATGATTTTCCTGCAGAGGTGGGAATTGTGATCGACCCATAGCTGAGCGTGTTGGGTGGAAGTTTGATGGTGTTCTTCCATGGCTTGCTAGCTAGGAGGAACAGAATCAGATGGGTCGCTTTGTTGTCCCGCAAGAAGTTCACCATCCCTTCCACCAGCTCGGGTAGTAGAGTGCCCAATCACACGTTAGAATCAAACATAAAAATTAAATAGGATCAAGCACATGCATTAAATTTGAGATCATATTGAACAGTACATGCATTTGGTGGGAGTACGTGTATCCACATTTGGAACAAGAGGGTGTGCAGACATAAGCACATCTTAGAGTAAATCCATTGTTGCTCGATCTAAGGAAATACCCACATAGTTGGCAGTTCTTTGGGACATCTGGGTTGCAGTTGACGAATGGTTGCCTGATCTCGATCTAAACAAGATATGTTGTAATCGTATGTTCCATTGACTCATATTAATAACTATGTGAAATTTGGAAGTATTACCCATTGTTATTAATGTGTGGATAGCAATGATCCTATCATCCTAGCTACCCGCTTTTAATGACTTTCTAATGAATAAATATGTTACAAACGGAGTACCTATTCAATTCGTATACAAAGTTATTACCTTTTTTACTAGTACTTTGGTAATGTAGTCATAAAGTTAAGCATCAAAATCCATGCAACAACAATTCACAACTCCTGAAGCATGACATGCTTGGCATTAAGAACGTGTAGATCAGATCACATAACAATGCTAATTATTAGTGAGACGCTCATGAGTAAATTTTGAGCCTAGCTATTAACAAGCACATGTATGTTTCAAAAACCATATACGGGTTATTACCATGTTGCCATAATAGTTTTGCTAAACTAAGTCTCACTGGTTAGTCCATCAAAATCATCGGAACACTATTGCTAGTTCCAATGCATAAGCTATCATTACTAATTTACAAATCACAATAACCCATTAATATGCTATTCGCTATAATATTGCCTCCGACCTTATATTGCCCGAACCTTTTAGTGTCTCGCTAGTGAATCAGCCTTTCTGCTAAACAAAGCCTAAGGTTAGGTCACCAAACCAGTGTAACATGCCATCTACAATGCTTAGATAGTACTCCCTCCGTCAGTCCATCCCATAATATAAGAGCCTTTGAAACAATATACAATGTATTATTCCAAACTAGCATAGGGGTGGGGGGGGGGGGGTTGAGAGATGTCATTAAGGCTTCATGCATTGGCTCATGGTGTTGTTTGTCATAAGTGCTACTACATGCATTGGCTTACTGCGTTTCGATTTCCTAATACACGTTACACATGGGAAAAATATAAAAGACTAATAAGTGATATATAATGGGACGGAGGGAGTAAGTAACAAGGATAAAATGGTGAGTGAGATTAGCTTAGCAAATCAAGCTTGAACAACAGGGGCCTAATTGATGACATGAAAGCAAATGTATTTCTAGCAGAATTAATTAGGCAATTTGTTGACTAGAGATCCTATAATTCTCCAAACTATTTCCTCTGGGCCCTTCTAGGGACTCGTTGGATCTCAGGATCACGAACATAGGTGCAACAAAACCATAGGAATATTTGCAAGAGCAAAACAGAGGAAAAGTGTAGAAATGATCATCTAGATGGAACACAAGAAGAGAAAAAGAGTCTGAATCCTACGCATATGTGTGCAAATGTATATTGTGCGGGATATGATGAAATTCCACTACCTGAATATAATATCCATGATTGGTATAGTGACGGGTTAGTACACGGAGAGGAGTGTGGCAGACCTCGTGACCCTACTAGTCAGCTCGACAGGGCCCGACTATTGGTATCTTTTTTGCTTTCAGATGTCATTACCACTGATGGACAAGGGAGGCCCTTCAGTGGTATTTTTTGTTATCACTGACGGGTGCAAAGTCATGTCTGTCACTCATGTATGGTTACCACATGTATGGAATAGAGGCAGCACGAACGTACGGTATGCAACCCAGCGGCCCGATGTCGGCGACAACCAATTTTCTTGCCACCGGAGAATGAGAATTCGACACCGCACGGTGGGGCATTGGCCTTGGAGAGGGTCACGAGAAACCATTCCATAAGAATTTGGGTGGCACCATTCCTTTGATCCAAAGGACATGTATAGAAAAGAAGTTCCCTAAGGATGGGAATAGTAAAAAAATAAACTATGAAATCTCTAGAATCCAAAGTGGGCATTTTCATTATAGGTGATTTTATAACGTAGAATGTCTAATAAATGTATGTTGAATTCACATGAAATGCATACATGAGTGTTAAAGTGACAATTTTTTTTGCGAATAAGTAACGTAATCTTTTTTGACAACTAATAAAGTATTTAGTTTACTTTAGAGAAATGAACTTGCTTTTTGTGCGTCTTTGGTTCAGATCACATGGGTTGTTAAAATGCACGAATAGGAAAAGACACAAATAGAGAGTCATGCCATGTTGTGTACTATGGATTGAAATGATGTTTGATTGTGCGCAAGAAAAAGCATAGCGATCTTTCAAAGATGTTGGAGAGCATGTATACGTTCCTGTGAAATCAAGTAAAAATAAATCCTAAGGATGAAAAATCCTACGATATGTAATCCTATTAATCAAACAACCCATGTAGGAAAAATCACTAACGTAAAATCCTCCAAAAAATCATTTAAATCAAAGAGAGCCTATCAAGCGACAATCATATATTCAGGGCCTCTTGGATTAATAGACTTCTCGAAACACAAGAACAAGAAAAAGAAAAATAATAGTGTTGTGTCCTACTCAATACTATAGGATTGTAGAACGGTAGGAAATTTGCTTTAAAGACTGTTTGAGATCACATGAAAATAATGGAACTGTGGCAAGAAGTTTGAGTGGGTTGGATTTTCTTCCAAAGTAGAATGCAAAAGATTCCTTTGGAAATTTGCTAAGGATTCCAATTTTCAAACCAAACAACCTATATATAAATAATTCCGAAGAATCCTATCCTCCGGAAATTCTGTGAAATTTCTTTGAATCAAAGAAATCGCGTGTTAAGAGTAAAAGTATATGCATCAATGAAGTATATGACAAACTAGTTTATTTTACATAGTTAATCCCCCGACTTTGAACTAGCCTAGTAAAAATCAATACAATACAGTATCTCTGCTTAGGGGGGTAGCTGCCCCTAACCTTATTGTTGTTTGAATCAGATACTTGTGCTTATTGCTTATTTCGTGTCTCATATACTTCAGTATCAACTAATATGGCTAGACAAACACAAAGAGCAAATTGTTTATGGCACGATTGATTCCATGTTGTCTATTCACTTGTAACATCAACGGGGCTGGCTAGTATAGATGAGACTTTAGTCTTTTTTTTGTCTCGTGCAATGACAACATTTTACAAGCTTCACATCTCTTCCCCTTCCATCATCGCATGGACTTTTGTCCATGGATTGGAATACGTATCTGCGATTACCTATTACCTAGCTAGCGAACGCATCCATTATGACCTTGTTAGCGTTAACTTGTGTGTTGTGTCAACGCGGGAGACCAAACATGGGTGGCGTTTCATGTTAGGTAGGAGAAGCTGAACAAGGATACATAATTAGTGTTGGATCTATGACATACTCCCTTACACCGATCCTTGGTCTTAAGAAGTGGTGACAAATTAACACACGTCGCAAGCAAAGTAAACAACATGTTAGACACAAACCCCAACATAAGTACTCCCTTCGTTTTTGTTTAGTCCGCATATTATCTTTGTTTCAAGTCAACCTTTGAAAATTTTGACCAAGTTTATACAAAAAGTTATTAATAGTTTAATACCCATAAAACCAAATCAATACTGTTAGTATCATCATTGAATATATTTTTACATCATCTAAATTGTTATTGCAAAAGTTTATATTGTTTTCTATAAACTAGGTCGAACTTTATAAAGTTTAACTTGGATCAAAACTAATATGCAGAGTAAATAAAAATGAAGGGACATGAACAGTGGGTATCTTTGGGAAGAACTATCCCCTAGGCAGCAAGTCCTATATCTAACTACATAAGCACGGTGTTATTTTTCTCTCTAGCACAAGTCGATGAAATTCATCTGGTACAAGTGCTGATCTTCAAGTTCACGTAAGCACTGTTTGCTAGCTCGTAGCACATGGCAGCAAACGAGAATGAAACAATATCATCAGCTATTATAAAATAAACTTGAGCAATTCACTTATAGCAACCACGCACTAGAAAAGTTAACAAACAGAGTAACAGATTCTGCCCAATGACACTTAAAATGTTCGAAGCAATTCACTTATAGCAACGACTAAAAAACTTATCATCAAAGTTTAGGCACACAGGCCACAACACAAACATGAATTTATAAAAAATGTTTTCAGAAGACACAGCAGCATTTGAGAGGTACTAGTATGGCAGTTGCAGATGATCACCGATCAGCATTCCTTGTTGCTCCCGTTCCAACGCACATAAGACGTCAGATCGTCGATGAAGCCGCCCTGGGCTTCAGTCATTGGCCTGGTTCTTCCATCAGACAGACCACGCACTAAAAGTTTCTCATGCAGGTCGTGATGGAAGTATATGGCGTTGGGGACGACGTTACCTTCGGCAGACACGACGAACGCGCCGGAGTAATCACCGACGAACATGGCGCGCTGGCCGAGGTCCTTCACCCGGATCAGCTTCCCGGCGTCCGCGTCCAGCCGGAATAAGTCGAACTTTACCGTGTAATCATCGTCCTGCCCCTGTCCCCCCTGGTAATTGACCTTGTTGGTCAGCACCAGAAGCACGCCGGAGCTGTCGGCCATGTACGCGAACCAGAACTTGAGCCGCTTCGTCGGCCATCTTGCAGCTAGCACCAGATTGGGTGGTGTGGCCTCGGCGTCCACGACCATGAGCCCTTCCCTCCCCTTGTCGGCGAAGTAGACCTTGCCGCGGAACGGGAAGGCCGAGCAGTAAATATCGCCTTCGCTGATAATCTCCCAGTGATCGCTGCCGATCTTGAAGGAGACGAGCTTGTTGTCCCACCCGAAATGGAGCACCACCGTGGAGTCGCCCGCGAACCCGGCTCCTAGCACTTTGCACTTGCGCGAGAAGTCCTTGTCGCGGTGTCCCATGCGCTGGCCGCTCAGCACGGGCGCGACGGAAGGGAGGTCGACGCGCTGCCCGGTGAGCGGGTTCAGAAGCCGCACGACGAGGGTCTCCGCGTGCACGAGCACGAGGACGCCGCCGGGGGAACCGCCGCACCCGATGGCGACGGTGTGGCCCTGGAGGTGAGGCAGGTCCACGGCGATCTTGGTCCGGCGGGACAGGTTCACCATGCTGTGCCGATCGCGGCTGTCGTCGTCGGCGACATAGGTGCTGCTCCCGTTGGGCAGCAGGATCCAGCGGCGCGGGTGGAAGCGCTGGTCGAGCACGCTGTTCTGCTTGGGGTCATCCTCATCGGTGCTTTTCCTCCACGGCGCGTACGCCGCACGGAACTGAAGGTAGTCCGCGACGTCGTTCGCCAGCGCGTGCCCCGCGATCTGCTTCGCCATGGTCTTGTGGATGCCCGCCCAATCCCTCCTACACGCACGCATGCCCACAGAATTGTTCATTACCGCAAGCTAGAAACGTAAGCGACTAAGCGAGACAGAGAGAGAGAGAGAGAGAGAGAGAGAGAGACTTACCAGTCGGGTGCGCGGGTGCGGGTGCGGGTGCGGGGTGGAGGGGTCAAGGCCGGCCGGCGGCGGAGGCTGGAGGACTTGGAGGCCATCGGTGGAAACGGGGAGAGGGGTGGGGTGGCGGCGCGCGGATGCTATTGCTAGGGCCTAGGACTAGGAGCTAAGGTTTGCATCGAGGTATATGTATGGCTGGGCACGCGGTGTTGCTCTGGGCTGGCCGGACGACAACGGCGATGTGGTGGCGCGCTCTCTCTCTCTCTCTCGGCTAGCTGGACGACGGCGGCAGATATGGTAGGTGTTTATTATTTTCTACTTTTTGTCTTTGTGCTGGAACGTGGATCTGCAGGTCCTCTGCATGCGTTGGGTGCCCTCGGCGGATGCGCAGCCTGTGTTCCATCGGACGGCAAGCAAACGCTCGCTGCTCTCCCTGGTCTCCATGTTCAGTTTCGCACGGAGCTGCATGTCCAGCGGAAAACCCGGAGATACGAATTAAGGGGGAAATCGACATGAAATGCTCACAAAATCAACATGCTACGCCACACAAAAAAATGTGAAATCAATCAAATGAGATTCAAAGAAATTAATGGGCATTTGATTTTATTTTATTTCGAACTGGCCCCCCTTTTCCATTACTTTTCATAACGAAAATACAACAATTCAGTAGACAATGGAACATGTTCACAATTGGCTCTTGCATTTCGAGCAAAAACCTGATAGCACTGAAACCACACAGCAGAGTTCATACCAGCAACAATCTAAGAAAAACACAGCTGGGACTCTATGCACTGGGACTGAACATGAATAGAAGAAAACACACCTATATCTATATCAATCTATACCAAATATAGGAAGATCCATAGGGGCAAACCCAAATCATCTCGGCCATCAAATCATGCGATCTAGCGGTTCAAAACGCTACAATGTTGAGCACCAAACACGTTTATTATGCTTTAGTTACCCACCACTGCCAATAGTTTAGACTCGATGTCAACCCATCAGATCTGGGGCACAATTAATATTCTACCAATTATCAATATTCAATTAATATCATGCATAATATACACGTGCAATCAATATCCTACCTAATAAACACACACGTATAATATCATATCTAAAATTAAAACATGCATTGCACATATACGATTCCTAGTAACAACAAAAGGACAACACCAGGACCTAACAAACTGCAAGAAACCCGCATTCCAACAACAACCAACAACTTCATCGACCAGGCGCAGCCTCCTGAATGGATCCTTGGCAGAGACCTAGCAAAGTAACATGATTGATTATTGGCCTGGTGGCTTTATTAATTTAAAGCCGGACGCTTCTAGCGTCTTCGTTTCAAAAAAAAAGTAACATGATTGGTCTTGAGACCCTTAGCCTCTGTCTTCAACTCTGAAGCCCTGCCCAATACAATAGAAGAGAGCGGGCGAGAAACTCAATTTTAGAAGGATATTTGATTAGTTTATTCTCAAAGGTTGCTTTCTCACGAGACATCCAAATCACCAACAAATTGCAGTCAAACCAACGTATAGGATCTTTCACCAATAACATTGAATGAATAATTACCATGAGCTCATGGCATCATCGAGTAAGATGAGAAGGAGAACATAGGCAAAACCAATGAAAATTCTCCTAGGAGTTATAATCGAGAAGGGGCGCTAATACACACACACACACACACACACACACACACACACGCTTGCACATGCCGTGAAGCGTGGTTAGCTTGCCACAATTCAAGGATAGAGTGAATTTAGTGCTTTTCAGAGTTCCATCGGGATAAAGATGTACTCCCAGATAGGATTACATATCTCTTTCTATATGCACACGGCGGCACACTCACGTCCGAATCAAGCATACGTGTACCATTTTGACTATGCTCACCTTGGATGAAAGTGCAACATGCAAGATACACATGTGTACATCAAAAACCTTAAGCCCTATTTAGGAGAGGGTATTCATGCCAATACTCTAGTGAATTATAGGCCCAAAAAATAATTCATGCAACCCATGAAAAGTTATTTGGAAGAGCATTATTGGACCAATCTAGATCCGACTTTTTTCACTTTACACCTAAAAAACATTCTAAGGAGGTCCTAATCACAATACAACAAGAACCGGCCGCCACATGGCGTCATAGATCGAGCGAGGCGGTGCAAATGATGGAGGTGGGGACAATGTTCCATTGCACAGATTGAGCGAATTGAGGCATAGAATGGAGGGCAAATCTGTTGCGCCACCGCGAGTGAAGGGGACGACTCCGTGCCGCTGCGCATGCAGGAGAGACACTACACCATTCGGGAGGGTACCGTTGTCCCCGAGGACCTCATGCGAGGAGGTAGGTGATGCCACACACACACACACACCACCTACTTAGTATTGAAGTGGCTTCAAGATTGTAAATTCACCAGCGGTGGCTCGCAATCGATGGATTTAATGAGGCACATAGATTGTGGATCTAGGGTTTTATCCTTGTGGTTGGTAGATTGTTTAGTTTGTTAGGAGACTGGATGGAGTAGTTAGACAAGGAGATGGTGACGACGGGGAGGCAACTGAAGGAGATTGGTGACATGGATACACTAGTAGAAAAAGGGTCAAACGTGAAGCACATTAGTGCCGGTTTGTATTAGAGCCGTCACAAATGTATACATTAGTGCCGGTTCCAACGGCTAGCCTTTAGCACCGGTTCGTGGCTAACCTTTAGCACCGGTTCGTGCCACGAACCGGTACTAATGATGGTGGTGGCAGGATGTTGTCAGTCTGGGCCCCCTCCAGCACCTTTAGTACCGGTTCGTGCCACGAACCGGTACTATAGGTCCTCCTGCATATAAACCCTTCGTCCAGCTCGCTCTGTTCTTCCCCTTTCCCTCTCCTCTCCTCTCTGTTCTTCCTCTTCTCCCCTCGAGCTCATCACACATTTTGCCCAAAATTTGTCAAGATTTGAAGGCCCCCATCCATTCAAGTGATCACAAAGGTTAGCAACTTTGTCCTTTCATCTCTAATTGCTAGATTAGCTCTTGCATTGGTTTATATAGTTATTAATTTATGAGTTTAGTAATTTGGGAGGAAATATATATATGTGCTAGTATTTGATTTATATGCAATTTGAGGTCAAAATAACACTTAGTTTGCATATGTAGGTATGGTTTACTTAGTGCCTTCTAAATCTCTGTCGTAACCACCGTCAATCGCCCGCACCGTCCCGCCGCCGGCACCACCTTGTGGTGAGCCTCTTGTTCATGAAATTTTATATAAAAAATTGATGTTTGTGTGATTTGGATATATAGTTACTCGTATAATAATTATCTTACCCGTACGTTGTTTGTTATACATAGTGCCATGGTTTTGATATCCGTCCCGTCGGCCCTCGTCCTTGTTATGATTCGGATGTGGTATATTCTCTTTTAAAACTATTTGTTGCATTTCGTGTTTATGACAAATTATGCCCATCAAGTTGACATAGATATTTTTATCTAGGAGGTATGTGAACGGAAATTCCAACCGACCCTATTGTCGAGAGGTTAAATTTAGTTGAAAGAGAAAGCGAGTACTTGAAAGAAAAATTGAAAAGAATTGAGGGGAGAAGATGGAATTGGAGTTGCATGTTGCCGATGTAAATCGATGATCACAAGATCAAGATGGAGAAAATGCGCTTGAAGATTAGAAAGATTAGAAAATATGCCATCGATAGTGAGGCTTGGTATCATTATGCTGTTGGATCAATTGTTACCTTAGTTGCGATCTTGATCGCATTTGTTGTTGCATTTAAATGCTTTAGCTAGAGAGTTATTTGTTTGTTGCATTTAAGTTTTGTATGAACTTTATGTATGAACTTGTATTAATTTGGTCTATTCGGTGTTGTGTAATGAAGATGAGCGGCAATGGATGTACGATGACCGACGCTCTCCCGAGTTCGTTGAGGCGTGCATACTTTTCTGCTTGCGCTGAGGCAAACAAGCGGGCGGATGGTTTTATGCCTTGTCCATGTGCTGGCTGTAAGAATGTTACGCAATTATTCTCGTCAAGAACCATTCCGTCCACTGTTTGAGTCGGTTTCATGCCCCACTATAATGTTTGGACCAAGCACGGAGAAAGAGGGGTTATGATGGAAGACAATGAAGAAGAAGAGGACGACGACAGCTATCCTGGCCATGGGTTCCCTGAATACGATGATACAACAATGGGGAAGAAGCTGAGCGGTAATGCGGGAAGAAGCTGGGCGGCAATGCGGGAAGAAGCTGAAGAAGAGGCATCAGATGAGACCGTTGATGATCTAGGTCGGGCCATTGCCGATGCAAAGAGAAACTAGCGCAAGTGATTTGGAGAAGAAGAAGTTGCAGCGCATGTTAGAGGATCACAAAAATTGTTGTACCAGTGCGTGGGTGACAAGAAAAAGCTGGGCACCACTGCTGGAATTGCTGCAATGGAAGGTAGAGAATGGTGTATCGACAAGGGATTTGGAAAGTTCTGGTAATGATAAAGGATATGCTTCAAAGGACAACGAATTGCCCGAGAGTACGTCTGAAGCAAAGAAGGTTATCGCCCTCTAGGGTTAGAGGTGCGAAGATACATGCATGCCCTAATGATTGCATCCTCTACCGCGGTGAGTACGAGGATTTGAGCGCTTGCCGGTATGTGGTGCATTGCGCTATAAGATCAGCCGTGATGAGCATGGTGATGTCGAGGCGGCGCCCGGAAGAAGATTCCTGCCAAGGTGATGTGGTATTCTCCTATAATACCACGGTTGAAACGTTGTTCCAAAACAAAGAGCATGCCAAAGCGTCGATGGCACGAAGAAGACCGTAAGAAAGGCGGAAAGTTGAGAGTACCGGTGACGGGTCGCAGTGGAGAAAAATTGAAAGAAATGCGGGAAGGAGTTTGCGAGATGGCGCAAGGAGCGTATGGTTTGGTCTAAGCGCAGATGGCATTAATCCTTTTGGGGAGCGAGCAGCAACCATAGCACCTGCCTGTGACTCTATGTTTGTATAACCTTCCTCCTTGGTTGTGCATGAAGCGGAAGTTCATTATGATGCGGTGCTCATCCAAGGCCCTAAGCAACCCGGCAACGACATTGATGTGTACCTAAGGCCATTAGTTGAAGAACTCTTACAACTGTGGAATGGAACAGGTGTGCGTCGTGGGATGAGCACATGGGGAAGAATTTGACCTAAAGGTGTTGCTGTTCGTGACCATCAATGATTGGCCTGCTCTCGGTAACCTTCGGAGACAGACAAACAAGGGATACCGCGGATGCACGCACTGTTTGGATGATACCGACGATATATATTTGAATAGTTGTATGAAGAATGTGTACACAGGACATCGTCGATTTCTTCCGAGCAGGCATCCGTAAGAAAGAAAGGCAAGCATTTCAAAGGTGAGGCGGATCACGGACGAAGCCTCGCCACCGTCTTGGTGCTGATGTACATGATATGGTCAAGGATTTGAAGGTGATATTTGGAAAGGGTCTGGCGGACAACCTGTTCCAAAGGACGACGACGGACGCGCACCCATGTGGAAGAAGAAATCTATATTTTGGGACCTGCCATATTGGAAAGACCTAGAGGTCCGCTCCGCAATCGGCGTGATGCACGTGACGAAGAATCTTTGCGTGACCCTGCTTGGCTTCTTGGGCGTGTATGGGAAGACAAAAGATACACACGAGGCACAGGAGGACCAGCAGCGTATGCACGGAGAAGGCGGCATATATCGAGGTCATGCAAGCTACGCTCTTACCAAAGAAGAGAAGGAAATCTTCTTTGAATGCCTGCTCGATATTAAGGTACCGTCGGCTTCGTCGAATATAAAGGGAATAATAAACATGGCAGAGAAAAGTTCCGAACCTAAAGTCTCATGACTGCCACGTGATTATGGCGCAAGCTGCTTCCGGTTGCATTGAGGGGCTTCTACGGAAAGCGTTCGATTAGCCATTGTGAATCTATGTGCATTTCTCAATGCAATCTCTCGAAGGTAATCGCTCGAGAAATCATACCAAGGTTCTGAATGATTTGGTGCAATGTCTTGTTAGTTTTGAGTTGCTGTTCCCACCATCCTTCTTCAACATCATGACACATGTCCTAGTTCACCTATGCGAAGATATTAACGTTTTGGGTCCTGTATTTCTACACAATATGTTCCCCTTTGAGAGGTTCATGGGAGTCTTAAAGAAATATGTTCATAACCGTGCTAGGCCAGAAGGAAGCATTTCCAAGGGCCATCAAAATGAGGAGGTCATTGAGTTTTGTATTGACTTTATTCCTGACCTTAAGCCGATTGGTGTTCCTGAATCGCGGCATAAGGGCAGACTGGATGGAAAAGGCGCGCTAGGAGGAACAAATAATATGTATGGACGGACATTCTCTCACCGAAGCACACTACACAGTTCTACAGAATTCCGCCTTGGTGGCTCCGTATATGGATGAACACAAGAATTTGCTACGCTCCAAACACCGGAGCGGTCGATGACTGGATTACACGTGAACAAACCAGGAGTTTAGCCAGCTGGTTGCGAACCGTACCATGCATGACACCTCTATTGAAGATGACCTGTACTTGCTGTCCCAGTTACCATCTTGAATATAATGACTTTCAAAGTGCGAGATAAATGGTAGTACATTTTACACGATCGCCCAAGATAAGAAGAGCACCAACCAAAACAGTGGTGTCCGCTTTGATGCAGAAACCAAGGCGGGAAAGGAAACATATTATGGTTATAAACAGGACATATGGGAACTTGACTATCGGCGTGGTTTAAAGGTCCCTTTGTTTGGTGCAAATGGGTCAATATGACACGAGGCGGGTAACGGAAGACCCGCGATGCGGAATGACAACAGTGGATCTCAACAATCTTGCGTGCAGAGCAACCATTCGTCCTAGCCAATAATGTGGCACAGGTTTTCTATGTGAAGGACATGTCTACCAAGCCAAGAAAAAGAAAAGATAAGGAAGCGAATGCATCGTACGATGAGCCAAAGCGGCACATAGTTCTTTACGGGAAGAGAAACATCGTGGGAGTGGATGACAAGACAGACAAGTCGAAGATTATGAAAAGTTTGATGAAATTTCTCCATTCACAGTGAATATTGACCCGAGCATCCCGTTAAATGATGAAGATTTTTCATGGTTCTGGCGCAAAGGGACACACGCGAAGAAAAGTTTCACACCCAAAGATCAGGATGTGATCGGCTTCACTATCATCACTTTCTTTAGTGTTTCACACCCAGAGGGAATCTCTGTAATAGTTAGGGTAGTTATGTGTTTTGGCATTTGAAGCGAAGAAATTTTATGTGCAAACAAATTCTTTCATGCCTTTACTGATTTTTAAAGTTAAATTATTCACAAACTAGTGATTCACACTAATTTCAAATAATTCAAAATTTAAACTATTCAAATTTGAAAACTACGGGCACTAACGAGAAAGTTTGTAATTTTCTGTACCTAAAGCAAAAATATTCACAAAGAAACTCTAAATACACAAAAAATAACACAAAAATAAATAAAGCAAAAAAAAGCCCGCCTACTAGGCCGTGGCGGCCTGCATCGACTAGAAACCCAACCAGTTGTTGGGCGGGATGCAGGCCATAAAAGGCCAAGTGGGCCCACAGACAACTAAGAACACGTAGGCCCAGTGGGCCTGCTTTGGAGAGGAGCTCGAGAGAGCGACCGCCGCGAGGCTTATAAACCAGTCACGGTCGCCCCTCGGCTAGCAAGGTGGGACTAAACTTGCCGCACCGCACTGCGCCAACAAGACCCCTTTAGTACCGGGTTGTGGCACAAACCGGTACTAAAGAGGCCTTAGTACAGTGGTACTAAAGGGGGGCCTTTAGTACCGGTTTGTGCCACCACCCGGTACTAAAGGGGGTTGCTTCCCGCTGCTTGGGCTGGCCAAAACAGACCTTTAGTACCGGTTGGTGGCTCCAACCGATACTAAAGGTGCCTTCTATATATACAACACTTTGAAAAATTTCATTCTCCCTCTGTTTATTCCTCTGTTTCCCCATTGAACCGCCCGCCGATCGATCGGCGCTGTCACCGACCCGTCGCCGTCGCCGCCCGTCCCGTCGCCGTCGCCGCCCCGTCCCGTCGCCGCCCTCGTCTCCGTCGCCGCCCGGGCCCGTCCCGTCGTGCCGTCCCTGCGTCGCCGCCCAGCAGCGTCACGCCCGACCCGTCCTGCCCTGGCCCGTCACCTCGCCGTCGCCGTCGCCCACTGTGAGCTCTCCCCTCTAACCCTCTCCCTCACCCCGGCCACCATGGCGCCGCCCTCCTGAGCCCATACACACACACAAGCATGATGAACACACACACACACACACACGTATATATGTATGAATGCATGTATATATTAGTATATCGTATTTTGTATGTTTAATTAGTTTAGATTTTTAGATTATTATTTTTCACTAGTATATATGTATGAATGCATGTTAGATGGATATAATTAGTGTTTAATTAGTATGGAATTTTTTATATAATTTTGTTTTTCTGTTTTTAATGGATGTATAGAAATTGTTTTTCCGTTTTTAGTGTTAGATGCTTAATTAGTATGAAATAGTATATAGATTTTTGAAATAGTAGAAATGTTAGAAACTTTAGTTATCAAAATCAATCATTAAAAAATATTATTTTTTGGGCATATAGCTAGTATTTGTTCTCGGCGATGCCGGCCCGCATCCTCGCCGCCGACCCGTCATGACGACGTCCAGCCGCCCATGTCCGGGACTGGCTCTGCTGGCTGGCACTTTGGGAGGTGCTGCTCGGAGGCGCGCCGCTTGATGAGAACCCGGCCCGGGTCCGTCGTCGACCCGATCTCGTTTGGTGGCGTTCGCGTGGGCCAGTCTCGGTGCGGAGGACCCGGCCCGCCGGAGGAGGTGCGTCGCCGTGTCGGGGAGGAGGGCGAGCACGTCCATCGCTACATGGTTGCGTTAGAGGCAGCAGTTCTCAATACTGGCGGTATCTTGAGGATCTCACATCAGCTATGATCCCGTGAGGTTCCTTCTCTTTGGGTGTCCACCGCCCATGACGCAGGAACCACGAGTGTCCTAGATTCTTCTATAGTATTCGATCTTTAATTAGCTAGCCAGTGATGTACTATTCAATATTATATATTATTCGAGACAATGTATTGAGATTGTATCTATTATTCTAGACAAAGTATTGAGATTATATCTATTATTGAGACGATGTAATTTGAATACTAAATTGTTTTATATTTCTTTTCAATTAGTTAAATAAAAGCTATGGCGGACAATACCGACGAGAGAGGAGAACAGACCATGTTCGATATGATCTGTGAGCCGATGATAATCGAATGAAGAAGATTATGACGGCTCGAATTTCTAAACAACACGGAGAGGGTGATATGATATTCGATCGCGACGACCGAATTGATGAAGTCATGAACTACGATTATGGCGATGACGAAGAACATGTTGATCCTGAAACAACAAAGACCGGCGAGGTATATATATTAATATAAGCAGGTTTCGGTGATCATCACATGTTTTAAATGACTTGAAGATATATTAACGAATCGATCTTTGTTCTTTCAGCCATCCGGATCGAGCAAATCTTGAGGCAAAAGGACGAAACAAGGCCCGAACAAAAGTTGAAGGAGGCGTAAAGTACAATATCGAGGCGATCGGACCTAATGGCGAACCATTAGCTCCTAAGAAGATTGCGGACAAGTTCATTCGTCGGTCACGGAGTTCTTGTGAAGGACCAACTCGATCTCCCTTCAAGAATGGAAGAGCCAGCAAAAGATAAAGGACAAAAGGCAAAGAGGACGCTGCTCCACGTCCGGATGTTACTTTTGTCGACAAGAATCAAAAAGATCTGCTTTGGGATACTCTCATGAAACATTTCACCCTACGAGATCATTTCACGAAGCGGATGTGCGAGAAAGTCAAGGGCGCTGCTCTTAGGAAGATGGCGGTTGCATTCAAGAACCACAAGAATCGTGAATGGGACAAATCGTCAAGGAGGAAGGAAGACTCCGATTCGAGGGAACACTAGAGAACCAACGTGCTCATTGGGACGATTTCGTGAAATTCAAGGATTCGAAATTAGCTAAGGAACGGTCGAGAATAAACAAGAAGAATGCGAAAAAAGGATAAGTTCCATAAGTGGGGCGGTGGCTATCGCGGTGGCAATGCCTAAGTGGATAAGTCGAGAAAGAGATGGAGGATGCAGGTGTCACTCCGGATACTAAAGCTGGCCCCAGTGCATGACTTGGTTCTATGCGCATGGGGAGTTGGACCGAGCGAGCAAAGTTTCGACGAAGGCATGTCGAGCGGAGCCGACGATGCGATACTTGTTGCAATAGAAGAGGCACGATCGGGGTGTTCCAGCCCAGCAGAGAGAACGACGAGCTTACGCATGCCACAGAAATCCTGAACACCGGGAAGAACACGAGGCAAGGGCGCTATTCCGTGGTATGAGGGTTTTCAGATGGAACAACGACTACTGAGAACCCGTGCGAGAAAGAAGATTGCGGAGGAAAAGAAGAGGAAGATGGAGGAGGAGCGAGAGGGCGGGACTATGAACGCCTTCAAGGCCTAGAAGCAAGTCAAGCGGAATTGGCGGTTGGATAGCACCGCCCCATCCATGCGAGAGAAGCAGCGTGGGTTCCGCCCAGACGACGCAATGCTGGGTAGATACACCGTGGATGACATCACGGAGAACACTAGCTGCGAGCTACGTCAAAATGAAGAACATATCCATGAAGGTGGCGGACGGAGAAGCTTTTCCAGCTACCCCAAAGCAACCTACCATTGCATCCCGATTCGAGAGGGCTATGCTCGTGTCATGGTTGGCGAGGTGGTGCAGCCATATTGAGGGCTAGAGCTTGACATTCACGGAGGTGAGGGCGGCGCTTTCTGGAGACACCAACCATCGTATCATCCTATGGAAAAAGGATTGCATCATCTTTGAAGGCCACCGACACGCGTCATCGACTCCTCGTCAAGTCCGCCACCGAGTCAGCAGCCTCCCACTCCTGCAAGTCCACCAAGTCCGGCAAAGTGTCGGGCCACTCCTCCTCCAAGTCCGGCAAAGTGTCGGGCCACCTCCTCCTCCAAGTCCGCCACAGCGTCAGACGTCCACTCCTCCTCCAAGTCCGGCACAACCTCAGGCCACTCCTCCAAGTCCGGCACATCTTCAGGCGGCCACTCCTCCTCGTCCAACTCAGCCCCGTCAGTCGGCGTCTCCGCCGCCTCAGCAATCGCAGAAGAGACACCCGCAGCTATGGTGCGTGGCGATGCAGTCGAGGTAGTACAGGAAATACAGGCGGAGGCAAGCGATATAAATATGGTCCAAGCCTCACGCCTCTTCCGCAGAGGTCTTATGACAGGTCCGAGGAGGAAATCGTAGCCATATAAAAGTCCGAGGTGGAAGCCCATTTTGCACCGAAACCGCCATCGCCGCCAAGGGAGAAAGTGCTTGAGAAGCGATTGACCACTTCATTCGTATGGCTCAACCACCAGCTCCCAAGCCTGTTGACACAGACTATGAGCGCCACATCGGGAAGTTAAATCGAGCACGTCTACGTAAGGAGGCGAGCTCGGGATCAGAGCAAACAAGAAGCAGCTGTCAAAAATGCGGAAAACCATTCCCAGCTGGGAGAACAGTGGCGCAATCGATCCCTCGCTTGTTGTGCCAACAACACGTGATAATCTGTGCGCCCAATATTATTGTGGGCAAACAGTTTACGTTCTGAGGTGGGCAATGTGGTAATAACGGAGGACCATATAATGCAGGCTGAAGTTCTCAAAATCACTGTTGGACAACTCCTCGAGATCGAGCCCATGCCTGTGCTTAGAGAGGATGAAATAAAGCGGAAATATGTCCGGGGCCAACCTTTGGTCCATCCGGACAAGGTCAAGAACCTCCCAACGAGAATGTATGAATTGCATCAATGGTACATGAACATTACCAAGATTTCGATCGATTGTCCCTCATGGTGAATGTCAAGGAGGAGCATTACTTCCATGAGAAAGCTGTGTCCGTAGAGTATTCTGAACTGTTTCAGTTATACAATCAAGACGCTCGACAAATCTATCGTCGATTGCTATTATGCGTAAGTGATTTATTTCTGTAATTTAAGTCTCAAGCTAGCTGTACTGATCCTTTTGATCAATCATTACCTGTAATTATCCTCACTATATTCTTTTACGTGGTATTATATGCTGGATGAAGATATATGAAATGAGAAAAGGTGGGCGCTTTGGCATCGGGTTCATTGACCCAAACACCGTTAATGAATACACATGGAAAATAAATGCACATCATCAAAAGGCCGTAGAGGACAACATGCTAGAGTTCTTGAAGCGCCTCAAATACAATGAAGATATACTACTTCCTTACAACTTCCAGTGAGTCACACTGTCTTGTACTACAAATTCTCTGTTTTGCTTTACATATGCCCGCTTAATTAAGACATGCAAGCGTGTGTGCATGCAGATATCACTGGGTCTTGTGTATCATTAAAGTTGGCCTTTGAACAGTTGAAATCTGGACTCACTACTCACGAAAAAACTGACTATAACATCTTGTTTGGGATAGTCAACAGGTAATTTCAATCATTATTAACTATATATCTCGGCCTATTTAGTTCGTCATTTTCATGATATGAACTATTTAATAACCCTTTATTCATTTTCTTTGTCGGCGGGCAGGGCTTGGGCAAGGTTCATCAGCGTCACGAAGGCGAATGGAAACAAAAGCTTAAATGGTTTCGACCCAAGGTAAGTAATTAAGTAGTACTAGCTAGCTAGCTAGCTAGTTGCCATCTCTTTAATTATCATGTTTGATTAATTATTATCTGATCAAATTCCATTCTCGTAAAGGCCCTAAAGCGGTAGCGAGGGTCTGATCTGTGTGCATTCTGCGTTTGCGAGAACATTCGCATGATGGCGTCCGAAGGAGCAGATCTCAAAGACAGGAATGGGTACGCTTGTCAAAACACTATTCACAATTTTACACCATTATCGATATCTAGTCACACAACTAATACACATGCATATTGATCTCCTTCTTAACAGTTCACAGAGGTGCGGGAGAAGCTCCTAGAAAGCGGAGCGCGAGAAGCACTTCAAGAGGAAATAAGCGGGATTTTTGCTCGACCAGGTCATAAATCCGAAGGAGAATACTATTACCGCTACACGCCCCATCGTGCTCGAAGGCACCAATTAGGCTAATGCCACTGGCTCCGAAGGCAACATGCATATGTAGGAGAAATTGTATATAGCTATACATGTGTGTATGTGTGAATTAATTAATATGATGGTTTTGTGAGACATTGATGATATATATATATGCATGATTGGTTCTATTAGAAATTCTATATATATATATATATATATATATATATATATATATATATATATATATATATATATATATATACGTGTACAATGTGTAGTATCGTAAAATACCAGCAAGCGAAAAAGAATTAAATTGATAACACAAATTTAATTGAAAATAAAAAATAAAACAAAACCCACAAACATTTAGTACGGTTGGTGTTACCAACCGTACTACTGAACTCCTGCCCCGGAGCTGGCTCGTGCCACGTGGTTGGCCTTTAGCACCGGTTCGTCTGAACCGATACTAAGGGGGGCTTTAGTGACCACACTTTAGTGCGGTTATGGGCCGACACTAAAGGGCGCTTCTGAACAGTGCTATTGCCCGGTTCTGCACTAGTGATAACAACATCTCTGCTTGAAGCAGTGGTGGAGTTATGGACACAATGGTGTGTGCTACTGATATCCCGGCTAGTTTTTATGCCCGGTGAATATCACGTTGGGCCCTAAAGAGCAAGGGTTTGTAGTATGCAACAACTATTTCCCTTGGTGAAGAATTAGTGTATCAAACCATGGAGTTATACCATCCAGGCAATGATCAGTGCCTGCACATAAATTGAACACTTCACTTCGTCCCTAACACTTCTAGTGAGGGTGTCAATCTCACTAGCTTTGCTAGTTCCAAGTATCAATGTATCTTCTGGTTGGAATTGATTTTTATAGACAATGAAAGTAAATGTTCAGAATATAAAAGAACATAAAATAGAGTGTTTGAGGTTATTACTATGGGGAATAAAGGGCCGGGACACTTAACTTCACTGGTGGCATCTCTCCAGAAAGTATAGGTGTGGCCAATGAATTACAATTGTGTATCGATTAAATTACAGTGTTTACTATGTGACATACATGTCATGGTTTCATCTAGGCATTACGTCTTTGTATCTATAGCCCATTATCCCATGAAAAGTTATTTGGAAGGGCAGCATCGTCGTCTCGGCTTGTAGTGCGTCAGCCCTCTATGTAGCAGCCACTCCGCCGCTGATCTTTGAAGCAGCTCGAGTGGCTACAACGGTGGTTGTCTTTGACTTCCAAAGATGCACGCTACCTCCATGCCACTAGAAGCCGATGATGCGTGTGGCTGGAAGTTGATACCTGCAAGCCAAACAGGGTTATGCAACACTTTCATGGAAGTATCTCAATTAGTTATCGTCCCAACGAAGAACAGAGGAAAGTATTTATGTTGGCGCTTCCGCCACATACATGGTGTCACATTTCTTGTGTGAAGTAACTGCTTGTACTTCTGCAAATTTTATCATTGTCCTAGAACCAGAGTGATAAATATTGTCTGCGTGTGCACGCTAGTAACCTCACCACTCCTAGAAGAGATTACCACAATACTTTGCATCTGGGCAGAACATGCATGCAACCAAAACATCGGTGCATATGTTGCTAGTCAGCAAGGCTGGAGGGGATGCAGGCAAACACACTAACATGTATTCACTCAGCCTGGCCGAGCCATGAGCGGGCCGGAACGCCCTCTTCTTTTTTTGCTTTTGTTTTTTTCTTCCTTAAATTAATTTGGGATTTCAAAAAAGTTTCGAATTTCAAAAATGTGAATTCTGGGGAAATGTTCAGGAAATCATAAAATGTTTGTGGATTAAGCAAATGTTCATGATTTTTTCTAAAATGTTCATGAAAATGTTATGAAAATGTTTATCAATTCAAAAAATGTTCAGCGATCCAAAAAATGTTCATTAATTCAGAAAATGTTCACCGATTCAAAAATAATGTTCTCAAGTTAAAAAATGTTAACAATTTCAAAAGAAAATGTTCACAAAAGATAAAAAATGTTTGTGATTTCAGAAAATGTTCATCAATTTGAAAAATGTTAACTGTTTCACAAAAATGTTCGCAAATTCATAAGATATTCATGATTTAGGAAAAACATTTGACAACATAGAAAAAATGTTCTTGAAATTTTTTTGAACACAGTCCAGACACAAGCGCTCATACATATGCACATACACTCACTCTTATGAACGCACACACGTAAACCCTACCCCTATGAGCACCTCCGAGAGATTGAGCCGGCATTTCATCTTGAGATTTACGAATTAACCGTAAGCGCCTCGTCGCCGACGGGAACGTCTCCTCCCACTGAAAGCGCGTCGCCAGAAATCCTGAAATAAATTCAGGAATAATGCGAGCACCAGGATTTGAACCCTGGTGGGCTGGGGATACAACTGTCCCTCTAACCATCCAACTAAAATAAATTCAGGAATAATGCGAGCACCAGGATTTGAACCCTGGTGGGCTGGGGATACAACTGTCCCTCTAACCATCCAACTAAGGTTGGTTCACAAAATGTTCTTGAATTTGAAAAATGTTCATGACTTCAAAAAAATGTTCGTGAATTCAAAAAAATGTTCACCAATTTGAGAAGAAGTACGCAGCACGAAAAATAAAGAAATAAAATAAAATAAAGAAATAAAAAACTAAAAAAGAAAAATAAAAATTCCGGAAGAAAATCCGTTGAAAAAAGAGAGGAAAAAACCCGGTTCAGGGAATGTTCCTAGTACTGGCCTTGGCGGGCCTGTTAACTCACAGGTTGATCAGAAGGACCAAATGCGAACTTGGGCCTTATCTCTCCGGAAAAGCCCTGGTGCTGACCTCGCTGTTTCTTGCAAAAAAATTGCCGGGCTGGAAGCAACCTATCTTGTGCCAGCGCCGCCCCGCCACTAAGCAAAGCTCCCGATTGTCTCAAAAAAAAAAAAACCAAAGCTCCCGAATTACTAATTAAAAAAAACAAAGCTCCCGGTGCCCCAGCCCACACCTATCGCGTCGCCGGCTCGCCGCCGCGCCGCCCGCCTGGTGCACCGCCTCAGACCAATGGCGGGGGAGGAGAAGAGAGAGAGTGAGCGCGCGCGCAGAGCGAAGTGGCAACGCGGCCATTGTTTTTGATACTGTAAGTTCATGGATCTGGACGAATTGTTTCGGATCGATGCTTTTCAACTCCATATGTTTTGGGGATTTGCCCAACTATGCGTACGTAGATGCATGCGGCCGTTCTGATATCTCTAGTTGCCTTCGCCCCATAGCAAACCAGTGACTTAACTACTGAAAATTGCAGTGACACTTTTGGGCAACCTTGTACCTTGGAATATCATGTCTCTGGAATGCAGCGGAGAAGGAAGATGCAATCCGTTGACTATGCTGGGTTGAGGCACCAGATTTGATATGATGTTGATTACTGGCAGAAGGGAAGGTCAGGTTCTCACCGTTTTTAAACTCCCTTCTTACTAAATAAGTTTCATTTGGGATTTCGCACAACAAACTAGGCATGTATACTCTTGATGACACTCAATTTGTTACTGTATCCCATTGTAGTATATGATCTTGAAAAGATAGACTTTGCTATTGAATGAGAGGAAGGGGGGAAATTAAGGCGTCTCAAAATCATAGAATGAATTGTATTTGAGAGGAGAGATTACAAAATTACACAAACACAAAGAGCCACACGTACTTATTTTTGTGAAAATGATAAGGCATATATAATAAATACAGTAATGTCTTGGCCACTTCCTCTGCCCAAAGTACTAGCTCTATTTTCTTCAAAATTACTCATTGAGTTTTCGGTTCGTTCGAGTTTTGCACATGTGCTAGATTAGTCTTCTGATGGAGGTGGATGTAAAGTGTAAGGTGCTCTTGAAATATCACCGTAGTCGAAAATTATTTCCAAAATCCATACGATAATCTGAAAGTAGATAAAAGAAAGTGTACAAGTGAGTACATGATCTTCTTTTAGGTTTTGCTTTGAACTGCAGTCCGTAAACATTAGAATTTAGACAGGCATATGCAACAAGAGAGCCACACTAACTTTTAATAACCAAGAGTAAGGACATTATTATGTCTATTTTGTGAAAACTGTCACTGGCAGTATAGAATTATTAATCTGGAGTTTGCTAGTTACTCCCTCCGTCCGGAAATACTTGTCACCAAAATGAATAAAAGGGGATGTATCTAGATGTATTTTAGTTCTAGATACATCCCTTTTTGTCCATTTTGATGACAAGTATTTTCGGACGGAGGGAGTAGAAGCTAATGCAACCATATTTTGTAAATGTTGACCAGATAAGCTTGCTACTATGCATGCTCGCACTGCGCATTCTCGTATCACAGCTGAAGGTTTGGCTTTTGTTTTCTAACGGACAGCTATGTGACTTGACCATGGTGGATGATCTATGGCGCACTTGTGTGCATGGAACTTCCTGAATACATGAAATACCTAGATGTTTCTAGGATACATGAGGTAGATAATGAACCTTTTGATGGTTTATTTCTTGTTCCATTGTTATTACTCAGTCTCAAATTGGCAATCCCATTAGTTTTACTTTTCTATTAAAATCTGTTCATGTTTCTTTGAATGCAAGACTTGACTATACAGTGTTGCAGCTGATGTTTACAGTAATTTCCTAGTGTATGGATATTGCTTGCGATTTGGTGTTGCAAGACATTTGAATCGAAGTATGTTTATGTGCTAACATGCAAAATATGTGCAAAAATGAATGCAAAATCACCTATAGAGGATTGGTTCTGTTATGCAGTTTACTGTTAGCAGACAATGCATGCTTATGCAATACAAGCAGAAAAATATATCTAGTTCATACCATTTGTGTAGCATTGCTGTGAGGCATTCATGATAATCTTCTTCATATGCTGTTGTTGGGTATGTTGGTATCATCATCGATCTCAATGATTGGTACATGAGCAATTTTACACCAATCTCTTCCACTGTTTTCTTGGCAACTCTCCGATAGAAAGGGCATTCTTTGATGTACAGTTCTTTCAATGACTTTGTAAGCCGCCCTGGCAAGCATGGTATGAGAGGACATCTCAAGATGGTTATAACTGTTAGACACGATGCATCTTCTAGACCAGCAGGCAAGCAGATCAGGTTACTGCAATTGAGGAACTCCAGTTTTTGCAGAGTGGCAGGGAGTTTTACTGGAAAAGACTGAAGGCTAGCACAATCAGCGGTGGTGAGATGTGTCAGCAAGGAGAGCTCATTAAGCTCTTGAAGAAGATGGTTAATAAGATTGGAGCATGAGCTGATGCGCAAGTCTTCAAGTTTAGAGGGCAGCAAGCTATGCTGTCCTGATGGTGCCAGCCTTGGACAGTCATAGATGTGAAGACTCTTAAGAGCAGTTAGGGGTCTGAATCCTTCAACTGGCAGGTCAATTAGGTCTAAACAGTGAGTGATGGTTAACTGCTGGAGAGCCAATAATTGCTGGCTAAGCAGCCCTTCATTTAAGGATGTGAGGTTTGGGCACTGATGAATCTGTAAGCATTCTAATGACGATGGGAACTGGGAGTTTGGAATATGGACTTCTGGAAGGACAGCGAACCCCGTTTCAGAAATTTTGAGCTTCACTAGCATTGATGGGAGGGGTGGGAATTCTGTTACTTTTGGGCAGCCCATCACTGCAAGTTCTGTGAGGGACGGAAGAAATTCACCATCTTGTACATAAGCCCACCTTTTGAGATTACTCATGTCTTCAAATACGAGCTCTTTCAGTGCTGGAAACCCCTTAACTTCATTGGTACCTGAAAAACCTTGGCTGATTTGAATAATGGCTGGAGAACCACCAATATTCAAATACTTGAGTTGAGGCAGCTCTCCCAGTGCTGGTAGAATCGAACATTTCGTACAATCAGACAGGTGGAGGGTTTGCAAGTGGGAAAGACTACTAAACCAATTTGGGAAGGAGGAGCCTGCAAATGCCTTGACAGTTAGCTCGTTGAGTTCAGGATGTGGCCGGAGGACTTCAAGTATCTCTTTGTCTCGATTTACTTCTTCGGATGTTACATTCCTGTTATCGGACCAGATAAGGTCTAGGATGTTGATGAATGCCTTCTCGCTTAGACAAGCTTCAATTGCTTCCTCTGTGCTTGCCACACACTCGATATTCTTAATACAAATATGCCCTCTGATTTCCTTCATTGCCTTCAATTCAATGATCTTGTATCCTTTATCTGTACGGACCACAAATTCATCCAACTGTTGAAGACAGTTTAAGTTACCTATTCTGGCTATACCCATGACCAACTCTGTTCTTGCTTCTAGCCATCGAAGATTTACAAGATTCGATATGCTTTGTGGGAGATAATCTAATTGATGGCAGTTTTTCAACTTAAGTATTTGCAAGCTGAAGAGTTTACCAATTGATGAAGGCAACATTGCTATACCAGTGCCCGAGAGATTCAAATATCGAAGCATTTTTAAGCTTCCAATAGAATCTGGCAACTGAGTAATGTCTCGCCGGTTCAAATCGAGCACACGGAGGTACCTTAACTTGAGGAACAGATCACTGGGGATAGACCTTGTCATTGATTTATATCCACTTAGCAGTAGAAGTGTCCGTGCTCTCTTAAATCCAAGAAAAGCTTCAAATGAAGTCTGGCTTCTATTATTGCAAGAGAATGAGAGGTGCCTGGCACTTCTTGCAGAGCTGCTGTTGTTTGGAAGGTCATCCAGTCTGAGACACTCAAGACTTGAGACCCACTGTGCTAGGTCATGCATAGCATCATGCATCACATATCCACCTTTGTGATGTTGGAAGAAGGACCTGCTTAGTAATTCATCAAAATAGCTAGTTCCAATCTCTTCCATTCTTCTCCTCCGCTGAGTCTGAATAAACCCAAGGGCCATCCATATCTGGACCAACCTGTCTTTCTCAAACACATAGTCTTTGTGAAGACTGAGCAAAATGCAAAACATCTCTTCAGTATGGCAGGCAAATGATTATAACTCAATCTCAGAGCTGGTAATATATTGTTCTTATCTGATGGCAGTTCCCATATTTCACTCCTTAATACATTTTTCCAGTCATCCTCAGTATCCTGGGAACACAGTAAGCTGCCTATAGCTTTTGCAGCCAGTGGTAAGCCTTTCAACTTCTTCACATTTTCCATGCCTATCATTTCCAAATTTGGGTGTGCATTGGAGTTACCATCCACAAATGCATAGCTCCTGAACAAAGACCAGCAATCATTGTCGGATAACTGATTTAGATAGTATGAAGTCATCCCACCCATTAGTTTCCCAACGTTTTTGTTCCTTGTGGTTACTACTATTCTGCTTCCCTTTCCTCCAGTAAGTAGAGCAGTGCGATATGTACCCCACTTTTCAGGGTTCTCATTCCATACATCATCAAGTACTAGAAGAAACCTTTTATCTTTTAGCTTTTTTGAGAGGTCTTCTTGGAGCAAGTTCATGTTGGTCGTGACCGATGAGACCCCAATGATGGTTGATTCAGACTCGCTGGCAACTGATTCAATGGTTTCCTTGGTAAGCTTCATCTGATCAAAATGTTCAGAAACACACAGCCAAACCCGTAACTGGAAATGCTCCTTTATTCTTGTATCATTGTATACAAGCTGTGTTAGGGTCGTCTTCCCTAGTCCGCCCATACCCACTATGGGAAGAATAGAAAAGTTGGAATGGTTGGAGTTATTCTGATCAAGCAGCATCTCCACAATGGTCTCCTTATCTTCTTCTCTTCCAAACACACTTGAGTTATCGATTATTGAACTGGTCTCAGGCCTCTTTTTTATCTCTTTCCTGTCTGTTGCACTTATCATGTTTGGACCAATGATATGTCTTTCCTTGACAAGCCTATTGAGCTTCTCCTCAACCTTCCTTATGTCTTGCAGGATCTTGTGGTTAAATAAACAAGTGTTAAACCAAAAGCAGCAGAAACAGCTCCTAACCTTGCTCAAATGGTTGTCATTGGATGGGCCTTCTAGTTTGGATCGAAGGGCCTCAGCTGCATAATCATCCAGCAAGTCATCCATCTCATATGCGACATCCTTGAGCTTGGCAAGCCAGGTTTGTGCCGCCTTATCCATCAGCTGCTGCTCCTCGGCCTCTTCAACATGAGCTTGAATGGTCGACAGACTGCTGGATAGTTTCTCCAGCTCCGCAGCCACATCTTGAGGTAATTTCAGCTCACCAAAAGCGGTAGCAATCACTTTCTCGAAGAGTGCCTGCATGAAGGCAGACAGAACAGCTTCTCCGATCGGCATGGTTTTTGGTTGTTTGCAGTCTCCTAGAGATGCAAACTGGTCGTCTGGAACTATATGTGTGAGGAGGATTGTGTGTGTGGGGGGGGGGTTGGGGGCACACTCTGTTATTGCTCTGCCATTGACTCCAGAGTCGTTGCTCTTCATACCAGCTGAAGCTGAGGAGGATATACTTTTCAGAATTCTTGGTTTTCCTCCACTGACCTGTTGAATCAAAGGACTTGGCCCTGCCTAGCAGTTATAAAAGCAGTCATCTCTAGAATAGTGGCTTCTGCATGATTCGGTGCCCAGGCTCATCTGCACCCGATCAGAAAAAAAATAGAAAAAAATACTAGAAAAATTCCAAAACATTTCCCATGGTAGAAAATTTATTGCGTGAGGTTCGCTCCAAATATTACCTCATTTGGACATCTGAGTAACTCTCAGCAAAAAAGACAAATCGGGTCAAAACAGTACGTGAGCAGTAAACTGTTTTACAGACCCTGAATTTGTCTTTTTTGCCGAGAGTTGCTCAGTTGTCCAAATCATTTAAAATTGGGTCGGACCTCATGCACCAAATTGTCTACCATAGGAAAAAAAGTTGGATCTTTTTTGAATTTTTCTAGTATTTGTTTTGATTTTTTTATTCAACACGGGTGCAGATGAGCCCGGGCTCAGAAAAGGATTTTCGCTTCTGCACATGTGATACTCAATTCGACCACAGTGTCTAAGTAACACTTTTTAAGAATTTATCTACTCGAACACATAACTTTCTGTATCTTTACTTGATTGATTTTTCGCTTTGATTTTGTTAACTGAATCATGACTACTGATTTCATCTCCTATGCAGCCAAGTCACCAGAGGGAACATTTTGTCTATTCCTCGTAGTTATACATAAAATCTTGCTTCCTTATGTGAACCAAGCGAAGGAACCGGTGGCTGGCAATTTCCTGGAAAGACCGATGAAGGAGGTTATTGGCTTCCGTTGGAAAAAGGGAACACGGTTGGTTATTGTGTGACACTGTAGGTGTAGCACGTCCTTTTCTTTTCGTGTCATTAGTTAGCAAATATGTGGCTGTTCTTTTTTTTGACGCGTCAACGGCGGGCTTACGCCGGCCTGAACATATATTATCACAGCAACATCCAGTTACAAAGAGAGGGACATAGGGTTACAGTAGAAAAGAGGTGACGGGGGCAAAGAGAAAACAACAAAAAAGGAGGTATTTAGGGGTTACAATCTCGCAGCAAGATGAAACAACATGGAGGCCCAGTCCCGAATCAAGTTTTTTCTCGGAATATTGGCACATCTATTGGACCATAAGACCAGGTCGTCGGCACGCCGCCCGGCGATGCAAAGGATCCCTTGGTTGTCGTTCGAAAAACCTTGGCGCTATGTCTCTTCCAAATGTTCCAGAGTAAAGCCATGATCACGGTGGAGCGAACTTTATCGTGAACGGAAGACTGCCAAATGTGGAGAAGGTTGATAGGTCGAACGTCTTGAAGGCTTGACAGATGATCCCAAAGAGGTTGAAGCCGCCGACAGGTGAAGAGCAGGTGATCGATGCTCTCGCATTGCCCGCAGAGTGGGCATGCATCGGAAGTAGCTATAGATCTTCGGAAGCGACGTTCGTTCATATAGACGCGGTCCTTGTGTGCCAGCCAGATGAAAAGGCGACACTTGTTAGGGGTGTAGTTATTCCATATCGCAGATGCCAAATGATCAACTGGCGCTGAAGCCCAAGTGGCTCTGTATGCTGTCTTGGTGGTGATAGGCTTGCCGTCGGACCTGCTAGTTCTCAAGTCTGCAACCTGCTCATTCAAGTTAATGGAAGCTAAAATAATGCACAAGGCAACCAGCTCGTGATCAGCAGCGTGGGATAGTCTGGGGGTGAAGGAGAGGTTTAGGTCCGGAGTTGCGAGCGCATGAGCAACCGAGATGGTTTGGCACAAGCGGTGGGAGTATAGAGCGGAGTATTGGGTTGCTAAGGGGTAGGGGATCCGGAAGCCGAGATCATGCCAAAGGAAGTCGAGTCCCCATTTCCAATAATGACCTGAGAGATCGACCTAAAGAAGGAGAGGCCTTTAAAGATGTCTCTCCAAATTGGGGTGGAGAAATTGTCTTGGCTCCCTAGGTCATGGGAGTTTGTCCAACCATATTTGTCGATCAAATAGGTGGAGGAAGTGTTATTGTCGGGAGAATGAAGTTTGGAAAGGTGTTTTAGCAGAAGGCACATGTTCATGTGTGGAAGTGAGAGGAAACCTAACCCCCCGTTTTCAAAAGGCGCACACACAATATCCCAAGCCACTTTGCATTGCCCTCCAAGAACCGATTCTGACTGCACTGAAAAAAGCACGACACGCTTCTCAATCTCGAGGAGAGTACCTGCTGGGATTAGGAGCGAGCTCATCGCGTAGATAGGCAAGGCACGAAGCAATCGAGCGAACCGAATGGCACGACCAAGAGAGAGAGGAGCAGACCACGCCATCCCGCAAGACGGCGGTCCACTTTGTCAATGATAAAAAGAACGCAGAGAGGTTGAGCTTTTGGTGGGCAGAGGAAGCCCTGTAAGATTGAGGAAAGCTAGCCACAGGGCACCCAAAAATAGCCGCCAATGAAGTGGCCGTTTCATTATCGACATGAATAGGAGCAAAAGTGCTTTTGTGAAAGTTAATGGCCATCCGTTCGCGATGGAGAACTGATCGAGTAGATTTTTAGAGCCTGAAGTTGGGCAGCTTCCGCCGAGAGGATAATTAGCGTGTCGTCTGCATATTGAAGAACGGGCATGGCAGATTGTTGTTTAAAGGGTGGGTAAGATCTCCGTTTTGAAGCTCGCAGAATTAGACGTGAAGAACATCTGCCACAATGATGAAAAGGTAGGGGAAATCGGGTCCCCTTGTCGTAAACCTTTGCGACAAGAGAACCAAGGCCTGGTTTGCCATTTAGTAGGATAGCAAATTGCTGGAGCAGTTGAGAGTATCGATCCAACGGCACCAGCGCTCGAAAACCCTTAGCGCGCAGGATCGTGCAAGGGCTATCCACGAGGCAGTCGAAAGCTTTGCGAAAATCAAGTTTAAGGCGACCGCAGGAGTTTCCTTCGTGGCAAGTTTGGACAATGTCCGCCGCTACGGTGAAGTTTTCGCAATCCCGCGCCTTTGATAAAACCGGTCCGCCATGATGGATTAGGTCGGGATGATAGGCTGAGTTCATTGGCTAGGCATTTGGAGGAAATTTTATAGCGCAGCTCAAGGGAAATAGGCGAAGTGATCGGAAAGGTGGCACCGTTTTTTAGGGAGAAGCACGATGTAGGCCTGTTGATCCGCTTGAGGTCGGCCAACAACTATGAAAGTCGTCCAGAGGTTTAGCAGATCCATTTTGACCAAATCCCGTTTTTTTTGAAGAAAGCAGCCCAAAGCCGTCGGGGCCGAACTTATGTTATCATTCATGCCCCATAGGGCAAGCTTGATTTCGTCCAAGGAGAAAGGTTTAATGAGATCCAAAGCCTGCTGAGAGGATAAAGAGGAGGGAAGAAGGCTTTGAAGGTCAAAGGTGAAATGAGAGGGGGAAGGTGAGCCGACCAAGCCCTTGAAAAAGGATAGGAGGATACGCTCTTTGTCATAGTGAGAGGAGAACAAATCATCGTTGAACGACAGGGATTTGATTTGGTTTTTCCGGTGTCTAACGGAGGCACACACATGCAGGTAGGAGGAGTTTTCATCGCCAAGCACACAGTCTCGAATCTTAGCACGTTGTCTCCAGTAGGCGGCAATTAGAGCGTTGAGACGATGGAGAGCAAGTTTGACAATGATGCGAAGACAGAGCTCAATTGTGGACAATTGACGAGATTCTTCGAGTTTGTCGAGAAGGTCAATGGTGGTATGGCAGTTTTGGGCAAGGGTTTTGTAGGGGTGGTGCGAAGCGGTCCATTTTTTGTCATGTCTCTAGTCCGCTTGAGCTTGAGGCAAGTTTACCAAAGGAACCTAACCTATCATGAGCCGAGGTAACACTGAGCCAATTGGAAGAAACCTTGGTTCGAAAAAGCTCATTTGCTAGAAGGGAATTGTTGAGCCGGAACACAGTTGATTTAGGGATAGATGTGGCAGCCGAAAGGTGGATAGGGACGTGGTCGGAGGTGCTTCTAGTGTTAGAGGTAAGCGAGCTGTCAGGGAAAACTTGGGCCCAAGCCACGTTGACCAAGGCTCTATCTAACTTGACAAGGATGGGGGAGTCTTGCTGATTGGACCACGTGAAAAGTCTATCAAGAAGACGGAGTTCCTGGAGCTGGATAGAGTTGATGGTCGAGGAGAACAACAGAGCCTCGTGCATGTTAAAGTTTTGGGACGATTTTTCCGCAGGGCGCAGGGTTAGATTGAAATCACCGATGATGGCCCAAGGGTAGGATATCGAAGGTGCAAGATCTACCAAAGCTTGAAGGAACATTTTTTTGTCATCAAAGGCGCCAGGGCCATACACGTTGGAGATGGCAAAGTCTAGATCATCGGCGTTAGCAGAGAACCAACATGTGAGAAAATGATGGTTTCGTTCAAACTTAGTGCAGGAGAGAAGGGAGTTGTCCCAAGCAGTTAGGATTCTACTTTGAGGCGCCGTTAGAGGGGATAAAATGGAAGTCTCGAAGATTGGTAGGTAGGAAGGAGCTAGCTTTAAAAGAGGAGATGTCCATTAGTTTGGTTTCTTGGCAGCAAATAATCGATGAGTTAGACATGAGAAGAGCTGATTTGACGTCCAGGCATTTGTTAGGTCGGCGTAGGCCTCTCACGTTCCAAGAAGTAATGGAAAGTTGCTTAATCATTGGAAACTAAGAACACCAATGTCAATGAATAAAAAGCAACATTACGATGGAACAGTCGATTACAACATAGGGGTGGTACACAGGACATACAACTTAGAAGAGAGGTACACGAGGGGGAAAGAGGGGACACAAGGAAAAAGTAGAAAGGAACAGTAGAGGAGAAACTAGAGGCCCTAACTACCCGCGTCCAGTACATGTAGGTGCAACTAAAACTGAAGGAGGAACTGCATCTGCAGGGAATGAGGAGCTGGAACGAGCGGGATGGAGGGCGGAAAAGGATGCATAGATGGCTCTCACACATCACCAAACTCTGGAGCCACCTTGTTCAGATCGATCTCAGAGACGCCGCAGGCCGCGGCAAACTGAACGACGTCTTTCCGTGGCATGGGCGGGGCGCCCGCTGCAGCCAGCTCGAGGAGCTCGATTGCAGGAAGAAGGAGATCGCTGCGGAGACTCCTTCTTGCCCTCCACTTGCTTGAGCAGTGTTGCTTTTTCAAGCATGGTGAGCTTGGAGGGTTCTTCGGACAGCATGAGGCGAGCACTCTGGGGCGAGTAGACGATGGTTGGGGATGGGGCGCGAGGCGGCAGGTCGACGACGGAGTCGAGGATGACGGGGGTGGGTGGCGTGTCGGCGATGAGAGGAGGCAGATCGGCGGGGAGCGGGGGGAGCCCCTCGTCGAACCGAGCAATGGCCTTCATGACATTGTCTTCCCCGTGGATGGTGGGGATGAGGGAGTGGCCCCGGGTGTCGCTGCAGAGGACCTCGGCATCGGTCATTGGCGCGTGTGAAGGCCCCACCGTGGCCACCCTGTCGAGGAGGCCGATGGAGCAGGTGGCAATGTTGGCAACGACGAGCTTGGGGGAGCCAGCCGGGCGCATGGGGATGCGGTAGAACCCGCGCTCGCCGTTTGCACCGCGGACACGGACGTCGTAGAATCCGCGGAAAAGCTTGACATCGACGGATTTGGGGCGGGTGGTGAGAGGCACGGCACAGACGATGGGCTTGTGGTTGGCCATCATGGTGAGCCCGCCCGGGAGCTGCACCACTTTGTCGTCGTGGAGCTCATCAGTGGTTGGAGGCGGTGGCGGGGGCAAGGTCCGGCTCCATGCCGGCGGGGAAGTCGCCATCGAAGCCCCCCTCATCGTCATCGTCGTCGGGGCCGGAGAAGGCCGGGTCGGGCGGCAGCTCCTGAGAGCGGACCACCAGAACCGTGGCGATGGCGCCGAGCCCGGAGAAGCCATGGATGGGGATGGAGTGGGGGACGTCGGTAAGACTCCGGCTTTTGACAGAGACGAGAACAGCAGAGTAGTCAACGCCGATGAGGCACACCGGGTCTATCTGGATGGGGCAGGCGAAGGGAACCACTGAGTTGATTATGGTTGGTGTGAACCAGTATTCAAGGGGGAAATCCTCGATGTTTAGGGCGGAAACGGTGCCAAGACGGAAAAGGAATCTGTTGTCGGTGTCTTCGTGGCGCACTAGCTCAACGGTGTTGACAGGGCAGTTATAGGGACCATTGAGGATGGAAATCTCCCTTTCATACGCAGACCCAAAGACAACAAGGCTCGCACCAAAGGAGGATGCCCTAATGATGACAGGAGGGTCACCAGCGCCCGTTTGGATAGCGCGGCGAACACAAGCTTGGGGGGAGGGGTGGGGTGGAGTGACAAAGGCGTAGGCTAGGTTTTGGAAGTGCTCAATGGGGACATAGGGCATGAACACATTGGAATAGTCACGTCGGTGGCGAGGAGGGGAAGGAGGGAACATTGGTGGGATCGAATCCGAATCAGTGGACTCCTCTCCTGATTCGAACTCGACCTCATCCGGGTCCTCTTCTTCTTCCTCAACCACTTCGGCGGCCTCAATCTGCTCCGGGAAAGCGAAGACGCGGGGCGGAGGGGAAGCAGCATTGGGTGCAGCGGCGGGGGGAGGTCATCTTCGGAGCCGGAGCTCACATCCACCAAAGGGATGAAGTCAGCCATGGCTAGGGCGGGGAGGGGGACTGGTGGGATAGCGGTGGAGACGAGAGTGGTTGCAGGTTGGGAGGCAGAGGCAGAAGGGAGCTGGTTGTGGGTTGGAGAGAGGGTTGGAGGAGGGGGTAAAATAGCCGAGCAACTCAGTTGGGTGTGGCCCAGTTGCCAGCACCGTCTACAGCGAATCGGATCTCTACAGTCACGCACAAGATGATCACGAGCTAGGCAACGAAAGCAGCGATTCATGATGTCCAGGTTTTTGGGAGGGGACGTGGGTTTTCGAGGAGGGGAGCGTGGGGCGTGCATGCCATTTATAGAAGCGGAGAGGGCATGGGCGTAAGAATCTTGCCCTCGAGCGAGAGGGAGGCCAGCATGGGTGCTCGGCAGACGAGGTGGAAGCGATGACGCGACCTTGGGGGCGGTGCTATCACCATCCGTGAACAAGAGCAGGTCATGGGGCGCGTTGGCTGGTAGCGATTGTCATTGGCTGGGGTGACGGCGCAGGCTGGGTTGACCAGGGGAGGGGGCCCTCGGGTGTTGGCAGGAGACCAGGCGCAGAAACGTCCAAGAAAGGCCTCGTCCGCCGCGCGACCGAGATACGAGACGAGGGCGATCGCAAGCATGGGAAGGTGAGATCTGATTGGGTCGGGGTGTATGCAGATTGCATGCGTTGGGGCGGGCCAATTGGAAGCGGGAGCAGACCAGCAGCAGAAAAATCCAGGAGAAGGGGCTGTCTGTTGTTTTTAGTGGCATGCGTCAAGTGTAGAGGGGGAGCGGCAGCAGGCAGTAAATTGTGGGCGTCCAAAACAGGATCACGGGGGGTGATATGGTGACAAGTGGGGAGATTTGACCTTAGGAGACAGGCGAGAGGCTGCGAAGCAGCTGCAGTGGGCAGGGGAAACGACGAGACAACAACAGGTGCTGAAAGTTTGTTTGTGTCTGGGGGGAGAGGATACGGTGACGAGCGGCAGCGCACGCCTAGCAGACGGGCCTGCGACGGCAGGAGCATCAGTCTTGGCTTGGTCTGCAGAAATTTGAACGGTGGTGTGTTTGGGAACAGTGGCAGTAGGGACAAAATATGATGGTGGCAAGGCACCTAATGAGGTTGGATTAGAGAGGAAAGAAACGACAATCCCATTGTAGTTAATACCCTCAAGGGAGATCACGAACTGAGCTAAGCGATCATTAGCAACCGAGAATGAGAACAAGCAGGCACTAAACTGATGAATTAGAGGCTGATCAGCCGGCGAACCAATCCAGCCATTAAGCAAAGCGACGATGGCGGCAGCCGGCGGCGCCGGCGCCGGCAGGAGCACTTTGAGCCAGACGGTGGAAGGGGCGGCCAGCGGAGACGCCGGGGATAGCGGGGAACATACCGGAGAGGAGAAGGACTCCAGGGCGAATTGGAGGAGCGCTTCGCCCGGCGAGTGGAGCGCCGGGCCGAGGTTGGAGTTGGCGCGGCGACGCAGCATCGCCGGAGTCGAAGCCGCTAGGAAGCCTTTCCGGAGAACCCGCCCATGCAGGACATGCTCGGCAGTGGCCAAGCAGAATGGCACCGCCGACCACCCGCGTGCTTCTACAGTGGAAACGCCGACCGCTGCAGAAGTAGGAGCCGGTGATGGAGCTGGAGCATCGAGGAGAGGTGAGGGCGCCGTCAAGGGCGCGGCCGGAGTGGACGACCCAGATTGGCCTTCCTCCGGCAGAGGCCGGTGGGTCTGCATGGTGGCCGCCGAGGCCGGAGTGGCCGCCAGCGGGAGCACGCGGAAGTCGCCTCGTGCCGCCGACTCGAAGGTGTCCCAAAACCCACACATGCTATCATGCCATATGTTTCTATGTGGCTGTTCTTGCCTGGAAAATTTGGAAGAAATCCACCAAGGAGTTAACAAATACAGTATGTTTTTTGAAGTGGAAGCTGAGACTGAGTTATCAGGTGCGTCCCAGTGTATTGTATGTAATGGATGAAGGTACGTGCATGATTGAGCTTTTTTTTCCTTTTGAAAATACCTAAGCTCAGAGACTATCTCCAGGTGTTCGTTAATTCAGCTCGTTATTTCCTCTGTTATTATTTCAGGGGAGTGATGGGCTGTTGCCTGTTCGCAAAAAAAGAAAGGAAAATAGTGCTGCTATTCAAAGATTTAAGATCTGAGTCCGATTATGTAGTCGTTTGTTTTTGTCTTCTGAAGAATGGTATCACCTTATGGTGTAGTTGCAGGTAAGTATGAAACAGTGGTGTACTTATTGGCTAGATGGGGTGAAGTATAGTGGTAAAACAAATGAAGATGAACAAAATGTTCTTTTATTTACATCTGTATTTTTACATACATTGTACAAATACAACTACATCTAATCTATTGTACATATACAAGTTTTCTTTTGAGATAATTGTACATATACAAGTACAAGTCTGTACAGGGTCAGTATACACATTTACTGTACACACTAACGGGCTTAAGGCAAGCCCGTACCCCCACCTAATGTGTGGGTAAGGACGCAGGCCGAGTGCCACCTTATAAACTGGCTTCTCCTGTGGTAGGTTAGCGATACGGTACAACCCAATCTACCACGGTGCAGATACTTCAAAAAAAAATCTACAACGGTGCGGAAAACAAAGGCGTGAGATTGTCGTTGCGTGGGCTCGGCCCACTCTAAAACAGCCTGCAGGACGGGCCTGGTAGGCGTCGAGCTGAGCACGCCTATAGCGAGACATAAGTTGCGCTCACGCCAGGCGCCTCACTAAATGGGCCGGGCCGGTTCACCACAGGAGGCCACAGGCCACTGCCTCGACACTTTACATAAAGCACTTTGTAAAAATGTTAAACAAGCATTTAAAAAATTTGAAATGTATGAAGAAAAAATGGTCATGTCAAAAAAAAATATACAAAGCAAATACAATGTGTATGAAAAAATGCTGATCATCTTTAAAAAATATATTAAATGTTTATAAAAAATGTTCCTATGGTATACAAAAAATGTACATTGTGTGTGAAAAAATGGTTATTGCTATTAAAAAATTCACCGTGTATTAAAAATGTTGACCGTGTATTAAAGAAAATGTTATTCTTGTGCAAAATTTTAAATGTATATATAAATGTTTTAGGTGTATAACATAAATGTATAGTGTGTAGGAAAAATAATAATTTTAAAATGTGTTAATAATATATTTCAGTAATGTTAAAAATGTATATACAATATGTTTCCGATGTATTCGAAAAATGCTGGTATGTGTTGATAAAAATAAAACCGATGAAATTCGACAAAGAAAACCTAACAAAAACAAAGAAAACCAAAAAAGAAAAGGAAACAAATGCGAAAGATGGAAGTACTGAAATTAGAGAAAGAAATAAGGAAACAAAGAAAACCGATGAAAACTAAGAAAAAGTTATCATGGATTTTGAAGAAAAGTTCAATAATTGAGAAAAGTTTATCAATGTTGGAGAAAGTTATCAATAATGAGAAAAATTCACAAATGTTATAAATTTCGTAAATTTTGAAAGAAATTCAGAAATTTTAAAAAATCTCATTGATGTTGAAAAAGTTCATCAATTCTAAAAAAAGTGCACAAAAAAAAATGTTCATCAATTTATAAAAAGTTCACGAATTTATAAAAAGGAAAATTTAAAAAATAAAATAAAGAGAAGGAAAAAAAATAAAAAAGAAATCAAAAAGAAGAAAATTGAGTTAGTAACCACAAGAGGTGTGGTGTCTGCGGTGGTTTCTGCAGCTAATCTAGAACAGAGAGGTCGCGAGTTCGAATGCTTGAGGAGGAGAAGAGAGCCAACTCGCAACGCGGCCATCGTTTTCGATACTGTAAGTCCATGGATCTGGAGGAGTTGATTCAGATCGATGCTTTTGAACTCCATATGTTTTGGGGATTTGCCCAATGATATGTGCTAAGTAGATGCATGCGGCCATTCGCACAACTGCAAACTAGTTACAATTTTGAGCAACTGAGTCCCAACCTGCTGCCGGTTCATGGAGATGAACTAGTAGGAGGCATCAACCTGGTGCCGGTTCGCTACTCGGTGCTACACAAGAGGATTTTGACAGTACACAAGTGATGTGTCAACCTGTAGTGCTAGGAGAGATATACCGCCACCGGATTACTGATGCCTCTCAGTCCTATATACACTCTTACACCACAACATGCATGGATTGATGCTGATGCATATGAATTTGGCAATGCCTTTTTTTCCAGTTCCATTCGTTGGGCTTAATTTTGTGTTCTTTACTATATATAGTTCCTCAGCCTCTACTGATGTACTTTTGGCTAGGACTGCGCTATTTATCTCAGTCAATTTCCATGATTTGGTTGTACCAGCTGGTAGGTATATGGCAAAATAAACACGACGAGAAGGAAGCTGTGAATTAGTTTATTTATGATGTGCATAAAACACATATCTGCAAAAGAGCAGTAGTTGTTGATAGTGGGGATAGCTTATATAAAACATATATATGTTGGTGTTGAATGATCACATCACTGGTAGAAACATATTTATGAAGGCTACATAAAATCAAATAATCATGCCCGTGGATATTAGAAGCATCATATCCCTATACATTGGATTGTCTTGAAACTGAAGTGTTAGGATTACCATATTTATAAGGGCCTGATAATCCAGGTAGAAAATCAAAAAAGGAGTGGAGAAAGAAGTGAATCTGCAGGCAATTAGGCGGGCAATGCCTGGTGGAGATACCAGACTTTGATATGATGGTGTTTACTGACAGAAGTGAAGGCTTGGTTCCCACCGGTTTAAACCCCCTCCTTTACTGAATGGATTTCATTTTGAATTTTGCACAACAAATGAGGCATGTATATACTCTTGATGGCACTCCAGTTGTTACTGTACTCCATTCAAGTATATGATCTTGAAAAAATAGCCTTAGCTATTGAATGAGAGGGTCATACAGAGAAGAAAAATAAATTAAGGTGTCTCAAAATCATAGAATGGAACACATTGAAGAGCACAGAGCACACAATTACAGAAGCACAAAGAGCTGTCTTGGCAACTTCCTCTGCTAAAAGCCTGAAACTACTAGATCTGTTTATTCAAAATTACTGATTGTGTTTTCTGGTCGTTTGAGTTTTGCACATTAGACTAGTCTTCTGATGGCAGGTGGGACTAAACTGCAAGGTGCTCTTGAAATATTGCCATCATCCAAAAATCATTTCCAGAACCGAGACGATAATCTGAAAATAGATTAAGAAAAAGTGCACAGAGTGAGTACATGATCTTCTTTTAGGTGTTGCTTTGAGCTGCATTATGTAGACACTAGACAGGCAATGCATATGCAACAGAGAGCCACACCAACAGGTGTCTATTCTATGAAATTTTTCACTGGCAGTATAGAAGTATTAATCTGGAGTGTACTACTTAGAAGCTAATGCAACCATATTTTGTAAACGTTGACCAAATAAGCTTGCTACTATGCATACTCGCACTGCGCATCAACAAACTTGCTCGTATCACAGCCGAAGGTTTAGGTTTTGTTTTCTGAACGGGACAGCTGTATATATGACTTGACCATGGCCGATGATCTGTGGTGCACCTGTGGATATGAAACTTTTCTAGTGCATCAAACACTGATTATTCTAGGATGCATGAGGTAGATAATGAATCTTTTGATTTTTTTTGTTGAATTATTATTACTCAGTCTTAAATTGGCAATCCCATTAGTTTGATTTTCCTATTAAAATATGTTCATTTTTCTTTGAATGCAAGGCTTGACTATACAGTGTTGCAGTTGATGTTTACAGTAGTATCCTAGTGTATGGTTATTGCTTGCGGTTAGGTGTTACAGGACATTTGAACCTAAGTATGTTTATGTGCTAACATGCAAAATAGGTGCAATAATGAATGCAAAATCACCTATAGAGGATTTTGGTTCTAGTATGAAGTTTATAATTAGTAGACAAAACAAGTTTATGCAAGACAAGCAGAAAGATATATCTAATTCATACCGTTTGTCTAGCACTGCTGTGAGGCACTCATGATAATCTTCTTCGTGTGCTCTTGTTGGCTATGTTGGTATCGTCACTGATCTCAATGATTGGTACATGAGCAATATTACACCAATCTCTTCCACTATTTTCTTGGCAACTCTCCAATAGAAACGGGCATTCTTTGATGTACAGTTCTTTCAATGACCCTGTAAGGCGCCCTGGCAAGCATGGTATGAGAGGACATTTCAAGATGGTTATGGCTGTTAGGCACGATGCATCTTCTAGACCAGCAGGCAAGTATATCAGATTACTGCAATTGAGGATCTCCAGTTTTTGCAGAGTGGCAGGGAGCTTTACTGGAAAAGACTGAAGGCTAACACAATCAGCGGTGGTGAGATGTGTCAGCGAGGAGAGCTCATTAAGCTCTTGAAGAAGAGTGTTAATAAGGTTGGAGCATGAGCTGATGCGCAAGTCTTCAAGCTTGGAGGGCAGGAAGCTATGCTGTCCTGATGGTGCCAGCCTTGGACAGTCATAGATGTGAAGACTCTTAAGAGCAGACAGGAATCTGAATCCTTCAACTGGCAGGTCAATTAGATCTAAACAGTGAGTGATGGTTAGCTGCTGGAGAGCCAATAATTGCTGGCTAAGCAGTCCTTCCTTTAAGGATGTGAGATTTGGGCACTGATGAATCTGTAAGCATTCTAACGACGATGGAAACTGGGAGTTTGGAATATGGACTTCTGGAAGAATAGTGAACCCCGTTTCAGAAATTTTGAGCTTCACTAGCATTGACGGAAGTGGTGGGAACTCTGTAATTTTTGGGCAGTCCACCACTGCAAGTTCTGTGAGGCGTGGAAGAAATTCACCATCTTGTACAGAAGCCCACCTTTTGAAATTACTCATGTCTTCAAATACGAGCTCTTTCAGTGCTGGAAACCCCTTAACTCCATTGGTACCTGAAAAATCTTGGCTGATTTGAATAATGGCCGGAAAACCACCAATATCTAAATACTTGAGTTGAGGCAGCTCTCCCAGTGCTGGTAGAGTTGAACATTTTGTGCAATCAGACAGGTGGAGGGTTTGCAAGTGGGAAAGACTACCAAACCAATTCGGGAAGGAGGAGCCTGCAAATGCCTTGACAGTTAGCTCGTTCAGTTCATGATGTGGCCGGAGGACCTCAAGTATCTCTTTGTCTTGATTTGCTTCTTCTGATGTTATGTTCCTGTTATCGGACCAGATAAGGTCTAGGATGCTGATGAATGCCTTCTCGCTTAGAAAAGCTCCAATTGCTTCCTCTATGCTAGCCACACACTCGATATTCTTAATACAAATATGCCCTCTAATTTCCTTCATTGCCTTCAATTCACTGATCTTGTATCCTTTGTCTGTACGGACCACAAATTCATCCAACTGTTGAAGACAGGTTAAGTTACCTATTCTGGCTATGCCCGTGACCAACTCTGTTCTTGCTTCTAGCCATTGAAGATTTACAAGATTTGTTATGCTTTGTGGGAGATAATCTAATTGATGGCAGTTTTTCAACTTAAGTATTTGCAAGCTGAAGAGTCTACCAATTGACGAAGGCAACATTGCTATACCAGTGCCCGAGAGATTCAAGTATCGAAGCATTTTTAAGCTTCCAATAGAATCTGGCAACTCAGTAATGTCTCGCCGGTTCAAATCGAGCACATGGAGGTACCTTAACTTGAGGAACAGATCACTGGGGATAGACCTCGTCATTGATTTATATCCACTTAGCAGTAGAAGTGTCCGTGCTCTCTTAAATCCAAGAAAAGCTTCAAATGAAGTCTGGCTTCTATTATTGCAAGAGAATGAGAGGTGCCTGGCACTTCTTGCAGAGCTGCTGTTGTTTGGAAGGTCATCCAGTCTGAGACATTCATGAATTGAGACCGACTGTGCTAGGTCATGCATAGCATCATGCATCACATATCCACCTTTGTGATGTTGGAAGAAGGACCTGCCTAGTAATTCATCAAAATAGCTACTTCCAATCTCTTCCATTCTTCTCCTCCGAAGAGGCTGAATAAACCCAAGGGCCATCCATATCTGGACCAACCTGTCTTTCTCAAACACATAGTCTTTGTGAAAGACTGAGCAAAATGCGAAACATCTCTTCAGTATGGCAGGCAAATGATTGTAACTCAATCTCAGAGCTGGTAATATGTTGTTCTTATCTGATGGCAGTTCCCATATTTCACTCCTTAGTACATTTTTCCAGTCATCCTCAGTATCCTGGGAACACAGTAAGCTGCCTATTGCTTTTGCAGCCAGTGGTAAGCCTTTCAACTTCTTCACAATTTCCATTCCTATCATTTCTAAATTTGGGTGTGCATTGGAGTTACCATCCACAAACGCATAGCTCCTGAACAAAGACCAGCAATCATTGTCGGATAACTGATTTAGATAGTATGGAGTCATCCCTCCCATTAGTTTCCCCACATTTTTGTTCCTTGTGGTTACTACTATTCTGCTTCCCTTTCCTCCCGTAAGTAGAGCATGGCGATATGTACCCCACTTTTCAGGGTCCTCATTCCATACGTCATCAAGTACTAGAAGAAACCTTTTACCTTTTAGCTTTTTTGAGAGGTCTTCTTGAAGCAAGTTCATGTTGGTTGTGACCGATGAGACCCAACTGATGGTTGATTCAAACTCGCTGGCAACTGATTCGATGGTTTCCTTGGTAAGCTTCGTCTGATCCAAATTTTCAGAAACACACAGCCAGACCCTTAACTGGAAATGCTCTTTTATTCTTGTATCATTGTAGACAAGCTGTGCTAGAGTCGTCTTCCCTAGTCCGCCCATACCCACTATGGGAAGAATAGAAAGGTTGGCACGGTTCTTTTGATCAAGCAACATCTTCACAATGGTCTCCTTATCTTCTTCTCTTCCAAACACACTTGAGTCATCGATTATTGAACTGGTCTCAGGTCTCTCTTTTATCTCTTTCCTGTCTGTTCCACTAATCATGTTTGGACCAATAATCTCTCTTTCCTTGACAAGCCTATTGAGCTTCTCCTCCACCTTCTTTATGTCTTGCAGAATCTTGTGGTTGAATAAACAGGTGTTGAACCAAAAGCAGCAGAAACAGCTTCTAACCTTGCTCAAACGGTTGACGCTGGACGGGCCTTCTAGTTTGGATCGAAGGGCCTCAGCTGCATAATCATCGAGCAAGTCATCCATCTCATATGCAACATCCTTGAGCTTGGCAAGCCAGCTTCGTGCCGCCTTATCCTTCAACTGCCGCTCCTCAGCATCTTCAACGTGAGCTTGAATGGTTGACAGACTGCTGGATAGTCTCTCCAGCTCCTCAGCTACATCTTGAGGTAATTTCAACTCACCAAAGGCGGTAGCAATCACTTTCTCGAAGAGTGCCTGCATGAAGGCAGACAGAACAGCCTCTCCGATCGGCATGGTTTCTGGCTGTTTCCAGTCTCCTAGAGATGCAAACTGGAAGTCTAGAACAAGGGGTGAGGAGGTTGGTGTGTTTGTGGGGGAGGCACACTCTATTATTGCTCTTCCGTTGACTCCAAAGTCGTTGCTCTTGGTACTAGCTGAAGCTGAGGATATACTTTTCAGAAAAAATGTCTTGCTTTTTCCTGTCATCTACAAACACGGTACTCAATTTGATCATGGCGTCTAGCCACGACTTGTTTCAGATTAAGAATTATCTACTCGATGTGTAACTTTCTGTAACTTGAGTTGATTATTTCATATCTCGTGCAACGAGAACTAACAGAGGGAACAAGTTGTCTATTCTTCACCGTTAAATGTAACGATAAAAAATTCTTCACCAAAGCAAAGGGATCCGAGCCTGGCAACTTCGTGGAAAGACTGATGAAGGAACATGTTGAGTCCAGATGGAAAAAGGGAACGCGGTTGGTTGTTGTGTGAGTGTGACACTATGCATGTCCTTTTCTTTTGCTTGTCATTAGTCAGCAATCTCTGGCTTTATTGAATGGAAAATTTGGAAGAAATCCACCAAGGATGACCGATTCAACGTAACGATTTATTTATTTTTTGAAGGGGAGGAACAGACTGCTTTATCTTCTGCTTGCACACAGGTGCCTGTTCAGTTCCTTGGGACGTGTAGTGTATGTAATTGATGAAGGTATGTGCATGATTGAGCTTTTTTGTAAAATACACAAAGTTCAGTTCGTGGACACGTGTAGTATATTTAATGTTGTTAGTTGACTCCCTCCGTTCCATAATATAAGAGCGCTATCTCAAAAACGCTCTTATAATAATATAAGAGCGCTATCTCAAAAACGCTCTTATATTATGGGATAGAGGAAGTATTCATATCATGGTATGGTGTATTTCCTCTGATATTATTCCAGGAGAGTGATGGGGTGATGGGCTGTCAATTGCTGCTATTTCAATGCATGAAGTTTACAATCTGAGTTCGATTCTGTTGAAAGTTCAAGATCTGAGTTTGATTATGTATGCGTTTGTTTCTGTCTCTTATGAAGAATCATATCATTGTACTTATTGGCCAGATAAACACATAAAGATGAAAAAAAATACTTTTACATTATTTACATTTTACACATCTGTATTTTACATACATTGTACAAATACAATACAACAGTACATCTATTTACAAGACTGTACAAAGGGCAGTATATACATTCACTGTAGGCCCGTACCCCACCACCTTTTTTTTTTGAGACAACCTCACATGCTTTATTCATTCTCCATAATGTTGAAAAGTACAAAATCAAGCTCTCCGGGTTGGCCCAACCACACATGACGGCCAACACCCAGAGACAAAGCATATTTAGCAAGATTGTGAGCCTCGAAATTCGAGCTCCTAAACTCATGAACTACTTTACATGACATAAAAGAAGTAACGCGATGTATTATTTCATGCACTATAGCTCCGTACTCAGACGACGAGCCCTTGCGAACATCCTCAACCACCCGCTTGCAATCAGATGCAATTTGTATTTTGTTTTCATAAAGATCTTCTGCCAAAGCTTGCCCCTCCCTTACTGCAATAGCTTCCAACGTACTCGCATCAGTGATGAACTTGATTTTTAAAGCTGACGCTCCTAAGAACCTGCCATTGTAGTCCCGGCACACCACTCCCACTGCACCACCATCTCCTTCATTAGACACCGCCGCATCCACGCTCATTTTTACATGATCACCCAGCGGCGCCAACCATCCAGTTGGTCTGCGACTGGATTTTTTCTGGATCCCCCTCTCTCCTTTCTCAAGAAGCTCCAGATCTCTCAAGTAATGTATTATGAAACAATTGGTAGAGAACGGGCTGTCATAAATTTCTTCGTGTATAGCTCTCCTTCTCGATCGCCAAATCGCCCAAAAAGTCACGGCCATCCGAGTGAATTCCTTCTGTGATAGCAAGTCATGCATTGTGAAAATCCAGTTCTTGGCGTCCAGAGACAAGTTATCAAGCATAATCTCCACTGTTTCTTCAGAGCAAAGAGACCAAACACTTCTGGCCATTACACAGTCTATCAGCGCATGCTTCCAATCATCTTGCGCCGAACAAAAGGCGCACACACTTGTCGTCGCCATATTCCGATGATGCAATACCCCCGCTGTTGGGATTGTTTCGTGGCAAAGCCTCCACAAGAAATTTTTTATTTTGGATGGAACCTTAATATGCCACAGAGATGTCCAAGCTGCTTCCTCTGTTGCCTCATTTGAGTGTCCACCTGCCGGCTGTAAAAGTTCCTCCCCCTGTAATTTCAATCTCAACAAAAGTTTGTACACTGAACGTACAGAAAATACTCCCTTGTCATCTTCTTCCCATGCCCAAAAATCATCAATGGTTCTGGTACAAAGCGGTATCTTGAGGATTGTATTAGCATCAAAAGGCAAGAAAACTCTTCGTATCTTTTCTTCAATCCAACTTGCCGAACTGGAATCAATTAGTTCATCAACTCTCTCCGGTTTTTCAGCTACCCGGCACACTAGTGGTCTCATAAGTCCAGAACGGGGAAGCCAATTCTGATCCCATATTCTTGTATCCTTCCCAGTTCCAATTCTTCGAATTAAACCCTGCTCTAATCCTCCTCTTCCCTCCAATATAGATCTCCAAATCTGCGACGGCCTTCCTCCTAACTCTGCCTCTAAAAAAGGAGTCGAAGGAAAATATTTAGCTTGCAAAATTCTTGCACTCAAAGTATTTGGAGACTGTATTATGCGCCATGCCTGTCGAGCCAGCAGGGATAAGTTAAACAGATCCATATCTCGAAATCCAAGTCCTCCCAAATATTTCGATTTAGTGCACACATCCCATGATACCCAGCAGGGCTTCCTTTTTCCTCTCTTGCTTCCCCACCAGAACTGTCTAATCATCGACGTTATACTTCCCGTGATGCCTCTGGGAAGCCGGAAACATGACATGGAGTAAACAGGTATAGCCTGGGCCACCACCTAATAAACCGGCGTAACCCGCGGTTGGCTAGCGATGCGGTACAACCCATGTAGTGTATGTTAAAAAAAAACAATAGAATACCACGGTGCGGAAAATACAAATGACGTGAAACTGTGGATGCGCGGGCTCGGCCCACTCACAGCCAGTAGGATGGGCCTGGTAGGCTGACCAAACCAATAGTTGGGCCTCATCTTGCAGTTTCTGGAAAGAATTACTGGCCTCGCGATTCCGCTCCCGTCGCCGCCGTCGCATCGCCGCCGCCACCGGCCCCGCCTCGTCGCGCCCCCAACCTGCTCGCACCGCTACAAAACCATGGCGAGGGAAGAGGAGAAAAGATAGGGCAGAGCGGATCTGCAACGCGCCCGCCATTTTGGATGCTGTAAGCTCACGGGTTCTCACTAATTGTTTCAGATTGATGCTTTTGGTCTCCATAGGCTTTGGCGAATCAGATTGACATGTACTTGGTGCATGCCGCTGTTCTCGCAGCTCTAACTTGCCATCGCATAGTTGCAGTCTATCCTGTTCTTATCAATGACTAGTGGCCTAACTCTTGACAGTTTCTGTTAAAAAAAAAACTCCTGTCAGCTAGGATTTCAGCAACTGAGTACCATGGGCAATGAAAGATGATGGAGGCTGTTAGCTGTGCCTGGAGGAGTTGCCAGACCTTTAATCTTCCTTGTTGAACCTCCGCTCTAAAAAAATTATGAGATGATGAAGTGCCGAAAGGAAGGTCAGGTTCCCAATGTTGAACACCTCCTCCATTCCTAAAAATAGATGCCATTCTGTTTTGTTAGCTCACTTATAGTACTATTGATGGTACTTCATTTGTGGCTGTAGACCGTACTCTATAGTAGTGCATGATCTTCAAAATGGCCTATCTTCAAATTATAGAATGCCATATCTTTGGGAGGGAGAGGGGTGTATAATTCCGCAAACAGAAAGGACTGCATGAAATGACAGATATGACCATCTGGCGATTGTCAGTAATGTATTGTTCAATGTCGAGAAAATAACAATGTATTTTCACTTCCTCTGCTGAAAGAAACTACAGTTTGTTCAAAAAGTACTGGTTGTGTTTTCTGGTCCTTCGAGTTCTGCGCATTCAATTGGTCTTCTGATGGCAGGTGGGACGTAAACTGTTCTTGAAATATCACCATCGTCCAAACATTATTTGCAGAATCCAGACGATAATCTGAAAATAAAGAAAATAACTGCACAAGTGAGTACTTGAACCTTTTTTTAGGTTTTTTTTATTTGAATGAACTGCATTCTGTGGGCAGGCGATGCATATGTACAGAGAGCCACCAATTTCTAATAGCCCAGCAGTATATAATCATCACTCTGGAATTCGCTACTCAGAATGTAATGCAACACTATTTTGTAACGTTGATTAGAAATACTTACTAAGTACTATGTATGCAGGGACAGTGCATGGGCTAACTAAATCTTAGGTTTTATTTTCTGAACAGATGTGGCCTGACCATGGTACATGACTGATCTGTAAAAAATTCTTGTGAGCAGGGAACTTTAGTATTTGCTGGTTTATTCTTGGTACATGAGGCAAATGATGATATAGTCTTTGCTGTTTTTCTTTTGTTATTACATTCTTATTACTCGAATTGGAGATCCAGTTATTTTTCTTCATTCTTCTTTGAATATATGATGTTGCTGCTGATGTTTGCTATAGTTTCCTAATGTGTAATTTATTGCTTGCTATTTGACACACAAGAGATTTGAACCTTAGTATCTCTGTTTGCTAACGTGCGAAAATAAGTGAAATAATGAATACGGAATCTCCTGTAGAGGATTGGTTTGAGTACGCAGTTCACAGTTAGTACAAAAACATGTTTAGGCAATAAAAAGGAAGAAAAGTACATCTAGTTCATACCATTTGTGTTGTACCGCTGAAAGTATTCAGGATATTCGTTTCCGTATGCTCTGGCTGTGTATGTTGGTATCATCTTCGATCTCCATGATTGGTACATAAGTAATTTTATGCCAATCTCTTCCACTGTTTTCTTGGCAGCTCTCTGTTAGATATGGGCATCCTTTGATGTACAGTTCTCTCAACGATTTTGTAAGGCGCCTTGGTAAGCATGGTATGAGAGGACATTTCAAGATGGTTATAGCTGATAGACACGGTGCATCTTCAAGACCACCAGGCAAGTAGAACAGATTACTGCAATTGAGGATCTCCAGTTTTTGCAGAGTGACAGGGAGCTTTACTGGAAAAGAATGAAGGCTAGCACAATTGGTGATCGCGAGATGTGTCAGCAAAGAGAGCTCATTAAGCTCCCGAAGAAGAGGGTTAATAAGATCGGAACAAGAGCTGGTGCGCAAGTCTTCAAGCTTGGAGGGCTGCAAGCTATGATGTCCTGATGGTGCCAGCCTTGGACAATCATAAATGTGAAGACTCTTAAGAGCAATTAGGGATCTGAATCCTTCAACTGGCATTTCCTTTAGGTCTAAACAGTGAGTGATAGTTAAGTGCTGGAGAGCCAATAATTGCTGGTTAAGCAGTCCTTCCTTTAAGGATTTGAGGTTTGGACACTGATGAATCTGTAAGCATTCTAACGACGATGGAAACCAAGAATTTGGAATATGGACTTCTGGAAGAATAGCGAACCCTGTTTCAGAAATTTTGAACTTCACTAATGTTGATGGGAGGAGTGGGAATTCTGTTACTTGCGGGCAGTCCATAGCTGCAAGTTCTGTGAGGGACGGAAGAAATTCACCATCAGTTACAGATGCCCACTTTTCAAGACTAGTCATGTCTTCAAATAAGAGCTCTTTCAGCGCTGGAAACCCCTTAATTTCATTGGTACCTGAAAATTCATGATTGATTTGAATAATGGCCGGAAACCCACCAATATCTAAATACTTGAGTTGAGGCAGCTCTCCCAGCGCTGGTAGAATCGAGCACTTCATGCAATCAGACAAGTGGATGGTTTGCAAGTGGGAAAGACTACTTAACCAATTTGGAAAGGAGGAGCCTGCGAATGCCTTGACAGTTAGCTCCTTCAGTTCATGATGTGGCTGAAGGACTTCAAGTATCTCTTTGTCTGAATTTACTTCTTCTGATGGTAAGTTCCTGTTATCGGACCATACAAGGTCTAGGATGTTGATGAACGTCTTCTCGCTGAGAAAAGCTTGACTTGCCTCCTCTGCACTAGCCACACTCTCAATATTCTTAATACAAATATGACCTCGGATCCCCTTCATTGTCTTCAATTCACTGATCTTGTATCCCTTGTCCATACGGACCACAAATTCATCCAACTGTTGAAGGCAAGTTAAGTTGCCTATTCCGGATATCTCTGTGACCAACTCTGTTCTTGCTTCTAGCCATCGAAGATTTACAAGATTGGTTATGCTTTGTGGGAGGCAACCTAATTCATGGCAGTTTTTCAACTTAAGTATTTGCAAGCTGAAGAGCCTACCCATTGATGAAGGCAACATTGCAATACCAGTGCCCGAGAGATTCAAATACCGTAGCATTTTTAAGCTTCCAATAGAATCTGGCAACTCGATAATGTCCCGTCGGTTCAAATCAAGCACATGGAGGTACCTTAACTTGAGGAACAAATCACTGGGGATAAACCTTGTCGTTGATTTATATCCACTTAGCAGTAGAAGTGTCCGTGCTCTCTTAAATCCAAGAAAGGCTTCAAATGAAGTCTCGCTTCTATTTTCACAAGAGAATGATAGGTGTCTGGCACTTCTTGCAGGGTTGCTGCTGTTTGGAAGGTCATCCAGTCTGAGGCATTCATCGATTGAGACCGACTGTGCTAGATCATGCATAGCATCATGCATCACATATCCACCTTTGTGATATTGGAAGAAGGACCTGCTTAGTAATTCATCAAAATAGCTACTTCCAGTCTCTTCTATTCTTCTCCTCTGCTGTGGCTGAATAAACCCAAAGGCCATCCATATCTGGACCAACCTGTCTTTCTCAAACACATAATCTTTGTGAAAGACCGAGCAAAATGCAAAACATCTCTTCAGTACGGGTGGCAAATGATTGTAACTCAATCTCAGAGCTGGTAATATATTGTTCTTATCTGATGGCAATTCCCATATTCACTCCTTAATACATTTTCCCAATAATCCTCGGTATCCTTGGAATATAGTAAGCTTCCTATTGCTTTTGCAGCCAGTGGCAGGCCTTTCAACTTCTTTACAATTTCCATGCCTATTCGTACCAAATTTGGGTGTTCAATGGATTTACCATCTACAAATGCATAGCTTCTGAACAAATACCAGCAATCATCGTCAGATAACTGATTGAGATAATATGGAGCCATCCCGCCCATTACTATCCCCACATTTTTGTTCCTTGTGGTTACTACGATTCTGCTTCCCTTTCCCTCAGTAACTAGAGCACGGTGATATGTATACCACTTTTCAGGGTCCTCATTCCATACATCATCAAGTACTAGAAGAAACCTTTTATCTGTTAGCTTTTTTGAGAGGTCTTCTTGAAGCAACTTCATGTTGGTCGTTACAGATGAGACACCACTGTTGACTGATTCAATGGTTTCCCTGGTGAGCTTCATGTGATCAAAAATTTCTGAAACACACAGCCAAACCGTTAATTGGAAATGCTCCTTTATTCTTGTATCATTGTAGACCAGCTGTGTTAGAGTCGTCTTCCCTAGTCCGCCCATACCCACTATGGGAAGAATAGAAAGTTTGGCATGGTTGGAGTTTTTTCGGATCAAGCAACATCTTCACAATGATCTCTTTATCTTCTTCTCTTCCAAACACACTTGAGTCGTCAATGATTGAACTGGTCTCGGGTCTTTCTTTTATCTCTTTCCTGTCCGTGGTACTGATCATGTTTGGGCCAATAATCTGTCTTTGTTTGACAAGCCTGTCGAGCTTCTCCTCTACCTTCCGTATGTCTTGTAATATCTTGTGGTTGAATAAACAAGTGTTGAACCAAAAGCAGCAGAAACAGCTCCTCACCTTGTTCAAATGGTTGTAGTTGGATGTGCCTTCTAGTTTGGATCGAAGGGCCTCAGCTGCATAATCATCAAGCAAGTCATCCATCTCATATGCGACATCCTTGAGCTTAGCAAGCCAGTCTCGTGCCGCCTCATCCTTCAGCTGCCGCTCCTCAGCATCTTCAACGTGGGCCTGAATGGTCGACAGGCTGCTGGATAGTTTCTCCAGCTCCTCGGCTACATTTTGAGGTAATTTCAGTTCACCAAAAGCGACAGCAATCACTTTCTTGAAGAGTGCCTGCATGAAGGCGGACAGAATAGCTTCTCGATCGGCATGATTTTTGGCTGTTTACAGTCTCCTAGAGATGCAAACTGGAAGTCAGAATGGCAGGTGGTGTGTGTGTGTTGGGGGGGCACTTTGTTATTGCTCTATGCCTCTATCACTGATTCCAATGTCGTTCTTGGTAGCAGTTGAAGCTGACGATATTTTTTAAAGAAAAAACAGTATCTTCTGTTTTCCCACTTGATGTGTAACTGTCTGTAACATTGGTTGTTTGATTCTTCGCTTTAATTTCGTTGATTGTTTCATGTCTTGTGCAGCCAAAGCTAACCGAGGGAACAAGTTGACTATTTCTCGCCTTCACATATAGTTTATGTTTCCTTCACAGACCGAAGGATCCGAGCCTGGCAATATCCTGGGAAGACTGATGAAGACTTCATCAGAGAAGGAAAAAAAGGAACACAGTTTGTCGTTGTGTGTGACATCGTGTACCACTGATTTACTTTTCTTTACAGCTCTTGTCTGTCAACAATGTCTGGAAGATTGGTTGGAAATTTGGAGGAAAGACACCAAGGATGACATCTTCAAGTTAGTATGATTCATTTTAGCGGAAGCTGAGACTGAGTTATCAGGTGCGCGTTCAGTTTTTTGTATGAGGAGGTTGATTCTGTGATGGTTTGTTTTTGTCTTCTGAAGGATCGTAGTATCGGTGTATTTGAATGCAGGCGTGTAACGGTGGTGTATAGTGGTGAAAACAAAGAAGATGAGAAAAAAAATATTTTTTTATAATTTATATTTACATCTCTATCTGTATTGTACAAGTACCCCCACCTAATGTGTGGGGGCAAGGGGAAGGACCAAAGGCCGCCTAATAAACTGGCATTTTTTGTGCTAGCTCAGCGATACGGTACAAACTGTTTAGGATGCGCCCACTTTTACATGATCAAATGCTTGATCCGACCGTTCCTGTCTGGCCTGCTGCAAGACATAGCGTGTGCTCGCCTCAGCGCAGCCTCTAGTAGCCCGGCCCAGTATGACCTATCTCTTCGTTCGTTCATTGTTTTTTTAGTTTTCTTTTATATATTCTAAATACATATGTTTAAGAAATTAATTTATTTAAAGCTAAAAGCATTGAACGCACATATAAAAAATGTTCAAGCAGTGTGAAAAAAATATACGTGCAACTTTAAAAAAGTCAAAATATGTTCTTGACACTTAAAACATTTCACGTGTTTCAAAAATATTTGCACGACATTTAAACAATATTATTAAATGTTTTGAGAAAAAATGTTTCCTACTCACTCCATCTCATATTAGCTGACGCTCAAATGGATTATTAGCACTGAAATACGTCGAGATACATCCATTTGAGCACCAACTAATATGGGACAGAGGGAGTACCATTTATTATTTTCTAAATTTTAAAACAATGTTCAAGTGTTTCAAACAAGTGCTTGTGATATTTTTGAAAATTATACAAGGTAACTAAAATGTTTATTTAAGTCAAATAATGGTTAGCATTCAAAAACAATTACGTTACATTTGAAAAAAATTCACACATTTCAAAATTATCTTGTGACATTTTTATAAAATATTAATATAATGTACAAAAATTGTTCTCATAATAAAAAAATGTTTCATACCATTCAAAAAAAATGTTTAATGTCTCTTTGAAAATGTTTAACATTTATTTGAAAAAAAAATGTTTGAACATGATTCAAAAAAATGTTCATCGTATATTTGAAAAATGTTCAATGTGTATCGAAAAAGGTTATACATGTATGTGAAAAATGACCAACATGAATTTAAAAAAGTAGACATGTTTCAGAAAAAGAAGGAAAATAGAGAAATGAAATGACAAAAACATGAGGCAATCGAAAGGTTCTAGAACAAGTCCATAGAAACTTGCTAAAATGCTTCGAGTAGTCGGCCGACTAAGGTGTGAGTGCACTAATCACAAAGGAGAGATGAATGCTCCTCTCGTTGCTGGCGAGGAATAGCCTGGGCGCACAAATAGAGCGCGCTCACGGAGGAGGGTTGATAGGGCGGGGGTGGGGGGGCTTCGTCTTGCTTGCAGCGAGACAAAGAAAGGGCACGGCTCTGGCGCTTCCTAAATGGGACCTAGTGCGGGATGAGCGCTAGCACGTATTTTTATTTATTTCTATTATAGCTTTTATTATTTTTTATTATATTCATGAAATGGAATAATATTTCACTTCAATTTTAAAGAACCGTGTCTAAGAAATGTACATGCAATGTAAAAAATATTCACGAAACTTTAAGAAAAATGTAGATAGCATTCATATAAAAACTACATGACATTTAAAAATGGTCAATATTTGTAACGTTCCTAATAAAATTTAATACAATGATAGAAAATGTTAGCATAATTTTAGGAAAAACTGTGTTACATAACATTAGAAAAATGACCATGACTATTCAAAAGTGTTGGTTTCAAAAACCTATTTATGCATTTAAAAAATGTGAATGAAAATATAAAAATGTGCACATACTTTTTAAAAAATCAACATTAAACAAATTTTATTCTAAAAAGGAAGTTATTTGATCATCAATTTTTTTAACTTAATAAAATGTAAACAAATATTCATGTTATTTAAAATACGTTTTGTACCAATCAAAAAAATGTTCAATGTGAGTTTGAGAGAAAATTAAAAAAAAAGATCTACTCCCTCTGTAAAGTAGTGATCTAAACGCTCTTAGGAGTACTATAAAAGTTCACTGGAAAATACAAAGCGTGTCGACAAGGCTACCACCATCATGAAGCTAGCGGCCGACCTTGCCATACGCCTCTAGCCCAAGCGTCCCGCCGCCTGCCGCCTGCCGCCATCACCAGCCTCCATCGTGATGACCTCTTCCATGCACCGGCAGCCCTACATAGCACGCATCAGATCACACCAGCGTTGGATCACATCATCGATTGATTAAAATCAAAAAGGGACAAGTATGCTTAGTTTTTACATGCCCCATCACAAAAGAGTATCAGTCCGGTAGTCCATGCAAGAAATTGGATTTTCTGTCCTGCCGGATCGGCAATTCGAGCCTCCATGCTCAATCTATCGTCACCGCTATCTCGGCTGCCTCCGCCTCCTTCTCCGCCCTCTCCAACTCATCCTTCTGCCACTGCAACTTCTTGACAAAGACGGCTTACACAATCGTTCTCGCATCATCATCTAAATCATCCATCTTCAAGGTCAACATCTTTGTGTCCTCCACAGTGGCTGCGATCTCCGCCTTCTTCTCTTTGAGCATGGCCTTTTTTTTCTCTTCGAGCTTGAGCTTCTTCTTGGTCGCCTCCATCAACAAGTTAAACCTCCTTGCCTTTTTTTCCTCCTTGACGTTAGAGTGATTGACATATGCCTCCTCCTTCGTCAAGATGTCTTGGAACCTCTCTATTATCTTGGCCGCCACATCTTCTCGCTTCGGCTTCTCCTCCTCCCACTTCTTTCCCCAGAACCCCCTTCTAACCTTCTTGGGCGGTTCTTTCGATGGGTCAGTTGGATCATCAGTTTCTTCCTCGATGGCATGGGCGGTGCTCTTAGCAATGTGGAGATTCCACTTGGGTTGTCCATTCAACTTTGTTGGTGCAATATCTGCCTACCTTGTGTTTTGGAGATTGTTGACAGAAACAAGTATGGACTGATTTGTTTGCTAGTGCATACAGAGAGAAATAGTCCATACAGAACCCGAAGAGAATGATGTTTCCGGTTTCAAGTTCGAGGAACTTCACAAAAGTATATCTGCGTTGCAGAGAAGAAAGATCTACATTTGATTAAGCCTTGTAGACAAGAAGATTGAAGTGAAGAATTAAACCCTCGGAGGTCTACCGCTGAAGCGAAGCATTTGGTTCGGTATCGTCGTCCGAAGAAATGGACTGCAGCGAATGTAAGTCGAAGACAAAGTGAAGACGTAGTATTCATTTCGTTCTTCTTCTTCTTTTTAATTGATTCATAGGACCTCCGTACTATTAAGGGGGGTATAGGTTCTCGAAGCTTAGATCCGCTGTGATGCTTAGCCAAAACCTATGAAAGTTGCGAGAGAAATTTCTTTGTGTTCCGAGCAAATACTCGTCAGCAAGAGACTGTGATCTTCTTCGCTGCGAGACATTTATCTTAGACCTTGGAGTTAGCATTACTTGCTCCGCAAGCAATGTTACCGTTGTGCTCAAATCCGACCGTTGGACTCGTGTCGTTCGGCCATTGGCTGATCCCGATGTCTAATTTGGTCATTTCCCATCAAGGAAGGTTGAGGCTATAAATAGCCACCCCACTCAACATTATCCGTTGGCTGCTCCACTTGAGATTTCTGAGAAATATTATAAGATTGATTTGACCAACCCCTCTCCGAGTGATTTGAGTTTAAGATCCACCGAGAGAAAAATCAAGAGCCCAAACTTAGACAGTGATTTAGCATCACAGTGGTTCTGAGTTAGAGTTCTTGTATCTATTACTCTTGAGAGCTGCACACTCTCTAAACGGATAAGTTTCGGCTCGAGTGTTGAAGAGTTGTTATCTTCAGCGAGCTAGATCTTCAGCAACCAAGAGTGATTGTGGTTCACCAAGGTCGATCGAAGGTTTGGAGATCGCCGACAAGTATCTACCACAAGTGAAATCAACCTGTGTCTAACCAGCTCTGCGTTGAAGGAGAATATGGTGAAGAGAGTTTATCTTCCGTGTTAAGTCACATCCCCTCCAACTAGACATAGCCCTTTGGCAGAAGGGTGAGCTGGTTTATCAAATCTCTCTGTCGCCATCGAGCACCACTGGTTCATTCTACTCTACTGCATTTCCTTCAGTAGTTTACTTTTGTGCTCCCTGTCGATATTTTACCTCATCATTATCTTCAATTGCATATGTTCATTCGCATCAAACATCTCTGTTGCTTGCAACTTACATAATTCAGTGTCCATCTTGTTGCACATTTATCATTCTGTTAATCTTCCCTATTTATCTTCAATCAATCATCTTGCATATCATTCACCACATGTATCATGTTGTGCCTGGTTCTACTTCACCTGTTTGCATGTTGCATCACTCTCGTCGTAGTTAAACCAGTGATCTCGCATGCTCATTATGTTATTGCTTCATTCATCGAGAAATATGCTTCCGAAGGTCACGCTTGATAAATTTCATTTCTACCAAACCTTTTCACCGCTGTCGTGTTTGGGATCAGTTCAAAACTTTCGAAAGAAATTTTTAGTCTCCCATTCACCCCCCTTCTGGTCAATATACTCTCGGTCCTAACAAACTTCAACCAACAGTGCATGACAGTGAATTTCTTCTTCTCCAACTTCAAGAACACACTACACACACGGGGAAACTACGAAAAAAACATTGGGGGACTTTCGGTGCTCCTGTGAGTCCTGCGGATCCATGCATATGTGGCTGCGAAAAAGGGCAGGAATTGGGTGGAGAGCGGCCGGGGGGGGGGGGGGTGGAAGACGAGAGTTGGGGATTTTTCCACCGAAATGGTGTGGCCAACTACAAAAGCGTGGGCTCCGCCTTATTTTTTGGTGGTCCTCGGGTGCTGAAGTCTTATGTGGTTTGTGTCCGGACTCCCGCAAAGCCTCCTGATTTGGTTCTAGTTTGCGGGAGGGTGGCGGTTCGGACTGCTCCACAGACCGATGGGGTCGCTGTTGGATGGCTTGCGGGTCCGGACATAGCTGCGTCCAGCCGAATACAGGCAGTCTGGGGGTCGGTGTTAGAGTTGCCCTTAATCCTTTGTTATATATATAGGTTCTCCCCCTCCCTGAGATAAAGGGTCATGTGTTTCGGCCTGCACATTTGTTACCTTTATCTGCACACTTATTACTCCCTCTATACCAGTGCATTAGGTACATTAGAAGGTGCAACACGACTTAGGTGCCTACATATTGGACGAGGTTAAGAAATTTGACCCGAAATCGTTCCAATCATAGCGCTAATTTCTTCCTTCCACTCCCGAATGTAATGTCCTGATTTAGGGCGTGTTTAATTCTTGTCCACGCCATCTTACCCTTGGTCTGGATGCTCCTCGGGATGTGCCTGAGACTTGTTTGTTTTGCGTCCTCAAAAAGCAGATGGCTGCCTGGCCTGACCGTCCCCCCAACTGTATGATTAGCCTGGCACAGATAGGATTAGCCCAGGCACTGTGATTAGCTTGGGCCAGGCTTCCTCTCCCTTGCGCTTGGCGTGCCGCAGCACAACCTGGGAGTATTTTAAAACCTGTAAACAGCATAGTCTGCTATTTGAAAATAATATCAACAACCCACCAGGCAGCGCCATGCAAGGACATGAACCAAACGCGCACACTACTGGCTGGCCTCGCCAGGAAAAAAATTGCATCTTTCCAGGCACTATCCATGCAACTCATTTCCTCAGGTACAGTATCCAGGCCTCTAACCAAATTGACTCTTAGTCCCATACATTCACATGCAACTCTACACCCAATCGCAGTATATGCCATAGGCATGCAGTGGTCCAGCCTTTAATTACCTAGCATGCACATCGGTTACCGATGGAGAAGGGAGATAAAATAGGATCACTAATTGCTATTCGCGCATAAGAGTTTTGAGAACTCCTGGTTTTTGTAATGTGCCTAATGTACTGGTACGGAGGGAGTACTTTTGCTTAGGATAAGTATAAGAAGGGGCTATAAACTAACTCACTTACGTAGCTCCTTTGTCTATGTGAGGGAGATGGGCGGAAAAGAAAGAGAGGAGTGGGCACTAATGCACTAGTACACCTCTACACGTGTTCCTAATAAACTATAATAAAATTGAAGAAAAAGAAAAAGAAGGTAGAAAAAAGAATAGTGTAATAGTCAACCTCATTATATGGTCAAGGGTTAAATGCATGGAACCATCACTTTCATGTTACGGTTAGTGAAAACCACCACTTTACGATCCGTGGCATTTCTCACCGAACCAAAAAATTGACAGTGGCAAAAAACACTGATGGGAAATGCTAAGTGCTTTGCTGACGTCACTAATTGATTGGGCCCACCTGTCAGGCTGAGTTGGCAAAAAATGACACATGGACAAAAAAAGTGCCACATCTTCTTCGTCTTCCTCTCTCTGGGAATTTTTTTCCTCTGCCTCACTTGCCTCTTTATAGAAACAATTCCTAATTTTGGCATCTGCCCATGGAAAATTTCTAAAATTTCCTTCTTATCAAAGAAGAGAATCCCCAAATTTCCCATCTTACCAAAGAACAAAACCCTAAATTTGAAATCCTTTTTTCAAAGAACAGAAGTCCTAAATTCGCCATGTGCCCATGATGAATCCCGAAGTTTCTCATGTTCCCACTATAAAATCCCCCAAAGTCACCATCTTTTCTTAGGAAGAAGCTTTCCTAAATTTCTACTGTGCAGTTTCATTACAGGTAGCATGGCACTTATTATTATTTTAGACCATGACAATTTTGTTAGTTAGACTTTGTGCAATTTAACTATAGGCGACATGGCATTTTTATTAGTTAGACTATGGAAATTTTATAAATCATGCCATGGTAGTTTTGTTGTATGTAGTATGGTAATTTCATTTTTTACCATGCAATCTTAATATGTAGGCCATGAAAACTTTATAAATCAGACCATGGTATCTTTATTATATGTAACATGCCACTTTTATTATTTGAATATTAAGATTTTCTTATTTATAACATGGCAATTTTATTAATTAGATAGTAGTAGCTTTATTGTAAGTACCATGCCATTTTTACTTTCTAGATCAGGGTAGTTTATTTTGTTGGTTGCATGACACTTTTTATTAATTAGACCGTAACAATTTTATGAATTAGTTTATGGTAGTTTTATTATAGGTAACATGGCAAATATATTAGTTAGACCATGGTAATTTTATAAATCAAACCATGGTAGTTTTATGTAGGTAGCATGACAATTTCATTATTTAGTCCATGGAAGTTTTTTAATTAGGCCGTGGCAAAAAAATTGATTAGACCATGGTGGTTTTTTTTGTAAGTAGCATGGCAAATTTAGTATACACACCATGGAAAATTAGAGTTTTTTACATGGATATTTTCATATTTTTCTTTTATTTTTTTGCCATTACTTTTTTAAAACCCTTTTTTGATATATTTACTATCTGACAACGACTACAAATATTTGTCAAAATTTTCCATGTCTACAAAAACAGTTTTATCTTAATTTCCTTGTGACTATTTACCAAAAAAAATCTGTCCATTTTTTACTTTCTATGGCCATGGCAAGTTTTGTATTCAAACTTTTTCGGCCTATGGCAAATTGCAGCTGGACCTCGTCTAGTTATATCCACAAGAAGTTTTAAGTACTCACTAGTTTTCTAGACCCAGATCATGACAAATATTTTACATTAAATTGCCATGAAGTGTATTTCAACATCATGGCATATTATGAACTTTCTGTAGTATAAATTTTTCCTACAAGCATGCCATTTTTTGTTTATTACTTATTACACACTTGTGTTTCCTAAAATATGTGGTAGATTTATTCAGTAGAGCATGAAAATTTTTCTTTCAATCTTTTCTTCCCATCATTTTTATGAAACAATGGCGAATAAGGACATTCCTTTTTGTGTATAAACATCACTACTACCTTTTATCTGTATAAGATATTTAAATCTCAGAACATGCCAAACTTTTGTATGAACATATCCCCGCTAACAAATCGTTTTGCATTATCAAGCCATTGCAAATTTAATTTTGAAGGCATTTTTTATCCATTCCATTTGAATATGATGGCATTTTTATTATAAATGTCAGGCAATTTGTTTTTTTGCCGAGCTATTCAAAGAAGGTCCAAATAACATTTTTTAGGCTTAGTAATGTACTGGTAAACTTGCTTTTTTGGCTTAACAGGGGCATGTTAGGAGAACATCGTACAAAGAGGGAGGCGGTTCTGTTGGGGAACATAGTAATTTCAAAAATTTCCTACGCACACGCAAGATCATGGTGATGTATAGCAACGAGAGGGGAGTGTATCTTCATACCCTTGAAGATCGCTAAGCGGAAGCGTTATGACAACGCTGTTGATGTAGTAAATGCGTCTTCACGATCCGACCGATCCAAGTACCGAACGTACGGCACCTCCGAGTTCAGCACACGTTCAGCTCGATGACGATCCCCGGACTCCGATCCAGCAAAGTGTCGGGGATGAGTTCCATCAGCACGACGGTGTGGCGACGATGATGATGTTCTACCGGCGCAGGGCTTCGCCTAAACTCCGTGACGATATGACCGAGGTGGAATATGGTGAGGGGGGGGGGGGGGCACCGCACACGGCTAAGGAACGATCACGAAGATCAACTTGTGTGTTATGGGGTGCCCCCCTGCCCCCGTATATAAAGGAGCAAGGGAGGGGGCTGCCGGCCTAGGAGGGGGCGCACCAAGGAGGAGTCCTACTCCCACCGGGAGTAGGATTCCCCCCTTCCAAGTAGTAGGAGTAGGAGTCAAGGAAAGGGGGAAGAGAAGAGAAGGAAGGAGGGGGCGCAACCCCTCCCCCTAGTCCAATTCGGACTAGGCCTTGGGGGGGCGCCCAACCTCTCCTCTCTCTTTCCCCTAAAGCCCAATAAGGCCCATATACTCCCCGGCGAATTCCCGTAACTCTCCGGTACTCCGAAAAATACCCGAATCACTCGGAACCTTTCTGAACTCCGAATATAGTCGTCCAATATATCGATCTTTATGTCTCGACCATTTCGAGACTCCTCGTCATGTCCCCGATCTTATCCGGTACTCCAAACTCCTTCGGTACATCAAAACTCATAAAATTATAATATAACTGTCATCGAAACCTTAAGCGTGCGGACCCTACGGGTTCGAGAACTATGTAGACATGACCTAGAACTATTCTTGGTCAATAACCAATAGCGGAACCTGGATGCTCATATTGGCTCCTACATATTCTACGAAGATCTTTATCGGTCAAACCGCATAACAACATACGTTGTTCCCTTTGTCATCGGTATGTTACTCGCCCGAGATTCGATCGTCGGTATCCAATACCTAGTTCAATCTCGTTACCGGCAAGTCTCTTTACTCGTTATGTAATGCATCATTCTGTAACTAACTCATTAGCTACATTGCTTGCAAGGCTTATAGTGATGTGCATTACCGAGAGGGCCCAGAGATACCTTTCCGACAATCGGAGTGACAAAACCTAATCTCGAAATACGCCAACCCAACATGTACCTTTGGAGACACCTGTAGTACTCCTTTATAATCACCGAGTTACGTTGTGACGTTTGGTAGCACCCAAAGTGTTCCTCCGGTAAACGGGAGTTGCATAATCTCATAGTTACAGGAACATGTATAAGTCATGAAGAAAGCAATAGCAATATACTAAACGATCAAGTGCTAAGCTAATGGAATGGGTCAAGTCAATCACATCATTCTCCTAATGATGTTATCCCGTTAATCAAATGACAACTCTTTTGTCCATGGCTAGGAAACATAACCATCTTTGATAAACGAGCTAGTCAAGTAGAGGCATACTAGTGACACTATGTTTGTCTATGTATTCACACATGTATTATGTTTCCGGTTAATACAATTCTAGCATGAATAATAAACATTTATCATGATATAAGGAAATAAATAATAACTTTATTATTGCCTCTAGGGCATATTTCCTTCAGTCTCCCACTTGCACTAGAGTCAATAATCTAGTTCACATCATCATGTGATTCAACACCAATATTCACATCTGTATGTAATTAACACCCATAGTTCACATCGCCATGTGACCAACAACCAAAGGGTTTACTAGAGTCAATAATCTAGTTCACATCGCTATGTGATTAACACCCAAAGAGTACTAAGGTATGATCATGTTTTGCTCGTGAGAGAAGCTTAGTCAACGAGTCTGTCACATTCAGAGTCGTATGTATTTTGCAAATATTCTATGTCTACAATGCTCTGCACGGAGCTACTCTAGTTAATTGCTCCCACTTTCAATATGTATCTAGATTGAGACTTGGAGTCATCTGGATCGGTGTAAAAAGCTTGCATCGATGTAACTCTTTACGACGGGCTCTTTTATCACCTCCATAATCGAGAAATATTTCCTTAGTCCTCACTAAGGATGTTCTTGACCAATGTCCAGTGATCTACTCCTAGATCACTATTGTACTCCCTTGCCAAATTCAGAGCAAGGTATACAATAGGTCTGGTACATAGCATAGCATATTTTATAGAGCCTATGACTGAGGCATAGGGAATGACTTTCATTATCTTTTCTATTTCTGCCGTGGTCGGGATTTGAGTCTTACCCAATTTCACACCTTTGCAACACAGGCAAGAACTTTTCTTTGACTGTTCCATTTTGAACTACTTCAAAATCTTGACAAGGTATGTACTTATTGAAAAAACTTATCAAGCGTCTTGATCTATCTCAATAGATCTTGATGCTCAATATGTAAGTAGCTTTACTGAGGTCTTTATTTTAAAGAACTCCTTTCAAATACTCCTTTATGCTTTCCAGAAAAATTCTACATCATTTCTGATCAACAATATGTCATTCACATATACTTATCAGAAATGTTGTAGTGCTCCCACTCACTTTCTTGTAAATACAGGCTTCTCCAAAAGTCTGTATAAAACCATATGCTTTGATCAACTCATCAAACATATATTCCAACTCCGAGATGCTTGCACCAGTCCATAGATGGATGGCTGGAGCTTGCACATTTTGTTAGCACCTTTAGGATTGACAAAACCTTCTGGTTGCATCATATACAACTCTTCTTTAATAAATCCATTAAGGAATGCAGTTTTGACATCCATTTGCCAAATTTCATAAATGTGGCAATTGCTAACATGATTTGGACATACTTAAGCATCGTTACGAGTGAGAAAATCTCATCGTATTCAACACCTTGAACTTGTCGAAAACCTTTTGCAACATGTCGAGCTTTGTAGATAGTAACACTACTATCAGTGTCCGTCTTCCTCTTGAAGATCCATTTATTTAACTTGACTTGCTGATCATCGAGCAAGTCAACCAAAGTCCACACTTTGTTCTCATATATGGATCCTATCTCAGATTTTATGGCCTCAAGCCATTTCGCGGAATCTGGGCTCATCATCGCTTCCTCATAGTTCGTAGGTTCATCATGGTCTAGTAACATGACTTCTAGAACAGGATTACCGTACCACTTTGGTGCGGATCTTATTCTGGAAGACCTACGAGGTTTGGTAGTAACTTGATCTGAAGCTTCATGATCATCATCATTAGCTTCCTCACTAATTGGTGTAGGAATCACGAGAACTGATTTACGTGATGAACTATTTTCCAATAAGGAAGCAGGTACAGATTACCTCATCAAGTTCTACTTTCCTCCCACTCACTTCTTTCGGGAGAAACTCCTTCTCTAGAAAGGATCCATCTTAGCAACAAATATCTTGCTTTCGGATCTGTGATAGAAGGTGTACCCAATAGTTTCCTTTGGGTATTCTATGAAGACGCACTTCTCCGATTTGGGTTCGAGCTTATCAGGTTGAAACTTTTTCACATAAGCATCGCAATCCCAAACTTTAAGAAACGACAACTTTGGTTTCTTGCCAAACCACAGTTCATAAGGCGTCGTCTTAACGGATTTAGATGGTGCCCTATTTAACGTGAATGCAGCTGTCTCTAATGCATAACCCCAAAACGATATTGGTCAATTGGTAAGAGACATCATTGATCGCACCATATCAAATAAAGTGCGGTTACGACGTTCGCACACACCATAACGTTGTGGTGTTCCAGGTGGCGTGAGCTGTGAAACTAGTCCACATTGTTTTAATTGAAGACCAAACTCGTAACTCGAATATTCATCTCTACAATCAGATCGCAGAAACTTTATTTTCTTGTTATGATGATTTTCCACTTCACTCTGAAATTCTTTGAACCTTTCAACTATTCAGACTTATGTTTCATCAAGTAGATATACCTATATCTTCTCAAATCATCTGTGAAGGTCAGAAAATAACGATACCCGCCACGAGCCTTAAAACTCATTGGTCTGCATACATCAGTATGTATTATTTCCAACAAGTTTGTTGCTCGTTCCATTGTTCCGAAGAACGAAGTTTTAGTCATCTTGCCCAAAAGGCACGGTTCGCAAGCATCAAATGATTCATAACCAAGTGATTCCGAAAATCCATCTTTATGGATTTTCTTCATGCGCTTTACACCGATATGACCCAAACGGCAGTGCCACAAATAAGTTGCACTATTATTATTAACTTTGCATCTTTTGGCATCAATATTATGAATATGTGTATCACTACGATCGAGATCCAATAAACTATTTTCATTGGGTGTATGACCATTGAAGGTTTTATTCATGTAAATGTAACAACAATTATTCTCGACTTTAAATGAATAACCGTATTGCAATAAACATGATCAAATCATATTCATGCTCAACGCAAAATCCAAATAACATTTATTTAGATTTAACACTAATCCCGAAAGTATAGGGAGTGTGTGATGATGATCATATCAATCTTGGAACTACTTCCAACACTCATCGTCACTTCCCTTCAACTAGTCTCTGCTTATTCTCAACTCCTGTTTGAGTTACTAATCTTAGCAACCGAACAAGTATCAAATACTCAGGGGCTACTATAAACACTAGTAAGGCACACATCAATAACCTATATATCAAATATACTCTTGTTCACTTTGCCATCCTTCTTATCCACCAAATATTCAGGGCATTTCCGCTTCCAGTGACCATTTCCTTTGCAGTAGAAGCACTTAGTTTCAGGCTTTGGTCCAACTTTGGGCTTCTTCGCGGGAGTGACAACTTGTTTGCCATTCTACTTGAAGTTTCCCTTTCTTTCCCTTTGCCCTTTTCTTGAAACTAGTGGTCTTGTCAATCATCAATACTTGATGCTCTTTCTTGATTTCTACTTCGTCGATTTCAACATCACGAAGAGCTCGGGAATCTTTTTCGTCATCCCTTGCATACTATAGTTCATCACGAAGTTCTAGTAACTTAGCGATGGTGACTAGAGAATTCTGTCAATCGCTATCTTATCTGGAAGATTAACTCCCACTTGATTCAAGCGATTGAAGTACCCAGACAATCTGAGCACATGCTCACTAGTTGAGCGATTCTTCTCCATCTTTTAGCTATAGAACTTGTTGGAGACTTCATATCTCTCAACTCGGGTATTTGCTTGAAATATTAACTTCAATTCCTGGAACATCTCATATGGTCCATGACGTTCAAAACGTCATTGAAGTCCCGATTCTAAGCCGTTTAAGCATGGTGCACTAAACTATCGAGTAGTCATCTTTTTGAGCTAGCCAAACGTTCATAACGTCTGCATCTGCTCCTGCAATAGGTTTGTCACCTAGCGGTGCATCAAGGACATAATTCTTCTGTGCAGCAATGAGGATAAACCTCAGATCACGGATATAATCCGCATCATTGCTACTAACATGTTTCAACATATTTTTCTCTAGGAACATATCAAAATAAACATATCAAAGCAACAACGCGAGCTATTGATCTACAACATAATTTGCAAAATACTACCAGGACTAAGTTCATGATAAATTTAAGTTCAATTAATCATATTACTTAAGAACTCCCACTTAGATAGACATCCCTCTAATCCTCTAAGTGATTACATGATCCATATCAACTACACCATGTCCGATCATCACGTGAGATGGAGTAGTTTCAACGGTGAACATCAATATGTTGATCATATCTACTATATGATTCACGCTCGACCTTCGGTCTCCGTGTTCGAGGCCATATCTATTATATGCTAGGCTCGTCAAGTTTAACCTGAGTATTCCGCGTGTGCAACTGTTTTGCACCCGTTGTATTTGAACGTAGAGCCTATCACACCCGATCATCACGTGGTGTCTCAGCACGAAGAACTTCCGCAACGGTGCATACTCAGGGAGAACACATCTTGATAATTTTTAGTGAGAGATCATCTTAAAATGCTACCGTCAATCAAAGCAAGATAAGATGCATAAAGGATAAACATCACATGCAATCAATATAAGTGATATGATATGGCCATCATCATCTTGTGCTTGTGATCTCCATCTCCGAAGCACCGTCGTGATCACCATCGTCACCGGCGCGACACCTTGATCTCCATCGTAGCATCGTTGTCGTTACGCCATCTATTGCTTCTACGACTATCGCTACCGCTTAGTGATAAAGTAAAGCAATTACAGATGCGTTGCATTTCATACAATAAGCGACAACCATATGGCTCCTGCCGATTGCCGATAACCGGTTACAAAACATGATCATCTCATACAATAAAATATAGCATCACGTCTTGACCATATCACATCACAACATGCCTGCAAAAAACAAGTTAGACGTCCTCTACTTTGTTGTTGCAAGTTTTACGTGGCTGCTACGGGCTTACCAAGAACCGTTCTTACCTACGCATCAAAACCACAACGATAGTTTGTCAAGTTGGTGCTGTTTTAACCTTCGCAAGGACCGGGCGTAGCCACACTCGGTTCAACTAAAGTTGGAGAAACAGACACCCGCCAGCCACCTGTGTGCAAAGCACGTCGGTAGAACCAGTCTCGCGTAAGCGTACGCGTAATGTCGGTCCGGGCCGCTTCATCCAACAATACCGCCGAACCAAAGTATGACATGCTGGTAAGCAGTATGACTTGTATCACCCACAACTCACTTGTGTTCTACTCATGCATATGACATCTACGCATAAAACCAGGCTCGGATGCCACTGTTGGGGAATGTAGTAATTTCAAAAATTTCCTACGCACACGCAAGATCATGGTGATGTATAGCAACGAGAGGGGAGTGTATCTTCATACCCTTGAAGATCGCTAAGCGGAAGCGTTATGACAACGCGGTTGATGTAGTCGTACGTCTTCACGATCCGACCGATCCAAGTACCGAACGTACGACACCTCCGAGTTCAGCACACGTTCAGCTCGATGACGATCCCCGGACTCCGATCCAGCAAAGTGTCGGGGATGAGTTCCATCAGCACGACGGCGTGGTGACAATGATGATGTTCTATCGGCGCAGGGCTTCGCCTAAACTCCGTGACGATATGACCGAGGTGGAATATGGTGGAGGGGGGGCACCGCACACGGCTAAGGAACAATCACGAAGATCAACTTGTGTGTTATGGGGTGCCCCCCTGCCCCCGTATATAAAGGAGCAAGGGAGGGGGCGGCCGGCCTAGGAGGGGGCGCACCAAGGAGGAGTCCTACTCCCACCGGGAGTAGGATTCCCCCTTCCAAGTAGTAGGAGTAGGAGTCAAGGAAAGGGGGAAGAGAAGAGAAGGAAGGAGGGGGCGCAGCCCCTCCCCCTAGTCCAATTCGTACTAGGCCTTGGGGGGGCGCCCAACCTCTCCTCTCTCTTTTCCCTAAAGCCCAATAAGGCCCATATACTCCCCGGCGAATTCCCGTAACTCTCCCAGACTCAAAAATACCGAATCACTCGGAACCTTTCTGAACTCCGAATATAGTCGTCCAATATATCGATCTTTATGTCTCAACCATTTCGAGACTCCTCGTCATGTCCCCGATCTCATCCGGTACTCCGAACTCCTTCGGTACATCAAAACTCATAAAATTATAATATAACTGTCATCGAAACCTTAAGCGTGCGGACCCTACGGGTTCGAGAACTATGTAGACATGACCTAGAACTATTCTTGGTCAATAACCAATAGCGGAACCTGGATGCTCATATTGGTTTCTACATATTCTACGAAGATCTTTATCGGTCAAACCGCATAACAACATACGCTATTCCCTTTGTCATCGGTATGTTACTCGCCCGAGATTCGATCGTCGGTATCCAATACCTAGTTCAATCTCGTTACGGCAAGTCTCTTTACTCGTTCGTAATGCATCATTCGTAACTAACTCATTAGCTACATTGCTTGCAAGGCTTATAGTGATGTGCATTACCGAGAGGGCCGAGAGATACCTCTCCGACAATCAAGTGACAAAACCTAATCTCGAAATCGCCAACCCAACATGTATCTTTGGAGACACCTGTAGTACTCCTTTATAATCACCCGATTCGTTGTGACGTTTGGTAGCACCAAAGTGTTCCTCCGTAAACGGAGTTGCATAATCTCATAGTTACAGGAACATGTATAAGTCATGAAGAAAGCAATAGCAATATACTAAGCGATCAAGTGCTAAGCTAACGGAATGGGTCAAGTCAATCACATCATTCTCCTAATGATGTGATCCCGTTAATCAAATGACAACTCTTTTGTCCATGGCTAGGAAACATAACCATCTTTGATAAGCGAGCTAGTCAAGTAGAGGCATACTAGTGACACTATGTTTGTCTATGTATTCACACATGTATTATGTTTCCGGTTAATACAATTCTAGCATGAATAATAAACATTTATCATGATATAAGGAAATAAATAATAACTTTATTATTGCCTCTAGGGCATATTTCCTTCAGGTTCACCCTGTGGGTTTGGTTCCAGCGAACATGAACGTGCGTTCCATCGAACCCTCAAGGGGGCCGAATTGTTCGCTTGAAAAGAAGTTCCTAATTCCTACTACTTGGGACAGACAGAAAGTTGAGTCGGTCTTCATGCCAATGGATGCACGTGTAATCCTTGGAATTCTCCTATGCACAATGAACATTGAGGACTTCTGCAGTAGGAGCCATGAGACGAACGATTTTTTTGTTAAGTCCGCATACGTATGCTAGTTGCTACGTGACAGAGGAGAGAGGCTTGGCTGGAAAATAGAGCCGGGTTCTCTACTGTTGCCACTGAAGAAGAATCCTGGGAAAGCCTATGGAAAGTGCAGGTCCCAGCCAAGGTTTGAATGTTTTTTTGGAGACTGTCCGAACATTCTATACCGACTAATGACGTTAGAGCACATCGGAATATGACAGATTCGGATTCCTGTGGGATGTGCGGTTCACCCGACTCATGGAGGCACTCCCTTCTGGATGCATGATGTCTAGGTGCACATGGGCATTGGTGGATGAGGATTTAGCGCAAAACCTGGTGACAACTACAGAGCCTAATGCAAAACAGTGGCTATTTACCTTCATGGAATTATTACCACATGGTATATTCGGCAAGCTTTTCTGTCACTCTCTAGGCGATATGGGCAGCGCGGTGCAAGGCCATTCAAGAGGGTATTTTTCAGAGCCCCCAATCCATCCATTGTTTCATTAGTAGGTTCATTGAGGAGCTGGACTTGATCACAGAAAATACTCGTTCCTCCCCTCAAGGCCACACTACTATTTCGAATGCTAGCAATCAACACCCTAGAGCTCCGCTGGCGGGTCATGCAAAAATACTGTTGTTGCCGGATGCCGCAAGGGAGTAGGGGGGACTGATAACCCGCAAGTATACAGGATAGTTGTAGCCTCTTTCGATAAGTAAGAGTGTCGAACCCAACGAAGAGCTAAAGGTAGAACAAATACTCTCTCAAGTCCTATCGGCCACTGATACGACACTATGCACGCTTGACGTTCGCTTTACCTAGAACAAGTATGAAACTAGAAGTACTTTGTAGGTGTGATAGAATAGGTTTGCAAGATAATAAAGAGCACGTAAATATAAACTAGGGGCTGTTTAGATGAAGATGCAATAAAGTAAATATAGCGAGTGTGGAAAAGTGGTGGTAGGAGTTGTGAAATTGTCCCTAAGCAATTGACTACGTTACTAGACCCGTAATCACTATTGCAATTCTATTTGAGGGAGAGGCATAAGCTAACATACTTTCTCTACTTGGATCATATGCACTTATGATTGGAACTCTAGCAAGCGTCCGCAAATACTAAAGATTCATTAAGGTAAAACCCAACCATAGCATTAAAGCATCAAGTCCCCTTTATCCCATACGCAACAATCCCCTTACTCGGGTTTGTGTTTGATCCTCCACGCAACCCACTATAAGCGAATCATGAATGCATTGCAACACCCTACAACGGGAATCCCTCACGCTTGCGCGACACGGAGGGCACCATAGGACAACACCAATAATAAAAATGCAACTCAAACCAATCATAGAAATTCATCAATCACCGATAGGACAATGAAAATCTACTCAGACATCATAGGATGGCAACACATCATTGGAAAATAATATGAAGCATAAAGGACCATGTTCAAGTAGAGGGTACAGCGGGTTGCGGGAGAGTGGACCGCTGGATATAGATGGGGGAAGGTGATGGAGACGTTGGTGAAGATGCTGGAGGTGTTGGTGAAGATCGCGGTGATGATGATGGCCCCCGGCAGCGCTCCGGCGCCACCGGAAGCAAGGGGGAGAGAGCCCCCCTTCTTCTTATTCTTCTTCCTTGACCTTCTCCCTGGATGGGAGAAGGGTTTCCCCTCTGGTCCTTGGCTCCCATGGCTTGGGAGGGGCGAGAGCCCCTCCGAGATTGGATCTATCTCTCTGTTTCTGCGTTCTCAGATTCTACCCCTTCACCGTTTCTTAAATATCCGGAGATCCATAACTCCGATTGGGGTGAATCTTTCGCCCAAATTTTTCTCGTAAAATTAGCTTTCTTGCGGAAAAAGAAGAGCGTCATCCGCCTTACGGGTGGCCCACGAGAGTCCAGGGCGCGCTCAGGGGGCGTGCCCCCCTGTCTCGTGGCCACCCAGGACACCGTTTCGCGTTGATTCTTCCTCCAAAAAATCCCAAATATTCCAAAATAATTCTCCGTCCGTTTTATCCCGTTTGGATTCCGTTTGATATTGGGTTTCTGCGAAACAAAAAACATGCAACAGACAGGAACTGGCACTGGGCACTGGATCAATATGTTAGTCCCAAAAAATAGTATAAAAAGTTTCCAAAAGTATATGAAAGTTGAATAATATTGGCATGGAACAATAAAAAATTACAGATACGACGGAGACGTATCAGCATCCACAGCTTAATTCCCGCTCGTCCTCGAGTAGGTAAATGATAAAAAAGATACTTTTTGATGTGGAATGCTACCTAGCATAATCTTGATCATATGTCTAATCATGGCATGAATATTAAGACACGAGTGATTCAAAGCAATAGTCTATCATTTGACATGAAAACAATAATACTTCGAGCGTACCAATAAAGCAATCATGTCTTTTCAACCCTACAAAGGCCAAAGCAAGCTTATCCCTACAAAATCATATAGTTTGGCCATGCTTCATTTTTGTCACATAAAATGCCCCCATCATGCACAACCCCGATGACAAGCCGAGCAATTGGTTCATACTTTTTAACGCGCTTCAGCTTTTTCAACCCTCACGCAATACATGAGCACAAGCCATGGATATAGCACTATAGGTGGAATAGAATATAGTGATGGAGGTTATGTGGAGAAGAAAAAAAAGAAAGTCTCACATCGACGCGGCTAATCAACGGGCTATGGAGATGCCCATCAATTGATGTCAATGCGAGGAGTAGGGATTGCCATGTAATGGATGCACTAAGAGCTATAAGTGTATGAAAGATCAACAAAAGAAACTAAGTGGGTGTGCATCCAACTTGCTTGCTCATGAAGACCTAGGGCATTTGAAGAAGCCCATCGTTGGAATATACAAGCCAAGTTCTATAATGAAAATTCCCACTAGTATATGAAAGTGATAACATAGGAGACCCTCTATATGAAGAACATGGTGCTACTCTGAAGCACAAGTGTGGAAAAAGGATAGTAACATTGCCCCTTTCCTTTTTCTTTTTTTTCTTTCTTTTCTTTTTGGGTGGGCTTCTTTGGCCCCCATTTTTTATTTAGGCTTCTTTGGCCTTTCCTTTTTTTTCTTTTTTTTCTGGGGCAATGTTCTATAATGATGATCATCACACTTTTATTTACATACAACTCAACATTACAAATCGATACTAGAACAAGGATATGACTCTATATGAATGCTTCCGGCGGTGTGCCGGGATGTGCAGTGAATCAAGAGTGACATGTATGAAAAATTTATGCATGGTGGCTTTGCCACAAATACGATGTCAACTACATGATCATGCAATGGAAATATGACAAAAGTAATGTATGTCATGATGATGAACGGAACGGTGGAAATTTGCGTGGCAATATATCTCGGAATGGCTATGGAAATGCCATAATAGGTAGAGCTGTTTTGAGGAAGATATAAGGAGGCTTATGTGTGATAGAGCGTATCATATCACGGGGTTTGGATGCACCGGCGAAGTTTGCACCAACTCTCAAGGTGAGAAAGGGCAATGCACAGTACCGAAGAGGCTAGCAATGATGGAAAGGTAAAAGTGCGTATAATCCATGGACTCACATTAGTCATAAAGAACTCATATAATTATTGCAAAAGTTTATTAGCCCTCGAAGCAAAGTACTACTACGCATGCCCCTAGGGGGATAGATTGGTAGGAAACGACCATCGCTCGTCCCCGACCGCCACTCATAAGGAAGACAATCAAAGAAACACCCCATGCTTCAAATTTGTCACACAACGGTTACCATACGTGCATGCTACGAGACTTGCAAACCTCAATACAAGTGTCTCTACAATCCACAACTACCCACTAGCATGAATCTAATATCACCATCTTTATATCGCAAAACTATTGCAAGGAATCAAACATATCATATTCAGCGATCTACAAGTTTATGTAGGATTTTATGACTAACCATGTGAATGACCAATTCCTGTCATCTCTCTAAATAGATATAAGTGAAGCAAGAGAGTTTAATTCTTTCTAAAAAAGATATGCCCACGCTCTAACAAATATAAGTGAAGCAATAGAGCATTCTACAAATGGCGGTTGTCTATGTGAGGAGAAACAAGCAATCCAAACTTCAAATGATATAAGTGAAGCACATGAAGCATTCTATAAAGCCATACTCAAAAGATTTAAGTGAAGTGCAATGAGCATTCTATAAATCAACCAAGGACTATCTCATACCAGCATGGTGCATAAAAGAAAAATGAAAACTAAATGCAAAAGACGCTCCAAGACTTGCACATAATTCATGAACGAAACGAATACGAAACATACCGATACTTGTTGAAGAAAGAGGGGATGCCTTCCGGGGCATCCCCAAGCTTAGACGCTTGAGTCTCCTAGAATATTTACTTGGGGTGCCTCGGGCATCCCCAAGCTTGAGCTCTTGCCTCTCTTCCTTTTCCTCATATCGAGACCTCCTCGTTTAGACACTTCATCCACACAAAACTTCAACAGAAAGCTCGGTAAGATCCGTTAGTAGAATAAAGCAAATCACTACTCTAAGTACTGTAGAAAACCAATTCATATTTTGTATTTGCATTGTGTCTACTGTAATATAACTTTTCCATGGCTTAATCCACTAATATAAATTGATAGATTCATCAAAACAAGCAAACTATGCATCAAAAACAGAATCTGTCAAAACCAGAACATTCTGTAGCAATCTGAACATTCACCATACTTATGGTACCCCAAAAATTCTACCAAAATTAGGAAAAATAAACAAGTTGTATAGAAATACAGTGCAAAAGGAATCGGAACCAATTGACATTCCAGTTAAAAATTTAAAATCGCACACTACAGCCAAAGTTTCTGTCCTGCACCGTACAAACCAACAAGCATTGTAAACATCCTAAAGGCAAACCTTGGCACATTATTTTTATAATACAATGGAATTGTACAAGGGGATAATTATTTTTGATAAAAAGTTTCTGTAATGAAGATTCACAAAGTTTCCATGAGCATGAACAAAGTTCAAGGAGCTCTCCCATTTCAACAATGCTTGTCTCTCTCACTTTCACTTTCCTTTTTGAAAAGTTTTTAGGTTCCCTTCTTTATTTTTTTGTTTTTAAACTATATAAAAGCACTCAACAGAAATAAATGACTCTCTAAAACTTCCGGGTTGTCTCCCTGGCAGCGCTTTCTTTAAAGCCATTAAGCTAGGCATATAGTGCTCAAGTAATGAATCCACCCGGATCCCAAGGTATATCAAAGCCAATTTTAATTAACAATGATTTGTAATTTAGTAGTGAGCACAAATTAACATAAATCATGTAATGATGAAGCCTAACTCTCTTCCTATGCATCGGCATGTCATAAAAGAACAATTCATGCACACATAGTAAAGGCCAATGCATAGTATAAACAATTTCTTGCAATTTTATCGTGTTGGAACATAGAGAGGGGGGATATAGTTCCTCTCTCATAATAATTGCAAGTAGGAGCAGCAAGCACATGCATATTATATCTATCAAAATCATCATGTGCAACGATAAAAGGCAACCCATCAATATAATCCTTAATAAGGGCAAACTTCTCCGATATAGTATAGTTTGGAGAATTCAAAAAGATAATAGGACTATGATTTATTTATTGATTGTCTTCCTTATGAGTGGCGGTCGGGGACGAGCGATGGTCTTTTCCTACCAATCTATCCCCCTAGGAGCATGCGCGTAATTATGTGTGGGTGCAATAGCAACAATTTCATGTTTAACATAAGGAACTATAGCAAGTTCATCTCCATAAGCATCATTCATTACTACAAAAAAAGACACATCCGTGACATTTTGGGCCGAACGAAATTTTTTTCTGTCATACATATGACACTTCTATGATGATAATTGTGACAAAACCCGGTATCATCATAGATGCGGTGAGCTCCTACTTCTATGACAAAAAATCATGACAAAAATGGGCTTTTAGTCACAGGCGGGCGGAGACGCAGCTGCATGACATTCTTTGGGCCGTCCATGATGGAAAAACCGTGGTAGAAGCGAGGGGAGGAAAATTTCAGGAGTTCCGATTCACGGTGGGAGGTCGGGGCGAGTGATGCGCGTTTCTCGTACGTACACGTACGGGTGTGTGCGGCGTTAGCTCTAAATGAACCCGGCGAGGCGTTGGGCTCTAACTAAACCCGGCGATTACCTGCGAGCTCGCGTTCTTGAACCCGGCGACCGATCGATGGTGTTAATCGAACCCGATCGGCGATTCCTTCGATCTGCTGCTAATCAAGCCGATCGATTGGATAAGCGATGGCGTTGCGGGGGGGGTTGGATGAGCGGTGGCGGTGGCGTTGCCTCGGATGAACAGGACCCCTTGGTGTGGAGGGCTGGATGAGCATGAGCGGTGGAGGGTGGCCGTGGAGGGTGGTTGAACAGGACCCCATGGTGTGGAGGGCTGGATGAACAGTAGATGGTGGAGGGGTGCCCGTGGAGGGGTGGTTGAACAGTAGCCGGTGGAGTAGCGCGCGGTGGAGGCTGGATGAACAGGAGCCCGTGGAGGCTGGAGGAGGTCGGCGGTGGAGATGAGCGGTATCCGTGGAGTCCTGTTTTGCGATCGCCACACCCTCCCGATGAACAGGACCCGCGTTTCGACCATAGCGCTCCAACACAAGTCCGTTTCGTCCATTTTACGGTACGCCACACCCCTCCCGATCAACATGACCCCCGTTTCGACCGTAGGAGGTCCGTTTTGCGGTACACCACACCCCTCCCGATCAACAGAACCCCCGTTTCGACCGTAGGAGGTCCATTTCCTCCGTTTTGCGGTACGCCACACCCCTCCCGATCAACAGGACCCCCTTTTCGACCGTAGGAGGTCCGTTTCCTCCGTTTTGCGGTACGCCACACCCCTCCCGATCAACAGGATCCCGTTTTGAACGTGGCCGGTCAAACACAAGGCCGTTTCCTCCGTTGTGCGGTACGCCAGGCCTCGTTTCCATCGCCTGTTCCGTCCAAGCCCTCCCAATGAACACGACCACGCATTCCGTTCCGACCCAGCCGGTTGGCTCCCCATGAACACGACGACGACGCTGTTTCTCCGTTCCGACCCAGCCATGTATGTATGCGCGAGTAGGCGTTCGAGACCCTGCCCGTATGTATGTACGTGGCTGTTCTTTCTTGCACCCTCGCCGCTGTACGTACGTGTACATGCTACGTGCGTTCCTCTACTACGACACGTGCGCGCCTCTACATCCACCAGTATATATATACGTACACGTTCGCGACCAGAATGACAACGCTTCGTGCGCTTCACCAGGTGGGTCCCGTATCGAGCACTTCCTTACTGCGAAGATGTAGCTGGTGGGTCCCGCAATCGGCGGCGAATTGTTTTGGTTTTTTTTCCCGGATGCACTTCCTTGCATGCGAAGATGTAGGTGGTGGGTCCCAGCAGTCAGGGGGGCGAATCATTTTTTTGCCCGGATGCACTTCCTTGCGTGCGAAGGTGTAGCTGGTGGGTCCCAGCTATCAGGGGGGCGAATCGTTTTGTTTTTGTGCCCGGACGCACTTCCTTACGTGCGAAGTGTAGCTGGTGGGTCCCAGCAGTCAGGGGGAAACGTTTTTTTTTGCAAAATACAGTGGCTCGTCCGGTGGGTCCCAGCTGTCAGGTGGAGGAATCATTATTTTCCACGTAATAAGGAGGCACTTCCTTGCTGCGGCCGTGGAGCCAGTGTCGGCCTCTCCACGTCTGATCCACGTCCGATGGAAGTCGTTCCTTGACCACGTTGACCACGCCACGCCGAGAGCACCGAGGCGGTGGACAGCGGCGAGCCTAGGAAGGGGCGCGGGCCGCAGGGAAAAAGACGCGACAGTGGAAGCCCGCACGGAGAGAATACGAGGTTCACTTTGGTTGGCTGCGGTGTGAGGCTGCCGTCGCCACAGGGCCTGGCCAGCCGTGGGAATAGTAGGGGGCGGTGAGGCCTCCGCGGCAGCACAGTCGCCGGCCGTTGGATGGACATCGTACGATCACTGCAGCTAGAATCGTTTATATTGACTAAGTTGACAAAGCCCTTGGTACGCGTCAACTTAGTAGGCCCACAGCTCGGATTTAGCAGAGAACATATAGCCCATTTTTGATTTGTAAGAATGTACATCCCATTCTTTTAATTCTAATGGAATTTACTACAGCCCATTTACAGTTTGTTAAAAGTAAAGCCCAACTTCTAGCTAGGACAATGATTAATAATTTCAAACAACCGCTCAAAACAGAATTCAATTTTTTTTCCACATTTTGATGGGATCCGAAATATTTTTATCCGAAATTTCTAGTCAGGTTAAATATAATTTCAAAATAAAGTTGTATTACATTAAAATCTAACGAAATATTGCGTGCGCAACAAGTAATGAAATTAAAATTTCCAAATTCCAAAAATAATATATTTTTCAAACTAATTACGTGTTTGGTGCATAGTAATTGCCCAGTTATTATAATTACATCCCATTTATTATTTCTTAAAGTCCATTTTCTTGTTAAGCCTAATGCATACCTCCTAGGAAACTTTGCAGCCAGTGAAGCGGATAACAAGTTGACCAGTATATTGTGTACAACCTGTCGGCCCAGTTGCATTGCTGATGTTGAAAAAAGGCTTGTGTAGTACAGTACAACCTAACATGGTTACTCAGCCCACATTCAGCGACGCCGGAAAGGCCCAAACAAGGCTTCTGCACAACTTTTTGAAGTCACTGAGCTCAATTATTAACTTAAGAAAAAAGTTAGATCACAGTGGAACCTAATTAAAAGCTGTTAAGTCAAGAACTGGTGCCCGAAAGGTACTCGGGTTTTCTAGGGTTTCCCCGAAATGTTTTCTAAGGTTTCGAGTGGAACGACGGCGCTCGGGCGACTCGATCTCTCGAGGCGCGATCTGAGGTTTCCCGGCCGCGATCCTCCGCCCAGACTCCGCTCCTCTTGCCCGTTCTCTACTCGTGTGCTCGGGGTGATTAAGGGGGGTCCTGGCGACCCTGCCCACCCTTGGTAACGTGCGGGACGGGAGAGGATCGAGTTAAGGGGGATCGGCGGTGATGTCTAGTTCTTCAATGAACGCTGGTAAGGAGAGAGAAGGGGTTGAGAGGATGATGGAGAAGATGAATCTGATGGACAGAGAAAGTGCAAAGCTTGTGGTGGATGATCAGGAGGAGGCGCAAGGAGATGCAATCTTGGCGGTGGTGGGCAAGGTTATGAACAGAAGGGTATTACATGTAAACACCATCGAGGAGGCGCTGCGCCCTGCCCGGGGCAATGTAAGGGGCTTGTCTTTCAGCTCAGTGGGGGACAATATGTTCTTGGCTAGTTTCGAAGGAAAGAGGGAGAGAGACATGATCTTTGAAGGTGGCCCGTGGATGGTAGGCAAGCATGCAGTGGTGCTGGAAATCTTTGATGTGAGAAACAGGCCATCGGACTTGAAGTTCGAGACGATGCAAATCTGGGCTAGGGTTATCAATTTACCTTTCAATCTGAGATATCACCCGTGGCTAGAAAGAATCGCGAAACTGATCGGGAAGGTCATCAAGATGGATGTGGATGCTAGGGGTTTTGCCTATGGAGAAGCCCTACGTGCAAGAGTGTGGATCAATGTCCATGAACCACTGATGAGGTGGGTAAGGTTGGAATCGACAAGGACGAAGGAGGATGTTTTTTATGAAATTCAATATGAATCTCTGCCGTATTTTTGTTTCTCGTGTGGAAGACTGGTGCATGCAGATCAGTACTGCCCGTCGCCTGCACGGAGAGATGATCAGGGAAATATCCCCTATGGAGAGAACCTGAGAGTACCACTACGCAACAAGAGATGGAGCAACGTACCCGAGAGAGGTGGATGGAATCAGACTAGGAATACTGCAGAAGAAGAGGAAGGAGAAGATGAAATTGTTGAGAAAGGAGAAGAAGTTACCTCCCCAAACAAAGCTGCAAAGGGCAAGGTGCAAGCAGTGGTATATCACTTTAATTCGAGAGGGGGCAGTGGAGGAGGACGTGGAGCTCGGACTCATAGAGGGAGAGGTCAGGTGCAAGGAAGGAACCAAGTGTACTGTAGGGTGAACATGGATGGGCAGAGTGGAGTAGGGGGATCAGGTACTATGCCCCTCATGCTTGTTGATCAGGAGACTTTAATCAAGAAGAGAACAAATGATGAGGACGTATCGAGCGAGTCACAGTCAGACAGCAGAGACTCGAAGAAGATGAGAGCAGAGGGGGAAAATAGCTTGTCAAACAAGGCAGCGGCTGCTGGACAGCCCCGCCAAGACCAATGAATCTCTTTGTGTGGAACTATCGCGGGCTTGGGAACCTGGAGACAGTTCGAGAACTCCACCATCTGGTGAGAGTGGAAGCGCCCGCCTTGGTCTTTATCTCTGAAACAAAGATCGAGGGTTCTAGAGTGGCAGATTTAACAAACCGTTTGGGTTTTGCTGGGTGTGTGCCCGTAAGCAGTTCTGGCTTAAGTGGCGGATTGGCCTTATTTTGGTCGCATGAAGTGGATGTAACTTTGAAAAACTATTCAGATCAGCATATTGATGTAAAGGTAGAGAATGTGGGCTCGGATTGCAAGACATGGCATTTTACTGGATTCTATGCTAAAGCCCGTCGTAGTGAGAGATCCCAAAGTTGGGAACGTTTGAGGCAGTTGAATGCGCAAAGCTCTTTGCCGTGGCTCTGTGGTGGAGACTTCAATGAGATCACTGATAATAGTGAGTATTTAGGGTCACATGATAGAGCAGAGTGGACGATGGCAGGCTTCCGTGAGGTGATAGCGGATTGTGAATTCCATGATTTGGGTTTCACGGGTATTCCTTACACATGGGACAATAGACAGGATGATGATGCTAATGTGAAAGTGAGAATGGATCGGTTTGTTGCTAACCCGGCGTTTTTGAGCTTGTATGAAGCAACCAGAGTTTGGCATGTGCCCTCCCCAAGATCTGATCATTGCTTAGTTACAACCCGCATCAAGAAATTAGATGCGGATGACGGGGCGGGTCAGCATCGGTTTATGTATGAGGACGCGTGGCACCGGGAAGAATCTTACGTATCCGCGGTGGAGAGTGGCTGGATGCATGGGACGGGGAACTTTTCCCTCCGGGACCTCCAAAGAAATCTGGTACACATGCAAGGACACCTCACTGACTGGAAAGCAAGGAAGTTTGGTGATGTCAGAAGGAAACTAAAGAAGCTGCGCAAGGAATTTGAGAGGGAGAAGAGTAATTCCCTTTACAGGGGATCATCTCAGCGGGAGAAGGATCTTGCAAGGCAGCTGAATGAGCTTTTATTGAGAGAGGAAATAATGGCGAAGCAAAGATCCCGGGTCGACTGGCTGCATGCGGGAGATCGGAATACTGAGTTCTTTCATGCGCAGTCTACTGCTAGACGTGCGCGAAACAGGATCTCGGCGCTGGTGGACTCTAGTGGACATGTTTGTGAAAGTAAGGAGGCCATCCATGTAGAGGTCCAGAATTTCTATACCAATCTCTATACTGCCCAGGAAGAATTGGTTATAGATGAGGTGCTGCATCATGTACCGGCTAAGGTAACTGAGCAGATGAATGAGAGGCTGACGAGGCCGTTCAAAGCGGAAGAAGTGAAGGCAGCGCTATTTGGAATGGCGCCTTCGAAGGCCCTGGGAGAGGATGGTTTCAATGCAGGTTTCTACCAACGGCATTGGCACCTCATCGGGGAGGATGTGACTGCAGCAGTCCTCAATTTCCTGAGTGGGGGACAAATGCCGGAGTCGGTCAACAGGACAATGATTGTTGTAATACCAAAGGTTAAAAATCCTCAAAACATTACTCAATACAGACCCATCTCCTTGTGTAATGTTATTTATAAGATGTGTTCGAAAGTTTTGGCTAACCGTCTTCGTGAGATTTTAGATGAAATCATCTCTGAAGAGCAAAGTGCCTTTGTGCCAGGACGACTCATAACTGATAATATCCTGACTGCATATGAGTGTGTCCACGCAATGAAAAGGAAGAAAGGGAAGCAGGGATGGTGTGCAGTTAAGATCGATATGATGAAAGCATACGATCGAGTGGAGTGGGACTATCTACAAGGCATCATGGTCCAACTCGGTTTCTCTGAGGATTGGATTTCTTTGGTGATGAAATGTGTCAATTCTGTATCCTTCCAGGTCAAAGTTAATGGGGAGATCCTACCTCCTTTCCACCCGTCAAGAGGCCTACGACAAGGATGCCCAGTGTCCCCTTACCTGTTTTTGCTTTGCGGGGAGGGCTTATCATGTATGTTGAAAAACTATGACGGGGGATGGATTGACAGAGGCATTAGAGCAGGAATGCGATCCCAGTGGATTTCACACCTGCTATTTGCGGATGACTGCTTGGTATTCATGAAGGCAGATAGCAGAAGTGCAGTACGTCTCAATGAGATTTTGACTGCCTATAGCCTTGGCTCAGGCCAAAGTGCTAATAAACACAAAAGTTCAGTTTTCTTCAGCCCAAAGTGTGGGGCATCGACGAAGAGAGGGGTTAAGAATGTTCTGCAGATTCAGAGAGAGGCCCTCTCGGAGAAATATCTGGGCTTGCCAACCGCAGCAGGGAGGATAACAGATCAGAATTTCGAGCATATTGTTGAGGCGGCAAGGTCAAGGGTTCAAGGATGGGATTTCCGGAAAGCATCGAGTGCGGGGAGAGAGGTGCATATCAAGTCAGTGGTCCAAGCACTACCGGCCTTCTCTATGAGTTGTTTCATACTCACTAAAGGCTTGTGCAGTAGAATTATGACAGTAATGTCCAAATATTGGTGGGCGGGATCTTCTGACAAGAAACGTATGCATTGGCAAGCATGGCCGAAGTTAGCAATCCCGAAGTCTAAGGGGGGGCTAGGTTTCCGTGACCTGGAGCTTTTTAATGACGCAATGTTAGCTAAGCAAGCTTGCCGACTGCTGGTAGACCCAGAAAGTTTATGTGCAAGGGTCTTGCGAGGCCGCTACTACCCAGATGGGAACTTCCTCCAGGCTGGTTGTCCAGCCAGTTCTTCTCGCACTTGGCGGGCGATTTTACAAGGACGGGAGGTTCTCAAACAAGGACTGATCCGCCGGGTGGTGAACGGACAAACAACTAAGATCTGGCATGATCATTGGATAGATGGAATGACCTGAATGAAGCCGATCTGCAGGTTGTCTAATGAACCTGTGCAGCTAGTTTTTGTCTTGTTGCAAGAGGAGGATGGGCAGTGGAACACGGAGCTGCTACATAAACTTTTTTTTGAGATTGGATGTCGACGCGATTTTGAACCTGCCGAGACCAAGGATAAATGAGGATGATTTTTGGGCTTGGGCCTGGGAGCGATCTGGCATCTTTTTTGTCAGATCGGCTTACCGAGTGTTAAAACAGATACATGACGAAGGCCACAGCTCGGCGGACAGATCATCAGGAGAGGAAGAAAGCTGGAAACGTCTATGGAAGCTGAATGTTCAACCCAAATTTCGAATCTTCTGGTGGAGGGTGATGAAAGGGTTCCTACCTGCCAAGGCGGAGCTCGCAAAGAGACACATTGGTGAGGATGTGATTTGTGCAATGTGTGGACATGAAGATGAGACACTGTTTCATTCCTTGGTTACCTGCACACATGCACAAGTGTTCTGGGCAGAGGCACTCAGATTTTTTGGCTGTAACCTCCCTACGTTGCTACCTCTGACTTGGACAAGGGATCTCCTCGACCCCAGCTTCATCGCAAAGGAGGATGCAGCCGTTGTAATCTCAGTGATGTGGGCAATATGGAGCGACCGCAACAAGTACACTCATGGGGAGCGGCAGTACTAACCGATCAGGTCTATGGAGCTCATTCAGGAGCACCCGAGAGCTCTGAATATACCAGCCAATAACAAGATCGTACAGCGACAAAAAGAAAGGTGGAAGGCCCCGGCAGAAGGTGTGGTGAAGCTAAATGTGGATGCTGCAACTGATGCTATGGGACGCAGAGCTGGGACGGCGGTAGTGTCAAGAAATCACAAAGGAGAGTTTCAGGGAGGGAGATATGTCTCATACGAGGGGCTTACTGATCCATATGTGTGTGAAGCAATGGGGTGCAGAGATGCTATGTTGCTAGCTATGGACAGAGGATGGCCTAGGGTGGAGATCATATCAGATTGCAAACCAGCAGTAGATGACTGGAACGCCGGGATACACTGTTCGGTGGGTGGCCTATCTTCAGAGAGATGTCCTCATATCTCTCGCTTTTCCAAGGGGTAGAGATTCAGCATAATAGTAGAGAGGCGAATGAAGCCGCTCATATTTTGGCTAGGTATGGTGTTACTACTGAGATGAGCAGCATGAACTTTTTTACTACCCCTGTATTCCTAAGTGCAGCTTTGCACTCGGATTGTGTACGGTCTATGAATGAATAAAATCGCCTACGGGCCGTATTTCAAAATAAATAAATTAAAAGCTGGCACGAGAAAATAAATAATTCAACGGGTCCCACTTGTGCGTGTGCGCGTGTGTGTGTGTGCGTGTGTGTGTGTGTGTGTGAGAGAGAGAGAGAGAGAGAGACCCATCGGTCGATGCTCGTAAATACATCTTTCAGCCATATGCATTGCTGATGCTCGAGAAAACTTATATAGTTGACACAATCATATAGAACATCATAGCACACCGAACTTGCATACAAAAATTTCACGCAGCGGCACAATCAGGATGGAAGCGGTGGATCGCTACGGGAAGGGCTATGTTGAAACCAGCGAAGTCGTACATAACAGTTCATCGTCTTTATAAATGACGGGAAATATCTTGAATGTTGTGCAAAGAAAATGCAGACAGACAACACAATAAGTTCTGCTAGCACATTAAGTTGGCGTCCAACCCTTTCTAAAAAAGTTCAGGTACGAAATTAGAATAGGTCACAATCAAATGTCTTGGCATATCGAGCTTGGACCCATAGCTCGGATTTAACTAGTACTATCTGACAAGATTCAGTTGTTACCTCAAATTAGAGCACATCCAGGAAGCCAGCCCTGCCTCTTCTCCCAAAGAAGCAGTGGCCTCCGCCACGCGATGGAGTAGGCCTGTGCCATCCATCGTTCCGAGCAACACGGGAAAGTCGGCGTTGACTCACTGTAATGGGCGTCGTCGGCGGACCACAGCACCAGCGGCGGCGGCAGGACTTCGATTGATGGATTGACCACTTCTTCGACATGCACGAACACTCGATACAGGAAAATCCCTAACGTGGTCTGCGGCGGCCTTGGTGGCGATGAATAGTACAACCCCGGTTCCTGCACCAGTATCTCAACACCAATCACCTTCGTATGGTGGGCGGCTTCTTCATCCATGCCATAACCGTTAGAGCCCAGCTATGCGGAGGAACAAACATACTTACGAGCTCACCTCCAAGGTTGTTGATAAGCTCGTTCATGGACTCGCTGTTCCAAGCACGTCGAGGCATGCCGTGGAAGGTAAGCTTTGTTAAAACTCAAGCTCAGAGGGCACCGAGTCCCATCCTGGGTGCCATCGATCAAAGCTCACCAGCGCCATCGCAGAACAAACACCGGAAGATTCGAACACGACGAGTGCGATCGAAAGTTGTCCGAACTGACGAAGAAATCAGCTGGTGGCGGACAGACTTGACGAGCAAGTCACTTATTTGGATGCCGTGCGCAATGCCAAGAGCTTTGACAAGGTCGTCCGGCGAGACGGGAGGCGGTCGCCGTCGATGGTTACCATCGATTACTTTGCCGGCAAACTGGTTGTCAAGCGCCGCCATGCCATTGTTGGAGCGACAAAGACGCATAGCGACCGAAGGCAGGACAGACCTCGGGATCTCCGGCTCGGAGATCCGCGTTGACCGTGACATGATAGTGCGCTTGAGTACATGGAGTCTGGAGGGGATTTGGGGAACTGGAGTAGGAATCGAGATTCGAGGTGGGGAGGGGCGGAGGCGGGGATGAAAAGGTAGCATGAATTTCGAGCACACACCAATATGCTCTCGGCGCGCAAGCACAGGAAAACACCGGTGGCGCCCACATGTCGGCCTAAGAGTCCTTATTCTTTCTTTTTTGGAGAGCCTGGCCTTTTTTTTCATGATCTTTTGAGAGCCCGACCTGAGAGTCATAATTGACCTGTTTGGCATTGCGTTACTACTCGGTCCATGTTCAACGACACCTCACTGGCCCAAACAAGTGTACATCATCGAAAAGACAGTGAGCTCAAATTATAAAACTTGAAAAAAGGAGATATACTCTGAAAACTAGAGAATGGTGATGCCCTCATTTAGCCCACCAGTAGTTCGAGACAATAAATAGTTCGAAACAACGATATATACAACATTCAAACACTGACTAGTGACTACTACTGACATAAACAACAAGACATGATAGTTCATAAGAAGTCTTGCTACACCACCAAAACGCACCCATCTGCGGCGCCAGGACTCTCGTGATCCGGACGAGAATGACATTCTAAATAGAAGCAACTATTACATAGAAATAGTGACATAGACGAGGATGACCAAATGACAAGGAATATGCATAACAAAAGAAAGAACTACCCATCCAAAACCAGCAGCAAAGACAAAAAAGTCATTCGAAGAGATGATCCAACACCATCATAATTTGCAGCGCCGCTTCAACGACCAGTGATCCGGAAACACCAGTACTCCACCCTTTTGATGCAACAGCCCAATTACCTATCAACCTCAAGGCTTGAACCACATCATTGCCTGTCGTAATTGAGACATCCAAGGATCAAAGTTAATCCGGATGCCTTTGTCATTCTCACCTTCTTTTGGCTGCAGGCTGTATCGTTGGCAATCAGGGGAGTTTGCTCTCGAATTCCTAGGGCTCGCCGTGTAGACACATTTTTCCATAGCAAACAGAGCCTCTCTGCCATCAAGGTCCTTGCCAACGGTGATCTCCTGGTTAATCGGATAATTGAGTCCGAGAAACAGAGAGTGTGAACCAAGGCTGTTTACCCGCCTCCAACTAAAAAATCCTAAAGGCCCCAACAAGCTGGTATCCTGCTCATAGACATAACAGCCGCTGTCTGTATACTCACGTATTACACGGTGCTTGTATACAGTGGGTGAGGGAGTCCCGGACTAGGGGGTGTCCGGATAGCCGGACTATCATCACGGCCGGACTCCAAGACTATGAAGATACAAGATTGAAGACTTCGTCCCGTGTCCAGATGGGACTTTCCTTGGCGTGGAAGGCAAGCTTGGCGTCTGGATATGTAGATCTCCTACCATTGTAACCGACTCTGTGTAACCCTAACCTATCCGGTGTCTATATAAACTGGAGGGTTTTAGTCCTTAGGACGAACAACAATCATACCATAGGCTAGCTTCTAGGGTTTAGCCTCCTTGATCTCGTGGTAGATCTACTCTTGTACTACCCATATCATCAATATTAATCAAGCAGGAGTAGGGTATTACCTCCATCGAGAGGGCCCGAACCTGGGTAAAAACATCGTGTCCCTTGTCTCCTATTACCATCCGCCTAGACGCACTGATTCGGGACCCCTTACCCGAGATCCGCCAGTTTGACACCGACATTGGTGCTTTCATTGAGAGTTCCTCTGTATGCGTCACCGATAGGCCCGATGGCTCCTTCGATCATCAAGAACGACGTGGTCGGGTGAGATTTTTCTCCCCGGACAGATCTTCGTATTCGGCGGCTTTCCCTGCGGGCCAATTAAGCAGGCCATCGGAGCAGATCAAAAGCTACGCCCCTGGCCATCACGTCAAATTTGGAAGTTTGAACTATACGGCCGATATCCTCGGAGACTTGATCTTCGACGGATTTGAGCCGCTGCCCAGCGTGCCGCACTGTCTCGATGGGCACGATCTAGCTCTGCAGCCGAACAGCACCCTGGAGGCCACACCAGCATCCGCTCCGACCCTTAATCCGGAGCCGGATTCCCGATGGAGGACGAGTGGTTGGACACCGCCTCGGGGGCTACAATCTCTACGGCGATTGAGCCGAACTCCATCCCTGTCCTTTGTGAAGACCTCGATTCCAGGGTGTCGGACTCTGAACCGTCCGCGCCCCTGCCAATCGAATCCGATTGGGCGCCGGTCATGGAGTTCACTGCCGCGGACATCTTTCAGCACTCGCCCTTTGGCGACATCCTGAATTCACTAAAGTATCTCTCTTTATCCAGAGAGCCCTGGCCAGACTACGAACAAGAAGGTTGGGATGCGGATGATGAAGAAATTCAACGCCCACCCACCACCCACTTCGTAGCCACTGTCGAAAGTTTACACGACGTGCTCGATTTCGACTCCGAAGACATCGACGGTATGGACGACGATGTAGGAGACAACCATGAACCAGCGCCTATAGGATGCTGGACAACCACCTCATCCCATGATGTATACATGGTGGATACACCTAAATGAAACGCAGAGCGAGGAACAGCGGGATGCTACGAGGATAAATCCCTCGGCGATCAAACGGCAGCGTAAATGCGAGCGAAGTCCCGCCTCACAGAGACCCAGCCATAGAGCAGGGCGAACCGGTGGGCGGCGAACACGCTTATCGAGCAATCGTCCGAACAGGACAACTTGGATAAACAACCCGTCCCCGGCGAAGACAACAGTACAGACGATCTCACGCCGGACAAAATGCTGGAGCAAAATAACCTCCAGAAAAGGCTCGTCGCCATTGCGCGTAGGCTGAAAAAGCAGAAGCGGAAGCTCAAAACAGCGGAAGATGCGCTCAGAATCAGATGGAGCAAAGTATTCAACACCGCAGACGAATACGGCGACAGTCGCCGAACAAAGAGCTACCCAAAAAGAAAGCTGCTGCCCGAATTTGAAGAGGAGGCCCTAGAGCCCCCACAATCAAAAAGTAAGAAGGCCACCCGGTCGGATGGACGACCCCATGGCAAAAAGAGAGCGACAAATGGCGCCGCACACAAGCTAGTATGCGATCGCATAAGGATTCATAGCAAAAGGATGGCCCAGTTAGGTCCATCTATGGGCCAAGAAAGCAAGCTCTTCAAAGCAATGCAACACGACAAAAATCCGAACATCACGGCACACCCAAATATAGGGGCGCCGCACATCCCCTATGTTTCACCGATGAGGTGCTGGATCATGAATTTCCAGCGGGATTCAAACCCGTAAACATAGAGGCATCTGACGGAACAACAGACCACGAGTGCGGATTGAGGATTACATCCTCCACATACACATGGCTAGAGGAGATGATCTCCACGCCATAAAATACTTACCCCTCAAACTCAAAGGGCCAGCTCGGCATTGGCTTAAAAGCCTCCCCGAAAATACCATTGGAAGTTGGGAAGAGCTAGAGGATACGTTTTGGGCAAATTTTCAGGGGACATATGTCCGCCCTCCGGATGCAGACGATCTAAGTCATATAACTCAACAGCCCGGAGAGTCAGCCCGGAAATTCTGGAACAGGTTCCTTACTAAAAAGAACCAAATAGTCGACTGTCCGGACACCGAAGCCTTAGCAGCCTTCAAACACAATGTCCGAGACGAATGGCTCGCCAGACACCTCGGCCAAGAAAAGCCAAGAACAATGGCCGCATTAACAAGCCTCATGACCCGCTTTTGCGCGGGAGAGGATAGCTGGCTAGCAAGATGCAGCACCAGCAACCCAAGTACATCCGAAGTCAGGGATGGAAATGGGAAACCACGGCGCAATAAGGACCAGCGCCGGACTAAAGGGAACGGTCCAAAGAGCGCGGCAGTCAACGCCGGATTCAAAAGCTCACGGCAGAACAACAAAAAACTGCCCCTTAAGGACAATAGCGATGAGCTATCCAACTTCAACAAAATCTTGGACAAGATATATCAAATCCACAGTACTCCCGGGAGGCCTGCAAACCACACCCACAGAAATTGTTGGGTCTTCAAACAGTCCGGCAGACTCAATGCCGAACACAAGGGGCTCGACACACCAAGTGAATATGATGACGAGCACCACAAGCAGAGCCCCGGAAAACAAAAGAATTTCCCACAAGTGGTTAAAACAGTAAACTCACTTCACGTGATCAAAGGGAAAAACAGAGCAACGCCCACTAAAATGCGCGTCGCACACTGGTTGTCAAAACCAATCACCTTCGACCATCAGGACTATTCCGAAAGTATTCAGAACGCAGGATGGACTGCCTTGATATTGGATCCTATAATCGACGGATTCCAATTTACACAAGTCCTCATGGATGGTGGCAGTGACATAAACCTGATATATCAGGACACAATCCGCAGGATGGGGATAGACCCAACCAAAATCCGCCATAGCAACACCTCCTTTAAAGGGGTAATGCCAGGTCCATATGCCCATTGTACGGGCTCCCTACTGCTAGAAGTTGTGTTCAGCTCACCCGACAACTTCCGGCGCGAAAAGTTAGTCTTCCATGTTGTCCCATTCAAAAGTAGCCATCAAGCACTATTGGGACGCGAAGCTTTCGCCCGCTTTAATGCAATACCGCACTATGCATCTCTTACACTTAAAATGCCCGGTCCACGCGGCATCGTCTCATTAAAAGGGAGTATTAAGTGTAACTCGAGCACGGAAGAATGCGAGGCTGCCTTGACAGCCCCACATCAATCCTGCTCCGCTAACCAAAGAACCTGAATAGGTAATTCGAAACCCGGACACGGCTAGACGAGTCCGGTGCCTACTAGCTGTTGGGGAACGTAGCAGAAATTCAAAATTTTCCTACGTGTCACCAAGATCTATCTATGGAGAAACCAGCAACGAGGGGAAGGAGAGTGCATCTACATACCCTTGTAGATCGCTAAGCGGAAGCGTTCAATAGAACGGGGTTGAAGGAGTCGTACTCGTCGTGATCCAAATCACCGGAGATCCTAGTGCCGAACGGACGGCACTTCCGCGTTCAACACACGTACAACACGGTGACGTCTCCCATGCCTTGATCCAGCAAGGAGAGAGGGAGAGGTTGAGGAAGACTCCATCCAGCAGCAGCACAACAGCATGGTGGTGATGAAGGAGCGTGGCAATCCTGCAGGGCTTCGCCAAGCACTACTGAGGAGGAGGTGGAGTTGGAGAGGGGGAGGGCTGCGCCAGGGGCAAGGGTGAAGCTCCCATGCGCCTCCCCACTATATATAGGGGTGGAGGGGGCTGGTTTCTCGCCCTCCAAGTCCATTGGGGCGTTGGCAAAGGTGGGAGGAAAGAAATCACATCATTTCCTTCCCCACCGATTGTTATCCCCCCTTTTTAGGGATCTTGATCTTATCCCTTCGGATATGATCTTATTCCTTCTAAGGGGGATCTTGGTGCGCCTTGACCAGGGGTGTGGGGCCTTGCCCCCACTACCCACGTTCATGTGGGTCCCCCCATGCAGGTGGGCCCCACTCCGGAACCTTCTAGAACCTTCCCGATACAATACCGAAAAATCCCGAACATTTTCCGGTGGCCAAAATAGGACTTCCCATATATAAATCTTTACCTCCGGACCATTCCGGAACTCCTCGTGACATCCGGGATCTCATCGGAGACTCTGAACAACATTCGGTAACCACATACAAACTTCCTTTATAACCCTAGCGTCATCGAACCTTAAGTGTGTAGACCCTACGGGTTCGGGAACCATGCAGACATGACCTAGACGTTCTCCGGCCAATAACCAACAGCGGGATCTGGATACCCATGTTGGCTCCCACATGTTCCACGATGATCTCATCGGGTGAACCACGATGTCAAGGACTCAATCAATCCCGTACACAATTCCCTTTGTCTAACGGTATTGTACTTGCCCGAGATTCGATCGTCGGTATACCGATACCTTGTTCAATCTCGTTACCGGCAAGTCTCTTTACTCGTTCCATAACACATCATCCCGTGATCAACCCATTGGTCACATTGTGCACATGCAAGAAGAAGAAGAAGAAGAAGAAGAAGAAGAAGAAGAAGAAGAAGAAGAAGAGGAAGAAGAAGAAAACGCTGCACCAGCAGGAGGGCATTATGGATGGATGAACTATTTCCTCTCTTGTAAAAAAATTATTCCCTCTCGGTGTATATTGATATAGATGGACTATTTCGATGGTGTGCATGTCTTTGGAACAGAGTAGTAGCATGGGTCTGCTTGACTATAAGGAACTATTTATCCGCATATATAGCTTTCTCTCGCTACTCCTTCCGAAGGATCGGTATGCACGTGCATGTGTCCGTGAGACATGACAGCTTGTCCATGGAAGTTCAACTCTGGCGCCATCACGCTTCATCTCGCGATTCCCACGACGCCTCTCCAACCCACGGCACCACGCCCCCGACGCGCGCCTCACCCTCTCGGCTGCACCGCCCCTCTGCCTTTGTGTGCATGACATGTGGGCCACCTAAAATGCGGCGAGCATCAAGTTTCTACCACAGCCACCCGTGATTCCCACGATGCCGCTCGAACCCATGAAACCACACGTCCCCCGACCTGCTGCTCACTCCTCTTGGCCCCACTGCCCCTCTGCCTTTGGGAGCATTACATGTGGACCAGTCACCTGTCGGGTCCACATATTATTGACTCAAAGGTAGGTGTAGTAAGGCGCTGAAGCTCAGTCCCGACGGCCCTGAGAGGGAAATGTAACTCCTGCGCCAGGGCTTGTGGTGCTCCCGCATCACGAACTCGTGCCAAACTCGAGATTTGTTTCTTTACTATACATGCACGCAATGATTTAATGGACATTGTAATCTCAACATGTGATGGGGAGCTCTAAATTTGAATTGGAAATTTATAAAACGAATAAACTGGGAGAGAGGGAGTATATCGTAGGATGTGTCCCATACAAAATAAGTCCCCTGGTTTGTCACCGCGAAGATGCGGTTAGGAAGGAGCACAACGCCTTCCTACTCAGACGGCAACAAATCGGCCACGACAAAGATGGTCCGCCTTTGACCGCCATGTGCAAGGTTCGTGCTATCTTATTCAATCTCACTGTGGTTCCATCGTACCAATTCATGCAGTGGCCCGTTGCATGCCTGATCCCAATGTTGGACAAAGGTTCTACGGGAACGGTGTAACCATTGTAAATGTTGTGCAAATTGATGTTGGTACCCTCCTGTACATATGCAAGCCAATCTCCACTCGCACCGAGCCTAGCCTGTGAAACAGTGGGCAGGGGGAGAATTAGGAAATGGACACGGAAGTAGTCTTTAGAATGCATTTACTACATGATCAAACTCATCTTACCTACTTGTCGGAGGAAATCCGAGTGCCCCTCAACATCGGCATCTCAAGGGGCGTCAACTTGCAACCACGGCCACGCTGCGCTGGAGAGACCCCCAAGGAAACATCCTCGTGCGTTCCACGGAACATCAAGATGCATTTGTATGAGTAGTTTATCTTGTGAGAGAAAAGGATGAACGAGGGAAGGCCTCTAGAGATAGAGATGGACACTACTACTACCAATGTGCTGGCCCGTGCGTTGCAATGGATCCAAACTAGTAGAATAATACTTGTTCACGTGCTTGAAATATAAACGCTCTAGTTTTGATATACATGTGTCAGCAGACACAACAGCTTGTCCATGGAAGTTGAACCATGACGACCATCACGTTTCTTGTTTATACCACTGCCACACCCACACGCAATTCCCACGATGCCGCTCCAACCCACGGCACGACGTCCCCCGACATGGACATGGATCCTCTGACGTGGCTATCACTGCCTTGCCCTGCCTTTCCTTCGTTGACAGGTGGGACCCACGCTTATTGGTCCCACATGTCAGTGACAGAATGGTAGGATCGTTCGTGCCCCTCATCCCTCTCGGCCCCACCGCTCCTCTGCCTTTGTGTGCATGACATGCGGGCCAGCTGAACTGCGGCAACCATAAACTTTCTACCACAGACACACCCGATTGGACGCGCGCTTGCCTGCTCCCTGCTGTGCTCCGATCCGTACTCCCACACCATCGAATTTTCATCTAGCGGTTGTGACACATTTCGTCCCGAGCATCAATCCTCAGCTGGAGTACTTATGTACTACAGGTAGTACCCGCCGGTGTGGCCATCTACGCCTCGTAACGCCTCGACGCCCATCTGTGGCACCCTCGCCACGGCCACGCCACCACCGGCCGGTTCATCTCGTACGAGTAAGTCGCGAACCACGCCACCACCATGAGAATGACATGTGGGCCAGCCGCATTTAAGGTCCGCATGTCATTGACTCATAGGCCGGGCACTAAGCCACCAAAGTTCGGTCCCGTGGGCCCCGAGAGGGAAATATAACTCCTGCGGCAGGCCTTGTGGTGCTCCCAAAGTACGAGCTCGTGCCAAAACTGGAATTTGTTTCTTACTAGTACTACCAATTGGAGTAGTACTAGTAAGGTACACGTGCATTGCACGCATGAGATTCTGGTGGTTTGTGCATTATGCTTCTACATGTGGAGTTTTCTGGATTCTAACATGTGGAAAAATCTGGTGGAATGTAAGGTTAGGCAAGTTTGATTAACTTAGGAGAGTGTTTGGTTCAAGCCACACCTTAGGCAAGCCACACTAAGGCCCCACATGACATACACACAAAAAATGTGGCAAGATTCCCTTAGGCTTGCCAACTTGTGGCTCTCATTTTGAAGAACTAATAACTTTGCCTAAGCTTAGTTGTGGCAAAGTTAGTCATGAATTAAGTTCAACCATGGAGTCTTCTAGATTATACATGTGGCAGAATCTGGTGGATGATATCCAACGACCAAGAGTGCTCGGATTTGCCATCTTTGTACCGTCGGATTGGCTTCATCCAACGACCAACTTTCAAAGTTTTTCACACACTATATAGGGGGTATAGATATAGATGTACCGGTCCATTGCAATGGATCCAAAGTATATCTATTTAGTGGAGTGCACTCTAAACACATTATCTATTTATTTTTCTCTAACCTTCCGTAGCCATGCAACCAAGCCACATAAGCTTCATGGGTGCCCCCCACATCATATTATTCATACTACGTTGATTGAAAAAAAGATAAATCACCCAAAACAAGATCTTCCCTTTTTTGTTCCTACGATGTTGTGCCGTGCACGTACCTACTATGTAACACCCCAAAAATTTAGCCAAGTTTTTACATATTACAATTTTTGCCAGGAGTTTTAAAATTTTATTTCTGTTGATTTCAGAACTCTTCTTTTAATTTTAAGGTGTCTTTTCCTTGTGGAGCTTTCCAAAACATATTAGACTTCTATGCCATCTCATTAAAACAATTTCTAAATCAGTAGATTTATTTATTAAAATTATTTCACCCTGAGCTTTAATCATTAAAATGGCTTGTTTTAAATTTTGGAGCTCTTTTTGTACTACAACCATTTGATAGAATCACTTAATATTCCAACCAAAATTTGGAGATGTCATGTGATGTCTCTAAATCACTTGTGTGCACTAATATAATCATTTCATTGCATATTTTGAGTTTTTCATCTGTTTTTCAAATCTGGTCCAGTGGACACCTTTGCACTATAGCCTAATTAAATATTTCCCTAGAGCCTCCACCAAAATTATGAGATATCAGTAGTAGCATGCCATCCAACTTTATGCAAAAACCTAGTGTTGTTCTTTGGAAAAATTGAGGGAATCATCCTCATCTTCAATCTGGTGCCATTTGGTGATTTGTACTGCAACCATCTCCTAACTTGCTTCTTCATCCATAATTCCTTTTCCTACTTATAGTCCCCCTTGCCAAACCCATAAGTCCAGAAGAGTGGACCCTTTGGAAGATTTTTGTTCATGGAACAGTGCCATTCACTTTCTGCCCAGAACTGAAGTTTTGCATATCTTGCACTAACAAGTTTCTGCTTTTGTCAAACTAACTTCACCACCCCCTTATCCATCCAAAGAGACACTGATCTGGAAAATTTGGCCACCCCAAGTGTTGCCTAGATGCCCTTGGCATTTTGACAAACACCCTGAGTGCATGACCAGATTTGGCACGATTTCAAGTTTACATTGTGAACTTGAGCCCCTGACCTACCCAGCATGTCCCAAAGTTTTGCCCTAGCCCATAACCCCTTTTTGCTAACTCTCTTGTGGTTTAGAACTCTCTAGGCTGCCCTGGCATTTCGTCGAGCACATCCCGGCGTACCTTTAGGCGCGCCAGATCGTCGCTTGGCACCCACATGCGCCCGAAGCCCCGCACACACACCTCAAGACTCAACCGCCCGTGACTGCCCAGCCAGCACGCCGTGTCCCCTTGCACCGCCACACCACCCCGACCAACCTGGCACCCCACAGCGCCACCGTCAGGACGGCCGTGGCGGCTAGCTAACGGATGCTTGCAGGCCCCGGCCGTGTCGGCGCCGCCCAAGCCACCAGCGCTTGCCACCTGCCTCCTGGAGCAGTGCGTGCTCATCCGCAAGCGTGTCCCCTAGCGCTCGTCGCTGCCACGTCGCCCAATCTGCAGCATGGCGGTTCGCCGTCATCCTTATTGCCGGCCGCCTTGGTACCGACCTCCATCGCCTATTTAAGGAGCCCCGAGTTCATCCCCGCACGCAGGCAGTCCCACACCATCTCCCTAGGAACCCCTATGGCAGCAAATCAACTCTGGGAGGCCTTCTTTCCCATCTCCGGCGACTACAGCCGCCGCCACTGCCCAGGCCCTGACGGCGCCTCCAGAGCCTCCCCCTCTCCACTCTCTCCACCAGGAACCTTCCCTTCCTCCCGTGAGCCCGTCCCCCAACTCGATTTTGATCGGGAGCCACCGCCGCCCCAAAACCACTTTAACACCGAAACTTTCCTCCGCCGCGGAGCTCGCCGCCGGCAAATCCCTCCACCTCTGTCAACCCTGCAACCACCGGAAGGATCACCCTCGACCCGCGGATCCATCCCTGCCCTCAGCTTCCCACAAGGACCCGCCATTCGCCGGCGACGGTCGCCGGAGTCCCGCCTCAGCTCGGGACAGAGGGAGAAGAAGGAAGGCGGACTAGTCAAACCTGACTAGTGGGCCCCCTGGACGCACTGTCAGTGACACCCCGCGCGTCCACGCTGGATAAGTGGAGGCGTAATTTCAAAATACGCCTTCGACGTGGTCAGTAATCGAACCGTTTTTCTGTTTTTTTGTTTTATTTTAAAATCAGATTTTGACCAGAACTTTGACTGTCTATAACTTTTTAAATGCAACTCCAAATGAATTGATTCTTTTTCCTACCTCTCTCAAATATTGTCTAGTTTATTTTAAGATTTATTTGAAATTTTTTTAGACAACTTTTTGTGCTGTTTTGTTGTTATGTAATAATTCAAATATATTCTTTTAAATAGGATTTTTGAAGATTTCAAGATGTTTTGGATGCACCTTTCTTTCCCATGACCTGAAGGCAAGCATTCTGAACCCTGGTGAAATTTTGTGTGTGTTGCATAACACGGTAGCAACACCACCCCGACATATGCATGCGTCATTTTATGTGAGGATGTGATCCTATTGATGGGTGCATATTAATGAGTTTATGCTAATGAAGATGACATGAATTGTGATGGAAATCACCGTCATACGTCTTTCATGCATACCGAAGGAAAGAAGGAAGGCCTCTGTCTTGGGTAGACACGGTCTTGTCCCTAATCCTCCGTCGAGACGGTCGTGTCCGTATGGCATGAGGGGTATGTCGCGTGATGTTTCCATCTGTTGTTTGAAATATATGCATTGTTATGCTAATCATGCAGGAAATATTACAACCTCCTAAGTCGACCGTAGATCGAGTCTTGTGCCAAGAACCCCCATACTTGCTTCAGACTACCACTGCCTCTACACCAAGTAGGGTACGGTTCAAGAAGTTGTCAACCCTTTCCTAGCACACACCGCATGAGAGGCCGTGGTGGAAGATATTTGGAGGCATCCGTAGTCATGCCACCGGTCCGGAGCATGGGTGTTTCGCGTAGACGAAAGGGGTAGCTCCCGCTTATGCCATGTATAAATTTTGTGATCCCATGTTACGCCGAGGTTGTAGCCTCCCACTTAGAGTTTCTCTTAACAGGTGTCGTGGGTGATTCCGGACACATGTGAGTTAAGTGGTGTGTGCAAGTTAGGTGTGTTTTCAACAAAAGACCGTGAGACGGAATTAGTCCCGATGGACTAAAGGAACTGCTACTCGTGGGTAATGAGTACACCCTCTGCAGAGATTAAACCTATTCGAATAGCCGTGTCCATGGTTAAGGATTACAGTCTGGGATGGGTCAAGTGTCGGTCTTAGTGTCGGTCTTCGGAGGTGAAACTGTTAACTGGAATCACAACCCGTGACTTGTGACATTTATGATTATAATTATTATTGTTGACTAACCCGTGATATTATTGGCATTATCGAATATCCCTGGGATGGTTCTACCTCCTGGATAATCTCTGTATTTATTTATAATCCCTTTATGCGGTGTCGCTAAGACGCCCGACTGTGGCATTTCTTTTAAAGCCCTTTATGGAGTGTCACTAAGACGCCCGACTGTGGCATTTCTTTTAAAGCCCTTTATGTGGTGTCGCTCAGACGCCCGGCCGTGGCATTTCTTTTAAAGCCCTTTATGCAGTGTTGCTAAGACGCCCGACTATGGCATTTCTTTAAAAGCCCTTTATGCGGTGTCGCTCAGACGCCCGACTGTGGCATTTCTTTTAAAGCCCTTTATGCGGTGTCGCTAAGACGCCCGACTGTGGCATTTCTTTTAAAGCCCTTTATGTGGTGTCGCTAAGACGCCCGACTGTGGCATTCCTTTTAAAGCCCTTTATGTGGTGTCGCTCAGACGCCCGACTTTGGCATTCCTTTTAAAGCCCTTTATGTGGTGTCGCTAAGACGCCCGAGTGTGGCATTTCTTTTAAAGCCCTTTATGTGGTGTCGCTAAGACGCCCGATTGTGGCATTTCTTTTAAAGCCCTTTATGTGGTGTCGCTAAGATGCCCGACTGTGGCATTCCTTTTAAAGCCCTTTATGTGGTGTCGCTCAGACGCCCGACTGTGGCATTCCTTTTAAAGCCCTTTATGTGGTGTCGCTAAGACGCCTCGATCGTGGCATTCCTTTTAAAGCCCTTTATGTGGTGTCGCCAGACGCCTCGATCGTGGCATTTCTTTTAAAGCCCTTTATGTGGTGTCGCTAAGACGCCCGACTGTGGGATTTCTTTTAAAGCCCTTTATGTGGTGTCGCTAAGACGCCCGACTGTGGCATTTCTTTTAAAGTCCTTTATGCGGTGTCGCTAAGACGCCCGACTGTGGCATTTCTTTTAAAGTCCTTTATGTTATTTATTTCATAATTTTAATACTACCATATTAATGCATATTCATAAATAACATGCTTGCACGCATCGGAGTTTTATTTATCTTTTGTGACTGACGTCATGAGCGTAAAATATTTTCAGCACATAATTGTTATATTATACCCGTGTTCATAATGTTTGCGAGTACATTCAAAGTACTCACTGGCTTGTCCCTGGCTATTGTCTTGGCCAGATTTCTTGCTTGGAGAGGAGCGCTATGATGACAGCCATGAACCTAAGCAATGGTGATAGCAGTCTCGCGAAGATAGGAGTTAACCTGGTCAGCTGTTCCCGTGGGAAATGGAGCCCCATAGACGAGGATGTTTCATAACCCGCTTCCGCCATCAACCTTTAGAAACCTTTGTTGTACTCACAGGCCAGAATGGTCTTGTACTTCATATTTTGTTTTTTGCTTGAATTTCAGATTGTTGGTGCCTCATCATTCTAACAGAATCCCGGGCTGATGAGCACAACGGCCATTTTCTGGAAATCAACACCCGGAGAATCGGTCGCCACAGACTTGGTACCAGAGCCAGGCTGACCATTGGCTAATCCTATCTTAGCCAGGTCAATAAAATTTGGCTAACAACCCACTGAGCCATAACCAAAACCTCAGCCAAGCTTCTCGCACAAGATAGCCACACAAAGGACCGACGCTTTTGGCGATCAGGCTCAACCTATCAACCTAGCCGCCTATCACGCACTGGTGACTGGCACCCAAGGTGTCTCATTCAAGCGCATGAAGGAAGACTCCATCCCTTTTTCTATAAAAAGGCGCGCCGCCTCAACCCAGCCCAAAGACAGCCGCTACCCCAAAACTAAGCCACAATGCCTGGTCCCAGAGTGCACCATGTGACTACAAAGAACCAACCTTGAGGTTTTGTGACCATACTCACAAACCTCACCCGTCGTGCCTATGCTAGGAGAGCCACGAATATGTTGTGTACCAAGGACCCATAAGTGGTGAGAGCCGTCAATTCTGGGCCATCAGACATATCTACGGTAGGGGTCTGCACCCGAGCGCCTTTACAGTTTCACCGAAGAACAACTTCCTTTGAGCCATAAGCCATCCAACTAGCTGCTCGAGAGGCTATAGTTCATCTCGTGCACTGCCGCCTGAGTTAACTCGTCGCCGCTCCACTACTACCCCAGCGTGAAGGGTATGGTAGACCACCCCAAGTTGCCAACGGAGATCACGAGACGGATCCCGCATTGCTGCACCTAGTACGCTATGTAAGTGCACGAGGACCTATTCGATCAAATCACCATTGATCTGATCGCAGCTCGTGGAGAGCTGGTTCGCCGAGCCCAGCCGAGAGAGGAGATCGAGCCCAACGCCGACAACCCGCCGTGCTGTTTGGGCACCCGATCGAGACCCCGAGGTCAGCCCCACCCGCCAGCCAAGGTGCTTTGATGACCCCGTATGCTTCCGCCTCCCTCGAGCACACTCCAACGGGGTTGTGGTTAACAATCCCCGTGATGGTCATCATCACTACCCCGAGCCTGCAGCCCCTCAGCCCTCTCCAGCTAATTCCGACGGTGAGAACCTGGTGAAGTCTCGACATCCACAAGGGACGCCCGCTTGGATGTAAACGAAGTGGACTAAGTCACTCGAGTAGTGGCGAGTCCCAGTGTATCCTCGCTTTGTAATTCTGTGATTCCTTAAATTAACGCAGCCTGGCATCGTGCATCTGTTTTATACAGTAATCTTGCATGGATGTATTAGCATGCAGTGTGATTTTTCTATCCTTGGCGCAACTACCAAAAACCGCCCCGACAACACCCATAGTGATACGTCACTTTAGTAAGATGTGTGTACCTGTGGTTGACCCCGAGCTGAGCCGGCCAATTCTTTACTTTTTACCACGGTAAATGACCCAACCACGGTGCTATAAAAAGGGCCACCAAGTGACCTTGCCAAGCACCCCTCACCTTGTGCACCACCCTCCCAACCATTTCTTGCCATGCCGAGCCCTAGTATTTATCTGAGGACTCCAGATGCTACCCCAGGTAGTTTTGTCAAGATATTATGGGATTTTACCCGCAGTACCATGGGCGCCACCCCAGTACGAGTTGTTCAAATCGAGGATCACCCCTTCCACCTCAAGATATTGGGCAGCCGTGCACATCCCTCCTGTAAACCCAAACCAAGATCCAACAGAAGTCTCCTTCGTGGGGAAATCTATGCCAACCCCAAGATATGGTCAGAGAAGCTGCGGCATACGAAGTGCTCGCCGCCGATTCGTGGTACCCTATGCCAGCGAAGCGAGGGTATTATTATTTTCCGAGCCGTAGCACCCGGGAGTAACATCTTTCCGTGGACGATTGAGAGAGACCAGTCTTGGCCAACCTCGCCCAATACGCCATCGCTAAGAACGCTTAACCCAACATGTGATGAGTTATCTGCAGAGCTCGCTGGATTTAAATCCTCGATCGCCATCGGCGCATCATCGAGGCCGACCAGAGAGACACATTCATCGACCGGTCAATCCACTTTCTCCGATAGAAAAGAGTGTATCCCCGCATCGCAGACATTTTCTCGTGACCCCATCCAATTACCATTTTCAATTTAGATGCACCGCTGTTTTTATTACCGCAACTTTTATTTATGTGTTGTAACTTATGCTTAGTACTCCGAGTTTCGCGGCGAGTAAATCATTAATGTAAGTAGCTCTGTCGCGATTTGACTCTAATGTATTACTGTTTTCTCTCGCGAGAAATCCTGGAGTGAGATTTCTTTTCTCTGAGTGCCGCATCGTATATTTTCTCCCAACATAGATTATTTATTTCACGCTGCACCACGGCAGCAGACTCACCACCACGATTACACGAACACATACACTGCTTGCAAAATTTTGCAACTGTGTTGCGTCTAACTAAGCACTTCCCGACACCAGTTATCACCCGGCACACTCCACCTACTCATCGTGATCACCGCCACCGCGGAGAGCCAGCAACCGAGCAGCGGCATCGCGGCGATCGTCGAGGATCATCGCGCACAGGAGCACGGAGAGCCCCATCACCGCTGCCAGCCCTCCACACAGTAAGATCACGTACTAGTCCGGCACCACCTCCGCCATTAGCGCCTCGTCTCGAGCTCCGGCAAACGGAAACAGAGGAGAAGGAAGGAGGAAGAGGAACGAGGCCAGGTGTGATGAAGAAGAGGAGAACGCCGCAGTCGTTTTATAAGCCCGAGCTCGGTGTACGGTGGGCGAGGTCCACCAGTGTCGCTCGTCGCCTGACCGCCGGTGTTCGGAGGCGAATCCGCCAGCAGTGCCTACAGCGCACTGGCCCACGAGGTGAGTGCACGCTGCACCGGCAGCTAGCACGCCGCGCACTACCACGGTACGTCCTAGGTGCCCTACGCGCTAGGCATCACCGGTGGAGAAAGCGCGGGAGAGCGCGCGGGAGAGAGGAAGAAGAGAGAACCGGCGGAAGAAGGAGAGGCTGACCGTGGGCCCGGGTCCACCAGTCAGCCAGAGAGAGCACTCTGCTCCCGGGTGCGACCAGCGTATTTTAAGATTTAGAATTTATTCTAAATTTATGTCCAGTGTAGAAATCGCTAGTTTTCCCCAAAACCGTGGATTTTTCCCCACACCACGCCAGTATCCCACACTGTATTTTTGCACCACTTATTGCTCTCACTGTAGCCATTTTTGTTTTAATGCAAATTTATTTAAAATTTAACTATTAGCAAATCTCGAGGACGAGATTTTTCTTAAGGGGGGTAGTAGTTGTAACACCCCAAAAATTTAGCCAAGTTTTTACATATTAAAATTTTTGCCAGGAGTTTTAAAATTATATTTCTGTTGATTTCAGAACTCTTCTTTTAATTTTAAGGTGTCTTTTCCTTGTGGAGCTTTCCAAAACATATTGGACTTCTATGCCATCTCATTAAAACAATTTCTAAATCAGTAGATTTATTTATTAAAATTATTTCACCCTGAGCTTTAATCATTAAAATGGCTTGTTTTAAATTTTGGAGCTCTTTTTGTACTACAACCATTTGATAGAATCACTTAATATTCCAACCAAAATTTGGAGATGTCATGTGATGTCTCTAAATCACTTGTGTGCACTAATATAATCATTTCATTGCATATTTTGAGTTTTTCATCTGTTTTTCAAATCTGGTCCAGTGGATACCTTTGCACTATAGCCTAATCAAATATTTCCCTAGAGCCTCCACCAAAATTATGAGATATCAGTAGTAGCATGCCATCCAACATTATGCAAAAACCTAGTGTTGTTCTTTGGAAAAATTGAGGGAATCATCCTCATCTTCAATCTGGTGCCATTTGGTGATTTGTACTGCAACCATCTCCTAACTTGCTTCTTCATCCATAATTCCTTTTCCTACTTATTGTCGGGGAGGACTGATCGTGTCCCACGAACACCTGCGGGACCTGGGTCCCTTGTGGTTCGGAGGGGGGCGGAGATTGCACAAAGGGCGGATCGAAGCGATGCACACGAGTAGATTTACCCAGCTTCGGAGCTCTCCGGAAAGATAATACTCCTACTGCTGCTTTGTGGATTATCTTGTGTTCTTGCTAGGGAGCAATGGGAGCTACAAAACCTAGCTTGAGTGTGGTCTCGTATGAGTAGAATGAACTAAGCCGGAGCTGACCCGAACCCTTTCACGCTGCACTTGGGCCTCCTTTTATAGGCATAAGGGTCACCACATGTGGCAAGTAGACAAGGGTAAGATGGTAAAACATAGGTTGGTACACCGCTTTATACGAAGTACAGTAATCTATACCTAACTCGACGGCAAGGGACAAGAGTCATCAATGCCCGCCTCGATCGCCTCAACAGGTAACAGGACCGCTGGTCGCCTCCGCTTGCCACGATGGTAGCTCGTCAGCGCCGCTTATCGCTGCTCCCTCGCTGGATGCACAGCCCGTCGACACGCTGCTTGGGAGAGCCTCGTGGTGACACGCTGGCGGGTGAGCTGGAGCGGAGATGAAGAGAGGTCACTTGTCATGGTGAGTACCTTGCCGCGGGCGAGGTTCTTGTCGCGCTTCGGAGCTTATCGCTCACCAAGCCTTCCCGCAAGCTCCTCTTGCCGGGCCTTGTTTCTTCGCGCCTACGAGTATTCTTCCGGCAAGCTCCTCTTGCCGGGTCTTGATTACTTTAGTCTTGAATGGCTCCAAAGGAGCCACCGAGGATCTTGGCGGTCATCGGGCCAACCCTGCCGTGGGCGCTGCAATCTGTCCGGCACGAGTTCGGGATACTAGGGTACCCTACTCTAGTACACCGGCAGAGCCCCGGGCTGGGCCACACACGGCGCCAAGCTCATGGGCCAGGCCCAAAACAAGGCACGGGCACGCGTGGTCTTGATTACGCCGTTATTTGCCTTGGACCCACAACGCCTCCCACTTAACGGCACGCACCGGACGTGGCGCCGTGGGGAGATCGTGGGGCTTTTTTAATGGGAAAAATCGAACGCCTGCCCCTCTCCCTTTATAAGCGGGGAACAGGGCAGGACGCCCACTTGCCCTTGTTGTCACATCGAAACCCCGCCGCTTTCCCCTTTCTTCTCGAGCCCAAAGAGAGCGACGCTCCACCCCCTCCATTGCCACCGGTGCCACCAACGTCGTCGGCTTCCTCCACCACCACTCCCTATGGCCTCGAAGGCCGACAAGGAAAAGGAGTGAAATCGGCCGAGGCGCAGCGGCTAGCGGCGCTGCGGAAGGAGCGGGCTCTCTTCGATCCCCTGCTCAACAGGAAGGAGCTGCGGGAGCTGTACTACCTCTTCTGGTCGACGGCGACCAGGCGCACTCAGCGCCGAGGGTCATCTCCGCCGCCACATCTGCTAAGGTCTCCATCGGGTACCCTTCTTCGCGATTTTCTTCAGTGCGGGCTCGCCTTTTTCTGAATTCTTCTGCGATGTCATGAACACATATGGCCTCCTCCGCCTCCTTGACTTCACCCCAACGCCATCCTCACCATGGCTGCTGCACATCTCTGCGAGAACTTTGTCGGGTCCACCCAAGCGTCGCACTCTTCCGCCACTACTTCTCACCCCGCAGAGAGAGGAGAGCCGCTGTCGGAGGAATTGCATGGACCTCTAGGATCGGCAAGAAGGAAGCGATCTTGACGGAGAGTTGCGCAGCAAGTGGGAGGAGTGGAGGGCTGACTGGTGCTGGATCTTAGAGGAGGAGCTACAGCCTTTATCGCCTCGCAAGAAACCCCCATAGTTCGCGGGCAACGATTGGAGCAACTTGGCGCGGAGGACGACAAGTTGAAGATTGCCACGACTAGGATTTTGCGCCTCCGCAAGCAGGGCTTACCGTAGGAGCAGTTGGCGCGGACTTCCTTCGCCGCCGCATTGCGCCTTTGCAGGAGAGAGGAGGCCTGCTTGGGAATTCCGAACGCGGCGGATATCATGAGGCTGCGCCCAGGTCTGAATTGGAATTTCACTACCTCGAGCTTGACGGCATGTTGCGGAGCTGTTCAAGCCTGAAGCGGATAACCCCGATGGTGCATGTTGCGAGGGAGTTGTGCCTTGTGCAACAACTCGTCACTTGATAGCATCCGCGTGATAATGCCGCCAGCGATTCCCATGGAATCGTTCCAACTTGGCAGGAGCCCGCCGATGACATAGTGCAGCAGTTCTTCGACAACTTGGTTGAAGTGCCGATCCACGCCGACGAGCAGAGGCGGCTCACCCGCGACACCACCGATCAGGAGATGGCGCGCATCGCCACGAGGTTGGAGGAGGCTGCAGAGGCTGCTGCCGCCGGCGCGTTTGGGTTCACTGTCGAGGAGGCAGAGAGGGCCGAGGCGGCAAGCCTTGCCGACCGAGAAGAGTTCGTCGGTGAGGAGGAGCAGACCGAGCCCGACAACGAACCAAGCGAGCCTGCCGGGGGCGCCTCTCCTCCGCCATCAAGTAGCTTGCCGCAGGAGGAGCCCGCTGACCCGCCAAGGAGATGCCTCCGGAAGACTGGAGAAGTGGCGGGGGGCACACGGTCCAACAGCCGCCTCGCCGCCCGACGCGCTCCACCGCGGCAAGCACTGTTGCCGCGGGAGCGCCTCATTCCGCCACGGCGACGGGCGCGGGGTCTTCTGGAGTCGCGACCCCTGTACCCGCCAAGCGTCCGAGGGAATCTTCTCCCCCAATCCGTCGCGCCGGGGCAGAGTTCGATCTCTCCGCCCTCAGCTCCGAGGAAGAAGAGGAAGAGTAAGATCTTGTCGCTGCTACTTGTAATCTTCCGATTTATTGCTTTATCTTACATCTGACTGGCTTCACTCTGAACCTTCTTCTTCAGGACGTTAGCTCAGAGGGCGCCGAAGAGGGCCAAGACGCCGGTGGTTGTCGTCTCAGATGACTCCCACATGGCGGGGGATACGTTTGAACTCCCTTGCGGACCCGCAACCCTTCAACAGAGCAGCCCCAAAGACAGCCCCAGCGTAAGTGTATGGTGTACTCCTCAAGTTTGGGTGCGCTTGGGTGTGTCTCCGCATCGATATCTGGTTTGTTGAATTGTGTAGGAGCAGAGCAGCCTCATCAGAAGCACCGGAGGTCACTCCCCGGTTCTGCTTGCTTCAACTACGCCGCCAAGGGAAAACTCTCCGCCAAGGGAGCGCCTCCGCAAGGGAGGCCTCTCCGACAAGGAGCTTCCCGATAAGGACCAGCGCCGACAACCCTCCGTAGTGGAGACCGCGCAACAGATGCCGCAGTGGTGATTTTCTTATTTGATAATTTCCCTTGGGTTCTTTCTTCTTCTGTTCTTCTTTCAACATCTGCCTGATTTGTGCTTCTTCTTCTGACCATCAGATCCATCTGCCGGAGATCCGATGGAGACTGAGGCCACCAGCGAGGAAGACGCTCGCGGCGACAATGTCGACGCCGCCAACATGGAGGAGGAGGCTGGTGCTGACGGGCCCGCCGCCGAGGAGGCCGCCGAGGCTGCTGGCGCAGAGGCTGGGGAGGAATCTGGCGATCGTACTGACGGCCCTGAGGCCGCAGGAGCGCCAGGCGCTGCACCGACCGCTGATCCTCCGCCACCGACGCCGCGCGACCAAGAGCCCCAGCCCGCGCCTACCAAGGCCGGGCGAGGGTGTCTTTATCAAGCTCCCCGGGCATCAAGCTCTGTGGCACCGGTCGAGGGGGAGACTTTCGACGCGGAACTGCTTGCCTCCGCCGGGCTGTCGCTGGTTGATGCCCCAAGCAGCAGCGGCGGTGAGCCTGAGGAGGAGCAGCTGCTAAGGAATTTGCTGTCGCTCTACCGCGCCCGACAAGCCAAACTGGAGTCCAGGGAGGCGCTTGTCGCGAGGGAGGGAGCCGACTTGGAGAAACGCGCGGAAGAGCTCCGGCGCGCCAACAAAGAAACTCTCCGAGATATAGCGGAGGCGCGGGAGCAGCTTGCTGAGGAGCGTATGGCCTTCATCTTGGAGAAGGGCGAGGTCGAAGAGCAGCAGAGGCTTGCCGGCGAGAAGCTCTCCGCGCGAGAAGGTGAGCTGGCACAGCGGAAGATCAACCTCGACAGCTATGAGGAAGATCTCACATGCTGCAGCAAACGATTGGCGGGCCACTTCAGGAGGCAAAAGATGCCGCTGCGGCTGCCGAGGCCGCCAAGAGGGAATTGGAGACGAGGGTGGCTCAGCTGGAGTCCACCCTCCAGAAGAGTGCCGAGGAGGTCGCCGGGTTGAAGCGCGAGCGTGAGAAGGACGCTTACACCCTCGGCGAGCTGCAGGGTCGTTTTACTGAAAAGATTAAGGAGATCGATGCCGCCAAGGACGTCAAGGCGGATTTGGAGCTGAAGCTGACCACCCTGACGGAGACGTTGAATGGCGTCAAGGATCGGGAAAAGGGCCTGCTGGAAAAGATCAAGGCCACCGAGGAGTTGCTGTCGAATGCTGTGACCGCCCAGAATAATCTTCGAGACAGCATAATGCACTGGACAGAAGGTCTTGTGGACACCGCCGCCGGCATCCATAATGAGCTGATGGAGTTGGGGATGACAGATCTTGGATACTCCACTGACGAGAACCTCCAACCCAGCGTCAAGCTCAGCCTATTCTTCAAAGGTGTTGGCGGTATCCAGCGGCTCGGGAAGAGGTTCAAGCAATGGCGGAGGAATCACGCCAAGTCTCGCGCCGAGGCTCTCGGAAGGTGTTGATGAAGGTGGCCTTCCGCAACCCAAAGGCCGACTTCACCAAAGCCCTCAAGTCCCTGCCTCCATCCGCCCGATGTTGAAGCGCCAAGGCCCTTGTCGCACCCATTGTGGACAGGGTGAGTGGAGTTAAGAGGCTCGAGGGCCACCCGCGTGGACTAGGCCGCCAAGTCTATCTTTCTCTTGTCGCTGTAGATCATGTTTAGGTAAAAGTCCATTAGACCCGCCGACAAGTTATTATGTAATATACACTATCTTAGGCCATCGAATGCAATGTTATTTCCTTTACTCGATTTCTTCCCTTGTATGTTACTGCCCCACGCTTTTGGAAACTTGCGGTGCAGCACCCTTGCCATGAGCGCCGAAAAGCGAACTTCAGCAGCTCTTTGGCGGGGTCGCTACCGTCAAGAAACCTTGTCGCGGGCTAGCCGCAGCTCACTTAAATTCTTGAGCGGACTCGAAACAAAGTAAGGGCGCGACCAGTCACGATTTGGTTCCTTCGCGCACGGGTTTTCCATACAAAGTACTATCGTTCGAGGAAGATAACTTAAAAATTTAAAAATCGAATGCTCAAACTTTGGCAACTTAGCTTTTCTGTTGCCCATTTCCCGGCAAGGCGACAGTTCCTCGAGCGACGCTTGGCGGCCCACACCATTATCTTCTCCTCCCGGTTAACTTGTGGGTGGATGAACCTTCTTCTTGTTTGAGAAGAAAGAAGAGAAAATAAAGTTATCGCTTACCGGGTGTGGATGCTGCACAAAATGTTAGTAGACACATGCATATATGATTATGAGGGCATGTATTGACAAGTTGTGCGCAACACATAGGCTTTACTGATGCACGGGGTCTGCGCCCGGCTTTGTACAAAGGATCACATGCAACAGCGGCAAGACTTGTACAAAAGGGTGGTTGCCGGAACAGGTTCCGGCAACCGCGCCTTATGGGTAGAACTTACGAAGATGTTCTATATTCCAGGAATTGCTCACCGGAAGGCCATCTTCGGTCTCAAGGCGGACAGCGCCGGGCCTAGTGACTCGTTTCACCCGATAAGGGCCTTCCCACTTCGGCATCAACTTGTTGGAATTCTTGGCGGATTGAACGCGCCGAAGAACAAGGTCGCCTTCCTCGAAGCTTCTGGCATTTACTTTGCGGCTATGGTAGCGACACAAAGCTTGCTTGGTAACGAGCAGCTCAGACAAAGAGCTCGAAGTCGATCTTCCTCGAGGAGCAGCGCCATCTTGTCGCAGCTGCTCTTGCTCAAGCTCATCATAAGCGAGCACTCGAGGTGACCCGTACACGAGTTCCGTGGGGAGAACTGCCTCTGCCCGTAGACTAGAGCGAAGGTGTCCGCCGCGGGCTCGATTTGGCGTCGCCCCGATCGACCAAAGAACCACCGGCAGCTCCTCGATCCAGCCTTCCGCGCTTGCGCAGCCCGTCGAAAGTTCTGGTCTTGAGTCCTCGCAGCACTTCAGCGCTTGCTCTCTCGCTTGACCGTTGCTTCTCGGATGAGCAACGGAAGCAAAGCAGATCTTGGTGCCAAGATCTTGGGTGTACTGCATGAAGGTGCGGCTCGTGAACTGTGTGCCGTTGTCGGTGATGATCCGGTTAGGAATCCCAAAACGGCAAACAATTGACCTGAAGAACTTGACGGCCGATCGTGTCTGTCACCTTCCTCACGGCTCCACTTCCGCCACTTTGTGAACTTGTCGATTGCGGCGCATAAGTATTCAAAGCCCCGACAGCTCGGGGAAGGGGCCGAGGATGTCGAGCCCCCAGACCGAAAAGGGCCAGGATAAAGGGATCGTCTGGAGAGCTTGAGCTGGTTGGTGTATCTGTTTGGAATGGAACTGGCACGCTTCACACTTTGCTACTTGTGCCGTTGCATCCTGGAGGGCTTCTGGCCAGAAGAAACCTTGTCGGAAAGCTTTGCCGGCAAGTGCTCTTGCGCCGATGTGGTGACCACATATGCCTCCATGTATCTCTGCCAACAGCTTCGCCCATCTTCCCGCAAATACACTTCAATTTCACACCGTTGAGCCTTCTTCACGCACAGGATGTTGTCAACAAACTGGTACATACTTGACTGCCGGGCTACTTTTTCCGCTTCTTCTTGCTCTTCGGGAGGGGAGTGCACGGTGGCTGCACCCCGCAAGTCTCGCCGCCATCAACTCGTGCCTTTGTCGCCTGCGCTGCTGCGCAGGCACTTTCGGTTGTCAGCGGGGCGCGCCGCTAAGCGGCCGATGAGACTCTGAATTGTGGCCCTCCATTCGTCGACCTTGTCGGCCGTTGGAGGGTAATCTAGAAGTAGCTGTGCTCTTGCCAAGGCTTCTGCTGGTGTGGTGGGTGGCAACGGTGTACGTAGCGAGGAACGGGAGGTGCTCGGACTCCTAACCAAGTTAGGAGGAGCAGCATCCCGCCCAAGCGACCGTACTCCACTCGTACCGGCATGCTGAGGCGCATGCGGGTCTTGAGGGCCTCGGGATCCTCCAGCTTGGCCTTGATCCAGCGAGCGTATGGTGCCGCGAGCATCATGACGCTGTCGGTCCCGCGCCTCCTGCGAGGGACGCGGTGCGGACTCGAGCCGACGCCGTGCTGCCTTGTCCTTGACCTGGCGGCATTGTGGGCTCTCTCGACGACGCTAGTTCCTCCGCTAGCAGCTTCCCCACCACCGACAGCTCCGGTGGTGGTGGGTTCGACGCGACGGCTCTGCTGCTGCCAAGACTTCTTCTTCGCGCCATTTTGACGAAGATGTCGATGAAGTTGCTCGTGTGACCGCCGGATCGGGTTCACACAGCCTCGACGCCTCTACCGCGCCGCCAAAGATGTCGGGAGGATCGATCATGTCCCATTTAACACCCACGGGACCTGGGTCCCTTGTGGTTCGGAGGGGGGCGGAGATTGCACAAAGAGTGGATCAAGCGATGCACACGAGCAGATTTACCCAGCTTCGAGCTCTCCGGAGAGATAATACTCCTACTGCTGCTTTGTGGATTATCTTGTGTTCTTGCTAGGGAGCAATGGGAGCTACAAAACCTAGCCTGAAAAGCGGTCTCGTATGAGTAGAATGAACTAAGCCGAGCTGACCCGAACCCTTTCTCACGTTGCACTTGGGCCTCCTTTTATAGGCATAAGGGTCACCACATGTGGCAAGTAGACAAGGGTAAGATGGTAAAACATAGGTTGGTACACCGCTTTGTACAAAGTACAGTAATCTATACCTAACTCGACGGCAAGGGACAAGAGTCATCAATGCCCGCCTCGATCGCCTCGAACAAAGGTAACAGGGACCATCAAGTGCGCCTCCGCTTGCCACGATGGTAGCCTGTCGGCGCCGCTTATCGCTGCTCCCGCTGGCTGCACAGCCCGTCGACACGCTGCGTGCTTGGGAGAGCCCGTGGTGACACGCTGGCGGGTGAGCTGGAGCGGAGATGAAGAGAGGTCACTTGTCATGGTGAGTACCTTGCAGCGGCAAGGTTCTTGTCGCGCTGAGCTTATCGCTCACCAAGCCTTCCCGGCAAGCTCCTCTTGCCGGGCCTTGTTTCCTTCGCATACCGAGTGGCCTTCCGGCAAGCTCCTCTTGCCGGGTCTTGATTACTTTGTTCTTGAATGGCTCCAAAGGAGCCACCGAGGATCTTGGCGGTCATCGGGCCAACCCTGCCATGGGCGCTGAATCGTCTGCGGCACGAGTTCGGGATACTAGGGTACCCCTACTCTAGTACACCGACACTTATAGTCCCCCTTGCCAAACCCTTAAGTCCAGAAGAGTGGACCCTTTGGAAGATTTTTGTTCATGGAACAGTGCCATTCACTTTCTGCCCAGAACTGAAGTTTTGCATATCTTGCACTAACAAGTTTCTGCTTTTGTCAAACTAACTTCACCACCCCCTTATCCATCCAAAGAGACACTGATCTGGAAAATTTGGCCACCCCAAGTGTTGCCTAGATGCCCTTGGCATTTTGACAAACACCCTGAGTGCATGACCAGATTTGGCACGATTTCAAGTTTACATTGTGAACTTGAGCCCCTGACCTACCCAGCATGTCCCAAAGTTTTTCCCTAGCCCATAACCCCTTTCTGCTAACTCTCTTGTGGTTTGGAACTCTCTAGGCTGCCCTGGCATTTCGTCGAGCACATCCCGAGCGTGCATTGGGCGCGCCCAGAGCGTGCGTTTGGCACCCACATGTGCCCGAGCTGCCGCGTCACACCCCGCACTCAAATCCGGCCCGTGACCAGCCCCAGCCAGCACGCCGTGTCCCCTTGCACCGCCACACCACCCCGACCAACCCGGCACCCCACAGCGCCACCGTCAGGACGTCCGTGGCGCCTAGCTGACGGACGCTTGCAGGCCCCGGCCGTGTCGACGCCGCCCAAGCCACCAGCGCTTGCCACCAGCCTCCTGGAGCAGTGCGTGCTCATCCGCAAGCGTGTCCCCTAGCGCTCGTCACCGCCACCGGTACCGACCTCCATCGCCTATTTAAGGAGCCCCGAGTTCATCCCCGCACGCAGGCAGTCCCAAACCATCTCCCTAGGAACCCCTATGGCAGCAAATCAACTCTGGGAGGCCTTCTTTCCCATCTCCGGTGACTACAGCCGCCACCACTGCCCAGGCCCTGACGGCGCCTCCAGAGCCTCCCTCTCTCCACTCTCTCCACCAGGAACCTTCCCTTCCTCCCGTGAGCCCGTCCCCCAACTCGATTTTGACCGGGAGCCACCGCCGCCCCAAAACCACTTTACCACCGAAACTTTCCTCCGCCGCGGAGCTCGCCGCCGGCAAATCCCTCCACCTCTGTCAACCCTGCAACCACCGGAAGGATCACCCTCAACCCGCGGATCCATCCCCGCCCTCAGCTTCCCACAAGGACTCATTGCCCCGGGCGACGGTCGCTGAGTCCCGCCTCCGCTCGGGACGAGAGGAGAAGAAGGAAGGCGGACTAGTCAAACCTGACTAGTGGGCCCCCTGGACCTACTGCCAGTGACACCCCGCGCGTCCATGCTGGATAAGTGGAGGCGTAATTTCAAAATACGCCTTCGACGTGGTCAGTAATCGAACCGTTTTTCTGTTTTATATTAAAATCAGATTTTGACCAGAACTTTGACTGTCTATAACTTTTTAAATACAACTCCAAATGAATTGATTCTTTTTCCTACCTCTCTCAAATATTGTCTAGTTTATTTTAAGATTTATTTGAAATTTTTTTAGACAACTTTTTTGTGCTGTTTTGTTTTTGTGTAATAATTCAAATATATTCTTTTAAATAGGATTTTTGAAGATTTCAAGATGTTTTGGATGCACCTTTCTTTCCCATGACCTGAAGGCTAGCATTCTGAACCCTAGTGAAATTTTGTTTGTGTTGCATAGCACGGTGGCAACACCACCCCGACATATGCATGCGTCATTTTATGTGAGGATGTGATCCTATTCATGGGTGCATATTAATGAGTTTATGCTAATGAAGATGACATGAATTGTGATGGAAATCACCGTCATACGTCTTTCATGCATACCGGAAGGAAAGATGGGAAGGCCTCTGTCTTGGGTAGACACGGTCTTGTCCCTAATCCTCCGTCGAGACGGTCGTGTCCGGTATGGCATGAGGGGTATGTCGCGTGATGTTTCCATCTGTTGTTTGAAATATATGCATTGTTATGCTAATCATGCAGGAAATATTACAACCTCCTAAGTCGACCGTAGATCGAGTCTTGTGCCAAGAACCCCCATACTTGCTTCAGACTACCACTGCCTCTACACCAAGTAGGGTACGGTTCAAGAAGTTGTCAACCCTTTCCTAGCACACACCGTGCATGTAGAGGCCGTGGTGGAAGATACTTTGGAGGCATCCGTAGTCATGCCACCGGTCCGGGAGCATGGGTGTTTCAGTTGTAGACGAAAGAGGGTAGCTCCACAGCTTTGCTGCATGTATAAATTTTGTGATCCCATGTTACGCCGAGGTTGTAGCCTCCCACTTAGAGTTTCGCTTAACAGTGTCGTGGGTGATTCCGACACATGTGAGTTAAGCGGTGTGTGCAAGTTAGGTGTGTTTTCAACAAAAGATCAGAGACGGAATTAGTCCGGATGGACTAAAGGAATCCATTACTCGTGGGTAAAGAGTACACCCTCTGCAGAGATTAAACCTATTCGAATAGCCGTGTCCATGGTTAAGGATTACAGTCTGGGATGGGTTAAGTGTCGGTCTTAGTGTCGGTCTTCGGAGGTGAAACTGTTAACTGGAATCACAACTCGTGACTTGTGACATTTATGATTATAATTATTATTGTTGACTAACCCGTGATATTATTGGCATTATCGAATATCCCTGGGATGGTTCTACCTCCTGGATAATCTCTGTATTTATTTATAATCCCTTTATGCAGTGTCGCTAAGACGCTCGATTGTGGCATTTCTTTTAAAGCCCTTTATGCAGTGTCGCTAAGACGCCCAACTGTGGCATTTCTTTTAAAGCCCTTTATGTGGTGTCGCTTAGACGCCCGACCGTGGCATTTCTTTTAAAGCCCTTTATGCGGTGTCGCTAAGACACCCGACTGTCGCATTTCTTTTGAAGCCCTTTATGCGGTGTCGCTCAGACGCCCGACTGTGGCATTTCTTTTAAAGCCCTTTATGCGGTGTCGCTAAGACGCCCGACTGTGGCATTTCTTTTAAAGCCCTTTATGTGGTGTCGCTAAGACGCCCGACTGTGGCATTCCTTTTAAAGCCCTTTATGTGGTGTCGCCGACGCCTCGACCGTGGCATTCCTTTTAAAGCCCTTTATGTGGTGTCGCTAAGACGCCTTGATTGTGGCATTTCTTTTAAAGCCCTTTATGTGGTGTCGCTAAGACGCCTCGATCGTGGCATTTCTTTTAAAGCCCTTTATGTGGTGTCGCCGACGCCTCGACCGTGGCATTCCTTTTAAAGCCCTTTATGTGGTGTCGCCAGACGCCCGATCGTGGCATTTCTTTTAAAGCCCTTTATGTGGTGTCGCTAAGACGCCTCGATTGGCATTTCTTTTAAAGCCCTTTATGTGGTGTCGCTAAGACGCCTCGATCGTGGCATTTCTTTTAAAGCCCTTTATGCGGTGTCGCTAAGATGCCCGACTGTGGCATTTCTTTTAAAGTCCTTTATGTTATTTATTTCATAAGTTTAATACTACCATATTAATGCATATTCATAAATAACATGCTTGCACGCATCAGAGTTTTATTTATCTTTTGTGACTGACGTCATGAGCGTAAAATATTTTCAGCACATCATTGTTATATTATACCTGTGTTCATAATGTTTGCGAGTACATTCAAAGTACTCACTGGCTTGTCCCTGGCTATTGTCTTGGCCAGATTTCTTGCTTGGAGAGGAGCATTGCGATGACAGCCGCGGAACCTAAGCAATGGTGATAGCAGTCTCGCGAAGATAGAAGTTAACCTGGTCAGTTGTTCCCGTGGGAAATGGAGTCCCATAGACGAGGATGTTTCATAACCCGCTTCCGCCATCAACCTTTAGAAACCTTTGTTGTACTCACAGGCCAGAATGGTCTTGTACTTCATATTTTGTTTTTTTGCTTGGAATTTCTGTATCTAGTTGGTGCCTCATCAGCTAACAGTAATCCTGGGGCTGATGAGCACAACGGCCATTTTCTGGAAATCAACACCCGGAGAATCGGTCGCCACATACTAGTTGTATAGTGGTAGTACTAGTAATATAGTATTAGGAGTACAAACTTGCTACTAGTAGGAGTAGTACTAGTACGGAATGCTCCTACTCTATCAACGAGCCCCGTCTGACACCAAATTTCTTGGCTTCCGTGCAACAACTAGATCTTCCCCTCGTTTCTGTTTTCCAACCGGGCGGTGGGCGAGGTGCCGGTTTGCTCAACGGCGGTCCCACATGAATGTGAAAATGCTAGGCAACACGCCTTCCCTAAGCTATGTGTCGTGCCGGACGGGCCGCGTTGTACTCCCGATTCCCGGGCGTGTGGGGGTGCGACGCGAACGCGGCAGGCCTTTTCCTTTTACTAGCAATGTGCCCGTGCATTGTGACAGATCCAATGTAGTAGAATAGTAGTATTTGTTCACAAACTTGAAAGAAATCACTATTATTTTGAAAGAAAAGGTAAGCACAACTTATAAATTGACGGATGGAGTACTAGTTACAGTGATGCATATAATTAAGCAAAGGGATCGCACATGTCGGTATTGACTGGAACGAGAATACAACAGCACAATAAGAATTAAGGCCACGATGATGCGATCGCAGTGGTGGTTACAGAAGGCAAGAAGAAAGATGGATCCACGAATGTACGACCTCCTCCTCCTCAACTTAGTGCACCGGGCCACCGACCGGCGGCTAAGGAGTGGCGGCTTTTGTGGCGAGGTCGAGGTGCTTCTCAGCAAAGGCATCCAAGGTTTCCAGCCGGTTGAGGAAGGCCAACGTCGTAGCGTCCTCACTGGCCATGTAGATACATATGTACACGATTTGCTCGTACACGTGGATGTGTAGGTCGATTTAATTCTTGCGGCGCGGCGCCATGGCGCGCGCGACCTCCTCAGTGGACATTCTTCGTGGCGTCGGCGGGCAGTCGCAGGGCCACCAATGCTTGAAAGAGGTTCGACCATGGAGGCCGATTAGGGTGGCAGGCAATGGGGAGCCCGGGCGCGTGGGCTGGAGGAGTATGGCGATGTCTTCCGCGAGCTTCTTGAGGACGGTGAACTTGTTGCTGGTGGCAACGATCATCTGGTCCAACTGAGAGTCGTAGTTGGCGTCGACGGCGGCCATCCACCAGCCGGTCTCCAACACCGTCTGGAGACGATCCTCGGCACCATGCCGCAGGCCGAAGTTGTGGACCATCTAGCGCAGCCGCTGGCCGCTCACGCGCATCGCCACCATGGGTCTGGAGTGAGCTCTTTTGCACTTAGTGTAGGTGCTTAGGCAAATGCTTAGGTGCGTACGATGTGGTAGATGCATTGGAATGGAGGGGCGCCTTTTATATGAGGGCAATGAGGGCAAACTGCGTTGCATTCACATCGTGCAGCCCCTTTTCCCGGACCTCCTCCCATTACTTCCCTCATGCATTAATTGAAGGAGGATGCATTGGCCGTTCAACATATCGGGAACCGCTACTCCTCCCTTGTCTGCATTAAAGCCGTATCAGGAACTGCGCCGCCCGCTCTCAAATCGAATACTCCCTCCGTCTAGGTGAGTATTAAGTCATCTTACGAAAACCAAATAGTAAACACATAGGCGTGGTGCATTAACTCTCACGTTGTTTCTTATTTTTTGACATAAATAGAGGAATGACTTGTATGCTTTTAATGACTTGAGACTATCAAACATGACATGCAGTGGTCAGTTCGTTGCACAAGATCAAATACAACCCACGTCAGCACACACACACATCTTATAGCGACACATCCAATGGCTATAAAAGATGAATGAGACCAAATTATATCTCATCTAGATGAGTTCTAGCAAAACTGTATTAATAATACTTAGGCTGGTCATAGTGGGGAGTAACTTAGACTTGTAACATGTATATGTTACTAGCCTATGTTACTACTACCTCTATAGTGCATAGTATCATAGATTAGTATCATAGGTGGTCTCATTTATTGCCATGCATGACACATACGGTAGCATAACATTTATTATGTTGCGGTATCTACCTATGTTACTATAACCATCTTTCTCTTCCTTAATTGCTTGCCACATAAGCATGTTTGCGAGTCCCAAGTGCATGTTACTACTTAAGTTACCCCCACTATGGCCAGCCTTAGTACTCCTGCGCCATGTATCATATATTAGTATCATGTAGTAGTATTTATTGCCATGTATGACACATAGTTCACGAGCACTCTCTATATGTACCACCTTTTTTTAATTTCAAGTTTTGCTCCATGGCGCAATCCATCGATACTACTACTGTACAAAAGTGGAGTATATACATTTTTTAAAAGGCTAGAGGGCGGGGCAGTCTAGCTCGGTCGGCTTCACGAGAGGCGAGGCCCTTTGTGATTTGACGGCTCATTAATGCTGTCAAATCGAATAGTATTGCGCCGCCACTGCACGCCGGCGCCTCATTAAACCCTCCGTTAAACCCGCATGCAAACCGAGAATCCTACTCCGCCACACGTCTGTTCATGGCGGGCGGAATTAAACGCAACACCGGCCGAGCTCCTCCCGTCCGCCTCGGTTTAAACAAGGCCGACGCCACTAAGCTCCTACCATCCGCCTCTATTTACACGAGGCCGCATGACATCGGGCAAGAATCGCACCCCTCCACTGCTCCCCCATCTCCTCCTTCACCATTTTCTCCACTCTTCCGATGGCTTCCGATGAGCCATTCTCCGGCATATTACCCGGCTGGGTGGCCCGCCGAGCCCTCTGGATACGGGCGAGGCTGCTCGGTGCTTCACCAACCTCGCTTGGCCCGATGGAGCCAGTTGTCGCCCCAAGCAGGCGCGTGGTTCAGCAACTCGCCGCTCCAGTTCAGCTCAATGAGGAGTGGCGAGTTGCTCCACGCTGGCACGGCGGCGAGCTCGCCGGTACGGGTGCCGCCGTTGCCGCGTCGTACCGCACCATCAGTGTCTGCGGTGGCCGCGCCTCCCGTGTCTGTGGGCGCGCCTCCCGTGCCTGCGGCAGCGCCATGCAGGCAGAGACAGAAGCCGGGTGCATGGAGAGCGACGAGTCGGTGGCCAGCTTCTTCGTGTCTGCCGCCATCATCAAGGAGAACTAGAACACGGGAGGCCGCCGCCACTTGGGACCCATGAAGGCCACTGCCGAGGCGACGACCGTGGATTCAGGTGGTTTCTTTGCTGCTTCGTCTCTTCCGAGGACCTTCGTTGACCCCGCAAGTGTCTGACGGACATGAGGAAGACAAATGGATCCGCGGGCGGCCAATTAGAACTAAAATAAGTCTAGATATATCCATTTCTAGGACAAGTATTTCCGGACGGAGGGAGTATTAATTATACAAGAGAGCCGAATTGGCACCTCTTAGTTCATGTAAATGCAATGAAATCCATCATGTTTATATGAAGATCCGGCTTTTTTATATGAAATCCTTCATGCTTATATGAAATTAGTCCGTGTTTGCACGAATTTCATTTGGTTGGTTAGAGTTGTAAAAATGTATGCCGCTGGCGTTTGATGTCGTCCTCCGCGGAAGGAAGCGGGAGGAAATTTGCCGGCTGCCGTTGGAGATGCTCTTTATGTTGGAAATAATAGAGTGACATCCAATCCATTTGAGTTAATTGCCTGTATGATTGTCCCTCTATAAAAGTTAATTGCATGTACGAGTGTACACGTGACTTGCGGTGGTGGCTACAGCTTCGTCTGAAAGTTAAAAAGAAACAAGTCCATCCTTAATATTCTAAGTACTCTGTGGGTTCCACTTACAAGATAGTAGCAAAAGAAGTACATATTAAATACGTAGAGTAATATATAATATAAAAATCTAAAGTTAAAAGACAGAATTCGAACTCATGTCATCGCGCTGTGAGCATCCGATGCTAACCAGCCCAACACATTTTTGTTGTAGACCATGCTGGAGATATATCTCCATGTCTACTCTTATATATACTCCATTCGTTCCTAAATATTTGTCTTTTTCAGATTTCAAATGGACTACCACATACGGATGTGTATGTAGATATATTTTAGAGTGTAGATTCACTCATTTTGCTACGTATGTCTTTTCAGGAAGGGGTCAGATTTGTCCTTGATTTATTTATGAGGTATCCAGATGGCACTGCACCGCCAAGAAAAGAGGGTAACATCAAAATTATGGACTACTTCTTTGAGTATGTTGGTAAGGTTCGGTCATAGTCACTTGTTGAAATCTCTAAAGACAAATACTCCTCCGTTCGAAATACTTGTCATCAAAATGGATAAAAGGAAATGTATCTAGACGTATTTTAGTTTTAGATACATCTCTTTTATCCATTTTGATGACAAGTATTTTCCGACGGAGGAGTAGAAAACAGAGTTGGTGATGATGGTGTGCGTGCCATCCTGCAATATAGGCCGTCGGATTTATATCTAACGGATAGGAAAGAAACTATGGCAATTTTGCAAAAATATACCCACACGTCTCTCCACGTTCGCAAATAAGGCCTTCCCTCGTTCAGCCTTTTCTCTCACAAGATAAACTACTCATACAAATGCATCTTGATGTTCCGTGCAGCGAATGGGCAGCTAACTAATTTCTTTTAAAAGTTGCTGCGATAATTGGGTTGAAGTGATATATTTTATGTCTGCCCCAAATGATTTCAGATTCACTAGTAGTAACAAAGAAAAGGTTGCCTTGTTAATTAACAGAAAACAGGGTGAAAACTATCACATGAGGCCGGTAAAAACAAGGCACACTGGGTTCAGCGTCATCGTCACTACGGTTGTGCGCGCGCGAGAAGTCTACATATCGAGGGGGCTACTGAGCGAGGCACCGAGACACAATGTTTGAGAGAGAAACCAATTGACAGATTATGATCAGATCGAGTTGTCACCCTTCTGCTGTCAGTGTGGGGGGGGGGAGGGAGAGAAAGACGTATCGAGAGTGTGCGTGGTAGGCACAGAGGCACAACTAGCGAGTGTGTGTGTGTGTGTGTGTGTGTGTGTGTGTGTGTGTGTGTTTGAAAGAGGAGTAGCTAGATTATTATCAAGATCGATGTGCCACCCTACTCCTTCGGTGCCGGGTAGTGTGTGTGTGTGTGTGTGTATGTTTGAGAGAGAATCCAGTCGATAGATTAGTATCAAGATCGAGGTGTCACCCTACTCCTTCTTGCGGGGTAGTGTGTGTATGTTTGAGAGAAAGCCACCGATAGATTAGTATCAAGATCGAGGTGTCACCCTACTCCTTCGGTGCGGGGTAGTGTGTGTGTATGTTTGAGAGAGAAGCCAGTCGATAGATTAGTATCAAGATCGAGGTGTCACCCTACTCCTTCGGTGTTGGGAAGTGTGGGTGTGTGTGCGTGGGGGGGGCAGTGACACTCACATATCTCTACTCTTATAAAAAACAGAGTTGGTGATGATGGTGTTCCTGCCATCCTGCAATATAGGCCATCCGATTTATATCCGATGCACGGGAAGGAAAATATGGCAATTTTGCAAAAGATACCCATACCCCTCTCCGCATTTGCAAATAAGGCATTCCCTCGCTCATCCTTTTCTCCCACAAGATAAACTTCTCATACAAATGCATCTTGATGTTCCGTGCAACGCATGGGCATCTTGCTAGTAGGGAGAAGGAGTTTGTGTGACACATATCTAGCTATATTAAGGGATAGGTAGATAGCATATGTGTGAGAGACATTATTATACTTTGAGACATTAGTGGCTGTGGGTGGGCGGAATTAAAGGGGTGGGCGTGTTAGACATAGAGAGCGTGTGTGTTTCTGTGCGAGAGACTTGTAGGATGGGGTAGAAAGACGAATTTAACCCTGATGGAGGGAGAGAAATACACGAAGTGCGCGTGTGTGATTCCGATGCCCACAGGGAAATGAGATATGTATGTGTGTCAGAGAGATTGCACAATTCATTCAAGTATCACTATCTAGCGATCGTGGACGTGCGTCGCTTGAACATAAGTCAATATCTACTTCATATCGTGGCCAAAGGTACAATATCGATTCAACGCTTTAAAGATTGGACACTCACATATCACATTTTTTTCTATTTAAATAAACCTTTTCAGTTGTGCATGCCAAAGTTACAGTGATGTTTCTTCAAACAACCAGTGTAGCTATCATGTACATGCACCATTGTTACTCTTGCATTCAAATTCATTAGTCTTGGATGATTTAAGTTTCTATTTTGAAGTAATATATGTAATATTCATATATGAATTCAACGGGTGCGCAATTTATGAAATGGAGGCTATGAAATCATATGAGGTAACACTTTTAAGTAGCTAACTACAATATCCATTTCTTTTTGTGTGCCTCTACACTAACACGTCAATGCATTATGTTTAAAGTAAATAACCAATGGCACTAAATTATCTATTTACACGAGAAATACATAGGCTGAGCGTTTGATCCCTTTTTTGTGAACGCTACTACACCCGTCGATTGGCGCGCCCATGTGAACGCCCGTTATCGGCGCATCATCCCGAGTTATTGTCTTTTTTTCCGGGTGGACTTCACACCAGTTATTAATCGCTAACGCGTGCCCGTGTACACAGCCTAGCATGACCTTCCCGCTTACGGTCCAAAATTAGTTGAAACTGGATACGAACGATCCTGCTGGCGCAAAGTCTCCGCCTCCTTCTAAAATATCCGCCACCTTAGTCTTTAGCATGCGAAATCCCCTTTTCTCCTTGGTGCACGGAGACCAACAGTTACAATACCGCCTCATCTACATGATAGGTCGGGCTGCTTTGGTAACTTCCGTTCCCCCACTACACGGCACCCCCATTTCCTCTCCCCCTCCCGCAAAAACGACCAACTCCACAACACCAGAGCATCTTACATCACGCCGTCCGTACTTCATCGCCTTTCTCCCCTCCCTCTCGAAACCCTAGACTACTCATCCACCGCGCATTCATAGCCCATTCATCGCCACAAGCGTCCACCTCGCCGGATCTGCTTCTGCGGCCGCATCTACCCCTCCCACCTCCCCTAGAAACAAGTAGACTGCTCATCCACCACTGTACCACAACCCATTTAGTGCTGGCCTTGTCCACGGCGCCGGATCTGCTTCGCCGGTACTCTCGTCAACCGCCGCGCATCTGCAGCGGCTCATTCATACTCCCCACCGGAGACGCTTCGTCCACACCCCCCGGAGCCGCCCCACCGACGCCCCCGTCGACGACCTCTGATCCTCTTCGCCGACACCTTCCTCAACCATACCGGAGCCACTTCGCCGACACCTTCCTCAACCCTACCGGAGCCGCTTCGCCGACACCATCGTCAACCCTACCGGAGTAGCTTCGCCTATACCATTCACAACCCTACCAGGGCCGCTTTGCCAACTCACAAGTCCACGGCCTCAGATCCGCTTCCTCGCACCCTCATCCAACCTACCGGAGCAGCTTCTGATGCCCCATCCACGGCCGCAGATCCGCATCGTCGACACCACCCTTAACCCAACCACTGGAGCAGCTTTTGACGCCCCGTCCATGACCGCAGATCGGCATCGTCGACACCATCCTTAACCCAACCACCGGAGCAGCTTCTGACGCCCCGTCCACGGCCGCAGATCCGCGTCGTCGACACCATCCTTAACCCAACCACCGGAGAAGCTTCACCTACGCCCTCGTCCACGGCCACAGATCCGCTTCGCCCACACCATAGTCCACCTTTCCGGAGCCGCTCCATGATACGTCCATTTTGCATCATGCTTTTATATCAATATTTATTGCTTTATGGGCTGTTATTTCACGTTATTTCACAATACTTATGGCTATGTTCTCTTATTTTACAAGGTTTACATGAAGAGGGAGAATGCCGACAGCTAGAATTCTGGGCTGGAAAAGGAGCAAATATTGGAGACCTATTCTGTGCAACTCCAAAAGTCCTGAAACTCCACGGAATATCTTAAAATGAATAAAGAAAAATCGTCGCCAAAGATGAAGGCCAGGGGCCCACACCTGCTCACGAGGTGGGGCGCCCCCAGGCGCGCCCCTACCTCGTGGGCCCCCTGGTGGCTCTCCGATGCCCATCTTCTCCTATATGAAGTCTTTCTATGAGAAAAAAATCAGAGGCAACCTTTCAGGACGAGACTCCGCCGCCACGAGGCGGAACCTTGGCAGAACCAATCTAGGGCTCCGTGAGCTGTTCGCTGGGACACTTCCCTCGGGGAGGGGGAAATCATCGTCATCATCATCACCAACGCTCCTCTCATTGGGAGAGCGCAATCTCCATCAACACCTTCACCAGCACCATCTCATCTCCAAACCCTAGTTCATCTCTTGTATCCAATTCTTGTCCCAAAGTCCGGGATTGGTGCTAGTAGGTTGCTAGTAGTGTTGATTACTCCTTGTAGTTGATGCTAGTTGGTTTACTTGGTGGAAGATCATATGTTCAGATCTTGTATGCATATTATTACCCCTCTGATTATGAACATGAATATGCTTTGTGAGTAGTTACGTTTATTCCTGAGGACACGGGAGAAGTCTTGCTATTAGTAGTCATGTGAATTTGGTATTCGTTCGATATTTTGATGAGATGTATGTTGTCTAGCCTCTAGTGGTGTTATGTGAACGTCGACTACATAACACTTCACCATTATTTGGGCCTAGAGGAAGGCATTGGGAAGTAATAAGTAGATGATGGGTTGCTAGAGTGATGAAGCTTAAACCCTAGTTTATCGTTGCTTCGTAAGGGGCTGTTTTGGATCCATATGTTTCATGCTATGGTTAGGTTTACCTTAATACTTTTGTTGTAGTTGCGGATGCTTGCAATAGAGGTTAATCATAAGTTGGATGCTTGTTCAAGTAAGAACAGCGCCCAAGCACCGGTCCACTCACATATCAAATTATCAAGGTACCGAACGCGAATCATATGAACGTTATGAAAACTAGCTTGACGATATTCCCATGTGTCCTCGGGAGCGCTTTTCCTATTACAAGAGTATGTTCCGGCTTGTCCTTTGCTACAAAAAGGATTGGGCCACCTTGCTGCACTTTATTTACTCTCGTTACTTGTTGCTCGTTACAATTTACCTTATCACAAAACTATCTGTTACCACTTATTTCAGTACTTGCAGAGAATACCTTGCTAAAAACTGCTTATCATTTCCTTCTGCTCCTCGTTGGGTTCGACACTCTTACTTATCGAAAGGACTACGATAGATCCCGTATACTTGTGGGTCATCAAGACTCTTTTCTGGCGCCGTTGCCGGGGAGTGTAGCGCCTTTGGTAAGTGGAATTTGGTAAGGAAAAATTTATATAGTGTGCTGAAATTTTCTGTCACTTGTTACTATGGAAAGTAATTATCTGAGGGGCTTGTTCGGGGTATCTTCACCCGTCCCATGAAACAAAGAGTTGCTCCTCAACCTACTGAACCTATTGAAAATGAAACTCCTTTTGAAGTTCCTTCGGGTATGATGGAAAAACTGCTGGCTAATACTTTTACAGGAGATGGAACAAAGCATCCTGATGAACATCTACTCTATGTGGATGAAGTTTGTGGATTATTTAAGCTTGCAGGTATACCCGATGATGTTTTTAAGAAGAAGATCTTCCCTTTATCTTTGAAGGAAGACACATTGACATGGTATAGGCTATGTGATGATACGGGATCATGGAACTATAAAAGATTGAAATTTGAATTTCATCAAAAGTATTACCCTATGCATCTTGTTCATCGTGATCACAATTATATATATAATTTCTGGCCTCGCGAAGGAGAAAGCATCGCTCAAGCTTGGGGGAGTCTTAAATCAATGTTATATTCATGCCCCAATCATGAGCTCTCAAAAGTGACAATTCTTCAGAATTTTTATGCTCGGCTTTCTGATAACAATCGCACCATGCTCGATACTTCTTGTGCTGGCTCTTTTATGATGAAGACTATTGAATTTAAATGGAATTTATTGGATAGAATTAAACGCAACTCTGAAGATTGGGACCTCGACGAAGGTAAGGAGTCAGGTATGACGCCTAAGTTTGATTGTGTTAAATCTTTTATGGATACCGATATTTTCCGTAAGTTTAGCACTAAATATGGACTTGACTCCAGATAGTAGCTTCTTTCTTGTGAATCTTTTGCTACTTATGTTGATCTCCCTAAGGAGAAGTGGTTTAAATATCATCCTCCCATAGAAGTAAAAGTAGCTGCACCTATTAAAGTTGAAGAAAAGACTGTCACTTATAATGATCCTATTGTTCCTACCTCTTATGTTGAGAAACCACCTTTCCCTGTTAGAGTAAAGTATCATGCTAAAGCTTCAACTATTGTTCGTAAAAGCAATATTAGAAATTATACACCTCCTGCGCATGTTAAAGTAGAACCTAATATTGCTATTGTTAAAGATCTCTTGTCTGATAATATTGATGGGCATGTTATTCAATTCTGTGGTGAAACTGCTAGAATTGCTAAACCTTGTGCTAAAGATAAACATAGACCTGTGGTAGGCATGCCTGTTATTTCTGTTAAAATAGGAGATCAATGTTATCATGGCTTATGTGATATGGGCGCTAGTGCTAGTGCAATACCCATTGACTTATACAAAGAAATTATGCATGATATTCCACCTATTGAGTTAGAAGAAATTGATGTCACAATTAAGCTTGCCAATAGAGATACTATTTCACCAGTGGGAATTGTTAGAGATGTTGAAGTCTTGTGTGGGAAAACCAAATACCCTGCTGATTTTCTTGTTCTTGGTTCTCCACAAGATAGCTTTTGTCCCATTATATTTGGTAGACCCTTCTTGAATACTGTTAATGCTAAGATAGACTGCGAAAAGAATGTTGTTACTATTGGCTTGGATGATATGGTTCATGAGTTTAATTTCTCTAAATTTAGTAAACAACATTGTGAGGAAGAATTGCCTAGTAAGGATGAAATTTTGGTCTTGCTTCTATTGTCGTACCTCCTAGTGATCCTTTAGAACACTATTTGCTAGACCATGAAAATGATATGTTCATGAATGAAAGAAGGGAAATAGATGAAGTATTCTTTAAACAGGAACCTATTCTGCAACACAATTTGCCTGTTGAAATCCTAGGGGATCCTCCTCCACCCAAGGGTGATCCCGTGTTTGAGCTTAAACCGTTGCCTGATAATCTTAGATATGCTTATCTTGATGACAAGAAAATATATCCTGTTATTACTAGTGCTAACCTTTCAGAGCATGAAGAAGAAAGATTATTGAAAACTCTGAAGAAGCACCGTGCCGCTATTGGATATACTCTTGATGATCTTAAGGGCATTAGTCCCACTCTATGTCAACATAAAATAAATTTGGAAGCGGATGCCAAACCAGTTCGTGATCCTCAACGACGTTTGAATCCTAAAATGAAACAAGTGGTAATAAAAGAAATACTCAAGCTTTTGGAGGTAGGTATAATTTATCCCGTTGCTGATAGTCAGTGGGTAAGTCCTGTCCATTGTGTCCGTAAGAAGGGAGGTATTACCGTTGTCCCTAATGATAAAGATGAATTGATTCCGCAAAGAATTATTACAGGTTATAGGATGGTAATTGATTTCCGCAAATTAAATAAAGCTACTAAGAAATATCATTACCCCTTACCTTTTATTAATCAAATACTAGAAAGATTATGCAAACATACACATTATTGCTTTCTAGATGGTTATTCTGGTTTCTCTCAAATACCTGTGTCGGCTAAAGATCAATCAAAGACTACTTTTACATGCCCTTTTGGTACTTTTGCTTATAGACGTATGCCTTTTGGTTTATGTAATGCACCTGCTACCTTTCAAAGATGCATGATGGCTATATTCTCTGAATTTTGTTCAAAGATTTGTGAGGTTTTCATGGACGACTTTTCCGTCTATGGATCCTCTTTTGATGATTGCTTGAGCAATCTTGATCGAGTTTTGCAGAGATGTGAAGAAACTAATCTTGTCTTGAATTGGGAAAAGTGCCACTTTATGGTTAATGAAGGTATTGTCTTGGGGCACAAAGTTTCTGAAAGAGGTATTGAAGTTGATAAAGCCAAGGTTGATGCTGTTGAAAAGATGCCATGTCCCAAGGACATCAAAGGTATAAGTTTCCTTGGTCACGCCGGGTTTTATAGGAGGTTCATTATGGACTTCTCGAAAATTTCTTGGCCTCTGACTAATTTATTACAAAAAGATGTACCATTTGTCTTTGATGATGATTGTGTGGAAGCATTTGAAATACTTAAGAAAGCATTAGTCTCTGCACCTGTTGTTCAGCCACCTGATTGGAATTTACCCTTTGAAATTATGTGTGATGCTAGTGATTATGATGTAGGTGTTGTTCTAGGGCAAAGAGTTGATAAGAAGTTAAATGTTATCCATTATTATAGGAAAACAGACCATCACTATTTGCTCAAAATGCAAATACAAAGATACCATCTACTTGGCACAATCTACTTTGGTCGATGTTTTCCATACAGATCCCATTGCCTAATTTAAACGAAGAACGCATGACCCACATTTAAATGAAGAACAATTATTTATTGAAATTCGATGGTCCAAGTGGCTGGTTATTATCATATAGCAACACCACCTGAAAGCATCATATAGCAGCAGCAGCTCATAGCAACTCATCATACAGCAGCAGCGGTCTGCAATTCATCATATACCAGCAGCAGCTCATAGCAATTCATGATATAGCAGCAGCAGGAACAGTTCATAGCAATTCATCATATAGCAGCAGCAGGAGCAGCTCATAGCAATTCATCATATAGCAACAGCAGGAGCAGCTTGTGGCAACTCATCATATAGCAGCAGCAGCAGCTCATAGCAATTCATCATATAGCAGCAGCAGCTCATAGCAACTCATCATACAGCAGCAGCAGCTCATAGCAATTCATCATATAGCAGCAGCAGGAGCAGCTCATAGCAATGCATCATATGGCTGCAGCAGAAGCAGCTCATAGCAATTCATCGTATAGTGGATCAGAATGAAAATTTGGCAAAAAATCAGAGGAGATCCTCACCTTGTTGGATGAGCTCATCCTTCAACAGCACCTCAAGGCCATGGCCCGGGAGGAGGGGAGGGGAATAAGGTGCCTTCGCATGCAGTGTGGCATCGGCGATGAGTTGTGCAGCGCCCGCCGGAGTAGTCGTTGGACGAACCACAATGGAGCAGCTCTTGGAGACCATGAGAATGAGGCGGCGCCAGAGGGAGGAGCAGCCAGGAGATTTGCCCCTACCCGCCGCCATGTAGCCTAGCTAGACATAGCATCGTCGAGACCAGGCCAGATGGGACCAAGGGCGCGTCTCACTGGAGGAACCCTAGTGCTGCAGGCGGGGATCGAGGTAGAGGGAAAGGGAGAGGAGATGCAAGCGGGCAGGGCAATGAATGCTTGCGTGTTTGTTTTTACTTGAGGGTCGTGTGACACGGGTGTCGTGATTGCATTTTGAGTGTAATATTAGGCGCACAAACGAGTCATTTCACTATTCCCTTCCTTCAATTTTAGTGAGGTTCTACCCAAAACACCCCCTCCAAAGCGAAATTAGTTAAGCCCAAGCCCATAACTCAAAAATGACTTCTTTACATCTTTTATGGCTTATTTTGACAATATGCCCTACGAAAGGCGGAATCGAACGGCCCTTAACCTACAATTCAATTGTGCGTGCAATGATGAATCACTCCTGCACGCTATCTCTGTACATTTAGGCATCATCATACATGGCATAACCTAATACATGTGCATTCGATTGTAGAATCTGGAATATGCAATGTTTATGTTAGTTCATACGTTGCACATGATGTTTAAATGCCCCTTAAATCTGGTCAGTCAAGTGATGGTCTTTAAGCCTCCTTCTTTGCTTCTTTTCTTGATATGTAAGATTTGCTCACACATCTGTTCAATTGCTTGTTTGCATCAGCCAGCCATACTAGGACTGTTTGCTTTGATTACTTGCTGTTCTTGACCTAACACTCTAACAGAGCTTGTCAACGATTTAAACACTAAGGCTGCTGTAGTGGGGCCTTGTCTAACTCATAGGTGACATAAAAGGTTTGGCTGTACACTCTGATGGGCTCTCCAAGAGTACCGGAGATCTAGTTCAAGGTATGCCTAGTTTTTACATAGTGCGTACATAGTAAAATGCTCATTTCTTTGTGTGCAAGTGCAAGAGATGCGGCATGTTTCATTATGTGGTGTTGTTTTGTTATAATCTCATCCTTTTGTGTTCACAGATGGAAAGTATGCATATTTATCTTCCAAGGAGACGAGTAACTAGTTTGTGTCACCTTGCGGAGGGGTGCAATGAAGATAAGATTGAGGATTTCCAAGTACAAGATGTTAGGAAGGAGCCTTGCAAGAGAAGTAGGAGCTACTGTTGAGCCTCTTCAACCTGCTAAGGTAAGTCACCGTATGCAACTCAACAGTTCAATTCCTTGTTTGTTTCAGGCATAGTTAATTTTCTCTTTTCAATTGCTTTATTTATCCTCAGTTAATGAGATGCCCAAATAATCATGCGTGATGTTCGGTACTTGTATCACTATTAGTTGACATAATTAAAGGCCTTACCATTTAATTACTCTGTCAAAGTGTGCCTGAAGCTTTGAAGTCTATTAACCAACTATTATTGCATGAGGCTCACAATCTAGTTTATACTACGCTAATGATTGCATAGTTTTGCCTGGTGTAGTATGTTTGTATGAAACCCTCTGCTGTTCATTATGCTCCCTAAGATTTTAATTGAGGTACAGAATGGCCAACTGCTTGCTTACTGATATGCAACGTGCTGTCTAAATTTGTAACTTGTCTTTGTTTTCGATTGGGCCCCAACATCATGCTCCTCTAGTGAGCTAAGAGGGATTTATGTATGCAGGCTGCACATACTATCTTTTTTATAATTTTTAAAACATCACCTGCTTATACTTCATGACGTGCAACATTTTTTTTGTGAAAGTGACGTGTAACATTATTGTTAGTCCTGTTTTGCCATGTAGTACAAAATAGTGTCTTGTTCGCTTCACTGTTGTAACTATATTTTTGCCCTAGTCATGTGTACTTACAGAAACATTTGAGGATGAAGTGACATCAACACAAAAATCTACGAGCAGTGCGGCATGGCTGTTACCGAATGATTATGGATTGGAATTGGAATGTGTTGATGTTCTCGAGCATCAACTAGAGGTGGCAAGACAACGTGTACATGATTGTCAACGTATAATCAACAAGTTGAGACTGGACATGCAGGTATTAGATGCAGGAGTCAAAAATGAAACAAGACACCGGGTAACCATGAAGGAATTGGAGATTTTGCGGACTGAAATTTGTGCTATCTGAATCCGCCAATCCTATTTTCTGAAGAGATTATAGTTCAAATGGAGTTAAGTTGATGCGCGTCCATGATGTATGAGCTGTATTTGCCCAGTGTATGTAATTTGTTGTTTGTGTATGCTTTATTATCACCGTGCGAACCATAATGCCCAAAGGGTATAATCGGCTGTAATTTCTTTATTGTATAGTGTAGGATTATTCTACCTTTCTATGCCTTGATCTCTTTGTTGTATAATGTATGCTTTTTAGAGGTGATAGTATTGAGTAGGATAATTCTTTGAATATGATATATCGTTCAAACGGGGGCCAACTCGCCCTACCATGGCCCTTCACGGGCCGTCGGATCCATGGGCCTTCTACGTCTCGTAGGATCCATGGGCCTTCTACGTCTCGTAGGATCCATGGGCCCGACTCATTTATGGGTCTTATGCGTGCCTTTAATGGGCCGTGAACGGGCCTATAATGGAAATCATACGTTTTATGGGCTGACCATAACGGGTCGTTAATAGGCCGTATTTGGTGATGCTATGAAAATGGCCCAACAGACTAACATACCACAAATTGGCCGAATGTAACGATGGGCTAAATTTGGCCCACAAGCAGAAAATACAGTAACGGGCCATCAGTAACCGAATGCTGCAAATGAGCCCAAGAATAAATGGCCCCTCAGAAGGCCGAAAGTTAACTTGGGCTGGAAACGGCCCAACGGAATAACGGCCCGTTAATTAGTATAAAGTGTTGCACTGTTCATTACAGGCCAGTTTCACCGCGGGCAGTTAATGGGTGTAAAGTAATACGCTGTTCATTACGGGCCAGTTTCAGCACGGGCCGCTAATGGGCCAAGAGTTACAAAGGGCCTCATATGGGCCGAAAGATGTCATGGGCCATACATGGGCCAGAAGTGAAAACGGGCTGGAATCATATTGGATGGCCCAGATGACGCTACTGGGCCTAATTCGCATAGGGCGTAATGGGCCTTGGGTTAGCGGGCTGTAAATGGGCTATATGCTAAGAGGCCGTTAACAGGCTTTCCATGGGCCGGCCCGCTAGATTTTGACCAAGTCAAATGGGCCGGCCTTTTCACCGGAATGGGCCACTGTTGGGCCGTGCCACGTGTCGACGTATCATAGGCACCTTCTGTCCAGTGAGTGGATGACATCTGTCCCAATGATGAGCCGACACGTGTTTCCTCCATCCAATGATGATTTTACACGTGAAAAATCCCCATTGGTCGGGGCTATTAACGGGTTATCGGATCCAAAACCCGACCTGATAGCTTAACAGCGTTCCGTTACGGTGGATGCCACGTGTCGGTCACCCTTGACGAAAGCACTTCTGTGACGCGCGATTTATCGTCATGGAAGTGGACACTTCCGTGATGATAATTTTGGTAATGTCATGGAACACTTCTACGACAGCACAGGTATGATTATCTTGATTCTATCATAAATTTGTCATGGATGTTCATGCATGACAGAAAATGTGACCTACTGTGACAAACACGTATCATCACGGAAGTGTATTTTTTTGTAGTGCATATTGGCATCTTGGCCACAAGCATAGCAAGCATCATAAAAAAGGGATATTTCAAACAAATTCAAGGGATCATAGCAATCATCCTTCGGTAAGTACGAAGGGGAATTAAACAATGTATGAGTTGAAGAGTTACTCTCCTTAGAAGGTGGTCATGGGTGATCAATCCGCTCCTTTTGTTCTTCGCCCTCCTCATCATCTTTTTCATCCAATGAGCTCACAGTTTCATAAATTTCTTCTTCCATAGCTTCCTGCAAAATATTACTCTCTTCTTGGACAGCGGAGAATTCCTCAATATATAGTTTAACATAGGCATTAGAAGCATAATTATCATAACAATATTCAAGTATGGCAAATTTTTCAGATTTGTAGAGAGTAGCATCATAATTTTCAATCAAAGAAGCAATTTCATAAGCACCCTTGAAAGCAACAAATTCTTCAATTTGTTGAACATCATAGTAATTATAAAGACCCTTAGCAAACAAAGATACGATTCCATTATCAATAAACTCACATTGGTAGGGAACGTGTTTCTTAGGGTTTTCAGAACAACAAGTAACATCATATATTTCACATAAATTCCAAGAATAGCATTGCAAACGTTGAATTTGATCCCATAATAGTTTCCTTTTTCAGATATACGGTTATACTTTATAACAAGCATGCTCATCTAAAGATTTGCCCTCAACTAAGCTAGTTGGGGTTTCAGCACGAGCACAAAGGGATCGAAAATGATCTAAGTAAAAAGCTTCAGGACTGTGATAGATTTTGAGTGGTTCTTCAACCATTGGTGTAGTAGATACACCTAATTTTTTTTGGTATTTTGCGTTTCCTACCCATAACTAAAGATAGAAAACAACTAAGAACAGCAAATAAAAATTACTTAGTGATAAAGCAAACAAGCACACACGAGAATATTCACCCCATGCTATGACTCCCCGGCAACGGCGCCATAAAAAGGTCTTGATAACCCGCAAGTATACATGATAGTTGTAGCCTATTTCGATAAGTAAGAGTGTCGAACCCAACGAGGAGCTAAAGGTAGAACACATACTCTCTCAAGTCCTATCGGCCACTAATACGACTCTACGCACGCTTGACGTTCGCTTTACCTAGAACAAGTATGAAACTAGAAGTACTTTGTAGGTGTGATAGGATAGGTTTGCAAGATAATAAAGAGCACGTAAATATAAACTAGGGGCTTTTAGATAAAGATGCAATAAAGTAAATATAGCAAGTGTGGAAAAGTGGTGGTAGGAGTTGTGAAATTGTCCCTAAGCAATTGACTACGTTACTAGACCGGTAATCACTATTGCAATTTGAAAGCACAAGTGCTCCCTAGGTGGTTTTGGTAATTATTGACAACATATCTCTTGTTGGACTAACACTTTTATCTAGTATGTTTCAGATAAGTTCAACAATGGAGTGGCATGGACTAAAGGATGTGGGAACTCCTTCAAGATGCTAAGGACAAAGGATTGGCTCAAGCTTCAAGCTCAAGGCTCTTCATTTTACATTTTAGTGATCCAAGATCACATTGAGTCTATAGGAAAAGCCAATACTATCAAGAAGGGATGAGGTGTTGCTTAATGAGCCTTTTGCTTCATGTGCTTAGTGATATGCTCCAAAACCCTCAACTACTTTACCACATCCACATATGTCCTAAACCTAAAGTCAAACTCGGCCCCACTGATTCTTTCTATCCGGTGCCACCGAGTTTGGATGTCTTAGCCACTGCCACAAACCCTAGGCAAATCGGTCTCACCGATAGGGATCTTGGTCTCATCGAGATGGGATTGTAATCTCTCTGTGTATGTCCATTATCAAAATCGGTCTCACCGAGTTTGAGCAATCGGTACTACCGAGATTACAATGCAAACTCTCTGGTTAACTTATTATCAAGATCGGTCCCACCGAGTTTGATAATCGGTCAAACCGAGTTTGCCTGACCAACTCTCTGGTTAGCTAATTACCAAAATCGGTCTCACCGAGTTTGTGTAATCGGTCTTACCGAGATTACGTTATGCCCTAACACTAACCATATCGGTCCTACCGAGTTGCATTTCGGTCCCACCAAAAACCCTAACGGTCACATTATTTGCTAAATCGGTCTGACCGAGTTTAACGATTCGGTCCCACCGAGTTTGGTAGATTGTGTGTAACGGTTAGATTTTGTGTGGAGGCTATATATACCCCTCCACCTCCTCTTCATTCGTGGAGAGAGCCATCGACCGAACCTACACTTCCAAATCCTATTTAGAGAGAACTACCTACTCATGTGTTGAGGCCAAGATATTCCATTCCTACCATATGAATCTTGATCTCTAGCCTTCCCCAAGTTGCTTTCCACTCAAACCCTCTTTCCACCAGATCCAAATCCTATTAGAGAGAGTTGAGTGTTGGGGAGACTATCATTTGAAGCACAAGAGCAAGGAGTTCATCATCAACACACCATTTGTTACTTCTTGGAGAGTGGTGTCTCCTAGATTGGCTAGGTGTCACTTGGGAGCCTCCGACAAGATTGTGGAGTTGAACCAAGGAGTTTGTAAGGGTAAGGAGATCGCCTACTTCGTGAAGATCTATCGCTAGTGAGGCAAGTCCTTCGTGGGCGACGACCATGGTTGGATAGACAAGGTTGCTTCTTTGTGGACCCTTCGTGGGTGGAGCCCTCCGTGGACTCGCGCAACCGTTACCCTTCGTGGGTTGAAGTCTCCACCAAAGTGGAAGTACGATAGCACCATCTATCGGAACCACGCCAAAAACATCCGTGTCTCCAAATTGCGTTTGAATCCTCCAATCCCTTCCCTTTACATTCTTGCAAGTTGCATGTTTTATTTTCCGCTGCTCATATACTCTTTGCATGCTTGCTTGCAATATGTTGTGAATGTTAAACTTGTGCCTAAACTCCACTCAAACTTTAAAGAAACTTAAAAACTGCAACTTTGGTACTTAGTGTCTAATCACCCCCTCTGTAGGCACCTCTTCTCAAGGTCCTACAAGTGGTATCAGAGCATGGGTCTCCATTGCTTTGGTTTAATCACCATTGGAGGAAGATGGATGAGTCTACTTTGGGGAGTCTTAGTCATAGAGTGCCTATTCTTGATGGAGAGTATTTTCATGAGTGGAAAAATGAGATGCTTGTTATTTTCAATCAATATCATTTTAACAAGTACATTGCTAGTCCTTGTGCACCTTGTGTTGATCCTATGCATCCTACCCTTGATGAAGCTATTGACATGACTAGGAATCTTAGAACTGTTAATCTTATCATTAGAGGCTTGCCTAGAAACTTGATTAGAATCTTGCCTACTTTTGAGCGTGCCTACACTATATGGAAATTTCTTGAGGAACGATTTCCTGATTATTCTTTGAAAAATCTTGTTGAAATTCTCCATAAGTCTATTGCCTTGAGTAACATGAATACTAGTGATCCTATGTTTGGTGATCGTCTATTTGAGCTTACAAAACTTATGCGTGCCAAAGGAAATGTTGGTATTATTAGTGACATTATTTCCGAAGCTATAAGAATTCATAAGCAAGATCTATGTCAAATTCATTCTAATGAATCACCCTCTCTAGGATTTGATCCACCACATGACGATGTTGAACATGGATACTATGATGAGGATGATGATAGTGACTTTGATCTTGATGATGCAATGAGACATTTTGGTCTTATGGCAAATCTTCGGGGATATATGTCAGGAGGAAAGGAATGGGTTCTTGATAGTGGATGTACCGATCACATGACCGAAGATAAAGACATGTTTCGTGAGCTTTCTGAAAATGATTGTCCTCGAAAGTTTGTCACTTTCGGTGACAACTCAAAGGGTAAGGTGGTTGGCCTCGGTAAGGTGTCCATCTCACATGATAGCTCCATTCAAAATGTCATGCTCGTTGAATCTCTTGGCTACAACTTACTTTCAGTATCTAGACTTGCTGATTTCGGTTTCAATGTTCTATTTACTGAAGTAGATTGCCAAGTGTTTCGTCGAGATAATCATAAAATGGTCTTTACTGGGTGTGCGTAGAGGTGATCTATACATTGTTGATTTCACTAAAAAGGCTCAACCTAAAACTTGCTTCATTGCTAAATCCTCAAAAGGCTGGTTATGGCATAGACGATTAGGTCATGTTGGTATGCGAAACCTTGACAAGCTTATTAAGGGGAATCATATCCTTGGAGTTAATGATGTCATATTTGATAAGGATAGACTTTGCAGTGCTTGTCAAGCAGGTAAACAGGTTGGAGGAAGGCATCCCGTGAAGAACATCATGACCACGAAGAGGCCACTCGAGCTACTTCACATGGATCTCTTTGGTCCCAACTCTTACAAGAGTCTCGGTGGAAATTCTTTTGGTCTAGTTATAGTTGATGATTTTTCCAGATTTACGTGGGTGTTCTTTCTCGATGATAAATCGCAGGTCCAAAAGATCTTCAAAAACTTCGCTAGGAAGGCCCAAAACCAATTTGAAGTGAAGATCAAGAAGGTTCGCAGCGACAACGGAACGGAGTTCAAGAACGCAAATGTGGACACCTTTCTTGACGAAGAAGGATTTCACACGAGTTCTCGACTCGTACACACCTCAACAAAATGGAGTTGTTGAGAGGAAGAACCGGACGCTCATCGAAATGGCGAGAACGATGCTTGATGAGTACAAGACGTGAAGCACTTTTGGGCGAAGCGGTTGAGACAACTTGTCATGCAACAAATCGCTTGAATCTTCACAAGCTACTCGGCAAGACGGCATACGATCTACTCACGGTAACAAACCCCAAGTTGGATACTTTCGAGTATTCGCTCAAAGTGCTACATTCTTGATAAGCATCGTCGTTCTAAATTTGCTCCTAAGTCTCATGAAGGTTTCCTACTAGGTTATGGCTCAAACTCTCACACTTACCGTGTCTACAACAATTTCACCCGAAAGGTTGAAGAGACAGTAGATGTGAAGTTTGATGAATCTAACGGCTCGCAAGTAGAGCAATTGCCAATTGATGTAGGAGACAAAGACCATTCGGAAGCAATCCAAGACTTGTCTATTGGCAAGGTCCGTCCAACAGAGGTGAAGGAGAGTATCTTGTCCGTCCAAGTGGAAGCTTCTACTTCACGACAAGGTGAACCAAGAGTTGATACAGAAGCATCCACAAGTTGGACACACCAAGATGAAGAAAACGAGGAAGTGCATCAAGATGAACGTCAACAAACTCCTTCTCCACCACGACAAGAGAACGACAACACCAACAATGAAGAAGGCCAAGAAGAAGAACAAGATGAAGAAGATGTTCAACGAAGACCCAAGAAAAAGCTTTCACGAGTTCGAGCAAGAATTGCTAAATACCATCCCGTCGAGCAAATCTACAATGATATTCAAACCGGGATAATCACTCGCTCTAAAACTCGTTTAGCTAACTTTTGTGAAAACTATTCTTTTATCTCTAGCATTGAACCTATGAAGGTCGAAGAAGCATTGGAAGATCCGGATTGGATAAATGCTATGCATGAAGAGCTACACAACTTTGAGAGGAACCAAGTTTGGACATTGGTTGAGAAGCCCGACAACAACCACAACATCATCGGTACCAAATGGGTGTTTCGCAACAAGCAAGATGAAGATGGACAAGTAGTTCGCAACAAAGCACGTCTAAATCGCCCAAGGCTACACACAAGTCGAAGGTATGGACTATGGTGAGACTTACGCCCCCATTGCTAGACTTGAGTCCATTCGCATCTTACTTGCCTATGCTAATCACCATGATATCACCTTGTACCAAATGGACATTAAAAGTGCTTTTCTAAATGGTGAAATAGAGGAGGAGGTTTATGTTAAACAACCTCCCGGCTTTGTCAGTCCTAAGAAACCCAATCATGTTTACAAACTTCACAAAGCTCTTTATGGACTTAAACAAGCTCCTAAAGCATGGTATAAATGCTTGACCAAGTTCCTTATTGAAAAAGGCTTTGAAATTGGGAAAATTGATTCTACTCTTTTTACTAAAAGGGTTAATGGTGAACTCTTTGTCTGCCAAATTTATGTTGATGATATTATATTTGGTTCAACTAACCCTCATTTTAGTGAAAAGTTTGGGAAGCTAATGTCGGAGAAGTTTGAGATGTCTATGATGAGTGAACTCAAATTCTTTCTCGGTTTGCAAATCAAGCAAACTAAGGAAGGTACTTTTGTCTCACAAACGAAGTACACTAAGGACTTATTCAAGAAGTTCAATATGCAAGAATGCAAAGGTATGACTACACCCATGCCTACTAGCGGACATCTTGACTTAACCAAAGATGGTGAACCGGTTGATCAAAAGGTTTATCACTCTATGATTGGTTCATTGTTATATCTATGTGCTTCACGTCCCGATATTATGCTAAGTGTGTGCATGTGTGCACGATATCAAGCTGCCCTAAAGAATGTCATCTTAAGGCCGTGAAAAGGATAGTGAGATACTTAATCCATACACCAAATTTTGGCATTTGGTATCCTAAGAGGCCTCTTTCGATCTTGTTGGCTATTCCGACTCGGACTATGCGGAGACAAGGTTGATAGAAAGTCCACTTCGGGTACTTGTCAATTTCTTGGTAGATCTCTTGTGTCTTGGTCCTCCAAGAAACAAAACTCGGTATCCTTATCCACCGCCGAAGCTGAATATATTGCCGCTGGTTCATGTTGTGCTCAATTACTTTAGATGACCCAAACTCTTAAAGATTATGGGATATATGTGAGACATGTTCCATTGCTTTGTGATAATGAAAGTGCTACCAAAATTGGTCATAATCCTGTGCAACTTCTCGAACTAAGCATATTGAAGTTCGTCATCATTTCATTCGAGATCATGTTGCTAAGGGTGACATTGATCTTAAGCATGTTCACACCAAAAAGCAATTAGCAGATATATTCACTAAACCTCTTGATGAGAAAGTGTTTTGCAGGTTAAGAGGAGAATTGAACATCATTGATACTTCAAACTTGGAGTAGAAACTCCACTGGATACATGCAAGACATGATCTTATGACTAATCCTTGATATTTCTCTCATGATGAAAAACTTATGTCTTGGATATATTTGTATCTTGCATGTTATCTAACCCATGTAGGTAGATGGACTCAAATTCCAAGTGGTGCTACAAATTCTTGATGAGCTACATTAACCTTGAGCAACCCACGCAAGTTCAACTACATGGACAACACCACCAACCAAGGTATGTTATTCCTTCTTAGAGAAGCTTTACTCCAAGTCATGAGTTAAAGCAACTCGACAAGATGTGAATACATCAAGATGCTTAAACGAAAAATGGCAACCCCATTTTGAGCTTAAACGATGAGTATGGCCTATGATCAAGTGATCTCACTTGACTCCTAAGTCAATATACTCTAACATAGGTGACTTTGTCGCCAACCATCTTTAGATGAAGTTCTCCTGTGTTCATTTTTGAGTTTTTGCATTTGTCTCATGCATTTGTGTTTCCCCTTTCAAAAAAAACTTCATCTAGTTCTCTGCATTTTCTGCATCTAATTCCTTGCAAATCTTTGTGAGATCTTACTAGTCTAGTGAGCTGAGGTGACAAGTGTTCTCTCTGCGATGAACTCGGTTACACCGATTTGTTATTTTCGGTATGACCGAAGCATACCACTCGGTGCCACCGATTTCATAAAATAAAAAAACACTCTTTGCCACATATTCTGTGTTTCTTCTGATCCAGCTCCACTCAATGAATCTTGTCCTCTACAAGCATCACATTTTTATCATTGCTTTATGTTGTGACTCAAGGATCAAACCCATTCACGACAAATTCTAGAGGGAGAGAGAGAGATTACATCTTTATCAAGCCCTTCTTGGAAATTGATGTCAAAGGGGGAGAGAGAGATCACATCAAAGCTTATCACTTAGAGAAAGAGATCACATCAGAGAAGGAGAGAGAGATCCTTCAGGGGGAGAGAGAGATCTCCAGGGGGAGAGAATACTAGTAGAAAGTATTTCTCAAGGATCCCAGATGCTTGGTGTTCAAGAGGAGAGATGTCCACATGTCTTCTTGAGGGGAGAGACATGTTCATATGATCTGTTGTGCTAAATTTTGCATTAGCATACATTAGCTCTGAATTTTAGCTCTGATCATCATTCATATCTTTCAGCTCTGTTTTCCTTCAGCTCTGATTTTCTGTTCCCTCTCTTCTCCCAATATCCCATGTTAGATTCAGGGGGATCAAGACATCTAAGGGAAAGAGATCATTTAAATTCATTGCATATCTTTACTCTTGGGGACATGTCTAATCCAATGTGGTACTTAGTACTCACTCTCTACATGTCATCCCAGTCTTGGTATTCTTGTGGTTTCTTCTGTTTGCTCTGGCTAGTAGATGTATCTGTGTTATCTAACCTTGTTTACGCAGGTTCATTCCATCCTAATCCAACTCAAGACTACAAGGTAAGTATATGCATCACAATCATGTGTGTGAGGAATTCTTGTTGATGTACATACTGTTTGAAAGAAGGACTCATGGGCATGAAGGTATTCTCTTTAATACGTTTTGGCTCTGATGCATATAGCCAAGATACATGTAACACATTGCCTGCTCTATCATGGTTATGCTATCACATGCTTCTATATTTCATATTCACATGATTGCATACATGTAGGGGGAGCCTATGCTTGTTACATGTCTTTCCAAAGCTTTACTTGTTATTCTTTATATCTTTATCTAAAGCTTTGATGTATGTTGCCATCAATTACCAAAAAGGGGGAGATTGAAAGCACAAGTGCTCCCTAGGTGGTTTTTGTAATTATTGACAACATATCTCTTGTTGGACTAACACTTTTATCTAGTATGTTTCAGATAAGTTCAACAATGGAGTGGCATGGACTAAAGGATGTGGGAACTCCTTCAAGATGCTAAGGACAAAGGATTGGCTCAAGCTTCAAGCTCAAGACTCTTCATTTTACATTTTAGTGATCCAAGATCACATTGAGTCTATAGGAAAAGCCAATACTATCAAGAAGGGACGAGGTGTTGCTTAATGAGCCTTTTGCTTCATGTGCTTAGTGATATGCTCCAAAACCCTCAACTACTTTCCCACATCCACATATGTCCTAAACCTAAAGTCAAACTCGGCCCCGCTGATTCTTTCTATCCGGCGCCACCGAGTTTGGATGTCTTAGCCACTGCCACAAACCCTAGGCAAATCGGTCTCACCGATAGGGATCTCGGTCTCACCGAGATGGGATTGTAATCTCTCTGTGTATGTCCATTATCAAAATCGGTCTCACCGAGTTTGAGCAATCGGTACTACCGAGATTACAATGCAAACTCTCTGGTTAACTTATTATCAAGATTGGTCCCACCGAGTTTGATAATCGGTCAAACCGAGTTTGCCTGACCAACTCTCTAGTTAGCTAATTACCAAAATCGTTCTCACCGAGTTTGTGTAATCGGTCTTACCAAGATTACGTTATGCCCTAACCCTAACCATATCGGTCCTACCGAGTTGCATTTCGGTCCCACCGAAAACCCTAACGGTCACATTATTTGCTAAATCGGTCTGACCGAGTTTAACGATTCGGTCCCACCGAGTTTGGTATATTGTGTGTAACGGTTAGATTTTGTGTGGAGGCTATATATACCCCTCCACCTCCTCTTCATTCGTGGAGAGAGCCATCAGACTGAACCTACACTTCCAACATCCTATTTCTGAGAGAGAACTACCTACTCATGTGTTGAGGCCAAGATATTCCATTCCTACCATATGAATCTTGATCTCTAGCCTTCCCCAAGTTGCTTCCCACTCAAACCCTCTTTCCACCAGATCCAAATCCTATGAGAGAGAGTTGAGTGTTGGGGAGACTATCATTTGAAGCACAAGAGCAAGGAGTTCATCATCAACACACCATTTGTTACTTCTTGGAGAGTGGTGTCTCCTAGATTGGCTAGGTGTCACTTGGGAGCCTCCGACAAGATTGTGGAGTTGAACCAAGGAGTTTTTAAGGGCAAGAAGATCGCCTACTTCATGAAGATCTACCGCTTGTGAAGCAAGTCCTTCGTGGGCGACGGCCATGGTGGGATAGACAAGGTTGCTTCTTTGTGGACCCTTCGTGGGTGGAGCCCTCCGTGGACTCGCGCAACCGTTACCCTTCGTGGGTTGAAGTCTCCACCAAAGTGGAAGTACGATAGCACCATCTATCGGAACCACGCCAAAAACATCCGTGTCTCCAAATTGCGTTTGAATCCTCCAATCCCTTCCCTTTACATTCTTGCAAGTTGCATGTTTTATTTTCCGTTGCTCATATACTCTTTGCATGCTTGCTTGCAATATGTTGTGAATGTTAAACTTGTGCCTAAACTCCACTCAAACTTTAAAGAAACTTAAAAACTGCAACTTTGGTACTTAGTGTCTAATCACCCCCCCCCCCTCTAGACACCTCTTCTCAAGGTCCTACACAATTCTATTTGAGGGAGAGGCATAAGCTAAGATACTTTCTCTACTTGGATCATATGCACTTATGATTGGAACTCTAGCAAGCGTCCGCAAATACTAAAGATTCATTAAGGTAAAACCCAACCATAGCATTAAAGCATCAAGTTCCCTTTATCCCATACGCAACAATCCCCTTACTCGGGTTTGTGTTTCTGTCACTCACGCAAACCCACTATAAGCGAATCATGAACGCATTGCAACACCCTACATCGGGAATCCCTCACGCTTGCGCGACACGGAGGGCACCATAGGACAACTCCAATAATAAAACATGAAACTCAAACCAATCATAGCAATTCATCAATCACCGATAGGACAACGAAAATCTACTCAGACATCATAGGATGGCAACACATCATTGGAAAATAATATGAAGCATAAAGCACCGTGTTCAAGTAGAGGGTACAGCGGGTTGCGGGAGAGTGGACCGCTGGATATAGATGGGGGAAGGTGATGGAGACGTTGGTGAAGATGATGGAGGTGTTAGTGAAGATCGCGGTGATGATGATGGCCCCCGTCAACGCTCCGGCGCCACCGGAAGCAAGGGGGAGAGAGCCCCCCCTTCTTCTTCTTCCTTGACCTTGTCCCTAGATGGGAGAAGTGTTTCCCCTCTGGCCCTTGGCTCCCATGGCTTGGGAGGGGCGAGAGCCCCTCCGAGATTGGATCTATCTCTCTGTTTCTGCGTTCTCAGATTCTACCCCTTCACCGTTTCTTAAATATCCGGAGATCCGTAACTCCGATTGGGGTGAATATTTCGCCCAGATTTTTCTCGTAAAATTAGCTTTCTTGCGGCAAAAGAAGAGCGTCAACCGCCTTACGGGTGGCCCACAAGAGTCCAGGCTCGCCTGGGGGAGGGCGCTACTGTCTCGTGGCCACCCCGGACACCGTTTCACGTTGATTCTTCCTCCGGAAAATTCCAAATATTCCAAAATAATTCTCCGTCCATTTTTATCCCGTTTGGATTCCGTTTGATATTGGGTTTCTGCGAAACAAAAACATGCAATGATGAGGCGCACTGGGCAATCGGATAAATATGTTAGTCCCAAAAAATATTATAAAAAATTGCCAAAAGTATATGAAAGTTGAATAATATTGGCATGGAACAATCAAAAATTATAGATACGACGGAGACGTATCAGGGACGGCCGCAACTGTTTGCAGAGATGAAAATGGTACATTCTTAGGTAGCTCAGCTCTTGTCATTGGAGGTGTTGATGGTCCATCAATCTTGGAGGCGCTAGCTTGCAGGGAGGCCCTAGACCTTGCACAAGATCTCAACTTACATAATTTTGTGGTAGCTTCGGATGCAAAGGAGGTAGTCAGAGCCATCCTCAAAGACGGACGTTGCAATAACAGAGCAATTATTAGCGAAATCAAACTTCAAGCTCCTTCATTTAGTTGTAAATTTACTTTTGAAGGTCGTGCAATTAATTACGAGGCTCATAGTTATGTTTGCACTTTCTTTAGGTCTGGGACGTCATATTTGGTTTGGCCAATCCCATGACCAAATTTGTATCCCACTGTCGGTGTCAAAACCGGCGGATCTCGGGTAGGGGGTCCCGAACTGTGCGTCTAGGCGGATGGTAACAGGAGACAAGGGACACGATGTTTTTACCCAGGTTCGGGCCCTCTCGATGGAGGTAATACCCTACTCCTGCTTGATTAATATTGATGATATGGGCAGTACAAGAGTAGATCTACCACGAGACCGTAGAGGCTAAACCCTAGAAGCTAGCCTATGGTATGATTGTTGTCCGTCCTACGGACTAGAACCCTCCGGTTTATATAGACACCGGATAGGTTAGGGTTACACAGAGTCGGTTACAATGGTAGGAGATCTACATATCCGTATCGCCAAGCTTGCCTTCCACGCCAAGGAAAGTCCCATCCGACCACGGGACGAAGTCTTCAATCTTGTATCTTCATAGTCTTGGAGTCCGGCCAAAGATGATAGTTCGGCTATCCGGACACCCCCTAGTCCAGGACTCCCTCAGTAGCCCCTGAACCAGGCTTCAATGCCGACGAGTCCGGCGCGCATATTGTCTTCGGCATTGCAAGGCGGGTTCCTCCTCCGAATACTTCATAGAAGGTTTTGAACACCAGGATAGTGTCCGGCTCTGCAAAACAAGTTCCACATACCACCGTAGAGAGAATAATTTTTGCACAGATCTGCTGACGTATTCCACGGTGCGACATCACACCACGGCCAAGCCTTTATACGAATCGTTTTTTACTGTTCCACCTTAGCGCGATTAGCGAGGCGGTTTCCTTGGCACGTATGTATCAAAGCGTAGATCGTGCCCCCTTATTCCGGGATTCTCATCAAATACGGACGTGGGTAACCCAACCGTGCTCGTTGGCACGCCTCCTCTATCGAAGGTGAGTCCTAATCGACCACGGGGAGGGCTCTTGGTATTCAACCTCTTTATAATGAGACCAAGGCCCTCTTCTTTTTACACCCTCCATCGAGTTCGCCTCGCGCTTCGAGTTCTAACACCCAAAGCTTCAGATTTAGGCGCTTCGGACCTTCGACGATGTCCGCCTCCGACCAACACGGCCGATGGATGTCTTCTTCCATCACAGAAGAAGATGTGCTAAAGCTGCGAGGCGCCAGGTATCTAACCGGCGAGATTTCGCTGAGGCTGCTGCTCGGGGCAGGTCATTCCCACTCCCGAGCCCGGCGAGAGCGTGGTGTTCGTGTCACACTTCCTTCGGGGTTTAGGCTTCCCGACGGATCCCTTTGTGCGGGGGCTCATGTTTTATTATGGGCTGGATTTCCATGACTTGAATCCGGAGTCCATCCTCCATATCTCGTCATTCATTGTCGTATGTGAGGCCTTCCTCCATATCACCCCTCACTTTGGATTGTGGCTCAAGACCTTCAAGGTGGAGCAGAAGATGATCGAGGGGCAACAAGCAGAGTGCGGAGGGGCGGTCATAAGCAAGTGTGCTGATGCTCCGTGGCCCGAGGGCTCTTTTCAAGAGGAGCTTGGTTTGTGGCAACGGGAGTGGTTTTATATCACCGCTCCCAGGGGCACCAAATGGGTGGCGCCTCCCGCCTTCCGCTCAGGTCCACCAGAGCGGCTGGCTTCATGGGTCAACAAGGGGCTCGATTGGGGGCCGTCCAAGGACGTTCCTCTGTTGCAGGGCCGCATTCGAGACCTCCAAGAAAGAGAGATCAATCTGGTCGCAGTGGCGCAGGTTATGTTGATTCAGCGCCTTCTGCCCTGCAAACGTCGCCCCCTCCGTCTGTGGGAATTTAATCCGGAGGGACCACGAGCTCTCCAACATTTTATGGTTACGACGCCCGTGGAGATGTATAAACTGTTCTTCGGATCACAAGAGAAGTGTCCGGACCTGACTGAGGACGCAGGAATAAGCTGCAATCGCCCAGATACTCAAGTAAGTAGTCTTGTAACCGGACAGGCTGTTCATTTATTTATCATGTATATATGCCCTTTAAAGGAGCCGTTTCTTGAACAGGAGTGGATAGCCAAGGCAAAGTTAATAAGGTGTCCGGCTCCCCTCCCAGAGACCACGCCGGATCCCATGCTGACCAAGATGTTGAAGGCCGCGCCTTTTAAAGAAGGCGAAGGGGGGAGCGGGGAAGCAACTGTCTCCACGAAGGAGACTTTCGAGGAAGGAGGGATCAAAGGTCCCACCCTCCAAGGAGAGAAGAGGACCGCTTCGGAAGATCTGGAGGTCAAGGCCTCCAAGAGGGGAAAGAAATCTTCGTTAGAGAGTCCGGCGCTGGGAAGTAACCCAGCCGCACTATTTCCCCAAGGGGATCAGCCCTCCAGCGAGCCGTAAGTAAAAAAGAAGGGGTCTTGTAAATAAGGAACATCCTGTATTTATTTCAAGATAACCAAATTGTACCTTGTAGTTCGGATCTCAGCCCTTCTCGTGAGCTCGTCTTGGGGATCTTCTTCCGAGATGATGGAGAGCAAACGCCCCACCTGTCGCACCTTCATGTGAGGCGACGCCCTGAGGTGTCGTCGCTGAGGGTTTCCCGAGTCCGCGGGGCCGAAGGTCCGCGCCAATCGGCGTCTTGGTCGGAGGAGCTGAAGGATCTGCTTGGGCGGCGGTTATCTCGAAAGATCACCGTGCTCTAATGGGTACGGTGATTGAAAGAATTGCATCCGCGGAGAGCAGATTGCATGAAGCCGTCAGAAGCTTACTGACGGTGTTCGAGGTACGTAAAAATAATGTACCTTCTGACAGTTAGGCATATAAAATGCGCCCTATATAGATAGTAGCCCCTGAGACTCGGTATGTTGTCAAAACTTGACAGCGTGCCGAGGATCATAATCTCAGTTATAACTTATCGCCACGCCTAAATAGGTGGCGGGGCGTCCGGTGGCTAGCCGGACTGATGAATTTGCCGAACTAAAGCGGCAACTTGACGAGGCGGATGCGGACATCGTGCTGGTCAATAAACGGTTTGACGAGTCACAAGGTATGCGACTTCTACGCGGACACCTGGTAAGGGAGCTTGACGCCCATGCCTTACGTATGCTTAATGCAGGTGGTGCCGCTGCTGTGGAGGAGCTATGGGCGGAACTCGCCCGAGCTAAAGAGCAAGCCAGAAATAGTAATGCGGCCTCTTTAAGGGCGGCCGAAGAGCTAAAAGCCGAACCGGCTGCTCACTGCCGAAGCAAAGAGGAAATGGCCGATATGGCCAGAAAGTTAAAGAACGCTACCGACCGCTGCGGGGTTCTTGAAAAAGAACGTCAAGCGGAGCAAGAGGACCTGAAAAAGGCCACCGCCGAATCCAAGGATGCCTGTTCCGCTATGAGAGCTGCCAAGGAGGAGCTGAGTCAAGCCGGGGCTATTGCGGCTGGAAAACCGTTTCTGCTGCGGAGGAAATATACGGATCCGAAGTATGCTCAGTTGGACAAGTTGTGGAGTTCGGAGGATGCTTATCTGGACTTAGCGGCGAGCGCTGCGGACGCGATGGAGCACTTCCGGGGCCAGAAGGGGCACAAAAGGGAAGAGCTCTATTGGTCGCAATTCCATAGTCCGGAGCGTCCTCTTTCGTTGACCGATCGGTTGGCCGAATGGGCCGAGTGTTGGGGAACGTAGTAATTTCAAAAAATTTCCTACGCACACGCAAGATCATGGTTATGGCATATCAACGAGAGGGGAGAGTGTATGTCCACGTACCCTCGTAGACCGTAAGCGGAAGCGTTATAACAACGCGGTTGATGTAGTCGTACGTCTTCACGATCCGACCGATCCAAGTACCGAACGCACGGCACCTCCGAGTTCAGCACATGTTCAGCTCGATGACGATCCCCAGGCTCCGATCCAGCAAAGCATTGGGGATGAGTTCCGTCAGCTCGACGGCGTGGTGACGATGATGATGCTCTACCGGCGCAGGGCTTCGCCTAAGCTCCGCGACGATATGACCGAGGTGGAATATGGTGGAGGGGGGCACCGCACACGGCTAAGGAACGATCCGTAGATCAACTTGTGTGCCATGGGGTGTCCCCTGCCCCGTATATAAAGGAGCAAGGGGTGCGGCCAGCCCTAGGAGGAGGCGGCCGGAGGAGTCCTACTCCCACCGAGTAGGACTCCCCCTCCTAGTTGGATTAGGACTTGGGGAGGGAAAGAAGGGGGCGCCTTACTTGTCCTATTAGGACTAGGGGAGGGGCGCGGCCTGCCCCCTGCCTGCCCTCCTCTTCTCCCTCATGGCCCACTAAGGCCCATTAACCCCGGAGGGTTCTGTAACCCGGTGTTCCTAAGAAAATCCGATTTCACCCGAACTATTCAAGTCCAAACATAGGCTTCCAATATATCAATCTTTATGTCTCGACCATTTCGAGACTCCTCGTCATATCCGTGATCACATCCGGGACTCCGAACAAACTTCGGTACATCAAAACTTATAAACTCATAATAAACTGTCATCGTAACGTTAAGTGTGCGGACCCTACGGGTTCGAGAACTATGTAGACATTACCTAGAACTATTCTCGGTCAATAACCAATAGCGGAACCTGGATGCCCATGTTGGTTCCTACATATTCTTCGAAGATCTTTATCGGTCAAACCGCATAACGACATACGTTGTTCCCTTTGTCATCGGTATGTTTCTTACCCGAGATTTGATCGTCGGTATCCAATACCTAGTTCAATCTCGTTACCGGCAAGTCTCTTTACTCGTTCCGTAATACATCATCTCACAACTAACTTATTAGTTGTAATGCTTGCAAGGCTTATGTGATGTGTATTACCGAGAAGGCCTAGAGATACCTCTCCGACAATCGGAGTGACAAAACCTAATCTCGAAATACGCCAACCCAACATGTACCTTTGGAGACACCTGTAGTACTCCTTTATAATCACCCAGTTACGTTGTGACGTTTGGTAGCACACAAAGTGTTCCTCCGGTAAACGGGAGTTGCATAATCTCATAGTTACAGGAACATGTATAGGTCATGAAGAAAGCAATAGCAATATACTTAAACGATCAAGTGCTAAGCTGACGGAATGGGTCATGTCAATCACATCATTCTCCTAATGATGTGATCCTATTAATCAAATAACAACACATGTCTATGGTTAGGAAACATAACCATCTTTGATTAATGAGCTAGTCAAGTAGAGGCATACTAGTGACTGTATGTTTGTCTATGTATTCACACATGTATTATGTTTCCGGTTAATACAATTCTAGCATGAATAATAAACATTTATCATGATATGAGGAAATAAATAATAACTTTATTATTGCCTCTAGGGCATATTTCCTTCAGTCTCCCACTTGCACTAGAGTCAATAATCTAAATTACACAAAATGATTCTAACACCCATGGAGTCTTGGTGCTGATCATGTTTTGCTCGTGGAAGAGGCTTAGTCAACGGGTCTGCAACATTCAGATCCGTATGTATCTTGCAAATCTCTATGTCTCCCACTTGGACTTGGTCCCGAATGGAATTGAAGCGTCTCTTGATATGCTTGGTCCTCTTGTGAAATCTGGATTCCTTTGCCAAGGCAATTGCACCATTGTCACGAAGATCTTCATTGGTCCCGATGCACTAGGTATGACACCTAGATCGGAAATGAACTCTTTCATCCAGACTCCTTCATTTGCTGCTTCCGAAGCAGCTATGTACTCCGCTTCACATGTAGATCCCGCCACGACGCTTTGTTTAGAACTGCACCAACTGACAGCTCCACCGTTTAATAAAAACACGTATCCGGTTTGCGATTTAGAATCATCCGGATCAGTGTCAAAGCTTGCATCGACGTAACCATTTACGACTAGCTCTTTGTCACCTCCATATACGAGAAACATATCCTTAGTCCTTTTCGTATTTCAGGATGTTCTTGACCGCTGTCCATGATCCACTCTGGATTACTTTGGTACCTTCCTTCCAAGCTTATTGCTAAACATATGTCAGGTCTGGTACACAGCATTGCATACATGATAGAGGCTATGGCTGAAGCATAGGAACATCTTTCATTTTCTCTCTATCTTCTGCTGTGGTCGGGCATTGAGTCGACTCAATTTCACACCTTGTAACACGTGCAAAAATCCTTTCTTTGCTGATCCATTTTGAACTTTTTCAAAACTTTGTCAAGGTATGTGCTTTGTGAAAGTCCAATTAAGCGCCTTGATCTATCTCTATAGATCTTGATGCCCAATATGTAAGCAGCTTCACCGAGGTCTTTCATTAAAAACTTTTATTCAAGTATCCTTTATGCTATCCAGAAATTCTATATCATTTCCAATCAATAATATGTCATCCACATATAATATCGAAATGCTACTGAGCTCCCACTCACTTTCTTGTAAATACAGGGCTTCTCCAAAAGTCTCAGATAAAACCATATGCTTTGATCACACTATCAAAGCGTTTATTCCAACTCGAGAGGCTTGCACTGCACCATAAATTGATCGCTGGAGCTTGCACACTTTGTTAGCACCTTTGGATCAACAAAACCTTCTGGTTGCATCATATACAACTCTTCTTCTAGAAATCCATTCAAGAATGCAGTTTTACATCCATTTCCCAAATTTCATAATCATAAAATGCAGCAATTGCTAACATGATTCGGACAGACTTAAGCATCGCTACGGGTGAGAAAGTCTCATCGTAGTCAACCCCTTGAACTTGTCGAAAACCTTTCGCAACAAGTCGAGATTTATAGACGCTACATTACCATCAGCGTCGGTCTTCTTCTTAAAGATCCATTTATTCTCAATGGCTTGCCGATCATCGGGCAAGTCAACCAAAGTCCATACTTTGTTCTCATACATGCATCCCATCTCAGATTTCATGGCTTCAAGCCATTTTGCGGAATCTGGGCTCACCATCGCTTCTTCATAGTTTGTAGGTTCGCCATGGTCAAGTAACATGACTTCCGAATAGGATTACCGTACCACTCAGTGCGGATCTTACTCTGTTGACCTACGAAGTTCAAGAGAAACTTGATCTGAAGTTTCATGATCAATATCATTAGTTTCCTCACTAATTGATGTAGTTGTCACAGAACCGTTTCTTGTGATGAACTACTTTCCAATAAGGGAGCAGATATGATTATCTCATCAAGTTCTACTTTCCTCCCACTCACTTCTTTCGAGAGAAACTCTTTTCTAGAAAGGATCCGAATTTAGCAACGAAAATCTTGCCTTCAGATCTGTGATAGAAGGTGTACCCAACAGTCTCCTTTGGATATCCTATGAAGACACATTTCTCCGATTTGGGTTCGAGCTTATCTGGTTGAAGGTTCTTCACATAAGCATCGCAGCCCCAAACTTTAAGAAACGACAACTTTGGTTTCTTGCCAAACCATAGTTCATGAGGTGTCGTCTCAACGGATTTTGATGGTGCCCTATTTAACGTGAATGCGGCCGCCTCTAAAGCATAACCCAAAACGATAGCGGTAAATCAGTAAGAGACATCATAGATCGCACCATATCTAGTAAAGTACGATTCGACGCTCGGACACACCATTTCGCTGTGGTGTTCCGGTGGCGTGAGTTGCTAAACTATTCCGCATTGTTTCAAATGTAAACCAAACTCGTAACTCAAATATTCTCCTCCACGATCAGATCGTAGAAATTTTATTTTCTTGTTACGATGATTTTCCACTTCACTCTGAAATTCTTTGAACTTTTCAAATGTTTCAGATTTGTGTTTCATTAAGTAGATATACCCATATCTGCTCAAATCATCCGTGAAGGTGAGAAAATAACGATACCGCCACGTGCCTCAACATTCATTGGACCACAAACATCGGTATGTATGATTTCCAACAAATCAGTTGCTCGCTCCATAGTTCCGAGAACGGCGTTTTAGTCATCTTTCCCATGAGGCACGGTTCGAAGTACCAAATGATTCATAATCAAGTGATTCCAAAAGCCCATCAAGATGGAGTTTCTTCATGCGTTTACTCGATATGACCCAAACGGCAAGTGCCACAAATAAGTTGCATTATCATTATCAACTCTGCATCTTTTGGTTTCAACACTATGAATATGTGTATTACTACTATCGAGATTCAATAAAATAGACCACTCTTCAAGGGTGCATGACCATAAAAGATATTATTCATATAAATAGAACAACCATTATTCTCTCGACTTAAATGAATAACCGTCTCGCATCAAACAAGATCCAGATATAATGTTCATGCTTAACGCTGGCACCAAATAACAATTATTTAGGTCTAAAACTAATCCCGATGGTAGATGTAGAGGTAGCGTGCCGACCGCGATTACATCGACTTTGGAACCATTTCCCACGCCGCGCCGTCACCTCGTCCTTAGCCAATCTTCGCTAATCCGTAGTTCCTGTTTGAGTTGCAAATATTAGCAATGAACCAGATCAAATACCAGTGTACTCTGCGAGTGTTAGTAAGGTACACATCAATAACATGTATATCACATATACCTTTGTTCACCTTGCCATCCTTCTTATCCGCCAAATACTTGGGGCAGTTCCGCTTCGATGTCCATCCGCTTGCAGTAGAAGCACTCAGTTTCAGGCTTAGGTCCAGACTTGGGTTTCTTCTCTTGAGCAGCAACTTGTTTGCTGTTCTTCTTGAAGTTCCCCTTCTTCTTCCCTTTGCCCTTTTTCTTGAAACTGGTGGTCTTGTTAACCATCAACACTTGATGCTCCTTTTGATTTCTACTTCCGCTTTTAGCATTGCGAAGAGCTCGGGAATAGACTTGTCCATCCCTTGCATATTATAGTTCATCACGAAGCTCTTGTAGCTTGGTGGCGATGATTGAAGAATTCTGTCAATGACACTATCATCGGAAGATTAACTCCCGCTTGAATCAAGTGATTATTATACCCGACATTTTGAGTATGTGTTCACCGATGAACTATTTTCCTCCATTTTGCAGCTATAGAATTTATTGGAGACTTCATATCTCTCAATCCGGCATTTGCTTGAAATATTAACTTCAACTCCTGGAACATCTCATATGCTCCATGACATCCAAAACGTCGTTGAAGACCGGTTCTAAGCCGTAAAGCATGGCACAATCGAACTATCGAGTAGTCATCGCTTTTGCTCGCGAGACGTTCTTAACGCCGCCGGTTAGTATCAGCAGCAGGCACGGCACCCAGCGGTGCTTCCAGGCGTAATTCTTCAATGCAGCAATGAGGATAATCCTCAGGTTACGGACCCAGTCCGTGTAATTGCTACCATCATCTTTCAACTTTGCTTTCTCAAGGAACGCATTAAAATTCAACGGAACAACATCACGAGCCATCTATCTATAGTAAACATAGACAAGCAAAATACTATCAGGTACTAAGTTCATGATAAATTTAAGTTCAATTAATCATATTACTTTAGAACTCCCACTTAGATAGACATCCTCTAATCTTCTAAGTGATTACGTGATCCATATTAACTACACCATGTCCGATCATCACGTGAGATGGAGTAGTTTCAATGGTGAACATCAATATGTTGATCATATCTACTATATGATTCACGCCGACCTTTCGGTCTCCGTGTTCGAGGCCATATCTGTTATATGCTAGGCTCGTCAAGTTTAACTGAGTATTCCGCGCAAAACTGTTTTGCACCCGTTGTATTTGAGCGTAGAGCCTATCACACCCGATCATCACGTGGTGTCTCAAAGACGAAGAACTTTCGCAACGGTGCATACTCAGGAGAACACTTCTTGATAATTTTAGTGAGAGATCATCTTATAATGCTACCGTCAATCAAAGCAAGATAAGATGCATAAAGGATAAACATCACATGCAATCAATATAAGTGATATGATATGGCCATCATCATCTTGTGCTTGTGATCTCCATCTCCGAAGCACCGTCGTGATCACCATTGTCACCGGCGCGACACCTTGATCTCCATCGTAGCATCATTGTCGTCTCGCCAACTATTGATTCTACCGCTTAGTGATAAAGTAAAGCAATCACATGGCGTTTGCATTTCATACAATAAAGCGACAACCATATGGCTCCTGCCAGTTGCCGATAACTCGGTTACAAAACATGATCATCTCATACAATAAAATATAGCATCACGTCTTGACCATATCACATCACAACATGCCCTGCAAAAACAAGTTAGACGTCCTCTACTTTGTTGTTGCAAGTTTTACGTGGGTGCTACGGGCTGAGCAAGAACCGTTCTTACCTACGCATCAAAACCACAACGATAGTTTGTCAAGTTGGTGCTGTTTTAACCTTCGCAAGGACCGGGCGTAGCCACACTCGGTTCAACTAAAGTGAGAGAAACAAACACCGCCGGTCACCTTTAAGCAACGAGTACTCGGCGGTGAAACCAGTCTCGCGTAAGCGTCTGGCGTAATGTCGGTCCGGCCGCTTCATCTCACAATACCGCCGAACCAAAGTATGACATGCTGGTAAGCAGTATGACTTATATCGCCCACAACTCACTTGTGTTCTACTCGTGCATATGACATCAACGCATAAAACCAGGCTCGGATGCCACTGTTGGGGAACGTAGTAATTTCAAAAAATTTCCTACGCACACGCAAGATCATGGTGATGGCATATCAACGAGAGGGGAGAGTGTATGTCCACGTACCCTCGTAGACCGTAAGCGGAAGCGTTATAACAACGCGGTTGATGTAGTCGTACGTCTTCACGATCCGACCAATCCAAGTACCGAACGCACGACACCTCCGAGTTCAGCACACGTTCAGCTCGATGACGGTCCCCGGGCTCCGATCCAGCAAAGCGTCGGGGTTGAGTTCCGTCAGCACGACGGCGTGGTGACGATGATGATGCTCTACCGGCGCAGGGCTTCGCCTAAGCTCCGCGACGATATGACCGAGGTGGAATATGGTGGAGGGGGGCACCGCACACGGCTAAGGAACGATCCGTAGATCAACTTGTGTGCCATGGGGTGCCCCCTGCCCCCGTATATAAAGAAGCAAGGGGGGGTGCGGCCAGCCCTAGGAGGAGGCGGCCGAGGAGTCCTACTCCCACCGGAGTAGGACTCCCCCCCTTTCCTAGTTGGATTAGGACTTGGGGAGGGAAAGAGAAGGCGCCGCCCCTTCCTTGTCCTATTCGGACTAGGGGGGCGCGGCCTGCCCCGGCCGACCCTCCTCTTCTCCTCATGGCCCACTAAGGCCCATTAACCCCGGGAGGGTTCTGTAACCCGGTGTTCCGATAAAATCCGATTTCACCCGAACTATTCAAGTCAAACATAGGCTTCCAATATATCAATCTTTATGTATCGACCATTTCGAGACTCCTCGTCATGTCCGTGATCACATCCGGACTCGAACAAACTTCGTACATCAAAACTTATAAACTCATAATAAACTGTCATCGTAACGTTAAGCGTGGGACCCTACGGGTTCGAGAACTATGTAGACATGACCTAGAACTATTCTCGGTCAATAACCAATAGCGGAACCTGGATGCCCATATTGGTTCCTACATATTCTTCGAAGATCTTTATCGGTCAAACCGTATAACGACATACGTTGTTCCCTTTGTCATCGGTATGTTACTTACCCGAGATTTGATCGTCGGTATCCAATACCTAGTTCAATCTCGTTACCTGCAAGTCTCTTTACTCGTTCCGTAATACATCATCTCACAACTAACTTATTAGTTGTAATGCTTGCAAGGCTTATGTGATGTGTATTACCAAGAAGGCCTAGAGATACCTCTCCGACAATCGGAGTGACAAAACCTAATCTCGAAATCGCCAACCCAACATGTACCTTTGGAGACACCTGTAGTACTCCTTTATAATCACCCAGATTACGTTGTGATGTTTGGTAGCACCAAAAGTGTTCCTCCGTAAACGGAGTTGCATAATCTCATAGTTACAGGAACATGTATAGGTCATGAAGAAAGCAATAGCAATATACTTAAACGATCAAGTGCTAAGCTGACGGAATGGGTCATGTCAATCACATCATTCTCCTAATGATGTGATCCTATTAATCAAATAACAACACATGTCTATGGTTAGGAAACATAACCATCTTTGATTAATGAGCTAGTCAAGTAGAGGCATACTAGTGACTGTATGTTTGTCTATGTATTCACACATGTATTATGTTTCCGGTTAATACAATTCTAGCATGAATAATAAACATTTATCATGATATGAGGAAATAAATAATAACTTTATTATTGCCTCTAGGGCATATTTCCTTCACCGAGCTGAATCGATTATCCGGACTTGCCATGAAGCATGTCATGACTCATTTGTGGCCAGGCGGACCCCAGCCGAAGAGCTATTTTGGCTTAGTGCAGCAGTTCCTTGATGCGGTACCGCGTATCGACACAATGAAGCGGTCGGCGTGCATAGAGGGAGCACGGCTGGCTCTTGCCCGTGTCAACACATACTGGGCGGAGATGAAGGCCACCGAAGTTGCATCCCAAGATTCGGACAGAAGCCAAGTACCTGCCGACACTATTTTGAGGAAGTCCCGCAGGGCGCTCGTTTAATAGAGACGCAGTGCTCGAAGGATGTTATGCTTTAATGGCATGTATGATTTGTGAAAACAATGTTTCAATTTTAATGTAATAGCTTTTTATACTTGTGCCTTCAAGTAGTAAACTACCTCCTGTGCGACCGTTAATGTATATATGTATATAACCTGAAAGATGGCAGTCCTTGGCTTCAGCCCCCACGCACATAATGCGGGGGTGTTTGCAAAAAAGGCGCATTTTCACACTTGATCCAACGTCTTGGTCCTGTGAAGGAGGTGATAGCGTAGCAAACTAGGCAACCGGACTATAATGCTTTATCACTTTCACTTAGCCATAGGGTTCGAGGGTGGGTGTCGGTGTCAAAACCGGCGGATCTCGGGTAGGGGGTCCCGAACTGTGCGTCTAGGTGGATGGTAACATGAGACAAGGGACACGATGTTTACCCAGGTTCGGGCCCTCTTGATGGAGGTAAAACCCTACGTCCTGCTTGATTGATATTGATATTGTGGATGTTTACAAGAGTGGATCTACCACGAGATCAAGGAGGCTAAACCCTAGAAGCTAGCCTATGGTATGATTGTAAGGGTTGTTGTGATTGTAGTCCTACGGACTAAAGCCATCCGATTTATATAGACACCGGAGAGGTCTAGGGTTACATAGAGTCGGTTACAATGGTAGGAGATCTACATATCCGTATCGCCAAGCTTGCCTTCCACGCCAAGGAAAGTCCCATCCGGACACGGAGGGAAGTCTTCAATCTTGTGTCTTCATAGTCTTGGAGTCCGGTCGATGATGATAGTCCGGCAAATGATAGTTCGGTGATGATGGTAGTCCGCTATCCGGACACCCCTAATCCAGGACTCCTCAAGAGCCCCTGAACCAGGCTTCAATGACGATAAGTCCGGCGGTATATTGCTTGGCATTGCAAGGCGGGTTCCTCCTCCAAATGATAGAAGATTGGAAACACCAGGATAGTGTCCGGCTCTGCAAAATAAATTCCACATTCCACCGTAGAGAGAATAATAATATATACACAAGTTCAATCTGCTGACGTTTTCCGTGGCATGACGTCATACCACTACCAAGCCATTACTCAAATTGCTTTTTACTTTACCACCTCAGCGCATTTAGCGAAGCGGTTTCCTTGGCACGTCTTGTTGAAGCAGAGATCGTGTTTCCCCTTAATCCGGGATTCTCATCAATACGGGCGTGGGTAACCCAACCGCGTCATTGATGGTGACGCTTGGAAGATAAGCGAGTTTTACCAGGCCGGTGGGGGACGCGTAAGACTTTGCCCGCCCATATAAGGTATAAGGATTCACCTTCTCACCTACGCCTTCTTCCTCCTTTGCTTATCCATCTCCGCACAGACTCGAGCTCCAGCGCCCAAGTTCGCAAGATCTCGTCTCAACCTTCTCCGACCATGTCCGGAGCGGAGGTAAATGGTTGGCCTCCACCGTTAAGGAGGAGCAAATCGCCAAACTGCGGCGCCGATACCTCTCCGCGACATCGCAGCCCGCTGCCCGACGAGGGGCAGCTCATCCCCACCCCTGGCCCCATGAGAGGGTTGTCTTTCTTTCCCACTTCCTCCGCTGGATCTGGGCTTTCCACTTCACCCCTTTGTCCGGGGCTCATGTTCTACTACGGCCTGGATTTCCATGATCTGCGCCAACTTCATTCTCAACATCTCGGCGTTTATCGTCAGGTGCGAGGCCTTCCTCTGCATCCAGCCCCACTTCGCCAGGCTCAAGACCTTCAATGTCAAGCGAAGGTAGTGAAGGGCATTCAAGCGGAGTGCGGAGGAGCTATGTTGGGCAAGATGCCCAACGCCCTTGGTTCAAGGGGCCTTCGTGGAATCCGTCAAGGGGTGGCAATCGGGGTGGTTCTACATCACCGAGCGCGTGACCCTAAATGGGCGGCGGCCCCGAAGTTTAGATCTGGTATCCCCACGCAGCTCACCTCCGGAAAGAGAAGGTCTTGCTGTTGGGCAGTTTGAAGCAGTGACGGGACTCTGACTGTATCAAGAAGTTGGTGAAGAAGCTCAGGCTGGTTAACGTGGTCCAAGTCATGCTCGTCGCCGGATTCTCCCATGCCAAGAGCGGCATTCAATCTATGGAGTTCGATCCGGAACAGCACCAGCGCTGAACAAGCTCTTGACACAACGTCACGAAGGCGCTGGAAGGTGCTGTTCAAGGGCGCCGGTTTCGCATCCGCGATCAAGATCGCGGATTTCGCTCGCAGCGCCAGTGACGAGGTAAGTGATTCTACCCTTTACGGGACACTCGTTTTCCATAGTTTGACTCTATGGGTTTTAATTTCCCTTTTCCTTTGACAGACTGGATGAAGAAGGCGGAGCAGATTACCCGTCCGCCCTATGCCGAAAATCCATGAGACGCTCGTCTAGCGAGGCTGCTGGTTCCGCACCACACGTGGTGCCGAGAAGAAGGCCAAGAAGGAGGCCACGGGTGCTCGAAAGAGTGCCCGTTTTGTGTCCGATGACTCGGGGCTGACTCCTCCCGAAAATGAGGAGGAGGAAGAGGACTCTCTCGGAGGAGGGAGAGAGGAAGAGGAAGGCTTCCCCAACTGGGGAGGCCGGTGGGTCCAAGAGGGGAAGGACTATTCCCCCGGACAGCTCTGCCAACATCAACGTTGGCGAGGAAGAATGGCCTTCGAGGGCCAGGCCTCCGGCGAGATCCTAAGTATCCGGATTCCTGAATGATTTATAATTTCTTTTTCTGCGTCACATAGTGCCATTCTAATGCCGCATACTGCCTGTAGTCCGGCCAGTGATGATCTCCCCGCTTCATCGAGCGGGTCGTTGGCTTCGTCGGATGTAGACTCCATCCCGACCGCCTTCACTGCTCGTGACGCTGAAGACGCCGAGGTGGGATCCCCAGAAGGGACCCATCAGGGGGAGGCTCCAGAGGCGCCACAAGGCGCCCTCCCGGACTTTGCGCCGGACTCCACAACAGAACCCGCAGTGGTTTCGGAGTCCGGCCGGCGGCCCCTTCGAACGAAGGGCAAGACCGTGACGCCGACGGCTTCCGTCCAACCGGAGGCGCCGGGTAACCTGTTGGAGGCGCTGCAGAGCGCTTCCATCGAGGAAGAACACCGCACTATTATGAGTGCGGTGATTCAGAAGGTGCAGCTCGCCAAAGGCGGGCTGACCGAAGCCTGCAATAGCCTTCTATCAGGCTTTGAGGTAAGAAGTTAAAATATGCATTGTAATACCGCATAGACAGTAGCCCTCGATGCTCGGTTCGGTGTTCGGAAAGAAAAGCGGACCGAGGATCTAAAAAGATATACGAGGGTTGCTAAAAATTATGTCAATATGGGTTGCAGGCTGCGCTGCCGACCTCTGCCGACCGACTATGGAGGTCGGTGCGTTGAAGCAGAGCTCGAGCGGTCCGGCAAGAGCTCGGCCAAGCCAGAAGCAGCTCAAGACAAAGAAGGTGAGTAACACCACTTTGAATTTGTACCTTATAGAAAAGGATTTAGGTTGCGATAAAAAATAACAAGGATAACATGGTACTGCAGGGCCACGAACGAGGTGGCGGCCTCAAGGAGGCCGTGTCCGCGACGACGCAATGCAGCCACGGAACGGGCAGAGCGAGAAAAGCAAGAGGCGAGGGTGGCGGTGGTTCAGCAAGAGCTCCGTGCTCTCATGGAAAAGCATGAGAGTTTGGAGCTGACTCAAAGACTCGAGAGTCCGGCTTGCCTCGGCTCTCGAAAGTGCTAAAACCGCCAAGGCCGAGGCCCATAAGTCCCTTCAGAGGTTGAATTGATGAAGAAGATAGCGGCGGTAAGGCATTTTTCATGCAAAGCAAGCATGTGAATGTAAATTACGTGATACTTACCCGAATTCGAGCTCTCGAGGCGTTTGCAGATCTGCCTCAGAGCGTGTCGATGCCACCGCATTCTACCGAGCCGAGGAGGGAGCTCAACGGAGAAGGTCTTCGGTCTCAAGATGCTTTGAGGCCGCCATCCGGTGCCCCTAGTGACCAGTGAAGCAGCTGGTCGAAGCTTCACAAGGTGGCCGAGCAGGCCATGAAGGGCTCATAGTCCGGCTGTGTCCGGAGAGGCCATGCACTGGAGCTACTTCGCCTCGTCGGACGGCTGGTGGATGCGTGCCCCTGGTTGGAGGTTATCAAGCGCCCGCCTGTATTGAAGGTGCTCGTCGGGCCCTTGCCCGCAAAGGTGCATTGGGGCAAGCTGGATGCGGAGAAGCTAATCAGCGACGCGCCACCACCGGCAAGGAGCATCGTCGCCCGAACTTTACTATAAGGCTGTCTGAAGGGTGCCCGCAAGATTGCGGATGAGTGCCCCGTGGATGTAATTTTGAGTGAATTCGCAATGTGTTATCCTGTGCGCTGAAAACTTTGTTCATATGCGCTAAGCAACGCTTGTTTAATTTAAAATATTACCTTACAGGCGCATTGTTTATTAAATCGAGAGATGGCAAGTCGTCGGCTTCAGCCCCCATGCCACGAAAAGTGCTGGGGTGTTCGGGATAAACTTGAGCACTCTTGTTCCCATTTTGGGTCCATCTAGGAGGCGCCAACACAACGAACAAGGCAACCGGACTTATAGTGCTTGAACACTCTCACTTAGCCATAGAATTCTATAATTTTAAATTTCGTGAAGCCCCTAGTATTCGAAGACCGAATTGGGGCGCTATCCACGCCTTCATCGGACATAATCCGAACTTCGCTCGGCGGCGTAGAGGTCTTTAAGGACCCGAAGGACCTCTCGAACAGCGACCAGTCTCGCCTTATCATGCCGGTCAGTTTTAGCTTTCCATCGAGGCGTTAACCCGGCTCAACCGGGCGCAATCGCAGTGGTTCTCCCAAAGCTACCTTAGCCGATAGAACGGAACGTAAGGTGCCAAACATGGGAGCCGGGCAAACCCAACTATTGACCCAAGGCATGATTCGAGCTGATTCATATAATGCTATAAGTTCGGGTGCCGCACTTGTGAAAGTGTCGGGACTTTATCACACCATAAAGCGGAGGACATAAGCCCTGGTGTGTTTGGCGTACCAAGATGCACGGTGCAACATGTCATAAATGAACATATATATATATATATATATATATATATATATATATATATATATATATATATATAAAGTAATGCAATTAAAGGCAAAAGTGCTGCATTTTATTCGAGAAGATATGCTATCGGTGGGAATGATACAAATAGTGCGGAAAGCAAGGGATTGGATTTAATTAAAGGCGTCTCTCTCCAGGGGTAGGCCGCGGAATGTTGTATTTTAACAAATTTAATGCTCGTGATGGGGACCACCTGAGTGTACGTCGCGACCTTTGTCCTTCCCTGGCTGTTGCATCATGAGTTCGGCAGGTTCGTCGCCGGACTGAGTTCTGTGTAAAAAAGAGAAAAATGAAAGAAAAAAAGAGCGACACACTTGGGAGCCCCTGGTGTGGTCGAACCGCACTCTGGGTCTGTTGTGGTTGTGCCCTTCCCCCTATGCCCATGGTATCTCCAGGCGTAATGATGTACGCCAAGAGTTTGTCTTGCAATTTTGCGAGGGCTGGGGTTAGGGCCGCATTACGCTGCGTGCGGAACGTGCTGTGGTCTTGGTTGATGTTGCTCCGGGCACGTTTGGTCGTGTCCGGTCTTTTAACGGCCGGACTCGAGAATTGCCTTAAAAGGCTGCTCTGTACTTCTGCCGCGAGAGCCGCTGTATGTTCCTCCGCTCGAGGGAGCGCCCGTGTTTCCATTAACCGTGATGACTCCACGAGGGCCTGGCATCTTGAGCTTAAGGTATGCATAATGCGGCACCGCGTTGAATTTTGTAAACGCGTTCGTCCGAGCAGGCGTGATAGCCGCTGCGAACGGGACTATGTCAAGATTAACTCCTCGCTTCGAAATTATCCGGGATCCAAGACCACTTCGATAATCGAGCCTGCATAATTGGCCTCGACACCGGTATGACGCTTTGAAGGTCGCTGCGTTGTAGGTTTAATCCTTGAAGGGTCTATGCCCATCTTGCGCCTTGTATCCCGATAAAGCAGGTTCAGGCTCTGCCGCCGTCCATCGGGACTCTTGTGAGGTTAAATCCATCAACGATTGGGTCTAAAACCAATGCGGCGAATCCGCCATGGCGGATACTGGTCGGATGGTCTCTTCGATCGAAAGTGATCGGGCAAGAGGACCATGGGTTGAATTTTGGGGCGACTGGCTCTAACGCGTATACGTCCCTTAGTGCAAGCTTCCGCTCCCTCTTGGGAATATGCGTTGCGTATATCATGTTTACCGTCCGAACTTGAGGGGGGAATCCCTTTTGTCCTCTGTTGTTCGGCGGCCGGGTCTCTTCCTCGTCATCGCTTTGTAGCCCCTTGTCACTGTTTTCGGCGATTAACTTGCCTGCCTGCTTGAATACCCAACAATCTCTGTTGGTATGGTTAGCTGGCTTTTCGGGGGTTCCATGTATTTGACAAGAGCGGTCGAGTATTCGGTCCAAATTGGACGGGCCCGGAGTGGTTCTTTTGAATGGCTTCTTCCGCTGACCGGGTTTGAGCCTCGAATCCGCATTGACCGCCGTATCCTCATTGCCGTCGCCAAGCACGCGGCGTTTGTTTTGTTTCGACGCAACCTGCCATTGCGGTCCTTGGTATCCGGACTGCCAGCATTTTTGCCGAGGTTGTTATCGTGAGCGAGCCAGCTATCCTCTCCCGCATGAAGCGGGTCATGAGGGATGTGAGGGCTGCCATAGATTTCAGCTTCTCCCGTCCTAGGTGCGGGCCAGCCACTCGTCATGGATGTTATGTTTGAAGGCAGCGAGTGCCTCGCATCCGGACGATCGACGATTTGATTTTTCTTTGTTAAGAACCGTGTCCAGAATTGCTCGGCCGATTCGTCGGCTGCTGGATTATGTGGCTTAGGTCATCTGCGTCCGGTGGTCGCATACACGTGCCTCGAAGTTGTCGAGGAATGCGGCTTCCGTGTCTTCCCAAAGATCCATTGACTCTGCGGGCAGGCTGTTAAGCCAATGCCGAGCTGGTCCTTTAAGCTTGAGCGGGAGATATTGATGGCGTGAAGATCGTCCGCTGCGGGCCATGTGTATATGGAGGAGATAATCTCAATCCAGACCGCTGGGTCTGTTGTGCCATCGTAGGATTCGATATTAACGGGTTTGAACCCTTCAGGATTTGATGATCCATTACTTCGTCGCTGAAGCATAGTGGGTGTCGGCGCCTCAGATTGAGCAATATCGCGACGTAGCTCGAGAGAGCGTTGTCGCTAAGCATAGTGGGTGTCGCGGCGCCTCAGATTGAGCAATATCGCGACGTAGCTCGAGAGAGCGTTGTCTGTTGTGTTCGCCCGCCGAGTAGTTGTATCCTGTGTGACGGTGTTCGTCGTGGGTCGTGGGGCGTCCACGTGATCCATAGATAGATCTGGATTGTCTTGCCTTGTCCTCCAATATATCTCGCAAGTCCGCGCGTTCCCCCGTGGCTTCCTGCTTTTAGAGCGATGCCGGGGTACGGTTTTGGTGGAGGGCTTGCACGCCTCTATCGCGCCACGAGGTGGTCGGTCTGCCAGACAGCGCCGGTGATGCTGCCTCCTCTAATCGGGGAGCAACTTGCGTTTTGAGTAACTTTTGAGGGGCGCTCGAGTTCATACTCTTGACCGCGAGGACCTCGGTCCATCTGCCGGCCAAGAGGTCTTGATCAGCTTGAAGCTGTTGTTGCTTTTTCTTTAGGCTGTTTGCCGTGGCCATTAGCCTGCGCCTGAAACGCTCTTGTTCGACAGATCCTCGAGCACGACGAATTAAATGCCGCCGAGGCTTGCCTCGCCTTCGGAGGGAGGTAAGTAATTGTCATCCTCGACCTCTTAAATGCCGCCTCTCCCGAGGGCTTGCTTCTCCTCCTCCTGCGCTGGATCGTCTTTGGAGGGAGTTGTCTTCGCACTTTCGGGTGTTATTATCTCCTGTGCGGAATCTCCATTCTTGCCGTGGCGGGATTTAGAGCGGCGCCACGACGCCGGGCGCTTGGGCTGTTTCTTTAAGGAATCGGCCTCCGCTGCTTCTTCGCCGTCCCCATCTTTTGGGGTGTCCACCATGTATATGTCGATGACGAGGTGGTCTTCCAAAGTCCTGTAGGCACTGGTTCTTGGTAGTCTCCGCATCGCCGTCCATACCGTCGATGTCTTGGAGTCGTAGTCGAGTATGTCGGTTAAATCGCCGACGGTGGCTACGAAGTGGGTGGTGGGTGGGATCTTAATTTCTTCGTCATCCGCGTCCCAACCGCCCCGGCCGTAGTTCGCCAGGCCCTCCGGATAGCGAGACATGCTTCAATGAATTTATGATATCGCCAAGGGCGAAAAGCTGAAAGATGTCCGCAGCGGTGAATTCCATGATCGGCGCCCAATCGGATTCGACCGCGGGGCGCAGGAGGTTTGGAGTCCGCAGGAGTCCGCACCTCGAGTCATGGGCTTTACGTGGGACAAGGTAAGTGTTCGCTCCATCGTCAGAGGAATTGCGGCTCCCGAGGCGGTGTCCAGCCATCCGTCCTCGATTCGAGCGATCGGCTCCGGACTATGAGTCGGAGCGGATCCGGCCGCGGCCTCAAAGGTGCTGTCCGTGGCGAGTTAGGTCATGCCCATCGTGACAGCCAAGGCCTTCGGCTGGGGCTCGGATCCATCGAGGATCAAGTCCCCGCGGATATCGGCCGTGAAGTTTAGGCTTCCAAACCTGACCTGACGGCCATGGGCGTAGCTTTCGATCTGCTCCAGATGGCCAAGGGAGTTGGCCCGCAGTGCGAAGCCGCCGAATATGAAGATCTGTCCGGGGAGGAAGGTCTCACCCAGGACTGTGTCGTTGTTGATTGAAGAGGCCATCGAGCCTATCGGTGACGACACAGAGGAACTCTCAATGAAAGCACCAATGTCGGTGTCAAAACCGCGGATCTCGGTAGGGGATCCCGAACTGCAAGCGTCTAGGCGGATGGTAACAGGAGACAAGGGACACGATGTTTACCCGTGTTCGGGCCCTCTTGATGGAGGTAAAACCCTACGTCCTGCTTGATTGATATTGATATTGTGGATGTTTACAAGAGTGGATCTACCACGAGATCAAGGAGGCTAAACCCTAGAAGCTAGCCTATGGTATGATTGTAAGGGTTGTTGTGATTGTAGTCCCACGGACTAAAGCCATCCGGTTTATATAGACACCGGAGAGGGCTAGGGTTACATAGAGTCGGTTACAATGGTAGGAGATCTACATATCCAGATCGCCAAGCTTGCCTTCCACGCCAAGGAAAGTCCCATCCGGACACGGGGAAGTCTTCAATCTTGTGTCTTCATAGTCTTGGAGTCCGGTCGATGATGATAGTCCGCAAATGATAGTTCGGTTGATGATGGTAGTCCGCTATCCGGACACCCCTAATCCAGACTCCTCGGTGGGGCTACTATATAGCCCACGGGGCACCGCACTCTCCCAAATTTGGGGTGCGATGTGCTGACCGAAAACGGTCCTTCGTTAATGCGGAGGAATTCTAAACATTCCGGTGAGTCATCGAGTGCTTGACCAGCCTCGCTATATCATGACAATCAGTTTTCGCTTTCATCGAGGTGCTCGCCCGGCCGAACCGGGGCACAATCGTAGTAGTTCTCCTGGTGCCGCGTTAGCCGATAAAACAGAATGTAAGGCAGCAAAACACAGGAGCCGGGCAAACCCAACATTTGACCAAAGACATGATTCGGAGCTGATGCATATAAAGCCTAACCCGAGACGCCGAACACTCCCTAAGGTATTCGGTCTTTATAAAAACGGGTAGAATAATGCCCTAAACCCCTGGTGTCTAGGTACGCGCAAAAATTCTGGTGCGGCCAATGCCAAAACGCCAGCCTCCTCCTCGGTTATAGTAAGAAACCGGGGGATGTATATCAACAAGAGACAGTAAAAAAAGGTTTACGTAGGTCTTAATCAAAAGAATCCTTGCAACGGGTCCCTACTGCACGTCTCAAGCATGTGTCTTCAAGTGCCGTATCCTCGGACGGGTGTAGCACGTTGTTCATCTGTAAAAGAGAGGAACTTAGTTTAAAAGAAAAAAGATCGTGCGAAAAATGTACTTTTATATTAAATAAACAGAGTACGATTCGAAGAAGTGAATAAAATTGAGCTTTATTGTCTCTGGTTGTACATGCGTGCAGCCCCTTGTATGGGGGTATGCCGCTAGTAGGCGCCGGACTCATCTAGCCGTGTCCGAGGTTTGAATGACCTATTCAAGTGCTTTGATTAGTGGAGCCGGATTGGTGTGAGGCTGTCAAGGCAGTCTCACGTTCTTCCGTGCTCGAGTAACACTTAATACTCCCTTTTAATGAGATGATGCCGCGTGGACCGGGCATTTTAAGTGTAAGAGATGGATAATGCGGTATTGCGTTAAAGCGGGCGAAAGCTTCACGCCCCAGTAGTGCTTGATAGCTACTTTCGAATGGGGCGATGTGGGAAGTTAACTTTTCACGACGGAAGTTGTCGGATGAGCCGAACACAACTTCTAGCAGTAGGGAGCCCCTGCAATGGGCATACATGCCTGGCATTACCCCTTTGAAGGAGGTGTTGCTATGGCGAATTTTGGTTGGGTCTATCCCCATCCTGCGGATTGTGTCCTGATATATCAGGTTTATGTCACTGCCGCCATCCATGAGGACTTGTGTAAATTGGAATCCGTCGATTATAGGATCCAATATCAAGGCAGTCTATCCTGCGTTCCGGATACTTTCGGAGTAGTCCTGATGGTCGAAGGTGATTGGTTTTGACAACCAGTGTTGGTACTCCGCTAGGGTAGTGTGTGCGGCACGCGTCTTAATGGGCGCCGCTCTGTTTTTTCCTTTTATCACGTGAAGTGAGTTTAATGTTTTAACCTCTTTGTGGGAAATTCTTTTGTTTTCCGGTGCTCTGCTTGTGGGGTTCGTCATCGTCCTCGCTTGGTGTGTCGAGCCCCTTGTGTTCGGCATTGAGTCTGCCGGACTGCTTGAAGACCAAACAATCTCTGTGGGTATGGTTTGCAGGCCTCCCGGGAGTACTGTGGATTTGACATATCTTGTCCAAGATTTTGTTTAAGTTGGATAGCTCATCGCTATTGTCCTTAAGGGGCGGTTTTTTATTGTTCTGCCGTGAGCTTTTGAATCTGGCGTTAACTGCCGCGCTCTTTGGACCGTTTCCCTTAATCCGGCGCTGGTCCTTGTTGCGTCTTGGTTTCCCATTTCCATCCCGGACTTCGGATGTACTTGGGTCGCTGGTACTACATCTCGCTAGCCAGCTATCCTCTCCCGCGCAAAAGCGGGTCACGAAGCTTGTTAGTGCAGCCATGGTTCTTAGCTTCTCCTGGCCGAGGTGTCTGGCAAGCCATTCGTCTCGGACGTTGTGTTTGAAAGTTGCTAAGGCTTTGGCGTCCGGACAGTCGACTATTTGGTTCTTTTTAGTAAGGAACCTGTTCCAGAATTTTCGGGCTGACTCTCCGGATTGTTGAGTTATGTGACTTAGATCGTCTGCATCCGGAGGGCGGACATAAGTCCCTTGAAAATTTGCCCGAAACGCATCCTCGAGCTCTTCCCAACTTCCAATGGTATTTTCGGGAAGGCTTTTAAGCCAATGCCGAGCTGGCCCTTTGAGTTTGAGGGTAAGTATTTTATGGCGTGAGATCATCTCCTCTAGCCATGTGTATGTGGAGGATGTAATCCTCAATCCGCACTCTGTGGTCTGTTGTTCCGTCAGATGCCTCTATGTTTACAGGTTTGAATCCGCTGAAATTGCGGATCCAGCACCTCATCGGTGAGACACAGGGGGTGTGCGGCACCCCTATATTTGGGTGTGCGGTGATGTTCGGATATTTGACGTGTTGAATTGCTTTGAAGAGCTTGCTTTCTCGGCCCATAGATGGACCTAACTGGGTCATCCTTTTGATGTGAATCCTTATGCGGATCGCCTACCGGCTTGTGTGCGGCGCCATTTGCCGCTCTCTTTTTGCCGTGAGGTCGTCCATCCGACTGGGTGGCCTTCTTATTTTTTGATTGTGGGGGCTCTAAGGCCTCCTCGTCAAATTCGGGCAGTAGTTTTCTCTTTGGGTATCTCTTTGTTCGGCGACTGTCGCCGTATTTGTCTGCGGTGTTGAATACTTTGCTCCATCTGATTCTGAGTGCATCTTCCGTTGTTTTGAGCTTCCGCTTTTGCTTTTTCAGGCTACGCGCAGTGGCGAAGAGCCTTCTGTGGAGGTTCTTCTGCTCCAACAATTTGTCCGGCGTGAGATCGTCCGGACTGTTATCTTCGCCGGGGACGGGTTGTTCATCGAAGTTGTCCTGTTCGGACGGTTGCTCAATAGCATGTTCGCTGCCCACCGTTCGCCCTGCTCTATGGCTGGGTCTTTGCTGAGGCGGACTTGGTGCGGCGCTTACGCTGCCGCTTTGACTGCTTTTCGAGGATTTATCCTTCGAGGCCCCGCTGTTCCTCGTCGTCACTTCCTTTAGGTGTGTCCACCATGTATACATCATGGGGTGAGGTGGTTGTCCAGCATCCTATAGGTGCTGGTTCATGGTTGTCTCCTACATCGTCGTCCATACCGTCGATGTCTTCGGAGTCGAAATCGAGCACGTCGTGTAAGCTTTCGACAGTGGCTACAAAGTGGGTGGTGGGTGGGCGTTGAATTTCTTCGTCGTCCGCATCCCAACCTTCCTGACCGTAGTCCGGCCAGGGCTCTTCGGATAAAGAGAGAGACTTTAGTGAATTCAGGATGTCGCCAAAGGGTGGGTGCTAAAAGATGTCCGCGGCAGTGAACTCCATAACAGGCGCCCAATCGGATTCGATTGGCAGGGGCGCAGAGGGTTCGGAGTCCAGAGAGGAGTCCGGCGCCTTGGAGTCGCGGTCTTCGCAGCGACAGGATTGTGTTCGCTCAATCGCCAGATAGATTTCAGCCTCGAGGTGGTGTCCAACCAACCATCCTCGATCGGCGAGACCGCTCCAATCAATGTTCGAGCGGACACTAGTGCGCCTCCGTGACACCGCTCGCGGCAGAGTTAGGTCATGCCCATCGAGATAGTGCGCGCGCTTGCTGCGGCTCGAATCCGTCGAAGATCAAGTCTCTGCGGATGTCGATCGTGTAGTTTAGACTTCCAAATCTGACTTGATGGCCAGGGGCGTAGCTTTCGATCTGCTCCAGATGGCCATGTTAATTGGCCCGCAGTGCAAAGCTGCCGAATACGAAGATCTGTCCGGGGAGAAGAGTCTCACCCTGGACCGCGTCGTTGTTGATGATCGAAGGAGCCATCGGGCCTATAGGTGACGACACAGAAGAACTCTCAATGAAAGCACCAATGTCGGTGTCAAAACTAGCGGATCTCGGGTAGGGGGTCCCGAACTGTGCGTCTAGGCGGATGGTAACAGGAGAAAGGGACACGATGTTTTTACCCAGGTTCGGGCCCTCTCGATAGAGGTAATACCCTACTCCTGCTTGATTAATATTGACGATATGGGTAGTACAAGAGTAGATCTACCACGAGATCGTAGAGGCTAAACCCTAGAAGCTAGCCTATGGTATGATTGTTGTCCGTCCTACGGACTAAAACCCTCCGGTTTATATAGACATCGGATAGGTTAGGGTTACACAGAGTCGGTTACAATGGTAGGAGATCTACATATCCGTATCGCCAAGCTTGCCTTTCACGCCAAGGAAAGTCCAATCCGGACACGGGACGAAGTTTTCAATCTTGTATCTTCATAGTCTTGGAGTCCGGCCAAAGATGATAGTTCGGCTATCCGGACACCCCTAGTCCAGGACTCCCTCACCCACGTTATGTGGATTTCGCTGAATAACAAACTTGGTTTACCCTAAAAAAATTATATATAACATACCGAAGTATGCAAAGTTTCCAAAGGTGACGACATTTGATCCAAGTGGATATAGGCATACGGAAGCGTCCGTTATTTTTCTGTCCTGGGCAAAAAGGCAAAAACCGAAGCCGACGCACGAAGCCGTTGCCTTCCCGCCATTCCCTCCCCGCCTCCCTTTTAGCGGCGCCCCCCAAAGTCCTCGGCGCACGCGCCCAATGCCTACCTGGGAACCACCCCCAAGTTCCCGGCACGTTCCGCTCGCCGGCGAGCACCCCCCGCGCCGGCAATGGGCATGTGCTGCCGGTGGTTCCGGAAGTCCCATCCCGCGGCCTCTGGCTCGTCCCGCCCCGACGGCGGGAGCTCCGGCGGGCCCTCCTCCGCGTCGCCCTCCACCGCGCCGCAGCACGTCAAGCCCCCCGCCCCGATCGGCCCCGTCCTCGGCCGGCCCATGGAGGACGTCAAGAGCATCTACAACGTCGGCAAGGAGCTGGGGCGCGGGCAGTTCGGCGTCACGTCGCTGTGCACGCAGAAGGCGACGGGCCAGAAGCTGGCGTGCAAGACCATCAGCAAGCGGAAGCTGTCCACCAAGGAGGACGTGGAGGACGTCCGGCGGGAGGTGCAGATCATGTACCACCTGGCGGGCCAGCCCGGGGTGGTGGAGCTCAAGGGCGCCTACGAGGACAAGCACGCGGTGCACCTGGTCATGGAGCTCTGCGCCGGCGGCGAGCTCTTCGACCGGATCATCGCCAAGGGCCACTACACGGAGCGCGCCGCCGCTGCGCTCATCCGCACCATCATGGGGATCATCCACACCTGCCACACCATGGGCGTCATCCACCGCGACCTCAAGCCCGAGAACTTCCTCCTCCTCAGCAAAGAGGAAAACGCGCCGCTCAAGGCCACCGACTTCGGCCTGTCCGTCTTCTTCAAGGAGGGCGAGGTGTTCAGGGACATCGTGGGCAGCGCCTACTACATCGCGCCGGAGGTGCTGAAGCGGAACTACGGGCCCCAGGCCGACATCTGGAGCGTCGGCGTGATGCTCTACATCCTGCTCTGCGGCGTGCCGCCGTTCTGGGCGCAGTCGGAGCACGGCATCTTCAACTCCATCCTGAGAGGACAGGTGGACTTCAACAACGACCCGTGGCCGCGCATCTCCGGCGGCGCCAAGGACCTCGTAAGGAAGATGCTCACCTCCGACCCCAGGAGGAGGATTTCTGCACACGACGTCCTCAGTAAGCGTGTCATCATTTCTGAATTTCAGCTTGCTCTGCATCCATACATGTTTGCAATATTTCTTTTCCTTTGCTGTTCAGATCATCCATGGATTAAAGAAGACGGTGAGGCCCCCGACACGCTGATCGACAACGCCGTCCTGGGCAGGCTCAAGCAGTTCAGAGCTATGAACCAGTTCAAGAAGGCCGCGCTAAGGGTGCTTACTTTGTGATCGTTTTTCAGTCAAGCCAGTTGAACAAGTTTGAATTCTGAAACCTGAAGGAATGGTGGTTGGCAGGTAATCGCCGGGTGCTTGTCGGAGGAGGAGATCAGGGGGCTGAAGGAGATGTTCAAGAGCATGGACTCGGACAACAGCGGCACCATCACCGTGGACGAGCTGCGGAAGGGGCTGGCCAAGAAGGGGACCAAGCTCAGCGAAGCGGAGGTCCAGCAGCTGATGGAGGCCGTAAGAAGAGCTAGCGAAGTCGCTTTACAGATTTGCCACCTTCGGTTGCCGCCTAATTGCGCCATGGGTGGTCGCAGGCGGACGCGGACGGGAACGGCATGATCGACTACGACGAGTTCATCACGGCGACGATGCACATGAACAGGATGGACCGGGAGGAGCACCTCTACACCGCCTTCCAGTACTTTGACAAGGACAACAGCGGGTACATCACGATCGAGGAGCTGGAGCAGGCCCTCAAGGAGAAAGGCCTGATGGACGGCCGGGACATCAATGACATCATATCGGAGGTCGACGCCGACCACGTAAGTAGATTCGCAACGCTTCTCACGCTGCTGCTCTGTGCATTCATCCTGTGACAACGTTGGCTCCTGGCGCCGAAGATGCCTGGCTGATCGGCGGAGATGGTGCAGGACGGGCGGATCAACTACACGGAGTTCGTGGCGATGATGAGGAAGGGGGCCCCGGAGGCGGCCAACCCCAAGAAGCGCCGCGACGTCATGCTCTAGCGAGCCGAGCCACCTAGGGAGAACCAAGGATTTCGGGATGGCTATGCCGTGGTACCTACGTCCTTGCAGTTGCGAACAAGGACCGGCCGTTTGGCCTGGGCCACTTAAATATCGATCGTGGTAGGTTAGGCACGCAGCACTGCAGCAGGCGCAAGCAAGAATATATGTAGGACGGGGGAGGGACGATGATTCCAACGTATACGCATGCTTGGAAGAGGAAACTAGGACGTGCAGATCAGCAAGGAGCGCTGAAATAGTATAGACTTTAAATTAACTAGCACAGCGGCCTTGGGCACCATCTTTAGTGTACTCATTTACAAATGTAAATCATTTACTTTTTTCTTATACATACATCATGTTTTTTTTCGTATTTATCCCCTTTGTTTGTGTCAAAACCGACAAACCTCGGGGTAGGGGGTCCCGAGCTGTGGGCCTTGGATCGAGGGTAACATGAACGAAGGAGACGATGTTTACCCAGGTTCTGGCCTTCTTGATGGAGGTAAAACCCTACGTCCTGCTCTTTTTTATATTGATGAAGATGTATCGAGTACAACGTTAATCTACCTCGAGATTATAATGTGTGTTCTACCTCTAGGGCTAGGTGAATGATTTTGTGTTGATGTCTCCTCTCCGGGCTAAACCCTATGCTTATATACACGCCAATGAGGGTATCTAAGGTTACAAGGTCGGTGGCTAAGAGCTAGGCGGCGGCAGAGATCTTGAAGTATACGTCAAGTCTTCGGGAGAGGTAGTCTTGATCACACCTCCTGTACGCAGTCTCCGAAGTCCATCTTGACAACGAATGAGGGCTTGTCGGTCCAACACTGTCAGTAGCCCCCAGACATATGCCGAGGACGATATTCCTGACGACACCTTGGATCCGAAGTCCTTGGCTCGACAGACGAGTTCCTCCCTATAACTTTTCAAACCACCCCTTCAAAGGAACGATGCAACCACAGCTCAGCCGAACCTATCCCTTCTGCCCGAAGAGATTGGGTATCTTAGCCTTGAAGACTAAGCACCTCAGTATGAATGTTTCCACTTCGTCTGACAACTTTACCGAAACACACTCACCACACGACAGGTCAAGTAGTTAGAGCTTCCCTTGAATCGCGGCCCGAGGCAAACTTTTTACAAGCACGTCCCTTCGAAGCAGAGATCGTGCTCGTTTTATTAAGGATGTCATCGAGATTTTGTTTCCCCTAGTACACTCAACGACATCTTTGATGGGAGTGGCGAGATTATCGACGCAGTGGGGGGGGGGGGGCTCTTGGCCTTTCAAAGGCCAATAGGAGCAAACGGGGATAGCGCCATCGACCACGCCCCGCCTTCCCCTCTTCTGCTTCGTTTAGATCCAGCGCCTAGATCTGATCCCGCATCCCCTTTTTTTCCAATGAGTCCATCCTCCCTCGCAAGCTATGGCCGAGACCTTCCAGGGGCAATGGGGCGGCTCCATCGTTACCGAGGAGACCATCCAGGACCTGGACAACATGGGGTTCCTATTCACTGACATCGCCGCCTGTGCTCCGGCCGCTGGCCAGCAAGTGCCCGCTCCCAATGCTGAGGAGCGGGTAGTCTTCGTCCCCCACCTCATACGAGGGCTGGGGTTCCTGCTGCACCTCTTTGTGCGCGGGGTCATGTACTACTACAGAATTCCATCATCTGGCCCCGAACTCCATCCTCCATCTTGCCGCTTTAATTACGGTCCGTGAGGCCTTCCTCCGCTGGAAGGAGGAGGGCGTCGCCTGGGGGGGGGGGGGCAGAAGGAGGCGGAGACCTTGGTCAATAGGGTAAAATGGTGGTCCACCACCGGAAAGGTCGAACTCGTGGACGTCATCAACGTCATGCTCTACTACCGCATGCTCCCCCTCCAACTTTGGGCTACTCAGATGTGGTCATAAAAGCCCGGGGAGATGGGCTCCCTCACCGCCTTCTTTCGCTCTACCTTGGCTGCCATGTGGACTAAGCTCAAGAGGTTGGTCAAGGGCAAGATCCCCAAGGAGTTCGAGGACCGCGGCCTCGAGGACGGCTATGAATCCCCCCGGTAAGTGACCTTACTCACAAGTTTAACATTCCTATCTTCTGAGGAGTGGATTTTAATGAATTGCTATGCTTGACGCTTTTCAAAAGTGGCAGGCCTGGTGTAGCGATCCGACCTCAAACGGTTAAATCTCTGTGCATAAGTGTCATCCCTGGATCGGTAATGCTGACACACACAGTACTTGAAGGATTTATAACAGAGTGCAATCACACACTTATTACATTGAATGTCTCAAGAGAGAACTTATTACAATAATATGGCTTAAGGCCATCTAAATAAGATAATAGCGGAAGGCTTCGAAGGTAAAGTGAGTCCATCAACTCCAACGGCATAGCTGAGTGCATGACAACGACCTAGCGCACCTTACTCATCGTCTTAAAAGGCTGCAACATAATACGTTGCAGCCCGAAAACGGGTCAGCACATGGAATATGCTGGCAAAATAACACTGTAGAGTAATGAACAGATAATAGCTATAACTATATGCATATATGGCTGGTGGAGGCTCTATGGTTATTATGTTTTTGCGGAAAGCCAATTTTTCCATACAACAAAGGAATATATTTTGTTTAACTATCATGGTGTTTGATAAATATTGAGAATGGAAACCCCATCTCAATCCCAATTAAAAAGTACTTAACAACCCACCAAAATTAATTAAGAGTGTTGAGATCACATTAATAATTGAAGAACTAGATACTCAAAACTGTCATAACCGGGGACACGGCTAACCATGATTAGTTTATACACTCTGCAGAGGTTTGCGCACTTTTCCCCACTAGACTCGATCTCCTTCGTTGTATTTCTCGCACTGCATGATGTTTGAGAAACGGATGATCGAGACACAGTCTTTCCGAAGAGGTCCCCTTAACCGATAGATAGGCCGGTACACCTACAATCCCCTACATCTGCTAGCCCATCATGGAAAGGATTCCCACAACATACTCAACTATGCTAGAGCCCATAATGGCTTGTGGCTGCACACGGAAGTTTCTAGCATGAATAATCTTATGGTCCCTTTGAGCCTGGGTGGCGAACCATAGGATGATCACACGGATTCCCCGGGATCTCCTTGGACAACACTGGATTCCCCAGGTGCCCACAAACAATCCACCCAGATGTGTGTTAAAGTAGCCACCTTAAATAAACCCTTAGTTCATAATAATACTCACAACTGTCATGAATCTCTCAAATCAAACCACGTCTACGAGCATAGCATAGCATAACAATATAAGCATAACGTAAAAGTAACTTCCAGGGTTTGATATAAAGGACAATAGGTTCTACCTCAACAACTACTTCCCAATACCCACATGTTAATCAGATCCTACTCATGCAATGTTTGAGGGTTGAAACTAAAGCATAAAAACTGGGTAATAAAGGGGTACGATCAAAGTGTTACTTGCCTTGCTGACGATCTGCAAACCCTAGAGACTCGTAGTAGCACGCTTAGCACTCTGGAAATTCTATCGCAAACAAACAATAACATACATAAGCAGTCAAGCATATATGCAAGGGTAAAACTCAAATAAAAGGATCCAAACTAAAAGTTCAACTAAAGAGCTTCGATTTGCAAAAAGTATCAATCAAATCGGAGCTACGGAACTGAAACTACGATCAAAAGAAATTCGAATTCAAATCTTCTTGAAACCAAATTTTAAATTGTCAAAATCATGTTCAAGTTGTTTAACTGGAAAGAGGGATTCGAGACGAAGACTTCGGCATTGGTTTCACTGGATTTGGACGAACGGTTAAAAAGTTGCGAGGGTTTGAAGATCAGGGGCTAATCTACGATAAAAATAATCGCGGATAGGTCCCTGGCCAAAAATAAAATAAAAAGAAAAATACTGCGGCGCGAATGTCCGCTAACAGAGGCAAACAAGCAAATTCGTTCGTTATAAGAACTAAACGAACGAACATTCGCGGAATAGATCTAAACCTAGAAAACCCGATCTAGAAAAAAACCGAGCTAGGGTTTACCGAAAACCCGAACGTTTTATACCGTTTAACCGGAAAAGACTGGTGGCGAGATCCCGCGGGCGGCGGCGTGATCCGGCGAGGCGGGCGGTGCGGCGGTGGGCGATCGCAGCGCAGCACGGATGCGCACGGCGGCGGCGGTGGCGGCAGCAGCGGCGCAGCGCTAGGAAGCAAAGGCGGCGCGGTGGAGTGGCGAAGGCTGGCGTTGGCGGCGGGCTGCGGCTTGGGACGAGGTGGGGGGCGGCGCGCGGGTTATGAAGGGGGCTGCTTGGGGAGGGGCACGACCTCGGGAGGCGTGTCACGCCATGGACACGGCGGCGGCGACGCTGGAGTCCGATCCCGAGCCGGAGCGGGAGGTGGCGACGCGCTGGGTTTCGGCCCGCTCGGCTAGGCCGTCGGCCCAGCCGGGCGACGCGTTTTTTAAATATATATTCCGCAAAAAAGGAAAAAAATCCTAAATAAAATAGAGAAAATTCTAAAAATGCCAAGAACAAATTTCTCAAAATATTTAGAACAGAGTGAACATTTTTCTGGCCTAAACATGCAATTTTGAAAAATGCATATTTTTCTAATTCAAATAAAATAGCAATAAAATCCAAATAAAATTATTATTTGATTTTAAAAATTTTCCTCCAATATTAGTTTTATTTGGAGAATTCATTTTATTTCCTCTCTTTTATTTTTATTTTGGAAATATTTTGGAGAGAAAAATATTGAAACCGAAATGATCCTCTTTTCAAATTTGAGAAAAAAATTCAAATATGAAAATAACGAAATCCCCAACTCTCTCGGTGGGTCCTTGAGTTGCTTAAGATTTCAAGGGTCACAAATGAAATGCAAATAAAATATGTTATGCATATGATGACCTATGTATAACATTCCAAATTGAAAATTTGGGATGTTACAAACCTACCCCCCTTAAGATGAATCTAGCCCTCGAGATTCGGGTTGGCTAGAAAATAGATGCGGGTGGTCTTTCCGCAGGTCTTCCTCTCGTTCCCAGGTGGCTTCATCCTCAGTATGGTGGCTCCACTGAACTTTGCAAAACTTGATAACCTTGCTGCACGTAACTCGGCTTGCAAACTCGAGAATCTTGACGAGTTTCTCCTCGTAGGTCAAATCACTATCCAACTGAATTGCTTCCAGGGGCACTGTATCTCTCAGAGGAATATCGGCCATCTCTGCATGGCACTTCTTCAACTGGGAAACGTGAAACACATCATGAACTCCTGACAGTCCTTCGGGTAACTCCAACTTATAGGCCACTTCTCCCATACGTTCCAAAACTCGGTATGGTCCTACAAATCTCGGGGCTAACTTTCCCTTAACTCCAAATCGTTTTACTCCTCGCATAGGTGACACTCAATGATATGCTCTGTCTCCGATTTCATAGACTACCTCCTTGCATTTTGTATCGGCATAACTCTTCTGCCGAGACTGAGCTACCTTTAGTCTGTCGTGAATCAACTTAACCTTCTCTTCAGACTCTTTGATCAAATCCGGTCCAAACAACTGACGGTCTCCAACTTCATCCCACATCAACGGTGTCCTGCACCATCTTCCATACGAGGCTTCGAAAGGTGCCATCTTCAAACTGGCTTGATAACTGTTGTTGTACGAGAACTCCGCGTAAGGCAGATTGTCATCCCAACTAGATCCATAATCTAGCGCACAAGCTCTCAACATGTCCTCTAGAATCTGTTTGACTCTCTCAGTCTGTCCATCTGTCTGCGGATGAAAGGCTATACTGAACTCTAGCCTAGTACCCAAAGTCTGGTGCAGTTGGTTCCAAAACTTCGAGGTAAACTGTGTTCCTCTATCTAATACGATGGTCCTCGAAACTCCATGCAGACATACAATCCTGGTCATATATATCTTGGCCAACTTCGCACTTGTATAGGTGGTTTTCACTGGGATAAAGTGAGCCACTTTGGTCAAATGATCCACTACTACCTAGATTGAATCATGTCCAGATCGGGTCCTGGGTAATCCGGTGATGAAATCCATGCCAAGCTTGTCCCACTTCCATTCGGGTATCGGCATAGGCTGCAGTAATCCTGCTCACTTCTGATGTTCTGCCTTCACTCACTGACATACATCACATACGGCTACACACTCGGCAATATCCTTCTTCATACCGGTCCACCAGAAACGCTCCTTCAAATCCAAATTCATCTTGGTGTTCCCGGGGTGTATCGAGTATGGTGAGTCATGAGCTTCCTGAAGTATTAACTTCCTGATGTCTGCATTATTGGGTACATAAACACGGTCCTCAAACCACAAAGTGTCGTGCTCATCCTCACGAAAACCTTTGGCTTTTCCTTTGCTCATTTTCTCCTTTATCTCAGCAATTTCCTTATCATCCTTTTGAGCTTCTCGAATCTTTCCCAATAATGTTGACTGAACCTCCATCGCTGCAACAAAACCTCTTGGAACTATCTCCAAACAAAGTTCCTTGAGATCGTCAACCAACTCCTTTGGTAATCCTCCGCTTATGAGGGTATTGACATAACTCTTCCGGCTCAAAGCGTCTGCTACGACATTGGCCTTTCCTAGATGATAATGCAGCTTCATATCATAATCCTTTATAAGCTCCAACCATCTCCATTGCCTGAGATTCAGCTCCTTCTGTGTGAAAATGTACTTCAAACTCTTGTGATCTGTATACACATCACAACGGTTTCCAATAAGAAAATGCCTCCAGGTCTTGAGCGCATGTACTACGGCTGCTAACTCCAAATCATGCGTGGCATAATTCAACTCATGTGGTCAAAGCTGTCGTGAGGCATATGAAAAAACTCTTCCGTCCTGCATAAGTACACCTCCAAGTCCTAAGTGAGAAGTGTCGCAATACACTTGGAAATCCTTGCGTATATCCGGAAGAATCAATACTGGGGCTATAACGAAACGTTTCTTCATCTCCTGAAAACTTGCGTCACATTCATCTGTCCATTTAAACGTAGTGTCCTTCTTCAACAACGCCATCATAGACTTTGTAATCTTGGAGAAATTCTCAATGAATCTCCGCTAATATCCCGGGAGTCCAAGAAAACTTCGGATCTCTCCTACTGAGGTGGGTGCCAACCACTCAGTGACAGACTGAACCTTGGTGGGATCTACTGCTATACCTTCTCCTGATATAACATGTCCAAGAAATCCAACTTCCTTCAACCAAAACTCACATTTTCTGAACTTGGCATATAATTGATGTTCCCTGAGCTTCTCGAGAACTAATCGCAAATGCTCCTTATTTTCCTCTTCATTCTTCGAGTATACCGAAATATCATCAATGAACACCACAACAAACTTATCCAGGAACTCCATGAACACCTTATTCATCATACTCACGAAACAGGCAGGGGCATTGGTCAATCCAAATGACATAACTGTATGCTCATATAGCCCATACCTGGTGGTAAAAGCTGTCTTAGGTATATCCTATTCTCGAATCTTCAACTGGTGGTATCCTGATCGTAGATCGATCTTGGAGAATACTTTATCTCCTTGCAGCTGGTCAAACAAATCATTGATCATCGGTAGTAGGTACTTGTTCTTGATCGTTACTTCATTCAATGCACGATAATCAACAACCATTCTCAAGGATCCGTCCTTCTTCTCAACTAAGATCACTAGGGCTCCCCAGGGTGACGAACTTCTTCGAATATAACCTTTCTCCAATAACTCCTTTATCTGCTTCTGAATTTCCTCCAGATCGTTTGCGGGCATCCGGTATGATCTCTTCGATATCGGTCCAGTGCCTGGCAACAGCTCTATCAAAAACTCAATATCTCGATCCGGCGGCATGCCTGGTAGTTCCTCTGGGAATACATCTGGGTAATCCTTCACTACAGGTACTTCCTCCTGAACAACTCCTGAGAGGGAATTTACTTGGGTTCTCCTTGGTGCATGCCGTGACACATACTTAATCCTTTTTCCCTCCGGGGTGGTGAGCATAATTGACTTACTGGCGCAATCGATGTTTCCTCCATACATCGATAGCCAATCCATGCCTAGTATCACATCCAATCCTTGTGACTCCAGAATTATTAAGTCCGTGGGGAAAACATGCCTACCTATGGTTAATGGCATTTGAAAACATCCTTAGCTTGCCATATACTCTGCTCCTTGCGAGCTTACTAACATAGGTGTCTTAAGATCTTTGGTAGGTAACTTATACTTATCCACAAACCCCTTTGAAATGTATGAATGCGATGCACCTGTATCAAAAAGAATGATTGCAGTAAATGACTTAACCAAAAACTTACCTATAACTGCATCTGGCTGCTCTTCAACCTCCTCCACGTTAACGTGGTTCACCTGTCCCCTGTTGAAAGGGTTGGGCTTCTTCCCAGAGCTTCCATTTCCGTTGCCATTCTTCAACTCAGAACAATCATTGGCGTAGTGCCCAGTCTTCCCGCACTTATAACAGGTGACATGACTCAGATCCTTTTTAGCTGGTGTTGCTGGGTTGGAACGGTTCTGGTTGCTGCTTGCTCCATTCCCATTTCCATTCTTGGGGCCACTATGGTTATGCGAACTTCCTCCATTGTGAGTGTGGCCTCCATGATTATGGGTATAACCTCCCGAGTTCGGGGTAAAACGAGGTTTCTACGATGCTCAGGAATTATACTTCCCTTGTCCATATTTCCTTTTGCGGCTCTCTATCTGCTGCTGCTTCCCTTCAATCATAAGAGCCTTGTCTACCAATTCCTGGTAGTTAGCAAATATTGCTACCATCAACTGCAGGCTTAGCTCATCATTCAGCCCTTCCATAAACTTCTCCTGCTTCGTGAGATCTGTGGCCACATCATCCGGGGCATAGCGAGCTAACTTACTGAACTCATCCACGTACTGCCCCACAGTACGATTTCCCTGGCGTAAGTTGCGAAACTCATGCTTCTTCAGGCTCATAGCTCCAATTGAGACATGTGCAGTGCGGAATGCCTGCTGAAACTGATCCCAAGTGACTTTGGCTATAGGGAACGTGGTTGTGTAATTCTCCCACCATGAGGCTGCGGGCCCATCCAGTTGGTGTGCGGCAAAGCGCACCTTCTCAGCATCTGTGCAACCTGCGGTGGTCAACTCCCTTCCAATCCTGCGTAGCCAGTCATCAGCAACAATCGGCTTGGTGCTACTGGAAAACACCGGCGGATTCAACCTCGGAAAACGGGCTAAGTTGTCAACTGGAGGTGGTGCCGGCGTGTTGTTGTTGTTGTTGTTGTTGTTGTTGTTGTTGTTGTTGTTGTTGTTGTTGTTGTTGTTGTTGTTGTTGTTGTTGTTGTTGTTGTTGTTGTTGTTGTTGTTGTTGTTGTTGTTGTTGTTGTTGTTGTTGTTGTTGTTGTTGTTGTTGTTGTTGTTGTTGTTGTTGTTGTTGTTGTTGTTGTTGTTGTTGTTGTTGTTCTTTGTTCTGTTGTTGTTGTTGTTGTTGTTGTTGTTGTTGTTGTTGTTGTTGCTTTGTCTTTGTTCTTGTTGCTGTTGTTGTTGTTGTTGTTGTTGTTGTTGTTGTTGTTTCTGGACTAGTAGCTGCATCAAGGCATTCTGCTGTTGGATCAACTGAGTGAGCTCTGGTGGAAAGACAAATCCGGGGTCACGTCTCGGAGGCATCTGATGGGTTTAGAGGGGAGAGGTTAGAACAGAGTGATGTCTAAGGGAAAAACACTACCCATATGCACATGAGACAAACACATTCATATCACACCACTCAATTCAAACAAGGGCATACAACTGATCTAGCTACCGTTACAAAGACTCGGACTACTACTATATACATGGGGGAATACTACTGATAATATGGTGGTCATTGAGAAGTTTTGATCGGTGGAAGACTCCATGATATCCGCTCTAGCTTCGTCTTCGTAATCATCATCACTACTGTCGGGGTCGGAGTCGGTGTCGTCAATGATGATGTAGTCCTCGGGATGGTTGTCATCTCCTCCTGGCGCGGGGTCTCCCATGAATACTCCTAGCTTCCTTGTCAGGTCGTCATTCTTCTCCACTAATATTGCGATTTCCTCCTCGTATCCATCTCATGTAGAGTTGAGTTCCTCTTCAAGCTCCATGTTCCTGGTCATCACCTTCTTCAGTTCTATCATGCTTGCGCACATTTGGTTCTCCTGGCGACGAATGTGCTGGTTTAACTCCTGGATGACAGCTGCAATGGACCTGTCCCTCCTGGTGATGATCATCTCCCATTGCTCATCTCGGAGCCCACATATCTGGTAGATGGTGTCCTTAAGATCCTTGTGATAAACTTCGCCGATGCATCCCATGGCGATGTGGGCTGCCATGCTCCTTCCTAGACTCCAGGTTGGTGCATCAAAAGAAAACTCTATGGGCTCAGTAACTGGCGTGAATTTCCTTCCTGGAAGTTGAACTCGAATCATCCAACGCTCCTCTTATGGTAAAGTGGCGGTGTAGGTCCTGGTGAAGCTTGGTATTCTGATGTTCAGGTACCTAGTGACTTCCTTCAAGTGTCGTCCAAAAGGTGTGTCTTCATCCGGTTGTGCAAATTTGTTACTTTGGTCTGCCATCTATAGAGTGGAAATTGGAGAGGAGTCAGAAATAAGTAGAGAAGAGTGACCTATGGCTTATCTTAGTGGTCGTGTCCTACAATCAGCGTGTGCTCTGATACCATCTTGTAGCGATCCGACCTCAAACGGTCAAATATCTGTGCATAAGTGTCATCCCTGGATCGGTAATGCTGACACACACATTACTTGAAGGATTTATAACAGAGTGCAATCACACTTATTACATTGAATGTTTCAAGAGAGAACTTATTACAATAATATGGCTTAAGGCCATCTAAATAAGATAACAGCTGAAGGCTTCAAAGGTAAAGTGAGTCCATCAACTCCAATGGCATAGCTGAGTGCATGACAACGACCTAGCGCACCTTACTCATCGTCTGAAAAGTCTGCAACATAATACGTTGCAGCCCGAAAACGGGCCAGCACATGGAATATGCTGGCAATATAACACTGTAGAGCAATGAACAGATAATAGCTATAACTATATGCATATATGGCTGGTGGAGGCTCTATGGTTATTATGTTTTTGCAGAAAGCCAATTTTTTCCTACAACAAAGGAATATATTTTGTTTAACTATCATGGTGGTTGATAAATATTTTGAATGGAAACCCCATCTCAATCCCAATTAAAAAGTACTTAACAACCCAACAAAATTAATTAAGAGTGTTGAGATCACATCAATAATTCGAGAACCAGATACTCAAAACCGTCCATAACCGGGGACACGGCTAACCATGATTAGTTTATACACTCTGCAGAGGTTTGCACACTTTTCCCCACAAGACTCGATCTTCTACGTTGTATTTCTCGCACTGCATGATGTTTGAGAAACGGATGATCGAGACACAGTCTTTCCGAAGAGGTCCCCTTACCCGATAGATAAGACGGTACACCTACAATCCCCTACATCTGCTAGCCCATCATGGAAAGGATTCCCACAACATACTCAACTATGCCAGAGCCCATAATGGCTTGTGTCTGCACATGAAGTTTTCTAGCATGAATAATCTTATGATCCCTTTGAGCCCGGGTGGCGAACCATAGGATGATCACACGGATTCCCGGGAATCTCCTTGGACAACACTGGATTCCCCAGGTGCCCACAAACAATCCACCCAGATGTGTGTTAAAGTAGCCACCTTAAATAAACCCATAGTTCATAATAATACTCACAACTATCATGAATCTCTCAAACCAAACCACGTCTACGAGCATTGCATAGCATAGCAGTATAAGCATAATGTAAAAGTAACTCCCAGAGTTTGATATAAAGGACAATAGGTTCTACCTCAACAACTACTTCCCAATACCCACGTGTTAATCAGATCCTACTCATGCAATGTTTGAGCGTTGAAACTAATGCATAAAAACTGGGTAATAAAGGGGTATGATCAAAGTGTTACTTGCCTTGCTGACGATCTGCGAACCGTAGAGACTCGTAGTAGCATGCTTCGCACTCCGGACATTCTATCACAAACAAAAAATAACATACATAAGCACTCAAGCATAGATCCAAACTGAAAGTTCAACTTAAGAGCTTCGATTTGCAAAAAGAATCAATCAAATCGGAGCTATGGAACTGAAACTACGATCAAAAGAAGTTCGAATTCAAATCTGCTTGAAACCAAATTTTAAATAGCCAAAATCATGTTCAAGTTGTTTGAATGGAAAGAGGGGTTCAATACGAAGATTTTGGTGTTGGTTTCACTGGATTTGGACGAACGGTTAAGAAGTTGCGAGGGTTTGAAGATCAAGGGCTAATCCATGATAAAAATAATCGCGGATAGGTCCCTTGCAGAAAATAAAATAAAAAGAAAAAAACTACGGCGCGAACGTCCGCTAATAGAGGCAAATGAGCGAATCCTTTCATTTTAAGAACTAAACGAACGAACGTTTGGGGAATAGATCTAAACCGAGAAAACCGAGAAAACCCGATCTAGAAAAAAACCAATCTAGGGTTTGCCGAAAAAAACCAAACGGTTTTATACCATTTAACTGGAAAAGAGCGGCGACGAGATCCGGCGGGCGGCAGCATGATCCGGCGAGGCGGGGCGGCATGCGGCGGCGTGGACGACGGCGGTGTGGTGGCGGTGGCTAGCGGCAGCAGCAAGGCGGCGTGGCGTTCTTATGCGAGCTGCGGCTTGGGACGAGGTGGGAGGGCGGCGGCGACGCTGGTTATAAAAGAGGGGGCTGCTTGGGGAGGGCACGGCCTCGGTAGGCTTGTCCCACGCGGACACGGCGGCGGCGGTGCTCGGGAGTCCGCTCGAGCCGAGCGGAGGCGGCGGCATTGGCTGCCTGGCCGCTTCGGGCCGTTAGCCCGATCAGGCGACGCTTTTTAAATATATATTCCAATCAAAAGGAAACATATCCTAAATAAAATAAAAAGAATTCTAAAATTCCAAAAACAATTTTCACCGCCTAAATAAAATATTAAGAACAAAGTGAACATTTTTCCGGCCTAAAATGCAATCTGAAAATGCATATTTTTAATTCAAATAAAGAGCAATGAAATCCAAATAAATTTATTATTTGATTTTAATATTTTCTTCCAATATTTATTTTATTTTGGAGAAGTCATTTTATCTCCTCTCTTTTATTTTTATTTTGGAAATATTTCAGAGAGAAAAATATTGAAACCAAAATGATCCTCTTTTCAAATTTGAGAAAACATTCAAATATGAAAATAACGGAATCCCCAACTCTCTCCGTGGGTCCTTGAGTTTCTTAAGATTTCAAGGATCACAAACGAAATGCAAATAAAATATGTTATGCATATGATGACCTGTGTATAACATTCCAAATTGAAAATTTGGGATGTTACACGTGGGTAGAAGGAGTGCGCTGCCCCGCTCCACTGCGATAGCAGCCCGCCACTCCGCTGCTTCGGCGCTCCTAACCCTGGAGACACACGTGGTGATCCCTAAAGGGACGAAGTCCCAGAAGGGCAAGCCAAGTGCTCGGACTCGGGAGACCTCGGCCACCCGGTCCGCGGAGACCCACACCTCCGTCGCCCATGACGGCGATGCAGAGGAGGAGGATGTTGAAGAGCTCCCTCCAACGAAGGGGAAGAGGAAAATGTCAGAGGATGCCGCAGCCGGCATGCGGCCCAAGGGCTCAAAGAGGCCGAAGAGAATCTCGGCCAGGGCAACCGGCAAGTTGCCGGAGAGAGTCGAACTCTTTGGCGACATGAAAGAAGACCTTCTCGTGATGTGGAGGAAGAAACCGGCACTAAAAGGATAATTCGTTGTATTTATCTCTCATCTTTTAATTCAACCAATTTTATTTAGCAAAGGTAAACTCATAGGGGGTATCTCACGCAGCCCGCCAGAGGCGGTCCCCAGCGGTTCGTCAAGCGGGTTGCCATCCGCCAGCGGGACTCGAGTGCCCTCTGCTCCCCTAGCGCATGACGGGCTAGGGGAGGTGACGTCCACCCTGGCCCCCGACGTCAACATGGCGGGGGCCAAAGAGGTGGCCACCAGGGCTGAGGTCGACACCTCGGCCTAACAAGACCCAGGGGAGTAGCAGCCCGAGGTCGTAAAGAGGGGCTAGGCAAATCATTGGTCCAACCGATATCTGCTTTAGATCCGCTCCCTCAGGTGGAGATCACCCAGGCCAGCAGACCGGCGCCTGGGTCCAAAGTCATTCCGCCACCCCCACCGACTGGCCAAGGATGGGTGAGGGAGTCCTGGACTATGGGGTCCTCCAGCGTCTGGCCTGTTATCCATGGGCCGGACTAATGGGCTGTGAAGACATGAAGGCCGAAGACTGCACCGTGTCCGGATTGGACTCTACTTGGCGTGGAGGGCAAGCTTCGTGACCAACTATGAAGATTCCTTCTTATGTATCCGACTCCATGTAAACCCTAGATCCCCCTGATGTCTATATAAACTGGAGGGGTTAGTCTGGAAAATATATACTCATTACCATATTCACATAGGCTAGACTTCTAGGGTTTATCCATTACGATCTCGTGGTAGATCAACTCTTGTAACACTCATATTCGTCATGAGCATCAAACAACAGCCTCAGGAAATGGTCCACCACTTCTGGGCCAGATTCCTCCTTGTCAAAGATAAGGTAAAAGATTGTTGTGACGAAGACGCGATAGCAGCATTCTGCAACAACTGCGCGGACGAAGGCATCCTAAATGCCATCAATCGCCGCTGCATACTAAAGTTCGCTGACTTAGCAACTATCGTACAAAAGTACAACACGATGGAAAGCGCCTGGAAAATTCAGGCAGCTCGCTGGGAACCGTCGGCGCCAACCCAACCCATCCCACAGGCGAAAAGGATGCACCCCCGCGGTACGCCGAGCCGAACAATCAAAAAACATAAACCCATCACGCTGCACGGCACCATTCTGGAGGGATGGCTTAATGGCCCGTGCAAAATACACACGACGCCGGATACCGCGACAACCCATAGCCTTAGAGCATGTTGGATACCTCGGCAGGTAGCCAAGAGTGGCGAGGACATCCTTATCAAGGACACCCCAGAACAACACCCTCCAGCAAACAACGACACTAGAGTATGACAGTCTTCGAGACATTCGCTTCAAACAATAAGCGTAAAAGGGCACTGCGCGATCTCGCTGAAATTTGCCAGGTCGCCACAATTGACCTCTGGAACGACACGACCATAACCTTTAACGCTAGTGACGAACCCAAATACAGAACAGTCCGAGCGCCAGCTGCATTAATCCTCAGTCCCATCATGGACGGTTTTGACTTACAAAGGTCCTCATGGACGGCGGCAGCGGACTAAACCTCATCTACGAGGACACGCTCCACAAGATGGAAATAGACAGGAGCCGCATTGAGAAAAGAAGCACGACCTTTTGAGGTATCATTCCCAGTCAGGAAGCGCGGTGTGCGGGAAAAATTACACTCGATGTGGTATTCGGCATGCCGTAGAATTATCGACCCGAAGAAATAACTTTCCAGGTGGCCCCTTTCAACAGCGGATACCACACCCTATTAGGGCGAGAGGCCTTCATGCGCTTTCAAGTCATACCCCATTATGGGTATATGAAGCTAAAAATGCCCGGGCCTAATGGAATAATCACCCTCGTCAGCGATCCGGATATAGCACTCCGCGCCGAGAACAAAATTGCATCCTTGGCCCTCGAGGCATTATCCGAGGCCCTTGTGGCTGAAGAACTAACCGCACTACGCTCCACTGTGGACAGAGACGATGTTATCCTGGACAAATGACCCAAATCTACCTCCTTCAAGCCAGCAGAAGAAACGGTCAAATTTCAGGTCCACCCAACAGACCCGAAGAAGACAGCCTCTACCGGAGCGCAACTCGGCCCCTCAGTCGACGCAGCACTGCGAGACTTCCTGCGTGAGAACTGGGATATATTCGCCTGGCACCCATCAGATATGCCAGGAATCCCACGCGAGTTGGCCGAACACAGCCTCAACATACTAAAGGGATATAAGCCGGTCAAACAAACCCTGCGGCGCTTTTCCGAACCCAAACGACAAGCTATGGGGGAGGAGCTAGCCAAACTCATTGAGGCTAGATTCATCAAAGATATTAAACATCCGGACTGGCTGGCAAACTTGGTAATGGTACCAAAGAAGGATAAATCCTGGCACCTATGCGTCGATTTCAAAGACCTTAACAAGGTTTGCCATAAAGATCCCTTCCCCCTTCCTCGCATTGATCAAATCATTGATGCTACCGCAGGACACGACTCACTATGCTTCCTCGATGCATATTCCGGATACCATCAAATCAAAATGAAGGAGTCCGATCAAGCTGCAACATCATTCATTACACCATGCGGGCCGTTTTGCTTCAACACCATGCCTTTTGGGCTCAAGAACGTCGGCGCCACCTACCAGCGCTTGATCCAAACATGCCTCGAGAAACAGATCGACAAGGCAGTGGAGGCCTACGTGGACGACATCATCATCAAAACTAGACACGTTGAAACACTAATAGGCGACTTGTGTCTAACATTCGACAACCTCCGCGCATACGAAATCAAGCTTAACCCAGAAAAATGCGTTTTCGGCGTCCCCGCCAGTAAACTACTGGGCTTCATCGTTTCCAATAGAGGAATTGAGGCAAATCCAGCCAAAATCCGAGCTCTGTCACAATTGTCCATTCCAACCGAACTCAAATAGGTCCAAAAACACGCCGGGTGCGTGGCAACCTTAAGCCGCTTTATCTCCAGGTTGGGGGAAAAGGCGCTGCCCCTTTATCGCCTTCTACGATGCACCGATAACTTTGAGTGGACAGATGCAGCGACAGCCGAACTGGAAGAAATAAAAGCCCTTTTGGCAAGCAACCCAATCCTGGCCGCGCCAAACGTCGGCGAATCAATGCTCCTATATATATCGGCAACACACCAGGTAGTGAGCGCCATACTCGTCGTCGAGCGAGAACAGGACGGACACAAATTTCCGCTCCAAAAGCCGGTATACTATGTATCCACTGTCCTCACACCATGCAAATCCCGGTACCCTCACTATCAAAAGATAGCATATGCAGTCATCATGGAATCTCGAGAATTGCGACACTACTTTCAGGAGTGCTCGACCACGGTGGCTTCCGAAGTGCCCCTCAATGATATAATCAACAACCGGGATTCAACGGGGAGGATTGCCAAATGGGCCATTGAGCTCCTACCATTTGACATCACGTACAAACCACGTCGAGCCATCAAAACCCAGGTACTGGCTGACTTTGTCGCCGAATGGAAGAGGCCGAACTCCCTAAAGAGTACGACACATATTCCAATTGGGTTATGCACTTTGACAGCTCCAAAATGTTGGCAGGACTAGGGGCGGGCATCGTATTAACGTCCCCCACAGGAGATATCATCCAGTACGTACTCCAAATATTATACACAGACTCCAACAACGCAGCCGAATACGGGGCCTTGCTACATGGCCTTCGGATGGCCGTATCAATGGGCATACAACACCTGGAGGTGCGCGGGGAGTCAAACCTCACAATATCCCCAATTAATGGAGACTTATATGCCAAAGATCCAAAGATGGCAGCTTACCGCAATGCCGTCTTGAAGATGTCAGCTGGGTTCAAGGGGCTCGAATTTCATCACGTCGCCCGCGAAAGTAATCAGGTGGCAGACGTCCTTGCTTGCATCGGTGCTAAGCGCGACCCCGTCCCACCTAACATCTTCCTTGAAAGGCTCTCTAAGCCATCCGTGGTGTGGCAAGGGGGAGATAGCAACGACAGTCCCGCTCCGAACACAAACATAGATAGCGAACACGCCGATATCATCGGTGGCTCAGCCACCGAAATAACACCCTCGGCCCACCTCATCATGGCAGTAATTGCCCCATGGACCGAACCATTCTTGGCCTACCTTCATAGGAAGGATCTCCCAGAAGATCAGAACGAGGCTCGCCGCATTGTCCGGCGTTCGAAGGCCTATAAAGTTCTCGAAGGAGAGCTCAACAAGAAAAGCACTACCAGAGTCCTTCAAAGGGGTCCTTGGGCGTCCGGCCTGTTATCCATGGGCTGGACTGATGGGCTGTGAAGACATGAAGGCTGAAGACTGCACCGTGTCTGGATTGGACTCTACTTGGCGTGGAGGGCAAGCTTGGCGACCAACTATGAAGATTCCTTCTTATGTAACCGACTCCATGTAAACCCTAGATCCCCCCGGTGTCTATATAAACGGGAGGGGTTAGTCCGGAAAATATATACTCATTACCATATTCACATAGGCTAGACTTCTAGGGTTTAGCCATTACGATCTCGTGGTAGATCAACTCTTGTAAGTCTCATATTCATCAAGATCAATCAAGCAGGAAGTAGGGTATTACCTCCATAGAGAGGGCCTGAACCTGGGTAAACATCATATCCCCGTCTCCTGTTACCATCGATCCTAGACGCACAGTTCGGGACCCCCTACCCGAGATCCGCCGGTTTTGACACCGACAACAGGCTAGCGGAGGGTGGACCGGGTGAGGGAGTCCTGGATTAGGGGTGTAGCGACCCGACCTCAGACGGACAAGCCTCGTGTTCTTGTGCCATCCTCGGATCAAGTATCTTTGGCACACAAGACATCAATGTATATATCAAAGTGCAATCACATGCATAAATAACGAAACTGATATATACCTCATAATACTCAGCGGAAACAAATAAACGGGTGTGGAGTCCCATCAACGCCATCGGCAAAGTTGAGTGTAGACCGTAACCCAGATCGCACTCTTACTCGTTGAGGAAATATCTGCAACATAATACGTTGCAGCCGTGTAGGTCAGTACATTGAATGTACCGGCAAGATCACAATGTGAGAAAACAGATGATAAAACTATACTATATGCAATATGGCTTTATGGCTCTGTATCTGAGTTTTGTTTGCGTAAAAGCTGATTTTATTTTACCTACATCAAAGAAATAGAATGAAATCGGTACTAAGGAGTTTTCTATCATGACATGGTTCCGCCAACCGATGTCTCATAGCCCAAAATTCATCATATGTTGCCCACAATTAAGTTATCAATCCGGTGTTGAGAGTTCCGAGATAGATCCAGGTCCAGATGCTCAAATTGTCCGTAACCGGGGACACGGCTAATCGATTAGGTTTTAACCCTCTGCAGAGGTTTGTACACTTTACCCGCAAGATTCGATCCCTCTCGTTACGTTCTCGCACTTCAGGGTGTTTGAGAACAAGATGACCGAAACATGGTCTTCCAAAGAGTTCCTCCGACCACTTTCCGTACTCAACCCATCCTACCGTAGTTCTACATCTGGTAGTACCGCCCCAGCCAGAGTCACAACTAAGGTCAACCAAGCCAGAGCCCATAATGACTTGCGGTTGCACAGTAAGCTTCGGGCATGAAGTATTCTTCCGTCTCTTTGAGTCTGGGTGAAGCTTTCCGCAAGATGTCATGGCGCTTCTCCATGCATCCTGCCAACCACTGGTTTCTCCAGGTGCCCACAACCGCCCTTCACCCAGAGTGTGTATTGAATTCTTGTCTCGAGTCTTGAAGTCTTGAGGTCTTGAAGATGCAGTCCTTGCAGATTCCATCATGGAGTTGTCGCCATTGACGAGAGTCCTCCTTCTTCACACCACTCTCGAACACTCATACCAAACCCCGTCTACTATAGCGTAGCATTAAATAAAATATCGCCCCGGGCTTGGTAACAGGGGGTGGGTTCCTACCTCATGCATACTACTCAACTACAAGGATTCAATAACACTACTGAGAGGTGGTTGCAAAGATGTCACTAAATGCAATAAAACATAGGCATGAAAGCATGGTCAAAGTGAACTTGCCTTGTTGACGATCTTCGAAAAACTAGGGTTTCAGAGTAGCAATCTTCGCACTCGGAAATTCTACCGAGGCAAACAATAACTATAATAAGCACATAGCATAACATAACATAACAAAGTAACACACCAAAACCAACAAAGCAAAACCCAAAGGAAAACTTAAAGAAAAACAACTCAAAGTTTTCCTTCTTCAAATAACAACCAAATAGTTTTATATAACAAAAATTTCTTAACATCACCTAATCATGGTTTTATGTTAACTAAACAGAAAATATTTCATTAAGCAACTAGGAGCAAAAAGAATTAAATAAAATCTATTATGAAACTCCCGAATAAGCAAAACAAGCTTTAATTCAAATCTGATCTAACTCAATTTTTATAAATCCAAACATAGACAAATTATATAGTTTTGGAAACTACAAGAAAATTTTGATCTAACGCAAAAAGAATCAGCATCATTGGACTTCTAGATCAAAAGTTATAAGCTAAACAAGAACAGAACTAAATCTGTTACGGAAATAAATCTGAAAACGAAAACGGCGACGTGGCGAGATTTGATTGGTTGTCGGGTGTGCGCGTTTTAGGCTATCTAGAGGACGGCCGCACATTTGAAGAAAACGGTTTGGCTATTAAGTGATCTATTTGGGGCCTTAGGATCAAGATCTAACGGTGGTAAGGGAATAGACAAAAGAAAGAGAAACAACAAGGGAGTTACCTGTACGTGAGGCAGAGATGGCAGGAAGGAGACGGCGATGTGGAGGGCTGCTCGGCGAGGGGGCGAGGTCGCCAGGTGGGGGGGTGGCGGAGGAGGGGTCGGCGCTGGGGAGGTTCCAGGAGAGCTCCCTGTGAGCGTTCTAGGCAGGAAAAGGAGGACGGTGGCGAGGAGGCTACGGGCAGGGAGGCGTGGTGATGGGAAAAATGGAACGAGGAGAGGAGGGGTTTTATAGGCGGTCTCGGGAGGCGCTGGGATGTAAAGACGAGGAAGATCGGGAAGGTGGAGTTTCTGTCTCCATGGATATGGAAAGCTTCAGAACGTGAGAGGAAACAGAGGAAGGAGATGATCTCTTGTTGGGCTAGAATAGGAAAGTGCATAATGGGCCAGCAGGTTTTTCCTAATAAAACGATTCCATTCCTATTTTTAAAATTAGGAAACTAAAACAATAAAAAGGAAATCAAATCAATTCGAATAAAGAGTTTTTATATACTAAAATTATCAGAAAAATAAAATGTAGATGATGAGCATTATTCCACGGCCAAAATAAAGACTTAAAAAATGTTTTTCAGAAAATCCCTAAAGGCTTTATTTCTTTTTGCAAATAATTTTAAATAAAAACTTTGGTTTTCTTGGCTCAATATTTTCAAAATGCCCCTGATTTTGGAGGGTCATTTTCCTCCGCTCTTTCTTGCTTGCAAGAATTTATTTTTCGGGTATTTCTCGGGAAGAAAAATAGAGAAACAAGTGCAAATATTTGAAAGAATTAAATTGCAAAACTCCGCTCAAATTCTTCATAGTTGAAGAAGTCATGTCATCTTCTCTCATTGATTTTAATAGGATGAATTTGAATTTACGGAGAAGGGGAAAGTCATTTTATTCCTCTCATTCAAAAGTTTTTGAAAAGGTTCAAATTTCACTCAAGTTTAATTCACTCAAGCAAACAAACAAACAATTCAATTAATTATATTAACATTCCAAAATTTGAAATTTTGGGATGTTACAAACCTACCACACTTAAAATGAATCTCGTCCTCGAGATTCAAGAGGCTAGCAAGAAAAGGTTAGGGGTTGGGGTCTTCTAGCAAATGTCTTGGTCGAAGGTCGGGGTGCTACCACACTTAAAAACAAGGTCATGGTTCCAATAAACTCAGATATTTCCTCCGAGGGCTGACAATGTATGTCTCTTCACATATCTTACAATAGCTCCTTCATTAAAGCTCTTCTGTCAGAAGCATAGAGTTTTCCTCAAAAGCTTGGGTCGGTTCGTCAAAGTTGAAGTTCGTCCGAGACTGGATCTTCTTAGCTGATGGGTCTGTGTCCATTCTAAACAACTATCGAAACACTCATGGTGGTCTACAATTTATGGTTTTCTCCTGCAGAAAACGGGTCTGGGTTGAACCTCACCGTATAACCTACGATTGGCAACGGTTGCCTGTAAAGGGGTTCCATCGTCCTACCATTCTATGGTTTTAGGGCTTATAGCGTCGACACTCTTCAAAGGTTTTCAAGTCTCTCTGATTTTCCATCAACATATGATAGTTCATGATAGAAGTCTTCGGTATGGGGGCCAATCCATCCCGTACTTGAATCATTACCACATACGTAAACAGTGAATCACGTATTCTAACACTTGGGCATACTCACAAGCATTGCAGAATTTCTCTTGTCCTCGAATTGGGTTCGAGTAAATCCATGGTTTCTGCAAGCCAAACAAAACATCTATCGTTACTTCACCACTCTTAGGTTTTTGCGTAATCTCCTATGAAACGTATGCTGATTGGACTGTTGATTCCTCCAATTTATTCCTTTATCAAGGTTATACCAGTTTCCTTTCAAAATCCTGGGCCTGTGGGTTATGGCCCACTTCAACACTAGTGCAGCTTTAACTCATCCTTGGAGTAACTCTCTTGTTACACCTCCTTTAAATCCAGTAGTACTGCTTTCTTCATACCATCATATCAAAAGCAAAATTCCAACTTATTTGTCCAGCTTCCTTCTATGAACCGTCATGAATAACACATTTCTTTCTTCATTGATCCTGTGATTTTACAGAGTACTATGACCAAAAATGCACAAGTTTATCCATAACATCTCATTATTCTCATATCAATCTTTCATTACATCCTTAATCATTTTTCGTGAATCCAAATTCCAAAAAAGTTTATTACAAATGCTGCCACCCACATGGTTCGGTATGGTCAGACATTACTTCCAACTTTATCCATTTTTCCTCCTTGAGGATTCTTCAGTCCCACTGGAATTGTGCGACATGTGCCTTGAATTCTTCAATCTTCTGTTTCATTGTGGTGGCCTTGAGCTTCACCTCCATCATCTCAGTATGCACTTTGCTTAGGTATTCCTGAGTATAACGGAGTCTTGCTTCAAGTATTTCTCCGATCTGACGTATGGCTTCCATGGCTGCTTCACGAACAGCATCGAAGAAAGTTGCTTGTGGCACACGTGAAATGAAAAAGTACTGCCCCGTCATCTTTGGGCAAACTCCTTTCAAATGGTGGAGGTGTACCTCCACATACAAAAGTTCCACTCCCTTTTGCATGAAGGGGTAGCCTTTGTAGACTGCATCTCCTTCAAGGTGAATATGCTTCATCATGTCCTTCAGGATCTTCGGGTAATCATGATCACTTGTCAGGGTCATGATGGTTTCCGGACCTTTAAGGAAAGACTCGTAAAGGGTCGTCATCTGTAGTTGTGAAACAGAAATGATGCTCAGAATAAAGTACTTATCTCCTGCGGCACACATTCATATCATCCAAACAGAACTTCAAACTCAATTTCCAATTTCCTGTTTATGCATCACGACTCACCTTCTTCCATGTTCATCAAGAATATTAATTTCCAAGATAAAATATGGCAACTCCTTAAAGCTTTTCAGCATGTGACATTACAACTTTATTGAGTCATGAACTATTACAATCTCTGAGAAATCTATTACATAACTCAACTCATTGAGCTCATGAAAAGGAAATTGCTTTCTACTACTCTTATTATCCATATTAAAATTCCAACTACTCAACTCCAGCTTTCATCTTGTCGGGACATTTAATAGCATAATGTCCTGCCTCCTTGCAGCGAAAACAAATGACTTCCGACATGTCTCGGGGCTTCTTTGTGATTATGCGGGCTCCTTGGATTCTTGGCTTCTTTTCTGGACATTTACTAGCGTAATGACCTAAATCCTTGCACCTGTAACAAGTGATATGACTTAGGTCCTTCTCTGCAAAAATTGCGTTGTTCTCGGTTGCCTTCCTTTTCTCTTCTGGATTTCTCTGTAATGATCGAGTTTCTATCTCCAGAGGGTCAAACTTCACTTCTGTTGTCGGGAAACATCCTGGATACTCTTTTCTTCCCTTGGGGCAATACTGTGAAAAATGTCCTTCTTCTCCACATGAATAGCAGGCATTGGAGTAAACTCTGTTGAGACCTTCTCCATCCAGGTCTTCAACACTTTCATTCATTACTGGTTCTTCCAGTTCTTCCTTGAGGGCTTCCTTCATTCCCTCTTCCTGCTTCGGAATAGTTTGTTGCACCGTGGAGTAAATGTGACACTTGCACCGGTAGTGGGTGGTTCCTTCACACAGAAGCAAGTCACCGCTAGTTGGGCATTCCTCACCGGGTGTTTCTCCTCACAATGAGGGCATCCATCTTTGTGTTCCTCCCGGTGTGTCCTATTTCTCCATAAATCTTGCAGCACAACGTTTACTTCTTGGTGCATCATTGTGTTTCCGGATAAGACGTGATTTCAACAGGTCTTCTTGAATTCCTCCCAAGTTCTTGCTCCATTAAATCCTGTATGGCTTGATGCATGTTCCACCAGGTTGCAGCACTTTCTGTAAAGTATTGAAGAGCATATTGAACCTCATACTTCCTTGAAACCAAATTGCTCCCAAGTGATTTTCCATGTTCTCGCATCCATAGCTCGCCTCGGGCTGAGTCTTCGATCCAGAGAATATCAGTCCAACTTCATTCATCATCTATGGGGTTCAAGGGTTTTAGGGTGAGATGAGAGAGGTGGGGAGGATATACACACAATACAACCAATAGTTTTGAAGAAACAAGTTTTATTTTGGGGCTGTCGGAAAACATCAAACAAATGACAGCTCACAAATCATCGCATCTAACGAGGTGTATAGCAGGGTTTGGTCTTCTAAAGGTCAAATAATTCTTCAGATCCTTCAAGTCTTGAGTCTTCAACTGTTGTAGATTCTAATGGAGAAATCCTCTTTACTCTAAAGGGGTCATCAGGTTCTCCGATATCAAATCCTTCTTGGAGCGTCTTGATTGATCCTCCGGTGATAAAAGGATAAGGGTATATTCTAACTATTTGAGGTGAGAGGGTCTATCGATAAAATCAGAAAAGACGAGAAGTAAAGGATCCTTTGAAAATAATGTTTTAGAGATTTCCTGTCCTAGGGCTTTCCGATTTCTAGGGTCACGCCCTACAGTCAACATGTGCTTTGATACCATTTCAGAGCGACCGACCTCGACGGTCAAGCCTCGTGTTATTTATGCCATCCTCGGATCAAGTATGTTTGCACACACAAGACATCAATGTATATATCAAAGTGCAATCACATGCATAAATAACGAAAACTGATATATACCTCATAATACTCAGCGGAAACAAATAAACGGGTGTGGAGTCCCATCAACGCCATCGGCAGGTTGAGTGTAGACCGTAACCCTGTACTGTACTCTTACTCGTTGAGGAAATATCTGAAACATAATACGTTGCAGCCGTGTAGGTCAAGACATTGAATGTACCGCAAGATCACAATGTGAGAAAACAGATGATAAAACTATACTATATGCAATATGGCTTTATGGCTCAGATTCGAGTTTTGTTTATGTAAAAGCTGATTTTATTTTACCTACATCAAAGAAATAGAATGAAATCGGTACTAAGGAGTTTTCTATCATGACATGGTTCCGCCAACCGATGTCTCATAGCCCAAAATTCATCATATGTTGCCCACAATTAAGTTATCAATCCGTGTTGAGAGTTCCAGATAGATCCAGTCCAGATGCTCAAATTGTCCGTGAATCGGGACACGGCTAATCGATTAGGTTTTAACCCTCTGCGCAGAGGTTTGTACACTTTACCCGCAAGATTCGATCCTCTCGTTACGTTCTCGCACTTCAGGGTGTTTGAGAACAAGATGACCAAACATGGTCTTCCAAAGAGTTCCTCGACCACCGTCCGGTACTCAACCCATCCTACCGTAGTTCTACATCTGCTAGTACCGTCCCAGCCAGAGTCACAACTAAGGTCAACCAAGCCAGAGCCCATAATGACTTGCGGTTGCACAGTAAGCTTCGGGCATGAAGTATACTTCCGTCTCTTTGAGTCTGGGTGAAGCTTTCCGCAAGATGTCATGGCGCTTCTCCATGCATCCCGCCAACCACTGGTTTCTCCAGGTGCCCACAACCGCCCTTCACCCAAAGAGTGTGTATTGAATTCTTGTCTCGAGTCTTGAAGTCTTGAGGTGTTGAAGATGCAGTCCTTGCAGATTCCATCATGGAGTTGTCGTCATTGACGTAGAGTCCTCCTTCTTCACACCACTCTCAAACACTCATACCAAACCCCGTCTACTATAGCGTAGCATTAAATAAAATATCGTCCCGGGCTTGGTAACAGGGGGTGGGTTCCTACCTCATGCATACTACTCAACTACAAGGATTCAATAACACTACTGAGAGGTGGTTGCAAAGATGTCACTAAATGCAATAAAACATAGGCATGAAAGCATGGTCAAAGTGAACTTGCCTTGTTGACGATCTTCGAAAAACTAGGGTTTCGTAGTAGCAATCTTCGCACTCCGGAAATTCTACCGAGGCAAACAATAACTATAATAAGCACATAGCATAACATAACATAACAAAGTAACACACCAAAACCAACAAAGCAAAACCCAAAGGGAAAACTTAAAGAAAAAACAACTCAAAGTTTTCCTTCTTCAAATAACAACAAAATAGTTTTATATAACAAAAATTTCTTAACATCACCTAATCATGGTTTTATGTTAACTAAACAGAAAATATTTCATTAAGCAACTAGGAGCAAAAAGAATTAAATAAAAATCTATTATGAAACTCCCGAATAAGCAAAACAAGCTTTAATTCAAATCTGATCTAACTCAATTTTATAAATCCAAACATAGACAAATTATATATTTTGGAAACTACAAGAAAATTGTGATCTAACGCAAAAAGAATCAGCATCATTGGACATCTAGATCAAAAGTTATAAGCTAAACAAGAGCGGAACTAAATCTGTTACGGAAATAAATCTGAAAACGAAAACGGCGACGTGGCGAGATTTGATTGGTTGTCGGGTGTGCGCGTTTTAGGCTATCTAGAGGACGGCCGCACATTTGAAGAAAACGGTTTGGCTATTAAGTGATCTATTTGGGGCCTTAGGATCAAGATCTAACGGTGGTACGGGAATAGACAAAAGAAAGAGAAAAAAAAACAACAAGGGAGTTACCTGACGTGAGGCAGAGATGGCAGGAAGGAGACGGCGATGTGGAGGGCTGCTCGGCGAGGGGCGAGGTCGCCAAGCGAGGGTGGGGTGGCGGAGGAGGGGTCGGCGCTGGGGAGGTTCCAGGAGAGCTCTGGTGAGCGTTCTAGGCAGGAAAAGGAGGACGGTGGCGAGGAGGCTACGGGCAGGAGAGGCGTGGTGATGGAAAAATGGAACGAGGAGAGGAGGGGTTTTATAGGCGGTCTCGGGAGGCGCTGGGATGGAAAGACGAGGGAGATCGGGAAGGTGGAGTTTCCTGTCTCCATGGATATGGAAAGCTTCAGAACGTGAGAGGAAACAGAGGAAGGAGATGATCTCTTGTTGGGCTAGAATAGGAAAGTGCATAATGGGCCAGCAGGTTTTCCTAATAAAACGATTCCATTCCTATTTTTAAAATTAGGAAACTAAAACAATAAAAAGGAAATCAAATCAATTCGGAATAAAGAGTTTTCATATACTAAAATTATCAGAAAAATAAAATGTAGATGATGAGCATTATTCCACGGCCAAAATAAAGACTTAAAAAAATGTTTTTCAGAAAATCCCTAAAGGCTTTATTTATTTTTGCAAATAATTTTAAATAAAAACTTTGGTTTTTCTTGGCTCAATATTTTCAAAATGCCCCTGATTTTGGAGGGTCATTTTCCTCCGCTCTTTCTTGCTTGCAAGAATTTATTTTTCGGGGTATTTCTCGGGGAAGAAAAATAGAGAAACAAGTGCAAATATTTGAAAGAATTAAATTGCAAAACCCCGTTCAAATTCTTCATAGTTGAAAAAGTCATGTCATCTTCTCTCATTGATTTTAATAGGATGAATTTGAATTTACCGGAGAAGGGGAAAGTCATTTTATTCCCTCTCATTCAAAAGTTTTTGAAAAGGTTCAAATTTCACTCAAGTTTAATTCACTCAAGCAAACAAACAAACAATTCGATTAATTATATTAACATTCCAAAATTTGAAATTTTGGGATGTTACAAGGGGGTCCTCGGACAGCCGGACTATATACTTTGGCCGGACTATTGGACTATGAAGATACAAGATTGAAGACTCCGTCCCGTGTCCGGGTGGGACTCTCCTTTGCGCGGAGGGCAAGCTTGGCAATTCGGATATGTACATCTCCTCCCTTGTAATCGACTCTGTGTAACCCTAGCCCCCTCCGGTGTCTATATAAACTGGAGGGTTTAGTCCGTAGGACAACAACAATCATAATCATAGGCTAGCTTCTAGGGTTTAGCCTCTACGATCTCGTGGTAGATCAACTCTTGTAATACTCATATCATCAAGATCAATCAAGCAGGAAGTAGGGTATTACCTCCATCGAGAGGGCCCGAACCTGGGTAAACATTGTGTCCCCCGCCTCTTGTTACCATCCGCCTTAGACGCACAGTACGAGACCGCCTACCCGACATCCGCTGGTTTTGACACCGACATTGGTGCTTTCATTGAGAGTTCCACGGTGCCGTCACGATGAGGCTTGATGGCTCGTCTTGTTGTCAAGGGCAACATTACCTCGGGGGGAGCCCTGGCTGTAGGCCAAACTCTCCGACTAGGCGGCTTCGTCATGACCGCCCGTTTGGCCGTCGCGCCAACGATGACTTCTCGGGTCATCAAAAACAGCCTCCACGTCGGCTCGGGATTCGCCGAGCAGATGGATCCAATAGAGCTCTCTTTCTTGAACGAGCTCTTGGATCGCATCGCCGCCCTGGGAGTCGCTACGGACTATGATCGGATCGGGCTTAAACCCGACCAAAGGGAGATTAACTCTCCGCCGGTCACCCATCAGATAGCGGTGGTGGAGGAGCAATGCGGCGATTCTTCCTCTATTTTGAGGACAAACTATGTCCGGATTCCCGAGCTCTTTGAGCTGGATACCCGTCTACGGGAGGACATGGCCCAAGCTTCGAACCTAGAATCGGACAACGGGCCAGAAAAATTGGGCAACATCCCGGAGCCCGAACTGCCAAGCTCGGAAACTCCTCTGCCCCTGGGTCTCAGATCGGGTTAGGGTTTGGACCTAAATCTACCCAACAACCAGACATAAGTGATCTTTCCCACATTAGACAAGAGCCCCAAGAGATAGTACATCACTACTGGGCCAGATTCCTCCTTGTAATGAGCAAGGTCAAGGACTGTCGCGAGGAAGACGCAATTTCATTCTTTTGCAAAAATTGCACGGACAAGGGAATCCTCAACGCCACCAGTCGCCGTGACATAGCACACTTCGCTGACTTGGCGGCCATAGTACAAAAGTACTGTGCGATGGAAAGTGCCTGGAAAACCCAAACAAAATTCTGGGATCCTCCAGCTCTCATTAAACCCCCCGTCTGAACTAAAAGGGTGTACTCTCGTAAGTCACCCGATCCAATTACAAAGTAACCAAAGCCCACTACAGGGCATGGAACCGTATTGGAGGGATGGCTCAATGGGCCATGCAAAATTCACAGTACACCGGATACCATGCCAACACACAGCCTTAGAGCATGTTGGATACTCCGGCAGGTGGCCAAGAGGGGCGAGGATCTCCTCATCAACAATACCACAGAGCACCATTCCGAACAGTCCGAGCACCAGCCGCTTTGGTCCTTAGTCCAATTGTGGACGGCTTCCGGCTTACTAAAGTGCTCATGGATAGTGGCAGAGGATTAAACCTCATCTACGGGAGACTCTTAGCAAAATGGAAATAGACAAGAGCCGCATTGAGCAAAGCAGCACAACCTTCAGAGGAATCATCCCTAGTAGGGAGGCATGATGTGCGGGAAAAATCACAGTAGATGTGGTATTCGGCATGCCAGAGAATTATACGTCCGAAGAAATCACATTCCAAGTGGCCCCGTTCAGTAGCAGATACCACGCCCTTTTAGGGCGGGAGGCATTCACGATCTTCCAAGCTATACCCCATTACGGGTACATGAAGCTCAAGATGCCCGGGCCCAATGGAATCATCACTCTAGCTAGTGATCCAGAAATAGCACTCCGTGCCAAAAATAAAACCGCCGCACTGGCCCTCGAGGCGTTATCCGAAGCCCTCACGGCCGAAGAACTAACTATGCTGTGCTCCATAGTGGACAGGGACGACGTGATACTCGACAAAAGACCCAAGTCCACCTCTTTTAAACCAGCGGACGAAATAGTCAAATTCTAGGTCCACCCAACGGACCCTACAAAAACAGCATCCATCGGGGCACAGCTGAACCCCACAACAGACGCCGCACTGCGGGAGTTCTTGCGCGAGAATTGGGACATCTTCACCTGGCATCCTTCTGACATGCCAGGAATCCCACGCAGGTTGGCCGAGCATAGCCTAATCATTCTAAAGGGATACAAGGCGGTCAAGCAGACTCTTCGGCGTTTCTTAGAGCCTAAGCGACAGGCCATGGGAGAGGAGCTAGCCAAGTTACTCGAGGCCGGATTCATTAGCGAAATAAAACATCCGGACTAGCTAGCAAACCTGGTAATGGTACCAAAGAAGGACAAATCCTAACGCCTATGTGAATATTTCAAGGACCTTAACAAGGCTTGCCCCAAGGATCCCTTCCCCCTCCCCCGCATCGATCAAATTATCGACGCTACCGCAGGACACGACTCATTGTGTTTCCTCGACGCATACTCCGGATACCACCGAATCAAGATGGCGGAGTTCGATCAAGATGCAACGGTATTCATCACCTCACAGCCCCTTCTGTTTTAACACCATGCCTTTCGGGATAAAAAACGCCGGTGCAACCTATCAACGCATGATTCAGACATGCCTGGAAACACAAATCGGCAAAACAGTGGAGGCATACATAGACGATGTGGTCATCAAAACCAGACAGGTCGAATCTTTAATAGACGACTTGAGGCTTACGTTCGACAATATCCGAACATATGACATCCAGCTCAATCCGAAAAAATGCGTATTCGGCGTGCCAGCCGAAAAGCTCTTCGACGTGTCACAGTTTGCTACCCCAACAGACCTCAAGAAAATCCAGAAATTAACTGGATGCATGGGTGCCTTAAGCCACTTTATCTCCCGATTGGGAGAAAAGGCACTACCTCTTTATCGCCTTCTTCGACGCACCGAACACTTCGAGTGGACGGATGCGGCCACGGCCGGATTGGAAGAAATAAAAGCCCTCTTGGCCAGCAACCCAATCTTGGCCGCACCAAATACCGGCGAACCAATGTTGTTATATATAGCGGCAACACACCAGGTTGTAAGCGAAGTGCTCGTCGTCGAACGAGAGACGGACGGACATAAGTTCCTGCTTCAAAAGCCGGTATACTACGTATTCACTGTCCTCACTCCATGCAAATCACGGTACCCACATTATCAAAAGATAGCATACACGGTCTTCATGGCATCCCGGAAACTACGACACTACTTTCAAGAGTGTTCAATCATGGTGGCCTCTGAAGTACCACTCAACGACATAATAAATAACCGCGATGCCACGGGCCGGATTGCAAAATGGCTATTGAGCTCCTCCCGTTCGACATAACATACAAACCACGGCGGGCCATTAAGTCGCAAGTACTGGCTGATTTCGTCGCCGAATGGACAGAAGCCGAACTCCCCAAAGAGTACGGCGCATACTCCAATTGGATCATGCACTTTGACGGCTCTAAGATGCTAGCTTGTCTGGGGGCAGGCGTCATCCTGACATCCCCCACTGGAGATATAGTCCAATACGTACTCCAAATATTATACGCACACTCCAACAACGCACTAGAATATGAAGCCCTGTTGCATGGTCTCCAGATGGCGGTCTCCATGGGCATTCAACGCCTAGAGGTGCGTGCGGATTCGAACCTCACAATATCTCAAATAAATGGAGACTTTGATGCCAAGGACCCAAAAATGGCGGCTTACCGCAACGACGTCCTCAAAATGTCAGCTCGGTTCGAGGGGCTTGAATTCCACCATGTGGTCCTAGAAAACAATCAAGTGGCGGATATCCTCGTCCACATCGGCGCTAAGCGCGACCCTGTCCACCTAATATCTTCTTGGAAAGGCTGTTTAAGCCATCCGTGGTGTGGGAAGGGGAGACCTGCAACAACAGTCTGGATCCAGCCACAATGCCCGATCCCGAACACTCTGACGTAATCGGAGGCTCTGCCACCGAAATAACACCTTCGGCCCACTTGATTATGGTTGTCATCGCCCCGTGGACAGAAACCTTCTTGGCCTACCTTACTAGGCAAGAACTCCCTGAGGACCCAAATGAGGCACGTTGCATTGTGCAGCGGTCTAAAGCCTACAAGGTCCACGAGGGAGTACTTTATAAGAAAAGCGCTACCGGAGTACTTCAAAGGTGCATCCCTGAAGAGGAAGGAAGGCAACTTTTGGCAGAAATTCATGCGGGACTCGGCGGCCACCACGCCGCAGCTCGGGCCCTTGTAAGCAAGGCCTTCCGTACAGGTTTTTACTGGCCGATGGCCCGAGCAGATGCATAGGACCTCGTCCAACGTTGCGTTGGTTGCCAGCTTTTTGCAAACCAAAGCCATATGCCACCTACCGCTCTCCAAACAATCCCCATTACTTGGCCCTTTGCGGTCTAGGGGCTTGATATGGTCGGACCCCTTAAAGGAGGAAGCCATAAGAAAAAGTACCTACTGGTCATGGTGGATAAATTCACCAAATTGATAGAAGCCGAACCAGTTAAAACGGCCGAGTCCGGACCAGTGATAGACTTCATATCCGAGGCTGTACACCGTTATGGTGTTCCCCACAGCATCATCACTAATAACGGCTCAAACTTCACAGCTGACGAGGTAAAAACTTGGTGCGGCAACATGGGCATTAAGCTCGATTATGCCTCCGTCTATCACCCCCAAACAAACGGTCAAGTCGAACGAGCAAATGGTCTTATTATGAGCGGCATTAAACCAAGACTAGTGCGGTCCTTGAAGGAATCAGATTCACACTTGATTGAGGAGCTCGACTCCGTACTATGGGGGCTGCGGACCACGCCGAATCGCACTACCAGATACACACCGTTTTTTATGGTGTACGGTGCAGAGGCGGTACTGCCCGACATCATTCATGACTCACCTCGAGTGCACATGTACGAAGAGAAAGAAGCCGAGCTTGATCGGCAGGACAGTTTAGACGCCCTGGAGGAGGAGCGTGACATGGCAAAAGCTCGCTCCGCATTCTATCAGCAACAGGCTCGACGGTATCAAAGCAGAGAAGTACGGGCCAAAACTTATAACATTGGCGAACTCGTTCTATGCTTACCAGAGAAGAGAAATAACAAACTCAAGCCCAAATGGGAAGGTCCCTTCATCATCGATAAAGTTCTCACCGGTGGAGCGTACCGTCTGTGTGATGCATCGGACAATCGACTCGAGCCAAACCCATGGAACGTGGCCAGACTCCGAAGATTCTACGCCTAGCGCCGGACTCTGTGTTCATCTCCTTACCGCCCCCTTTTTATATATATATATCCGCTATCTGTCTTCCTTTCTTTCTTTCTTCCCTTTTTTCTTCATGGCCTCAAAAGCTTAAAGTGTGTCTTGACTACACAATCTTGACTCGTCGTGCATGCTCATTATACCTGGGGGCTTCTTACACAGAAGCTTAATATAATTATATTCCGGGCTTTATGCCCCTTGCACATGTGTTACTTTTATACATGTAGCTTTTCTTCACCATTATATGGATCGATATGACTTAAGTTTTGGCCAAGCTGGGTTGCCTGGCTCTTGTGTTTATGCTCTACGTTCCCGTTAATTAGGCTAGGGCATAAGTGGAGCACCTCTGCGATTGTTACTGCCGGGTCAACCGGATGTGTACCTCAGACTAGGTGAAGCCGAAAGCTAGCGTTCTTAAGGGAATACTCGGTCGGTGAACAAAAGGAACCCTTAACGGAACTATTCTTCCTGGAAGATGTTTCTTACTATCCATGTAATATAACGTAGCTAGTTGGGTACTTGTCTGTTCAAGCACTTATGATCCCTACGCTTGGTTTCCACGCATACCCCGGTTTTTACATAACTGAGCGGGTATTCGGATACACTCCGGACTGTCGGGTCCGGAGGTCGAAGCGAAAAGGACCGCCATGACAAATGATTTACAATCCGGCTAGGGACAAAATACGTCATTTGAAGTACACGGTCACTTAGACTGACTAAATTCTTCTTCTATACCATCCAACAGGCTGTCTAGCCTACAATCATGTTGGGAATACTTTGCGGCTAATTTTACCTAGTCATATACCAGACTAACGGTGATCTATTTCCCATCAGACCCTACAAGTCTGACCTCGGCCATGTGGTTCGGGTCAGCCTTGGTATATCGCGTCTTCACCATGGCCCAGGCTTCCCTTGCACCTTGTTGGCAGGCCGATATCTTCCATAATCGGAAGCGTCGCCACGCCCCCTTGAGCATCTCTACGAGCTCCCCCATGCCTCTTGGCAGGGAGGTGGATGACCACAATGCCTGGGCAATGCCCTGCATCACTTGCCGAACTTGTTCGTGAAGTTGTGAGAGCTCTTGCAGAAGATCGCTGTCGGTGTCAAAACCGGCGGATCTCGGGTAGGGTGTCCCGAACTATGCGTCTAGGTGGATGATAACAGGAGACAAGGGACACGATGTTTTTACCCAGGTTCGGGCCCTCTCGATGGAGGTAATACCCTACTCCTGCTTGATTAATATTGATGATATGGGTAGTACAAGAGTAGATCTACCACGAGATCAAGGATGCTAAACCCTAGAAGCTAGCCTATGGTATGATTGTTGTTCGATCCCTGGGACTAAAACCCCGGTTTATATAGACACCGAATAGGTTAGGGTTACACAGAGTCGGTTACAATGGTAGGAGATCTACATATCCGTATCGCCAAGCTTGCCTTCCACGCCAAGGAAAGTCCCATCCGGAAACGGGACGAAGTCTTCAATCTTGTATCTTCATAGTCCAGGAGTCCAGCCAACGGTGATAGTTCGGCTATCCAGACACCCCCTAATCCGGGACTCCCTCAGTAGCCCCCGAACCAGGCTTCAATGACGATGAGTCTGGCGCGTTGATTGTCTTCTGCATTGCGAGGCGGGTTCTTCTCCAAATTCCATATACTTGTCGAATAGTGTCGGCTTCTGATAAATGCTGCGCTCCTTGGCTTCTACGCCCAATAATGGCCATCTTCCACGTGTTTGAATGAACGCGAAAAGCCAGGGTATTTTTACACTTACCCCATAGCTGCGCAAATGAGCCGCCTATAAAAGGGGCGAGGATCTAGATCTGAGTCACACCATCCCCCCTTCGTGAGCTTTCATCGGAGCGCTTCTAACCAAAACCCATTCCATCATGGACAGTCGACGCGGCTCCTCCTCTCGCGCTCTCAGCCCTCAGCCTGGAAATTGGGAGAGATGCTTAGTCCCGCATAGCGAGCTAGTTATACTCCAAACCAAGGGATTTCTTCCCCCGGCCTTCATGGTTCCGGTTCGAGCCGGACTTGCCACCAACAAAGGCGGAAAGCAAGCGGAGAGTGTCCCCAATCCCTCTAAAGGAGAGCGGGTATGCTTCATCTCTTATCTAGTAAGAGGACTCGGATTTCCAATCCATCCATTTCTCCGGCGGCTCTTGGAGTTCTACGGCCTCCAGTTGCACCACCTTACGCCTGCCTCCATTTTGCACATCGCGGGCTTCGTGGCCCTTTGCGAACTGTTTTTGGGCATTGAGGCTCATTTTGTGCTGTGGAAGAGATTATTCTGCCTAGTACCCCGTTCTCATGAGGGGTCAATATATCAAGTGGGCGGAGCCGAACTATGGCGCATCGCCGGGACCGGATATCTATACGGAACCCCGAAGAAGGCGTCCGAAGACTGGCCTTCGGAATGGTTTTACATGGAGGACGTCCCGCTACCGGACCCTGTTCGGATCGGCCTTCCGGAGTTTAGCAATGCTCCTCTGAAGAAGTGCCTAAGCTGGCGCCCTGAGCCCCCCCGGAGGAAAATGACCGACGCGTCCTTTACTTGATGAGCCGAATAAGATTACTGGCTCATGCCGGATTGACCTTGATTGGAGTCATGGCAATCTGCATTATGAGGGGAGTGCAGCCGCTCCAATATAGGGGCCACCCCATGTGGGACTTCAAGAGGAAGGACGATGCCACCCGCCATGGCCGCAAAGGGCCGGGATCGGTCACCGAACTGATGAAGACCTTGTCTGCTATGTATAAAGGGGAGGAGGAGGATTTCCTCCACGTCAATCCACTGAGCGAGTTTTCTTCGAATAATCCTCGAAGTTGGGTAAGCAAACATCTTTGTGGCCTGTCCGATCCATGTTCCCGTGGTTAAATATCTCATTTCATGGTTTCTGCGCAGGAACTGCGCCGGACAGTGGAGAAGATACACAGCCCGCCCCACAACCCGAGGATCCGAACGGTCCTCGATCCGCCTCCAAGAGGATCCGGATATAAAGGTGGAGTTGATCGACGGGGTGTTCCACCAATTTAGCATCGACAATGCTTTGGTTGCCATTACGGACGATTACCCCGGAATACTTCCAGCCTCACAGGTGACGAGACCGAGGTCCCAATACTCTGATAATGCCCTATCCGTGCTTATTTGATCACCGTATACCAATGGTGTTTTGCAGGGGGTACCTTCGAGGCAGGAAGCCGAGCCCGCGGCGGCTGGCCAACAAGGGGCAGTACAGCCCCATCCGGATCAAAACTCCGCCGCAACGGTATGGCGTGTCAACATATTCCCAGAATTGATTCCGGAGAGGTGTACTAACGTTGGTGCTCCTTTCAGGAAAAAGAGCGCTCGCCGGACTGAATCCGGAGAGGTTGCCAATCGAACCTCCGCTAGCCAGGCTCCAAAGCCGGGTCCGGAAGCGGAGGCGAGCACGAGGCTGCGTTGGATGCTCCTCCGACAGAGGATGCCAAAAGATTGTCCGCCACCAACTCCGAGGTGGAGAGCGCCATGAATCACAGGCGCCGCCGGACAGTTCTTCATGACGCATGTTTCTCCCAAGAGGCCTTGAATGCCTTCAATTCGGGAGATGCGCACCTCCGTGCCGCTCAAGATGGTCTAGCCAGAGCCATGGAGCAGTATGTGAAGGACATACGGGTAAGGAAATTTGACAGTTATATATGCCAATAGCCCCCGAGACTTAAAATAGTTAGAATAACTGATTTAAGGATCATTTGTTATGCAAGATCTTACAAAAAGGAATACCCGACTGTCCCAGGAGCTTGAAGAATGCAAGGCCCAACTTGAGGCCGCACTAGCCGCTACAGGGGGAGCCACAGAGACCCCCCTCTGGTAATATATGCTTCAAAAGATAAATAGGTTATGAAGTGCGGCGTGTGTGTAAATCTGACAATAATATTGCAGATGGCGCCGGACTAGATCCAGACAAGCAATAGCTCCTGCGCCAGCTAAAGGCCGGCGAGAGCGTGCTTACGAGGGTGCGGCAGGAGAAAAATAACCTCCAGGATGCCAACACCTAACTGGGTGAGGAACTAAAGGATGTTCGTGCCCAGTTGTCTGACTCCGTAAAGGAGAATCGACGGCTTCGTCGCGGCATTTTCAGTAAGTGATTGAGCGAACTTTGAAAGAGTTCGGCGAGGAAGGCGATTAACATAAACATGTATGTAGGTTTGCTCATAGGTCGTCCTGAAGAGGAGATGCCAGTTCTTCGGGTGATCTTCTTCCCGAATCAAGGCGGCCTGCATCGAACGAGTTCGACAGTGATGAAAGGCGTCGGCCAGGCCTTGTGGCCATCTATCTCCCTGCCCGAAGGCATTGGAGAGCTGGCAGAGCGGCTTCAAGGAGCACGGCGGCGCTTCTGACTATGGAAGATATCGGCCTACCGTCAGGGCGCCAGGGAGGCCTGGGCCTTGGTGAAGACGCGGTACACGAAGGCTGACCCAAACCACATGGCCGAGGTCAGACCTGTGGGGCCTGATGGGAAGGAGATCCCTATAAGCTTAGTGTACAGCCAAGTAGAATTGGCCGCCAAGTATTCCCAGCAAGATTTTAAATTAGATAGCCTATTAGATGGCATTGAGGAGGAATACAATGAGTTGAGTTGACTATGTAATTAAATATGACATGAAAAATGTCTTCTAGCAGGATTGTAGATCGTTTGTCATAGCCGACCCTTTCGCTTCGACCTCAGGACCCAATAGTCCGGAGTGTGTCCGAATACCTTCGTGGTTATACAAGAACCGGGGTATGCATGGAGACAAGGCGTGGGGTCATAATTGCTGTATCGCATAAGTGCCCAACTAGTTATGTTATATTACATGGATAGTAAGAAACATCTTCCGGGAGAATAGTTCCGTTAAGGGTTCCTTTATTGGGATGCATGCCCTAAAGTGCATGTCAAAACTGCTAAGAAAGCAGAAAATCATCTGGGGCAGATGGATAAATAGTTAAAAATCATCTTTAAGTTCACCGACCGAATATTCCCTTAAGAACGCTAGCTTTGGCTTCACCCACCGAGGTACACATCCGGCTGACCGGCAGTAATAATCACAGAGGTGCTCCTTTACCACCTAGCCGAACAATCGGGAATGTAGGGGTAAGCACAAGAGCCAGGCAACCCAGCTTGGCCAAAACTTAAGTCATATGGATGCATATAATGGTGAATAAAAGGTACATGCGGAAGTTTGACACATGTGTTGGGCATGAAGCCCGTATAAATAAGCTTCATTAAAGAAGCCCCGTGTATAATGGCGCGGACAACGCGTCAAGTATGTCTTGAACAAAGCGAACGAGCCTCTAAAGGCTTTAAAAAGAAAGGGAGGAAGGAGAGAAATAAAAGACAGTAAAATAGAAAATGTGGACGGAGGAAGGAGACGAACTTGAGTCCGGGGCTTAGGCGAGAACCTTCATAGACGGGCTACGCTCCATGGGTTCGCTCGAGTCGGTTATCCGATGCGTTTGCAGACGGTATGCTCCGCCGGTCAGGACCTGGTCGATGATGAAGGGACCTTACCATTTGGGCTTGAGTTTGTCCTTTTTTGTCCGGCAGCGTAGAACTAGTTCGCCAACATTGTAAGCTTTGGCCCGCATTTCCTGCTTTGATATCTTCGAGCCTGCTGTTGATAAAATGCGGAACGAGCCTTTGCCACGCCGCGCCCTCCTCCAATGCGCCCAAACTGTCCTGCCGATCGAGCTCGGCTTCTCTTTCTTCATACATGCGCACGCCGAGGTGAGTCATGAATTATGTCGCAGGCAAGACTGCCTCTGCGCCGTACACCATAAAAATGGTGTGAATCCGTAGTATGATTCGCGTGGTCCACAGCCCCTAGAGTACGTGAGTCGAGCTCCTCAACCCAAAGGCGTGTTAGATTTCTTGAGGGACCGCACTAGTCCGGGTTTAATGCCACTCATGATTAGATCGCTTGCTCGCTCGACTTGACCGTTGGTTTGAGGTGATAGACTGAGGCGTGTCGAGCTTGATGCCCATGTTTTTGCACCATAATTTGACCTCATCGGCCGTGAAGTTGGTGCCGTTATCAGTGATGATACTGTGGGGGACACCGTCGGTGCACTACCCCTGATATGAAGTCTATCACCGGTCCGGATTCGGCCGTTTTAACAGGCTTGGCCTCTATCCATTTGGTGAATTTGTCCACCATGACCAATAGGCATTTTTGCTTGTGGGTTCCTCCCTTAAGGGGTCCAACCATGTGAAGCCCCCAGACCGCGAACGGCCAGGTGATGGGTATAGTTTTGAGGGCGGTGGGTGGCATGTGGCTTTGGTTAGCGAAAAGCTGGCAACCGACGCATCATTGGACTAAATCCTGCGCATCTGCCCGGGTCGTCGGCCAATAAAATCCTTTACGGAAGGCCTTGCCTACAAGGGCCAGGGCTGCGGCGTGGTGCCCACCCAGTCCGGCATGAATTTCAGCCAGGAGGTTTTGCCCTTCCTCTTCGGAGATACACCTTTGAAGGACTCCTGTAGTGCTTTTCTTATAAAGCTCTCCTCATGGACTTTATAGGCTTTAGATCGCCGTACTATGCAGCGAGCCTCATTTTGGTCTTGGGAGTTCCTGCCTAGTTAGGTAGGCTAGGAATGGTTCCGCCCACGGGCGATAACCGCCATTATTTCGTGGGCGGAGGGTGTTATCTCGGTGTGAGCCTCCGATTGTGTCGAGTGTTCGGCGTCAGGCGGTGCGGTTGGGTCCGGATTGTTATTTCCGACTCCCTTCCCATAGTACGGATGGCTTGAATAGACGCTCCAGAAGATGTTGGGCGGGGCGGCATCGCGTTTTGCACCGATGCGCGCCAATATGTCCGCCGCCTGGTTGTTATCCCGGCTATATGATGAAATTCGAGCCCTTCAACTGCGTCTTGACATTTTTAGGACCGCATTGCGGTATGCTGCCATTTTCGGTCTTTGGCATCAAAGTCTCCGCTTATTTGAGATATTGCGAGGTTCAATCGCGCACCTCTAGGCGCTTAATGCCCATGGAGACGCCATCCGGAGGCCGTGCGTAAGGGCCTCGATTCGCTGCGTTGTTGGAGTCCGTATACATTATCTCAAGGACGATTGGACTGTGTCCCGGTTGGGGAAGTCGAGATGACGCCAGCCCCGTGCCAGCCAACATTTTGGATCCGTCAAAGTGCATGATCCAATTGGAGTATGCGCCGTACTCTTTAGGGAGTTTGGCTTTGGTCCATTCGGCCACGAAGTCGGCCAAAACCTGCGACTTGATAGCTCGTCGTGGCTTATAGGTTATGTCGAATGGAAGGAGCTCTATGGCCCATTTAGCAATCCGGTCCGTCGCGTCGCGGTTGTTTATAATGTCGTTAAGAGGTACTTCGGAGGCTACCGTTATCGAACACTCTTGAAAGTAGTGTCGCAGCTTCCGGGATGCCATGAACACAGCGTATGCTATCTTTTGATAATGTGGGTACCGGGACTTGCATGGAGTGAGGACAGTGGACACATAATAAACCGGTCTTTGAAGAGGGAACCCGTGTCCGTCCGTTTCTTGTTAGACGATGAGCACCGCGCTGACAACTTGATGTGTTGCGGTGATATATAATAGCATTGGTTCGCCCACGTTGGGCGCGGCCAGGACCGGATTTGTTGCCAATATGGCTTTTATCTCTTCTAGTCGGGCCGTGGCGGCATCCGTCCACTCGAAGTGTTCGGTGCGGCGGAGGAGGTGGTAAAGGGGTAACGCCTTTTCTCCCAAACGGGAAATAAAGCGGCTTAGAGCCGCTATGCATCCAGTCAATTTTTGTATTCGTTTGAGGTCTTTTGGAATATCCAATTGTGACAGAGCTCGGATCTTGGCTGGGTTTGCTTCAATTCTTCTACCGGACACAATGAAGCCCAGGAGCTTTCCGGCTGGAACGCCAAAGACGCATTTTTCCGGATTGAGCTTGATGTCATATTTTCGAAGATTGTCAAATGTGAGCCTCAAATCGTCTACTATAGTTTTGACATGCTTGGATTTGACGACCACATCATCTACATATGCTTCCACTGTTTTGCCGATCTGGTTTGCCAGACATGTCTGAATCATGCGCTGATATGTTGCGCTGGCGTTTTGAGCCCAAGGGCATTGTGTTGAAGCGAATGGGCCGATGGAGTGATGAATGCTGTTGCAGCTTGGTGCTGCTCCGCCATCTTGATCTGGTGGTAGCCGGAGTATGCGTCGAGGAAGCACAATGAGTCGTGTCCTGCTGTAGCGTCGATAATTTGTTCAATTCGAGGGAGGGGGAAGGGATCCTTTGGGCAAGCCTTATTAAGGTCTTTGAAATCAACACATAGGCGCCAGATTTGTCCTTCTTTGGTACCATCACCAGATTTGCTAACCAGTCCGGATGTTTTATATCTCCGATGAATCCGGCTTCGGAAGTTTGGCTAGCTCCTCTCCCATGGCCTGTCTCTTGGGTTCGGATAAGTGCCAAGAGCCTGTTTGATCGGCTTGAATCCTTTTAGGATATTTAGGCTGTGCTCGCCAGCCGACGTGGGATTCTGGCATGTCCGAAGGGTGCGAGCAAAATGTCCCGCTTTTCTCGTAGAAATTCTTGTAGTCGGCGTCTACATCAGGGTTTAATTGTGCCCCAATGGAGGCCGCTTTTGCGAGGGTCCGTTGGGTGGACTTGGAATTTGACTATTTCATCCGCTGGTTTAAAAGAGGTGGACTTGGATCTTTTATCAAGTATCACATCGTCCCTGTTCATCGTGGAGCGCATCGCAGTGAGTTCCTCGGCCGCTAGTGCTTCGGATAGTGCCTCGAGGGCTAGTGCGGCTGTCTTATTTTCGGCGCGGAGTGCTATGTTCGGATCACTAGCGAGAGTGATGATTCTGTTAGGTCCGGGAATTTTAAGTTTCATGTACCCATAATGGGGTATAGCTTGAAAAATTGTGAATGCCTCTCGGCCCAATAAAGCATGATATCCGCTGCTGAACGGGGCCACTTGAAATGTGACCTCCTCGGACCTGTAATTGTCCGGCGAGCCGAACACTACGTCCAGTGTGATTTTTCCTGTGCAGCATGCTTCCCAGCTAGGGTTTATTCCTCTAAAGGTTTTGCTGCTTCGCTCAATGCGGTTCCAGTCTATTTCCATTTTTCTGAGGGTTTCCTCGTAGATGAGGTTCAGTCCGCTGCCGCCATCCATGAGTACCTTTGTAAGGCGGCCGCCCACTATTGGACCGAGAACCAATGCGGCTGGTGCTCGCTGTTCAGAATTTGGGTTCAATCACGGCATTAAAGGTAATAGCCGTGTCCCCATGGATGTATTGTTGCTACTTGGTAGACTTCGCGAGGTTATGGAGTGTTCGCTTCGCATGTTATTTGATGCGAAAGTCTCGAAGACTGTTAACACCGTACTGGTATTGCTGGGCTGGGATTCTGAAGCTAGAAGCTCTTCGCCACTTTTGGCCACCTGCCGTAGTATCCAACATGCTCGAAGGCAATGAGTTGGAGTGGCGCCCTCTGTGCTTTGAATTTTGCAGGGTCCGTTTAGCCAACCCTCTAGTACGGTTCCGTACCCTTTAGGGTTTTTTTGTTTTTTGATGTTTAATCCAGGTGCTTGGTGATTATGCACCCTTTTATTCCGAACTAGGGATGTATTCGGGGCCGGATTATCCCAAAATTGACTTTCGGTTTTCCAAGCACTCTCCATCACACCGTACTTTTGTACTATGGTCACCAAGTCATCAAAGCGTGTAATTTCAAGACGACTTATGGCGTTTAGGATTCCTTTGTCCGTGCAATTATTGCAAAAAAGTGAGATTGCGTCCTCCTCTCGGCAGTCCTTTATCCTGTCCATAACCAGGAGGAATCTGGCCCAGTAATGATGTACTGTTTCAGCGGGCTCTTGCCGGATTCGGGATAGATCGCTAATGTTTGGGTGGGCGGGTGGAACTAGATTCGGAACCCCATCTAATTTAAGACTCAGGGGCCGAGAAGTTTCCGAACTCGGAAGTTTGGATTTTTGAATGCTATTCAATGAGTCCAACCCGCCGCCTGACTTTAAGTTCAGGGCTTGATCGACATCCGTCCCTCTGCGGGAATCCGGCATGGAGGGATCGGGAATCCGGACGTAGCTAGTCCTTAAGATAGAAGAAGATTCGCGCATTGCCCTCTATCACAGCAACATGATGGGTAACACGGGAGAGTTGATCTCTCAGATCGGTTTAGGCCCGATCTGGTCGTAGTCTGTGGCGACTCCCAGGGCGGCGATGCGATCCAAGAGCTCGTTTACGGAGGAGAGCTCGATCGGATCTAACTGTTTGGCAAGTTCTGAATTAACTTGAAGATTGGTTTCGATGACTCGAGAAGTTATCATCGGCGCGGCGGCCGAACTGGCGGTCATAAGAAAACCACCCAGCCAGAGAGTCTGGCCAGTGGCCAAGGCTCCTTTGGCGATAGTATCGTCTTTAAAGACGGGATGAGGCATCCTTCCTGACGGCGACCACACAGAGGATCTCTCAATGAAAGCACCAATGTCGGTGTCAAAACCGGCGGATCTCGGGTAGGGGGTCCCGAACTGTGCGTCTAGGCGGATGATAACAGGAGACAAGGGACACGATGTTTTTACCCAGGTTCGGGCCTTCTCGATGGAGGTAATACCCTACTCCTGCTTGATTAATATTGATGATATGGGTAGTACAAGAGTAGATCAACCACGAGATCAAGGAGGCTAAACACTAGAAGCTAGCCTATGGTATGATTGTTGTTCGTTCTACGGACTAAAACGCCCCGGTTTATATAGACACCGGATAGGTTAGGGTTACACAGAGTCGGTTACAATGGTAGGAGATCTACATATCCGTATCGCCAAGCTTGCCTTCCACGCCAAGGAAAGTCCCATCCGGACACGGGACGAAGTCTTCAATCTTGTATCTTCATGGTCCAGGAGTCGGGCCAACGGTGATAGTTCGGCTATCCGGACACCCCCTAATCCGGGACTCCCTCAATCGCCCATAGATCCGGGCATCTCCTCTTCGGGACGACCCGTCAGCATACATATAGATATAACTCTGTTAGCTGGTTTCTTTGCCGAACTCTATTAAAGTTTGTTCAAGCACTTACTAAAGATGCCGCGTCGAAGCCTCTTATTCTCCTTTACGGAGTCAGCAAGTTGGGCCCTAACATCTTTCAGTTCAATGCCCAGCCGGGTATTGGCATCTTGGAGATCGTTTTTCTCCCGCCTAACCCGCGTAAGCAAGCGCTTGCCAGCCTCTAGCTATCGTTGAGCATGTTGCTCATCCCCTCGCACGATCTTCGGATTCGCTCCGAGATTATCTGCAGAATCTATTGTTAGATTTGCATGCATACCGAATACTAACTGGTACCTGTCATTTCATTCTTTTTGATCAAAACAAGTATTACCAGATGGGGCCTTCTTGGACTCCTGCATTCCGGCAACTTCAGCCCATAGCTGGGCTTTGCACTCCTCCAGCTCTTGAGACAATTGGGCATTCTTCTCCGTAAGAACCTACACATATAATGATCCTTAAATCAGTTGTGCCAACTGTTTCAAGTCTCAGGGGCTACTGGTATACATAATTATCAGATTTTCTTACCCGTATATCCTTTACATACTGGTCCGTCGCTCTGGCCAGGCCATTTTGGGCAGCCCGGATATACGCGTCTCCTGAGTTGAAGGCATCGAACGCCTCTTCGGAGAAACTAGGGTCGCGGAGTACGGCCCAGCGACGCCTGTGATTCATGGCGCTCTCCACTTCGGAATTCGTAGCGGATAGCCTATCCGCATCCTTTGTAGGAGGAACATCCGGTGTTGTCGCCACGTTAGCATCTGCCACTAAGTCCGGCTCTGGAGTCCGGCTGGTGGAGGCGTGGCCGGCAGGCTCTCCGGACACGGTCGGGCGAACATTTTTCCTGCCAGGAACCATGGACGTTATTATATTTTAAAGACAACAACCACAGAGCAGGGTTTTTTCATACCTCTACGACGGTGTCTCAGTCCTGACCGCCTTCCTTTTAAGCCTGCCCGGCTTCGGTGCCCCTTGTTGATGAGTCACCGCGGGTTCGGCATGACGCCCCGAGTGCCTTCCCTGTAAGACGCAATACGTGTGCGGTGGGTGAAGTACAAAGAAGGGATACTTCTCGGAAGTTGGGACTCCGGTTTTACTTACATGCGATGCAGGGAGCAGGCCGAGATAATCGTCTATGATGGCCACCAAGGCACCGTCGCAGCTTAACTGATAGAACGTCCTATCGACGAGCTCCACAAATATGTCCGGATCTTCTTCGAGTCCGGGGTTGAGGGCCCGGTCAGGGTCCTCTGGCTATGGAGACTGGCTATGAACCTCTCTCACAGCTTTTCGCAGTTCCTGCTATGAAATAGCAAGGTAAATATTTATGATGAAGAATGCGGAAAGGTTTGGGGTAAAAGGTAGCAGCTCACCCAGTTTGGGGGGTTGTACATGGAGAATCCATCCCGTGGCTTAATGCGGATGAACTCCTCTTCCTCTCCTTTGTACAAATCGGATAGTATTTTCGCTAGAGCAGCGGCGGAGTCCGGACCTTTACGACCGCAACGGGTGGCATCGTCTTCTCCATTGAAGTGCCACATGGGTTTCCCTCGATACTGAAGTGGCTGCACCCCTCGCATTATATGTATTGATATAACCTCGACTATTGTCAGTCCTGATTTGGCCAGCGTTTTTATCCCGCCCATCAGGTAAAGGACCTCTCTGTTATCTTCCTCCTGGGGGCTCCGAGGGCGCCAGCTGTGGCGTTTCTTCAAAGGGGCATTATCAATCTCAGGAAGGCCCATCCGAATAGGGTCCGGAAGGGGGGCGTCCTCCATATAAAACCACTTCGAAGGCCAGTCTTCGGATTTCTTCTTCGGGGTCCCGGACAGGTATCCGGTCCCGGCGATGCGCCATATTTTGGCTCCGCCCACTTGATATATTGACCCCTCCTGTATATGGGGTACGAGGCAGAATAGCCTCTTCCATAAGTCGAAATGAGCTTCGCAGCCCAGAAACAGCTCGCAAAAGGAGATGTAGCCGGTGATGTGTAATATGGAGGCGGGAGTAAAGTTATGCAGCTGGAGGCCATAGAACTCCAGGAGCCCGCGGAGGAATGTATGGATTGGAAATCCGAGTCCCCTCAATAAGTAAGGGACAAGGCATACCCGCTCCCCCCTGGATGGGTTGGGAAAGCTCTCCGCTTGCTCCCGCCATTATAAGTGGTTAGTCCGGCTCAGATGGGGACCATATACGCAGGAGGAAGAAACCCCTGGGTCTGCAACTCTACTAGTTGGCTGTGTGGGACGGAACACTTCTCCCAATTGCTGGCTTAGTGCTACGGGAGCGAGAGGAGGTGCTGCGATGTCCTGCCATGATGGGATGGACTTTTTCGGGCGCGCTCTAATGGATACTCGCTGTGGGAGGATGGTGTGATCTGGATCTGAGGATCCCCATCTCTTTAAATAGACGATTTACTTACATGGTTAGGGTGGCAAATGTAAAAATGCCCCGACTTCTCGCATTCGCTCGACACGTGGAGATAGCCATTATTAAAGCACAGAAGCCGAGGAGTGCAACATTCATGGGAAGCCAGACACTACTCGTTACGACAGGTACTCGAGATTTGGAGAAGAACCCGCCTTGCAATGCCGAAGACAATCTGCGCGTCAGACTCATCATCATTGAAGCCTGGTACAGGGGCTACTGAGGGAGTCCTGGATTAGGGGGTCCTCGGACAAGCGGACTATATGCTTTGGCCGGACTGTTGGACTATGAAGATACAAGATTGAAGACTTCGTCCCGTGTCCGGGTGGGACTCTCCTTTGCGTGGAAGGCAAGCTTGGCAATTCGGATATGTAGATCTCCTCCCCTGTAACCGACTTTGTGTAACCCTAGCCCCCTCCGGTGTCTATATAATCCGGAGGGTTTAGTCCGTAGGACAACAACAATCATAATCATAGGCTAGCTTCTAGGGTTTAGCCTCTACGATCTCATGGTAGATCAACTCTTGTAATACTCATATCATCAAGATCAATCAAGAAGGAAGTAGGGTATTACCTCCATCTAGAGGGCCCGGACCTGGGTAAACATTGTGTCCCCCGCCTCCTGTTACCATCTGCCTTAGATGCATAGTTCGGGAATCCCTACACGAGATCCGCATGTTTTGACACCGACACGGAGGAGGAGGAGGAGACCTTAAAGGGATCCTCCCTCAAGGAAGAGCACCATGCCTCCATAGGCACGGCTTTGCAGGGCTTCCGGTCCATGGTGGCCGGGCTGTGCAAGGCCTTCAAGAGCCTCATAACGAGTTTCGAGGTATCCTTCTACCCTGTTATTTGGTCTACTTGAAGATTTATGTATTTGTCCGAAGACATGTCATCACAACTTTCTAGACGGCTTAGTGAGTGAGTAGCCCCTGATGTCGCTTGAACTACCTCGATATTTCCCCAAAGAGGAAGGAATGATGCAGTACAGCTACGGTAGGTATTTCCCTCAGTTATGAAACCAAGGTATCAATCCAGTAGGAGAACCAAGCAACACTATGTAAACGATACCTACACACAAAGAACAAATACTTGCAACCCGACGCGTAAGAGGGGTTGTCAATCCGTCCATGGTAAAAAGATAGATAAATTTGTCATAGCTTGGATAAATAAGTAATAAAAAAGTTCAACAACGTATTTTTTTGGAATAATAGATCTGAAAATAAATGCAAATAAAAATAGATCTCAAAGCAAGTCTGATAAACAATAGACGCGGGGGCCGTAGATTTCACTAGTGGCTTCTCTCGAGAAAATAGCATACGGTGGGTAAACAAATTACTGTTGGGCAATTGATAGAAGATCAAAATATTATGACGATATCCAAGGCAATGATCAATATATAGGCATCACGTCCAAGATTAGTAGTACGACTCCTGCCTGCATCTACTACTATTACTCCACACATCGACCGCTATCCAACATGCGTCTAGTGTAATAAGTTCATGGAGAAACAGGGTAATGCAATAAGAACGATGACATGATGTAGACGAGATCTATTCATGTAGGAATAGCCCCATCTTGTTATGCTTAATAGCAACGATACATGTGTTTCTTGCTGCCCCTTCCGTCACTAGGAAAGAACACCGCAAGATCGAACCCATCACAAAGCACCTCTTCCCATGGCAAGAAAAATCGATCTATTTGGCCTAACTAAACCAAAGATTCGAAGAAGAAATACGAGGCTATAAATAATCATTCATATAAGATATCAAAGAAGACTCAAATAATATTCATGGATATAGATCTGATCATAAACTCAAAGTTCACCGGATCCCAACAAATACACCGCAAAAAAGAGTTACATGAAATAGATCTCCAAGAGACCATTGTATTGAGAACCGAAAAGAGAGAAGAAGCCATCTAGTTACTGCCTACGGACCCATAGGTCTATGGTGAACTACTCATGCATCACCGGAGAGGCACCATTGAGGATTATGAACCCATCCCTGATGGTGTCTAGATTGGATCTCGTGGTTCTGGAACTTGCGGCGGCTGGAATTATGTTTCGTCGACTCCTCTAGGGTTTCTGGAATATTTGGGAATTTATAGGGCGACGAGGCGGTGTGGGAGGACACCGAGGTGGGCACAACCCACATGGGTGCACCTGGGCCTCCTGGCGTGGCCAGGTATTTTGTGCTCACCTCGGGCCTCCCCTCTGGTACTTCTTTGGCCCACTGTGTGTCTTCTGGTCCAGAAAAAATCTCCAAAAAGTTTTGCTGCGTTTGCACTCCGTTTGGTACTCATATTCTGCGAAGTAAAAAACAAGCAAAAAATAGCAACTACCACTGGGCACTATGTCAATAGGTTAGTCCCAAAAATGATATAAAGTTGCTATAAAATTATTGTAAAACATCCAAGAATGATAGTATACCAACATGGAACAAGAAAAAATTGTAGATACGTTGGAGACGTATCAGCCCCGAGCCCAAAGTTGGTTTCAGGAAACCGACATTAGGTCGTATGATTGAGTAGGAGCCTGTCGTGTAGACCCTAGGTTGTTGCTCAAGGCAATCGTCCTGTATCTTCAATAATTTTTTCTATAGGCCTTGTAATAAAAAAATGTGTTGGCAGGCTTTGACCTCGGCTCCGGACTCCGTCTCCCAGGAGATAGCGGTGATGAACCAGAAGCTCGAGAGATCCCAGGAAGACCTCAACCTGATGAATAAGAGATTTGAGGAGTCTCAAGGTAAGCAAGTTTAAACTTGCATTATACTTGTAATAAAAGAGTTATGATAGGTGTTGCTAGAATAAATTCTAAGACCAAACTGTTTTAATGACAACAGCATTAGCTGAGCTTGAGACACTCATGGCCAAGCTCGACAAAGCTCGGACCGAGGCAAAGCAGCATGAGGCTGCAGCCTCGAAGGCGGAAGAGGCCCGAGCCACCGAAAAGGTGGCCAGAGACAAAGACCAGGCGCGGGTTCTCGAGGTTGAAGAGACCCTGAAGGGATTGTTTGAAGCACGCAACAAGCTTCAAGCAGAGGGGCAATGAACGAGGGAGGAGCTTGAAAAGGTCTAGCTTGCCCACTCTGACCTCAAGACCGTGGCCTAGGTGGACCACGAGGTGCTCCAGCAGTTTGAGCAAATCACCTTGGGTAAGCAATACTTACTGCAGTGTGTGTTAATTTGGCGGTGATGATGTTTGCCAAGACTACATCGGTGTTTCCCCCCAAGAGGAGAGGATGATGTATCACATCAACGGTAGGTATTTACATCAGTAATGAAACCAAGGTATCGAACCAGTAGGAGAACCAAGCAACAAAACATAGACAACCTCTGCACACAAATAATAGCCACTCGCAACCCGACGTGTTAAAGGGGTTGTCAATCCCTTTCGGGTACAGCGCCAGAAATTGGCGAGGAGACGGGAGAAAATTGTTATAGATTGAAATAATAGATCGCAAATAAAATAAAGTGCAACAAGATATTTTTGTGTTTTTGGTTTTAATAGATCTGAATAAAAATGCAAAGGAAAAATAGATCGCAAGGCAAATATATGAAGAAGAAGACCCGGGGGCCGTAAGTTTCACTAGTGGCTTCTCTCGTGAAAATTAGCAAATGGTGGGTAAACAAATTACTGTTGGGCAATTGATAGAACTTCAAGTAATTATGACGATATCCAGGCAATGATCATTACATAGGCATCACGTCCAAGATTAGTATGCCGACTCTTGCCTGCATCTACTACTATTACTCCACACATCGACCGCTATCCAGCATGCATCTAGTGTATTAAGTTCAAGGAAAAACAGAGTAATGCAATAAGAACGATGACATGATGTAGACAAGATCCGTTTATCTATATGGTGGTAGATATAGATCTTGACTTTTTATCCTTAGTAGCAACGATACATACGTGTCGGTTCCCCTTCTGTCACTGGGATCAAGCACCGTAAGATCGAACCCACTACAGGGCACCTCTTCCCATTGCAAGATAAATAGATCAAGTTGGCCAAACAAAACCCAAATATCGGAGAATAAATACGAGGCTATAAGAGATCATGCATATAAGAGATCAAAGAAACTCAAATAACTTTCATGGATATAAAAAGATATGATTGACCATAAACTCAAAGTTCATCAGATCCCAACAAACACACCGCAAAAGAGTTACATCATATGGATCTCCAAGAGACCATTGTATTGAGAATCAGCAAGAGAGAGAAAGCCATCTAGCTACTAACTACGGACCCGAAGGTCTACAAAGAACTACGCATGCATCATCGGAGAGGCACCAATGGAGGTGGTGAACCCCATCCGAGATGGTGTTTAGATTGGATTTGGTGGTTCTAGACTCTGCGACAGCTGAATGAATATTTCGTCGACTCCCTTAGGGTTTCTGGAATATTTGGGTATTTATAGAGCAAAGAGGCGGTCCGGGGGGGGGGGCACCCGAGGTGGGCACCCGAGGTGGGCACAACCCACCAGGTAAGTGATAAAAAAAGAATTTTTGATGTGGAGTGCTGTTAATCAAGTCATAACACATTCTTTTCTTTATAGCATGGATATTTGGACTTTTATGTGATTCAAAGCAATAGTGTAGTTTTGACATAATAATTTAGATACTCAAGCATATCAACAAGCAACCATGTTTGTCATAATATCAATGCTAAAATAAGTTATCCCTAGCCCATCATGCTCAAACAATGATCCATTCATGAAACACACTCGAATATTAACTACACCCAATACTTGAGCACGATCATATTGCCTCCTTGTTGGTGCTTTTGTAAGAGAAGATGGAGACCCAGATTTCAAAAATAAAAATTGCATAAAGTAAAAGAAAGGCCCTTCGCAGAGGGAAGTAGGGATTTGTAGAGGTGCCAGAGCTCAAAGCGAAAATTTAGAGATAAAAACATTTTGGGAGGTGTATCCATCCCACAAATGAAAATGACTCAGAGTTCCGAACACTTTCCATGCTAGATATGCCATAGGCGGTTCCCAAACAGAAAATAAAGTTATTCCTTTTTCCACCATTTCTTTCACTTTCCATGGCTAACTGTATGCACGGGTGTCCTCCATACCAACACTTTCCAAGAAATAAATTATTTGACAACATAAAGTAAATATTTTTTTGCATTTCGGGACTGGGCATCCCTAAAACCTTTGCCTTACTCTCGTGCAATGACAAGTGAATTAACACTCATCTTGAGAATAACACATCCAGCATGGAAAATATTAGCCACCCGTTACTGTTCCGCGAGCGAAACAAACACACAAAAGAGAAGTTTATTTTGAAAATTAGAGATGGCACATGCAAGTTTTCTTAGAACGGCAAAAGAATATTGCATATAGGTAGATATAGTGGACTCATGTGGCAAAACTGGTTTAAAGGATTTTGGATGCACAAGTAGAGGTCATACTTGGTCAAAATGAAGGCTAGCGAAAAGATTGAGAAGCGACCAACCAAGAAACGAATAATCTCATAAGTAAGAATTAAGCATAATTAACACCGAATAATGCACCACAAGTAGGATATAGTTTTCATTGCATGATTATTGACTTTCGTGCATGCATAGGGAATCACAAACCTTAACACCAATATTCTTACTAGAGCATAATTACTCATCAACATAACTCACATATCACATCATCATATCTCAAAACTATTACTAATAATCAAGTTTATTTTGTCCAATGATCTTCATGACAATTTTATTTTTCTTTATCCTTCTTGGATATCTATCACTTTGGCACTAATTTTCATTTGTTGCTTTTCATAAGCTCAAACAAATATAAGTGAATATCATGATCATAGCAAATTTTCTTTCTCTCAAAATAATTTAAGTGAAGCAAGAGAGAATTTCTTCAAAATTTTACTAACTCTTAAACAAATCTGAGTGAAGCAAGAGAGCATTTCTTCAAAAATAACAAAGCACACCGTGCTCAAAAAGATATAAGTGAAGCACTAGAGCAAGTCCTAGCTCATAAAAGATTTAAGTGAAGCATAGAGTGCAATTCTAACAAGTCACGATATAATTTTGGCTCTCTCAAATAGGTGTGTCCAGCAAGGATTGATGAATTAGAACACAAAATAAAACAAGAAAAGACACATATCATACAAGACGCTCCAAGCAAAACACATATCATGTGACGAATAAAAATATAGTCTCGAGTAAAATACTAATAGTTGTTGGAAGAAAGCGGGGATGCCACTTGGGGGCATCCCCAAGCTTAGTTGGTTGCTCATTCTTGGATAATATCTTGGGATGCCGGGGCATCCCCAAGCTTAGGCTCTTACATCCTTCCTTCATCCATCGTAAGATAACCCAAAACTTGAAAACTTCAATCACACAAAACTCAACAAAACCTTTGTGAGATCCGTTAGTGTAAGAAAAATAAATCACTACTATAAGTGTTGTATCAAACCAATTCATATTTTGTTTTTGTATTATATCTATTGTATTTCAACTTTTCTATGGAAAAAGCTCATCAAAGAAAACCATAGATCCACCAAAATAAGCACACAACACAAAGAAAACAGAATCTGTCAAAACAGAATAGTTTGTAGTAATCTGACTTTTGCGAATACTTCTGGAACTCCAAAAATCCTACCAAATTGGGAAGACCATGGTAATTTGTATATTAATCTTCTTCAAGAAGAATCAGGGAAAACGTTCTTTTCTGTGATTTATGAAAATTATTTTCGTGGGTGCAAAGTTTCTGTCTTTTTCAGCAAGATCAAACAACTATCACCCAAGAGGATCCTAAAGGCTTTACTTGGCACAAATACTAATTAGAACACAAAAAACACAATCATAAGAGTAGCATAATTGTTCTAACACTCAAGAACAGAAAGGAAAAAGCAAAAATAAATTTTATTCATTGGGTTGCCTCCCAACAAGCGCTATAGTTTTACGCCCTTAGCTAGGCATAAAGCAAGGATCTAAGTTTTGTCATCTTTGGTTCGAGATCCATAAGATGCCCTCATGATTGATTCATAAGGTGGCTTAATTCTTGTTATAGGAAAGTGTTCCATACCTTTCCTTAAAGTAAATTGGAACTTAATATTGCCTTCTTTCATATCAATCACGACACCAATAGTGCGTAAAAACGGTCTACCAAGAATAATTGGACAAGACATATTACAATCAATATCAAGAACAATAAAATCTATGGGCAAATAATTCCTATTTGAAATAATAAGAACATCAGTAATTCTTCCCATAGGCTTTTTAATAGTAGAATCTGCCAAGTGCAAATTCAACTAACATTCTTCAAGATTGGTAAGACCAAGCACATCACATAAAGATTTCGGAATTGTAGAAACACTAGCGCCCAAGTCACACAAAGAAAAACATTCATAATTTTTAATCTTGAATTTGATAGTAGGTTCCCACTCATCATGCAATTTTCTAGGAACTGAAACTTCTAATTCCAATTTTTCTTCCAAAGCTTTCATCATAGCATCAACGATGTTTAGTAAAAAGCTTTGTTCCGTTCATAGGCATGGGGGAATTTATCATGGGTTGCAACAAAGAAATACAATCAAGCAAAGAGCAATTATCATAATTAAACTCTTTGTAATCCAAAATAGTGGGTGCATCACTAGCTAAAGTTTTGACCTCTCCAAACCCACTTTTATCAAATTTCTCAACAAGATTTTCATCCTCCGAAATATTGGGACGCCTTCTACCTAAAGTTGACTCTTCTCCAGTCCCTTTTTCATCATTCTTAACTTTACTAAACAAGGAATCTATAGAAGAAACACCAATAATTTTAAGATCTTCATCATTTTTGCAAGAATACTAGAAAAAGCTTTTTCTAAAAATTCTCTTTTAGATCTAAGCATAACAGTTCTTTTCTTACTTTAATCCATAGAAACATAAAGAGCTTTAATTGATTCATCTATTTTAGGAACAAAAATTTTCATCTTGAGATTTTCCACATCATGAGAAATTCTATCAACACTTCTAGACAAATCATCAATCTTATTCAACTTTTCTTCTATGGAAGTGTTGAAAACTTTTGTGTGTTGATAAATTCTTTAATATTATTCTCAAAATCACAGGTGCTCCTATTATTATGTAAGGTTGATTTCCATAGGAATTACCATAATTATTAGAGGAATTACTAGGAAAAGGCTTAGGATTAAAATTACCTCTATAAGCATTGTTGTTGAAATTATTTTTAGAGATAAAATTCACATCAATGGCATCACTATTTTGCTCAATCAAAGTGGACAAAGGCATATCATTAATATCAATAGGAGCACTTTGACTTGCAACCAATTCCATAAGAGCATCAACTTTATCACTCAAAGAAGAAATTTCTTCAACCGAATTAACTTTTTTACTAGTAGGAGCTCTTTCGGTATGCCATTGTGAGTAATTTGCCATGATATTATCAAGCAATTTGGTGGCTTCACCCAAAGTAATTTCCATAAAAGTACCACCCGCGGCGGAATCTAAAATATTACAAGAAACAAAATTCAACGCCGCATAAATTTTTGTATGATCATCCAAATATTTAATGCATGAGTTGGGCAATTCCTTAGCATCATTTTCATCCTTTCCCAAGATTGTGCAAGATGCTCATGTTCAAGTTGCTTGAAATTCATGATCTGGGTTCTAAGGGAAATAATTTTTGCGGGAGGAAAATACTTAGTGATAAAAGCATCTTTGCACTTGTTCCAAGAATCAATACTATTGCGAGGCAAAGAAGAGAACCAACATTTTGCGGAATCACGCAAAGAGAACGGAAATAATTTCATCTTGACCATATCATTGTCCACATCTTTTTTCTTTTGCATATCACATAATTCCACGAAGGTATTAAGATGGGACGCCACATCATCATTAGGAGTACCGGAAAATTGGTCTTTCATAACAAGATTCAGCAAAGCAGTATTGATATCACAACACTACAAAAAAACACTTTCGTGATGATACGTGTTTGTCATAGTAGGTCGCGTTTTTGTCATGCATGTACATCCATGAAGATTTTATGACAGAATCAAGATAGTCATACCTGTGCTGTCGTAGAAGTGTTCCATGACATTACCAAGATTATCATCACGGAAGTGTCCACTTCCATGACGATAAATCGCGCGTCACAGAAGTGCTTTCGTCAAGGGTGACCGACACGTGGCATCCACCGTAACATAACGCCGTTAAGCTATCGGGTCTGGGTTTGGATCCGATAACCCGTTAACAGCCCCGACCAATGGGGATTTTCCACGTGTAAAATCATCATTGGCTGGAGGAAACACGTGTCGGCTCCATCCACTTATTGGACGGAAGGCGCCTATGATACGTCGACACATGGCACGGCCCAATAGAGGCCCATTCCTGTGAAAAGGCCGGCCCGTTTGACTTGGTCAAAAGGTGGCGGGCCGGCCCACGGAAAGCCTGTTAATGGCATGTTTGCATATAGCCCATTTACTGTGACGCCCCCGATTCAATCGTACACTAATCATGCACGCAAACGTGTACGATCAAGATCAGGGACTCACGGGAAGATATCACAACACAACTCTAAAACATAAATAAGTCATACAAGCATCATAATACAAGCCAGGGGCCTCGAGGGCTCGAATACAAGTGCTCAATCATAGACGAAGTCAGCGGAAGCAACAATATCTGAGTACGTACATAAGTTAAACAAGTTTGCCTTAAGAAGGCTAGCACAAACCGGGATACAGATCGAAGAGGCGATGCCTCCTGCTCGATCCTCCTAACTACTCTCGGTCGCCGCCGCCGGGCTGCACGTAGTAGTAGGCACCTCTGGTGTAGTAGGAGTCATCGTCGACGGTGGCGTCTGGATCCTAGGCTCCATCGTCTGGTCGCAGCAATCGGATAGAGATAGGGAAAAAAAGAGGGAACAAGGCAACCGTGAGTACTCATCCAAAGTACTCGCAAGCAAGGAACTACACTACATATGCATGGATATATGTGTAAAGGGCCATATCGGTGGACTGAACTGCAGAATGCCGTAATAAGAGGGGATAGCTAATCTGTCAAGACTACACTTCCGCAGCCTCCGCCTTGCAAAGATGTAGAAGAGAGTAGATGAAGTCCTCCAAGTAGCATCGCATAGCATAATCCTACCCGGCGATCCTCTCCTCGTAGCCCTATTAGAGAGCGACCACCGGGTTGTATCTGGCACATGGAAGGGTGTGTTTTATTAAGTATCTAGTTCTAGTTGTCATAAGGTCAAGGTACAACTCCAAGTCATCCTGCTACCGAAGATCACGGCTATTCGAATAGATTAACTTCCCTACAGGGGTGCACCACATAACCCAACACACTTGATCCCATTTGGCCTGACACACTTTCCTGGGTCATGCCCGGCCGCGGAAGATCAACACGTCGCAGCCCCACCTAGGCCAACAGAGAGGTCAGCACACCGGTCTAAACCTAAGCGCACAGGGGTCTGGGCCCATCGACCTTAGCACACCTGCATGTTGCGAACGTGGCCGGAAGCAGACCTAGCCTAGCAGGCGTTCCAGTCCAATCCGGCGCGCGCCGCTCAGTCACTGACGTCACGAAGGCTTCGGCTGATACCACGACGTCGAGTGCCCATAACTGTTCCCGCATAGCTGGTTAGTGCGTATAGACCAAATGGCCAGACTCAGATCAAATACCAAGATCTCGTTAAGCGTGTTAAGTATCCGCGAACGCCGAACAGGGCCAGGCCCACCTCTCACCCAGGTAGTCTCAACCTACCCTGCCGCTCCGCCACAAAGATCCACACAGAGGGCTGTACGGACAAAGGTCCTTTCAGCCCCCAATCCGTGAATCACTCGCGGGTGCCCCTCGAGCCGACCCGACTTTAGTCACCACATGTATCATGTATAAAGTATATAGTATATACCTGTGATCACCTCCCGAGTGATCACGGCCCGATAGTATAGCACAGCAGACGGATAAGAATGTAGGGCCACAGATGGAAATACTAGCATCCTATACTAGGCAAGTAGGATTGCAGGTAAAGGTATCAACAGAAGTAGCAAAGACAGGCTATGCATCCGGATAGGAATAACGGAAAGCAGTAACATGCTACACTACTCTAATGCAAGCAGTATAGAGGAGAGTAGGCGATATCTGGTGATTAAGGGGGGGGGGGCTTGCCTGGTTGCTCTGGCAAGTAGGAGGGGTCGTCAACACCGTAGTCATATTGGGTAGTAGCGGCATCGGTCTCGGTGTCTAGCGAGAAAAGAGGGGGGAAGAAACAATAAATATAAAAGCAAACATAAGCATGACGATGGAAGACAGGACAATGTGCGGTGCTAGGTGTGCCCTAACGCGGTAGGAGGTGGTACCAGCGAAGGGGGAAACATCCGGGAAAGTATTCCCGGTGTTTCGCGTTTTCGGACAGATGAACCGGAGGTGAAATGTTGCAGGTTTGCTATGCTAGGGATGTGTGGCGGACGAACGGGTTGCGTATCCGGATTTGTCTCGTCGTTCTGAGAAACTTTCATGTACAAAGTTTTTCCATCCGAGCTACGGTTTATTTTATATGAATTTTCAAAGTTTTAAACATTTTTCTGAAATTTAATCTAATTCCAAAATAGGAGTGAAATAGCTAGGTGCACCCGGTGCAGTGCACCAGACGTGCACCAGTGAGGCTAGCTAGCGGGTCCAGTCAACTGCTGACTGGTCCAAGTCAACTGGTCCGGTGGGACCCGCGTGTCAGCGAACCAAGTTTAAACATCGTTTTATTTTTCTTCTTCTTTCTTTAACCAACCTGGTTAACTATGCCGCGGCCCCCCCGTTAGTGAATGATTAGGGGGCCATTAGTACTAATTGCAGCCACGTCAGCGCTTTAAAGATGCCGGGGATGAGCGCGCCGGAGTTTGGCCACCCGGCCGTTTCCGTTGACGTGGGGAGGCGCGGCTGACGCCGTTGAGGAGCTAGGAGCCGCGCGCGTCGGACGGTGGTCATGGGACGGCCGGGGGCGCAACGCAACGGCGCCAGCGGCGAGCGGGGCGGCGGACGATGAAGGCGGGCGCGGTCGCCGTGCGTGTGCGGACTCGGCAGCCCGGGGCAGCACCGCGGGGTAGAGGCCGAGTGGCGGAGGGCGCAACGGGGCGCGGAGGCGAAGCAGGGCGGCCAAGGCGGCTCGGCGATGGAGGCGGGGCGGCGAGCAGCAGGCAGTGGTGCACGGGAGCAGCGGGCGCACGGGCGCGGGACTCGTCCGGATTCGGCTACGGTCAATCAAATCGAGCGCAACAAGGCGTGTTCAAATGGGTGAACGACCGTGCGTTCAACGGTGTGAGCAACACGAGCAGAAGTGGCCGGAGTCAATCGCTGCGGCAGAAGGTGGGCGTCTTCGGCATCGGTGCTACGCCAGGAGATCGAGTGAGCTACGGCCGTAGGCGGCATCAGCACGAGGCAACGGGTCGAGGGGGAAACAGAGGGGAAACACGTGTATGCTCACCGCGGAGGCACATGGTGGCCCGATGAAAGTTTAGTAGCAGCAGAACGATGGCAATCGTCGATGGCGCGATGGTGGCCGAAGGAGGAGGAAGACGGCGTCGATCCCGGTGATGGAGAGGCGGAGAGCTCGAACTCGAGGGTGCTGGCGATGTAGTCGAGCATGACGGAGCTTTAGGACAAGTTACGAGCTCGCGGAAACGACGGAGAGCACGCGGGTGAGAAGATCCATGGAGACGGCGGCTCGGGTTCGTGTTGAGGAGAAGAAAGTGCCGCGAGGGAGAGGGGAAAGTGAACTAGGGTTTCGGGGAGGAGGGGCCGGTCTCGGGGGCGACTAGTAGGCGGGCAAAGGGGACCGATGGCCGCCACGCACGGGCATCGTCGGCGGATGGCCGCCACGGCACCCCTGTCTCCTGTAGCGGGAGGTGGGAGGTAAGCCAAGTTGGGTTGGTCCTTGGGGTGGCCTGGCCAGCTGGGCCAATGGCCCAGGGGGGCTTTCTTTTATTTTAATTTTTTTCTGTTTGCTTTTGTTTTGTTTATCTTTTTAATCATCCTTTTCTGTTTTCTTTTAGTTTCTTTTTAAATTTAGTTTTACAAAAGTTACCACTAACACCTAAATTGGTTTCTAATAAATATACTACCGCCACAATAACTCTGTTGCCCTAATAAAATAGTTTAACATTTTATTAATTGTAAAATGCATTTAATTAATTGTTGTTGCTGCTGTTTTATTTATTTAGTGCATTAATTATTTTATAAAAGTGTGGTTCCTTCAACAATATTACCTAGGGATTATTTGCCACAGTTTGCACATTTTAGTTTTAACTTTTCAAAATTTAAATGTTTGAATTGATTTTTAAATTGAATTTGAATTTGTGAATCGAATCAACGCGAGTTTATCAACAGTAACTGAGGTGACGTGGCATCATTAGCAGAGGTTACTGTAGCTTAATTATCCGGGCGTCACAATTCTCCTCCACTACACGAAATCTCGTCCCGAGATTTAAGAGGTGATGTAAGAGGGAAAGTTCTGGTCACGAAATTCTAATTGATCTACTTGGTCTTGGTTGTTTTTCTCGAAGTGGTTAATCCCTTTCGTTGATGTCTTCATTTCTCTGCTTCGGTCATCATGATGAAGTAGGCATCCTTTCTTCGGGTTATTTCATCGTACTTACGAAAGAATAAAGGGTGGATATTCTGGGAGAACGGGCCTCATGCAAGGTTGACTATCTGGTCAATAACATCGGGGAAGGTGGCGGAAAGTAACTCTCGAATTGAAACTTAAGAAAATATCAAGAGCAAAGTAAGGAGGTATCCTGGGAAGTTTCGAACGGGCAGGCAACCGTTCGATGCCTGTTACAGGGCGTGAAAAGGGTTCAAAGCAACGGAATAATTATTGTGTTTGATGCCAGAATTGATGATCTCATCGGTAGGTGGCTCATGAATTTCATACGAGTCCACGCGGGAGGAATAACTTTGGGAACAGGGGGTGTACAGGAGAGTCAGGTTTCGATCCTGTGGAACTGTGGGTTATGGGCCCACCAAGTGGGTTAAAGTAGGAAGGTGATGACGTCTTACACGATCATGTAAGCGAAGGATGTAAGAGGATAGCCTGTCAGTTATATGTCAGCAACAACGCCAGTAGCAAGGGTGAGGGACGAATAGAACCATTTTCCTGCTCGTTGAAACGAGGCGGACCAACAGGGACAGTTCTTGTCCATCAATGGTTACCGGAATGTCGTCAACAATAGTAACAGGTTCTTACTGACAGAGTTGTACACCGAGGTGTTTACATAAGCAGTGAATCTTTACTGCTTAGATTATATAGATCACAAGAAAGGTCAAACAAACCAATGAAAAGGAAAATGTGATCATCAGATTAAACAGAACAATGGAAAGGGAAATGTGTTTAAACACATATTCCAGGGATATATCTTTCCCAAGGACAAGCAGAGCATGATATCCATGACAGGATATAAAGTAGAAAACCATTTAGGTAGGGGAGAGAAATTTCCTGACATTACCCATACAGCGGTGTTTGGATAATTGATAAAGAGAATTTAGCATTGTACTTAAAATGCTCTTATTGAAAATCGGAGTACCCCAGACATGCTTCGGGATAGCATTGACATGGTCGTCAAGCAAAAATCAGACTTTGGATACACAAAGGATCCATCAGGATAAACTTATTAAACAAGGCATTCAATTTCCTCATGGAAAAATGATTAACCTTGTTAAAAACGAAACTATAACACTAGGTCCTCTGGTCAGGTGTGCTAGGCATGGCATCACCTTACCGGGGCATATAGGGACCAATGTTATAACTCTTGAAAATATGTCCCAACCATCATATCTGACCGAGATTCAGATCTGATCGGTGTTAGGATACCTCAGACTCAGGATGCCTGAGATGAAAAGGTGCAACACAAAATAACGAGAAGACATCGTAAGATCCTCGGGAAATGAACAATGGAAGCGAGTTTCGAAACATGAGTTCATCAGTAAACCAACGAGAGGATGAGGAGGTGGCTGATGGAATCAGCGGCAATTCATCGAGATTAACAAAAGATGGATTTCCACAATTATGTGAACAAGGAGATAACATTTGTCAGATCAAATGGTATAATGATGTATGCTCGAGGAAAACATACACAATTTAACATTGGTTGAAAGGTGCACCCGAATATGGGGATGGGTTGCACGATAAATATTAGGACGACGTCTTAATGAACAAAAGAATTAAAATGAATCAATCGACCATTCACTTCAAAGCAATAGGGTTGCTAGGAATTTTGAATTCACACATCATAGTTCAATTGTCGGTATTCCGGTTAGAAACAACACGGGGACCAAGAAAGAATGGTGATGATGAGAAGTATCACTATACCAAGAATTCTTAAGAGGTGGAGTAATCCTCATGACATTCTTGACAGAAAAGATGGTAACACTCCAAGGTAAAGAAGAAAAAATGCTGGATAGCAAGGAACTCAAGGTATAACACAGAACATGAACAAGTTTGTGTTGGAGGGAAGATAATAAAGTGGTTGATGACAACACAAATCATCAAGGGCAAGGATGGTATTTCTCATCATGAATTCAATTGATATCCTTGAGGAGCTCGGAATGTTGATGATGATCATGACACATTTGTCGAGAGGTTCCATGACATCGGTCAGCGATGAGATCAAGTCAAATCAATGATGAAGCGAAAGGTTATTGGAACCATGGGTACAACACAAACTCAAAATCAAGTCTGTTCAAGGAGAAATGATATGACGAGGAAGATCACGGAAGATTAGCTTACCATCTAAATCTGTGCTCCGGAAAGAGGGCCAGGTAGCACAGTTAAAATGTTGCACGATAATGATATAGCCGATCAGGCTAGCAATGACTTGAAGGATTAATAAACTCATAAGCAATGAATAATACTTAGAGTTATTGAATCGAAGTGCGGAATTGATTCACTTATCAGTGTTCTCGGTTGACGACAACCCAGAACCCAGGAAAATTGGAATCGGTGGGAAATAACAGTTGATGAAGAACCCATAAGAAGTTATGTAGTTCCATGATATTCTCGCGGTACCAGAGGGTATACTCAAGGGTAGAGCAGGATAGAGGTTGGACAAGTGAAATCATTTGCAGAAGTCAAGCACTTAAACTTGTCCAAGAAATGGGATCAAAGAAGAACAATATGGTCAAAACCACGGTCGCCAAAAGACCAAGCATAGATAAGAGGATAAGTTATAACAAGGGGATTATTACTACTACAAGAAGCTTCCATGATAAGATCCACCTCGGGTCCATGGGCATGAACACAAAGTTCAAGGTCGACTCCCACTTCTCCAAAGCATAACCTTACATTCACTTCTCGCTTTCGATGAAGTTGTAGTGTTGAAATTTTATTTGGCAAAATACCAGAAGAGTATGACTCGTGAAAAATTTCGAGTTCACACATATTAAGGAAGGCATAGGTTCAACCCATCGGGGTATCTTAGAAACATATACCACAAGCTTCAAGAGTACTAACACAAGCTCGAAAATAGAGCATGGTTGAAAAGGGAGAGGATACAATTTACCAAAGGCATTATGTATCGGAGAAAGAACTCACAAGGTGATTAATTATGAAGGACACTGTCGGATAATAATCCAACAGTGGATATGGCGATCCACAATGGAGCTGATGTGAGTATCGATACCCAATCAGAGAAAGAAAGAATGCAAATGCATCGATTTATAGAACATAATAACTCAACGTTCAAATAACAAGGAATTATGATTTTCAAATCAAGGGATCAGGAGCAAACGCTATGATCAAGGATGGATAAGCTGAATAGACTTAGGGGTACAATCGATGGCAATCTGATTGGCCGAGAACCAGCTCATGTTCGAAAGACGTCTGAGACGGAAAGATAATTTATAAGGATCAACTGATGATTGCGTGCATTCACGCACATATAGAATCAACGGACTCAAAATGATAGTGTCAAAGGATGCCAATAAGATTACTAGACTTATGGGATTAATCATAATGAAAGAAAGCAAGGATTTCAAGAGCAATAGACTGCTCAGGATTTTCGAAAGATCGAATACTATTTCAAAGACTTTTGTGGAACATCTGAACAACTGGGGATGAGCGGATACTCGGAAAGAGCGAGGAATTATCCGTAGGGGTATTCATGTGGCAAAGAACTGCAAGGCAGTAGGCACAAAGTATTCTTGAAACAATAGAGAGAATTTCGGTCTATCTTGTAATAACAAGATCAACTAGGAAGCATTGTATGAATGGCGAGTATGCGTGGTTATCCATAGGGGTTTCTCGATGGAGGGGAATTGCAAAAGCGACGCCATAAAGTCTCAAGAGAACATCGGAGAGTATCTTTGGATTCTTCTGGTGCAGCAGACGGTCATGTGTAATAAGGGGCTCTCTGGGAGAAAGTATAATCGAGAACCTAGAGTCAGAGTTAGTAAAATCGTTTAACCCGAATAGAAGAGATGTCAGAGTCCCAGAGTATAGGTCGAGGAATAAAAGATCCTACTACCACCCAACAGCGACGTGTGCCCGTAAGACACACAGCCATGTTAGTAAAATTTTTGTAATGTCTAGACTCGACTTCGGCCAAGGAGTTGGAAAGGGGATTCCTACAGGCAGTCGGCTCTGATACCAACTTGTGACGCCCCCGATTCAATCGTACACTAATCATGCACGCAAATGTGTACGATCAAGATCAGGGACTCACGGGAAGATATCACAACACAACTCTAAAACATAAATGTCATACAAGCACCATAATACAAGCCAGGGGCCTCGAGGGCTCGAATACAAGTGCTCGATCATAGACGAGACAGCGGAAGCAACAATACACTACTAGGAAAAGGCCTACTAATGGCGCACCTAATTTGGTCATTAATGGCGCATTAGTGGTGCGCCATTAGTGCCACGCCATTAGTATATTTTACTAATGGCGCACCACCGTGCGCCATTAGTATCTGGTATACTAATGGCGGACCTCGGATGCGCCATTAGTATATACAACAAGGCGCCATTAGTATGCCTCCCAGAGGCCATGTATACCAGTGCTTTGGCATAATAATGGCGCACAAAAACAAGATCGCCATTAGTAACTTTGGCACACTAATGGCGCTTTGCTTAATGATGCGCCATTAGTATCCTTTGGCATACTAATGGCGCCTTTGATGTGATGCGCCATTAGTATGAATATTAGGTTTTTTATTTTTTATTTTCTGTTTTTGCACAGGTTACAAAATGTATAATTGGACAAAATATAGACAGCACACATCAACAACAGATTCATCGAATACAATAGAAGATTAGTCTCTAAATACAATTCATCATATTAGTCTCCGAATTGAAAAGACCGAACAAAGATAGAACATTATATTACAAGTCTCGAGACCGCGAGCAGCGAGTTTGTCTTCACATTACAAGTCGATATCGATCATCTAAACTACCATCACATAGAAGAGAGCTGCGGTCATCACGATGAGCATCATCACGATGAAACTCGCCTTCATCCGGTTCCTCCAACGCTCCTCCCTCTCCCGCTAGATAGCGGCGATCTAGATTCGCCTCGCCCTAGTGGTGTACCCTTTGTAACTGTTACCGCTGAATCGGTGAACCTGTCTCCGACACTCCTCCCGATCGTCAGAGACTCCGGAACCTTACCCTTGTACCACGACATACGACGGCATCGCTATGCACTAGCCAAACGCAAACGTTAGTACCAATTCACGCACAATACATAAGCAATATATAAGTATGCAACGAACGATCGGAAGAGAAAAGCAAGACATTAATAGCATCGATTACATCTAAGTTGAATGACTCTCAAACCAAAGAGACATACTACAAGTTCATTAAAGTTTAATTACAACATGAGCCAATCGATGTTTCGAGAACTAGACACAAGATCACCGCTTTCGACTCGACTCAAGGGACCGGAGCGTGGATGAAGCCGCCGTCTACCGTGGGAGTCATGAAATAACGGGCGTTGTTAGCCTGCATTTGTAGCATTGTATCGATGTCACTTTTGGACGGTTGATTTCGAGGTAGAACTGCCCGAGGTACGGCGACATCTTTATGGATGATTTCCGCAAACTCCATTGGATGCGAAATAATTCTTGTCGATGTCCGCGTCTGGATTGCCGACACGCCGCGCCCAATCTTTGAGTTTACTCGGTAGCGAAGTTGATGATGGTCCCGCACGATCGCCGCATGTGATGTATGGTGTAGTAGGCACCCTTCTGACCGCCAGGCGGCTGCTTGACGCAGCAGAACGTCGTATTGTGGGAGAACACGTGCTTGCCGTACTTACGAATAGGCCTGGTGAAGGTGCCTCCAGATTTGGCGTAGCCGGGGAGAACATCATCAAGAACCTTCTTGACATTTGTGTAGTCTACGTTTGACTGACGGTCCGGGTCGAAATACGTGGCCATGGAATATTTGGGGCTTAGGAGGATGAGCGTGCAATGTGTGTCACTGCAGAAAACACGGAATGTTAAAAGAAAACGATCAAATCTAAGAATTCATATGTTACGGGCGGTTGAGGGAGGACTTACGCGGAAAGTAAGGCACGAGGAAGTTATCCTTATCTTGGTTTGCCGTAATGACGCCTTCGAGGTAAGAACTCGTGACTTGCGGTCCCAGCGCTGCCAAGATCTTGGCACGCATGTAGAAGGGGTCGACTATCACGATGTCCGGGTCTTGTCGCGAATGATCCGCATCTCCATACTCAGCGAAAATAGCGAACGAAGGTGTAGTGCAGCGGATGAAGGTTCAACATAGCGTGGATGTCATCAAACCGCAGGATGATCGTACGCCCGATGGAGTTATCCACAAAGCCCTTGCCCTCTGGCACCTTGGCCGCGAAAACCAGATATGCCACATCCTTCTCTCTGAGACGCCGCTTCTCCAAAGAAAGAACACTGTCATGCAGACTCCGCATAGCACCGGTTGTAGCATTGAGCATATTTGTCGGTAGCATCGCCCTACCCTCCACATGCACCCTCCTCGAGATATCCTCGGGTGAAGGTGTCCCGTCCTGAGCACGGATCATACTCGGTGCCGGCTGGCCCGCACCCTTGTTAGTCTTTCTTTTGCATGCCTTCTTCTTCTCCTGTAATGGGACCGAGTTCTGCTCACAGACCGCCTTCTTGAGTGTGTTGGGGCTGATAATATTTCGCACCTAGCCTATCTGAGGCTCGGTGAAGTCAGCAGCTGGAGGCGTCTCCTGAGAGCTGAACGGCAGACGATGCCTGTTGCAACTTGGCTTCTCCGCGGTACCAGCTAGATCGCGCACGTCTTTTGTTGGGTTGGGTTCTTGAGAAGGAAGGCCCATGAAGTCGCCACCGTACCCATGATCGGCAAAGTATTGATCGACGTTGCCAAATGTATCATCGTCGTCGTCGTTCTGATCCTGTGCCATATGCATGTTTGGATCCAGTGGCATAGGGATGTCCGGCACCGTTGCGGCGGTCTTGCCATGGGGCCGACTTGGCGCCGGCACGACTGGCGGTGTTGTCTTTGGGGTGGTGTCCCCGCCTCAAACGAATCTGGCTCTTCGCCAAAGCAGGGCCAGCTCAGCAAAGCGCCGAGGGTCATCACGTCATCATCGTCGGCGCCGACGGGTCGAATCGGAGGTAACAACTCGTCGCAGCTCGGCAGCACCGAACCAGTTGAACCCTAAACAAGTTGGGTGGCATCCGGGTACCGTGGAACAAGGGTTGCCCGTTGAGCGATTTTGCCCTTGGCGACATCGACCAACTCGTTGTTCATGAAGTGCAGGAGAGTGCACGGAACGTCGGCGGCGCCCTGTGAAAACATGTAGGGCGTCAGGGATGCCTAGTCAAAGGCAAGGAGATGAAGTCCTCGGCCGAGAGAGGCTTAATTAGTTACCGTGATGATGGCGTCGAGCTCGGCTAATGTCGAGGCACCGCCAACGGCGGCGCAGCAGATTGACGGAGGGGCCGCTTGCTGCAGAGGTGGCGGCGGCGACACCCGGTGCATTAAGCTCCCGTGCGGTGTTGGAGACACCAATGCCGCCTCGCCGGAGACACCAATGGCCCCGCCATCGCGTTCAGCGAGTTGCTGGCCGTGAAGCTAGGAATCGGGCGGCACTGTTGGCGCCCGCAATCCACGCACTCAACCCCTCGATCAAGGTAGGCACAATGGCGGTGATCGCCGCTCCGAGTTGTTGTTGCACTTGCTCTTGGACAATCTTGAATCCGCGCCACCTGTGCCTTGAGTTCTTGAACCTCGCGCGCCTGGATTTCTGAGCTGGTCTTTTCTCCTTTCGCCCACCGGTGTTATAGTATGACGACCATTTTGTCGACAAGCCTTTGCCGCCACACGACCAGCCGACGTCGACTTCTCGAGCATATCCTTGTTCTTCATTACATTCAACGCCCTATTTAGAGTGGTGTCCCAAGGGTTGCTCTTATTCGACCCCGCGCTCCTGCTTTCAGACGCCTGCGGAAGGAATGTGAACCATTTAGAAATTTGGCTTCATTAATTAGAATGCAACCATATGGAGCTAATTACGCAGGGTGTATTCCTTACCGAACAAGCTCAAGTGCCCTGGTCTTGGATCCGTGGTAAGCTCCTTTGTTTTCGGTCCTTCTTGTACAGGGCCCGACAAAGTTCCTGGTCCGCTTGTCACCGTATTTATCGAAGAGGGCGGTAGGCCTTGCTCGGCACGGTCCGCCTCCTCCTTGTCCCATATAGGCTCCGCCATTCAGAACCGCCGGGACCGAGTGTGTTCCCTAAGTTCAGCTCCGCATTTCTTTCCCCACTCGACTTGATTGGGAGTTTGCGGTGCTCGAGCAATTGATCTTGAAGTCGTCGTAGTCATCTTCGGTGATCGAAGGATTTTCTCCTTGATCTTCTCATAACTCTCACCTTTCTCGATCATTCTCTTCACATTGCTTTTCCAAGTAGACAGGGCCTTGCTCATCTTCGTGAGGGCAGCATTGTTCACTTTATTCCCTTTGAGGCTTGTGTTTTCAAATTCAGCGGGAACTTGTATCGTTCGTGCAGCTTCGTGAAGAGGAGGTTGCGCAAATTCCTCGGTCAGATGCCTCGGGTTCTCGGTGTTGATCGAGACGCGGTGCTCGGAGAATGCACCCGAGCTGAAGCGAGTACCCTTGACTATTCGTTCGGCGCCGTTGGATTCCGTCGAGTCCACTTCATAACTTCCTCCTTGAGGGTGCAGACCACGGTCGGGCGCCGGTCCTTCCGTTGCCTCTTCGGTTGGCTGCCATCGTGCGTCGCCGCCATCATCGATGGTGGCATCCTCGGCGGCACCATCGGTGGTGGCATCGATGGGGTCATCCTCGGCGGTACCATCGATGGTCTCGGGATCGGTGGGGAAGGCGGCGTCCTCATACAAGTGAGGTTGTTCCTCCATCTCCGGGACAGCTCCTGAATGCCTTGCCGCCCAACCCCGGCCTCATCATTGTTGGCCATGTTTCTCTCTAAATAGGAACAAAGTTTGGTCAAAAAGTTGGTTATTGTCAAGGAACAAGATCATGGTCTCATCATTTAGGGTTTGTCGACCGAGGCATCCTAAAAGCTAAGATTTTATCATTGAGGGTTTTTCGACGCCGAGGCACCCTAAAAGCCTAAGCTTTCATCATTAGTCACAAGTACCCCGGCCCATGCATTAGTCACAAGTACCCCATATGTCCTATTTTTAGCAAAGTCATGCTAAAATTCACGGAAAATTTCAGCATGACCTTTGCTGAAAATAGGACATATGGAGTACCCGAATTTGCTGGAACGGAAGTTAATCGACATTCCAGCAAACTCAAGGGCCTCTCGGTGGACAAGGCAAAAAGGCCTCCATCACAACATGGAAAATACATTGGCATGTGAAGAGGTGAAACAATATATGCATCTCCAAGCAGTATCATTCAACATTTTGGACAAACCACTACAAGCAATCTTGGATCGAATGTTTTTATACATAACTGCTAAAACCCTAGGAGTTAACCGAACCACCAATGAATGTGGACTTAAAAGAGAGAGTCATGGACGGTGACATGATACATTTTCATAAAATTAGCTAGTTTTACTTATGGTGCACAAAGGAACAAGTATGCAGTGCACTTAGAAAAAAATGAAGGAACTTCTCTCTACCACACGTAATCTGATTCTTTCACATTGCTTGTCTTTTCCTTTTTTACTCAATAACGGTAAGCACTAATACTCTTAACGCACTATAGAAACTGAACCAAATGAACTCCTTTTAAATTGCTGGAAACCATGGGATGTTTCGACTTTTTGTTGCCTTGGTCATCTTACGTTGTCTTGACTTTTTTCTTGTTGCATTTGTCTTTTAAAAATATAGTGATATTTTTGCAGCCTTTTTTGACAAACTATGGGAAAAATATTTGAATGATGTTGCATGCATACAAAAAGATATTTCAGTGTGTTTGAAATGTTGCAACATTTAATATTTATGTCTAATAAATTCCTAGCTGAGCATTGTGGAAATGGATATCAGAGATGGGCCTACATATCGTCCTCTCCTGCCCCCTCGAATGGATATATTGCCCTAGTGGTATAAGATAGTGTGGTTGCTGGGCTATAAGGAATCATCGACACAGGCCCACCCACCCGTACTTTTTATCAAAAGAGAAATGGTCTCCAGGAGAAACTATCACGATCAAAAGACCTCTAATGCCCAAAGTGCGACGTGGCACAAAAACACATAGTGCAAACCTATAGAGGACAGTAAAAGTACACTAATAAAACTCAGGAAAGAAGAAGTAAAAGTACCCTCAAAACAAGTATTAACAGACTAGTACTGTGTAAATTTGGAAATTGCAGAGGGTAATATTGCATTTAGATTGTAATACCGACAAGAGTAAAACCGGTACATGTTACTAGTAGGTGTATAGAGAGTGCAGTGGAAAAGCAAATCTGCAGTGCACCAAATTCTGGACCTTTGATTTGATATATACATGAGCGTCTTGAGAAAGTCCTGCTTTCGCTCATGATTTAAAAATCCGTATCTTGAAGAACTCGCTGCTCACTCATGAGCATGTATGTATGTATGTATGTATGTATCTTGAAAGAAAAAATAAGATTTGTTTGATTTATAAAACTTGCTGCTAGAATAGAATGAGCATGTATCTTGCCACTTTGTACATACAGAATAACTAGGCTAAAAATGTTCGATTTGATGTGCTTCTGAACCTTGGTGGCACAAACAAATTTTGAAGTTGAGAAAGATTGATACTTATTTCCCATTGCATTTGACCCAGCCCAAACCAGAGAGGAGGAAGAATAGAAGGGGTGGGGACTCACCTATGTTTGTTGTAGCCGAGGTGAAGCACCACCATCGAGCCGAGGCGACGTGGCCCTCCTCTCCGGCGTCGTCCTCGTCCTGGTCGCTCGCCAAGGCGCTCTACCTGCAGAGCAGAGGCGACACGAGGGTCAGCTAGATGGAGACAGAAATGGAAAATGCAGGTTGACATTTCATCTAGTAGTGAGCAAGCAGAAGAATAAAGGCATTGGGAAAACTAGGTGCACTGTATTTTGGGTAACATGGCCACATGTTCTCGGTTTAGCCACAATTCAAGCATTGTATTCTTGGGTCAATCTGGGTCACATGGTTTGCAATTCAACCAATTTTGGGTCAATGTGGGTAACATGGTTTGCAACTGAACCAATTTTGGGTTTGTTTGACTTTGCTGCCATTTGGGTCACATGTTCTTGATGCTCTATGTGTATTCCTTATCTGAACATTTCAGGAAAGACAACCCCGAGACTGAATAACTCTTTACATTCAGCCTCAAGACCAATACCTACTTGCAGTTCCTTACAAAAACACTTCCATGCAGCCGGTGATCGTGTAGTATCAACTCCGTGACCAACCTGTGAGCGCAAGCCTTGAGATCATAATGAGAAAATCAATATCTATGGTGTGTCTGTTATTGTAAATTTACAAGTGTGCCCAGCTATCTGGTTGTTCCAAGTCTAAACATACAACATCATTTGTTCCTCATCTATTTGCCACATGAGTGAGCTTTGAAAATCAGGCTGTATTTTCACTTGATCCTGCAATGAAATAATCATATACCGCATCAATAGATATTTGCGGCAAAGAATCACATTTGTAGCTCCCTTAATTAAATCTAGCTAGCTACTACATGCATATATGTTCTATGCAACTGAGTTCATCAGCAGCTCATGCTTTAACCAAAGCTCATTATTGCTTGTTCATCCATTCACAAGGAGGGCCTCTGCTAATGCTGGTTTTGACTCCTTACTGAAGTAGTAAAGGCGCTACATACACATAGGTAACGGAAACCGATTTAGCAATGGTGAACAAAGACCGATTTTGCAAAATAGCAGCATAACAAACATAGCAGACAGAAAATTGCAAAGGCATACATCATGACCGAACTGGTCCACGTGCTAGTGCTACGCACACAATGCTACTGATTCAGGAACTGCAAAAAGTAATTCTTGTGGCGCAGGGGAACTATGAATTTTGCAGCAATATATATGTCCTATAAGAGATCTTGCCTATGAATTGTAGTACTAGGCTTGAGATCCTGCTCACTTGGTCCTCTCGCCGAGTAGTCCCCGGCACGCCGTCGATGAAGAAGAGGAGGGTGGGTAGCCCTACACGCCGTCTTCTGCGCCAGTCGTGCTCCTCGGTGGCGTCGGGCGGCGTCGGCGGCGTCGTCTGTGAAGCGGGCAGGCAGCATCGAGCGTCGAGGCGGCGTCGAAGCGTCGAGCGTCGAGGCGGCGTCGAAGCGTCGAGGCGGCGTCGAGGCGTCGGCGTCGAGGCGGCGTCGGGCGCGCGGCGGAGGCGGCGGGGCAGCGGCGTCGGGAGAGAGAGGAAGGGATCGAGGTGAGGGCGAGGAGAGAGGGGGATATGTTTGGGCCGGGAGGAAATATGGATGGGGCGGCACAATACTAATGGCGCACCACCCTCGGTGCGCCATAAAGTACATCCATACTAATGGCGCACCTCATACAGTGCGCCATTAGTATTTTTTTTTATTTCTGCTCGAGCCAACAGGTTATCTTCCACCGACCTGATCCACATCAAGTTCCCTCTACTAGCTCGACCGTCAGAGCCAGTTCTCACACCAGAGGTCCCGGGTTCGATTCCTGTGCTCCACAATTTTTTATGCATTTAAAATGATGTTTGATACTTATTTGAGTTTAAATATGTTCAAACTTGTTTAAATCATAACATTAATATTCTTTTATAAGACAGTAATATTTTTTAAAAATATCATCAAACAGTAATGCCGGTGGAGCGGGAGGTGCGGGGGTGCGGGGTCGTGGGCGGTTGAGTAGGGAGGGTGCGGGGGTCGGCGGTGGTTGAGTAGGGGAATCGAGGTGCGGGGGGTGGCGGCGGCGGTGGACTGGGGTGCTCGGCGGGGGACGGATCTGGCGAGGTAGGATAGCGATCGAGATGGAGGGGATCGAGATCGAGTGTCCATGAAATTTAAAAATATTCATGATAGTTCAAAAGTTCCCATGAAATACAATCGAGAAATGAAGGCTACGATTTAAATACAATCGATCTTAGCTAGCTATCTGTTCACAATCTTCTTGCCTTCTTTTTCGCAAATGGAGTTCTTACGTGGAGCGGACATCCTTTAGGTAGGGTGGTCCTGCTTCTTCTTGTGGTGTATGCTGCTACTTCATCATCGTCGTCATGTTCGATCCTCGGTCGCCGTATTTGTCAAGTCTTGCTCATTGGCTACTCCATCCATTCCGATGATCTTCTTTTGCCTCTCCTCACGACAACACGACCGGGCTTTGACGGTCGGTAATGAAGAAGCATTGGTCAACTTGGGAAGCCAGTACCCATGGCTCATTTTCAGCGGTGACGCTTATGCCCATGATCTTGGATTTGGCTTCGTATAACCATGGTGGTGAAATACGGTCTTCCTTTAGGGCGCTCTTCGCCCATCGACACGGAACATCGGGACCTTCTCTCCAACGTAGATCAGCTCCCGGATCTCCTCGATCCTTCCGTAGTATCTGTCCTTGTCATTACCGTGTAGGATTCCATCGTTACCCGTAGTTCGATAACCATCTCTCTTCATGTCCTTGGCCTCGTGTAGAATGTGTAGCCGTTGATATCGTCGCCTCATAGGTCATCGAGGTTGTGCTCGGCGCCTGTGACAAGGCGAATATGAGTTGTTCTTCCGCGGACGAATCCTCATGTAAAGGGTACGACAGAAGCTTCTGCTTGAACCAACGCGTGAAACATGAGTTGTTCTCTTTGATTATATCTCCATCCGTCCTCTGTTGGCCTTGGTCATTGTTTTGTGCTCTACCACCCAAGGATCGACCACGTCTATGTGTTGTAGCGCGACTAGGTTTGCTCTTTCAACGTCGGTGAGTCGACCCTCTAAGTCGACATGCATTTCGCGGCGACCCTCACGGTGACCCCATCCAGCGAGCCTGCCGAGGTGCCTGTTGACGGGCAGACCAACGGGGTTCTCAATGCCTAGATAATTCATGCAGTAGGAGATGCACTCTTCGGTCAGAAAGCCCCTGGCTATACTTCCCTCTGGACGTGACATGTTGCGAACGTATCCTTTGATGACACCATTCATCATTTCGAACGGCATCATGTTGTGCAGGAACGTCGGCCCAAGTTGGATGATATCCTCCACTATATGGACCAGCAGATGCACCATAACATCGAAGAATGCGGGCGGGAAGTACATCTCAAGCTCGCATAGTATCACCACGACCTCTTCCTGTAGCCTTCTGAGTTGCCTCACGCCAATCGACTTTCGAGAGATGACGTCAAAAAAGTTGCATAGGCCAAATAGCGTTTCACGGACGTGCGCGTCCATGATCCCACGGATTGCAATTGGAAGTATCTGCGTCATCATCACGTGACAGTTGTGAGACTTCATCCCACTGAACTTCTGCTTCGCTGGGTCTAGGTATCTGCTTATCTTCCCCGCGTAACCGTAAGGAAGTCTTACTCCTAGGAGGCAGGTGAAAAACTGCTCGATCTCCTCCTGACTTAGAGTGAAGCACGCGGGAGGGTAGTCATTTCCGATCTTCTTGGCCTTTTTGCCTTTGACACGACTTACTGTGTCCTGCTTCGCCTCATCATCATTATCGTGAAGCTCCTGCCTGATGCCCATTGATTTCAAGTCTGCCCTTGCTTTCGGCCCATCTTTGGTCCTCTCTGGCATGTTGAGCAGGGTACCAAGCAGACTCTCGCACACGTTCTTCGTGATATGCATGACATCAAGGCTGTGAGGCACACGGTGGATCTTCCAGTACAGCAAGTCCCAAAAAACAGACCTCGTTTTCCATACCTTCAGCAGCGGCTCTGGCGCCTTTCGCTTCTTTCCCGGCTCTGGCGCCTTTTGCTTCTTTCCCCGCAGTGGGAAGTCTTTCCAATTTTTCAACAGCTTGTCTATTTCCTCACCGCTCCTCGTACACGGGCGTTTTCGGGGTTCGGTTCCACCATCGAACAGATCCTTGCGTTTCCTCCACGGGTCATCATCACGAAGCCACCTTCGATGTCCCATGAACACGGTTTTCAAAGACCCGGGATCTCTATCTAGCTGGCGATACGTTGTGTCATCCATGCACCTTACGCGTCCAGAAAATCCGTGGACTACCTGCCCCGCGAGATATCCGTAACCGAGATAGTCGTGCACCGTCGTGAGCAGTCGGCTCTCATAGGGAAATATTCTTTCTCTGGCGTCCCACGTATTGGCTGGCGTTTTCCACAGCGTGTCAAGCTCCTCTTCAGCAGCCCGGATACAGATTGATGTCGTTCCTGGTTGTTTCGGCCCTTCAATTAGCATACTCATGTGAATGTACTTCCTCTTCATGCACAACCGGGGGAAGGTTGTACATCCACACAAACACAGGCCAGGTGCTATGTGTGCTTCTCTGGCTGCCAAACGGATTGACTCCATCGGTGCTCGCGCCCAAAGACGATGTTCCTTGGATCGTTCCCAAATTATGGGTCTTGAAGTTCAACGCTTGCCACCGCTCGCATCCTTAGGGTGACTCAGCATCTTGTCTTTTTTATCTATCTCCGGATCATTTGCGTCATCTTCTCGCTTCTTCTCCTCCCTATCCGCGTGCCAACGCAGGAGCTTTGCTACCTTAGGGTCCGTGAAATAGCGCTGCAGACGAGGAGTGATCGGAAAGTACCACACCACTTTTCGAGGAGCTTTCTTCCTCTTCTTGTATCGAGTGATGCCGCACACCGTACATATGGTAGACTCCGCGTGCTCGTCCCGATAAATGATGCAATTGTTCATGCACACATGGTATTTCACGTGCGGTAAATCCAGAGGACACACGATTTTCTTCGCCTCCTCCAAACTGGTCGGGCACTTGTTCCCCTTGGGAAGACGTTCGTGCGAAATGACATGTTCTCGTCGAAGCATCGTCCGTCATTTTGTGTTTTACCTTCATCTCGAGCCATGGCGTTACTTTCAGCGGTATCCTCGGGCCTGCATCCTTCATACAATGGAGTAACCGCGTCTAACTCAAGTTGATCCATCTTGGCTTTCTCTCGGGCGGCAGCTCTTGCGTTATCCATCTGCTTGAGAAGCAGCTGTTGAATATGAGGGTCCTGCACCCAGCCCATCGATGGTCCATCGTCGTCTGCTCCGCCGGCATCATCATCTTCATGATCATGCCCGTCGTCTGCTCCGGCATCTTCCTCATCATCATGTCCTGCATCTGCTACATGATGACTGTGTACAGCATCACCGTCGTAATCATCTCCTGGGGATTCTTCGTCTTCTCGCCCGCCCGAGCCGCGGTGGTTGTCTTGCTGCCCTTCCTCATTTCTTGCCCGACCCGCATGGACGACTTCGTAGTCATCTTCATCACCTTGCCACCGATAGCCATCCATGAAACCACGCAAGAGCAGGTGGTCCCGCACCTGCCCGGAATCCGGGTCCGCAATAAGGCTCTCCAGCTTGCATCTTCGACACGGACATCTTATCTCCGTCTCGTTCTTTTGAAGCATCTCGGCCTTCGCGGACCTCAAAAACCTATTCACGATGCCTTCGGTCATCGTGCGGACTATCAGTCGCCTGCGTGGTAGAGCAAAAAGATATTTTAGAACCAAGAAAAATTTGGCATGACTTTCCTAAAAATAGGACCAAAAAGAATGCTTAATGCCAAAATTCTCGCTAAACGGAAATGAATCAACATTCCGCAAAATATTGGCAACTATCGCATTTCAAATACCGGTACACCTCCAAACACAAACACATATGCAACACCACAAACATATGCAACACCACGAACATACATAGATCTAGCTAGGCCATAAAAAGTGCATGTGCACATTGTTGTAGGAGAACAACATAAATATAGCTTCCCCTTACTTACCTATCAAAACAAGGTAATTTAACCACTTAATTTGAATGAATCTATGGTGGAAATGAGGTGAAAAGAGGAGGCACCGAGACAAGGAGGAGGTGGAGAGAATGAAGTGGGTAGAAAGTGAGTGTGGGTAGGAGAGGCTGTCCAAAATATCTTGTTGCTGCCCACTTACTAATGGCGCACCAACTCTAAATGCGCCATTAGTAATCCAGGTTACTAATGGCGCACCTTCTGGTGGTGCGCCATTAGTAGTTTTGCAAAAAAAGGAATAAAAAATATAATAAAAAAACAACATTAGTGGCGCACTTTCCGACAGGTGCGCCATTACTAGTTACAACTAGTAATGGCGCCTTCGAGTCTGATGCGCCATTAGTATGTTTGGACAGTAGCACTAGTTCAAAAAAATTGATACTAATGGCGCACCTTGGGCCAAAAGCGCCATTAGTAGTTTCAACTCTAATGGCGTGTCGGAAGGTGGTGCGCCATTGGTATATACTAATGGCGCACCGCTTGTCTGGTGCGCCATTAGTGTCAATCCCATCTATAACCCTTTTTCTAGTAGTGATATCTGAGTACAGGCATAAGTTAAACAAGTTTGCCTTAAGAAGGCTAGCACAAACTGGGATACAGATCAAAAGAGGCGCATGCCTCCTGCCTGGGATCCTCCTAACTACTCCTGGTCGTCGTCAGCGGGCTGCACCTAGTAGTAGGCACCTCTGGTGTAGTAGGAGTCGTCGTCGGCGGTGGCGTCTGGCTCCTGGGCTCCATTGTCTGGTTGCAGCAATCGGATAGAGATAGGGAAAAAAAGAGGGAACAAGGCAACCGTGAGTACTCATCCAAAGTACTCGCAAGCAAGGAACTACACTACATATGCATGGATATATGTGTAAAGGGCCATATCGATGGACTGAACTACAGAATGCCGAATAAGAGGGGATAGCTAATCTCGTCGAAGACTACATACAGCAGCCTCCGTCTTGCAAAGATGTAGAAGAGAGTAGACCAAGTCCTCCAAGTAGCATCGCATAGCATAATCCTACCCGGCGATCCTCTCCTCGTAGCCCTGTTAGAGAGCGACCACCGGGTTGTATCTGGCACATGGAAGGGTGTGTTTTATTAAGTATCCAGTTCTAGTTGTCATAAGGTCAAGGTACAACTCCAAGTCATCCTGTTACCGAAGATCACGGCTATTCGAATAGATTAACTTCCCTGCAGGGGTGCACCACATAACCCAACATGCTTGATCCCATTTGGCTAGACACACTTTCCTGGGTCATGCCCGGCCGCGAAAGATCAACACGTCGCAGCCCCACCTAGGCCAACAGAGAGGTCAGCACGCCGGTCTAAACCTAAGCGCACGGGGGTCTGGGCCCATCGCCCTTAGCACACCTGCACGTTGCGAATGCGGCCGAAAGCATACCTAGCCTAGCAGGTGTTCCAGTCCAATCCGGCGTGCGCCGCTCAGTCGCTGACGTCACGAAGGCTTCGGCTGATACCACGACGTCGAGTGCCCATAACTGTTCCCGCGTAGCTGGTTAGTGCGTATAGACCAAATGGCCAGACTTAGATCAAATACCAAGATCTCGTTAAGCGGGTTAAGTATCCGTGAACGCCGAATAGGGCCAGGCCCACCTCTCACCCAGGTAGTCTCAACCTGCCCTGCCGCTCCGCCACAAAGATCCACACAGAGGGCCGGTCGGACAAAGGTCTTTTCAGCCCCCAATCCGTGAATCACTCGCGGGTGCCCCTCGAGCCGACCCGACTTTAGTCACCACATGTATCATGTATAAAGTATATAGTATATACCCGTGATCACCTCCCAAGTGATCACGGCCCGATAGTATAGCACAGTAGACGGACAAGAATGTAGGGCCACAGATGGAAATACTAGCATCCTATACTAGGCAAGTAGGATTGCAGGTAAAGGTATCAACAGAAGTAGCAAAGACAAGCTATGCATCAGGATAGGAATAAGGGAAAGCAATAACATGCTACACTACTCTAATGCAAGCAGTATAGAGGAGAGTAGGCGATATTTGGTGATCAAGGGGGGGCTTGCCTGGTTGCTCTGGCAAGTAGGAGGAGTCGTCAACACCGTAGTCGTACTGGGTAGTAGAGGCATCGGTCTCGGTGTCTAGTGAGAAAAGAGGGGGGAAGAAACAATAAATATAAAAGCAAACATAAGCATGACGATGGAAGCCAGGACAATGCACGGTGCTAGGTGTGCCCTAACGCGGTAGGAGGTTGTACCAGCAAAGGGGGAAACATCCGGGAAAGAATTCCCGGTGTTTCGCGTTTTCGGACAGATGAACCAGAGGTGAAATGTTGCAGGTTTGCAATGCTAGGGATGTGTGGCGGACGAACGGGTTGCATATCCGGATTTGTCTCATCGTTCTGAGCAACTTTCATGTACAAAGTTTTTCCATCCGAGCTACGGTTTATTTTATATGAATTTTCAAATTTTAAACATTTTTCTGAAATTTAATCTAATTCCAAAATAGGAGTGAAATAGCTAGGTGCACCCGGTGCAGTGCACCAGACGTGCACCAGTGAGGCTAGCTAGCGGGTCCAGTCAACTGCTGACTGGTCCAAGTCAACTGGTCCGGTGGGACCCGCGTGTCAGCGAACCAAGTTTAAACATCGTTTTATTTTTCTTCTTCTTTCTTTAACCAACCGGGTTAACTATGCTGCGCCCCCCCCCCCGTCAGTCAATGATTAGGGGGCCATTAGTACTAATTGCGGCCACGTCAGCGCTTTAAATATGCCGGGGACGAGCGCGCCGGAGTTTGGCCGCCCGGCCGTTTCCGTTGATGTGGGGAGGCGCGGCTGACGCCGTTGAGGAGCTGGGAGACGCGTGCGTCGGACGGTGGTCGTGGGACGGCCGGGGGCGCAACGCAACGGCGCCAGCAGCGAGTGGGCGGCGGACGATAAAAGCGGGCGCGATCGCCGTGCGTGGAGTGCCGGACTTCGGGCGGCCCGGGCAGCACCAGCGTGGAAGAGGCCGAGTGGCGGGCGCGAACGGCGAGCGGAGGCGGCGAAGCGGCGCGGGCTTCGGCGATGGGCGGGCAGCGAGCAGCAGGTGCACGGGTGCGGGACTCGTCGGGATTTAGCTACGGTCAATCAAATCGAGCGCGACAAGGCGTGTTCAAATGGGTGAACGACCGTGCGTTCAACGGTGTGAGCAACACGAGAAGAAGTGGCTGGAGTCAATCGTTGCGGCAGAAGGTGGGCGTCTTCGGCATCGGTGCTACGCGAGGAGATCGACTGAGCTACGGCCGTAGGTGTCATGAGCACGAGGCAACGGGTCGAGGGGGAAACAGAGGGGAAACACGTGTATGCTCACCCGCGGAGGCACATGGCGGCCTGATGAAATTTTAGTAGCAGCAGAACGATGGCAATCATTGATGGCGCGATGGTGGCCGAAGGAGGAGGAAGAAGGCATCGATCCCGGTGATGGAGAGGCGAAGAGCTCGAACTCGAGGGTGCTGGCGATTTAGTCGAGCATGACGGAGCTTTAGGACAAGTTACGAGCTCGCGGGAACGACGGAGAGCACGTGGGTGAGAAGATCCATGGCGACGGCGGCTCGGGTTCGTGTTGAGGAGAAGTAAGCGCCCTGAGGAGAGGGGAAAGTGAGCTAGGGTTTCGGGAGGAGGGCGGTCTCGGGGAGACTAGTAGGGGGCAAAGGGACCGATGGCATACCACGCACGGCATCGCCCGGCGGATGGCCGCCACGGCACCCCCGCCTCTGTGAAGGGAGGTGGGAGGTAAGCCAAGTTGGGCTGGTCCTTGGGGTGGCCTGGCCAGCTGGGCCAGTGGCCCAGGGGGGCTTTCTTTTATTTTAATTTTTTTTTCTGTTTTCTTTTGTTTTGTTTATCTTTTTAATCATCCTTTTCTGTTTTCTTTTAGTTTCTTTTTAAATTTAGGTTTACAAAAGTTACCACTAACACCTAAATTGGTATTAGCAAATATACTACCGCCACAATAACTATGTTACCCTAATAAAATAGTTTAACACTTTATTAATTGTAAAATGCATTTAATTAATTGTTGTTGCTGTTGTTTTATTTATTTAGTGCATTAATTATTTTATAAAAGTGTGGTTCCTTCAACAATATTACCTAGGGATTATTTGCCACAGTTTGCACATTTTAGTTTTAACTTTTCAAAATTTAAATGTTTGAATTGATTTTTAAATTGAATTTGAATTTGTGAATCGAATCAACGCGAGTTTATCAACAGTAACTGAGGTGACGTGGCATCTTTAGCAGAGGTTACTGTAGCTTAATTATCTGGGCGTCACATTTACATCCCGCTAACTCACGGCCCGTTACGGCCTAACGGAATTAGGCCCAGTAGCGTCATCTGGGACGTCCAATATGATTCCAGCCCGTTGTAACTTCCGGCCCATGTATGGCCCATGATGTATTTCGGCCCATATGAGTCCCTTTGTAACTCTTGGCCCATTAATGGCCCTTGGTAAAAACCGGCCCGTAATGAACAGTGTATCGCTTTATACCCTTTAGCGGCCCATTATTCCATTGGTTCGTTTCCAGCCCGTGTTACCTTTTGACCTTCTCAGGGCCCATTTATTCTTGGGCTCATTTCGAGCATTCGGTTACTTACGACCCTTTACTGGCCTTTTCTGCTTGTGGGCCAAATTCAGCCCGTGGATACAGTCGGCCGGTTTGTGGCCCATTAATATGATGGGACATTTTCATAGCATCATCAAATACGGCCTATTAATGGCCCGTTATGGTCAGCCCATAAAACGTACAATTTCCACTCTAGCCCATTTACGACCCCTTATACTGCCCGTACAAGGCCCACTGTAGAAGGCACATTGACCCGACGGCCCATGGATCTGACGGCCCATAGAAGGACCATGAATCCGACGGCCCATAGAAGGCCCATGGATCCGACAGCCGATAGAAGGCCCATGGATCCGATAGCCCATAGAAGGCCCACATATCCGACGGCTATAGAAGGCCATGGATCGTCCGCCCCGTAGATGGCCCTTGGATCATACGGTCTATGGAGGGCCATGGTCACTACAACGTTTGGGCGAGTTGGCCCCCGTTTGAACGATATAGCGTATTCAAAGAATTATCCGACTCTATACTATCACCTCTAAAAAACATACACAATACAATAAAGAGACTAAGGCATAGAAACGCAGAATAATCCTACACTATACAATAAAGAAATTACAGCCGATTATACCCACTGGGCATTATGGTTCGGCACCAGTGATAATAAAGCATACAAAAACAACAAATTACATACACTGGGCAAATACACCTCATACATCATGGACGCGCATCAACATAACTTACCATTTGAACTATAATCTCTTCAGAGAATAGGATTGGCCGGATTTAGATAGCACAAATTTCAGTCTGCAAGATCTCCAATTCCTTCGTTGTTACCTCAGTGTCTTGTTTCATTTTTTTACTCCTGCATCTGATACCTGCATGTCCAGTCTCAACTTGTTGATTGTACGTTGAGAATCATGTACACATTGTCTTGCCACCTCTAGTTGATGCTCGAGAACATCAGCACATTCCAATTCCAATCCATAATCATTCGGTAACGGCCATGCCGCACTGCTCACAGATCTTTGTGTTGATGTCACTTCATCCTGAAATGTTTCCGTAAGTACACATGACTAGGGCAAAAATATAGTTACAACAGTGAAGCGAGCAAGACAGACTATTTTGTACATGGCAAAACAGGACTAACAATAATGTTACCGTCATGAAGCATAAGCGGTGATATTTTAAAAATTATGAAAAGGTAGTCTGTGCAGCCTGCATACAGAAATCTCTCTTAGCTCACTAGAGGAGCCTGATGTTGGGGCCCAATCCAAAACACAGACAAGTTACAAATTTAGACAACATGTTGCGTAGAAGTAAGCAAGCAGCTGGCCATTCTGTAGCTCAATTAAAGTCTTAGGGAGCATAATGAACAACAGAGGGTTTCATACAAACATACTACATCAAGCAAAACTATGCAATCATTAGCCTAGTATAAACTAGATTTTGAGCCTCATGCAATAATAGTTGGTTAATAGACTTCAAAGCTTTAGGCACACTTCGGCAGAGTAATTTAATGGTAAGGTCTTTAATTATGTCAACTAATAGTTATACAAATACCCAACATCAGGCATCATTCTTTGGGCATCTCATTAACTGAGGACAAATAAAACAATTGAAAAGAGAAAATTAACTATGCCTGAAACAAACAAGGAATTGAACTGTTGAATTGGATACAGTGACTTACCTTAACAGGTTGAAGAGGCTCAGCGCAGCTCCTACTTCTCTTGCAAGGCTCCTTCCTAACATCTTGTACTTGGAAATCCTCAATCTTATCTTCATTGCACCCCCTTTGCAAGGTGACGCAAACTAGTTACTCGTCTCTTTGGAAGATAAATATGCATAATTTCCAGTCTGTGAACACAAAAGGATGAGATTATAACAAACAACACCACATAATGAAACATGCCACATCTCTAGCACTTGCACACAATGAAATGAGCATTTACTATGTCTGCACTATGTAAAAACTAGCCATACCTTTGAATTGGATCTCTAGGTACTCTTCGAGAGCCTACTTTAGTGTACAACCAAACCTTTATGTCACCTATGAGTTAGAAAAGGCCCCACTACAGCAGCCCTTAGTGTTTAAATCGTTGACAAGCTCTATTAGAGTGTTAGGTCAAGAACAACAAGTAATCAAAGCAAACAGTCCTAGTATGGCTGGCTGATGCAAACAAGCAATTGAACAGATGTGTGAGCAAATCTTACATATTAAGAAAAGAAGCAAAGAAGGAGGCTTAAAGACCATCACTTGACTGACCAGATTTAAGGGGCATTTAAACATCATGTGCAACGTATGAACTAACATAAACATTACATATTCCAGATTCTACAATGGAATGCACATGTATTAGGTTATGCTATGTATGATGATGCCTAAATGTACACTATAGCAGGCAGGAGTGATTCATCATTGCACGCACAATTGAATTGCAGGTTAAGGGCTAGTTCTATTCTGCCTTTTCTGGGCTTATTGTCAAAATAAGCCATAGAAGATGTAAAGAAGTCATTTTGAGTTATGGGCTTGGGCTTAACTAATTTTGCTTTGGAGGGGGGGGGGGGTGTTTCGGGTAGAACCTCACTAAAAATTGAAGGGAAGGGGAATAGTGAAATGACTCTGTTGTCTGCCAATATTACACTCAAAATACAACTGCTGACACCCGCATCACACCTCACCCTAAATTAAAAACAAACACACAAGCGTTCATTGCCCTGCCCGCTTGCATCTCCTCTCCCCTTTCCCTCTACCTCGATCCCCTGCCTGCAGCACTAGGGTTCCTCCAGCGAGCCGTCGCCACTAGTCCCATCTGGCCTGGTCCTCGATGATGCTCTGTCCAGCTAGGCTACATGGCTAGGCTGGTAGGGGCAAATCTCCCTGGCTGCTCCTCCCTCTGGAGCCGCCCCTCATTCTCATGGTCTCCAGCAGCTGCTCCACTGTGGTTCGTCCAACACACTACTCCGGCAGGCGCTGCACAACTACGGCTGATGCCACACTGTGGCAGAAGGCACCTTATCCCCCCTCCCCACCTCCCAGGCCGTGGCCTTGAGGTGATGTTGAAGGATGAGCTCATCCAACAAGGTGAGGATCTCCTCTGATTTTTTGCCAAATTTTCATTCTGACCCACTATAAGATGAATTGCTATGAACTGCTTCTGCTGCTGCTATATGATGCATTGCTATGAGCTGCTCCTGCTGCTGCTATATGATGAATTGCTATGAGCTGCTGCTGCTATATGATGAATTGCTATGAGCTGCTGCTGCTGCTATATGATGAATTGCTATGAGCTGCTATTACTGCTATATGATGAGTTGCTATAAGTTGCTCCTGCTGCTGCTGTATGATGAATTGCTATGAGCTGCTCCTGCTGATGCTATATGATGAATTGCTATGAGCTGCTCGTGCTGCTGCTATATGATGAATTGCTATGAGATGCTCCTGCTGCTGCTATATGATGAATTGCTATGAGCTGCTCCTGCTGCTGCTATATGATGAATTGCTATGAGCTGCTCCTACTGCTGCTATATGATGAATTGCTATGAGCTGATCCTGCTGCTCCTATATGATGAATTGCTATGAGCTGCTGCTTGTATATGATGAATTGCACACTGCTGCTGCTGGTGTATGATGAGTTGCTATGAGCTGTTGCTGCTGCTATATGATGCTTTCAGGTGGTGCTGCTATATGATAATAACCAACCACTTGGACCATCGAATTTCAATAAATATTTGTTCTTCATTTAAATGTGGGTCATGCGTTCTTCATTTAAATTAGGCAATGGAATCTCTATGGAAAACATTGACCAAAGTATATTGTGCCAAGTAGATGGTATCTTTGTATTTGCATTTTGACCAAATAGTGATGGTCTGTTTTCCTATCATATTAATTACTGCACTGGGTTCAATTTGTGATGTTTGCAAGTCAAACTAATTTTCATATGGGCAGCAAAATGAAAAAATATAATGCAATCTAGACTTTTCACTGATCATACCAAAGATAAGCTGAAAACGCAATGAAAAGAACTGGTTGGCTTATTACATGGAGCCTATATTCACATGTGCTTATTTTCTTAGGATAACTCGTAATAACTGTCCCTAAGAAACTTGGCCAATAGAACTGACATACAAATAACATGTCACGATGATTGCAATAGAGGACTGACGTACCATAGCACACTGTATAGGCTCACCGCTGGCTCTCCTTTTTTTGCGATGTTCCATGAAATTGCGACATACATCTTGTACTTTTTCAGTGTGTAACCCTATATGCAAGTTGACACGGTTAATTTCAGACATCTCTACATGATAATACATTGCACATCCCTTGCGCATATTTAAACCACCAATTAATGATTGTGTGCGTAGCATAAACTAGCCTTGACTCTGTGTGCTGGACTAGCAGGCACTCTAAGGGACCCTAATGTAGTGCACTGGAATTCCTACATGCCACCTACGATTTTGTGTAATGTACTGCCTCTGTTCCTAAATATATGTCTATGTAGAGATTCCAGTATGGACCACATACAAATGTATATAGATGCATTTCTCGAGTGTAGATTCATTCATTTTGCTCCGTATGTAGCCTATAGTGGAATATCTAGAAAGACTTATATTTAGGAACGGAGGTACGAGGTAGTATCATGTATGACATCTACATATCTAATTTAGCAGCCAGTAGAAGAAATCATTGTCTGCACAAAGGGATCACTGGTCGAGAATCCTAGCAAAGCACTCTGGCAGGCACAGAACAATACAAGAGAGAGAGACGCGCTTACAAGATCATAGCAATGCCTCGGTCCAGGATCTTGGTTGGCCAAGCTGTTAGATCCGGAAGAAACATCATCCTTGTAGTTTTTGCCAGCTGCATAACTGGTAACAGCAACCTGTTAGTATATTTGAAGTACATCGGGCAGGTGATGCTGGAGGGGTTTAAAGGTGCTTGGCATCTTGCCAGACTGTGGGAATCAGGTTAGAAACGTCAAGGGTGATGACGCTGCGCTGGCTGTCGGGGTCCAGTAAGGAGATCTAGAACCATCGAGTAGGGTGTTTATGGAGCGGCTCCGGTAGGGTGGACTACGGTGTGGGCGAAGCAGATCTGTGGCCGTGGACGAGGGCGTAGGTGAAGCTGCTCCGGTGGTTGGGTTAAGGATGGTGTCGACGATGCGGATCTGCGGCCGTGGACGGGGCGTCAGAAGCTGCTCCGGTAGGTTGGATGAGGGTGCGAGGAAGCGGATCTGAGGTAGTGGACTTGTGAGTTGGCAAAGCGGCCCCAGTAGGGTTGAGAATGGTATAGGTGAAGCTACTCCGATGGGGTTGATGATGGTGTCGGCGAAGCGGCTCCGGTAGGGTTGAGGAAGGTGTCGGCGAAGAGGATCAGAGGCTGTCGATGGGGGCATCGTGGGGCGGCTCCTAGGGGGTGTGGACGAAGCGTCTCCGGTGGGGAGTACGAATGAGCCACTGCAGATGCGCTGCGGTTGACGAGAGTACCGGTGAAGCAGATCTGGCGCCATGGACAAGGCTGACACTGAATGGGCTGTGGTACAGTGGTGGATTTGCAGTCTACTTGTTTCTAGAGGAGGTGGGAGGGGTAGATGCGGCCTCAGAAGCAGATCCGGCGAGGTGGGCGCCACTTGGCGATGAATGGGCTCGATCGCGGTGGATGAGCAGTCTAGGGTTTTGAGAGGGAGGGAGAAAGGCTGATGAAATGCGGACGGCGTGATGTGAGATGCTCGCTTCGTGGAGTTAGTCGTTTTATGGAGGGGAGAGGAAATGGGGGTGCCGTGTAGTGGGGGAACCGGAAGTTACCAAAGTAGCACCGACCTATTATGTAGATGAGGGTAGTATTTTAAGTGTTGGTCTCCGTGCACCAAGGACAAAAGGGGAATTTCGCATGCTAAAGACTAAGGTGGCGGAAATTTTAGAAGGAGGCGGGAGGTTTTGCCACCCGCGGGATCGTTCATATCTAGTTTCAACTAATTTTGGACCGTGCTAGCGGAAGGTCATCTTGAGGCTGTGTACACGGGCACGCGTCGTGATTAATAAGCGGTGTATGTCCACCCCAGAAAAAAAGACAATAACTCGGGATGATGCGCCGATAACTTGGACGTTCACACAGGCGTGGCCAATCGTACGAGTGTAGTGGCGCGTTCACAAAAAAATGGATCAAACTCTCAGCCTATGTATTTCTCGTGTAAATAGATAATTTCGTGCAATTGGTTATTTACTTTAAACATAATGCATTGACGTGTTAGTGTAGAGGCGCACAAAAAGAAATGGATATTGTAGTCCGCTACTTAAAAGTGTTACCTCGTATGATTACATAGCCTCCATTTCATAAATTGCGTACCCGTTGAATTCATATGCGAATGTTACATATATTAATTAGAACCTTAAATCATCCAAGACTAATGATTTTGAATGCAAGAGTAACAATGGTGCATGTACATGATAGCTACATTGGTTGTTTGAAGAAACATCACTGTAACTTTGCCATGCACAACTCAAAAGGTTTATTTAAATAGAAAAATGTGATATGTGAGTGTCCAATCTTTATAGCGTTGAATCTATATTGTACCTTTGGCCATGATACGAAGTAGATATTGATTTATGTTCAAGCGATGCACGTCCACGATCGCTAGATAGTGATACGTGAATGAATTGTGCAATCTCTCTCACACGCATACATATCTCATTTCCCTGTGGGCATCGGAATCACACACGCGCACTTCATGTATTTCTCTCTCTCCCTCAAGGTTAGAATTCGTCTTTCTAGCCTGTCCTACAAGTCTCTCACACAGAAAGACACACGCTCTCTCTGTCGAACACGCCCACCCCTTTAATTCTGCCCACCCACAGCCACTAATGTCTCAAATTATAATAATGTCTCTCACACATATGCCTAAGGTTAACTCGAGTTCCGGAACCATATGAATACATACAATGGGATTCCAGCAGAGCACCTTTTGTTTTGAGATTTCTCTCTCTCTCTCCCTCTCTCTCTCTCCCCCTCTCTCTCACACACAAACACACGCACGCACACACACACATTGTTTCTCGCTTCATTTTTTCCGGCACTTGCATGCACACCGTTTTGTTTATCTTCGTGATGCTTTAAGTACCTCGCACAAATGCTATCTACCTATCCCTTAATATAGCTAGATATGTGTCACATAAACTCCTTCTCCCTACTAGCAAGATGCCCATGCGTTGCACAGAACGTTCAAGATGCATTTGTATGAGTAGTTTATCTTGTGGGAGAAAAGGATGAACGAGGGAATGCCTTATTTTCAAATGCGGAGAGGGGTGTGGGTATCTTTTTGCAAAATTGCCACAGTTTCCTTCCTATCCGTCGGATATAAATCGGATGGCCTATATTGCAGGATGGCAGGAACACCATCATCACCAACTCTGTTTTTTATAAGAGTAGGGATATGTCAGTGTCACTGCCCCCAACACACACACCTACACCCACACAACCACACGCACACACCTCCCAACACCGAAGGAGTAGGGTGACACCTCGATCTTGATACTAATCTATCGACTGGCTTCTCTCTCAAACACACACACACGCACACACACTACCCGACACCGAAGGAGTAGGGCGGCACCTCGATCTTGATAGTAATCTATCTACTCCTCTTTCAAACACACACACACACACACACATACACACACACTCGCTAGTTGTGCCTCTGTGCCTACCGTGCAAACTCTCAGTAAGTCTTTCTCTCCCTCCCCCTCCCCCACCCCAACAATGATAGCAGAAGGGTGACAACTCGATCTGATCATAATCTGTCAATTGGTTTCTCTCTCGAACATTGTGTCTCTATGCCTCGCTCAGTAGCCCCCTCGATATGTAGACTTCTCGCGCGCGCACAGCTGTAGTGACGATGACGCTGAACCCAGTGTGCCTCGTCTTTACCGGCCTCATGTGATAGTTTTCACCCTGTTTTCTATTAATTAACAAGGCAACCTTTTCCTTGTTACTACTAGTGAATCTGAAATCATTCGGGGCAGACATAAAATATATCACTTCAACCCAATTATCGCAGTAACTATTTTAAAAGAAACTAGCTAGATGCCCGTGCGTTGCATGGAACATCAAAATGCATTTGTATGAGTAGTTTATCTTGTGATAGAAAAGGATGAAGAGGGAAGGCCGTATTTGCGAACGTGGAGAGGGGTGTGGGTATATTTTTGCAAAATTGCCATATTTTCCTTCCTATCCGTTAGATATAAATCCGACGACCTATATTGCAGGATGACACGCACACCATCATCACCAACTCTGTTTTCTACTCCCTCCGTTCCTAAATATTTATCTTTTTAGAGATTTCAACAAGTGACTACATATGGAGCAAAATGAGTGAATCTACACTCTAAAATATGTCTACATACACATCCGTATGTGGTAGTCCATTTGAAATCTGAAAAAGGCAAATATTTAGGAATGGATGAAGTATAAGAGTAGACATGGAGATATATCTCCAGCATGGTCTACAACAAAAATGTGCTGGACTGGTTAGCGTCGGATGCTCGCAACGCGATGACATGAGTTCGAATTCTATCTTTAACTTTAGATTTTTATATTATATATTACTTATTTAATATATACTTCTTTCACTACTGTACTGATGGTGGAACCCACAGAGTACTTAGAATACAAGATTAAGGATGGACTTGTTTCTTTTTAACTTTGTGTATGAAGCTGTAGCCACCCTGCAAGTCACGTGTACACTGTACATGCAATTAACTTTTTATAGAGGTACAATCATACACGCAATTAACTCAAATGGATTGGTTGTCACTTTATTATTTCCAGCATAAGAGCATCTCCAATGGTAGCCGGCAAATTTCCTCCCGCTTCCTTCAGCGGAGGATGACATCAAACGCCAGTGGCATACATTTTCACAACTCTAACCAACCAGATGAAATTCATGCAAACACGGACTGATTTCATATAAGCATGAAGGATTTCGTATAAAAAAGCCGTATCTTCATATAAACATGATGGATTTCATTACATTTACATGAACTAAGCGGTGCCAATCCGGCTCTCTTGGTATAAGAAATACTTGTCCTAGAAATGGATGTATCTAGACTTATTTTAGTTATAGATACATACAATTTATCCATTCTAAAAACAAATATTTCCCGCCAGCTGGAGAGGGAGTACAAAATCTAAATGGCCGCCCGCGGATCCCTTTGTCTTCCTCATGTCTGATACGTCTCGAACGTATCTATAATTTTTGATTGCTCCATGCTACTTTATCTACTGTTTTGGACTATATTGGGCTTTATTTTCCACTTTTATATTATTTTTGGGACTAACCTATTAACCGGAGGCCCAGCCCAGAATTGATGTTTTTTGCCTATTTCAGTGTTTCGAAGAAACGGAATATTAAACGGAGTCCAAATGGAATGAAACCTTCGGAAACGTGATTTTCTCACCGAACGTGATCCAGGAGACTTGGACCCTACTCCACGTATCTATAATTTTTGATTGATCCATGCTACTTTATCTACTGTTTTGGACTATATTGGGCTTTATTTTCCACTTTTATATTATTTTTGGGACTAACCTATTAACCGGAGGCCCAGCCCAGAATTGCTGTTTTTTTGCCTATTTCAGTGTTTCAAAGAAACGGAATATTAAACGGAGTCAAAACGGAATGAAACCTTCGGAAACGTGATTTTCTCACTGAACGTGATCCAGGAGACTTGGACCCTACTCCAAGAAGTAACAGAGGCGGTCACAAGGGTGGGGGGCGCCCCCCTAGGGCGCGCCCCCTGTTGCTCCACCGACATACTCCTTCCTCCTATATATACCTACGTACCCCCAAACAATCAGAACAGGAGCCAAAAACATAATTCCACCGCTGCAACTTCCTGTATCTACGAGATCCCATCTTGGGGCCTGTTCCGGAGCTCCGCCGGAGGGGGCATCCACCACAGAGGGCTTCTAAATCATCACCATAGCCCCTCCGATGAAGTGTGAGTAGTTTACTTCAGACCTTCGGGTCCATAGCTAGTAGCTAGATGGCTTCTTCTCTCTTTTTGGAGCTCAATACAATGTTCTCCCCCTCTCTCGTGGAGATATATTCGATGTAATCTTCTTTTTGCGGTGTGTTTGTTGAGACCGATGAATTGTGGGTTTATGATCCAGCTTATCTATGAATAATATTTGAATCTTCTCTAAATTCTTTTATGTATGATTGGTTATCTTTGCAAGTCTCTTCGAATTATCCGTTTGGTTTGGCCAACTAGATTGGTAGTTCTTGCAATGGGAGAAGTGCATAGCTTTGGGTTCAATCTTGCGGTGTCCTTACCCAGTGACAGAAAGGGTTGCAAGGCACGTATTGTATTGTTGCCATCGAGGATAACAAGATGGGGTATTTATCATATTGCATGAATTTATTCCTGTACATCATGTCATCTTGCTTAAGGAGTTACTCTGTTTTTAACTTAATACTCTAGATGCATGCTGGATAGCGGTCGATGAGTGGAGTAATAGTAGTAGATGCAGAATCGTTTCGGTCTACTTGTTTTGGACGTGATGCCTATATACATGATCATACCTAGATATACTCATAACTATGCTCAATTCTGTCAATTGCTCAACAGTAGTTTGTTCACCCACCATAGAATACTTATGCTCTTGAGAGAAGCCACTGGTGAGACCTATGGCCCCCGGGTCTATTCTCATCATATCAATCTCCATCACTTTAATACTTGCTTTGTTTTTTTACTTTGCCTTTTACTTTTCACTTTGCATCTCTATACCAAAAATACCAAAAATATTATCTATCATCTCTATCAGATCTCACTCTCGTAAGTGACCGTGAAGGGATTGACATCCCCTAATCGCGTTGGTTGCGAGTAGCTATCGTTTTGTGAAGGTACGAGGGACTTGTGCATGGCCTCCTACTGGATTGATACCTTGGTTCTCAAAAACTGAGGGAAATACTTACGCCACTTTGCTGCATCATCCTCCCCTCTTTGGGGAAATCCAACGCAGTGCTCAAGAGGTAGCAAGAAGAATTTCTGGCGCCGTTGCCGGGGAGTCTACGCAAAAGTTAACATACCAAGTACCCATCACAATCCCTATCTCTCGCAGTACATTTTTTTCCATTTGCCTCTCGTTTTCCTCTCCCCCACTTCACCCTTGCCGTTTTATTCGCCCTCTCTTTCCCAATCTCCTCCTCTTTTTCCCGTTTGCCTTCCCGTTGCCATAGCCGAATCAAAAAGAACTACGGGTTTTCTCCCGAGCTCTAGTGCCTTGGATAACCCCTCTATACTCTCTAAGCTCATAAATAATGATGCTATAGAAAGACCCACCGGGGTCACCAATGAGAGCTTGAATAATTTTGATGAGGATGACTCTGGAATTTTTTGCTATTTACTTGACGAGTCTTTAAAAGATGCTCGGGATAGGTTACTTAGGATTCAGGCTAGCTATGTGCCACAATATCAAATTGAAATTTACTTAAAATGGCTTGCCCGCTTCCTTCAAACAAGTTTTAGATTCCATCTTTGGAGAAGGTTTTCTTGAAGGGGATGCTATATATACCTATGAAAGAATGAAAACTATATTTGGGCACCCCATGAATGATAAGGTTGAATCAACTACTCTCTTGTGCTTTTATCAAAATGAAATTATTAAAGAGATGAAGTCTAGTTTAGAGGCAAATTTCCGTAATGTTCTTAATCATACTTCTTCCATTAATGGCCATGTGCTTAACTTAAATAGAAGAATGAATGCCATAGAAAGGAGATCCCCCTCTCCGAATGCCAAAGATGGCAATACCTAGATCTATCATTGCTTTTATGCCTAGCTAGGGGCGTTAAACGATAGCGCTTGTTGGGAGGCAACCCAATTTTATTTTTAATTTTTTGCTTTTTGCTTCTGTTTAGGTATAAATAATCCATCTAGCCTCTATTTAGATGTGGTTTTATGTTTTAGTTAGTGTTTGTGCCAAGCTAGACCTACTGGATCTTCTCGGATGATAGTTATTTGATCTTGCTGTAATTTCCAGAAACTTTGCGCTCAGTGCCCGAATTATTAAAAATCACCAGAACGTGATAAAATACTGATTCCAATTGCTGCTGATCAATAAACGAATTGTATAGGCCTTCTAATTTTGGTAGATTTTTTGGAGTTCCAGAAGTTTGCGTTAGTTACAGATTACTACAGACTGTTCTGTTTTTGACAGATTCTGTTTTGCATGTGTTGTTTGCTTATTTTGATGAATCTATGGCTAGTAAAATAGTTTATGATCCATAGAGAAGTTGGAATAAAGTAGGTTTAACACCAATATAAACAAAGAATGAGTTCACTACAGTACCTTAAAGTAGTCTTTTGTTTTCTTTCTCTAACGTAGCTCACGAGATTTCTATTGAGTTTTGTGTTGTGAAGTTTTCAAGTTTTGGGTGAATTCTTTTGATGGATTATGGAACAAGGAGTGGCAAGAGCCTAAGCTTGGGGATGCCCATAGCACCCCCAAGATAATCCAAGGACACCAAAAAGTCAAAGCTTGGGGATGCCCCGGAAGGCATCCCCTCTTTCCTCTACTTCCATCGGTAATTTACTTGGAGCTATATTTTTATTCACCACATGATATGTGTTTTGCTTGGAGCGTCTTTATTATTTGCGTCTTTGCTTGTTAGTTTACCACAATCATCCTTTCTGTACACACCTTTTGAGAGAGCCATACATAAATTGAAATTTGATAGAATACTCTATGTGCTTCACTTATATCTTTTGAGCTTGATAGTTTTGCTCATAGTGCTTCACTTATATCTTTTGAACGTGATAATTTTTGCTCTAGTGCTTCACTTAGATCTTTTAGAGCATGCTGGTGGATTTGTTTTAAAGAAACTATTGATCTCTCATGCTTCACTTAGATTATTTTGAGAGTCGTTAATAGCATGGTAATTTGCTTAATGTTAATATACTTGGTATTCAAAATATGTGAAACTTTCTTCTGAGTTCGTTGAATACTAAGATAAGTTTGATGCTTGATATTTGTTTTGAGATATGGAGGTGATAATATTAGAGTCATGCTAGTTGAGTAGTTGTGAATTTAAAGAATACTTGTGTTGGAGTTTGTGATTCCCGTAGCATGCACGTATGGTGAACCGTTATGTGATGAACTCGGAGCATGATTTATTTATTGATTGTCTTCCTTATGAGTGGCGGTCGGGGACGAGCGATGGTCTTTTCCTACCAATCTATCCCCCTAGGAGCATGCGCGTAATACTTTGCTTTGATAACTTCTAGATTTTTGCAATAAGTATATGAGTTCTTTATGACTAATGTTGAGTCCATGGATTTTACGCTCTTTTTCCCATCCTTCCACCATTGCTAGCCTCTCTAATACCGTGCACTTTTTGCCGGTATCATACACCCACCATATATCTTCCTCAAAACAGCCACCATACCTACCTATCATGGCATTTGCATAGCCATTCCGAGATATATTGCCATGCAACTTTCCATCGCTCCATTTATTATGACACGCTCCATCATTGTCATATTGCTAGCATGATCATGTAGTTGAGAACGTATTTGTGGCAAAGCCACCTTTCATAATTATTTCATACATGTCACTCATGTTTCATTACATATCCCGGTACACCGCCGGAGGCATACATATAGAGTCATATTTTGTTCTAAGAATCGAGTTGTAATTGTTGAGTTGTAAGTAAATAAAAGTGTGATGATCATCATTATTAGAGCATTGTCCCAGTGAGGAAAGGATGATGGAGACTATGATTCCCCCACAAGTCTGGATGAGACTCCGGATGAAAAAAAAAAGGAAGAAAAATGAAAGAAAAAAAGAGGCCATAAAAAAGGGAAAAAGGCCCAAATAAAAAAATTGAGAGAAAAAGAGAGAAGGGACAATGTTACTATCCTTTTACCACACTTGTGCTTCAGAGTAGCACCAAGATCTTCATGATAGAGAGTCTCTCATTTTGTCACTTTCATATACTAGTGGGAATTTTTCATTATAGAACTTGGCTTGTATATTCCAATGATGGGCTTCCTCAAATGCCCTAGGTCTTCGTGAGCAAGAGAGTTGGATGCACACCCACTTAGTTTCTTTTGTTGAGCTTTCATATACTTATAGCTCTAGTGCATCCATTGCATGGCAATCCCTACTCACTCACATTGATATCTATTGATGGGCATCTCCATAGCCCGTTGATACGCCTAGTTGATGTGAGACTATCTTCCCCCTTTTTGTCCTCTCCACAACCACCATCCTATTCCACATATAGTGCTATATCCATGGCTCACGCTCATGTATTGCGTGAAGATTGAAAAAGTTTTGAAAATGTTAAAGTATGAAACAATTGCTTGGCTTGCCATCGGGGTTCTGCATGATTTAAATATTTTATGTGGGGAAGATGGAGCATAGTCAGACTATATGATTTTTAGGGATAACTTTCTTTGGCCATGTTATTTTGAGAAGACATAATTGCTTAGTTAGTATGCTTGAAGTATTATTATTTTTATGTCAATATGAACTTTTGTCTTGAATCTTTCGGATCTGAATATTCATACCACAATTAAGAAGATTTACATTGAAATTATGCCAAAGTATTACTCCGCATCAAAAATTCTCTTTTATCATTTACCTACTAGAGGACGAGCAGGAATTAAGCTTAGGGATGCCCGATACGTCTCCAACGTATCTATAATTTTGATTGCTCCATGCTACTTTATCTACTGTTTGGACTATATTGGGCTTTATTTTCCACTTTTATATTATTTTTGGGACTAACCTATTAACCGGAGGCCCAGCCCAGAATTGCTGTTTTTTTTGCCTATTTCAGTGTTTCGAAGAAACAGAATATTAAACGGAATCCAAACGGAATGAAACCTTGAAACGTGATTTTCTCACGAACGTGATCCGGAGATTTGGGCCCTACTCCAAGAAATGTGAGGCGGTCACGAGGGTGGGGCGCCCCCTAGGCGCGCCCCGCCTCGTGGGCCCCTGTTGCTCACCGACGTACTCCTTCCTCCTATATATACCTCGCACCCCTAAGCGATCGAACAGGAGCCAAAACCTAATTCCACCGCCGCAACTTCCTGTATCTCGAGATCCCATCTTGTTGCTCTGTTAGGAGCTCCACGGAGGGGCATCCACCACGGAGGGCTTCTACATCATCACCATAGCCCCTCGATGAAGTGTGAGTAGTTTACTTCAGACCTTGGGTCCATAGCTAGTAGCTAGATGGCTTCTTCTCTCTTTTGGATCTCAATACAATGTTCTCCCTCTCTCGTGGAGATATATTCGATGTAATCTTCTTTTTGCGGTGTGTTTGTTGAGACCGATGAATTGTGGGTTTATGATCCAGCTTATCTATGAATAATATTTGAATCTTCTCTGAATTCTTTTATGTATGATTGGTTATCTTTGCAAGTCTCTTTGAATTATCCGTTTGGTTTGGCCAACTAGATTGGTAGTTCTTGCAATGAGAGAAGTGCATAGCTTTGGGTTCAATCTTGCGGTGTCCTGACCCAGTGACAGAAAGGGTTGCAAGACACGTATTGTATTGTTGCCATCGAGGATAACAAGATGGGGTATTTATCATATTGCATGAATTTATTCCTCTACATCATGTCATCTTGCTTAAGGCGTTACTCTGTTTTTAACTTAATACTCTAGATGCATGCTGGATAGCGGTCGATGAGTGGAGTAATAGTAGTAGATGCAGAATCGTTTCGGTCTACTTGTTTTGGACGTGATGCCTATATACATGATCATACCTAGATATACTCATAAATATGCTCAATTATGTCAATTGCTCAACAGTAATTTGTTCACCCACCGTAGAATACTTATGCTCTTGAGAGAAGCCACTAGTGAAACCTATGGCCCCGGGTCTATTCTCATCATATCAATCTCCATCACTTTAATACTTGCTTTATTTTTACTTTGCCTTTTACTTTTCACTTTGCATCTCTATACCAAAAATACCAAAAATATTATCTATCATCTCTATCAGATCTCATTCTCGTAAGTGACCGTGAAGGGATTGACAACCCCTAATTGCGTTGGTTGCTAGTAGTTATCGTTTTGTGCAGGTACGAGGGACTTGTGCGTGGCCTCCTACTGGATTGATACCTTGGTTCTCAAAAACTGAGGGAAATACTTACGCTACTTTGCTGCATCATCCTCTCCTCTTCGGGGAAATCCAACACAGTGCTCAAGAGGTAGCAATGTCCGTCACACACTTGCGAGGTCGACGAAGGTCCTCGGAAGAGACGAAGAAGCAAAGAAACCATCTGAATGCGCAATCGTCGCCTCGGCGGTGGCCTTCGTGGGACCCATGTGATGGTGGCCTCCCGTGTTCTACTTCTCCTCGATGATGGCGGCGGACACGGAGAAGCTGGCCACCGACTCATCGCTCTCCACGCACCCGGCTTCTGTCTCTGCCTGCATGGCGCTGCCGTAGGCACGGGAGGCGCGCCCACAGACACGGGAGGCGCGGCACCACAGACACTGGTGGCGCGGTACGATGCGGCAGCGAAGACGCCCGTACCGGTGTGCTCGCCGCTGTGCTGGAGTGGAGCAACTCGCCACTCCTCATCGAGCTGAACTGGAGCGGCGAGTTGCTGAACCACGCGCCTGCTTGGGGCGGCAACTGGCTCCGTTAGGCCAAGCGAGGTTGGTGAAGCATCGAGAGGCCTCACACATATCCGAAGGGCTCGGCGGGCCACCCAGCCAGGTAATATGCCGGAGAACGGCTCCTCGGAAGCCATTGAAAGAGTGGAGAAAATGGTGAAGGAGGAGATGGGGGAGCGGCAGAGGGGTGCGATTCTTGCCTGCTGTCTGTCTGGCCTCGTGTAAATAGAGGGCAGATGGTAGGAGCTTGGCAGGCGTCTGGCCTCGTTTAAACTGAGGGCGGACGGGAGAAGCTCGGCCGGTGTTGCGTTTAACTCCGACCCGCTCATGAATGGACGTGTGGACGGAGTAGGTTTCTCGGTTTGTATGCGGGTTTAATGGAGGGGTTTGATGGAGGCGAGGAGGCGTGTTCAGCCAGGCGTGCAGCGGGCGGCGCAATACTATTCGATTTGACAGCGGGCGGCATAGTTCCCGATATGGCTTTAATGCAGACGAGGGAGGGAGTAGCGGTTCCCGAAATGTTGAACGACCAATGCATCCTCCTTCAATTAATGCATGAGGGAAGTAATGGGAGGAGGACCGGGAAAAGAGGCTGCACTATGTGAATGCTACACAGTTTGCCCTCATATAAAGGCGGCCTTCCATTCCAATGCATGTACCACATCGTACGCACCTAAGCATTTGCCTAAGCACCTACACTAAGCGCAAAAGAGCTCACTCCAGACCCATGGCGGCGATGCGCGCGAGCGGCCAGCGGCTGTGCTAGATGGTCCACGACGTCGGCCTGCGGCATGGCGCCAAGGATCGTCTCCAGACGGTGTTGGAGACCGGCTGGTGGATGGCCGCTGTCGACGCCAACTACGACTCTCAGTTGGACCAGATGATCATTGCCACCACCAACAAGTTCACCATCCTCAAGAAGCTCGCGGAGGACATCGTCGTACTCCTCCAGCCTGCGCGCCCGGGCTCCTCATTGCCTGCCACCCTAATCGGCCTCCATGGTCGGAACCTCTTTCAAGCACTGGTGGCCCTGCGACTGCCCGCCGACGCCACGAAGAATGTCCACCTGGAGGTCGCGCTCACCGCGAGGCGCCTCGCCCTGCAAGAATTTGTCGACCTACACATCCACGTGTACGAGCAAATCGTGTACATAGGTATCTACAAGGCTAGTGAGGACGCTACGACGTTGGCCTTCCTCAACCGACTGGAAGCCTTGGATGCCTTTGCTGAGAAGCACCTCGACCTCGCCACAAAAGCCGCTGCTCCTTAGCCACCGGTCGGTGGCCCGGCGCACTAAGTTGAGGAGGAGGAGGTCGTACATTGATGGATGCATCTTTCTTCTTGCCTTCTGTAACCACCACTACGATTGCATCATCATCGTGGCCTTAATTCTTATTGTGTTGTTGCATTATCGTCCTAGTCAATACCGACATGTGCGATCCCTTTGCTTAATTATGTGCATCACTGTAACTAGTACTCCATCCGTCAATTTATAAGTTGTGCTTACCTTTTCCATCAACTTCGTTACAGCGCTGGGCATCTTGCTAGAAACACTAGAACATGTCGGACCGCGTGTGACCAAACCGACGATGCGCCAACCTAGCTACTATGTACCCTGCTTATCTGGCGGAAATAGCCCCGCCCTAGCGTTTCCAATCGTTATTTCTATCTATTGATCGTGCCAAGGAGCAGAACCAAAATGTTACAATTTATACATGTTTCTCTACTCCTACTCCTATAAAAGACTCAGTTGGTGATGGTGGTGTCTCTGCCATCCGTCGTTTCTGACCATTAGATCCGCATCTAATGGTTGTGAGGTAAGTTGTGGCATTTTTGCAACAATAGCCCACTTCTCTACTCCAATTTGCAGAAAACCCCTTATTATCTTGAAAGCAACCACATCCCTCCCTCACCTCATCAATACAGCCTGAGAAATATATTTTGAGTGAAAAGTACTCCCTCCGTTCCTAAATATTTGTCTTTCTAGAGATTTCAATAAGTGACTACATATGGAGCAAAATGAGTGAATCTACACTTCAAAATATGTCTATATAATCCGTATGTGATAGTCCATTTGAAATATCTAAAAAGACAAATATTTAGGAATAGAGGGAGTAATATATTAGGAGTATATCAAAACAAGAGTGATTTCTTTCAAGTTTGTGAACAAGTACTACTATTCTACTACTTTGGATCCGTCGCAACGCACGGGCACATTGCTAGTAAAAGGAAAAGGCCTGCCGCGTTCGTGTCGCACTCCCCCCACACACGCCCGGGAATTGGGAGTACTCCACGGCCCGTCCAGCACGACACATAGCTTAGGGAAGGCGTGTTTCCTAGCATTTTCACTTTCATGTGGGACCGCCGTTGAGCAAACCGACTATTGGCAAACCGCACCCCACCCGCCGCCGGGTTGGAAAACAGAAACGAGGGGAAGATCTAGCTATAGCATGGAAGCCCAAAAATTTGGTGTTAGATGGGGCTCGTTGATAGAGTAGGAGCATTCCATACTACTCTACTCCTACTAGTAGTACCAAGTTTGTACTATACAACTAGTACTACCACTATACAACTAGTAGGTACATAAACGACACATCATCGTAGGAACAAAAAACGGGAAGATCTTGTTTTGGGTGATTTATCTTTTTTTCTGTCAATGTTGTATGAATAATATGATGTGGGGGGCACCCATGAAGCTTATGTGGCTTGGTTGCATGGCTACGAAAGGTTAGTGAAAAATAAATAGATATTTTTTAGAGTGCACTCCACTAAACAGATATACTTTGGATCCATTGCAACGGGCTGGCACATCTATATCTATACCCCCTATATAGTGTGTGAATAACTTTGAAAGTTGGTCGTTGGATGAAGCCAATCCGACGGTACAAAGATGGAAAATCCGAGCACTACTGGCCATTGGATATCATCTACATTCCACCAGATTGTGCCACATGTAGAATCTAGAAGACTCCATGGTTGAACTTCATTCATGACTAACTTTGCCACAATGAGCTTAGGGAAAGTGTGTCTGCCACAAAAAATGTGGCTAACAAAATGACCACCACAAGTGTGGCAAGATTTGGCAAGAAGTTGAGTCTATGACATGTGGACCATGTAGCTAGAAAAGTGTGGCAAGCCACAAGTGTAGAAATTAACCAAACACATTCCTGGTGTGTTTGGTAGGGTGTATGAAGGGTGCATGATCCCAAGAGTTCCCTTCTTGACCCACTTTTGGGTGTTTGGTAGAGTGTATGGAGGGTGCATGAGTCCACAATAGCTTAGCACAAATACACTAGAAGCTTGCATGAAGTGGGGTGTTGAGTTGAGCATGCATGAAGAGGGAACAACTATGCTGAGACGAGAATGCAACCAAACACACTTGTGGCACGCCTAAGCTTAGGCGTGGCAACCTTAGGCTACAAACCAAATATCTAGACCCCTATATAGTGTGTGAAGAGCATAATTGGTTTGATGCCAACAATTGGCATTGTCAATATTTGGCAAGCCAACATTTGGCAAAATCAAAATTTGCCAAATGTTGGCAACTTTTTGTGAGGTTGAGAAGAAAAGTTGGTAGCCAACCAATCACTAGCCAACATTTGGCATTTGCCAAATATTGGCATGCCAACTTTTGGCATCAAACAAATCATGCTCTTAGATGGTCGTTGGATGAAGCCAATCCGACGGTACAAAGATGGCAAATCCGAGCACTACTTGCCGTTGGATATCATCTACATTCCACCAAATTTTTCCACATGTAGAATCTAGAAGACTCCACATGTAGAAGCATAATGCACAAACCACCAGAATCTCATGCATGCAATGCACATGTACCTTACTAGTAGTTGGTAGTAGTAAGAAACAAATTCCGGGTTTGGCACGAGCTCGTACTGCGGGAGCACCACAAGGCCTGCCGTAGGAGTTACATTTCCCTCCGGGGCCCACGGGACCGAACTTTAGCGGCTTAGTGCCCGGCCTATGAGTCAATGACATGCGGACCTTAAATGCGTCTGGCCCACATGTCATTCTCATGGTGGTGGTGTGGTTCGCGACTCACTCGTTCGAGATGAACCGGCCGGTGGTGGCGAGGGTGCCACAGCTGGGCGTCAGGGCATTACGAGGCGTAGATGGCCACACCGGCGGGTACTACTTGTAGTACAGAAGTACTCCAGCTGAGGATTGATGCCCGGGATGAAATGTGTCACAGCCGCTGGATGAAAATTCGATGGTGCGTGTCAGGACCCCGATTCCATGTCACATTGATCTAGCCGGTAACACCTCATATCACTTTGCAGCCTCACGCACGGTATTCCCACGGGTGCCGCCTTACCATGGCCCGGGACCGTTTGCGCCTTTTGGCTCACGTATATGATAGTGTCGCTAGCATCCATATGACAGAGAACCCGGGCCGACATGACTAGTCGTGAACCCAAAGTGGCGCTAACTTAGAGGGACAGGCATACATGAATCAACATCGAGCATGTCGGTCAGCAGCGTGCGAATCCGGGCTGTAGCACTGGGCTAAAAGGACTCCGGTGCGGGCTGTAGCAGGCTAGGCAGGACTCCGGATGTCACCGCGTGACATTTCCCCGAAGGGACAGACAGGAACGAAGTGAACCACATGCCGGCCTGTCAAGTGTTCCGGAGCAGTAGTGCTGGGCTAGCAGGACTCCCGTGAACCGGGCTGTAGCGGACTACTATGGCTGATGGAAGCGTAAGACTATATTTCCCCATAAGAGAGGCTACCAAGGATAAACAACTAGGTTTTTGGATCCCACACATACCAAGCATTTCAATCATACACACAATATGCTTGATATGTGTAAATACAACATGGCATGACAACATAACTCTACGACTCAAGTATTTATTCATTAGGCTCCGAGGAGCCAAGATATTACAAACATGGGTCTCATGACCCAACATTCAGAGCATACAAGTCAAAGCACATGCGGAAGCTTAACATGTCTGAGTACAGACATCTACAAATGAAAAAGGCTGAGAAGCCTGACTATCTACCAGATCCTGCCGAGGGCGCAAGATCGTAGCTGAGGTATCAAGCTAAACGTCGAAGTCCAGGAAACTACTAGCGAGACTGACGTCTCTCTGCAAAACATAAAATAGGCAAACATGAGTACAAATGTACCCAACAAGACTTACATCAGAACTAGCTACATATGCATCAGTATCAACAAAGGGGGTGGTGGATTTTGACTGCAGCAAGCCAGCTTTGACTCAGTGGCTATTCTAAACTATGACTGCAAGTAACTCTTTTGAGGTGGCGCACACGAGTCCACATATTCACCAATCAATACAACACTATGGATCTGCGCCCGTCTCCCTATGAGAACGCTATCCATAGCACTCACGCTTATGTTGCGCATTTTAGAGTATCCACTTTCACTTGTCTATGAACTGTATAGGCAACCAAGTAGTCCTTTACCATGGACGCGGCTATTCGAATAGATGATGTTAACCCTGCAGGGGTGTACTTCTTCACACACGCTCTCAACACTTACTGTCGTTTACACGACATGTACACGGCAACCTTCAAGCGGGAGCCCAACGAGGATGTCGGCCACGACCTACCTAAACACTCAAGTCTCTAGTCCAAGTTTATCGCCTATTCAGGTTCCATCCGCAAGGAGTCCAGCCGAGGTTTCCACATACGGCCCCGAACGATGTGTACAGGGTTTCGAGACACCAAACGGGCGCCCGGCATGCCCGGCCACGTGCCTACCGCATCATAGCCCACCCCTCGTTTCAGCGCTGCGCACGGCCTCCAGCATACTACAAACACCAGAAACTACTTGCAACTACTGGACAGAGGACAAGGGTGGTTAAGAAGCCGAGAGGGTCCATTGATTTCGGGCCCAATGCATGGTAGTAGCTGAATCTTAAATCACACATACAGATCTCAGTGCTTAAGGACGGTTCCAATGAAACAACCCACCATGTACTCCTACATGGCCTCTCATCGATACCTTTACCAAATCGTGTTCACAGACCTAACTCACACCCAGTAGGACATGTTCATCACCATTCCAATTCATCCCCGATGAATTAGACCTGACTCAACTCTAAGCAGTAGCAGGCTTGACAAACAAGCATGAATGAGGAGGCACATCAGGGCTCAACCAACTCCTACTCATGCTAGTGGGTTTCATCTATTTACTGTGGCAATGCCAGGTCATGCAGAGGAAAAGGGTTTCAACTACCGCAGCAAGTAACAGATGAATCGTTGTTATCCTAATGCAGTAAAAGAGAGCAGGAGCGAGAGAGTGGGATTGTATCGGAATGAACAGGGGTTTTTTGCTTGCCTGGCACTTCTGAAGATAATATAGTTCTTCATCGGTGTCATCGAACTCATCGTCGGAACGTCGTCTACTGAGAGGGGAGAATTACCAGCAAACAAGGAAGAACACAATCAATGCAATGCAACAATATGATGCATGATCATGACATGGCAATATGTTGTGGTTTTAGCTAATGCAACTAGAAATCAGATTAAATGAAGTTGGTTTGAACAAGGGGTTCAAATACAAACTCCATATGTGCTTATTTAAATGCCAATTATGCAAATTGCCATATACAACAACCTTAGGTTGTTCAAAAATGCATGCAAATGGTACAGATGGATAGATTGGATTTTCTGATCATTTTTCATATATAATTTGTTTGATTTGGAGTTAAGGATTAATTTCTATGAATTTTGAAGTTACCATTATTTTCTGAAATTTCATGAATAAGAATAAATCTAGAAAATAATTAACTGCGTCAGCACTGCGTCACTGTGATGTCAGCGGTCAACAGGCGTCGACCAGGTCAATCCTGACTAGTGGGACCCACTGGTCAGTGACCCAGTCAACTAACTAAGTTAGTTAGCCCTAACTAACCGGGAAGGCCCACTAGTCAGTGACTGTAGTAACTAACCTAACTAGTTAATTAGTGCTAACTAGAGTAATTAGTCGCGCAGGGCTCGCAAGTCAGTGAGAGAGAGGGGGAAGTCAAACCGGGAAGTGGGGTCAACCCGCATCGGACAACTGGTCAGCGGTCGCTGGCGTTTAGCCGCCGGCGAGTCCAGATGCGGTGGTGCCCTGCGGGATTCGCCTACATAGCACCGTTTGGCTTGCGGCATCCAACTGTGGTGGTGGCGTGGCCGGGGAGTGGCCGGAGTGGCACCGGCGACGAGCTCGGCGGCGGCCGAAGCTCGGTCGAGCTCGGGCTCATTGCTGAAGTGGCCTAGGCGGGGTGGCGCTAGCACCTACGGCTCCTACGCAATGCGGGGAGTGCAATGGGCACAAGCCCGGGACCATATGTTCACCGGACCATCACCGATGATGAGCGTGGCCGGCGGCATGTGCGGATGAGCGCGGTGCAGCCACTACGGCACACGGGGAAAGAAAAGAAGAGGAGGGGAAGGTCAGTGGCTCACAGCGGTCACGACGAGCGGGTCAGCGAGGTCGGAGAGGCAGCGAGGCGAGCACGGGGTCTCCGGTGATCTCGGCGGACCGAGGTTGTAGAAGACGGTGTTGGCAGCATTTTAGGGCTTCCGGCGTCACACAGCTCGGTAAGGAGGAAGAGGAGGTCGGGGCAGAGCATGGGGACACGTCGGAGAGGCGCGGGGAAGGCGGTGGCCACGGCTACGGTGGTTGCCGGCGGCGAGCACGCTCTGCTGTGGTGGGGAACGATGAGAGAGAGGTGTTGGGGGCGAATGGAGGGGTCCAGGGGGTTGGGGCGACGACGTGGAGGTCGTCCAGGGGCGCGGGTGGCAAGCAGGTGGCGCCGTGGAGAGCTCGCGCACACCGGCGTCACCTCCCTGCCTGCCTGGCGGGGATGAAGCAGTTGGCTGGCACGGGCCAGCACAGTGTTGGGCCGCCAGGTGGGCTGCAGATAAGCGTCAGATAAGCTTTCTTCTCTTTCTATGCTTTTCCTATTTTAGTTTCTGTTTTCTATTATTCTGTAGTCTTTAGGGCTTTATTAAAAATACTTAAACAGATCCAAAAAAACATGAAACTGCTCAATGCCACTGTTTGGAATATAACCAACAGCAAACATTTTAGTTTATGATAATTTGAGCATTTAAAATATTTAATAGCATTTATATGCCCAAATGCAAGTACTATATGATTTAATTCAGAGCCCAAATATGTCATGGAAAAATGTGCAACATCTCTGGTTATTTCTTCTAGCATTTTCCAGATATGATGAACATTTTTGAAAGCCATTTGGATTCACTGAGAATATTTTAGTTGAACCTAGTGAATTCCTTTGATGCTAGGGTTCAAACAATCCCCATTTCAAATTCATTTGAAACTTAGACATGATGACACTCATGAGGCTAGCCTAGTGCATTGCTAGAAGCTAGGGATGTGACAACTCACCCCCACTAAACAAGAATCTCGTCCCGAGATTCAAGCGTAGGGTAAGATGGAAGGGGGAACGCAAACTAACACAAATGCAAACTAACACAATCTTCACGATCCAGGTTGCAATTCATAAGAACGTTGATTCGATCACGATCTTTGTCTTGATGTCATGCTCTGTGAACTTCATCCAACGCGATGATGACAAAATGAAATTCTACGAAACTGATCTCCTCAAAGATCGAGCAACTAACGATCATCTCATGAAATGAGACATAACATCTCTTGAGCTGAGACACGATACACACATCAAGAATGATGGAAATGAGCATATGACAAGGTTTAAATAAGTAGCGGAATTTCCACACTTAGGAGGGTGGTGAACGGTGTCAACATAGTAAGGAGTTGGTTGCCCTTTGGAACAAACGGGGCACCTTTGAGAAGATGACTAGTAGAAGTATTCCCTTAAGTGGCAAAAGAATTACTTTTGATACATCGATCTTGAAACTCTCTATACCAACCTAAGGCAATCACAATCGATCGTTTGGCGGAGTTCGAGAGAACGACACACTCGGGCTAGAATGGATGATGTGGACTACCTTGTTGAAGACAACGTGATGGATGATTTGCTTATCTCGTAAATGGATGGGACCCATGGTAGAACCACTTCTGAAGATGATCCCGAACAACAATTGCTGAGAAGGGCAGTCCAAGGGAGATTGGCACAAGGCAGTACAAGCTGGGAATAAAATGCAAATGTCGGGAATGTTCCAACCATCATATCTGCCTGAGATTCAGATCTGGTTGGTGTCAGGATATTGTAGACTCATCAAGTCTAGAAAGAAAAATGAAAGTTTACAACACAAATCAACGAGATGACGTTGCAAGATTCTCGGGGAGTGAACTACGATAGCAAGCTCCAAAACATGAGTTGTTTCTGCTACATACATGTGAACAAGTTGTCCAAGACAAGCATGACCATGTAGAAGTCTTATAATAAAACACTATCGAGTTCAGGTTAGGATCCATCATCAAGGATTTCGAAGTCTTTACGCGTGCTAGACTTCTTTCCCTTGAACAAATCAATCAGTGGCTTCGGGTGCTAGGAATTACACATGGAGTGGAGGTAATTAATCTACCAAACCACAGAATACTTCGCACATGCATGACTGACTTGGGACGATTCCAGGGGAAGCAAAACTAACTTTCTCAAATTCACGGTGCCAACTTGAACCTAATGCATGTGAACTTAGAGGAAGTCACTACTTTTATCCAAACATATATTTCATAAACGGGACATGAAGATAATGCTTACCAATAGTTTCCAACACTAGCTTGATGTTCAACATGAATCAAGGAGGAGACAAGATGCTGCTGATGGGCCCAATAGCAACTCATCGGAATTTCCCTATCGCTGGACTTCCACCATCATGTGAACACGGTGATAGCATTGGTCAGACCAAAAGATGTAACGGTGTATGCTCGAGGGATCAACCACGAGTAGGACAACATTACGAACATCGTTGGTTCTGATTTGACTTGACGATGGCCCATACTCAAGTCAAAGTTTTGGCAAGACAATAGATTCAACAACTGATCACGAGGACCAATTGGTGAAGATATCATCTTTGTTCAACACGCACACAAACACAAGGATATCCCTTCAGAAAGAACCAAATTCGGCAAAGCTTTTTATCTTCCAACTCTCCAAGTTGTTGTTTAGCTTAACCAACTAGCTCAAGGGTATCCAACACAGATTCTTGGGGAAGGGGTGGTTTATAAGAAACCAACTTGATCACGAACTCAACATAGCGGCCAGGGGACGACCTGGTGATACTTCCAGGAATGTATCCGGAAAATCACAAACCACCAATATGTCTCTAAGCTCGAGAACAATCTTGCTTTTCAGGCAAGATGATATGACCAATAAGCAAGGATTGACACTATCCTAACTCATTGATCGAAGGGTGCACCTAAAATAAGGACTAGGTAGCTTGATCAATCTTAGGATGATGATTTAATAACCAGCACGCTAAGAATGAGAGTATTGTCCATTTACTACCAAGCAACAATTTGCTCGGAGTATTGATTTCACACATCACAATTCACTTGTCGGCATTCCGGTTACAACAACACGGAACCGAGGAATGAATAATGATGACGATAAGTATCACTCCGTCAAGAATTCATAAGAGGCGGTGCAATTCTCATGACATTCTTGACATAAAGATGGTAACACTTCAAGGTAGAAGAGAGCAAAAGCTGGATTGGCATTTTGATCCACGGAATACAACTACTTTGACCCAATCCTAGATTTGGACGAGGTACTAGAGTTTGTTTCTCCTAGTCATTCCAGAATAGAATGGCTTGACAGACCACAAGAGTAATAGGCATCAATGAACACAAATGCACACATGCTCTTGACTATCAACTGATAGATGAAGGCTGAAATACAGTTAAAGAGGGACAACTCAAGGAACATATAACTTTCTGAGTTGTGGATGCATAGATTAGCATGTCCAACGAGTTCAATAGGTTTCTTCCAGATAACCCATGCAGAAAGGTATAACTGGCAGAATCACAATTATGAATGGAGAACTTCTCAAGAGCACTCTTGTTTTGATCTTTTGGTTCAAAGGCTTTTGCCATATTGGTTCATGGTATTGGAAGAAGGATATACCACGGACCTCGAGGACTATCGCAAAGGTTACTAATATCTTAAGGGAACTAGCAAATACTAACAACATGAAGTAGGGTGAATCTCGGGTTCAAAAACCCAGGAATAGAATACCTACTAACTAATAACATCACGGGATGCTTTCGAGAATGGTGGCCAGAATCATCACACCTGGAACACAAACATGGCTATATTACTGGGTGACTCCCTAAAACACCTAGGGTCATAATAATAGCTCCAACATATATGTCGAGGCAACAGAGTACCTCAACTCACCGATTAGTGTGATTAATCTGGCCCAAATGGACATCAGGAACATGGAGGAACGATTGCAAGTGCATCAGACTATCTAGAAACCTGGGATGACTCGGACAGCATAACGGCTGTAAATGCTCAGAAAAAGATTTGAGACATTCACAAGGATTTGCATAGTCACTTAACAACATCATATCAAGGTTCTGGTTCAACGGACAACATACTAAAAGTAGTAGAAACTGAATTGAGGCCTGAAACCAACAATCCTATAAGTCTCTACCATAGTAACTCGTCATCCTAATAGATGGATGAGAAGGCCTAGTTCTTAATCCCTGTAGAAAAGAAGACATTGACTCAGATCAGAAGGGCATAAGGTAAAGGAGTAAAAAGAGCCTTACGTTCCCTTCCCCAATCAGTTTCCTTACATAACTAAAGCATTTCTAGACACACCTTCGACCAGTTTGGCTTGGTAATCCTACATGCAGTCAGGCTCTGATACCAACGCTGTCAGGACCCCGATTCCATGTCACATCGATCTAGCCGGTAACACCTCATATCACTTTGCGGCCTCACGCATCGTATTCCCACGGGTGTCGCCTTACCATGGCCCTGGACCGTTTGCGCCTTTTGGTTCACTTATATGATAGTGTCGCTAGCATCCATATGACAGAGAACCCGGGCCGACATGACTAGTCATGAACCCAAAGTGGCGCTAACTTACGGGGACAAGCATACATGAATCAACATGGAGCATGTCGGTCAGCAGCGTGCGAATCTAGGCTGTAGCACTGGGCTAACAGGACTCCGGAGAACCGGGCTGTAGCAGGCTAGGCAAGACTCCGGATGTCACCACATGACATTTCCCCAAAGGGACAGACACAGGAACGAAGTGAATCACATGCTGGCCAGTCAAGTGTTCCGGAGCAGTAGTGTTGGGCTAGCAGGACTCCGGAGGACCGGGCTGTAGCGGAATACTATGGCTCATGGAAGTGCAAGACTACATTTCCCCATAAGAGAGGCTACCAAGGATAAACAACTATGTTTTCGGATCCCACACATACCAAGCATTTCAATCATACACACAATATGCTCGATATGTGTAAATACAACATGGCATCACAACATAACTCTACGACTCAAGTATTTATTCATTAGGCTCCGAGGAGCCAAGATATTACAAACATGGGTCTCATGACCCAACATTCAGAGCATACAAGTCAAAGCACATGCGGAAGCTTAACATGTCTGAGTACAGACATCTACAAATGAAAAAGGCTGAGAAGCCTGACTATCTACCAGATCCTGCCGAGGGCGCAAGATCGTAGCTGAGGTATCAAGCTAAACGTCGAAGTCCACGAAACTTCTAGCGAGACTGACGTCTCTCTGCAAAACATAAATTAGGCAAACATGAGTACAAATGTACCCAGCAAGACTTACATCAGAACTAGCTACATATGCATCAGTATCAACAAAGGGGGTGGTGGAGTTTGACTGCAGCAAGCCAGCTTTGACTCAGTGGCTATCCTAAACTATGACTGCAAGTAAATCTTTTGAGGTGGCGCACACGAGTCCACATATTCACCAATCAATACAACACTATGGATCTGCTCCCGTCTCCCTATGAGAACGCTATCCATAGCACTCACGCTTATGTTGCGCATTTTAGAGTATCCACTTTCACTTGTCTATGAACTGTATAGGCAACCAAGTAGTCCTTTACCGCGGACGCGGCTATTCGAATAGATGATGTTAACCCTGTAGGGGTGTACTTCTTCACACATGCTCTCACCACTTACTTCCGTTTACACGACATGTACACGGAAACCTTCAAGCGGAAGCCCGACGAGGGTGTCGGCCACGGCCTACCTAAACACTCAAGTCTCTAGTCCAAGTTTATCGCCTATTCAGGTTCCATCCGCAAGGAGTCCGGCCGAGGTTTCCACATATGGCCCCGAACGATGTGTATTGGGTTTCGAGACACCAAACGGGCGCCCGGCATGCCCGGCCACATGCCTACCGCATCACAGCCCACCCCTCGTTTCAGCGCTGCGCATGGCCTCCAGCATACTACAAACACCAGAAACTACTTGCAACTACTGGACAGAGGACAAGGGTGGTTAAGAAGCCGAGAGGGTCCATTGATTTCGGGCCCAATGCATGGTAGTAGCTGAATCTTAAATCACACATACAGATCTCAGTGCTTAAGGACGGTTCCAATGAAACAACCCACCATGTACTCCTACATGGCCTCTCATCGATACCTTTACCAAATCGTGTTCACACACTTAACTCACACCCAGTAGGACATGTTCATCACCATTCCAATTCACCCCCGATGAATCACCTGACTCAACTCTAAGCAGTAGCAGGCATGACAAACAAGCATGAATGAGTAGGCACATCAGGGCTCAACCAACTCCTACTCATGCTAGTGGGTTTCATCTATTTACTGTGGCAATGACAGGTCATGCAGAGGAAAAGGGGTTCAACTACCGCAGCAAGTAACAGATGAATCGTTGTTATCCTAATGCAGTAAAAGAGAGCAGGAGCGAGAGAGTGGGATTGTATCGGAATGAACAAGGGGGTTTTGCTTGCCTGGCACTTCTGAAGGTAATATAGTTCTTCATCGGTGTCATCGAACTCATCGTCGGAACGTCGTCTACTGAGAGGGGACAATTACCAGCAAACAAGGAAGAACACAATCAATGCAATGCAACAATATGATGCATGATCATGACATGGCAATATGTTGTGGTTTTAGCTAATGCAACTAGAAATCAGATTAAATGAAGTTGGTTTGAACAAGGGGTTCGAATACAAACTCCATATGTGCTTATTTAAATGCCAATTATGCAAATTGCCATATATAGCAACCTTAGGTTGTTCAAACATGCATGCAAATGGTACAGATGGATAGATTGGATTTTTCTGATCATTTTTCATATATAATTTGTTTGATTTGGAGTTACGGATTAATTTCTATGAAAATTTTAAGTTAGCATTATTTTCTGAAATTTCCTGAATAAGAATAAATCCAGAAAATAATTAACTACATCAACATTGCATCACTGTGACGTTAGTGGTCAACAGGCGCCGACCAGGTCAAACCTGACCAGTGGCACCCACTGGTCAGTGACCCAGTCAACTAACTAAGTTAGTTAGCCCTAACTAACTGGGCAGGGCCCACTAGTCAGTGACCGTAGTAACTAACCTAACTAGTTAATTAGTGCTAACTAGAGTTATTAGTCGGGCGGGGCCCTCAAGTCAGAGAGAGAGAGAGGGGGAAGTCAAACTGGGCAGTGGGGTCAACCCGCGCCGGTCAACGGGTCAGCGGTCGCCGACGTTTAGCCATCGGCGAGTCCAGACACGGCGGTGTGCCGCGGGATTCGCCTACAGAGCGCCGTTTGGCGCGCGGAGCACAGCTACGGGATGCGGACGCTCGTCCTCATCCAACCGTCATGGTGGCGCGGCCAGGGAGTGGCCGGAGTGGCGTCGGCGACGAGCTCGGCGGCAGCCGAAGCTCGGCCGAGCTCGGGCTCGTTGCTGAAGTGGCCTAGGCAGGGCGGCACTAGCACCTACGGCTCCTACGCGATGCGGGGAGTGCAATGGGCACAAGCCCGGGACCATATGGTCACCGGAGCATCACCGACGACGAGCGCGGGCGGCGGCGTGTGCGGGTGAGCGCGATGCAGTCGCTACGGCACACGGGGAAAGAAAAGAAGAGGAGGGGAAGGTCGGTGGATCACAGCGGTCACGACGAGCGGGTCAGCGAGGTCGTGGAGGCAGCGAGGCGAGCGTGGGGTCGCCGGCGATCTCGGCGGACCGAGGTTGAAGAAGTCGGCGTTGGCAGCGCTTTAGGGCTTCCGGCGTCGCGCAACTCGGTGAGGAGGAAGAGGAGGTCGGGGCGGAGCACGGGGACACGTCGGAGAGGCGCGGGGAAGGCGATGGCCACGGCTATGGCGGTCGGCGGCGGCGAGCATGCTCGGCTGTGGTGGGAAACGGCGAGAGAGAGGTGTTGGGGGCGAATGGAGGGGTCCAGGGGGTCGGGGCGATTACGTGGAGGTCGTCCAGACGTCCAGGGGCGCGGGCGGCAAGCAGGTGGCGCCGTGGCGAGCTCACGCACGCCGGCGTCACCTCCCTACCTGCCTGGCGGGGACGAAGCAGCTGGCTGGCACGGGCCAGCACAGTGCTGGGCCGCCAGGTGTGCTGCAAGTAAGCGTCAGGTAAGCTTTCTTCTCTCTCTCTGCTTTTCCTATTTTAGTTTCTGTTTTCTGTTGTTCTGTAGTCTTTAGGGCTTTACTAAAAATACTTAAACAGATCTAAAAAATATGAAACTGCTCAATGCCACTGTTTGGAATATAACCAACAGCAAACATTTTAGTTTATGATTTTTTGAGCATTTAAAATATTTAATAGCATTTATATGCCCAAATGCAAGTACTATATGATTTAATTCAGAGCCCAAATATGTGATGGAAAAATGTGCAACACCTCTGCTTATTGCTTCTAGCATTTTCCAGAAATGATGAACATTTTTTAAAGCCATTTGGATTCACTGAGAATATTTTAGTTGAACCTAGTGAATTCCTTGGATGCTAGGGTTTAAACAATCCCCATTTCGAATTCATTTGAAACTTAGACATGATGAAACTCATGAGGCTAGCCTAGTGCATTGCCAGAAGCTAGGGATGTGATCGTGCGGGAGTATAGATCGGAGCGCAGCAGCTGAGCAGGCAAACCGCGTCCAATCGGGTGTGGCTGTGGTAGAAAGTTGATGGTCGCCGCAGTTCAGCTAGCCCGCATGTCATGCACACAAAGGCAGAGGAGCGGTGGGGCCTTGAGGGATGAGGCGCACGTCGGGGGGATGAGGATCCCCTGACATGAACAATACTACCATTCTATCACTGCCATGTGGGACCCCCAAGTGTGGGTCCCACCAGTCAGTGAAGGAAAGGCAGGGTAAGGCAGTGATAGCCACATCAGAGGATCCATGTCCACGTCGGGGGACGTCGTGCTTACATGTACGGTTGGAGTGGCGTCGTGGGAATCGCGTGTGGGTGTGGCAGTGGTAGAAACAAGAAACGTGATGGTCGCCGTGGTTCAACTTCCATGGACAAGCTGTCATGTCTGCTGACACATGTATATCAAAACTAGAGTGTTTAAATTTCAAGCACGTGAACAAGTATTATTCTATTACTTGGGATCCATTGCAATGCTCGGGCCAGCACATTGGTAGTATTAGTGTCTATCTCTATCTCTAGAGGCCTTCCCTCGTTCATCCTTTTCTCTCACAAGATAAACTACTCATACAAATGCATCTTGATGTTCCGTGGATCGCACGAGGATGTTTCCTTGGGGGTCTCTCCAGCAAGCGTGGCCAGAAGTTGCAAGTTGACGCCCTTGAGATGCCGACATTGAGGGGCACTCGAATTTCCTCCGATGGGCAGGTAAGATGAGTTTGATCACGTAGTAAATGCATTCTAAAGACTACTTCCGTGTCCATTTCCTAATTCTCCCCCTGCCCACTGTTTCACAGGTTAGGCTCGGTGGGAGTGTAGATTGGCTTGCATATGTACGGGAGGGTATCAACATCAATTTGCACAACATTTACAATGGTGACACCGTTCCTGTAGAACCTTTGTCCAACATTGGGATCAGCCATGCAATGGAACCACAGTGAGATTGAATAAGATAGCACGAACCTTGCACATGGCGGTCAAAGGAGGACCATGCTGTCTGCGACCGATTTGTTGCCGTACGAGAACGAAGACGCTGTGCTCCTTTCTAACCGCATCTTCGCGGTGACAAACCAGGGGACTTGTTTCGTATGGGACACATCCTACGATATACTCCCTCTCTCCCAGTTTATTTGTTTTGGATCTTTTTCTTTTATAAGTTTCAAATTCAAATTTAGAGCTCCCCATCACATGTTGAGATTACAATGTCCATTAAATCGTTGCATGCATGTATAGTAAAGAAACAAATCTCGAGTTTGGCACGAGTTCATGCAGCAGTAGCACCAGCCTGGCGCAGGAGTTACATTTCCCTCTCAGGGCCCTCGAGACTGAGCTTCAGCGCCTTAGTACACCTACCTTTGAGTAAATAACATGTGGACACGATAGGTGGCTGGTCCACATGTAATGCTCCTGAAGGCATAGGGGCAGTGGGGCCGAGAGGAGTGAGCCGCAGGTCGGGGGACGTGTGGTGTCATGGGTTCGTGCGGCGTCATGGGAATCGCGTGTGGCTGTGGTAGAAACTTAATGCTCGCCGCATTTAAGGTGGCCCACATGTCATGCACACAAAGGCAGAGGGGCGGTGTGGCCGAGAGGGGTGAGGCGCACGTCGGCGGACGTGGTGCCGTGGGTTGGAGTAGCGTTGTGGGAATCGCGAGTGGCAGTGGATGAAACGTGATGGTCGCCATAGTTGAACTTCCATGGACAAGCTATTATGTCTACAGACACATGCATTGCATACCGATCACTGGAAGGAGTACTAGAGAAAGCTAGGTGGATAAATAGTTCCTAATAGTCAAGCGGACCCACGCTACTACGTGTTCCAAAGACATGCACACCATCGAAATAGTCCATCTATATCAATATACACCGATTTTTTTACAAGAGAGGAAATAGTTCATCCTTCCATAATGCCCTGCTGCTGGTGCAGCCTTTTCTTCTTCTTCTTCTTCTTCTTCTTCTTCTTCTTCTTCTTCTTCTTCTTCTTCTTCTTCTTCTTCTTCTTCTTGTTCTCATTTTCTGTGGGAGACGGCTTCGCAGCAAGCTCTTTGGACCTTGCAGCTATCTCGAAACTCACACGGGCATCGAGGACAGCATATTTTATCCACTCGTGCGTCAAGGGATAATTCTCCCATCCACACGACCTTAATGCCACCGTCTCGTTACCCTTCTGAAGATTTGTACCGAGCACAAAATTTGATACGTCGAATAGGGATGGTGTCTATTTATCACAATCTTCTATAGGAATTTTGATTCTGGTTTGTAGGTCAACGATGCTTTTCAAATCAAGGTTGGACGGCTCCAGCTTCTGTTTGTCCCCTTCGATGGATGCCCCACAGAAGTATATGTCCTCTCGAGACAAGAAATCATGAAGCTCACCTGGTATGGAGGGCGCGTGTATGATGTGGCACACCAAAACATCATCTTCGAGGCACAACTGAAGGACGACGGCGCGTTGGATCTTCCCAGTGGCACGCTCTGTGTACTCTGCGTCGAGACCGATGACCCTCGTCTCTACCTTTTTGAGGGAGTTGGATACATTTTTGATCCACTTCCGAACAACCCTTGGGTGGACGGTGTCGATGGTAACTATGCTCAACGAGCCTTCGACGAGGACATGTTGGACGCTGAAAACCCGCATATCGATCTCTTTCGCCATTTGGAACCGCTGGAACGGAGGGCTATGGTTTGGAGAATTAGGATTATATGGCTAGTCTAACTGAAGTAGTAGATGATTATTTAAAGAGGTTAAAACAATGTGAACGCAGTGGGGTTTGGATGCAAATGAAGACGAAGGGGATGTGAAGAAGCCGAGGAAAATCGGTTCCCAATGGAGAAGTAAATGGGAGAAGTGGCGTGCAGGCAGTTGAGTAGATGGCTAGGTAGACTAAATGAAAAGGCTATGCGGGTAGACTGAGGAGTCGTACCTGTTCGTGTACGTGCCCATCCTTCCTGATAGGTGGGACCTATGCAAACAGATGAAAAATGTGTCGTAGCTGGTTCAGATGGATATTGGCGGGTGCGTGGGAGACACAACATTCTCTGGTTAAGGAATACATGGTTATCCTCATCAAAAAAGAAAAGGCCCATCTTCGCGCTTCCGCATGCATGAGAATTTGGTTCTGCTCACAATATGGATGATACCGGGAAGATGAAGTGAACAGGCATGCAAGCACGGGAGGCCTATTTCTGCTATACAGTACTGGAGTACTCATGTTCCTACTACTAGTAGTAGTAGTAGTAGTAGTAGTAGTAGTAGTAGTAGTAGTACAACCGTGGTACACTTCATGGTCAAAATACTATTCATCCGGTCCTCACAGTGAAGTGACAACACCGCTACCGACACTAGTCCAGGCGGCGTGTTCGGGTTACCAAAGTCAGCCTCACCCTGTGCACTGTGCAGTTTGTCACTACCGCTGTACAACACAGTAGCATGCCTCGCCTCGCCTCATCTCCCTCTCCCCTCCCATAGCACCATTCCATCTCCATCTCCATCTCACAGTGCCCCCGTGTACTGTCGCCTCGCTCGCCTCCCCCAGTACCACTATTCCCTCGCTAGCCGCTCCAGCACCTACAGCCTTCTCCCTCGTAAATCAAGCCCCCCAAAACACCCACCTTCCAAACTCCACCATGGCCGAACGCGAACCACGCAGCATCCATATGAGCCGCGATTGGAGCAATCTCCCCAGTGACATCCTCGACCTCTGTTGTTTGTGTATGGATATGTTGAGCGCCCTGCGGCTGGCTGCATGCTCGAGGGACATGCACATGGCCATCGTCGAAGCGAGGCCTAAGATTTTCAAGACACCCTGCACTACAAAAAAAAAGACACATCCGTGACATTTTGGGCCGAACGAATTTTTTTTCTGTCATACATATGACACTTCTATGACGATAATTGTGACAAAACCTAGTATCATCATAGATGTGGTGGGATCCTACTTCTATGACAAATAATCATGACAGAAAATGGGCTTTTCGTCCTGGGCGGGCCGGAGATGCAGCTGCATGACATTATTTGGGCCGTCCATGATGGAAAAAACCGTGGTAGAAGCGAGGGGGAGGAAAATTTCGAGGAGTTGCCGGTTACGATGGGAGGTCGGGGGCCGAGCGATGCACGTTTCTCTCGTACACGTACGCGTGTGTGTGCAAGGCGTTGGCTCTAACTGAACTCGAGCGAGGCGTTGGGCTCTAACTGAACCCGAGTGATTGCACTGCAGGCTACGTGTTACTGAACTCAAGCGATCGATCGATGGCTGTTAACTGAACCCGATCGAGCGATTCCTTCGCTACTGCTGCTAATTGAAGTCAATCGATGCTTCCTCTGGGATGAACAGTGAGCGTTGCGGGGGAGGGGGGGGGGGTTGGATGAATAGTGAGCGGTGGCGTTTGCCTCTGGATGAACAGGACCCCATGGTGTGGTTGAGGGCTGGATGAATAGTAGACGGTGGAGGTGTGCCCATGGAGGGGTGGTTGAACAGGACCCCGTGGTGTGGAGGGATGGATGAACAGTAGATGGTGGAGGGGTGCCCGTGGAGGGGTTGTTGAACAGGACCCCGTGGTGTGGAGGGCTGGATGAACAGTCGATGGTGGAGGGGTGGTTGAACAGTAGCCGGTGGAGTAGCGCGCGGTGGAGGCTGGATGAACAGGAGCCTGTGGAGGCTGGAGGAGGTCGACGGTGGAGATGAACAGATCCGTGGAGTCCTGCTTTGCGACGCCACACCCTCCCAATGAACAGACCCCTGCTTCGACCGTAGGAGGTCCGTTTAATCCGCTTACGGTACGCCACACCCACCGATCAACAGACCCCATCTTGACCGTAGGAGGTCCGCTTCCTCCGCTTTGCAAGACGCCACACCCTCCCGATCAACAGGACCTCGCTTTGACCGTAGGAGGTCCGCTTCTCTGTTTTGCGCGACGCCGCACCCTCCCGATCAACAAGACCCGCTCCGAATGTAGGAGGTCCGCTTCTCCGCCAGCGGTACGCCAGCCTCGCTTCCATCGCTTATTCCGCCCAAGCCCTCTCGGCGAACACGACCACGCATTTCATTCCGACCCAGCCGGTTGGCTCCCACGCGCCTGCTGCCTCCCGGCGAACACGACGCATTCCGCTGCCTCCCCATGAACACGACGATGACGCTGTTTCTCCGCTCCGCCCCAGCCATGTACACGAGCCCTGGCCGTACGTATACATACGTGGCGTCAGATTTCTTTCTTGCACCCTCGCCGCTGTACATACGTGTACACGCTTACTTGCGCGCCTCTATTACGACACGCGGCGCCTCTACTACGACGTCGCGCGCCTCTACATCGACCAAGATGTACGCATACCGTTCGGACCGAATGACGACGCTACGTACGCTTCGACCAGGTGGGTCCAGACTGTCGGGCACTTCCTTGCATGCGAAGATGTAGCTGGTGGGTCCCAGCAGTCAGGGGGGCGAATCATTTCTTTTTTTTTTGCCCGGACGCACTTCCTTGCGTGCGAAGGTGTAGCTCGTGGGTCCCATCAGTCAGGGGGGAAATGTTTTTTTCACGAAATACGGTGGACCGTCCGGTGGGTCCCCGCTGTCAGGTGGAGGAATAATTATTTTCCGCGTAATAAGGAGGCACTGCCTTGCTGCGGCCGTGGACCCAGCTGTCACCTCTCCACGCACATCCACGTCCGATGGAAGTCGCTTGACCATTTTGACCACGCCACCAAGGCACCAGGCGGTGGACTACAGCGAGGCCTAGGAAGGGGCGACGGGAGCGGGGAAGACGCGGCGGTGGAAGCCCGCGGAGAGGAGTACGAGGTTCACCGGTTCGGCTGCGGTGTGAGGCTGTCGTGCCGCCGCAGGCCTGTCCAGCGTGGGAATAGTAAGGCGGTGAGGCCTCCGCGTAGCACATTCGCCACGGAGGCGAGGAGCATGCGGCACGACCGGCGCTGCTTTGGGCGGCTGGAGCAACAAGACCAGAGGTTGAAGAAGCACTACGGCCGTTGGATGGACATCGTACAGTCACTGGAGCTAGAATTGTTTATATTGACTAAGTTGACAAAGCCCTCTGTCCCCGTCAACTTAGTAGGCCCACAAGTCAGCCTCCCACCAAGGTGGGTCCCAGCTAGCAGGGGTATTCATTTTTTTGTGCGTAATAAGGAGGCACTTCCGGTGGGTCCGAGCTGACAGCAGGGGGAACGTTTTTTTCGCGAAATACGGTGGCCTGTCGGGTGGGTCCCAGCAGTCACGGGCAAACGTTTTTTTTCGCGAAATACTGGTGGCCCGTCCGGCGGGTCCCTGTTGTTAGGTGGATGAATAATTACTTTCCGCATAATAAGGAGGCACTTCCTTGCAGCTGCCGTGGACCCAGCTGTCAGCCTCTCCATGAACAGTATTCTTCCGATGGAATTCGGTCGTTAACCACATTGACCACGCCGCGCCGAGAGCACCACGGCGGTGGACGATGGCGAGTCCTAGGAAGGGGACGACGCGGAGCCGGGGAAGACGCGGCAGTGGATGCCCACGCGGAGAGGAGTACGAGGGTTCACTGGTTCGGCTGCGCTGCTGTCGCCGCAGAATAACAGGGGGTGTGGGTGAGTGGAGTAGAGGGATTGTCGGCGTTCTGGGAACGGAGGTCCCCAGACTTGCCTGCCTGCGGCCTATGGCGTGGCTCAAAGGAGGCCCAGGATAGCCCATCTTCATCAACGCAAGCTCAAGACCCTCGCGAGGGGCCAAGCCTCGCGGGGCGGACGACAAGGAGCTTCCTCAGGCACGGCCTCGTCAGGCTGGCTCATGAGGAGGCGGAGAGTTCAAGGCAGGGTACCTCGCGAGGTGCCCATGATGCAAGCCATGACGCACCAAGGGCGCCATCGAGGCCAGCCGGCGCAGCGCCCTCCTTTCCTCTTTGGTGCAAAGGGAGCAAGCGCAGCGAGAGCATCAAGCAAAGGCATCCGTTTCGGTGCAACAAGACCAAGACCAGCCCCAACGGCTGGAAGGGAGTCATTGTGGAGCCCAAGCAGGCGTCATCACCAGAGCCTTTGGCAGGCGAGGAGCAACTTTAGTCAGGATAAGTGTACCCACTGTTCCCCTTCAAAATGGCCAATTGTTGGCGCCCTTCCCGCTCAATATTTGGGAGGAGGCCCAGGGCCTTCGCCTATAAATTGGAGTAGCCACCCCCAGAGATCCGGGATCCGATATCCGAGATCCGGAATCCTCATCAAGAAACCAGTAGCTAGAGCGACTGAACACCACCTAGCAGTTCATCACACCCGCCAAGAACAGACCCTCGCGAGGCTGTTCTTCCTTGTATTCTTCCTCATCAGCCCAAGAGGCAATCCACCACACCACACACTGGAGTAGGGTATTACACCACAATGGTGGCCTGAACCAGTATAAATCTTGTGTCTCTTGTGCTGTCCCGTTTAGTAGTTTAGGTCCCAGCGATTCGGCGAGGTGCGAGACGGTGGAGGGTTGGATCTCCGCGCGCACCCCAGTGTTCGAACCTCAAGGGTCCGCCGCAACCCGAGATCCGACAGGGATGGCCTGGCTAGTGGTGGGAGTAGTATGGGGGCAGTGAGGCCTCCGCGGCAAAGACACCCGCCACGGGAGGCAGGATCGAGCGGCACGACCGGGCGCTGCTTTGGGCGGCCGGAGCACGAAGACCGAGGTTGAAGAAGCACTACGGCCGTTGGATGGACATCGTCACGATCGGTCGAGCTAGAATCGTGCATATTGACTAAGTTGACAAAGCCCTTTGTCCCGTCCAACTTAGTAGGCCCACTATACCGGGTCCCAAATAGCGTGGAGAGTATTCTTTTTTGGGCGTAATAAGGAGGCACTTCCTTGCGTGCGAAGATATAGCTGGTGGGTCCGAGCTGTCGGCCGCGATAACGTTTTTAAATGAAATCTGAGGCCCTTCGTGGGTCCCGGATGTCGTGGAGGAATCATTATTTTGCGCGTAATAAGGAGGCATTTCCTTGCGTGCGGCCGTGGACCCAGCTGTCAGCCTCTCCACGTACAGTCCACTTCAGATGCATGTCGGTCGTTGACCATGTTGACCATGCCACACCGAGAGCACCAGGGCGGTGGACAACGGCGAGGCCTAGGAAGGGAATGACATGGAGGCAGGGAAGAATCGGCAGTTGTTTCCCACGTGGAGGGGAGTACGACTGTACGAGGGTTTACTGGTTCGTCTGCCGTCGCCGGAGAATAACAGCAGGTGTGGGACTGTGGGTGAGTAGAGGTATGGCTAGGCCAGTGATGGGAGTCTGTTGGGCGGAGAGCCTGCACGGCAGCACAGCCGGGCCTTGGGAGGAGGGAGCAGGCAGTCCATGGCGCTTGTTTGAGCGGCTGGAGTAGGAACAGCAGAGATTGAAGAAGCACGACGGCCATTGGATGGACATCCAACAGTATACAGGCCATCTGTGGAAAGCCTCAAATCTGTGGAAAACAGCATACAGCCCGTCTGCCATTATTTCAAATAGTTTACAGCCCATTTGCTAATTCTTACGGGTTTTTTTGGAGCCCATATTCTTTTTGTTAGCATTACAGCCCATATTGTGGCCATGGTTAAAAAATTATACGAAATTTTGCATATGTCGGTGCGGTCTGAACTGTTTTTAATCCCGAAATTTCGAGTCACATTCAGACTGATTTTAAAAATAAATGTATATCCATATAAAATCCAATAAATTGTCCACGCATAAAAATCAATGCAATTTAAAATCTCGAAATGAAAAAAAGATATTTGAAACTAATTGCTGGTTTGATGTGTTTTAAAAATGTACATCCCATTTCTCATTACTGATAGGCCATTTTCTTGGCCAGCTGAATGAAGCTCTCCTCATCTTGAAAGATTTGCAGCCCAACAGGCCTGATAAACCGATTTACTTGACAAATCACAAAAAAAATTGGGCTAGCCATTTTCAGAAAGAAAAAAAACTACTGGGCTGGTCTATGGTAAAAAGAAAAGAAAAGGCTGTCTAGACAGGCCAGAGTGTCCCGCACAGCCCAGTTGACACCCAGGGTCTAAAAAATAAATTAGATAAATGCCACTCCAATTATGGCGATTCATAAAAATGCCACTGCAATTTCCAAACTTTGAAAAATGCCACTGGAATTTTTGCAAACTTTGAAAAACGGCACTGCAGTTTACGAACTTTGAAAAACGCCACTCCAGACTTAGAAAAATGCCACTAGAAATGGCATGAAATGGCATTTTTCAAAGTTTGGAAATTGCAGTGGCATTTATCGGAGGCATTTATCAAATTAACCCAAAACAAAAATAATTGGGCGAGCTGCTGGGTCCCTGGTGTCAGCCGCTTGTTGTGCAATTCTCCCGTTTATTGACTACGTTGATAATGGCATGGGACCCAGATGTCAGAAATCCACTAGGAGGAGCCATTTTTTTATTGGCTTGAAATAAGGAGGCACTTGCTTGCGTACTGCCATGACCTTAGCGGGTCCCTGCTGTCATCCTCTCCATGTACAATCATCTCCTGATTGTGTACGCATCAACTTGCTAGGCCCACAAGTCAGCCTCTAAACCCGTGGAGGACAAATACATCCCATTTAAAAAAATAAAAGCCCATTCCATACGTTCAAACGGAAAGTTCAACATTCAGAGCAAAGTAACAGGTCTGATCCACATATAGAGTACTGAATTTCCACGTTGACAACCATCATCGCCAAGTTAACTATCTACTCCCACTAATACTCTAGTAGCGTACAAGTACTAACTTACTCTTAGCTAACTAGACGATGCCGGTCGCCATCTGTGGTACACGCTAAACGCCGGCACCGTCGTCCTGCGCTTCGCCTCAGACTTGCCAGAGGTGCGATTGGGCGCGTTGCTCACGTGTGTTGGCCCTTTCCATGCCGGTGTGGTCCACCGAAGCTTCAGCTTCCAAGCGGGAAACCCACTTGACGAGCTGGTAGTAAAAATCGGCATCGCGAACACGTGCGTGCCCGACAGCCTCGTGGCTATTTGCGAGCGCCGCCTCCACGTAGTCGGCCCGATTCTTGGGCGCTCTGCTCGCGACTCAGAGCATCGGTGCGCTGCTGCTCCTTGTCCCGCTGGCGGCGCAAATCGGCAATACGCTGCTCCTCCGCCATGCGGTCGCGCTCCAACAACTTCTCGATCTGCGCATTGCCATCTAAAGACATATAGAATGCCTCCTCCCTCCGTCTGCCTTCCGGTGAAAAACCGAACACTAGTTCCGGCGGTGACAGCCTCCGGCGTCGCCTACCGCGGATGGGCGGGGGCATGGCGGACGTGGCGAGCGACATCGGGCCCGTGGGGGCTTATGAGGATATGGCGAGTTGGGTCATGGTGGCACCGGAGAAGGCCGGGAAACAGTACTCATAGGGGGAAGGTAGCGCGACGGTCATCGGAATTCAATGCATAATGGCTTAGCGTGCCAGCTTGCCGTGGAAAACTAGGGAAACTGAAATTATGACTGTGCCGTCCCGTCCCGTCTGGGTCGCACGCCGGGATGGCGGTCAAACGAGTGCACTCGAATCATCTCCCTCCTTGTCAATAATGATTCCATAGATTTAAAAATCCCACAACAATTAAAGCGTATATTTTTTTGCATCAGTTAGCTGCCTTAATTACGGCCGACTGCATGCAGGCACTCAGAATCGCTCGCAGGCAGTACGCGAAGCAGCATGCAACGAGTCGCTGCCGTGGGCACGCATGCAGCCACTTAAATCGCTGGAATGAATTAGGCTTAAACTTCTGCATGACGTTAATTATTGCCATGCCTTGGTCTTGCTGCTTTGCTCACGGGACTAATAAACCCGGACGGAGGGAGTACCTTGGTTGGTGAGAGGTTTCAATTAAGCCCTGCAAACCGGAAAGGAGGTACTAGTACGTGCGTGATCCGCTATTTATTCGTGTAGGATCGATTAGGTCGTTTCTTGAATTGAGCCATGCAAACCGGAAAGGAGGTAGTACATGCGTGATCCGCTATTTATCTGTGTAGGATCAATAGTGTAGCTTGTCAGTTTCTTCAGAGGTAGGCATTTTTATCCGTGTAGGATCGATAGTGTAGCTTGTCAGTTTCATCAGAGGTAGGCATTTTTATTCAAAAAACTGCCACTTCGCATCTTGTGCCGCAAATAAAACTGCCAGGAGCGCATTTGTAGGCTAGCTAGTGATCGGTCAGTAACTTGTAAACACTGAGAGAACAGAAATAAGTAACTATTAATGCATCTCAATGATTCACAGATCCTATACAAATATGTAGCTCCAAAAGCAAAGATCTAGAAAAAACAACTGTTCTTCCTACAAACATGGATGCTTCTCTTGGCCAACATTCAGTACAGACTGAAAGACAAATTTGTTTGTGAAGTCTACAATTCCTCTTGCAAATGTAAGTGGTTTCACCAACAGCTGGAACCATGAGAATGAACCACACATGATGGAGGAACATCCACTGCAATATGATTTGGTCTTCTCTCGATCACACCGCGAGACTATTTTTGGAATACAAACTTTAACTTAGGCAAAATGATGCCCATTGTATAATTAGACCAAAGCAATGAAGCACCTAGTGTTGGCCAGTAAATAGTACAGTACTTGTCGGTGTACTAGAGTAGGGGTACCCTAGTATCCCGAACTTCGTGCCGCAGACAGTTCTGGCATACGGCAGGGCCGGCCTGATGACCACCAAGACCCTCAGCGGCTCCTTTGGAGCCATTCAAGAACAAAGTAATCAAGACCCCGGCAAGAGGAGCTTGCCGGGAAAGCCACTCAGGGCGCGAAGGAAACAAGGCCCCGGCAAGAGGAGCTTGCCGGGAAGGCTTGGTGGGCGCCGAGCCCCCAAGCGCGACAAGGTTCCTGCCGCGGCAAGGCGCTTGCCGGGGCAGGCAACCTCTCTTCATCTCGCTCCAGCTCACCCGCCAGCGTGTTACCACGGGCTCTCCCGAACGCAGCGTGTCGGCGGGCTGTGCAGCCAGCGAGGAGCATCGATAAGCGGCTGACAAGCTACCATCGTGGCAAGCGGAGGCGCGCTTGCGGTCCTGTTACCTTTGTTCGGGCGATCGAGGCGGGCATTGATGACTCTTGTCCCTTACCGTCGTGGTTAGGTATAGATTATCAGACCTTTGTACAAAGCGGTGTACCAACCTATATTTTACCATCTTACCCTTGTCTACTTGCCACATGTGGTGACCCCTTGTGCCTATAAAAGGAGGCCCAAGTGCAGCGTAGAAAGGGTTCGGTTGATTCGGTCCAGCTCCGGCTTAGTTCATCATACTCATCTGAAACCACACTCGGGCTAGGTCTTGTAGCTCCCATTGCTCCCTAGCAAGAACACAAGATAATCCACAAAGCAGCGGTAGGAGTATTATCTCTTCGGAGAGCTCCGAAGCTGGGTAAATCTGCTCGTGTGCATCGCCTCGATCCGCTCTTTGTGCAATCTCTGCCCCCCTTCGAACCACAAGGGACCCAGGTCCCGTAGGTGCTCGTGGGACACGATCAGTTCTCCCCGACATCTCTGGCGCGCCAGGTAGGGGGGCGTCGAGGCTGTGTGAACCCGATCCGGCGGTCACACGAGCAACTTCATCAACATCTTCGTCAACATGGCGCGAAGAAGAAGTCTTGGCGATAGCAGAGCCGTCTGTCGAACCCACCACCACCGGCTGTCGGTGGTGGGGAAACGCTAAGCGGAGGAACGGCGTCGTCGAGAGAGCCCACAATGCCACCAGGTCCAAGGACAAGGCAGCACAGGCGTCGGCGTCCGAATCCGCACCGCGTCCTTCGCAGGAGGCGCGGGATCGATAGCGTCATGATGCTCGCGGCACCATACGCTCGTTGGATCAAGGCCAAGCTGGAGGATCCCGAGACCCTCGAGACCCGCATGCACCTCAACATGCCGGTACGAGTGGAGTATGGTCGCTTGGGCGGGATGCTGCTCCTCCTAACTTGGTTAGGAGTCCGAGCACCTCCCGTTCCTCGCTACGTACGCCATTGCCACCCACCACAACAGCAGATGCCTTGGCAAGAGCTCAGTTACTTCTAGATTACCCTCCAACGGCCGATAAGGTCGACGAATGGAGGGCCACAATTCAGAGTCTCATCGGCTTCGCCAACGGCGACGTCCCGCGGCAACCGAGTGCTTCGCAGCCACGGCAGGGCGACAAGGCGCGAGCTGATGGCGACGAGACTTGCGGGGGTGCAGCCACCGTGCACTCCCCTTCCCGAAGGCCAAGATCGCCGACTCGCCGGATCCACCTCGACAGCGACTCCACAGCGTCGTCGGATCCGCGAGCTTGTCGCGACTAGCGCCAAGTTCTCCGAGAACGGCGAGAAGAAGACGCTCGAACCCGTATCGAGCGCCGAAGAGAAGTGCGTCGTCAGTCAGACCAACGCGCCGGGCCCACTGTTGATATGCATGCGCCCGAAGAACGAGGCGACTTGCCAGTCTGTGATAGGTTGCCCTGCGTTCACTTTCGTGAGCTGCGGCAAGTCCGGTGGCCCGACAAAAAAACTTCAAACCAGATGTGCGGAAAAGTAAGATGGCAGGACCCATCCATCGGAGTTCCTCAAATCTACACCATTGCGGTGCAGGCTGCGGGAGGGCGAGGCGACAAGATCCTCGCCAACTACTTTCCCTGGTGCTCAAGCCAAACGTCCGATCTTGGCTCATGCACTTGCCGGATGGCTCTATTTCTTCTTGGGCAGATTTGTGCCACCAGTTTGTTAGGCGCCTTCACGGTGACCACAAGCCTCATGGCCAGGAGAGTGACCTCCACCTGCTTGCCCGAAAGGAGGAGAGTCCTCACGCAAGTTCATCCGGAGATTCAGTCGAGTGCACTACAACATCCCAGACGTCCACCTGCTGCGGTGGATCAAGACATTCCATCGTAATGTGCAAACGCAGAGATGAGGGAGGAGATGGCGATGTGCAAAGTTAAAGACGTCAGCGAGCTCTACGCCCTGGCCGACAAGTGTGCACGCACTGAAGAAGGAAGAAGACTCCCAGGAGAGAATGTGGGAGCAGAATCTGACAGTGAGGAGATCGCCCCGGCAAGGAATAGCCGGCGGCGAAATAACAGAAGGAAGAAAAACCAAGAAGTACTAGTTGTCGAGCAGGCCGGCAAGGATGGTGCCGCCAACAAAGCCAAGGCTGGTGGATCTGGCAAGGAGGTTGCCGTTGACGCCGACCGCCAAGTCATGTGGCGGCCCGACAAGCCCGACAGCTCCAACAAGCAAGATCTTGAAAATCCACCGCACCAAGGGCCACGATCTCCAGAGCTGCAAGAAAGTCGAGCAGCTTGTTGAGCTCTGAGAGAGCTGAATACAAGCGGCGTAGACAAGGAGAAGGCCCAAGAAGGTGCAATTCTGACAAGTAAGAAGAGACCGGTCGGGAGGACGCCAAGGCAAGGCCAAGCAAAGGGCAAGGAGACAGACCTCCCCGCGGCCGCGACAAGGAAGAAGACGAAGATGAAGATGACGAGGACATGGAGGACGATGAAGCAGACGAGCAAGAGTTTCAAAAGGCAACAGAGGTCCTTTGCGTTGACGGTGGTGCTTCTCTGCATACCTCGCACCGCCAACTCAAGCAATGGATGCGTGAGGTCAATGCAGCAGAACCCTCCATAGAGTCACGCAAACCTCTGAAGTGGTCCAGCACGCCCATCATCTTTGACATTGAGGACCACCCAGATCGCATCACTGCGGTCGGGTGCTTGCCGATGTTGGTCTCACCAACCATACGCAACCTCAAGGTCACAAAGATGTTGGTTGACGGCGGGGCCGGCCTGAATTTGATCTCCTCTGCAGTGCTCCAAAAGCTTCAAATCCCTGACAGCGAGATCGAAGAAACTAGTACTTTCCAAGGAATCAACCCAGGAAGGAGCAAGCCCAAAGGGAAGATCACGTTGCCGGTAACATTCGGCAGCGAGCTCAACTTCAGAACTGAGAGGGTCACATTTGACGTTGCCGACTTCCCATTGCCCTACAATGGCATACTTGGCCGTCCAGCACTCGCCAAGTTCATGGCCGCCTCTCATCATGCCTACAACTTAATCAAGATGCCCGGCCCGATAAGCGTCATTTCTGTCCATGGTGACAAGAAGGACGCGCTTATCTGCGCCGACAAGATTTACCAGATGCAGCTGCCGCAATAGCTTAGCAAACCGCTTGTCACCGAAGCTCCGGGGAAGAAGAAGACCACCAAGACCGGCAAGAGCTCGATGCCCACTCCGCAAGCGCACCTCCTCGAGTGCTGCGCTACCGCCGAGGACGCACCATCGAGCTCCACCGCAAGTGCAAGAAGACGATGGCAGCTCCGCCAAGACCAAGAAGGTGCCCGCCAAGGAGGACGGCACGGTGGTACCTTCACCATCGCCCACGCTTGATCCTAAATAGGAAGGCGAGCTCGTTGCTTTCCTGCAGCGAATGTCGATGTGTTTGCATGGCAACCATCCGACATCCACGGTGTTCCTGTGAAAGTAATTGAGCACCACCTAGCTGTCTGTCCTCACGCCGCCCCCATCAAGCAAAAGTTAGGAAACAGCAAAGGCGCCAAGAGTTCATAGCGTAGAAGTCAAGAAGTTAGAAGCAGCAGGGCTTGTCGAGGAGTCCTCCATCCCACGTGGTTGGCCAATCCGTAGTTGTATCGAAGGCTAATGGGAAATGGAGACTTTGTATTGACTTCACCGATGTTAACAAAGCTTGTCCCAAAGACCCATTTCCCTTGCCACGTATCGACCAGATTGTTGACTCCACGGCTGGATGTGATCTGCTTTCATTTCTTGACGCATATTCAGGATATCATCAGATCTTCATCGCAGAAGAAGATGAAGAAAAAACCGCATTCATTGCACCATGTGGCACGTACTGCTTCATACGGATGCCATTCGGTTTGAAGAATGCCGGTTCAACCTTTGCAAGAGTAGTCCACGATGCCTTTGAGCCACAAATACACAGAAATGTAGAAGCATACATGGATGACATAGTGGTCAAGAGCAAGGACAAAGCAACTCTGGTTCAGGATTTGGATGAAACATTTGCAAATCTGCACAAGATCAACCTCAAGCTCAACCCCGAGAAGTGCGTGTTTGGAGTCCCTTCCGGCAAGCTTCTTGGGTTCTTTGTGTCTCGGCGGGGAATTGAAGCCAATCCCGACAAGATCAAGGCCATAGAGCAGATCGAAGCACCAAAGCGCGTCAAGGATGTCGAAGACTTGCGGTTATGTGGCTGCTCTCAAAGCAGGTTCATCTCTAAGTCTGCTGAACGCGCCCTGCCGTTTTTCAAGATTTTTAAAAAGGCAGGTCCAGTGCAATGGACTCCCAAAGCGGAGGCTGCGCTGCAGGACTTGAAGAGATACCTGTCCTCCGCTCCGATACTTGTCGCACCTAGGCCACAAGAGAAGTTGCTGCTGTATATAGCGGCAACCAACCAAGTGGTTAGTGCTGCGTTAGTAGCGGAGAGGGAGGCAGATGATGAGCCGGCAACCGAGGCAGGCACATCCAGCGACAAGCAAGGGGCTTCGCCGTCAAGCTCTGGTCCCGACAAGGACGGATCAGCGCAGAGTTGCGACAAAATAGAAAAGAAGATGGTGCAGCGCCCTGTCTACTTTGTCAGTTCCCTTCTGCAGGGGGCTAGGTCAAGGTACTCTGGTGTGCAGAAGTTGCTTTTCGGCCTCCTATTGACCTCAAGAAAGCTGCGCCATTACTTCCAAGCACATGAGATAACAGTTGTCACTCGCTTTCCGTTGAAAAGGATATTGCAAAATCCAGAAGCAACAGCAGGATTGTCGAGTGGGCAATTTGGAACTGTCGAGCTTTGGCCTCAAGTTTGAAAGCACTTCAACTATCCAGCGAGCATTGGCGGAATTCATAGCTGAGTGGACGCCAACGCAAGATGAAGAAATTCCAGAGACGAGCATCCCCATCAAAGAGGCAAATAAAGAGTGGCTGATGTACTTTGATGGTGCTTTCTCGCTGCAAGGCGCCGGTGCCGGCGTGCTGCTTATCGCACCCATCGGAGAGCATCTCAAGTACATAGTCCAGATGCACTTTCCCAAGGAACAAGCAACAAACAATACTGCAGAGTATGAAGGTTTGCTTGCCGGTCTCGAGATTGGCGGACCTTGGGATCAAGAAGCTCATTGTCGGGGGCTCACAACTTGTCGTCCGACAAGTAAATAAAGATTATCAAAGTCCGTTGATGGAAGCCTCACGCCGATGAAGTGAGAAAGCTAGAAGAGCACTTTGAAGGCTCGCAGATGGAACACGCTCCAAGAGCTCGTAATGATATAGCCGATGGCCTCTCCAAATGTGCCACACTTAAGTTACCTGTGGAACCAGGAATTTTTGTGCTCAAGCTGACTCAGCCAACCGTAACACCATCAACAGGACAGAGCAAGAAGAGAAAACTGGTTTCCGGCGACTACTTTCCGGCAGAGCTCCCTGAAGCCACCGCCAAGAAGGTCCCTAAAATCAACGCAAATATCACTGAGGAGCAGTCTGCTCCGACAAACCATGCAGTTTGTATCGTTGAAGCAAACGCTCCCGACAAGTTTCGCTCCGGCAAGCTTGCCGGGGATCATCAGGCTTCGGCGGACCCACAGGTTCTCGCCAGAGAAGCTGATGTTCCCAAGATGATAGAAGAGCCTTTAGTCCTTGTTGTCGAGCCTCAAGCTCCAAAGATGGGCACAAGAAATCGTCCATTTCCTTCGAGACAGAGAACTTCCCAAGAGCAAGAAGAAGCGGAAAAAAGTAGCCCGGCAATCAAGTATGTACCAGTTTGTTGACAACATCACATGCATGTAAGAAGGCTCAACGGTGTGAAATTGAAGTGTATTTGCCGGAAGATGGGCGAAGCTGTTGGCGATATACATGGAGTCATATGTGGTCACCACATCGGCGCAAGAGCACTTGCCGGCAAGGCTTTACGGCAAGGTTTCTTCCGCCGAAGCCCTCCAGATGAAACCGCACAAGTAACCAAGTGTGAAGCGTGCAGGCCCATTCCAAACAGATACACCAACCAGCTCAAGCTCTCCAGACGATCCCTTTATCCTGGCCCTTTTCGTCTGGGGATCGACATCTCGCCCCTTCCCCGAGCTGTCGGGGCTTTGAATACTTGTACGTCGTAATCGACAAGTTCACAAAGTGGCCGGAAGTGGAACCAGTGAGGAAGGTGACAAGACAACAGCCGCCGTCGAGGTTCTTTAGGTCAATTGTTTGCCATTTTGGGATTCCTAACCGGATCATCACCGACAACGACACACAGTTCACGAGCCGCACCATCATGCAGTACGCCCAAGATCTTGGCGCCAAGATCTGCTTTGCTTCTGTTGCTCATCCGAGAAGCAACGGTCAAGCGAGAGAGCAAACGCTGAAGTGCTGCGAGGACTCAAGACCAGAACTTTCGACAGGCTGCGCAAGTGCGGAAGGAAACTGGATCGAGGAGCTGCCGGTGGTTCTTTGGTCGATCAGGACGACGCCAAATCGAGCCATCGCCGCACACCTTTTGCTCTAGTCTACGGAGCAGAGGCAGTTCTCCCACGGAACTCATGTACGGGTCACCTCGAGTGCTCGCTTATGATGAGCTTGAGCAAGAGCAGCTGCGACAAGATGACGCGCTGCTCCTCGAGGAAGATGGTCTTCAGGCTGCTGTACGAGCTGCTTGTTACCAGAAAGCTTTGCGTCGCTACCATAGCCGCAGTTAATGCCGAAGCTTCGAGGAAGGCGACCTTGTTCTTCGCGCATTCAATCCGCCAAGAATTCCAACAAGTTGACGTCGGCGGGAAGGCCCTTATCGGGTGAAACGAGTCACTAGGCCCGGCGCTGTCCGCTTTGAGACCGAAGATGGCCTTCCGTGAGCAATTCCTGAATATAGAGCATCTTCGCAAGTTTTACCCATGAGGCGCGTTGCCGGAACCCGCTCGGCAACCACCCTTTTGTACAAGTCTTGCCGCTGTTGCATGTAATCCTTTGTACAAAGCCAGCGCAGACTCCATGCATCGAGAAAGCCTATGTGTTGCGCACATTTTGTCAATACATGCCCTCATAATCATATATGCATGTGTTTACTAACATTTTGTGCAGCATCCGCACCCGATGGCGATGACGAGCCATTAGGCTCCATAACTTTATTTTCTCTTCTTTCTTCTCAAACAAGAAGAAGGTTCATCCACCCACAAGTTCACCGGGGGGGGGGGGGGGAAGGAGAAGATGATGGTGTGGGCCGCCAAGCGTCGCTCGAGCCGGAGAATGGACAAGAGAAAAGCTAAGTTGCTAAGTTTAAACGACCAGTTTTAAATTTTTAAGTTATCTTCCTCGAACGATAGTACTTTGTATGGAAAACCTGTGCGCGGAGGAACCGACTCGCAACTAGCTTGCGCCCTTACTTTGTTTCGAGTCCGCTCAACAACTTAAGCGTGCTGCAACTAGACGCGACAAGGTTGCTTGTTGAGGCGGCATCGCCAGAGAGTTGCTGAAGTTCCGCACTTTTCGGCCATGGCAAAGGTGTTCAGACCGACAAGTTCCCCTAAAAGCGTAGGGTATAAACATACAAGGGAAGAAATCGAGTAAAGGAAATAACAGTGCATTCGATGGCCTAAGATAGTGTATATTACATAATAACTTGTCGCGGGTCTAATGGACTTTTTACCTAAACATGATCTACAGCGACAAGAGAAAGATAGACTCGGCGACCTAGTCCACGCGGTCGCCCTCGAGCCTCTTAACTCCGCTCACCCTGTCCACAATGGGTGCGACAAGGGCCTTGAGCGCTTCAACATCGGCGGATGGAGGCAGGGACTTGAGGGCTTTGGTGAAGTCGACGCCTGGGTTGCGGAAGGCCACCTTCATCAACACCTTTTGGAGAGCCTCGGACATTTCTTGGCATGATTCCTCCGCCAGCTTGCTTGGAACCTCTTCCGGAGCAGCTGGATACCCGCCAACACGCCTTTGAAGAATAGGCTGAGCTTGACGCTGGGTTGGAGGTTCTCGTCGGTGGAATATCCAAGATCTGTCATCCCCAACTCCATCAGCTCATTATGATGCCGGCAGCGGTGTCCACAAGACCTTCTGTCCAATGCATTATGCTGTCTCAAGATTATTCTGGCGGTCACAAGATTCGACAAAGAACTCCTCGGTGGCCTTGATCTTTTCCAGCAGGCCCGTTTCCGCTCCTTGGCGCCGCTCAATGTCTCCGTCAAGGTGGTCAATTTCAGCTCCAGATCCGCCTTTGGAGTCCTTGGCGGCATCGAGCTCTTTGATCTTTTCAAAAAGCGGCCTTGTAGCTCGCCGAGGGTGTATGGCGTCCTTCTCACGCCGCTTCAACCCGGCGACCTCCTCGGCACTCTTCCGGAGGGTGGAATCCAGCTGAGCCACCTCGCCTCCACTCCCTCTTGGCGGCCTCGGCAGCCGCAGCAGCATCTTTGCCTCCTAAAGTGGCCCGCCAATCGTTTGCTTTCGCAAGCAGATCCACCTCATAGCTGCCGAGGTTGATCTTCCGCTGCGCCACCACCTTCTCGCTGAGAGCTTCTCGCCGGCAAGCCTCTGCTGCTCTTCGACCTCGCCCTTCTCCAAGATGAAGGCCGTGCGCTCCTCAGCAAGCTGCTCCGCGCCCCGCTTATATCCCGGAGAGTCTCTTTGTTGGCGCGTCGGAGCTCTTCCCGACGCTTTCTCCAAATCAGCTCCGCCCTCGCGACAAGCGCCTCCACAGACTCCAGTTTGGCTTGTCGGCGCGGTAGAGCGACAACAACCTCCTTAGCAGCTGCTCCTCCTCGGGCTCACCACTGCTGCTGCTGGGCATCAACCATCGACAGCCCGGCGGAGGCAAGCAGTTCCGCATCGAAGGTCTCCCCTTCGGCGGTGCCACGGAGCTTGATGCCCATGGGAGCTTGATGAAGACACCCTCGCCGCCTTCGTGGCGGCGCGGGCTGGGGCTCCTCGAGTCGATGCGTCATCGGTGGCGGGGATCGGCGGTCGGTGCAGCGCTGGCGCCTCCTGCGGCCTCCGGGCCGTCGGCGATCGCCAGATTCCTCCCCACCTCTGCGCCAGGTATCCTCGGCAGCCTCCTTGCCGCGGGCCCGTCCGCGCCAGCCTCCTCCTCCATGTTGGCGGCGCCGACATTGTCGCCATGAAGCGTCTTCCTCGCCGGCAGCCCCAGTTTCCATCGGATCTCCGGCAGATGAATCTGATGGTCAGAAGAAGAAAGCACAAATCAAGCAGATATTCGAAAGAGAAAAACGGAAGAAAAGAACCCAAGGGAAACTATCAAATAAGAAGATTACCTGCAGTGGGGTCTGTTGTCATGGTCTCCACCACGGAGGGTCGCCGGCGCCAGCCCTTGTCGGGAAGCTCCCCTTGTCGGAGAGGCCTCCCTTGCCGGGAGCGCCCTTGGCGGAGAATTCTCCCTTGGTGGCGTGGTTGAAGCAAGCAGAATTTCTGGGAGTGACCTCCGGGGCCTCCTGATGAGGCTGGACCTCAGGAGTAGCCTCCGGTGCTCCATGATGTGGCTGCTCTGCTCCTACAAAATTCAACAAACCAGATATCAGTAACGGAAAAGCACCCAAGCGCGCCTAACCATGAGAAGTATACCAGACACTTACGCTGGGGGCTGTCTTTGGGGCTGCTCTTGAAGGGTTGCGGATCCGCAAAGGAGTCCCAGACGTGCCCCTGTTGCTGTGGGAGTCATCTGAGACGACAACCACCGGCGCCTTGGCCCTCTTGGCGCTCTCGAGCTAACATCCTGAAGAAGAAGGTTCAGAGGAACCAATCGATATAAGATAAAGCAATAAATTGAAGATTACAGATAGCAGCGACAAGATCTTACTCTTCCTCTTCTTCCTCGGAGCTGAGGCGGAGAGATCAAACTCTGCTCGGCGCGACGGATTGGGGAGAAGACTCCTCTCGACGCTTGGCGGGTGCAGGGCCGCAACTCCAGAAGACCCTGCGCCCGTCGCCGTGGCGGAATCAGGCGCTCCTGCGGCAACAGTGCTTGCCGCGGTGGAGCGCGTCGGGCGGCGAGGCGGCTGTTGGACCGTATGATCCCCCGCCACTTCTCCGGTCTTCCGGAGACGTCTCCTTGGCGGGGCAGCGAGCTCCTCCTGCGGCAAGCCACTTGACGGCGGAGGGGAGGCGCCCCCGGCAGGCTCACTTGGGTCGTTGTCGGGCTCGGTCTGCTCCTCCTCACCGACGAACTCTTCTCGGTCGGCAAGGCTTGCCGCCTCGGCCCTCTCTGCCTCCTCGACAGTAAACCCAAACGCGCCGGCGGCAGCAGCCTCTGCAGCCTCCTCCAACCTTGTGGCGATGTCGCGGGTGAGCCGCCTCTTCCGTCGGCGCGGATCGGCACTTCAACCAAGTTGTCGAAAAACTGCTGCACTATGTCATCGGCGGGCTCCTCGCTAAGTTGGAACGATCCCATGGGAATCGCTGGCAACGGCATTATCGCTGGATGCTATCAAGCGACGAGTTGTTGCACAAGGGCACAACTCCCTCGGCAACATGCACCATCCGAGGTTATCCGCTTGAGCTTGAACAGCTCCGCAGCATGCCATCAAGCTCCAAGGTAGTGAAATTCCACCAGACCTGGGCGCAGCCTCAAGATATCCGCCGCTTCTAGAATTCCCAAGCAGGCCTCCTTTCTCCTGCAAAGGCGCAATGCGGCGGCGGCGAAGTCCGCGCCAACTGCTCCCTACGGTAAGCCCTGCTTGCCGGAGGCATAAAATCTAGTCGTGGCAATCTTCAACTTGTCGCCCTCCGGTGCCAAGTTGCTCCAATCGTTACCACAAACTATGGGGGTCTTGCAGGGCAGTAAAAGGCTGTGGCTCCTCCTCTAAGATCCAGCACCAGTCAGCCCTCCACTCCTCCCACTTGCTGCAAGAATCTCCGACAAGATACACTTCCTTCTTGCCGATCCTAGAGGTCCATGCAATTCCTCCGCAAGCGGCTCTCCTCTCTATGCGGGGTGAGAAGTAGTGGCGTAAGAGTGCGACGTTTGGGTGGACCCCGACAAAGTTCTCGCAGAGATGTGCGAAACGCCATTGTGAGGATGGCGTTGGGGTGAAGTCAAGGAGGCGGAGGCCATATGTGTTCATAACATCGCAGAATTGAGAAAAGTGGCGCGAGCCCGCACTGTAAGAAAAATCGAAGAAGGGGTACCCGATGGAGACCTTAGCAGATGTGGCGGCGAGATGACCCTCGTGCGCTGGTGCGCACGGGTCTCCGCCGACCGAAGAGATAGTACAGCTCCGCAACTCCTTCTGTTGAGCGAGGGATCAAGAGGGCCTGTTCCTTCCGTGGCGCCCGCGAGCCGCTGCGCCCGGCCGATTTCACGCCTTTTCCCTTATCGGCCTTCGAAGCCATAGGGAGTGGTGGTGGAGGAAGCCGACGGCGTTGGTGGCACCGGTGGCAATGGAGGGGGCGGAGCGTCGCTCTCTTTGGGCTCGAGAAGGAAGGGGAAAGCGACGGGGGTTTCTGATGTGACAACAAGGGCAAGTGGGCGTCCTGCCCCTGTTCCCCCGCTTATAAAGGGGACAGGGGACGGGCGTTCCGATTTTTCCCATTAAAGAAAGCCCCACGATCTCCCCCACGACGCCACGTCCGGTGCGTGCCGTTCGTGGGAGACGTGGTGGGTCCAAGGCAAATAACGGCGTAATCAAGACCACACGCGCCCGTGCACTGTTTTGGGCCTGGCTCAACAGAGCTTGGCGCCGTGTGTGGCCCAGGCCCGGGGGCTCCTGTCGGTGTACTAGAGTAGGGGTACCCTAGTATCCCGAACTCGTGCACGGACAGTTACAGCGCCTCACGGCAGGGCGGCCCGATGACCGCCAAGACCCTCAATGGCTCCTTTGGAGCCATTGAAGAACAAAGTAATCAAGACCCGGCAAGAGGAGCTTGCCGGAAGCCACCAGGCGCGAAGGAATCAAGGCCCCGGCAAGAGGAGCTTGCCGGGAAGGCTTGGTGGGCGCCGAGCCCCCAAGCGCGACAAGGTTCCTGCCGCGGCAAGGCGCTTGCCGGGGCGGTCAACCTCTCTTCATCTCCGCTCCAGCTCACCCGCCAACGTGTCACCACGGGCTCTCCCGAACGCAGCGTGTCGACGGGCTGTGCAGCCAGCGGGGAGCATCGATAAGCGGCGACAGGCTACCATCATGGCAAGCGGAGGCGCCTTGACGGTCCACATTACATCTGTCCGGGCGATCGAGACGGGCATTGATGACTATTGTCCCTTACCGTCAGAGTTAGGTATAGATTACTGTACACTGTACAAAGCGGTGTACCAACCTATATTTTTACCATCTTACCCTTGTCTACTTGCCACATGTGGTGACCCCTTGTGCCTATAAAAGGAGGCCCAAGTGCAACGTAGAAATGGTTTGGTTCGGCTCGGTCCAGCTCCGGCTTAGTTCATCATACTCATACGAAACCACACTCAGGCTAGGTCTTGTAGCTCCCATTGCTCCCTAGCAAGAACACAAGATAATCCACAAAGCAGCAGTAGGAGTATTATCTCTCCGGAGAGCTCCGAAGCTGGGTAAATCTGCTCGTGTGCATCGCCTCGATCCGCTCTTTGTGCAATCTTCGCACCCCCTCCGAACCACAAGGGACCCAGGTCCCGTAGGTGCTCGTGGGACACGATCAGTTCTCCCCGACAGTACTACTTTTCTGCAGTCCATGAAGTGACTATCTAATCTTTGTGTCTATTTTCAAATGGCACTGCATGCAGTGACTATACTATTCACTTGTGCGGTTCAACCACAATAGCAACGGGCAGACATCTCTGTCCGCACAAATATCAAGCAGCTAGTAAACATATACCACACCATGTTCGCAGTGATGGAAGAGGTGAAACCGATACAACCGAAATTGAGCATCCAATCATTGAATCCTGTCCTGCACCTCCAATGTAGGTCCACCCTGCCAATAAATTCACATGCAAACCACTAGGTTTACTATCTAATGAAAGTACAAAAAGAGTAGCAAGATAGTAGCAAACTATGTACCTTCGTAATGAACAGCTCATAGTGCCACCAATTGGATATAAAGGTTTGGAAAAAAAATGCTCCTAATGTTGAACCAGTTGGACTTTTTGTGCAGTTCCACTAAAATTGAGCATCCCTGTTTGCATAGATATTGAAAGTGTGATTACTATAAAAGTGGCACTAGTTGAAGCATAGACTCACAAATATAAGCATTCCAATTTCTTAATGGGAAAAGGTAGCAAGACTGTTTCTAACCACCTGTTTGAAGGAATAAATAAAGCAACATCGGCTGATGTCAGGAAGGCATACATAGTTTTTTCTGAAAAACTGAGCCATTCCTGACCTTTCCTCTTCTTTTAAGCAAATTTTGTGCAGTTCTACTAAAATAAAATGCCATCACCGCCATGACAATTCAGTGACACTGTACAAAAGGAAATGACTTAACATTACATCATGATGTCAGGTATGTAGTCGACAGGCATTAGAGACAAACATACAGACCTCCTCCGATAACATAATGAACATTAATTTTAACAAAGGTGTGACTAGCTTTACCGGGATAATTTGAGTGAACTCTACACCTTTGTTCCTTAATATAAGACGTTTTCGCAGTTCAATTTAAAGTACCCAAACGTCTAGTATTTAGAAAAACAGGTAGTAGTTTTCTTGAGCACATATCTGGGAAAGCTTGCCACACTTTATTTATGTCCATACGCTAATGCAACACCATTCGAATACTACAAATCTACACTAATCCGTGGCTAGTGCAACAAGAGAGTAGTTAGTTTATTACGGTGCAGTACAATGGTTTTACTGAACATATTTCAATAAACTCTAGCACTTTGGAAGGTTTCTATAAATTAACAATACAAAATGTAAAGGTAACAAGTTTCAGCATTGGTATACTAGCTGTGCATGAGCATTAAACCAAATACAAAAGTCTGAAGGTAACTAGCATTATTAACTAATGATAGTATAAAAAAATTGCAAACCATGTACCTCCAAGGTAAATATCATTTCGAACTCGGGGGGGCCTTAAAAATTGCTATCCCAATCTTGATAATCGATCAAACATAAAAACTTGATCGAACAAATCAAGAGAACATCCGGAGGAGGAGGTGCCCACACTTGACCTTTCCTCTTGTCTTCATAATTGTCTGTGCAGTTTAAATAAAATAAAATGACATCAGCGCCTTGGCATTTTGGTGACACTGTACAAAAAATTAACTTATCTCATGAAAGTGAGGTATGTAATCTATAAGCATTAACAGTGCAAAAATCTGAAGGTAGTAACAAGTTTCATCGTTGGTATACTGGCTGTGCAACAGCATTAGAATGCCTTTTTTTAAAGGGGGATCTCCCAGGTCTCTGCATCAGAGCGATGCATACGGCCATCTTATTAAACCAAATAAATAGGTTCCAACAAGGTCTCAAAGTCTCCAACTGAAAAAAGTGAAAAAAGAGCTCACTCAGAGCCAAAAAATCTTTAATACATCCACAATCAACAGCTAACCCTGAAATAATCCAATGGCATTAAATGGCATTGCTTAAATTTATCGGTGGCATTAGACTGAGAGCGGCATTAGTTAAATGTGGCATCACTTTAGCAGTAGCATTGCTTGACTTGACTGCTGGTGTTATACTAACAGCAAAAAAAGTGGCAATAAGAAATTGGGAGGCCCATTCGAACAGTGGGCGCACCAGTACGATGTACCTCCACGGACGCAGAGTGGTGAGGGAGGTATGGTTGCCCAGAGCAACAAATATCCAGGCAACATATGTGGATTACGTCCCATTTTTGTTCTCTTTAGCCACCTTTTTCCTATGTGAGGACAACAAACCGATCGACCTAGTCATTCTCTATTGCGTTTTCATGCCTTTCTACCCTTCTTCAACCAACAGACACGAGAGTCGTTCCTTAGCTACTGATTTTCACCGTTTCAACCTAGATGCGGGTTCGATGCCTACTCTCTTGGACAGTACAGTCTCCCTTCCTTTCCTTATTCAACCCAGACATGGATTACTCTGCATGAAGTAGGGTTTCCTTTAATAGTGCAAATTATTGTTTTCGTCTGCGTGACCAGCAGATCAGAGAATGGCAAATTGGGAAGATGGTGGAGTGGAAAAAGATCCACATGCAACGATGTGGCAGATGGAGCAATAGAACAAGGGTATCGTTCGAAAAGAGGTAGCATACCTGTGGGTCGGTGGGAAGTGGCTTTGCTCGTGGTCGTCATCCTCCGCACACACTACGACAGTGAGCTTGGGGACGGAGGCCATCCCGCACGGGAGCTAGGTCTGAGAGGACGGCCTTGTCGTCAGTGCGTGACCTCGCTCGCCGACGACGAGTGTGTCAACGCTGCACGTCCTTTTCTTCCCCGGCGGATCTGTGACCACCGGTGAGGAGGGAGAGAGGGGTCATCTTTTTTAGATCTGGAGAGAGGGTGGTAGTGTGAGAAGCAAGTGGGCAGCCCTTGGCAAGAAAGCGCTGAAGCTCCAGCCTATATATCTTTTTTATACTACTAGTACTGGAGGTGGACTAGTGGTATAGTAGTTTATATTTTCTCTGCATACAGTAGCAGTTAGTCATGCTTCGAAACTGAACGGCACGCCATTAAAAAATAAAGGTCGATAACTAATGCGGCACCTCGGGCCAATGCGGCCAGATCGCATTTTGCACGAGAAATTACACACTATGTTTCGTTGACATGTGGTCCTGTTCCAACATATCAGTCAGACGACGGCGAGTAGTATGAGTATTTCCGAACGTAAGTGTAGGCCGAGGCGCCTCTTTGTGAACCGTGGCAAACTGGCAACCGTCCACCGACTCTTCGCCTTTCCCTCTCTATTTGGAACTGCTGTCGCACGCTCTTCCTCTCCCTCCTCCATTTTCCTTCAGCCCTTCACCCTTTCTTCTGCCATTGTTCGATCGTCTTCTCCATGGAGGAACAGGCGGAAGCGACCCGTTATTCTTGCCCGATCTGAAAGATGACGTGGTGGAGGAACTCATTGATCGGTGCGACGTCATCACCTTGGCTAGCATGGCAGGTTCGTTCAAGCCCATTCTCGACTCAACTAATAACATCATTGCAAGGAACCCAAGAGTCAAAGAGCGGTTTGATCTCCCCTATCTTCTTCGCCGTGACCCTGATGATTGGAGCCGTCACGACGAAGGCCTCGCCCTGTGCAAGTTGATGCCGCTTGATAATGATACGTATGATGTTAAGATGCCATCGCTTGAGGGCAAGGCTTGGGCAGGCGCAAATGGAGATTGGGTTGTTTACATTGGGTCCAACTGCGAGTGGGAACTTGTGAATGTGTACACTCGTGACCGGGTTCCACTTCCAAAAATCTCAGCATACTGCCTAGAGGTTGAGCACACCGGTATTGTACGCACGTTCAAATACAATCATGGTGACTGTCTTATACGTAAGATAGAAATTTGTCGAGTTCCCAACCTCTCTTGGAATTACAACAACTATGAAGTTGTTGCTATCTTCGACAAGCTTGTTGCCGTCCTTGGTGGTTTGACTCGATGGATATTGCTCAAAAATCAGTTTCTGTACACGGATGAGTACTGTGATGCAATTCAATACGAGGGCCTTGTGTTTGCTGCCACCACTCGTGGCACTGTTTTTGCATGGCATCCTCATAGTTTCGGTACGTTTGTCTTCCACCATAATTATAATTGTTTCATCCACATGTATTCGGGTTAGCAAGTTTCCCTTTACTAATTAACCTTCTTCTTGTGTTTCCAAGGTCCTGTGAACATTCCACCACCTATACTCGAAAGTTTTTATAACCAAGGGGGAGATGACGATGGTGATGATCACGAGCATGAGGACGAGCAGCGCCCATATACTCTTTGGCGCCTGGCAACTAATTCCGATGGATCACCTCTTCTTGTGTGTATACAACCCACTAATGATGTTACTGCTAAGGAAGCAGGTGTAGTCTCCCATGGTCGCACTCTCCGGACCTATTCCAACACCCGTTGCATGGTATTCGGGATGGATACTAGTGTGCTAGCGCCAACTCCTTCTCCCTGGTACAGAATTTATAGTCTTGGAGAAAACTCGCTCTTCCTTGGACAAAACTATCCAATGATAGTGAAAGGTGATCAACTACTGTTGACACAACGTTACTACCATTTATGAGAAGCAACTGTGTCTATACCTCGGACATTTGGGTGGTTCCCTACCCTGGTACTGATATAGTAGACCGCTTCAGCCTAGATGATCAGTCCTGCGTTGGTCTCCAGATCGACAATGGATGGCCCGTCCCAGAGAATCACTTGTGGTTCAAAGCAAGCGTTTCCAACGCTGAGGAATGGTTGAGTTCAAGTTCATTTCATTGCTTTTTATTTGTTGTGTGGTGAAAACTTTAGTATTTATAATGTATCCTTGTTGTCGATGTGGGTTGATGACCTGTTGTATGTAATAAAATGATATGACTGTGATAAACTTACTAAATTTATGAATGGCTTTGAGTCGCTTCGTGAGTGAGTGGTGCGACGAGGCAAAAAATATTTTCGAATACATAATTATATGCATTGCAACAGGTTATCGGATGAGGCCAATCAACAATACTAGTACACTATTTGTACTAGCTTCACATGCTTCATGGCGTCGGTAGGTGTTTTTACTGTAGCCATATGTTAATGTGTTCGTTGTACGTAACCAACACCTCGAATCCTCGATACTATATAGTAGGAGTAAGTAGTAGGAGTAGTAGGGTAGCATGGGCCAGAACAAGCATTCACGTCCAGGAGTACGGCACACACAACCAGCACGACTTCCATCTGACACCATATTATTTCTTGGAGTCCGTGCTAGAGCAATCTCTTCAACCTCGTCGTTTCTCTAACTTCAGCCATCGCGCGGCGGGCGAGGTGGGGGTTTGCCGATAGTCGGTTTCCTTAACTGCGGTCCCACTTGTAAGGCCAACTCCAACGCACGACCCCAAACGGACCTCTGTTTTGCACGAACTCCAACGATAATTTTGACTAGAAAAGCAAGACCAAAGAAAACAAGAACCACAAGAATACATTTCACTACTCCTGTAAGTTGGATTAGTGCCTTCTCGATGCATTCATTGTTGATCTGCGGAGGCTCGATCTTGCGTGCTTCTTTCTTCTTCGAGTGTAAAGAAGTAGACGTTGCTTCCTCGCATCTAGACTCATGTCTAGCCTCTATTCTAGTAGGAGTATCAACAAGTGCACTAATCTCATCTCTAGCCTCTGTGCTAGCTAAAAGTGATAGAACATCTACTAAATTGCGCTCTATCAATATATGGATGTACTCTTCTTCACAATACAAAAACTTGCATCAATTCTACTCCCTCCGTTGCACAATACATGCCTTCTATTTGTCAAAATATATATGTATCTAGACATGTTTTAGTATATAGGTACATCCATTTTTGGACAAATGGAAGTCAACTATTTTGGAACGGAGGGAGTACACAATAAAAAATTTAAGTTAGCACAACTAGTCTAATCCGAGAGCACAACCAAAGATTTGGTCGGGTTCTTCCTCCTTTTGCCGACATGTGGGACATCCAGCATCCAGGTCATGTCATGAAAGAAAATAGAGTGGTAGTTGAAGCCACGAGATGTGCATCGGCTAAACTGTAAAAAGAATCTTACTACTCTTGAGTAACTCCAAAAGCGTCCACCGAAGATCTTTATTGGATTTGTTTTTCATCACCAGCGCGTCGAGGTGAAAGATGTGCAGGTTCAGTGGGTCCTCTTGCGTTTTCACTGACATATGGGGCCACATGTGAGCAAACAGACGATGGGCTCCGTGCGTCCGCTGGCTGGCTGAGAAGAGAGATAGAGGAGGGCTGAGCACGGACTGCAGGAAATTTGTTCTACGTACCTCGATATAGGCTCGATATAGTGGGGTGGCATGGGCCATAACTAGCATTCACGTCTAGCAGTACGGCACACGCCACCCACACGAGTGCCATCCGACACCAATTTTCTTGGAGTCCGTGCTACAGCCATCTCTTCTCCCTCCTGTTTTCTCAGCCATCGCACGGTGGGAAGGGTGGGGGTTTGCCGATAGTCGGTTTGCTCAACTACGGTCCCACTTGTAAGTGAAAATGCAACACCGCACGCATTCCCGCTTGAGCGGCGTTTCGAACCAACCGTGTGGGGGTGCGACGCGAACGCGGCAGGCTTTTCCTTTTGAACTCATAACTTGTAAAATTTGGTTCTGTTCCATGGCGCGACCGATAGATAGAAAATAACAATTTTGCCTAGAGTAATGAGAAGTTTGGTTCTGGCGCCATTCATGCATGGGCGCGTCGGCTGGAGGCTTACGTTAAAGTCATCCATGAGCTTCTTGACGACAGTGAACTTGTCGAGGAAACCGACGAGGACCTCGTCGAACAAGGAGACGAAGCTGTCGTCCAAGCGGCCCCTCGCCCTGGCGACCTCAAGAAATACTACCTGGAGACGTTCCTCGGTGCCGAGCTGCAGGCCGGCGTCGTGGACCATCTGGCACAGCCGGCTGATGCTCACGCTCATCGCCTCCATGGGTCTAGCTTAGCTTGTAGTCAACTGATCTTGCGATTCGAGTGATCACTCTTGCCCTTGGTTAGCGTGCGTAGGTGCGTAGGATTTCATACTACTCCTCGGCCCTCTACGGCACCTGCATTTGGCTGTATGATAGGTGGGCCAGCCACCCCCTGGGCCCACGTGTCATTCACCCAAAGGCAGTTGCCGTAAGTCAATGAAGCTGCGTCCCCCTCCGTGCCGGTGCAGTATAGTCATCTCACCGGACTTCTAGTTGGGGCCAAACGAGAGAAGTTTCATGTTTACTGGTTTATTGGCCCCCTTTGCATTTTGCACCAGGTTTTGACCTTCGATCTAACTAATAAAATGTTAATGCATGTAAACAAAAATGTTGTGTAAGTCACCTTATGAAAAACAAATAATCCCAAAACACTTAGGCACGGTGCATTAACTCCCTCCTTGTTTCTTATTTCGTGACATATCAACCAATGAGAGATGTGGGCCGTGCATGCTTTCAATGACTTGAGACTACCAAACATGACATGCAGTGTTTAGTTCATTGCATGTAATCCTATTAGTACTCTAGTTAGCAAAAAAACATTAAGTTCTCTCGCCGATAGGAATAAAACACCATGTATTTATTTACACAGGGAGTAGTACTAGATATTGCTAGTCAAATACTACAAAAATCTAGATGGACGTGGTAGTAGTCCTAAATCCAGACGGTGGTGCTACTAGTACTAGTAGTAGTACTACCAATGTAGTAGTAGGAGTACTAGCACTGTACTACCAATTGGTAAAATTATTACGTGCTGCTCCTCACAGTGAAGTGACAAGACCCTGCGCCGGAGATGACACCTGAGTATAGGCGCCGTGTTCGGCATACCATAGTCAGCCTCACCGTCTGTAGTCACTATCATAATGGCTGTAGAGCTAGCCTGCTTACAACTAGCCCTGTTCGACATAATTTCCCGTGCGTAGATGCTCGTGCATTGCATGGAACACCAAGATTGGGGGTGGACGGCTTCGGCAGTGGCCATCGCGCCAAATTTTTCCACGACCTTGGAACAAGTGCTGATTGTGAGAGACAAGGAGTTTTTTGTAAATAGGGAACAAGTGCGGCCATCTTTTTGCAAAAATGGAGAAGCTTGGTTTGTATGTGTCAGATCTAGATCCGACGGCTATTGGTGAAAGATGGGAGGCACAACATCATCACCAACTCAGGACCTGTTTGACACGGCAATATTACAAGTTTCAAACTGATATTACAAATGTAAGGAATAATGCTGCACCTACGAAGAGGGAATTACTAGGAAGTTTATGTAAGAACTTTCGTTACTTTAGGTGGATGCAGCATTATCGTACAAACTAAAATCCACCGCCCTGACAAGTCACTAATGGGCAAATAAGTTTTCGAGTCTCTGGCCACTTGATGTTTCAAAAACAAATTCAGCTTCTGCGGAGACTTTGTCATTTAGGCTTAGACGCTTGCGGTGATCAGCACGCCATTCATTGTTGCGCCAGAGAAGGCCAAACCTCATTACCTTGAGCACACTTGCCTCCAGAACAAAGAACCTGGCCAATTTAATCTCAGATGTGCTGCCTCGGTAGTCGATCAAATCAATTTCTGTAAGATGGAGATCAAGGCATTCGATGAGATTGTTATAGTGCAGCACATTTTTCACTTTTGAGTCTTTTTTTATCCTCAAAAGAAGAGAACATATTAGAGCAGCTGGCTGCATAAGATTGCCGTGTCATCAAGAGGTACCAATATCATTTGCGTGAAGAGCTTGGGCATTTGTTGCCTTCCACTATGTGGCCGATGCCATATTTCACAAAAGTATGCCACATAATACGCATCGATGTCAAATCAAAAGATTTTGGCACCGCTCTCGCGATGTGAGAGAGTTGGCACCGCTGTGCACACAGACCCACATGTATAAACAAATCAATCAAACCAACTACACCAGCCTCTCACTCTCCCAAACAAGTGTTTTTTTATTGCCTCAGTCCTCTCTCTCTTCCATGCAGTGTTTTTTCATTGAGTGAGTTAATTTGGCACCGGAGCAAAGTAGGTGATCCAGATTGGGGAATACTACCTCGTATTTAGTATAAAATTTTGACCATAGATTTACCTAAGAAAATGCCAATGCATGTCACTAAAAATTACACCATTTGAAATTATGTTCAAATATGAATCCAACGATATAGTACTTAGTGACATGCATTTACATTTTGTCAGTTAAATCTATGGTCAAATTCTACAAAATTGGAAGAGTAAACCAGGACGGAGGTAGTACTTGCTCTTAGGGTAACCATAGAGTTACTGGAGTAGTTTAAGTTACTTTCCACTATGACTAGCCTAGGCTACTATAGTAGTACAACATAAAAATGATGCAGGTGATCACGTGAGAAAAATACTAAAACATTTCTTTCGATGCGGTGCGTAGATGCGTTTTGAACACTGCACTTGTCATCGTAATTTGGGAAAATTACGAAAAAATTGAGCTACATTGTGATTATCGTTTACTTATAGGAAAGAAGTTTCACCTCGATGAGTAGCTTCTCCGTGAACGGAAAGCATGTAAGGAATCCACCAACTTGATCCAGATTGGGGCCGATAGATTTTAGTGCTAAGATCTTCACTGTGCGCATGGACTGGGTCAAGCTTGTGGGAATCATTTTCTGGAAGACGATCGTAAATACATCAAGAAGAAATTTAAAAATGTGAATTTCAAGAAGACGGAGAAGAAGATGAGTGTTGTACCTGAACGATTACGGATCCAATAAAGAGTTCGGAGAATTTGACAGACGAGTACACCAACGCTGTCAATTTCGGCGCATCAATGACCCTGATTTTTGTTGGACCTTCTAGATCCAATAGAAGTAATCTCTCAAGGAAAGGCGCATTCTCAATGACCATAACGTGGAATAGCTGGAGTGATCTCTTCCCAATTGATGTCTTGTTGTGGGGCCAGCAAGACACATAAATCCATCGGAGATTCGTTGAGGCGATGTGGAGGCTAATGAACCCGTGGATCTGCTCAAGACGAAGGTACTCGAGCGCAGTACAGCTGCGGAGCAGGCGCTCCATAGCCTTCTTCGAGATGACAATGTCGAAGAGGTCGAGCTGCTTGAGTTGAGGGAGAAGAAGGGCGGGCGCGGCATTAATCTGGGAAAGATAGTAGGAGATGAAGCTGGCGCGGCGCAGCGTTGGCGTGAGGCGGAGCACGGACGGCGGCAGAGAGCGACATCGTCCAGCTTCAAAGCTGAGCTCCTCGACCTGATCTAGGGCGGGGGATAAGAACCACTCGTCGAACTTGGGTTGGACCTTGCAGTTGGTAATGAACATGCGGATGTCAAGACGTCTGGCCGGCCCAGGGTGCGATGAAAGGATCTTGGAGACTGCGGCCATGCGTTTGCAATCCCCGTCGCAGAGGCAGCTGTCGACGGTGAGGTTGAGGGGGACGCAGCGCCAGAGGGGCGCCACCGCCGGGAGAGCAGGGCGGTCCGCACGGCAGATTTGGTGGGGAGGAGGCCGATGATGACGAGCAGCATGTCGTCGGGGAGGTTGCGGATGAAGTCCAGGCTCGCCGGATGTGGTTTTGGCTCGAGCCGCCTCCGCTTGTTGGCTGCCTCGCCGTCCATCTCAACCGGCGGCGACGCCGGTGTACACGTGTGCTGGGTTTGTCCCGAGTGCGTCCTTCTGTGCATGCCGCCGCGCAGTGGTGAATTGTGCGCGAGTGCATCCTTCGCGCGCAAGAAGTTTGTCCCCAATGCGCCTTCAATTTACTAGCGTGCGGGGTGCTACCCCGAGTGGTTTCAACTTTGTTTACTTCACCGCGTGTCGATGGGCCTCTAGTTTACTTATTTTCACCCACCGCCACATGGGCTAGCACACGAAGATGAGAACACGAGTGACAAGGCAGCATGTGGATTGGTTGACCGTCAACTAAACAATATCTGAGCTATCGCTAACACGGTGGCGTATAATCCGTCGGTATAGAGAGTTCGAGTGAGAGGGAGGCCCGTGAGAGATAGCGAGAGAGAGAGAAAGAGCTACTCCTCCGTTCGATAATGTAGTTCCAACATTTTTTTAAGTCAAAATTTTGAAACGTTGACCAAGTTTATAAAAAAATTACTTATATCTACAATACCAAAGATAAATGATAGTATGAAGTAAGTACATGTTGTGATGAATCTAATGATCGTTCCAGATGTAAATGTTTTTCTCCACATATACCTGGTCAAACTTTTCTGAGGTTTGACTTTTCAAAACATCCATATGCTTATGGACGTGACAGAGTCCCTAACTAGAGAGAGAGAGAGAGTGAAAAAAGTGTGTGTGTGTGTGTGTGTGTGTGTGTGTGTGTGTGTGTGTGTGTGTGTGAAAGAGACATGGACAACACACGATAAAAGTAGAGAAAAAGTGTGCGTGTCTTATGCAAACATATCACACATGCATCTTCGACAACGGAGGCAAGGTGAGGAGATAGTGTGTGGTTGTTTGGAACCGAGAGAGCAAGACCCCTAGCACGTGGCCAAGGGGGGTCTGACAAACAAGGGAGAGAGGTCGAGAGAGACGTACGGAGAAAATGCAGACATGGGGAGGAGAGAGTGTATGTTTGTCATAGAGAGATCCCCTGGAGATCGTGATGGGATTATATGGGTGGGAGATCGAGTGACAAGGTGTGTGCACGATAGAAGAAGCCCCGAGAGATATCAAGATAGACGTATGGATGGAAGGAGACAATACGTGTGTTCCTTATGGCTAGTAAGAAATAATCATACTTAGGAGGGGGGTGCTTGCGCCTATGGCCCTGTTTGGATACTCTAACTCAGTTAGAGGTTAGAGTTAGATTCTAACCTGAACTAACCTGAACTAACTCTAAGTAAAGAGGTGTTTGGATGGCAGGGTTAGATGGAGCACAGATCTGTGAGGCACCTTCACGGGCGGTGCGAGAGGGAGGGAGGAGAGGACGAGAAGCTTGAGGAAGTGGGGAGGATCTGCTGCAGGAGGCGAGAGAAAAAGTGTTTATTAGTGGTCCCAGAAGAACTAACCCAAATAAGCACCTCTTGGATGGGTTAGTTTTTTGGATGGGTTAGATGCATCTAACCCAAACTAACCCTCTGTTTGGATCATTTTGTGTTAGTTGACTCCAAACTAACCCAAACTAACTCTAACCCATGGATCCAAACAGAGCCTATGATGGAGTGAGGATTATGGTACTTAGGGGTGCGTGTCACATGGAGAGAGAACAAGGCGGAGAGTGTTGGATGGGTCTATATGTATAGCGGCGAGACATGTGTATGTTTGAACCAGGGAGATATAAGGCAAGTTTGGCTTGCGTCCTGAGCAACTTTTGCCTGGCCTGGGGTTGTGGCTGGATTTCATGCACGCTTGTTTGGTTGCTACCCGGTGAAAAAGAAAGTCAGCCTGGCCTGGGTTCCCTTGCACTTTATTTAGCATGGCTGAACTCCGGACATCGCAAGTAGCCTCGCCCAGCGATCGATTTGAACGCTGGCCGTGCCTAGTCGTGCGGCCACGAGGCTAACAGCAACATGGATGGATATTAGCATTACCTAATTGATGCATGGATTGATTGATGGGACATTGATACTTTGCCTGGCCCAAGCATGAACCAAACACTTCAGCACCACACAAGCCTGGCCAAGAAGAAATATTTTACATTTCACGTCCACACCAGGCAGTACCGGCCATCAAGGCATGAGGGTCAGGTCACGAACCAAACTTACCAATAAAGTTTGAGAGGGATTGAGGAGCCCCGATAAGGCTGAGTGGTGCGTCAGATAGCTTAGAGGGGGAAAGAGATATTCCATCCGCTCGATAATGCAGTGCATGTAAATTTTTTAGAAGTCAAACTTTGGAAACTTTGATCAGGTTTATGCAAATGTTATTTATATCTACAATACCAAAGATACATCTTACAAAACTACATCTCATGGTGAATCTAATGGTATATGTTTGCCATACTAGATGTAATTATTTTTCTCCACGTACATGGTCAAACTTTGTGATGTTTGACTTTTCAATAAATCTATATGCTATGGAACGAGGAGAGTGCCTCGGTCGAGACAGATCAAGTGTGTGTGAAGGAGAATGAGTAAGTGTGCAAAAAGAGTATGTGTGTGAAAGAGAAAGTGACAACAAACGATAAATTAGAGAGAGTGTGTGTTTTTTTATTTCTTATGCGAACATATCACGCATGCATCTCCGAGATGGAAAAGCGAGGCGAGGAGATACACGAAGATAGCTAGTGTGTGATTTTTTGCAACGGAGAGAGACACCCTATAGCACATGTCCAATAGAGGTCTGGCCAACAAGGAAAAAAGGTCGAGAGGGACACATGGATGGCATGGGCGCATGGGGAGGGAGAGAGGTGTGTTTGTGATAGAGATCCCTCGAGATCGTGAGGGGACTATATGGGTGGGAGATCGAGGAGTGCATGCGCGATAGAAAGATGCCCGAGAGAAATCGAGATAGACCATGCACATGTTTGTGATGGAGACTAATATTAGCTAGTCATATACATATAGGGGGGACTGCTTGTGCCTACAATTGAGTGAGAGACCATCATACTTGGCTAGCTGGGCATGAGATTGTGTGTGTGTGTGTGTGCGTGTGAGATGGAGAGAGAACGATGGAGAGAGATAGAGTTTTAGATGGGCCTATCGAGTGCGAGTGAGATATGCATGTGTATGTGTGACCAGTGGATGGAGAGTTTGAGAGAGGGGGGGAAGAGCTTGAGGCGACATAGTGGTGCGTGAGAGAGTTACGGCAAAGAGCCAAGGAATTTGTGTGTGTCGATGAGTGCACCCAAGATATCTAGCTTGGACTAGCTAGAGTATCATACATAGTGTCTGAGAGAGACCTATAGATGGTGTATATATGCATGCGAACTAGAAAGACCCCCTCCCAACACACACACAAAGAGAGAGAGAGAGAGAGAGAGAGAGAGATGGAGAGAAAGGAGAGGGACCAACAAGGTTTTTGTGTCGAATGCGAATGAATTGAAGATTGTCGAGAGAGAGAGAGAGAGAGAGAGAGAGAGAGAGAGAGAGAGAGAGAGAGAGAGAGAGAGAGAGAGAGAGAGAGAGAGAACAGGAGGCGGAGAGGGGAGGTCGCGTTTATGCATCAAAGACTGATATAAACCATGTTTCGATATAAACTTGCATTCAAATATTTAAATTGGAGAACATGTTGTCTACAATCCACACATGAGCGGATATATCGCGATATCAAACAAGTTCATTAATTTGACTTTCAACATGTTCATGGAGTACTATAATCTTGTACAACATGCTACTCGATTGAGGAGTTCAATTTTGGATTTAGTTCACTATTTTGACCTATTGAACGAGCTATTTCATTGAATCGAGATATTTCATTTTGGGTTTGATTCACGTTTTTGAGTGGGTCAACTATTTGTCATATAGTAAATTGCTAGCAACGAGCATGTAAAAACACATTACTCCCGAGCATCATCTCTCCATCTAAAAAAGAAGTGGCAAGCTAATATTTCAAAATATGATTCGAATCGACTTGGTAAGGTAGACGTGGATGCTCGTTCTCCCAAAATTTGAACGAACTGTTAAACATCCTCTCTGCTCGGTGGAATTCTCCCGAGCAAATAAACGGGAGACGCGAAATTACCGTCCTATGTGGGACACGCATCAATTGGCCAGTTGTACATCGAGGGTAGGTTTGTAACTTCATCCAAGCGCGCCTTCTCCTCGGCCAAAATGACATGTGCCGAATAATTCATAAACCATGGTTGGCAAAACACACTCTCCTCGGCCAAAATAGCTCACGCCCACTATTTGAAAACACGCTCTCCTCGCCCGAAATCGTTCGCACACACTATAGTTCAAAACACGCCCTCCTCGCCCGAAATCGCTCCCGCCCACTATTTGGGGAGAAGCAAAGTTACTCTACTATCCCTGACCCTCGGTACACAGACACAAGCCGAGAAGCCTATAGGCAAGGGTAGAACTGTAACTCCCCCTCACATTTCGCACAAATGCGTCCAGTAAGACATGGTTCCTCTCCTCCCAATTCCCCCAGCCCCCCGCCCCATTCATACCTCGTGGCGCCAAATCACCTTCTCCCCAGGAAGCTCCCTTCTCCCGAGCCGCGAAACCTCAACTCCACCTCCATGGCGCCCCCACCACACCAATTTCACAGCCGCCCTCCTCCCTAATGCCGGAGACGCTGTCCATTTGCCGTCATGCACTGGGCCGTGTGCCTCTTACTCCGTGCTGCCGGTGCTGCCTCGACGACGGCCGCATGAACCGTACCGGAGCCAATTCACCCCCACTGTTGTTCATGGTGCCAGAGCGGCTCCAACTTCGGGTCCGTCCAGAATCCTGGCACTGCTTCCGCGTAGCCGTCAACCGTCGCGACATCGCTCTTTCCATGCCGCCGGTCGCCACCGCAACCGCGCTAGCCTCACCGACTCGGCAGCCGGACCTGCCTACTTCACCATGCCGCCAGATAGGTCGCACCCTCATCTCAAATCACTTTATTTAGGCGTCAGTTCTCTGAATTTTTATTCTGGGCCAATCGATTCCCAATGGGAAGCAGCACCCCTTGAGGCGGCGGAGCTCCAAGGCTGTCGGTTGGTTGGTGTCTAACGTAAGGGTGCGGGGCCGCAAGTTCGCCGCAGAAGCAGCGCTTAGATGGCTATCTTTTAGAGTTGCGTGGGTTGAAGGTACTGCCACCGCCGGATCTGGATGACAGGGAGTCTTTGTGGATTGGCCCGGGGGCGGCGTAACCACGGCAGTGCGGTGGGGCGGGGAGCGGGGTTTTGACTGGGGCCACAGACGGCGGAGGCAGGCTGCGCTGCCGTTGGTTGCTGGCTCTTCGGGGAAGATTCTGAACAGTGTCAGCCGGGAGGCATAGGACGGCCATTAAGCCATCCGGCGTAGATCAGACAGTACCAAAATAAAATAAAATCATGTGACCCCAATTTATTCTTCAGTCAATAGACGTGTGACCACTCTCGTACCTTGCTGTTGATCTCTTAGTGTATTTCTTCAGATCAAAGAGATATGTCGTTCTTAACATTATGCGTTATCTGCATCTTCAGACACGTCTTCTGACTCACCGCAGCTGCTCCAACAAGGGAAGCATACACCAGAAGGGAATTATAGTTCCCACTCAACAGTTCCCTGCATATAATGCGCGTGCCCGACATGGACAGCCACAACAACTGCAGGGCCATCGACAAGTCAGCCCATGATGCTCACTCCTATGGATGGCAGCCAGATAGGTTGTACCCTCATCTTACTTGTGTGCAACATTTATGGCTTTGTTATTCATCTAAGCATGGAAAATAGATCATCACATTTCACTGTATATTCATGCCGATCTCTTACAGGTCTTGTTCAGGAGTTCACGTTGTTCCATAGTTCAGCTAAGATACTTGTTCTTTAGGTAACGTTGTTCCATAGTTATCATCCGTCAGCCAATGCTATCCCACAGGCTGGTGATTATAGTATTATACCACTTCTAGTATTACCTATGTTGTTCTTTAATACTTTTGTGTGCCATCTAGTTAATCTCGAGTACAAACGATACATATTCTGTAGCTTTCATTGTGTTCTCCCTTTAGTTTATGAGACCTGTTGCTGCTAGTTAACCCCAGTCCTACTATTTATGTCGTCTCCTACAGGCACTCATTACATAAATCTAACTACTAGTTGTCTTCCATGCATATCGATATAATTGCACACACCGATATATCCACAAGAACCTCACGGAGCAATGTAAAGGCCAATAAACTTGATGTCAATGATACCCCAATATGATGGAACATGTAAAGGCAGTTCTTCAGAAGACTTGTAGAAAGATGATGAATCCTCTTCATCCCACAAGGTCCTTGCTCTAACTTGGCCTGTGATATGGGTACAACATGCATATAATGTCCTGGAGTGTATCTACACTGTTGCAATGCCATGTGCTTAGCATGTTGATCATGCATGTATATATGTCATGCCTTCCTGTTTTTCAGTACCTATTCCATTCATGATAACATGTTTTCAAATTCAAGTACTGTCATTCTACTCTATCGCAATGCCATCTGCTTAATTTGGACATCTTGCTTTTGAATATCTTATGCATTGTTATTCATCAAGATGTACTTCATCATCTCGCCATACCATGTTTTTTACATTGAAGTGTTGTTCTAGTGCTCTGTTGCAATGCCATCTTATTTTCCCAATCATACACGTGTATGTTGCCTTAGTTATTTCTGTGCGTATTCCGCTAGCATATAGTTTTACATTCAACTAGTGTTTTTTTGCTGTGTTGTCTGTCGTATCCCTAGCTCTTACACCATACTCCCTTCGTCCGGATTACATGTTGCGAAATGGATAAAAAGGATGTATCTAGAACTGAAATATGCCTAGACCCATCCATTTTTTCGAATGGAGGAATACATGTCAATATGTCATGCCTTTCTATTCTTGATTACCTATTCCATCTCTCTGCATGCATGTTTTATAATTAAAGCACCATTCTTCTATACAAGGCATGCAAGGGAAGACGACTATGTTAGAATCAAGGGTTACAAACAAGGCCTTTGCAAAAGATCCAAGCGCCAGAGATAATAAACCAACTCCAGTTTTTATAGATACTGCTCCGACAGAGAAACCCAACTCCTCTCGATAATAAGCAGATTCCAAAGGCCAAAGAACTAGTCCGCTCCAAATCCAACAAAAATATGTCAACTCAATTCTAAGAAGCGTGTGCGTATCCTTGCATCATGAATTTTATAGCATGCTGATCATATTTTCTACATGTTTCTTACCCATCTCTCTTTTAGAAAATAAGCTTAACAGATAGAAGAATTTCTGCAATGGTATCGTTTATGAGGAAAGATTCTTGCAGGAATTCTCTGTGCTCCAATGTAGATGTAAGTACCTGTTGTATATCACTATATTTTTACATCAGCATGTATTTTGTTAATCAGCGTGAATCCAACCTTTATCTGATCTAAATTTAGTTGTAGCAAAATGTATGATTAAAGGCCACAATGTTGATTTTTGTAAGGAAAACTGCACAGTAGTTTTGCATCCCGAGCTGCATGAGTGTACTATCTCATATCGGTGGGTTTGAATACTTTGGTTCTGCGTGGGTTTTTCGGTGTTTTTTTACTTGTGTTGTCTGTCGTATCCCTAGCTCTTACATCATACTCCCTCCGTCCGGATTAAATGTCACGAAATGGATAAAACTAGATGTATCTAGAACTGAAATACGCCTAGACCTATCCATTTATTTCGGATGGAGGAATACATGTCAATATGTCATGCCTTTCTATTCTTCAGTACCTATTCCATCTCTGTTGTAGCATGTTTTATAACTGAATCACCATTCTTCTATATAATGCATGCAAGGAGAAAACGGCTATGTTAGAATCAAGGGTTACAAACCATGTCTTTGCAAAAGATCCAAGCGCCAGAGATAATAAACCAACTCCATTTTTCATAGATAATGCTCCAGCGAGAAACCCAACTCCCAATCGATAATAAGCAGATTCGGTGGCCAAAGAACTAGTCCGCTCGATCCGGCAAAAGAATGTCAACTCCATTCTAAGAAGCGTGTGCATATCCTCGCATCATGAAATTTTATAGCATTCTGATCATATTTTCTACATGGTTCTTACCCATCTCTCTTTTAGAAAATAAGGTTAAACGATAGAAGACTTCCTCCATTGGGATCGTATTCGAGGAAAATATCTTGCGGGAATTCTCTGTGATCCAATGCTGATGTAAGTAGCTGTTGTATATCACTATATTTTTACATCAACATGTATTTTGTTAATCGGCGTGAATCTAACCTTTATCTGATCTAAAATTAGTTGTAGCAAAATGTTAAAGGCGCCAATCTTGATTTTTGTAAGGAAAACTGCTCGGTAGTTTTGCATACTGAGCTGCATGAATGTACTATCTCATATCACGCACATTACTGAATTGTAGTGCTTCTCTGGTTGCCCATTCATTCATTGTGTCATTGTTGCTTTCGTACTACCTTACCTGGCTGATGACAGCTGTGCCATATTGTGTTAATTTGGTGTAGGCTAGTTGCCCAAACGTTCGTTGTGTCAATGTTGCTTTCCTATTACCTGACTTGGCCAATGATAGCAATGCTAGTGTGTTAATTTTGTGCAGGCTGCTGAAGATAAGAAGACAAACTCTAAAAACAGCAAGGCAACCCCATTGTTTCTTTCCAGTAAATCTAGGCCAAGTAATATGGCAATAACTCATGATTAATCTGTTTGGTTCCCATCCTAATTTATGTTATGATGCAGTGGTCGAGACTCTCTCCACTATCAATAATACAAGCCTGCCAAAATCGCCATATGAATCTGTTCAGTATCCTCTGCCTCGAATGCAATGGAATAAATGTATGTTTGTGAACCAATTAATGGCTGAAGCAATGATGGAAATGGTAAATGAATCAGAGGTCCATAGTCGTGCGACACAACAACTGATCAATGTTTTCAGAGATAGTGTAGCAAAGCAGCAAGAACTTGCCCACATGCTTATGGGCGTCATCTGTGCTGAGGTTGCAGATTGTGACATTGTAGATGGTTAGGTAATGCTCATTTATTTGCACTGGCATCAATCTTTGATTGCCCAGTGGATGTAATTTCTTGTAATATATGTTGGATGTGCAACGTTATTCTCTGTATGTCGTACCTTTGTTTGATCGGTTTTGGTCCTGTGCATAATTGCTCGTCATAATGGGCTCAAATTATCTAATTTGGCCTAAAGACATGTACGAACTTTAGTGGGCCCATTAAGTTAATGGGCCGTTACTAGGCCGAAGTTAATGGTCGGCCCTCTTACCTCCCGGGTCGTTAACAGGCCGACATCAAAGCGGGCAACAGGTGGACCCAATTTATTTCACGGGCCGTTACTAAGTTTGGGCTACATATGGCCCAACTATACTGTAGGCCTTTAGCAGGCCGAAAGAGACAGCGGGCTTGTACTGGACCATGAAGAGCATGGGCCGCTAAGTGGCCGAAAGTCAGGTCCTATTGTAAATGGCCCAACTGTGTTGTGGGCCTTTAGCAGGCCGAATTAGAAACCGGGCTGGTATTGGACCATGAAGGGCATGGGCCGTTAAAAGGCCAAAACTAAGGTCCGACTACAAATGGCCCAACTCATCTATGGTCCGTTAACAAGCCGAAAGGAACAAAGGGCCGGGAATTGGCCCAACACTTAAATGGGTCGCTAAAAGGCCAAAACTCAGGTCCGACTACAAATGGTCCAACTGATTTATGGGCCGTCAACAGGCTGAAAGTGGCATCGGGCCAGAAATTGGCCCAACACTTAAATGGGCCGCTAAAAGGCCGAAACTCAGGTCCGGCTACAAATGGCCCATCAAATTTATGGGCCGTCAATAGGCTGAAAGACACACCGGGCCGGAAATTAGCCCAGCATTTAAATGGGTTGCTAAAAGGCCGAAATATGTACATCCTGAAAATTGGCCCATCCATTAAATGGGCCGTTAACAGGCTGAAATCTCATCGGGCCGATATTGAGTCCAATTATATAGCGGGTTGTTAATGGGCTTGAACTGATGATGGGCTGCAATGGTGTCAAATCTTTAACGGGCCGTTGACGGGCCGAATTGGCACATCTCGTATGGGCCGTGGGCTTAAACGGACCTGACACAAGTAGGCCTTATATGGGCCGACCTGCTATTTTTACTGGGCCGGCCTTTTTCACCGGAATGGGCCACTATTGGGCCATGCCACGTGTCAACCTATCATAGGCGGCTTCTGTCCAATGAGTGGATGACATCTGTCCCAATGATGAGCCAACACGTGTTTCCTCAAGCCAATGATGATTCTACACGTGGAAAATCCCCATTGGTCAGGGCTGTTAACGAGTTATCGGATACAAAACCCGACCCGATAGCTTAACGGCGTTCCGTTACGGTGGATGCCACGTGTCGGTCACCTTTGACGAAAGCACTTCTGTGACGCACGATTTATCATCATGGAAGTGGACACTTCCGTGATGATAATTTTGGTAATGTCATGGAACACTTCTCTGACAACCACGTATGACTATCTTGATTCTGTCATAAAATCGTCATGGATGTACATGCATGACAAAAAACGCGACCTACTGTAACAAACACGTATCATCACGGAAGTGTATTTTTTTGTAGTGCTGCTTGCTGCTATCTGGTCTTGCAAGATTGGCTCACCATGATACGGAGGCGTACATGATGCCCCTCGACTTCAATCCCATCTCCATTAGCCAAAACTTCTTTGCAGGTATGTAGTGGGTCACCATACATCATTTCCCTCGACTTCGATCCGATCACCATCGCCTGAAACTTCTTGGTAGGTACGTACTGGGTCGGCATGAACTTCCACTGGATGGCTGCCTTCAGAGAAGACGGTAAAAAGTTGGTGCTCGTGAACTTCCAGACCTCCCATGAGATTATCCTTCATCCGTTGGATTACATAGAGCTTTACCATCGCGGTCCAAGTCATCTAGATTACCATGTCAGTTGGACGGACCTTGTTTTGCAGAACATTGTAATCTGCCAAGTGCCCACACGACATGCGAATTACGTAGACTTCAAGCTAATTACCTTGTTCGACCGCGGACTCGCCTATCTTTACGCCGGTGGCTTCTTTAGCTGGAGACAACTCAGCTCGCAGTGGATCATCGTCAAAGCTGATACACACTTCTATGATGCTATTGAACACAATGGCATCATCTACGCGATGGACAAAGCAGATGGCACCACGTATTGCTGGGACGGCACATGTAAGTTCTTTCCTTCTCATGTTAATGATGATGCCATGACACTGTTTGAACTTTTTGTGATGATTGGCATATCCCTGTTTGACCAGAATTTGAGTAGAACTATGGCAATGTATTAGAGACGCCGTAAATCAGCTATATCTGGAATGAGTTAATTCATGTGATTGTGACCATGTCATTACAGCCAATTTGTACCCCTGAATAATCAAACAGTTAGGAATATATGGATATTCTCCTTATTTTACAGTAATCTATATACTACTACTAAATATGAGTGTGTATCAATGGCCATGTTAGTTTCCTCATTTTCATGATGTAGAAACATGCACCACACCGTTGGTTTCATCTAACCATACATTAGGGAAGTAAATGTGCATATGGAGAACTATATATTTTGAAGTAGTGAAATCCTATAATGCTTACCATGTGTACATACCTATCGCCCTTCAGCAATCAATGGCTAGGATAATATCCTCACAAAAATATTGCCCAAAGAACATGAGTATATAACATTGCGTGATCTGTTAGTTACCTTGAAGAATTTGTTTGTGAGGACAGAACATGATTACATAACATGCATGGCATGGTAGTTTCCTGTGAAGAATCGATTGCGAGATAACATGAGTATAACCATGCATGGCACTTCTATATTTAAGAACCCAGTATACATTTCCCTGTATTTTCTTCCCAGTTCCAACAGGGACATATCAATGTTGTTTCTTGCATTATCCTACTCATACTCTGAAAAATGCTGATCTTACATTAACAATGACTGTCCTTTTTTATATGATGTAGTGTCCCTATAGTTACTGCCCTTTGTAATCACACCACCTTTGCCAAAAACAGGGAAGCACAACTGGTTCCTCGCTCGATCAAACAACAGCAAAAGACCGATGATCATTCGGACACATGATCTGGAAAAGTTATATTGCAAAAACCCCACTGTATACAAGCACCGTGAAATACGTGAGTATCCGGACAGTGGTTGTTACGTCTATGAGCAGGATACCATCTTGTTGGGGCCTTCACGATTTTTTAGTTGGAGGCGGGTAAACAGCCTTGGTTCACACTTTCTGTTTCTCGGGCTCAATTATACGATTAACCAGGAGATCACCGTTGGCAAGGACCTTGATGGTAGAGAGGCTCTGTTTGCTATGGAAAACTGTGTCTACACGGCGAGCCCTAGGAGTTCAGGAGCAAACTCCCCTGATTGTCAATGATACAGCCTGCAGCCAAAAGAAGGTGAGACTGAAAAAGGCATCCGGATTAACTTTGATCCTTGGATGTCTCAATTATGACATTGGATGTCTCAATTACGACAGGCAGTGATCTGGTTCAAGACTTCAGGTTGATAGGTAATTGGGTTGTTGCTTCGAAAGGGTGGAGTACTGGTGTCTCCAAATCATTGGTCGCCGAAGCGGGGCTGCAAATTAGGATGGTGTTGGATCATCTCTTTGAATGACTTTGTTGTCTTTGCTGCTTGTTCTATATGGGTAGTTCTTTCTTTTGTTATGCATATTCCTTGTCATTTGGCCATCCTCGTCTATGTCACTCTTACTATGTAATAGTTGCCTATGTTTAGAATGTCATTCTCGTCTGGATCATGAGAGTCTGAGCGCTGCAGATGGGTGCGTTTTGGTGGTGTAGCAAGACTTCTTACGAACTATCATGTCTTGTCTGTTTATGTCGAGAGTAGTCACTAGTCGGTGTTTGAATGTTGTATATATCGTTGTTTCAAACTGTTTATTGTCTCGAACTACTGGTGGGCTAAATGAGGGCATCACCATTCTCCAGTGTTCAGAGTGTATCTCCTTTTTTCAAGTTATATAATTTGAGCTCAGTGTCTTTTCGATGATATACACTTGTATGGGCTAGTGAGGTGTCGTTGAATATGGGCCGAGTAGTAACGCAATGCCAAACAGGTCAATTATGACTCTCAGGCCGGGCTCTCAAAAGATCCTAAAAAAAGGCCGAGCTCTCCAAAAAAGAAAGAATAAGGACTCTTAGGCCGACATGTGGGCTCCACCAGTGTTTTCGTGCGCTTGTGTGCCGAGAGCATATTGGCGCCTGTTTGAAATTCAAGCTACCTTTTCATCCCAAATCTCCCGCCCCTCCCCCACCTCTGGAATCTTGATTCCTACTCCAGTTCCCCCAAATCCCCCTCCTGTACTCTCTGTACTCAAACGCACTATCATGTCGCCGGTCAACGCGGATCTCCGAGTTGGAGATCCTGAGGTCCGTCCGGCCTTTGGTCGCTGCGTGCTGTCGCTCAACAGTGGCATGGCGGCGCTTGGCGACCAGTTTGCCGGCAAAGTGCTGATGGTAACCATCAATGGCGACCGGCCTCCCATCTCGCCAGACGACCTTGTCAAAGCTCTTGGCATTGCGCAGGGCATCCAAATAAGTTACTTGCTCGTTGAAGTCTATCCGCCACCGGCTGATTTCTTCATGAGGTTCCGGACAACTTTCGTCTGCAGTCGTGTGTTCAAATCTTCCCGGTGTTTGTTCTACGATGGCGCGCTGGTGAGCTTTGATCGATGGCACGCAGGATGGGGCTCGGTGCCCTTTGAGCTTGAGTTTTTAACAAAGCTTACCTTCCACGGCATGCCTCGACGTGCTTGGAAGAGCGAGTCCGTGAATGAGCTTATCAACGACCTTGGAGGTGAGCTCGTAAGTATGTTTGTTCCTCTAGATAGCTGGGCTCTGACGGTTATGGCAAGGATGAAGAAGCTGTCCACCATACCGAAGGTGATTGGTGTTGAAATACTGGTGCAGGAACCGGGGTTGTACTATTCGTCGTCACCAAGGCCTCTGCGGACCACGTTAGGGATGTACCTGTATTGAGTGTTCGTGCATGTCGAAGAAGTGGTCAATCCATCAATCGAAGTCCTGCTACCACCGCTGGTGCCAGGGTCCGTCGACGTCATCCATTACAGGAGTCAATGTCAGACTTTCCCCGTGTTGCTTGGAACAATGGATGGCACAGGCCTACTCCATCAGCTGGCGAGACCACTTTGCTTCTTTGGGAGAAGAGGCGGGGCTGGCTGCCTGGATGTGCTCTTATTTGAGGTAACAACTGAATCTTGTCAGATACTAGTTAAATCCGAGCTATGGGTGTGAAGCACTGATGTGCCAGTACATTTTATTGTGACATGTTCTAATTTTGTACCTGAACTTTTTTTTAGAAAGGGTTGTACGTCAACTTAATGTGCTAGCATAACTTATTGTGTTGTCTGTCTGTTTTCTTTGCACAACATTCAAGATATTTTCCCGTCATTGATAAAGACGATGAACCCTTATGTACGAGTTCGTTGGTTTCAACATAGCCCTACCCGTAGCGATCCACTGCTTCCATCCTAATTGTGCCGCCTGCGTGAAATTTTTGTATGCAAGTTCAATGTGCTATGATGTTCTATATGATTGTGTCAACTATATAAGTTTTTACTGAGCATCAGCAATGCATATGGCTGAAAGATGTTTTTACGAGCATTGACCGATGGTTCACATACACACACACACACACAGACACAGACACAAACACACACACACACACACACACACACACACACACACACACACACACACACACACACACACACACACACACACACACACACACACTCACGCACACATGCACAAGTGGGACCCGTTGAATTATTTCTTTGCCCGTGACAACTTTTAATTAGGTTCCACTGTAATCTAAATTTTTTCTTAAGTTATTAATTGAGCTCAGTGACTTCAAAAAGTTGTGCAGAAGCCTTGTTTGGGCCTTTCCGGCATCGCTGAATGTGGCTGAGTAGCCATGTTAGGTTGTACTGTACTACACATGCCTCTTTTTTCAACATCAGCAATGCAACTGGGCCGACAGTTGTACACAATATCCGGGTCAACTTGTTATTCTCCGCCCCGCTGGGCTGCAAACTTTCCTAGGAGGCATGCATTAGGCATAACAAGAAAATGGACTTTAAGAAATAATAAATGAGATGAAATTATAATAACTCGGCAGTAACTATAAAAATATGCACCAAACGCTTAGTTAGTTTAAAAAATATATTATTTTTGGAATTTGAAAATTTTAATTTCATTACTTGTTGTGCGTGCAATATTTCGTTGGGTTTTAACGTAATACAACTTTATTTTGAAATTATATTTAATCTGACTAGAGATTTCAGATAAAAATATTTCGGATCCCATAAAAATGTGGGAATTTTTTTTGAATTCTGTTTTGAGCGGTTGGTTGAAATTATTAATCTTTGTCCTAGCTAGAAAATGGGCGTACTTTTAACAAACTGTAAATGGGTTGTAGTAAATTCCATTAGAATTAAAAAATTGGATGTACATTCTTACAAATCGCAAATGGGCTATATGTTCTCTGCCACACACTTGTGGGCCTTCTAAGTTGACGCGTCCCCTAAAAAAGCTAAGTTGACGCGTATGCAAGGCTTTGTCAACAACACACGGTTCTGGCAGCTGTGGCTATTGGATGTCCATCCAACGGATGTCATGCTTCTTCTTCAATCTCGGGTATTCTTGCTTTAGCCGCCCAAAAAATGATTCCTCCCCATGACATCTGGGGCGCACCGTTTAGGAAGCTGATCTGTGGGCCTACTAAGTTGACGCGTACCAAGGGCTTTGTCAACTTAGTCAATATAAATGATTCTAGCTGTAGTGACCATACGATGTCCATCAAACAGCCATAGTGCTTCTTCAACCTCTGGTCTTCTTGCTCCAGCCGCCCAAAGCAGCGCCGGTCGTGCCGCGTGCTCCTGCCTCCCGTGGCCAGATGTGATGTCGCGGAGGCCTCACCGCCACCTACTACTCCCACCGCTGGCCAAGCCATCCCTCTACTCACCCACACCCCCCTGTTATTCTGCGGCGACGGCAGCCTCACACCGCAGCGAAACCAGTGAACCCTCGTACTCCTCTCCGCGCGGGCTTCCACTGCCGCGTCTTCCCTGGCTCCATGTCGTCCCCTTCCTAGGCCTCGCCGTCGTCCACCAGCGTGGTGCTCTCGGCGCGACATGGTCAATGTGGTCAATGACCGACTTCCATCGGAAGAGTACTGTATGTGGAGAGGCTGACAGCTGGGTCCACAGCAGCCGGAAGGAAGTGCCTCCTTATTACGCGCAAAATAATTATTCCACCACCTGACAGCGGGGACCCACCGGACGGGCCACCATATTTTGCGAAAAGAACGTTTCCCCCTGACTGCTGGGACCCACCAGCTACATCTTCGCATGCAAGGAAGTGCGTCCAGGCAAAGAAAAAAAGATTCGCCCTCCTGACTGCTGGGACCCACCAGCTACATCTTCACACGCAAGGAAGTGCCTGACAGTCAGGACCCACCTGGTCGAAGTGTACGTAGCGTTGTCATTCTGGTCGCGAACGTGTACGTACATACTGGTCGATGTAGATGCGCACACGTGTCGTAGTAGAGGCGCCCACGTAGAATGTACATGTACGTACAGCGGCCAGGGTGCAAGAAAGAAAATACGGCCATGTACGTACATATGGGCGGGGTCTCGAACGCCTACTCACGCATACATACAGCCAGGGCTCGTGTACATGGCTGGGTTAGAACGGAGAAACTGCGTCGTTGTCATGTTCTTGGGGAGGCAACGGAATGCGTCGTGTTCACCAGGAGGCAACGAAATGCGTGGGAGCCAACCGACTTGGATGGAATAGCTTATGGAAACGAGGCCTGGCGTACCGCAGAATGGAGGAAATGGCCTTGTGTCGACCGGCCACGGTTGAAACGGGATCCTGTTCATTGCGAGGGGTCTGGCGTACCGCAAAATGGAGGAAACAGACCTCCTACGGTCGAAACGGGGGTCCTGTTCATCGGGAGGGGTGTGGCGTACCGCAAAACGAAGGAAATGGACTTGTGTTGGAGCGCTACAGTCGAAATAGGGGTCCTGTTCATCGGGAGGGGTGTGGCATACCGCAAAATGGGACTCCACGGGATACTATTCATCTCCACAGTTGACCCCCTCTAGCTCCACGGGCTACTGTTCATCCACCGTCGACCACCTCCAGCCTCCACATGCGATTGTTCATCCACGGGCTCCTGTTCATCCAGCATCCTCCGCGCGCTACTCCACCGGCTACTTTTCAACCAGCACTGTCCACACGGGCTCCTATTCAACAACCCCTCCACGGGTTACTTATCATCCAACCCTCCACCGTCTACTGTTCATCCAGCCCTCCACGGGGTGGTCCTATTCATTTAGCCCTCCACGGGGTCCTATTCATCCAGAGGCAACACCACGGGGTCCTATTCATCCAAACCCCCACCGGGAACTGTTCATCCAAACCCCCCCACCCAAAGAATGCTCATTTGTTAATCTAGAGGCAGCATCGATCGGCTTCATTAGCAGCAGTAGCGAAGGAATCGCTCGATCGGGTTCAGTTAACAGCCATCGATCGACCGCTCGGGTTCAGTAACGCGTAGCTTGTAGTGCAATCGCTCGGGTTCAGTTAGAGCCCAACGCCTCGCATCCACGCGCGTGCGTGTACGAGAGAAACGCGCATCGCTCGGCCCCGACCACCCACCGTAACCGGGAACACCCTAATATTTTCCTCGCCCTCGCTTCTACCACGGGTTTTTCCGTCATGGACGGCCCGAAGAATGTCATGCAGCTGCGTCTCCAACCCGCCCAGGACGAAAAGCCCATTTTCTTCCATGATTTTTTGTCATAGAAGTAGGATCCCACCACATCTATGATGATATCGGGTTTTGTCACAATTATCGTCATAGAGTTGTCATAAGTATGACAGAAAAAATTCATTCGGCCCATAATGTCACGGATGTGTCTTTTTTTTGTAGTGCAAGTCTTCGCACTAGTGGCGGGAGGAGCAAGCGGAGTGCCAATAAAATCATTGTTGTTGCTTTTGAGAAATCACATAACTTGGTGTTCTGTTGAGTCATAATGACCACACAACAAGATTGCACTCAAAAACAGATCGAGCAAGAAAATGGCAAACAGAAAAAAGAGAGGCGGATAAAACGATAAATTTTTGTGTAGTGGGGTAGAGGAAAACAAGAGGCAAATGGAAAATAATGTAAATTGTGAGGAGATGAGATTTGTGATTAGGAACCTGGTTGTGTTGAAGATCCTCCACGGCAACGGCCCCAGAAATTCCCTTGATGATGTTTGCCAAGACTACGTTGGCGTTCCCGCAAGAGGAGAGGATGATGTAGCACATCAACGGTAGGTATTTCCCTTACTAATGAAACAAAGGTATCGAACCAGTAGGAGAACCAAGCAACAAAACGTAAACAGCCCCTGCACACAAATAACAGCCACTCAAAACCCGACGTGTTAAAGGGGTTGTCAATCCCTTTCGGGTACGACGCCAGAAATTGGTGAGGAGACGGGAGAAAATTGTAATCGATTGAAATAATAGATCGCAAATAAAATAAAGTGCAGCAAGATATTTTTGTGTTTTTGGTTTTAATAGATCTGAATAAAAATGAAAAGGAAAAATAGATCGCAAGGCAAATATATGAAGAAGAAGACCCGGGGGCCCTAGGTTTCACTAGTGGCTTCTCTCGAGAAAAATAGCAAACAGTGAGTAATTAAACAAATTACTATTGGGAAATTGATAGAACTTCAAATAATTATGACGATATCCATGCAATGATCATTACATAGGCATCACATCCAAGATTAATAGACCGACTCCTGCCTGCATCTACTACTATTACTCCACACATCGACCACTATCCAGCATGCATCTAGTGTATTAAGTTCATGGAAAAACAGAGTAATGCAATAAGAATGATGACATGATGTAGACAAGATCCGTTTATCTATATGGCGGTAGATATAGATCTCGTCTTTTTATCCTTAGTAGCAACGATACATACCTGTCGGTTCCCCTTCTGTCACTCGGATCAAGCACTGTAATATCGAACCCACTACCGGGCACCTCTTCCCATTGCAAGATAAATAGGTAAAGTTGGCCAAAAAACCCAAATATCGGAGAAGAAATACGAGGCTATAAGAGATCATGCATATAAGAGATCGAAGAAACTCAAATAACTTTCATGGATATAAGAATATATGACTGATCATAAACTCAGAGTTCATCAGATCCCAACAAACACACCGCAAAAGAGTTACATCATATGGATCTCCCAGAGACCATTGTATTGAGAATCAGTGAGAGAGAGAGAGAGAGAAAGCCATCTAGCTACTAACTACGGACCCAAAGGTCTACAAAGAACTACTCCCGCATCATCGGAGAGGCACCAATGGAGGTGGTGAACCCCATCCGAGATGGTGTCTAGATTGGATCTGGTGGTTCTGGACTCTGCGGCGGCTGATGAATATTTCGTCGACTCCCCTAGGGTTTTTGGAATATTTGGGTATTTATAGAGCAAAGATGCGGTCCGGGGGGGCACCCGAGGTGGGCACAACCCACCAGGGCGCGCCTGGGCCTCCTGGCGCGCCCTGGTGGGTTGTGCCCCCTCGAGGCACCCCCCCAGGTGCAACCAGGGCCCATTGCTTTTCTTCTGGCCCATAAAATATCATCGTGGAGTTTCGTGGCATTTGGAATCCGTTTGATATTGATTTCCTTCGATGTAAAAAACATGGAAAAATAGCAACTGGCACTTGGCACTATGTCAATAGGTTAGTACCAAAAAATGATATAAAATGACTATAAAATGATTATAAAACATCCAAGATTGATAATAAAACAGCATGGAACAATAAAAAATTATAGATACGTTGGTGACGTATCAGGCAGCAAAGGGTGTGTCGAGCTCACCCAGCTGTGGCATTCCGCAGAGGTCTTCACAGATCTCCCGTAGAGCGCGGCGGATGTTGTTACGCACTTCGACTAGCTGGCGGGTCATGAAGTGGACAAGGCCTTCTAGAGGCAATTCACGGTTTCCCGACATCATAGCTGCTCAACAATTGAATGAAACAGTTGTAAGAGCCGCTCCACATGGTGAGGCGGGCGCTACAAGACCTTTGTGTCGCGCTGTGGCCTGCCGACATTCTTTCGGGCAGCCTCTTCAGCCTCGTATGCGCCTACAGGGGGCTGTCCCGTGTGCCGACGGCTAGAGGAGGTCCACGTGCTTTGAAGGAGCACGAAGGGCGTACACCTGCATGAAGATGCACTAGCGCATTATCGACGCCATGACTGTGGCCATGGGTCCTCCTGCAGACAAACCTCGCGCCGTAGAGCAGTTCTATGGGGCAGTGGAGGAGGGAGCTCGGCTAATCGAGACCGCATGTCCAAAAGAGACTTTGTATTATTAGGTAGGACTTGGGGATGCCGAAGTTGATGGAATGTGTGAAACATTATCTTTTGCTATAATGATTATGGCTTTAAATTCCATGTGTGTTTTGTAATTATTTTTACCTCCTAGGAACTGTTCTGAACTGAAAGTGGCCAGTCGTCAGCTTCAGCCCCAGTGTAGGTTACACAAAGGTTGTTCCGAGATGCAGGATTGACCCTTAGCCGGCGTCTCGGTACCTGGAGGCGGTCTTCTACTTATAGGAACGAGGCAATCAGACTATAATGGCGTTATAACTTTCATGTAGTCCTAGGAGTTTGACTGTGGGGGCTACTGACCTGCCCCCGGTATGGGAAGTTGTAAAAAAATCGGCCCAGTAGGCCAAGGTCCAGGCCATAACACACTTCGGCTAGAAATGAAAACCTTTCGTTTGACACGGGTGATCTCTATATCGTAACATCGCTTGAGGCGGTCTGCGGATGGCCGACCAGTTTGCTCCTTCCTATATAGTCAGTTTTCGGCTTTCTCCATTGAGGCGCTCTGCCAATTGATGTGGCGACACTAACGCAATGGTTCTCCCATTAAACCCTTAGCCGAATTCATCGGGAACGTAAGGGGTACACATAGGAGCCGGGCAGCCCAACTATTGACCAGAATCTAGGTTTGAAACTGATGCATATAAAGCCAAAATCCGAGACGCCGAATACTTTAGACTTGTAATATAATTGTATCTTTTTTAAGGTGAGTGCTCGTAAATAAATACGATAAGGACCTTTAAAGGGCATGGTTTCTTTATTTCATAATTTGACGCCTTTACATGCCCAGCTGCCTCAAGAGGAACTAAATGAATACAACCTAGAAAGCAAAAAAAGGAAGAAGGAAGAAAATAGGGCGGATATGTGTCTTTGGATTTTTTAGGTACCCGGGTCGCTTCCTGCCTCACGTCTGCGCTTCCGGCTGTTGGCCAGCGTATCACCATTAACTGTGGGGACTCATGGAGGCTGATGCCTGATATGTCTCCAACGTATCTATAATTTTTGATTGTTCCATGTTATTATATTATCATTCTTGGATGTTTAGCATTCATTTTATAGAAACTTTATATCATTCTGTGGGACTAACCTATTGAAATAGTGCCCCGCAAGTTGTCCTTTTTTGCTTGCTTTTTACTTCACAGAATATCAGTACCAAACAAAGTCCAAATGCCATGAAACTCTTTGGAGATTTTTTCTTCCTAGAAGACAACTTGGGTGCCAAGGAAGTCCACGAGGGGAGGCCAGTGGGGCCAACCACCCACCTGGGCACCAGAGGCCCCTGGCGCGCCCTGATGGGTGGTGGGGCCCATGAAGGTCCTTTCCACGCCTCTCAGCTCTATAAATACCCAAATATTCCACACCCTAGGGGAGTCGATGAAACACAATTCCAGGCGCTGCAAGTTCCAGAACCACGAGGTCCAATCTAGAGCCATATTTCGGCACCTTGCCAGAGGGGAACACGATCACAGAGGGGTTCATCATGCTCATTGGTGCTCCTCCGATGATGTGTGAGTAGTTTACCGCAGATCTACGGGTCCGTAGGCAGTAGCTAGATGGCTTCTTCTCTCCTTTTTTGATTCTCAGTACAATGTTCTCCTCGATGTTCTTGGAGATCTATTTGATGTAATGACTTTTTGCGGTGTGTTTGTTGGGATCCAATGAATTGTGAATTTATGATCAGATCTATCCATGTAGTATTTGAGTCTTCTTTGATCTCTTATATGCATGATTATTATAGCCTCATATTTATTCTCCGAAACTTTGGTTTGGTTTGGCCAAATAGATTGATTTTTCTTGCAATGGGAAGAGGTGCTTTGTGATGGGTTCGATCTTGCGGTGTCCTCACCCAGTGATAGAAGGGGTAGCAAGGCACGCATGTATCATTGGTATTAATGATGAAAATATTGGGTCTATTCCTACATGAATAGATCTTGTCTACATCATGTCATCATTCTTATTGCATTACTCCGTTTCTCCATGAACTTAACACACTAGATGCATGATGGATAGCAGTTGATGTGCGGAGTAATAGTAGTAGATGCAGGCAGGAGTCGGTCTACTAATCTTGGACATGATACCTATATACATGATCATTGCCTTAGATATCGTCATAATTATTTGCTCTTATGTCAATTGCCCAACAGTAATTTGTTTACCCCTCCGTATGCTATTTTTTCGAGAGAAGCCACTAGTGAAATCTACGGCCCCCGGGTCTATTTTTTATCATATTATTTTCAGATCTATTATTCCAAAAGCCCAAAAATACCTTGATGCACTTTTTCATTACTTATTTTATTTTGTGTTTTAGTCAGATCTATTTATCCAATCTCATACAATTTAATCTATCTTTTTACCATGGAGGGATTGACAACCCCTCTTATGCGTTGGGTTGCAAGTATTTGTTATTTGTGTCTTGATACCATTTACTTAGTGTTGCTTGGTTCTCCTACTGGATTGATAACATTGGTTTCATAACTGAGGGAAATACTTACGGTCGCTATGCTGCATCATCCTCTCCTCTTCAGGGAAATACCAATGCAGATACAAGCAATCAATGCCCTTCTGGCCCTTTATACGCTCTAGGGATTCGATTGACCAAGCTCCTTGATGGAGGCGCCACCGAAGTCCGTTCCATGGTTGAAGCCACATTGACATAGTCATGTTTGGCTGCTTCTTTGACACAGACTTGCCTACAGGATGGCTCGAAGCCACGTATTTTGTCTGGTCAAACCATTCCGACGTGTTAAGTATTTTGTTGGCTCCTGGACGACCCAGGGAATCTTGAGTGCAAAGTTGTGGACCCTAGGGACGTAGTGCCCCATAAAGTGAGGGTGTGCAAGGAGCCCGGATCCGTATTTAGGGTGTGCAGGTATGTGGCTGAGGTCTATATTTGTGGCCCGGGTGTGCTTTGAAGAGCTAGCAGTGTGTTTATCACTGCGGATGCGTCCTAGGACGCATCAACCTCGGCTGCGAAAGCCGTGGTCTGCTCCTCCGCTCGGAGTGAGCGCTCGGTTACCATTAAATGTTATGACACCGTTGGATCCTTGCATTTTGAGCTTGACATAGGCATAGTGCGGGACCATGTTGAAGCGTGCAAATGCGGTGCGCCCTAAAAGCACGTGATATCCACTCCGGAAGGGGACGATGTCGAAGATTAACTCCTCGCTTCTAAAGTTCTCGGGCGAGCCGAAAACGACCTCCAGGGTCGACGTTCCGGTGCAGCAGGCTTCCACACCTGGAATGACACCTTTAATGGTGGTAGTGCTCGGCTCGATCCGGGATGATTCGATGCCCATCTTCCTAACCGTGTCCTCAGAAATGAGGTTGAGGCTGCTTCCTCCGTCCATGAGGCCTCGTGTCAGACGGTAACCATCGACAATTGGGTCGAGGGCGAGTGCCGCCGATCTGCCATGCCTAATGTTGGGCGGATGGTCATGCTTATCAAAGGTGATCGGGCAAGCCAACCAGGGGACGAAATTCGGGGCGACTAGCTCCAACGCGTAGACATCCCTAAGTGCTTGCTTCCTCTCCTTTTTAGGGAAGTGGTAACGTAGATCATATTAACCTCGCTTTACCTCATCGAGAAACTTCTTTTGGCCTCCATTGTTGGTCACTGAGGTTCATCCTCGTCTTCAGTGTGGGTTTTGGTTTTATTTTGACCTTCTGTTGCTACATTGCCGACTTGTTTAAAGACCCATCAATTCCTGTTAGTGTGGGTTGCTGGCTTGTCCTGAGTGTCTGATACGTCTTCGTCGTATCTACTTTTCCAAACACTTTTGCCCTTGTTTTGGACTCTAACTTGCATGATTTGAATGGAACTAACCCGGACTGACGTTGTTTTCAGCAGACTTTCCATGGTGTTATTTATGTGCAGAAACAAAAGTTCTCAGAATGACCTGAAACTTCACGGAACGTCTTTTCAGAAATAATAAAATATCCTAGCCAAAGATGAAGACCAGGGGGCCCACACCCTGTCCACGAGGGTGGTGGGCGCGCCCTCCCCCCTAGGGCACGCCCCCTACCTCGTGGGCCCCTTGGAGCTTCTCCGACGCCAATTCAACTCTATATATTTGCTTTCGGAGAGAAAAAAATCAAGGAGAAGAAATCATCGCGTTTTACGATACGGAGCCGCCGCCAAGCCCTAAAACCTCTCGGGAGGGCTGATCTGGAGCCCATTCGGGGCTCCGGAGAGGGGGATTCGTCGCCGTCGTCATCATCAACCATCCTCCATCACCAATTTCATGATGCTCACCGCTGTGCATGAGTAATTCCATCGTAGGCTTGCTGGATGGTGATGGGTTGGATGAGATCTATCATGTAATCGAGTTAGTTTTGTTAGGGTTTGATCCCTAGTATCCACTATGTTCTGAGATTGATGTTGCTATGACTTTGCTATGCTTAATGCTTGACACTAGGGCCCGAGTGCCATGATTTCAGATCTGGACCTATTATGTTTTCATGAATATATGTGTGTTCTTGATCCCATCTTGCAAGTCTATAGTCACCTACTATGTGTTATGATCCGGCAACCCCGAAGTGACAATAATCGGGACCACTCTCGGTGATGACCGTAGTTTGAGGAGTTCATGTATTCACTATGTGCTAATGCTTTGTTCCGGTACTCTATTAAAAGGAGGCCTTAATATACCTTAGTTTCCATTATGACCCCGCTGCCACGGGAGGGTAGGACAAAAGATGTCATGCAAGTTCTTTTCCGTAAGCACGTATGACTATATTTGGAATACATGCCTACATTACATTGATGAATTGGAGCTAGTTCTGTGTCACCCAATGTTATGATTGTTACATGATGAACCGCATCCGGCATAATTATCCATCACCAATCCAATGCCTACGAGCTTTTCCTATATTGGTTCTCGCTTATTTACTTTTCCGTTGCTATTGTTACAATCACTACAAAACACCAAAAATATTACTTTTGCTTCCATTACTTTTGTTACCGTTACCACTACTATCATATTACTTTGCTACTAAACACTTTGCCGCAGATATTAAGTTATCCAGGTCTGGTTGAATTGACAACTCAGCTGCTAATACTTGAGAATATTCTTTGGCTCCCCTTGTGTCGAATCAATAAATTTGGGTTGAATACTCTACCCTCGAAAACTGTTGCGATCCCCTATACTTGTGGGTTATCAAGACTATTTTCTGGCACCGTTGCCGGGGAGCATAGCTCTATTCTTTGAGTCAGTTGGGATTTATATCTGCTGGACACTATGAAGAACTTGAAAGACGCTAAGACAACAATTTATCTCTCAACTACGAGGGGAGGAAAGGAACTGCCATCTAGCTCTGCACTTGATTCACCTTATATTTTGAGTAAGCTTGCGACACCTAAACCTGCTTCTACTATTAATTCTGATATGTTGCATGTTATTGATGATGCCACTTCTGCTATGCATGATACTTATGATGAAACTACTTCTATGCTTGATACTACTGTGCCCCTTAGTGAATTTCTTGATGAACAAATTGCTAGGGCTAGAGAGAAAGAAATTATTGAAACTGATTATATTGATGAAAGTGATGATGAAGATATGCCTGTTATTCCTGAGGGCTATGTTTTTGATATGGAAGCTTCTGCAACTATTTTAGCTTGCAAAGATAGATATGAGCTCAAGAGTTTATTAGTTAAATGGGATAAGCAATCTCTTAAAGATAGAATGAAACCTGACCCTGCTTTTGCTACTTCACCTATTTGTGTTGCCGATAAGGATTATGAATTCTCTGTTGATCCTGATATAATTACTTTGGTTGAATCTGATCCTTTTCATGGCTATGAATCTGAAACTGTTGTGGCACATCTTACTAAATTAAATGATATAGCCACCCTGTTCACTAATGATGAGAGATCTCGCTACTTTTATATCCTTCAAATATTTCCGTTCTCATTAAAGGGTGATGCTAAGATATGGTTTAATTCTCTTGATCCTGGTTGTGTGCGTAGTCCCCAGGATATGATATATTACTTCTCTGCTAAATATTTCCCTGCTCATAAGAAACAAGCTGCTTTAAGGGAAATATACAACTTTGTGCAAATTGAAGAAGAGAGTCTCCCACAAGCTTGGGGGAGGCTTCTCAAGTTATTTAATGCTCTGCCTGATCATCCTCTTAAGAAAAATGAAATACTTGATATCTTTTATAATGGACTAACCGATGCTTCCAGAGATTACCTGGATAGTTGTGTTGGTTCTATTTTCAGGGAAAGAACACCGGATGAAGCTAAAATTCTATTGAATAATATGTTGATAAATGAAAATAATTGGACACTTTCTGAGCCAGCTCCAGAGCCAATTACTGAGCCTATTCCTAAACCAACTCCGAAGAAGAGAGGTGTTCAATTTCTCAGTCCTGAAGATATGCAAGAGGCAAAGAAATCAATGAAAGAAAAAGGTATTAAAGCTGAAGATGTTAAGAATTTACCTCCTATTGAAGAAATACATGGTCTTAATTTACCGCCGGTTGAAGAAACGTATGATCTTAATCCATTACCTATTGAAGAACCTCCTGGTCTTGATAACCCGACACAGGTAGTAAAGGTAAATTCTCTCTATAGATTTGATGGAGGTGATATTCCTCACTATAAGTCTGCAAGACAATGCTTAGAAGAGTTTGATAATTTTATTGTCAAACAAGAATATTTTAATGCTTATTTTGGTAGAGAATTGAAATACAATTCCGATATGCTTAAACACTTGGGTGATTATATGGCTAATGTTAGAGGTTAACTTAAACTTGTTAGAAAACATGCTTCTATGGTTACCACTCAAGTAGAGCAAGTACTTAAGGCTCAAAATGATTTGCTCAATGAAATGAATAATAAGAAAAATGATTATGCTGTTAGAGTGGCTACTAGAACTGGTAGAATGACTCAGGAACCTTTGTATCCTGAAGGCCACCCTAAGAGAATTGAGCAAGATTCTCAGAGAAATAATATTGATGTACCTAGTTCTTCTAAAAGGAATAAAAAGAAAATGATAGGACTTTGCAAACTTCTAGTGAACCTATTGTGAACCACCGAGAATCCCAATGATATCTCTATGTCCGATCTTTGAAACACAATCTGGTAATGAACATGAACCTAGTGAAAATGTTAAGGATGATGTTCATGATGATGCTCAACCTAGTAATGATAATGATGTAGAAATTGAACCTGCTATTGATGTTGATAACCCACAATCAAAGAACCAACGTTATGATAAGAGAGACTTTGTTGCTAGGAAACATGGTAAAGAAAGAGAACCATGGGTTCAGAAACCCGTGCCTTTTCCTTCCAAACCATCCAAGAAAAAGGATGATAAGGATTGCTACGTCTTGAGCTTGCGTTGGTTTTCCCCGAAGAGGAGAGGATGATGCAGCAGAGTAGAGTAAGTATTTCCATCAGTTTATGCGAACTAAGGTATCAATCCAGTATGAGGCCACGTGCAAGTCCCTCGTACCTACACAAAACAAATAGCTCCTTGCAACCAACGTGAATAGGGGTTGTCAATCCCTTCACGGTCACTTACGAGAGTGAGATCTGATAGAGATGATAGATAATTTTTTTGGTATTTTTGGTATAAAGATGCAAAGTAAAATAAAAGGCAAAGTAAAGAGAAAAGCAATAATAAAGCGTAGGAAGATTAATATGATGAAAATAGACCCGGGGGCCATAGATTTCACAAGTGGCTTCTCTCAAGAGCATAAGTATTTTATGGAGGGTGAACAATTCTGTTGAGCAATTGATGAAATTGAGCATAGTTATGAGAATATCTAGGTATGATCATGTATATAGGCATCACGTCCGAGACAAGTAGACCGACTCCTGCCTGCATCTACTACTATTACTCCACTCATCGACCGCTATCCAGCATGCATCTACAGTATTAAGTTAATGAAAACAGAGTAACGCCTTAAGCAAGCTGACATGATATAGAGGAATAAATTCATGTAATATGATAAATACCCCATCTTGTTATCCTCGATGGCAACAATACAATATGTGCCTTGCTGTCCCTGCTATCATTGGGAAAGGACATCGCAAGATTGAACCCAAAGCTAAACACTTCTCCCATTGCAAGAACTACCAATCTAGTTGGCCAAACCAAATGGATAATTCGAAGAGACTTGCAAAGATAACTCAATCATACATAAAAGAATTTAGAGAAGATTCAAATATTGCTCATAGATAATCTTGATCATAAACCCACAATTCATCGGTCTCAACAAACACACTGCAAAAAGAATGTTACATCGAATAGATCTCCACGAGAGAGGGGAGAACATTGTATTGAGATCCAAAGAGAGAGAAGAAGCCATCTAGCTACTAACTATGGACCCGAAGGTCTGAAGTAAACTACTCACACTTCATCGGAGAGGCTATGGTGATGATGTAGAAGCCCTCCATGGTGGAATCCCCTTCCGGCGGAGCTCCGGAACATGCCCCAAGATGGGATCTCATGGATAGAGAAAGTTGCGGCGGTGGAATTAGTTTTTTGGCTCCGTATCTGATCTGTTGGGGGTCCGTAGGTATATATAGGAGGAAGGAGTATGTCGGTGGACCTTCGAGGGGCCCACAAGGCAGGTGGCGCACCCTAGGGGGGCGCCCTCTACCCTCGTGACCGTCTCGTGGCTTTCTTGACGGAGGGTCCAAGTCTCCTGGGTCTTATCCGATGATAAAATCACGTTCCCGAAGATTTCATTCCGTTTGGACTCCGTTTGATATTCCGTTTCTTCGAAACACTGAAATAGGCAAAAACAGCAATTTTATTATTTGGGCCTCCGGTTAATAGGTTAGTCCCAAAAGTAATATAAAAGTGGAAAATAAAGCCCAATATAGTCCAAAACAGTAGATAATACAACATGGAGCAATCAAAAATTATAGATACGTTGGAGAGGTATCAGGCATCCCCAAGCTTAATTCCTGCTCGTCCTCGAGTAGGTAAATGATAAAAAGAGAATTTTTTATGCGGAGTGCTACTTGGCATAATTTCAATGTAACTCTTCTTAATTGTGGTATGAATATTCAGATCCGAAAGATTCAAGACATAATTCGTATTGACATAAAAATAATAATACTTCAAGCATACTAACTAAGCAATTATGTCTTCTCAAAATAACATGGCCAAAGAAAGTTCATCCCTACAAAATCATATAGTTTAGTCATGCTCCATTTTCGTCACACAAGAATGCTCTCATCATGCACAACCCCGATGACAAGCCAAGCAATTGTTTCATACTTTAGTAATCTCAAACCTATAAACTTTCACGCAATATATGAGCGCGAGCCATGGACATAGCACTATGGGTGGAATATAATATAATGATGGGGGCTATGTGGAGAAGACAAAAAAGGAGAAGGTCTCACATCAACGAGGCTAATCAACGGGCTATGGAGATGTCCATCAATTGATGTTAATGCAAGGAGTAGGGATTGCCATGCAACGGATGCACTAGGGCTATAAATATACGAAAGCTCAACAAAAGAAACTAAGTGGGTGTGCATCCAACTTGCTTGCTCACGAAGACCTAGGGCATTTGAGGAAGCCCATCGTTGGAATATACAAGCCAAGTTCAATAATGAAAAATTCCCACTAGTATATGGAAGTGACAACATATGAAACTCTCTATATGAAAAACATGGTGCTACTTTGAAGCACAATATATGAGACTCGCTATATGAAGAACATGGTGCTACTTTGAAGCACTAGTGTGGTAAAAGGATAGTAACATTGTCCCTTCTCTCTTTTTCTCTCATTTTTTTTGGTGGGCTCTTTGGCCACTTTTTTTTATTTGGTGGGCTCTTTTGCCTCTTTTTTTTATTTGACCTCACATGGGACAATGTTCTAATAATGATGATCATCACACTTCTATTTATTTACAACTCAATGATTACAATTCGATACTAGAACAAAGTATGACTCTAAATGAATGCCTCCGGCGGTGTACCGGGATATGCAATGAATCAAGAGTGACATGTATGAAAGAATTATGAACGGTGGCTTTGCCACAAATACTATGTCAACTACATGATCATGCTAAGCAATATGACAATGATGAATGTGTCATGAAGAACGGTATGGTGGAAAGTTGTGTGGCAATATATCTCGGAATGGCTATGGAAATGCCATAATAGGTAGGTATGGTGGCTGTTTTGAGGAAGATATAAGGAGGTTTATGTGTGAAAAGCGTATCATATCACGGGGTTTGGATGCACCGGTGAAGTTTGCACCAACTCTCAATGTGAGAAAGGGCAATGCACGGTACCGAAGAAGCTAGCAATGATGGAAAGGTGAGAGTGTGTATAATCCATGGACTCAACATTAGTCATAAAGAACTCACATACTTATTGCAAAAATCTACAAGCCATCAAAAACCAAAGCACTACACGCATGCTCCTAGGGGGATAGATTGGTAGGAAAAGACCATCGCTCGTCCCCGACCGCCACTCATAAGGAGGACAATCAAATAACACCTCATGTTTCAAATTTTTTACATAACGTTTACCATACATGCATGCTACGGGACTTGCAAACTTCAACACAAGCATTTCTCAAATTCACAACTACTCAACTAGCACGACTTTGATATTATCACCTCCATATCGGTGACGCCCCCAATTCAATCCTACACTAATCATGCACGCAAACGTGTACTATCAAGATCAGGGACTCACGGGAAGATATCACAACACAACTCTAAAACATAAATAAGTCATACAAGCATCATAATACAAGCCAGGGGCCTCGAGGGCTCGAATACAAGTGCTCGATCATAGAAGAGTCAGCGGAAGCAACAACATCTGAGTACAGACATAAGTTAAACAAGTTTGCCTTAAGAAGGCTAGCACAAACTGGGATGCAGATCGAAAGAGGCGCAGGCCTCCTGCCTGGGATCCTCCTAACTACTCCTGGTCGTCGACATCGGCCTGCACGTAGTAGTAGGCACCTCCAGTGTAGTAGGAGTCATTGTCGAAGGTGGCGTCTGGCTCCTGGGCTCCATCGTCTAGTCGCAGCAATCGGGTAAAGAAAGGGGAAAAAGGGGGAACAAGGCAACCGTGAGTACTCATCCAAAGTACTCGCAAGCAAGGAGCTACACTACATATGCATGGGTATATGTGTAAAGGGCCATATCGGTGGACCGAACTGCAGAATGCCGTAATAAGAGGGGATAGCTAATCACAGTCAAGACCACGCTCGCATCCTCCGCCTTGCAGATGTAGAAGAGAGTAGACTAAAGTCCTCCAAGTAGCATCGCATAGCATAATCCTACCCGGCAATCCCCTCCTCGTTGCCCTGTTAGAGAGCGATCACCGGGTTGTATCTGGCACTTGGAAGGGTGTGTTTTATTAAGTATCCGGTTCTAGTTGTCATAAGGTCAAGGTACAAATCCAAGTCGTCCTGTTACCGAAGATCACGGCTATTCGAATAGATTAACTTCCCTGTAGGGGTGCACCACATAACCCAACACGCTTGATCCCATTTGGCCGGACACACTTTCCTGGGTCATGCCCGGCCTCGGAAGATCAACACGTCGCAGCCCCACCTAGGCCAAAAGAGAGGTCAGCACGCCGGTCTAAACCTAAGCGCACAGGGGTCTGGCCCCATCGCCCTTAGCACACCTGCATGTTGCGTGGGCGGCTGGAAGCAGACCTAGCCTAACAGACGTTCCAGTCCAATCCGGCGCGCGCCGCTCAGTCGCTACGTCACGTAGGCTTTGGCTGATACCACGACGTCGAGTGCCCATATCTTTCCCATGTAGTTGGTTAGTGCGTATAGACCAAGTGGCCAGACTCAGATCAAATACCAAGATCCCGTTAAGCGTGTTAATGATGTAACCGCGGACACCGACCAGGGCCAGGCCCACCTCTCACCTAAGCGGTCTCAACCTGCCCTGTTGCTCCGCCACAAAGATCGACATAGAGGGTCGTTGGGACAAAGGTCCTTTCAGCCCCCAATCCGTGAATCACTCGCGGGTGCTACACGAGCCGACCCGACTTTAGTCACCACATGTATCATGTATAAAGTATATAGTATATACCCATGATGACCTCCCTAGTGATCACGGCCCGATAGTATAGCATGGCAGACGGACAAGAATGTAGGGCCACTGATGAAACACTAGCATCCTATACTAAGCATGTAGGATTGCAGGTAAAGGTAACAACAGAAGTAGCAAGGACAGGATATGCATCAGGATAGGATTAATGAAAAGCAGTAACATGCTACATTACTCTAATGCAAGCAGTATAGAGAAGAATAGGTGATATCTGGTGATCAGGGGGGTCTTGCCTGATTGCTCTGGCAAGAAGGAGGGGTCGTCAACACCATAGTCATGCTGGGTAGCAGCGGCGTCGGTCTCGGTGTCTAGCGAGAGAAGAGGGGGAAGAAAAAATAAATACAATGCAAACAAATGCACGACGATGCATGCCATGACAAAGCGCGGTGCTAGGTGTGCCCCAACGCAGTATGAGGTGATACCGGCGAAGGGGGAAACATCCGGGAGAGTATTCCCGGTGTTTCGCGTTTTCGGACAGATGAACCGGAGGGGAAATGTTGTAGGTCCGCTATGCTAGGGATGCGTTGCGGACGAACGGGCTGCGTATCCGGATTCGTCTCGCTGTTTTAAGCAACTTTCATGTACAAAGTATTTTCATCCGAGTTACGGGTTGTTTTATATTAATTTTTAAAGTTTTAATTCAATTTTGGAATTAACAGATTTTAATTAATTAGAAAAGGTAATTATTGGGTCAACGTGATATCAGCATGATGTCAGCAGGTCTACAGGTTGACTAGGTCAACCCTGGCACGTGGGGCCCGTTCGTCATAGCCTCAGGTTAATTAAACATGGTTAAATAATTAACTAAATGATTAGGTTAATCTAATATAAAATTAATTAAGTTAATTAATTCCTTAATTAATTAATTAATTAATATTTTTAGTTATTTTCTAAACTCTTTTTTTAACGTTCAGGGGCTGGGCCCCACTTGTCATAGGGCCAGTGGTTAACGGGGCGGCGCTGGGTTCGGTTGCTCGTGCCCGAGGCCACCAGGGGGCGGCGAACACCCGGGCGCCAAGGAGGGCGCGCGCCGGCGGCCACGACGCGGCCGGAGCTGCGGGGAAAGGACCGGAGGCGGCGTACAAGGGCGAGGTGGGACTGGCAGCAGAGGTAGGCAGGGGAGGCGGAGCTGCGCGTCAGCAGCAGCGGAGGTGGGATGGACGGTGGCGGCAGCAGCGGCAGATGCAAGGGAGGCGTGGCTGGCGGTCTCGCTACAAGAGGCGGCGACGCGAGGAACCAGGGCGTCGGGGGCAGACACGCGCGGCGCAGGGGGCGCGCGGCCATGGCTTCAAGCACGACCGGGAGGAGGCCACGGTGGCACGCTGGTGCGGGCACGGCGGGAGTGGGTCGAGGCAGAGGCGAGGCGCGCGTCCGCCGCGGCGAGCGTGCGCAGGCGCGTGGTGACCGGGAGGGACGGGGATAGAGGAGGGGTGCATGCTCACTGTGGCCGTAGGGGAGTGGCAGTGGGGCGCGGGGAAGAAGACGGGGACGGCCGGCGACGGGGAGGCAGTCCGGTGGGGAGGAGGAAGCAGGCCGCTGAGGTAGTCCGGCGAGGTCCTCGGGCGGCGAGGTGGCCGCGGCGGCAGCCCACGGGGTCGAGCCCCCAAGCCCCGATCCGATCTGGATCGGGGAAAGAGAGGAGAGGCGTGGAGAGAGTGGGGGACGAGTGGGGCGACGGGGGTGGTTTCCCCGATCCAGCTTGGATCGGGAATGGGAAGGAGAGAACGAGGGAGTGGGGGTAGTGGTGCAGTTAGGGGGGTTAGGGTTTCGGCACCTGGGGATAAGGGAGTGGGGACGGGCCGGTCAGGCCAGTGGGCTTGCCAGCTGGGCCTTTTGGCCCATTTGGCTAGGGGGGTTGTGATTGCTTTCTTTTTTCTTCTTTTTTTGTTATTTTTGTTTTTCTTTTTTTATTCTTTTACCTTTTTCTTTATTTTCTTTTCTGTTTTCTCACATTTCCTAAACATTTTAGTTTTGAAAAAATACAGAGGTTGCACCTATAAACTTAATTATGTCACATTCCGAACATTTTACTTTAACATTTTGAAAACTTTTATTGTTTGTCAATATTTTAAATGTGAATTTTAATCGTTCTGAACTAACGTGAGTTTATCAACCGTAACCGAGGTGATGTGGCATCATTAGCAGATGTTTACTGTAGCTTAATTATCCGGGCGTCACAATTCTCCTCCACTACAAGAAATCTCGTCCCGAGATTTGATAGGTAGAGTAAGGGGGAAAGGTCTGGTTACGAAATTCTATCGGATCTTCTCAATCTTGGCTGCTCTTCTCGAAGTGATCGATCCATTACATTGATTTCTTCATTCCACTGCTTCAGGTCATCATTATGAAGTCGTCATCCTTTCTTCGGGGTTCCTTCGTACTTACGAATAGGTAACGGGCAGAACGGCAATGACATAATGCTATAAGGGTAATAATCTGGGATTAACCCATGAATGAGCATATGAGTACCTCTCATGTTGAACAATTAAAACACATCGAGAGTAAAGTCCGAAGGTACCATAAGAAATTTCAAGCGGATAGATAACCGTTTGTTGTCGGAAACAGAGTGTGAAAGGGGTTTAGAGCAACGGGAATTAGTTTTGTGTCTGATACCAGAATCGACGATCTCGAGGAAGATGGCTCATGAATTACCTATCAGCCACGCGCGAGGAATATCTTTGGGAACAGGGGGTGTACAGGAGAGTCAGGTTTCGATCCTGTGGAACTGTGGGTTATGGGCCCACCATGTGGTTAAAAGTAGGAAGGTCGGTGACATCTTGAACGATCATGTAAGCCACGCATGCCAGAGGATAGTATGTCGGTTATGTCGGCAACAACATCGGTACCAAGGGCGAGGGAAGAAGAGAACCATTTTCCTGCTCGTTGAACGAGGCGGACCAGTAGGCAAAGTTCTCGTCCATCGATGGTTACCGGAATGTCATCAACAAAAATAGCAGGGTCTTTCTGACAGAATTGTACACCGAGGTGTTTACATAAGCAGGAGAACATTACTGCTTAGATCATATAGATCACAAGAAACGTTAAACCAACCAATGGAAAGGCAAATATGATTATCAGATTAAACAGAACAATGGAAAGGAAATTGTGTTTAAACACATATTTCAAGGGTATATCCTTCCCAAGGACAAGCAGAGCATGATATCCATGACATGATATAATGTAGAAAACTCTTTAGGTAGGGGAGAGAAATTTCATGACATTACCCATACAACAGTGTTTGGATAATTGATAAAGAGAATTTAGCATTGTGCTTCAAGTGCTCTTATTGATGATCGGAGTAGCACAGTCATGCTTCGAGATAACATTGACATCGTCATCAGGCGAAGATCAGACTTTGGAAACACAAAGGATCCATCAGGAATAACTTTGTAGAATAAGTGTTACAATTTCCTCATGGAGAAATGGATAATCTTGCTAAAAAGGAAACAATAACAATAGGGCCTCCGACCAGGTGTGCTAGGCATGATATCATCTCACCGGGTCATATATAAAGACCAATGTTATAACTGTTGGAAATATGTTCCAACCATCATATCTGACCGAGATTCAGATCTGATTGGTGTTAGGATAACTCAGACTCAGGATGCCTGAGAAGAAAGGTGCAACACAAATTGTCGAGATGACATTGTAAGATTCTCAGGAATTGAACTATGGAAGTGAGTTCTGAAACAAGAGTTCATCATTAAATCAAGGAGAGGATGAGGAGGTGGCTGATGGTCTCAGCGACAATTCCTCGAGATTTCCGAAAGATAGACCTCCACAGTTATGTGAACAAGGAGATAACATTTAACAGATCAAATGATATAAGGATGTATGCTCGAGGGAAACATACACAATTAATCACTAGTTGAAAGGTGCACCCAAAATATGGTCTTAGGTAGCAAGATCAATATTAGAATGGTGATTCGATAACCAATGGTCTAAGAATGAAATGTCGACCATTAACTTCAAAGCAATAGGGTTGCTAGAAGTACAGAATCTAAGCAGCATGGTTTACGTGTTGGTATCCCGGTTAGAATCAACACGGGGACCAAGAAAGAATGGTGAGGGTGAGAAGTATCACAATACCAAGAATTACTTAAGAGGTGGAGCAGTCCTCACAACATCCTTGACATAAAAGATAGTAATACTCCAAGGCAGAACACAACCTAGCTGGAGAGCAAGTTGTATTCATAATATGGACAAGTTCGCGACGAAAGTAAGTCAAGGGTGTTGTCGATGATAATAAAAATCATCGAGGGCAAGCAAGGTATTTCTCATCATGAACATATTTAACATCTCGGAAGAAGTCAAAGTGTTGAAGGTGATCCGACACATTTGCTGGGAGGTTTCGAGAGGATGCAATCAAACGAAAAACGGAAACAAGCAAGGGAATGACGAAGTGACAAGTTATAGATCAATATATAAGATGCAAGCTCGGAACCAAAGTTGCCTTTCAAGACAAGCAACATGATGTTGAAAGCTCGACGTAAGTCGTGCTCACACACTGAAGAATTCATGCACCAGAGAAGGATGAGGTAGCACAGTCAAAGATAGCAAGACCAGGATGCAGGCGATAGTTTAGGAATGACCAGATTGAGTTCAGAATTTCCTAGTAAAAATACTAAGGGTATTTTATTTTTAGTGCGGAATAATTTCACTAGTCGGTGTCCTTGGTTGACAACAACCCAGAACACATAGAGTGATTACGACAAGGAAATACATTACCTCAACAAGGTTAGTAAGATGTGGTGTAATGGCAAGACATCTTCGAGATACCAGGGGGTAATACTCGAAGGTAGAACATGATAGATGTAGAACCGGGTCATTGACCTATGACAGTAGATACTTCAACCTTGCCAAAAATAGACGAGGCACTGGATTGAATTCCCATCAGATATATCAGATCAGAACAGCATGGTCGGAACATAACTGTAAGGAATCAATTTCAAGAATCCCGAAGGAATCATACAGCTAGATAATCATTTTGCAAGAAGCTTCCGAGAAGGTCTACATCATTTTCATGGGCATGAACACAAGGTTCAAGGTCGAATCCCACTTCTTTAATGCATATCATTTCATTCACCTCTCGCTTTGATGAAACTGTAGTGTTGGAATTTTATCTAGTAGAACACCGGAAGAGTATGACTTGTGAAAACTTTCGGGTTCTCATGGATTAGGGGAAGGCATAGGTTCAGCCCATCGGGCATCTTAGTAACATATACCACAAACTTCATAGTAAACATCACCACCTCAAGAGCAGAGCATGGTTGGCCAAAACAGAGAATAAGATTTATCAATGGTATTATGTATCAGTGAAAGAACTTCTCGATATTTTTGGATACGAAGGACACTGTCGGATGATAATTCATCAAAGGACCCGACGGTCCATAACGGAGCTGATGTGAGCACCGGTACTCAACCAGAAGAAGAGAGAATGCAAGGAGATCAGTTTGTAGAAATAACTGACTACTTCAAAGCTCAATTGCAAAGGAATTATGAATTCCAAGACAAGGGATCAGAAGCAATGCTCTGATTAGGGATGGATAAGTTGAATAGCCTTAGGGGTACAATCGATGTCATTTTGATTAGTCGAGATCCAACTCATGTTCGAAATGACGTCAGAGCCAGAAGGATGAATTCTAGGATCTGATTGAGGATCGTGAGCATTTGCAACTTATTGAATCAATGGACTCAAAATGATAGTGACAAAGGATGCCAATAAGATTACTTATGGGATTAACCATAAAGCAGCAAGCGAGAATTTCAAGGGCAATAAGCTGCTGAGGATTTTCAGAAGATCAAATAGTATTTTGAAGACCTTTCTGAATACATGAATCAACTGGGGATGAGCGGATACTCGATAAGTGTGGGAAAATTATCCATAGGGGTATTCATGGGGCAAGAACTACAAGGCGGTAAGCTCAAAGGATTCTCGGAATAACGAAGAGCAGTTCGTGGCATCTTGTATTAACAAGATCAATGGGGTTGAGCATAAGACTGGCAACTGTATGCGGTTATCCCTAAGGATATAACAGTGGTAGGGAATGCAAAAAGCGATGACACAAGGTCTTGAGAGAACACTATAAAGTATCTTCGAATCTTACGTGCAGAAAGATCATCTGTACTAAGGGGCTCTCCGGGAGGAAGTGGTCACGAGATCCTAATGTTGGAGTTAGTAAAACCATTTAAACCCGAATAGAAAAGAGTTCAGAGTCCCAGAGTATAGATCGAGGTGTAAAAGATCCTAGTACCACCCAATGGCGACGTGGGCCCATGGGCCGCACAGCCGTGTTAGTAAAAGTTTTGCAATGACTAGACTCAACTTCAGCCAAGGAGTTGGAAAGGGGGATTCCTACAGGAAGTCGGCTCTGATACCAACTTGTGACGCTCCCAATTCAATCATACATTAATCATGCACGCAAACGTGTACGATCAAGATCAGGGACTCACGGGAAGATATCACAACACAACTCTAAAACATAAATAAGTCATACAAGCATCATAATACAAGCCAGGGGCCTCGAGGGCTCGAATACAAGTGCTCGATCATAGACGAGTCAGCGGAAGCAACAATATCTGAGTACGTACATAAGTTAAACAAGTTTGCCTTAAGAAGGGTAGCACAAACGGGATACAGATCGAAGAGGCGAAGGCCTCCTTCCCGGATCCTCCTAACTACTCCTGGTCGTCGCCGCAGCCTCGCACGTAGTAGTAGGCACCTCCAGTAGTAGTAGGAGTAAATGCGTCGAAGGTGGCGTCTCGCTCTCGGCTCCATCGTCTGTCGCAGCAATCAGGTAAATAAAGGGAAAAGGGGGAACAAGGCAACCGTGAGTACTCATCCAAAGTACTGCAAGCAAGGAGCTACACCGCATATGCATGGGTATATGTGTACAGGCCATATCGGTGGATTGAACTGCAGAATGCCGAATAAGAGGGGATAGCTAATCCTGTCAAGACTACGCTCGCAGCCTCCGTCTTGCAAAGATGTAGAAGAGAGTAGATCAAGTCCTCCAAGTAGCATCGCATAGCATAATCCAACCCGCAATCCCTCCTCGTTGCCTGTTAGAGAGCGATCACCGGGTTATATCTCGCACTTGGAAGGGTGTGTTTTATTAAGTACCCGGTCTAGTTGTCATAAGGTCAAGGTACAACTCCAAGTCGCCCACATATCAAGATCACAGCTATTCAATAGATTAACTTCCCTGTAGGGGTGCACCACATAACCCAACACGCTTGATCCCATTTGGCCGGACACACGTTCCTGGGTCATGCCCGGCCTCGGAAGATCGACACGTCGCAGCCCCACCTAGGCCAACAGAGAGGTCAGCACGCCGGTCTAAACCTAAGCGCACAGGGGTCTGGGCCCATCGCCCTTAGCACACCTGCACGGTGCATGGGCGGCCGGAAGGAGACCTAGCCTAACAGGTGTTCTAGTCCAATCCGGCGCGCGCCGCTCAGTCCATGACGTCATGTAGGCTTCGTCTGATACCACGACGCCGAGTGCCCATATCTTTCCCACGTAGTTGGTTAGTGTGTATAGACCAAATGGCCAGACTCAGATCAAATACCAAGATCTCGTTAAGCGTGTTAATGATGTAACCATGACACCGACCAGGCCAGCCCACCTCTCACCTAGGCGGTCTCAACCTGCCTGTCGCTCCGCCACAAAGATCCACACAGAGGGTCATGGGACAAAGGTCCTTTCAGCCCCCAATCCGTGAATCACTCGCGGGTGCTCCACGAGCCGACCCGACTTTAGTCACCACATGTATCATGTATAAAGTATATAGTATATACCCATGATCACCTCCCTAGTGATCACGGCCCGATAGTATAGCATGGCAGATGGACAAGAATGTAGGGCCACTGATGAAACACTAGCATCCTATACTAAGCATGTAGGATTGCAGGTAAAGGTAACAACAGTAGTAGCAAGGACAGGCTATGCATCAGGATAGGATTAACGAAAAGCAGTAACATGCTACACTACTCTAATGCAAGCAGTATAGAGAAGAATAGGCGATATCTGCTGATCAAGGGGGGGGGGGCTTGCCTGATTGCTCTGGCAAGGAGGGGTCGTCAACACCGTAGTCGTGTTGGGTAGCAGCGGCGTCGGTCTCGGTGTCTAGCGAGAGAAGAGGGGGAAGAAACAATAAATACAATGCAAACAAATGCATGATGATGCATGACATGACAAAGCGCGGTGCTAGATGTGCCCCAACGCAGTATGAGGTGATACCGACGAAGGGGGAAACATCCGGGAAAGTATTCCCGGTGTTTCACGTTTTCAGACAGATGAACCGGAGGGGAAATGTTGTAGGTTCGCTATGCTAGGGATGCATTGGGACGAACGGGTTGCGTATCCGGATTTGTCTCGCCGTTCTGAGCAACTTTCATGTACAAAGTATTTTCATCCGAGTTACGAATTATTTTATATTAATTTTTAAAGTTTTAATTCAATTTTGGAATTAACAGATTTTAATTAATTAGAAAAGGTAATTATTGGGTCAGCGTGACATCAGCATGATGTCAGCAGGTCTACAGGTTGACTAGGTCAACTCTGGCACGTGGGGCCCGTTCGTCATAGCCTCATGTTAATTAAACATGGTTAAGTAATTAACTAAATGATTAGGTTAATCCAATACAAAATTAATTAAGTTAATTAATTCCTTAATTATTTAATTAATTAATATTTTTAGTTATTTTTTTAAACTCTTTTTTTAACGTTCAGGGGCTGGGCCCCACTTGTCATAGGGTCAGTGGTTAACGGGGCGGGCGCTGGGTGCGGGCGCTCGTGCCCGAGGCCACCAGGGGGCGGGGAACACCCCGGCACCCAGGAGGGCACGCGCCGGCGGCCACGACGCGGCCAAAGCTGCGGGGAAGGGACCTGTGACCGGAGGCGGCGTAGAAGGGCGAGGTAGGACTGGCAGCACAGGTAGGTAGGGGAGGCGGAGCTGCGCGTCAGCAGCAGCGGAGGCGAGACGGACGGTGGCAGCAGCAGCAGCAGATGCAGGGGAGGCGTGGCTGGCGGTCTCACTACAAGGGGCGGCGACGCGAGGAACCAGGGCGTCGGGGGCAGGCATGCGCGGCGCAGGGCGCGCGCGGCCATGGCAGCAAGCACGACCAGGAGGAGGCCACGGTGGCAAGCTGGTGCAGGCACGGCGGGAGTGGGTCGAGGCACAGGCGAGGCATGCGTCCGCCGCGGCGAGCGCGCACAGGCGCTTAGTGACCGGGAGGGACGGGGATAGAGGAGGGGCGCGTGCTCACTGTGGCCGTAGGGGAGTGGCAGTGGGGCGCGGGGAGGAAGACGGGGACGACCGGCGACGGGGAGGCAGTCCGGTGGGGAGGAGGAAGCAGACCGGTGAGGTAGTCCGGCGAGGTCCTCGGGCGGCGAGGTGGCCGCGGCGGCAGCCGATGGGGTCGAGCCCCCAAGCCCCGATCCGATCTGGATCGGGGGAAAGAGAGGATAGGCGTGGAGAGAGTGGGGCGACGGGGGTGGTTTCCCCGATCCAGCTTGGATCGGGAATGGGGAGGAGAGAACGAGGGAGTGGGGGAAGTGGTGCGGTTAAGGGGGGGTTAGGGTTTCGGCACCAGGGGATAAGGGAGTGGGGATGGGCCGGTCAGGCCAGTGGGCTTGCCAGCTGGGCCTTTTGGCCCATTTGGCTAGGTGGGTTGTGTTTGCTTTCTTTTTTCTTCTTCTTTTTTGTTAGTTTTGTTTTTCTGTTTTTATTCTTTTCCCTTTTTCTTTATTTTCTTTTCTGTTTTCTCACATTTCCTAAACATTTTCGTTTTGAAAAAATACATAGGTTGCACCTAATTTAATAAACTTAATGATGTCACATTCCGAACATTTTAGTTTAACATTTTGAAAACTTTTATTGGTTGTCAATATTTTAAATTTGAATTTTAATCGTTCTGAACTAACGCAAGTTTATCAACCGTAACCGAGGTGACGTGGCATCATTAGCAGATGTTTCTGTAGCTTAATTATCCGGGCGTCACAATATCTCAAAACTATTATCAAGCATCAAACTTTTCTTAGTATTCAACACACTCATAAGAAAGTTTTTATTATTTTTATATACTTAGCATATTATCATTTTAAGCAAATTACCATGCTATTTAAGACTCTCAAAATAATCTAAGTGAAGCATGAGAGATCAATAGTTTCTTTAAAACAAATCCACCACCGTGCTCTAAAAGATATAAGTGAAGTAATAGAGCAAAACTATAAAGCTCAAAAGATATAAGTGAAGCACATAGAGCAAAACTATCAAGCTCAAAAGATATAAGTGAAGCACATAGAGCAAAACTATCAAGCTCAAAAGATATAAGTGAAGCACATAGAGTATTCTAACAAATTCCAATTCATTTATGGCTCTCTCAAAATGTGTGTACAACAAGGATGACTGTGGTAAACTAACAAGCAAAGACGCAAATAATACAAGACGCTCCAAGCAAAACACATATCATGTGGTGAATAAAAATATAGCTCCAAATAAAGTTACCGATGGAAGTGGACGAAAGAGGGGATGCCTTCCGGGGCATCCCCAAGCTTTGACTTTTTGGTGTCCTTGGATTATCTTGGAGGTGCCATGGGCATCCCCAAGCTTAGGCTCTTGCCACTCCTTGTTCCATAATCCATCAAAAAAATTCACCCAAAACTTGAAAACTTCACAACACAAAACTCAACAGAAATCTCGTGAGCTCCGTTAGCGAAAGAAAACAAAAGATCACTTAAAGGTATTGTAATGAATTCATTCTTTATTTATATTGGTGTTAAACCTACTGTATTTCAACTTCTCTATGGATCATAAACTATTTTACTAGCCATAGATTCATCAAAATAAGCAAACAACACATGAAAAACAGAATCTCTCAAAAACAGAACAGTCTGTAGTAATCTGTAACTAACGCAAACTTCTGGAACTCCAAAAATTCAGGAAAAACAGGAAGACCTAGGAAATTTGTTTATTGATCAGCAGCAATTGGAATCACTATTTTATCATGTTCTGGTGATCTTTAACAATTATTTTCGTGAACCAAAAGTTTCTGGAAATTACAGCAAGATCAAATAACTATTATCCAAGAAGATCCTATAGGTTTAACTTGGCACAAACACTAACTAAAACATAAAACCACAACTAAACAGAAGGTATATGGATTATTTATTACTAAGAAGGAAGGAAAAATATTAGGTTGTCTCCCAACAAGCGCTTTTCTTTAAAGCCTTTTTAGCTAGGCATTGAGATTTCAATGATGCTCACAAAAAAGACAAGAATTGAGGCACAAAGAGAGCATCATAAAACATGTGACAAACACACTTAAGTCCAACATACTTCCTATGCATAGGCATATCATAGGCAAATAAATTATCGTAGCAAGCAAAAACTAGCATATGCAAGGAAGCGGAAAGGAACAATAGCAATCTCAACATAACGAGAGGTAATTTAGTAACATGAAAATTTCTATAACCATATTTTCCTCTCTCATAATAATTACATGTAGGATCATAAGAAAATTCAACAATATAGATATCACATAACATATTCTCAACACGATCCACATGCATGCGAAGTTGACACTCTTCCAAAATAGTGGGGTTATCATTAACTAAAGTCATGATTTCTCCAAGCCCACTTTTATTAAAAATTTCATAAGATTGAATGTTATCCAAATATGTAGGATCTAAAGTTGACACTCTTCCAAACCCACTTTCAATATTATTGCAAACACTATTATCAATCTTATATTCATCATGGGGCTTAAATAAATTTTCACGATCATAAGAAGAATCTCCCCAATAATGAATATTGGACATAGCAAAACTAGCATCCCCAAGCTTTGGGTTTTGCATATTATTAGCATAATTTACATCAATAGAATTTATAATAAAATCATTGCAATCATGCTTTTTATTCAAAGATCTATCCTGAAGCACTTCATCACAATTTTCAGATTTATGATTTCAGGAAAAGCTTATAAAGATAATCTAGTGCATCCAAATCACTAGGAATTAGTTCATCATAATTGGATCTCTTAAAAAGATTGGCAAGCGGATGAGGATCCATAGATATTAGCTTCTCTATTTAGGAATAAATAATCAACTATTTCAACCAAGCGAGAAAACGAGCCAAGAAATACATAAAGGCGAACGGAAAAGAGAGGGCGGATAAAACGGCAAGGGTGAAGTGGGGGAGAGGAAAACGAGAGGCAAAAGGCAAATAATGTAATGCGAGAGATAAGGGATTGTGATGGGTACTTGGTATGGTTACAATTGCGTAGACTCCCCGGCAACGGCGCCAGAAATCCTTCTTGCTACGTCTTGAGCTTGCATTGGTTTTCCCCGAAGAGGAGAGGATGATGCAGTAGAGTAAAGTAAGTATTTCCCTCAGTTTTTGAGAACCAAGGTATCAATCCAGTAGGAGGACATGCGCAAGTCCCTCGTACCTCCACAAAGCAAATAGCTGCTCGGAACCAACGCGAATAGGGGTTGTCAATCCCTTCACGGTCACTTACGAGAGTGAGATCTGATAGAGATGATAGATAATATTTTTGGTATTTTTGGTATTTTTGGTATAAAGATGCAAAGTAAAATAAAAGGCAAAGTAAAGAGCAAAGCAATAATAAAGCGTAGGAAGATTAATATGATGAAAATTGTGACGCCCCAAGACCGGAGCTTCAGTTGCCTTCCAGGGTTTCCGAGTTTTGTCGTGTGTTTTGTTTTGATTGTGCTTTCATCATGTCATCTCTTGCATTGCATCATCTCATCATGCCATCATATCATTTATTTTTGCAAACTCTTCTAAATAAATTGCATGGATTTCTCGATCCATTTAAATCGAGGGAAGGGTGACTTCTCTTTATAACATATCCTCCCAATATTAGGGAGCTATATAAAATATTCCTCGTTTTGGAATCATCATAACCCACTTGCATATTAAATCCCATGCCTTTTCTACTCCGAGTTGTTCTCAAAACCTTGCCAATATTCCTTTCATCATTTTTTCCGGAGCTCCACCAAAAATCCGAACATTTTTGGGCCTTCCAAACTTCCACTTCCTATTCAAACCATTTGAATTATATTCAAATGAATTTGAATTTATTTCCTTCTATCATGGCCTTTCTATTTTTCTTGGAACGAGCATATTTTTGCGAGTCCGGAAAAAATTACCCTCATACCCTAATTCTTGTCCACTCATTTCTTTTCTCTCCTTTCTTCTTTATGTTCTGTTTTTTTAAGAGAGGAAGAGAGATCCCAGCCCAGCCGGCCTCTAAGGCCCCTGGCCATTCTTCTCTCCCTCCAGCCATTCAGGCCCAGCTGCACCTCAGCCGTCCCCTTCTTCCCAGTCCCATGGGCCAAGGCTCCTCCGCGGCCTCCCAAGGCCCAAGGCCCAGCGGTGCCCTTCCTAAACCCTAGCCCGCAGCCATCTCTCTCCCATCTCCCTCCAGCGCCGCCCCTGCCCGATCCCTCGTCGCCTCATCCTCGATCCCATCTCTTCCTCCGCCAGCGCCTCCTCTCCACCTCCTCGCTGCCCTCTCCACCTCGCCAGCGCCGTGCAGGTCTCCTCGTCGCCGACGAGCTCCACCAGGAGCGCCGCCGCCCTTCTCTTCTCCTCCATGGCGCCCCCCTTCTCGAGCGCCCGTCGCCCGGCCCCCATCTCCTTCTCCCATGCTGCCCGTCGCTGCGTGCCCGCGCCGCCCTCCATGCGTCTGCGGCGGCGACCTTCGCCTCCGTCCGCGTCGTCGCCTCCCCATGGCATCTGCGCCGGATGCTCCTCCTGCCCGTCCCAGCGCCGCCTCCTTCCTCGACCCCATCTCCTCGCTCTCTCCTCGCCACCACGGGTCACCAGCGCCTCCAACCTCCCGGTCGCATCGCACTTCACCGGAGTCCCAAGCAACGCCAGGCCTCCGCTGCGTCCCCGCTTCTTGTCACGACCAAGCCCCAGTGGTGCTGTGGCCGCGCCTCTGCTTCGAGCAGGCGAAGAAGGCACGCCAGCCTTGATCCCCTGCCTCCACAACCACCGAACCTTGGGCGCCAAGACCATACCAGGAACGCCATGCATCTTCTCTGTGATTTTTGCCAAGTACCACAACGACGCGTCAAGTCCCTCGCCGTGACCATGAACATCTACGGAGAGTGTACGACTTCGAACCGTGTGCGATGACGATCATGTACGGCTACACGACGACCCACCAAGACCGTGCAACTACGCGGATTCGCCGAGTACGACTACTCATGGGACCCGTCAAGTTCATCTACGTGCATGTCCGACTACACCCGAGGTGGATAACGCCAAGTACCCCTTCGGATTGCCGAGTTCCTCTACCGTCACCGAAGACCCGTTTGTGGATTTCGTCAAGTTCAACGGTGAACCCCGAAGCCCTCGGATTCGTCAAGTCCGTAGCTGCAAGTACCACTCCGAACCATGTACGACGACCGTCGCCGAAGACCTGTGTAACGGAACCGTCAAGTTCGACTACCTTCGTGTGTACCACTACTTCCGATGACGAGGTGTACCACTACCATCGAACGTGAACAACGACTTCCCCCTACGCCGTGTACGACTACTTCCCTCTACGAAACGCGAACCGTCCCGTTTGAACGTTCCGAAGGTATAACCCGAGACGACCGCGATGAGATGCACGATATGTTTGCACCGTGTCCGAATCATCCTTGCGATGCCCTCTTTGCCATGCCACTGCTCCGTGGGAACCCGGTATCCGGATCACCCCACCATCTTGCATGACTCGCTCACACGCTTTCCTTTGCATCGGTATCTCAATCGAGTTATCGGAACCGATATGTTGCCGTGGCACCATTTTCGGATTCGTTGCCGTGGCACCCCTTTCTTCCACCACGGTGACACAATACTTCATAACATGCTCATGTTAACGTTTTCATAAAAATTGCATAAACTTGCACATGTCATCCGCATCATGATAACAACATTTAAATGTTTATAATTGTTGTTTGTATTAATATGCTAATATGCCATGCTAAAATGATTTATTTCATAACTAAATAACCGTAGCTCGGATTTAAATATATTATATATGTAAATGGGGTAGAAAAATGCCTAGTTTAACATGGTATACTTGCTTTGCATGTTTAACAACTCTAAAATATGCTTTAGGTCAGATCTGTACCGAATCCATAATTTGCATATGGGGATTTTCCGAATTGTTGTTTCTTATTTCCGCCTCATTTAAACTTGCCTAGTTAGGTAGTTTTGTTGTGCTTCACCTCTTGCCATGTTTAATAACATTTAATATTGTTGGGTAGCCTAATCGGGAGAGAACTAAATAATTGAATGTGGTGTTCCGTCAATATGCAACTCGTTGCATATTGAGCTCCACTTAATTTGTAGTGTTGTTTGTTGCACTTTGCCATGCCTCATTAAACCGGTCATGCATCATATTTGATTGTGCATCATGCCATGTTTATGTGGGTTGTTTACTATGTTGTTTGTTTCTTTCCGGGTTGCTTCTCTCGTTAGCTTCGGTTCCGTTCCGGAGTTGTGAGGATTCATTCGACTTCGTCCGCTTGTCTTCTTCATGGATTCGTTCTTCTTCCTTATGGATTTCGGCAAGATGACCATACCCTCGAAATCACTTCTATCTTTGCTTGCTAGATGCTCGCTCTTTTGCTATGCCTATGCTACGATGCCTACCACTTGCTATATCATGCCTCCCATGTTGCCATGTCAAACCTCTAACCATCCTTTCCTAGCAAACCGTTGTTTGGCTATGTTACCGCTTTGCTCAGCCCCTCTTATAGCGTTGTTAGTTGCGGTGAAGATGAAGTTTGTTCCTTGTTGAACATGGAGATGTTGTTCCTTGTTGGAACATGTTTACTTGTTGGGATATCATAATATATCTTATATTATTAATGCATCTATATACTTGGTAAAGGGTGGAAGGCTCGGCCTTATGCCCGGTGTTTTGTTCCACTCTTGCCGCCTAGTTTCCGTCATATCGGTATTATGTTCCCGGATTTTTGCGTCCCTAACGCGGTCGGGTGATTTATGGGACCCCTTGACAGTTCGCTTTGAATAAGACTTTTCCAGAAGGCCCAACATTGGTTTTACCATTTGCCTCACCTATGCCCCTTTTTCCCTTGGGTTTCGGAGCCCGAGGGTCATCTTTATTTTAGCCCCGGCCAGTTCTCCTTCGAGTGCTGGTCCAAACCGAAGCGATGTCCGGCGCCCGGCAACCAGGGTTTATGCCAACCCGACGTCTGCTCATCCGGTGTGCCCGAGACCGAGATATGTGCAGCTCCTATCAGATTTGTCGGCACATCCGGGCGGCTTTGCTGGTCTTGTTTTATTGCTGTGAAATGTCTTGTAGCCGGATTCCGAGACTGATCGGGTCTTCCGGGAGAAGGAATATCCTTCGTTGATCGCGAGAGCTTATCATGGGCTGTTGGGACACCCTGCAGGGTATAAACTTTGAAAGCCGTGCCCGCGGTTATGTGGCAGATGGGAATTTGTTAATGTCCGGTTGTAGAAAACCCGAAGTTGATCTTAATTAAAATACACCAACCGCGTGTGTAACCGTGATGGTCTCTTCTCGCGGAGTCCGGAAGTGAACACGATGTTGGAGTTATGTTTGACGTAAGTAGTTTCAGGATCACTTCTTGATCATAGTTGTTCGACCGTGCTTTGCCTCCTCTTCTCGCTCTCTTTTGCGTATGTTAGCCACCATATATGCTAGTCGCTTGCTGCAGCTCCACCTCACTACCCTGTCCTACCTTTAAGCTTAAATAGTCTTGATCTCACGGGTGTGAGATTGCTGAGTCCCCGTGACTCACAGATACTTCCAAACCAGTTTGCAGGTGCCGAGGAAACCGTGCAGGTGACGCACTCGAGCTCAAGGCGGAGCTCGATGAAGATCTTGTTCTTTGTGTTGTTTCGTTCCAGTTGATCAGTAGTGGAGCCCAGTTGGGACGATCCGGGATCTGTGTAGCTTTTGGGGTAGTCTTATTTTATTTTGGTTCCGTAGTCGGACCTTGATTGTATCTGTTTGATGTAATGTTTTACTCATGTATTGTGTGAAGTGGCGATTGTAAGCCAACTATGTATCTCTTTTCCCTTATGTATTACATGGGTTGTGTGAAGATTACCTCACTTGCGACATTGCTTTCAATGCGGTTATGCCCCTAAGTCGTGCTTCGACACGTGGGAGATATAGCCGCATCGAGGGCGTTTCAAGTTGGTAATCAGAGCCTTCCCCGACTTAGGAGCCCCTACTTGATTGTTTGTCGACGTTGTTGAGTCTAGAATGGAAAATGTTTTGAGTCTTAGGATTATATATATCGGAGAGTAGGATTTTTTTACTCCTCGGTCCTTCGTCGCTCTGGTGAGGTATCCCGACGTAGAGTTTTGACTTTTCTCTCCTCAAATTTCACTAAAAATTTTTTAGGATCACGCTGGTATCTTGGAATCGTTCGATGGTTTTGTGACGAGAACATTGTTCTTGGTGCCTCGACATTTAGGGGTTGTGGCGGTGTCCGGGGAGTTGAGCTCCGAGGTGTTGTCGTCACAATTTTATCGTTGCGATTCGAATACCTGAGTTTTACCGACATCGAAATCTCTTTTATGCAGTTGTTGGTGAGATAACCTGATAGCCCAATCTTGTGGCGAAAAGTCGGAGTATTGCCATGACTTGTATAACGGATGTTTTTCAAGGTCGAGGTAAACGATTTCGAGGATTTCTTGGTTATGTGTTGACGGATGGATACAATGGATCTAGGTATTGTTAGTTTGGGTGATATATTTTGTGTCCCTGTATCCCCAACACCAGATTGCATAACCAGAAAGTTTCGGAGTTTATAGGTGGGAATTCTAGTAGCTTACGGGATATCTTTCCGATGGATGTATGATTTGAGATTGGGGTTCAACGTCTAGTGGTCCGCCCATTCACGGTCGATTCTGAGTGGTCGCGAGACGCCTTAAAGAATCCTTGGCTATGCTGATTCGGGACGTCTTGTTTGTCATTCGTGACGTCCGCTATACGTCGTGTCCGTGTGGGCCCCACCACGAACACTTTGGGCGAAATCTCTATCATGTGTTTGTTCCGGCTCATTCTTGAAGCCAAATCCTTTGTTTTTGTTTTGTTTTGTGGTATTCAAGTTGCTTCAATGTCAAGTGTTGATTCCATACCTTTCTAAATGGTGTTCTCATATTTCTATGGGAATACTAATCCTTCTTGATCATCGAGGTCATCATGTCAATTCTTTTCTCAACCGGCGTGCTTCGCTTTAAGTGGATTCGATCATTTCAACATTTGCGACCTAAATTGCCTTTGTTTTCCCCGCCCTCCCACCCTTTTTTTTCTTCAAGGACTCAGATATCTTAATCAAGTATCCATTTTATTGAGTGAAGTTTCTTCATTCTTTTCCTTTAATGTTTTATCCGGTGATTTCTCATGAAGATGCTAAGGAAGCTTTAACCTTATCATTGTTCCATTCTAATTTTCTTCTCCGGTGGATTTAGATCAAGATTTCGGTGTTGATCTTATCCCTTTTCCTCTTTTCACAATGCTTTCTCATGTCGGTGCATCCCCTAATCATTCACCTCTCGTTATTCAATTGTTCCGGAGTGTTAATGATATCTCAGAAGATTCTAGTTTCCATTCTTAATCCGTTCAAGTTATTTCGAGTTTGCTATCTCATTCAAGCCATTTAATTCAACCGGGGCAATCTCTCTTTTCAAACAATTGTTCAACGGTGGTTCTTTTGAGTGGGCCCTAACCCACAGGTCTTTTTCCAGGATCTTACCTAACTCTTCTAATTTTTCGGAGCTATTCCCAAATTCATTGCATAGTTTGACGTAAGAATGAGTTATCATCAGTCAAATGTCTTTCTCCAAGATCTTTCAAATTATTTTAATTTTGTTGTTCAACCTTTCTAATTTTCATCCCGGAGTATCTCAACAATTCATGGTGGTGTTTCTCGTCGTCATTCTCGAATTTGAAGACCAAAGAAGAGCTTTTCTTTAATCTTGCTCCATTCTCTTCAAGATTCATGGTTCTAGCTTCGTGCCATCCTCATAATTGTTTTGATTGTGAGAATTATTTTCATCCATCCGGAGTAATTCAGGAGTCTTTTCAGTTTGATTCTTCTGAGCCATCATCTCAGAATTATTCATTCCAGCTTTCACATCTCACTCTCCAAATCTTACCGGTGCATCATTCAAGTATTCACTAATCAGCTAGTCATCTATTCGTTCACTTGTATCTAAATTCCCCTCAAGCATCTTCATTCGTTTTCCAATTCTTCCTGGTGAATTGTGCCTTTGCTACTTTCATTTTCAATTCTTACGGTGGTTTGTTCAAGAGTTCTCTTCCTTCGTTATTATATAGATTCATTCGTTCTTCCCAAATCCTACCGGCGGATCGTTGAAGACCTTCCCAAGTTGAGCAATATCTCTATCTGTAATCATTTTTTTTCAATGAGAATAAGTAGTATGCCTAATCCATTGCTTGCCATCAATTTAACTGGTGAAGGATCAGCATAATGTAATTCTTATTCTTGTTCCATCGAGTAAATTCAATTCCTTATTCCGGAGGATCGTCAAAATTCTTGATTTCATTTGTTCATCTTTCTTTCCGGAGTTCCAAGTTTTCTCGGCTATATCATTTCAAAGCTTCATCTTATCACTGCAAGGTTTCACCTTGTGTTGTCAACTTCTCTTTCTTTTATCACCCTTTTGGTTACCGGAGTTCTTCATGGAGGCTTTACATGGTGGTTCGTCAAGGATTCTTTTCATTTCTCCAATTGTTCATCAAGATTTCTCGCGGAGTTAAGATCCGTCAAGCTATACTCTAAAATAAACATGGTGCTCAACACATGTTTGTTTTGAGGAGTTCAAGTATTCTTCTTCTTGCATTTCGAAGTGCAATTTGTTCTACCTTATCATTTGAGGTGGTGTTATGTCATTCTCGACAATTTGTGTTCGTGTTTCATGTTTCACATGTTGTCAAGAATGAGGTATTTTAAATCCATCAATCTCTCCATTGGAGTTGTCTTGGGCTATATTTCACCTAAAGCTTTCCCTAAGGATTGTTGCTATTTATGGTGCTTATAGATGACCTAAGTTCTTCATTTGTCCTCCCGGTAAAATAAGTTTTCATCTTCTTGTTGATCTTAATTCAATCGTTTGTTTCCGTTGGTGGCAGAAGCTCACCTCATAATTTCGAGATGTTTTCCATAAGTCCACTACAAGGTTATTCTTTTCGTTGTTGGTTTTCCAACAACTCCGCTCTAACCTTCTTGGCAAGGATGCTTCCCAAATTCATTTGTGGTAGAAGTTGTCATTTTCTTCTCCATCCCTTTATCCCAACAATCTAGATTCTATTCTTTCGTTTCGAAGGCATTGTGATGTTGCTCTCTTCGACCCATCGTCTCGTTTTGCCAAGATCATGTTCTTTTTCTTGCTTATCCATTCAACCGGAGGTTGTGTCATCTCTTCAAGTTCTTTTCTTCTTATCAAGTTTTCCTTCTTCTTTTAGTCGGAGTGCTGCCCAAATTATATCATTCTTATTTCTTCTCTATCTTGTTTTAACCGGAGTGGTTTCAGTATCTATCTTATCACTAAACCTCTTGGTTCTCGTCGTATCCCTTGTTCCTCTTTTCTAACAGAGTGTTTTCAACTTTCTTCATCTTCGTTGTTTTCTTTCTTTCATTTTGTTCAACCTCTCGAGGTTCATTGGTCTCATTCGTTTGTCAAAGAAGCAACTTTGTTTTACCTCTTCCTCTTCCGTTTTTCTCCGGTGCCATCCTAGATCTCGGGACGAGATCCTCTCGTAGTGGTGGAGTGTTGTGACGCCCCAAGACCGGAGCTTCAGTTGCCTTCCAGGGTTTCCGAGTTTTGTCGTGTGTTTTGTTTTGATTGTGCTTTCATCATGTCATCTCTTGCATTGCATCATCTCATCATGCCATCATATCATTTATTTTTGCAAACTCTTCTAAATAAATTGCATGGATTTCTCGATCCATTTAAATCGAGGGAAGGGTGACTTCTCTTTATAACATATCCTCCCAATATTAGGGAGCTATATAAAATATTCCTCGTTTTGGAATCATCATAACCCACTTGCATATTAAATCCCATGCCTTTTCTACTCCGAGTTGTTCTCAAAACCTTGCCAATATTCCTTTCATCATTTTTTCCGGAGCTCCACCAAAAATCCGAACATTTTTGGGCCTTCCAAACTTCCACTTCCTATTCAAACCATTTGAATTATATTCAAATGAATTTGAATTTATTTCCTTCTATCATGGCCTTTCTATTTTTCTTGGAACGAGCATATTTTTGCGAGTCCGGAAAAAATTACCCTCATACCCTAATTCTTGTCCACTCATTTCTTTTCTCTCCCTTTCTTCTTTGCGTTCTGTTTTTTTTAAGAGAGGAAGAGAGAGATCCCAGCCCAGCCGGCCTCTAAGGCCCCTGGCCATTCTTCTCTCCCTCCAGGCCATTCAGGCCCAGCTGCACCTCAGGCCGTCCCCGCTTCCCAGTCCCGCATGGGCCAAGGCTCCTCCGCAGCCTCCCAAGGCCCAAGGCCCAGGCGGTGCCCTTCCTAAACCCTAGCCCGCAGCCATCTCTCTCCCATCTCCCTCCAGCGCCGCTCCCTGCCCGATCCCCTCGTCGCCTCATCCCTCGATCCCATCTCTTCCTCTGGCCAGCGCCTCCTCTCCACCTCCTCGCGCCGGCCTCTCCACCTCGCCGCGCCGTGCCGGTCTCCTCGTCGCCGACGAGCTCCACCAGGAGCGCCGCCGCCCTTCTCTTCTCCTCCATGGCGCCCCCCTTCTCGAGCGCCCCGTCGCCCGGCCCCCATCTCCTTCTCCCCGCGGCCCGTCGCCTGCGGCCCGCGCCCGGCCTCCATGCGTCTGCGCCGGCGACCTTCGCCTCCGTCCGCGTCGTCGCCTCCCCATGGCATCTGCGCCGATGCTCCTCCTGCCCGTCCCAGCGCCGCCTCCTTCCCTCGACCCCATCTCCTTGCTCTCTCCTCGCCACCACGGGTCACCAGCGCCTCCAACCTCCCGGTCGCATCGCACTTCGCCGGAGTCCCAAGCAACGCCAGGCCTCCGCTGCGTCCCCGCTTCTTGTCACGACCAAGCCCCGTGGTGCTGTGGCCGCGCCTCTGCTTCGAGCAGGCGAAGAAGGCACGCCAGCCTTGATCCCCTGCCTCCACAACCACCGAACCTTGGGCGCCAAGACCATACCAGGAACGCCATGCATCTTCTCTGTGATTTTGCCAAGTACCACAACGACGCGTCAAGTCCCTCGCCGTGACCATGAACATCTACGGAGAGTGTACGACTTCGAACCGTGTGCGATGACGATCATGTACGGCTACACGACGACCCACCAAGACCGTGCAACTACGCGGATTCGCCGAGTACGACTACTCATGGGACCCGTCAAGTTCATCTACGTGCATGTCCGACTACACCCGAGGTGGATAATGCCAAGTACCCCTTCGGATTGCCGAGTTCCTCTACCGTCACCGAAGACCCGTTTGTGGATTTCGTCAAGTTCAACGGTGAACCCCGAAGCCCTCGGATTCGTCAAGTCCGTAGCTGCAAGTACCACTCCGAACCATGTACGACGACCGTCGCCGAAGACCTGTGTAACGGAACCGTCAAGTTCGACTACCTTCGTGTGTACCACTACTTCCGATGACGAGGTGTACCACTACCATCGAACGTGAACAACGACTTCCCCCTACGCCGTGTACGACTACTTCCCTCTACGAAACGCGAACCGTCCCGTTTGAACGTTCCGAAGGTATAACCCGAGACGACCGCGATGAGATGCACGATATGTTTGCACCGTGTCCGAATCATCCTTGCGATGCCCCTCTTTTGCCATGCCACCGTTCCGTGGGAACCCGGTATCCGGGATCACCCCCACCATCTTGCATGACTCGCTTCCGTCACGCTTTCCTTTGCATCGGTATCTCAATCGAGTTATCGGAACCGATATGTTGCCGTGGCACCATTTTCGGATTCGTTGCCGTGGCATCCCTTTCTTCCACCACGGTGACACAATACTTCATAACATGCTCATGTTAACGTTTTCATAAAAATTGCATAAACTTGCACATGTCATCCGCATCATGATAACAACATTTAAATGTTTATAATTGTTGTTTGTATTAATATGCTAATATGCCATGCTAAAATGATTTATTTCATAACTAAATAACCGTAGCTCGGATTTAAATATATTATATATGTAAATGGGGTAGAAAAATGCCTAGTTTAACATGGTATACTTGCTTTGCATGTTTAACAACTCTAAAATATGCTTTAGGTCAGATCTGTACCGAATCCATAATTTGCATATGGGGATTTTCCGGAATTGTTGTTTCTTATTTCCGGCCTCATTTAAACTTGCCTAGTTAGGTAGTTTTGTTGTGCTTCACCTCTTGCCATGTTTAATAACATTTAATATTGTTGGGTAGCCTAATCGGGAGAGAACTAAATAATTGAATGTGGTGTTCCGTCAATATGCAACTCGTTGCATATTGAGCTCCACTTAATTTGTAGTGTTGTTTGTTGCACTTTGCCATGCCTCATTAAACCGGTCATGCATCATATTTGATTGTGCATCATGCCATGTTTATGTGGGTTGTTTACTATGTTGTTTGTTTCTTTCCGGGTTGCTTCTCTCGTTAGCTTCGGTTCCGTTCCGGAGTTGTGAGGATTCATTCGACTTCGTCCGTTTGTCTTCTTCATGGATTCGTTCTTCTTCCTTGCGGGATTTCAGGCAAGATGACCATACCCTCGAAATCACTTCTATCTTTGCTTGCTAGATGCTCGCTCTTTTGCTATGCCTATGCTACGATGCCTACCACTTGCTATATCATGCCTCCCATGTTGCCATGTCAAACCTCTAACCATCCTTTCCTAGCAAACCGTTGTTTGGCTATGTTACCGCTTTGCTCAGCCCCTCTTATAGCGTTGTTAGTTGCAGGTGAAGATGAAGTTTGTTCCTTGTTGGAACATGGAGATGTTGTTCCTTGTTGGAACATGTTTACTTGTTGGGATATCATAATATATCTTATATTATTAATGCATCTATATACTTGGTAAAGGGTGGAAGGCTCGGCCTTATGCCTGGTGTTTTGTTCCACTCTTGCCGCCCTAGTTTCCGTCATATCGGTATTATGTTCCCGGATTTTGCGTCCCTAACGCGTCGGGTGATTTATGGGACCCCCTTGACAGTTCGCTTTGAATAAGACTTTTCCAGCAAGGCCCAACATTGGTTTTACCATTTGCCTCACCTATGCCCCTTTTTCCCTTGGGTTTCCGGAGCCCGAGGGTCATCTTTATTTTAGCCCCCCGGGCCAGTTCTCCTTCGAGTGCTGGTCCAAACCGAGCGATGTCCGGCGCCCCCTGGGCAACCAGGGTTTATGCCAACCCGACGTCTGGCTCATCCGGTGTGCCCTGAGACCGAGATATGTGCAGCTCCTATCAGGATTTGTCGGCACATCCGGGCGGCTTTGCTGGTCTTGTTTTATTGCTGTGAAATGTCTTGTAGCCGGATTCGAGACTGATCGGGTCTTCCGGGAGAAGGAATATCCTTCGTTGATCGCGAGAGCTTATCATGGGCTAAGTTGGGACACCCTGCAGGTATAAACTTTCAAAGCCGTGCCAGCGGTTATGTGGCAGATGGGAATTTGTTAATGTCGGTTGTAGAAAACCGAAGTTGATCTTAATTAAAATACACCAACGCGTGTGTAACCGTGATGGTCTCTTCTCGTGGAGTCCGGGAAGTGAACACGGTGTTGGAGTTATGTTTGGCGTAAGTAGTTTCGGGATCACTTCTTGATCATAGTTGTTCGACCGTGCTTTGCCTCCTCTTCTCGCTCTCTTTTGCGTATGTTAGCCACCATATATGCTAGTCGCTGCTGCAGCTCCACCTCACTACCCTGTCCTACCTTTAAGCTTAAATAGTCTTGATCTCACGGGTGTGAGATTGCTGAGTCCCGTGACTCACGGATACTTCAAACCAGTTTGCGGTGCCGAGGAAACCGTGCAGGTGGCCTTTTCGAGCTCAAGGTGGAGCTCGATGAAGATCTTGTTCTTTGTGTTGTTTCGTTCCAGTTGATCAGTAGTGGAGCCCAGTTGGGACGATCCGGGATCTGTGTAGCTTTTGGGGTAGTCTTCTTTTATTTTGGTTCCGTAGTCGGACCTTGATTGTATCTGTTTGATGTAATGTTTTACTCATGTATTGTGTGAAGTGGCGATTGTAAGCCAACTATGTATCTCTTTTCCCTTATGTATTACATGGGTTGTGTGAAGATTACCTCACTTGCGACATTGCTTTCAATGCGGTTATGCCCCTAAGTCGTGCTTCGACACGTGGGAGATATAGCCGCATCGAGGGCGTTTCAAAAATAGACCTGGGGGCCATAGATTTCACTAGTGGCTTCTCTCAAGAGCATAAGTATTACGGCGGGTGAAAGAATTACTGTTGAGCAATTGACAGAATTGAGCATAGTTATGAGAATATCTAGGTATGATCATGTATATAGGCATCACGTCCGAGACAAGTAGATCGACTCACTGCTGCATCTACTACTATTACTCCACTCATCGACCGCTATCCAAAGATGCATCTAGAGTATTAAGTTAATGAAAACAGAGTAACGCCTTAAGCAAGATGACATGATGTAGAGGAATAAATTCATGCAATATGATAAATACCCCATCTTGTTATCCTCGATGGCAACAATACAATACGTGCCTTGCTGCCCCTACTGTCATTGGGAAAGGACACCGCAAGATTGAACCCAAAGCTAAACCCTTCTCCCATTGCAAGAACTACCGATCGAGTTGGCCAAACCAAACGGATAATTCGAAGAGACTTGCAAAGATAACTCAATCATACATAAAGGAATTCAGAGAAGATTCAAATATTGCTCATAGATAATCTTGATCATAAACCCACAATTCACCGGTCTCAACAAACACACCACAAAAAGAAGATTACATCGAATAGATCTCCACGAGAGAGGGGGAGAACATTGTATTGAGATCCAAAAAGAGAGAAGATGCCATCTAGCTACTAAATATGGACCCGAAGGTCTGAAGTAAACTACTCACACTTCATCGGAGAGGCTATGGTGATGATGTAGACGCCCTCCGTGGTGGAATCCCCTTCCGGCGGAGCTCCGGAACAGGCCCCAAGATGGGATCTCGTGGATACAGAAAGTTGCGGCGGTGGAATTAGGTTTTTGGTTCCTTATCTGATCTGTTGGGGGTCCGTAGGTATATATAGGAGGAAGGAGTACATCGCTGGAGCTTCGAGGGGCCCACGAGGCAGGGGGAGTGCCCTAGGGGGGGGGGCGCCCTCGACCCTCGTGACCGCCTCGTGGCTTTCTTGACGGAGGGTCCAAGTCTCCTGGGTCTTATCCGATGAGAAAATCACGTTCCCGAAGATTTCATTCCGTTTGGACTCCGTTTGATATTCCGTTTCTTCGAAACACGAAATAGGCAAAAACAGCAATTACAGGCTGGGCCTCCGGTTAATAGGTTAGTCCCAAAAGTAATATAAAAGTGGAAAATAAAGCCCAATATATTCCAAAACAGTAGATAATATAGCATGGAGCAATCAAAAAATATAGATACGTTGGAGACGTATCAAGGATTTTGAGGGCTTTGCTGAAATGATTAGACGTATCTTTTTGCGTATGCGATTGACTGATATGCTCAAAATGAATCCTTATGCTAAATATATGGAAGATATTGTCACTAATAAAAGAAAGATATCGGAAGCTGAAATTTCCACCATGCTTGGTAATTATACTTTTAAGGGTGGAATACCAAAGAAACTTGGAGATCCAGGAGTACCCACCATACCATGCTCCATTAAAAGAAACTATGTTAAAACTGCTTTATGTGATCTTGGAGCCAGTGTTAGTGTTATGCCTCTCTCTTTATACCGTAGACTTGATTTGAATAAGTTGACACCTACTGAAATATGTTTGCAAATTGCTGATAAATCAACTGCTATACCTGTCGGTATTTGTGAGGATGTGCCTGTTGTGGTTGCAAACGTTACTATTTCAACGGACTTTGTTATTCTTGATATTCCCGAGGACGATAGTATGTCTATTATTCTTGGAAGACCCTTGTTGAATACTGCAGGGGCTGTTATTGATTGCAATAAAGGCAATGTCGTTTTTCATGTTAATGGTAATGAGCATACGGTACACTTTTTGAGGAAACAACCTCAAGTTCATAGTATCAATTCTATTGGAAAAATTCCATCGATTATTTTTGGAGGTTTTGAATTTCCTCTTCCTACTGTCAAGAAGAAATATGATATTCTTATTATAGGGGATGTGCATATCCCCGTTGAGGTAACATAGTGTTATTAGAAATTTCTCCGGTTCCATGTTATTCAGAATGAGTTTGTTAACAAGACTTGATCAACCTTGTTAGTGGATTCCTTTTGATGAGCATGGGATGGATGAAACTAGAAGGCACAACCTTCTGTACCCTCTTTCTACTTTCTGTTATTTAGTTGAAATAAAGTAAAAAAAGTATTTTTCTGTCTGTTTTCTGATTTATCTGTGCAATATAAAATTACCCCAAAAATAAAAGTTCTCCAAATGCCCTGAAAATGAAATATGATTTTTTCTATAATATTTGAGGATTTATGGAACTGAGAACACAGCAGGGGGGTCAACCACCTCGGCACGAGGGTGGAGGGCACGCCCCTGCCTCATGGGCCCACGGTGGCCCTCCTCCACTTATTCCTGCACCCATACAGTTCTTCTTCCTCCCACAAACACGAAAATCTAGCTCAAGCACGAGTTCTAGCTCACTTTGCTGCGATTTTTGATCTCATTTCTCAAAGCACCTCTCACAAAACTGCTTGGGGAGATTGTTCCTTGGTATGTGACTCCTCTATTGGTCCAATTAGTTTTTGTTCTAGTGCTTTATTCATTGCAAATTTGTGCTTCCTAGGTGACCATGTTCTTGAGCTTGCATGTCAAATTTATATGGTTCCAAGTAGTTCTAATGCATGATATATCCTCTAGGCACTTGTAGGAATAGTTGTTATCAATTTTGTTGAGCTTGGTTCACTTCTGTTTGAAGTTACTAAAAATTTCAGAAATTTTTCAGAGGAAGAAATATGCTTAGGAAAATGTTCCAAGGTGGTTCTTCAAGGAAGCAAGGACCCAGGCTTGCAATGCGTGATGCTGATGACGAGCCACCAAGAGACGCTCCTGTGCGGCCTTGTGAGTGGCCTTTAGAAAATTTTATGGATCGAGCGGGAATCAAAGAGGAATTTAACGCATATTTGCGTAACGCATATTTGCGTAACGCCGATCATTTGTGAGGAGGTTTGAATTTTCATCTTCACGTAATTCTCCAACTGTCATGTTTGATCTTTATGAAAAATCTTATACCATGGACTTAGAGGATTTTACTTCTGCTTGCAAACTTCCACAATGGGGTAGTGCTAGTGATCCCCGTAAATCTTAATTTAGAGACTTTCTTGCTGGTATAACTGTAGGGGAATCTAGAGATATAGCACAAGCTACCATAAGGAGCATTCACTTTCCTGCTATACATTATTTTGCTCTCTTCATAGGTAGGTGCATAAATGGTAAGGATGAAGCATGTCATATGTGTGTGCCTGACCTCAGTATTCTTAGGAGTGCTGTGTTAGGAGACCAATCTTATAATATGGGAGCCATTGTTGCACGTAGGTTGCATCATAATAGATTTAATGGAGATTTCTTTGGAAGAATATATGCAACCCGTTTAGCTGATTTTCTTGATGTGGATGTTCGTGAGGATGATATGGAGTTGCCTCCTACCTATTTAGATTTTAATTCTGTGGTCTACCACCAGTTTGTCGACAGGAATGAATCACCTCTCCAGTATCGACTAATCTTTGATAAATGGCGTGCTGTCTGTATTACTCTCCCTGCTCCTGCCTTCTTTGATTATCAGGCAAAAGGAAGATATATTATTACCAGAGAGGAGGCAGATGAGTACGAGAGGAGGGCGGAGGCAGCTCGCCGCCATGCTGCAGCTCAGGAGGCGATAAACACCGCATCGCAGTACGATCCCAACTACACCTACGGATATCCTCCAGGCCATCCTTGGCAATGAACCAACTTAGGACAAAAGCCTAAGCTTGGGGGAGTACGTATTTCCCACCGACATTACATTTATGTTCACACACACTCATTGCTAGATGTCGGTGCTCATACTCTTTCACTATAATATCCATGCTAGTTTATTTTCTTTTTCTTGCTTTCTTCTTGTGTGTTTGATAAACTTTAAGAAAAAACAAAAAAAATTAGTAGTAGTTTACTTTTCTTTTTGTAGTAGTATTAATTAAAAGGAAAACCCAAAAATATTTCATGTTCTTCTTTTGCTTGTTGGGAGCTTTCCCGTTTAAATAGTTTTATTTCTTTTCTTTTCTTTGGGGGTCGATAGGACAAGACCATGATTAAATTGTTGAAGTGGCTCTTATATGCATTATTGTTGACTTAACCAAGAGCCCATATTGCCTTGTATTCTCCTATTTATTGAATGCTCGCAGATTCCAGCTTAGTCCAATGTACGTGCACTCTTATTATTATTCACATCATTCGGTCGTGCAAGTGATAGGCAATTATGATGATATATGATGGATTGACTGAGATGATAAAAGCTGGTATGAACTCGACCTCTTTTGTTTTTGTAAATATGATGAGTTCATCGTTCTTGATTCAGCATATTATGAATAAACATGTTTGCAATGACAATTAGAGATCATAGTTGCTCGTGCCATGCTTGATTAGCTATGAGTTATATGGTTTACCTTGCGTGCCAACATGCTATTAAAATGGTTGTGATGTGGTATAATGGGGTGGTATCCTCCTTTGAATGATTTAAGTGACTCGACTTGGCACATGTTCACACATGTAGTTGAAACAAATCAACATAGTCTTCATGATATTTATGTTCATGGTGGATTATATCCTACTCATGCTTGCATCCAATGTTTATTAATTTTAATGCATGTTCATGACTGTTGTTGCTCTCTACACTACAAAAAAATACACTTCCGTGATGATAGGTGTTTGTCACAGTAGGTCACGTTTTCTGTCATGCATGTACATCCATGACAAATTTATGATAGAATCAAGATAGTCATACCTGTGTTGTCGTAGAAGTGTTCCATGACATTACCAAAATTATAATCACGGAAGTGTCCACTTCCATGACGATAAATCACGCGTCACAAAAGTGCTTTCGTCAAGGGTGACCGACACGTGGCATCCGCCGTAACGGAACGCCGTTAAGCTATCAGGTCGGGTTTTCGATCCGATAACCCATTAACAACTCCGACCAATGGGAAATTTCCACGTGTAAAATTCTTATTGGCCAGAAAAAACACGTGTCAGCTCGTCAGTGGGCCAGATAGGCGCCTATGATATGTCGACACGTGCCACGGCCCACCACTGGCCCATTTAGCTTACAAAGCCGGCCCGTTTGACTTGGTCAAAAGTTAATGGGCTGGCCCATGAAAAGCCTGTTAACGGTCTCTTCGCAAATAGCCCATTTTGCGGCCCGTTAACTCACGGCCCGTTAGGCCCTAAAGGAAATCGGCCCAACAACGTCATGTGGGCCGTCAAATATACCACCAGCCCATTTCACTTTCGGCCCATGTATGGCCCACGACGTCTTTCGGCCCATATGAGGCCATCGTAGGCCAAATTCACTGTTTTGACCCTTTTTCGTTAGTTTAGCACGATCTGACCCTATCTGCAAAAGCTTTTCGGATCTGACCCTTTTCCTACCGCCATTGTCTATGGCGGTAGGGTAACACACCCTACCGCCAAGGCCTTTGGGGGTAGGACTTACCTGCACCGTCGCTTTCATTTTTTTGCAGAAAGGACCCTACCGCCGCAGTCGATGGTGGTAGGACGTGTAACCCTACCGCCATAGCCTATGCCGGTAGGGTCCTTTTTGCAAAAATGAATCTTTTATTGCATGCGTGCCCTTATTATAATTACATGCATGCCCCTACCGCCAAAGACCATGGCGGTAGGGTCCTTTTCACATCGAACAGGCGTGACGGTGTAAGTAAGTCCTACCGCCAAAGGCCTTGGCGGTAGGGTGTGTTGCCCTACCGCCATAGACAATGGCGGTAGGAAAAGGGTCAGATCCGAAAAACTTTTGCACATAGGGTCAAATCGTGCTTAAGTTAAGGAAAACGGTCAAAACAGTGAATTTGGCCGCCATCGTATCTTTCGGCCCTTTACAGGCCCATAGTGATTCTAGCCCATAATGAACAGTAATTTTCTTTGTACCGTTAATGGCCCGTGGGGTCGTTTCCAGTCAGTGTTAGCTTTCGGCCTATTGATGGCCCATACGTTCTTGGGCTCCTTTTCGGCCCTCGATTACTTCCGGCCCGTTACTGGCCTGTTCCCCTAATGGGCCAAATTCGGCCCATGGCAAGAGTCGGCCCGTTATTGGCCTATTCCCCTAATGGGCCAAATTCGGCCCATGGCAAGAGTCGGCCCGTTACTGGTCTATTACCCAAATGGGCCAAATTCGGCCATGGCAAGAGTCGGCTCGTTTCTGGCCTGTTAACCCCTTGCGCCGTTTCCAGCCCGTCCTATATTCTGGCCAATTAACGACCCGTTATGCCTGTGACAGAATTAAGCCTTTGTTGTCCTACGGCCTGTTAACGGCCCGCTACCGTGCTGGGCCGATACCAATTACACCCGATTATGGCCCATGTAGACCCATTTATCCGACGGCCCGAGGCCCACCGATTCTGAGCCCATTTATCGACAGCCCGAGGCCCACCGATTACAGGCCCATTTATCGACGGCCCTTAGGAGACCCATGGATCCTACGGCCCGTATATGGCCCATGGTAGTTGCGGGCACTAGCAAACCAGGGAAAAAGAAGACTAGGAAATAAATAAGGCCGAAACTAACGCTAGGCTTTAAGGCGATTGCACAGATTACATCCACTCGGCATCAAAGATCGCCACTAGTGCAAATATAGGGAACACCCTACACTATACAAAAATGGCTTGCTGTTTTCTTCAGCCGGTGGCTGCATGTTAAGAATAAATTTTGTATCGCACCAAAATAAATTACAACTATATGACAAAAGGAGGGTTGGCATAAAACTTAATAGTCTAGCAGATAAATGCACCACCAGAAGTTCAGAAGCTCAGTTCATTTGACCTGACTGTTATGTTTTCATGTTGTATTGTCTGATGGAGCACCATAAACCTCGCCTTCATTTCCCCTAGGCTCATGAACAACATAGCAAATGTCTGATAGTCTGGTTTCAAAACCATGCATATCTTGACGACATTGAGCAATGTTTCTCCTTGTTTCACAAAGGGTCTCTGTTAGGGAATGGAATTGTGTCTGGAGTGCAGATACAACATTGCTTTGAGCTTGCATATCTTGATCATGAGGCAGTTTGGATGATATTGCCTTAACAACCAACCTAGTATTACGCAGGAATGTGCTTTTGGCACTGTTAGTGGACAGGCACTGACCCACTGCAACAAGAGCTGAAATTGCGCTTATAGTTGCCTCGCCACCTTCAGAAGGTGGCGGTTCCACCATTTTTTCCATAGATCGCTGAAAAGTTGAGGTTTTACATTAGTAGTACCAGAACAGAAGATATTAAGGACGCAGCAAAACCAAACAAAATAGCTTTGGTCTATATCTGAAACTTATTACGGTGAACCCATGTAAAATATTAGTTGTATTTTATTGCAAAGTACATAATAAAACCAGGTTCCAAACATATGACCATGTACCATCGCTAATGTGTTATCTATTTCTTCACATTGTATTGAGGGCTAAGGATAAAGAGACAAAGTTTATAATACGGTAAGCATAGTATGACATCATTCATATCACAAAACAACTGAGAACAGACAAACAGGCAATTGTAGCGTTGTGTGGGCAAGTCCAGCACGGAACTAGATTATGGGTCAAGATCAAAGGAACATCACTCCTCTCTTTTAAACCTTGTAAGGTGCAATGATACGCTAAGACAATTGTGTATAAAATTGAAAAGAGTAATAGACATTGGTTGCAAACCATGCAGTTCAAGGCACAAGTCAGAGTAAGTAGTAGTTAAAAGGCATGAGGATTAAGGACTTACAACATTGGCTTTGGTGGTGTAGTCATGCCCTTCTTCTTCTGGTGTGACACCATTGAAGATTTCCACAACATTTGGTTCAGGTACTTTTTGGTCCTTGCGGGCTTTCCTCTGCATTTCGAACAAGTCAATATAGATCTGATAATATGGTATAGCGAAAAGAGTGAAACAGCAGCTAATTACAAGAGCCTCACAGTGTGCAATATAGCTACGAGATCCCGTCGTCTGTTGGAATTCCACTTTCGTACGGTTGGCCTTATTCTTTGAATAGTTCACCTACAAGAAGATAGATTTGTGTGGCACATGCGTAAATAGGACTTCAACATGTGATCTGATCACATATATATAATGTACCTGATACTTCGGATCAGAACAGTGTTTAACAAGGCCCCTCCAGTCTTCATGCGATATATTTTCCATTGGAGATGTTTGGGAAAGTTCACTGTTAGCCTTGGCTTCAAAGTGAGTTTTCCTCAAGTTATACCGATCTTCGTCATGAGCAGACTTGAAAACATGGGTGCAAGCTTGTCTGGTTGCATCATCTTGGCTATCCAACTTGAACCTCATATGTTGAAAATTATGGGAGTCTCATTATCAGCAACCTATAAAGTATGGGACAGAGCAAGACGATATTACTAGTTTCCATACATAACCATACTTACAGATAAATAGTCGAGGAAGGTGTTGAACTGGGTTTCGTCTTTGTCATTCCTGTACTGAATTCATGTTGGGAGGATACATACATGACACCTAATGGCAACCGCTGCCTCTGATACTAACTTGGCTGACTCTGTAGCATCACATGGCCTTTTTAAACCTGCCTCAAAATGGATCTCCATTCTTCCTCCTCTAGATTTAGTTAACCTATCGAGCATTATCCCTGATGTTTGTTTCCTCTTGCGCCTAGTTGCTAGTCCAACAACGAACATAGGAAGTTTTAGTCTACATCAAACTGTGAGACTACATATAAAGAAGCATGCAACTGTAACTTGACTCCAGTAACTACCTTCTTGTTGTTGAAGCTCACAAGGTTCATCTGATATTGCCAACTCGTCTTGTGTCAAGAGTGCTTGGGAAGTAGTGTCAGGTGGTAAGGGAGCTTGGGAGCGTCTGCTAGCTCGGTTGGCCTTACGAGTAAGTCGTGCAGCTGGTGGTACTGTGGTAGGTGTTGCAAGAACTAGGGCTGTCTCTGCTTGTTTGGTGGCAGCTATTTGTTTCTGTTTGGATTTTTTGCAACTCGTGTAGCATGGGATGCCGTGTTTGTAGAATTTTCCGCTGGACTTTGACCTTCTATTGCACCATCAGTACCAGCAGAATATGCAGGATTCATCCGCTTCTCATTCCCTACCATACTGTGTTTCTTCCTCTTTCTCTGTGCCATGTTAAGTCAAGCCGACAAGAAAAACGAATAACAATTTAGTTCTTCATAACAAATTGATGCGTGATGTAGACGAATTGAACTTTGATGTTAGACAACCACATGATAGGAGGATGTAATATGTATGAAAAACAGGACGGAAGAGAGAGTAAATTACACAAAAGTACCACAATTGAGGCATTAGAAGCAGATTGGTACCAAGATTGGTAATTTTTACATGTCAGTACCAATTTTGGGGCGAGGCGTTGCAAAAAAGGCTAAAACTGATGTTTATACGTATTGACAGGGGAACTGACTGGTTGGGCCCGCTTGTCGGATGGTGATGTGGCATTTTTTTTACAGAAAACACCCTTACTTTGTAAGTAATCACATAAATGCCCAATTATTTCAGGGAAAATGGATCCCATGAGAGGCTTTTTTTCTGTTCGTAATTTCCACCACCGATTCGGACTTGTTTGAAATTGCGTCGGTTTGAACAAATAAATAAAGCAATCAAAAATCAAATCACACGCAGATTGAACCGCGACCTGCCGTTCAACGGGGCACAGCGCTAGCCACCTCGCCACTCGCAGCGCTTATGACATGAAGCGGCGACAACCTTTTATACTAGCTCGAGCACGCTGCATGAGCCCACCGATGCTGCATTATTTTTTTCGCCGCACTACTAAGCGTGTGTTGGGCCTCATTCGTTGCCCATATTTCTTCAAGTTTCATTTCTTTTACTTATTATGCTTTATTTTTGCTTCGGTTTTGGCTTATTGTTAGGTTTTCTTTCTTCTTTTCATTCACTAGGTTGGTTTTTCTCCTGGATTTTAACATATTTACTGAACATTTTTTATGATGGGTTTGAGTATATGATGAACATGTTTTCAAACATGCTTGAACATTTGTGTACGGTGAGCACTTTTTCCGCTTATAGTGAACAATTTTCAAGGCATTATGGTGAATATTTTCTTAATACATGGCGAATTATTTGTATTTCAAGAAATGTTCAGCATGTGTTGAATACTTATTGTGTAAATAATTCTTGCATTTCAAGAGACACGTCGATTCTTTTTAATAAAAGTTGAACAGTTTGAATGCGTTTCTAAAATTTATTATGATTACACATTTATTTTTAATACATGTTGTCAACTTTTTAAGTAATAGTGCATTCTAAAAAATACAATCAATATGCGAGTAACTCAAATAAAAAACTGTGTGTCGGGCATATATTTTTCAATAGTTGTGTATTTGAATTTGAATAATATAATTAGGATACATAATAATTGTGCATGGTTGTGGTCCTGAGTGCAGACTCATTAAATTTGGGCCGTGCCTGTGTTCTAGTCTGGTGCTTGACACTTAATAATACTAATATGTAAATCGTAAAAATATATGTATTAATATAATAATGATAATGATTAAAAAGACAGTAACCCAGCGCAAGAGCCTCACTGGGCCAACCGCCGCCCAACCTAATCGGTCTAGTATAAAAGGACTGTCGCCGAGTTCATGTCGCGAGCCCTTCCGTGGCGTGGTGGCTAGCCAGCATGCGCTGCTGAACCATGGTCGCCGATTCGAGTCTCTTGCGGATTCAATTTTTGTTTGCTTTATTTATTTGTTTAAACTGACGCAAAATTTCAAACGAGTCCGAATCGGTGATGGAAATTATGAACCGGAAAAAAACCTTTCATAGGAGCCTTTTTTCCCAAAATAATTGGGCATTTATGTGATTACGTACAAAGCAAGGGAGTTTTCTGTAAAAAACATGCCACGTCAGCACCCGACAGGCGGGCCCAACCAGTCAGTTTTCCTGTCAATATGTATAAACAACAGTTTTAGCCTCTTTTGCAACGCCTCGCCTCAAAGTTGGTACTTACACGTAAAAATTACCAATCTTGGTATCAATCTGCTTCCAATGCCCCAATTGTGGTATTTCTGTGCAATTTACTCCGGAAGAGATAACCAGAACTATGATGTGTAAACTAAGAAGAAGACATTTCACCAAATTAGAAGCAATGCAATGGAAGGTAGACACCATATGAAAGATGCTACAAATATCGCTCTGCCAAGTTAACAGTGTCTCTTCATAAATGGCGTTTAAACAAATGTGAAGCAGTACAAGAAATAAATCATATGCAAGATGCAAACAACATCACACTACCATGTTAGAGGTCTCTCGTCATTAGTGCCATTGTATATTCACAGCATTGCATATTCACAGCTTATGATGTGTAAACTAAGGAGAAGGAATTTCAACAAATTAGAAGCAATGAAAGCTAGACACCATATGAAAGATGCAACGAATATCACTCTACCAAGTTAAAACTATCTCGTCATAAGTGCCATTTCAACAAATTAGTAGTACAAGCTAGAAAAGAATGTGAGATGTAACCTATATCACACCAAGTCAAACGTGTCTTATGATAAGTGATTGTTGCAGGTTACACAACAGTAGTAATTTGATGTAAGAACATGGTGTGATAGATGATATTGTATGTTCTAGAAACAGGAACACGTGTCTTATTCAAGTATAATGTGTAAAGTAAGCGGATGGAATTCAACAAAATTAGAAGCAATACAAGCTAGACATCACACATAACATGCAACCACATATAACAGTGCCAAGTTAGAGGGAGCACCGGTGATGCTGCACTAGGGGAGACGTGCTCATCATAAACATAGCTTTGTTGAGTGTCTATGCATGTGTTGTCTTGGAAATCATCTTGGGGGTGTGGAGGAGTAGAAACTGTAGAGGCCCTCCGTTCGGAAGGAGCACCTTTATCCGCTACCTTGCTAACTTCCTTCCGCTTTATTGATTTTCAATTGTCAAGTAAAACCGACATGTAAAAGAAATAAAATTCTCTCTTCAGAAATCATTCATGCATGATACTGACAATCACTACTTTGATGTAAGGCAAACACATGATACCAGGATGGAATATGTACGAAAAACAGGACGGCATGGCATGTTCACAACTGTTTGTGTAAACTAAGCAGAAACCATTCCACCAAATAAGAAGCAATGCAAGCTAGACACCACATGAAAGATGCAATCAATATGACTCTGCCAAGTTAAAAGCGTCCCATCATAAATGGAATTTCAGCAAATTAGAAGCAGCGCATGCTATAAATCATATGAAAGATGCAACTAATATCGCACTGCATATACTAAAGGTGTCTCGTCATATTGATTGATGCGGGATACAAAAAAACAATAGTTTTATGTAAGGACATGCTTAATAGACAGATGTACTATGTACTAAATACAGGAAGGCATGTCACATTAACAGGTATAATGTATAAGCTAAGCAGACTAGCACATGCAGTTTAACCAGATTGGAAGAATTACAATCTAGACACCATATGCAACATGCAACCACATATCACGCTGCCAAGTTAGAGCAAGCACCTGCGATGCTAGTGTAGAGGAAATGCTATAATCAACTATAGAGCTACATTCACTATCTTCATCTCGCATTTCTGTTTCTTGAGAATCATGTCGGGAGGCTGACGCTGCATTCTTTAAATGAGGAGTAGTCCCCTTGCCTGCCTGCCTCGTCATAAGTGATTGATGAGGGATACACAAGAACATTAATTTGATGTAAGAACATGGTTAATACACAGATGTACTAGTATGTACCAAAAACAGAAAGGCATGTCATATTCAAAGGTATAATGTGTAAGCTAAGCAGATGCAATTTAACCAAATTGGAAGCAATACAAGCTAGACATCCGGCTGGAGTGGTGAGCATGATCATCTAGGACCTGAGAGCCTGGTGGGAGGCGGGCTGCTTCGCCACCATCGCAGATTTTTAGTTGGCTTCCAGGTGATGCCTATCTTTGCTGGGCTTGTCACTGGCTCGGCTAGTGCCCTGACTAGCTATTTGTCTTCTGGTGCTCAAGGGATGGTGGTTCATGTAAAAAAATATCTTTCCTTATCTTACCGACTTCGGCCTTTCGAATACAAGCTAGACACCATATGGAACATGCAACCACATATGACACCACGAAGTTAAAGCAAGCACCTGGGATGGTGGTTCATTGCGAGCGAGGTCATCAACTCTAGAGCTACGTTTACCGTCTCCATCTGCTGACACTGCACCCTTTATAGCGCAGTAATGTGTCTTGCCTACCCGCATACGAAGCTGGAGCGACTTCTATCTTTTCTTTTCTGCTTCTCTCAAGGCAGAGTCTGAAATACCCTTGCATAAAAACACAATAGTGAGAGTATGGGTGAAGCCTATGCAGAACTAGTGCCTTTGTAAAAGTAGCAGATAGCGGTGGCTGAAAAATAAATGACAGAGACATATGATAGCTCTACAACATTGCATGGCAAACAAAATTAGATTCTACTCCGTATGATTTTGTAATATATGAGCACAGGAAATGCAGGTACTCCTCCAGCACACCACCACATGTCGTCATATCTAAGATAATAGTCGACTGAAAATAAATAGGTCAGTCGATTTTTTTTAATGTCCGATCTATAAGGAACGGGCAGATGGCCTTCGTCTACCTCCCGCCAGTCACTGTTGACCATCTTTTTCGAACCGCCAGCAACCACCGGCCCAGACCCCTGCCTCCGTGGCCCCACCCTCCCATCGACCTCACACCACCGTCGTGCTCGGCAGCGCCCCCAGGCCATCAATTTAATCTCGGTCGACCTCCAGATCGGGCGCTAGTAGCTCTAGGCCGCACACGCCCCTAAGATAAACACCAAGGCGCTGCTTCCCCAGCGTAATAGGCGTACTAGCGCCTGTTACGCCGGGGAATGCTTCCATTAATTGGGAATCAACTGGCCAGAAATTGAAATTCAGGGGGGCGGCGGACCTCTAGCTAAGGTCAAATAGCATATCAGGAGAAACCTTGTGCATCTCGAGTTACTAGGAACATCTAGTATCAAGAAGAATCGGTCAACTAGTGTCTTCTGTGGGATGAATACCGTGCAAGCAGAGACGTAAGATTTGCACAAATAAGGGAAGATGAGTACCTTTTTCGGTTGCCGCTGTGGTCACCTCCACATGTCACGCCGATCTTCTTCTTTTTACCAGGGAAACCAATGTTCTGGAGGGTGCAGGCTTGGACGAACCCATGGCCAAATTGTTGACTATGTTGCCGTGGCCGTATGTCGGCGGAGGGGAAGTAGATCCGAGGCGGCGAAGGACGGCGTAGCAGGAACAGCTCCGGTGCGGTGGAGGGTGGCGAACTTGGAGCAGAAGCGGTGAGGCGCAGGACGACGTGATTGAACTGGCTCGGGTACGGACGGCTCGGCCTCGGCTTCAACTACTAGCCATGGAGGGCGTTGCGGTTGAGGTTGCGGTGGACGACGTCGTCGGGGTATCGGCTCTGGGGTGATGGAGGAGGGTGGCGGTTGATGGGTGGGATGGGGTCGCGGACGGAGGACGCCGGGGTTTCGCGGCTGGTGGAGAGGCAGTTTTGGCGCCCACGGAGTACGAATGGAGAATCGGACGGGTGGGGGGGAACCATATTTCGGTCTGGGATGCGCTTGTTTTTGGATTTTTTGAATAGAAGATGGGACGTGCTTGTTTCAAATTTGGGGAAAGTACAAACTTTGCCCCCCCCCTTAAATTTCAGACCTACTGCGGGTCGGGGGTAGGATGGTAATCCCAGGTGTCCCAAATAGTGGGCGGGGCGATTTGCCAGCAGCATGTGTGCTTAGGCGGCCATTGTGTATGAATGTTTTTCGGAGGCGGTTGCATGGCGTCTAGATGAAGCTACAAACCTACCCCGGTTTAGACCTTTGGACGTCGGGCCGGTAGGTTTCACGGGTCGGAGTTATTAGAAAAGTAATTTCCTTGTACTACCAAAAATTGGTCTCACGCGGTTTCGGGCGAGTAGAGGCTCTTTTGGCGCTTCGTTCGAAATTTTGAAACACAAGCATTCACGTTTAGAGTACTCTTGAACTATGAGGATTGACCTAAATAGACAACATTATATTTGACCTTGTATGTTTGAAAACCTCATTAAATTATCCGCTTCTTTTTGAAATTTTGACACTTGAAAATCCTATAACTACGATTATTTTGGAATGGAGGAGCTAAATTTGAATCTATTTTGTAAACGACTACATATGCTATTATGTACAAAATCAGAGCAAAGATTGGTGCCCCCATAATTTAGGTAAGGTTTACAAATGCCATGATATCAAATTCAAATAATTGAATGGACTTCATGTTGAATTCGATTTTTTTTAAACCACCTTAAGTTGAATTCAAATGTATGCTAGTTCATAGGTAGCTATTTATGATGTCCATTGTGTAACTTTCGTATGTATAATGTGCTTTACACACACAACATGAACTATACTCACGTTTATATTCGATTGCTAAGCGATGCATTGTCTGGAGTTCAAAATACTAACTATGTGGATCCATTGTGTCGAATAATAACATAGACATGCTCAAATTCAATAGAATCTAGATGTCTGATGGATCAATGACCGCTCCTTACGCTGAATTGCAAATATCATGATCCCATCCTAATATTTGGATACAATTTATATCTTTAATCAATGTGTAGAGCAGTCTTTTACGTGTAGTTTCACTCTCCATCGGTGGTCTCTCACACATGCTCACACACTCTCTCCCGAGGTGTGTTTCTCGCACACATGCTCTAGATATAACCCTCCCTCCCTCTCGTAACCATTCACAACTGTTTTCACTAACCTTTATCACAAGCACTCTTCCTCTCGCAAACATACACATGCACAATCCTCATTGACCATTTCTATATACATGGACCTGCCTACGTGTCTCATGTACGCACATTATCTTTACGCTTGTCTCTCACGCATTGTCTCACACCTCTCTTACTAATCGACGAGTATGATTCTAGCAGAGCATTCTATAGGATGCACCTTAAAGTTAGGTTGGATGAATAGTAATATCAGAGATAAAGGGGTTACCTTAGTCCGAGAACCTAGGGTTACAAATCCTAGCCGTCTTTGTCAGTGGACACAGAGTCCTTCACAATTCTGGTATCCTTGTCTTGTATGACTAGTCATCCATGGGTCTTCCTAAATGCGTCACGGGACGACCAATGTGGCGCGGGACGGAACCGAACGAAGGGCCTCACCTCGACCCACCAAACCTCACGCGGTGACACACCCTCTGCCCCCACGTCTCATTATCTTCTCACACCCACACATACCAACACAAACACCACACACACAGAAAATTTCTCCTGGTGCCTCTATTCCCTCCCCCCTTGCATATACACACTCAAGGGAATGTAATATGTCGTCGTGACGTCATATTCGTCTCTCTCTCTCTAGACCACTCTCATTTCTCGTGCTATCTCTCCCACCCCCCCCTGCCCCTCTATCCATGCCTCTCTCAATACATAATACACACACATACCTCTCTAGGCCCCGCCAAATGCATCAACTACACATTCACACATGTTACATCACATACCCCATTGATCTAAAAAGCCCTATCCTCATGTTTATTCCGCATACAACATTCCTTTTGAATAAAGTGTGGCCAAAAAATTATTTTAGAGTTTCTACATATATACAACATTACAAAGTTATATGGAGGAGTACGAACGCTAATTTTCATTGCATGGTGCCCACAATGATATTTATTCCGCACTGTGAATTTGTATATTTGTATACTATATACAAAGTTAGTCATAATAAAGAGAAACAAAGAGCATCTCTCTCTCTCCATCGCATACCCCCCCTGTACGCCCCTTTCACGTATGCACACAAAACTATTTCCAGGTCCTCTAAAAGTAAGCCCCCAGAAAATTCACGCATGTTTCATCTATCTCTCGCGATATATGCAATGACGATAATTGTATTTGAAGCGAAAGCACGATACGTACATTGGACTTCAGAATCCACTCATTACGGTCACCATTTACGTTTAGTGGTTATTATACAGTCACGGGCTCACCGTACAACTCTTTATCTGCTCATGACATGACTAGTTGACCAGTTAGATGCTCCACGTGGCACCTCTAGTATTGCATCACATTATCTCACTACCATCGTGCCCACCTGTCGACTTGTATCTACTCTACATCTACACTCTTACAAAATACATAAAATACACTCTTATAAAAAAACAGAGTTGGTGATGATGGTGTGCCTGCCATCCTGCAATATAGGCCGTCCGATTTATATCTGACGGAAAGGAAAGAAACTATGGCAATTTTGCAAAAAGTTACCCACACACCTCTCCACATTTGCAAATAAGGCCTTCCCTCATTCATCCTTTTCTCTCACAAGATAAACAAGTCGTACAAATGCATCTTGATGTTACATGCAATGCACGGGCATCTTGTTAGTAAGAATGAAAACAAACGACAAAAAAGTATTTGGACGGTGGTTCGAATTCATGACGCGAGCACATCGGACAAGGTGGTCTTGTATTGGTATGCTGAGCCGTCTGTTTTAACACACATGAACTGGTGTGGTGATTATACACACACGCATGCATGCACCCGAACTGCATCCACGCAACACTCACACAAACACATGCACCCACGCACGCACGCAACACTCACACATACACACGCAGCCACGGACGCATGTAACACTCACACGCACACACGCACGCATGCATGCACACACCAGTACACCACACGACCAACACACACTCTCATGCTCAAGTGCTCAACCTACACGTGCATGCGCACACATCAGGCCCTGACAGACACATACACAACCAGGTGATTCCCGCGCACGGGTTCGAGCCTTGTCGCGCCGGCGTAAATTTGTGTTTATCAGACCTTTTCCCTATGCGAACTGACAGGTGGGACCCACAATGAACGTGGCCAATTTAACTAGTCAACATGGTGCCACGCAGACTATTTGGCCGGTCAACAGAGTGCAATCCGATCCTGAACTGTGAGCAAGTGACCGTATAATCACCGCAAAACGTATATAGTGACCGTAATCAGCTTATTCTGAAGTTCGGTGACCGTATTACACTTTTCTCTCTGTAGGCCCTCCAAAACTACATCTCTACACGTTCTCGCATGTTACATCTAACAACTATGCAATACATCACTACTACTACACTCTAACACAATAAATCGTATGTGTTTTTTGTTTTACTAGATATCATATTGTTACTTATAATTATTCAGTTTGCATACATTAAAATTGCCTTTGCAATGTATGGCCAGTATCATCTACCACGCGGGAAAAATCCCGCCCTTTCCTGTTTAATTGGGTTTGTATCGATGGATCGTGTGAAACAGCAAAGTGATAGTTCACTGGGCCGTCGTGTCGTCTACTCCTCCGTCGTAAGAGTGGAGCACTCGCTTTCATAAATCTTCTTGTCACTTTCGCCGACATGTGGGACATCAAGCTACAGGGTCCACGTGCCATACCGGAATACAGTGCAGAGCAGCCGGGGTGAAGCACCCCAGTCATGGCGCCGGCGTAGTAATGAGCAATGAGGCGTTAAACCACAAAGCTGCACCTTTCCCGCAGTTAAGTTGGAGGGACGAAGTAATAATGCTAAAAAAGAAGTTGGAGGGACGAAGCAACCATCATTTCACTCGTTGCTGAATCAGCTTCTCCCTCATCTTCTTCAACTTAACCACGTGTTGCTTCTGCCATTGTTCTGCCTCATGTGGGACGCGGATCGGCTTGGTAAAGCACTGACACGTGGGACCGCATGTTAGCAAACCGCCAGGACAACTTCCTCCAAAAATAAGAAGCCTAATCCTAGACTTACAAAGGGCTACGTAGCTGCTACGTATACTTTCCATCTAATCTATATATGCCCCCCTGATTTTCAGGTGGGGTGGGCCTAATCCTCTCCTTTAATCCAATAAATAGTCCCACATCACATCAGTTAGTAACTTTACGTAAACCATTACGTGGATGTAGCATTGCTCAAATAAGAAACCTCCCCCGCCATCCGCGCGAAAAAATCACCTCCTTTTTACTAATATTGATTCTATAATTTTTTAGATCAATATAATTGAGATTTGTATAGATAGCACACAGGAGCAAAACCAAGCGGTACGGTTAAGGGCATCCACAATGTGTAGCCAAATGTGAAAATAGCTTTTGGCATCGTGGGAACCATTGTGGACGGTGTTGCCAAAGCCAAAAAGATGGAACCGAAGTTCCCTGATTGATTGATTGAAGGAATAGAAAAATGCAACGTCTCTCCTCTTTCTCCCATGCTTGGACGCATGTAGTACAGTCTAGAGCACAGAGTCTACTCCCCTGTCCCTTCTATCACAAATCACAAAGCAGTGAGGTGTCAAATCACAAAAGCACGGACGAAGCAACCATCATTTCACTCTTCACTGACTCCGCTTCTCCATCCTTGATAACCCACAAGTATAGGGGATCAATTGTAGCCTCTTTCGATAAGTAAGAGTGTCGAACCCAACGAGGAGCTAAAGGTGGAACAAATATTCCCTCAAGTTCTATCGACCACTGATACAACTCTACGCACACTTGATGTTCGCTTCACTGGAAAAAAGTATGAAACTAGAAGTACTTTGTAGGTGTTTTGGGATAGGTTTGCAAGAAAATAAAGAGCACGGAAATAAAAGCTAGGGGCTGTTTAGATAAAGACACAACTAAATTAGTTTTAGTAGAGAGTTTGTTGTCACGAGAAAGTTATTTGTCCTTAGGCAATCGATAACTAGACTGGTAATCATTATTGCAATTTTATTTGAGGGAGAAGCATAAGCTAACATACTTTCTCTACTTCGATCATATGCACTTATGATTGGAACTCTAGCAAGCATCCGCAACTACTAATGATCATTAAGGTAAAACCCAACCATAGCATTAAAGTATCAAGTCACCTTTATTCCATACGCAAACAACCTACTTACTCGGGTATGTGCTTCTGTCACTCACGCCACCCACCACAAGCAAATCATGAACATATTGCAAAACCTACAGCAGGGATCCCTCACGCTTGCGCGACATGGAGAGCACCATAGGACAGCACCAATAATAAAACATGCAACTCAAACCAATCTTGATCATCAAATAACCCATAGGACAAAACGGATCTACTCAAACATCATAGGATAGCCATACATCATTGGGAAATAATATATAGCGTTGAGCACCATGTTCAAGTAGAGATTACAGCGGGTAAGAGAGAGGTTACACCGCTGCATAGAGGGGGGGAAGAGTTGGTGATGATGGTGGTGAAGTTGTTGGTGAAGATTGCGGTGATGATGATGGCCACGGCGGCGTTCTGGCGCCACCGAAAGAGAAGGGGAGAGGGGGCCCCTTCGTCTTCTTCTTCCTTGACATCCTCCCTAGATGGGAGAAGGGTTTCCCCTCTGGTCCTTGGCCTCCATGGCGTGGGAGGGGCGAGAGCCCCTCCGAGATTGGATCTATTTCTTTGTCTCTCTCTGTTTCTGCGTTCTGTTCTGCTGCCCTTTCACCGTTTCGCATATATATGGAGTTCCGTAACTCCGATTGGACTGAAACCTTCGCCGTGATTTTTTTAACCAAAAAAAGCTTTCTTGCATCCGAAGAAGGGCATCAACCGCCTTACAGGTGGCCCACGAGGGTGGGGGGCGCGCCCTCCTGGTACGGGTGTGGGCCCCTGCCTCGTGGCCACCTCGGACACCGTTTCGCGTTGATCTTTCTCCCAGTTTCCAAATATTCCAAAAATAAGCTTCATCCGTTTTTATCCCATTTGGACTCCGTTTGATATGGATATTCTGCGAAACCAAAAACATGCAATAGACATGAACTGGCACTGGGCACTGGATCAATATGTTAGTCCCAAAAATAGTATAAAAAGTTTCCAAAAAGTATATGAAAGTTGAATAATATTGGCATGGAACAATAAAAAATTATAGATACGATAGATACGTATCAGCATCCCCGAGCTTAATTCCTGCTCGTCCTCGAGTAGGTAAATGGTAAAAAAATTTGATGTGGAATGCTACCTAGCATAATCTTGATCATGTATCTAATCATGGCATGAATATTAAGACACGAGTGATTCAAAGCAATAGTCTATCATTTGACATAAAAACAATAATACTTCAGGCCTACTAATAAAGCAATCATGTCTTTTCAAAATAACATGGCCAAAGAAAGTTATCCCTACAAAATCATATAGTATGGCTATGCTCCATCTTCACCACACAAAATATTCAAATCATGCACAATCCCGATGACAAGCCAAGCAATTGTTTCATACTTTTGACATTCTCAAACCTTGTCAACTTTCACGCAATACATGAGTGTGAGCCATGGACATAGCACTATAGGTGGAATAAAATATGGTAGTGGGGGTTATGTGGAGAAGACAAAAAAGGAGATAGTCTCACATCAACTAGGCGTATCAACGGGCTATGGAGACGCCCATTAATAGATATCAATGTGAGTGAGTAGGGATTGCCATGCAACGGATGCACTAAGAGCTATAAGTGTATGAAAGCTCAAACTGGAAACTAAGTGGGTGTGCATCCAACTTGGTTGCTCATGAAGACCTCGGGCGTTTGAGGAAGCCCATCATCGGAATATACAAGCCAAGTTATATAATGAAAATTCCCACTAGTATACGAAAGTGATAACTCAAGAGACTCTCTATATGAAGAACATGGTGCTACTTTGAAGCACAAGTGTGGTAAAAGGATAGTAACATTGCCCCTTCTCTCTTTTTATCTCATTTTTTATTTTCTTTTTTTATTTTCTTTTTTTGGTGGGCTTCTTTGGCCTCTTTTTTTTATTTGGTCTTATTTGGCCTCTTTTATTTTTCATGAAGTCCGGAGTCTCATCCCAACTTATGGGGGAATCATAGTCTCCATCATCCTTTCCTCACTGAGGCAATGCTCTAATAATGATGATCATCACACTTTTATTTACTTACAACTCAATATTACAACTCGATATCTAGAACAAAGATATGACTCTATATGAATGCCTCCGGCGGTGTACTGGGATGTGCAATGATCTAGCGTAGCAATGACATCAAAAAAAGGACAAGCCATGAAAATATCATGCTAGCTATCTTACGATCATGCAAAGCAATATGACAATGAATGATCAAGTCATGTATACGATGATGATGGAAGTTGGATGGCAATATATCTCGGAATGGCTATGGAAATGCAATAATAGGTAGGTATGGTGGCTGTTTTGAGGAAGATATAATGAGGCTTATGTGTGACAGAGCGTTTCGTATCACGGGGTTTGGATGCACCGGCGCAATTTGCACCAACTCTCGAGGTGAGAAGGGCAAATCACTGTACCGAAGAGGCTAGCAATGATGGAAGGGTGAGAGTGCGTATAATCCATGGACTCAACATTAGTCATAAAGAACTCACATACTTATTGCAAAAATATATTAGTCATCGAAACAAAGTACTATGTGCATGCTCCTAGGGGGATAGATTGGTAAGAAAAGACCATCGCTCGTCCCCGACCGCCACTCATAAGGAAGACAATCAATAAATAAATCATGCTCCGACTTCATCACATAACGGTTCACCATATGTGCATGCTACGGGAATCACAAACTTCAACACAAGTATTTCTACAATCCAGAACTACCCACTAGCATGACTCTAATATCACCATCTTTATATCGCAAAACTATTGCAAGGAATCAAACATATCACATTCAGCGATCTACAAGTTTATGTAGGATTTTATGACTAACCATGTGAATGACCAGTTCCTGTCATCTCTCTAAATAGATATAAGTGAATCACGAGAGTTTAATTCTTTCTACAAAATATATACCCATGCTCTAACAATTATATGTGAAGCAAAAGAGCATTGTACAAATGGCGGTTGTCTAAGTGAAGAGAAATAGGCAATCCAAACTTCAAATGATATAAGTAAAGCACATGAAGCATTCTATAAATCCATACTCAAAAGATATAAGTGAAGTTCAAAGAGCATTCTATAAATCAACCAAGGACCATCTCATACCAGCATGGTCAATAAAATAAAAATGAATGCTAAATGCAAAAGATGCTCCAAGATTTGCACATATCACATGAATGAAACGAATCCGAAAACATACCGATACTTGTTGAAGAAAGAGGGGATGCCTTCCGGGGCATCCCCAAGCTTAGACGCTTGAGTCTCCTTGAATATTTACTTGGGGTGCCTTGGGCATCCCCAATATTGAGCTCTTGCCTCTCTTACTTCTTCTCACATCGAAACCTTCTCGATCATCGAACACTTCATCCACACAAAACTTCAACAGAAAACTCGGTAAGATCCATTAGTATAATAAAGCAAATCACCACTCTAAGTACTGTTGCAAACCAATTCATATTTTATTTTTGCATTGTGTCTACTGTAATATAAATTTTTCATGGCTTAATCCACAGATATAAATTGATAGTTTCATCAAAACAAGCAAACTATGCATCAAAAACAGAATCTGTCTAAAACAGAACAGTATGTAATAATCTGAACATTCACCATACTTCTGATACTTGAACAATTATTCAAAAATTAGGAAAAATAAACAATTTGTATAGAAGGACAGTTCAAAAAGAATAAGAACCATTTGACGTTCCAGTAAAAAATTAAAAATCGTGCACTACAACCAAAGTTTCTGTCCTGCACTGTACAAACCAACAAGTATTGTAAACATCTAAAGGCAAACCTTGGCACATTATTTTTATAATACAATAGAATTGTACAAGGGGATAATTATTTTTGTTGAAAAGTTTCTGTAATCAAGATTCACAAAGTTGCCATGAGCATGAACAAAGTTCAAGGAGCTCTCCCACTTCAACAATGCTTGTCTTTCTCACTTTCGCTTTTCTTTTTGAAATTTTTTGGGTTCCCCTCTTTATTTTTGTTGTTTTTTAACTATAAGAAAGCACTCAACAGAAATAAATGACTCTCTAAAACATCCGGGTTGTCTCCCTGGCAGTGCTTTCTTTAAAGCCATTAAGCTAGGCATATAGTGTTCAAGTAATGAATCCAGCCGGATCCCAAGGTATATCAAAGCCAATTTTAATTAGCAATGATTTATAATTTAGTAGTGAGCACAAAGCAACATATATCATGTAATTACGAAGTCTAACTCTCTTCCTATGCATCGGCATGTCATAAAAGAACAATTCATGCACATATAGTAAAGGCCAATGCCTAGTATAAATAGTTTCTTGCAATTTTATCGTGTTGGAAACATAGAGAGGTGGAGATATAGTTCCTCTCTCATAATAATTGCAAGTAGGAGCAGCACGCATATTATCTATCAAAATCATCATGTGTAGTAGTAAAAGGCAACCCATCAATATAATCCTTAATAAGCACAAACTTCTCCGATATAGTGTAGTCGGGAGAATTCAAAAAGGTAGTAGGACTATCATGCGTGGGTGCAATAGCAACAATTTCATGTTTAACATAAGGAACTATAGCAAGTTCATCTCCATAAGCATAATTCACATTGGCATCTTGGCCAAAAGCATGGCAAGCATCATCAAAAAGGGATTTTTCAAAAGAATCATAGGGATCATAATAGTCATCCTTCGGTAAGCACGAAGCGAAATTAAACAATGTATGAGTTGGAGGGTTACTCTCATTAGAAGGTGGGCACGGGTAGCTAATCCGCTCTTCCTCCTTTTGTTCTTCGCTCTCCTCATCACCTTTTTCATCCAATGAGCTCACAGTTTCATCAATTTCTTCTTCCATAGACTCCTGCAAAATATTAGTCTCTTCTTGGACAGCGGAGACTTACTTAATAAGTGCATTAATTTCGTAATTGTATTCATAATTCTCATAACAATACTTAAGGATAGATAAATTTTCATGTCTATAAACAGCATCATCAAAATCTTCAAACTCTTTAAACATAGATTCAATTTCATAAGCACCCATAAAAGCAACACATTCTTCTATTTGTTCCACATCATAGTAATCATATATACCATTAGCATAAGAAGCTAAGGTTTTATTATCATTAAATTTGCATGAAAAGGGAAGGTGTGGAGCCTTCATCCTAGATCAACGAGTATAATCATATCTCAAGCATAGTTGTCTAGCATACGACTTCAATATATGAATTTGATCCCATAATAGTTTCCCCTTTTGAGTCAAGCGAAAATCCCTAAAGTATTCACGTTGATCTAACGTTACTCCCGTTATCAAATCGAATGAGGTTTTCTCAGGATTATTAAAGTAGTATGTAATATCTTTCACATAACCAGCATCGAGGGTTTTAGGAGGTTCCCCATCTCCATGAGCAGAAAGTACACCTAATTTTTTTGGTATTTCGTGTTCCATATCCATAACTAAAGATAGAGAACAACTAAGAACAGCAAATAAAAATTACTTAGTGATAAAGCAAACAAGCACACACGAGAATATTCACCCCACGCAATGACTCCCCGGCAACGGCGCCAGAAAAAGGTCTTGATAACCCACAAGTATAGGTGATAAATTGTAGCCTCTTTCAATAAGTAAGAGTGTCGAACCCAACGAGGAGCTAAAGGTAGATCAAATATTCCCTCAAGTTCTATCGACCACTGATACAACTCTACGCACACTTGACGTTCGCTTTACCGAAACAAGTACGAAACTAGAAGTACTTTCTAGGTGTTTTTGGATAGGTTTGCAAGAAAATAAAGAGCACGGAAATAAAAGCTAGGGGCTGTTTAGATAAAGACAAAACTAAATTAGTTTTAGTAGAGAGTTTGTTGTCACGAGAAAGTTATTTGTCCCTAGGCAATCGATAACTAGACCGGTAATCATTATTGCAATTTTATTTGAGGGAGATGCATAAGCTAACGTACTTTCTCTACTTGGATCATATGCACTTATAATTGGAACTCTAGCAAGCATCCGCAACTACTAAAGATCATTAAGGTAAAACCCAACCATAGCATTAAAGTATCAAGTCCCCTTTATCCCATACGCAAACAACCTACTTACTCGGGTATGTGCTTCTGTCACTCATGCCACCCACCACAAGCAAATCATGAAAATATTGCAAACCCTACAGTGGGGATCCCTCACGCTTGCGTGACACGGAGAGCACCATAGGACAGCACCAATAATAAAACATGCAACTCAAACCAATCTTGATCATCAAATAACCCATAGGACAAAACGGATCTACTCAAACATCATAGGATAGCCATACATCATTGGGAAATAATATATAGCGTTGAGCACCATGTGTAAGTAGAGATTACAACGGGTAAGAGAGAGGTTACACCGCTGCATAGAGGGGGGAGAGTTGGTGATGATGGTGGTGAAGTTGTTGGTGAAGTTGTTGGTGAAGATTGTGGTGATGATGATGACCACGGCGGTGTTCCGGCGCCACCGAAAGAGAAGGGGAGAGGGGGCCCCTTCGTCTTCTTCTTCCTTGACCTCCTCCCTAGATGGGAGAAGGGTTTCCCCCTCTGGTCCTTGGCCTCCATGGCGTGGGAGGGGCGAGAGCCCCTCCGAGATTGCATCTATTTCTTGGTCTCTCTCTGTTTCTGCATTCTGTTCTACTACCCTTTCACCGTTTCGTATATATATGGAGATCCGTAACTCCGATTGGACTAAAACCTTCGCAGAGATTTTTTTACCAAAAATAGCTTTCTTGTGTCCGAAGAAGGGCATTAACCGCCTTACGGGTGGCCCACGAGGGTGGGGGCGCGCCCTCCAGGTACGGGCGTGGGCCCCTGCCTCGTGGCCACCTTGGACACCATTTTGGGTTGATATTTCTCCCAGTTTCCAAATATTCCAAAAATAAGCTCCGTCCATTTTTATCCCATTTGGACTCCGTTTGATATGGATATTCTGCGGAACCAAAAACATGTAACAGACAGGAACTGGCACTGGATCAATATGTTAGTCCCAAAAATAGTATAAAAAGTTGCCAAAAAGTATATGAAAGTTGAATAATATTGGCATGGAACAATCAAAAATTATAGATACGATGGATACGTATCAATCATCTTCTTCGAGAAACCATCTCACCGCACTAGTACTCCTAGTAGTACTAGTAAAGGACTTCCTGGATGCAAATAATGCGGTTGTCTTGGCTTGCAGGCGGCACTTGCGAACGACTTACCGTGGTCTCCCTCAATGGTGTTCTCCGTCGAACGCACTTCACCAAACCACAAAAAAAAAGATATCGTCGACGTCACCACAATGGGGAAGGAAGTCAAATATAGTTACTACCTCCATTTTTTTGTACACAAGGCCAGTATATCAAAACTACAATTTGCATAGGGCCACTAACACTAATCGAGGCAAAATTGATGGGGTTAGCAACCAAGAACATTAATATCCCCTGCATGCATGCGGAAGTGAGAAGGTTGGTTTGCATGGCGCTGCATTAATCAAGCGATGTGGAGTGAGATGGTTAGCTCTTTGGTCTTTGGAGAAACAAATACGCATTAATTGACACGTGAAACGAGGATTTGTATCGATTAAATCCGCCAGGAAAACCCGCCTTTCTTTTTAACACTAGTACTCCTAAATACGTCGCATTTATCCTGTTTGGGTCTAGGCCTTGCATTGCCAAACTTCGCCACACATTTTTTCCAAGCTTGCCTAAAGTTTTCAAAATGAGAAGGAGGTACACTTGCGCACGGCTGTCGTGGTCGCAACGCACCCTCACACGGTCGCTCCTGCATGCCGCGGTCACACCGCACCCTCACACAGTCGCCCCTGCACGCCGCAAACCCAACCAAGGGAACGCACCCTCACCGACACGTGCTGTCGCATGTGAACAAACCAAACTCAGCCATCCTATCGCTGACACATACTTTTCGTTCATAGAGTATGTTTATCCAATCGCATGTTGGGGAGTATCCGTATGGCCCATGCGGTGGTCTGTTGGGGAAGAAGAAGAGGTGAGGAAGAAGGAAAGAAGGGTTAGGAGACGTAGGATATTCATCCAACCGCCTGAAATGGTAGACTGACCCAAGTCGAGCGACTTGCATAACAAATATATGTTTTACACAGCAAAAGATCCATAAAACAACAACATAAAGAAAAATTATCACTGCTCGCGGAAAGAGACGGCCTCGTCGTCTTTGGCTGCCGGCGCGAACCAGCCATCGCTGCCGGCGTGTGTCTCCGCACCGTGGTTGTCCTTGGCCTCCAGCTACTTGTTCAAGCGGAGTGCGCGGGCGCTCTGCACGGACGAGAGCACAGCCCGGTTCAAGTCGAGCACGTCCGGTTTCGCCTGCAGGATGGCCTCGATGGCAGCGGCATCCGCGCGCTCCGCGTCGAGTCGAGCCTCCGCCGCCCAGTTCAAGTCAAGGACGTCCAGTTCCGCCTACATGAGGGCGTCGATGAGAGCGGCATCCGCGCGCTCTGCGTCGAGTCGATCCTCTGCCGCCCGGTTCAAGTCCAGGACGTCCGGTTCCGCCTGCAGGAGGGCCTCGATGGCAGCGGCATGCGCGCACTCTGCCTTAAGTTGAGCCTTCGCCGCCCGGTTCACATCCACGACATCCGGTTCTGCCTGCAGGAGAGCCTCGATGGCAGTGGCATGCGCGCGCTCCGCGTCGAGTTGAGCCTCTGCCTCCCGTTCCTCCTTTAGTATTGCCATGTTGAACCGCTGGTCCGCCTGCACCATGGGGGACTCGGACGCCGGCACGAAGTCGACGTCCATCGTCTCATACCCCTCGGGGGCCTTCTGTGCCGCGACCTCCGCCATGAACATTGGATCGGCTTCCTCCTCCTCGTAGCTTGGCTCCAGAGAACTCGGGGATTGGCCCACCGCAAAGCAAGCTTGGGAACGGAGGTCTGTGGCACCGACCGCCGCTGCGATTTCTGCGCGGTGCTCCGGCGTCAGCATCTTGTAGTAAGTGATCTTGCGACTGTCGGCGTTCTGGGAACGGGGGTCCCCAGACTTGCCTGCCTGCGCCCTGCGGCGTGGCTCAAAGGGGGGCCCATCACGGCCCATCTTCATCAACACAAGCTCAAGACCCTCGCGAGGGGCAAGCCTCATGGGCGGACGGCGAGGAGCTTCCTCAGGCACGGCCTCATCAGGCTGGCTCGCGAGGAGGCGGAGAGATCAAGGGGGGTACCTCACGAGGTGCCCATGACGCAAGCCATGACGACCAAGGGCGCCAGGTGGGCGCCAGCCCGTGCAATGTCCTCCTTTTCTCTTTGGTGCAAAGGGAGCAAGCGCAGGCGAGAGCATCAAGCAAAGGCATCCATTTCTGTGCAACAAGACCAAGACCAGCCCAACGGCAGGAAGGAAGTCATTGTGGAGCCCAAGCCGGCGTCACCACCAGAGCCTTTAGTAGGCGAGGACCAACTTTAGTCAGGATAAGTGTACCAGATGTTCCCCTTCAAAATGGCCAATTGTTGGCGCCCTTCCCGCTCAATATTTGGGAAGAGGCCCAGGGCCCTTGCCTATAAATAGGACTAGCCACCCACATGATAGAGGCATCTAGAGAGAAAGGATCCATCATCTGAGATCTAAAAAGGAGAGAGAGAGAAGGAGAGGGGCGACTGAACTCCTCCTAGCAGTTCATCGCCCGGCCAAGAACAGACCCTCGCGAGGCTGTTCTTCCTTGTATTGTTCATCACCATCAGCCCAAGAGGCAATCCACCACACCACAAACTAGAGTAGGGTATTACACCACAATGGTGGCCCGAACTAGTATAAACCTTGTGTCTCTTGTGTTGTTCCTTTCGTAGTTTAGATCCTAGCGAGGCGGCGGGGTGCAGGTAGGTAGAGGACGAGATCTTCACGCGCACCCCAGTGTTCGAACCTCAAGGGTCTGCCGGAACACGAAATCCGACATTTGGCGCGCTAGGTAGGGGTGCGCCAGAATTCGTCTTCCGCCGCCCTGTTCTCCGTCGACCACCGCATCCATTTCCGATGCTCGCCGGGTCCGCGCCGAGTGCCGAGCCGCTCTCGCTTCCCGCGTCGCCCAGACGGCTCCCGTCGGCGGGCGCCCTCGTCGTTCCCCGTCGCCTGCCGTCAACGCCGCCACCGGCCCGGCGGGGAACGAGCAGCAAGCATCGTCCCAGCATCCCTCCGTGAGGCAAGACGGCCGCACTGCTACCCCCTCACTCGCCCCGGCTGGTTCTTCGTCTCGCGCATTCCGCGCGCCCATGGAGGCTCGAGCTGCGCTCATCGCGGCAAACGAGCTCCTGCGCTACCGTCCAGTCGACGACGTCTACGAAGAGTGGCTCGACCGCGTCGCCGAGCTCGTCCACGCCGCAGGGGGCTCCCCCGCGCCGTCCGTCCCGCTGCACCGCACCCCGCCCTGCGCGGGCGACGAAGCTCCGGGGCGCCTCGGCCGCCTGCCCCTCAAGAAGGCTCCCTGGCTCCAAGGCGCGTGTTCCCTGGGCGGAACCCGCTCCGTCCGGCGCCAGTGCGGCAAGAATAGAGCTGCCAGGAAGTCCCTCGCCCGCAAGAAGCTGCCCGAGTGCTCCCCGCTCCAGCTCTGAAAGGAGAGTCGGTGCAGATGGAAACAAGGTACAAGGGTTGAAAACTTATGACTGCCTCGTCCTACTTCAAAGGGTTTTACCTGTTATCCTTAGAGGATTGGGCCGCCCAGACTTATACAGAGCAGTTGCAGAGTTGGGACGATTCTTCAGGGAACTCTGCAGTAGAAATACCAGGATAGATGCTTTGAAGCGTCTTAGAGCATCTCCAGCCGTTGAGCCCCCCAGGAGGCATTTTTTCGCCGCCTGGGGGCTGCCGGCGATAATTTTAGCCTTGGTCTCAAAAACTTTCCACTCGTTGTCCCCCTCACCCCCTCGTCTATCTATCCTCTCCTTGGCCATGGAGGTGGAGGTGGCATGGCCCTGCTCCTCTTCCTTCTCTCCACCCAACCTTGCTGCCGTCCATTCACCCCATCTCCTTCTCCCTCGCCACCTGCTTCTGCTCCTCCTTCTCGCCATTCGCCATTCAGCCTCGGCCCGCTCCACGCCGGCAAGTGGCGGCGGCGTGAGATGGAGCCCCATTTTCTTTGACCCTTTGATGGCACGCCGCTGCGCCGGAAGGACCGGAGGGCGCGGGGGATGGAGGAGGCCACCGGCGAGCGGAGCCATGGGACGCGGAGGCACGGAGGCCCGGCCACGCAGAGGCGGGCGGGCGCGGGCGGCGAGCTCCGCCACGCACAAGTGGGCGGGCGCGGCCGCCCGCCACGAAGCCGCCCAGCCACGAGCTTCTTGGCGGCCTCTGGCCGCCGCCAACGCCTACAGCGATGTAGCGAGAGGAGAGACCAGAGCCTGATGGCACCTCATCGTTCCTTTTTGTATTGCTCCGCTTGTAGAGCTGCCCGGCATCGACCATGCCGCTCGTGGTCGCCGAGTCCAAGAACGCGTGGCCACACTTGGGGAGCTGCCGGCAGCGCCGCCCAGTGTCCTGCTCCAGCCTCGCACGGCCACGGCCTTCGCCCTGGCCACAGGCTTCTCAGCGGCCTCCTGGCCTGGCCGCCGCACGTGCCCCGCCTCACCGCTGGGCCAACGGCTGGAGATGTACGCGAGCAGGGCCATGGACGAGCTCCTCGCCTCCCTGCGTGCTCCGACGCCCTCCCTGTGAGCTCACGCGGCCGCTGTGACGCCCGCGCCGACCGTGACTCTGGCGCCCGACCGCCGTGGCGCCAAGGCTTCGCCCGTGCCCCAGCTCCGGCCCTGCTGCGCCACGCCTGTCCCGTCCCCATGCGCGCTGCTTGCCTAGGTGGGTGGGGATGGGGAGTGTGCTGTCGGCCGAGCAAGTGGGTGGCCCGAGAAAAGAGAGGGAGAGAGAGAGGAGAGAGGGAGTTGAGACACTGACAGTGGACCTTTGCATGTAAATAATATTGCTGGCGTCCCCGACTGTCCCCCGGGGGGCTGGGTTTCGCCTGGGCGCGCCGGCCGTAATTTTCCTCGAATCCGGCGAAAACTGGGCTGTTGGGGTCACGAGTGGGAGGAATTTTAATCATCGGTGGTGAAAAAGTTCCTTGGGGAGGCTTCTTGGGGGGACTAGTGGAGATGCTCTTAGAGACAAGATACCAACTATCCTATGCGACCTTGAGAAGATATATCCTCCAGCCTTCTTTGATGTGATGGTGCATTTGGATGTTCATCTACCTGATGAGGCACTACTTAGAGGTCCAGTACAGTATGGCTGGATGTACCCTATTGAAAGGCTGCTAGGCACTTTCAAGGGCTATGTTAGGACCAGAGCTAGACCCGAGGGTTCCATTGCAGAGGCCTAAATTGCTACAGAACCGTTGACATTCTGCTCAAAATACATTGAAACAACTGATCAACTTAGCAAAGAGGTGGGTGAAGACAATCCCGGGCTCAATGTTTTCATTTATTCTGTTCGAGTTACAGGGAAGAGTCGACAAGAGGACAAACCTAAAGATTTGGACAAAATGGTTTGGTATGTGTTGAATAACTGTCCTGAGATACTACCTTATATCAAGTAAGTGCAGTACTGCAGCTTATACATCGTAATCTACTAAACTTGCAGCACATTCTTATATATTTAGATGTTTGACGCGATCACAATGTTGTGCAGCATCTACAAAGAGGAGTTACTACCGCAAAATCCAAGAAACATTGACAAACTCGTTATGGCAGGATTTGCGAAATGGTTCAAGAACCATGTAAGCTTTTGAAGTGCACTGTCAGTTTTTTTAATATATTGAGTAGATAAGATGATCAGCTTGTCTATTTTCTAACCCTAGGTTAAGAAGATGCAGGAGGATAGGCAGGTAGTTGATGATGCCCTTTACTCACTAGCAATGGGTCCTGATACTCGGGTAAGACATTATGAATCTTGCGTTGTTGGAGATGTGCGCTACAACACCCTTGCAGGATACGAAGGCAGGAAGACACAAAACAGTGCCATCATGAGCACGGATACGTATGACAAAGAGATAACTGAAATGTATGCTAACATAACAGACATTGTTCAGTTGCAGATGTCTCCATTTGAGGATCATCGGTGTGTGGTTACATTGTCTTTGTCGTTGGTATAACCTGTTTTCCAAGATCGCAAAACACAGAGCAGATGATTATTTCAAATCCATCAATGTCAAGGCGGCGTACCAGACCAATGAGCCTTTTATTTTGGCAAACCAAGCAACACATATTTTTTTCTTGGAAGACACATTTGCATGTAGCGATGACTGGAGAGTATTGCAAAGGTTTGAGCAGAGGAATTCGTTTAATGAAGTTTCACAATAAGATGATGCTTACACTGCTCCTGATGTACAAGATAACACAGATGTTCCTAATATCTTTGAGAACCATCACGTCAATGACGCCGGCGAAAAGATTGCCTTTCGTGCTATGGACATACAAGAGTTGATCAAGAAGAAGCCAACGTTCGAGGACGTTGAGGACGAAGAAGAAGATAACACCGTGGGGAATTACGATCCAGACTGATACACATGGCGAAGATGTTGACGCTGCTGCTGCGGATGATGATTACATTGCTTTTGTCGTATTTGCCTGTCAGAAGACGTTTTTTTATCTACTATGTGAAATTGTGTTTGCTATGACAACTGAAACCTGATGAACATGTTGTTTAGTATTTTGCTGTGAGAACATCACTTGTTATGTATGCTGATTGTATGACAACTAAAACATGATGACATTGTTGTTTAGTTGTACTCATATTTGGCTGTGAAACTTGAATTTGATGACATAGTTTGCTGTTGGACTGCGATTTGCTCGGCGTCATCGAATGAGAACAAAACTGACCCGACAGGGCCTCTGCTATTTATTTATTTATATGAGAAAAAGGGGATACCCCTGATTTCCGTTAATAGAAATCATTAGATGTTCACAACAATACGCCCATCCTGCTTCACAGGTTTCATTCATTACTAGTTTCAACAAAGTGCTCATGTCGTAGCCACTGAATACATCACGAGTGCTACATACACTCCAAATAAAGAGACAATCATCCTATAGAGCACATCGATTTTGCCCATTATCTTCACAAGCTCTTTCATCTCCTCATTGCTGTCAAGGTCGTTCAACAGCTGTTGCTTGTCCATGATCAGAGGAACTACATCTTTAACCTTCTGCTCTGCATCTTCCTCTTCTACAGTTCCTTCAGTTACTTGTCCAACACCCCAACCTGCTGGTATTGGGATTCCTAGGCTGACCAAATAATCAGCGTAGTTGAATTCCCCCACATCAGCAACTTCACAGAAATACAAATCACACGAATCTTCCCTTTTCTGCACGAATCAAATTGGAAGATCATCAAACAAACTATTAAAAAATAAGCAACTGAAAGCAGCAGAACAACACTTAAACATATTATTATCCCATGATTCAGGCATTTGTAGAAGACTCGGCCAGGGTTGCGGATTGTGGTTGAGACACGACGGATGACTCTGCGTGATTTGCAGCAGTGGCACCACACCAACGGCAGCGTGTTGTGATGAGAAATCGGCTGCGTTGCACGTGCCAGCGAGGGTGTGATGAGACCCACAGGCGATGGTATGGGTGGCGACTTGGCGCATATCTTGTTGTTGCCTGCTGAAGAGCAGGTGGACGAGCAGCCAACGGACATGGTTGGTGCGGCCAGAGTGTAACGCCCCGGATTCGATGCGCCAGGTGTCTGCCAGTTATTCGCTGTCGGTGCCATGTCATTTGCTTGTGTGTTGCATTTTGCCATGTCATCATGTGCATTTCATTTTGCATACGTGTTCGTCTCATGCTTCCGAGCATTTTCCCCGTTGTCCGTTTTGCAATCCGGCACTCCTATGTCTCCCGGCGCCCCCTTTTGCCTCTTTTCGTGTGCGGGTGTTGAACGGTCTCGGAATGCACCGAGGTTTGTCAAGCGGCCTTGGTATAGCACCGATAGACCACCTGTCAAGTTTCGGGTCATTTGGAGGTCGTTTGATACTCCAACGGTTAACCGGGTAACCGCAAACCCCCCTTCTCTTTGCAGCCCAACACCCCTTCCAAAGTGGCCCAAAACCAAGCAAACTCCTCTCCATGCTCTCGGTCGTTCGATCACGATCGTGTGGGCGAAAACCGCGCCTCATTTGGACTCTCTTAGCTCCCTCTACCTATATATATGCCTTCCCCTTCCAAATTCGCGGATGAATTCTCCTCCTAACCCTAGCTTTCGTCCACCTCGCGCCGCCGGACAAAACCCCCGCCACCTGGACATGTCCGCCGCCCTCAGCCGCCGCCCCCGCGCCAATCCACGCCTGCCACGTGGCCTCCAGCGCCGCGCCCGCCGCCCGGCCAGAGCCCGTGGCGAGCCCGCCCGCCCATCCGCCGTCGCCGCCGCCCTGGACGCCCGCGCCAGCGCCAGCAGCATCGCCGACCCGCCGCCGCCGTGCGGTCTCCGCCGCCGTCGATCGCCGCCCGGCGCTTCGCGCGTCTCTCGGCCGCCTCCGGCCGAACGCCCGCCGCCCTCGCGTCCGGCCGCGCCGCGCTGCCGCCGCCTCCCAGCGCCCGCGCAGCAGCAGCGCCCGCCGCCCGTCCGCCGTCCCCGGCCTCCTCCGCCCCTCCTCTCCAACTCCGGCGCCCTGCTCCGGCGAGGCTCCGGCCACCTCGACCCGCGCGCCCGATCCGATCCAGATCTGGAATCCGCGGTTGACTTTCCTCCCCCTCTGTTTTTCCTCTAAGTCCCGAATATTCTGACATTCTCATGCCATATTCATCATGCCGTAACTCTCCATCCGTAGCTCCGTTTCGTGCGTGTAATATGTCAAATTTTTCAGCTCGACGAGTACATCATTTCATCTCAGTGTATTACTTTCATTTGAGCTCATCTTGATTCCCGAAATGCTGTTAGAAGAGGGCTATGTGATGTTAATTTCAGATTCTTATCAGAACATGCACTTTTGTCATTTTTGCCATGATTGATGTGTGCACCCTATGAACTTGAGTCCTACATGTGTTTTGTAATATGCCATTCCATATTTACAGGGGTGTATTCCATGTATTTTTGTGATCTCTGTGGTGACTAGCACAAGCATGCAAACTAGGCTTCATGATGTTGCTGATTTCAGCCTTGCTCACTGATATTTTTATGCCATGTAAACTTGATGCTACCGAGAGATCCATGCTTATTTTGAGATACTTCAGTAAGGATGTTTTGAACATATGGTTATTCTCTATCCATCCATGCCCTTGTTTGCAATTATGGAGTGCCATAGCCTGAGTCAATCGAGCTCTACTTTTGCTATAAAATGTTTCCTGGAAAGTTGTTTACATGTTATTCAATTTTGCCAAGGTTGTTGTAGTTGATCCGTGTATGCTATGATGTTGTTCTTGCCATGTATAGATTCTATGCCATGTATTCTTACTGTTGGTTGCCTTGCCATGTCATGTATTGCTCTGTGGTGAGTGGTTCAAGCTCACCAACATGCCTACTTATTGTTGTTCCTGCCATGTTTGAATCTGTATTATAACTTGCTATTTTTACATGGGTGCCATCATATTTTCTGATCCTTTTTGGCTTACGGTCACTAAGGGACTTTTGTTATATGCTTTGAGTAGATTCATGCCATGCTCTAATTTGACTTGATAGCTTGCTGTAACCAGTTGTTTGATAAATCTAAACATTGCAACCTGATTTTATTTCTGCTAAAGTCTGAAACTGTTATTATTTGCAATCTTGCCATGTCATTTTGAGCATGTTCTAGTGATTTCTGGAGATAGCTCAGTGTTCATGTTTTGTCATGCTTTACCTGTACATCATGCCCATGCCTTTTGTTATTATGTTGGGATGCTGTAGATTGTTGTTTTGATGCTTGCAATATGCCTAGTTGCTGTTTTGGACAGATTGTTGCTATAACTTGTTTCATGTGTATGTGTTGAACCGTTGCTCCGTTTTGAGTGTGCTCTATATGAAACTTGCTTAGAATTGCATGTAGTTTCATATTATCATGTTGCATCCTTGTTTTGAGGTGTTTTCGTGATGTTTGTATGCATTTTGCATCAATGCTATGCTTATCTTGTTTTGCTCATATCTTCTAGGCCGTAGCTCCGAATTAAATGAACTTTATATGTAACTTGACTAGAATTTCGTGTAGATCATCGTGGTGCATCTTAACTTGCTGTTTAACAACTTGAACATAAAGTTTATTCAGATCTGGACCAATTTCGAAATTTGCATATGAGGACTTACCGGAATTGTTATATGTTGTTCCCGGCCTCATTTAAACTTGCTTTGATGTGTTGGTCTTGTATGCATCATCTCTTGCCATGAGTAGCCTCATCTAGTTTTGTCATGCACCATGATTGTTGTGCATCATGTCTTGTCTATGTGTGGTGTGTTTACCATGTTGTGTGCTTCTTCTTGTTAGTTCCTGTTTCGTTGCGATCGTGAGGATTCGTTCGTCTACGCTTGGTTCGGCTTCATCCGTTCGTCTTCTTCATGGACTCGTTCTTCTTCCTTGTGGGATTTCAGGCAAGATGACCGCTACCCTGGATCTCACTACTATCATTGCTATGCTAGTTGCTTCGTTCTATCGCTATGCTGCGCTACCTATTACTGTTTATCAAGCCATCCCAAATTGCCATGTCGCCTCTAACCTTTTGCACCCTTCCTAGCAAACCGTTGTTTGGCTATGTTACCGCTTTGCTCAGCCCCTCTTATAGCGTTGTTAGTTGCAGGTGAAGATGAAGTTTGTTCCTTGTTGGAACATGGAGATCTTGTTCCTTGTTGGAACATGTTTATTTGTTGGGATATCACAATATATCTTATTTAATTAATGCATCTATATACTTGGTAAAGGGTGGAAGGCTCGGCCTTATGCATGGTGTTTTGTTCCACTCTTGCCGCCCTAGTTTCTGTCATATCGGTATTATGTCCCGGATTTTGCGTCCCTAACGCGGTCGCGTGATTTATGGGACCCCCTTGACAGTTCGCTTTGAATAAGACTTTTCCAGCAAGGCCCAACATTGGTTTTACCATTTTCCTGTCCTATTACCTTTTTCCCTAGGGAGTCGCGCATCCCAAGGGTCATCTTTATTTTAGCCCCCCGGGCCAATGCTTGTCTAAGTGTTGGTCCAAACTAGAGCCCTTTGCAGCGCCACCTCGGGAAACTTGAGGGCTGGTTTTAGTTGTACGGACTGCTCATTCGGTCGTGGCACGAGGCGAGATCTGCCGCTACTACTATCGAGGTGTCGGCACGCCGGAGGTCTTGCTGGTCTTGTTTTATTGCTATCAAAATGTCTTGTAGCCGGGATTCCATGACTGATCGGGTCTTCCGGGAGAAGGAATATCCTTCGTTGATCGCGAGAGCTTATCATGGGCTAAGTTGGGACACCCTGCGGGTATAAACTTTCGAGAGCCGTGCCTGCGGTTATGTGGCGATGGGAATTTGTTAATATCCGGTTGTAGTAAACTTGAAGCAAACTCTTCTAAAATACACCAATCGTGTGCGTAACCGTGAGTGTCTCTTTTCAGGGTTGATCGAGAGGAGAACACGGTTTCTGGGTTATGTTTGACGTAAGTAGGAGTTCGGGATCACTTCTTGATCATTACTAGTTGACGACTGTTCCTTTGTTTCTCTTCCCGCTCTCATTTGCGTATGTTAGCCACCATATATGCTTAGCCGCTGCTGCAACCTCACCACTTTACCCCTTCCTTTCCCATTTGACCTTTGCTAGTCTTGATACCCATGGTAATGGGATTGCTGAGTCCTCGTGGCTCACAGATTACTACAACACCAGTTGCAGGTGCAGGTTATGCGATGATCATGACGCGAGAGCGATGTTTATTTGTGTTGGAGTTCTTCTTACGCTTCTTCTTGATCGGGGATAGGTTCGGTGTCGGCAGCCTGGGCTAGCAGGGTGGATATTGTTTGAGTTTCTGTTTATGTTTCATCCGTAGTTGGATGTTGATCTTGTATATGATGTTGCTTTATTCGTGTGGCATTGTATGCCTTATGTATGTATCCCCATCTATTATGTAATGTTGATGTAATGATATCCACCTTGCAAAAGCATTTCAATATGCGGGTCTATCCTTGGTGGGACCTTCGAGTTCCTTTTGGATAGGGTCGCATATTGGGCGTGACACAGAGCTTCTGGTGCTAGGCAAAGTAAGTAGAGAGAAGGAGAAGCGAATGTTGGATATGTCAGTTTCATTACTTGCAGAGTAGCATAGCACCATATATAGTCATAGTCTAGGTTTGGATTCGAACCAGCTACAGGAGCACGTCTTTCTTTTTCCTAAAACTCGGCAACGTCTCTTTACTGGTACACTAGCTTGTTACCCATGTCTTTGATTTTCTTTCCCTTTTTTGCGAGGAAGGAAGGAGGACAAAATTGAGAGTTCCTGGGACTCGAACCCAAGACCTCTCGGTTGAAAACCAAGGGTGCTAGTCACTTATGTGGCGAACGTTCCCTGTGAGGAGGACGGCAGCAGAACGCATTTTCCTCGTAGTTTTCTTCCTACATATAAAAAGTATGCTACTTGGTGTCCGCTTAATCAACAAACGATTGTGCCAACCTTGAACGTTGGATTGACATTCAACGTCTATCGCGTTTCTTCAGTCTCTTCTTCCTCGAGCAACCAAAGCCTCCCACGGCTAGCTGTGATCTTCCCCGGCTCCTTTTCGTTCCCGTCCGAGGCCTCACCATCGTCCTCCGCCTTGGTTCGCTCGCTGCAGCGCCACCCTCCGGTGTTGTCAACATGGTCAACAACCGAGAGGAATAAGGAGATGACTGTACATGGTGAGGATGACAGTAGGGACCCAAAGAGCTGCTGCAGTAATTTTGTTTTTTCGGGATGGAGAAGGGTATCAACTGGGTTGTGCGGGACCCGTGGTCCATCTAGCCCAGGCTTTTATTTCATATGTTTAGCACATGACCAGCCTAGTTTGTTTTTTTCCTTTCTGAAAAATGGCTAGCCAACTATTTTGTTTTTTGCAGAATAACCAACATAGGCCTACTTGCTTTTCTATGCCTGCTGTGGGAAATCTTTCAAGGCGAGGAGGATGCATTTTGCCCGAAAATGGGCTATAAGTAATAAGAAATGGGCTATAAGTAATAAGAAATGGGCTATAAGTAATAATAAATGGGTTGTAAAATGAAAAAATACAGCAAACAGGCAATTAGTTCCAAAATACTGTTTTCTTTCGGATTTTGATATTTTAAATTTCATTTTTTTTGTGCGGGTAAAATTTCATTGAATTTAAATTAAGGTATATTTAGATTTAAAATTAATTTGAATCTGGCTAGAAATTTCGGGCTGTATGCTATTTGGGATAGATTTGGAGGCTGACTTGTGGGTCTACTAGGTTGATGTGTACTTTGGCTTTGCCAACTTAGTCCACAAACGATTCTAGCAGCAGTGACCGTTGGATGTTAATCCAACGGCCATGCTACTTCTTCAATATCTGAATTTCTTGCTCCAAATTACCCAAACCAGCTCGGTGGGACTGCTGCTCCCGCCTCCCACGGCTGGCTGTCTTCTTTGCCAGCCGCACCGCCCCGCCCTACTTCATTGCTGGCCAGGCCATTCCTCTACTCACCCACACCTCCTGTTATTTTTCGGTGACGGCAGCCGGACCAGTAAACCCTCGTACTCCACACCGCGTGGGTAACCATTGCCGAGTCTTCCCCGGCTCCGTGGCGTACCCTTCCTAGGCCTCGCCATCGTCAACCGCCATGGTGCTCTCGGCGCGGCCTGGTCAACGTGGTCAATGAACGATATCCATCGGCCGTGGACTATCTGGCAAGAAAATAATGATTCCTCCACCTGACAGCTGGGACCCACCGGAAGGGCCTCAGATTTCGCAAAAAACGTCCCCCACGACATGTCGGACCCACCAGCTATATCTTCGCACGCAAGGAAGTGCCTCCTTATTATGCACAAGAAAATGAATACCCCTCGCTAGCTGGGACCCACCATAGTGGGCGGATGACTTAGGGCCAACTAAGTTGACGGGGCGGAGGGCTTTGTCAACTTAGTCAATATGAACGATTCTATCTCCGGTGGACCGACGATGTCCATCCAACGGCCGTAGTGCTTCTTCAACCTCTGGTCTTCTTGCTCTAGCCGCCCAAAGCAGCGCCCGGTCGTGCCGCATGCTCCTGCCTCCCGTGGCGGTTGTCTTTGCCGGAGGCCTCACCTCCCTACTATTCGCATCGGTGGCGGGCCCTACGGCGACGGCAGCCTCACACCGCAGCCGAACCAAGAACCCTCGTACTCCTCTCGCGTGGGCTTCCTTCGCGCGTCTTCCCGGCTCGCGTCGTCCCTTCCTAGGCCTCGTCGTGCCGTCCACCGCCGTGGTGCTCTCGCGCGCCTGGTCAACGTGGTCAAGGAACGACTTCCATCGGACGTGGATCAGACGTGGAGAGGCCGACAGTGGGTCCACGGCCGCAGCAAGGAACTGCCTCCTTATTACGCGGAAAATAATGATTCCTCCACCTCACAGCGAGGGACCCACCGGACGGGCCCCCGATTTCGCGAAAAAAATTCCCGACTCTCGGACCCACCAGCTTCATCTTCGCGACGCAAGGAAGTGCGTCCGGGCAAAACAAAAATGATTCGCCCCGGACTGCTGGGACCCACCAGCTACATCTTCGCACGTAAGGAAGTGCGTCCGGGCAAAAAAAAACGATTCGCCCCCTGACTGCTGGGACCCACCGGCTACATCTTCGCACGCAAGGAAGTGCGTCAGGGCAAAAAAAACGATTCTATCCCCTGACTGCTGGGACCCACCACCTATATCTTCGCACGCAAGGAAGTGCGTCCGGGCAAAAAAAAAACAAAACTATTCCCCCCTGATTGCTGGGACCCACCAGCTAAATCTTCGCACGCAAGGAAGTGCGTCCGGGCAGAAAAAAATAATTCGCCCCCCTGACTGCTGGGACCCACCAGCTACATCTTCGCACGCAAGGAAGTGCCTGACAGTCGGGACCCACCTGGTTGAAGTGTACGTAGCGTTGTTATTCTGGTCGCGAACGTGTACGTACATATATACTGGTGGATGTAGAGGCGCGCACGTGTCGTAGTAGAGGCGCGCACATAGCATGTACACGTACGTACAGCGGCCAGGGTGCAAGAAAGAAAATACGGCCACGTATGTGTACATACGGGCGGGGTGTCGAACGCCTACTCGCGCATGCATACGTACGGCAAGGGCTCGTGTACATGGCTGGGTCGGAACGGAGAAACAACGTCGTGGTCGTGTTCATGGGGAGGCAACAGAATGCGTCGTGTTCATGGGGAGGCAACAGAATGTGTCGTGTTCATCGGGAGGCAACGGAACGCGTGGGAGACAACCGGCTGGGTCGGAACGGAATGTGTCGTCGTGTTCATCGGGAGGGCTTGGACGGAACATGCGATGGAAACGAGGCCTGGCGTACCGCAGAACGGAGGAAACGACTTTGTGTTCAACCGGCCACATTCGAAACAGGGGTCCTGTTGACCGGGAGGGGTCTGGCGTACCGAAAAACGGAGGAAACAGACCTCCTACGGTCACGGGGGTCCTGTTGATCGGTAGGGGTGTGGCGTACCGCAAAACGGACGAAACGGACCTCCTACGGTCGAAACGTGGGTCCTGTTGATCGGGAGGGGTGTGGCGTACCACAAAACGGATGAAACGGACCTCCTACGGTCGAAACGGGGGTCCTGTTCATCGGGAGGGGTGTGGCGTACCACAAAACGGACGAAATGGACCTCCTACGGCCGAAACGGGGGTCCTGTTCATCGGGAGGGGTGTGGCGTACCGCAAAACGGGACTCCACGGGATACTGTTCATCTCCACCGTCGACCTCCTCCAGCCCCCACGGGCTACTGTTCATCCACCGTCGACCTCCTCCAGCCTCCACCTGCGACTATTCATCCATGGGCTCCTGTTCATCCAGCCTCCACCGCGCGCTACTACACCGGCTATTGTTCAACCACCCCTCCACGGGAACCCCTCCACCGTGTACCGTTCATCCAGCCCTCCACACCACGGGGTCCTGTTCATCCAGAGGCAACGCCATCGCTCACTGTTCATCCAAACCCCCCACCCCGCAACGCCACTGCTCATCGGAGAGGCAGCATCCATCGGCTTCGCTTAGCAGCGATGCGAAGAATCGCTCGATTGGGTTCGATTAACAGCCATCGATCGATCGCTCGGGTTCGATAACGCGTAGCCTGCGGTGCAATCACACGGGTTCGATTAGAGCCCAACGCCTCGCTTCGGGTTGATTAGAGCCAATGCCTCGCACACACAGCAGCGTCGTGTACGAGAAAGCAGCGCATCGCCCGCCTCCGACCTCCCATCAGAACAGGAACTCCCAAAATTTTAGTTGCCCTCGCTTCTACCACGGTTTTTTTCATCATGGACGGCCCAAAGAATGTCATGCAGCTGCGTCTCCAGCCCGCCCAGGACAAAAAGCCCATTTTCTGTCATGATTTTTTTCATAGAAGTAGGAGCCCACCACATCTATGATGATACCGGGTTTTGTCACAATTATCATCATAGAAGTGTCATATGTATGACAGAAAAATTTCGTTCGGCCCAAAATGTCATGGATGTGTCTTTTTTTTGTAGTGCTTGTTGGTCGCTTCCCATTCTTTTGCTAGCATTCACTTGTACTAAGCGGGAATACTTTAAACCCCAAAGTTATTCCATACGAGTCCACTATACCTTCCTATATATAGTATCTACCTGCCGTTCCAAGTAAATTTGTATGTGCCAAACTCTAAACCTTCAAATAAACATTCTGTTTTGTATGCTCGAATAGCTCATGTATCAACTAGGGCTGCCCTTATCTTCCATTTTAGGCGGGTTATTCTCAAGAGGAGTGGACTCCGCTCCTCATTCACGAGATAATGGCTGGTCTCCGGGATGCCCAGTCCCATGCTTTATGCAAACTAAATCAAAATAATTGCAAACAAAACTCCCCCTGGGACTGTTGCTAGTTGGAGACACTCGTTTTTTCGAGCAAGTTATGGATTGATGCTTGTTGGTGGAGGGGGAGTATAAACTTTACCATTCTGTTTGGGAACCGCCTATAATGTTTGTAGCATGGAAGATATCGCCATCTCTTAGTTGTTATGTTGACAATGAAAGTATACCGCTCAAAATATCATTTATCTCTATTTCAAAACCGAGCTCTGGCACCTCTACAAATCCCTACTTCCCTCTGCGAAGGTCCTATCTATTTACTTTTATGTTGAGTCATCACCCTCTTGTTAAAAAGCACTAGCTGGAGAGCGCAGCTGTCATTTGCATCCATTACTATTAAACTATATTGGGTATGACTGGATCTCTTTTACCATGAATTACAATGTCTAGTCAGTCCTTGATCTTTAAAGGTGCTCTGCATTTATGTTTTGCGGTCTCAGAAAGGGCTAGCGAGATACCATCTTGTTATATTATATCATGATTGTTTTGAGAAAGTGTTGTCATCCGAGATTTTTTATTATTGCTCGCTAGTTGATTATGCTATTGATATGAGTAAACATGAGACCTGAGAGTTATTGCAAATATGGTTAGTCATAATCTTTGCTGAAAACTTGAATGCTGGCTTTACATATTTACAACAACAAGAGCAAACAGAGTTTGTAAAAGTTTTTCTTTATCACTTTCAGTTTATCAACTGAATTGCTTGAGGACAAGCAAAGGTTTAAGCTTGGGGGAGTTGATACGTATCTGTTGTATCTACTTTTCCAAACACTTTTGACCTTGTTTTGGACTCTAACTTGCATGATTTGAATGGAACTAACCCGGACTGACGCTGTTTTCAGCAGACTTTCCATGGTGTTATTTATGTGCAGAAACAAAAGTTCTCAGAATGACCTGAAACTCCACGGAACGTCTTTTCACAAATAATAAAAAATCGTTGCCAAAGATGAAGACTAGGGGGGCCACACCCTGTCCACGAGTGTGGGGGGCGCGCCGTCCCCCCTAGGGCGCGCCCCCTACCTCGTGGGCCCCCTGGAGCTCCTCCGACGCCAACTCCAACTCTATATATTTGCTTTCGGAGAGAAAAAAAATCAAGGAGAAGAAATTGTAACATCCCAAATTTCCTATTTGGAATGTTTTACAATTATAGCTAAGCATCCTATGCATCCTGTTTGAATTTGAATGTCATTTGAAGTTTCAGAGAATTTTGAGTTTTGAATTTGAATTTCAAACTTTGGCAAGTGGGAAACATTTGAAAAACTATGCCTGATAAATACTTGATCAAAAGTATGAGAGGAGCAAACATGACACTCCAAAAATATCAGAGGAAACAATGCCAAAAGATTTGGATTCAAATCTGAATTTTATTTGAATTTGAAAAAAATGGATTTTTATAAAGTTTGGATTTTGCCTTTGGAAAAATGTTCAAATGAAAGGGAATATTCCCCTGATCATTTTGGTATATATATATACCCTATATAAAATATTTATAGATATTGTTTTATTTCTGTTTTGTTTTATTTAAAAAAATAAAATTTTAAAAAGAAAAAAAACCCCCCGGGGCGCCAGCTAGGCCACCCCAGGCCCAGCCAGTGCCGCACCCCGCGCCTGGCCCATCCAGCCGGCCCACCTGGCCAACTGGCCAGCCCACCCGAGCCAGCCCAGCTCACTCCCCCTCCCCCGAAACCCCCAGGCCTCGGCCACCCGCTCGCTCCCTCTCCCTCTCTCTCTCGCTGACCAGCGGGGCCTGCCCCATCTTCTTCCCCCGCACCACGCCACGCCGTCGCCGGGAGATCGCGGATCGAAGGATCCGGATCCCGATCGCCCGATCCCCCAGCGAGGACGACCCCCTGGCTATAAAAGCCGGAGCCCCCGCACCCCATTCCCCGAGACCTCACCGGACCCCCCTCTCCCTCCCGTTCGTGCTCGCCGGAGCCCGAAGCTCTCACCGCCGCCAAAGTCGCCGCCGTCGACGCCCTAGCCCTCCCCGAGCTCCCTCGACCCCACCAAACTCCTCACCGACCTCCCCCGCACCCGCACGGCGACTCCCCGGACCTCCCCGACGCTCGAAGCCCACGACGCACTCTCGCCGCCGTCGCCGGACTCTGGTACGTCGCCGGAAAACTCCCCCCCCCCCCCGTCCGATCTCTAATCTAGGGCTACGATTAGAACCCCCGAAGGGGTATGTTTTTATTAGAAAACCGGCCGGTTCATTCGGTTTATTAGGTTAGGTTTATTTATTTTAGCCCGGCCGTTTTAGTTAAAAACCACTAGGCCCATTTAGACTATTTGACGCCCAGTGCACAGTATAGGCCCATTAGGCCTTTTTTTCTTTTATTTTGATTTTCGGTTTTAGCAGAATAGTTTCTGTTTTGAAAAATTGATATCTTTTATTCTGTTTATTATTTTTAGATGATTCTTTTTTTGTTGGATTGCAAATTTTATGTAGTTTCTGTAGAATACATATTTAGCTATGTTAAAAATAATTAAAATTGCTTTATTTTAGTTTTAGTCAGAATAGTAAATCTGCTATAACTTTAGTTAGAAAAATTATTTTGGATGATTCTTTTTGTCCCAACTTTATTTTGACATTGCCAAACCATAAAAATTAACTTGAGTATTTTAGGATTAATAAATAATTAGTTTTAAGCAGAATCCTATTAATCCTAATTAATTAACTAGTTCTGTTTTCCTAATATTTTAATTAGTAAATGAATTTATTTTTAACTTGTGATTAGTTATTCTAGGTTAGTTTCTGTCATTCTAGTAGATGAACTTTTATTTATAATTAATAAAAGTTTTAATTTATTTTCTTAATAGAAATTGGATTAGGCCTAAAATGAGTTTTATAATAGCTTTTTAATTAATTCTTTTTGCTCCTAGTTGCTTAGTGAAACCTTTTCTGTTAAGTTAACTTAAAACCATGATTAGGTTATATTAAGGAATTTTTGTTATATAAAAACTATTTTAGTTATTGTTTGGAGTAGGGAAAACTTTGAGTGGTTTTTCTTTGAGTTTTTCCTTTGGATTTGGTTTTGGTTGTTTGTTGTGTTATGTTACTTTTGTTATGTTGTGTTATGTGATCCTATTGCTATATGCTTATTGTGAAATTGTTTGTCTCGGTAGAGTTTCCGGAGTGCGAAGCTTGCTACTACGACTCTTTAGCTTACGAGGATCATCAGCAAGGCAAGTTTTGATCATGTTATTTCCATACCTATGTTTTTGTGCATTAGTAATTGTCACCACCCCACCATGCATGCAGTAGTGAAATCTTGAAGTCATTAAACTTGAGTAGAATCATGTGGTAGGATGAACCAATCCCCCTTGTTACCATGACCCCGGGACGTAGTAGTTACTTTGCTATGCTCGTAGACGGGTTTTGGGTTGAGTGAAATCCATAAGCAAGATGTGAGAGTCAATGATGATGACAACCCCATGAACTACAATGATCAAGATGGACTTGGAAAATCACTCTTTGGGTGGAGGGCGGTTGACGGGCACCTGTGGAACCCAGTGGTGGCGGGATGCATGGAGAAGTGCCATGACATCTTGCGAAAGCTTCACCCAGCCACGAAGAGAAGGATGGATGCCCCATGACCGGAAGCTTACAATGCAGCCACAAGCCATTATGGGCTCTGGCTGGGTTGACCCTAGTAGTGACGCTGGCTGGGCGGTACTACGAGAAGTAGAAGAACGGTAGGATTGGATGGGTACGGCGGTGGCGGAAGAACTCTTTGGAAGACCTGTTTCATTAGTCCGTCTTCAAACACCATGAAGTGCGAAGACTTTAAAGGAGGAATGATTCTTGCGGGAAAGTCGCAACCCTCTGCAGAGTTTAAAGATCTAATCGATTAGCCGTGTCCCGATTCACGGACATTTGAGCCTCTGGAACTTGGAAGTATTCGGATATCTCAACACTAAAACTAATGAATTGATTTGAGGGTTTATGACTTAATAATTGGGAGCGAGATATTGGTTGGCGGAACCATCTCAATAACTACCAACAATTGTAGTAATTTGCAAGCAAGTCCACTGTAGTAGGATAAAATTTGCTTTTAGCAAAATGATGAAACTTAGAGCTCCACAGCCAAAATGCATATAGAGTTAGTAACTTTATTATTGTTATTCTTCATGACTTGCCGACTTATTCCAAAAGCTGACCTACATGGCTGCAACGTATTATGTTGCGTAGATATATTCGATCGGGGTGAGGCTACGCTCAGCTTGGCGATTGCCCTTTGAGTCGGATGGACTCGCTTATCTTCGACGCTTCAGCAGTGTTATTAGTTTATTTCTCATGAGTTGGCCTTGAGCGAATTTATTCCTTGTAATAAAGACTCTATATGAGAATCGTTTAATGATATTCAGGTGTGATTGAACTTTGATTACTTTATCGATGTCTTGTGAGTACCAAAGATGATCTTGGGATGGCATGCAGACACGTAGATTTGACCGATTTTGGGTCAGGTCGCTCTGAGAGATGGTATCGAGCACACGCTGACCGTGAGGATCGTAACCCCTAGGATCGGAAAGCCATAGGAAGGACCATTTACTTTGAATCCTTTTCATTCCATAATTCTCCCTGTACAATTCTCGACTCATCTCCTAATTTTCAACATTCTAGATGGCGTCGAGTTCACCCCGGTTTGCTACGGAGTTACGCCACCCGATGAGGCGATGCCCTTCGAAGAAAGCTGGTCGGATGGTGAAGCAGCTGAAGATAGCTCTACCCTCGATCACCGGAAGCCAACTAATGCACTTCCGACGGACACCCGCTCTGAGATTGAAGTGCATATCCTGGGAGAACCTTCGAGGACACACGGAGCCGATCAACTTTGAGTTCACGAGTTCAAGCTGGATCATTGGAAGGGACGTGGCGATCTATCGAGCACTTGGACATCTTGAGAGGAGTACAGGGCCGAGCTCGATCACTCAGACCTCGCCATGGTTTCTCGCAGGGCAAGGAATGGAGATATCATCCGTACCATTGAGGACGATTCCACTCTCTCTTACATCCAGGACTTGGAGTGTCTTCTCAGGAAACGGGAGATTCAGACTCGCCGTAACTCGAAGACACACCGGAAGCTTTTGTTCCGCGAACTGGAACTGGAAGAGAAGGCACGCGCAGACTTCCTTGGCCATGAGGAAGAAATCACGGACTTCATGGAGATAGTCGACGACCTGAAGATGAAGCTTGCCGCGATAGAGGAAAAGATGGACTTGGGAGAGGACCTTTACCCGAGTGGAGATGAAGGACCCCTCGTGAGCAATGATCAGGATTTTGAAGGGAGTACCACTGAAGGAAACCCCAAGAGGAGGCGCCACTGATGAAGACTTTTTAGTCGACCACCATGTTATCTTTTACTTTTAAATCGATCAGTTAGGCCGATGTTTTCCCTTGATTAGTCATGAGCTTTTGTAATCGAGTTTGAACCATGTTTGAGTGGAATGAATAAATGATTGGTGTGTTATGATTGTGCATTCATATGGGTAGTGTATTTCTCATAGACCATTGTTCTATTCTAATCTTCTCATCCACTCCAAAACACGGATGCCTCCGGGCGTGACCTTTGGTTTCCTGCGGAGCTCACCCAGCTGCTCCAAAGAGCAGAATGCACCGATGCAGCTCCTTATTCGAATCGTAACAACAACGCCAACAATCCACCGCCACCGCCACCACCCATGTGGACAACTTGACTCGATTTACGAGGTTGAATCCGCTAGTGTTCTCTAGTAGCACCGAGCCGATTGTGGCTGATGATTGGCTCCGCAAAGTCGGAAGAGAGCTAGTCACCGTTGGATGCACCTTGTCGAGAAGGTGCGCTTTGCAGCGCATCAACTGGATGGACCTGCAGCTTCTTGGTGGGAGAATTACACCGCCACTTTTCCCATTGGTGCCATCACTTGGGATCAATTCCAGCAGGCCTTCCGCACCGCTCATGTCTCACTGGAGCCATGAGTGCAAGAAGCGTGAGTTCCGCAACTTACGCCAGGGAACCGTCTTGTGGCACAATCGTGGATGAATTCAGCAAGCTCGCTTCGCTATGCCCCGATGATGTGGCCACAGATGCCGCCAAGGTGAGAAGTTCCTTGAGGGACTCAATGATAAACTGAGCATGCAGCTTATTGTGGCTACTTTCAACAACTACCGGAGCTGGTAGACAAGGCCACCATACTTGAAGGCAAGCAACAGCGGATAGAAGCCGCATAGCGGAAGTACAGCCGGGAAGCACAACTCGGGAGCTCAGCGAAGCCCGTTATGCACCATACTCGGGAGGGCACACCCATCATAACCATGGAGGTCATAACCATGGAGGAAATGGAAACAACCGCAGCCAGACAACAAATCAGGCCATGGCAATGGCAATGGCAATGGTAATGGCAATCAGCACCGTTCTGCCCGGCTCAAGGATCTGAGCCACATCACCGCTTCAAGTGCGGAAGGCGGGCACTATGCCACCGACTGCCCGGAGGCCAAGCGGAGGAATGGAAATGGCAATGGAGGCTCAGCGAAGAAGCCCAATCCGTTCCCTCGTGCTCGGGTGAACCACATCGGCGTGGAGGGCGTCTATGATCAGCCGGACATCGTGGTTGGTAAGTTTTATTGAATTCACGTTCAGTTTTGGTTCTCTTTGATTACGGTGCAACGCATTCATTCATATCAATGGTAGTTGTGGAAAAGTGCGGGTTGCGCACTAGAACCCTTAGAAGCCCCTTCGGCGTCGATTCAGCAGAGGAGAAATGATGGCGGCGTGGCTGTCATGCAACCCTCAACATCGGGAATCATAAATTTCCGTGGACCTCATAGTGTTGGAAACCCGGACCTTGGATGTAATCCTAGGCATGGATTGGTTGTCAAAGTTTGAAGGAACATTGATCGTGCCCGCAAGTCTATTCTGCTCACCACCCCGGAGCAGAAGAGGATCAAGTATGTAGCCAGGCACAGCCAGATGAAGAATCAGGTGCATTCCCTCAAGGGAGTTGTTTAGGAGGAAGTGCCAGTAGTGCAAGACTTTCCCGATGTGTTCCCGGAGGAATTACCAGGAATGCCACCGGACAGGGACATTGAATTTCTGATTGAGCTATTGCGGCACAGCCCCAATATCCAAGAGACCTTATCGGATGCCACGAATGAGTTGAAAGAGATCAAGGATCAAATAAATGAGTTATTGGAGAAAGGATATATTCGTCCAAGCTCATCACCTTGGGGAGCCCAGTTCTTTTGGTAGAGAAGAAGGATGGAAGCTTGAGGATGGTTGTGGATTATCGTGCATTGAGCGAAGTAACCATCAAGAACAAGTACCCTCTGCCGATGATTAATGACTTGTTTGATCAGTTAGTTGGAGCCAAGGTATTCTCTAAGATCGATCTTGATCGTGGTATCATCGATTGAAGATCCGTGAAAAGGATATACCCAAAACAGCATTCACTACGGTATGGTTTATATGAGTATACCGTCATGTCATTTGGATTGACTAATGCTCCTGCATACTTCATGAATTTGATGAACAAGGTGTTCATGGAATATCTGGACAAGTTTGTCGTGGTGTTCATCGATGATATATTGATTTTCTCCAAGAGCGAGGAAGAGCATAAGGAACATTTGCGTCTAGTTACGAGAAACTTGAGAACATCGGTTGTATGCCAAGTTCAGCAAATGTGAATTTTGGTTGAAGGAAGTTGGATTCCTCGGACATGTTATTTCAGGAGAAGGAATAGCAGTTGATCCCGCCAAGGTTGAATCGATCACCGATTGGCGATCACCCACCTCGATCAAGGAGATCCGCAGATTTTCTCGACTCGCGAGGATATTATCGGAGGTTCATTGAGAACTTCTCGAAGATTGCCAAGCCCATGACTGAGCTGTTGAAGAAGGAAGCCAAGTATGTTTGGACCGAGGAATGTGAAGCCAGTTTTCAGGAATTGAAGAAATGGTTGGTCACCGCCCCAGTGTTGATTTTGCCGGACATACACAAGGAATACCAGGTTTATTGTGACGCTTCTCATCAAGGACTCGGAGGAGTATTGATGCAGGAAGGTAAGGTTGTAGCTTATGCCTCCAGACAGCTACGGCCTCATGAGATGAATTATGCCACGCATGATTTGGAGTTAGCAGCTGTAGTGCATGCACTCAAGACACAGAGACATTTCCTCATCGGAAATCGTTGTGATGTCTACACAGATCACAAGAGTTTGAAGTATATCTTCATGCGAAGGAATTAAACCTCGAGCGAGAGAGATGGCTAGAGTTGATAAAGGACTATGACATGAGATTGCATTACCACCCGGTAAAGCTAATGTTGTAGCAGATGCTTTGAGCCGTAAGAGTTATGTGAATACTCTTACTGCGGGAGGATTACCCAGGAGTTAGTTGATGACCTCGAGATCTCCGATCGGAGATAGTTCGAGAGGATTTGTTGCAACTCTGGAAGTTCAGTCCACTTTGGCGAAAGGATTCGTGAAGCCGTAAGTCGGACAAGGAAATTGATGAGATTAAGCAAAAGATGGATGAAGGCAAAGCTAAAGGATTCGTAAGGATGAACAAGGGACTATATGGTTCGAGGATCGTATTTATGTGCCCAATGATCCCGAGCTCAGAAGCTAATTCTTGGAGGCTCATGATTCACCGTACTCGATTCATCCGGCAACACCAAGATGTACCGGATTTGAAGCAAAGTTTACGGTGGGCGGTATGAAGAAGGACATTGCCGAGTGCGTAGCGATGTCGATGTTTGCCAGCGTGTAAAGGCAGAACATCGAAGCCAGCAGGTTACTTCAACCTTTGCTGATTCCCGATTGGAAATGGGAGAAACTTGGTATGGATTTCATCACAGGATTACCGGGACCCGTTCGGGTTATGATTCTATCTGGGTAGTAGTTGATCGTTTGACTAAGGTAGCTCACTTCATTCCCATGAAGACTACCTATACCAATGCCAAGTTGGCCAAGATATACATGACCAGGATCGTATGTCCGCATGGAGTTCGAGGAAAATCGTGTCGATAGAGGAACGCAGTTTACCTCAAAGTTTTGGAAGCGCTTGCATGAAACTTTGGGTATGAGGCTGGAATTGATACAGCTTTCCATCCATGAGCAGATGGATGACCGAGAGAGTCAATCAGATTACGGAGGACATGTTGAGAGCTTGTGTACTAGACTATGGGTCTAGCTGGGATGATAATTTGCCATCGTGAGTTCTCATACAACAACAGTTATCAATCCAGTTTGAAGATGGCCCCTTCGAAGCTCTATACGGAAGGAGGTGCGAAACACCATTCTTTGTGGGATAGTGTTGGAGATCGATCACTTTTCGGTTCCGACCTTATCAAGGATTCGAAGAAAGTCAAGCTGATTGAGACAGGCTCAAGATAGCACAGTCAAGACGGAAGAGTTATGCCGACGATGGCGCAAAGGAAGTGACTTACGAAGTGGGAGACCGAGCATATCTTCGTGTGTCTCCACTTCGTGGAATCAAGAGGTTTGGTGTCAAGGAAAGTTAGCACCCGATTCATTGGCCCTACAAAATCCTCGAGCGTCGTGGAGAGGTTGCTTACAAGTTGGAATTGCGGAAGGATTGTCCGGAGTTCATGATGTCTTCCACGTTTCTCGGTGAAGAAGTGCCATCCGACATGGCGATGTTCCTTGAGAGACACGGTGCCCCTAGAGGCCATACAACTTGACGGTGATTTGACTTACAAGGAGAAACCCGTCTGAATTCTCGAGACTGCAAGCAGAGTCACCCGCAGCAAGGTCATCAAATTTTGCAAGGTCTTGTGGAGTCACCACACCGAGGAAGAAGCCACACAGGACGCGAAGAAGACCTTCTTGAGACCACCCGCACCTATTGCTAGCCAACCCGAATCTCGAGGGCTAGATTCATCTTAAAATGGGTAGGTTTGTAACATCCCAAATTTCCTATTTGGAATGTTTTACAATTATAGCTAAGCATCCTATGCATCCTGTTTGAATTTGAATGTCATTTGAAGTTTCAGAGAATTTTGAGTTTTGAATTTGAATTTCAAACTTTGGCAAGTGGGAAACATTTCAAAAACTATGCCTGATAAATACTTGATCAAAAGTATGAGAGGAGCAAACATGACACTCCAAAAATATCAGAGGAAACAATGCCAAAAGATTTGGATTCAAATCTGAATTTTATTTGAATTTGAAAAAATGGATTTTATAAAGTTTGGATTTTGCCTTTGGAAAAATGTTCAAATGAAAGGAATATTCCCTGATCATTTTGGTATATATATACCTATATAAAATATTTATAGATATTGTTTTATTTCTGTTTTTGTTTTATTTAAAAAAATAAAATTTTAAAAAGAAAAAAAAACCGGGGCGCCAGCTAGGCCACCCCAGGCCCAGCCAGCGCCGCACCCCGCGCCTGGCCCATCCAGCCGGCCCACCTGGCCAACTGGCCAGCCCACCCGAGCCAGCCCAGCTCACTCCCCCTCCCCCGAAACCCCCAGGCCTCGGCCACCCGCTCGCTCCCTCTCCCTCTCTCTCTCGCTGACCAGCGGGGCCCGCCCATCTTCTTCCCCGCCCCGCCACGCCGTCGCCGCCGAGATCGCGGATCCCGGGATCCGGATCCCGATCGCCCGATCCCCCAAGCGAGGACGACCCCAGCTATAAAAGCCGAGCCCCGCACCCCATTCCCCGAGACCTCGCGGACCCCCTCTCCCTCCCGTTCGTGCTCGCGGAGCCAGAGCTCTCACCGCCGCCAAAGTCGCCACCGTCGGCGCCCTAGCCTCCCGAGCTCCCTCGACCCCACCAAACTCCTCACCGACCTCCCCGCTCAAGACGGCGACTCCCGGACCTCCCGACCTTCAAGCCCCGACGCCTCTCGCCGCCGCCGCCCGCCGTCGCCGGACTCCGATCGTCGCCAAAAACTCCCCGTCCGATCTCTAATCTAGGGCTACGATTAGAACCCCAAGGGGTATGTTTTATTAGAAAACCGGCGGTTCATTCGGTTTATTAGGTTAGGTTTATTTATTTTAGCCCGCCGTTTTAGTTAAAACCACTAGGCCCATTTAGACTATTTGGCGCCTGATTACAGTATAGGCCCATTAGGCCTTTTTTCTTTTATTTTGATTTTCTGTTTTAGCAGAATAGTTTCATTTTGAAAAATTGATATCTTTTATTCTGTTTATTATTTTTAGGTGATTCTTTTTTGTTGGATTGCAAATTTTATGTAGTTTCTGTAGAATATATATTTAGCTATGTTAAAAATAATTAAAATTGCTTTATTTTAGTTTTAGTCAGAATAGTAAATCTGCTATAAATGTAGTTAGAAAAATTATTTTGGATGATTCTTTTGTCCCAACTTTATTTTGACATTGCCAAACCATAAAAATTAACTTGGGTATTTTAGGATTAATAAATAATTAGTTTTAAGCAGAATCCTATTAATCCTAATTAATTAACTAGTTCTGTTTTCCTAATATTTTAATTAGTAAATGAATTTATTTTTAACTTGTGATTAGTTATTCTAGGTTAGTTTCTGTCATTCTAGTAGATGAACTTTTATTTATAATTAATAAAAGTTTTAATTTATTTTCTTAATAGAAATTGGATTAGGCCTAAAATGAGTTTTATAATAGCTTTTAATTAATTCTTTTTGCTCCTAGTTGCTTAGTGAAACCTTTTCTGTTAAGTTAACTTAAAACCATGATTAGGTTATATTAAGGAATTTTTGTTATATAAAAACTATTTTAGTTATTGTTTGGAGTAGGGAAAACTTTGAGTGGTTTTTCTTTGAGTTTTTCCTTTGGATTTGGTTTTGGTTGTTTGTTGTGTTATGTTACTTTTGTTATGTTGTGTTATGTGATCCTATTGCTATATGCTTATTGTGAAATTGTTTGTCTCGGTAGAGTTTCCGGAGTGCGAAGCTTGCTACTACGACTCTTTAGCTTACGAGGATCATCAGCAAGGCAAGTTTTGATCATGTTATTTCCATACCTATGTTTTTGTGCATTAGTAATTGTCACCACCCCACCATGCATGCAGTAGTGAAATCTTGAAGTCATTAAACTTGAGTAGTATCATGTGGTAGGATGAACCAATCCCCTTGTTACCATGACCCGGGGCGTAGTAGTTACTTTGCTATGCTCGTGAGCGGGTTTTGGGTTGAGTGAAATTCATAAGCAAGATGTGAGAGTCAATGATGATGACAACCCCATGAACTACAATGATCAAGATGGACTTGGAAAATCACTCTTTGGGTGGAGGGCGGTTGTGGGCACCTGGAGAACCAGTGGTGGCGGGATGCATGGAGAAGTGCCATGACATCTTGCGGAAAGCTTCACCCAGCCACGAATAGAAGGATGGATGCCCCATGACCGGAAGCTTACATGCAGCCGCAAGCCATTATGGGCTCTGGCTGGGTTGACCCTAGTAGTGACGCTGGCTGGGCGGTACTACGAGAAGTAGAAGAACGGTAGGATTGGATGGGTACCGCGGTGGCGGAAGAACTCTTTGGAAGACCTGTTTCATTCGTCCGTCTTCAAACACCATGAAGTGCGAAGACTTTAAAGGAGGAATGATTCTTGCGGGAAAGTCGCAACCCTCTGCAGAGTTTAAAGATCTAATCGATTAGCCGTGTCCCCGATTCACGGACATTTGAGCCTCTGGAACTTGGAAGTATTCGGATATCTCAACACTAAAACTAATGAATTAATTTGAGGGTTTATGACTTAATAATTGGGAGCGAGATATTGGTTGGCGGAACCATCTCAATAACTACCAACAATTGTAGTAATTTGCAAGCAAGTCCTTTGTAGTAGGATAAAATTTTCTTTTCGCAAAATGATGAAACTTAGAGCTCCACAGCCAAAATGCATATAGAGTTAGTAACTTTATTATTGTTATTCTTCATGACTTGCCACTTATTCCAAAAGCTGACCTACATGGCTGCAACGTATTATGTTGCGTAGATATATTCGATCGGGGTGAGGCTACGCTCCGCTTAGCGATTGCCCTTTGAGTCGGATGGACTCGCTTATCTTCGACGCTCCGCAGTGTTATTAGTTTATTTCTCATGAGTTGGCCTTGAGCGAATTTATTCCCTTGTAATAAAGACTCTATATGAGAATCGTTTAATGATATTCAGTGTGATTGAACTTTGATTACTTTATCGATGTCTTGTGAGTACCAAAGATGATCTTGGGATGAATGCAGACGGAGATTTGACCGATTTTGGGTCAGGTCGCTATAGAAATCATCGCGTTTTACGATCTGAGCATTGTCAAGCCCTAAAACCTCTCGGGAGGCTGATCTGGAGTCCGTTCGGGGCTCCGGAGAGAGGATTTGTCGCCGTCGTCATCATCAACCATCCTCCATCACCAATTTCATGATGCTCACCGCCGTGCGTGAGTAATTCCATCGTAGGCTTGCTGGACGGTGATGGGTTGGATGAGATCTATCATGTAATCGAGTTAGTTTTGTTAGGGTTTGATCCCTAGTATCCACTATGTTCTGAGATTGATGTTGCTATGAAATTGCTATGCTTAATGCTTGACACTAGGGCCCGAGTGCCATGATTTCAGATCTGAACCTATTATGTTTTCATGAATATATGTGTGTTCTTGATCCCATCTTGCAAGTCTATAGTCACCTACTATGTGTTATGATCTGGCAACCCCGAAGTGACAATAATCGGGACCACTCCCGGTGATGACCGTAGTTTGAGGAGTTCATGTATTCACTATGTGCTAATGCTTTGGTCCGGTACTCTATTAAAAGGAGGCCTTAATATCCCTTAGTTTCCATTAGGACGCCGCTGCCACGGGAGGGTAGGACAAAAGATGTCATGCAAGTTCTTTTCCATAAGCACGTATGACTATATTTGGAATACATGCCTACATTATATTGATGAATTGGAGCTAGTTCTGTGTCACCCTATGTTATGATTGTTACATGATGAACCGCATCCGCCATAATTATCCATCACCGATCCAATGCCTACGAGCTTTTCCTATATTGGTTCTCGCTTATTTACTTTTCCGTTGCAACTGTTACAATCACTACAAAACACCAAAAATATTACTTTGCTTCCGTTACTTTTGTTACCGTTACCACTACTATCATATTACTTTGCTACTAAACACTTTGCTGCAGATATTAAGTTATCCAGGTGTGGTTGAATTGACAACTCACCTGCTAATACTTGAGAATATTCTTTAGCTCCCCTTGTGTCGAATCAAGAAATTTGGGTTGAATACTCTACCCTCAAAAACTGTTGCGATCCCCTCTACTTGTGGTTTATCAGTGTCGTGGGTTCCACAGGGGCGGTCCAGCAGCTTGTCAAGCTGGCTAGGTCCGTCTTTGTTCCGTTTAAAGGGCTTCTTTTTGTGTCCGGATTTAGGTCCGATGAAGCTTGCATTGACCACAGCGTCTTTTGTATCGCTACCGCCATTTTTATACCTGCGCTTGTTTTCATTGCGCCTCGGTTTCCATTGGTGTCGCGTGTTTCCGAGGTGTCTTCCTCGCTGTTGTGAGAGGTACGGGCGAGCCAACTATCCTCTCGCACACATAATCGAGTCATCAGCAAGGTGAGAGCCGCCATAGACCTCCGATATCCTGACCGAGCTGACGGGACAACCATTCATCTCGGATATTGTTCTTGAATGCGGTGATGACCTTGGTTTTGGAGGAGTCTATGATTTGGTTCTTCTTAGTGAGGAACATGTTCCAGAATTTCCGGGCTGATTCGCATGGCCGTTGGGTGACACGGCTACATGCCCTGGAAGTTTGCTCGCAAAGCGTCCTCTATGGCCTCCCAGCTGCCAATAGAACGAGGAGGGTGTCGGTGTCAAAACCGGCGGATCTCAGGTAGGGGGTCCCGAACTGTGCGTTTAGGATCGATGGTAACAGGAGATGGGGGACACAATGTTTACCCAGGTTCGGGCCCTCTCTGTGGAGGTAATACCCTACTTCCTGGTTGATTGATCTTGATGAATATGAGTATTACAAGAGTTGATCTACCACGAGATCGTAATAGCTAAACCCTAGAAGTCTAGCCTGTATGACTATGGTTATGAGTATATCCCCATCCGGACTAAGCCCTCCGGTTTATATAGACACCAGAAGGATCTAGGGTTACATCAGGTCGGTTACAGAGAAAGGAATCTTCATGTTTGGTCGCCAAGCTTGCCTTCCACCCCAAGGAGAGTCTCACCTAGACACGAGCGGAGTCTTCGGTCTTCATATCTTCACAACCCATTAGTCCGGCCCATGTATAACAGGTCGGACTCCCGAGGACCCCCTAGTCCAGGACTCCCTCAGTAGCCCCTGAACCAGGCTTCAATGGCGAGGTGTCCGGCGTGCAGATTGTCTTCGGCATTGCAAGGCGGGTTCCCTTCTCAAAAATAGTCTTCGGATGCAGAGAATATATCCGGGCCTGTAACATAAGCACCACACACCATCGCAGAGAGTATAATATTTCACCGTTTCTTGTCCTGCCGTTCCGCGTTTCGAGGTGCGGTCTCTATTGGCACGTTTTGTCGAAGCAAACATCGTGTCCCCCTTATCGCGGGATTCTCATTAATGCGAGCATGGGCAACCCAACCGTTCCAATAGAAATATTCCTTGGGAATAGGCCGGTTTTCAGGCATAGGAGGAGGCGTTCGATACCTGTTGCCTTTATAAAGGATGCAAGGGCCGTCTCTTTTACGCCAAACTTCTCCCCAGCCTTTCCAACCTCGAGCTCTAGCATCCCAAGTTCACCTTCATTGCTTCAAGCTCCCCCACCATGTCCTGGTCTAGCCAACGGGGCCGATGGGTGGCTTCCTCTGTTACAGAGGAGGACATTGTGAAGCTTCGGGCGGCCAGATACCTGGCTATGGAGATCCTCCACAGGTTTCCTGCTCAAGGACAGGTCATTCCGACTCCCAGATCCAGCGAGAGGGTAGTTTTCATCTCTCACCTCCTCCGAGGCCTAGGATTCGCTCTTCACCCCTTCATCCGGGGACTCATGTTTTATTAGGACTAGATTTTAACGATCTAGCCCCAGATTCCTTCCTCCACATCTCGGCGTTTATCATCATGTGTCGCCATCGTACTTGAACTGCAGGGAGCACCGGCGGCGAAGACCACTGTGCAATGACGTCTGCCAGCACCTGGTCGAGAGCAATTCCAGAATGTAGACCTCGGAGAAGCCCACGGCCCGGCTGTAGCAGCCATCCACACAGGCAGAGGCCACGCAGGCGCCATCTAGGAGCTCACCCGGGAGGAGGCGCGGAGGCTGAAGCCGGACGCCGGGCGGCTCCTCCGCCCTCACCATGAACTCGGCAGCGCTTCAGCGGCATGGGCGCGACCTCGGGGGCCAGCGCGGCAGGGCACGCCCTCCGACCATTGCCAGCCGCTCGTCGCCCGCTGAGAGCCTCCCCATGACCGCGGGGCCATGGTGGAGGCCACAGGATGCTGCGAGGCGACCTCGACCACGCTTAGGCGGAGGAGAGGAAGACTCGACTGACGGCCATTCCCCTTCTCTGCGGCCGAGAACTTCCTTGGTGGAGCCATGGAGAAGAGGGAGAGACAAGAAAGGATAGACTGAAAGGGTGCGCGTCGTTCCGTACTTATAGCCGGCGAAGGCTAACCGTCGGCCTCCACGATCACCGGTAATCATGACCGACTCTGCATGCAGGGACTTGTCGAATCCGGGTGGTTACCGAGGCATCATGGGGAAGCGATGCGCCGCGTCCAATCAAACATACACAGCGTCGCCCAAGGCCGCGAGCTGTTAGGGCCCGCGACGCTTCGCTTGCCCTTCGCCTCTCTGCTCGGCCAAGTTCGGGCGCGCCGGGAGCCCGGGAGCTCTGTCGGCGTTCGAGGAGCAGGGTCCCTAGACTTGCTCTGCTGCGGCTGCGGCGTGGCTCGAAGGAGGCCAGCCGTCCCATCTTCATCAATGCAAGCTCAAGACCCTCGTGAGGCCAAGCCTCATGAGGCGGGCGACAAGGAGCTTCCTCGAGCACGGCCTCGTCAAGCTGGCTCATGAGGAGGCGGAGAGTTCGGGGCAGGGTACCGCGAGGTGCCCATGGCGCAAGCCATTACGACCAAGGGCGCGATCGAGCGCCAGCCAGCAGAAGCGTCCTCCTTCCTCTTTGGTGCAAAGGGAGCAAGCACAGGCGAGAGCATCAAGCAAAGGCATCCGTTTCGGTGCAACAATACCAAGACCAGCCCAACGGCAGGAAGGGAGTCATGGTGGAGCCCAAGCAGGCGTCATCACCAGAGCCTTTGGCAGGCGAGGACCAACTTTAGTCAGGATAAGTGTACCCGTTGTTCCCCTTCCCGCTCGATATTCGGGAAGAGGCCCAGGGCCTTCGCCTATAAATAGGAGTAGCCACCCCCAAGGCAGGAGGGCCGGATGCTCATCAAGAAACCAGTAGCTAGAGCAACTAAACCCCACCTAGCAGTTCATCACACCCGCCAAGAACAGACCCTCGCGAGGCTGTTCTTCCTTGTATTGTTCCTCATCAGCCCAAGAGGCAATCCATCACACCACACACTGGAGTAGGGTATTACACCACGATGGTGGCCTGAACCAGTATAAATCTCGTGTCTCTTGTGCTGTTCCGTTTAGTAGTTTAGGTCCCAGCGATTCGGCGAGGTGCGAGACGGTGGAGGTTTGGATCTCCGCGCGCACCCTAGTGTTCGAACCTCAAGGGTCTGCCGGAACCCGAAATCCGACAGCCGAGGCGATCGCCGAGAGTCGGATGCTCGATGGGTGGCGGGGAGACTCGCCTTTCTCTGTGGGGAGGAGGAGGCAGATAGTCGTCCCGCCACTCCACTGCTCTTGGGCGGCCGTCTAGGTCGCGCTCGATGGAGATGTGAGTCCGACTGTGGCTTACAGCCGGATCCTTGTTTTTTCTTCCACGGACACCGCCAGTCGGCGTTCGAGACGTCGCGCCTTGTTCTCGGCGGGGAGGCAAGTCGTCGTTTTGTCATCGCGGCACCTCCGTGCGGCAGCCGGCTTTGTCCTGTGCGGCAGCCGCGTCGAGGAGCTGCTGGACTCGCTCCGTCATCAGGCGGGGCTCCTCGCCCTCGAAGTTGTCCAGCTCGTCCGACGCCGCCTGGGCGGCACGGATGTTCTCCGCGGGCGTGGCGTAAACAGGGCGATTAGCCCCGAATAGGTTGGCGATGGCCACGCCGCGCTGCTGGACCGCGCCTAGGCGGCTAGGACCAGTCGGGGCCGGCGAGCCGCCCACAGCGCGATCCATCTCACGCTGGTAGGCTTCTGACAAGCGTCTCATGCTTGCCAGCTTCCTCGCGCGTTCAAGGAGCTGAAGGCGGCGTGCCTCCAGCATCTCGGCGCCAGCGTCTTCCGGGATAAGCGCGGTCAGTCTTGCGAGCAGCGTCGAGAGGTCATGAGCTCCTTCACGGAAGGCTCGCCATGGCCGATGGCGAGCACTTCCGTGGCGGTGCTTCCGCCGCTCTCCGCGAGGGAGCGGCTCATCGTGAACCACCACGTTGGTGGGGAGCGCGTCGGCGGCGCGTGTCGAGTCGACCAGCATCGGGTCGGTGGAGCCTACGGACGTGGAGTTGTTCGAGGAGGCCCGCGAGGAGGCTCTCGAGGTCGCCCGTGCTGCGTCGGATGCAGCTCGTCGGAGGCGAACCTCGCCGACAAGTTCGGCGAGGCAGCTGGCCGCAGCGAGCTCAGCGCCGTGCACAGCGTTAAGCGCAGACTCCGTCGGCATGCTTAGGGCTGGCTCGCTTCGCCCGAGGAGAAAAGGTTCCCGTCGAGCAGGTCTCCGGACGGCGGTGCACCTAGCCCCACGGTGGGCGCCAAATGTCGGGGTTGGGTGCGACATATGCCAAAGGATGGCTTATCATCTTTGAGGCGAGTAGAACGTCACGGTGCACAGAAGCAGGATGAGGCGAAGGCATGCATGCCGGCGAATCTTACCCAGCTTCAGGGCTCTCCATGGAGATAACACCCCTACTGCCGCTCTGCGGGGTCTCCGCATGATCACTATGGCAAAGTGGGTACAAGGTTGCTCCTTGAGCTGTTCGGGGTGAAGAAGGAGAAGGGCTCGGCTAGCTCTTCTCTTCCCTCTATATGTGTCTAAAACTATTAGGGCCCAACCTATTGCATGGGTGCCCCGGGGGGTTTATATAGGCCTACCCCCCCGGGGGTACAATGCTAATCCGGCTGGGTGCGGGTCCCAGCCGTATGTCTCTCTGGTCGCCGTCTTCTCCGCCGACTTCTGGGGCCCACAGACTAGTGGGCCCCGCCGGCAACCCATCATGGGGCCGACAGGCCTGTCCTTGTGGCCGGGTCTTGCAGAGCTGCGGATTCTGTGCTTGCCGCCTCTAATGATGCCAGCTTGGTCATGGGGTCATGGCGGCAGCGCCGCCGCTGGCGAGGCGATCACTTGTCGCCATTCCTGTCTTAATGTCAGTTAATGGCGTCGCGGCCCGTGGGAGGGCGGCCGACTCTGAGGGCCGACTCCCAATGGGTCCGTCTTCCGACGCTCCTGCCGTATTCTGCACCTCCGCCGACAGGCGGGTCCTGCCGTCTCTGGTCGTACAGACAGGCCGTCGTGGGTACATGGATCTGCCCACGGGGCTGATGTCGAGGCGGCGTGTAAGCGATGCAGCGCCGGACGGAGATCTCGTCGATCTGACATCTGTGTGGCCATGCTCGCCCTTCATGAGCAGGGCAGGAATGGGCCTTGGCAACCACATCCCATCCGTCCGTAGTTGCATAGGCGGGAGGTGGTTGGAGTCGTGGGCCGACTCCCCTTAGCCGGCTTCTCCGGAAGCCGCCAGTTGGGAGTCGGCTCATCTCGAGGCCGTCTCTGGGACTCGGCTGGGAGGGGCAGTCGGCGGCTCTTCGTCTTGGGGTCTTGAGGGGCGCAGTCTGCCCTGATGTTTTGAAAGGCCCAAGGGCTCGGGTTTGCCTACCCGTGGTTCCTTGACGGGAATAGCCTTTGGGTGATTATATGAATCCGAACTTCAATAGAGTCCGTGGGATGACCCGCCTTTGAGCCACCTGTGGTAAAGGATAACGAAAAGGAAAGACTGGTTAGAGAAGAAAAAAGAGGTTTATGTGAGTACTTGCAGGCTCGTCCGTATATTGCTTCCGTCGATACCCAGGGTATCTTAAGTGCATAGTTATGTATGCGCGATACCGGCTTCGTCGATATATGAGGAGGACGGCGGAAGCCGAACTGTTAGTCCAGCTCCGAAATTGGTTGATCCTGTTGGATGGAGACCGGTGGCTTAATGGCCGACAAGGTAAGCGGTTTAATAAGACCGCTTTGTAGTTCGGCTGAGGTTGCCGTAGTATGATCCTCAGTCCGGAGGGAGTGATTCTCATTCTCCCATGTAGAATTGTGTGGCATGTATACCATGTTCATTGTTTTTACACCAGGATGAAATTGCTTCTGACCCCTGTATTTGGCTGGCGAGCCTCTTCGTTTTCGCTGTCACCGGGCGGCCTCTTCCCCTTGTGTTCGGCATTTAACTTGCCGGCCTGTTTGAAGACCCAACAGCTTCTGTTGGTGTGATTAGCTAGTTTATTGGGGTGGCTTTGAATCTTACATGGCCTATCCAATATCTTGTCTAAATTGGATGGTCCATCTCTGTTTGCCTTGAATGGCTTTTTCCATTGACCAGGTTTGGGGCCGCTAAATCCAGCATTGACCGTAGTGCCTTACGTTTGTTTATTATTATTATTGTGACGCTCGTGCTTGCTGCGTCGTGGCTTGCCATTGCCGTCTCGGACTTCGGAAGTGTCCGGATCATTGGTGCTGGTGCTTCTACGAGTGAGCCAGCTGTCTTCTCCCGCGCAAAAGCGAGTCATCAGAGCGGTAAGGGCTGACATGGATTTTGGTTTTTCTTGACCGAGGTGGCGGGTGAGCCACTCGTCCCGGACGCTGTATTTGAAGACCGCTAGGGCTTCCGCGTCCGGACAGTCGACGATTTGGTTCTTTTTAACTAAGAACCTAGTCCAGAGCTTCTTGGCTGACTCTCCGGGCTGCTGGATAATGTGACTTAAGTCATCGGCATCTGGTGGCCAGACATATGTACCTTGGAAGTTGTCGCGGAAGGCGTCTTCCAAGTCCTCCCAGCTGCCAATAGAATTTTCCGGCAGACTGTTTAACCAGTACTGAGCTGGTCCATTGAGTTTTAACAGTAGGTATTTGATGGCATGGAGGTCATCTCCGCGGGCCATATGTATATGGAGAAGAAAATCCTCAATCCACACCGCTGGATCGGTTGTTCTGTCGTATGATTCGATATTCATGGGTTTAAACCCTTCTGGGAAATCGTGTTCCATTACTTCATCAGTGAAGCAGAGTGGGTGTGCGGCGCCTCTATATTGGGCCACAGCGCAACGTAGCTCCGATGAAGTCCGTCTGCGGTGTTCGGTCCGGGCGTGACTAGGCTTGTTACGTCCGGATAGGTGGCCGTCGTCTCGTGTCGGGGCACGTCCTCGCGATCCGTAGATCGATCCAGCATGTCCTGCATTATTGTCCAGTTTTTGCGGCAGGTCATAGGTCTGCCCCCGAGCTATTTTATCTCTACCTTTGCGTTGAGGTGGAGTGGGATGGTGTTCGGCTTGAGTTACCGCCTTGTCCCGGCCCTGTGGCGGTCGGTCAGCCGCATTGCGCGATGATGGTCTGGGCTCCAACGCCTCATCATCAAACTGAGGTAGCAATTTACACTGTGGGTAACTTTTGGCTGATCGCTTAAGGTCGTATTCTTCGGCTGCCAGGACATCAGTCCATCTATCGTTGAGAAGATCTTGATCAGCTTGAAGCTGCTGTTGCATCTTTTTTAGGCTCCTTGCAGTGGCTATTAGCTGGCTCTTAAAGCGCTCCTAATTGAGGGGTTCCTCAGGCACGATGAAGTCCTTGTTGCCGAGGCTCACCTCCTCCTCAAAGAGCGGATGATAACTACCGTTCTCCGAGTCTTCATTTATGGCATATTCATCAGGGCTGACTTGCCCATCTTCCTGATTGTCTTGTTCGGCAGTTTGTTTGTCGGGGTCTTCTATGTCTTCGGCACCGTCCGGAGTGTTGTCGTCTCCGTCGCAGTATTGCTGTCTCTGCGGCGTGATTTGGAGCGGCGCCGCTAGCTCCAGCGCTTTGGTTGTGTCTTAGGGGGGGTCCTCCTCCACTGGTTTTCCTTGTCATCGCCGCTATTATCTTTTTGCGTATCCACCATGTATGCGTTGTACGAGGAAGTGGCCGTCCAATGTCTGGTAAATGAAGGATTTTGGGCCTCTTCTTCTCCTGTATCATCATCCATGTCGTCGATGTCTTCGGAGCCATAATCGAGTGTGTCGGTTAAGTCCTCGACGGTGGCTATGAAGCGGGCGGTTGGTGGGAAACAAAATTCTCCGTCATCAGCCTCCAGCTCAAACCGGATATAATTCGGTTGTGAGTCCCCCGCTAGGGATAGATTTTTTAATGAGTTGAGCATGTCACCTAAAGGCGAGTGCCAGAAGATGTCCACCGAAACTGAATTCAGCGATCGATGACTGATCGAGCTCGACGCATGTGGACGCACATAGTTCGGAATCTGCAGCCGGAGACGAGTTCGGGGCTCCGATGACACAGACTCCACTCAAGGTTGGGCCTGTGTGCGGCTCCAACGCCGCTGGGACTGTGACATCCGTGGCGGGGTTGAGCTTCCCATCGACGGACAGCACGATCTTCTCTGGATCTAAGGCCAGAGCAGTTACAGGTGCTATCTCCTAGGTGTGGCCCGATGACAGATTTATGTCATGTTCATCGTGGTGGCAGGTAGCGGCTGCCGCGGTCTCGAATTTTTCGAAGATCAAGTCTCCGCGGATGTCTGCGACGTAATTCAAGCTCCCAAATCTGACATGACGGCCAGGGGCGTAGCTTTCGATCTGCTCCAGATGGCCAAGCGAGTTGGCCCACAGTGCAAAGCCGCCGAATACAAAGATCTGTCCAGGGAGGAACGTTTCCCTACGGACAGCATCATCGTTGACGATCGAAGGAGCCATCGAACCTTTTGGGGACGGCACAGTGGAACTCTCAATAAAAGCACCAATGTCGGTGTCAAAACCGGCGGATCTCGGGTAGGGGGCCCCGAACTGTGCGTCCAGGATCGATGGTAACAGGAGATGGGGGACACCATGTTTACCCAGGTTCAGGCCGTTTCTATGGAGGTAATACCCTACTTCCCGCTTGACTGATCTTGATGAATATGAGTATTACAAGAGTTGATCTGCCACGAGATCGCAATAGCTAAACCCTAGAATTCTAGCCTGTATGACTATGGTTATGAGTATATCCCCATCCGGACTAAGCCCTCCGGTTTATATAGACACCGGAAGGATCTAGGGTTACATCAGGTCGGTTACAGAGAAAGGAATCTTCACGTTTGGTTGCCAGGCTTGCCTTCGATGCCAAGGAGAGTTCCATCCGGACACGAGTGGAGTCTTCGGTCTTCATATCTTCACAACCCATTAGTCCGGCCCATGTATAACAGGTCGGACGTCCGAGGACCCCCTAGTCCAGGACTCCCACAGAGGGAGGCTATTAAGCCAATGCCTAGTCGTTCCCTTTAGTTTGAGAGGCAGGTATTTAATGGCATGGAGATCATCTCCATTGGCCATGTGTATGTGGAGAAGGAAGTACTTGATCCCTACTGCTGGATCAATGGTGCCACCATAGGATTCGATATTGATGGGCTTAAATACCTCAGGGAATTGATGGTCCATCACCACGTCTGTGAAACAGACAGGGTGTGCTAGACGTCGAAACCGAGGAGCATCTCCTCGGGGGTCTGGAGAGAGCCGTGAATAGGCCTTGTCTCGGCCACGACCATTCCTGTCCATCCAAGCGTCATAGCCGTCCTCTTGATCCGTAGATTGACCGAGGGGGTTCCATGTTTGCCTCGATGCAACGTCTAACGTCATGAGGATCTAAGTAATCCACGGGGTTCTTGTCATAACGACGTGGATGTGGCCGGTCATTGAGGTTTTCCTGCATTGGCCTGTCCCGCCCACTAGGGAGTAGATCATGGTCATCTATGAGCTCCTCGTCAAACTCTGGCAAGAGGCGCCTATGTGGCTATGATTTCGGTGCACTGTGGCGCTGGTTTTCCATGTCTTGGTCGGTGGAGAGTACTTGGACCCATTTCTTATTTAGTGCGTCGGTGCAGCTGTCGCTACTTGTGCTTCATGCTCCGAGTCATCGCAATAAGGCGCCATGGGAAGCATTCTTGCTCGAAAGGGTCTTCAGGGACGACAAAGGCGTCCTCGGATTCCGGCATGTAGTTGTCATCGGCCCCTTCAAAGAAGTCGTCGGGGTCTGAATTCCCAGGATGTCCTTCAGGTGTGCTGTTCCTCACTGGGGAAGCTTGATGGTCTCCCTCAGGGCTATCAGTGTCACCGGCTTCTGCATCGCCGTTATCGGCGGTTGCATTATTGCCACTGGGTTCCTCATTGTTGCCTCTTCTGCGTCTTCGCCGATGTCGTGTAGGAGTGTTGGGGGTATCTACCATGTAGACATCATAAGTAGATGTAGCAGTCCACATGCCGGTGTTTACTATGGGCGAGGTGTCCTCTGCAGCGCCATCAGTATCTTCATCCATGTCCACGTCCTCGCCATAGTCTAATACGTCACTTAAATCATTGATCGTGGTGACAAGGTGGGTGGTGGGTAGATGTAAATTTCCCGATCATCGGCTTTAAGTCCGACCTCATCATAGACTGAAGTCTTGCTGTCCGAGATGGGCATACTCTGGATGCGATCAAGCAACTCATTGAGGTGAGACAACTCTTCGGGGTTTATCGTTGGGTTATAGGCTGGGATGACTCGAAGTATGCCTAGAGTGTAACTTAACGTATTCTTGGTGCGAAGGGGATCCGGCAGTGATTCAGAGTTCTGCGCCAAGTTCAGTTCTGATCCTGCCATAATTTCCAATGCCGGAGCCGGATCTGCATCAAGACAGGAACTCGGGAGGGGATCGACCGGGATAGTTATGTCGGGGGCCTCTAGAGAAGCCACGATAGAGATCGACTCCGGAGTTGAGCCTCCAGAGCCAAATGATTTCTCAGTTTGTCTGGGGGCCATCTCAATAAGATGAGCTCACCATTGGAATCCGCTGTGTATTCAAGGCCACCAAAGGTCATGATCTGACCTGGGGCATATTTCTCGACAGAGGCTAGATGACATGTGGCGTCGATGCAAAAGACCATGCTGCCAAACACAAAGAGCTAGCCAGGGGCGAAAATGCTCCCTAGGCCAGTGGAGCAGTTGATCTGTAGGTGAGTCATCGATCCTTCTGGTGACCGTACCTCGGAACTCTCAATGAAAGCAGCAGTGTCATGGTCAAAAACGGGAGACCTCGGGGTAGGTGGTCCCAAGCTATGGATCTGGGATCGTGGGTAACAGGAACGAAGGAGATGATGTTTACCCAGGTTTGGGCCCTCTTGATGGAGGTAAAACCCTACATCTTGCTCTTGTTTATATTGATGAAGATGTATCGAGTACAGAGTTGATCTACCTCGAGATCATAATGTGTGTTCTAACTCCTCAGGAGCGGCCTCGCCAGGCAGGCTCGCGAGGGGCGGAGAGATCAAGGCGAGGCAAACCTCGCGAGGTTCTCGTGACGTGATCCATGACGATCGAGACCAGGCGTGCGCCAGCGCGCGCAGCGTCCTTGTTTCCTCTTTGGTGGTAAGGAGGTAAGCGCAGGCGCGGGGTACCGAGGCATCAAGCAAAGGTTTCCATATTGGTGCAACGAGACCAAGACCAGCAGGACGGCAAGACGGAGGTCACCATGGAGCCCAAGGCGGCATCACCACCAGAGCCTTTTGCAGGCTAAGACTGCTTTTGTCAGGATACGTTGTACTAGCTGTCCCCTTTCAAATTGGCCGTTGTTGGCTCCCTTCCCGCTCAATATTTGGGGAGAGGACCAGGGCCTCTATAAATAGGACCTGCCACCAAAGTAGCAGGAAACTCAAGCAAGCCTGGGCTGATCGAATCCACACACACACACAAGTTCGCCAAGCATAAGAACACCTCATCCTTAGGAGGTTGTTCTTCCCCTTGTACTGTTCATCATCAGCCCAAGAGGCAATCCACCACCACCACACTGGAGTAGGGTATTACACCACAACGGTGGCCCGAACCAATATAAATCTTGGGTCCCTTGTGTTGTGAGTTCGTCGAGTTTGTTCTTGAGATGTTAGCTAGTTAGGACGTGGATCGGTAGGGAGGAAATCTTGCGCGCAGGTGTTGAACCTTGAGGTTTTGTCGGAACCCGTGATCCGACATTGGCGCACAAGTTGGGGTGCGCGGAGCCTCTTCCTGTCAATCGATCCTTGGTGCTCCTGGTCCCGATGTCCGTGAGCGAGGCCGACTCAGACCGGCTGGCAGCAGCTGGCCCGCCCGGGCGGCGCCACCTGCCAATGAAGACCTCAACCCCGCGCTCCGCGCGGCATGAGCGACGCCTAACGCTGCTGGGAGCGGGCGGCGCAGCCAGGCACCGTCCACCCTCACTCCACGACAAGCGCGAGCTGCTGCAAGGGCCGCAAGCCACGCCGCGGCAACGGCGCCACACACCCGGCGGGAACAGGTGAACATGAGGGCAGCACTCACGGTGGCGCGAGAGTTGCTGCGGTGCCGGTGATGGAGGCGGCGGGATGCCTGCTTTGGAGCAGCGTCGGCTGAGCTGCTGGATGCGGTGGCGTTGGGAGCGCTGCCCTTCTGCTATCTGCTTCCTGCCCGGGCCGCTACTGGATCCCACGGCGGGCCTCGCCGCAACCACGCGCCCTCGAGTGTGCCTGGGGGCTTCATCGGCACCGGGACGGCCGGCGGTGCCGGGGGACCTGTTGCCCCCATGCCGCCTCCGATGAGCATGGGCACGAGCGTTTCCTCCCATGGTCCCAACGAGACGTCGCATCCTCAGGACGTCGTGCTGGGCCGGGCAACATGGAGTGTGGGGCACTACGGCAAGGTGTTTGGGGTAGCAACCCCGGAAGCTTACGTGCCCCGCATGATGGACAAACAGTACACGCCGGAAGACGACCCTGGCTCATTCCACGGAGAAGGTTGGGAAGAAGAGGTGCTAGGAGTTGAGGCCTTCCAGGAGCCGACGGGGAACCACAACGACCGTGCCTGCAACAACAACTACAGGGTACCGTTAATCTCTCAGGTGCAGGCTTATGCTAACCATGGGCTGCAAGTGAATCAGGTCACAACGTTGGCCGACGACCCCGGTGCAGCAGTCCCCCTTCCGCCAGGGGAAGCCCGCTGGGGGCTGCATGGAGGGAGCCAGGAGCAAGGCCCCTCCCCGCGTCGCGCGAAGCCAGGTGTCACAGGGAGGTAGGCTCTCTGTAAGGGAGGCGCCGGCGAGCCTTCCCCCGGCAGAGGACCCGTGGTCGCCGAGCGCGCTGCTGGCGTCCCCTTTCCCCCCTTTGTGTCGTCCTGATTACCGGTCGGCTCAAAGGTGGTCAGGGGTGGTGCAAGGCAGGGCCCTCGCCTGGCGATATGAAGCAAGGCCGGTACCTGTGAAGACGGCCCAGTGCCTGTGAAGATCGCCGCCCGTGACACTCTCACGTAATAATGAGTGGGGCTTTACACGCCCCGGAGTTTCCGGAGAGTTGCCCTCGGGCCTCGGGGGCTCCCTGTCACAGCCCTAGAGCTTGCTTGGAACTAGTGGCATTGCATCCATGCATCATGTTTAATTTTCATGAAATTTGAAATGGGGATTGCCTAAACCCTAGCATTAAAGGAATTCAAATAGGTTCAACTAAAAAAATATTTTCGATGAATCCAAATGGCTTTAGAAAATGTTCATCATCTCGGAAAAATGCTATAAACCATAACGGAGGTGTTGCACATTTTCATAACATATTTGGTCCTGGGTTAATTCATTACTTATTTGCATTTGGGCATTTAAATACTATAAAATAATTTAAATGCTCAAATAATCCCAAACTGAAATGTTTCTTTGTAGGATATATTTCGAGGAGTGGTCATGGCAGTTGCATGATTTTGGGATTGATTTAGTATTTTAATAAAGCCACAAAGCTGCGAGAAAAATAGAAAACATGAATTCAAAGAAGGAGAGAACTTACGGCAGCCCACTTACTGGCCAAACCCACAGGTGGGCGGCCCACAGAGCCCTCACGCGGTCGTCATCTCCACCGCTCGGTCGGACGAGGCGCGTGGCCGCGCCTGCACCTGACCACCGACAGCCACCTTCGCTTGCCGTCCCCCCCTCGGCGCTCTGGGCGCCTCCCTGGCGCCACGCACCCCCTGGAGCCCCCTCGCTCACTCTCTCGTCCCCATCCCCTCCTCTGGCTCCCTTTCTCTCCCACCGAGCAGAGCTCGTCGCCGCTGCTCGCCACCACCGCGGCCACAGCCACCTCCTCGTCCCTCCCCCGTGTCTGGAAGGTCTGGCGCGATTCCATCTCCCTCTTCGCCGAGCCACACAAGCCAAGGATCGCCACATCGTCGTCTTCGAGCTCGCCCTTGCCGCATCTATTCGCCGGCCGTCGCCGTCGTTCGCGTGCTGGAGGTCGTCCCCGAGCCCACTGAGCTACCCTGCTGCCTCCCTGTGAGCTTGCCGTCGTTTCCCCTCACCTCTCTCTCTCGTCGCCCCACAGCCGCTGCCCATGAGCACCAAGCCGCCGTCCGCCATGGCCGTGAGCTCCGTCTTGAGCACCTCGCCTCGCATAGTAGCTCGACATGCTCCTGCTGCCCGTAGCTACCTTTGTGTCCTCCGTTAGCTCGAACGCGAGCTGCAACCCCACCCCCGCTATCGAGCTCGGCGCCGCCCGCCGCGCCGCGCGCCGCTTCTGAGACCACCCGCGACCTGCTGCTGCCTCCACTTGGATCTTGCGGGATCACGGGCTCCCCACAGTGCCCTCGGCGCGCCCGACCGCCGCCCTAAGCGCCACTCCGTGAGCCACCGCCCGCTCGGTTGGTCGCCGCGGCCTAACTCCGGCCACGCCGACGTGGCACACCTAGTTAGGGCTAATCACCTACTAATTACCCCTGACCGACTTACATGGGCCCCACCGGTTTAATTAGCCAACTAACGAAATGGTTAGAACTAATCCAACCCGATGGACCCATGTGTCGACTTGACTTTGACTTAGTCAACATTGGCCGGGCCCACACAGTCGGCGACCTAACCAGCCACGGGTCACGACGGTGGACCCCACTGGTCAGTTTGACCTGGACCGCCCTGTTGACTTGCTGACGTCACACCGACGTCATGCTGACGCAGTTAATGATTTTCTGGAATTATTTTAATTCAGGAAATTTCAGAATATATCCAAAACTTCTAAAATTCATAGAAATTCAACCGTAACTCCAATGGAAATAAGTTATATATGAAAAATGATCAGAAAAATATGAAGAATCTGTTTATGCCACGATCATGAATGTTTGAACAAGTTAACCTCACTGAATATGACAAATGATGATTAGGGCAATTTATGAAATAACATTTGGAGTTGGAATTTGTTCTTGTTTGAGTTCCACTTCAATTAACTTGGCTAGATATTGCATTAGGTGAATTCAGTACCTTAACATGACATGTCATTCATGTGAATGTGCATTGCATTGATTGTTATCTTTCTCAGTTGCCGGTGTTTGTCCCCTCTCGATGAGCGGCGTTAGGCGATTGTTCGATGACACCGATGAAGAACTATATTATCTTGAAGTGCGGGCAAGCAAAACCCCTTTGTTCATTCGATACAATCCCACTCTCTCGCTCCTGCTCTCTTTTACTGCATTAGGACAACAACGACTCATGTGTTACTTGCTGCGGTAGCTGAACCCCTTATCCTCTGCATGACTGTCATTCCACGATAATTAGATGAAACCCACTAGCATGAGTAGGAGTTGCTTGAGCCATGTTGTGCCTACTCATTCATGCTTGTTTGTCATGCCTGCTACTGCTTAGAGTTGAGTCTGGTCTGATTCATCGGGAATGAATCGGAGGTGTGTAAACATGTCCTACTGTGTGTGAGCTAAGTGTGTGAACACGATTTGGTAAAGGTAGCGGTGAGAGGCCATGTAGGAGTACATGGTGGGTTCTCTCATTGCAGCCGTCCCCAGGAATAAGTTCTGTGTTTGTGATCCATGAACAGCTACTACCACGCATTGGAATGCTTAAGTTCCCCTCTCGACTTATTAATCAACTCGATCTCTGTCCAGGAGTTGCAACTAGTTTCTGGTGTTTGTAGGATATGTGTTGGGGGCCGTGCGTAGCGGTGACCCTAGGGGTGGGCTATGTTGTGGCAGATACACCGTGGCACGGTGTACCGGGCGCCCGTTTGGTGTCTCGGGAACCCTGCTCACATCGTTTGGGGCCGTGAGCGACACCCCGGCCGGATCTCCTTGCGGATGGAACCCGAATAGGCGATCAACCTGGATTAGAGACTTGTGTGGTTAGTCAGGTCGTGGCCGACTCCCTCGCCCGGCTTCCGCTTGAAGGTTGCCGAGGTACATGACGTGTACAGGGCGATAAGTGGCGAGAGCGTGTGTGAAAAAGTACACCCCTGCAGGGTTATCATTATCTATTCGGATAGCCGGATTCCTCGGATATGGAAACTTGGACCCCTGCATAGTTCATAGACAAGTGAAAGTGGATACTCTAAAATGCGCAAGATAAGCGTGAGTGCTATGGGTGGCGTTCTCGTAGGGAGACGGGAGCGGATCCATAGTGGTGTATTGATATGGTGAATATGTGGACTCGTGTGCGCCACCTCAAAGAGTTACTTGCGATCGTAGTTCAGGATAGCCACGAGTTAAAGCTGGCTTGCTGTAGTTAAACTCCACCACCCCTTTTGATAATGATGCATATGTAGTTAGATCGATGTAAGTCTTGCTGAGTACATTTGTACTCACGTTTGCTTATTTTATGTTTTGCGAGAGAGGCGTCGGTCTAGCTAGTAGTTCAGCGTGGCCTTGACGTTTAGCTTGTTACCTCAGCTTGATCTTGTGCCCTCGGCGGGATCTGGTAGATAGTCAGACTTCTCAGCCCTTTTTCATTTGTAGATGTACGTACTCGGACATGTTAAGCTTCGCGTGTGCTTTGTTTTGTATGCTCTGAATGTTGGGTCATGAGACCCATGTTTGTAATATCTCGCTCCTCGGGCCTAATGAATAAATATTTGAGTCGTAGAGTTATGTTGTGATGCCATGTTGTATTTACACATATTGAGCATATTGTGTGTATGTTTGAAATGCTTGGTATGTGTGGGATCCGACAATCTAGTTGTTTATCCTTGTCAGCCTCTCATATGGGGAAATGTAGTCTAGTGCTTACGGCGATAGTAGTCCGCTTCTGCCGGTTCACGGAGTCACCGCTAGCCCACACTACTGCTTGGACACTTGACTGGCGGCGTGTGTTTCACTTCGTTCCTATATACATCCCTTGGGAAATGTCACGCGGTGATATTGAGTCTGCCTAGCCTGCTACAGCCGGGATACGGAGTCCTGTTAGCCCGTGCTACAGCCAATTCATCGTTGATGACCAACATGCTCGATGTGATTCATGTATGCATGTCCCCATGGGTTAGTGCCGCTTTGGGTTCACGACTAGCCATGTCGGCCCGGGCTCCTGTCATATGGATGCTAGCGACACTATCATATCGTGAGCCAAAAGGCATAAGCGGTCCCGGGCCATGGTAAGCGACACCCGTGGGAATACCGTCGTGAGACCGCAAAGTGAGATGAGGTGTTACCGGCTAGATCGATGTGACTTGGAATCGGGGTCTGACAGCTTTGGTATCGAGCTGTTGCTGTGGGATTACCAAGCCAAACTGGTGAAGTTGTGTCTAGAAATGCTTTAGTTATGTAAGGGAATTGATTGTGGAAGGGAACGTAAGGCTCTTTTTACTCCTTTACCTCATGGCCTTCTGATCTGAGTCATCCTCTACTCTTCTACGGGGTTTAAGAACTAGGCTTCTCATCTATCTATTAGGATGACGTGTTACTAATCCATAGACTTTTAAGATTGTTGGTTTTAAGCCCAGTTCAGTTTCTACTATTTCCGCATGTTAACTGTGATCTCGGAACCTTGATATGATGTTGTTGAGTGGCTATGCCACCATTTTGCCTGATGTCTCAAATCTGTTTGAGCATTTACAGCGGTTATGCTGTCAGAGTCATCACAGGTCTCTAAATAGTTTGATGCATTTGCTAATCCCTTCTCTCCATTTCTAATGTTCATCTGGGCCAGATTAATCACACAAATTGGTATGTTGAGGTATTCCGCTGCCTCAACATATATGTTGGAGCTACTAATATGACCCTAGGTGTTTTAGGAAGTCACCTAGTAACTTAGCAATGCTTTTCTATCCCCGGCGTGTTGATTCTGGCCACTATTCTTGAAAGCATCCCGTGATGTTATTAGTTAGTAGGCAATCTATTCCTGGGTTCTTGAACCCGAGATTCACCCTAATTACCTCCTGTTGATAGTATTTGCTAGTTCCTTTAGGATATTAGTAACCTTGCGATAGTCCTCGAGGTCCGTGGTATCTCATTCTTCCACATACCATGAACTAGTTATGGCAGAAGTTCCTCTTTGAGCCTAAAGATGCATAATCAGTACTCTTGAAGAGTTCTCCGGTCATAATTGTGACTCTGCCAGTTCTACCTTCTCTGCATGGGTTATCTGGGAGAAATGTTGAGCTTTGCTCGATATACTAACCTATGCATCCACAACTCAGAAAGTTATATGTTCCTTTGAGTTGTCCCTCTTTAATTGTTTTCTGGGCCTCGTTTATCAATTGATAATCAGGACCAGTTGTGCATTCGTGTTATCGATGCCTATTATTCTTGTGGTCCGTCAAGCCATTCTATTAGGGAATGACTAGGAGAAACAAACTCGATACCCCATCCATATCCGAGGATTGGGTCAAAGCAGTTGTATTCCGCAGATCGAAATGCCAATTCAGCTTTTGTTCTGTTCTACCTTGAAGTATTGCCATCTTATGTCAAGAATGTCATGGGAATTGCACAACCTCTTAGGAATTCTTGATGCAGTGATACTTCCGCCATCATTATTCATTCCTTGGTTCCGTGTTGTCGCAACCGGAATGCCGACTAGTGAATTGTGGTGTGTGAAATCGATACTCCTAGCAACCATGTTGCTTAGTAGTAAATGGACAATATCCTCATTCTTAGCGTGTTGATTATTAAATCATCATCCTAAGATTGACCGTGCTACCTAGTCCTTATTTCTGGTGCACCCTTCGACCAATGAGTTAGGATTATATCAATCCCTTGCTCTTTGATCATATCGTCTTGCCTTGAAAAGCAAGACTGTTCTCGAGCTTAGTAATATATCGGTGGTTCGTGATTTTTCGATTATCTTCTCGGAAGTATCACCAGGTTGTCACCTGACCGCTATGTTGAGTTCGTGATCAAGTTGGTTTCGTGTAAACCACCCCTTCTCCAAGAATCTGTGTTGGATACCCCTGAACTAGTTGGATAAGCTAAACAACAACTTGGAGTTGGAAGATAAAAGCTTGCCTAACTTAGTTCGTTCAAAGGGATATCCTTGTGTAGTGTGTGTTGAAGAAAGATGATATCTTCATCGATTGGTCCTGTGATCGATTCTTGGACCTATTGTCTTATCAATCCTTTGATTTGAGTGTGGGCTATCGTCAAATCAAATCAGTACCAACGATGCTCGTAATGTTGTCTTACTCGTGGTTGATCCCTCGAGCATACACCATTACATCTTTTGGTCTGACCAATACTATCACCGTGTTCACATGATGGCGGAAGTCCAGTGATATGGAAATTCCGATGAGTTGTTGTTGAGCCCATCAGCGGCATTTTGTCTCCCCCATGATTCATGTTGAACATCAACCTAGTGTTGGAAATTTTGTAAGCAATGCCTTCGTGCTCCGTTCATGAAGCCTATGCTTGGATGGAAGAAGTGACTTCCTCTAATTCACGTGCATTAGGTGCAAGTTGCCGCCATGAATTTGAGAAAAGATTGTTTTTGCTTCCCCGGGTATCATCCCAAGTCAGTCATGCATGTGCGAAGTATGCTATGGTTTGACAGGCTCGCAACCTTCATCCCATATGTATCCCTACCACACCAAGCCACTAACTGATTTGTTCAAGGAGAAGAAGTTCCTTCTTAAGAGCATGCCTTATGCAAGGACTTCGTTATCCTTGATGATGGTTCCCCACCTGAACTCGGTAGTGTTTTATGATAAGACTACTACGTGGTCATGCTTGTCTTGGACAGCGTGTTCACAGGTTTGTAGCAGTACCAGCTCATGTTTTGGACCTTGCTATAGTAGTCCATTTCCCGAGAATCTCGCAACGCCATCTCGTCGAATTGTGTTGCAAACTTTCTTTTCAGACATGCTGAGTCTGAAGTATCCTATTACCAATCGGATCTGAATCTCAGGCAGATATGATGATTGGAACACTCCCAACAGTTGCATCTTGTTCCCAGCTTGCACCGCCATTGTGCCAACTTCCATGGGCTGCCCTCCTCGGCAGTTGTTGTTCAGGATCATATTCAGAAGTGGTCCTACCATGGGTCCCATCCATTTCCGATGATAAGCAAATCATCCATTGTGTTGTCTTCAACAAGGTAGTCCACATCATCCATTCTAGTCCGAGTATGTCATTCTTTCGAACTCCTTCAAATGATCGATTGTGATTGCCTTAGGCTGGTATGAAGAGTTTCAATGATCTCTGAATCAAAAGTAATTCTTTTTGCCACTTAAGGGAATAGTTCCTCGCGTCACCTCCCCTGAGGTGCCCCGTTATTGAATCATGGCAAATATTTCCTCGCCACCTTGACACCATCCACCCTCTTTCTAAGCATGGAATTATTGCCCACTAATCAAACCTCGTTGATTGTTCTTCCATCCATATCGATGTGTTTTGTGCCTCAACTCGAGATGTTTCAACATCTCATTCCGTGAGTTGATCATGTTTACTTGATCTTCGTGAAGATCGAATCATGTAGAGCCTCCCTCTCTTTCCATTGTCGTGTTGGATGGAGTTCTCAAAGCAAGATGTCAATATCATGATGATGTTCGAATCAACGTTCCTATGAAGTGCAAATGGATCATGAAGATTGTGATAGTTTGTGACTTCCCTCTTCCTCTTACCTCACGTCTTGAATCTCGGGGCGAGATTCTTGTTTAGTGGGGGTGAGTTGTCACAGCCCTAGAGCTTGCTTGGAACTAGTGGCATTGCATCCATGCATCATGTTTAATTTTCATGAAATTTGAAATGGGGATTGCCTAAACCCTAGCATTAAAGGAATTCAAATAGGTTCAACTAAAAAAAATATTTTTCAGTGAATCCAAATGGCTTTAGAAAATGTTCATCATCTCTGGAAAAATGCTATAAACCATAAACAGAGGTGCTGCACATTTTTCATAACATATTTGGTCACTGGGTTAATTCATTACTTATTTGCATTTGGGCATTTAAATACTATAAAATAATTTCAATGTTCAAATAATCCCAAACTGAAATGTTTACTGTAGGATATATTTCCAGCAGTGGTCATGAGCAGTTGCATGATTTTTGGGATTGATTTAGTATTTTTAATAAAGCCACAAAGCTGCAGAAAAATAGAAAACATGAATTAAAAGAGAAGGAGAGATAACTTACATGGCAGCCCACTTACCTGGCCAAACCCACAGGTGGGCGGCCCACAGGCCCTCTGCGATCGTCATCTCCACCGCTCAATCGGACCCAGGCGGCGTGGCGCGCCACGCCTGACCACCGGCAGCCACCTCACTGCTTGCCGTCCGCCCCCCCCCCTCGGCCTCTGGGCGCCTCCATAGCGCCACACCCCCTGGAACCCCGTCGCTCACTCTCTCGTCCCCATCCCCTGCTCTGGCTCCCTTTCTCTCCCACCGAGCAGAGCTCGTCGCCGCCGCTCGCCACCACCGCGGCCACAACCACCTCCTCGCCCCTCCCCCGTGTCTGGAAGGTCCGGCGCGACTCCATCTCCCTCTTCGCCGAGCCACACAAGCCAAGGATCGCCACATCATCGTCTTCGAGCTCGCCATTGTCGCATCTATTCGCCGGCCGTCGCCGTCGTTCGCGTGCTGGAGGTCGTCCCCGAGCCCACTGAGCTACCCTGCTGCCTCCCTGTGAGCTTGCCGTCATTTCCCCTCACCTCTCTCTCTCGCGCGCGCCCTGTAGCCGCTGCCCCGCGAGCACCCGAAGCCGCCGTCCGCCATGGCCGGCGAGCTCCATGCCCCCGAGCACCTCTGCCTCGCATAGTAGCTCCGACATGCTCCTGCTACCCCGTAGCTACCGCCTGTGCCCTCCGTTCGCTCGAATGCGAGCTGCAGCCCCTTGCCCGCGCTATCCCGAGCTCCGGCCGCCGCCTCGTTCGCCGCCGACGCCGCTACAGACCACCCCGCGACCTGCTCCTGCCTCCCTTTGGATCGGCGGGATCACGAACTCCCCACGGTGCCCTCGGTAGCGCCCGACCGCCGCCCTAAGCGCCACTCCGCGAGCCACCGCCCGCTCGGTTGGTCGCCGCCCGGCTAACCCGGCCACGCCGGCGTGGCACACCTAGTTAGGGCTAATCACCTACTAATTACCCCCACGACCGACTTACATGGGCCCCACCGGTTTAATTAGCCAACTAATGAAATTAGTTAGAGCTAATCCAACCCGCCCCGGACCCACGTGTCGACTTGACTTTGACTTAGTCAACATTGGCCGGGACCCCTTGTGGGTGACCTAACCAGCCAGGTCAGCGACGATGGACCCCACTGGTCAGTTTGACCTGGACCGCCCCTGTTGACTTGCTGACGTCACACCAACGTCATGCTGACGCAGCTAATGATTTTCTGGAATTATTTTAATTCAGGAAATTTCAGAATATATCCAAAACTTCTAAAATTCATACAAATTCAACCGTAACTCCAATGGAAATAAGTTATATATGAAAAATGATCAGAAAAATATGAAGAATCTGTTTATGCCATGATCATGCATGTTTGAACAAGTTAACCTCACTGAATATGACAAATGATGATTAGGGAAATTTATGAAATAACATTTGGAGTTGGAATTTGTTCTTGTTTGAGTTCCACTTCAATTAACTTGGCTAGATATTGCATTAGGTGAATTCAGTACCTTAACATGACATGTCATTCATGTGAATGTGCATTGCATTGATTGTGTTCTTTCTCGGTTGCGGTGTTTTCCCCTCTCGATGAGCGGCGTTAAGCGATTGTTCGATGACACCGATGAAGAACTATATTATCTTCAGAAGTGCCAGGCAAGCAAAACCCCTTTGTTCATTCCGATACAATCCCACTCTCTCGCTCCTGCTCTCTTTTACTGCATTAGGACAACAACGACTCATGTGTTACTTGCTGCGGTAGCTGAACCCCTTTATCCTCTGCATGACCTGTCATTCCACAGTAATTAGATGAAACCCACTAGCATGAGTAGGAGTTGCTTGAGCCATGTTGTGCCTACTCATTCATGCTTGTTTGTCATGCACTACTTGCTTAGAGTTGAGTCAGTGCGATTCATCGAGGAATGAATCGGAGGTGTGTAAACATGTCCTCTCGTGTGCGAGCTAAGTGTGTGAACACGATTTGGTAAAGGTAGCGGTGAGAGGCCATGTAGGAGTACATGGTGGGTTCTCTCATTGCAGCCGTCCCCAGGAATGAGTTCTGTGTTTGTGATCCATGAACAGCTACTACCACGCATTGGAATGCTTAAGTGCCCCTCTCGACTTATTAATCAACTCGATCTCTGTCCAGGAGTTGCAACTAGTTTTTGGTGTTTGTAGGATATGTGTTGGGGGCCGTGCGTAGCGCTGACCCTAGGGGTGGGCTATGTTGTGGTAGATACACCATGGCGGTGTACAGGCGCCCGTTTGGTGTCTCGGGAACCCAGCTCACATCGTTTGGGGCGTGGCGACACCCGGCGGATCTCCTTGCGGATGGAACCGAATAGGCGATAAACCTGGATTAGAGACTTGTGTAGTTAGTCGGTCGTGGCCGACTCCCTACGCCCGACTTCGCTTGAAGGTTGCCGGTACATGGCGTGTACAAAGGCGATAAGTGGCGAGCGTGTGTGAAGAAGTACACCCTGCGGGGTTATCATTATCTATTCGGATAGCGGTTCCTCGGATATGGAAACTTGGACCCCTTGCATAGTTCATAGACAAGCGAAAGTGGATACTCTAAAATCGCAAGATAAGCGTGAGTGCTATGGGTGGTGTTCTCGTGGGGAGGCGGAGGCGGATCCATAGTGGTTTATTGATATGGTGAATATGTGGACTCGTGTGCATCACCTCAAAAGAGTTACTTGCGTCGTAGTTCAGGATAGCCACGAGTCAAAGCTGGCTTGCTGCGGTTAAACTCCACCACCCCTTTTGATAATGATGCATATGTAGTTAGATCTGATGTAAGTCTTGCTGAGTACATTTGTACTCACGTTTGCTTATTTTATGTTTTGTAGAGAGACGCCAGTCTCGCTAGTAGTTCCGCGTGGCCTTCGACGTTTAGCTTGTTACCTCAGGATCGATCTTGTGCCCTCGGCAGGATCTGGTAGATAGTCAGACTTCTCAACCCTTTTTCATTTTTAGATGTCTGTACTCAGACATGTTAAGCTTCCGCGTGTGCTTTGTTTTGTATGCTCTGAATGTTGGGTCATGATACCCATGTTTGTAATATCTCGCTCCTCGGAGCCTAATGAATAAATATTTGAGTCGTAGAGTTATGTTGTGATGCCATGTTGTATTTACACATATTGAGCATATTGTGTGTATGTTTGAAATGCTTGGTATGTGTGGGATCCGACAATCTAGTTGTTTATCCTTGGCAGCCTCTCATATGGGGAAATGTAGTCTCGTGCTACGGCGATAGTAGTCCGCTACAGCCGGTTCACGAGCCACTGCTAGCCAGAACTCTGCTTGGACAATTGGTGGCGGCATGTTTTCACTTCGTTCCTATATACATCCCGAAAATGTCGCGGTGATATTGAGTCTGCCTAGCTGCTACAGCCGGGATGCGAGTCCTGTTAGCCAGTGCTACAGCCAATTCATACGTTGATGACCGACATGCTTGATGTGATTCATGTATGCCTGTCCCCATGGGTTAGTGCCGCTTTGGGTTCACGACTAGCCATGTCGGCCCGGGCTCCCTGTCATATGGATGCTAGCGACACTATCATATACGTGAGCAGAAAGGCGCGAACGGTCCCGGGCCATGGTAAGGCGACACCCGTGGGAATACCGTGCGTGAGGCCGCAAAGTGATATGTGGTGTTACCGGCTAGATCGATGTGACTTGGAATCGGGGTCCTGACACTCCCTCCCACGCCTAGTGGCAGCACTTAGCTCTACGCTGGTGAGAAGACGAGAAGACTAGACTAGGCGCCGGACGTGGCCATTTGCTTTGGATCTCTTTTTTGTGACCTTGTCTTCTGGATTTGGATTTAAGTTGAAGTTGATTTTTTATCGATGCGCGCGGGGGGTGCCTTTTCTCGTTCAAGCGATTTCTTGCCATCTCGTTCTTGCCTTGTTCTGAAACTCGCGCTCGCTGCCTTCCCCTCGCGGGCCCCTCGCGAGCGGGGCTGGGCGCGACACACGCACCGCGCTTGCCGGTTGGCGCTAGATCCCCGCGAGGCCCACTCGGGCGGACCAACAGACCCTTCAGGAGCTCCACGGCAACTCTCGACCTTACAATCCGATTCGGGGCCCGTCCCAGCTAAGGTAAACCGCAGCAGCAAAACTTGCAGCTAGACCCATGGATCCGCGAAGGCGCTCACTCGGCTTGGCATAGAAGAGTAAAAATTGCGATTTGTTTACATGAGGGGCTCCCCCTCTCAAAATGCTCTCACAATCTTTAGGGGCCATGCTCAAGTTTTTGCATACAGGGTAAAACAGTAAAGGAACAAGGGATCAGCCAGATATGTCGCTCGCCGCGTCCTCCACTTCGTCTTCAAACGCACCGCTGGCGTCGCTCTCACTGTCGTTGGTGCCGCCTCCACCATCACCAATGCCGGCATCACCACCGTCAACCATGTCGCCTTCGTCCGCAGCGACCGCCACCGCGTCGTCTTCAGAAGCGAAGGCTCTAACCAGTGCATCCATGTTGTCCTCCACCCACCGCGCCAGGTCGCCACGGATGGCCTGCGGTATGGGGGTAATGGCGGCGTCAAAGTCGAAGTCGGGGAAGGTGTTCCGAAGATGGCTGAAGACACGGGAGAACGCGCGCCCGAGCAGGCCCCATCTTCCCTCTTCCACATGCTGGCGAGCTCTACTGGACGGAGCTTCCAGGCACGTCAACACGTCAGCAAAGAAGCACATATGACTGGCGTAGTCATTTGAGTGTGGTTGCGGAGCATTCTCGTCACAGACATATCCCAACGCCACATTGGCCCTGACCCTAAGGTCCTGGAGCATGGGGGCATGCTCACGCTCCAGCGTCCGCCGCTAAAGCACTACCTCCCGACTCTGCCGCACAACGGACTCGGCGTCATCAACCCGCTTATGAAAAGAGAGAACCTCGGCATGGGCGGAGGCCAATTCCGCCTGCGCTATGAGTAGGGCGGCTGCCGTAGCCTCCTCGCGCCTCTCCACTTCAGCCAGCTTGGTCCTGAGGGCGGCGGCCCTACCCGCATCCTCCGTCCCCGCAAGCTTCAACCTCAAGTCATACGTACCCTCAAGATCCGTACAAGCCTCAGCCACCCGGCGATCAACCTCCTCCTGGGCCTTGGCCTCGCGTGCGCCAATGGCATCTTCCGCTTTGGCAAATTGATGCTCCCTCGCCTCCAGCTGCTCAAGCTCGAGGCTACGCTCAACGTCCTCCAAAGCTAGCGCCTCCTCGCGCCTCCGGATCTCTTCTTCCTCGGTGGGCGTCCCCCTTAGCAACGCATGGGCGGCTTTGCGCGCCTCCACCTGCTGCTCCAGGGACGCACTCCATGCCTGGAGCTCCCACACGTGCTTCTCTGCAGCCTCGCGACGGTGGTCAGCCTCGCGAGCCTCCTCCAGAGCTCGGGAGTAAGCTTCACGGGAAACCTTGAGAGACGCCTCGGCCTTCGCATTATCAAGATCACACTGGTAGCGGCCAAGGTTGATGGCCACCTTCAGCTTACGTCGTTCCTCCGCCCGTCGAAGACCCTCAGCCTTGAGGCATGCGTCGATGTCCGTAAGTTCACCGCCGAGTCGGCTCATCGCCTCCTGAAAGAGCCCGTGGCGAATGATGCTTCGCTCACGCTCGAGCTCAAGCACGCAGCCCGCCTCGTCCTCCACCTTGGGGGCTGCAGGCAGGGCGTGAAGCAGCGCGCTCCCTCTCAGTAGGGGGCTGGGGACTGGTGCCACCCCAGGGACCATCCCGGCCTCACGAGGGGCCCCAGCCAGTCGGGGCCCGCTGCTTGAAGAGGAATCGAAGACCGATGCCAACCAGCTACTGTCCATGACTAGATGAGGGGTCCGGGGCACGCCCGCCAAGCTCCAAGCCAGGCCGTGGAGGAAGGACGATGGGGCCTTAGATTCGAAGTGCCATGAAGGTGAGCGCACCTCCTTGTCCGGCCCTCCTCCAGGCGCGACATGCAGGCTCGGGGCGCTCAAGGCCAGCGAGGGAGTCGAGGAAGGCGGAGGTTGCTTCTCGGGGGACTCAGCGGCCCTGACGGAAGGGGTCCTGAAGAGCCAACGTCAGGGAGGAAAGCAGCAATCAAGAAATCACAAGGTGCAGTACTTACTCGTCGAAGATACCGCTGCTGCTCGGAGATCCTTTCCTCTTGCGGAGCTCCTCGAAATCCACGCACAGCCGGCCGAAGCGCTGGACATGGCGGCCGGCACGGGGCGTAGCCGAGGAAGCGCTCGAGGGACAGCTTCAGGAGCGCCGAGCTGAGGAGAGCAGTCTGGCGCCGTTTGACCGCAACCTCCCAAGGTTTCTGGAGCTTCGGCCTCGGGAGCCACGTGCTGCGTTGCCTCCGCAACCGGCGCCCCATGGTAGGAAGCACGAGCTCTCGAGGACGACACCCCAAGATCCCCAGGCGGCACATGCACCTCAGCGCTCAGGCTACCAGCTTCCGTCGAAGGTCGCCCCCCTGCACCCACACTCGGGACAAGCTCGACGCTGGCGGCGAAGAAGGGAGCCACGTCAACGGGGTTCTCGCGGGACCCAGCCAGGCCGTTCGGGCGCAGTCCCCACTCATCAATGGAAGGCATCACTACAAAAAAAGACACATCCGTGACATTTTGGGCCGAACGAAATTTTTTACATCATACATATGACACTTCTATAGCGATAATTGTGACAAAACCGGTATCATCATAGATATGGTGGGCTCCTACTTCTATGACAAAAATCATGACCGAAAATGGGCTTTTTCGTCTGGGCGGGCGGAGACACGCTGCATGACATTCTTTGGGCCGTCCATGACGGAAAAACCATGGTAGAAGCGAGGAGGAAAATTTCGGGGAGTTGCGATTACGGTGGGAGGTCGGGGAGGCGATGCGCGTTTACATCATACGTCTGTGGCGTGTGTGCGGCGTTGGCTCTAGCGAAGCCGGCGGTGTTGGGCTCTAACGAACCCGGCGATTGCCTGCGAGCTATGCGTTCTTGAACCCGGCGATCGATCGATGGCTGATTAATCGAACCCGATGGGCGATTCGCCGCTCTGCTGCTAACTAAAGCCGGTCGATTGGATGAGCGATGGCGTTGCGGGGGTTTGGATGAGCGAGTGGCGGTGGTGTTGCCTCGGATGAGCGAGAACCCGTGGTGTGGAGGCTGGATGAGCGATGAGCGGTGGAGGGTGGCCGTGGAGGGTGGTTGAGCGGGACCCGTGGTGTGGAGGGCTGGATGAGCAGTGAGCGGTGGAGGGTGGCCGTGGAGGGGTGGTTGAACAGGACCCGTGGTGTGGAGGGCTGGATGAGCAGTAGATGGTGGAGGGTGCTGTGGAGAGGGGTGGTTGAGCGATGGCGGTGGAGTAAGCGGCGGCGGAGGCTGGATGAGCAGGAGCCGTGGAGGCTGGAGGAGGTCGGCGGTAGCCCGTGGAGGCTGGAGGAGGTCGGCGGTGGAGATGAGCAGGTATCCGTGGAGTCCGTTTTGCGGTAGGCCACACCCTCCCAATGAACAGGACCCCGTTTGACCGTAGGATGTCCGTTTAAATCCGTTTTGCGATCGCCACACCCTCCCGATCAACAGGACCCCGTTTGACCGTGGGAGGTCCGTTTAAATCCGTTTTATGATGCGCCACACCACTCCCGATCAACGGGACCCCGTTTACGACCGTGGGAGGTCCGTTTCCTCCGTTTTGCGTCGCCAGCCCCTCCCGATCAATGGACCCCATTTGAGCGTGGCGGTCGAACACAAGGCGATTTCCTCCGTTGTCTTTGTCGCTGGCCTCGTTTCCATCGCCTGTTCCGTCCAAGCCCTCCCGATGAACACGACCACACATTCCGTTCCGACCCAGCCGGTTGGCTCCCCATGAACACGACGAGCGATGTTGTTTCTGTTCCGACCCAGCCATGTGCGTGTCTTGCGAGTAGGCGTTCGAGACCCTGCCCGTATGTACGTACGTGGCCGTATTTTCTTTCTTGCACCCTCGCCGCTGTACATACATGTACATGCTACCTGAGTGCCTCTACATCTATGACACGTGCACGCCTCTACATCGACCAGTATGTACGTACACATTCGCGACGAATGACAGCGCTTCGTGCGCTTGACCAGTGGGTCGGTATCGAGGCACTTCCTTGCGTGCGAAGATGTAATTGGTGGGTCCTAGCGGATGCGGAAAGCGTTTTTTAAGCTAAATACGGTGGCCCGTCCGGTGGGTCCCCGCTGTCAGGTGGAGTAATAATTATTTTGCGCGTAATAAGGAGGCACTTCCTTGCTGCGGTCGTGGACCCAGTTGTCAGCCTCTCCACATACAGTCCACGTCCGATGGAAATCGTTCCTTGACCACGTTGACCACGCCGTGCCAAGAGCACCAGGGCGGTGGACGACGCGCGAGGCCTAGGAAGGGGACGACGGGGAGCCGGGGAAGACGCGGCAGTGGAAGCCTGCGCCGAGAGGAGTACGAGGGTTCACTTGTTCGGTTGCGATGTGAGGCTGCCGTCACCGCAGGGCCTGGCCAGCGGTGGGAATAGTAGGGGGCGGTGAGGTCTCCGCGGCAGCACATCCGACCACGGGAGGCTGGAGCATGCGGCACGACCGGCGCTGCTTTGGTATTGGAGCAAGAAGACCAGAGGTTGAAGAAGCACTACGGCCGTTGGATGGACATCGTCACGGTCCTTGGAGCTAGAATCGTTTATATTGACTGAGTTGACAAAGCCCTCCGTCCCCGTCAACTTAGTAGGCCCTCAAGTCAGCCTCCCACCAAGGTGGGTCCCAGCTAGCTGGGGGGGGTATTCATTTTTTTTGTGCGTAGTAAGGAGGCACTTCCGGTGGGTCCGAGCTGACAGCAGGGGGAACATTTTTTTCGCTAAATACGGTGGCCCGTCGGGTGGGTCCCAGGAGTCAGGGGCAAACGTTTTTTTCGCAAAATACTGGTGGCCCGTCCGGTGGGTCCCTATTTGTCGGTGGAGGAATAATTATTTTCAGCGTAATAAGGAGGCACTTCCTTGCGGTACATCGTGGACCGGCTGTCGGCCTCTCCACGTCAGATATTCTTCGATGGAATTGATGCGTGACCACATTGACCACGCGCGCCGAGAGCATCACGGCGGTGGGCGTGGCGAGCCTAGGGAGGGGCGGCGAAGCCGGGAAGGCGTGGCGATGGATGCCCACGCGGAGAGGAGTCTGAGGTTCCTTTGGTTGGGCTGCTTGTTGCCGCCCAGAGAATAACGAGGGGTGTGTGTGAGTGTAGTGGAGGGATGGCCTGGCCAGCGGGGGAGTAGTATGGGGCGGTGAGGCCTCACGGCAACCTGAGCCGCCCACGGGAGGCAGGAGGCGAGGCGGCACGACCGGCGCTGCATTGGGCGGTGGAGCAAGAAGACCGGAGGTTGAAGAAGCACTGACGCCGTTGGATGGACATCGTGCGGTTAGTCGAGCTAGAATCGTGCATATTGACTAAGTTGACAAAGCCCTTCGTCCCGTCAACTTAGTAGGCCCACTATCTGGGTCCCGGCTAGCGGGGGTATTCTTTTTTTTGGGCGTAATAAGGAGGAACTTCCTAGCGTGCGAAGGTATAGCTGGTGGGTCCGAGCTGTCAGCGGCGGTAATGTTTTTTTCGCAAAATACAGAGGCCCTTTCGGTGGGTCCCAGATGTCAGGTGGAGGAATCATTATTTTGTGCATAATAAGGAGGCATTTCCTTGCGAGACCCAGCTGTCAGCCTCTCCACGTACAGTCCACTTCCGATGGATGTCGTTCATTGACCACGTTGACCAGGCCATGCCGAGAGCACCCGAGCGGTGGGCGATGGTGAGGCCTAGGAAGGAAGGACACGGACGAGGAATACTCGGCGGTTATTTCCCACGCGGAGAAGTCGAGGGTTCTTGGTTCGTCTGCCCGTCGCCGGAGAATAACAACATGTGTGGGACTGTGGGTGAGTAGAGGATAGCTAGGCCAGCGATGGGAGTGCGGTGGGGCGGTGAGGCCTTTCTTGGCAGCACACCGGCTTGCGGAAGGAGGAAGCAGCAGTCCCTTGGCACTTGTTTGAGTGGCTGGAGCAGGAAGAGCAGAGATTGAAGTTGCACGACGGCCGTTGGATGGACATCCAACAGTATACATGCCATCTGTGGAAAGCCTCAAATCTGTGGAAAATAGCATACAGCCCATCTGCCATTATTTCAAATAGTTTACAGCCCATTTGCTAATTCTTACGGGTTTTTTTGGAGCCCATATTCTTTTTGTTAGCATTACAGCCCACATTGTGGCCACGGTTAAAAAATTATACGAAATTTTGCATATGTCAGTGCGGTCTGAACTGTTTATAATCCCGAAATTTTGATTCACATTCAGACTGATTTTAAAAATAAATGTATATCAATACAAAATCCAATAAATTGTCCACGCATAAAAATCAATGCAATTTAAAATCTCGAAATGAAAAAAAGATATTTGAAACTAATTGCCGGTTTGATGTGTTTTAAAAATGTACAACCCATTTCTCATTACTGATAGGCCATTTTCTCGGCCAGCCGAATGAAGCTCTCCTCGTCTAGCCCAATAGGCCTGATAAAGTGACTTACTTGACAAATCACAAAAAAACTGGGCTAGCCATTTTCAAAAAGAAAAAAAAACTACTGGGCTGGTCTGTGGTAAACATAAAAGAAAAGGTTGTCTAGACAGGCCAGAGTGTCCCGCACAGCCCAGTTGACACCCTGCTTCCGTCTCAAAAACATATTAGATAAATGCCACTCCAATTATGGCGATTCATAAAAATGCCACTGCAATTTCCAAACTTTGAAAAATGCCACTGCAATTTTTGCAAACTTTGAAAAACGCCACAGCAGTTTGCAAACTTTGAAAAACGCCACTCCAGACTTCAAAAAATGCCACTAGAAATGGCATGAAATGGCATTTTTCAAAGTTTGGAAATTGCAGTGGCATTTCTCGGAGGCATTTATCAAATTAACCCAAAACAAAAATAACTGGGCGAGCTGCTGGGTCCCTAGTGTCAGCCGCTCGTTGTGCAATTCTCTCGTTTATTGACTACGTTGACAATGGCATGGGACCCAGATGTCAGAAATCCACTAGGAGGAGCCATTTTTTATTGGCTTGAAATAAGGAGGCACTTGCTTGCGTACTGCCATGACCTTGGCGGGTCCCTGCTATCATCCTCTCCATGTACAGGTCTGATCCACATATAGGGTACTGAACTTCCACGTTGACAACCATCATAGCCAAGTTAACTATCTACTCCCACTAGACATGTACTAACTTAATCTTAGCTAACTAGGCGATGCGGCGGTACATGCTAACGCCCGGCACCGGCGTCCTGCATCGCCTCGGACTTGCGAGAGGTGCGAGAGGCGCGTTGCTCGCGCGTGGTGCCCTTTCCATGCCGGCGTGGTCCACCGAAGCTTCGGCTTCCAAGCGGGAAACCCACTTGACGAGCTGGTAGTAAAAATCGGCGTCGCTGAAGCGTGCGTGCCGACAACCTCGGGACTATATGCGGCGCCGGCCTCCATGTAGTCGGCCCGATTCTGGGCGCTCTGCTCGCGACTTCAGAGCGTCGGTGCGCTGCTGCTCCATGTCCGCTGGCGGCGCAAATCGGCGTTCGCTGCTCCTCCTTGAGCGATCGCGCTCAACAACTCCTGCTCCTCCGCCATGCGGTCACGCTCCAACAACTCCTCGATCTGCGCATTGCCATCTAAAGACAGATAGAATGCCTCCTCCCTCCGTCTGCCTTCCGGTGAAAAACCGAACACTAGTTCGGCGGTGATCGCCTCGGCGTCGCCTACATGCGACGGGGGGGCATGGTGGGCGTGGCGGCGGCGTCGGGCTGGTGGGGGCTTATGAGGATATGGCGAGTTGGGTCACGGTGGCCTTTGGAGAATGCCGGAAACAGTACTTATAGGGGAAGGTAGCGCGACGGTCATCGAATTCAATGCATAATGGCTTAGCGCGCCACTTGCACAGAAAACTAGGGAAACTGAAATTATGACTGCCGTCCCGTCCCGTCCCGTCTGGGTCGTGCCGCCCGCATGGCGGTCAAACGAGTGCACTCGAATCATCTCCCTCCTTGTCAATAATGATTTCACAGATTTAAAAAGCCATAACAATTAAAGTGTATCTTTTTTCGCATCGAGTTAGCTGCCTTAATTATGGCGGCTGCATGTAGGCACTCGAGAATCGCTTCGCATGGTGATGCGGCAAGCAGCATGCAATGAGTCGCGGCTGAGAACGCATGCAGCCACTTAAATCGTGGGAATTAATTAGGCTTAAACTTCGCATGTCGTTAATTATTGCCATGCCTTGGTCTTCTGCTTTGCTCACGGGACTAATAAACCGGACGGAGGGAGTACCTTGGTTGGTGAGAGGTTTGAATTAAGCCACGCAAACCGGAAAGGAGGTACTAGTACATGCGTGATCCGCTATTTATTAGTGTAGGATCGAGTAGGTCGTTTCTTGAATTGAGCCACAAAGCGGAAAGGAGGTAATGCGTGCGTGATATGCTATTTATCCGTGTAGGATCGATAGTGTAACTTGTCGGTTTCTTGAGAGGTAGGCATTTTTATCCGTGTAGGATCGATAGTGTAGCTTGTCGGTTTCTTCGAGTAGGCATTTTATTCAAAAACTGCCACTTAGCATCTTCGTCATAAATAAAACTGCCAGTGTGCATTTGTAGGCTAGCTAGTGATCGATCGATAACTTGTAAACACTTGAGCGAACAGAAATAAGTAACTGTTAATGCATCTCAATGATTCACAGATCATATACAAATATGTAGCTCCAAACGCAAAGATCAGCCACTTCAGATTTTGCGTCGCAACTAAAACTAACTAGTATGATTCCCATACATAAGATCAACATGTTAATGCATCTCAATGATTCACAGGATCATATACAAATATGTAGCTCAAAAGCAAAGATCTAGAAAAACATATGTTCTTCCTACTAACATGGATGCTTCTCTTGGCCAACATTGATGCAGTGAAAGACAAATTTGTTTGTGAAGTCTACAATTCCTCTTGCAAGCGTAAGTGGTTTCACCAACAATTTGGAACCATGAGAATGAACCACACATGATGGAGGAACATCCACTGCAATATGATTTGGTCTTCTCTCGATCACACATAAGACTACTTTTGGAATACAAACTTTAACTTAGGAAAATGATGCCCATTGTATAATCAGACCAAAGCAATGAAGCACCAAGTGTTGGCGATAAATAGTACAAGATTACTACTTTTCTGCAGTCCATGAAGTGACTATCAATCTTTGTGTCTATTTTCAAATGGCACTTGCATGCAACGATGACTATACTATTCTCTTGTGCAGTTCAACCAAAATTGCGGACACTTTGTTTGTTTGCCAAATAGCAACAGGAGACTTCTCATGCTGCACAAATATCAAGCAGCTAGTAAACATATACCACACCATGTTAGCGATGATGGAAGAGGTGAAATCGATACAACGAAATTGAGCATCCAATCATTGAATCCTGTCCTGCACCTCAATGTAGGTCCACCCTTCCAATAAATTCACATGCAAACCACTAGTATTACTATCTAATGACAGTACAAAAGAGTAGCAAGATAGTAGCAAACCATGTACCTTCGTAATGAAAAGCTCATAGTGCCACCAATTGGATATAAAGGTTTGGAAAAAACATGCTCCTAATGTTGAACCAGTTGGACTTTTGTGCAGCTCCACTAAAATCGAGCATCCCTGTTTGCATAGATATTGAAAGTGTGATTACTATAAAAGTGGCACTAGTTGAAGCATAGACTCACAAATATAAGCATTCCAATTTCTTAATGGGAAAAGGTAGCAAGACTGTTTCTAACCACCTGTTTGAAGGAATAAATAAAGCAACAATGGTGATGTCGGGAAGGCATACATATTTTTTCTTCGAAAAACTGAGCCATTCTGACCTTTCCTCTTCTTTTAAGAAAATTTTGTGCAGTTCTACTAAAATAAAATGCCATCACCTCCTTGACAATTTAGTTACACTGTACAAAGGAAATGACTTAACATTACATCATGATGTGGGTATGTAGTAGATAGGCATTAGAGACAAACATACAGACCTCCTCCGATAACATAATGAACATTAATTTTAACAAAGGTGTGACTAGCTTTACCGGGATAATTTGAGTGAACTCTACACCCTCTGTTCCTTAATATAAGACGTTTTCGCGGTTCAATTTAAAGTACCCAAACGTCTAGTATTTAGAAAAACAGGTAGTAGTTTTCTTGAGCACATATCTGGGAAAGCTTGCCACACTTTATTTATGTCCATACGCTAATGCAACACCATTCAAGTACTACAAATATACACTAATCCAGTGGCTAGTGCAACAGTAGAGTAGTTAGTTTATTACAGGGTATAGTACAATGGTTTCACTGAACATATTTCAATAAACTCTAGCATTGGAAGGTTTCTATAAGAATTAACAATACAAAATGTAAAGGTATCAAGTTTCAGCATTGGTATACTAGTTGTGCATGAGCATTAAACCAAATACAAAAGTCTGAAGGTAACTAGCATTATTAACTAATGACAGTATAAAAAAATTGCAAACCATGTACCTCCAAGGTAAATATCATTTCGAACTCGGGGGGACCTTAAAAATTGCTATCCCAATCTTGATAATCGATCAAACATAAAAACTTGATCTTTCCTCTTGACCTTTCCTATTGTTTTCATAATTGTCTGTGTAGTTTAACCAAAATAAAATGCCATCAGCGCCTTGGCATTTTGGTGACACTGTACAAAAAAAATTAACTTATCTCATGAAAGTGAGGTATGTAATCTATAAGCATTAACAGTGCAAAAATCTGAAGGTAGTAACAAGTTTCATCGTTGGTATACTGGCTGTGCAACAACATTAGAAAGCCTTAGCTGAAAAATCTTTAATACATCCACAATCAACAGCTAACCACGAAATGATCGGTGACATTAAATGGCACTTGCTTAAATTTATCTGTGGCATTAGGCCGAGAGCGGCATTAGTTAAATGTGGCATCACTTTAGCAGTAGCATTGCTTGACTTGATTGCTGGTGTTATACTAACAGCAAAAAAGTGGCAATAAGAGCATGGGAGGCCCATTCGGACGGTGGGTGCACCGATCGATGTACCTCCACAGACGCAGAGTGGTGAGGAGGTATGGTTGCCCGAGCAAAAATATCCAGGCAGCATATGTGGATTCGTCCCTTTTTGTTCTCTTTAGCCACCTTTTTCCTATGTGAGGACAACAAACCGATCGACCTGGTCATTCTCTATTGCGTTGTCATGCCTTTCTACCCTTCTTCAACCAAGAGACACGAGACTCGTTCCTTAGCTACTGATTTTCCCCTTTTCAACCTAGATGCGGGTTCGATGCCTACTCTCTTGGGCAGTACAGTCTCCCTTCCTTTGCTTATTCAACCCTGACATGCATTAGTCTGCATGAAGTAGGGTTTCCTTTAATAGTGCAAATTATGGTTTTTGCCTGCGTGGCCAGCAGAGCAGAGGATAGCAAATTGGGAAGATGGTGGAGTGGAAAAAGATCCACATGCAACGACATGCCAGATGGGGCAATAGAACAAGGGTATGGCTTGAAAATAGGTAGCATACCTGAGGGTCGGCGGGAAGTGGCTTCGCTCGTGGTCGTCGTCCTCCGCACACACTACGGCAGCGATCCCGCGCGGGCGCTAGGTCTTAGAGGATGGCCTTGTCATTAGTGCGTGACCTCGCTCGCCGACGACGAGTGCGTCAATGTTGCACGTCCTTTTCTTCCCCGGCGGATCTGTGACCACCGGTGAGGAGGGAAAGAGGTGCCGTCTTTTTTAGATCTGGAGAGAGGGTGGTAGTGTGAGAAGCAAGTGGACAGCCCTTGGGAAGAAAGCGCTGAAGCTCCAGCCTATATATCTTCATTATACTACTAGTACTAGAGGTGGAGTAGTGGTAGAGTAGTTTATATTTTCTCTACGTACAGTACCAGTTAGTCGTGCTTCAAAACTGAACAGTGCGCCATTAAAAAATAAAGGCCGATAACTAGTGCGGCACCTCGGCCAGCAGCGGCGGATCGCATTTTGCGAAATTACACACCATGTCTCGTTGACATGTGGTCCCGATCCACATATCGGTGAGGCGACGGCGAGTAGTAGGAGAATTTCGAATCGGCGTGTAGGCAGGCGCCTTCGTGAACCATGGAAAGCGGCAACCGTCCCCGACTCTTCGCCTTTCCCTCTCGATTTGGAACTGCTGTCATGCGCTCTTCCTCTCCTCCTCCATTTTCCTTCAGCCCTTCACCCTTTCTTCGCCATTGTTCGATCGTCTTCTCCATGGAGGAACAGGGCGGAAGCGACCCGTTATTCTTGCCCGACCGAAAGATGGCGTGGTGGAGGAACTCATTGATCGGTGCGACATCATCACCTCGGCTAGCATGGCAGGTTCGTTCAAGCCCATTCTCGACTCAACTAATAACATCATTACAAGGAACCCAAGAGTCAAGGCGGTTTGATCTCCCCTATCTTCTTCGCCGTGGCCACGATGGTGGCGCCGTCACGACGGAAGCCTCGCCCTATGCAAGTTGATGCCGCTTGATAATGATACGTATGATGTTAAGATGCCATCGCCTGAGGGCAAGGCTTGGGCAGGCGCAAATGGAGATTGGGTTGTTAGATTGGGTCCAACTGCGAGTGGGAACTTGCGAATGTGTACACTCGTGACCGGGTTCCACTTCCAAAAATCTCAGCAGACTGCCCGGAGGTTGAGCACACGGTATTATGCATGCGTTCAAATACAATCATGGTGACTGTCTTCTACGAAAGATAGCAATTTCTCGAGTCCCCAACCGCTCTTGGAATTACTACAACTATGAATTTGTTGCTATCTTCGACAAGCTTGTTGCCGTCGTCAGTGGTTTGACTAGATGGATATTGCTCAAAAATCAGTTTCTGTACATGGATGAGTACTGTGATGCAATTCAATCGAGGGCCTTGTGTTTGCTGCCACCACTCGTGGCAATGCTTTTGCATGGCATCCTCGTTGTTTGATGCGTTTTTCTTCCACCGTAATTATAATTGTTTCATCCACATGCATGCAACCTTCTTCTTGTGTTTCCAAGGTCTGTGAACGTTCCACCACCTATACTTGAAGATTTTTTATAACCAAGGGGAGATGATGATGGTGATGATCACGAGCATGAGGACGAGCAGCGCCCATATACTATTTGGCGCTGGCAACTAATTCGATGGATCACCTCTTCTCGTGTGTATACAACCCACTGATGATGTTACTGCTAAGAAAGCAGGTGTAGTCTCCCATGTTCGCACTCTCCGGACCTATTCCAACACCCGTTGCATGGTATTCGGGATGGATACTAGTGTGCTAGCGCCAACTCCTTCTCCACGGTACAGAATTGATAGTCTTGGAAAACTTCGCTCTTCCTTGGACAAAACTATCCAATGATGGTGAAAGGCGATCCAATTGCTGTTGACACAATGTTACTACCATTTATGAGAAGCAACTGTGTCTATACCTCGGACATTTGGGTGGTTCCCTATCCTGGTACTTATATAGTAAGACGCTTCAGCCTGGATGATCAGTCCTGCGTTGGTCTCCAGATCGACAATGGATGGCCCGTCCCAGAGAATCACTTGAGGTTCAAAGCAAGCGTTTCCAACGCCGAGGAATGGTTGAGTTGAAGTTCATTTCATTGCTTGTTATTTGTTGTGTGGTGAAAACTTTAGTATTTATAATGTATCCTCATTGTCGATGTGCGTTGATGACCTGTTGTATGTAATAAAATGATATGCACTGTGATAAACTTACTAAATTTATGAATGGCTTTGAGTTATACGTGAGTGAGTGGTGCGACGAGGCAAAAAAATATTTTCTGAATACATAATTGTAGGTGCATTGCAACAGGTTATCGGATGGGGCCAATCAACAATAGTAGTACACTATTTGTACTAGCTTCACATGCTTTGCGCGTCGTGCGGGTGTTTTTACTGTAGCCATACTGTACTACGTAACCAGCACCTCGAATCCTCGGTACTAGTAGTACTATATAGTAGTACTAACTAGTAGGAGTAGTAGGGTGGCATGGGCCAGAACAAGCATTCACGTCCAGGAGTACGGCACACGCCACTAGCACGACTTCCATCTGACATCATATTTCTTGGAGTCCGTGCTAGAGCAATCTCTTCAACCTCATCGTTTCTCTAACTCAGCCATCACGCGGCGGGCGAGGTGGGGGTTTGCCGATAGTCGGTTTCCTTAACTGCGGTCCCACTTGTAAGGCCAACTGCAACGCACGACCCCAAACGGACCTCCATTTTGCACGAACTCCAACGATAATTTTGACTAGAAAAGCAAGAGTAAAGAAAACAAGAACCACAAGAATACATTTTACTACTCCTGCAAGTTGGATTAGTGCCTTCTCGATGCATTCATTGTTGATCTGCGGAGGCTCGATCTTGCATGCTTCTTTCTTCTTCGAGTGTAAAGAAGTAGACGTTGCTTCCTCGCATCTAGTCTCATGTCTAGCCTCTATTCTAGTACTCCCTCCGGTCCATTTTTCTCTGCGTCTAAGCAGCAACACGCATACCAAGTAGGAGTATCAACAAGTGCACTAATCTCATCTATAGCCTCTGTGCTAGCTAAAAGTGATAGAACATCTACTAAATTTCACTCTATCAATATATGGATGTACTCTTCTTCCCAATACAAAAAATTGCATCCATTCTACTCCCTCCGTTGCACAATACATGCCTTCTATTTGTAAAAATATATATGTATCTAGACATGTTTTAGTATATAGGCACATCCATTTTGGACAAATGGAAGTCAAGTATTTTGGAGCGGAGGAGAGTACCTAATAAATTTTTAAGTTAGCACAACTAGTCTAATCCGAGAGCACAACCAAAGATTTGGTCGGGTTCTTCCTCCTTTTGCCGACACGTGGGACATCTAGCATCCAGGTCGTGTCATGAAAGAAAATAGAGTGGTAGTTGATAAGTTGAAGCCACGAGATGTGCATCTTGGGTTAAACTCTAAATAGAATCTTACTACTCTTGAGTAACTCCAAAAGCGGCCACCGAAGATCTTTCTTGGATTTGTTTTTCATCACCAGCACGTCAAGGTGAAAGATGTGTAGGTTCGATTGGGTCGCTTGCGTTTTCAGCGACATGTGGGACCGCATGTGAGCAAGCAGACGATGGGCTCTGCGGCGTCGCTGGCTGGCTGAGAAGAGAGATAGAGGAGTCTGGCGTGGACTGCAGGAAATTTGTTCTACGTACTGTACCTCGATATAGGCTCGATATAGTGGGGTGGCATGGGCCATAACTAGCATTCACGTCTAGCACTACGGCACACGCCACCCACACGAGTCCCATCCAACACAAATTCTCTTGGAGTCCGTGCTACAGCCATCTCTTCTCCCTCCTGTTTTCTCAGCCATCGCGCAGTGGGCCGGGTGGGGGTTTGCCGATAGTCGGTTTGCTCAACTATGGTCCCACTTGTAAGTGAAAATGCAACACCGCACGCATTCCCGCTTGAGCGGCGTGCCGGACCAACCATGTGGGGGTGCAACCCGAACACGGTAGGCTTTTCCTTTTGAACTCATAACTTGTAAAATTTGGTTCTCCTCCATGGCGCGATCGATAGATAGAAAATAACGATTTTGCCTAGAGTAATGAGAGGTTTGGTTCTGGAGCCGTTCATGCATGGAGTACGTACGAAAATTATGAAGTTGATGCGAAAGGTAAGATAATTACTGTAGTATCATATACTACTACATGGATTTGACGGAAAGATAAAAATACATACGGACCCATCAACGACATCCTCACGCCCTAGTGCGCGGGGTCACCAACCGACGTGTGAGGAGCAGCGGCGTTGGCGGCGAGCTCAACGTGCTTCAGAACAGTGCGTCCAAGGTTGCCCTGCGGTCCAAGAAGGCCAGCATCCTATCGTCCTCCTCTTGCATGCGCGTAGATGTGGGTGATTATGTCCATGGTGTCTTGCTGCGCCAGGCGCTGCGCGGCGAGCGCGACCTCAAGGTGGACATTCTTCAGCGTGACGGCGGGCAGTCACAGGGCCACCAGTGCGTCGAAGAGGTTGTCACCATAGTGGACGTTGAGGGTGGCGGGCATTGCAGAGCCTGGGCGCGTCGGCTGAAGGCTTACGTCAAAGTCGTCCGCGAGCTTCTTGACGACGGTGAACTTGTCGAGGAAACCGACGAGGACCTCGTCGAACAAGGAGACAAAGCTGTCGTCCAAGCGGCCCCTCGCTCTGCCGCCTCAAGCAATACTACGGAGGCGTTCCTCGTTGCGGGCCGCGAGCGGCGTCGTGGACCATCCGCACAGCCGGCGATGCTCGCGCTCATCCCCTCCATGGGTCTAGCTTAGCAGCTTCTACTAGTCAACTGATCTTGCGATTCGAGTGATCACTCTTGCCCTTGGTTAGCGTGCGTAGGTGCGTAGGATTTCGTACTACTCCTCGGCCCTCTACTGCACCTGCCTTTGGCTGTATGATAGGTGGGCCGGCCACCCCCTGGGCCCACGTGTCATTCACCCAAATGTAGTTGTCTTAAGTCAATGAAGCTGCGCCCCCCTCCGTGCCGGTGCAGTATAGTCATCTCTCCTGACCTCTAGTTGGGGCCAAACGAGAGAAGTTTGATGTTTACTGGTTTGTTGGTCCCCTTTGCATTTTGCGCCAAGTTTTGACCTTTGATTTAACTAATAAAATGTTAATGCATGTAAACAAAAATGTTGTGTAAGTCACATTACGAAAACCAAATAATCCCAAAACACTTAGGCACGGTGCATTAACTCCCTCCTTGTTTCTTATTTCGTGACATATCAACCAATGAGAGATGTGGGCCGTGCATGCTTTCAATGACTTGAGACTACCAAACATGACATGCAGTGTTTAGTTCATTGCATGTAATCCTATTAAGACTCTAGTTGGCAAGAAAACATTAAGTTCTCTCGCCAATAGGAATAAAACACCATGTATTTTTTTACAGAGGGAGTAGTACATTTTCTGTGACATGCATTACTAGATATTATTAGTCAAATACTAAAATCCAGATGGACGTGGTAGTACTCCTAAATCCAGACGGTGGTGCTACTAGTACTAGTAGTAGTACTACCAATGTAGTACTCCTAGGAGTACTAGCACTGTACTACCCGTTGGTCAAATTATTACGTGCTGCTCCTCACAGTGAAGTGACAAGACCCTGCGCCGGAGATGACACCTGAGTATAAGTGCCGTGTTCGGCATACCATAGTTAGCCTCACCGTCTGCAGTCACTATCATCATTGCTGTAGAGCTAGCCCGCTTACAACTAGCCCTGTTCGACATAATTTCCCGTGCGTAGATGCCCGTGCATTGCACGGAACACCAAGATTGGGGTGGACTGCTCCGGCAGCGGCCATCGCGCCAGATTTTTCCACGGCCTTCTAGATGTGGTGGGGAGGAGATAAGGCTGATTGTGAGAGACAAAGAGTTGTTTGTAAATAGGGAACAAGTGCGGCATCTTTTGCAAAATGGAGAAGCTTGGTTTGTATCGTCAGATCTATATCCGACGGCTACTGGTGAAAGATGGGAGGCACAACATCATCACCAACTCAGGACCTATTTGATTCGTAGGATTTTGAACACGCAGGAATAGGACACGGCAGTATTACAAGTTTCAAACTGATATTACAAATGTTAGGAGTAATGCTGCACCTAGGAAGAGGGAATTACTAGGAAGTTCACGTAAGAAGTTTCGTTACTTTAGGTGGATGCAGCGTTATCGTACAAACTAAAATCCACCGCCCTGACAAGTCACTAATGGGCAAATAAGTTTTCGAGTCTCTGGCCACTTGATGTTTCAAAAACAAATTCAGCTTCTGCGGAGACTTTGTCATTTAGGCTTAGACGCTTGCAGTGATCAGCACGCCATTCATTGTTGCGCCAGAGAACGCCAAACCTCATTACCTTGAGCACAACTTGCCTCCAGAACAAAAAACCTGGCCAATTTAATCTCAGATGTGCTGCCTCGGTAGTCGATCAAATCTATTTCTGTAAGATGGAGATCAAGGCATTCGATGAGATTGTTATAGTGCAGCACATTTTTCACTTTCGGGTCTTTTTTTATTTGCAAAAGAAGAGAACATATTAGAGCAGCTGGCTGCATAAGATTGCCGTGTCATCAGGAGGTACCAATATCATTTGCTCATACGATAGGGTTGGCTGGCTAGTGATATTTTTTCACACACACTCTCTCTCTCCCTCTCTCTCTCTCTCTCTCTCTCTCTCTCTCTATTTCTGTTTCCTCTCATTTAACTAGGAGCACGTGAAGAGCTTGGGCATTTGTTGCCTTCCACTATGTGGCCGATGCCATATTTCACAAAAGTATGCCACATAATACGCATCAATGTTAAATCAAAAGATTTTGGCACCGCTCTCGCGATGTGAGAGAGTTGGCACCGGTGTGCACACAGACCCACATGTATAAACAAATCAATCAAACCAACTACACCAGCCTCTCACTCTCCCAAACTAGTGTTTTTTATTGCCTCAGTCCTCTCTCTCTCCAACGCAGTGTTTTTTCATTGCTGAGTTAATTTGGCACCGAAGCAAAGTAGGTGCTCCAGATTGGGGCACTAGGTGAGCAATGGAGGGGCATCGATGCCAAATGCATCAAAAGTAAATTTGGCACATGTTTTGGCCTACATAGCCCACTTTTTTACTCCCTCCGTCCCAAAATTCTTGTCTTAAATTTGTCTAAATACGGATGTATCTAGTTACATTTTAGTGTTAGATACATCTGTATCTAAACAAATGTAAGACAAGAATTTTGGGACGAAAAATACTACTATGTATTTAGTATAAAATTTTGACCATAGATTTACCTAAGAAAATGCCAATGCATGTCACTAAAATTACACCATTTGAAATTATGTTCAAATACTGAATCCAACGATATAGTTCTTAGTGACATGCATTAACATTTTGTCAGTTAAATCTATGGTCAAATTTTGATACTAGAAAATTGGAAGAGTAAACCAGGACGGAGATAGTACTTGCCCTTAGGGTAACCATAGAGTTACTGGAGTAGTCTAAGTTACTTTCCACTATGACTATCCTAGGCTACTATAGTAGTACAGCATAAAAATGATGCAGGTGATCACGTGAGAAAAAATACTAAAAACATTTCTTTCGGTGCAGTGCGTAGATGTAGTTTTGAACACTACACTTGTCATCATAATTTGGGAAAATTACGGAAAAAATGAACTACGTTGTGATTACCGTTTACTAATAGGAAAGAAGTTTCACCTCGATGAGTAGCTTCTCCGTGCATGGAAAGCATGTAAGGAATCCATCAACTTGATCCAGATTGGGGCCGATAGATTTTAGTGCTAAGATCTTCACTGTGTGCATGGACTGGGTCAAGCTTGTGGGAATCATTTTCTGGAAGACGGTCGTAAATACATCAAGAAGAAATTTAAAAATGTGAATTTCAAGAAGACGGAGAAGAACATGAGTGTTGTACCTGAACGATTACGGATCCAATAAAGAGTTCGGAGAATTTGGTAGACGAGTACACCAACGGTGTCAATTTCGGCGCGTCAATGACCCTGATTTTTGTTGGACCTTCTAGATCCGATACAAGCAATCTCTCAAGGAAAGGCGCATTCTCAATGACCATAACATGGAATAGCTGGACTGATCTCTTCCCAATTGATGTCTTGTTGCAGGGCCAGCAAGACACATAAATCCATCGGAGATTCATTGAGGCGATGTGGAGGCTAATGAACCCGTGGATCTGCTCAAGACGAAGGTACTCGAGCGCAGTACAGCTGCGGAACAGGTGCTCCATAGCCTTCTTCGAGATGACAACATCGAAGAGGTCGAGCTGCTTGAGTTGAGGAAGAAGAAGGGCGGGCGTGGCATTAATCTGTGGAATATAGCAGGAGTTGAAGCTGGCGCGGCGCAGCATTGGCGTGAGGCGGAGCGCGGACGGCGGTAGAGAGCGACATCGTCTAGCTTCAAAGCTGAGCTCCTTGAGCTGATCTAGGGCGGGGGATAAGAACCACTCGTCGAACTTGGGTTGGACCTTGCAGTTGGTACTGAACACGCGGATGTCAAGGCGTCTGGCTGGCCCAGGGTGCGATGAAAGGATCTTGGAGACTGCGGCCATGCGTTTGCAATCCCCGTCGCAGAGGCAGCTATCGATGGTGAGGTTGAGGGGGACGCTGCGCCAGAGGGGGCACCACCGCCGGGAGAGCAGGGCGGTCCGCACGACAGATTTGGTGGGGAGGAGGCCGATGAAGAGGAGCAGCATGTCGTCGGGGAGGCTACTGATGAAGTCCAGGCTCGCCGGATGCGGTTTTGGCTCGAGCGGCCTCCACTTGTTGGCTGCCTCGCCGTCCATCTCAACCAGCGGCGACGCTGGTGTACACGTGTGCTGGTGTGTGTTGTGTGCTGGGTGTGCGCGATTGCGTCCTTCTATGCATGCTGCCGTGCAGTGGTGAATTGTGCGCGAGTGCGTCCTTCGCGTGCAAGAAGTTTGTCCTCAATGCGCACTCAATTTACTAGCGTGCGGGGTGCTACCCCGAGTGGTTTCAACTTTGTTTCCTTCACCGCGTGTCAGATGGGCCTCTAGTTTACTTATTTTCACCCACTGCCACATGGGCCAGCACACCAAGATAAAGAACACGAGCTGACAACGCAGCATGTGGATTGGTTGACCAGTCAACTAAACAATAGACCGAGCTATACGCTGACACATTGAGCGTATAATCGGTCGGTATAGAGAGTTCGAGTGAGAGGGGAGGCCCGTGAGAGATAGCAGAGAGAGAGAGAGAGAAAGAGCTACTCCCTCCGTTCGATAATGTAGTTACAACATTTTTTTAAAATCAAACTTTTGAAACTTTGACCAAGTTTATAAAGAAATTACTTATATCGGCAATACCAAAGATAAATGATAGTATGAAGTAAGTACATGTTGTGATGAATCTAATGATCGTTCCAGATGTAAATGTTTTTCTCCACATATACCTAGTCAAACTTTTACGAGGTTTAACTTTTCAAAACATCCATATGCTTATGGACGTGATGAGTCCCCGAGAGAGAGAGAGAGAGAGAGAGAGAGAGAGAGAGAGAGAGAGAGAAGTGTGTGTGTGTGAAAGAGACATGGGCAACACACGATAAAAGTGGAGAAAAAGCGTGCGTGTCTTATGCAAACATATCACACATGCATCTTCGACAACGGAGGCAAGGTGAGGAGATAGTGTGTGGTTGTCGGGAACCGAGAGAGGAAGACCCTAGAGCGTGGCCAAGAGGGTCGACAAACAAGGAGAGAGGTCGAGAGAGGCGATGGAGAAAATGCAGAAATGGGGAGGAGAGAGTGTATGTTTGTCATAGAGAGATCCCCTGGATATCGTGATGGGACTACATGGGTGGGAGATCTTGTGACAAGGTTTGTGCGCGATAGAAGATGCCCCGAGAGATATCGAGATAGACGTATGGATGGAAGGAGACAATACGTAAGTTCCTGATGGCTAGTAAGTGATAATCATACTTAGGAGGGAGGGAGTGCTTGCGCCTATGGCCCTGTTTGGATACTCTAACTCGGTTAGAGGTTAGAGTTAGATTCTAACCCTGAACTAACTCTAAGTAAAGAGGTGTTTGGATGGCAGGGTTAGATGGAGCGCGGATACGGCGAGGCACCTGACGAGGACATGTATTGGGGGTAGGGTAACATGCCTGACCTAAATACCCTACCCATGGACACCGTACACTTTGTACTGGGCCCCTGGGCCAGATTGCCGTCCAGATGTACCGCAACTTGAAACTCACTCGGACGGCAACAACCACTCGGAGCACGGCACTCCACTCGACAAGCTCATTCCACTCGGCCGGGTAACTCACTCGGATATGCGAAGACCAATAGTCAGCATAACGGTTTTGTAGTGGCCAGGTATTATGGCATTGATACTCCACTTTGTAACATAGGAGGTGAGGGGGTGGCGCACTCTATATAAGCCAACCCCACCACTAGACTTGAGGGTCTTTTTTCTTCCACCTCTCTCTCTTTTCACCATGAGTCTTAGGACTTAGCTCAGGCATGGGGATCCGTTCCTCGCTCACACAAACACATTGTAATCTCTGGATACATACTAAGATAAAACAAAGCCTCTCCGGAGCACGAGACGTAGGGTTGTTATCTCCATCATGAGAGACCCGAACTCGCTAAAACCACCGTGTCACCCATATGCATCTCGATAGATCATGCTCCTTTACCCTACCCCTTTCTACTGTCATACTTAGAACCACGACAGATGGAGCCCACCGTGGGGCATGGCATTTATCGAGCCATGATGCAAATGATTTTCTTTCTTCAATGTTCATCCGCCGATTAACAATCATCAATGGAGAATCTCATCCAGGATGTTTTGGACATCGCTCCATTCACAAGGGAGTCATGATACTCTTCGTACAGAGGGATCAGGAAGTCCCATTCCATACAATCTTATTCTTTACAGTCGATCTTTAATCTAACAATGGTTGTTTTTCTTATGTATGTACATGTACTCGTGAGGAGGATGGCCGCATCATCTTCTTCACATCAACCAGAAAGCGCGAACAATAGCGGCATGGAGGCCGAGCTCCCGACATGGCCAGTCCACTGAGTCAACTGCCGCCCGTCCAGCTTCACCGACCTCTGGGCGTCCATCTGCGCCAGAACCGCACCTCCAGCGGTGTTCCTGAGTTACACGGCCAGCATAATGCGATGGTGCAGCACTCCTCGCGTTCTGCTCAGCAGAGACACAAGCCTGGCCGGCAAGCGGAACTCCTCAGTCCCGTCGCCTGCTCGGCAGTGATCTCCATGGTGGAGGCGCCTCTCCCGCTTGGCGTCGCGGCGCGATCGCGCCTCCTCATCAGCTTCGGGCATGGTTGTTGCGGCGTCTGCGCGAGACCCAGCCGCGCGAAATAGGAAGCCGTCCGCCTCCGGTGGCGGTTCTTCCTCTCTCGCCGTCTGTTGGCCATGGCCCTTTTTCCTTTAACCATGCAAGGTGAGTGGGCCACCTTCTCCTTGATTACCTGCATGCAGGTAAATGCGCACAAGTATAGGAAACAGACAGACGTGGTGATCTTCAACATCAGATTAATTGGTCGCCTCATTAAGCGGCCAATTGATGAGGATTACTAACGCCACTTAATTGCTACGGCCAGAACCAGGCAGCTGTTTCCACGACTTCCACAGGTTCCGCACCAGTTAATTCGTGCATGCATGCATGTATGACCATCTAGCCTTCAACTTCGTGGCCGTATTTGCTAGTGCTAACTTGCAGGGTCATCCGATGGATCTTTCACTCGGATAGCTGCGAACCAGATTCACTCATAGTTCAGACAGATGAATCCACTCGGTGACTCGGACATAGACTCAAGTTCACTCGGCCATGGACCCAAATTCACTTAAACTACTAATATGCAGGGTAACTCGGATGGAGTTTGCATCCAGACGACTAACTTGCAGGGACGTTTTGATCCAACAGAAAATATATTCGTAGCCATACTTTCTACTAACTTGCAGGGTCACTTGTCCCGTCGTTGTCCACCGACAGCAGTTCACTCGGACCGGGCGGACCGTTCTGAGAATAACATGATGACAGGCAGTGACTCGGCCGCCTGCACACCATCGCTCAACTGGTCACACCAGCATCACTTGGCCGCGCGCACATAGTCACTCAACGTCCCTCGCGTCACCACTCCGCGGGACGCGTCTACATCACTCGGACGCTCCGCGCATTGTCACTCCACGGCACGCGCCTCTACTTCACCCGGACGCCCCGCGCATCGTCACTCCACGGCACGCGTCTACATCGCCCGGACGCTCCGCGCGTCGCCACTCCGCAGGACGCATCTACATCACTCGGACGGCCCGCGTATCGTCACTCTGTGGCACACGTCTACTTCACACGAACGCCCCGCGCATCGTCACTCCGCGGGACTCATCTACTTCACTCGGCCGCCCCGCGCGTCGTCACTCGGTTGGTCACCTCATCACCACTCGGTCACCCCGCGACACAGGTTTTTACAATCTCATAAATGATTGTTATTCTTTTTTATATGCTCTAAGTTCAAAAAATCCTGCCGAGTGGAGAGCAACCCTCCCACTCGGGGGCTTAGCCACAGTCCAGTACTCGCCTAAGTTTAAAAAATCCTACTGAGTGGAGAGCAACCCTCCCACTCGGGGCTTAGCTGCAGTCCAGTACTCGCCTAAGTTTCAAAAAATCATGTCGAGTGGAGAGAAACCCTCCCACTCGGAGGCTTAGCTGCAGTCTAGTACTCGCCTAACTTTAAAAAATCCTACCGAGTGGAGAGCAACACTCCCACTCGGAGGGCTTAGCTGCAGTCCAGTACTCGCCTAAGTTTAAAAACACCACTCGGCCGCCCCGCACATTGCCATTTGATTGGTCACCTCATAACCACTCGGCCGCCCCGCGCGTCGCCATTGGTTGGTCACCTCATAACCACTCGGCCGCCCCGCGCGTGGCCATCGGTTGGTCACCTCATAACCACTCGGCCGCCCTGCGCGTCGCCATCGGTTGGTCACCTCATAACCACTCGGCCGCCCAGCGCGTTGCCATTTGGTTGGTTACCTCATAACCACTCGGCCGCCCCGCGCGTCGCCATCGGTTGGTCACCTCATAACCACTCGGCCGCCACGCGCGTCGCCATCGGTTGGTCACCTCATAACCACTCGGCCGCCCCGCGCGTTGCCATTCGGTTGGTCACCTCATAACCACTCCGCCGCCCCGCGCGTTGCCATTTGGTTGGTCACCTCATAACCACTCGGCCGCCCCCGCGCGTCGCCACCGGTTGGTCACCTCATCACCACTCGGCCGCTCCGCGTGTCGCCACTCGGTTCGTCACCTCATCACCACTCGGCCGATCCGCGCGTTGCCATTTGGTTGGTCACCTCATAACCACTCGGCCGCCTCGCGCGTTGCCACTCGGTTGGTTACCTCATCACCACTCGGCCGCCCCGCGCGTCGCCACCGGTTGGTAACCTCATCACCACTCGGCCGCTCTGCGCGTCGCCACTCGGTTGGTCACCTCATCACCACTTGGCCGCTCCGCGCGTCGCCACTCGGTTGGTCGCCTCATCACCACTGGGCCGCCACGCGCGTCGCCACTCGGTTGGTCACCTCATCACCACTCGGCCGCTCCGCGCGTCGCCACACGGTTGGTCACCTCATCACCACTCGGCCGCTCCACGCATCGCCACACGGTTGGTCGCCTCATCACCACTCGGCCACTCGCGCGCCTTCAGACAGCTAAGTCATTTTACATTCTATTATTTCCGAGTATCCCGTAATTCACACATCACCTTCACTCGAAGGTCGCACCACCGAGTGTAGCTCTACGCTCGGCTGCTTATTTTCACATACTTGCTTAGTACTGGTTATGTGACTCCCTAGTCCAGCTTCCATTTTTTCGCATACATCATTCATGAACACCACGTGTCGTTCTAAATTTCGAGTTTTCATCGGTCCTCCAGGGCTGCAACTTAGTCGAAACACTACACTTCCATTTTATTTGAGCCAATATTCCAATGAGTTCAGTCGGATCCATCGCTTCGACAAGTTCGAATTGATCCATCGCTCTTTCAGACTCTTGCTGGTTAACCAGCAAGCCCCTTGCACTCCCAGCGGGTGTCTATGGGTGTTATTCACGCAAATCATTTGAGCACACACCGAATTTCCTCGAGAAATTATTTCGTTGGCTTGTGTCATTTTTTACACAAGTTACATGATCACTCGATGGCCCTATGCGCCAACTTCATCGCTGCTCGGACTCGGTCACCGTACCGGTCCTAGTGCACCACAACACCTACCTTGTCGCTCTGTTGACTTCAAACACATCCGGCCAACCCCTCTGTGGAATCCTCTTCATTGTATCAATGATATAGACCTCGTCAGGCATGAGACAGATAAGTCCCTTTTATAATCAAATTTCACACTTCACTCTTTTGCGAGTTTGCCTCTTTCGAGCATCACTCGGAAGGTTCTCCTCATCTTTACCCGAGTCTAACTCGATGAATCGCAAATCATCCATTCAAAACTATATTTCTCGTGTTCCGACATGTCCGTTGTCAAAGCCTGTAGTACGCTCGGGGGCTACGCCGCACTCGGGGCTGCATCTCATTTGGAATGACACTCTCCTGAGTGGTTGACTACTTCATCACCTGGCAGATCCTTCACTTCAACAAATGCATCCGATCCGCCACTTCGACAAGTTTAGTAATCACCCAGACGCTCTGCCCGCCATCTTCATTCCTACTCAGAATCAGTTGGCACACCGGTCTTCTCGCGCCGCAACCACGTTACACTGACGTCGTCACTACATAAGCTTCGAAAGCATTCGACTAAGTCCTCCGAGGACCATTTTCGCCGTCCGGTGGCACACGACTTCACCTTAGCCGCTTCGCGCGCCGCCACTCGGTTGTGCATGTCTTCACCACTCGGTTGCCCCGCGCATCTTCACTTGGCTAGATATGTAGTCCTACGTTCGACCACTTCACACGTCATCACCATTCAGCCGCCCCACGCGTTGCCACTCGGTTGGGCACGTCTTCGCCACTCGACCGCTCTACGCGTCACCACTCAGTTGCGTGCCTCTTCACCACTCAACCGCCCCGCGCACTGTCACTCGGTTGTACACATCATCGCCCCTCTGCCGCCTCGCGCGTCACCATCAGTTGGACGTGTCTTTACCTCTACACCCCTAGCACGGGAAAGACTAAGTTACTCATATGGTCAAACCTCATATCACACTCTGTAGCAAGCTTACCTCCTTCGAGCATCACTCGGGGGCTACGCACGACAGTTGGCCAGGTCACCCTCATGGGTTACGCCCATTTGGTCAACCTATTGATCACATCAGGAATATTCTTCTGACCATACATGCTCGGTTTGCCGAAGATCTATAAGTGAAGCACGTCCACTCGGACAAATACCCCTTTCATGCAAAAGTGTGAAAATGAAGCTCCTCTACGGATACAATGTACTCTTGCAAATACCCCTTTCACGCATCTAACGGTCAATATAAGAAGTACTACTGGAACGATTACTCCCTGGAGTGTCCGGCTTTTTTTTCTACAGTCGGCAGTTTCAAAGCCGAATTCATTCACCATGCCGAGACACGAAGATTCACCTGCTTGACCGAGTTCCAGGCTGAATTTATTTACTGTGCCGAGTGCACGAAGATCAGTCCGACTGACTCAGCTCCAGGCTGAGCTTATTTACCACGACAAGTGCCTGAAGATGCATCCGATTGACTCAATTTCAGGATTGACTCAATTTCAGACTAAAAATATATTTACTGTATCGACTGCGTGGAGGTTTACCAGGAGACTTAAACCCTCTGCCAGGCTCATCTAGTCCGACAGAGGCTCGGGGACTACACCCAGTGGGTGCACTCAGCGTGCCCCCACTGGAAGAGAACTCGGAAAGAAACATTTTGCTCGATGCAAAACCAGCTCCAGAATTACTCGACCTCCGAGTCAGAGAAGAACAAGTTCGATCAGTACCAGCTAAGAAGATTTCTAGTTCTCTCAGACCTCCGCCGATTGCCCGCAGTCGATGGTGGTCTCGGGGACTACACCCAGTGGGTGCACTCAGCGTGCCCCCACTGGAGTAATCTCCACTCGGTATGGCCTGACCAGTCCAAGTGATAAACAACAACAAAAGGACAAGCTCTAAGACTCCCGTCGACTGTTGGTATCCACTCGGAACGGTCCGACCGGTCCGAGTGACGGCCAAACAACAACAAAAAAGACAGGCTCTAAGACTCCTGCCGACTGCCCGCAGTCGACGGCAGTCTCAGGGACTACACCAAGTGGGTGCACTCAGCGTGCCCCCACTGGAATGGTATCCACTCGGAGCGGTCCGCCCGGTCTGAGTGACGGCCAAACAACAAAAAAAGACACGTTTCAGGCATGAAGAAATTCCGAGTAACCAGTTACTCGATGCAGGACCAGCTCCAAATCACTCAAAAAATTGCTATAAGGTGAGTTCAACGCTCCTCCGCGGACACGTTTGAGCTCATTTCACTTTCGGCGCCATGCGACTGGAATCCGTCAAGGCAACAAGCGAAGATAAGACCGCCGGGTGACCAAAGGAAGTTCATAAGTGCCTCCATAGCACTCGACTCATCTGGGAATTCACCTCGACTCGACCCGCTCAACCTCGACCGATTCGGGGGCTAATGACGAGGACATGTATTGGGGGTAGGGTAACATGCCTGACCTAAAGACCCTACCCATGGACACCGTACACTTTGTACTTTGGGCCCTGGGCGGATCGCCGTCAGATGTACCGCAACTTGAAAGTCACTCGGGCCGGCAACAACCACTCGAACACGGCACTCCACTCGACAAGCTCATTCCACTCGGCCGGGTAACTCACTCGGATATGCAAAGACCAATAGTCAGCATAACGGTTTTGTAGTGGCCAGGTATTATGGCATTGATACTCCACTTTGTAACATAGGAGGTGAGGGGGTGGCGCACTCTATATAAGCCACCCCCCACCACTAGTCTTGGGGGTCTTTTTTCTTCCACCTCTCTCTCTTTTCACCATGAGTCTTAGGACTTAGCTCAAGCATGGGGATCTGTTCCTCGCTCACACAAACACATTGTAATCTCCGGATACATACTAAGATAAAACAAAGCCTCTCCGGAGCATGAGACGTAGGGTTGTTATCTCCATCGTGAGAGACCCGAACTTGCTAAAACCACCGTGTCACCCATATGCATCTCGATAGATCATGCTCCTTTACCCTACCCCTTTCTACTGTCATACTTAGAACCACGACAGCACCTTCACGGGCGGTGCGAGAGGGAGGGAGGGAGAGGACGAGAAGCTTCGAGGAAGTGGGGAGGGATCTGCTGCGGGGAGAGCGAGAGAAAAAAGTGTTTATTAGTGGTCCCGAGAAGAACTAACCCACATAAGCACCTCTTGGATGGGTTAGTTTTTTTGGATGGGTTAGATGCATCTAACCTAAACTAACCCTCCTGTTTGGATCTTTTTGGGTTAGTTGACTCCAAACTAACCCAAACTAACTCTTACCCATGGATCCAAACAGAGCCTATGATGGAGTGAGGGATTATGGTACTTAGGGGGGTGCGTGTCACATGGAGAGAGAACAAGGGCGGAGAGTGTTGGATGGGTCTATATGTATAGCGTGAGCGAGACATGTGTATGTGTGAACCAGGGAGATATAAGGCCCGTTTGGCTTGCGTCGTGAGCATCTTTTGCGTGGCCTAGGGTTGTGGCTGGATTTCATGCATGCTTGTTTGGTTGCTACCCTGTGAAAAAGAAAGCCCGCCTGGGCTGGGTTCCTGCACTTTAATTAGCTTTGGCTGAACTCCGGACACTTCAAGTAGCCTGGCCCAAGCGACCGATTTCGAACGCCTGGCCGTGCCTGGTCGTGCGGCCACGAGGCTAATAGCAACATGGATGGATATTAGCATTAAATGATTGATGCATGGATTGATTGATGGGACGTTGATGCTTCTCCTGGCCCAGGCATGAACCAAACGCTTCAGCACCACACAAGCCTGGCCAGGTAGAAATATTTTACATCTCACGTCCACACCAGGCTGTACCGACTATCAAGGCATGAGGGTCAGGTCACGAACCAAACTGACCAATAAAGTTTGAGAGAGATTGAGGAGCCCCGATAAGGCTGAGTGGTGCGTCCGATAGCTGAGAGTTGGAAAGAGATATTCCATCCGCTCGATAATGCAGTGCATGTAAAAATTTCAGAAGTCAAACTTTGGAAACTTTGATCAGGTTTACGCAGATGTTATTTATATCTACAATACCAAAGATACATCATACAAAACTACATCTCATGGTGAATCTAATGGTATATGTTTGCCGTACTAGATGTAATTCTTTTTCTCCACGTACATGGTCAAACTTTGTGATGTTTGACTTTTCAATAAATCTATGTGCTATGGACGGAGGTAAGTGCCTCAGTCGAGACAGATCAAGTGCGTGTGAAGGAGAATGAGTAAGTGTGCAAAAAGAGTAAAGAGTATGTGTGTGAAAGAGAAAGTGGCAACAAACGATAAATTAGAGAGTTTGTGTTTTTTCGTTTCTTATGCGAACAAATCACGCATGCATCTCCGTGATGGAAAAGCGAGGCGAGAAGGTACATGAAGATAGCTAGTGTGTGATTGTTTGCAATGGAGAGAGACACCCCTGTATCACATGTCCAATAGAGGTCTGTCCAACAAGGAAAAAAGGTCGAGAGGGACACATGGATGGCATGGACGCATGGGGAGGGAGAGAGGTGTGTTTGTGATAGAGATCCCTCGAGATCGTGAGGGACTATATGGGTGGGAGATCGAGGGAGTGCGTGCGCGATAGAAAGATGCCCCGAGAGAAATCGAGATAGACCATGCACATGTTTGTGATGGAGACTAAGATTAGCTAGTCATATACTTATAGGGGGGACTGCGTGTGCCTACAATTGAGCGAGAGACCATCATACTTGGCTAGCTGGGCATGAGATTGTGTGTGTGTGCGTGTGAGATGGAGAGAGAACGATGGAGAGAGATATAGTTTTAGATGGGCCTATCGAGTGCGAGTGAGATATGCATGTGTATGTGTGACCCGGGTGGATGGAGAGTTTGAGAGAGGGGGGGAAGAGCTCCGAGATGACATAGTGGTGCGTGAGAGAGTTACGGGCAAAGAGCCAAGGAATTTGTGTGCGTACAATGAGTGCACCCAAGATATCTAGCTTGGACTAGCTAGAGTATCATACATAGTGTGCGAGAGAGACCTATAGATGGTGTATATATGAATGCGGACTAGAAAGACCCCCCCACACACACAGAGAGAGAGAGAGAGAGAGAGAGAGAGAGAGAGGGAGAGGGACCAACAAGGTTTTTGTGTCAGATGCGTGCGACAGAATTGATGATTGTCGGCGATAGAGTGAGAGAGAGAGAGAGAGAACAGGAGTCCGGGAGAGGGGGAGGTCGTGTTTTATGCATCAAAGACTGATATAAACTTGCATTCAAATATTTAAATTGGAGACCATGTTGTCTGAAATCCACACATGAACGGATATATGCGTATATCAAACAAGTTCATTAATTTGACTTTCAACATGTTCATTGAGTACTATAATACTATACAACATGCTACTCAATTGAGGTGTTCAATTTTGGATTTAGTTCACTATTTTGACCTACTGAACGAGCTAGTTCATTGAATCGAGATATTTCATTTTGGGTTTGATTCGCGTTTTTGAGTGGGTCAACTATTTGTCATATAGTAAATCGCTAGCAACGAGCATGTAAAAACACATTACTCCCGAGCATCATCTCTCCATCTAAAAAAGAAGTGGCAAGCTAATATTTCAAAATTTGATTCAAATCGACTTGGTAAGGTAGAGCGTGGATGCTCGTTCTCCCAAATTTTGAGCGAACTGTTAAACATCCTCTCTTTCGGTGGAATTAGCCGAGCAAATAAATGGGAGACCGAAATTACCGTCCTATGTGGGACACGCATCAATTGGCCCATTGTACATCGAGGGTAGGTTCAGTAACTTCATCCAAGCGCCTTCTCCTCGACCGAAATGACATGTGCCGAATAATTCATAAACCATGGTCGGCAAAACACGCTCTCCTCGCCCGAAATAGCTCGCGCCCACTATTTCAAAACACGCTCTCCTCGCCCGAATTCGCTCGCGCCCACTATAGTTCAAAACACGCCCTCCTCGCCCGAAATCGCTCCCGCCCACTATTTGGGGAGAAGCAAAGTTACTCTACTATCCCCGACCCTCAGTACACAGACCCAAGCCGAGAAGCCTATAGGCAAGGGTAGAACTATAACTCCCCCTCACATTTCAGACAAATGCGTCTGTAACACATGGTTCCACTCCCCTCCCTAATCCCCACCCCCCGCCCGCCCCCATTCATACCTCGTGGCGCCAAATCACCTTCTCCCGGAAGCTCCCTTCTCCCGAGCATGAAACCTCAGCCCCACCTCCATGGCGCCCCACCGCACCAATTTCACAGCCGCCCTCCTCCCTAATGCCGAGACGTTGTCCAATTGCCGTCATGCCTTTGGGCGTGTGCCTCTTACTCCGTCTTCTTGGTGCTGCCTCGACGACGGCCGCGTGAACCATACCGGAGCCGATTCACCCCCGCTGTTGTTAACGGCGCCGGAGCGGCTCCAACTTCGGATCCGTCCAGAGTCCTGGCGCTGCTTCCGTGTAGCCGTCGACCGTCGCGACATCGCTCTTTCCCTGCCTCCGGTCACCACTGCAACCGCGCCGGCCTCACCGACTTCGGCAGCTAGACCTGCCTACTTCACCATGCCGCCAGATCGGTCGCACCCTCATCTGAAATCACTTTATTTAGGCGTCAGTTGTCTGAATTTTTATTCTGGGCCAATCGATTCCCAATGGGAAGCAGCACCCCTCGAGGCGGCGGAGCTCCTAGGCTGCCGGTTGGCTGGTGTCTAACGTAAGGGTGCGGGGCCGCAAGTTCGCCACGGAAGCAGCGCTTAGATGGCTATCTTTTAGAGTTGCGTGGGTTGAAAGTACTGCTGCCGCCAGATCTGGATGACGGGGAGTCTTTGTGGATTGGCCCGGGGGCGGCGCAACCACGCCAGTGCGGTGGGGCGGGGAGTGGGGTTTTGGACAGGGCCACAAACGGCGGAGGCAGGCTGCTCTGCCGTTGGTCGCTGGCTCTTCGGGGAAGATTCCGAACAGTGTCAGCCGGGAGGCACAAGACGGCCATCAAGCCATCCGCGTGGATCGGACGATACCAAAATAAAATAAAATCGTGTGACCCCAATTTAGTCTTGATAAACAGACGTGTGACCACTCTCGTACCTTGCTGTTGATCTCTTAGTGTATTTCTTCGGATCAAAGAGATATGTCGTTCTTAACTTTATGGGTTATCTGCATCTTGGACACACCGTCTTCCGACTCACCGCAGCTGCTCCAACAAGGAAGCATACACGGAAGGGAGCTACAGTCCCCACTCAATAGTTCCCTGCATCGAATGCGCGTGCCCGACATGGACAGCCACAACAACTGCAGAGCCATCGACAAGTCAGCACATGATGCTCACTCCTATGGATGGCAGCCAGATAGGTTGTACCCTCATCTTACTTGTGTGCAACATTTATGGCTTTGTTATTCATCTAAGCACGAAAAATAGATCATCACATTTCATTTGTATATTCATGCTGATCTCTTATGGGTCTTGTTCAGGAGTTCACGTTGTTCCATAGTTCAGCTAAGATACTTGTTCTTTAGGTAACGTTGTTCCATAGTTATCATCCATCGCCAATGCTATCCCACGGCTGGTGATTATAGTATTATACCACTTCTAGTATTACCTATGTTGTTCTTTAATACTTTTGTGTGCCATCTAGTTAATCTAGAGTACAAACGATACATATTGTGTAGCTTTCATCTGTGTTCTCCCTTTAGTTTATGAGACCTGTTGCTGCTAGTTAACCCCAGTCCTAGTATTTATGTCGTCTCCTACAGGCACTCATTTACATGAATCTAACTACTAGTTGTCTTCCATGCATGTCAGATATAATTGCACACACTGATATATTCACAAGAACCTCACGGAGCAATGTAAAGGCCAATAAACTTGATGTCAATGATACCCAATATGATGGAACATGTAAAGGAAGTTCTTCAGAAGACTTGCTGAAAGATGATGAATCCTCTTCACCCCACAAGGTCCTTGCTCTAACTTGGCCTGTGATATGGGTACAACATGCATATAATGTCCTAGAGTGTATCTACTCTGTTGCAATGCCATGTGCTTAGCATGCTGATCATGCATGTAAATATGTCATGCCTTCCTGTTTTTCAGTAACTATTCCATTCATGATAACATGTTTTCAAATTCAAGTACTGTCATTCTACTCTATCGCAATGCCATCTTCTTAATTTGGACATCATTCTTCTGAATATCTTATGCATTGTTATTCATCAGTATGTACTTCATCATACGCCATACCATGTTTTTTACTTTGAAGTGTTGTTCTAGTGCTCTGTTGCAATGCCATCTTATTTTCCCAATCATACACGTGTATGTTGCCTTGGTTATTTCTGTACGTATTCCGCTAGCATATAGTTTTACATTCAACTAGTTTTTTTTGCTGTGTTGTCCTGTCGTATCCCTAGCTCTTACTCCATACTCCCTCCGTCCAGATTACATGTTGCCGAAATGGATAAAAAGGATGTATCTAGAACTGAAATACGCCTAGACCCATCCATTTTTTTTTCCGAATGGAGGGAATACATGTCAATATGTCATGCCTTTCTATTCTTCAATACCTATTCCATCTCTCTGATGTCGCATGTTTTATAATTAAAGCACCATTCTTCTATATAAGGCATGCAAGGGGAAGACGACTATGTTAGAATCTGAAGGGTTACAAACAAGGCCTTTGCAAAAGATCCAAACGCCAGGAGATAATAAACCAACTCCAGTTTTTATAGATACTGCTCCAACTAAATGGGTCGCTAAAAGGCCAAAACTCAGGTCCGACTAAAAATGGCCCAACTGATTTATGGGCCGTCAACAGGCTGAAAGTGACACCGGGCCAGAAAATTGGCCCAACACTTAAATGGGCCACTAAAAGGCCGAAACTCAGGTCCGACAACAAATGGCCCATCAGATTTATGGGCCGTCAACAGGCTGAAAGACACACCGAGCCGGAAACTAGCCCAACATTTAAATGGGTCGCTAAAAGACCAAAAGATGTACATCCCGAAAATTGGCCCATCCATTAAGCGGGCGTTAACAGGCGAAATCTCATCGGGCGATATTGAGCCCAGATATATAGCGGGCTGTTAGCGGGCTCGAATCGGCGATGGGCTTCAATGGTGTCAAATCTTTAACGGGCCGTTGACGGGCCGAATTGGCTCATCTCGTATCGGCCGTGGGCTTAAATAGGCCTGACACAAGTAGGCCTTATATGGGCTGGCCTGCTAACTTTTACTGGGCCGGCCTTTTCAGAGGAATGGGCCTCTGTTGGGCCGTGCCACGTGTCGATGTACCATAGGCATCTTCCGTCCAGTGAGTGGATGACATCTGTCCCAACGGTGAGCCGACACGTGTTTCCTCCAGCCAATGATGATTTTACACGTGGAAAATCCCCATTGGTCGGGGCTGTTAACGGGTTATCGGATCTAAAACCCGACCCGGTAGCTTAACGACGTTCCGTTACGGTGGATGCCACGTGTCGGTCACCCTTGACGAAAGCACTTCTGTGACGCGCGATTTATCGTCATGGAAGTGGACACTTCCGTGATGATAATTTTGGTAATGTCATGGAACACTTCTCTGACAAACATAGGTATGACTATCTTGATTATGTCATAAATTTGTCATGGATGTACATGCATGACAAAAAACGCGACCTACTGTGACAAACACGTATCATCACGGAAGTGTATTTTTTTTGTAGTGCATGCTCTCCGCGAATTCAGCCTTGTTCGTGCAGCGGTGCAGCAGACAGCTCTTCCCAGGCATGTCGTCCGGCGAAGGGACACTTGCCAGGACCTCGAGCACCGTTTGCCGCATCTTAAGAGGGATCCCGGACTCTTGAAACCTCATGTAGTCTCGACTGCTGAGCAAGGCCCACATCGGGCGAGAATGGTGCTGAAGCGGAGCGACTCGGCGTCTGACGAACTCCTTCACCACCATAGGCGTAGTCACACCGCGGTCCTTCAACCTCCTCAGCCTGAGCCAGACAGGGACGAGACAGGGGCTCGCGAGCTTCTCGTGGCCCCAACAGGAGTTGGGAACGGCAGGTGCTGACGGTGAGTGGAGCAGAGGGCTGAGCACCCTAGCGTCGACAAACACCCACCGTGTCTGAAACTCGCTCGTGGATGGAGGAAGCTCAACGTCGATCCCCGCGCTCGCCGTCGCGGCCACGGCCTGGAAGCTCACGCATCCCGAGCTTTGCCAAGGATCCATCAGATGCAATGAGAAGAAATGATGGAGAAGGGCCACGGAAGGAGCGATGCCCACCATGGCCTCGCACACAAAGGCGAAGACGGCAAGGAGAGTCATGGATTGGGGGTCGAGATGCAGCATATGGACCTGGTAATGTTCAAGCACCACGTTGAAGAAGGCGGAGAAAGGGGGAATCAGGCCGGCCCAAAGGGCATCGATGAAGATTGGGACCTCAGTGGCTGCCTGGACAATGCAAGCGTGAGACGCAGGCCAAGCCGCCGTCTCGCCCCAGTCATTGAAACTGGTGGCGAGCATGGGATGCACCTTGTCCATGGCCTCGTTGTTGAGCACCAAGGAACGGCCGACTGCAGACTCGACGATTGGAGGCGCACTTGGCAAGGACAGAGGCTTCTTCCCGTTGTCTACTTGTTTCGGCGCCATGGCGATGAAGCGAGCAAAGCACAGGTCAGATTGGAGAGGAGGGGCGGAGTCTCGAGGAAGCAGAGGGATTGAGAAAGTAAGGCGTGGGTGATGGAAGAATAACTGTGCAGGTAGCGGGGGGCGCATAGCAAGGCGGACTCCAAGGAAGCGTGGGGAAGCGGAGATGCCCGCGTCCATTCAACCGCCATGCGTCGACCGAGGCCGCAGGCTTTTGGGGCCCGCGGCGCTCCGTACTTGACCTTTGGCTTCGCCCCGAAGCCAAGCCCGAGTACGCCTTGGGCCCGGGGGCTACTGCCGGCATTCCAGGAACAGGGGTCCGCAGACTTGCCTGCCTGCGGCCCACGGCGTGGCTGTGCTAGCAGGCATGTACAGCCCATCTTCATCAACAAGGTATTCAAGACCCTCGCGAGGGGCCAATCCTCGCGAGGCGGACGGCGCAAGACCTCCTCAGGAGCGGCCTCGCTAGGCAGGCTCGCGAGGGGCGGAGAGATCAAGGCGAGACAAACCTCGTGAGGTTCTCGTGACGTGAGCCTTGACGATCGAGACAAGGCGGGCGCCAGCGCGCCCAGCGTCCTTGTTTCCTCTTTGGTGCTAAGGAGGAAAGCACAGGCGCGGAGTACCGAGGCATCGAGCAAAGGTTTCCATATTGGTGCAACAAGACCAAGACCAGCAGGACGGCAAGACGGAGGTCCCCATGGAGCCCAAGGCGGCGTCACCACCAAAGCCTTTTGCACGCGAAGACCGCTTTTGTCACGATAAGCTGTACTAGCTGTCCCCTTTCAAATTGGCTGTTGTTGGCTCCCTTCCCACTTAATATTTGGGGAGAGGACCAGGGCCTCTATAAGTAGGACTAGCCACCACAGTAACAGGAAACTCAAGCAAGCCTGAGCTGATCGAATCCACACACACACACACACAAGTTCGCCAAGCACAAGAACACCTCATCCTCAGGAGGCTGTTCTTCCCCTTGTACTGTTCATCATCAGCCCAAGAGGCAATCCTCCACCACCACACTGGAGTAGGGTATTACACCACAACGGTGGCCCGAACCAGTATAAATATTGTGTCCCTTGTGTTGTGAGTTCGTCGAGTTCGTTCTTGAGATCTTAGCTTGTTAGGACGTGGATTGGTTGGGAGGAAATATTCGCGCGCACCCCAGTATTTGAACCTTGAAGGTTTTGCCGAAACCCGTGATCCGACAGTCCCCATCACTTATAGATAATCAAATTATTGATAAATAAATGACCAATACTCATATTAATGCCCAATACTCATCAACCATTTATCTTAGCATCCACCCCTCGCTAAATTCCTACGTCGCAGATACTCATTTATATAGGGCATAATGTTCTAGGACAATTGGCTATGATATTTGTTAGAGGGCTCAAATCGTGTGTCTATGAACTTCATTAGATTATCAGCTATGCATGTGGTGAGAGCTAACATATTTAAATCAAGTGCAACATGTACTTGAAGTTTATACTCAACTAATAATTTACATTTATACATATGCACGATATGTGAGATCTATTTAAGTGAAACAATGATGATCTATCATTTGCATTTATTTATTTGTTGTAATGAGGTTACCATTTATAATTTGCTTATCTAATTATAAAGATACGAAGAATCCATTCTTACAAATGCTTGTTGTTTGGGATCTATATAAAGTGCAACTATGATGACCTATAGGTTGTGATTTATCATTTGCCTTAGGAAGACCTACCGTTTATGACATGTTACAATCCAATTAAAAGAACTAATTGATGCAATCTTTTTAGGTACAATTATGAAAATCTAGTGCCTGATGTTTTTATATCTAATGGATGTTATATATTTAGGTCCAGTTATGCAAATCAAACTGTTTACAATCTATTGAGGTACAACTACGAAGATCTAATGGACGTGGTCCATATATAATTGTTGTAATATGTTTAACTATGATTATGTATTACCAAAAAACTTAGATACTACAACAAGTTTTTCCTGGCTCTGAGGAGGGAGGGGCTATGACGGCGACGTGTCTTCGGCTCATTCCAATGCTTGTTTTCGTCGCAAGGTGGTCTACGGATCTGGATGTAATTTTTATTATTCCTGGTGTTCGTTGTACTACCAAAGATGAATAGATTGGAAGTTTCTCGCAAAAAATGTATTAATGACAACTTGATTGGTTTATGTGTAGTTATAAACATCTAATGATCTTTATCTGTTTGGGTATGGTTATGAGATCTAACTGTTGTCATGTACTAAAAGAGAGATGGTTCACAAGAATAGCAAATCAACGGCTTGATATTTTGCTTTTCATGAGAATATCTTGTAGATCATCTTTTTTATGTGTCGTGCTTTTAGTATAGTAGTATATTAATATTATTAAGAGCAATATGATGTCTACTACGCAACTTTATTCTTGTAGACTCGTGTTAGGCCTCCAAGCGCAGAGTTTTGTAGGACGGTACCAATTTTCCCTCAAGTGGATGACCTAATGTTTATCAATCTGTGGGAGGCATAGGATGAAGATGGTCTCTCTCAAACAACCTTGCAACCAAATACAAGAAATCTCTTATGTCCCAAACACACCTAATACAATGGAAAATTGTATAGGTGCACTAGTTCGGCGAAGAGATGGTGATAAAAGTGTAATATTGATGGTAGAAATATATTTTTATAATCTGAATAAATAAAAACAACAAGGTAGAAAATAATAAACATGCACAAAAACGGTATTGCAATGCTTGAAAATGAGTCCTAGGGTCCATACTTTCACTAGTGCAATCTCTCAACAATGCCAATATAATTGGATCATATAACCATCCCTCAACGTGCAAAGAAGAATCACTCCAAAGTTCCTATCTTTTGCGGGAAACCACGGCCACCTATGGGACCAGGAGGCCCTTTGCTGGTTCGGCAGGGGGATGTCGCATTGCACAAGGAGTAGACGAGCGTGGGGCAGCACTGCAGAGATCACACAGGCAATTTTACCAAGGTTCGGGCCGCCGTGAGGCGTAAAACCCTACTCCTGCTTTCCTGGATTGATGGTGGAAAGGTTGTGATGGAGCATAGTACACTTGCCCGGCAGGGGTTGCCTCAAGGCAGCAGTGACTACACGCGTATGGGGGTGCGACTTATCCAACCTTCTAAATCTTTCTACGGTTTCCATGGGCCTCCTCTTATAGATCAAGGGGTTACCACAATGGCAAAGTAGTCATTACACACAGATAAGATAGCAAACAGTGCTATCATACCTAAATCTGCGGGCTGACAGGGCGCATTAAATGGACCGATCAACGTCACATCGTTGGTTGCCGGCAAGGCTTGCCGGGCTATCTTGACAGCTCCATGCCTGCTCGCTCGACACGTCACAGGACGGGTGTCATCTATGGGTTTTTCCTGTAGAAAGTGGCTGCCATGTGGCGAATGGCTGCCACTTAGTCACTTTGCGGCTTGACACCGCATTGATTGACGACATGGGTCGTGGTGTAGTGGTTGGTGAGGCGGTTTTGCCTCCGTGAGTCCCGGTAGGCCCTGTCGGGACGTCTTGGCTTGTCTGCTTCTGGGCGTGGCCCTGCCCCTTGTCGGGCTCGCCTGCTCGGCAAGGGAGGCTTTTCTCTTGGTAGTATGTTGCTTCCCTAGCTTGGTCTTGGTCCCTCTGATCTGCATGTTTGTCCTTCGAATCTCTTGGTCTCTTGTTCTTTGACTTGGGCTGGTGCTTCAATCTTGGTCCCATGCCTGTGCACAGTCTGGGCTTCAAATCCAGGGTTTGTTGCATCGACAGAAGGCCTCGGGCCTACCCCGAACGCGCTGCCGAGCGTTGTCGGGGTAGGGCCTAATAAGTGCACAGGCGGGGTTGCTGAAGAGGCTGGTCTCTTGAGGTCTTCTTTGCTTCTTCATTAGCCTTGATTCCGGGCTAGTTTCCGGTTTCCCCGTGCGTCGCGTAAAGCCAATAATGGTGGGTCCGCTCCAGTAATATCCCATGAATGACTTTAATGCACAGGGTAGAAATGGCTAATTCACTCTTCCCACCACGCCCTTATCCTTGGCCACGTATGCTGCATGCATCGCGCGAGATAGGTAACGGAGGCGCGTGGCGTGGGAGAGCATCAAGGTGAGGGCCCGGTCGTCTTGAATTGGTGGAGGAGGACGATGGTCGCCCGTTGAGAGAGTGGCTCCCCTCCCTGGACCGCATATAAAAGGGAGGGGCGGAGGAGGGCGGAGTCACTCATCCTCGCATTCTTCTTCTTCTCTCTTCTGCTTCTGTTGGTTATGCCGAGGAAGAGGGCCTAGGGCCAGGCCCCGAGCTCTATCTTGAAGCTTTCCCAGGATCTGAAAGGGGGACTCGGGTGGTGCGGCGACAACGCCAGGGGTGGCAATCCTGGCGTGCTCACCGCCAGGCTACCCGTGGCCTTGACTTCAGTGGAGGGGAGGCGATTGACACCATGCCGAGGATCGAAGTGGGCATGGTGTGTGGTAGTCGATCGCTCCCCATTCTTCTTCCCCTTGCGGTGCTGGGGAGGAGCCACGGAAGAGATTCGCCACTAGTAGAGGCAAATCTGACTCCTCCGGGGCACCGTTCTCTTGTCGTGCAGGAGGGCTCTTTGCTCCTGTTCATGTCTTCTGGGTGCATGGTGGCTTCCAATGTCAGGGCTCCTAGGGATGACAATGCTCTCTGTGGGAAGGCTTAGAGAGCATGGCATCTGACGTGATGGGCATGCCGAGGTCTTCGGGTGGTAGTGATGCGGACGACAGCGGCAACCCACGACGTGTCTAGAACGGGGATGACCGTTACGAGGAGTCGTGTTTGCCGGTGACTCCGTGCCCCCATCTCGTCCTCTGATAGCGTCACCATCCGTGCCTACCCTCTGGTTTCTTCCTCCTTGCTGGGGAGTGGCGCCGTACTGATCCTGGGGAGGCACCGAATCCCAGCTGTGCCCGCCTCTGGCCTCTTCGATCTCTTCCTGTAGGAGATGGATAGGGGCAAAGGCATCACGGGGCACTTATCTTTTTTCAATCTTAAACCTGTCGGCACTTGCCAAATTTTAATTCAAATAATGTAATCTCTTGAGTCCATATCTGTATTCTGTAGTGCTTGTACTTGTATCAGCATATTAATGAAAAATATGAACCTTACGGGGAACCCGTGCATGTGTATGTCCATGTAGAGGCGAGATGCCTCTTTAATGTAAATAACCGACTTTCCCCCGGCAGGCTATCCTACCGGTACCCTTCTTGTCTGTCGGAGAGCTGCGTCTGCCGGGGAACAGACAAAGGGACCAGCCCCTGCCAACTTCTTTTTACCAAAGTCCACTGCGACCATTCTGACCGAAGCAATGTTTGAGTCAGGGATGGGAGCACCCAAGTTTCAAAAGAGCGGCGAGGTTTTCTTATGTACAAGTTGTAGCTTACAGAACATTAATGGACATGAGGTAGAACTTATCTGTCTGGCTTGCCAAGTTCTTATCGAAGCCAATCTTCTCGACACTAATGGCAATCTTCTCAATTCCTTGTCGAAGCCAAGTTCACGACTGGAACCTGCAACTCCATGTAGATGAGAATGAATGCAGGATGCAATCCTATCTATATGCATATGCAAATGCTCATGAAATGCTTATGCAGTGATCTTGGTGTGCTCATGCATGCACGCAATCTAGGTCGCCCCCCCCCCCCCCACAACGCTTATTTATTTTCTCTTGGACGGTGTCGGCATTCTGGGAACAGGGGTCCCCAGACTTGCCTGCCTACGGCCCACGGCGTGGCTATGATAGCAGGCTAGTACGGCCCATCTTCATCAACGAGGCATTCAAGACCCTCGCGAGGGGCCAAGCCTCGCGAGGCAGACGACACAAGACCTCCTCGGGAGCGGCCTCACTAGGCTGCCTGGCGAGGAGCAGAGAAATCAAGGCAGGGCAAGCCTCGCGAAGCTCTCGTGACGTGAGCCATGACGCCATGCGGGCGCCAGCGCGTGCAGCGTCCTTGTTTCCTCTTTGGTGCTAAGGAGGCAAGCGCAGACGCGGAGTACCGAGGCATCAAGCAGAGGTTTCCATATCAGTGCAACGAGACCAAGACCAGCAGGATGGAGGTCACCATGGAGCCCAAGACGGTGTCATCACCGGAGCCTTTCGTAGGCGAAGACCGCTTTTGTCAGGACAAGCTATACTAGTTGTCCCCTTTAAAATTGGCTGTTATTGGCTCCCTTCCCGCTCAATATTTGGGAAGAGGACCAGGGCCTATATAAGTAGAACTAGTCAACACAGTAGAGGCATCGGATTCCCACCACCCATCCTCACATCCACAAGCTCACTGAGCACAACAACAACTCAACCTCAGGAGGCTGTTCTTCCCCTTGTACTGTTCATCATCAGCCCAAGAGGTGATCCACAACCACCACACTGCAGTAGGGTATTACACCACAACGGTGGCCCGATCCAGTATAAATCTTGTGTCTTTGTGTTGCGAGTTTGTCAAGTTCGTCCGCGAGATCTTAGCGAGCTAGGGCGTAGATCGGTAGGGAGGAAATCTCCGCGCGCACCCCAGTATTCGAACCTTGAGGGTTTTGCCAGAACCCGTGATCTGACATTTGGCGCACCAGGTAGGGGTGCGCCATAGCTCCTCTCCGCGAACCTGCGCTCCGCCGCCACCACACTTCGCCCCCATAGCGGGGCCAGGGGGCTCCGATCCCTGGCCCCTGCCCTGCGGCAGGTGCATTGGCTGCCCAAGTACAAGCCGGAGATGCCGCCACGCTACGATGGCGTGGCGGACCCGTCGGCTTTCCTGCTGGCGTACGAGGAGGCCGTCCTTGAGGCTGGGGGCGACGACAAGGTCATCGCCAACTGGCTCCCCATGGCCCTCGCTGGCGAGCCACGCGCCTGGCTGCTCAACCTCCCTGGATCCATGGTGGCATCCTGGGAGGAACTCTGTGACCTCTTCACTGCACGCTACGCGGCACCGGCGCACCACGCGATCGCGGCCCTGCTTGGCGGCTCTCAAGCGCCGCCTTCGGATCGCCACATCAAGGCGTTCCTCCGCCAGATTGGTGCCACTTCCAAGAGCTCGGGGGCTCCGCCAGGTTGGGCTGCGCCCGAGGCCGACCTCACCTTCAGCTCAAAGGACCACCCCATCACCACCGCCGGCTCAGGCATGCCTCCGATGCTCTGCACGCTCACCATCTGCAACGTGGCCGTCACCAAGACCCTCATCGGTGGCGGTGCCAGCCTCAACTTGCTTTCCGTGGAGGCCTTCAGCCTTCTTCATGTGCCGCTCGAGCGGCTCAGCCTCAGTAAGCCTTTCTCGGGAGTCGGAGGCGGAATCACCCGCTCCCTGGGGCAGATCTGCCTCCCCGTCACCTTCGGCACGCGTGTCAACTACCGCACCGAGCTTGTCGACTTCGACATCGCCCGCATCGGCCTCCCGTACAGCGCCATTCTCAGGTACCCAGCTCTGGCCCAGATCATGGCGGCGGCTCATCCGGCCTACAACCTCATGAAGATGCCTGGAAGAAAAGGCATCCTCACTATCAGGGGGGAACGCCAAGGAGGCCCTCGCGGCGCTCAAGCTCGCCCTCAAGACCGCTGCGGCAGCGCAACCTGCCGACGCGGGCACCTCCAAGCACAAGGGAGCCGCACCAACCAAGTAGGTGCCGGTCAACGAGGACGGGTCCTCAGGAGCCACCTTTACCATAGGCGTCGGCCTTGACCCAAGCCAAGAGGGAGCATTGGTGAAGTTCCTACGTGTGAACAAGGATATATTCACATGGGAGCCCAATCAGCTGGTGGGAGTCCCGAGAGAGGTGATTCAGCATCATTTAAGGGTATGCCCCAATGTGCGCCCTATGAAGCAGCGGGCGAGACGGCAGTCCACGGAGAAGCAGGCCTTCATCGTCCAAGAGACCCGCAAGTTGTAGGCGGCAGGTGCCATTCACGAGGTTCGGTACCCCGAATGGTTGGCGAACCCCGTCGTAGTGCCGAAGAAAGGCGGGAAGGAGCGGATGTGCGTTGACTTCACCAACCTCAACAAGGCCTGCCCCCAAGATCCGTTCCCGCTCCCACGCATCGATCAGATCATCGACTCCACCGCCGAGTGCGACCTGCTGTGCTTCCTGGATGCGTTCTCAAGGTATCACCAGATCAAAATGGCGGTAGAAGATGTGGAGAAGACTACCTTCCTGACCCTGTGTCGGGTGTACTGCTACACCTGCATGCCCACGGACTGCGCAACGCGGGCGCAACCTTTCAGCGGCTTATGCACATCGCCTTGGGGCGGCAGCTCGGGAGAAACACAGAGGCCTACGTTGACGACATTGTGGTGAAGTCTCAGGAGGCAAGGATCCTGATTCAAGACCTGGAGGAGACCTTCGTGATCCTGGGCTAGGTGAACTTGCGGCTTAACCCGGAGAAGTGCGTGTTCAGTGTCCCTTCCGGCAAGCTGCTGGGCTTCCTCGTGTCCCACAGAGGGGTCGAGGCGAACCCAGAAAAGATCAAGGCCATTGAGGACATGAGCCCACCGCAGACCCTTAAGGAAATGTACAAGCTGGCTGGTCGGGTAACCGTGTTGGGACGCTTCATCTCCAAGCTAGGAGAGCGCGCCCTACCCTTCTTCAAGCCGATGAAGAAGAAGGGCCCGTTCGAGTGGACTCTGGAGGCCGGCCGAGCTTTTCGAGACTTCAAGAAATACCTGACCATCCCACCGATAATGGTGGCGCCACGACCTCTCGAGCCCCTAGTGCTCTACCTTGCCGCTACCCCGTACCCCGCCAGCGTAGCGCTGGTGGCGGTTCGGGAGGAGCACCAAGCCAAGGGCGCGCTATGCCAAGCTACAGCTGAAATGATGCAAGATCAGGAAGGTGCCGCGAGAGCCTTAGCGGCGTCAGCAGAAGACCAAGCTCGACAGGATGACGTCACCAAGATTCCCACAAGCGATCAGGAGTCAGGAGTCCCACCACCTCAGGAGACGTCACAACTCTCGCAAGACACGAGCCTCAACAGCGCGCCAGCCCTCGTCGAACACCCTGTGTATTTTGTCAGCACAGTGTTGCGGGACGCGAGGGCGCGATACCCCATGCCTCAGAAGCTCCTACTCGCGCTCTTGGTGGCCTCGCGCAAGCTGCGGCACTACTTCCAGGGCCACCCCATCAAAGTTGTCTCGGCCTACCCATTGGAGAGGGTGCTCAGGAGCCCCAACTCTGCTGGAAGGATCGCCGAGTGGAACATCGAGCTGCAAGCATTCCAGTTAGAATTCAGAACTACCAGAGTCATCAAGGGAGCCGCTGAGGGAGTCCTGGATTAGGGGGTGTCCGGATAGCCGAACTACCATCATCAGCCGAACTATCATTGGCCGGACTATCATCATCGACCGGACTCCAAGACTATGAAGATACAAGATTGAAGACTTCTCTCCGTGTCCGGATGGGACTTTCCTTGGCGTGGAAGGCAAGCTTGGCGATACGGATATGTAGATCTCCTACCATTGTAACCGACTCTATGTAACCCTAGCCCTCTCTGGTGTCTATATAAACCGGATGGCTTTAGTCTGTAGGACAACATCAGAACATCAACAACCCTTACAATCATACCATAGGCTAGCTTCTAGGGTTTAGCCTCCTTGATCTCGTGGTAGATCCACTCTTGTAAACATCCACAATATCAATATCAATCGAGCAGGACGTAGGGTTTTACCTCCATCAAGAGGGCCCGAACCTAGGTAAAACATCGTGTCCCTTGTCTCCTGTTACCATCCGCCTAGGCGCACAGTTCGGGACTCCCTACCGAGATCCGCGGTTTGACACCGACATTGGTGCTTTCATTGAGAGTTCCTGCGTGTCGTCACCGATAAACTTGATGGCCTCTTCAATCAACAACGACGTAGTCTGGGTGAGACTTTTCTCCCGGACAGATCTTCGTATTCGCGGCCGCCGCGGGCCAACTCACTTGGCCATCTGGAGCAGATCGAAGCTTCGCCCCTGGCCGTTAGGTCAGGTTTGAAACCCTAAACTTCACGGCCGATATCCGCGGGGACTTGATCTTGATGGATCTGAGCCACAGCCGGCGTGCGCGCTGTCACGATGGGCATGGCGTAACTCTGCCGCGGACAGCACCTTGGAGGCCGCTGCGAATCCGCTCCGACCCATAGTCCGGAGCGATCGCTCGGATAGAGGGCGGATGGCTGGACACCGCCTCGGGGCTGCAACTTCTACGGCAATGGGCGAACACTCACCTTGTCCCGCATAAAGCTCATGACTCGAGTGCGGACTCTGCGGACTCCGAACCTCCTGCGCCCTGCCACGAATCCGATTGGGCGCCGATCATGGAATTCACCGCTGCGGACATCTTTCAGCACTTTCGCCCTTGGCGATGTCATAAATTCACTGAAGCATCTCTCGCTATTCGAGAGCCTGGCGAACTACGGCCAGGGCGGTTGGGACGCGACGACGAAGAAATTCAGAGCCCACCCACCACCCACTTCATAGCCACCGTCGGCGATTTAACCGCGTGCTCGACTACAACTCCGAAGATATCGATGGTATGGGCGGCGATGCGGAGACTATCAAGAACCGATGCCTACAGGACCTTTGGAAGACCACCTCGTCATCGACATATACATGGTGGACACCCCAAAGGGAAGCGATAACGAGGAACAACGGGGCGCGACGGAGGATAATCTCGCGGATAAAGAACCAAACGGCGGCGTAGACGCGCCCTAAATCCCGCCTGGATCAAAGCAGCCTTCCTAACGACCCAGCGATAGAGCAGGGCAAACCAGCGGAGGACGAACAGGGCGAGCGGATAGTCAACCCCTTCACGGAGCAATCAACAGTCCGGACACAACACGAGCATAAGAACATACACAAAAACTTCGTCGCCCATGCAAGAAGTTTGAAGAAGGCGAAACGGAAGCTCAAAACAGCGAAGACACGCTCGAGAATGAAGTGGAGCAAAGTATTCAAGACTGCGGACAAATATGGCAATGGCCATCAAACTAAGAAACTACCCGAAGCGCAAGTTGCTGCCAGAATTTGTGAGGAAGCCATGGAGCCTTCACGGTCAAAAAATAAAGAGGCCGTCAAAAAAAAAAGACGGCGGATGAGCAGCCCAAAGCGACAAGCGGGGCTGCACACAAGCAATTATCATCACAGGAAAGCGGACGGCCCAACTAGGTCCATCTACGGGCCAAAAAGAGGACCCCAGAAGTAACACACCACGACAAGTGTTAGAAGACAGCGGCACACCCAAATACAGAGCGCCACACACCCGCTATGTTTTACCGATGAGGTCTTTGGATCATGAATTTCCAGCAGGGTTCAAACCCATAAACATAGAGGCATCTGACGCACAACAGAGACCCAGTGCGGATAGAAGATTACATACTACACATACACATGGCTAGAGGAGATGATCTCCACGCCATAAAATACCTACCCTCAAGCTCAAAGGGCCAGCTCGGCATTGGCTCAAAAGCCTCCCGAGAAAATCTTGTTGGAAGTTGGGAAGAGCTTGAGGGCGCGTTTAGAAACAAATTTTCAGGGGACTTATGTCCGCCCTCCGGATCTGAGCGATCTGAGTCATATAACCCAACAGCCCGAGAGTCGGTATAAAATTCTGGAACAGGTTCCTTACCAAAAAGAACCAAATAGTCGACTGTCCGGACGCGAAGCCCTAGAAGCTTTTAAACACAACGTCCGAGACGAATGGCTCGCCAGAAACCTCGGCAAAGAGAAGCCAAGAACAATGGCCGCGCTAACAAGCCTCATGACACGCTTTTGCGCAGGAGAAGACAGCTGGCTAGCAAGATGCAGCACCAACAACCCGAGTACATCCGAGATCAGAGATGGAAAGGGACAGTCACGGCGCAGGAAAGACCAGCGCCGGAATAAAGAAAAAAGCCCAAAGGGCACGGCGGTCAACACCGGATTCAAAAGCTCGCGGCCAAACAATACAACACAACCTCTTAAGGAGAACAAAGACGAGCTATCAAATTTAAACAAAATTTTAGATCGGATATGTCAAATCCACAATACCTCCGGAAGGCCTGCAAACCATACCAACCAAAATTGTTGGGTTTTAAACAGTCCGGCAGACTCAACGCCCGGACACAAGGCTCGATCGCCAAGCGAGGCGATGTGAACCCCACCAGCGAGCACCGAAGTCAAAAGACTTTCCCACAAGAAGTCAAAACAGTAAACTTCGCTTCACGTGATAGTACGGAAAGCCAACCACGGCACTCGCTAAGACAAGTGTCACACGATCCACCCAGTGGACCGAGATTGGACGTCAAAACCAATCACTTTCGACCATCCGGATTAGTCCGAAGTATCCGGAGCGCAGGATAGACTGCCACGATAGTGGATCCCATAATAGACGGACTGCAATTAACGCAGGTTTTGATGGGCGGCGGCGGTGACTTGAACCTGCTATTTCGGACACAATCCGCAAGTTGGGATAGACCCTACTACAATTCGGCATAGCCGCACTTCCTTCAAAGGAGTGGCGCCAGCCCTTACGCCCGGTGCACAGTTTCATTATTACTAGAAGTTGTGTCGGGATCACCGACAACTTCCGACGAAAAAGCTAACCTTTCATGTTGCCCCATTTAAAAGTAGCTATCAAGCATCACTTTGGGCCACGGGAAGCTTTCGTCGCTTCAATGCAATACCACATTACGCGTCTCTTACGCTTAAAATGCCCGGTCCACGTGGCATCATTTCTTTAAAAGGTAAGCGAGACCCGGACACGGCTGGGCGAGTCCGGAATAAATAAGCTAGGGGCTACCTAGCCGCACATCCCTTCACAAGGGTTTGCACATATAAGCCATAATGAGCTAGCATAGGCTCAGCTTTCTTAATCTATATTTCAATTTTTATGCACTTTCTCGCACGATTTCTTTTCCAACCAAGTTCCTCTCTTTTCTGAGATGAACAGCGTGCACACCGTCGAGGATCACAACTGCGGAACACAGCGCAGAGAGCGTGCGATAGGGACCCGTTGCAAGGACTCTTTTCGACTAAGACCCTCGTAAACCTTTCTTCTGTCTCTTGTTGCTATTATCCCTGGTTTATCATTATAACGAGTGGAAGCTGGCGTTTTGGCATCGGCCGCGCCAAAGAATCTGCCGTGCACGGACACAAGGGGCTTAGGGCTTTGTTTTGCTCGCTATTATAAAGACCGAACACCTTCGGGAGTGTTCGGCGTCTCGAGTTATGCCTTATATGCATCAGCTCTGAATCATGTCTTTGGCCAAATGTTGGGTTTGCCCGGCTCCTGTGTTTTGCTGCCTTACGTTACGTATCATCGGCTAGCGCGGCTCCGGAGAACTCTGCGATTGTGCCCCGAGTTAATTTGGCGAGCACCTCGATGAAAGCGAAAACTGACTGTCATGATACAGCGGAAACTGGTCAACCACTCGATTGACCATGGGAATGTTTAGGATTCCTCGCTTTGACGAAGGGCGTTTCGGCCGGAACACATCTGGCGCCAATTCGGAGGCGCGGTGCCCCAGGGGCTATGTCGTAGCCCCACCCTTGAACTCCATGGCTAAGTGAAAGTGATAAAGCATTATAGTCCAGTTGCCTCGTTTGCTCGCTACCACCTCCTTTACAGGACCGAGGCGTCGGATTAAGTGTGAAAACAGCGCTTTTTTGCGAACACCCCGCACCTTGTGCGTGGGGGCTGAAACCGACGACGCCATCTTTCGGGTTATACACGCGTATACATGAGCGGCCGCATAGGAGATATTCTATTACTTGAAAGCACAAGTATAAAAGGCGCTTACATCATAAATATCGTTTTACATCATATAAATGTTCATTGAGCGTAACATTTTTCGAGCATTGTGACTCTATTACACGAGCACCACGCGAGACTTCGCCAAAATAGTGCTCGGCGGGTAACGGTTATCATCCGAACCGGGGTCGCAACAGCGGTGGCATCCATCTCTATCAATGTGTCTTCACGGGCGGCGCCATCCGCGCACCCTCTATGCAGGCCGACCGCTTCGCGCCGATATGCGGCACCGCCCCAAGAAATTGCTGCAATAAGCCAAAATAACTCTTGGCTAGGGCCTATCCGGCGGATATGAGTCACTATATCCGTCATAGCAAGCCCGGACAACCTATTTAGCTTAGCCCACTCAGCCAAGCGGTCGGTCAGCGAGTGAACGCTCGGGACGATGGAATTGAGACCAAAACAGCTCTTCCGTCTTGTGATCCTTCCGACTTGAAAATGCACTGGCGGCATCCGCCGTTTCGCTGCTAAGTCCATATAAGGGTCCTCTGAACCCCACAGTTGGCCCAGTGAGCATATTTTGGATCCGTAAACCTTGGCGCAGCGAAAAAGGCTTACCGGCTACAATATCTCGGCTGGCGCAGCTCTTCCTTTATAGCCCGCATTGCGGAGCGGGCAGCCTTAACCGGCGGTGGCCTCCCGCAGGTCTTCTTGCCCGCTAAGCGCTCCTTCCCAAGAGCCTCATTGCGGTCGGTAGCATCTTTTAACTTCACAGCCATTTCGGCCATCTCTTCCCTACTCGGCGATTATGCGGCCCTTTCGGCGCTAACTCCTCGGCCGCCCTCGAGGCCGCCACATTACTCCTTCGGCCTGCTCCTTGGCTCGAGCAAGTTCGGCTGAAGGCTCTCCGCGGCAGCGCACTATCTGCATTTCACGAACATGTTGTAAGGAGATGACTTGGCTCCCTTACCAAGTGACAGCGCGATAACACTTACATTGCGACTAATCAAATCGCTTTGTTGATAGCGTGATGTCCGCATCCGCGGCATCGAGTTGCGCTTTAGTTCAGCAACTCCATCAGTCCGGCTGGCCCCGGACGACCCGCCACCTACATCGGCACGGCGGGAATTTAAACCTGCGATTTTGATCCTCGACGCGTTGTCGATTTCGACAACCTACCGAGTCTCGGGGCTACTATCTATATAGGCGCATTCTATATGCAAAACTGTTAAAAGGTGTGTCATTTTGGCGTACCTCAAACCCGCCACAAACTCGGCGGCATCGTGCAACCCGCCTTGGCGGACGAAATCCTTTCAATCACCACGCTCATCAATGCGTGCTGATCTTCGAGATAGACGCCTTCTCAAGCAGATCCTTGACCCGTACACCGAGTTGGCGCCCGAACTATCGGCTTTGCCAAACCGGGGCTCCCTCGCGTGGCGACACTTCAGGCTCGTCCGCCCTATCCGGCGGCGCCCGGACGGGCGTCTCGCTCTCTATCATCTCGGGCGAAGGTCTCCGAAGACGAGCTCATCTGCGAAGGGCGGAGATCCGAACTACAAGGTAAAAACTTTAGTTATCCTCGAAGCGCAAATAGGGATGTCCCTTATTATAAAACTCCTTTCTTTCTACTTACGGCTCGTTGGAGGCTGACTCATTAAGGGAGATTGTGCGGCCGGGGCCTCCCCGGACGCAGGACCCTCTGGCGAAGATTTCTTCCCCCGTTTAGGGGCTTTTGCCCCCGGGTCCTCGGAGGCAGTCCTCTTCTCCCCTTGGGGGGAGGGATTCTCGATCCCCCCTCTTTCAAGAGCCTCCTTAGGCGAGGCAGTAGCTTCCTTGTTTTCCCCTTCGTCTTCCTCTGAAGGCGCAACCTCAAGCATCCGGACCAGCACGGGATCCGGCGCGGTCTCGGGGAGGGGGGCTGGACACCGTATCAATTTTGCTTCCGCTATCCACTCCTGTGTAGAAGGAAATTGGTCATAAGGCGAATCATCGAAAGGCAAACAAACAGTATGTCCGGACTCGGAACTACTTACTTGAGTATCCGGGCGATTGCAGCTTAGTCCAGCATCCTCGGTCAATTTCGGACATGCCTCTTGTGATCCGAAGAATAATTTGTACATCTCCAGGGGTGTCAGGCCCATGAAGTGTTGAAGAATCGCGGACCCTCGGTTGAACTCCCATAGGCGGAGAGGGCGGCGTTTGCGGGCAGGAGGCGCCTAATCAGCATAACCTGCATCACCACCACCGTATCGATCTCCCTTGTTTGGAGATCTCGAATCCGGCCTGCGATAGGGGCACGTCCTTTGGCGGCCCCAGTTGAAACCTTGGTTGACCCACGACATCAACCGTCGTGGAGGTCCCGGGCGGAATAAGGGCGACGGCTTTTGTCTGCGGCCCCTCGGAACGGTAATATAGAACCACTCTTGTTGCCACAGGCCGAGCTCCTCTTGGAAGGAGCCAGCGGGCCACGGGGCATCGGCCCTCCTACTTATGGCCGCCCTGCCACACTCTGCTTGACGCCCCCCGATCATCTTCGGCGCCACATTAAAGGTCTTCAGCCACAGGAAGGCTTCGCAGACGACGATAAATGCGGAAATATGGAGGATGGACTCTGGAGCCAAATCGTGGAATTCCAACCCATAATAAAACATGAGCCCTCTCACAAAAGGATCCATCGGAAGCCTAAACCCGATGGAGGTGGGATCTAAAGGCGACATACTCGCTTGGCGCTCGGGGTGGGGATGGCCTGCCCTTGGCGAGCAACCTGTCGAAATCTCGTAAGACTGGTACTTGGCCTCCCGCAACTTTAGCGTCCTCCTCCGTGGCGGAGGAGGGCATCCACCGACCACGGAGGTCGGAACCGGACATCGTTGGAAGTCCATGGCGCTTCGAATCTGGAGCTCTAGGTGCTGGAACTTGGAGCGGGGAGGGGATTCGATGGAGGATTGAAGAAAAAAGAAACGAGCCTTGGTCCCGTTATAAAGAGGGAGAATACCAAGAGCCGTCTTCGTGACCGTTTGGGACTCGCCTTCGATAGAGGGGGCGTGGCGAACGGGTGCGGTTGGGTTACCCATGTCCGTATTGATGATAATCCCGGATTAAGGGGGAACACGATCTCTGCTTCGACAAGACGTGCCAAGGAAACCGCCTCGCTAAATGCGCTGAGGTGGTAAAGTAAAAAACAATACAAGTAATGGCTTGGTAGTGGTGTGACGTCATGCCACGAAAACGTCGGCACATTGAACTTGTGTATATATTATTATTCTCTCTACGGTGGAATGTGGAATTTATTTTGCGAGCGGACACTATCTGGTGTTCACAATCTTCTATCATTGGAGGAGGAACCCGCCTTGCAATGCCAAGCAATATCTGCGCGGACTTATCGTCATTGAAGCCTGGTTAGAGACTCTTGAGGAGTCTGGATTAGGGGTGTCCGGATAGCGGACTACCATCATCGGCCGAACTATCATTGGCGGACTATCATCATCGACGGACTCCAAGACTATGAAGATACAAGATTGAAGACTTCTCTCCGTGTCGGATGGGACTTTCCTTGGCGTGGAAGGCAAGCTTGGCGATCTGGATATGTAGATCTCCTACCATTGTAACCGACTCTATGTAACCCTAGCCCTCTCCGGTGTCTATATAAACCGGATGGCTTTAGTCCGTAGGACAACATCAGAACATCAACAACCCTTACAATCATACCATAGGCTAGCTTCTAGGGTTTAGCCTCCTTGATCTCGTGGTAGATCCACTCTTGTAAACATCCACAATATCAATATCAATCGAGCAGGACGTAGGGCTTTACCTCCATCAAGAGGGCCCGAACCTGGGTAAAACATCGTGTCCCTTGTCTCCTGTTACCATCCGCCTAGACGCACAGTTAGGGATCCCCTACCCTAGATCCGCCGGTTTTGACACCGACAGCCGCACTCGCTGACTTTGTGGCAGAGTGGACGGACGCCCCGATGCTTGAAGCAGGCGAAGACAGGTTGAGGGAGTCCTGGATTAGGGGGTATCCAGATAGCCGGACTATATCCTTTGACCGGACTGTTGGACTATGAAGATACAAGATTAAAGACTTCGTCTCGTGTCCGGATGGGACTCTCATGGCGTGGAAGGCAAGCTTGGCGATACGGATATGTAGATCTCCTTCTGTTGTAACCGACTCTATGTAACCCTAGCCCCCTCCGGTGTCTATATAAACCGGAGGGTTTAGTCCGTAGGACAACAACAATCATACCATAGGCTAGCTTCTAGGGTTTAGCCTTTATGATCTCGTGGAAGATCAACTCTTGTAATACTCATATTCATCAAGATCAGTCAAGCAGGAAGTAGGGTATTACCTCCATAGAGAGGGCCCGAACCTGGGTAAACATCATGTCCCTTGCCTCATGTTACCATCCGCCTTAGACGCACAGTTCGGGACCCCCTACCCGAGATCCGCCGGTTTAGACACCGACATTGGTGCTTTCATTGAGTGTTCCACTGTGTCGTCGCTGCAAGGTTCGATGGCCCCTTCGATTATCGACAATGATGCGGTCCAGGGTGAGGTTTTCGTCCCCGAACAGATCTTCGCATCCGGCGGCTTCTCACTGCAGGCCAACTCGTTTAACCATCTGGAGCAGATCGAGAGCTACGCCCCTAGCCATCAGGTCAGGTTTGGAAACTTGAATTACACTGCCGATATCCGCGGAGACTTGATCTTCGATGGATTCGGGCCCATGCCAGGTGTGCCGCATGATCACGACGAGCACGATATAGCTCTGCCGTCGGACGGTGTTCGGGAGATCACGCCAGCAACTACTCCGGCCTCTAGTCCGGAGCAGATCGCGCCATCCGAGGACGGGAGGATAGACTCCGCCACGGAGGCCACACCCTCAGTGGCAATAGAGTGAATACTGACCTTACCCTTCACGAGAGTCGTGTCGCCGAACTGCGGGACTCGTCCCCGGCCACAGACTCCGAACCACCCGCGCCCATACCTATCGAATCCGATTGGGCGCCGATCATGGAGTTCACCTTCACCGATATCTTTCAGCACTCGCCCTTCGGTGACATACTAAACTCATTATAATCTCTCTCCCTGTCTGGAGAACCTTGGCCGAACTATGTCCGGCTAGAGTGGGATGCGGATGACGAAGAAATTCACTCCCCACCCATCACCCACTTAGTAGCCACTGTTGACGACTTAACTGACATGCTCGACTTTGACTCCGAAGACATCGATGTAATAGACAATGATGCAGGAGATGAACAAGAACCATCGCCAACAGGGTGCTGGACTGCCACTTCATCACATGACGTATACATGGTGGATACAACCAAAGAAAATAATAACGATGACGCAGCGAAAGATAGCTCCCACGACAAGCAATCAAAACGGCGCCGTAGGCGTTGCTCTAAATCCCGCCTTGGCAAAAACAGCGACAACAGAGCAACAAGAAGCCAAATTAACCCAGCGATAGAGCAGGGTAAGCCAGCGGATGACGAACAAAGTGCGGAGCCGCTGTCCGAGCACGGCGACTCCGAGCATCAAGACAACCAACCCGTCTCTGGTCAGGAGAACAGTCTGAACGACGACGAGCGCATCATCCTGGAAAGGTAGCTGGAGCAAGAAGGGCTTATGGCCACTGCAAGAAGATTGAAGAAGCAGAAACAAAGGCTTAAGGCCGCACAAAACACACTCAATAGTAGATCGAATAAAGTGCTCGACACGGTAGAAAAGTATGGAGGCAGGCGCCCCACGAAGAGCTACCCAAAGCGGAAGTTGCTGCCAGATTTCGACGACGAGGCCTTCGAACCCTCGCAGCCAAAAAACAAAACCGCCGCTCGGTTGGATCACGACCTCGTGGCCGCGATAGGGTGGCCAATGAGGCCGCACATGAGTCAGTACATGAACAATGCGAGGACCCGTATCAACAGGCCGGCGCAACTAGATCCATCTACGGATCAAGGAAACGCGCTCCAGCACTCAGCCAACACCAAATACCACAACCGTTCGAACGCCATGGCACAGCCAAATACAGGAGTGCCGCACACCCCCTATGTTTCACCGACGGGGTATTAGACCATGAATTTCTAGAAGGGTTCAAACCAGTTAACATAGAGGCATACGACGGAAGCACGGACCCTAGGGTCTAGATCGAGGACTTCATCCTCCATATTCGCATAGCTCGTGGAGACGATCTCCACGCCATCAAATACTTACCCCTCAAGCTCAAAGGACTAGCTTGACACTGGCTGTAAAGCCTCCCCGAAAATTCCATTGGAAGTTGGGAGGAGCTCGAGGACGCTTTCCGGACTAACTTTCAAGGGACTTATGTCCGACCCCCGGACGCTGATGATCTGAGTCATATAATTCAATAGCCCGGAGAGTCAGCCCGAAAGCTTTGGAATAGGTTTCTCACTAAGAAGAACCAAATTGTCGACTGTCCGGACGGTGAAGCCCTAGCAGCTTTCAAGCACAGCTTTGAGGCGAATGGCTTGCGGACACCTTGGCCAAGAAAAGCCGAGAACAATGGCAGCCCTAACAAGCCTCATGACCCGCTTTTGCTGGCGAGGACAACTGGTTAGCTTCGCAGCAGCACCAGTGACCCAAAGCACATCCAAGGTGCAGGGCGGTAATGGAAAACCGCGACCACAGTAAAAACAAGCGCCGAAATAAAGACAGCCAGACAACACGGTGATGCGCGGATTTAGAAACTCTCGGTGGGTCAGCGGAAAAAGCCCTTTAAAGGCAACAGAGACGAATCGACCGGCCTAAACAAAATTCTAGACAAGCTATGTCAGATCCACGGCACCCCCGGCAAGCCTGCAAATCATACCCACAGAGATTGCTGGGTCTTCAAGTAGGCTGGCAAGCTAAACGCCGAACACAAGGGGGAGGAAGACACTGGGGGACAGAAAAAATTCCCGCCAGAAGTCAAAACAGTAAATGTGATCCTCGTGACAAAGAGGAGAGGCAAATATGCACTCCGAAATACAAGAGTCATAGAGCCCGTTACCCATGAGTCCTACCACTGGTCGGCCTGCCCGGTCACTTTCGATCGGAGGGATCACCTAATAGGTATCCGGCAGGAAGGATCAGCCACCTTGGTGCTGGACCCAATAATAAACGGATACCACCTTACAGGAGTCCTTATGGACGGCGGCAGTAGTCTAAATCTGATATACCAGGACACCATCCGCAAAATGGGGATAAACCCAACAAACATCAGCCACAGTAACACTACCTTCAAGGGAGTAATACCAGGCACAGAGGCTCGTTGTACGGGCTCTCTAGTACTAGAGGTTGTGTTCGGCTCGCCCGACAACCTCTGGAGCGAAAGGTTAACCTTTGACATTGCTCCATTCCGAAGTGGCTACCAAGCACTACTCGGACGAGAGGCTTTCGCCAGTTTCAATGCAATACCGCATTACACTTTACTTCAACTTAAAATGCCCAGTCCTCGCGGCACCATCACATTACATGGAAATGTTGAGTGTTCGTTCCGAGCAGAAGAACACACGACTGCTTTAACAGCCGAACACTAGACGGCCTCACCACCAGAGATGATGACCGGTCGCTAGGACCGCGGACACGGTTAGATGAGTCCGGCCAATCATTGGATAGATATTGGTTCGATGGTTACACCCGTATAGACGGTACCAGGGGCTTCGCCGCGATAATTCGGCTCAACTTTATTCATCTCGACTTTTTCATGGTTTGTTTATAATAACCAAATTTTTGCACAACAACTTTTCACTAAGCACCTCTCTTTTACAAATAATGATCGTGCTACACCGGTCCAGGATACGGCACAATAGAGACACAGGCGCAGACGTGCAGCAGGGACCCGTGCAAAGGTTACTCTTTAGATTAAGACCCTGCGTAAACCTTTTTACTGTCTTTTGTTGTTCACATCCTCCGGATTCTCAATACAACCGAGAAGGATGCTGACGACTCGGCATGTGTCCACGTCAGAATATTGCTCGTACCTGGACACTATGGGTTCATTATCAAAGGGCATCACCTAAGCCCAGTATATGTTTCAAAGACCAAACACCTTAGGGAGTGTTCGGCGTCGCGAGTTAGGCCTTATATGCATCAGCTCCGAATCATGTCTTTGGTCAAATGTTGGGTTTGCCGGCTCACGTGTTTTGCTACCTTACGTTCCGCTCTATCGGCTAAGGTGGCACCAAAGAGAACTCTGCGATTTTGCCACAGCTAGCCGGACGAGCACCTCGATAGAAAGCGGCGGCTGTCATGATAAAGCGAGAGATTGGTCAAGCACTTTCGATGACTTATCGAATCTTGAGATTCCTCCGCATTAACGAAGGCCATTTCTGGCGAGGCATGACCGCGCCCGTATTCGGATGGCGCGGAGCCACCGAGGGCTATATAGTAGCCCCACTGTCAAACTCCTATGGCTAAGTGAAAGTGTTAAAGCAATGTAGTCTGATTGCCTAGTTCGCTGCGCTATCACCTCCTTAATGGACCAAGACATTGGATCAAGTGTGAACATGCGTCTTTTGCGAAAACCACCGCATTATATGCGTGGGGGCTGAAGCCGACGACTGCAAACTTTCAGGTTATATACACATATACATAAACGGCCGCACAGGAGGCATCATAACACTTTTAGGCAAAAGTATAAAAATAGCCTTTATATAATTTAGTAAAACACTAGTCGTGAACCCGTGCACTTGCACGGGCTAGAAAATTTAATATTATATATAACAAAGTTTTGACAAATTAGAAATGTCAGATGTTGTTTGAATATGTTTATATAAGTTATTATTTTGTGACTATATTGTTTAAGTCCAGTTTTGTAACAATGGTATAAATTATATCGTCGTGTGATGGCAAACCATCTCAGATTTATAGAAGAAATGTGGGAATATGGATGTATAAGGGTATATGTGTTATGTTTGTAGGAATCACTGTTACAAACACAGAAGTTGTTGTATGTAGCATGTATTTGTGTCCTATAAGTTTCTAAAAGGTATTAAAGATCAAGTGCCCTATTATAGCATACATCTTCCTTTCTTACTCAACCAAAAAAGACATACATCTTTTTTTGGCCACGGAAGCACGGCAGAATTATACAAACTTTGTTTCTATACACAATAACGGACACATGCATGCACGGCTTTCTATCAACATATATGATATCATATAAAGTAATATACGTATTTTAAAAGTCGAAGTTGTATATCTTGCAAATGAATATATTTTGTATGCCCCTTGAAATTTTAAAGTTTCTATTCGTATATGTATTGCTATACTTTCCATCCGCAACAGATTTTCCAATGGGCAACATACCAATTAGGCTAACGACACGATCTACTTTAGACCACCATAGGTACAACCCATAATACGCTACATCAACCATTATCATTGTTAGATTGCAATCTGCTGGAGCTTGAAGCCAAGAATAATAGTTAGAGGATGGATTTGATAGTTGTCCGTTTTTAGATTAGAAACATGAGTGTACTTTGAAGCTTGCGTTGGATCGAGAGAGATGTGGTGATTCTAAGAAACATGAAGACCGATTGCCACTTAGGTCGCTCATCATCCCTCACAGCACTTGGCTTTGAATCCTTTATGGTTCGCCCGTGGTCATGCGGTAGGCGAGTGCACTTGATGGTGATGGGTATATCATTCGGTGAGAAAACAAAATGTCACCAACGGCCATTGAAGAGAAGAATTGAAGTGGCCATGTACAGTAGTCAAAAGAGATGTTTTTCCTTCCTTTTTTTGAGGGAGGTGTTTTTCCTTTCTTTTTGTGAGTGATTTTCGTTTCTTCAATCGGCAGAAGAATTTCTTTACGTACATTGAATGGACCTCAAATGGATATGTTTTCTTTCCTTTTCATTGGCGTAGTTTTTATGGAAGGCTGCTGTCCTTAAAAGGAACTGATGGATGCTTCTATTTCTTTTGTCTCACCAACATTACATGCTAGATGTTTTTTTACGGGCGAGGCGATTTATATATTACGTATAAGTTTGATTGGCGAGAATTAGAGGAGAGAGCGTTTTTCCTTTTTTGGCATGGATGTTTTTTTCCTTTTCAATCAGGAAAATGTTTTATTGACTGAATTTTAAGGGTCCTCAAGCGGATCTGTTTTTTTTACTTTCCTTCGATGGAGTTTTATGGAAGGAGGCTATCTTTTTTAAGAAACCACGCGAACATTAAACGTGTCAAATGCAATCTGTTATTTATTTCCTTTTTTTTCTTGGTTATTTGTTTCCTTTTGATACGTGGAGTTTATATGGAAACAGGCTATTTTTTTGTTTTGGAAAGGAAGGAGGCTATCCTTATAAAAGGAACCGTTGAAGCTTTCCATATTTTATTTTACCAACGTTAAAGATAAACGTGTCAGATGCAATATATTATTATTTTTCCTTTTCATCCTTGGAGCTTTTAGGGAAAGAGGCTAACCTTTTTTAAGTAACCAAGGACTCTTTCTTTATTCTGTTTTCGCCAACTTGAACGTCTCTCTCTAAAAAAAATGTTGAACGTGTCAAGTCTTTTTGTTGGACTACCCGTGTTACGTAAATTCTCGCTTTATCTTAGACGTAAATTCTCTAATCCAATGGTGGAATTATTTTTGATGATGTGGATTAATGAGAACGCTTGAAAGGTGCCTCCAATTAGTAAATATAAGATTGTTTTTCAATGGGAATACATGTCATTCAAACATAATATTTTTCGAGCACTGCGCTTCTATTGAACGAGCGCCTTCAAGGACCTCATCAAAGTAGTGCTCGGCAGCTACTCGGCTAATTGCCGAACTAGTGGCTGCAATTGCAATGGCTTCCATCTCCGCCCATTGCGTTTTGACATGGGCAAGCGCCATCCGCGCACCATCGATGCACGCCGACCTCTTCATAGCGTCGATGCGCGACACAACACCAAGGAACTGCTGCACCAAGCTGAAGTAACTGTTCGGCCTTGGCCCTGCCGGCCACAGGTGATCCACAACAGACCTCATGGCGAGTTCAGACAACCTATGGAGCTCGGCCCATTCGGCCATCCGCTCATTCAGAGGAAGCGGACGCGCTGGACCATTAAATTGCAACTAGAACAGCTTCTCCACTTCACGATCCCTTTGATCTTTGAAGAACTTGGCCGCATCAGCTTTTCACTCGCTGCCAAATCCAGATAAGCGTCTGCGAACTCCACAGCTGGTCGGAGGAGCATACTTAGGATCTCTGAACTTCATCCGCAGCATAAAGGGCTTCCTAGCCGCGATATCCCGGCGTGGCGCAGCTCCTCCTTCATCTCTCTAATTGTAGAGCGGGATTCCTTGGCTGCTACCATGGCCTTCTCCAGCTCCGTAGCCCTCGCTCGGCTTTCCTTCTCAAGAAGCCGGTATCGGTAGGCGGCATCACTTAACTCAACGGCCATCTTGGCAATGGGTAGCTTGTTCGGCCCTCAGCTCTTCAGCCACCCTTAGAGCGGCCGCATCACTATTCCTGGCTTGCTTTTGGGCTCGGGCAAGTTCCGCCCGAAGGGTCTCCGCTGCCGCAGCTCCATCTGCATTTCACAACATGCTCAAGATACTAGCATTATGCTCCTCTTACCATATGTTGATCACCAGATAAATTACATACCCTGCGCCTCGTCAAGCCGCTTGTTGACAAGCACGATGTTGGCATCTGCCGCATCAAGTCGCCGCATTAGCTCAGCAACCTCACAAGTCCGGCTAGCCACCGGACCTCCCGCCACCTGCATATGAAGACGGCTGGATTATTACCTGCGACTATGATCCTCTGTTTACCGCCGTTTCCTACGGCAACCAGAGTCTCAGGGGCTACTATCTGCACAGGGCACATTTAAAACATGTGCGGTACTGTCAAAAATACACGTCACTTCGCGTACCTCAAAACCTTTTAGCAGACTCATAAAGGCTTCAAGCAACCCGCTTTCTGCGGATGAAACTGTCTCAACCACTGCGCCCATTAGCGCACGGTGCGCTTCTGAGATAGCCGCCTGCTCTAGCAGATCCTTCAGTGCGTCCGACCGCAAGACAGGCGGAGCCGGACCCTTCCAGTTGCTCTCTTCAAGAGCCGGATACTGAGGACTTCGGGTGGCCAAAGAATCACCCTCTGGCCTTGCCGGATCAGGAGAAGCCCTCCGAGACGACACCTCGGGGTCACCCGCCTCGTAAGGCGGGATGGCGTGGGGAGGCGTTTCGCTCTCCATCATCTCCGGAAGAAGATCCCCCAAAGACGAACTCTGCCGGGAAGGGCCACGATCCGGACTACAAGATGGATGTTTCGGTTATTTTTCTCAGAAGTAAAGCATGATGTTTTTTACTATTAAACCCTTTCTTTTACTTATAGCTCGATGGAGGGCTGATCCCCTTGCGGGCACTGTACGGCCAGGATATCCCCTGGGCCAGGACCCTCTGGCGACGATTTCTTCCCCCGTTTAGAGACTATTGTCTCCGGGCCTCCAGAGGCGGTCCTTTTCCTTCCTTGGGGAGAGGGAGCTTTCGCTTCTTCTCCCCGGTTGTCCGCCTTCGCGGAGGCGTTAGCCTCTTTCTTCCCACCTTTATCCTCCCCTGAGGGCGCATGGTAGGGCGCAAGCTCCAACATCCGGACTAGTACCGGATCCGGTGAGACCTCGGGGAGGGGGGCCGGACACCTGATCATCTTCGCCTTTGCTATCCAGTCCTGGTCAAAGAGCGACTTTTCAGAATGATGTCGTGATGAATAGAAATACAACGTGTTCGGCCATAGGGCGACTTACTTGGGTATCTGGATGATTGCAGCTCAGACCCGCATCCTCGGTGGAATCCGGACACATTGCTTGCGGTCCGAAGTACAATTTGTACATCTCCTCGGGCATCATGCCGAGGAAGTGTTGAATAGCTCGCGGTCCCTCCGGATTGAATTCCCACAGACGAAGGGGACGACGTTTGCAGGGCAGGGTTCGGCGAAGTAACATTACTTGCGTTACCATGATCAGACCAATATCTCTTTCGAGGAGATCTTGGATGCGGCCCTACAGTATGGGCACGTCCTTCACTGGCCCCCAGTCTAGCCCCTTGTTGATCCATGACGTTAGTCGTGGAGGGTGACCCGAGCGAAAGGCAGGTGGGGCCACCCATTTGGTACCCCTGGGAGCTATGACATAAAACCATTCTTGTTGCCATAAGCTGGACACCTCCTGGAAAGAACCCTCGGGCCATGGGGCATCGGGGCTTTTGCTTATTACAGCACCTCCGCATTCTGCGTACCTCCCCTCGATCGTCTTCGGCTCCACTTGGAAGGTCTTGAGCCACAGGCCGAAGTGAGGGTGATCGGAGAAAACCGCACATGACGATAAAAGACGAGATGTGGAGAATAGAATTCGGAGCTAAATCATGGAAGTCCAGCCCGTAATAGAACATGAGCCCCCTCACGAAGGGATCCAGAGCCAGGCCTAGCCCTCGAAGGAAGTGAGATATGAATACTACACTCTCGCCGGGTTTAGGAATAGGTATGACCTGCCCTTGAGTAGGCAGCCCATGCGCAATCTCGCCGGTCAAGAACCTGGCCTCTCTTAACTTTTTGACGTCTTCCTCTGTGATGGAGGAGGGCATCCACCGACCTTGAAGGTTGGATCTGGACATGGCTGAAGGTCCGAAGTGCCTGACCTGAGCTTTGGGTGTTGGAACACGAGGCGGGGGAGGGATTCGATTGAGTTCGAGGAATAAAAAAGGATAGGCCTTGGTCTCTTTATAAAGAGGTGAATACCAGCGTCCTCCTCATGACTTTTGGGACTTGCCTATAATCGAGTCATACCAGCGAGCACGATCGGGTTACCGCCCGTATTGATGAGATCCGTGATAAGGGACACGATCTCTACTTGACAAGGCGTGCCAAAGAAACGCCTCGCGATATCGCCAAGGCTGGTTGAAAAACACGGTTCGATAATAACCGGGCCATGGCATGATGTCATGGTGTCAAATCGTCGGCAGGTCGGTTTGTGAATATTATTCTCTCTCGGTGGAATGTGGATCTTGTTTTGCGAGCGGACACTATCCTTGTGTTCAAGATCTTCCAAGGAGTATTCGGAGGAGGAACCCGCCTTGCAATGCCGAAGACAATCTGCGCGCCGGACTCATCGTCATTGAGGCCTGGTTCAGGGGCTACTGAGGGAGTCCTGGATTATGGGGTATTTGGATAGCCAGACTATATATCCGTTGGCCGGACTGTTGGACTATGAAGATACAAGATTGAAGACTTCGTCTCGTGTCCGGATGGGACTCTCTTGGCGTGGAAGGCAAGCTTGGCGATCTGGATATGTAGATCTCCTTCTTTGTAACCCGACTTACGTGTAACCCTAGCCCCTCCGGTGTCTATATAAACCGGAGGGTTTAGTCCGTCAGGACAACAACAATCATACCATAGGCTAGCTTCTAGGGTTTAGCCTCTACGATCTCGTGGTAGATCAACTCTTGTAATACTCATATTCATCAAGATCAATCAAGCAGGAAGTATGGTATTACCTCCATAGAGATGGCCCGAACACAGGTAAACATCGTGTCCCTTGCCTCCTGCTACCATCCGCCTTAGGCGCTGCATTCGGGACCCCCTACCGAGATCCGCGGTTTGACACCGACACGGTCCACCTCACACAGGCGAGGCGCCCGGATGGTTGGGTCATGTAATTGATGGCGCCTTCTGCGCATCAGTATGAGGGCTGTAGCGGTACTCATTTCACCCACTCAGGACAAGCTCTACTACGCAGTGCAGCTCTGCTTTCAGGTCGAGAAGGTCTCCAACAACATCGCAGAATATGAAGGCCTCATAGCCGACTTGAAGGCGGCCACAGCTCTGGGGGTGAAGCGCCTCACCGTTAGGGGGACTCACAGCTCCTCGTCAATTTCTCTAACAAAGTGTACGAGCCAAAGGACGAGCACATGGAGGCATACTCGCGGAAGTGCGTAAGAAGGAAAAATAGTTCCTGGTCCTGGAGTTGCAGCATGTGCCCCGTGGCACCAACAAGGAAGCCGACAACATCGCCAGGAGGGCGTCCAAGCAACAGCCCCAAGAGCCCGGCGTCTTCGAGGAGCGGCTCTTCAAGCCGTCTGCAATGCCACCGCTTTCAAACACAACCCAGCCTTGGGTGGAGCTCCCACAGCCGCCTGCCACTGGAGCCCCAGCCTGCAGCCCGACCTCAAGAGCTCGACTGCTCTTGGCGCTCGAGCCTCATGAGGGTTGTTGGACCAAGGAATTCAAGGAATATATATCGGATGCAAGGGGCGCTGCCGGAGAAAGAGGAGGACGCAGAGCATGTGGCCTGACAAGCCACGGCGTACTGCATCCGGGACGGTGAGTTGTACAGGAAGCGGCCAAATGATGTTTCACTGCGTTGCATTTCCAGAGATCAGGGGAAGGAGTTGCTAATTGACTTACACGGCGGGGACTGCGGGCACCATTCGTCATCACGGACCCTCGTCGGCAAGGTATTCCGCAGCGGATTCTACTAGCCCACGGCACTCAACGACGCGGCCGAGCAAGTGAAGTCCTGTGAAGCCTGCCAGTTCCACGCCAAGCAGATCCATCAGCCAGCACAAGGCCTCCAGACCATCCTACTCACGTGGCCGTTTGCGGTTTGGGGGCCGGACATCTTGGGCCCGTTCCCTTGAGCGCCTGGGGGCTACCGCTACCTCTACGTCGCCATCGACAAGTTCACCAAGTGGGCAGAAGTGGAAGCCATCCACACCATCCCAGCTGGCTCTACTGTTAAGTTCATCAAGGGCCTCGTGAGCCGCTTCGGGGTCCCCAACCGCATCATCACAGATAACGGCTCACAATACACTAGTAACCTCTTCAAAACCTACTGTGCTAACCTTGGAACGCAGATTTGCTACGCTTCGGTGGTGCACCCTAGGAGCAATGATCAGGCCAAACGTGCCAACACAGTGGTCTTGAGGGTCCTCAAGACCAGGACCTTCAAGAAGAAGCTCGAGGCCTGCGGCAGGGGCTGGCATGACGAGCTCCAGTCCGTGTTATGGTCCATCCGCACCACCGCCACTAAGCCAACGGGCGAGACCCCATTCTTCCTGGTCTACGGAGCCGAAGCGGTCCTTCCTCACAAGGTCAGGCATCGCTCCGCACGGGTCCTGGCGTTTGATGAAACGCAGCATGATGCCACGCGGGGGATGGACCTCATGCTGGGGGAGGAACATTGTCGCGAAGCCGCACTAAGGGGGGCAAGGTACCAGCAGGCGTTGCAGCGATATCACTGCCGCAACATCCGCTCCAGGACGCTCGAGGCAGGTGACCTCGTCCTGAGGCGGGTCCTCTCCAGGGAAGGGCTGCACAAGCTCTCACCTATGTGGGAGGGCCCGTTCAGGGTCGTTCATGTCTCCAGGCCTGGCGCCGCGCGCCTGTAGATGCAGGACGGGGTACCCATCCAGAACGCCAGGAACATCCAGCACCTCCAAAAGTTCTACCCATGAAGCAAGGCCCAGTGCCTGTGAAGAAAGGCCCGGTGCCTGTGAAGAAGGCCCGGTGCCTGTGAAGAAGGCCCGGTACCTATGAAGAATCACGTAATAATGAGTGGGGCTTTACACGCCCCGGAGTCTCAGTAGTGCCGTCCTTGGGCCTCGGGGGCTCCCTCCCATGCCTAGTGGCAGCACTTAGCTTCACGCTGGTGAGAAGACTGAACACTAGATTAGGTGCCGGACGCGGAGTTTCATTTGCTCTCCGTAGTTGGCTCGCCTTCTCTTAATCGAAGTTTTCTTCTGGTGTTCCTTGTTGATTTGGTTCCTTCGCCTTTTACTGCCTTTTCCGACTCTGGTTCTTGTGTTCTCTCTCTCTCTTGCATACCTCGTGAAGGGGGCTAGGCAGGCGCCCTCGCGAGCGTTTTTTCTTTCCCTCCGCCTTCTCGCGGGACACCCTCGTTCGATCCTGCAAGCTGGTGCATCTCTCCTAATCCATGCCCCTCGTGTACCGTGATATGAAGCGCCAGGTCAAGGCCTGGGTGAATGATAAGCCTCCTAGCGAGCTTCCTAACGAATTTTTTGCAGTTCCTGAGCAATCACAGACCACTAGGTCAAGACGGGCACGAGGAAACAAATGCCTCTTAAGGAGAAGGTCGCCCCGAACGCACCAAGCTAAGTCATCTCAGCACAAAATAACAACACAACACGGAAACAACAAGCGTAGCATAATGATCGAGAAGTCATGGTTTGATACACGCCCCACTGGGCCCATACTGGTTTCATTTTGTTGCTGGAAGGAAAAGAAGAACAAAACAAAAGTGGCGCTCGCCCTTGCAGCAGTCCTCGGGAGCAGGCCCTCGGCGACGTCCCGAGCTTAGTCGGACCCCTCCTTGCACTTCACGGATGCGCGGCAACGAGACGACCCGCTACCACCTTCGAAGCGGGCATGACAATGTGGCGGCTGGTCATAGCCGCCACTGCTGGAACTGTCGCCAAGAGAGGAGCCACCGTAGCCGGACGAGGCGTGGCCGGCGGGTCTTGCCTCCTCCTCGTCCCGACCATTGCCAAGGCCGAGCACCTCCTCGCTGTCGTTCACCTCTTGGCAGCATCCGGCGCGGCGACCGTCTTCCCCGAACACCCTCACGTAGAGGGTCGCGTCGCCGTGAAACTTGAAGTGGAGGGTGCACCGCCTGCCCAGGCCGCGCGCGCGGGCGAACGTCTGCCAGCCGTGGGCCAGAGCTATGTTGCCCGCGACGGAGACCTCGACCGCAACCCAAGAAGCCCGACTGCAGCAACCGTCTGCCTGCAGCCAGAGCCCGCCTGGACCGGAGGCTAGCAGCTCATCGGCAAAGAGCGACGAAGTTGGAGCCAGCTGCCTTCTGGATCCTCCGACCAGACAACGAACTCCGGCAGCACCCTCTGATGCATGGAACCGCGGCCGGGAAGGCCGCGCAACCATGGCACGCCTCCTTTCGTCGACCGAGCTGCCGCGACCAGAGCGACTCCTACCCCGCGCAGCGGCGCCACCCCGGGAGCCGGGGGCCATGGCGGGGGTCGCGGCGTGCTTGCGGGGACGGCCACGTCCGCGCTTGCGCGCCGGTGAGCCGGGCCCCTCTAGAGGGCCCTTGCCCTTCTCCGCAGCGGAGAACCTCTTCGACGGCGCCATTGCTGCTAAAGAGAGGATCAAGGAGGAGGAAGCAGGTGAACCGTGAAGAGATGGGCGATGGGGGCTCTGCCCCCCTCCCATTTATAGCGGATGAAGGCCAACCGGTGCCTCCCACGATCACAGGTAATGATGGTTTTCCTTGCATGTCGCATGGACTTGTCAAGTTGAGCAGTTGTCGAGGCAGCATGGGGGAGCGGAGACGCCCACGTCCAATAAAACGCCACACGTCGAACAAGGCCGCAGGCTCTCGGGGCCCGCGGTGCTCCGCGCTTGACCTTTGGCTTCGCCACGAAGCCAAGCTCGAGCGGGCCTTGGGCCCGGGGGCTACTATCGGTGTTCTGGGAATGGGGGTCCCCAGACTTGCCTGCCTGCGGCCCACGGGGTGGCTGTGCTAGTAGGCCAGTACGGCCCATCTTCATCAACGAGGCATTCAAGACCCTCGTGAGGGGCCAAGCCTCGCGAGGCGGACGACACAAGACCTCCTCGGGAGTGGCGTCACTAGGCTGCCTCGGGAGGAGCGGAGAAATCAAGGCAGGGCAAGCCTCACAAATCTCTCGTGACGTGAGCCATGACGATCAAGATCAGTCGGGCGCCAGGCGGGCGCCAGCGTGTAGCGTCCTTGTTTCCTCTTTGGTGCTAAGGAGGCAAGCACAGGCGCGGAGCACCGAGGCATTAAGCAAAGGTTTCCATATCAGTGCAACGAGACCAAGACCAGCAGGACGGCAGGACGGAGGTCACCATGGAGCCCAAGAAGGCGTCATCACCGGAGCCTTTCACAGGCGAAGACCGCTTTTGTCAGGATAAGCTGTACAAGCTGTCCCCTTTCAAATTGGCCATTGTTGGCTCCCTTCCCGCTCAATATTTGGGAAGAGGACCAGGGCCTATATAAAGTAGAACTAGTCAACACAGTAGAGGCATTGGATTCCCACCACCCATCCTCACGTCCACAAGCTTGCTGAGCACAAGAACACCTCAACCTCAGGAGGCTGTTCTTCCCCTTGTACTGTTCATCATCAGCCCAAGAGGCAATCCACCACCACCACATTGGAGTAGGGTAATACACCACAACAGTGGCCTGAACCAGTATTAATCTTGTGTCTTTGTGTTGTGAGTTCGTCGTGTTCGTCCGCGAGATCTTAGCGAGCTAGGGCGTAGATCGGTAGGGAGGAAATCTCTGCGCGCACCCCATTGTTTGAACCTTGAGGGTTTTTCCGGAACCCGTGATCCGACACACGGGGTCATCGCCCCGGCTTTGTACAAGGGGTTACCTTAAGCTGAGGCAAGGCCTGTACAAAAGGGTGGCTGCTGGGCAGGGCCCAACATTCGTGCCTTATGGGTAGAACTTGCGGAGATGCTCAATATTCCATGAGGTTTGCAACTGAGTGCCATCTCCGGTCTCCGGACAGACTGCACCAGGTCTGGTGAGTCGAACTACCCGGTAAGGGCCTTCCCACTTCGGTGACAACTTGTGTGCACCCTTGGCGGACCGAACGCGCCTAAGGACAAGGTCACCTTCCTCAAAACATTGGGCATGAACCCTGCGGCTATGATAGCGACGCGGGGCTTGCTGATAGCATGCAGCACGTGTAGCAGCCTAGAGATGGTTCTCCTCGAATAGCATAGCATCGTCACGACGGTGCTGATCTTGTACTACTTCATCGTAGGCAACCACTCAAGCCGACCCATAAATGAGTTCCATGGGGATAACTGCTTCTGCCCCATAGACCAGGGAGAAGGGAGTTTTCCCGGTAGCTCGATTTGGTGTTGTTCTAAGGGAGCTGCCGGCAGCTCCTCGATCCACTGCCTGCCGTGCTTCTGTAGCGTATTGTCGGTGTTGAAACCGGCGGATCTCGGGTAGGGGGTCCCGAACTGTGCGTCTAGGCGGATGGTAACAGGAGACAAGGGACACGATGTTTTTATCCATGTTCGGGCCCTCTTGATGGAGGTAATACCCTACTCCTGCTTGATTAATATTGATGATATGGGTAGTACAAGTGTAGATCTACCATGAGATCAGAGAGGCTAAACCCTAAAAGCTAGCCTATGGTATGATTGTTGTTCGTCCTACGGACTAAAACCCTCCGGTTTATATAGACACCGGATAGGTTAGGGTTACACAGAGTCGGTTACAATGGTAGGAGTTCTACATATCCGTAGCGCCAAGCTTGCCTTCCACGCCAAGGACAGTCCCATCCGGACACGGGACGAAGTCTTCAATCTTGTATCTTCATAGTCTTTGGAGTCCGGCCGTGATGATAGTTCGGCTATCCGGACACCCCCTAGTCCAGGACTCCCTCAGTAGCCCCTGAACCAGGCTTCAATGACGACGAGTCCGGCGCGCATATTGTCTTCGGCATTGCAAGGCGGGTTCCTCCTCCGAATACTTCATAGAAGGTTTTGAACACCAGGATAGTGTCGGCTCGCAAAACAAGTTCCACATACTACCGTAGAGGAATAACTTTCGCAGATCTGCGGCGTATTCATGGCGTGACATCACACCACGGCCAAGCCTTTATATGAATCGTTTTTTACTGTTCCACCTTAGCGCGTTTAGCGAGGCGGTTTCCTTGGCACGTCTTTATCAAAGCGTAGATCGCGGCCCCTTATTTCGGGATTCCCATCAATACGGACGTGGGTAACCCGAACGTGCCCGTCGGCACACCTCCTCTATCGAAGGCGAGTCCTAATCTACCACGGGGAGGGCTCTTGGTATTCAACCTCTTTATAATGAAACCAAGGCCCTTTTCTTTTTTACACCCTCCATCGAGTTCGCCTCGCGCTTCGAGTTCTAACACCCAAAGCTTCAGATTTAGGCGCTTCAGACCTTCGATGATGTCCGGCTCCGACCAACACGGCTGATGGATGTCTTCTTCCGTCACAGAAGAAGATGTGCTAAAGCTACGAGACGCCAGGTATCTAACCGGTGAGATTTCGCATAGGCTACCTGCTCCAGGGCAGGTCATTCCAACTCCCGAGCCCGGCAAGAGCGTGGTGTTCGTGTCACACTTCCTTCGGGGTTTAGGCTTCCTGTCGGATCCCTTTGTGCGGGGGCTCATGTTTTATTATGGGCTGGATTACCATGACTTGAATCCGGAGTCCATCCTCCATATCTCGTCATTCATTGTCATATGTGAGGCCTTCCTCCATATTACCCCTCACTTTGGATTGTGGCTCAAGACCTTCAAGGTGGAGCCAAAGATGATCGAGGGGCAGCAAGCAGAGTGCGGAGGGGCAGTCATAAGCAAATGTGCTGATGCTCCGTGGCCCGAGGGCTCTTTTCAAGAGGATCTTGGTTTGTGGCAACAGGAGTGGTTTTATATCACTGCTCCTAGGGGCACCAAATGGGTGGCGCTTCCCGCCTTCCGCTCAGGTCCACCACAGCGGGTGGTGTCATGGGCCAACAAGGGGCTCGGCTGGGGCCGTCCAAGGGCGTTCCTTTGTTGCAGGGCCGTGTTTGAGACCTCAAGAAAGAGATCAATCTGGTTGCGATGGCGCGAGGTTATGTTCATTCAGCGCCTACGCCTGCAAACGCCGCCCCCTCCTTTGTGGGAATTTAATCCGGAGGGACCACGAGCTCTCCAAAATTTTATGGAGTGCGACGCCCGTGGAGATGTATAAACTGTTCTTGGATCACAAGAGAAGTGTCCGGACCTAGCGAGGGCGCGCAGGACTAAGCTGCAATCGCCCAGATACTCAAGTAAGTAGTCCTATAGCCGGACAGGCTGTTCATTCATTTATCATATACATGCCCTTTAAAGGAGCCGTTTTTTGAACAGGAGTGGATAGCCAAGGCGAAGTTAAAAAGGTGTCCGGCACCCCTCCCAGAGACCACGCCGGATCCCATGCTGACCAAGATGTTGAAGGCCGCGCCTTTTGAAGAAAGGCGAAGGGGGAGCGGGAAGCAACTGCCTCTGAAGGAGGCTATCAAGGAAGGAGGGATTAAAATTCCCATCTTCCGAGGAGAGAAGAGGACCGCTTTGGAAGATCCGGAGGTCAAGGCCTCAAAGAGGGGAAAGGAATCTTCGTCAGAGAGTCCGACGCTGGGAAGTAACCCAGCCGCACTATTTCCCCAAGGGGATCAGCCCCTAAGCGAGCCGTAAGTAAAAAGAAGGGGTCTTGTAAATAAGGAACATCCCTGCATTTATTTATGAAGATAACCGAAATTGTACCTTCTAGTTCGGACCTTAGCCCTTCTCAGCAGAGCTCGTCTTCGGGGGATCTTCTTCCAGAGATGATGGAGAGCGAAACGCCTCCACCTGTCGCACCTTCATGTGAGGCGGACGCCCCGGAGGTGTCGTCGTGGAGGGTTTTCCCGAGTCCGGCGGGGCCGAAAGGTCCGGCGCCAACTGGCGTGCGGTCGGAGGAGCTGAAGGATCTGCTCACCGTGCTCTAATGGGTACGGTGATTGATAGAATTGCATCCGCTGAGAGCGGATTGCATGAAGCCGTCAAAAGTTTACTGACGGGGTTTGAGGTACGCAAAAATGATGTTCCTTCTGACAGTTATGCATGTAGAATGCACCCTGTATAGATAGTAGCCCCTGAGACTCGGCATGTTGTCAAAATTGACAGCGTGCCGAGGATCAAAATCTCAGTTATAACATATCGCCGCTCCTAAATAGGTGGCGGGGCTTCCGGTGGCCAGCCGGACTGATGAATATGCCGAACTAAAGCGGCAATTTGACGAGGTGGATGCGGACATCGCGCTGGTCAATAAACGGTTTGACAAGTCACAAAGTATGCAACTTCTATGCGGACACCTGGTAAGGGAGCTTGACGCCCATGCCTTACTACTTTTATGCTTAATGTAGATGGTGCCGCTGCTGTGGAGGAGCTGCGGGCGGAACTCGCCCGAGCGAAAGAGCAAGCCAGAAATAATGTCGGCCGCTTTAAGGGCGGCGAAAAGCTAAAGCTGAGCGGGCTGCTCCTTTGCCCGAAGCAAAGAGGAAATGGCGATATGGCGGAAAGTTGAAGAATACTACCGATCGCTGCGAGGTTCTTGAAAAAACGTCAACCGAACAAGAGGGCCTGAAAAAGCCGCCGCCCGAATCCAAGGATGCCCGTTCGGCTTTGAGAGCTGCCAAGGAGGAGCTGAATCAAGCCGGGCTATTGCGGCTGGAAAACCATTTACGCTGCGGAGGAAATATCTGGATCAAAGTATGCTCAGTTGGACAAGTTGTGGAGTTAAGAGGATGCATATCTGGACTTAGCGGCGGCGCTGCATGGACGCGATTGAGCACTTCCGAGGCGGAAGGGGCCGAAGGAAGAGCTATATTGGTCGCAATTCCATAGTCCGAAGCGTCCTCTTCCGTTGACCGATCGGTTGGCCGAATGGGCCGAGCTGAATCGATTGTCTGGACTTGCCATGAAGCATGTCATGACCCATTTGTGGCCAGGAGGACCCCAGCCAAAGAGTTATTTTGGTTTAGTGCAACAGTTCGTTGGTGCGGTACCGCGTATCGACGCAATGAAGCGGTCGGCGTGTATTGAGCGAGCGTGGATGGCTCTGGCCCGTGTCAAGACATACTGGGCGGAGATGAAGGCCACCGACGTTGCATCCCAAGATTCGGACAGAAGCCGAGTACCTGCCGAGCACTATTTTGAGGAAGTCCTGCAGGGCGCTCGTTTAATAGAGACGCAATGCTCGAAGGATATTATGTTTAAATGACATGTATGATTTGTGAAAACAATGTTTCAATATAATATAAGAGCTTTTTATACTTGTGCGCTCAAGTAGAAACTACTCCCTGTGCGGCCGTTGATGTATATGTATATATAACCTGAAAGATGGTAGTCCTTGGCTTCAACCCCCACGCACATAGTGCGGGGGTGTTTGCAAAGAAGGCGCTTTTTCACACTTAATCCAACGTCTTGGTCATATTAAGGAGGTGGTAGCGTAGCAAAATAGGAAACCAGACTATAATGCTTTATCACTTTCACTTAGCCATAGGAGTTTGAGGGGGGCTACTATATAGCCCCCGGGGGCACCGCACTCTCCCGAATTCGGGGTGCGTATGTGCCTGACCGAAAACCGGTCCTTCGTTAATGCGGAGGAATTCTAAACATTTCGGTGAGTCATCGAGTGGTTGACCAGTATCTCGCTATATCATGACGATCAGTTTTGGCTTTCTCTCTTGAGGTGCTTTCGCCCGAACGAACCGGGCACTGTCGCGATAGTTCTCCTGGTGCCGCGTTAGCCGATAGAACGGAGCGTAAGGCAGAAAAACACAGGGCAGGCAAACCCAACATTTGACCAAAGACATGATTCGGAGCTGATGCATATAAGGCCTAACTCGAGGCGCGAATACTCCCTAAGGTATTCGGTCTTTATAAAAGCAGGCAGAATAATGCCCTAAGCCCCTGGTGTCCAGGTACACGCAAAAAATTCTGGTGCGGCCAATGCCAAAACGCCAGCCTCCTCCTCGGTTATAGTAAGAAACCGGGGATGTATATCAACAAGAGACAGAAAAAAAGGTTTACGAGGGTCTTAATCTGAAAAGAATCCTTGCAGCGGGTCCCTCTGCGTCTGCGCTGTGTCTCCGTTGTGCCGTATCCTGGACCGGTGTAGCACGTTGTTCATCTGTAAAAGAGAGGAACTTAGTTAAAAAAGAAAAAGGATCGTGCAAAAGATGTACTTTATATTAAATAAACAGAGTACGATTCGAAGAAGTGAATAAAATTGAGCTTTATTGTCTCTTGTTGTACATGCATGAAGCCCCTTGTATGGGGGTATGCCGCTAGTAGGCGCCGGACTCGTCTAGCCGTGTCCGGGGTTTGAATGACCTATTCAGGTTCTTTGACTAGCGGAGCCGGATAGGTGTGGGGCTGTCAAGCCAGTCTCACGTTCTTCCGTGCTCGAGTAACACTTAATACTCCCTTTTAATGAGATGATGCCGCATGGACCGGGCATTTTAAGTGTTAGAGATGCATAATGCGGTATTGCGTTAAACCGGGCGAAAGCTTCGTGTCCCAATAGTGCTTGATGGCTACTTTTAAATGGGGCGACATGCAAGACTGACTGTTCTCGACGGAAGTTGTCGGATGAACCGAACACAACTTCTAGCAGTAGGGAGCCCGTACAATGGGCGTATGGGCCTGGCATTGCCCCTGTAAAGGAGGTGTTGCTATGGCGAATTTTGGTTGGGTCTATCCCCATGCTGCGGATTGTGTCCTGATATATCAGGTTTATATCACTGCCGCCATCCATGAGGACTTGTGTAAATTGGAATCCCTCGATTATAGGATCCAATATCAAGGCAGTCCATCCTGCGTTCCAGATACTTTTGGAGTAGTCTTGATGGTCGAAGGTGATTGGTTTTGACAACCAGTGTTGGTACTCCGCTAGGGTAGTATGTGCGGCGCGCGTCTTCATGGGCGCCGCTCTGTTTTTTCCTTTTATCACGTGAAGTGAGTTTACTGTTTTAACCTCTTGTGGGAAATTCTTTTGTTTTCCGGGGCTCTGCTTGTGGTGCTCGTCATCATCTTCACTTGGTGTGTCGAGCCCCTTGTGTTCGGCGTTGAGTCTGACGGACTGTTTGAAGACCCAGCAATCTCTGTGGGTATGGTTTGCAGGCCTCCCGGGAGTACTGTGGATTTGACATATCTTGTCCAAGATTTTGTTTAGGTTGGATAGCTCATCGGTATTGTCCTTAGGGGGCAGTTTTTTTATTGTTCTGCCATGAGCTTTTGAATCTGGCATTGACAGCCGCGCTCTTTGGACTGTTCCCTTTAATCCGGCGCTCGTCCTTATTGCGTCATGGTTTCCCATTTCCGTCCCTGACTTCGGATGTACTTGGGTTGCTGGTGCTACATCTTGCTAGCCAGCTATCCTCTCCCGCGCAAAAGCGGGTCATGAGGCTTGTTAATGCGGCCATTGTTCTCGGCTTTTCTTGGCCGAGGTGTCTGGCGAGCCATTCGTCTCGGACGTTGTGTTTGAAAGCTGCTAAGGCTTTGGCATCCGGACGATCGACTATTTGGTTCTTTTAGTAAGGAACCTGTTCTAAATTTCGGGCTGACTCTCCGGGCTGTTGAGTTATGTGACTTAGATCATACGCATCCGGAGGGCGGACATAAGTCCCTGAAAATTTGCTCAAAGCATCCTCGAGCTCTTCCCACTTCAATGGTATTTTCGGGAGGCTTTTAAGCCAATGACGAGCTGGCCCTTTGAGTTTGAGGGGTAAGTATTTTATGGCGTGGAGATCGTCTCCTCTAGCCATGTGTATGTGGAGGATGTAATCCTCAATCCAGACTCCAGGGTCTGTTGTTCCGTCGTATGCCTCTATGTTTACAGGTTTGAATCCCGCTGGAAATTAATGATCCAGCACCTCATCGGTGAAACATAGGGGATGTGCGGCGCCCCTGTATTTGGGTGTGCCGTGATGTTCGGATATTTGGCGTGTTGCATTGCTTTGAAGAGCTTGCTTTCTCGGCCCATAGATGGTCCTAACCGGGCCATCCTTTTGATGTGAATCCTTATGTGGATCGCGTACCGGCTTGTGTGCGGCGCCATTTGCCGCTCTCTTTTTGCCGTGGGGTCGTCCATCCGACCGGGTGGCCTTCTTACTTTTTGATTGTGGGGCTCTACGGCCTCCTCATCAAATTCGAGCGATAACTTTCTCTTGGGTAGCTCTTTGTTCGGCGATCGTCGCCGTATTTGTCTCGATGTTGAATACTTTGCTCCATCTGATTCTGAGTGCATCTTCCGCTGTTTTGAGCTTCCACTTACCTTTTTCAGGCTATCGCGATGAGCCTTTTGTGGAGGTTATTTTGCTCCAACAATTTGTCCGCGTGAGATCGTCCGGACTGTTGTCTTCGCCGGGACGGGTTGTTTATCCAAGTTGTCTTGTTGGACGATTGCTCGATAGCATGTTAAATCGTACACGGTTCACCCTGCTCTATGGCTGGGTCTTTGTTGAGGCGGGACTTGGTTCGGCGTTTACGTTGCCGTTTTGACTACTTTTCGAGGGATTTATCCTTCATAGCGTCCCGTCGTCACTTCCTTTAGGTGTATCCACCATGCATACGTCATGGGATGAGGTGGTTGTCCAGCGTCCTATGGGCGCTGGTTCATGGTTGTCTCCTACATCGTCGTCCATACCGTCGATGTCTTCGGAGTCGAAATTGAGCACGTCGTGTAAGCTTTCGACAATGGCTACGAAGTGGGTGGTGGGTGGGCGTTGAATTTCTTCGTCGTCCGCATCCCAACCTTCCTGAACATAGTCCGGCCAGGGCTCTCCCGATAAAGAGAGAGACTTTAGTGAATTCAGGATGTCGCCAAAGGGCGAGTGCTGAAAGATGTCCTCGGCAATGAATTCCATGACCGACGCCCAATCGGATTCGATTGGCAAGGGCGCGGAGGGTTCGGAGTCTGGAGAGGAGTCCGGCACCTTGGAGTCACGGTCTTCGCAAAGGACAGGGATGGTGTTCGGCTCAATCGCCGTAGAGATTTCAACCCCCGAGGTGGTGTCCAACCAACCATCCTCGATCAGCGAAATCGGCTCCGAATCAATGGTCGGAGCGGACACTGGTTCAGCCTCCAGGACACTGTTCGGCGGCAGAGTTAGATCATGCCCATCGAGATAGTGCGGTGCGCTTGGCTGCGGCTCGAATCCGTCGAAGATCAAGTCTCCGCGGATGTCGGCCGTGTAGTTTAAACTTACAAACCTTACCTGATGGCCAGGGGCGTAGCTTTCGATCTGCTCCAGATGGCCTAGCAAATTGGCCCGCAGTGCAAAGCCGCCGAATACGAAGATCTGTCCGGGGAGAAAAGTCTCACCCTGGACTGCGTCGTTGCTGATGATTGAAGGAGCCATCGGGCCTATAGGTGGCGACAGGAGGAACTCTCAATGAAAGCACCAATGTCGGTGTCAAAACCGGCGGATCTCGGGTAGGGGCCCCAGGCTGTGCGTCTAGGCGGATGGTAACGGAGACAAGGGACACGATGTTTTTACCCAGGTTGGGCCCTCTCGATGGAGTAATACCCTACTCCTGCTTGATTAATATTGATGATATGGGTAGTACAAGAGTAGATCTACCACGAGATCGGAGAGGCTAAACCCTAAAAGCTAGCCTATGGTATGATTGTTGTTCGTCCTACGGACTAAAACCCTCCGGTTTATATAGACACGGGCTAGGTTAGGGTTCCACAGAGTCGGTTACAATGGTAGGAGATCTACATATCCGTATCGCCAAGCTTGCCTTCCACGCCAAGGAAAGTCCCATCCGGATACGGGACGAAGTCTTCAATCTTGTATCTTCATAGTCTTTGGAGTCCGGCCGTGATGATAGTTCGGCTATCTGCACACCCCCTAGTCCAGGACTCCCTCACGTATCAAAGGTTCTCGTCTTGAGTCCGCGTAGCACTTCAGCGTTCGCCCTCTCATCTTGTCCATTGCTCCGGGGGTGTGCCACAGAGGCAAATGAGATCTTGCATCCGAGGGCATGAACATATTGCATGAAGGCGCGGCTCGTGAACTGGGTTCCCAAACAACAAACCAGATCTTTCAAGAACTTGATAGCTGACTGAGCAGTCACCTTTCTCACGGCAGTCACTTCCGGCCACTTTGTAAACTTGTCGATGGCAACGAACAAGAATTCAAAGCCCCCGATTGCTCGGGGGAAGAGGCCGAGGATATCGAGCCCCCAGACCGAAAATGGCCATGATAGAGGGATTGTGTGAAGGGCTTAGGCAGGCAGGTGGGTTTTCTTGGAATGGAACAATTAGGCTTCACATTTCATGACGAGCTCGACCACATCGTGGAGGGCTGTGGGCCAATAGAATCCTTGCCTGAATGCTTTCCCAACTAATGCCCTTGATTCAATGTGGGAGCCGCACATGCCTTTGTGAACCTCAGCCAGCAGTTCCTTTCCTTCTTCCCGGTAGACACACTTAAATTTCACACTATTGGGCATCCTCCTATACAGAGTGTCATCGACAAACTGATACATACTGGCCCTCCGGGCTACTTTTTCAGCTTCATCTTGGTCGCCGGGAAGCTCTCCGGTTTGGAGGAAGTGGACAATGTGCCTTGCCCAAGTTAGAGCCTGGGGCTCAGCAATGAGGACTAGCAGCACCTCCTCTGCTATGGGAGCACCAGCCTCGTTCACGGGGTCCATGGGCCCGGCTGGAGGGGGTGGTCCGGCAGGATGTGAGGAGTTGTTTCCGGTAGGGTCTCTGCCAGGAGCGGACGGCTCTACCGGGAGAGGCTTACCGGTGTCTAACTTCCTCCTTTTCCGGGCCATTGTTTCTGGGGATACGGAGGGCTGAGTGAGATGGAGAACAAAAGTTCCTGGTTCCATAGGAAGCTTCTGCGCGGCACACTTTGGCAGATGATCAGCTATGCTGTTTTCCGCACGGGGTATGTGCTCCGTTTGTAATCCGTCAAAGCGCTCCTCCAATCTCCTCACTTCCTCAACGTATGCCTCCATTAATGGACTTTGGTAATCCTTGTTGACTTGTCTCACCACAAGCTATGAATCTCCTGGAATGATCAACTTCTTAATTCCCAATTCAACTGCTATCTTGAGCCCGGAAAGGAGCCCTTCATACTCAGCTGTCTTGCTGGTTGCTTCTTCCTGGGCCAAATGCATTTGGATGACGTACTTCAAGTGCTCCCCGGAGGGGGCGAAAAGAAGCACGCCAGCTCCTGCACCTTGTACGGAAAAAGCACCATCAAAATACATAATCCATCCTTGGGTCGATTCCTTGCCGGGGATAACTGTCTCTGTCACATCCTCATCAGGGGTTGGCATCCATTCTGCAATAAACTCTGCCAATGCCCTGCTCTGAATAGTTGATGTACTCTCAAACTGCAAACCAAAGATGGACAACTCCAAAGCCCACTCCACTATTCTGCCAGTAGCCTCTGGGTTTCGGAGTATCCTTTGTAACGGGAAACGAGTGACAACCGTGATCTCATGGGCTTGGAAGTAGTGGCGCAGTTTCCTTGAGGCCACGATGAGGCCAAAGATCAATTTTTGCACGCCAGAGTAACTCGATCTAGCCCCCTGTAGCAAGGAGCCGACGAAGTACATTGGGCGCTGCTCCACTTTCTTCCTTGCCGCGTCCTTGGGGTCGCTCTGTTGACGTGCTCATTGTTGTCCTGATCCTTCTCTGATTCTGCTGGTCTCTGCTCACTTTCTGCCTCACCCACTTCTCGCTGCGCTACCAAGGACGCACTGACCACTTTGTTGGTTGCCGTTAAGTATAGTAGCAATGGCTCCTTGGGTTTGGGAGCAACCAAGGTAGGCACAGAAGATAAGTAGGCTTTCAACTCTTGCATAGCCGCATCTGCCTCTGGAGTCCACTTCATAGGCCATTCCTTCTTTAAAATTTTGAAGAACGGTAGGGCGCACTCGGCAGACTTGGAGATGAATCTGCTTAGCACAGCAACACATCCTGTCAGACGCCTCACAACCTTAACTGTCCTTGGCGCTTGGATCTTCTAGATAGCCTTGATCTTGTCGGGGTTGGCTTCGATCCCACGATGGGATACGAAGAACCCAAGCAGCTTGCCGGAGGGAACACCAAATACACACTTCTCCGGTTGAGCTTCAAGTTGATCTTGCCCAGATTATAAAATGTCTCCTCCAAATCCTGATTAAGGGTGACTCTATCCTTGGTCTTGACCACAATGTCATCCATATAGGCTTCTATGTTTCTGTGCAACTGTGGCTCAAAACCAATCTGGACTGCTCTTGCAAAGGTGGACCCGGCATTCTTTAATCCGAATGGCATGCGGATAAAACAGTACATACCACATGGAGTAATGAACAATGTCTTTTATTCATCTTCATTGGACATGAAGATTTGGTGATATCCAGAATATGCATCCAAGAAGGAGAGCAAATTACAACGTGAAGTGGGCTCCACAATCTGATCTATACGCGACAAGGGGAACGGGTCCTTCGGGCAAGCTTTGTTGAGATATGTGAATTCTATGCAAAGCCTCCACTTCCCGTTTGCCTTCCGGACTACCATTGGATTTGCCAATCACGTGGGATGTAGCACTCCTCTGACCAAACCAGCTACCTCAAGTTTCTTGATCTCTTCTGTAATGAACTGCTGCCTCTCCAAGGCTTGCTTCCGAATTTTCTGCTAGACAGGTCGAGCGTGGACAGACAGCAAGGTGGTGCTTGATTACCTCCTTGGGAACACCGGGGTTATCAGATGGTTGCCAGGAAAACACACCGATATTCCCCCGCAGGAAGGCAACGAGTGCGCTTTCCTATTTGTCATCAAGGGTGGCGCTGATAGTGAACGTACCATCAACGCCAGCCAGCCCTGCCGGTACCTTCTTCACTTGGGGTGCAGCAACCTTGGATCTCTTGCTGTTGGAACACTCCGGCACATCGTCAACAGGTGTCGTGCACTCGGTGGGGGCACGCTTCCCGGACTCTTTGCCGGAGTCCCTACAATCCCTCTTCTTTCCTTTGCTTTCCTTGGCGGGAACCACTTCTTCCACTGCCTCTGCCGCAACCGTGTCCCGGTACATCTTGTCCACACATATAATTACATCCTTCTCATTTGATGGGATGGTGATGACTCCCAGTGGCCCAGACATCTTCAAGGTGTTGTAGGCACAGTGGGATGCTTCCATGAACTTAGCCAAGGCTGGGCGTCCAAGAATCCCATTGTACGGTAGGGGGAGATCAACCACATCAAACACAATCCTCTCAGTCCGGTAATTCAGTTTTCACCCAAATTTTACCGGCAACGCGATCTTTCCCTTAGGATGGCTCCTGCAGGGATTAGCTCCTTGAAACGTGCCGGTAACCTCTAGCTCTTTCTCTGCTATCTGAACCTTGCTGATAACTGCTAGGGAAATTGGATTCAACCCGGCCCTGCCGTCCACCAGCATCTTTGTGACCTTGAGTTTGCGAATTGTCGGGGAAACCAACAACAGCAAACATCCTACCGCAGTGGTACGGCTAGGATGATCCTCCTCGTCAAAGATGATGGGCGTACAGGACCATTTGAGTGGCTTCTGGGCCTCTGGCGCTGGTTCCACGGCATTGAATTCTCACGCCCACCGCTTGAGTTGGCGGTGAGAGGTGTGCAGACATGCACCCCCGTTAACGCACAGGGCGTCAGTCGCCTTCTGAAACTCATGCTCACTGGTTTCCTCTTCATCCCCTCCATCACTCTCATCATCACATGCTTCCTTCTCTCGACCTCTAGCGGGCTTTCCTTGGTTCCGAAAGGGTTTGCCAGGGCGATTTGCTTCACCACCTCGGCCCTTACCACCGGCAACATTCTGACCTTTTTCCTTATCACGCTTCTCATACTCTGCTCTCTGTCTCTTGACAAGCTGCTCAACCTGATAACACTCTTGAAGGCCGTGGCCCTTGGTCCAATGAATCTTCCAGTACGGCCCATCACCTTTCACGGCTTTCTTGGCAGCAGCGGCTTCCCGGCAGTCGGTGCACACGATAGCTTCCTTGTCGGGGGCCTCAGCTTTGGCCTTCTTGCCGGTACTAGGCATACCCAAACCTTCGACAGTCATCACTGCCTTATCTCTCCACTTCTTACTACGCTTCTTGCTCTTCTTCTGACTGGTTGATCCATCATCATCCTCTGAATCAACATTGGTGCAATCCTCCTCTCCAGGAAACTTCCTTCCCTCCTCCATCAGGGCACACTTATCCACTAATGTGTAAAGCTCCTACACAGTCTTGGGAAACCGTACGTTCATCTTGGAATGGATACGGCAGTTGCGCACATTGGACTAGAAGGCAGCTATCATAGCTGCCGGATGGATATTTGGGATATTCCAATGAACTTTGTTGAATCTCTGTAAATACTTACGCAGGGTTTCTCCTTCCTTCTGCTGGAGAAGCTGGGCCTGCCGGGTTCTTGATGACCGCCAGTGAAGGCGCCAATGAACTCGTGGCGTAGGTCAGCCCATGAAGAAATGGAGTTCTCTGATAGGTGCATCAGCCAAGACCTCACATTGGACTTGAGGGCCAAAGGGAAGTAGTTGGCAAACACCTTCTCATCTCTTCCCCCGGCAGCCTGAACAGCGATGGTGTAGATGCTCAGGAACTCTGCCGGGTTCAGCCTCCCATCGTACTTCTCAGGTATCTCTGGCTTGAACGTGCGAACGGACGGCCAATGGACGGCCAGCGGACTTGCCACAGCTCGCGTGGAAAGGCAGGATAGCCAACCTCAAAAGGTAGGCACCCACCAACACCAAGTGCGGGCTCGTTGACATTGAGGCCGTCACGCCCGTCGGTCCGGCAGAGGTCGTTAAGGTGTTGCTCGACGACGACGCGCGTGTCTCCTCTCCGCCTATCCTCCGTGGCTCGACGTTGGCCTGGACGTGCTCGAGGGTCAAAAGAGGCCATCGAGGCTTCGTCGGGTTCTTGATTCTATTGCGCTCGCGCTGGTGCCGTGGTGGGGCCTGCACCGTGGGGATGGCCCCTTCCGTACGTTCAGCAGCATGAGCGGTTGCTGTTGCTTGGGGAGGTCACGATGGGCCGGCTTGCCGTGAGCACCCAGCTTCGGTGAAACCGAGCAGACTTTGGATGGTGGCATGCCATTCGTCCATCTGCTCAGCCTCTGGCGGAAACCTAAGTAGCATCTAAGCCCGTGCCATGGCATCCGAAGCTGTACTTGGTATGGGTGATGATGAAGTCGATCACGCAGTCGCTCGGCTCCTGACGGTGCCAGCAGCGGCAGCACTGTGCCCCCACTGCTGCTGCGGGGTGACCACCTGGATGTGGTGTGGTGAAGGTGCTTGAGGGCCAGCGGCTCCGTCGGGCACAGCGTCGCGGTCGACCCGCCTCGGGGAAGGTGCGCGCACTGCGACCGCACCCGTGGTGGGGGAGGCCGGAGGGCGGCGGTTTGCCCCGGTCCGAGCGTCGTTGTTATGGTTGTGCCCATCGGCGGGAGAGAGGGGCGCAGATAGAGTAACCCCTGCACCCATACATTGGGGAGCATGGCCGTCGGGGTGTTGCTGATGCTGCTCTCCTCCGGTGTCTCCTGCCCCTGTGTCGGCTGCGGGGGAAGTGGTGACAGCGCCGCCTACTCCGACCACATCCCCAGCAGCGTCCGCGTCATCTATAACACCCCAAAATTTTAACCTTGTTTTATTAATTAAAATTTTGCCAGGAAATGAAAACTTTTATTTTCTGGGCTCCCTTTTGATTTTTTTGAACCTTTTTCTCCCTTGCTATTATGGAGTTTTCCCCAAAGTGAAAACTTTTCAAATATGTTATTGGACTTGTTTAACCTCTCAATAAAAACTTTTCTTTTATTAGTAGAACTAATTACATAATTAATTTGCTTGATCTTTATTTTCTTGAAAAATGGTTTTTTCCAAGGTTATATGGCCATATTTGAACTACAACCATTTGATAAATTCACTTAAAATTCCAACAAAAATTTTGAGATGTCATGTGATGTTTTTAAATCACTTTTATGCAAAGATATCTTTTATTCATGAAATATTTTGAGCTCTACACCCAATTTTCTTCTCTGGTCCAGTGGGCAGTTTTGCACTACAACTCATTTAAATACTTCTTTCTAGCCTCCACCAAAATTTTGGGATGATGGTAGTAGCTTATGATTCAACTTTATGCAAAAACCCAATGTTGTCATTTGAAAATTTTGAGTGAATCAACCTCATCTTCATTCTGGTCCAACATGATGGTTTGTACAGCGACCATATTCTTGCTTGCTCCTTGGCCCTTGATTCTTTCCCCTGCTTGTAGACCACCCTACAAAACCACTAAGTCCAGGAGAGTGGACCCATTGGGTGATCCTAAGTGCTTGCAATGATGCCCTCTTCTTTCTGTCAGAAACTGAGGTTTTGCAAAAATTGCACTATCAAGTTTCTTCTTTTGACAAACTAGCTTCACCACCCCCTTATCCATCCAAAGAGACACTGATCTGGAGAATTTGGTCACCCCAAGTAATGCCTAGGTGCCCGTGGAATTTTGTCAAACACCTTGAGAGCATGAAGAGTTTTGGCACGAGTTTTGGTTTGCATTGTGGACCTGATCCTCTGACCCAGCGACCTTGTCCACTAAGCTTCTAACTAATGCTAACCAAGACCTGTAAATCCCCAACCCACCAAGGCCTCCTAGCATGCCCCGCATTTTGCGAACGGTTGGCGTGCACGCTCTGCTGCGCGACGGCTGCGCGTTTGCGTCGCGTGCGCCCGAGCTGCCGCGTCCCAGGTTGACCCCTCCCCCCGAGCTCGATCTGATCCGCTGGTATAGCCGTGTCGTGCCCCACCCGACCGCCCCTGGCTCCCTACAGCGGCGCCGCAACAAGCTTCTTGGCGGCACGCTTGCGGCCGCATCCATGGACGGCGCCGCCCAAGCCTCCTCCGCTCGCCAACTGCCCTCGTGAACAGGCCGTTCTCATCCCCCAGCTCCTTCAGCCACGTCGTGCCCTGCTAGCATCGCCACGTTGTCCTGCAAACCACAGTGGCGGTGAGCCACCGCCCTCATCCACGGTCGTCGCTGAACCGCCTCTCCGTGCCTATATGAACCCACTCCGAGCTCTTCACGCTGGACAGGAACCCTCCTCGATGCCATTGAAAGGCCCCTCTAGCTCCCATTCCTCCAGAGGCCATCGATCTCTCCGTCTCTGGCAGTTTGGGCCGTCGCCGCCCTCCGGTTGATTCCCAGCAACCAGGGCTGCTTCCCCTCCATGCTCTCCTCCATTAGCTCCATGTCGACCCCGTGAACCCTTTCCCACTCCCATTTTCACCAGGGAGCCACGGTATGCCAAGCCCCATCCCCTTCCGAAGCTTCCCCTCCGCCATGGAGGAAAGAGCTCTCACCCCCAAACTTCACCACGCCCCTAACCACCGCAGATTGATGCGGTACCTCCTCCCGATCACCCCCATATCACGAGCGCGTCGAATGGTGGCTTGTGTCGCCGGGGATCACCGTTGGAAACGGCCCCTGTCTCTGTCGAGGCGCGCACGGGGGGGGGGAGAAGATGAACCCGACAGGTGGGGACCACCTGTCGGTGAGCCAACCCAAGCCACTAGTGGCGCAACCTGACCGATACGTTTTTCTCTGGTGGAAGCGTATTTCCGGTAAGTACGCGACCAATCTCAGAAGACGTAGTCCCGCCGAACCGTTTTCCTTTTTCTATCTTTTTTAAACAGAACTTTGACTAAACTTTGACTGGGCTTAACTTTTTAAATATAACTCGAAATGACTTGATTCTTTTTCTGTTGCTTCCCAAATATTGTCTAGTTTATTTTCATATTTATTTGAAAAAATTTCAAGCAACTTTTTTGTACTGTTTTTAAAGTGTTTGTTATTTGAATATTTTTCAAAATAGGATTTTGGAGAGAAGCAGAAAACTTTCAAAAGTTTTTAGGATGCACCCTGCCTCTACACAGCTTGAAGGCAAGCATTCTGAACCCCGGCATAATAATTTTGGTGTGTTAGTTGACACGTTTATAACACCACCTTATTTTCGGGAAACTTGTTATTTCATGTGACATGATCATTTGCATGGATGCATATATGTGTTTTCCTTGCTGTTGGAAATGAATATACTTGTGATGGTAATCATCCTCATGTGCCTTGCATGCATGCCAGAAAGGAATCCGGGAAAGCATCTGCCTTGGGTAGGCGTGAGCTTGTCGCCGGTCTCCGTTGGGACGATTATGTCTGGTGTGGCATAGTAAGGTATAATGAGCGGTGATCCTGTTGATTGAAAATATGTTTGTTTTACATATCATGCAGGAGATATTTAAGCCTCCTGACTTGGCCGTAGCTCGAGCCTTGTTCCAGTAAACCCCATACTTGTTTCGTGCTGCCACTAGTCCCTGACATAGGTAGGGTATGGTTCAGTAAGTCGTTAACCCTTGTCTTGGCACACACCGTACAGAGAGGCCATGGTGGAAGATACCGGCTGCATCCGGTAGGCATGCCACCTGGTCCGGGAGCATGGGTGTATCCGGTTGGGACCGAGAGGGGGGCACCCCTTAGAGCGCACGATAGAAATTTGATCCCATGCTACACGAGGTTGTAGCCTCCCCACTTAGAGTTTTGCTTAACAAGTGTCGTTGGTGATTCCAGACACGAGTAAAGTTAAGATGGTGTGTGCAAGTCAGGCGTGTTTTCGACTAAAAGACCGTAGACGGAATTAGTCCCGATGGATTAAAGAAATCCGTTACTCGTGGGTAAAGAGTACACCCTCTGCAGAGGTATTAAACCTATTTGAATAACCCTGTCCATTGTTAAGGACTACAGTCTGGGTCAGGTCAAGTGTCGGTCTTAGTGTCGGTCTTCGGAGGAGAAACTGCTAAACCAGAACATGGATCATGATTTGTGACTGATGTTGATTATGATGATTATGATTATTTTTATCATGGACTAACTATTGTCGTTGCTTGATTTATTGAGTATCCCTGGGACGGTTGTACCTCCTGGATATTTACTATGAATGTATTTGCTTCATAAGCCCTTTATGTGGTGTCGCTCGGGCCTTGATCGTAGCATTACTTGTTATTTATTTCCTTATAAGCCCTTTATGTGGTGTCACTTTCGGGCCTTGATTGTGGCATTACTTGTTATTTATTTCCCTTATAAGCCCTTTATGTGGTGTCGCTCGACGCCTTCGTGGCATTACTTGTTATTTATTTCCCTTATAAGCCCTTTATGTGGTGTCGCTCGAGCCCTCGGTATGGCATTACTTGTTATTTATTTCCCTTATAAGCCCTTTATGTGGTGTCGCTCCGGCCTTGGTATAACATTACTAGTTATTTATTTCCTTATAAGCCCTTTATGTGGTGTCGCTCGACGCCCGATCGTGGCATTACTTGTTATTTATTTCCCTTATAAGCCCTTTATGTGGTGTCGCTCGGGCCTTCGTGGCATTACTCGTTATTTATTTCCTTATAAGCCCTTTATGTGGTGTCGCTCGAGGCCTTGATCGAGGCATGCTTGTTATTTACCACCATTTGAGGCGTCGCTTGGACATCCGAATGGTGCATTATATTCTTCCTCTGTCATTTCATATTCTTGTTACATATAAATAACCTGTTTGCATGCATCAGAGCTTTTATTTTATGACTGACAATGCGATCATAGAATATTTCCGTGCACGATTATCATTTATATTATTCCCGTGTTCATAATGTTTGCGAGTACATTCAAAGTACTCATTGGCTTGTCCCTGGCTATTGTCTTGGCCAGATATCTTGCATGGAGAGGAGCATTGCGATGACCGCCCCGGAACCTAAGCAACAGAGACCGCAGCCTCGCGAAGATAGGAGTTATCCTGGTCAGCTGTTCCCGTGGGAAATGGAGTCCCATAGACACTGATGATCCACAAACCGCTTCCGCCATCATCCTCTGGAAACCAATTGTTGTACTCACAGACCAGAATGGTCTTGTACCACATATTTTTTTGTATATTGCTTGGAATTTCTGTATCAAGTTGGTGCCTCATCAGCTAACAGTAATCCTGGGGCTGGTGAGCACGACGGCCATTTTCTGGAATATATAAACCGGAAAACTGGTCGCCACATCATCGCGCGTCTTCGCACCCCCCGCAGTGTTAGAGGACGCGGGCGGCGGAGCCTTCGAAGTGGATGGGTGAGCCAGAGGACTGTGTTTCTTCTTGGGCGCCTTGGTTGATGGTGTCGTCAGAGATGAAGATGGTGATGAAGATGATGCGCTACACACACCATCAGGTTCGCGCAAGCGAGCCCCCCTACCTGGAGCGCCAAAGATGTAGTGGGAAACCACGGCCACCTATGGGACCAGGAGGCCCCTTGCTGGTTCGGCAGGGTGACGTCGCATTGCAGAAAGAGCAGACAAGCATGGGGCAGCACTGCGGAGTTCACACAGGCAATTTTACCCAGGTTCGGGCCGCCGTGAGGTGTAAAACCCTACTCCTGCTTTGGTGGATTGATGGTGGAAAGGTGGTCATGGAGCATAGTACACTTTCCCGGCAGGGGTTGCCTCAGGGCAGCAGCGACTACGCTCTTATGGGGGTGTGTGTTATCCAACCTTCTAATCCTTTCTACAGTTGCCATGGGCCTCCTTTTGTAGATCAAGGGGTTACCACAATGACAAAGTAGTCATTACACACTGATAAGACAACAAGCAGTGCTATCATACCTAACTCTGCGGGCTGACAGGGCGCATTAAGTGGACCGCTCAACGTCACATCGTTGGTTGCCAGGCAAGGCTTGCCGGGCTATCTTTCCAACTCCATGCCTGCTCGCTCGACACGTTGCAGGACGGGTGTCATCGATGGGTTTTTCCTGTAGAAAGTGGCTGCCATGTGGCGAACGGCTGCCACTTACTCACTGTGTGGCTTAACACCGCACTGATCGACGACGTGGGTCGTGGGGGAGTGGTTGGTGAGGCGGTTTTGCCACCGTGAGTCCCGGCAGGCCCTACGGGAACGTCTTGGCTTGTCTGTTTCTGGGCGTGGCCCTGCCCCTTGCCGGGCTTGCCTGCTCGGCAAGGGAGGCTTTTCTCTTGGTAGTATCTTGCTTCCCTAGCTTGGTCTTGGTCCCTCTGATCTGCATGTTGGTCCTTCGAATCTCTTGGTCTTTTGTACTTTGACTTGGGCTGGTGCTTCAATCTTGGTCCCGTACTTGTGCACAGTGTGAGCAATAAACCCAGGGGTTGTTGCGCAGACACTATCTAGTGGAGAACACACGAAGAAATCATTTGTAGGGTACGAAACCACCTCGAGGCTATTCTTTTCGATCGATCTATCCAAGAGTTCATACTAAAATAACACCAAATAGTTTCAGATTCATAATACTCAATCCAACACAAAGAACTTCAAAGAGTGCCCCAGGATTTCTACTGGAGAAACAAAAGACGAGAATGTGCATCAACCCCCATGCGTAGATTACCCCAATGGCACCTTGGAATCCGCGAGTTGAGTGCCAAAACACATATTAAGTGAATCAATATGATACCCCATTGTCACCACGAGTATTCATATGCAAGGCATATATCAAGTTCTCTCAAATCCATAAAAGTATTCAATCCGATAAAACAAAATCTTGAAGGGAAACTCAATTCATCACAACAAGATAGAGAGGGGAAACACCATATGATCTGACTATATTAACGATGCCCGCGGTACATCAAGATCGTGACATCTCAAGAACACGAGAGAGAGAGAGAGAGATTAAACACATAGCTACTGGTACAAACCCTCAGCCCCGAGGGTGGACTACTCCATCCTCATCGTGGTGGCCGCCGGGATGATGAAGATGGCCACCGGAGATGATTCCCCCATCCGGCAGGTTGCCAGAACAAGGTCTAGATTTGTTTTCGGTGGCTACATAGGCCTGCGGCGGTGGAACTTTTTATCTAGGTTAACCCCGAGGGTTTTCGGAATATTTGTGAATTTATAGGGTAAAGATGGGGTGCGGGAGGCCACCGATGTGGGAACAACCCACCCAGGCGCACCCTGGTGGGTTGTGCCCCCCTCGGGGCACCCCGCAGGTGCTGCTCTGGCTTATTGGTGGTCTTCTGGTTCAGAAAAAATCCACAAAAAGTTTCGCGGTGTTTGGACTCCGTTTGATATTGGTTTCTTGCGATGTAAAAAATAAGCAAAAAACAACAACTGGCACTGGGCACTGGGTCAATAGGTTAGTCCCAAAAAATGATATAAAGGTGCTACAAAATGATTGTAAAACATCCAAGAATGATAAAATAACAGCATGAGTACTTCTTAAATTATAGATACGTTGGAGACGCATTAGCATCCCCAAGCTTAATTCCTACTCGTTCTCGAGTAGGTAAATGATTTAAGAAATAATTTATGAAGTGTGAATGCTAGCAAAGTGCACAAGTTTGATTAATGACGATTTCAATCACTTTTCCTAGCATCATAACAACAATTCTTTCTCATAAAATTTCTCATGTTAAAGTAGCAACCAATTCACATGTTAAGGTTCAAACAATGAATTCTCTTGAAACTCAACAACCTATGTTCTCAGTCACCAAGCAATTGTAATTCAAATTATTCAACAAAGTTTAAGTAAGAGCTCCACACACTCAACCATCATATAGTCTTCTATGATTTCTAACACTCACCGCATACACATGAGCAAAACGTTTCAACCGGACACATAGAAAGATAGGGGCTTATTGTTTTGCCTCCCAATGTATTCACGTCAAGGGTGATGTCAACAATAATAACTCATCCTACCCATATCCAACTGGATATATGTGCCTAGATCGTTTTGTTGGAGATATGCCCTAGAGGCAATCATGTATAATGATATTTCCTATGTGTTTATGAATAAATATAGTCCTTGGACATTATCAATGATGTGTATTAGCAAGTACGTGACTTGTTTGTGGGACTATGCATTGTATGATGATGTCCTAAAAGGTCCCTAGTCGAAAGGGTTGTGTGGAGGTGCAACTGACTAGACTAGCATATGACATGGTCGATGGCTTGGTCTCACTAGCCATGGAGCATTGGATGCTAACCGGATAATATGGACTTGGAAGGATCTGGTCGTATTCGACATAGTCGGATCCAAGTCGAGATAAGGTCTGAGTCGGACGTACCCAACTATGATACGCAGCGATATGTCATATGTGAGTCTCTAGTACAACATACGTTCTATGTCCTAAGACCTGAGTTGGCGCATGTACTCGGGATGGTGACAGACTTGCTTTGGGCCGACCAAATGCTACTCCATGACTGGGTAGTTACAAAGGTAGGTTTCAGGCTTGTCCAGACCCATGCTGCGAGCCATAGTCGAGCAAGACAGGATTTGCCCCTCCGATCAGGACAGATATACTCTGGGCCCCTCGTGTGATCCGACCAGGATAAGCATGGCCATGCGACAAGGATTATGAGATAATATGGTTTGTGGTCGGGATTACTGGAACGAGAAAGAGGTCGGGCTAGCACAAGGATGACAGACTCACCTTGAGCCCGATAACATATGTCATGTGGCAAAAGGAATGGAAGTGTGATGTACATGTTCGCCAACCGGCTTCATTGTCTGCTTGGTGGTCAGCACACCTTGCAAGAGGCAGCTACCAGCCGAGCAGGTCGGAGGTGATCCGACCTGCGACCAAGCCGACTTGAACCTAAGGGGTTGCGCGCTTAAGGGAAGGAACCTGTGAGGCCGGGTCGGACTCCACGAGTCAGATGTGATCCTACTCGGACTCGGATCCCGGCTGAACAGATTTTGGGCTTTAGGGTCCATGCGAGGCCCAAGTGTTGAGCCTGCAATGGATGCCTATATAAAGTGGAGGTACGGCACACTCATTCGGATGATCGCTTCGGTGCTGTCACTGGGGTTTGCATGTGTTGCGAATAGCCACCTCCACTCGCTGCCGACTGTGTGATCGGACCTAGCAGTCTGCCACACGGTGTTCCTGCTGCATGCACAGATACCGTTAGAGGCGGTGCACTTGCGCCACTCCGGCGATCCTGTACGTGGGATCCGACGACTGGCTGTTCGAGGGAGATCGGACAAGGAGGAGACAATCCACACGAATGTACTGCTCCAACTCTTCTTTCGATGCACGGCACTGCACGTGTAGTGGTAATGATATGTGATCCATCTCCTGTAGCATGTTCTTGGTTGATCTGTGCGTAGGATTTTTAATTTTCAGTTCACGCACCCTACCGTAGAACCCAACACTTTCCTCACGATATGATGCTTGCCAGAAGAGAAAAATAAAAAGGAATAGAGAGAAAAACTTTGACTCTTTGAATAAAAGTAAATACTGAAAAGTAAAGGATAGGCCCTTTGCAGAGGGAAGCAGAGGTTACCATGCGCTTATTTGTTTGTATGCTCAACCCCTTAGTGCAAAAGAATGTCATTTTATATTGCCCATTATGATAGCAACCTTTATTATGCAGTTTGTCGCTTTTATCCTTGCCATCACAAGTTCGTACAACGCTCAATTTTCTCTTACACTAAATGATCTATCACTTTTGGAAGCAATTTTTATTGCCTTATTGAACCGATGACAACTTACTTGAAGGATCTTATTCAATCCCTAGGTAGGTATGCTGGACTCTTGAAAATAAGATTTGGGTTTATGGGTTTTTAGATGCACAAGTAGTATCTCTACTTGGTGCGGAATTTTTGGCTAGCAAAGATGGGGGGCAAGCACCACATGTTGAAGGATCTATGACAATATAACTTCTATGTGAATATTAACAAACATAAATCATTACATTGTCTTCGTTGTCCAACGTCAACAATTTTGGCATATAATATTTTGATGGGGGCTCACAATCACAAAAGATTTCCAGGATAGTATATTTGCATGTGAAAGTTCACTTCCTTCTACTAATTATTCATGAATTGCTTCTATGACCAATATTGTGATTGTCAAGCTTCAAAATATTTCACGTTCTAAACCTAATGTTAAGCTACTACTGTTGGGGAACGCAGTATTTCAAAAAATTCCTACGATCACGCAAGATCTATCTAGGAGATGCATAGCAACGAGACGGGAGAGTGTGTCCACGTACCCTCGTATACCGAAAGCGGAAGCGTTTAGTAATGCGGTTGATGTAGTCGAACGTCTTCATGATCCAACCCATCCAAGTACCGAACGTACGGCACCTTTGTGTTCAGCACAAGTTTAGCACGATGACGTCCCCCGAGCTCTTAATCTAGTTGAGGACGAGGGAGAGTTCCGTCAACACGACGGCGTTGCGACGGTGATGATGAAGTTACCGATGCAGGGCTTCGCCTAAGCACTACGACGATATGACCGAGGTGTTAAACTATGGAGGGGGGCACCGCACACGGCTAAGAGATTGTCTGTTATGCTTTGGGGTGCCCCCTGGCCATGTATATAAAGGAGGGGGGAGAGAGGCCGGCGGCCAGGAGGGGCGCGCCATGGGGGATTCCTACTTGGACTCCTAGTCCAAGTAGGATTCGCCCCCACCTTTTCCTTTCTTCCACCGGAGGGAATAGGATGGAGAGGGAGAGGGAAAGGGAAGGGGGCGCCGTCCCCTCCTCCTTGTCCTATTCGGACTCCCAAGGAGGGGGCGCACGGCCACCTCCCGTGGGCTTCCCTCTCTCTCTCCCTTAGGCCCATGTTGGCCCAACACTTCACCGGGGGGTTCCGGAACCCCTCGGTACTCCGGAAAAATACGCGGATCACTCGGAACCATTCCGATGTCCGAATATAACCTTCCAATATATGAATCTTTACCTCTCGTCTATTTCGAGACTCCTTGTCATGTCCGTGATCTCATTCGGGACACCAAACAAACTTCGGTCATCAAATCACATAACTCATAATATAAAACATCATCGAATGTTAAGCGTGAGGACCCTACGGGTTCGAGAACTATGTAGACATGACCGAGACACATCTCCGGTCAATAACCAATAGCGGAACACGGATGCTCATATTGGCTCCTACATATTCTACGAAGATCTTTATCGGTGAAAGCGCATAACAATATATGTTATTCCCTTTGTCATCGGTATGTTACTTGCCCGAGATTCGATCATCGGTATCTCAATACCTAGTTCAATCTCGTTACCGGCAAGTCTCTTTACTCGTACCGTAATGCATCATGTCGCAACTAACTCATTAGTTACATTGCTTTCAAGGCTTATAGTGAGGTGCATTACCGAGGGGGCCCACAGATACCTCTCCGATACACAGAGTGACAAATCCTAATCTTGATCAATGCCAACTCAACAAACACCTTCGGGGACACCTGTAGAGCATCTTTATAATCACCTAATTATGTTGTGACGTTTGATAGCACACAAGGTGTTCCTACGGTATTCGGGAGTTGCATAATCTCATAGTCAGAGGAACATGTATAAGTCATGAAGAAAGCAATAGCAATAAAACTAAACAATCATTGTGCTAAGCTAACGGATGGTTCTTGTCCATCACATCATTCTCTAATGATGTGATCCCGTTTATCAAATGAAAACACATGTCTATGGTTAGGAAACTTAACCATCTTTGATTAACGAGCTAGTCAAGTAGAGGCATACTAGGGACACTCTGTTTTGTCTATGTATTCATACATGTACTAAATTTCCGGTTAATACAATTCTACATGGATAATAGACATTTATCATGATATAAGGAAATATAAATAACAACTTTATTATTGCCTCTAGGGCATATTTATTTAAGTCTCCCACTTGCACTAGAGTCAATAATCTATATTACATAGTAATGATTCTAACACCCATGGAGTCTTGGTGTTGATCATGTTTTGCTCGTGGAGGAGGCTTAGTCAACGGGTCTGCAACATTCAGATACGTATGTATCTTGCAAATCTCTATGTCTCCCTCCTTGACTAGATCGCGGATGGAATTGAGGCGTCTCTTGATGTGTTCGGTTCTTTTGTGAAATCTTGATTCCTTTGCCAAGGCAATTGCTCTAGTATTGTCACAAAAGATTTTCATTGGACCCGATGCACTAGGTATTACACCTAGATCGGATATGAACTTCTTCATCCAGAATCCTTCATGTGCTGCTTCCGAAGCAGCTATGTACTCCGCTTCACAGGTAGATCCCGCCACGACGCTCTGCTTGGAACTGCACCAACTTATAGCTCCACCATTCAATATAAATATGTATCCGGTTTGCGACTTAGAGTCATCCGGATCAGTGTCAAAGCTTGCATCGACGTAACCATTTACGACAAGCACTTTGTCGCCTCCATAAACGAGAAACATATCCTTAGTCCTTTTCAGGTATTTCAGGATGTTCTTGACCGCTGTCTAGTGATCCACTCCTGGATTACTTTGGTTCCACCCTGCTAAACTTATAGTAAGGCACACATCAGATCTGGTACACAGCATTGCATACATGATAGAACCTATGGTTGAGGCATAGGGAGTGATTTTCATTTTCTCTCTATCTTCTGCAGTGGTCGGGCATTGAGTCTGACTCAACTTCATACCTTGTAACACAGGCAAGAACCCTTTCTTTGACTGAACCATTTTGAACTTCTTCAAAACTTTATCAAGGTATGTGCTTTGTGGAAGTCCAATTAAGCGTCTTTATCTATCTCTATAGATCTTGATGCCCAATATATAAGCAGCTTCACCGAGGTCTTTCATTGAAAAATTCTTATTCAAGTATCCTTTTATGCTATCCAGAAATTCTGTATTATTTCCAATCAAAAATAATTCATCCACATATAATATTAGAAATGCTACAGAGCTCCCACTCACTTTCTTGTAAATGCAGGCTTCTCTAAAAGTCTGTATAAAACCATATGCTTTGATCACACTATCAAAGCGTATATTCCAACTCCGAGAGGCTTGCACCAGTCCATAAATGGATCACTAGAGCTTGCACACTTTGTTAGCACCTTTAGGGTCAAGAAAACCTTCTGGTTGCATCATATACAACTCTTCATTAAGATATCCATTAAGGAATGCAGTTTTGACATCCATTTGCCAAATTTCATAATCATAAAATGCGGCAATTGCTAACGTGATTCGGACAGAATTAAGCATCGCTACGGGTGAGAAGCTCTCATCATAGTCAACCCCTTGAACTTGTCTAAAACCTTTCGCAACAAGTCGAGCTTTGTAGACAGTAACATTACCGTCAGTGTCGGTCTTCTTCTTGAAGATCCATTTATTCTCTATGGCTTGACGATGATCGGGCAAGTCAACCAAAGTCCACACTTGTTATCATACTGTCTGTGCGGAACGGCGCCTATGGGATCACAAGAATCCCTACTACGGTTGCCGGGACGCAGAGTTGCAAGGAGAGCAGGGCTAGTAGACAGCACAAGGATCGTTGACCCAGGTTCGGGCCGCGAGGATGCGGAAAACCCTAGTCCTGCTTTGGTGGGTGTATTTCAGAGAGTTCTTGAGCTCTCTAACTAGCTGTGGTCGGTGCGTGGTTCGAAAGAGACGAATCCCTCTCCAGTATGCCATGGGACTCCTTTTGTAGTCGAAAGGGGCTGCCATAGTGGCACACAGGAGGTGGAAAGGCCTACAGTGCCCTGAGATTATCGCTCGTATTACAGGTCAAGACGCATTTAATGCGTAGCTTAGGTGTGCCCTTGCTTTAGACGGGGGCGAGGCCCATCCTGTCCGTCGCCGCTCCTCCTCGCTTTGTCACATCCCTAGTTCTGGTATGACCTAGACTAGATGGTCATTTGTGCATCCTGTTTAAATTCCATTTAAATTTGAAATGAGGATTTGTGAAACCCTCATATTCATTTCTGGAAATGACCCAAATAAAAATTGCTCCAAAAGGGTCCAAGAAAATGCTCATGTTGCTCTCTGAAAATATTAGACAGAGATAAAAATCAAACCAATATTTTCAGGAGCTCATAAGTATTTATTTTTGGGCATTTGGATTAATGCGGTAATTATTTGCTTTGGATTTATATTTGTTATATATTCAAATATGATCCAGTAATTTTGCTAGCTTGCGAGGGATTTTGGAATAATCCAACTGGTCCCTGCAAAAAGCTACAGAATTTTATTAAAAGTATAGTGGCCAGATTTAAATCAAAACAAATGTCAGAAAAATAAAAAAAGGAAACAAAACAGAAAGGAGAAAGAAAGCCCACCTGACTTACTGCGGCTGGCATCAGGCGGCTTGGCCTGCCCAGCCAGCCGCCCAGCCCCCACCGCCGTCGTCCTCCTGGCGCCCGATCGATAGCGTGTGACCGACAGCAGCGCCGGGCAGAGCGCCACGCCACCAGCTTCTTTGCTGCTGCTGACGCCCGCGATTCCTCTTCTCGGTGCCGCCCCGATCCCCCTGGTCCCACTCCCTCTCTCCCGTGCCTCTCCCCTCCTCTGGCTCCCTCTCCCTTTCTTCACCGAGCGCACCGGAGAGCGCCGCTGCTCGCCGCCGTGGCCACCGGCCACCCCTCGGCCTGCCGCTGCGCCCAGAAGCTCCGTCGCAACATCCTCTACGTCCTCGACGAGCCAAGCAACCGGGGACGCCCCGTGGAGCCGTCACCACCGTCTTCTTCACCTCCGGTCGTCCGAGATCGCCGGCGCCGCTTCGTCAACTCCAGAGCGTCCCCCGAGCCGCTGAGCACGCCTACCGAACTAACGTGAGTTTCTGCATGTCCTGCCCCTAACCCCGTGGCTTGCCGTTCGCCGTAGCCTCGTTCCCCGCCATGGCCGTAGCTCTTCGCCGCCGTCCGTGTCGCCGCCGTCGCGCTAGCCGCTGCAGCTCGCATTCACGCACGTCACCGTGCTCCTGGTGACGCCAGGAGGCCGTAGAGGCCTTCCGCAGCCTCTGCCGTGCCCCGTAGGTCGCTCCCGCTCGAAGCCGTGCCCCGGCCGCCGCCCCGAGCTCCGCTCCGGCGAGCTCAGGCCACCCCCGCCTCTCACGTTTGCTCCAGACGACGCGAACGGGCCCTGGCTCCTCGCCCGTAGCCCCCGCCGCCCAAATGGTCGCCGGAGCGACGGACCCGAGCCCCTCCGCCGCGTTCGCCCTCGCCGGCGACTAATCACCGGTCAGACCGGGTCAACCCCCGCTAACTAAATCCCCCTGTGACACTGACATGTGGGGCCCGGCCCTGCTAATTTTTAGTTTAGGGTTAGTTTAGCAACTAATTAACTCTGTTAACTAACTATGACACTGACGTGTGGCCCCACACGTCAGGTTTGACCCAGGTTGACTGCTAACGCAGTGCTGACCTCAAGCTGACGCAATAAATGATTTCTGGAATTAAAATTAATCAGGAAATTCCAGAAAATAGCCAAAACTTCAAAAATTCATTTAAATTCAACCATAGCTCAGATTGAAATAATTTATATATATGAAAAATTATCAGAAAAATGCAATCTAACCATCTGTACCAGTTTCATGCATGACAACCCAACTTATACCTGCTGTATAAGTGAAACACTATAATGGCATTTATAAAGGACTTACTTTGGAGATGCATTTGAACCTTTAGTTCAAATGGACTTCAACCAAATGAATGCTAGTTGCATTAGCCCAAACAGCATCACATCTACATGCCATGTTCATGCATCATATTGTTGCATATGCTTGTGTATTGATTGTTGGCACCGTTCCTTCTCGATAGGTGTCGGTGTCAAAACCGGCGGATCTCGGGTAGGGGGTCCCGAACTGTGCATCTAGGCGGATGGTAATAGGAGACAAGGGACACGATGTTTTTACCCAGGTTCGGGCCCTCTCGATGGAGGTAATACCCTACTCCTGCTTGATTAATATTGATGATATGGGTAGTACAAGAGTAGATCTACCACGAGATCGAGAGGCTAAACCCTAGAAGCTAGCCTATGGTATGATTGTTGTTCGTCCTACGGACTAAAACCCTTCGGTTTATATAGACACCGAATAGGGTTAGGGTTACACAGAGTCGGTTACAATGGTAGGAAATCTACATATCCGTATCACCAAGCTTGCCTTCCACGCCAAGGAAAGTCCCATCCGGACACGGGACGAAGTCTTCAATCTTGTATCTTCATAGTCTAGGAGTCCGGCCAAAGATGATAGTTCGGCTATCCGGACACACCCTAGTACAGGACTCCCTCAGTAGCCCCTGAACGAGGCTTCAATGATGACGGGTGCGGCGCGCATATTGTCTTCGGCATTGCAAGGCGGGTTCCTCCTCCGAATACTTCATAGAAGGTTTTGAACACAAGGATGGTGTCCGGCTCTGCAAAACAAGTTCCACATACTACCGTAGAGAGAATAATTTTTGCACAGATCTGCTGACGTATTCCGCAGTGTGACATCACACCACGGCCAAGCCTTTATTCGAATCGTTTTTTTACTGTCCACCTCAGCGCGTTTAGCGAGGCGGGATTCCCATCAATACGGACGTGGGTAACCCATCCGCGCCATTGATTACGGCGCTTGGGAGATAAGTGAGTATTACCAGGCTGGCGGGGGACGCATAGCTTCGTCCGTCCATATAAGGGGATAAGGATCCACCTTTTCACCTACGCCTTCTTCCTCCTTTGCTCATCCATTTCACAAGACGCGAAGCTCCAGCGCCAAGTCCGCACATCCCACCTCAGCCTTCTCCAACTATGTCCGGGCGGGAGGCAGGTGGATGGCCTCCTCCGTCACGGAGGGCACATCACAAAACTGCGGAAGGCGGATACTTGTCCAAATAAATCGCGCACCGGCTACCCAACGAGGGCAGCTCATTCCAACCCCTAGGCCCCATGAGAGGTGGTGTTTCTCCCCACTTCCTCCATGGACTAGGTTTTCCACTTCACCCATTTGTTAGGGGCTCATGTTCTACTACGGCCTGGATTTCCATGATCGGCCCCGAACTTCATCCTCAACATCTCTGCGTTTATCATCGCTCATGCGAGGCCTTCCTCTGCATCCAGCCCCACTTGACTTATGGCTGAAGATCTTCAATGTCGGGCCGAAGGTAGTGGGCGGCCGCTAAGCGGAGTCTTGGGGCGCCATGGTTGGCAAGATGGCCAAAGTCCTATGGCTCGAGGGCTCCTTTGTGGAGACCATAAAGGGGTGGCAATCGGGGTGGTTCTACATCACCGAGCCGCGCGACTCTAAATGGGCGGCGGCCCCCGAATTCCGATCTGGCTTCCCCACACGGCTCACATCATGGAAAGAGACGGGCCTGACGTGGGGGGATTCGAATGAGCTGTCCGGACTCCAAACCTGCGTCTGAAACCTGGTGGACAAGAATCTCAGGCTTGTCAACATAATCCAGGTGATGCTCATCCGCCGGATTCTCCCATGCCAACAACGGGCCTTCAAATTGTGGGAGTTCGATCCAGCACAGCACCCAACTCTGAAAAGGCTCTTTGACACTACGTATGAAGATGCCTGGAAGGTGCTGTTCAAGGGCGCCGAGGCTCCCAAATCCGCTACCGAAGATCGCGGATTCAGCTCGCAGCGTCAAGCCAGCGAGGTAAGTTATTTTACCCTTTATGGGACTCTTTTTCATAGTTTGACTTTATGCGGGATCTAAAACTCCCTAACCTTTGACAGGACTAGCTGAAGACGTCCGGACAGATTAGCTGTCCGGCCCCTTTGCCAGAAGACCCAGCGGACGCCCGGTTGATGGGGCTGCTGGCTCCGGCTTCCACGTGGTGCGGAGAAGAAAACCAAGAAGGAGGCCACGGAACTCGAAGGAGCTCCGGCGCCAGGCTGTCGGACTCATCGCGCGACAACCACGAGGCGGAATCCTCCTCGAGGAAGAGGAGGAGGAAAAAGCCTCTCCCCAGTGAAGGAGGAAAAAAAGGAAGGCCGCCCCAACCGGGAGGCGGAGGGTCAAGAAGGAAGGACCCTTCCTCCGGACTTCTCCACCAGCGTCGACAACGACTAGGAGGAGGGCCAACAAGGCCAAGCCCTGGCGAGATCGTAAGTGTCCGGATACCCATGGCTTTTTCATTGCATAGTGTTCTCTAATGCCGAACAATCATGCAGCCCGCCCAAGGATGAGTTCGCCGCTTCGTCGAGCGGGTCCCTGAGTTCTTCGGAAATGGAGAGTACCTCACTTCCGGCTGCCTCCTCACCTCACGCTGCGGACGACGCCGAGGTGGGGCCCCAAGGGGGGCTTGGTCGAGAGGAGGTGGCACAGGAGGCACCGCAAGGCAGCCTCCCAGACTCCAGGCGCGGGGGGAGCAAGACCCCTAGGGGCTCTAAGCCCGACCCTTGTCCGGACCCCATACCAGAACCTTCAATGGTTCCGAAGTCCGGCAAGCGGCCCCTTCGTAATAAGGGTAAGACGCCGGTGTCCTCCGTCCAACCGGAGGCACCGGATAGCTTACTAGAGGCGCTTAACGGCGCCTCCATCGAGGAGGAGCACCGCACTGTTATGAGTGTGGTGATCCAGAAAGTTCAGTCCGCCAAGAGCGGGCTGACCGAAGCCTGTACCAGCCTTCTAATAGGTTTTGAGGTAAGTTTAGAATATGTAAAAATATTACTGCATAGACAGTTGCCCCTGATGCTTAGTTCGGCGTTCGGAAAGAAAAGCCGGACTAAGGATCTAAAAAGATATACGCAGGAGTCTAACATAAGTATGTCAATATGGGAATGCAGGCTGCTTGCTGACCTCTGCCGACCGACTGCGGAGGTCAATGCATTGAAGCGAGCCTCGGCGGTCGAGCGAGCTCGGCTAAGCCAAGAAGCAGCTCGAGGACAAGGAAGGTAAGTAATACCTTATTAAAGTGATACCTTATAGAAAGGATTTGGTTGCAAAAAATGACAGGAATAACGTGGGTATTGTAGGGGCCACGAACGAGGTGGCGACCCTGAAGGAAGCGGTGTCCGTGGCCGAAAGCAAGGCGGCCGCGGAACGCACCAAGCGAGAGAAGCAGGATGAGCGGGTGGCGGAGGTGCGGCAAGAGCTCCAGGCTCTCGTGGAAAAACACAAGAGTTTGGAGCGTGACTCGAAGACTCGAGAGTCCGAGCTTGCCTCGGCTCTTGAGAGTGCCAAAGCCGCTAAGGCTGAAGCCCAAAAAGCCCTCCAAGAAATTGAATCATTAAATAAGATAGCGGCGGGTAAGGCATTCTATATGCAAAGCAAGCATGTGAAAGTGAATTACCTATTACTTACCCGGATTCGGAGCTCTCCAGGAGCATTCGCAGATCTGCCCCGTAGTGTGTCTGATGCTGCCGTGTTCTACCGCACCAAGGAGGGGAGCTCGACGGAAAAGCTGTTCTGGTCTCAGTACGCTGAGGCCGGACATCCGGTGCCCCTAAGCGACCAGCTGAAGCAGCTGGTCGAGCTCCACAAGGTCGCCGAACAGGCCATGAAGGGCCTCATAGTTCGACTATGGCCATTGGAAGCCATGCCTGGGAGCTACTTTGGGCTAGTGCGACGGCTGGTGGACGCCTATCCATGGACTGAAGTCATCAAGCGCTCCGTCTGCATTGAAGGTGCCCGTCGGGCCCTTGCCCGTGCTAAAGTGCACTGGGGCAAGCTGGATGTGGAGAAGCTTGTGACGGACGGGCACCGAAGGGCAAGGATCATTGCAAGCCCGAAATGTATTATGAGGGCGTCCTGAAGAGTGCCCGCCGTATAGCGGATGAGTGCTCCAAAGATGTATTTTTTTAATAGACTCGCATTTTTTATCCTGTACGCTGAAAACTTGTTCATATGCGCTAAGCAACGCTTGTTAATTTAAAATATTACCTTCTGTGCGGCCGTTTATCAAATTTGAGAGATGGCAAGTCGTTGGCTTCAGCCCCCATGCCACGAGTGCTGGGGTGTTTGGGATAAACTTGAGCGCTCTTGTTCCCATTCTTGGGTCCGTCGAGGGAGGCGCTCAACACAACGAACAAGGCAACCGGACTTATAATGCTTGAACACTCTCACTTAGCCATAGAATTCTATAATTTTAAATTTCGGTGAAGCCCCTAGTATTCGGAAGACCGAGTTCGGGGCGCTATCCACGCCTTGGCCGGACAATGCCGGTTCCTCACTCTAAGCGGCATAAGTCTTTAGGGACTCGAAAAAACCTCTCGAACAGCGACCGGCTCTCGCCCTATCATGATGGTCAGTTTTAGCTTTCTCCACTGAGGTGCTCAACCCAGCTCAACCGGGGCACAATCGCAGTGGTTCTCCCAGTGCTACCATAGCCGATATAACGAGCGTAAGGTATCAAAACATGGGGCAGGCAAACCCAACTATTGACCCAAGACATGATTGAACATATGCATATAATGCTATAAGTTCGGGTGCCGCACTTGTGAAAGTGTTAGGACTTATCACACCATACTTTTGGGGTACTTAAGCCCCTGGTGTATTGGCCGTACCAAAGTGTCTGGTGCAACATGTCATGAAATGAACATATATATAGATAAAGAAAGGAGTGCAATAATAGGCAAAAGCTATGTATTGGTTATTAAAAAAACTGCAAATAAAAGCAGAACGATACAAATTGTGCGATAAGCAAGGGATGGGATTATTTAACATGTCCCCCTCCAGGGGTAAGCTGTGGGATGGTATGTAAAACAGGTATAATGCTCGTAGTAGAGACCACTGGACACTCGGCGTAGCTTTACATTTCCTGGCTGTTGCATCGTGAGTTCGGTAGCGAATGCGGACACGGCCACGGAGAACAGAGTCAGTAAGAAAAAAAAAAAAAATGACACAATTGGGAGCCCCTAGTGCGGTTGAGCCGCGTGCAGGCGTCTTGTGGTCGTGCCCCTCCCTTATGCCCATGGTATCTCGGGCGTAGTTATGTACGCGTAGTCTGGCTTCGCAAACCCGCGAGGGCTGGGGTTGGGGCGGATTACTCTGGCGATGCTTGGATCGTGCGGAGGTCTTGTTGTAGGTTACTCGGTAGCGCTTGATAGTGTCCGGACGTTTAGTGGCGGACTCGAGAATTGCTATGAGAGGCTGCCTTGCACCTCCGCCGCGAGGGCCGCCGTGGCTCCTCCGTTCGGAGAGAGCGTTCGGTGTTTCCATTGACCGTGATTACTCCTCGAGGGCCTGGCATCTTGAGCTTGAGGTATGCGTAGTGCGGCACCGCATTGAACTTTGCAAATGCGGTTCGTCCGAGTAGTGCGTGATAGCCGCTGTGGAACGAGACTATGTCGAAGATTAACTCTTTGCTTCGGAAGTTATCCGGGGATCCGAAGACCACTTCGAGTGTAACTGAGCCTGTACAATTGGCCTCTACACCTGGTATGACGCCTTTAAAGGTCGTCTTTGTGGGTTTAATCCTTGAGGGGTCTATGCCCATTTTGTGCACTGTATCCAGATAAAGCAGGTTCAGGCTGCCACCGCCGTCCATCAGGACTCTAATGAGGTGAAATCCGTCGATGATTGGGTCAATAACCAATGCGGCGAAACCGCCGTGACGGATGCTAGTGGGGTGGTCCCTTCGATCGAAGGTGATCAGGCAGGAAGACCATGGGTTGAACTTCGGGGTGACTGGCTCCATCGCATATACGTCCCTTAGTGCACGCTTCCGCTCCCTTTTGGGTATGTGGGTTGCGTATACCATGTTCACCGTCCGCACTTATGGGGGAAAGCCCTTCAGTCCTCTATTGTTGGCGGCGGGGCTCTTCCTCGTCATCGCTATGCAGCCCCTTGTCGTTGTTTTGGTAGCTTAGCTTGCCTGCTTGCTTGAACACCCAACAATCCCTGTTGGTGTGGTTGGCTGGTTTTTAGGGGTGCCATGTATCCGCGCAAGCGATCAGTATTCGGTCCAAGTTGGACGGGCCCCGGGTATTTCTTTTGAATGGCTTTTTCCGCTGACCGGGTTTAGAGCCTCTGAATCCGGCATTGACTGCCGTATCTTACGCATTATCACCGTTAATGCGGCGCTTGTTCTGTTTGCGACGCGACCTGCCATTGCTGTCCTTGGTATCCGAACTACCAGGGTGTTTGGCCAAGTTGTTGCTTCGAGCTAGCCAGCTGTCCTCTCCCGCGCAAAAGCGGGTCATGAGTGTGGTGAGGGCTGCCATGGATTTCAGATTTTCCTGTCTTAGGTGCCGGGCTAGCCACTTGTCGCAGATGTTGTGTTTGAAGGCTGCTAGCGCCTCTGCATCCGGACAGTCGACGATCTGATTTTTCTTTGTTAGGAACCGCGTCCAGAATTTTCTGGCCGATTCTTCTGGCTGCTGAATTATATGGCTAAGGTCATCGGCGTCTGGTGGTCGCACATATGTTCCCTGGAAGTTATCAAGGAATGCGGCTTCCAGGTCCTCCCAATAACCGATCGACTCTGCTGGCAAGCTGTTGAGCCAATGCCGAGCTGGCCCTTTAAGCTTGAGTGGGAGGTATTTGATGGCATGTAGATCATCACCGCGGGCCATGTGGATATGGAGGAGATAGTCCTCGATCCAGACCGCAGGATCTGTGGTACCATCGTATGATTCGATGTTTACGGGTTTGAAGCCCTCAGGGATTTGATGATCCATTACTTCATCAGTGAAGCATAGTGGGTGTCCGGCGCCTCTGTATTGGGCTATATCACGATGTAGCTCATATGAGCTTTGTCTACTGTGTTCGGCCCGGCCGGGTTTGCTATATCCGGCGTGATGGTAATCATCCTGAGTCGTTGGGCGCCCACGCAATCCGTAGATCGATCTTGTATGTTTTGCCTTATCCTCCAATATATCTCGCAAGTCCGGCACGTTTTCCCGTGCCTTGGTACTTTTTGAGCGGCGTCGGGGTGCGGCTTGAATGGAGGGTCTAGAGGCCTCTCTGTCACGGCCACGGGGTGGTCGGTCGGCCGCATCATGCGCTGGTGATGTGGGTGCTTGCTCCTCTGGTCGATGCAACGGCCTGCGTTTGGGGTAGCTTTTGGAGGGGCGTTCGAGTTCGTACTCTTCGACTACAAGGACTTCAGTCCATCTGTCAGCTAGTATGTAACGCCCCGGATTCGATGCGCCAGGTGTCTGCCAGTTATTTGTCGTCGTTGCCATGTCATTTGCTTGCGTGTTGCACTTTGCCATGTCATCATCTGCATTTCATATCATGTCATCATGTGCATTTCATTTTGCATACGTGTTCGTCTCATGCATCCGAGCTTTTTCCCCGTTGTCCGTTTTGCAATCCGGCACTCCTATGTCTCCCGGCGCCCCCTTTTACCTCTGTTTGTGTGTGGGTCTCCCGGCGCAGTCCAACCCTAGCCATCTTCCTCCTCCCGCAGCCGAACGTGTCCGTTCCGCCGCCGGACGTGTCCACCACCCCGCAGCCACCTCACTCCGGCCAATGAGAGGTCGCCACGTCACCGCGTAGCCGCCCACAGCCAATTGAGGCGCGCCACGTCCTGCCAGATCCCGCGCGCGCAGCGCGCCGCGAAACCCATCCGGAACCCAGCGAGCCAGCGCGCCGCCGCCGCCCGGCCGACGCAGCGCCGCCGCCCGCTTGCTCCGCCGCCTTCCCGTCGCGATCCGCCCGCCTCCGGCCGGCGAGTCGCCGGGCCGCGCGCCGGATCTGCGCCGCCGCCGGTCGCCCCGACCGCGCCGCCTCCGCGCCCTCTCCTCCTCGCGCCCCTCACCCCTCTGCCTACCTCCTTCGCAGGAGCTCGCCGCTGCCGCCGGGTTCTCTTCGCCGGAGCGGCCACTCCGGTCGCCGCCGATCACCTCCTCGTCGCCGGGAATGGGGTCCCCGCACCCGGATCCGCGCCTCCCCGCCATCCCCCCTCGTCCTCGGAGCCCGGGCGCTGCCGGAAGGCTTGGCCTTCTTCAACCTCCGACCGGGATCCCTCCGTCCACGCCCGTGCCAGATCTACCACGTCCCACAACCAGTGAACCAAACGCGATCCGGAACCACCCCATCCAGTTTTTCCCGTGAGGTAGAATTTTCCCTAAGTCCCCCAGATTCCAGCATTTTCATGCATTTTCATTACATCATAACTATGCATCCGTAGCTCCGTTTTGCGCGTGTAATATGTCAAAATGTTCGCCACGAAGAGTAGATCATTTCATCGCATTTCATCATTTTCATTTGAGCTCATCTTGATGCCCGAAAGGCTGTTGGAAGAGTGCTATGTGATGTTAGTTTCTGTTTCTTAACAGAACATGCACTTTTGTCATTTTTGCCATGATTGATGTGTGCACCCTATGGACTTGAGTCCTACATGTGTTTTGTAATATGCCATGTCTTCTTTCCATTGGTGCTTGCTATGTATTTTTGTGATCTATGTGGTGACTAGCACAAGCATGCAAACTAGGTGTCTTGTTGTTGCTGATTTCAGCCCTGTTTTGCTGATATTTTGATGCCATGTTGACTTGATGCTACATAGAGTTCCATGCATATTTTGAGATACTTCAGTAAGGATGTTTTGTTATACATGTCTTGCTCTATCCATCCATGCCCTTGTTTGCAATTATGGAGTTCCATAGATTGAGTCAATCGAGCTCTACTTTTGCTATAAAATGTTTCCTGGCAGATTGTTTACATGTTATTCAATTTTGCCAAGGTTGTTGTAGTTAATCCTTGCATGCTATGTTGTTGTTCTTGCCATGTATAGCTCCTATGCCATGTCTTCTTACTGTTGGTTGCCTTGCCATGCCCTGTATTGCTCTGTAGTGAGTGGTTCAAGCTCACCAACATGCCTACTTGTCGTTGCTCCTGCCATGTTCAAATCTGTAATATAACTTGCCATGTTTACATGGGTGCCAACATATTTTCTGATCCTTTTTGGCTCATGGTCACTAAAGGACATTTTATCTATGCATTTAGTAGATTCATGACATGCCTTTTTTTGCCATGTTAAGTCCCTGTAACATGTTGTTTGATAGCTCTAAATATTGCAACCTGATGTTATTTCTGCCGATGCCTGAAACTGTTATTAGTTGCAATCTTGCCATGTGTTTTTGAGCATGTTCTAGTGATTTCTGGAGTTAGCTCAGTTTTCATGTTTTGTCATGCTTTACCTGTACATCATACCCATGCCTTTTGTTATTATGTTGAGGTCCTGTAGCATGTTGTTTTGATGCTTGCAATATGCCTCGTTGCTGTTTTGGACAGATTGTGGCTATGACTTGTATAGAGTGTATGTGTTGAACCGTTGCTCCGTTTTGAGTGTGCTCTATATGAAACTTGCTTGATTTTGCATGTAGTTTCATATTATCATGTTGCATCCATGATTTGAGGGGTGTGCTTGATGTTTGTATGCATTTTGCATCAATGCCATGCTTATCTTGTTTTGCTCATATCTTCTAGGCCGTAGCTCCGAATCTAATGAACTTCATATGTAAATTGACTACATTTTCATGTAGATCATCGTGGTGCATCTTAACTTGCTGTTTAACAACTTCAACTTAAGGTTTATTCAGATCTGGACCAATTTCGAAATTTGCATATGAGGACTTACCGGAATTGTTGTATGTTGTTCCCGGCCTCATTTAAACTTGCTTTGATGTGTTGCTCTTGTTTGCATCATCTTTTGCCATGAGTAGCCTCATCTAGATTTGTCATGCATCATGCTTGTTGTGCATCATGTCTTGTCTATGTGTGGTGTGTTTACCTATGTTGTGTGCTTCTTCTTGTTAGTTCCTGTTGCGTTGCGATCGTGAGGATTCGTTCGTCTACGCTTGGTTCGGCTTCATCCGTTCGTCTTCTTCATGGACTCGTTGTTCTTCCTTGCGGGATTTCAGGCAAGATGACCGCTACCTTGGATCTCATTACTATCATTGCTATGCTAGTTGCTTCGTTCTATCGTTATGCTGCGCTACCTATTACCTGTTCATCAAGCCATCCCAAATTGCCATGTCAGCCCCTAACCTTTTTGCACCTTTCCTAGCAAACCGTTGTTTGGCTATGTTACCGCTTTGCTCAGCCCCTCTTATAGCGTTGTTAGTTGCAGGTGAAGATGAAGTTTGTTCCTTGTTGGAACATGGAGATGTTGTTCCTTGTTGGAACATGTTTACTTGTTGGGATATCACAATATATCTTATTTAATTAATGCATCTATATACTTGGTAAAGGGTGGAAGGCTCGGCCTTATACCTGGTGTTTTGTTCCACTCTTGCCGCCCTAGTTTCCGTCATATCGGTATTATGTTCCCGGATTTTGCGTCCCTAACGCGGTCGGGTGATTTATGGGACCCCCTTGACAGTTCGCTTTGAATAAGACTTTTCCAGCAAGGCCCAACATTGGTTTTACCATTTGCCTCACCACCACCTATTTTTCCCTTGGGAGTCGCTCTCTCGAGGGTCATCTTTATTTAGCCCCCCGGGACCAGTGCTGGCCCGAACCGAGCTGCCTGCGGGGCCACCTTGAGGCAACCCGAGGGTTGGTTTTACTCGTAGCTAGTCTCATCCGGTGTTGCCCTGAGAACGAGATATGTGCAGCTCCTATCGGGATTGTCGGCGCATCGGGCGGTCTTGCTGGTCTTGTTTTATTCTTGTCGAAATGTCTTGTAGCCGGATTCCAGACTGATCGGGTCTTCCGGGAGAAGGAATATCCTTCGTTGATCGCGAGAGCTTATCATGGGCTAAGTTGGGACACCCTGCAGGGTTTGAACTTTCAAAGCCGTGCCGCGGTTATGTGGCAGATGGGAATTTGTTAATATCCGGTTGTAGTAAACTTGAAGCAAACTCTTTTAAAATACACCAACCGTGTATGCGTAACCGTGAGTGTCTCTTTTGGGGTTGATCGAGAGGAGAACACGGTTTCTGGGTTATGTTTGACGTAAGTAGGACTTCAGGATCACTTCTTGATCATTGCTAGTTGACGACCGTTCCTTTGTTTCTCTTCTCGCTCTCATTTGCGTATGTTAGCCACCATATATGCTTAGTCGCTGCTGCAACCTCACCACTTTACCCCTTCCTTTCCCATTAAGCTTTGCTAGTCTTGATACCCATGGTAATGGGATTGCTGAGTCCTCGTGGCTCACAGATTACTACACCACCAGTTGCAGGTGCAGGTTATGCGATTATCATGACGCGAGAGCGATGCTTGCTTGCGTTGAGTTCTTCTTCTGCTTCTTCTTCGATCAGGGGATAGGTTCCAGGTCGGCAGCCTGGGCTAGCAGGGTGGATGTCGTTGGAGTATTTGTTTATGTTTAATCCGTAGTCGGATGTTGATCTTGTATATGATGTTGATGTTTTCTTGTGGCATTTGTGCCTTATGTATGTATCCCCACTATTATGTAATGTTGATGTAATGATATCCACCTAGCAAAAGCTTTTCAATATGCGGGTCTATCCTTGGTGGGACCTTCGAGTTCCTTTTGGATAGGGTCGCATATTGGGCGTGACAAGTTGGTATCAGAGCCTCGACCGACCTAGGAGCCCCCTTGATTGATCGTGTAGTTTGGCCGTTGTTGAGTCTAGAATAAAACTGTTTTCTGAGTCTAGTTATATCGGAGAGTAGGAATTCTTTTTACTCCTCAGCCCCTTCGTCGCTCTGGTAAGGAATCTTGACGTAGGTGTTTTGAATTACTCCTCTTCCCGTTCAAAAATTTTCTTTAGGATCACGCAGTTGGTTTTCCGGTAGTTGTTCCTCAGCTCTTTTCATCCGGTGCATTTCTCGTCAAGTCGACTCGACCATCTTCATCTTTGAGTTCAATCCTCAGTTCTTCCTCTGACGTCGTTGTTTTTCCTTGTCCGAAGTTGTCCTAGTTTTTCCCACCCGCCCTCCCTTCTTCCTCTCGGAACCGGAGTCCGTAATCGATTATCCATTCTACTCGTGCGAAGTCTTTGTTTTATTTCCTCAATGATTTCAACCGGTGTTTTCTCTTCAAGATATTCGTCGTTTCCCCTCCCGAGTTGCCTTTGTTTTTTCCGCCCACCCACCCTTTTTCTTCCCGGAGTTCGAGTTTCTTCCGACCATCAATTTCATTCGTACGGAGTCTCTTCAGTCTTCCCTCAATTATTTCAACCGGTGAATTCTCGTCTTGTTCGTCATTCTTCATCCCTTTCTTCTTCCGGTGCACTCAATTCAAGTTTTGACGTTGATCATATTCTTTTCCTTGAAGTGTTTTCCCTGCTCGTTCGCCTCTCGCCAGTTTATCCTTCCGGAGTGCTCAAGTAATCTCAGGAGATCCGTCTATGTTCCAATTAATTCGAGGTTGTCACCTCAGTCAAATATTTCAATTATTCCGGTGCATCAGCTATCTGGTCAACATCCCTTTCCAACAGTGTTTTCTTTTAGTGGGCCCTAACCCACAGGTCCTTTCCCAGGATCTTACCTGACTCTTCTAATTTTCCCCGGAGTTATTCTCAAATTCTTTTCAAGTGTGATGTAAGAATGGATCCCATCAGTCACATGCCTTCTCCAAGGTCGCTTTCAAATTCTTTTCATTATTGACTCAACGTCTTTGTTTTTCATTCTCCCGGAGCGTCTCAACAATTCTGCATGGTGATTCTCGTCGTCATTCTCAACATTTGAAGATCGAAGTAGAGTTTTCCCTAAATCTTGTCCGTTCTCCCGAAGATTCGCGGTGCTAGCTCGATGTTATCATATCTAGTTGTTTCCAGTTGTGCAATTCTTCTCACCCATCCGGAGTATTTCAGGAGTTGCTTTCTCTCTCGATCATCCGGAGGCCATCTTTTCGAAAGATTTCTTCGTTCTAAGTTTTCAGATTCGTTCTCCAATTATTCTATATCGGTGCCCTTTCGTTCATCTCAATATTCTTCCGGTGCTTCGTTCAAGTTTTCTTCTGGCAGTTCGCGATATCTTTGTTCTCTTGCATTTTAATTCCCTCAGGTATCTCCGTGCTTCCCTAATTCTGCCCGGTGATTCATTATCTCTTTCGTCAGTCATCTTCGAATTCTTACGGTGGTTCGTTCAAGATTATTTTTCCTTGTTTATCATATTAATCCATTCGTTCTCTCAAATCCTACCGGTGGTTCATGAAGACTTTCTCAAGTTTGTGCCATGTTTCCCCTCAATCCTTTTCAAGAAGAACAAGTAGTATGAAAAATCCATTGCTTGTCATCGATTTAATTTGATGAAGGATAAGCATACAATAAATCTTATTCTTATTTCATCCAAGGGAGTAATCCCTATCTTCGAAGTTTGTTCGTAATGAATAAATTCTAGTTCCAAGTGTTTTTAATCTTTTCTTTTCCGGAGTTCAAATATTCTCGGCCATTTCGTCGGATCCTCCATCTAAATCATCGCAATGCTCATCTTATTCTTTCGTCCTTCATCCTATCTCATCAACCTTTTTATTACCGGAGTTCGTCACGGTGGATCGTCATGATTTAATTCTTTCTTCAAGAGTTCATCAAGATTTTGTTGGTGGAGCTCAAATATCTTTCCTTCTTGCTTCTCGAAGCGCAATTAATTCTCCGTATTCTTTTGAAGTGGAGTTTCGCATTTCTTCGTTCTTCTCAGCTATCCAATCATTTTCGTTTGTGGCTGGTTATCACCTTATGATCTTGAGATGTTATCCATAAGTCCACAACAAGCTTATTCTTTCGTGGTTGATTTTTCTCAACAACTCCGTTCAATCAGTCTTCTAAGGTTGCTTTCTATTTCATTCGTGGCACAAGTTGTCATATTCTTATCCGTTCTTTTCATTCAACTTTTTTTCAATTCTTTCCGGAGGTTTTGTGTCATGTCTTCATCAAGTATCATTCCATCCTCTCAAGTTCATGTTCTATTCTTTCCTTGTTCAACCGGTGTGCTGCCTAAATCCTTTCAGTCTTATCCGTTTCTTTTCTCATTCTAACCACTCCGGTTAGAACGAGTTGTTTCTGAGTCTATCTTGTTTCCATGAGCTTTTGATTCTCATCATTCTCGTCGTTCCTCTCTTCTTCTTGAGTGCCCTTGGTTCTTTGCCTCTTCTCTTGAGTTTTTGTTTCACCTCATCCCTTTTCTCTTCCGTCTCGGTCCTAAGATCTCGGGACGAGATCTCTTGTTAGTGGAGGAGTGTTGTAACGCCCCGGATTCGATGCGCCAGGTGTCTGCGAGTTATTTGTCGTCGTTGCCATGTCATTTGCTTGCGTGTTGCACTTTGCCATGTCATCATCTGCATTTCATATCATGTCATCATGTGCATTTCATTTTGCATACGTGTTCGTCTCATGCATCCGAGCTTTTTCCCCGTTGTCCGTTTTGCAATCCTGCACTCCTATGTCTACCGGCGCCCCCTTTTACCTCTGTTTGTGTGTGGGTATTAAACGGTCTCGGAATGGACCGAGGTTTGCCAAGCGGCCTTGGTATAGCACCGGTAGACCGCCTGTCAAGTTTCGTGCCATTTGGAGGTCGTTTGGTACTCCAACGGTTAACCGGGTAACGCAAAAGCCTATTTTGTTTGCAGCCCAACACCCCTTCTAAAGTGGCCCAAAACCCAGCAAACTCCCCTCCATGCTCTCGGTCGTTCGATCACGATCGCGTGGCCGAAAACCGCTCCTCATTTGGACTCTCCTAGCTCCCTCTACCTATAAATATGTGTCCCTCCCGGATTTTTCGCGCAGTCCAACCCTAGCCATCTTCCTCCTCCCGCAGCCGGACGTGTCCGTTCAGCCGCCGGACGTGTCCACCACCCCGCAGCCACCTCACTCCGGCCAATGAGAGGTCGCCACGTCACCGCGCCGCCGCCCACAGCCAATCGAGGCGCGCCACGCGTCCCTGCCAGATCCCCACCGCGCATGCCGCGGAGCCCATCCGGGCCCATGAGCTCACGCGCCGCGCCCCGCCCGGCAGCGCCGCCGCCCGCTTGCTCCGCCGCCTTCCCATCGCAGATCCGGCCCGCCTCCGGCCGGCGAGTCGCCGAGCGCTTGGATCTGCGCCGCGCCGCGTCGCCCGACCGCGCCGCCTCGCGCCCTCTCCTCCTCGCGCCCCTCACCTCTCGCCTACCTCCTTCAGAGCTCGCCGCTGCCGCCGGTTCTCCTCGCCCGGGCAGCCACTCCGTCGCCGCCGATCACCTCCTCGTCGCGGGAATGGGGTCCCCGCACCCGGATCCGCGCCTCCCCGCCATCCCCTCGTCCTCGGAGCCCGGGCGCCGCCGGAAGGCTTGGCCTTCTTCAACCTCCGACCGGGATCCCTCCGTCCACGCCCGTGCCAGATCTACCTCGTCCCACAACCAGTGAACCAAACGCGATCCGGAACCACCCCATCCAGTTTTTCCAGTGAGGTAGAATTTTCCCTAAGTCCCCCAGATTCCAGCATTTTCATGCATTTTCATTACATCGTAACTCTGCATCCGTAGCTCTGTTTTGCGCGTGTAATATGTCAAAATGTTCGTATCGAAGAGTATATCATTTCATCTCATTTCATCATTTTCATTTGAGCTCATCTTGATGCCCGAAATGCTGTTGGAAGAGTGCTATGTGATGTTAGTTTCTGTTTCTTAACAGAACATGCACTTTTGTCATTTTTGCCATGATTGATGTGTGCACCCTATGGACTTGAGTCCTACATGTGTTTTGTAATATGCCATGTCTTCTTTTCAGTGGTGCTTGCTATGTATTTTTGTGATCTATGTGGTGACTAGCACAAGCATGCAAACTAGGTGTCTTGTTGTTGCTGATTTCAGCCCTGTTTTGCTGATATTTTGATGCCATGTTGACTTGATGCTACAGAGAGTTCCATGCATATTTTGAGATACTTCAGTAAGGATGTTTTGTTATACATGTCTTGCTCTATCCATCCATGCCCTTGTTTGCAATTATGGAGTTCCATAGCTTGAGTCAATCGAGCTCTACTTTTGCTATAAAATGTTTCCTGGCAGATTGTTTACATGTTATTCAATTTTGCCAAGGTTGTTGTAGTTGATCCTTGCATGCTATGTTGTTGTTCTTGCCATGTATAGCTCCTATGACATGTCTTCTTACTGTTGGTTGCCTTGCCATGCCCTGTATTGCTCTGTGGTGAGTGGTTCAAGCTCACCAACATGCCTACTTGTCGTTGCTCCTGCCATGTTCAAATCTGTAATATAACTTGCCATGTTTACATGGGTGCCAACATATTTTCTGATCCTTTTTGGCTCATGGTCACTAAAGGACATTTGATCTATGCATTTAGTAGATTCATGCCATGCCTTTGTTTGCCATGTTAAGTCCCTGTAACATGTTGTTTGATAGCTCTAAATATTGCAACCTGATGTTATTTCTGCCAATGCCTGAAACTGTTATTAGTTGCAATCTTGCCATGTGTTTTTGAGCATGTTCTATTGATTTATGGAGTTAGCTCAGTGATCATGTTTTGTCATGCTTTACCTGTACATCATGCCCATGCATTTTGTTATTATGTTGAGGTCCTGTAGCATGTTGTTTTGATGCTTGCAATATGCCTAGTTGCTGTTTTGGACAGATTGTGGCTATGACTTGTATAGTGTATGTGTTGAACCGTTGCTCCGTTTTGAGTGTGCTCTATATGAAACTTGCTTGATTTTGCATGTAGTTTCATATTATCATGTTGCATCCATGATTTGAGGGGTGTGCTTGATGTTTGTATGCATTTTGCATCAATGCCATGCTTATCTTGTTTTGCTCATATCTTCTAGGCCGTAGCTCCGAATCTAATGAACTTTATATGTAACTTGACTAGATTTTCGTGTAGATCATCGTGGTGCATCTTAACTTGCTGTTTAACAACTTAAACTTAAGGTTTATTCAGATCTGGACCAATTTCGAAATTTGCATATGAGGACTTACCGGAATTGTTGTATGTTGTTCCCGGCCTCATTTAAACTTGCTTTGATGTGTTGCTCTTGTTTGCATCATCTTTTGCCATGAGTAGCCTCATCTATATTTGTCATGCATCATGCTTGTTGTGCATCATGTCTTGTCTATGTGTGGTGTGTTTACCTATGTTGTGTGCTTCTTCTTGTTAGTTCCTGTTGCGTTGCGATCGTGAGGATTCGTTCGTCTACGCTTGGTTCGGCTTCATCCGTTCATCTTCTTCATGGACTCGTTCTTCTTCCTTGCGGGATTTCAGGCAAGATGACCGCTACCTTGGATCTCACTACTATCATTGCTATGCTAGTTGCTTCGTTCAATCGCTATGCTGCGCTACCTATTACCTGTTCATCAAGCCATCCCAAATTGCCATGTCAGCCCCTAACCTTTTTGCACCTTTCCTAGCAAACCGTTGTTTGGCTATGTTACCGCTTTGCTCAGCCCCTCTTATAGCGTTGTTAGTTGCAGGTGAAGATGAAGTTTGTTCCTTGTTGGAACATGGAGATGTTGTTCCTTGTTGGAACATGTTTACTTGTTGGGATATCACAATATATCTTATTTAATTAATGCTTCTATATACTTGGTAAATGGTGGAAGGCTCGGCCTTATGCCTGGTGTTTTGTTCCACTCTTGCCGCCCTAGTTTCCGTCATATCGGTATTATGTTCCCGGATTTTGCGTCCCTAACGCGGTCGGGTGATTTATGGGACCCCCTTGACAGTTCGCTTTGAATAAGACTTTTCCAGCAAGGCCCAACATTGGTTTTACCATTTGCCTCACCACCACCTATTTTTCCCATGGGAGTCGCTCTCTCGAGGGTCATCTTTATTTAGCCCCCCCGGACCAGTGCTTCTCTAAGTGCTGGCCCGAACCGAGCTGCCTGCGGGGCCACCTTGAGGCAACCCGAGGTTGGTTTTACTCGTAGCTAGTCTCATCCGGTGTTGCCCTGAGAACGAGATATGTGCAGCTCCTATCGGGATTGTCGGCGCATCGGGCGGTCTTGCTGGTCTTGTTTTATTGCTGTCGAAATGTCTTGTAGCCGGGATTCCGAGACTGATCGGGTCTTCCCGGGGAGAAGGAATATCCTTCGTTGATCGCGAGAGCTTATCATGGGCTAAGTTGGGACACCCCTGCAGGGTTTGAACTTTCGAAAGCCGTGCCCGCGGTTATGTGGCAGATGGGAATTTGTTAATATCCGGTTGTAGTAAACTTGAAGCAAACTCTTTTAAAATACACCAACCGTGTGCGTAACCGTGAGTGTCTCTTTTCGGGGTTGATCGAGAGGAGAACACGGTTTCTGGGTTATGTTTGACGTAAGTAGGACTTCAGGATCACTTCTTGATCATTGCTAGTTGACGACCGTTCCTTTGTTTCTCTTCTCGCTCTCATTTGCGTATGTTAGCCACCATATATGCTTAGTCGCTGCTGCAACCTCACCACTTTACCCCTTCCTTTCCCATTAAGCTTTGCTAGTCTTGATACCCATGGTAATAGGATTGCTGAGTCCTCGTGGCTCACAGATTACTACACCACCAGTTGCAGGTGCAGGTTATGCGATGATCATGACGCGAGAGCGATGCTTGCTTGCGTTGAGTTCTTCTTCTGCTTCTTCTTCGATCAGGGGATAGGTTCCAGGTCGGCAGCCTGGGCTAGCAGGGTGGATGTCGTTGGAGTATCTGTTTATGTTTAATCCGTAGTCGGATGTTGATCTTGTATATGATGTTGATGTATTCTTGTGGCATTTGTGCCTTATGTATGTATCCCTACTATTATGTAATGTTGATGTAATGATATCCACCTTGCAAAAGCGTTTCAATATGCGGGTCTATCCTTGGTGGGACCTTCGAGTTCCTTTTGGATAGGGTCGCATATTGGGCGTGACATACTAGGTCTTGGTCAGCTCTAAGCTGTTGCTGCTTTTTCTTGAGGCTGCTTGTCGTGGCCATAAGCCTGCATTTGAAACGCTCCTGTTCGGCGGGATCCTCAGGCACGACAAATTCGTCGTCGTCGAGGATTGCCTCATCTTCGGAGGGAGGCGCATAATTATCGTCCTCTACCTCTCTTTCTGCCGCACTGTCGTGCGGACTTGCTTCTCCCTCCTCCTGCGCTAAGTCCTGCTGGAGGGGGTCGTCTTCGGCACTGTCCGGGGTATTATTGTCTCCCGTGCTGGAATCGCCGTTTTTGCTGTGGCGGGATTTAGAGCGGCGCCGCTGACGCCGGCGCTTGGGCTGTTTCTTGGAGGGGTCATCCTCCGCTGTTCCATCGCCGTTCCCATCTTTTGGGATGTCCACCATGTATATGTCGTATGACGAGGTGGCCTTCCGATGCCACATGGGCACTGGTTCTTGGTCGTCTCCAGCATCGTCGTCCATACCGTCGATGTCTTCGGAGTCGTAGTCGAGCATGTCGGTTAAATCATCGACAGTGGCTACAAAGTGGGTGGTGGGTGGGCGTGGAATTTCTTCGTCGTCCGCATCCCAACCTTCTTGACCGTAGTCTGGCCAGGGCTCTCCCGATAAAGAGAGAGAATTTAGAGAATTCAGGATGTCGCCAAAGGGCGAGTGCTGAAAGATGTCCGCGGCAGTGAACTCCATGACCGGCGCCCAATCGGATTCGATTGGCAGGGGCGCGGAGGGTTCGGAGTCCGGAGAGGAGTCCGGCACCTTGGAGTCACAGTCTTCGCAAAGGACAGGGATGGTGTTTGGCTCAATCGCCGAAGAGATTTCAGCCCCCGAGGTGGTGTCCAACCAACCATCCTCGATCGGCGAAATCGGCTCCGAATCAATGGTCGGAGCGGACACTAGTGCGGCCTCCAGGACACTGTTCGGCGGCAGAGTTAGATCATGCCCATCGAGATAGTGCGGCGTGCTTGGCTGCAGCTCGAATTCGTCGAAGATCAAGTCTCCGCGGATGCCGGCCGTGTAGTTTAAACTTCCAAACCTGACCTGATGGCCAGGGGCGTAGCTTTCGATCTGCTCCAGATGGCCTAGCGAATTGGCCCGCAGTGCAAAGCCGCCGAATACGAAGATCTGTCCGGGGAGAAAATTCTCACCCTGGACTGCGTCGTTGCTGGTGATTGAAGGAGCCATCAGGCCTATAGGTGACGACACAGAGGAACTCTCAATGAAAGCACCAATGTCGGTGTCAAAACCGGCGGATCACGGGTAGGGGGTCCCGAACTGTGCATCTACGCGGATGGTAACAGGAGACAAGGGATACGATGTTTTTACCCAGGTTCGGGCCCTCTCGATGGAGGTAATACCCTACTCCTGCTTGATTAATATTGATGATATGGGTAGTACAAGAGTAGATCTACCATGAGATCAGAGAGGCTAAACCCTAGAAGCTAGCCTATGGTATGATTGTTGTTCGTCCTACGGACTAAAACTCTTCGGTTTATATAGACACCAAATAGGGTTAGGGTTACATAGAGTCGGTTACAATGGTAGGAAATCTACATATCCGTATTGCCAAGCTTGCCTTCCACGCTAAGGAAAGTCCCATCCGGACACGGGACGAAGTCTTCAATCTTGTATCTTCATAGTCTAGGAGTCCGGCCAAAGATGATAGTTCGGCTATCCGGACACCCCCTAGTCCAGGACTCCCTCAATAGGTCCAGCTCCGGAGAGTGCTCGAGAGTACCTGTCTCTGAAGCAGTGCCTCCCTTGTTGATTTACCAGGCAAGCAAACCCCCTTGTTCATTCCGATACAATCCTACTCTCTCGCTCCTGCTCTCAGTTATTGCATTAGGACAACAACGATTCATCTGCTACTTTGTGCTGCGGTAGTTGAACTCATTCCTCTGCATGACCTGTCATTGCCACAGTAAATAGTTGAAACCCACTAGCATGTGTAGGAGTTGATTGAGCCATGTTGTGTTCCTACCATGCTATGCCTGCTATTACTTAGAGTTGTGTCACGTCTGATTCATTGGGAATGAATTGGAGTGTTACGATATGTTCTATAGTGAAGTGTGTGAACACGATTTGGTAAAGGTAGCGGTGAGAGGCCATCTAGGAGTACATGGTGGGTTGTCTCACTGGAACCGTCCTTAAGCACTGAGTTCTGTGTATGTTGTCCAATGACTAGCTACTACCAAACATTGGAATGCTTAAGTGCCCCTCTCGACTTATTAACCAACTTGATCTCTGTCCAAGAGTCGCAACTAGTTTCTGGTGTTTGTAGGTAGTGCTATTTTTCTACCAAGTGGCACCCGGCAGGGTGGGCTTGGGACAGACTAGGCACACGTGGCCTGGTGTACCGAGTGGCACCCGGATGGTGGGCTCGGGAACCCTGCTCACATCGTCTGGGGCCGTGAGCGACACCCCGGCCGGATCTCCTTGTGGATGGAAACCGAATAGGCGATAAACCTGGGCTAGAGTCTTGTGTGGTTAGTCAGGTCGTGGCCAACACCCTCGCCAGGCTTCCGCTTGAAGGTTGCCGAGATACATGATGTGTACATGGCGGTAAGTGGCGAGAGCGTGTGTGAAGAAGTACACCCCTGTAGGGTTAACATGATCTATTCGAATAGCCGGGTCCGCGGTTATGGACTTCTTGGATGCTTACGTGGTACATAGACAACTTGAAGTGGATACTCTAAAATGCTCAAGACAAGTGCGAGTGCTATGGATGGCCTTCTCGTAGGGAGACGGGGATGAATCCATAGTAGTGTATTGTGTGGTGACTAGTGGACTCGTGTGCGCCATATCACCTCAAAGAAGTTCTTGTAGTCGTAGAACAGGATAGCCACTGAGTCAAAGCTGGCTTGCTGCAACTAAACCCCACATTACCTTCTTGATACAAATGCATGTATGATAGGATCTGATGTAAGTCTTGATGAGTAACTTTGTACTCACGTTGCTTTATTTATGTTTTTGCAGCGGAGATTTTGGTCTTACTAGTAGTTCCGCTTGGACTTCGACGAGTAGCTTGTTACCTCAGCTACAATCTTGTACCCTTGGGAGGGTCTTGTAGATAGTCGCTTCTCAGCCTTTTTCTTTTGTAGTTATGCGTACTCGGACATGTAATGCTTCCATTGCTTGTATGCTTCAATGATGGGTCATGTGACCCCTGTTTGTATTTAATGCTATGTGGCTCTTCTGGGCCTTTATCTATATGAGTTTGCGTTATGTTGTGATGCCATGTTGTACAACACATACTTGCATGTTATGCGTACGTGTAACGTGTATTGCTATGTGTGGGATCCGACAACCTAGTTGTCTATCCTTGGTAGCCTCTCTTTATGGGGAAATGTAGTCTAGTGCTTACACCGAGCCATGGTAGTCCGCTACAGCCCGGTTTACCGGAGTCCTGCTAGCCCAGCACTACTGCTCCGGAACACTTAGACTGGCCGGCATGTGATTCACTTCGTTCTTGTGTCTGTCCCTTAGGGGAAATGTCACGCGGTGACATCCGGAGTCCTGCCTAGCCTGCTACAGCCCGGGTTCCCGGAGTCCTGTTAGCCCAGTTGCTACAGCACGGATTCACACGCTGCTGACCGACATGTTCGATGTTGTTTCATGTATGCCTGTCCCCGTAAGTTAGTGCCACTTTGGGTTCACGACTAGTCATGTCGGCTCGGGTTCTTTGTCACATGGATGGTAGCGACACTATCATATACGTGAGCCAAAAGGCGCAAACGGTCCCCGGCCATGGTAAGGCGACACCCGTGGGAATACCGTGCGTGAGGCCGCAAAGTGATATGAGGTGTTACATGCTAGATCGGTGTGACTTAGAATCGGGGTCCCGACAGCTTTGGTATCAGAGCCTGACTGCCTGTAGGATTTCCAAGCCAACCTGGTTGAAGTTGAGTCTAGGAATTCTTTAGCTATATAGGGGAATTGATTGTGGAAGGGAACGTAAGGCTCTTTTTACTCCTTATACCTCATGGCCTTATGATCCGAGTCATCCTATCTTTCCTATGGGGTTAAGGAACTTGGCTTCCTCTTCCGTCTATCAGGATCACGTGTTACTACTCCGTAGTCCCATAGGATTGGATGATCAGAGTCATACCCCAGTTTTCGAGTACTTCCGGTGTAGTCTGTTTAGTATGATCTCAGAACCTTGAGTGATGATGTTGAGTATGTTACTACCCCATTTTAGCAGGATGTCTCATTCTGGGCATTTTACTGCCGTTATGCTGCCGGAATTGCCCTAGGAGTTTGAGAGCTACTAATTTCCTTGTCCTACATTCTATAGTCTATAGTTGATGCTGATCCGTCCTTGGTTTCGTTTCTCAGGATGTCATCAGTTAAACGAAGTTCTGTTGCTCATAGGCAGAACCACGGAGATGGTAGGGATGAGGATCCTCCCGACCAGCCTTCATTGGCAGAGTTCATGTTACAGATGGAGAGGAACAAGCGTGAGTCTAACCGCTTGTTGGCACGTATCGAGGAGAACACCGCACATCAGTTCAAAGGATCTGTGACCCTTCATGACTTCATTCGCTTGCACCCACCCACCTTTCATCATTCCATTGAGCCACTCGATGCAGATGACTGGCTCCGTAGCATCACTCATAAGTTGCGTTTCATGAACGTAGCTAAAGATGACAAGGTCACCTATGCCACATATCACTTGGAAGGTCCTGCTAGTGTTTGGTGGCAGAACTATGAGGCTATGCTTCCAGCTGGCCAGATTCCTACCTGGAGAGATTTCACTGAGGCTTTTCGCGAGCATCACATTCCTCAGGCCCCATTGATCGCAAGAGAGAAGAGCTATGTAGTTTCACCCAGAGTAAAATGGCTTTTGATGCTTACAGCAGAGAGTTTGAGAACCTCGCCCGTTATGCCACAGAAGAGGTGTCCACGGACGCCAAGAAGCAGGCTAGGTTTCGGAAGGGTCTAAACCCCAAGTTGCGTCGTGATCTCCACCTACATCATTGTGATACATTCCAGGCTCTTGTGAACAAGGCCATTAATGTAGAGACAGCTCAGCTCACTTACAAGGAGTCTCGTAAGCAGACCCGTGATTTGGGATCTTCTGCCGGTTCTGGTCCTCAGAAGCGCCGTATTTGGATTCCGAACTCTACTCTTCCACCCGGATATTCACCGAGGCCATATTATGTGGCACCTCACCCAGTTCAGCAGTATGCTCCACCCAGGCCTATTGGTGGACTGCTTGTCAATGCGGGTCCACGTCCTACTTCAGGGACTTGCTTCACATGCGGAGAGCCAGGACACTATGCACATGACTGCTCTCAGGCCAGTTATGCTCCACCCCAGCCCGAGAGGTCTGTTGGCTGTGTTAAGCCATCAAGCAAGACGATCAGTGTCAACTCAGCTCCCACTGAACATGGACTTGTCCATCACGTCTCAGCTAAAGACGCTCATGATGATCCGGATGTCGTTCTTGGTACACTCCTTGTCAACTGTCATCCAGCTTCGGTTCTATTCGATACCGGAGCATCTCACTCCTTCATCTCTGAAGGCTATGCTCGTTTGCACGACATGTCATTTTGTGATATGCCAACTCCGCTTGAAATCCAAACCCCAGGGTCGAGATGGCAAACCACCAGAATAAGCCATGGAAATGAAATCCTTGTTGATAGACTTGTATTCCTTGCATCACTTGTAGCCCTCAAGTCCTCAGATATTAACATCATTTTGGGTATGGACTGGATGACAGCTCATCATGCCAAGATTGATTGTTACACCAGGTATGTTCAGCTTACACACCCATCTGGCAAGATAGTCACTGTCTCCACTAGAGTTGCAAAGCGTCAACTCTATTCTCTTAATGCCAGCCCTCTTCCAGACCTTGAAGATATTCCGGTAGTCCGTGACTTTTTGGATGTCTTTCCAGAGGAACTGCCAGGTGTTCCACCTGACAGAGATGTAGAGTTCGTCATAGATCTTATCCCAGGAACTGCTCCAATCTCTAGGAGACCTTACAAGATGGCACCCTTAGAACTAGCCGAGCTTAAGAAACAACTTGATGAGTCCTTGCAAAGGGTTTCATCCGTCCTAGTTCTTCTCCTGGGCTTGCCCGTCCTCTTCGTCAAGAAGAAGGATGAATACGGACCGGATGGTTGTCGAATATCATCCCGTTAATTTGGTCACGATAAAGAACAAATATTCGCTTCCGAGGATCAACGACCTGTATGATCAGCTCACTGGATCCTCAGTCTTTTCCAAGATGGATTTGAGGTTAGGTTACCACCAAATCAAGATCGAAGCGGGACATCCCCAAGACAGCCTTTGTCACTGTTATGGCCAAGACGAGTACACCGTCATGTCCTTTGGTCTAACCAATGCTCCAGCAACGTTCTCCCGCTTGATGAACTCGATCTTCATGGAGTACTTAGATAAGTTCGTCATGGTTTACCTCGATGATATTCTTATTTACTCGAAGAACGAGGAAGAGCATGCCGAACATCTTAGACTTGTGTTATAAAAACTCAGAGAGCACAGCCTTTTTGCCAAGTTCTCCAAGTGTGAATTTTGGTTGCCAGAAGTGACCTACCTAGGCCACGTAATCTCTGGTAAGGGCATTGCTGTCAATCCCGAGAGAGTTAAGGCCGTTCTCGATTGGACTCCACCTGAAACAGTTAAAAAAGTTAGGAGTTTCCTTGGTCTAGCCAGTTATTGTCGCCGCTTCGTTGAAAACTTCTCCAAAGTGGCTAAACCTCTCACGGAACTTCTCAAGAAAGATAAAAAGTTTGAGTGGTCCCCACAGTGTGAGTACAGTTTTCAGGAACTGAAAAGACGCCTGACTTCTGCTCCCATACTTGTGCCACCGGATTTCACTAAAGACTTTGTTATCTACTACGATGCCTCACGACAGGGACTAGGTTACATTCTTATGCAGGATCGTCATGTGATTGCCTATGCATCTCGACAGTTGCATCCACATGAAGAGAATTATCCTACACATGATCTAGAGCTTGCAGCCGTAGTCTATGCACTTAAGACACGGCGACATTACCTTCTTGGTAAACGTTGCGAGATCTACACCGATCACCAGAGTCTCAAGTATATCTTCACCCAACCAGATTTGAACCTTAGGCAAAGACGTTGGTTGGAGTTGATCTCAGATTATGATCTAGGGATTACCTACACTCCAGGCAAAGCTAATGTCATGGTTGATGCGCTAAGCCGTAAATCCTATTGCAACAATCTCATGTTGCAGCAGGGTCAACCACTTCTCCATGAGGAATTCTATAAGCTTAACCTTCACATTGCACCTCACGGATTCTTTTCTACCTTGGTGGCGAAACCCACTCTCAGGATCAGATCATTACCGACCAGAAGTTTGATAGGGGTGTTATCCGCATCAAGAGAAACATGAAGAAGGGAGTTGGTGGATGTTTCTCTATGGATGATCGAGGTGTTGTTTTCTTTGAGAATCGCTTGGTGGTTCCCAAGAGTCAACATCTTCGACAATTGATTCTTAAGGAGGCGCATGAATCTCCTCTCACGATTCATCCCGATAGTACTAAGATGTATCAGGACCTACGCCAGAGGTTCTGGTGGACTAGGATGAAGAGAGAAATCGCCGACTTCGTTGCTAATTGTGACGTTTGTCATCGTGTTAAGGCAGAGCATCAAAGGCCTGCTGGCACTCTTCAGCCTTTAGCTATTCCTGAATGGAAATGGGATAAAGTTGGTATGGACTTCATCACCAGCTTTCCCAGGACCAAGAAAGGGAATAATGTTATCTTCGTAGTCATTGATCGTCTCTCCAAAGTGGCGCACTTCCTACCTGTTCAAGAGAGTATCACTGCTAGTCAGCTCGCTGACTTATATATTTCTCGAATAGTATCCCTTCATGGTGTTCCACTAGAGATCAATTCAGACCGTGGTAGTCTTTTCACTTCTCATTTCTGGGAGAGTTTCCAAACTGCCATGGGCACCCATCTTTCCTTCAGTACCGCTTTCCACCCTCAATCAAGTGGTCAGGTGGAACGGGTCAACCAAATTCTCTAAGACATGCTTAGAGCTTGCGTTATCTCATTCGGTATGGATTGGGAGAAATGTCTTCCTTTCGCCGAGTTTGCTTATAACAATAGCTATCAATCCAGTCTCAAGAAAGCTCCTTTTGAGATTCTCTATGGACGAAGATGTCGAACACCTTTGAACTCATCAGAAACCAGTGAAAGACAATTCTTTGGACTGGACATGATCCAGGAGGCAGAAGAGCAAGTTCGCATCATTCGTGAGAATTTGAAAACAGCCCAGTCTCGTCAAAAGAGCCAGTATGATCGTCATCATAAGGATATGAATTATGAAGTTGGCGACAAAGCTTACCTTCGGGTTACTCCTCTGAAGGGTACCCATCGTTTCGGTATCAAGGGCAAGTTGGCTCCTCGTTACATTGGTCCTTTTCGCATTCTCGCTAAACGAGGAGAGGTTGCCTACCAGTTGGAACTACCCCCACATCTTCCTCGAGTTGATGATATCTTCCACGTCTCTCAACTCAGGCGTTGCTTGTCGGATCCTATCTGCGGAGTGGACCACGAAACGCTTGATCTCCAAGATAACCTCACATATCGAGAGTACCTGGTCCGCATTCTTGGTCAAGCAGAGTGTGTTACCCGACGTCATAACATCAAGTTTCTCAAGGTTCAGTGGTCTCATCATTCCAAGAGAGAAGCTACCTGGGAGCGAGAATATCGTCTCCGACTGGAGTGCCCCGCTTTCTTTCCATCGACCCCCGAATCTCGGGACGAGATTCTTTCAAGTGGGGTGAGTTGTCACATCCCTAGTTCTGGTATGACCTAGACTAGATAGTCATTTGTGCATCATGTTTAAATTCCATTTAAATTTGAAATGAGGATTTGTGAAACCCTTAGATTCATTTCTGGAAATGACCCAAATAAAAATTGCTCCAAAAGGGTCCATGTCAGGACCCCGATTCCAAGTCACATCGACCTAGCTGGTAACACCTCATATCACTTTGCGGCCTCACGCACGGTATTCCCACGGGTGACGCCTTACCATGGCCCGGGACCGTTTGCGTCTTTTGGCTCACGTATATGATAGTGTCGCTAGCATCCACATGACAAAGAACCGGGCCGACATGGCTGTCGTGAACCCAAAGCGGCACTAACCTATGGGGACAGGCATACATGAAACACTTGAGCATGTCGGTCATCAACGTATGAACTCGGGCTGTAGCACTGGGCTAACAGGACTCCGTATCCCGGGCTGTAGCAGGCTAGGCAAGACTCCAAGTATCACCGCGTGACATTTCCCGAAGGACAGACATAAGAACGAAATGAATCACATGCCGGCCGGTCAAGTGTCCAAGCGGTAGTCTGGGCTAGCAGGACTCGTGAACCGGGCTGTAGCGGACTACTATCGCTCGAAGCACGAGACTACATTTCCCCATAAGAGAGGCTGCCAAGGATAAGCAACTAGTTTGTCGGATCCCACTCATACCAAGCATTTCAATCATACCGCATAATATGCCCGATATGAGTAAATACAACAAGGCATCACAACAAAACTCTACAACTCAAGTACTTTATTTAAGTGGCTCCGAGGAGCCATACATAACATAGTCATACAGGTAGGGGTCACATGACCCAACACTCAAGTCATACAATCATACAAGCACATGCGGAAGCAACTTATGTCTGAGTACAGACTCTAGAAAGAAAGAAAGCTTGTTGGAGCCTTTCTATCTACAATGGCCCCTCACAAGTCTTAGATCGCCACCTGGGTGGCTAGCTTACTCGTCGAAGTCAACATCTACATAGAATCCGTCGGAGGGGGTAGTATAGTCCTCTGAAAAATATTGATTAAGCAAACATGAGTACAAAAGCACTCAGCAAGTCTTACCACAGAATCCTATCATACATGCACATTCTCAAGAAGGAGGTGGAGTTATTTGCAGCAAGCCAGCTTTGACTCTTGGCTAAGCTATCCTACGTGACACACTTTGTAAAGCATTTTGTCGTACACGAGTCCACTAATCACCATCACAATACTCCACCATGGATCCTCTCTCGTCATCCCCGAGAGGGCCATCCACGATACTCACACTTATCTTGAGGCTTTTAGTAGTATCCATTTACTTGTCTATGAACTGATATAGGTAACCCAGAAGTCCTTCTCCGTGGACACGGCTATTCAATAGATCATATTTAACCCTGCAGGGTTATACTTCTTCACACGCTCTCACCACTTATAAATCGTTTACGACATGTACTGCAACCTTCAAGCGGAAGCCCAGCGTGGGTGTCGGCCACAGCCTACCTAAACACTCAAGTCCCTAGTCCGGTGTATCGCCTATTCGGGTTCCATCCGCAGGAGTCCGGCGAGGTTTCCCATACAGCCCCGAACGATGTGTGCAGGGTTCCCGAGATACCAAACGGGCACTCGGTACACCGGGCCACGGTGCCTACCGCAACACAACCCACCCCTAAGGTCAGCGTTGCGTGCGGCCCCCAGCATGCTACAAACACCAGAAACTACTTGCAACTCCCGGACTATGAACAGGGGTGGTTAAGAAGCCGAGAGGGTCAATTAAGGATCCCAATGTGTGGTAGTAACTGTTTCATGGATCACAAACACAGATCTCAGTTCTTAGGATCGGCTTCAATGAAACAACCCACCATGTACTCCTACATGGCCTCTCATCGATACCTTTACCAAATCGTGTTCAACACTTTCACTCTCGAACCAACACAACCTTTCACTCCAGTTCATCATCCCGATGAGCCAGACCTGACACAACTCTAAGCATAGCAAGCATAGCATGGTAGGAATCACAAACATGGCTCAATCAACTCCTACACATACTAGTGGGTTTCATCTAGTTCTTGTGGCAATGACAGTCATGCAAAGGAAGTGGGTTCAACTACCGCAGCACACAACAGTTGAATCGCGTTGTCTTAATGCAGATGTGAGAGCGAAGCGAGAACATGGGTTTGTATCGGAATGATCAATGAATTGCTTGCTGATGGAACTGGGTGGAGAACGCCCTTGGATGGGTAATCGAGGTTATCTTGAGGGCAGAACCTATCACAAAAACACACCAAATAAACATACAAACAATATGCAACAATATGATGCATGCTATGACATGGCAATATGGATGTGTGTTGGCCTAATGCAAGTTGAAGGAACAGGGATGAACTCATTTGAATCAAGGATTCAAATGATAGCTCATTGAATTAGTCCTAATGGTGCAATATCTTATTCTGGTTATTCAGCATAGTTAACTTGTTTTAACATGCATGAAACCTGTACCAATGGATAGAGTGTATTTTTCTGATAATTTTCATATATAAATCTTTGCATTTGGAGTTATAGAATAAAAGTTATAAGCATTTGAAATTTGATTTATATTCTGGAATTTATTATATAAAATAAATCCAGAATTTGAATTAATCGTCGAAGATGAGGTCAGCGTGACGTCAGGGTCAGCGGGTCGTCCAGGTCAAACTGACCAGTGGGACCCGCATGTCGAGGTTAGTTTAAACTAATTTAATTAATTAGAACTAATCCTAATTAGTTTAACTGGAGGGGCCCCACCGTCATTGACTCGAGGGCAGTCAGCAGGCCCACTTGACGGGGTCAACTCACGGCGTCTAGCCAGCCGGCGAGGCCGAGTGCACGGCGGAGCAAAGTTCTTTTGAACTTTCCGGGCACCAAATGGAGCGCGGGGAGCATCTACGTGAAGCTGAGGATGAGCCGCGGTGTTTGGTGGGGTCGAGTTGGGTTAGGGGTGGCGGAGTGGGCGCCGGCGGCAAGTCGGGGGCGGCGGGGCTCGGCCATCGGCGGGTTTGGGGTTAGAGGGCTCGGCGGCGCTGGAAGTGCATAGTTAGGCCCAGCGCAACTCGGTGAGTGCGATGGGCAGGGTGGTGTGGCCGTTGGGTGGCGGAGCCTCGTCGGCGACGAGCTCCGGGCGGTGCGTTCGGGTGATCGGCGTCGCTCGTTGTGGTGCAAGAGGAAGAGAGCGGAGAGGGCGGGGAGTAGCCAGCTCACGGTGAACCCGTCGAGAGCCTCGTCGGGGTCGGGGCGGTCGATGAGGCGGCGGCGGCAGCGATGGGGATCTCCGCGGCTTCAAGCTCGGTCGAGGTCGGTGTAGTGGCCTCGGGGTGCTTAGAGCGAGTGGGACTCGGCTAGCTAGGGGTAGTGGAGTCTGGCGGAGCTGCTGGACATGGTGGGGAGGAGCATGGGTGGCGGGAGCACGGCGTCGACGGTGGCGCGTCGGCGATGGCGTCGGCCAGGTTGGGGGAGAGCGAGAGAGGAGCAGGGGGAGAATGGGGTGTCCAGGGTCGGGTGACGACGCGGAGGTCGCCCAGGCGGCGGCGGGCGAGGGTGAAGCAGGCGGCGGCCAGCTGCGTGGCGCGCCCTGCGCTCGCCGGCCGACCAGGCTGCTGCTGGCCGAGCCAAGCAGCTACTGTTGGCCAGGCTGCTAGGCTGGGCAGCAGGTGGGCAGGCATGCTGACAGTAAGGTTTTTCCTTTTTAAGTTTTTTCTATTTTCTCAACTCTGTTGGGGTTTTAAAAATACCAAAACTATTTTAAAATTACCAAAATGCTCCTGGTCACTTGTTGGAATATTCCCAACATGAAACATTTCAGTTTGACAATTTTTGAACATTTAAAATATTTTTCATAATTTGAAATGCTTATTTCAAAAACTTGTGGATTAATTCTAGAACCCTTAGGTGACCTAGAAAATGGTGCACCTCCTTTGACATGGGTTACGAACCCAAACAAAGAGGATGAGCATTTTGAAGGGCATTTGGATTCATTGAAATAAATTTTAGTAAACCCTAGTTCTTTTAAGGAGGGGGGATGTTACGGGGTTTCTGCCTTCCCCATTTCAAATTCAAATGAAATTTAAACATGATGCACACCCTAATGCATGGTCTATCCGGGATGTGACAACTCACCCCACTCAAAAGAATCTCGTCCCCGAGATTTAGGATCTATTGCGAAAAAGGTGGGATACTCAAGTCAAGACGATCCTCCCTTTCCCAAGTTGCTTCTTGCTCGGAATGGTTTGACCATTGAACCTTTAGAAACTTGATATTCCGGCGTCGAGTGGTACGCTCGGCTTGGTCGAGAATCTGAACGGGATATTCTCGATAGGTGAGGTTATCTTGGAGATCAAGCGTTTGTGGTCCACTCCACGGATAGGATCCGAGAAGCAACGCTGAGTTGGGAAACGTGGAAGACATCATGGACCTTGGAAAGATGCGGAGGTAGTTCCAATTGGTAGGCAACTTCCCTCGTTTGGCAAGAATGCGAAAGGGTCCAATGTAACGAGGAGCCAACTTGCCTTTGATACGAATCGATGGGTTCCTTCAAAGGAGTAACCCAAGGTAAGCCTTCTCGCCAATTTCATAAGCCATAGGCTTATGCTTGCGATCATATTGGCTCTTTTGACGAGATTGGGCTGTTTTCAATTTCTCACGAATGGCGCGAACTTTCTCTTACGCTTCTGAATCATATCCGGGCCAAAGAGTTGTCTCTCCCGGTTTCGACCAGTTAAGAGGCGTTCACATTTTCGTCCATAAAGAACTTGAAAGGGGCTTTGCCCAAGCTGGCTTGATAGCTATTGTTATAAGCGAACTCGGCGAATGGAAGGCATTTCTCCCAATTCATGCCGAAAGAGATGACAGAAGCCCGAAGCATATCCTCTAGGATTTGATTGACTCGTTCTACTTGACCACTTGATTGGGGATGGAAAGCGGTGCTAAAGGAGAGACGAGTTCCCATAGCGTTTTGGAAACTTTCCCAAAATCGGGAGGTGAAAAGACTCCCACGGTCTGAGTTAATTTCCAAGGGAACACCATGAAGAGACACTATTCGAGAGATGTACAATTCAGCTAGCTGACTAGCGGTTATGCTCTCGCGAACGGGTAGGAAGTGGGCTACTTTGGAAAGACGATCAACGACAACGAAGATAGCATTATTCCCTCTCTTGGTCCTGGGAAACCCGGTAATGAAGTCCATACCGATTTTATCCCATTTCCATTCAGGAATTTCCAAAGGTTGAAGGGTACCAGCAGGCCGTTGATGCTCTGCTTTAACTCGACGACGACGCCGCAATTAGCAATGTATTGAGCGATTTCTCTCTTCATCCTAGTCCACCAAAACCTCTGGCGTAGATCTTGATACATTTTAGTACTACCAGGATGAATGGTGAGAGGAGAGTCATGAGCTTCTTTAAGGATCAATTGCCGTAGCTGTTGTTTCTTGGGAACCACCAAGCGGTTTTCAAAGAAGACAACACCTCGTTCATCTATGGAGAAACATTTAGCAGCTCGGTTAGCAATGTTCTCCTTGATCCGGGATATCCCTCTATCATACTGCTGAGCAGCTATGATTCGATCCGTGAGGTCAGGTTTCGCCACCAGGGTGGAAAGGAATCCTCGAGGAACAATGTGAAGATTAAGCTTACAAAATTCCTCGTGGAGAATTGGTTGACTTTGTTGTAACATCAGATTGTTACAATAAGATTTGCGACTTAGTGCGTCAGCCATGACATTGGCTTTGCCTGGGGTGTAGGATATTCCTAAGTCGAAATCTGTAATCAACTCGACCCAACGTCTTTGCCTGAGATTCAAATCCGGTTGGGTGAAGATATATTTCAGACTTTGGTGATCGGTGTAGATTTCGCAACGATTACCCAGAAGGTAATGTCGCCAAGTTTTGAGTGCATGAACCACTGCTGCAAGCTCTAGATCGTGTGTGGGATAGTTATCCTCATGTGGACGCAACTGTCGAGAAGCGTAGGCAATCACATGACGATCTTGCATGAGTATGCAACCTAGTCCTTGTCGCGAGGCGTCGCAATAGATAATAAAGTCCTTAGAAATCTGGTGGAACAAATGCGGAGCAGATGTCGAGCGTCTTTTCAGTTCTGAAAGCTGATCTCGCATTGTGGCGTCCATTCAACTTCTTATCTTTCTTGAGGAGTTCGGTTAGAGGTTTAGCAACTTTAGAAATTCTCGACGAAGCGGCGGCAATAGCTCGCTAAACCGAGGAAACTCGAACTTGCTTGACCGATTCAGGTGGAGTCCAATCAAGGGCGGCTTGAACTCGCTTCGGATTGACAGCAATACCCTTACCAGAGATTACATGTCCTAGATAGGTCACTACGGTAACAGAATTCACACTTAGAGAATTTGGCATAAAGGCGGTGCTCTCGAAGTTTCATCAATACTAGCCTTAGGTGTTCGGCATGTTCTTCCTCATTCCTGGAGTAGATGAGTATATCATCGAGGTATACCACGACGAATTTATCCAAATACTCCATGAAGATCGAGTTCATTAACCGAGAGAAAGTGGCTGGAGCATTGGTTAATCCGAAGGACATGACGATGTACTCGTATTGGCCATAACGAGTGACAAAGGCCGTTTTGGGAATGTCCCCGTTCTTGATTTTGATTTGATGGTAGCCCAACCTCAAATCCATCTTGGAAAAGACTGAGGATCCAGCGAGCTGATCATACAGGTCGTTGATCCTGGGGAGCGGATACTTGTTTTTGATAGTGACCAAATTGACGGTCGGTAATCTACAACCATCCGATCCGTACCATCCTTCTTCTTGACGAAGAGGACGGGCAAGCCCATGGAGATGAACTAGGACGGATGAAACCCTTTGCAAGGACTCATCGAGTTGTTTCTTAAGTTCAGCTAGTTCTAGGGGTGCCATCTTATAAGGTCTTCTAGAGATTGGGGCGGTTCCGGAATAAGATCTATCACGAACTCGACATCCTGTCGGTGGAACACTGGCAGTTCTTCGAAAGACATCCGGAAATCACGGACTACCGGAATATCTTGAGGTCCGGAAGAGGGTTGGCATTTAAGGAGTAAAGTGGCGCTTAGACACTCGGGTTAAAACATTCACTGTTTTGCCCAAGGATGGGTAAGTTGAGCAGTTCTAGTAGAGCAATCAATCTTAGCATAATGGGCTGACATCCAGTCCATACCCAAGATGATGTTTATGTCCGAGGACTTGAGAGCTATTAGAGATGCAAGAAAGACTAATCATCGACAAAATTTCATTCCCATGGCTTATTCTAGAGGTTTGCCATCTAGAACCAGGAGTTTGGATTTCCATGGAGGTAGGCATGTCACGAGAATGTGGTGTTGTGCAATCGAGCATAGCTCTCGAAATAAATGAATGAGATGCTCGAAGATCAAATAGAACAGTTGCGGATGGCAATTAACAAGAAGCGCATCGAGGGCGGCGTTGGGATCCTCATAAGTTTCTTGGCGGAGACATAGTTGACATGGCCACGGCGGTGGCAACTGGTTTAGCATAGGGAACCTTTCTGCTGGCTTGCCGCGCCAATGACTTTCCAGCTTGATTGGGGTTGTTCTGGGACACTCTCGAATATAGTGGCCCGTCTCTCCACACTTGAAGCAAGTGATCACATTTGGCCGTGGAGCAGCACTAGCGGTTGGACCTCCATATGTCTTGGGTGGAAAATACGGCTGGTTGGGGCGAGCGCCTCGAAGGATGGCCTCGGGGTGTACACAGGTGGTAGGGCGTATTTGGGACCCAAACCGGCGCTTCGGGATCGAGAGTGGATGGCGATCGATATCACGGATGTGCTTGCGTGAAGTCTCAAATCAGTCTGCCCGGTCTCGCGCCGATAGCCTTATTGACTAACCGGAAAGAGGTACACTCATGCAAGCGGAGATCTCGGCGTAGCTCGTGGCTAAGTCCTTACGGAACCTCGCTTGCTTCTTAGCATCGGTAGAAACTTCTTCGGGAGCATAACGTGCTAACCTCCCAAATTCACGGCTGTAGGCATCCTTTGTCACCTGCCTTGGGTGAAACTGCAAAATTCCTCACGTTTGCGGTCCATAAGACCTTCGAAATATGGTGCTCATGAAGGCGGCACTGAATTCATCCCAAGTTGTAACTTGTCCAGCGGACGCATAGCCTCATAATTTTCCCACCAGAGACTGGCAGGGCCTTCCAGATGATAGGCGGCAAAGGTAACCTTGTCAGCCTCAGCCACGTTGGCGGAACGCAGCTTGTGGTGGATACTGCGGAGCCAATCATCTGCGTCGAGGGCTCGACGGAACATTTGAACTTTGGAGGATATAGCTTGACGAAATCATTAAGTGAAACCCCATCGTTTCTTGGCTGGCGTGCTGTGTTTTGTTCAATCCGCTCCAATAAGCGGTTGGTTTCGCGCTTATTGCGTTCTGCTTCCAGCATCACCTCAGCCAAGGATGGCGGTTGCGGCAGATTCACATTTCTGGCTGCACTGGCTTCTCCCTGCTCTGGAGCAGCAGGAGTATTTCGCGTGTTGACCATCCTGGGAGACAAAGCAAAGGTTTAAACCAGGATGGCAGAATTTAACAAGGAAGTGCGGAAGGTAATGGACAGCATGGAATGCAAGGATGTTCATCCGTATGACATGGTAATATAAAACTGCCATATATATATATATACCATCGGTCATACACACCATTCATAGTTTAGTACAAGCCTGACGGAGTACAACTATAAGGAAAGGCGTTACATCTCATCGGAAGCATTCCAACTCCTATACATTATTTTTCTACACTTCCGGAATGATACACACTAAGTCGTATTCCACGAGTCACGCAGGACGGTGGAAATACAACTATTACCATACTAGGAATACTACTACTATCTCAGGCAGCTCCATAGTAGTCCTCATAGAAGTCACCACCCAGACCTGGAAGTGGAACATGATCGTCCGGAAACAGACAATCCTGTGGGGCCTGTGGACCATAAGGACTCGGATGTGGCCGTGGACCAACAAGCGGTGGCGAGGCGAGGCCCACGAGGAGGAGTGATGCCTCCAACCTCACGCCACTCCATGAAGTCCGCAGACTCGCCCGCACAGGTACAAGTCTCTCATGTCCATACATCCGGCTTGCACGGCGGTGCAAACCTAGTCGAGTAGCCCAAAGGGTCGAGCGGGCATTAAACAGCTCCATCGCAAGGCCCGGTTCTCACGGTCCTTGTCCTCCAACAACTCAGTAGTAGTGCGAAGGTGAGTCCTCATGGGATGCATCGCTGTACAAACCACGAAGGTAGCCATGCGCCCGGAAGGGATCTTGGCATATAGCGGAAATCGGTGTTGCTCGACCAAAGCAGTCTGGCTCGAATAATAGTCATCATGGAATAGGCTGCATCTTGTACAGACATTCCAATAGTGATTCGAGCCCATAAGAACAGTGAAGTGGCTCAAGTAGCTCGGGATAAGATGGATAAATCCGGACCGTGCATAGATATTGGCTTTGATTGAAATCCTAAACTGCTCCTCGACGGTATATTCAGGATACCATCGATAACCAGCCTCAATCATCACCCTAACCAACATGGCCGTGTGACCGCACACATCAATGCAACGAGTCAGCGAACCACTTGGTTACGGGAACGGTGGCCATCTGAAAGCACAGCCATAATGCAAAGGCATTAGAATTTCTAGGAAAATCGGGCAGCATAACATCTCAAATGCTCAAAATCAGATTTGAGACATTCAAAATCAGATTTGCAAAACCACTCAACAACATCATATCAAGGTTCTGGTTCAAATGATAGCATACTAAAACTTAGTAGCACTGAACTGAGGATGTAACCAACAATCCTATAAGTTACTACGGATTAGTAACACGTGAACCTGATAGAGAGAAGAGCCTAGTCCTAAACCCACGTTGAATGAGAAGAGGATGACTCAGATCAGAGGGCATAAGGTAAAGGAGTAAAAGAGCCTTACGTTCCCTCCCACAATCAATTCCCCTACATATAACTAAAGCATTTCTAGACTCAACATCGACCAGTTTGGCTTAGCGGACCTCACAGCAGCCCTGCTCGATGCCAACGCTGTCGACCCGATTCCAAGTCACATCGACCTAGCTGGTAACACCTCATATCACTTTGCGGCCTCACGCACGGTATTCCCACGGTGTCGCCTTACCATGGCCGGGACCGTTTGCGTCTTTTGGCTCACGTATATGATAGTGTCGCTAGCATCCACATGACAAAGAACCGGGCCGACATGGCTAGTCGTGAACCCAAAGCGGCACTAACCTATGGGGACAGGCATACATGAAACACTTGAGCATGTCGGTCATCAACGTATGAACTCGGGCTGTAGCACTGGCTAACAGGACTCCGGTATCCCGGGCTGTAGCAGGCTAGGCAGGACTCCAAGTATCACCGCGTGACATTTCCCGAAGGACAGACATAAGAACGAAATGAATCACATGCCGCCAGTCAAGTGTCCAAGCGGTAGTCTTTGGGCTAGCGAGGACTCCGTGAACCGGCTGTAGCGGACTACTATCGCTCAGAAGCACGAGACTACATTTCCCCATAAGAGAGGCTGCCAAGGATAAACAACTAGTTTGTCGGATCCCACTCATACCAAGCATTTCAATCATACACGCAATATGCCCGATATGAGTAAATACAACAAGGCATCACAACAAAACTCTACAACTCAAGTACTTTATTTAAGTGGCTCCGAGGAGCCATACATAACATAGTCATACAGGTAGGGGTCACATGACCCAACACTCAAGTCATACAATCATACAAGCACATGCGGAAGCAACTTATGTCTGAGTACAGACTCTAGAAAGAAAGAAAGCTTGTTGGAGCCTTTCTATCTACAATGGCCCTTCACAAGTCTTAGATCGCCACCTGGGTGGCTAGCTTACTAAATCAAGTCAACATCTACATAGAATCCGTCGGAGGGTAGTATAGTCCTCTGAAAAATATTGATTAAGCAAACATGAGTACAAAAGTACTCAAGAAGTCTTACCACGAATCCTATCATACATGCACATTCTCAAGAAGGAGGTGGAGTTATTTGCAGCAAGCCAGCTTTGACTCTTGGCTAAGCTATCCTCGTGACACACTTTGTAAAGCATTTTGTCGTACACAGAGTCCACTAATCACCATCACAATACTCCACCATGGATCCTCTCTCGTCATCCCCGAGAGGGCCATCCACGATACTCACACTTATCTTGAGGCTTTTAGTAGTATCCATTTACTTGTCTATGAACTGATATAGGTAACCCGAAGTCCTTCTCCGTGGACACGGCTATTCAATAGATCATATTTAACCTGCAGGGTATACTTCTTCACACACTCTCACCACTTATAAATCGTTTACACGACATGTACTCGGCAACCTTCAAGCGGAAGCCCAGCGTGGGTGTCGGCCACAGCCTACCTAAACACTCAAGTCCCTAGTCCGGTGTATCGCCTATTCGGGTTCCATCCGCAGGAGTCCGCCGAGGTTTCCCATACAGCCCGAGCGATGTGTGCAGGGTTCCGAGATACCAAACGGGCACTCGGTACACGGAACCCACGGTGCCTACCGCAACACAACCCACCCCTAAGGTCAGCGTTGCGTGCGGCCCCCACATGCTACAAACACGAAACTACTTGCAACTCCGGACTATGAACAGGGGTGGTTAAGAAGCCGAGAGGGTCAATTAAGGATCCCAATGTGTGGTAGTAACTGTTTCATGGATCACAAACACAGATCTCAGTTCTTAGGATCGGCTTCAATGAAACAACCCACCATGTACTCCTACATGGCCTCTCATCGATACCTTTACCAAATCGTGTTCAACACTTTCATTCTCGAACCAACACAACCTTTCACTCCAGTTCATCATCCCGATGAGCCAGACCTGACACAACTCTAAGCATAGCAAGCATAGCATGGTAGGAATCACAAACATGGCTCAATCAACTCCTACACATACTAGTGGGTTTCATCTAGTTACTGTGGCAATGACAGGTTGAAACGCGTTGTCTTAATGCAGTAAACGAGAGCAGAAGCGAGAACATGGGTTTGTATCGGAATGATCAATGAATTGCTTGCCTGATGGGCTGGGGTGGAGAACGCCCTTCGGATGGGTAATCGAGGTTATCTTGAGGCAGAACCTATCATGAAAACACACCAAATAAACATACAAACAATATGCAACAATATGATGCATGCTATGACATGGCAATATGGATGTGTGTTGGCCTAATGCAAGTTGAAGGAACAGGGGATGAACTCATTTGAATCAAGGATTCAAATGATAGCTCATTGAGTTAGTCCTAATGGTGCAATATCTTATTCTGGTTATTCAGCATAGTTAACTTGTTTTAACATGCATGAAACCTGTACCAATGGATAGAGTGTATTTTTCTGATAATTTTTCATATATAAATCTTTGCATTTGGAGTTATAGAATAAAAGTTATAAGCATTTGAAATTTGATTTATATTCGGAATTTATTATATAAAAATAAATCCAGAATTTGAATTAATCGTCGGCATGAGGTCAGCGTGATGTCGGGGGTCAGCGGGTCGTCCAGGTCAAACTGACCAGTGGGACCCGCATGTCGAGTTAGTTTAAACTAATTTAATTAATTAGAACTAATCCTAATTAGTTTAACCGAGAGGCCCCACATCATTGACTCGAGACGGTCAGCAGGGGCCCACGGACGGGGTCAACTCACGGCGTCTAGCCGCCGGCGAGGCAGTGGCGGAGCAAAGTGCTTTTGCACTTTCGGGCACCAAATGGGCCTTGGGAGCATCTACGTGAAGCTAAGGATGAGCCGCGGTGTTTGGTGGGGTCGATTAGGTTAGGGGTGGTGGAGTGGGCGCCCGGCGAAGTCGAGGCGGCGGCGGGGCTCGGCCATCGACGGGTTTGGGGTTAGAGGCTCGGCGGGCGCTGGAAGTGCATAGTTAGGCCCAGCGCAACTCGGTGAGTCACGATGGACAGGGGTGGTGTGGCCGTTGGGTGGCGGAGCCTCGTCGGCGACGAGCTCCGGCATGTGCGTTCGGGTGATCGGCGTGGCTTCGTTGTGGTGCAAGAGGAAGAGAGCGGAGAGGGCGGGGAGTAGCCAGGCTCACAGTGAACCCGTCGAGAGCCTCGTCGGGGTCGGGGGCGGTCTGATGCGGCGGCGACGGCGATGGGGATCTCCGGCGGCTTCAAGCTCGGTCGAGGTCGGTGTAGTGGCCTCGGGGTGCTTAGAGCGAGTGGGACTCGGCTAGCTAGGGGTAGTGGAGTCCGGCGGAGCTGCTGGACATGGTGGGGAGGAGCATGGATGGCGGGGAGCACGGCGTCGACGGTGGCGCGTCGGCGATGGCGTCGGCCAGGTTGGGGGAGAGCGAGAGAGGAGGCAGGGGGAGAATGGGGTGTCCGGGGGGTCGGGCGACGACGCGGAGGTCGTCGAGGCGTGGCGGCGAGGGTGAAGCGGGCGGCGGCAGCTGCGTGGCGCGCCCTAGGCTTGCCGGCCGGGCAGGCTGCTGCTGGCGAAAGCAAGCAGCTGCATTGGCAGCTTCTTTGGGCTGGGCAGCAGGTGGGCGGCCGATGAGGCGACAGTAAGGTTTTTCCTTTTTAAGTTTTTCTATTTTACGTAACTCTGTTGGGGTTTTAAAAATACCAAAACTATTTTAAAAATTACCAAAATGCTCCTGGTCACTTGTTGGAATATTCCCAACATGAAACATTTCAGTTTGACAATTTTGAACATTTAAAATATTTTTCATAATTTGAAATGCTTATTTCAAAAACTTGTGGATTAATTCTAGAACCCTTAGGTGACCTAGAAAATGGTGCACCTCCTTTGACATGGGTTCTGAACCCAAACAAAGAGGATGAGCATTTTGAAGGGCATTTCGGATTCATTGAAATAAATTTTAGTAAACCCTAGTTCTTTTAAGGAGGGGGGGGGGTGTTCTGGGGTTTCCTGCCTTCCCCATTTCAAATTCAAATGAAATTTAAACATGATGCACACCCTAATGCATGGTCTATCTGGGATGTGACAGTCCAAGAAAATGCTCATGTTACTCTCTGAAAATATTAGACAGAGATAAAAATCAAACCAATATTTTCAGGAGCTCATAAGTATTTATTTTTGGGCATTTGGATTAATGCGGTAATTATTTGCTTTGGATTTATATTTGTTATATATTAAAATATGATCCAGTAATTTTGCTAGCTTGCGAGGGGTTTTGGAATAATCCAACTGGTCCCTGCAAAAAGCTACAGAATTTTATTAAAAGTATAGTGGCTAGATTTAAATAAAAACAAATGTCAGAAAAATAAAAATAAAAAGGAAACAAAACAGAAAGGAGAAAGAGAAGCCCACCTGACTTACTGCGGCACGGCAGCTTGCGGCTTGGCTTGGCCCAGCCGGCCGCCCAGCCCACCACCGCCGTCGTCCTCCTGGCGCCCGATCGGCCAGGCGTGTGGCCACACGCCAGCAGCGCGGGCAGAGCGCCACGCCACCAGCTCGCCTGCTGCCTCCCTCCCGCCCTGACGCGCGATGCCTCTTCTCGGTGCCGCCCGATCCCCCTGGTCCCACTCCCTCTCTCCTGTGCCTCTCCCCTCCTCTGGCTCCCTCTCCCTTTCTTCACCGAGCGCACCGGAGAGCGCTGCTGCTCGCCGTCGTGGCCACCGGCCACCCCTCGGCCTCCCGTTGCGCCCAGAAGCTCCGCCACGAAATCCTCTACGTCCTCGAAGAGCCAAGCAACCGGGGACGCCCCGTGGAGCCATCACCGCCGTCTTCTTCACCTCCGGTCGTCCGAGATCGCCGGCGCCGCTTCCTCGACTCCAGAGCCTCCCCCGAGCCGCTGAGCACGCCTACCGAACCAACGTGAGTTTCTGCACGTCCTGCCCCTAACCTCGTGGCTTGCCGCTCACCGTAGCTTCGTTCCCCGCCATGGTCGTAGCTCTTCGCCACCGTCCGTGTCGCTGCCGTCGCGCTAGCCGCAGCAGCTCGCATTCACGCGCGTCACCGTGCTCCTGGTGAAGCTAGGAGGCCGTAGAGGCCTTCCGCATCCTATGGCGTGCCCCGTAGCTCGCTCCCGCTCGAAGTCGTTCCCCGGCCGCTGCCCCGAGTTCCGCTCCGGCGAGCTCAGGCCACCCCCGCCTCTCCCGTTTTCTCCAGACGACGCGAACGGGCCCTGGCTCCTCGCCCGTGGCCCCCGCTGCCCAAATGGTCGCCGGAGCGACGGACCCGAGCCCCTCCGCCGCGTTCGCCCTCGCCGGCGACTAATCGCCGGTCAAACCGGGTCGACCCCCGATAACTAAACCCCCCTGTGACACTGACATGTGGGGCCTGGCCCTGCTAATTTTTAGTTTAGGATTAGTTTAGCAACTACACTAACTATGACACTGACGTGTGGCCCCACACGTCAGGTTTGACTCAGGTTAACTGCTGACGCAGTGCTGACCTCAAGCTGACGCAATAAATAATTTCTGGAATTAAAATTAATCAGGAAATTCCAGAAAATAGCCAAAACTTCAAAAATTCATATAAATTCAACTGTAGCTCAGATTGAAATAATTTATATATGAAAAATTATCAGAAAAATGCAATCTAACCATTTGTACCAGTTTCATGCATGACAAACCAACTTATACCTGCTGTATAAGTGAAACACTATAATGGCATTTATAAAGGACTTACTTTGGAGATGCATTTGAACCTTTAGTACAAATGGACTTCAACCAAATGAATGCTCGTTGCATTAGCCCAAACAGCATCACATCTACATGCCATGTTCATGCATCATATTGTTGCATATGCTTGTGTCTTGATTGTTGGCACCGTTCCTTCTCGATAGGTCCAGCTCTGGAGAGTGCTCGAGAGTACCTATCTGTGAAGCAGTGCCTCCCTTGTTGATTTACCAGGCAAGCAAACCCCCTTGTTCATTCCGATACAATCCTACTCTCTCGCTCCTGCTCTCAGTTATTGCATTAGGACAACAACGATTCATCTGCTATTTTGTGATGCGGTAGTTGAACCCATTCCTCTGCATGACCTGTCATTGCCACAGTAAATAGTTGAAACCCACTAGCATGTGTAGGAGTTGATTGAGCCATGTTGTGTTCCTACCATGCTATGCCTGCTATTGCTTAGAGTTGTGTCAGGTCTGATTCATTGGGAATGAATTGGAGTGTTACGCTATGTTCTGATGCTGACAGTGAAGTGTGTGAACACCATTTGGTAAAGGTAGCGGTGAGAGGCCATGTAGGAGTACATGGTGGGTTGTCTCACTGGAACCGTCCTTAAGCACTGAGTTCTGTGTATGTTGTCCAATGACTAGCTACTACCACACATTGGAATGCTTAAGTGCCCCTCTCGACTTATTAACCAACTTGATCTTTGTCCAGGAGTCGCAACTAGTTTCTGGTGTTTTTGTTGGGGAACGTAGTAATTTCAAAAATTTTCCTACGATCACGCAAGACCATGGTGATGCATAGCAACGAGATGAGAGTGTTGTCTACGTACCCTCGTAGACCAGCAACGGAAGCGTTGACGCAGCGTAGAGGAAGTAGTCGTACTTCTTCCCGATCCAACCGATCCAAGTACGAGCGTCGGCACCTCCGAGTTCTGCACACGTTCAGCTCGATGGCGTCCCTCGAACTCCGATCCAGCCGAGTGTTGAGGAGAGTTTAACAAGACCTGACGGCGTGGTGGCGATGATGATGTTCCACCGGCGCGAGGCTTCGCCTAAGCTCCGCAGCGGTATATTCGAGGTGTAGTTTGGTGGAAGGGGCACCGCACACGGCTGAGAACGATCTCAATGATCAACTTGTGTGTCATGGGGTGCCCCTGCCCTGTATATAAAGGAGGGAAGGGAGGGGCTGGCCGGCCAGGAGGAGGCGCGCCAGGTGTCCTACTCCTACTAGGAGTAGGATTCCCCCAAATCCTAGTCCAACTAGGGTTTGACCAAGGGAGAGGGAGAGAGCGCCACCCCTCTCCTAATCCTAATAGGACTAGGGAAGGGGAAGGCTGCGGCCAGCATATGGCCCCTTTCTCTTTCCCACTAAGGCCCATCAAGGCCCATTGACCCCGGGAGGTTCCGGTAACCCCGTACTCGGTAAAATTCCCAATTTCACCCGGAGTGATTCGGAATCAAACATAGGCTTCCAATATATCAATCTTTATGTCTCGACCATTTGAGACTCCTCGTCATGTCCGTGATCTCATCCGGGACTCGAACAACCTTGGTACATCAATATCATATAAACTCATAATAACATCCATCGAAGCGTTAGCGTGCGGACCCTACGGGTTCGAGAACTATGTAGACATGACCGAGACACCTCTCGGTCAATAACCAATAGCGGGACCTGGATGCCCATATTGGTTCCTACATATTCTCGAAGATCTTTATCGGTCGGACCGCATAACAACATCGTTGTTCCTTTGTCATCGGTATGTTACTTGCCGAGATTCGATCGTCGGTATCAATACCTAGTTCAATCTCGTTCTTGGCAAGTCTCTTTTCTCGTTCCGTAATACATCATCTCACAACTAACACATTTAGTTGCAATGCTTGCAAGGCTTATGTGATGTGCATTACCGAGAGGGCCGAGAGATACCTCTCCGACAATCGGAGTGACAAATCCTAATCTCGAAATATGCCAACCCAACATGTACCTTCGAGACACCTGTAATGTACCTTTATAATCACCCGATTCGTTGTGACGTTTGGTAGCACCAAAAGTGTTCCTCGGGCAAGCGGGAGTTGCATAATCTCATAGTCATAGGAACATGTATAAGTCATGAAGAAAAGCACTAGCAACAAACTATACGATCAGGTGCTATGCTAATGGAATGGGTCATGTCAATCAGATCATTCAACCAATGATGTGATCCCATTAATCAAATAACAACTCCTTGTTCATGGTTAGGAAACATAACCATCTTTGATTAACGAGCTAGTCAAGTAGAGGCATACTAGTGACACTCTGTAGGTTTATGTATTCACACATGTATTATGTTTCCGGTTAATACAATTCTAGCATGAATAATAAACATTTATCATGATATAAGAAATAAATAATAACTTTATTATTGCCTCTAGGGCATATTTCCTTGATCTCCCACTTGCACTAGAGTCAATAATCTAGATTACGGTAATGATTCTAACACCCATGGAGTCTTGGTGCTGATCATGTTTTGCTCGTGGAAGAGGCTTAGTCAATGGGTGCGCAACATTCAGATCCGTATGTATCTTGCATATCTCTATGTCTCCCACGGACCAAATCCGGATGGAGTTGAGGCGTCTTTTGATGTGCTTGGTTCTCTTGTGAAATCTGGATTCCTTTGCCAAGGCAATTGCACCAATATTGTCACAAAAGATTTTCATTGGACCCGATACACTAGGTACAACACCTAGATCGGTTATGAACTCCTTCATCCAGACTCCTTCATTAGCTGCTTCCGAAGCAGCTATGTACTCAACTTCACATGTAGATCCATAGCGGCGCTTTGTTTGGAACTGCACCAACCGACAGCTCCACCGTTTAATGTAAATCGTATCCGGTTTGCGATTTAGAATCGTCCGGATCGATGTCAAAGCTTGCATCGGCGTAACCGTTCTGACGAGCTCTTTGTCACCGCCATAAATGAGAAACATATCCTTAGTTCTTCTCAAGTACTTAAGGATGTTCTTGACCGCTGTCGATGATCCACTCTGGATTACTTTGGTACCTGCTAAACTTACAGCAAGGCACACATCAGGTCTGGTACACAGCATTGCATACATGATAGAGCCTATGGCTGAAGCATAGGAACATCTTTCATTTCTCTCTATCTTCTGCGGTGGTGGGGCATTGAGTCTTACTCAACTTCACACCTTGTAATACCGGCAAGAACCCTTTCTTTGCACGATCCATTTGAACTTTTTCAAAACTTTATCAAGGTATGTGCTTTGTGAAAGTCCTATTAAGCGTCTTGATCTATCTCTATAGATCTTAATGCCCAATATGTAAGCAGCTTCACGAGGTCTTTCATCGAAAACTCTTATTCAAGTATCCCTTTATGCTATCCAGAAATTCTATATCATTTCCGATCAATAATATGTCATCCACATATAATATCGAAATGCTCTGAGCTCCACTCACTTTCTTGTAAATACAGGCTTCTCCAAAAGTCTATAAAACCAAATGCTTTGATCACACTATCAAAACGTTTATTCCAACTCCGAGAGGCTTGCACCAGTCCATAAATGGATCGCTGGAGCTTGCACACTTTGTTAGCTCCTTTGGATCGACAAAACCTTCTGGTTGCATCATATACAACTCTTCTTCCGTAAATCCATTCAGAATGCAGTTTTAACATCCATTTGCCAAATTTCATAATCATAAAATCGGCAATTGCTAACATGATTCGGACGGACTTAAGCATCGCTTCTGGTGAGAAGGTCTCATCGTAGTCAATCCCTTGAACTTGTCGAAAACCTTTTGCAACAAGTCGAGCTTTATAGACGATAACATTACCATCAGCGTCGGTCTTCTTCTTGAAGATCCATTTATTCTCAATTGCTTGCCGATCATCGGGCAAGTCAACCAAAGTCCACACTTTGTTCTCATACATGGATCCCATCTCAGATTTCATGGCCTCAAGCCATTTTGTGGAATCTGGGCTCACCATCGCTTCTTCATAGTTAAGTAGGTTCATCATGTTCCAGTAACATGACTTCCAAAATAGGATTACCGTACCACTCAGTGCGGATCTTGCTCTGGTTGATCTCTGAAGTTCTGTAGAAACTTGATCTGAAGTTTCATGATCATCATCATTAGCTTCCTCCTATTTGGTGTAGGTGTCACGAAACTGTTTTACGTGATGTACTACTTCTCAATAAGGGAGTAGATACAGATTATCTCATCAAGTTCTACTTTCCTCCCACTCACTTCTTTCGTGAGAAACTCTTTCTCCAAAAGTTTCGAATTTAGCAACAAAATCTTGCCTTCGGATCTGTGATAGAAGGTGTACCCAACTGTCTCCTTTGGGTATCCTATGAAGACACATTTCTCCGATTTGGGTTCGAGCTTATCAGGTTGAAGTTTTTCACATAAGCATCGCAGCCCCAAACTTTCAAAAAGCGACAACTTTGGTTTCTTGCCAAACCACAGTTCATAAGGCGTCGTCTCAGCAGTTTAGATGGTGCCCTATTTAAAGTGAATGTAGCCGTCTCTAAAGCATAACCCCAAAGCGATAGCGGTAAATCAGTAAGAGACATCATAGATCGCACCATATCTAATAAAATGCGATTCTGACGTTCGGACACACCATTACGTTGTGGTGTTCGGTGGCGTAAGTTGCGAAACTATTCCGCATTGTTTCAAATGTAGGCCAAACTCGTAACTCAAATATTCTCCTCCACGATCAGATCGTAGAAACTTTATTTTCTTGTTACGATGATTTTCCACTTCACTCTGAAATTCTTTGAACTTTTCAAATGTTTCAGACTTGTGTTTCATTAAGTAGATATACCCATATCTGCTCAAATCATCTGTGAAGGTGAGAAAATAACGATATCCGCCACGAGCCTCAACATTCATTGGACCACATACATCGGTATGTATGATTTCCAATAAATCTGTTGCTCTCTCCATAGTTCCGGAGAACGGTGTTTTAGTCATCTTGCCCATAAGGCACGGTTACGCAAGTGCCAAGTGATTCATAATCAAGTGACTCCAAAAGTCCATCGGCATGGAGTTTCTTCATGCGCTTTACACGATATGACCTAAGCGGCGATGCCACAAATAAGTTGCACCATCATTATCAACTCTGCATCTTTTGGTTTCAACATTATGAATATGTGTATCACTACTATCAAGATTAAGTAAAACAAACCATTCTTCAATGGTGCATGACCATAAAAGATATTATTCATATAAATAGAACAACCATTATTCTCTGATTTAAATGAATAACCGTCTCGCATCAAACAAGATCCAGATATAATGTTCATGCTCAGCGATGGTACTAAATAACAATTATTTAGGTCTAATACTAATCCGAAGGTAGATGTAGAGGTAGCGTGCCGATTGCGATCACATCGACTTTGGAACCATTTCCCACGCGCATCGTCACCTCGTCCTTAGCCAATCTTCGCAATCCGTAGCTCCTGTTTGAGTTGCAAATATTAGCAATGAACCAGTATCAAATACCAGTGCTCTGCGAGTATTAGTAAGGTACACATCAATAACAAGTATATCACATATACCTTTGTTAACCTTGCCATCCTTCTTATCCGCCAAATACTTGGGGCAGTTCCGCTTCGATGACCAGCACGCTTGCAATAGAAGCACTCGGTTTGAGCTTAGGACCAGACTTGGGTTTCTTCTCTTGATCAACAACTTGCTTGCCGCTCTTTTGAAGTTTCCTTTTCTTTCCTTTGCCCTTTTCTTGAAACTAGTGGTTTTGTTAACCATCAACACTTGATGCTCCTTTTGATTTCTACCTCCATGACTTTCAAAGATCGCGAAGAGCTCGGGCATAGTTTTGGTCATCCCTTGCATATTATAGTTCATCACGAAGCTCTTGTAGCTTGGTGGCGTGATTGGAGAATTCATCAATGGCGCAATCATCCGGAAGATTAACTCCCGGTTGAATCAAGTGATTGTTATATCCGGACATTACGAGTATATGCTCACCGTGAACCATTCTCCTCCATCTTACAGCTATAGAACTTATTGGAGACTTCATATCTCTCAATCCGGGCATTACGCTTGGAATATTAACTTCAACTCTGGAACATCTCATATGCTCCATGGTGTTCAAAACGACGTTGAAGTCGGTTCTAAGCCGTAAAGCATGGCACACCGAACTATAGAGTAGTCATCAGCTTTGCTTTGCGGGACGTTCACAACTTCGGCGCAGCCCTTACACCAGGCCTGGCACCTAACGGTGCTTCGGGGCGTAATTCTTCCGTGCAGCAATAAGGATAATCCTCAAATTCGGACCCAGTCCGTGTAATTGCTACCATCATCTTTCAACTTTGCTTTCTCAAGGAACGCATTAAAATTCAACGGAACAACAGACGAGCCATCTATCTACACATCATAGACAAGCAAGATACTATCGGTACTAAGTTCATGATAAATTTAAGTTCAATTAATCATATTACTTAAGAACTCCCACTTAGAAAAATATCCTCAATTCTCTAAGTGATTGCGTGATCCATATCAACTACACCATGACCGATCATCACGTGTGATGGAGTAGTTTCAATGGTGAACATCAATATGTTGATCATATCTACTATATGATTCACGCTCGACCTTCGGTCTCCGTGTTCGAGGTCATATCTTATATGCATAGCTCGTCAAGTATAACCTGAGTATTCTGCGTGTGCAACTGTTTTGCACCGTTGTATTTGAGCGTAGAGCCTATCACACCCGATCATCACGTGGTGTCTCAGACGAAGAACTTTCATAGCGGTGCATACTCGGGAGAACACTTCTTGATAATTTAGTAAGGGATCATCTTATAATGCTACCGTCAATCAAAGCAAAATAAGATGCATAAAGGATTAACATCACATGCAATCAATATAAGTGATATGATATGGCCATCATCATCTTGTGCTTGTGATCTCCATCTCGAAGCAAATCGTCATGATCACCATCGTCACCGTAGCGACACCTTGATCTCCATCGTAGCATCGTTGTCGTCTAGCCAACTATTGCTTCTCGACTATCGCTACTCCTTAGTGATAAAGTAAAGCAATTACATGGCGTTGCATTTCATACAATAAGCGACAACCATATGGCTCCTGCCAGTTGCCGATAACTTCGGTTACAAAACATGATCATCTCATACAATAAAATATAGCATCACGTCTTGACCATATCACATCACAACATGCCCTGCAAAAACAAGTTAGGCGTCCTCTACTTTGTTGTTGCAAGTTTTACGTGGCTGCTACGGGCTGAGCAAGAACCGTTCTTACCTCGCATCAAAACCACAGCGATACTTCGTCAAATAGACTCCGTTTAACCTTCTCAAGGACCGGGCGTATGCCACACTCGATTCAACTAAAGTGAGAGAGCAGACACCCGCCACCACCTTTAAGCAACGAGTGCTCACAGCGGTGAAACCAGTCTCGCGTAAGCGTCTGGCGTAATGTCGGTCCGGGCGCTTCATCTCACAATACCGCTGAACCAAAGTATGACATGCTGGTAGGTAGTATGACTTGTATCGCCCACAACTCACTTGTGTTCTACTCGTGCATATGACATCAACGCATAAAACCAGGCTCGATGCCACCGTTGGGGAGCGTAGTAATTTCAAAAATTTTCCTACGATCACGCAAGACCATGGTGATGCATAGCAACGAGATGAGAGTGTTGTCTCGTACCCTCGTAGACCAGCAGCGGAAGCGTTGGCGCAGCGTAGAGGAAGTAGTCGTACTTCTTCGATCCAACCGATCCAAGTACGAGCGTCGGCACCTCCGAGTTCTGCACGTTCAGCTCGATGGCGTCCCTCGAACTCCGATCCAGCCGAGTGTTGAGGAGAGTTTCGTCGACCTGACGGCGTGGTGGCGATGATGATGTTCCACCGGCGCGGGGGCTTCGCCTAAGCTCCGCAGCGGTATATTCGAGGTGTAGTTTGGTGGAAGGGGCACCGCACACGGCTGAGAACGATCTCAATGATCAACTTGTGTGTCATGGGGTGCCCCTGCCCTGTATATAAAGGAGGGAAGGGAGGGGCTGGCCGGCCAGGAGGAGGCGCGCCAGGTGTCCTACTCCTACTAGGGTAGGATTCCCCCCCCAAATCCTAGTCCAACTAGGGTTTGACCAAGGGGAGAGGGAGAGAGGGGGCGCCACCCCCTTCTCCTAATCCTAATAGGACTAGGGAAGGGGGGAAGGCTGCGGCCAGCATATGGCCCCCTTTTTCTCTTTCCCACTAAGGCCCATCAAGGCCCATTGACCCCCCGGGAGGTTCCGGTAACCCCCCGGTACTCGGTAAAATTCCCAATTTCACCGGAGTGATTCGGAGTCAAACATAGGCTTCAATATATCAATCTTTATGTCTCGACCATTTGAGACTCCTCGTCATGTCCGTGATCTCATCCGGACTCGAACAACCTTGGTACATCAATATCATATAAACTCATAATAAGCATCATCCGAAGCGTTAAGCGTGCGGACCCTACGGGTTCGAGAACTATGTAGACATGACCGAGACACCTCTCGGTCAATAACCAATAGCGGGACCTGGATGCCCATATTGGTTCCTACATATTCTCGAAGATCTTTATCGGTCGACCGCATAACAACATCGTTGTTCCTTTGTCATCGGTATGTTACTTGCCCGAGATTCGATCGTCGGTATCAATACCTAGTTCAATCTCGTTCTTGGCAAGTCTCTTTTCTCGTTCCGTAATACATCATCTCACAACTAACACATTTAGTTGCAATGCTTGCAAGGCTTATGTGATGTGCATTACCGAGAGGGCGGAGATACCTCTCCGACAATCGGAGTGACAAATCCTAATCTCGAAATATGCCAACCCAACATGTACCTTCGGAGACACCTGTAATGTACCTTTATAATCACCCGATTCACGTTGTGGCGTTTGGTAGCACCAAAGTGTTCCTCGGGCAAGCGGGAGTTGCATAATCTCATAGTCATAGGAACATGTATAAGTCATGAAGAAAAGCACTAGCAACAAACTATACGATCAGGTGCTATGCTAATGGAATGGGTCATGTCAATCAGATCATTCAACCAATGATGTGATCCCATTAATCAAATAACAACTCCTTGTTCATGGTTAGGAAACATAACCATCTTTGATTAACGAGCTAGTCAAGTAGAGGCATACTAGTGACACTCTGTAGGTTTATGTATTCACACATGTATTATGTTTCCGGTTAATACAATTCTAGCATGAATAATAAACATTTATCATGATATAAGGAAATAAATAATAACTTTATTATTGCCTCTAGGGCATATTTCCTTCAGTTTTTAGGTAGTGCTATTTTTCTACCAAGTGGCACCCGGCAGGGTGGGCTTGGGACAGACTAGGCACACGTGGCCTGGTGTACCGAGTGGCACCCGGATGGTGGGCTCGGGAACCCTGCACACATCATTTGGGGCCGTGAGCGACACCCCGACCGGATCTCCTTGCGGATGGAACCCGAATAGGCGATAAACCTAGGCTAGAGTCTTGTGTGGTTAGTCAGGTCGTGGCCGACACCCTCGCCAGGCTTCCGCTTGAAGGTTGCCGAGATACATGATGTGTACATGGCGGTAAGTGGCGAGAGCGTGTGTGAAGAAGTACACCCCTGCAGGGTTAACATGATCTATTCGAATAGCCGGGTCCGCGGTTATGGACTTCTTGGATGCTTACGTGGTACATAGATAACTTGAAGTGGATACTCTAAAATGCTCAAGACAAGTGTGAGTGCTATGGATGGACTTCTCGTAGGGAGACGAGGATGAATCCATAGTAGTGTATTGTGTGGTGACTAGTGGACTCGTGTGCGCCATATCACCTCAAAGAAGTTCTTGTAGTCGTAGAACAGGATAGCCACTGAGTCAAAGCTGGCTTGCTGCAACTAAACCCCACATTACCTTCTTGATACAAATGCATGTATGATAGGATCTGATGTAAGTCTTGCTGAGTACCTTTGTACTCACGTTGCTTTATTTATGTTTTTGCAGCGGAGATTTCGGTCTTACTAGTAGTTCCGCTTGAACTTCGACGAGTAGCTTGTTACCTCAGCTACGATCTTGTACCCTTAGGGAGGTCTTGTAGATAGTCGAGGCTTCTCGGCCTTTTTATTTTGTAGTTATGCGTACTCGGACATGTAATGCTTCCGTTGCTTGTATGCTCTGAATGATGGGTCATGTGACCCATGTTTGTATTTAATGCTATGTGGCTCTTCTGGGCCTTTATCTATATGAGTTTGCGTTATGTTGTGATGCCATGTTTCTGACACATACTTGCATGTTATGCGTGCGTGTAGCGTGTATTGCTATGTGTGGGATCCGACAACCTAGTTGTCTATCCTTGGTAGCCTCTCTTATGGGGAAATGTAGTCTAATGCTTCCACGAGCCATGGTAGTCCGCTCTTGCCCGGTTCTGGGAGTCCTGCTAGCCCAAAGACTTGCTCGAGAACACTTAGACTGGCGGCATGTGAGTCACTTGTTCTGTGTCCGTCCCTTGAAATGTCACTTGGTGACATCCGAGTCTGCCTAACTAGCTGCTGACCCGGGTTCCCCTGAGTCCTGTTAGCCAGTTGCTACAGCCCGGATTCACACGCTCTGACCGACATGTTCGATGTTGTTTCATGTATGCTTGTCCTGTAAGTTAGTGCCACTTTGGGTTCACGACTAGTCATGTCGGCCCGGGTTCTTTGTCATATGGATGCTAACGACACTATCATATACGTGAGCCAAAAGGCGCAAACGGTCCCGGGCCATGGTAAGGCGACACCCGTGGGAATACCGTGCGTGAGGCCGCAAAGTGATATGAGGTGTTACATGCTAGATCGGTGTGACTTAGAATCGGGGTCCCGACACGCTTTGACAAGCGCCCTGGCCCGTGATGCGTGCGGCGCCATGTAGGCAGGCAGTCAACTGAGGTGGCACGGTGGTGGAGCCTTCACGAAGATCTGCATGCCGCCACGCAGGCGCCCAATGAGTTGGCCTGGGAGCTGCATGTTGCCACGCAGGTGCCCGCCTAGCTGGTTGGGCTGGGAGCTGTATGTTGAACGGCGGTGGAAGCTTGGTTGGCGTGGACCTGGCGGTGGCCCCGTTGGCGTCCTTGGTGAGGGCCTTTCTGGGTGGCCGGGCAAGGGTCTTGCCATGGCGCACTGTCGTCCCCGGCAAGGGCCTTGCCGGGGGTCTGGTTGCCTTCCTCGGCAAGGATCTTGCCGAGGATCGTCGTCTTCTAATCCTCATCTGATCTTAAATATGTCTTCACAAAGATCTGCATGCCACCACAGAGGTGCCTTCCCGAGCCCGGACCCCACGTGGATGATGGCGTTGGGGACCGTGGGCTTAAGGGTGGCTCCCTCTGTTGGTGTGGGGCGAGCTGCCCCGGCAAGCGTCTTGCCGGGGCTGCTGGGGCTGCCCCGGCAAGGGTCTTGCCGGAGCTGCTGGGGCTGCCCCGGGAAGGGTGTTGCCGGGGGAACCTGCTTCCTCCCTCTGCCCTTTGTGGTCTTGGCCTTGGCGTTGCTCTGATTGTGTTGGGCTTCGGTCTTACTTTGGCTCACCTCCCCTGCTCTGCTTGGTGCGCCCGCGGGAGCGGCTCCGACTGCCCGTGCACAGGTAAAGGGGTACAAAAGTGCACCCCTCTTTTTGTACACCGACAGGAGCCCCCGGGCCTAGGCCACACATAAGCGCGACACGTTGTTGGGCCAGGCCCAAAACGGAGCGCGGGGAGACGAGGTAGTTTTTACCACGGTAAGACTTTTCGCGCGTGACGCAGCGTGGAGGGGTTTGCGTGACGTGGGCGGCATGTGTGGGGCGGTTTCCACATGCATGCATCACATTGCAGAAAATGGGCGGCGCGCCCTGCGGTTTCCCCATAAAAAGGGATAACTGCGGGCGCACTGTTCCTTTTACCCTTCGCGCAACCCCAATCTCAGAAGCCTCCGCCTGCCTTCCTCTTCTTCTCCAAGCTTCGTTCCTGCTCGCCGCCGTTTCGCTTCGCCGCCCTCTCTCCTGCCCTCCTCCCCCAGCCGCCATGGCGCCAAAATCCACCAAGGGCAAGGGAGTGGCCAAGGACACCGGAGCCGCGGATCCGCCGGAGAGTGCGCTGGCGGTGCAGCGGACGCAGTCCGCCTTCTTCCCCTCGACGATTGATGTGTTCGAGCTTCGGGTCTACTTCAAGCCCCTGTGGGAAGTGAAGACAGGGGGAGAATTCAGGGCATCCAGCCACGCGCGTCATCCCCGCCGACTACATCGAGGCTGCCCCAAATCGGTACCCCTTCTTTGTCGATTATTTTTCCTGCGGGCTCTGTCCTCCTTTCTCCGATTTCTTCAGCGACATCATGCATACATTTGGCTTCCGCCTCCTGGATTTTACTCCGAACACGGTGGCGTGCATGGCCCATTTTCGCGCATCTCTACGAGGGCTTCGCCGGAGTGCACCCCAACACGGCGCTCTTCCGCCATTACTTCTCCCCTCGGATCTAACCAGGGGGCGCCATCTCCAGTTGCATCGCCTGGGTCTCAAGATCCAAGGGAGCATATCCAGGCGCCATGAAGGAGAGGTGGTAAGAATTGCGGGGCCGGTGGTGCTGGATCGAGGAGGAAGACCCGCCAGCATTCTGTGAAGTTCGCCGGGCGCCGCCGGTCCACAGAAATGATTGGAGCAACGTCGATGCTGATGACGAGAAACTCACGGTCGCCACCACCAGGATCCTCCAGCTCACCGAGGCCGGCCTCACCCTTGAGATGATCGGGGTGGACTTCATCCGCCACCAGATTGCTCCACTGCATAACAAGGGGAGTCCAGCCTGGCTCTTCACGAACCTCGCCGACATCATGCGGCTTCGCCCCGGCCTCGACCACAACTTCACAGTGATGGGGCACGCCCATTTCTGCCAGTGGCTCTTCCAGCTTGAGGTAGGCCGCGATGGCGAGGTCGAGCGGACCGGCAAGGTCGCGAGGGCCGCCGCAAAGGCTGGCAAGGTCCTCAAGGGGCCTCTGTTCAAGCTGCCGACGGGGGTGGTCCCGTTGTGCAACTCGCTCCGGTCCAAAATCATTACCATGATGCCGGACTGCAACGCGCATGGCCCTGACCTGAGCTGGAAGGAGCCGGAGGACGCTGAGGTGCAGCAGTTCTTCGACACCCTGCACGAGGGGCACGTCAACACCGACGCCGAGCGGCTACTTGTCCAGGACACCACCCAGGCGGAGCTGGACTACATCGCCACCAGGGCGAGGGAGGAACAGCTTGCCGAGGAGGCCGGTAGCACCGGCGGTGTGGAGGACAAGGCCGCGATAGCCGTGAAGGAGGAGGAGCTCGCCCGGTGGGCGGCGACCGCCGGTGGAGCCAGCAGCGTCGTCACCGAGGCTCCTCTGGTTGAAGATGTAACCGGCGAGTCGTCGAGGAGGAGGCCGAGACCGCAGGCCCGACGCCGGCTATCGGGAGAGGGCGAGTCTTGCGACGGGCTGGGCTTCCATAAGCCGGTCCGGCCAGCAGGGCTCTTGCAGCCGCAGCTGACCTTGGAGGGGTCCCGGCGCCATATGAGGGCCGCAACGACGAAGAAGCCGGCGAAGGCCGCGGTGAAGAAGAAGACAGCCGCCCCTTCTTCATCCAAGCATGCCCAGAAACCGCCTCCTTCCCCTCCTCCGGCGGATGTTGACACGGAGGAAACCTTCGATTATGGATCCCTCAGCCCGAGGAGGAAGAGGAAGACGACAGAGGAGAAGGCGGACGACGAGTAAGCATCTGGTTCCTTTTCATTATCTCTGCCTCCTCAATGTCTTTGCTCATCTTGACTTGTCTTCGTCTTTTCAGGGACGTAGAGATGTTGGCCCAGAGAGTGATGAGGGCCAAGGTCTCGGCGGGTGGCCAGCCCCCGGCTGGTACTTCGAGGGCGCCGTTGGTGTTGTTGAGCAACCCAGACAGCAGCCCCCGGCCTAGCCCCTAGCGTAAGTTCTTCACTCTTCCCCCTCGACACGTGTCAGGGGTGCGACACTTTGGTCCTGACCTTGGCAGGTATGCAGGAGGAGCCGCAGAGGATTACTCCCAACACGTCGCCCCCATCGACCACGCCACCCCGAGGGGCGTCCCCGGCAAGGGCGCCAAGTACAAATCCCACGCACATGGAGGAGGAGGAGGAGAACTTGGGCGCCGGTGGCTTTGCCTCGACGCCAAATGTTGGTGGGGAGGGGACTTCTGTTTCCCGGCCCGGTACTGGCACTGGTAAGCCGTTCGCCGATTGTCCCTATTCCTTTTTCTTTCTGGCTCTTGGTCTTGGCCTAGCCTCACTTCCTTCTTTGGTGTCCAGATCCCTCCTCGGTGAACCCAGAGGACGTGGACACCGTCATCGAGGACGTCGCCAAGGCCGCCGAGGCGGACGCTGAGAAGATTGCCGCGGAGGAGACCGCCAAGGGTCCTGCTGAGGACGCCGCCAAGGGGCCTGCCGGGGATGCCGGCAAGGCTGCCGCTGAGGAGAACGGCAAGGGGCCTGATGGAGAGGCTGGTGGGGCCGCTGCCGAGGAGGAGGAGGAGGCTGGCGACCAACCTTCCTCCTCTGCTGCTTCCGGCTCCAGCAAGTACCTGAGGGTGAGTGACGACTTGTTCGTCCACTTTCCAGGTGCGTCGAGCACCAGGACACCCGTTGAGGGAGAGATGTTCGACGATGAAGTGCTTGCCGCTGCCGAGCTTCAAGTCGTCGACGAGCCAATCGTCGGTGGCGACGGCTCGCAGGAGGAGCAGCTCCTCCATGCCATGGGCGCCAGCTTCCGGAAGCTCCATGCGCTCCACCACGCCCGCCTGGACAAAGTTAAGTCCAGGACGGCGGTGGTGGAGAAGGCGGAGGCGGACCTCCAGGAGCGAGTCGCCGAGACGCTGGACTGGTTCCGCGAGGCCCACAAGGAGCTCAAGGCTGCCAAAGGCGAGCTAGCCAGGCGCGATGTGGAGCTCACCATGAAGCTCGCCGACATCGAGAAAGCTCAAGAGACGGCGAGGAACTTGGCCGCGGCCGCCGAAGCCGCCCGGACCCAGCACGAGGCTGCGCTGAACTCCCGGGAGGAGGACCTCGCAGCACGCAAGGGGAAACTTGCCGCCATGCTTAGCGGCAAGGATGCAGAGATGGAGAAGCTTGTCTTGCAGCGGACCAGTGAGCTGGAGCAGAGGTACAAAGAGGCACTCGATGCCCAGGCCCAGGTTCACACCGGCAAGGTGGAGGAGTTGGAGGCGGAGCACGACGGGCTGAAGGAGCAGGCCCTGAAGCTGTCCCACGAGAGGGACACGCTTAACAGTGCCCTGACAGAGGCACAGGGCGCGGTCGTCAGCAAGGCCGGGGAGCTCTCCGAGGCCAACAACTCCATCAAAGACCTCAAGCTGAAGCTAGAGAGTCTCGAGAAGGTGTTGTCGGAGGCTAAAACCCGAGAGGGGACCCGGGCCAAGGAGCTGGAGGCCGAGAAGCAGTTGCGGAGGAACGAGGGCCTCAACTACACGGATCACGTGGAGGGTGAGAACCGTTGGCTCAATCGCCTCGCCACCATCGCCAACCAGGCCACCGCGCAGCTGGCCATCATGGGGATGTCGGACGTGAGGTATGTCCCGGAGCAGAGCGTGAGCGCCAATTGCAGCCTGACCATGTTCTTTGAGAAGGTCGTCGGCGCTCTGGAGCGGCTCCACGCCAACCGGGCGGCCTCACTGGCTGATGAGTCCCGAAGGCTCTACGAGGGTTCCATGACCAAGGTTCTCACCAAGGTGGCGCACTGGTACCCCGACCTCGACTTCGATGCCGCTCTGGAGAGCTTGCCGGAGGGTACTAACCTAGCGCCGCTCAGGGAGCGCATCAAGCCCATCGTCAGCTGAGTCGGTGAAATTCAGAGGGTGGAGGGCCAGTGCCGGGATTAGGAATCCCGTTCTTTATTGCCGCTGCAGGTTCACAACCAAGACAGTCGCTATCTCTAGTTAGAACCGCAGCAACAATTCGATGTAATATAACTCTGTAGCACTTTCAGTATTATGCATGTTATTTTCCTGTTCGATCTTCCTTTGCATGTCCTCCCTACGTTACTGGGTAGGCTCGCCGGCGCGTAAACCCAAGGCGGCATCCTGGGGACGGATCCCCATTGGCCTGCCGGGTGTGCTTGCTGCCGAGCGAACCACCTTGCCGCCCTTAGAGCGGCCACCCGAACTGTCGAGCTTGACTCGAGTCAGAGTCAGGAGCGTTTCCAAGTGCGGAAGGCTACCCCGCCACTCTCGACATGGCCTCTTTGAGTTGTTGAGCGGACTTGAAACAGAACAAGGGAGTTGCCAATTGCGGGAGGGCCCCTTTGCGTGCAGGTTTCTCATACATAGGCGAGATCTCCGAGGACGATAACTTTATGTATAGGAGGAAATAACTCAAAGCTCTGAATGACTTAGCTTTTCTGTTGCCGAGCCGGCGTCGTTCCTCCAGCCACCTTCTTCTCGGGAGCCAAAGGCGGCGAAGAACTGCTAGGCTAACTACCAGACGAGATTCTCACAATTGTGCCCCCTACCTGGCGCGCCAAAGATGTTGGTGCGGAACGACACCTATGGGATCACAAGAATCCTTACTACGGTTGCCGGGACGTAGAGTTGCGAGCAGAGCAGGGCTAGTACACAGCACAAGGATCGTTTACCTAGTTTCGGGCCGCGAGGATGCTTAAAACCCTAGTCCTGCTTTGGTGGGTGTATTTCAGAGAGTTCTTGAGCTCTCGAACTAGCTATGGTCTGTGTGTGGTTTGAAAGAGCCGAATCACTCTCTGGTATGCCATGGGCCTCGTTTTATAGTCGAAAGGTGAAAGTGCAACTATACCTAGGTGGTTTTGGTAATTCATAACAACATATAGCTCATTGAGCTAATGCTATTCCAAGATGAACATTTCAGGAAAGCTCAATGAATGGCATGGCATGGATGATGAAAGTGGATCCCTCGAAATGCTAATGACAAAGGATTGGCTCAAGCTCAAAAGCTCAAGACTCTTCATTTTATATTTTAGTGATTCAAGATCACATCTATAATACCTAAATAGTTCATCCCCACTAAGTGAATTCTCTTGACATGCAAGCTATCCAAATCAGCAATGTAACCACGTCACTAACTCTCCACGCACATCATGCATGTGTTCCGTTTGTACAGATGGACATCGAGACTTATGTCAAGTCTGAAACGGCTTGGGCATTAAAGCGCACCATGTGACGCTTGAGAGTCCCTCCTCACATAAATCTTCTAGCTCCGTCGTTTGTGCGCCCATCCTCTGCACTTCCCTCGCTCATAACCCATCGCCCCTTGCCCGGCGCGGCGGCCAGGACGCCGTCTCATGCCTCTAGCAGAACCGCCGAACGGCTCCCTCTTCGATTCGCTCGAACCCATAGAGCCTCTTTTCTACTGTACTGTTCTACGCGGCGGCCGAGACCCTTTTCCCATGTCTGCAATATAGCTTGGTGGCTGGGATCCGACCTATGCGTGATGGCGCTCCGTAGGCACGGCCGCTGCTCCAGCTCGCCCGCACGGCTCTCTTGGATTATCTCCGGTTATTCCCCATACTGGTGTGGTGCATGTGTCCTCGAGACGGTGTCCGTGGTGCCTTGCTCCTCCCCTCCATTCTCTTTGTTTGTTTCGGCGGCGAAGGTAGCTCCAGTGTCGATGGGAGGTTGGTCCTCTTCAGTTAGCTGGATCAGACCAGTCCGGAGCTAGGTTTATTTCCGGCCTGGGATGGCGCTCTGTTGGGGACACTGTCAGGGATTCTTTCTGAAGAGTGCATCTGTTGGCAATGCAGGTCATGGCTTCCGTCCACGACGACAACATGTAGGAGTGCCGGATCCAATTCCTCCAGCGGGTGTGGTCCCGACTGATTCGGAGAGGAGCTTCTACTCTACCAATGGTATCAATTTTTTTGGCAAGCTAGGATCCTACATATCGGTTGGACGTCCTGCTCCGTTATGTCCTGATCGGTTTGCGGCAAGGACAGTACACATCTGAGTATGGTTAGAGTTCATGTTTTGAACTCTGCTCAGGTATGTTCTCTGTTGATCTGTTCTTTTGGATTTGTTCAGGTTTATAGGATTCAGTATTTAATTCTTATATATATAAAAAGTGCACACCAAGCATGCATAGCCCAGCGGTTCACCTCCTATGCAGTCCAGTGCTCCCCCCGTGTACACTGTTTATCTTCCCCGGTTGCAATCTATGGCCATGAACAGCCTCTTCCGAAGACAAAGTCACAAAACAGACACTCTTGCAGGTATTAGATAATAATTGATGTTTGACGCTCCATCTACTACTCCACAGAGATGCTCCACTTCACGAAAATGATCTCATCCTTCATTTCGCCATGTCACTAAATGAATGAATTCGGCTAGGTATGCAAATATGCAATTAGCTGGCTGACTATTTACTCTCCTAATCAATGTCACCATCTCTAGGAAGGCCAGCGAGCAGCAGGACATGTATTTACTCTCCCGTGCCACAATCTCTGTCTAGCTATACCGCCTCTACTTTTTATTCCCCCGTTATTTTTTGAAGGAACAATGAACAAGCAATTTCCTCATCCCACGAGCCCTCTTGCTTCAAGGCTTGAATAGACCACAAATTGCAAGGGCTTCAATCTAATTTGTCGTACCACCAGATTTCTATTTCTGCTTATTCCCATGACTCTTATTTCTTTCTGGACATATGTGTTTTTTGGGATTAACTTTTATTATTTTGGTTATGTTTAGATTATTTCCATCTAATGCATGGTGTGTTTTAATCATTGTTTTATCTTGCACCAGTTACATCCATTAGTTTTTTCAGTAGGATTTACACGGGAACTATCCGATTAAATTTCACCAATCCGCTGAGAGTACAATGTTTCTTTATCTACATCTTCTAATTTCCTGCAAAGCTTAATGGATACATGATGTGAAATAATTTCTGTATCAAGCAGTTCAACGGATTTGGGTTGTAGCAAGTTTCTACACCCTATTTATCTGTTCCTACTGTTCCAGTGTTGTGTGACGATGGATTGAGTGTAGTAGTGTACAATGGCTTCTCATGGAGCAATGAACAAGTAGCTTGCTCAACTGAAGACAAATACCCCTCTTTTTTTGTTTAGAGTTGTTCATTTTATTTCGACATTGTTCCTATGAAGATTAGATGGTGATCCCCCACAAAAAAGAGAGTAGAAGGTGACCCAGGTCCAAACAAGAAAATGAAAAAAAATGACATTACATTTTGTTCTACATACTAACGAGGATTGACTTTATCATTCATTTGTACTTCAACTCTCAATTTTATGCATGGGATTCATTGTCGCAAAGCACTGGGTACTGAACAAGATATTATCTTTTCAACCCTTACATTCTGTTACCCAATATATGTTCATACATTTACTTTTACAATTCTTTAGATTTATACAAATATACCTGCAAAAAAACAAATATACCCGCAGCAATGCGTGGGGTATCATCTAGTTGAGTCTATAGGAAAAGCCAATACTATCAAGGAGGGATGAGGTGTTGCTTAATGAGCCTCTTGCTTCATGCGCTTAGTGATATGCTCCAAAATCCTCAGCTACTTTCTCACATCCACATATGACCTAAACCTAAAGCCAAAATCGGTCTCACCGATTCTTCCAATACGGCGCCACCGATTCCATATGTCATAGCCACTGCCACAAACCCTAGGCAAATCGGTTCTACCGATAGGGATCTCGGTCTCACCGAGATGGGATTGTAATCTCTCTGTTTCCTTTTTGTAACTTTTTGGTCTCACTGAAAGAGCGAATCGGTCCCACCGAGATTACAATGTAAACTCTCTGTTTCCCCTTTGTAACATTTCGGTCTCACCGAAAAGAGCAAATCGGTCCCACCGAGTTTACCTGACCAACTCTCTGGTTAGCTAATTACCAAAATCGGTCTCACCGAGTTTGTGTAATAGGTCTCACCGAGATTACGTTATGCCTAACCTAACCATATCGGTCCTACCGAGATGCATGTCAGTCCCACCGAAAACCCTAACGGTCACTAGGTTTACTAAAATCGGTCTGACCGAGTTCTATGATTCGGTCCCATCGAGATTGGTAAATTGCGTGTAACGGTTAGATTTTGTGTGGAGGCTATATATACCCCTCCACCTCTTCTTCATTCGTGGAGAGAGCCATCAGACTAAACCTACACTTCCAACTTATCATTTCTGAGAGAGAACCACCTACTCATGTGTTGATACCAAGATATTCCTTTCCTACCATATGAATCTTCATCTCTAGCCTTCCCCAAGTTGCTTTCCACTCAAATCTTCTTTCCACCAGATTCAAATCCTATGAGAGAGAGTTGAGTGTTGGGGAGACTATCATTTGAAGCACAAGAGCAAGGAGTTCATCATCAACACACCATTTGTTACTTCTTGGAGAGTGGTGTCTCCTAGATTGGCTAGGTGTCACTTGGGAGCCTCCGACAAGATGGAGTTGAACCAAGGAGTTTGTAAGGGCAAGGAGATCGCCTACTTCGTGAAGATCTACCGCTAGTGAGGCAAGTCCTTCGTGGGCGACGGCCATGGTGGGATAGACAAGGTTGCTACTTCATGGACCCTTTGTGGGTGGAGCCCTCCGTGGACTCACGCAAACCGTTACCCTTCGTGGGTTGAAGTCTCCATCAGCGTGGAGGCGATAGCACCACCTATCGGAACCACGCCAAAAACATCCGTGTCTCCAATTGCGTTTGAATCCTCCAAACCCTTCCCTTTACTTTCTTGCAAGTTGCATGATTTAATTTCCGCTGCTCATATACTATTTGCATGCTTGCTTGAATTGTGTGATGATTGCTTGACTTGTCCTAAGATAGCTAAAATCTGTCAAACTCTAAAACTGGGAAAAGGCTAAGTTTTTAATTGGTCAAGTAGTCGAATCACCCCCCTCTAGACATACTTCAAGGTCCTACAAGTGGTATCAGAGCCTCGTCTCCATTTTCTTTGATTTCCATAGCTTTTGGTGGTCATAGCCTTGGTTTCACAACCTAGCAGAGTATGGCGTCTAGCGAGGGAAATTATCACCGTAGAGGTCCTTACTTTGATGGTACTAATTTTGCTAGTTCGAAGCATAAGATGAAAATGCATATTCTCGGACATAACCCCGCCGTTTGGGCAATTATTTGTATTGGCTTGCAAGGTGAATTCTTTGATGGGAGAGAGCCAAACCGTGAAGCTAATGCGGAAGAATTGAAGATGTTGCAATACAACGCTCAAGCTTGTGATATCATCTTCAACGGATTGTGCCCCGAAGAATTCAACAAAATCAGCCCTCTTGATAATGCAAAGGAAATTTGGGATACTTTGATTGATATTCATGAAGGTACCGAATCCGTCAAGGAATCCAAGTTGGATGTGCTCCAAAGTCAGCTTGACAAGTTCAAAATGAAGGATGGTGAAGGTGTCGCTGAAATGTACTCTAGGCTTGCACTTATCACAAATGAAATTGCCGGCTTAGGGAGTGAAGAGATGACTGGCAGATTCATCATCAAGAAGATCCTAAGAGCATTGGATGGAAAGTATGATACCGTGTGCACATTGATTCAAATGATGCCAAACTACAAAGATCTCAAGCCAACGGAAGTCATTGGAAGAATTGTTGCTCATGAGATGTCACTCAAGGATAAGGAGGAACTTCACAACAAGTCAACTGGTGCTTACAAAGCCTCAAGTGAATCCCCCACATCATCGAGTGAGAAACAAACCTTCAATGAATAATTGAGCTTAATGGTGAAGAACTTCAACAAATTCTACAAGAGTAGAAGCAAAGAAAGAAGCTCCAAGTCAAGGTCTTACAATGACAAAAATCTTCTAGTCGAGGCGCAATTGCTACAATTGTGGGAGACCGGACACTATTCAATGAGTGTACGGCACCCTACAAGAGAAGAAGACTCTCCAAAAGAATAAGTAGAAGAGAAGAATCGCCACCAAGAGAGAGGAGGAGTAGATATGATCGTTATGAACGAAGACCCTCATGGAGAAGAAAGGATTCGGAAAGGAAGGACAAGTCATCAAAAAGCTACACAAAATGAAGACATCAAGCTCATGTTGGTGAATGGGTATCCGGCTCCGACTCCGACCATCACTCCGAGAGAAGCTATCACTCCGACTCCGAATATACTCAAGATGAAGGTGTTGCCGGTCTAGAACTTGTGTCAACCAACTCCTACGACATATTTGAATCACCAAATGAAGGAGTTGGTAGATGCTTCATGGCCAAGGGTCCTAAGGTAACACACCCCGAGTATATTGATTTTGAGGTTGATGAAGATGACTTGCTAGGTGATGATGATTTACTTATTGACAACTCTAGTGATGAATACTATGATGAAACGTCAATTAATCATGCTAATCAAGTTGAAACGAATGACAATGATAAGGAGAAAATTGAGCGTCTAACTAAAGAACTAAACACTCTTAAGTTAGCTCATGAAACTATCTTTGAAGATCATCGAGAACTTTTAAGGGCTCATGAGAAGTTACGCTTTGAAAAGCTCAATCTTGAACAAGAGCATGAGTTCTTAAAAGCAATCAATGATGATCTCCGTAAGAAAAGTTCTTCTTACATTGCCAAGCGTTTACTCTTATCTACTTACATGCCTCAAGTCAAGTCTAGTAACAAGAACAAGAAAGATTCTTCTTCTAGTAGTAACAATAACAATGCTAAATCCAATATTGTTGCTTCTAGTAGTTCTCTTGATTCCACTAATGATTCTCTTAGCCAAGTTACACTTGAGCAAGAAAATAGCTTATTGAAGGGAATTATAGAGAAGGTGTATACAAGAGCCTTGCTGGGAGTAAGCAATTGAGGAAATTGTGCATAAGCAAGGAAGGCACCGAAGAATCAAGGTGTTGGTTTTGAACGAAAGTTCAATGCCAATGGAGTTGAGTGGAAAGAAGATCAATACCCCAAGATGAAGTTTGTTCCTCAACAAGAGAAGTATGATCCTACTTCCTTCAAGGGAACACAAGCACAAGATGATCTTCCACCACAAGACCACAAGGGCAAGGACAAGCTTCAAGAAGAGATTGATGCATTTGAAGAAGCACCTAAGGTCTCGGTCAAGTGGATTCCCAAGACTACGTCAAGTTCTACCTCATCAAGTACAACTACAACTCCAAGGGTTCCCATCAAGATGATGTGGATCTAGAAGAATAAGAACTAGAGAGTTATTGAGGGTGACTCCGCCAACATATTTCACTCATATCATTATGGCAAGGACAAGTGCAATCAACTTTCATATCTTGCACTAGTTCAAGGAGTCACAAACCCTCATGTTGGTAAGGCAAGGGACAAGGTAACCTAATGATTTCATGGACATCATTTTGTGTGTGCATCACTCTATGTCTATGGATATACTTGTTTGTTCCTTGTGGGACTAACCCATGTAGGTATTGGAAGTGCAACTCACTCCGAAGGATTGCTCCAAAAAGATCTACATCAACATTGAGCATCCATCTCTTCAACACCTACATGAAGTCATCATCGACAAAACCCAAGGTTAGTTCATCCCTCTTAGGGGGGATCTCACATCTAGGGCGAGCTTAACTCTAAGAATTGAGTCAAAGCAACTCTAATGATGTGAACACATAAATGCTTTATGTAAAAGTGGTAACCCCACTTGAGCTTAAATGATGAGTATGACCTATGATCAAATGTCAATCATTTGACTCCTAAGTCAATATACTCATATATAGATGACCTAGTCATCTCCAATTGTTTTGATAGATGCTAGAATTGGTTGTGCATGTTTTGTCACATATTTCATTTGTCATGTTATTGTGTGAGCATGTTGGTTGCATACTTTACTCATTCGAGGACATCCACTTGTTGTTTTGATTGAATGGCTTCTTTTTCTTTGGCCAAGTGGATGGACAAGAATGCCTAAGAACCTTCTTTAGCTATCTATGCTTTTCTCGTCTCAAACTCTGTTCATGCTACATCACAAAATTTGATCAAGTCGATTCGAACCACTCGTGTGAGGAGCACTCGAGTCCCGATTCGTCATAGACTTAAACTTCCAAAACTTCTTTGTGATTTTCGGTCCGACCGATTCCTCCATTTCGGTCTTACCGAGATCACTTAGTCGATCTAGGTTTTCAATCTTGGTGCAACCGATTTGAACTCTTCGGTCACACCGAGTTGCAATAATCGCACACAGTTTTGCATCTCGGTGCCACCGAAGTTGTTCCACTTTCGGTCACACCGGCAGTGGTCGGGCTATATATAGTCACGAGCAAAAATTTGGAAATTTCTCCGAACCTCTTCGCCCGCGCAATAGCTCGCTCTGCCTCCGTGGTCTCCGGATCGTCTCCTCGTCGGCAGCCGCCCCCTGTCGCTGGTATCCGCCACCGTCAACGGAAATCAACCCCGCCGTTGCCGCCGTAGCGAGTCTCCGCCGAACTAGGGTATGGACTCGATCACTTTGCTTTCCTCGTCCGATTCTCAGCACATTGTGTTCTTATTGATTATTGCCACGATTGAAACACTCCTATCCAATCAATGCAATCCGTACAATAGTTTTGATTCGAAAATTTAGGGTTAGGTTTCCGCCGAAACCATCTCGGACCCACCGAGTTGAAAAACTCGGTCCCACCGATTTGGCTGATGCCATTGCACTAGTGAGACTCGGTCTGACCGAGAATTGCTAATCGGTGTGGCCGATTTTAGGACTTTGTGAAACCCTAGCAGTCTCGGTGCCACCGAACTGTGACTCGGTCCAACCGAGTTCATCAGTTTAGGTTCCAAAACTGCTTCGGTATCACCGAGTTTGAAAATCGGTTGATCCGAAATGCTTTCGTGAAAAATTAAAACTGAATTTTGAGTCATTCTTTGCAAAATCTCTGCATTTTGTGATGCTCATCCACTCTACCTCATCTATAACTCTTCACGGGTCAGCGATCGGCATGTCGGACCAGAGTGACAATCGAGAACAGGTCGAGGAACAGGTGAACATGAGTGAGGGCACTAGTCCCTCCAGCTCTTCAGATGAAGGCAGCAGGAGCACCCCAAGCAATCTGCCTAAAGCTGCCACCAGGCAAAGGAAGAAGAAATGTAACATCCCAAATTTTCAATTTGGAATGTTATACATTAGGTCATCATGCATATCATATTTTCTCGCATTTTTCCGATCCTCGAAAATTTCACGCAACTCAAGGACCCTCGGAGAGAGTTGGAGATTTCATTATTTTCATATTTGGGATTTCTCAAATTTTGAAAATAGGATCATTTGAATTTATTTAAATATCTTCATAAGTTTTTCCTATAAAAAAATAAGAGAGGGAATAATATGACTTTCCCAACATTTAGGGAAAAATGAAGATTTAATAAATAAATCAATTTTGGTGTTTGAAAGTTTATTTGCTTTAGGCAAGAAAAAAATGAGTATTTTAAAAATATGCATTTTTGCCCCGTTTTAAAGTTCATTTTGTTCGACTCATTTTTAGGAGTCGGGGAAAATTAATTTTATTTAATTTGGAGTTCGTTTGGTTTTATTTTAAATTCGTTTAGTTTTGTTTTAAAAAAAAAACGCGCCCGCTTTGGGCCAAGGGCCCACATTAACCGAGCCGCCCGCCCAGCGCCCTCTCCCTCATGGCACATGCCTGTGGCAGCCGGCCGAGTCCGAGGAGGACTCTTCCTCCCCACAGCTTGCCCCTCCCCAAGGCAGCACCCCCATCCTATTTAACCGAGCCCCCTCTCTCCTCACTCACCCCGCCCGACCCGACCCGAGCCGCCGCCGTCGCCGAAGGCCGCCGCCTGCCCGTCGCCGTCGCCCGACCCGCCGCCACTCGCCCGACCCGCCGACCCGCCGCCGTCGTCCGGTTTTTGTTTCAAAAACCCGATCCGGTTTTTCTCGCGTTGTTCGGTTTTTTTTTTAAAAAAAACCCTAGATTGGTTATTTTTTTCGGTTTTATTATTTAGTGAACGCTCACCGACCCGTTCGTTTCAATGAACGTGTTCGTCGGATTAGATCTGTTAACGAACGTCCGCCGTTTAATCTGTTCGTCGTTTTTCTTTTAATCGGATTTAATCCGTTATTTTCTGATTTCGATTTCCGATTTGATTTTCAAAACTGTTTATTTTCTCGCTCGTTTATCGGAATCAGGTGATTCAAGCGCCTGGAGTTTCGTTACGAAACCGCCGTTCCGACTAACCTACTTAAACAAAGTTTTGCTATTGTAAAGTTTTGACCTAGTTTCAGATTGCTAAAACGGAGTCGTTCTCTCTCGATTTTCGACTTTCGATGCTTTATTTGGTTTGATTCTTTTGCAACCAGGGTTCTTAAGTTGAACTTTCTGGTTAGATCTTTTATTTGAGATTTCCCCGTGCATTAGATGAGTACTTATTGTATGCTTGTTTGTCTGCGTTAGATCACCCTGAGTGCGCCGCTTGTTACTTCGAATCTCTAGGTCTCGCGGATCATCAGCAAGGCAAGTAACACTTGATCATACCTTTTCTACTACCCAGTTTTATTGCATTAGATCAAACCTTCAAACACTTGCATGTTTAGGATCTAATTAAATTGTGGGATTGGGAAGTAGATGAGGTAGTACCTATTACTGTTTTACTTATGAAACCTTGGGAGTCACTTCTCGTTTGCTTATTATGCCATGCTATGCTAGTAGGCGTGGATTGGGTGAGTGAATATCCATGACGGATGTGAGATTGTTAATTAATGGTTTATCTAAGGTGGCAACCTAAACACACATCTGGGTGGATTGAGGCACCTGGTTTCTATCAGACTTGCTGTATTTCTTGGACCGCCACCTGGGCTCTAAGGGATCATAAGATTATTCAAACTGAAACTTCCGTGTGCAGCCACAAGCCAATTATGGGCTCTGGCGTAGTTGACTAAGTTGTGCGAACTCTTACGGGTAGGCTAGCTGATGTAGGGGATGTAGGTTGGTACGGTCTACCCACATGTAAGGTGCTAGCGCTTCGAAGACTATGTCTCGGTCATCCGCTTCTCAAACACCATGTGGTGCGAGAATCAAGCGGAGGTGATCGAGTCTTGTGGGGAAAAGTCATAAACCTCTGCAGAGTGTATAAACTAATCATGATTAGCCGTGTCCCCGGTTATGGACGTTTTGAGTATCTGTAATTGAATATCATGTGAATCTCAACATGTTACTTCTAATAAATGTATTGGGTTTTGATGAGTACTTTTAATTGGGATTGAGGATGCTGTCAACCATTCTCAATGTTTAACAACCACCATGATAGTTAAATAAAATTATTTCTTTGTTGTAGGGAAAAACTAGCTTTATGCAAAATGTAACCGTGAGCTTTACCACCAGCCATATATGCATGTAGTATAGGCTTATTCTTTCATTGCTCTCTATGTGTTACATTGCCAAATATTCCATGTGTGACCGTTTTGGGCTGCAACTTTCACGTTGCACTTTTCGAATTTAGTAAGGTGTTAGGTCGTGGTTCCATACTCAGTGATGCCGATGGAGTTGATGGACTCACTTATCTTCCAAGCCTTCCGCTGTTATTATTAGATGGCCTTAAGCCATATTATTGTAATAAGTTCCCTTGTGGACAACGGCGTAATAAGTGTGTGATTGCTACTCGCTATAAATCCTTGAAATCTTGTGTGGTGTCGGCATTCTCGATCCAGGATGACACCGAGCACGAGACTTGATCCATTCGGTCTGGTCGCTCTGAGAGATGGTATCAGAGCACACGCTGACTGTAGGACACGACCACTAAGTTAAAGCCATAGATCACTACTCTCTTCCCATTTTCTAACTCCTCATCTTTTCTACTCTTAGGATGACGGACGCGAAGATCAAGTACACCCAACCAGATGAAGGCACACCTTTTGGATTTCATTTGAAGGAAGTCACCAAGTACCTGAACATTGGACTACCCAGCTTCACCGGAACTTTCAACGCCACTCTGCCTGAAGAGGAGCGCTGGAAGATTCAAGCTTACGTTCCAGGAAGGACATTCGCCCCAATCACCAAGCCTATAGATAGTGTTTTCAGTGCACCAACTTGGAGTCTGGGAAAGAGCATGGCAGCTCACATCACCATGGGACGCATTGGAGAAGTTTATCAAGAAGACCTCAAGGACACTATCTACCAGATTTGCGGACACCGAGATGACAAATGGGACATAGTCAGCACCAAGAAGGATAGATCCATTGCAGCTTTCATACAGGAGTTAAACCAGCACATTCGACGCCAGGAGAACCAGATGTGCAACGATATGTTGGAGTTGCAAAACGCAAAGAGAAGGATCATCGAACTTGAAGAAGAACTAAAAACTACACGCAAGGACTACATGGACGAGATCGTAGCTCTAGCAAGACACAATAACGATCTTAAGTACGAGATCGAAGAACTCAAGAAGAAGATGGCACTCAGGAATGAAGACCAGTATGTCGGTTGCCCAAGCGACTACATCAACATCGACGACACCGAATCGGATCAAAGTGAACCCGACTTTAAAGACGAAGCTGGAGCAGACATCATGGAGTCTTCCACCGGTTCAAATTAGTAGAAGTCCCCCACATATTAGTAGTATTCCCTCCATGTAAACATTTTAGTACACGCACTTTTGCGATAGTTAGATCGTTGTAAGCCCTTGTTTGATTGAATGAAGTGATTTTGTGTGCATTTGCTCATGTGCATTTGGGTAGTGATTCCCCTTAGACCTCATTCTATTCTTAATTCTCGTCTTTTCTAAACCCATCAGATGCCTCCGAGACGCGACCCGGGGTTTGTTTTCCCGCCAGAGATCACCCAATTGATTCAGCAGCAGAATACCCTGATTCAAACATTGGTGCAGAACCAGGGCAACAACAACAACAACAACAACAAAAACAACAACCCACCACCACCACCACCTGCGGATCACCTGACTCGTTTCCTTAGACTGAATCCGCCGGTGTATTCCAGTAGCACCGAGCCGATTGTGGCAGATGATTGGCTCCGCAAGATAGGAAGGGAGTTGACCACTGCAGGATGCACAGATGGAGAAAGAGTGAAGTTTGCAGCACATCAGCTTGAAGGACCCGCAGCAGCATGGTGGGAGAATTTTACAGCCACTTACCCCGTAGACACTGTCACATGGGATCAGTTTTAGCAAGCTTTTCTTGCCCATGTTTCAGCAGGAGCTATGGCCATGAAGAAGCGTGAGTTTCGCAACTTACGCCAAGGAGGAAGGACTGTTGGCGAGATGTGGATGATTTTAGTAAGTTAGCACGTTATGCCCCGGATAGCGTTGCTACAGATGCAGCTAAGCAGAGAAGTTTCTAGAAGGACAGAATGATGAGTTCAAGATGCCGTTGATGGTAGCAAGTTTCAACAACTACCAGGAGTTGGTAGACCGAGCCCTCATGATTGAAGGAAGCAGCAAGAAATTGAGAACCGCAAGCGAAGTATGGACGGGGAAGTATAGCTCGAGCTCAGCAGAAGCCTCGTTATACCCTAAGTCAGAATTCAGTTTCAAAGATACCCATGGAGGAGGTAATTCGCATAACCATAATGGCACCAAGAATGGGAGCGGAATGGAGGAAGCAATGGACAGAACCGCACCAACCCGTCAACACCATCCAAGGTAGACCTGAGTCACATCACTTGCTTTAAGTGCCGCAAGATCGGGCATTATGCCAATGACTGTCCGAAGGCCGAATGGAAATGGCAATGGAAGCTCGGAAAGAAGCCCAACCCTTTCAACAGAGGACAGGTGAACCACATTGATGTGGAGGAGGTTGAAGATCAGCCCGATGCAAGAATCGGTAAGTTTTTGGTTAAGTCATTTATCTGCTTGTTCTTTTCGATCTTCGGTGCATCGCATTCATACATATCAAGGGATTTGTGGATAAGTACAAATTACCGACCCAAGCCCTTAGGTCACCCATGCTAGTAACCTCACCCGAGCGAGAATACATGGCTAGTAAATGGTGTGATCGATCGCCATTAAGGATTGGACACTATGTTTTCCCCTCGGACCTAATAGTTCGGAATCCCAAGGATTGGATGTGATATTAGGAATGGATTGGTTATCAAAGTATGGAGGAACATAGATTGCACCACAAAGTCAATTTTGCTCACCACCCGGAGGGAAGAAGGATCAAGTATGAATCACGACACGAGCCGAGGAGAGCGCAAGTAAATTGCTTATCAGGAGTGGTGCAAGAAGAAGTACCAGTGGTGAAGGATTTTCCGATGTATTTCTCGAAGAGTTGCTGTGAATGCCACCGGATAGAGACATTGAGTTTTTGATCGAGCTGTTGCTGTGAACAGGCCCGATATCGGCGACCGTCAGGGATGCCCGCACAGGATTTGGCGGAAATCAAGAAGCAGATTAAGGAACTATTGGATAAAGGTTTTATTCGCCCAAGTTCTTCACCTTGGGGATCACCCGTATTGTTAGTGGAGAAGAAGGATGGATCGTTAAGAATGGTTGTTGATTATCGTGGATTGAATGAAGTAACAATCAAGAACAAGTACCCACTACCTATGATAAATGATCTGTTTGATCGTTTGCAAGGAGCTAAAGTGTTTTCCAAGATCGATTTGCGATCAGGGTATCATCGATTGAAGATTCGGAGCAAGACATACCCAAGACAGCGTTTACCACGAGATATGGACTGTATGAGTATACCGTTATGTCATTTGGACTGACTAACGCACCAGCCTATTTCATGAACCTGATGAACAAAGTGTTTATGGAGTTTTTGGATAAGTTCGTCGTGGTGTTCATTGATGACATTTTGATTTTCTCGAAGAATGAAGAGGAACATAAGGAACATTTGAGATTGGTTTTGAGAAACCGAGGGAACACCAGTTGTATGCCAAGTTCAGCAAATGTGAGTTTTGGCTAAAGGAAGTTGGATTTCTGGACATGTTATATCCGGAGAAGGAATAGCATTGACCCCACAAAGGTTGAGACCGTAACTAAATGGTAAGCACCAACGACAGTTGGAGAGATTCGAGTTTCCTTGGACTCGCAGGATACTACCAAGATTCATTGAGAATTTCTCAAGGATTGCCAAGCCTATGACAGAATTGTTGAAGAAGGATAACAAATTCATATGGACCGAGGACTGCGAGGCAAGTTTTCAGGAGTTGAAGAAAAGATTGGTTACCTCACCAGTTTTAATATTGCGGATCGACCAAGGATTACGAGGTGTATTGCGGCGCTTCACGCCGAGGACTTGGAGCCGTGCTTATGCAGGAAGGAAGAGTTGTTTCGTATGCTTCACGACAACTTAAGCCCCATGAGTTGAATTATGCCACACATGATTTGGAGTTAGCAGCCGTTGTGCATGCCCTAAAGACATGGAGACATTTTCTCATTGGAAATCATTGTGAAGTATATACGGATCACAAGAGTTTGAAGTACATCTTCACACGTATGAATTAAACCTCGCATGAGGAGAGATGGTTAGAGCTTATCAAGGATTATGATATGAGATTGCATTATCACCCGAAAGGCTAATGTCGAAAGCAGCGCATTGAGCCGTAAGAGCCACGCCAATACCCTAATGATGGGAGGGATACCCAATGAGTTAGCCGAGGACCTTCGAGAGCTATGTTTGGAAATAGTTCCAGAGGCTATGTAGCAGCATTGGAGATTCACCAACACCGATGGATAAAATCGAGAAGCCCAAAAGGCGATAAGGAAGTTGCCTCTATAAAGGAGAAAATGAGCAAAGGAAAAGCTAAAGGATTTCATGAGGATGAGCACGATACCATATGGTTTGAGGACCGTGTTTATGTGCCCAATAACCCGTAGATCGAAGTTGATTTTGCAAGAAGCTCATGATTCCCCTATTCGATTCACCCAGGAAATACCAAGATGTATTTGGATTTGAAGAATACTTTCGGTGGACCGAATGAAGAAGGATATTGCGGAGTATGTAGCAGTTTGCGATGTATGTCGAAAGTAAAGGCGGAGCATCGAAGCCAGCAGGATTGTTACAACCATTGCCGATACCGAATGGAAGTGGGACAAACTAGGCATGGATTTCATCACAGGTTTGCCAAAGACCCGCTCAGGATATGACTCTATTTGGGTCATAGTCGACCATTTAACAAAGGTAGCTCATTTTATTCCAAATCAAGACTACCTATAGCAGTGCTAAGTTGGCAAAGATATACATGACCAGAATTGTGTGTTTACACGGAGTTCGAGGAGCATCGACGATGAGGAACCCAATTTACCTCAAAATTTTGGAACCAGTTACACGAAACATTGGGAACCAGATGGAATTCAAGACAGCTTTCCACCCACAGAATCGATGGATGACCGAGAGGGTCAATCAGATTTTGGAGGATATGCCGAGAGCTTGTGCACTAGATTATGGATCTAGTTGGGATGATAATTTGTCAGATGCAGAATTTTCTTACAACAACAGCTACCAAACCAGCCTAAGGATGGCACCTTCGAGGCTCAGATGGAAGAAGATGCAGGACACCGTTGTCATGGGACTAAACCGAGATCGCGGTTGTTCGGACCAGATTTGATTAAGGAGTCTCGAGCGTAAGGTTAAACTGATTCGAGATAGGCTCAAGGTAGCCCAGTCCGCATGTAAGAGCTATGCAGATTCAAAGCGCAGCGATTGAGTATGAAGTTGAAGACAGAGTATATCTTAGAGTATCCCCGCTTGAGGAGTTAAGCGTTTTGGAGTTAAAGGAAAGTTAGCACCACGCTTCGTTGGACCGTATAAGATTTTGCAACGCATGGGAGAAGTTGCTTATAAGCTGGAATTGCCGTAAGGACTGTCAGAGTTCATGATGTATTCCATGTTTCTCAGTGAAGAAATGTCACCCGAGATAGCGAGAGATACCGTTAAGAGACACAAGTGCCACCGAAACAATTCAGTTGAAGGATGATTTAACATATGAGGAAAAACCGTTAAGATTCTCGATTATGCCAGCAGAGTTACCCGCAGCAAGGTTATCAAGTTTTGTAAGGTTCAAGGAGCCACCACACGAAGATGAAGCCACCGGGAAAGAGATGAAGTTTTGCTCAAGGACCACCCTCACCTATTTTCTAGTTAACCCGAATCTCGAGGGCTAGATTCATCTTAAGGGGTAGGTTTGTAACATCCCAAATTTTCAATTTGGAATGTTATACATTAGGTCATCATGCATATCATATTTTCTCGCATTTTCCGATCCTAAAAATTTCACGCAACTCAAGGACCCTCGAGAGAGTTGAGATTTCATTATTTTCATATTTGGGATTTCTCAAATTTTGAAAATAGGATCATTTGGATTTATTTAAATATCTTCATAAGTTTTTCCTATAAAAAATAAGAGAGGGAATAATATGACTTTCCCAACATTTAGGGAAAAATGAAGATTTAATAAATAAATCAATTTTGGTGTTTGAAAGTTTATTTGCTTTAGGCAAGAAAAAATGAGTATTTTAAAATATGCATTTTGCCCTGTTTTAAAGTTCATTTTGTTTGACTCATTTTAGGAGTCGGGAAAATTAATTTTATTTAATTTGGAGTTCATTTGGTTTTATTTTAAATTGCTTAGTTTTGTTTTAAAAAAACGCGCCATTTCTTTGGGCCAAGGGCCCACTGCCCAACCGAGCCGCCTGCCCAGCCCTTCTCTCCTCCTCACGCCAGCCCAAGCCACGCCCGGCGAGTCCGAGGAGGACTCCTCCTCACGGCTTGCCCCCCCCAAGGCAGCACCCCCCATCCTATTTAACCGAGCCCCCTCTCCTCCTCACCCGCCGCCGCCCCCGACCGAGCCGCCGCCGCTCAAGCCGCCGCCGCCTTTGCCGTCGCCGTCGCCCAAACCCGCCGCCACCCGCCGACCACCGACCACCGCCGACCCGGCCGAGGTCGGAGTCCCGCCGGCGACCCACCGGAGGTAGTCGCCGCCACCACCCACCCCGGTCCGGTTTTTGTTTCAAAAACCCGATCCGGTTTTTCTTGCGTTGTTCGGTTTTTTTCTTAAAAAAAACCCTAGATTGGTTATTTTTTTCGGTTTTATTATTTAGTGAACGCTCACCGACCCGTTCGTTTCAATGAACATGTTCGTCGGATTAGATCTGTTAACGAACGTCCGCCGTTTAATCTGTTCGTCGTTTTTCTTTTAATCGGATTTAATCCGTTATTTTCTGATTTCGATTTCCGATTCGATTTTCAAAACTGTTTATTTTCACGCTCGCTTATCGGAATCAGGTGATTCAAGCGCTGAGTTTCGCATTTAAACCGCCGTTCGACTAACCTACTTAAACAAAGTTTTGCTACTGTAAAGTTTTGACCTAGTTTCAGATTGCTAAAACCGAGTCGTTCTCTCGATTTTCGACTTTCGATGCTTTATTTGGTTTGATTCTTTTGCAACCAGGGTTCTTAAGTTGAACTTTCTGGTTAGATCTTTTATTTGAGATTTCCCCGTGCATTAGATGAGTACTTATTGTATGCTTGTTTGTCTGCGTTAGATCACCCGGAGTGCGCCGCTTGTTACTTCGAATCTCTAGGTCTCGCGGATCATCAGCAAGGCAAGTAACACTTGATCATACCTTTTCTACTACCCAGTTTTATTGCATTAGATCAAACCTTCAAACACTTGCATGTTTAGGATCTAATTAAATTGTGGGATTGGGAAGTAGACTGAGGTAGTACCTATTACCTGTTTTACTTATGAAACCTTGGGAGTCACTTCTACGTTTGCTTATTATGCCATGCTATGCTAGTAGACGTGGATTGGTTGAGTGAATATCCATGACAGATGTGAGATTGTTAATTAATGGTTTATCTAAGGTGGCAACCTAAACACACATCCGGGTGGATTGAGGCACCTGGTTTCTATCAGACTTGCTGTATTTCTTCGGACCGCCACCTGTGCTCTAAGGGATCATAAGATTATTCAAACTGAAACTTCCGTGTGCAGCCACAAGCCAATTATGGGCTCGCGAGTTGACTAAGTTGTGCGAACTCTTACGGGTAGGCTAGCTGATGTAGGGGATGTAGGTTGGTACGGTCTACCCACATGTAAGGTGCTAGCGCTTCTGAAAGACTATGTCTCGGTCATCCGTTTCTCAAACACCATGTAGTGCGAGAATCAAGCGGAGGCGATCGAGTCTTGTGGGGAAAAGTGTGCAAACCTCTACAGAGTGTATAAACTAATCATGATTAGCCGTGTCCCCGGTTATGGACGTTTTGAGTATCTGGTAATTGAATATCATGTGAATCTCAACATGTTACTTCTAATAAATGTATTGGGTTTTGATGAGTACTTTTTAATTGGGATTGAGGATGCTGTCAACCATTCTCAATGTTTAACAACCACCATGATAGTTAAATAAAATTATTTCTTTGTTGTAGGGAAAAACTAGCTTTATGCAAAAATGTAACCGTAGAGCTTTACCACCAGCCATATATGCATGTAGTATAGGCTTATTCTTTCATTGCTCTCTATGTGTTACATTGCCAAGATATTCCATGTGTCAACCGTTTTGGGCTGCAACTTTCACGTTGCAGACTTTTCGAATTTAGTAAGGTGTTAGGTCGTGGTTCCATACTCGGTGATGCCGATGGAGTTGATGGACTCACTTATCTTCCAAGCCTTCCGCTGTTATTATTAGATGGCCTTAAGCCATATTATTGTAATAAGTTCCCTTGTGGACAACGATGTAATAAGTGTGTGATTGCTACTCTACTATAAATCCTTCGAAGTATTGTGTGGTGTCAGCATTACTGATCCAGGGATGACACTGAGCACAGAGACTTGATCCATTCGGGTCTGGTCGCTACAAGAAAACCTCAGATTCAGAAGATGAGGATCATAGGGCAGAAGAGGATGAAGCAACCTCCAAGAAGGTTGTGCTCAAAAAGGAGTATGGCTCAGCACATAGCTCAAAGCCTGGACTCAATAAGAAGGTTCCTGCCAAGAGGACACCAATGCCAAAATTCAGAGCATCAACTCAAATTCCTGATAAGCCTGATCCCAAAGAGCCACCTGCAAAAGGGAAGAAAAGGAAAGAGAGGGTCAAGAAGACCACAAATCGAGTTATTGGGAAGCCTTCCATGATGGAAGAGGAAGAAAAGATAGCTGCACCAGCACCAAAGGCACCCAAGCTTATGGGTGATGCTATAAGATCAGGGGTTGCCACATCTAAGCCCAAGGAAGCACCCAAAGCTGCCCCCAAGGCCAAGTCTGCACCAAAGAGGAATACCAGGAGTATTCCAGCTACTGAGAAGAACAAGGCCCCAGTGCATGAGGTTGCAGAAGAAGAAGATGAAGAAGGACAAGTTTTGAGGAAGCTCAAGACAAAGATACCAGACCACAATGATGCCCATCCTGTGGCTGAGGATATGAAGAGCAGAAGAGACAATGGGTTGAGACTATGGAGGATGACAGATCCATATGCCTCAAGGAGAAGATCTGCTGTGGACTACAGATTCCACACCAAGGAACAGCAGGACTTTTATGAAACTTTTCTGCTGGATAAGAAGCCCATAGTGTGTGACATGAGGTGGGTCGACTGGACCTACATGAAGGAAAATGTAGAGCACTATCCTGGAGTGCAAGACAGTTTTGTTGCTGTTGGAGTTGCGACTTTGTTGGGCAAAGCTCACCAACTGGAACGATGACTTATCATGCAGTTCTACTCCACAGCACACTTTTATCCAGATGGCAGGATAGTGTGGATGTCTGAAGGTACAAGGTACCAGTCAACTGTTGAGGAGTGGGCAAAGATGATAAATGCCCCAAAGGAGAATGAAGATGATCTTGATGTATATGCAAAGAAGAAAATGGGACACAATACCATGACTCACATGTACAAGGAGATCCCAGACGAAGCCCTAGAGACTTTCTCTTTTGGATCAGATCACTTTATTCTGTCAGGGCTGCCTACTATCAATACCATCTTAAGGCATACCCTACTGCCAAAGTCTGGTGACCACAACATGATCAGAGGGCATGCAATCAACATGTTGCATTTGTTTGATGTGCCACAGAAGTTCAAAGTCATGAGCCTTATGGTTTAAACCATTAAGAGGACTGCAGCTGATCAGGAAAGGAGTTGTGGATATGCCCCTTAGATCCAGGAGTTGATTAATTCAAAGATGGGCACAGGCAAATATCTATTGGATAAGGAACATTTTCCAATTTATCCATACTTTGAGGACAATGAGGTTGTCATGAATGAGAATGATCCATCGTCAGTTCAAGCACAAGAGAAGAAGGAGAAGGCAAGGAAGGAGAAGGCTGCCAGGATGCCAACTCAAGAGGAGGCATCTGAGTATTTCTTGTAGAACAAGTAGGAGCAGCTCGGATACTTAATAGCATCAACCCTGAGGATTGAGAAGGGATTGGCCACCCTCACTCAAAATCGGGAGAGCTTGGAGAGAATCATAGAACAAAAGTTCTATAACTTAGATGTGAAAGTAACTGAGATTCAGTCTGCAGTGGAGGAACTACAAGATGACATGCAGGAGAGGAAGGGCAAAACAACAACTGATGCATTTGCCAGAGTGCCTAGAGCCCAGAGGTCATCTGCTGTGCCAGTTCCTGACACAAGAGCAACTTCATCTGCACCAGCTACAGCCTCAGTGCCACCAGCTCCAGCATCTACATAAGCTCTAGCTCCATCTACTTCAACTGAAGCTTTCATCCTCGGTGTTATCCGGACTCCACCACCTGAAGATCAAGCCTGAGAGTCGATCTAGCACTATGCATTTTCTATGAACTTTTTGGTAACTTGTTGCCAAAGGGGGAGAAAAATGTATAGATCATAGGCTTTGAGAGAGTGTGTGTGTTGCTTTTGTTCTCTCTTGATTTGGTGGTTTTTCAAACTTATTTGCTTTTGGTTGCTTGATATACTATGTTTGTGAGACATTGATGATCATGTGTTTGATCATAAGCTACACTTATGCATGTTTGATGATATTATCTTATCTATCCTATGTGATCATTCACTGTGCTTGGTGATGAGTGCATGTATTCATTTCAGATCATTTTGAGCGCCCACCAAGATGTATGTGACATGGAAGAGTAACCCATGAGCCTAATTCCTTGTGCATTTGCAGTCCAAAGCAAATCATAATCTATGCACAAATTTAGGGGGAGCTCTTGCTTATCACATACTTCTCAAAGCGACGATGTTTTTCAATCTTTTTATCATTTGTCGAAGCTTTGATCTATATGTTGTCATCAATTACCAAAAAGGGGGAGATTGAAAGTGCAACTATCCCTAGGTGGTTTTGGTAATTCATAACAACATATAGCTCATTGAGCTAATGCTATTCCAAGATGAACATTTCAGGAAAGCTCAATGAATGGCATGGCATGGATGATGAAAGTGGATCCCTCAAAATGCTAATGACAAAGGATTGGCTCAAGCTCAAAAGCTCAAGACTCTTCATTATATATTTTAGTGATTCAAGATCACATTGAGTCTATAGGAAAAGCCAATACTATCAAGGAGGGATGAGGTGTTGCTTAATGAGCCTCTTGCTTCATGTGCTTAGTGATATGCTCCAAAATCCTTAGCTACTTTCTCACATCCACATATGACCTAAACCTAAAGCCAAAATCGGTCTCACCGATTCTTCCAATCCGGCGCCACCGATTCCATATGTCATAGCCACTGCCACAAACCCTAGGCAAATCGGTTCTACCGATAGGGATCTCGGTCTCACCGAGATGGGATTGTAATCTCTCTATTTCCTTTTCGTAACTTTTTGGTCTCACCGAAAGAGTGAATCGGTCCCACCGAGATTACAATGTAAACTCTTTGTTTCCCCTTTGTAACATTTCGGTCTCATCGAAAAGAGCAAATTGGTCCCACCGAGTTTACCTGACCAACTCTCTGGTTAGCTAATTACCAAAATCAGTCTCACCGAGTTTGTGTAATCGGTCTCACTGATATTACGTTATGCCCTAACCCTAACCATATCGGTCCTACCGAGATGCATGTCAGTCCCACCGAAAACCCTAACGGTCACTAGGTTTACTAAAATCGTCTGACCGAGTTTTATGATTCGGTCCCACCGAGATTGGTAAATTGTGTGTAACGGTTATATTTTGTGTGGAGGCTATATATACCCCTCCACCTCCTCTTCATTCGTGGAGAGAGCCATCAGACTAAACCTACACTTCCAACTTACCATTTCTGAGAGAGAACCACCTACTCATGTGTTGAGACCAAGATATTCCTTTCCTACCATATGAATCTTGATCTCTAGCCTTCCCCAAGTTGCTTTCCACTCAAATCTTCTTTCCACCAGATTCAAATCCTATGAGAGAGAGTTGAGTGTTGGGGAGACTATCATTTGAAGCACAAGAGCAAGGAGTTCATCATCAACACACCATTTGTTACTTCTTGGAGAGTGGTGTCTCCTAGATTGTCTAGGGGTCACTTAGGAGCCTCCGACAAGATTGTGGAGTTGAACCAAGGAGTTTGTAAGGGCAAGGAGATCGCCTACTTCATGAAGATCTACCGCTAGTGAGGCAAGTCCTTCGTGGGCGACGACCATGGTGGTATAGACAAGGTTGCTATTTCGTGGACCCTTCGTGGGTGGAGCCCTCCGTGGACTCGCGCAACCGTTACCCTTCGTGGGTTGAAGTCTCCATCAACGTGGAGGTACGATAGCACCACCTATCGGAACCACGCCAAAAACATCTGTGTCTCCAATTGCGTTTGAATCCTCCAAACCCTTCCCTTTACTTTCTTGCAAGTTGCATGCTTTAATTTCCGTTGCTAATCTACTCTTTGCATGCTTGCTTGAATTGTGTGATGATTGCTTGACTTGTCCTAAGATAGCTAAAATCTGCCAAACTCTAAAACTGGGAAAAGGCTAAGTTTTTAATTGGTCAAGTAGTCTAATCTACCCCCCTCTAGACATACTTCAAGGTCCTACAAAAGGGGCTGCCACAGTGGCACACAGGAGGTGGAAAGGCGTACATTGCCCTGAGCTTATAGCTCATATTACTGGACAAGACGCATTTAATGCGTAGCTTAGGTGTCCCCTTGCTTTATTGGGGACGGGGGCGAGGCCCGTCCCGTCCATCGCCGCTCCTCCTTGCTTTGACACGCGCCCTGGCCAGCGATGCGTGCGGCGCCATGTAGGCAGGCAGGCAGCTGAGGTGGCGCGGTGGTGGAGCCTTCATGAAGATCTGCATGCCGCCACGCAGGCGCCCGATGAGTTGGCCTGGGAGCTGCATCTTGCCACTCAGGTACCCGCCCAGCATGTTGGGCTGTCAGCTGTATGTTGAATGGCGGTGGAAGATTGGTTGGCATGGACCTGGCGGTGGCCCCGCTGGCGTCCTTGGGGAGGGCCTTGCCGGGTGGCTTGGCAAGGGTCTTGCCGGGTGGCCCGGCAAGGGTCTTGCCGTGGCGCGCTGTTGTCCCCGGCAAGGGCCTTGCCGGGGGTCTGGTGGCCTTCCTCGACAAGGATCTTGCCGAGGATCGTCGTCTTCTAATCCTCATCTGATCTTGAATATGTCTTCACAAAGATCTGCATGCCACCACAGAGGTGCCTTCCCGAGCCCGGGCCCCACGTGGATGATGGCGTTGGGGAACATGGGCTCAAGGGTGGCTCGCTCTATTCGTGTGGGGCGAGCTGCCCCGGCAAGGGTCTTGTCGGGGGAACCTGCTTCGTCCCTCTGCCCTTTGTGGTCTTGGCCTTGGCCTTGCTCTGATTGTCTTGGGCTTCAGTCTTACTTTGGCTCACCTTCCCAGCTCTGCTTGGTGCGACCGCAGGCGCGGCTCCGACTACCCGTGCACAGGTAAAGGGGTACAAAAGTGCGCCCCTCTTTTTATACACCAACACATACATGGATCCCAGCTCAAATTTCATGGCCTCAAGCCATTTCGCGGAATCTGGGCTCATCATCGCTTCTTCATAGTTCGTGGGTTCATCATGGTCTAGTAACATGACTTCCAGAACAGAATTACTGTACCACTCTGGCGCGGATCATGCTCTGGTTGACCTATGGGGTTAGGTAGTAACTTGATCTGAAGTTTCATGATCATCGTCATTAGCTTCCTCACTAATTGGGGTAGGAATCACTGGAACTGATTTCTGTGATAAACTACTTTCCACTTCAGGAGAAGGTACAATTACCTCATCAAGTTCTACTTTCCTCCCACTCACTTCTTTCGAGAGAAACTCCTTCTCTAGAAAGGATCCGCTCTTAGCAACGAAGATCTTGCCTTCGGATCTGTGATAGAAGGTGTACCCAACACTTTCTTTTGGGTATCATATGAAAACGCACTTCTCTGATTTGGGTTTGAGCTTATCAAGTTGAACCTTTTTCACATAAGCATCGCAACCCCAAACTTTAAGAAATGACAACTTAGGTTTCTTGCTAAACCACAGTTCATACGGTGTCGTCTCAATGGATTTTTAGATGGTGCCCTATTTAACGTGAATGCAGTTATCTCTAATGCGTAACCCCAAAACGATAGTGGTAAATCGGTAAGAGACATCATAAATCATAGCATATCTAATAAAGTATGGTTATGACGTTCGGACACACCATCACGATGTGCTGTTCTAGGTGGCATGAGTTGCAAAACTATTCCGCACTGTTTCAAATGAAGACCAAACTCATAACTCAAATATTCACCTCCACGATCAGATCGTAGAAACCTTATTTTCTTGTTACGATGATTCCACATTGTCGGATCTCGGGTTCTGGCAAAACCCTTAAGGTTCGAACTCTGGGGTGCGCGTGAAGATCTCCCCCTCGCAGATCACGCCCTCTCATGCTTCGCGATCTCTAGGCTAGCTTGACGAACTCACAGCACAAGGGACACAAGATTTATAATGGTTCGGGCCACCATTGTGGTGTAATACCCTACTCCAGTGTGGTGGTGGTGGATTGCCTATAGGGCTGAGGATGAATAGTACAAGGGGAAGAACAGCCTCTTGAGGAGAGGTGTTCTTGTGCTTGGCGAATTTGTGTGGGTGAGGATGATCGGAATCCGTCCCCTCCTATGTGTCACGCCCAAGATGCGACCCTATCCTAAAGGAACTCGAAGGTCCCACCAAGGATAGAAGCGCATCTTGAAGACGCTTTTGCAAGGTGGATATCATTACATCAACATTACATAATAGATAGGGATGCATACATAAGGCACAAATGCCACAAGAATACATCAACATCATATACAAGATCAACATCCGACTACGGATGAAACATAAACAGAAGCTCAAACGACATCCACCCTGCTAGCCCAGGCTGCCGACCTGGAGCCTATCCCCTGATCGAAGAAGCAGCAGAAGAAGAACTCCAAAACAAGTAACATCGCTCTCGCGTCATGAACATCGCAAACCTGTTCCTGCAACTGGTGGTGTAGTAATCTGTGAGCCACGAGGACTCAGCAATCCCATTACCATGGGTATCAAGACTAGCAAAGCTTAAAGGGAGAGGAAGGGGTAAAGTGGTGAGGTTGCAGCAGCGGCTAAGCATGATATGGTGGCTAACATACGCAAATAAGAGCGAGAAGAGGAGCAAAGGAACGGTCGTCAACTAGTAATGATCAAGAAGTGATCCTGAACTCCTACTTACGTCAGACATAACCCAGAAACTGTGTTCTCCTCTCGATCAACCCTGAAAAGAGACACTCACGGTTACGCACACGGTTGGTGTATTTTAGAAGAGTTTACTTCAAGTTTACTACAACCGGATATCAAAAAAATCCCATCTGCCACATAACCGCGGGCACGGCTTTCGAAAGTTCAAACCCTGCAGGGTGTCCCAACTTAGCCCATGATAAGCTCTCGCAATCAACGAAGGATATTCCTTCTCCCGGAAGACCTGATCAGTCTCGAATCCGGCTACAAGACACTTCGACAAAGAATAAAACAAGACCAGCAAAGCCGCCCGGATGTGCCGACAAATCCCGATAGGAGCTGCACATATCTCGTTCTCAGGGCACACCGGATGAGCCAGACGTCGGGTTGGCATAAACCCTGATTGCCCAGGGGGTGCCAGACATCGCTCGGTTTGGACCAGCACTCAGAGGAGAACTGGTCCGGGGGGCTAAAATGAAGATGACCCTCGGGCTCCGGAAACCCAAGGGAAAAAAAGGGCATAGGTGAGGCAAATGGTAAAACCAATGTTGGGCCTTGCTGGAGGAGTCTTATTCAAAGCGAACTGTCAAGGGGTCCCATAAATCACCCAACCGCGTTAGGGACGCAAAATCCGGGAACATAATACCGATATGACGGAAACTAGGGCGGCAAGAGTGGAACAAAACACCAGGCATAAGGCCGGGCCTTCCACCCTTTACCAAGTATATAGATGCATTAATAATATAAGAGATATTGTGATATCCCAACATAAACATAATCCAACATGGAGCAAACTTCATCTTCACCTACAACTAACAACGCTATAAGAGGGGCTGAGTAAAGCGGTAACATAGCCAAACAACGGTTTGCTAGGAAGGTTGAAAAGGTTAGAGGCTGACATGGCAATTTGGGAGGCTTGATAAACAGGTGATAGGTAGCACGGCAAAGCGATAGAACGAAGCAACTAGCATAGCAATGATAGTAGTGAGATCCAAGGTAGCGGTCATCTTGCCTGAAATCCTGCAAGGAAGAAGAACGAGTCCATGAAGAAGATGAAGCCACGAAGACGAACCAAGCGTAGACGAACGAATCATCACGATCGCAACGAAACGGGAACTATCGAGAAGAAGCACACAACATAGTGAACACACCACACATAGACATGACATGATGCAAAACAAGCATGATGCATGACAAGACTACATGAAGCTACTCATGGCAAGAGATGATGCAAACAAGAGCAACACATCAAAGCAAGTTTAAATGAGGCCGAAAACAACATATAACAATTCCGGTAAGTCCTCATATGCAAATTTTGAAATTGGTCCAGATCTGAATAAACCTTATGTTCAAGTTGTTAAACAGCAAGTTAAGATGCACCATGATGATCTACATGAAATTCTAGTCAAGTTACATATAAAGTTCATTAAATTCGGAGCTACGGCCTAGAAGATATGAGCAAAACAAGTTAAACATGGCATTGATGCAAAATGCATACAAACATCAATCAAACACCTCAAAACAAGGATGCAACATGATAATATGAAACTACATGCAAAATCAAGCAAGTTTCATATAGAGCACACTCAAAACGGAGCAACGGTTCAACACATGCACACTATACAAGTTCAAAGGACAAGTTGTCCAAAACAGCAACTAGGCATATTGCAAGCATCAAAACAACATGCTACAGCACCTTAACATGATAACAAAGGCATGGACGTGATGTACAGGTAAAGCATTACAAAACATGAACACTGAGCTATATCCAGAAAACACTTGAACATGCTCAAAAAGTCATGGCAAGATTGCAAATAATAACAGTTTCAGACTTTGCAGAAATAACATCAGGTTGCAATGTTTAGAGCTATCAAACAACATGCTACAGGAACTTATCATGGCAACCAAAGACATGGCATGAATCTACTAAATGTATAGATCAAATGTCCTTTAGTGACCATGAGCCAAAAAGGACCAGAAGATATGATGGCACCCATGTAAACATGGCAAATGATATGACAGCTTCATACATGGCAGGAACAACAATAGGTAGGCATGTTGGTGAGCTTGAACCACTCGCCACAGAGCAAAACATGGCATGGCAAGGCAACTCACAGTAAGAAGACATGTTTATGAAGCTAAAAATGGCAAGAGCAAGTTCATAGAGTGCATGGATCACTAACAACAATCATGGCAACATTGAACTTAATGTTAACAGGTTGACAGCAACATTATATAGCAAATTTGGAGCAAGATTACGACAATCTACAGAAGGATATAAATGCAACCAGGGGCATGGATGGATAGAGCAAGACATGTATAACAAAACATCTTTGGTGAACATCTCTAGATTATGCATAGATTGACTTGTAGAAGCAGGTTAACATAGCAACAAAATATAACAGAATCAGCCTAGCAAAACAGTAACAACAAGTACCCTACTTAACAAGCTTTATGCACTCACTACACAACTCCCAAAAATATATGGATGGCACCACTGTGACGATGGCATGATGTAGCACAAAACACATGTAGAGCTCATGCTCATAAGATGCACATATCAAATGCAACAAAAATGACAAATCATCAAGTTATAACAGTTTCAGCAGGTTAACATCATATAGCACTCTTGCAACGATGATTCAGGCATCAAGATGAACCCAAATGAACATTATTCAATGGAATGAAATGAAGTTCTCGTCGAGACGAACAATTTTACATATTACATGCACGAAACGGATCAGTATGCAGCAAGTTATGATGCGATGAAAATGGCATGATAATGTCAAAATCTCAGGGACTTGGTGGAATTTTTACCCTCCAAAAAGCTGGACGGGGTCGAGCGGGACGAGGAGATCCGGCGCTGATTTAGTGTTTGATCGAACGGTGGATCTCATCCACCCGCCCAGATCCAGCAATGAGGAGGCCGGTGCCGGGCTCCGGCGAAGCGGGCGGCCGGGCGGCGAGGCTTGACGACGGCGGGCGGCGCAGGCTGCCGGATCCGCAACGCCGCCCGGATCTGGCCGAGGCGAGCCGGGCGGCGACGAGAGGAGGCGCGGGCGCGAGGAACGACGGCGGGCGCTGGGCGCGCGGATGGCGGCGGGGAGGCGGCCGGCGAGGTCGGTGGCGGAGGACGGCCGGGCGGCGGGGAGGCGACCACGCGCGAGACGGGCGGCGGGAAGGCGATGGGCGGCGCGGGCGCCGCAGCTCGGGCTCGCACTGGCCTGGCGGGCCGGCGAGGTAGGAGGTGGCGGCGGGCCACGTAGCGGCGGCGGATTCGACGGGGCGGCGGCTGGACATGTCCGGGCGCGGGGTGGACGTGTCCGGCGGCGGGAGGAAGGAGGAGACTAGGGTTAGGGTGGAATTCAACCGCGAATTTCGGAGGGAGGGGCTAATTTATAGATAGAGGGAGCTAGGAGTGTCCAAATGGAGAGCGGTTTTCGGCCACGCGATCGTGATGGAACGACCGAGAGCATGGAGGGGGTTTGGATGGGTTTTGGGCCACTTTGGAGGGGGTGTTGGGCTGCAAGACAAAAGAGGCTTTTACGGTTACCCGGTTAACCGTTGGAGTATCAAACGACCTCCAAATGGCACGAAACTTGACAGGCGGTCTACCGGTGCTATACCAAGGCCGCTTGGCAAACCTCGGTCCATTCCGAGAAATTTTAACACCTGCACACGAAAAGAGGCAAAAGGGGCGCCGGGGGACATAGGAGTGCCGGATTGCAAAACGGACAACGGGGAAAATGCTCGGATGCATGAGACGAACACGTATGCAAAATGAAATGCACATGATGACATGACAAAATGCAACACGCAAGAAAATGACATGGCAATGACGGCGAATAACTGGCGGACACCTGGCGCATCGAATCCGGGGCGTTACACTATGGGGGTGGCTAGTCCTATTTATAGAGGCCCCGTTCCTCTTCCAATTATCGAGTGGGAAGGGATCCCACAACGGCCAATTTCAAAGGGGACAGCTAGTACAGCTTATCGTGACAAAAGTAGTCTTCCCCTGCCAAAGGCTCTGGTGGTGACGCCGTCTTGGGCTTCACGGTGACCTCCGTCCTGCCGTCTTGCTGGTCTTGGTCTTCTTGCACCGATAGGGAAACCTTTGCTTGACGCCTCGGTACTCCTCGCCTGTGCTTGCCTCCTTAGCACCAAAGAGGAAACAAGGACACTGTATGCGCTGGCGCCCGCCTGGCGCACGCCTGGTCTCGATCGTCATGGCTTACGTAACTGGAACCTCGCGAGGTTTTGTCTTGCCTTGATCTCTCCGCCGCTTGCGAGCCAGCCTGGCGAGGCCGCTCCCGAGGAGGTCTTGTGTCGTCCGCCTCGCGAAGCTTGGCCCCTCGCGAGGGTCTTGAAAGCTTGTTGGTGAAGATGGGCCGTACGGGCCTGCTCGCAGAGCCTTGCCGTGGGTCACAGGCAGGCAAGTCTGGGGACCCCCATTCCTAGAACACCGACAGTAGCCCCCGGGCCCAAGGCGCGCTCGGGCTTGGCTTCGAGGTGAAGCCAAAGGGCAAGTGTGGAGCGCTGTGGGCCCCAATAGCCTGCGACCTTGGTCAACGCATGGAGGTTGATTGTACGTGGGCGTCTCCGCTTCCCCACACTGCCTTGGCAACTGCCCAAATTGACAAGTCCCTGCGACATGCAAGGAAAAAGCATCATTACTTGTGATCGTGGGGGCACTGGTTGGCCTTCTCCTGCTATAAATGGGGAGGGGGCGGAGCCCCCGCCGCCCATTTCTTCCCATTCAGCTCACTCCTTCCCCCTTGCTCCATTGCCAGCAGCGACACCAATAGCGCCGTCGAAGAGGTTCTCCGCCGCGGAGAAGGGGAAGCCCCCCACAAAGGGCCTGACTCTACTATGCCCAAGCATGGATGTGGCCGTCCCCGCAAGCACACCGCGACCCTCGCCGCTGCCTCCCGCGGCCGCGGCGGGGGTCGCTCTGATTGCGGCAGCCCTGTTGATGAAGGGAGATGCGCCGTGGTCACACGGCCTCCTCGGTCGCGCTTCTACTCGGCGGAGGTGCTGACGGAGTTCTTCGTCTGGTCGGAGAACCCGGCGGGCAACTGGCTTCAGCTCCCGCGCTTCTTCATCTATGAGCTACCGGCCGCAGGTCCAGGCGGGCTCTGGCTGCAGGCGGACGGCTGCTGCAGCAGGGCTTCCTGGGTCGCGGTTGAGGTTTCTATCTCGGGCAACATAGCCCTGGCCCGCGGTTGGCAGACGTTTGCCCGATCGCGCGGCTTGGGCAGGCGGTGCACCCTTCGTTTCAAGTACGACGCTGCTACGTCTCGAGCTTGCATTGGATTTCCCCGAAGAGGAGAGGATGATGCAACAAAGTAGCGTAAGTATTTCCCTCAGTTTTTGAGACCCAAGGTATCAATCCAGTAGGAGACCACGCGCAAGTCCCTCGTACCTGCACAAAACGATAGCTACTCGCAACCAACGCTTAGGGGTTGTCAATCCCTTCACGGTCACTTACGAGTGATATCCGATAGAGATAATATTTTGGTATTTTGGTATAAAGATGCAAAGTAAAGAGTAAAAGCAAAGCAAGTAAATAAAGTGATGGAGATTGATATGATGAGAATAGACCCGGGGGCCATAGGTTTCACTGGTGGCTTCTCTCAAGAGCATAGATATTCTACGGTGGGTGAACAAATTATTGTTGAGCAATTGACAGAATTGAGCATAGTTATGAGGTTATCCAGCAATGATCATGTATATAGGCATCACGTCTGTGACAAGTAGTCAAACGATTCTGCATCTATCGCTATTACTCCACTCATCGACCGCTATCCAAAGATGCATCTAGAGTATTAAGTTAAAAACAGAGTAACGCCTTAAGCAAGATGACATGATGTAGAGGAATAGATTCATGCAATATGATGAATACCCCATCTTGTTATCCTCGATGGCAACAATACAATACGTGCCTTGCAACCCTTTCACATCCTTTGGGTAAGGTCACCGCAAGATTGAACCCAAAGCTAAGCACTTCTCCCATTGCAAGAACTACCAATCTAGTTGGCCAAACCAAACGGATAATTCGAATAGACTTGCAAAGATAACTTAATCATACATAAAAGAATTCAGAGAAGAATCAAATATTTTCCATAGATAAGCTGGATCATAAACCCACAATTCATCCGTCTCACCAAACACACCGCAAAAAGAAGATTACATCGAATAGATCTCCACGAGAGAGGGGAGAACATTGTATTGAGATCCAAAAGAGAGAAGAAGCCATCTAGCTACTAACTATGGACCCAAGGTCTGAAGTAAACTACTCACACTTCATCGGAGGGGCTATGGTGTTGATGTAGAAGCCTCCGTGGTGGATGCCCCCCCGGAGCTCTGCAACAGGCCCCAAGATGGGATCTCGTGGATACAGGAAGTTACGGCGGTGGAATTAGGTTTTGGCCCGTCCCCGATCTGTTGGGGGTACGAGGTATATATAGGAGGAAGGAGTACGCCGGTGGAGCGTCGGGGCCCACGAGGCAGGGGCGCGCCTGGGGGAGGGGCGCCCCACCTCGTGACCGCCTCGCACTCCTTGGAGTAGGGTCCAAGTCTCCGGATCACGCTCGTGAGAAAATCACGCTCCCGGTTTCATTCTGTTTGGACTCCGCTTGATATTCCGCTTCTTCAAACACTGAAATAGGCAAAAAAAAACAGCAATTCAGGCTGGGCCTCCGGTTAATAGGTTAGTCCCAAAATAATCTAAAAGTGGAAAATAAAGCCCATTATAGTCCAAAACAATAGATAAAGTAGCATGGAGCAATCAAAAATTATAGATACGTTGGAGACGTGTCGCATCCCAAGCTTAATTCCGCTCAAATCGTCGAGTAGGTAAATGATAAAAGAGAATTTTTGATGCGGAGGATACTTTGGCATAATTTCAATGTAAATCTTCTTAATTGTGGTATGAATATTCAGATCCGAAAGATTCAAGACAAAAGTTCATATTGACATAAAAATAATAATACTTCAAGCATACTAATCAAAATAATTATGTCATCTCAAAATAACATGGCCAAAGAAAGTTCATCCCTACAGTAATCATATAGTTAGGCTATGCTTCATTTTCACACACAAAGATGTTCCCAACTTCTATACCCCCGATGACAAGCCAAGCAATTGTTTCATACTTAAATAATCTCAAACTTTTTCAACCTTCACGCAATACATGAGCGTGAGCCATGGATATAGCACTATGGGTGGAATAGAATATGATGATGAGGATTGTGTGGAGAAGACAAAAAAGGAGAAAGTCTCACATTGACGAGGCTAATCAACGGGCTATGGAGATGCCCATCAATTGATGTCACCATGAGGAGTAGGGATTGCCATGCAACAGATGCACTAGAGCTATGAATGCTCAACAAAAGAAAACTAGTGGGTGTGCATCCAACTTGCTTGCTCATGAAGACCTAGGGCTTTTGAGGAAGCCCATCGTAGGAATATACAAGCGAAGTTCTATAATGAAAAATTCCCACTAGTATGAAAAAGACAACTTATGAGACTCACTATATGAAAAACATGGTGCTACTTTGAAGCACAAAATATGAGACTCATTACATGAAGAACGAGGTGCTACTTTGAAGCACAAGTGTGGAAAAAGAGATAGTAGCATTGCCCTTTTCTTTTCTTTTTGGGCCTTTTTTTGCCTTTCTCTCTTTTCTTTATTTGGGCAATGCTCTAATAATGATGATCATCACACTTCTATTGATTACAACATGAGGATTACAACTCAAAACTAGAACAAGGTATGACTCTATATGAATGCCTCCGGCGGTGTACCGGGATGGTGCAATGAATCAAGAGTGACATGTACGAAAATAATGCATGGTGGCTTTGCCACAAAACGTTGTCAACTACATGATCATGTGTCGGTGTACTAGAGTAGGGGTACCCTAGTATCCCGAACTCGTGCACGGGCAGTTGCAGCACCCCGCGGCAAGGCTTGCCGGGTGACCGCCAAGGTCCTCCGTGGTTCCTTTGGAGCCATTCAAGAACAAAGTATTCAAGTCTAGGAGACAAGGCCCCGGCAAGAGGAGCTTGCTGGGAAGGCCAACCAAGGCATCTCAAGGAACTTGCCGCGACGCGCCACGCGTCCCGGCAAGGCCCGTAGAGCGACAAGCTTCCGGGCGCGACAAGGCAAAAAACCGCGGCAAGGCGCTTGCCGCGGCAAACTACCACTCTGTACCTACGCTCCAGCACATCCACCAACGTGTCGCCTTGAGATCTTTCAAAGAGCGCGTGGCAAGAGGCTGTCGGCCAGCGGAGCGCGGTGGCGTTTACGCCGACAAGATTGCCGCTGTGGTAAGCGGTGGCGCCCGACGGTCCCTGTTTGAACTGTTTGGGCGACGTAGACGGGCATTTAATGCCTTTGTCCCCTGTCGTCAGGGTTAGGTATGATACACTGTACAGGTAGTTGTACCAACCGCAATTCCTTTTCCATTTTTGCCCTTGTCTACATTGCCACCTGTCGGAGACCCCTTGAGCATATAAAAGGAGGCCCATGCGCAACGTAGAGGGGGGTTGGAAGGCAGAAAACACTCACGCTAGGTCTCGTTAGCAGCTAGTGTGTACTGTAGCACTCGGCGCTCCCAAGCAAGAACTCAATACACTCAGACATGCAGCAGTAGGAGTGTTATCTCTCCGGAGAGCTCCGAAGCTGGGTAAACTGCTCGTGTGCTTCGCCTCGATCCGCTCTTCGTGCGATCTCCGCCCCCCGCCGAACCTAAAGGGGCTCGGTCCGCAGGTCCCATAGGTGTACTAGAGTAGGGGTACCCTAGTATCCCGAACTCGTGCACGGGCAATTGCAGCACCCCGCGGCAAGGCTTGCCGGGTGACCGCCAAGGTCCTCTGTGGTTCCTTTGGAGCCATTCAAGAACAAAGTATTCAAGTCTAGGAGACAAGGCCCCGGCAAGAGGAGCTTGCCGGGAAGGCCAACCAAGGCATCTCAAGGAACTTGCCGCGACGCGCCACGCGTCCCGGCAAGGCCCGGCGAGCGACAAGCTTCCGGGCGCGACAAGGCAAAAAACCGCAGCAAGGCGCTTGCCGCGGCAAACTACCACTTTGTACCTACGCTCCAGCACATCCACCAACGTGTCGCCTTGAGATCTTTCCAAGCGCGCGTGGCAAGAGGTTGTGCAGCCAGCGGAGCGCGGTGGCAAGCGACGCTGACAAGATTGCCGTCGTGGCAAGCGGTGGCGCCCCTGACGGTCCCTGTTTGCACTGTTTGGGCGACGTAGACGGGCATTTAATGCCTTTGTCCCCCCGCCGTGGTTAGGTATGATACACCGTGCGTAGCTGTACCAACCGCAATTCCTTTTCCATTTTTGCCCTTGTCTACGCTGCCACCTGTCGGAGACCCTTGAGCATATAAAAGGAGGCCCATGCGCAACGAGAGGGGGGTTGAAGGCAGAAAACACTCACGCTAGGTCTCGTTAGCAGCTGGTGTGTCTTTGTAGCACTCAGCGCTCCCAAGCAAGAACTCAATACACTCGCACATGCAGCAGAGGAGAGTTATCTCCGGAGAGCTCCGGCTGGGTAAACTGCTCGTGTGCTGCGCCGATCCGCTTTTCATGCTTCCCCCGCCAACCGAAGGGGCTCGGTCCGCCGTCCCATAGGTGTTCGTGGATCAGCTTCCCGACATCTTTGGCGCGCCCGTAGGGCGCCGAGATTGTGTGAACCTGATCCGCGTTCACACGAAGCTAGATCTTCATCTTCTTCATCAACATGCCACCGAAGAAGAAGACTTGGCGGCAGCGGATCCGCCCACGCCGATCCCACCACCACCGAGCAAACGGGTGGTGGGGTAGACGCCAGCGAAGAACGGGCGCCGACGAGGGAGCCCATGGTGCTGCAAGTCAAGGACAAGGCTGCGCAGACTCGGCGCCAGACATGCACCGCGCCTATCTCAGAGGCGCGGGACCGACAGCGCCATGGTACTCGCAGTACCATACGTTCATGGGCCAAGATCGAGCTGGTGGATCTCGGGATGCTCAAGACCAGCATGCACGCCAACAGTTGGCACGAAGCGAGGCATCGGTCGCTCGACGGGATATCGCTCCTTCTAACATAGTTAGAAGTCCGGCATATCCGCGCCTCGCGTCGCTCGCCATTGCCACCCACCACTCCAGCGAAGCTTTGGCGAGCTCAATCGCTCCTGGATTACCCTCCAACAGCCGACAAGGTCGGCGAATGGAGGGCCACCATTCAGAGTCTCATCGGCTTTGCTAACGGCGACACTCGCGGCAGCCGAAAGTACATCGATGCCGCGGCAGACTGCTGTGCACGAGCCGATGGCGACGAAACCGTGGGGTGCAACCACCATGCACTCTCCACCACGAAGGCCAAGATCGCCAACTCGCCGGATCCACCTCAACAGCGACTCCACCGCATCATCGGATCCACGAGCTCGTCGCGATCAGCGCCAAGTTCTTCACGAACGACAAGAAGAAGACGCCGAACTTCGATCGAAGCGCCAAGAGAAGCACGGCGTCAATCGGACCAGCGCGCTGGGCCCTCTGTCGACATGCATGCACCAGGGAACCAGCGACTTGCCGTGCGCGGTAGGTTGCCCAGCGCTCACTCGTGAGTTGCGGCAAGTCCAAAGGGCCCAAAGACGAAGACTTTCGCCGACGCGTGCGTAGATGTATGACGGCAAGTCGCACCCGTCGGAGTTCCTCAAGATCTACACCATTGCGTGCAAGCTGCCGGGCGAGACGACAAGATCCTCGCCAACTACTTCCCACTGGTACTCAAGCCCAATGTCAGATCCTGGCTCATGCACTTGCCGGACAACTCCATATCATCCTGGGCAGATCTATGCCATCAGTTTTTCGGCGCCTTTACAGGTGGCCACAAGCCTCATGGCCAAGAGAGCGACCTTCATCTGCGCCGCCTGTAAGGAAGGAGAGCCCCTGCAAGTACATTCAGAGATTCAGCCGCAGTACAAAGACAACATCCCAGATGTCCACCCTGCCGCGGTAATCAGCGCGTTCCATCGAATGTCTTGAACCGCAGGATGCGGAGGAGATGGCGATGTGTAAGATCGAGACGCCGCGGTGAGCTGTATGCCCCGCCGACAAGTGTGCACGTCTTTGAGGAAGGGAGGAAACTCCCGGAGAGAATATAGGAGCAGGAGGATCTGATAGTGAGGAGACTGCCCCGGCAAGGAAAACCCGGCGGCGGAACAACAGGAAGAAGAAAGGGAAAGATGTGCTAGTTGTTGAGCAGTCCGGCAACGGAGGTGGCGCCAAGAAAGCCAAAGCTGGTAGCTCCGGCAAGGAGATTGCAGCTGGCACCAACTACCAGGCTGTGGCGGTCGCTGACAAGCAGGACGGCACCAACAAGCAATACTACAAGATCCACCGCACCAAGGGCCATGACCTCCAGAGCTGCAAGAAGGTCGAGCAGCTTGTCGAGCAGCAAAAGGCTGAATACGAACGACGCGACAAGGAGAAGGCCAGGAAGGTGCTGGAGGAGCCAGCAAGAAACGCCCCGGTCGGGGAGGACGCCGCGGCAAGGCCAAGCAGCGGCAAGGAGACAGACCTCCCCGCGGCCGCGACAAGGATGAAGATGACAACGACGATGAAGATATGGATGATGACGAGGCCGATGAGCAAGAGTTCCAGAAAGCCACAGAGGTCTTGTGCGTTGACGGCGGTGCTTCTCTGCAAACTTCACACCGCCAGCTCAAGCAGTGGATGCGGGAAGTCAATGCGGCAGAACCATCCGCCGAGTCATGCAAACCTCTCGAAATGGTCCAGACGCTTATCATCTTCGATATTGAGGACCACCCGATCGCATAAATGCGGTCGGTGCTTGCCGATGTTGGTTTCACCAACTATCCGCAACCTCAAGGTCACTAAGATGCTAGTTGGCGGGCCGGCTTGAACCTGATCTCCTCCGCGTACTCCGAAACTCCAGATCCCCGATGGCGAAGCTCAAGAGACCGCACATTCCAAGGAATCAATCCGGGAAGGAGCAAGTCAAGGAAAGATCACGCTGCGGTGACATTTGGCAGCGAAGTTGAACTTCAGGATCGAGAGGGTCACTTTTGACGTTGCTGACTTTCCATTGCCCTACAATGGGATACTTGGCCGTCCAGCACTCGCCAAATTCATGACGGCCTCTCACTATGCATACAACATGTCAAGATGCCAGGCCCGATAAGTGTCATCTCTGTCCTCGGCGACAAGAAAGATGCTCTTATCTCGCCGACAAGATCTACCGGAAGCAGCAGCCGCAACAGATCACAAGTCACTTGCCGCTGAAGCTCCCGGGCGAAGAAGAAGACCAAGTCCGCAAGAGTTCGATGCCCACTCGGCAAGCGCACCTCTTCGAGTGCTGCGCTACCGCCGAGGACGCACCATCGAGCTCCACCGCAAGTGTAAGAAGACAATAGCATCTCCACCAGAGACCAAGAAGGTGACCGCTAAGGAGGATGGCACCGGTGGTACCTTCACCAAAGAAAGCCACTCTCGACCCTAAATAGAAGGCGCTTCGTTGCTTTCCTGCGGGCGAACGCCGACGTATTTGCATGGCAACCGTCGACATCCCCGTGTTCCTGAAAGTAATCGAGCACCATCTTGCCGCTTGTCCTCATGCGCGCCCGCCAAGCGTAAAGTCGAAGCGGTGGTGGAGCGCCAAGACTTCATCGCAGAAGAAATCAAGAAATTGGAAGCAGCAGGCCTTGTCAGAGGAGTGCTCCATCCTACGTGGTTGGCCAATCCTGTAGTCGCAAGCAAGGCAAACGGAAATGGAGGCTTTGTATAGACTTTACCGATGTTAATAAAGCTTGTCCCAAAGACCCATTTCCCTTGCCGCGTATCGACCAGATTGTTGACTCCACGGCCGGATGTGACTTGCTTTCATTTCTTGATGCATACTCAGGATACCATCAGATCTTCATGGCAGAAGAGGATGAGGAGAAGACCGTATTCATCACCCCATGTGGCACCTATTGTTTCGTACGGATGCCTTTCGGTTTAAAGAATGCTGGTTCAACATTTGCAAGGGTAGTCCATGACGCTTTTGAGACGCAAATGCACAGAAATATGGAAGCCTACATGGATGACATAGTGGTCAAGAGCAAGGACAAGGCGACTCTGATTAAAGATTTAGACGAAACCTTTGCAAATATGCGCAAGATCAAGCTCAAGCTCAACCCCGAGAAGTGTGTGTTTGGAGTCCCCTCCGGCAAGCTTCTCGGGTTCTTCGTGGTCTCAGCGGGGAATTGAAGCCAATCCCGACAAGATCAAGGCCATTGAGCAGATTGAAGCACCAAAGCGCCAAGGATGTACGAAGACTTGCCGGTTATGTAGCTGCTCTCAGCAGGTTTATCTCTAGGTTCTGCTGAAGGCTTCTGCCATTTTTCAAAATATTGAAAAGGCAGGTCTAATGAAATGGACTCGAAGCGGAGGCTGCGCCGCAGGACTTAAAGAGATACCTGTCCTCCACTCAACACTTGTCGCACCTAAGCCACAAGAGAAGTTGTTGCTATATATAGCGGCAACCAATCAAGTGGTTAGTGCTGCGTTAGTAGCGGAGAGGGAGGCGGATGATGAGCCGCAACCACGGCAGATGCATCCAATGACAAGCAAGGGGCTTCATCGGCAAGCTCGTCCCGGATAAAGATGGATCTACGCAGCGCAGGAGAAGATGCAGAAAAGAATGGTGCAGCGCCTAGTTTACTTTTGTCGGCCTTCCCTTCTGCAGGGGCTAGGTCAAGGTGCTCGTGTGCGAAATTGCTTTTCGCCTTCTCATGGCCTCGAAAGCTGCGCCATTACTTCCAAGCACATGAGATCACAGCCGCCACTGCTTTCCGCTGAAGAGGATACTGCAAAATCCGTAAGCAACAGGCAGGATTGTCGAGTGGGCACTGGAACTGTCAACCTTTGGCCTCAAGTTTGAGAGCACTTCAACTATCCAAAGCAGAGCATTGGCGGAGTTCATAGCAGAATGGACGCCAACACAAGATGAAGAAATTCCATAAACGAGCATCCCGCCAAGGAAGCAAGCAAAGAGTGGCTGATGTACTTTGATGGTGCCTCTCGCTGCAAGGCGCCGGTGCAAAGTGCATACTTGTTGCACCCACCGGAGAGCACCTCAAGTACGTAGTCCAGATGCATTTTCCCAAGGAGCAAGCAACGAACAATACTACAGAGTATGAAGGTTTGCTTGCCGGTCTCAGGATCGCAGCAGACCTTGGGATCAAGAAGCTTATTGTCAGGGGTGACTCACAGCTTGTCGTCCGCCAAGTAAACAAGAATTATCACAGTCCATTGATGGAAGCTTATGTTGATGAAGTAAGAAAGCTAGAAGAGCACTTTGACGGCCTACAGATGGAATATGTTCCAAGAGCTCAGAACGACATTGCTGATGGCTCGTCAAGTCGCCCAGACTTAAGTTACCAATGGAACCAGGGATCTTTGTGCTCAAGCTGACTCAACCGTCTGTAACGCCATCAACTGGACAGAGCAAGAAGAGGAAGTTGATTTCTGGTGATTATTTTCCGGCAGAGCTCCCCGAAGCCGCTGCCAAGAAGGTCCCCAAGATCAACACCAAGAGTGCTGAGGAGCTGTCTGCTCCGGCAAGCCCTAGGGTTTGTTCCGTTGAAGCAGACGCTCCCGACAAGTTTTGCTCCGGCAAGCTTGTCGGGGAACGTCAAGCTCCGGCTGAGCCGCAGGTTCTCGCCGTAGAAGCGGATGTTCCCACAGCAGCAGATGTGCCTTTAGTCCTTGTTGTCGAGCCGCAAGCTCTAGCATGGGTACAGCCGATTGTCCGTTTCCTTCAGGCAGGAGAACTTCCCGAAGAGCAAGAAGAAGCGAAAAGAGTAGCCCGGCAGTCAAGTATGTATCAGTTTGTCGACAACACACTGTACAGAAGAAGACTCAACGGTGTGAAATTGAAGTGTATTCACCGGGAAGACGGACAGAAGCTGTTGGCAGAGATACATGGAGGCATATGTGGTCACCACATTGGCGCCAAGAGCACTTGCCGCAAAGCTGCTCCGCAAGGTTTCTTTTGGCCGACAGCCTCCGTGATGCAACCGCACAAGTAACCAAGTGTGAAGCGTGCAGCCCATTCCAAGCAGATACACCAGCCAGCTCAAGCTCTCCGCAGACGATCCCTTTATCCTGGCCATTTTTGGTCGGGGCTCGACATCCTCGGCCCCTTTCCCCGAAGTTGTCGGGGCTTTGAGTACTTGTACGCTGTAATCGACAAGTTCACAAAGTGGTCGGAAGTGGAAGCAAGGAGGAAGGTGACAAGACAACAAGCAATCAAGTTCTTCAAGTCGATTGTTTGCCGCTTCGAATCCCTAACAGGATCATCACCAACAACGGCACGCAATTCACGAGCGGCACCTTCATGCAGTACGTCCAAGATCTTGGCGCCAAGATCTGCTTCGCTTCTGTTGCTCATCCGAGAAGTAACGGTCAAGCGGAGAGGACAAATGCTGAAGTGCTGCGCGGGCTCAAGACCAGGACTTTCGACAGGCTGCACAAGTGCGGAAAGAACTGGATTGAGGAGCTGCCGGTGGTTCTTTGGTCGATCAGGACGACGCCAAATCGAGCCACTAGCCAGACACCTTTCGCTCTAGTCTATGGAGTAGAGGCAGTTCTCCCCACGGAACTCGTATAAGGGTCACCTCGAGTGCTCGCTTATGATGAGCTTGAGCAAGAGCAGCTGTGACAAGATGACGACCGCTCCTTGAGGAGGACCGCCTTCAGTCATTGACGAGCTGCTCGATACCAGAAGCTTTGCGCCGCTACCATAGCCGCAGTTAATGCCGAAGTCTCGAGGAAGGCGACCTTGTTCTTCGCGCTCAGTCCGCCAAGAATTCCAACAAGTTGACGCTTGAAGTGGGAGGGCCTTACCGGTGAAACGAGTCACTAGGCTCGGCGCTGTCCGCTTTGAGACCAAGATGGCATTCCGTGAGCAACTCCTGGAACATTGAGCATCTTCGTAAGTTTTACTCAGAAGCGCGGTTGCGGAACCTGTTCCGCAACCACCTTTTGTACAAGTCTTGCCGATGTTGCATGTAATCCTTTGTACAAAGCTGGGCGCAGACCCGTGCATAAGTAAAGCTCATGTGCTCCGCACATCTTGTCAATTTCATGCTTTCTACTTCTTTTGCATGCGTTATCTGACACTTTGTGCAGCACCTACCCCCGGTAAGCAATAACGAGCCATAAGGCTCCATATCTTTATTTTCTCTTCTTTCTCTTTCTCAAAGAAGGGAAGGTTCCCTCGCCCACAAGTATGCCGGGGGGAAAGGAGAAGATAATGGTGTGGACCAAGCGTAGCTCGAGGAAGTTTCGCCTTACCGGGAAGCAAACGGCAGAAAAGCTAAGTTGCTAAAGTTTGAGCAATCAGTTTTAAAAATTTTAAGTTATCTTCCTCGAACGACCGTGCTTTGTATGGAAAACCTGTGCGCGGAGGAACCAACTCGTAGCTAGTTGCGCCCTTACTTTGTTTCGAGTCCGCTCAATAACTTAAGTGAGCTGCAACTAGTTGCGATAAGGTTTCTTGTCGGTAGCGGCACCGCCAAAGAAGTTGCCGACGTCCAAGACTCAGCCATCAGGCTAAGGTGCTCATACCGACAAGTTCCCTGGCGCGAGGGCAAAAACATACAAAGGAAGGAGTCAAGTAAAGGAAATAACATAGCAATCACTACCCGAAATAGAGTTATATTACAAGATAGCTTGTCGCAGCTCTAATAGATTGTTCTCATAACATGACCAGCAGCGGCAAGAAAAAGAGAAAACGGGCGGCCTAATCTACGCGATCGCCCTCAACCCTCTTGATCCCGCTTACCCTGTCCACAATGGGTGCGACAAGGGTCTTGAGCGCTTCCACATCAGCTTCCGGCAGCAAGGTCTTGAGGACGTTGGTGAGGTTAAGGCCTGGGTTGCGGAAGGCCACCTTCATCAAGACCTTTTGAAGAGCTCCTCACAGATCCGGGCGCGACTCGCCGGCCAGCTGCTTTGGGATCTCTTCCCGAGTCGCTGGAGGGCCGCCGCCATGCCTTTGAAGAACAAGCTGAGCTTGGCGCTGGGTTGGAGGTGCTCATCGAGGAATACCCGAGATCTTCCATCCCCACCGCGCCAGCCCCTCGTCGATGGCTGCGGCAACATCCACGAGACCTCGGTCCAATGCTCCACATTCTCCCCGAAGTGTTTTGGCGGCGAAGATTTCGCCAGCGCCTCGTGGCCTTGATCCTCTCCTCCAAGGCCACCTCCCGCCTCGGCGCCGCCCAAAGTCTCGAGTCAAGGTGGTCAGCTTCAACTCAAGATCTGCGTTGGAGTCCTTGGCGCGCTAAGCTCCTTGCTCCTCTCGGCAAGACGACCCTGCAGCTCACCAAGGGTGTAGGCGTTTTCTCAAGCCACGCTTGAGCGCAGCAAGCTCCTCGCCGCCTCCTTGAGATTGGCCTCCACCTGCGCCACCTTTGTCTCCAGCTCCTTCTTGGCGGCCTCGGCAGCTGCGGCAACATCCTTTGCTTCCTTGAGAGCCCCGCCAAATGTTTGCTCGCGCGTGGCAAGATCCTCCTCGTGGCTGTCAAGATTAACCTTCCGCTGCGCCAACTCGCCTTCCCACGCAGACAGCTTCGGCAGCAAGCATTGTTGTTTTTCAACTTCAGCCTTCTCGAGGAGGAAGGCTTTACGCCTCGGCGATTTTCTCCCGCTCCTTTGCCGTGGATCGGAGAGCTTCCTGGTTGAGGCCCCGGAGCTCCTCTGCGCGCTTCGATGTCTGCTCCGCGCCGCGACAAGCGCTTCGACACCAGCTTGGCTTTGTCGGGCGCGGTAGAGCGACAACAACTTCCGCAGCAGCTGCTCCTCCTCAGCTCGCCGTTGCTGCTGCTCGCGCGGCCGACCAGCGCCAGCCAATGGAGGCGCGAGCAGCTCTTCATCAAAGGTTTCTCCTTCGTCGGCGCTCGAGCTCGACGCCTGTGGGAGCTTGATGAAGACGCCATCGCCGGCCTTCAAATAGGCGCCGGGCTGGGGCTCTTCGGAGCCTGACGCTGCAGCAGCGGCGGAAGGATCGGCGGTCGGTGTAGCGCCTGGCGCTCCTGCAGCCTCAGGGCCGTCAGTACGATCGCCGGACCCCTCGCCAGCTTCTGCGGCGGCAGCTTTGGCGGCCTCTCCGTCGGCGGGATCATCAGCGCTGTTTTCTTCTTCGACGGCGCAATGGCGTCAAGATTGTGCCAGCTGCGTCCTCCTCGCCGCGACCTCGGTCTCCATTGGTTCGTGGCGCGATGGATCTCGATGACCGAAAAGAAAGAAAAGTCAAGCAAATATCCAAAAAGAAAATCAGAAGAAGAAGAACACAAGGGAAGTTTTCAAGCGAGAGGATTACCTGTGCTAGGATCTGCAGTCGTGGTATCAACCACCGGAGGGTCGCTGGCGCTATCCCTTGCCGGAGAACTATCCCTTGCCGGAGAAGTCTCCCTTGCTGGAGAACGCTCCCTTGCCAGGGAATCCTCCCTTGGCGGTGTAGTCGAAGAAGATGGCATTTCGGGAGCGGCTTCCGGGCACTCCTGGTGAGGCTGCTTGCTCCTACACAAACCAACAAATGATATCAAGAAGAAAGAGCACCCAAGCACGCCCAACAGCAGGAAGTAAACTATATACTTACGCTGGGGGCTGCGCTGGGGGCTGCTTTGAGGAAGAGTTGCCGCGTCCGCAAGGTGGTCTCGGCACGCCTCCTGCTGTCATGGTGGGTTCGCCCTCGATGACAATCACCGACCTTGGCTCTCTTCGACGCCTGGGCCAGCGTCCTGAAAAGGAATGGGTTCAGAGGAAGCAAATCAGATACAAGACAAAGCAACAAATTGAAGAACTACAAGTACAGCAAAGAATCTTACTCTTCTTCTTCCTCGCCGGAGCTGAGCGCGAGAGATCAATTCGCCTCGCCACGGTGCGACGAGGCGGGCGGAGTGGGTTCCCTTGGCCGCTTGGCGGGAGCGAAGCATGGCCGGAGGGCCCGCTCCGCTGCCGCAGCAGCGTGAGGTGCTCCCACGGCAACAAATGCTTGCCGCGGTGGAGCGTCGCGCGCCGGGCGGCTGTTGGCCCGCCTGCCGCCTTCGCCACGCCTCCGCCTTGCGGAGACGCTTCTTGGTGGAGCTGGGGCTCCGCTATGCAAGCTGTCCGAAGGTGGGGAGGAGGCGCCGGCGGCTCGCCGACTCAGCTTTAGGCCCGACAAGCTTTTCCTCGCCAGAAGCTCCCTCGCCGACAAGGCTTGCCGCCTCGGCTGCCTCTGCCTCCTCCACGGTGAATCTGAACTCGCCACAGCAGCGCTGCTGCCGCCTCTTCCAGCTCGGGTGGCGCGCTGCATCTCATCATCGGTGGTGTCGCGGGTGAGGCTCCTCTGTTCATCGGGCGGACCGGCACTTCTACCAGGCCGCCAAAGAACTCCCGCGACGACGCCATCTGCAGGCTCTTGCCAAGTTGGGACAATTCCATGCGAGTCGCTGGCGCATCATTGCACGGATGCAATGAAGCGAGGAATTGTTGCACAGCGGAACGACACCCCTCGGCAACATGAACAGTTCAGGATGATCAGGATCGTGCTTGAACAATTCCAAGAGCATCGCGTCCAGTTCCAAGACAGTGAAGTTGAAGTTGAGGCCCGGCGCAGCCTCATGATATCCGCCAGATTCGAACTCCCGTGCGGGTCTCCTCCTCTCCCGCAGGGGGGCGGCGCGGCGACGAAGAAAATCCGCGCCAACGGCGCCTACAAAGAAGCCCGGCAAGTCTAAGGCGAGGATCCGGTGACGGCAATCATCAGCCTAGCGCCTTCCGGGCCACGCTGCTCCAATCGCTGTCCAAGACTATTGGGGTTTAAGCCATGTAAATGGCTGCGGTTCTCCTCGACAATCCAGCACCAGTCCGCCCTCCATTCCTCCCACTTGCTGCGGAGCTCTCCTCCAGATAAGCTTCCTTCTTGCCAATCCTCGAGATCCAAGCGATTCCGCCGGCAAGAGGCTCCCCTCTCTCAACTCGGGGCATAAAGAAGTGGCGGAAAAGAGCTACGTTGGGATAGATGAAGGAAATATGCCCCAGAGGCAATAATAAAGTTATTATTTATTTCCTCATATCATGATAAATGTTTATTATTCATGCTAGAATTGTATTAACCGGAAACATAATACATGTGTGAATACATAGACAAACATACAGTCACTAGTATGCCTCTACTTGACTAGTTCATTAATCAAAGATGGTTATGTTTCCTAACCATAGACATGTGTTGTTATTTGATTAATGGGATCACATCATTAGGAGAATGATGTGATTGACATGACCCATTCCGTTAGCTTAGCACTTGATCGCTTAGTATATTGCTATTGCTTTCTTCATGACCTATACATGTTCCTGTAACTATGAGATTATGCAACTCCGCTTATCGGAGGAACACTTTGGTGCTACCAAACGTCACAACGAATCGGGTGATTATAAAGGAGTACTACAGGTGTCTCCAAAGGTACATGTTGGGTTGGCGATTTCGAGATTAGGTTTTGTCACTCCGATTGTCGGAGAGGTATCTCTAGGCCTTCTCGGTAATACACATCACATAAGCCTTGCAAGCATTGCAACTAATAAGTTAGTTGTGAGATGATGTATTACGGAACGAGTAAAGAGATTTGCCGGTAACGAGATTGAACTAGGTATTGATACCGACGATCGAATCTCGGTAAGTAACATACCGATGACAAAGGAACAACGATGTCGTTATGCGGTTTGACCGATAAAGATCTTCAAGAATATGTAGGAACCAATATGGGCATCCAGGTTCCGCTATTGGTTATTGACCGAGAATAGTTCTAGGTCATGTCTACATAGTTCTCGAACCCGTAGGGTCCGCACGCTTAACGTTACGATGACAGTTTATTATGAGTTTATAAGTTTTGATGTACCGTTTGTTCGAGTCCCGGATGTGATCACGGACATGACGAGGAGTCTCAAATGGTCGAGACATAAAGATTGATATATTGAAGCCTATGTTTGACTTCGAATAGTTCCGGTGAAATCGGATTTTACCGAACACCGGGTTACTGAACCTCCCGGGGTTAATGGGCCTTAGTGGGCCATGAGGGAGAAGAGGAGGCCGGCCAGGGCAGGCGCCCCCCCCCCTAGTCCGAATAGGACAAGGAAGGGGGGCGGCGCCTCTCTCTTTCCCTCCCCCAAGTCCTAATCCAACTAGGAAGGGGAGTCCTACTCCCTGTGGGAGTAGGACTCTCCGCGCCTCCTCCTAGGGCTGGCCGCACCCCCTTGCTCCTTTATATACGAGGGCAGGGGGCACCCCATAACACACAAGTTGATCTACGGATCGCCTTAGCCGTGCGGTGCCCCTCCACCATATTCCACTTCGGTCATATCGTCATGAGCTTAGGCGAAGCCCCGCGCCGGTGGAGCATCATCATCGCCACCACGCCGTCGTCTTGACGGAACTCATCCCCGACGCTTTGCTGGATCGGAGCCCGGGATCGCCATCGAGCTGAACGTGTGCTGAACTCGGAGGTGCCGTGCGCTCGGTACTTGGATCGGTCGGATCGTGAAGACGCACGACTACATCAACCGCGTTGTTATAACGCTCGCCACGGTCACGAGGGTACGTGGACATACACTCTCTCCTCTCGCTGCTATGCCATCACCATGATCTTGCGTGTGCGTAGGGAATTTTTTGAAATTACTACGCTCCCCAACAGTGGCATCCGAGCCTGGTTTTATGCGTTGATGTCATATGCACGAGTAGAACACAAGTGAGTTGTGGGCGATATAAGTCATACCGCTTACCAAAGATGTCATACTTTGGTTCGGCGGTATTGTGAGATGAAGCGCCCGGACCGACATTACGCCAGACGCTTACGCGAGACTGGTTTCACCGCTTGAGCACTCGCTGCTTAAAGGTGACCGCGGGTGTCTGTCTCTCTCACTTTAGTTGAACCGAGTGTGGCTACGCCCGTCCTTGCGAAGGTTAAAACAGCACCAACTTGACAAACTATCGCTGTGGTTTTGATGCGAGGTAAGAACGGTTCTTGCTCAGCCCGTAGCAGCCACGTAAAACTTGCAACAACAAAGTAGAGGACGCCTAACTTGTTTTTGCAGGCATGTTGTGATGTGATATGGTCAAGACGTGATGCTATATTTTATTGTATGAGATGATCATGTTTTGTAACCAAGTTATCGGCAATCGGCAGGAGCCATATGGTTGTCGCTTATTGTATGAAATGCAACGCCATGTAATTGCTTTACTTTATCACTAAGCGGTAGCGATAGTCGAGAAGCAATAGTTGGCGAGACGACAACGATGCTACGATGGAGATCAAGGTGTCGCGCCGGTGACGATGGTGATCATGACGGTGCTTCGAGATGGAGATCACAAGCACAAGATGATGATGGCCATATCATATCACTTATATTGATTGCATGTGATGTTTATCCTTTATGCATCTTATCTTGCTTTGATTGACGGTAGCATTATAAGATGATCTCTCACTAAAATTATCAAGAAGTGTTCTCCCGAGTATGCACCGCTATGAAAGTTCTTCGTGCCGAGACACCACGTGATGATCGGGTGTGATAGGCTCTACGCTCAAATACAACGGTGCAAAACAGTTGCGCACGCGAATACTCAGGTTAAACTTGACGAGCCTAGCATATAACAGATATGGCCTCGAACACGGAGACCGAAAGGTCGAACGTGAATCATATAGTAGATATGATCAACATATTGATGTTCACCATTGAAACTACTCCATCTCACGTGACGATCGGACATGGTGTAGTTGATATGGATCACGAATCACTTAGAAGATTAGAGGGATGTCTATCTAAGTGGGAGTTCTAAAGTAATATGATTAATTGAACTTAAATTTATCATGAACTTAGTACCGATAGTATTTTGCTTGTCTATGTTTACTGTAGATAGATGGCTCGTCTTGTTGTTCCGTTGAATTTTAATGCGTTCCTTGAGAAAGCAAAGTTGAAAGATGATGGTAGCAATTACACGGACTGGGTCCGTAATCTGAGGATTATCCTCATTGCTGCACGTAAGAATTACGCCCCGAAGCACCGCTAGGTGCCAGCCTGCTCGCTGATGTAACCGACGACGTTAAGAACGTCTGCGAGCAAAGCTGATGACTACTCGATAGTTCAAGGTGCCATGCTTTACGGCTTAGAACCGGTCTTCAACGACGTTTTGAACGCCATGGAGCATATGAGATGTTCCAGGAGTTGAAGTTAATATTTCAAGCAAATGCCCGGATTGAGAGATATGAAGTCTCCAATAAGTTCTATAGCTGCAAGATGGAGGAAAATAGTTCTATCAAGGAACACATACTCAAAATGTCCGGGTATAATAATCACTTGATTCAACCGGGAGTTAATCTTCCGATGATAGTGTCATTGACATAATTCTTCAATCACGCCACCAAGCTACAAGAGCTTCGTGATGAACTATAATATGCAAGGGATGGACAAGTCTATTCCCGAGCTCTTCGCAATGCTAAAAGCATGGAGGTAGAAATCAAAAGGAGCATCAAGTGTTGATGGTTAACAAGACCACCAGTTTCAAGAAAAAGGGCAAAGGGAAGAAGAAGGGGAACTTCAAGAAGAACAGCAAACAAGTTGCTGCTCAAGAGAAGAAACCCAAGTCTGGACCTAAGCCTGAAATTGAGTGCTTCTACTGCAAGCAGACTGGACACTGGAAGCGGAACTGCCCCAAGTATTTGGCGGATAAGAAGGATGGCAAGGTGAACAAAGGTATATTTGATATACATGTTATTGTTGTGTACCTTACTAATACTCGCAGAGTACCGGTATTTGATACTGGTTCATGCTAATATTTGCAACTCAAAACAGAACTACGGATTGCGAAGATTGGCTAAGGATGAGGTGACGATGCGCGTGGGAAATGGTTCCAAAGTCGATGTGATCGCGGTCGGCACGCTACCTCTACATCTACCATCGGGATTAGTTTTAGACCTAAATAATTGTTATTTGGTGCCAGCGTTACATGAACATTATATCTGGATCTTGTTTGATGCGAGACGGTTATTCATTTAAGTCGAGAATAATGGTTGTTCTATTTATATGAATAATATCTTTTATGGTCATGCACCCTTGAAGAGTGGTCTATTTTATTGAATCTCGATAGTAGTAATACACATATTCATAGTGTTGAAACCAAAAGATGCAGAGTTGATAATGATAATGCAACTTATTTGTGGCACTGCCGCTTGGGTCATATCGAGTAAAACGCATGAAGAAACTCCATATCGATGGGCTTTTGGAATCACTTGATTATGAATCACTTGGTACTTATGAACCGTGCCTCATGGGCAAGATGACTAAAACGCCATTCTCCTAACTATGGAGCGAGCAACTGATTTGTTGGAAATCATACATACCGATGTTTGTGGTCCAATGAATGTTGAGGCACGCGGCGGTATCGTTATTTTCTCACCTTCACAGATGATTTGAGCAGATATGGGTATATCTACTTAATGAAACACAAATCTGAAACATTTGAAAAGTTCAAAGAATTTCAGAGTGAAGTGGAAAATCATCGTAACAAGAAAATAAAATTTCTACGATCTGATCGTGGAGGAGAATATTTGAGTTACGAGTTTGGTTTACATTTGAAACAATGCGAATAGTTTCAAGAACTCACGCCACCCGAACACCACAACGAAATGGTGTGTCCGAACGTCAGAATCGTACTTTACTAGATATGGTGCGATCTATGATGTCTCTTACTGATTTACCGCTATCGCTTTGGGGTTATGCTTTAGAGACGGCCGCATTCACGCTAAATAGGGCACCATCAAAACCGCTGAGACGACACCTCATGAACTGTGGTTTGGCAAGAAACCAAAGTTGTCGCTTAAAGTTTGGGGCAGCGATGCTTATGTGAAGAAACTTCAACCAGATAAGCTCGAACCCAAATCGGAGAAATGTGTCTTCATAGGATACCCAAAGGAGACTGTTGGGTACACCTTCTATCACAGATCCAAGGCAAGATTTTCGCTGCTAAATTCGGATCCTTTCTAGAAAAGAGTTTCTCTCGAAAGAAGTGAGTGGGAGGAAAGTAGAACTTGATGAGATAATCAGATCTGCTCCCTTATTGGAAAGTAGTTCATCACAAGAAACGGTTCCTGTGACAACTACATCAATTAGTGAGGAAACTAATGATATTGATCATGAAACTTCAGATCAAGTTTCTACTGAACTTCGTAGGTCAACCAGAGTAAGATCCGCACTAGAGTGGTACGGTAATCCTATTCGAAGTCATGTTACTTGACCATGGCGAACCTACAAACTATGAAGAAGCGATGGTGAGCCCAGATTCCGCAAAATGGCTGGAAGCCATGAAATCTGAGATGGGATCCATGTATGAGAACAAAGTATGGACTTTGGTTGACTTGCCGATGATCGGCAAGCCATTGAGAATAAATGGATCTTTAAGAAGAAGACCGACGCTGATGGTAATGTAACTGTTTATAAAGCTCGATTTGTTGCGAAAGGTTTTCGACAAGTTCAAGGGGTTGACTACGATGAGACTTTCTCACCCGTAGCGATGCTTAAGTCTGTCCGAATCATGTTAGCAATTGCTGCATTTTATGATTATGAAATTTGGCAAATGGATGTAAAACTGCATTCTTGAATGGATTTCTAGAAGAAGAGTTGTATATGATGCAACCAGAAGGTTTTGTTGATCCAAAAGGTGCTAACAAAGTGTGCAAGCTCCAGCGATCAATTTATGGTCCGTGCAAGCCTCTCGAGTTAGAATAAACGCTTTGATAGTGTGATCAAAGATATGGTTTTATATGCACTTTTGGAGAAGCCTCAGATTTACAAGAAAGTGAGTGGGAGCTCAGAGCATTTCGATATTATATGTGGATGACATATTATTGATTGGAAATGATATAGAATTTCTGGATAGCATAAAAGGATACTTGAATAAAAGTTTTCAATGAAAGACCTCGTGAAGCTGCTTACATATTGGGCATCAAGATCTATAGAGATAGATCAAGACGCTTAATTGACTTTCACAAAGCACATACCTTGATAAAGTTTTGAAAAGTTCAAAATGGATCGTGCAAAGAAAGGATTTTTGCCTGTGTTACAAGGTGTGAAATTGAGTCAGACTCAATGCCCGACCACAGCAGAAGATAGAGAGAAAATGAAAGATGTTCCCTATGCTTCAGCCATAGGCTCTATCATGTATGCAATGCTGTGTACCAGACCTGACATATGTTTAGCAATAAGCTTGGCAGGAAGGTACCAAAGTAATCCAGAGTGGATCATCGGACAGCGGTCAAGAACATCCCGAAATACCGAAAAGGACTAAGGATATGTTTCTCGATATGGAGGTGACAAAGAGCTAGTGTAAATGGTTACGCCGATGTAAGTTTTGACACTGATCCGGACGATTCTAAATCGCAAACCGGATACGTGTTTTTATTAAACGGTGGAGCTGTCGGTTGGTGCAGTTCTAAACAAAGCGCCGTGGCGGGATCTACATGTGAAGCGGAGTACATAGCTGCTTCGAAGCAGCAAATGAAGGAGTCTCGATGAAAGAGTTCATTTCGATCTAGGTGTCATACCTAGTGCATCGGGACCAATGAAGATCTTCTCGTGACAATATCGTGCAATTGCCTTGGCAAAGGAATCCAGATTTCACAAGAGGACCAAGCATATCAAGAGACGCCTCAATTCCATTCGGGACCAAGTCCAAGTGGGAGACATAGAGATTTGCAAGATACATACGGATCCGAATGTTGCGCACCCGCTGACTAAGCCTCTTCCACGAGCAAAACATGATCAGCACCAAGACTCCATGGGTGTTAGAATCATTACTGTGTAATCTAGATTATTGACTCTAGTGCAAGTGGGAGACTCAAGGAAATATGCCCTAGAGGCAATAATAAAGTTATTATTTATTTCCTCATATCATGATAAATGTTTATTATTCATGCTAGAATTGTATTAACCGAAACATAATACATGTGTGAATACATAGACAAACATACAATCACTAGTATGCCTCTACTTGACTAGCTCATTAATCAAAGATGGTTATGTTTCCTAACCATAGACATGTGTTGTTATTTGATTAATGGGATCACATCATTAGGAGAATGATGTGATTGACATGACCCATTCCGTTAGCTTAGCACTTGATCGCTTAGTATATTGCTATTGCTTTCTTCATGACCTATACATGTTCCTGTAACTATGAGATTATGCAACTCCTGCTACCGGAGGAACACTTTGGTGCTACCAAACGTCACAACGTAATCGGGTGATTATAAAGGAGTACTATAGGTGTCTCCAAAGGTACATGTTGGGTTGGCGATTTCGAGATTAGGTTTTGTCACTCCGATTGTCTGGAGAGGTATTCTAGGCCTTCTCTGTAATACACATCACATAAGCCTTGCAAGCATTGCAACTAATAAGTTAGTTGTGAGATGATGTATTACGGAACGAGTAAAGAGACTTGCCGTAACGAGATTGAACTAGGTATTGATACCGACGATCGAATCTCGGGTAAGTAACATACCGATGACAAAGGGAACAACGATGTCGTTATGCGGTTTGACCGATAAAGATCTTCAAGAATATGTAGGAACCAATATGGGCATCCAGGTTCCGCTATTGGTTATTGACCGAGAATAGTTCTAGGTCATGTCTACATAGTTCTCGAACCCGTAGGGTCCGCACGCTTAACATTACGATGACAGCTTTATTATGAGTTTATAAGTTTTGATGTACCAAAGTTTGTTCGAGTCCCGGATGTGATCACGGACATGACGAGGAGTCTCAAATGGTCGAGACATAAAGATTGATATATTGGAAGCCTATGTTTGACTTCGAATAGTTCCGTGAAATCGGATTTTACCGAACACCGGGTTACCGAACCTCCCGGGGTTAATGGGCCTTAGTGGGCCATGAGGGAGAAGAGGAGGGCCGGCCAGGGGCAGGCACGCGCGCCTCCCCCCTAGTCCGAATAGGACAAGGAAGGGGGGCGGCCCCTTCTCTTCCCTCCCCAAGTCCTAATCCAACTAGGAAAGGGGGAGTCCTACTCCCTGGGAGTAGGACTCCTCCGACGCCCTCCTAGGGCTGGCAGCACCCCCTTGCTCCTTTATATACGGGGCAGGGGGCACCCCATAACACACAAGTTGATCTACGGATCGCTCTTAGCCGTGCAGCGGTGCCCCCTCCACCATATTCCACTTCGGTCATATCGTCATGAGCTTAGGCGGCCTTGCGCCGTGGAGCATCATCATCGCCACCACGCCGTCGTCTCGACGGAACTCATCCCCGACGCTTTGCTGGATCGGAGCCCGGGATCGCCATCGAGCTGAACGTGTGCTGAACTCGGAGGTGCCGTATGCTCGGTACTTGGATCGGTCGGATCGTGAAGACGCACGACTACATCAACCGCGTTGTTATAACGCTCCGCCACGGTTCACGAGGGTACGTGGACATAAACTCTCCCCTCTCGTTGTTATGTCATCACCATGATCTTGCGTGTGCGTAGGAAATTTTTTGAAATTACTACGTTCCCCAACAATAGACTCCGACAAAGTTTTCGCAGAGATGTGCGAAAACTGCCATGGTCGAACGGCATTGGGGTGAAGTCAAGGAGGCGGAACCCGTAGGTGTTCATGATATCACGTAAAATTCAGAGAAAGGCAGCGAGAGCCCGCAGAGAAGAACAGCGCAAGAAAGGGTATCCATTCGAGCCAGTTCCGAGGCGGCAGCTGGGAGTACCTTCGCGCTGGATTCGCCGCGCCTCCGCCGACCAAAAGAGGTAGTAGTACTCCTCAGATCCTTCGCAGCGAGCTGAGGGGGAAGATTGCCCGCCTTTCGCAGCGCCATGAGCATGAGCCGCCTCGGCCGACTTCACGACCTTCCCTTGTCGGCTTTCGAGCCATGGCGGAGGTGGTGGGGAGATCGACGGCGTTAGTGATGCTGGTGGCGATGGGGACGGAGCGCTGCTCTTTTTCAGCCTTGGGAAGAAGGGGGAGCAGCGGAGGTTTTGGAGATTGGAACAAGAATCGGCGAGATGGGCGAACTGCCCTGCTTCCCCGCTTATAAAGAGGGAGGGGCAGACGTTCCGGCTCATTCCAATAAAGAAACCACCCATGATCTCTCCCACGACGCCGCATTCGACGCGCGTGCCGTTCGTGGGGGCGTGGTGGGTCCGGAGGAGTTACGGCGTAACCCAGGCCGCGCTGCCAGCCTGCTTTGGGCCTGGCCCAACAGCGCTTCGCACCGCAGTGTGGCCCAGGCCCGGGGGCTCCTGTCGGTGTACTAGAGTAGGGGTACCCTAGTATCCGAACTCGTGCACGGGCAGTTGCAGCACCCCGCGGCAAGGCTTGCCAGGTGACCGCCAAGGTCCTCCGTGGTTCCTTTGGAGCCATTCAAGAACAAAGTATTCAAGTCTAGGAGACAAGGCCCCGGCAAGAGGAGCTTGCCGGGAATGCCAACCAAGGCATCTCAAGGAACTTGCCGCGACGCGCCACGCGTCCCGGCAAGGCCCGGCGAGCGACAAGCTTCCGGGCGCGACAAGGCAAAAAACCGCGGCAAGGCGCTTGCCGCGGCAAACTACCACTCTATACCTACGCTCCAGCACATCCACCAACGTGTCGCCTTGAGATCTTTCCAAGCGCGCGTGGCAAGAGGCTGTGCGGCCAGCGGAGCGCGGTGGCAAGCGACGCTGACAAGATTGCCGTCGTGGCAAGCGGTGGCGCCCCTGACGGTCCCTGTTTGCACTGTTTGGGCGACGTAGACGGGCATTTAATGCCTTTGTCCCCTGCCGTCAGGGTTAGGTATGATACACTGTACAGGTAGCTGTACCAACCGCAATTCCTTTTCCATTTTTGCCCTTGTCTACGTTGCCACCTGTCGGAGACCCCTTGAGCATATAAAAGGAGGCCCATGCGCAACATAGAGGGGGGTTGGAAGGCAGAAAACACTCACGCTAGGTCTCATTAACAGCTGGTGTGTACTGTAGCACTCAGCGCTCCCAAGCAAGAACTCAATACACTCAGACATGCAGCAGTAGGAGTGTTATCTCTCCGGAGAGCTCCGAAGCTGGGTAAACTGCTCGTGTGCTTCGCCTCGATCCGCTCTTCGTGCGATCTCCGCCCCCCGCCGAACCGAAAGGGCCTCGGTCCGCCGGTCCCATAGGTGTTTGTGGATCAGCTTCCCCGGCATCATGCAATGGCAATATGACAAAAGTAAAGTATGTCATGATGATGATGGTGGAAGTTGCATGGCAATATATCTCGGAATGGCTATGGAAATGCCATAATAGGTAGGTATGGTGGCTGTTTTGAGGAAGATATAATGAGGTTTATGTGTGATAGAGCGTATCGTATCACGGGGTTTGGATGCACCGGCGAAGTTTGCGCCAAATCTCAATGTGAGAAAGGGCAATGCACGTGCATCAAGAGGCTAGCAATGGCGGAAAGGTACGAGTGCGTATAATCCATGGACTCAACATTAGTCAAAAGAACTCATATACTTATTGCAAAAATTTAGAAGTCATCAAAAATTCAAGTACTACGAGCATGCTCCTAGGGGGATAGATTGGTAGGAAAAGACCATCGCTCGTCCCCGACCGCCACTCATAAGGATGCACAAGCCAAGTACACTTCATGCTTCAAATTTGTTACACAACTTTAACCATACGTGCATGCTACGGGACTTACAAACTTCAACACAAGCATTTCTCAAATTCACAACTAGTCAACCAGCATGACTTTGATATTATTACCTCCATATCTCAAAACAATTATCAAGCATCAAACTTATCTTAAGTATTCAACGCACTCAAAAGAAAGTTTCACATATCTTGAACACCAAGTATATTAACATTAAGCAAATTACCATGCTATTATCGACTCTCAAAATAATCTAAGTGAAGCATGAGAGATCAAGTTTCTTTAAAACATATCCACCACCGTGCTCTAAAAGATCTAAGTGAAGCACTAGAGAAAAAATTATCACGCTCAAAAAGATATAAGTGAAGCACTATGAGCAAACTATCAAGCTCAAAAGATATAAGTGAAGCACATAGAGTATTCTATCAAATTCTAATTCATGTATGGCTCTCTCAAAAGGTGTGTACAGCAAGGGTGATTGTGGTAAACTAGCAAGAAAAGACTCAAATAATACAAGACGCTCCAAGCAAAACACATATCATGTTGGTGAATAAAAATATAATTCCAAGTAAATTACCGATGGAAGTGGACGAAAGAGGGGATGCCTTCTGGGGCATCCCCAAGCTTTGACTTTTTGGTGTCCTTGGATTATCTTGGGGCTGCCATGGGCATCCCCAAGCTTAGGCTCTTGCCACTCCTTGTTCCATAATCCATCAAAAGAATTCACCCAAAACTTGAAAACTTCACAACACAAAACTCAATAGAAATCTCGTGAGCTCCGTTAGAGAAAGAAAACAAAAGACTACTTTAAGGTACTGTAATGAACTCATTCTTTATTTATATTGGTGTTAAACCTACTGTATTCCAACTTCTCTATGGACCATAAACTATTTTACTAGCCACAGATTCATCAAAATAAGCAAACAACACACGCAAAACAGAATCTGTCAAAAACAGAACAGTCTGTAGTAATCTGTAACTAACGCAAACTTCTGGAACTTAAAAACTTCTACCAAAATTAGACGACCGGGACAATTTGTTTATTGATCAGAAGCAATTGGAATCAGTATTTTATCTCGTTATGGTGATTTTTAACAATTCGGGCACTGAGCACAAAGATTCTGGAAATTACAGCAAGACCAAATAACTATCATCCAAGAAGATCCAATAGGTTCAACTTGGAACAAACACTAATTAAAAGATAAAATCACATTTAAACAGAGTCTAGATGGATTATTTTATTCCTAAACAGAACCAAAAACAAAAAACACAAAATAAAATTGGGTTGCCTCCCAACAAGCGCTATCGTTTAACGCCCCTAGCTAGGCATAAGAACAAGGATAGATCTAGATATTGCCATCTTTGGTAGGCAATTCTTTAATGAGGCACCTTCCTCCTTTAGAATTTTCTTTCTTTCTAGTAATTATCAAACTTTTAGGCACAAGATTGAAAAATTCATTCGTAGCAAATGGTTCCTTAATGATAGTAAAAAGATCGGGATGAATACTTATAGATTTAAGATCCGCATTTTCCTTACTAGATAATTCACCCTTATTTTTAGGAACATACATAAGCTTGACAATTTTAGTGGGAGGACTAGGAGTATTCTTTACGGAAGAAAAAGCGGTTCCCAAGTTGGTGATGATACCCTCGAGTTTATCGATTCGAGTAGAGTCTAGATTTATTTTCTCATTAACCATGGGTTCCTTCTCCTTAATATTTTTCAAAGTCATTCCTACCTTAGATCCATATTGAGTAATTTGATTATGGATCTTCTTATCTAGATTTTCAATGGTTTCAATGGTAGCAACTTTGTTTTCAATAATTTCAAGCCTTTGCATAACATGCTCTAAAGTTAACATAGTTCCATTAACCAAAAGAGGAGGTGAGCCAAATAAATCTATTAAAGCATTATAAGAATCAAAAGTATGGCTACCCAAGAAATTCCCTCCGGTAGTGGTATCAAGGATATATCTATACTAAGGATTAGCACCTACATAAAAATTACGAAGAAGAACTGAAGTATATTGCTTCCTGGTAGATCTATTTTGAGCATTGCAAATTCTATACCAAGCATCTTTTAGATTTCCTCCCTCCCTTTGCTTAAAATTTAGAACTTCATTCTCGGGAGATAGCGGAGAAGATATAAGACTAGTCATGACGACAAGCAAGCGAACTAACACACGAGCAAAAAAAAGGCAAAGGATAAAGGCAAAGGGAAAAAGAGGAGGAGATTGGGAAAGAGAGGGCGAATAAAACGGCAAGGGTGAAGTGCGGGAGAGGAAAACGAGAGGCAAATGGCAAATAATGTAATGCGAGAGATAGGGATTGTGATGGGTACTTGGTATGTTGACTTTTATGTAAGCCTCCCCGGCAACAGCGCCAGAAATTCTTCTTGCTACGTCTCGAGCTTGCGTTGGATTTCCCCGAAGAGGAGAGGATGATGCAGCACAGTAGCGTAAGTATTTCCCTCAGTTTTTGAGAACCAAGGTATCAATCCAGTAGGAGACCACGTGCAAGTCCCTCGTACCTGCACAAAACGATAGCTACTCGCAACCAACGCTTAGGGGTTGTCAATCCCTTCACTGTGACTTACGAGAGTGAGATCTGATAGAGATAATATTTTTGGTATTTTTGGTATAAAGATGCAAAGTCAAAAGTAAAAGCAAAGCAAGTAAATAAAGTGATGGATATTGATATGATGAGAATAGACCCGGGGGCCATAGGTTTCACTAGTGGCTTCTCTCAAGAGCATAGATATTCTACGGTGGGTGAACAAACTACTGTTGAGCAATTGACAAAATTGAGCATAGTTATGAGGTTATCCAGGCAATGATCATGTATATAGGCATCACGTCCGTGACAAGTAGATCGAAACGATTCTGCATCTACTACTATTACTCCACTCATCGACCTCTATCCAGCATGCATCTAGAGTATTAAGTTAAAAATAGAGTAACGCCTTAAGCAAGATGACATGATGTAGAGGAATAAATTCATGCAATATGATGAATACCCCATCTTGTTATCCTCGATGGCAACAATACAATACATGCCTTGCAACCCTTTCTGTCACTCGGTAAGGTCACCGCAAGATTGAACCCAAAGCTAAGCACTTCTCCCATTGCAAGAACTACCAATCTAGTTGGCCAAACCAAACGGATAATTCGAAGAGACTTGCGAAGATAACTTAATCATACATAAAAGAATTTAGAGAAGAATCAAATAGTTTCCATAGATAAGCTGGATCATAAACCCACAATTCATCGATCTCAACAAACACACGCAAAAAGAAGATTACATCGAATAGATCTCCACGAGAGAGGGGGAGAACATTGTATTGAGATCCAAAAAGAGAGAAGAAGCCATCTAGCTACTAACTATGGACACGAAGGTCTGAAGTAAACTACTCACACTTCATCGGAGGGGCTATGGTGTTGATGTAGAAGCCCTCCATGGTGGATACCCCTCCGGCGGAGCTCCGGAACAGGCCCCAAGATGGGATCTCGTGGATACAGGAAGTTACGGCGGTGGAATTAGGTTTTTGGCTCCGTCCCCGGTCTGTTGGGGGTACGTAGGTATATATAGGAGGAAGGAGTACGTCGGTGGAGTGTCAGGGGGCCCACGAGGCAGGGGGCGCGCCCCCCACCTTCGTGACTGCCTCTGGCACTCCTTGGAGTAGGGTCCAAGTCTCCTAGATCACGTTCGGTGAGAAAATCACGTTCCCGAAGGTTTCATTCCGTTTGGACTCCGTTTGATATTCCGTTTCTTCGAAACACTGAAATAGGCAAAAAAACAGCAATTCTGGGCTGGGCCTCCGGTTAATAGGTTAGTCCCAAAAATAATATGAAAGTGGAAAATAAAGCCCATTATAGTCCAAAACAATAGATAAAGTAGCATGGAGCAATAAAAAATTATAGATACGTTGGAGACGTATCAGATGGCGATGCGACCCTCTACGTGAGGGCGTTCGGGGAAAATGGTCGCCGCTCCGGATGCTGCCCCGAGGTCAACAATGGAGACGAGGTGCTCGGCCTTGGAGATGGTCGTGATGAGGATGAGGGCGAACCCGCCCTTGGCGTCGACCGCGTCTCGTCCAGCTATGGCGGCTCTTCCCCCGGCGACAGCTCCAGCAGTGTTGGTTACGACCAGCCGCCGCGCCCGCTTCGAAGGTGGCAGTGGGTCGTCTCGTCGTCGCGCCCCTGTGAAGCGCGAGGAGGGGTCTGGCTGAGCTCGGGTCAGCGCCAAGGGCCCGCTTTCGTGGTCCACCACATGGACACGTGCCGCTTTTATCTTTTACTTCCTTTCCTTCCTGTATTAAGAAAGAAACCAGTATGGGGCCCCGCAGGGGCGTGCAACGAACTATGATTTCCCAGTTATTATGCGATTTTCATCGTCCCTGTGCTGTGTCGCAACATCGTTGTTTCATGTAAGGATAACTTAGCTTGACGTGCTTGGGGCAGTCTCCCCTCCACGAGGTGCTCGGTTCCTGGTGCCTGTCGTGGCCTCCTTGGCCTGGTAGGCGCTTAGAAACTGCAGAAAAAACTCGTCAGGAGGCTTAACGTTTTCCCGAGCCTTGGTCGTAGGCGCCGCTGGCCTTGACCCTGCGCTTTGTATCACGGTACCCATGGGGCACGGATTAGAAGAAGTGCACCAGCTTGTGGGCTCGAACGAGGGTGCCTCACGAAAAGCATACGAAAGGCAGAATAAGAAAAGACGCTCACGAGGGAAGGAAAAACGTTCACGAGGGCACCTGTCCAGCCCCCTCGTGAGGAATGCAAGAGAGTGTACAAGCCAAGACGAAAACGGAAACAGAGGCAGAAGGCAACGGAACCAAATCGGCCGAGAGCACCAGAAGCAAACTTCAATTAAAGAGGGGCGACCCAACTACGGAAAGCAAATGAAAAGCCGCGTCCGGCACCTAGTCTAGTCTTCAATTCTTCTCACCAGCGCGGAGCTAAGTGCTACCACTAAGACGTGGGAGGGAGCCCCCGAGGCCCGAGGGCGGCACTCCTGAGACTCCGGGGAGTGTACAGCCCTACTCATTATTACGTGAGAGTGTCACGAGCAGAGACCTTCACAGGCACTGGGCCTTCTTCACAGGCACTGGGCCTTCTTCACATGCGCTGGGCCTTTCTCATGGGTAGAACTTCCGGAGGTGTTGTATGTTCCAGGCGTTCTGGATGGGTACCCCGTCCAGCGTCTCCAAGCGCGCGACGCCAGGCCTGGAGTCAAGGACGACCTTGAACGGGCCCTCCCACATGGGCGAGAGCTTATGCAGCCCTTCCCTGGAGAGGACCCGCCTCAGGACGATGTCACCCACCTCGAGCTTCCTGGGGCGGGTGTTGCGGCAATGGTACCGCCGCAGCGCATGTTGATACCTTGCCGCCCGCAGTGCAGCTTCACAGCGGCGTTCCTCCCCCAGCACGAGGTCCATCCCCCGCGTGGCGTCCTGTTGCGTTTCATCAAACGCCAGGACCCGTGCAGAGCGATGCTTGACCTCGTGAGGGAGAACCGCTTCTGCTCTGTAGACGAGGAAGAACGGGGTCTCGCTCGTTGGCTTGGTGGCGGTGGTGTGAATGGACCATAGCACGGACTAGAGCTCGTCATACCAGCCCCTGCCGCAGGCCTCGAGCTTCTTCTTGAAGGTCCTGGTCTTGAGGCCCCTCAGGACCTCTGCGTTGGCGCGTTCGGCCTGTCCATTGCTCCGAGGGTGTGCCACCGAAGCGTAGCAGATCTGCGTTCCAAGGTTAGCACAATATGTCCTGAAGAGTTTACTAGTGAACTGTGAGCCGTTATCAGTGATGATGCGGTTGGGGACCCCGAAACAGCTCATGAGACCCTTGGTGAACTTGACCGCGGAGCCAGCTGGGATGGTGCGGACGGCTTCTACCTCTGCCCACTTGGTGAACTTGTCGATGGCGACATAGAGGTAGCGATAGCCCCCGGGCGCTCGAGGGAACGGGCCGAAGATATCCAGCCCCCAGACCGCGAACGGCCACGTGAGTGGGATGGTCTGGAGGCCCTGAGCCGGCTGATGAATCTGCTTGGCGTGGAACTGGCAGGCCTTGCAGGACTTCACCAGTTCAGTCGCGTCGTTGAGTGTCGTGGTCCAGTAGAATCCACTATGAAACGTCTTGCCGACGAGGGTTCGTGACGACGAGTGGTGCCCACAGTCCCCGCCCTGTATGTCGGCCAGCAGCTCTCTTTCTTGCTCCCTGGAGATGCAAAGTAGGGAAACGTCTTTTGGCCGCTTCCTGTATAACTCACCGTCCTGGATGCAATATGTCGTGGCTTGTCGGACCACACGCTCCATGTCTCCCTCCTCTTACGGCAGCGTCCCTTCCGTCAGGTATTCCTTGAATTCCTTGATCTAGCATCCCTCCTGAGGTTCGAGCGCCAAAAGCAAGCGCGCTCCTGAGGTCGGGCCGCAGGCCGGGGCTCCTGAGGCAGGTGGTTGAGGGAGCTCCTCGCAAGGCAGCGCTGTTCTTGAGAGCGGTGGCGTTGCTAATGGCTTGAAGAGCCGCTCCTCAAAGACGCCAGGCTTTTGGGGTAGCCGCTTGGATGCTCTTATGGCGATGTCGGCAGCTTCCTTGTTGGTGCCACGGGGCACATGATGTAACTCCAGACCCGAGAACTGCTTCTCCATCTTGCGCACCTCCGCGAGGTATGCCTCCATGTGCTCGTCCTTTGGCTCATAAACATTGTTGGAGAAGTTGACGAGGAGCTGCGAGTCACCCTTGATGGTGAGATGCCTCACCCCCATGGCCACCGCAGCCATGAGGCCAGCTATGAGGCCTTCATACTATGCTATGTTTTTGGATACCTTCTCGCCCTGCTGGAAGCAGAGCTGCACGGCGTAGTAGAGCTTGTCCTTGGTGGGCGAGATGAGCACCGCTACAGCGCCCGCGCCATGGCGTGAGAATGCGCCATCGAAGTAACTGGCCCAGCCGTCCGGCGCTTTGCTTCCTGGAGATAGGCATTGGTCCTCACCTGCTCCGAGTTCTGGGGCGTCGGTCCATTCAGCCACAAAGTCTGCGAGCGCGGCCCCCTTGATGACCCTGGTTGTGCTAAACTCCAAGTCAAACGCTTGCAGCTCGATGTTCCATTCAGCGACCCGCCTGGCTGCATTGGGGCTCCTGAGCACTCTTTCCAGCGGGTAAGCCGAGACGACCTTGATGGGGTGACCCTGGAAGTAGTGGCGCAGCTTGCGCGAGGCCACCAGGAGCGCGAGCAGGATCTTCTGAGGCATGGGGTACCATGCCCTCGCATCCCACAACACTGTGCTGACAAAGTACACCGGGTGCTCGACGAGGGCGGGAGAGCTGAGGGAGTCTTCGGCTTCCGGGAGCTGAGGTGTCTCCGCGATGGCTTTGGCTTCAGGGGCTTGGTGGTCCACTGAAGCAGCTACTGCTTCAGGAGCTTCGCCTTGGTGTTGCGTCGCTTCATCCGGCCTAGTGGTTCCCCCTGGCGGGTCCTTGATCTGGCGTTCTTCTCTGAGGGCCACCAGCGCTGCGTTGGCGGAGTGGGGTGTGGCAGACAGGTAGAGCACCAAGGGCTCGAGGGGCCGAGGCACCACCATCACTGGTGGGCTGGTCAGGTATCTCTTGAGGTCTTGAAACGCTTGATCGGCTTCCGGAGTCCACTCGAGCGGTCCCTTTTTCTTTATCAGCAGTAAGAACGGTAGGGCACGCTCTCCCATCTTGGAGATAAAGCGGCCCAACGCAGTCACGCGACCAGTAAGCTTCTGCATCTCCTTGAGGGTCTGCGGAGGGCTCATGTCTTCGATTGCCTTGACCTTCTCTGGGTTCACCTTGATCCGTCTGTGGGAAACGAGGAAACCCAACAGCTTGCCGGAAGGGGCACCGAACATGTACTTCTCCGGGTTGAGCCATAAGTTCACCTCGCGTAGGCTTGCGAAAGTCTCCTCCAGATCTTGGATCAAGGTTCTCGCCTCCCGAGACTTCACCACGAGCTGCCGCCCCAAGGCGATGTGCATCAGCCGCTGAAAAAGGTCGCGCCCGCATTGCGTAGTCCGAAAGGCATGCAAGTATATAAGTACACCCCACACGGGGTCAGGATGGCGGTATTCTCCACATCTTCTACCACCATCCTGATCTGGTGGTAGCCCGACAACGCATCCAAGAAGCACAACAAATCGCACTCTGTGGTGGAGTCGACGATCTGGTCGATACGTGGAAGCGGGAACGGATCCTGGGGGCAGGCTTTGTTGAGGTTGGTGTGGTCGACACACATGCGCTCCTTCCCCCCTTTCTTCGACACAACAACGGGGTTTGCCAGCCACTCGGGGTACCGAACTTTGTAAATGGCACCCGCCGCCTCTAGCTTGCGGGTTTCTTGGACGATGAAGGCCTGCTTCTCTGTGGACTGTCGTCTTACCCGCCGCTTCACAGGGCGTACATTGGGGCACACCCTTAAGTGATGCTGAATCACCTCTCTCGGGACCCCCACCAGCTGCTTGGGTTCCCATGCGAATATCTCCTTGTTTGCGCGCAATAACTTCACCAACGCTTCCTCTTGGTCAGGGTCGAGGTCGGCACCTATGGTAAAGGTGCCTCCTGAGGACCCGTCCTCATCGACGGGCACCTGTTTGGTTTCTGCCTTGTCTTGGGTGAACAACTGCTTCTTCTTGGTTGGTACGGCTCCCTTGGCTTTGGAGGCGTCTGCGCCGGCGGGCTGCGCCGCCGCGGCGGTCTTGAAAGCAAGCTTGAGCGCCAGCAGAGCCTCCTTGGTGTCCCCCTCGACGGTGAGGATGCCCTTGCTCCCAGGCATCTTCATGAGGTTGTAAGCCGAATGGGTTGCTGCCATAAACTGGGCCAGAGGTGGGTACCCGAGGATGGCATTGTACGGGAGGCCGATGCGGGCGATGTCGAAGTCGACAAGCTCGGTGCGGTAATTGTCGCACGTGCCGAAGGTGACAGGAAGGTGGATCTGCCCCAGGGAGTGGGCGGTATCGCCGCCAACTCCTGAGAAGGGCTTGCCGAGGCGAAGCCGCTTGAGTGGTACGTGAAGGAGGCCGAAGGCTTCCACAGAGAGTACGTTGAGGCCGGTGCCGCCGTCGATGAGGGTCTTGGTAACGGCCACGTTGTAGATGGTGGGAGTGCAAAGCATTGGGAGCATACCCGAGCTGGCGGTAGAGACGGGATGATGCCTTGAGTCGGAGGTGAGGTCGGCCTCGGGCGCGGCCCAGCCCGGGGGAGCCCCCGGGCGCTTGGAAGCGGCGCCGATCTGGCGAAGGAACGACTTGATGTGGCGGTCCGAGGTCGGTGCTTGCGAGCCGCCGAGGAGGGCCGCGGCCGCGTGGGGTGCCGGTGCCGTGAAGCGTGCGATGAAGAGACCACGCAGCTCCTCCCAAGATGCCACCGTGGATCTAGGGAGGTTGAGAAGCCAGGCGCGTGGTGCACCTGCGAGGGCCATGGGCGCAGCCAGTTGGCCATGACCTTGCCGTCGCCTCCGGCCTTGAGGACGGCCTCCTCGTACGCCAGCAAGAAAGCCGACGGGTCCGCCGCACCGTCGTAGCGCGGCGGCAACTCCGGCTTGAACTTGGGCAGCCACTGCACCTGCCGCAGGGCGGGGGCCAAGGCTCGGAGCCCCCTGGCCCCGTCGCCAGCATCAGTCGTCGGAGCCGGGAGCGAGACGCCTGCCATGGGGGCGAAGCGCGGTGGTGGCGGAGCGCGGATCGACGAAAGGAAATCTACGGCGCACCCCTACCTGGCGCGCCAAATGTCGGATCTCGGGTTCCGGCAAAATCCTTAAGGTTCGAACTCTGGGGCACGCGCGAAGATCTCCCTCTCGCAGATCACGCCCTCTCACGCTTCGCGATCTCTAGGCTAGCTCGACGAACTCACAGCATAAGGGACACAAGATTTATACTGGTTCGGGCCACCGTTGTGGTGTAATACCCTACTCCGGTGTGGTGGTGGTGGATTGCCTCTTGGGCTGAGGATGAACAGTACAAGGGGAAGAACAGCCTCCTGAGGAGAGGTGTTCTTGTGCTTGTCGAACTTGTGTGGGTGAGGATGATCGGAATCCGTCCCCTCCTATGGTGGTGGCTAGTCCTATTTATAGAGGCCCCGGTCCTCTTCCCAAATATCGAGTGGGAAGGGATCCCACAATGGCCAATTTGAATGGGGACAGCTAGTACAGCTTATCCTGACAAAAGTAGTCTTCTCCTGCCAAAGGCTCTGGTGGTGACGCCGTCTTGGGCTCCACGATGACCTCCGTTCTGCCGTCCTACTGGCGTTGGTCTTGTTGCACCGATAGGGAAACCTTTGCTTGACGCCTCGGTACTCCTCGTTTGCGCTTGCCTCCTTAACACCAAAGAGGAAACAAGGACACTATACGTGCTGGCGCACGCCTTGTAACGACCCAGATTTGGTAGAGTCCAGGTCTCTGTGTTTACTGTGCTATCCCTGGATCATAGCTAGCACACACAGTAACAAAAATGAATATCAGTAAGACATACATCATTCTACTACAATGGTAGATCCAGATATATATAAATCATACCATAGGCACAGCTCAAGCTAGCACATAATACAGCGGAATTATACATAGTCGCTAAGTTAGGCTCCATCAACGCCACTGGGCTCGTTGAGTGTAGACCATAACCCTATCGTCTCTTAATCTGTCGAGTTCTGCACATGACAGGTGCAGATGAGTACGTGGAATGTACTCGCAAGTTGCAAAGAAAAGTATAATAGATTATATATGCAGGGCAAGTATTGGTGGAGGTTTCCTTTGCATAAAGCCGATTTTCTCCTATACTAAGTTTTTGTAAAGTTCTTTTGAAATAAAAAAATAGTTTTGGTATACGCACCAGTGCTCATTCTCCAAAATAGTTTTAAAACATACATAAGGTTGAAGTGAAACACATTCACTGTGCTCATTCCTCAACTTTAACCCTTACAACAGATTTTTAGAAAAAGAGAGGGGAGATTCTTCTTCAGTCCAAGTCTTCAGTTGCTCAAAATTGCCCGTAACGGGGGGCACGGCTAATCGATTAGGTTTAACCCTCTGCAGAGGTCGTACACGTTCCCCACATGACACAACCAACCCCGTCTATCATTACACACTTGGGTGCACGACTAGGAGGAGATTGTGACGAAGCCTTTCCGTAACAGCCCCTATACCACCAAGCCGCCCGCAACTTCGGCACGAAGGCCTCTCTCCGATGGCGGTCCTAGGGTAGGGTTTCCCGTTAGTACTAAGCTAAGCCAGAGCCCATAGTAGCATGTGGCTATACTGGAAGCTACATCAAACTGTACTTGAAAGATCTCAGTCCCCTGGACGGCAATCCCCACCAAAAATCTGTGTGCAAGACCTCAGTCAGGCGCATTCACTGCAAGACCCCGATGGGCGCAATCACTTGTAGACGCTCCCTTCTATACCATTCTACCCAGGGAGTAGAAGTAAAATAGTATATAGTTTTCCTTTCAAAAGTTTTCACAAAACGTTGCCCCAAAGGAGGGTAGGTTTAGTCATTTAAAACTTGTTTGATTCCCAACCCTTTTCTTTGTAAGCATGGCTAAGCATAGCTAAAGTTCTTATGGCTTTAACTAGCAATAATACTTTGCAAAACTTTTTAATAAAACATGCATAATAATAAAATTTAAAGAGATATGCATAATATAAAAATATAGGTGAAATTATGATCAATTTTGCAACTTGCATGTGTCTTGAAGTTGATTCCTACTTGTTACCGCCACTCCTTCACTTTACGACATATCTAACGATAAAACAAAATACTTCAACACACAACAAATCCAAACGAAGATCCAAATGAAAGATGCAATCAACAATATAAATACATCATTATGATAATTATCGAGTCATGACTATGGTTGAGATAAGAAGTCTCTTTGGATGGGAATATGTCATAGATTTTATTCTAGGGTCGGTCAAGTTGGTTCAAGTGAAGATCATGGTGTCAATATATAGAATGATTGAGAGACAAGTTTTGATAACCAAATTTCCATGAAGAAACTATTTAGAATATTAGACTTGTGGTCGACTATGGGAATTGAAAGTTATGAGTTTTGGGAATTGAAACTATTAATTGACTAACTCCAAATTTGTGTGGTAGTAACATATGACCACAGAGATTTGTAGGGATCAATCTAAGAGATTTATCTAAGCATAAAATTTAATTTGTCGAAGATGTTAAATTATGAGTAAGGAAAGTGATTTTATGGTGTAGAGGCTAAAACATGAACTAAGCGTGGTTAAAAAAATAAGGTATGTGTCCTAACAGATAGGTATGGTTCTAATGGCCAATTGTTATATAATAAGCTTTTGAGTATGAATTATAGATTAAAAGATATGGCAAAAATATTCAATTTACCATTTAAATCAAAATTAAATTTTAGTTTGCTCAAAAGTGAAATTTTATAATTTCATAAAAAACTACAGGTTCCCATGAATCTGGGGACATCTTATTTGTCGAAATCGGACATACGGTTTGGGAGATACGAATTTCCAAAGTTTGGATATTTTTCTGTAAAAAGACTTACGGAATTTAGAGGAGGCTTGCCAGAGTTGGTCGCCGGAGTTGGGGAAGAAGGTTGCCGGAGTTATGGAAGACGGTCCCCGACGTCAAGTAGCAGAAGAACGGCGAATATGCCGACGAGGGGAGTCCGTTGGGAAATATTCCGGGCTCAGCCTCGTCCTGTGGCAGCGTGGAGCGGCCGCCGGAGCTGCAGAACTCCGGCGAGCAATTGCTCACAGAGGAGGGCGAGGCAGAGAGGGGTTTCCTCGGGAGGGGGTGAGGGCAGTGAGGTGCTCCTATGGGTACTATTTATAGGAGAGGGGGAGGTCAGAATTCGAGCAGATGGTGGTGCTTAATGGTGGCTGTTCCTCTGCCTTGTAATGGCCACTACGGGAGTCTCCATGGCGCACTGAGGAAGGCAAAGGGTCGAGGGATGGCGCCGGTGACGATTCAGGAGGTCAGATGGTGCGGGGAGTGAAGGGAGAGGAAGCGTTGGGGTGCAGCCTAGCCATGGCTGTCTCTCTGTACGTGAACGTACAGATGTGCACGAGGAGGAAGACGAAGGCTTCGCTAGTGGGCTGCTCGGTCAGTTGGACCAGCCTGTAGGTTTAATTTTTTTTAATACTTATATTGCACAGAAAACTTTAATAGACAAAAGAAAAAAAATTCACACGCACATAATTATAATTTTGTGCCTACTAAATATAGTTTCCAATTTTAATAAAATTATTTGTGTGCATAAACTACAATTCATTCTTTATGGACATAATTAAATTACACACAAAAAATATCAATTTTGAGTTTTGCAAATTCACAAAAGGGTAATTGTACCATATTAAATATTTCCAATTTTTTTTTGGAGAAGTCACATTATTTCCTCTCATTAAATTTTATTTGAATACTTTGGAAATATTTAAATGGCATTAAAATTCCATATAAGATTCAATTCCAATGAAACTAAAAAATTCAAAGAACCCCAAATGGAATATTAATCCACCACATTTGAGAAAGCCATTTTATTCTCACTCATATATTTCAATGTGGTTTCAAAATATTCCAAACGAATTGAATGCCCTTTGAATTCTTGAATAAACTTTCCCAACCATATTTTTTTATTGGACCAAAATGTTATCCAATTTTTAACATGTTTTTTTAAGTTTAAACAAGGACTCAAAAATTTTTAATTCCCTATGAAAATCAGAGCAAATCAATCAATATTATCCTATTATTAACATTCCAAAATTTGGAAAATTTTGGGATGTTACACGCCTGGTCTCAATCGTCATGGCTTACGTCACTGGAACCTCGCGTGGTTTTGTATTGCCTTGATCTCTCCGCCACTCGCAAGCCAGCCTGGCGAGGCCGCTCCCGAGGAGGTCTTGTGTCGGCCGCCTCGCGAGGCTTGGCCCCTCGCGAGGGTCTTGAAAGCTTGTTGGTGAAGATGGGCCGTACGGGCCTGCTCGTAGAGCCACGCCGTGGGCCGCAGGCAGGCAAGTCTGGGGACCCCCGTTCCCAGAACGCCGACACACTTCACTCTGAAATTCTTTGAACTATTCAAATGTTTCAGACTTATGTTTCATCAAGCAGATATACCCATATTTACTCAAATCATTTGTGAAGGTTAGAAAATAATGATACCCGCCGCAAGCCTCAACACTCATCGGACCTCATACATCAGTATGTATTATTTCCAATAAGTCAGTTGCTCGCTCCATTGTTCCGGAGAACGGAGTCTTAGTCATCTTGCCCATGAGGCATGGTTCGCAAGCATCAAGTGATTCATAATCAAGTGATTCCAAAAGCCCATCAATATGGAGTTTCTTCATGCGCTGTCACCAATATGACCTAAACGACAGTGCCACAAATAAGTCGCACTATCATTATTAACTTTGCATCTTTTGGCTTCAATATTATGAACATGTGTATCACTACAATAGAGATTCAACAAAAATAGATCACTCATCAAGGGTGAATGACCATAAAAGATATTATTCATATAGATAAACAACCATTATTCCCTGATTTAAATGAATAACCGTCTCGCATCAAACAAGATCCAGATATAATGTTCATGCTCAACACTGGCACCAAATAATATTTATTCAGGTCTAAAACTAATCCCGACGATAGATGTAGAGGTAGCGTGTCGACGGCGATCACATCGACTTTGGAACCATTTCCCAGGCGCATCGTCACCTCGTCCTTAGCCAATCTTCGTTTAATCCGTAGCCCCCGTTTCGAGTTGCAAATATGAGCAACAGAACCAGTATCAAATACCCAGGCGCTACTACGAGCATTTAGTAAGGTACACATCAATAACATGCATATAAAATATACCTTTCACTTTGCCATCCTTCTTATCCGCCAAATACTTGGGGCAGTTCCGCTTCAAGTGACCAGTCCCCTTAATTGAAGTAAAAGCACTCAGTTTCAGGCTTAGGTCCAGACTTGGGCTTCTTCCCTTGAGCAGCAACTTGCTTGTTGTTCTTCTTGAAGTTCCCCTTCTTCCCTTTGCCCTTTTTCTTGAAACTAGTGGTCTTGTTAACCATCAACACTTGATACTCCTTCTTGATTTCTACCTCCGCGGCCTTTAGCATCGCGAAGAGCTTGGGAATAGTCTTTTCCATCCCTTCCATATTATAGTTCATCACGAAGCCTTTATAGCTTGGTGACAGTGATTGAACAACTTTGTCAGTGACACTATCATCAGGAAGATTAACTCCCAGCTGAGTCAAGTGGTTGTGGTACCCAGACATTCTAAGTATGTTTTCACTGAAAGAACTATTCTCCTCCAATTTGCAACTATAGAACTTGTTGGAGACTTCATATCTCTCAACTCGGGCATTTGCTTGAAATATTAACTTCAACTCTTGGAACATCTCATATGCTCCATGACGTTCAAAACGTCTTTGAAGTCCCGATTCTAAGCCGTAAAGCATGGCACACTGAACTATCGAGTAGTCATCAGCTCTGCTCTGCCAGACGTTCATAACGTTCGCAGTTGCTCCTGCAGCGGGCCTTGCACCTAGCGGTGCTTCCAGGACATAATTCTTCTGTGTAGCAATGAGGATAATCCTCAAGTTACGGACCCAGTCCGTGTAATTGCTACCATCATCTTTCAACTTAGCTTTCACTAGGAACGCATTAAAATTCAAGGGAACGGTAGCACGGGCCATTGATCTACAACAACATAGACATGCAAAAACTATCAGGTACTAAGTTCATGATAAATTTAAGTTCAATTAATCATATTACTTAAGAACTCCCACTTAGATAGACATCCCTCTACTCATCTAAATGATCATGTGATCCATATCAACTAAATCATGTCCGATCATCACGTGAGATGCAGTAGTTTTCAATGGTGAACATCACTATGTTGATCATATCTACTATACGATTCACGTTCGACCTTTCGGTCTCAGTGTTCCGAGGCCATATCTGCTTAGGCTAGGCTCGTCAAGTTTAACCCGAGTATTCTGCACGTGCAAAACTGGCTTGCACCCATTGTATGTGAACGTAGAGCTTATCACACCCGATCATCACGTGGTATCTCGACACGATGAACTGTAGCAACGGTGCATACTTAGGGAGAACACTTATACCTTGAAATATAGTGAGGGATCATCTTATAATGCTACCGCCGTACTAAGCAAAATAAGATGCATAAAGGATAAACATCACATGCAATCAAAATATGTGACATGATATGGCCATCATCATCTTGTGCCTTTGATCTCCATCTCCAAAGCACCGCCATGATCTCCATCGTCACCGGCTTGACACCTTGATCTCCATCGAAGCATCGTTGTCGTCTCGCCAACTATTGCTTCTACGACTATCGCTACCGCTTAGTGATAAAGTAAAGCAATTACATGGCGATTGCATTTCATACAGTAAAGCGACAACCATAAGGCTCCTGCCAGTTGCCGATAGCTTTTACAAAACATGATCATCTCATACAACAATTTATATCTCATCACGTCTTGACCATATCACATCACAACATGCCCTGCAAAAACAAGTTAGACGTCCTCTACTTTGTTGTTGCAAGTTTTACGTGGCTGCTACGGGCTTCTAGCAAGAACCGTTCTTACCTACACATCAAAACCACAACGGTTTTTGTCAAGTGTGTTGTTTTAACGTTCAACAAGGACCGGCCATGTCAAACTCGATTCAACTAAAGTTGGAGAAACAGACACCCGCTAGCCACCTGTGTGCGAAGCACGTCGGTAGAACCAGTCTCATGAACGCGGTCATGTAATGTCGGTCCAGGCGCTTCATCCAATAATACCGCTGAATCAAAGTAAGACATTGGTGGTAAGCAATATGACTATTATCGCCCACAACTCTTTATGTTCTACTCGTGCATATATCATCTACGCATAGACCTGGCTCGGATGCCACTGTTGGGGAACGCAGTATTTCAAAAAAATTCCTACGATCACGCCAAATCTATCTAGGAGATGCATAGCAACGAGATGGGAGAGTGTGTCCATGTACCCTCATAGACCGAAAGCGGAAGCGTTTAGTAACGCGGTTAATGTAGTCGAACATCTTCATGATCCAACCAGTCCAAGTACCGAACGTGCAGCACCTCTGTGTTCAGCACACGTTCAGCATGATGACGTCCCTCAAGATCCAGTTGAGGACGAGAGAGAGTTCCGTCAGCACGACGGCGTGGCGACGGTAATGATGAAGTTACCAGCGCAGGGCTTCGCCTAAGCACTACGACGATATGACCGAGGTGTTAAACTATGGAGGGGGGCACCGCACACGGCTAAGAGATTACCTGTTATGCTCTGGGGTGCCCCCTGGCCACACATATAAAGGAGGGGGGAGAGAGGTCGGTGGCCAGGAGGGGTGGGCCACGGGGGAGTCCTACTTGGACTCCTAGTCCAAGTAGGATTCGCCCCCCATGTTTTCCTTTCTTCCACCGGAGGGAATAGGATGGAGAGGGAGAGGGAAAGGGAAGGGGGGCGCCGCCCCCTCCTCCTTGTCCTATTCGGACTCCCAAGGAGGGGGCGCGCGGCCACCTCCCGTGGGCTTCCCTCTCTCTCTCTCCCTTAGGCCCATGTTGGCCCAACACTTCACCGGGGGGTTCCGGTAACCCTCGGTACTCCGGAAAAATACCCGGATCACTCGAAACCATTCCGATGTCCGAATATAACCTTCCAATATATGAATCTTTACCTCTCGACCATTTCGAGACTCCTTGTCATGTCCTTGATCTCATTCGGGACACCAAACAAACTTCGGTCATCAAATCACATAACTCATAATACAAAACGTCATCGAACGTTAAGCGTGAGGACCGTACGGGTTCGAGAACTATGTAGACATGACCGAGACACATCTCCGGTCAATAACCAATAGCGGAACATGGATGCTCATATTGGCTCCTACATATTCTACGAAGATCTTTATTGGTGAAACCGCATAACAATATACGTTATTCCCTTTGTCATCGGTATGTTACTTGCCCGAGATTCGATCGTTGGTATCTCAATACCTAGTTCAATCTCGTTACCAGCAAGTCTCTTTACTCGTTTCGTAATGCATCATGCCGCAACTAACTCATTAGTTACATTGCTTTCAAGGCTTATAGTGATGTGCATTACCGAGAGGGCCCACAGATACCTCTCCGATACACAGAGTGACAAATCCTAATCTTGATCTATGCCAACTCAACAAACACCTTTGGAGACACCTGTAGAGCATCTTTATTATCACCCAGTTATGTTGTGATGTTTGATAGCATACAAGGTGTTCCGCCGGTATTCGGGAGTTGCATAATCTCATAGTCAGAGGAACATGTATAAGTCATGAAGAAAGCAATAGCAATAAAACTAAACAATCATTATTCTAAGATAAGGGATGTGTCTTGTCCATCACATCTGTCGGTGGGAAACGACACCTATGGGATCAATGGAATCCCTACTGCGGTTGCGGGGCGCTGGATTGCGGGAAGAGCGGGACTAGCAGACAACACATGGATCGTTTACCCAGGTTCGGGCCGCGAGGATGCGTAAAACCGTAGTCCTCCTTTAGTGGGTGTATTTCTGAGAGTTCTTGAGCTCTCGAACTAGCTGTGGTCAGTGCGTGGTTCGAAAGGGTTGGATCCCTTTGAGGATCCGGAGTCCGATCCCTTTCCTCGGTACGCCTTGGGCCTCCTTTTATATGACAAAGGGGTTGCCACAGTGGTATACAGGAGGTGGAAAGTATCTACAGTGTCCAAGCTTAACGCCTGACATCACAGAACAAACGCCTTTAATGCGCCGCTTATGTGTCCTCTTGTTTTATCGGGGATGGCAAGGAAGCTCGTCCCAGCTGTCACCGCCTCGCCTGGCCTTGACACGCGTCCGAGCTGACGAGGCTTGTAGCACCATGTTGGCTGGCTGCTGGGCTGGCGCGGTGGCGGAGTCTTCACGAAGATCTGCATGCCACCATGCAGGTGCTTGCTGAGTTGGCGTGGAGGCCGCACGTCGCCACACAGGTGCTTGCCCAGCTGGTTGAGCTAGCAGCTGCATGGGGATGGCGGTGGAGTCTTGGCAGACGCGTGCCTGGCTGCGGCCCCGCTGATGTCCTCGGCAAGTGTCTTGCCGGGGCCCCGGCAAGAATCTTGCCGTGGCGTCGTGGTCGTCCCCGGCAAGGATCTTGCCGGGGGTCTCGTGGATTTCCTCGGCAAGGATCTCGCCGAGGATCATCGTCTTCTGGCCTCTGCCTTGGTTGCTTCTCTTCGCCTTGTATCTGTCCTCCCCGGCAGGGTAGGATGCTCCTTGCCGGGACGGTGGCTTGAGTTCTGCTTGCCGATGTAGCGCTTGTCGGCGAAGACGGATCCTCCTTAGTGTAATTGCATACAGTCGTGGCCCATGCTCGGCGGTTAGTGTATCCCTGGTTTTCACTACACCGACAGTAGCCCTCGGGCCCGGCTGCAGCGGAGAACTTCATGAATTCGATGCTGGAGACGGGACCAAGCTTGGCATGGGTCACGTTTGTTGTTGCACTCAAAGGAGCTGCCAGCCCCCGAGCCTACTTCCATGGAAATTTTCTGGCAGAGAACTCTATAGATCTCGACGCTAAAGTGTGGTTTTGTTTCCTTTCTTGCTCCCGTCAAGGCTGTTGCTGGGAAGTCTTATGTTTCTCGCGGAGACTTTTGACGTTCTTGACACCAGCTTCCGGCAAGCTTGTCGCCAGGAAGGCTTTTATCTTCAGCACAGAACTTCGACGTTCTCGATGCCGGCTTCCGGCAAGCTCGTCGCCAGGAAGGCCTTTATCTTCAGCAGAGAACTTTGACGTTCTCGATGCCGGCTTCCGGCAAGCTCATTGCCAGGAAGGCTTGTGGCGAAGAACTTCGTCGTTCTCGACACCGGCTCGTGGCAAGATCGTTGCCAGGAAGGCTTATGGCAAATAATTTCATCATTCTTGACGTCGGCTCCCGGCAAGATCGTCGCCGGGAAGGCTTATGGCGAAGAACTTCGTCGTTCTTGACACCAAGAAGATTGGTCCTAAGGGCGTTGCCAGCCCTCGGGCCATAACTGCGTTTAAATATGACGAGTTGATTAGCATCTGAACTGCACTTAACTCACTTGTAAATTTTGACTTCTGCTAAATATTCCCTGTGCCTGCTGGAATGCTTTCTGGTGCGTACGGTCCAGCCAGCAACGCTTGAGGGAACGGGCCCTTAGCAGCTATTCGGGAACGTCGCCTCCCTGAAAGGTTTACCTTATTGGTTCTAGCGCAACCGCACAAGTTGCCGAGCGGACTCCGGGCAACATGGAGCGCAAGTAGCCCCGAGAAGGTTCCTTGGCATACAGGTCTATGCAGAAATCTCAAATAAATAGTGCATGCTATCTTCCTGTTCGATTTTCCTTTGTATGTCCACCCTACGTAACTGGGTAGGCCTTGCCGGCGCGTAAACCCAGGGCAGCATCTTGGGGACGGATCCCCATTGGCCTGCTAGGTGTGCTTGCTGCCGGGCGAACCACCTTATCGCCCTTAGCGCGGCCGCCAGAACTGTCGAGCTTGACTCGAGTCAGAGCCAGGAGCGTTGCCAGGTGCGGAAAGCTACCCCGCCGCTCTCGACGCGGCAGCTTTGAGCTGTTGAGCGGACTCAAAACAGAACAAAGGTGTTGCCAATCGCGGGGGGCCCTTTGCGTGCAGGTTTCCCATACATAGGCCAGATCTCCGAGGACGATAACCTCAAGTGTAAAAAGAAAATAATCCAAGGCACTGAATAACTTAGCTTTTCTGTTGCCAAGCCGGCATCATTTCTCCAGCCGCCTTCTTCTCAGAAACCGAAAACGACGAAGAACCGCTAGGCTAACTACTAGACCATATTCTCACAATCTGGGCGCCCCCTACATGGCACGCCAAAGATGTAGGTGGGAAACGACACCTATGGCATCACTGGAATCCCTACTGCGGTTGCGGGGCGCTGGATTGCCGGAAGAGCGGGACTAGCAGACAGCACAACGATCGTTTACCCAGGTTTGGGCCGCGAGGATGCGTAAAACCCTAGTCCTACTTTGGTGGGTGTATTTCTGAGAGTTCTTGAGCTCTCGAACTAGCTGTGGTCAGCGCGTGGTTCGAAAGAGCCGAATCCCTTTGAGGATCCGGAGTCCGATCCCTTTCCTCGGTACGCCTTGGGCCACCTTTTATATGTCAAAGGGGTCGCCACAGTGGTATACATGAGGTGGAAAGTATCTACAGTGTCCAAGCTTATCGCCTGACATCACAGAACAAACGCCTTTAATGCGCCGCTTATGTGTCCTCTTGTTTTATCGGGGATGGAAAGGAAGCTCGTCCCAGCTGTCGCCGCCTCGCCTGGCCTTGACGCGCGTCCGAGCTGACGAGGCGTTGTAGCACCATGTTGGCTGGCTGCTCGGCTGGTGCGGTGGCGGAGTCTTCACGAAGATCTGCATGCCACCACGCAGGTGCTTGCTGAGTCGGCATGGAGGCCGCACGTCGCCACGCAGGTGCCTGCCCAGCTGGTTGAGCTAGCTGCTGCATGGGGTCGGCGGTGGAGTCTTGGCAAACGCGGGCCTGGCTGCGGCCCCGCTAATTTCCTCGGCAAGGGTCTTGCCGGGGCCCTGGCAAGATTCTTGCCGTGGCGTCGTTGTCGTCCCCGGCAAGGATCTTGCCGGGGGTCTCGTGGATTTCCTCGGCAAGGATCTCGCAGAGGATCATCGTCTTCTGGCCTCTGGCTTGGTTGCTTCTCTTCGCCTTGTATCTGTCCTCCCCGGCAGGGTAGGATGCTCCTTGCCGGGACGGTGGCTTGAGTTCTGCTTGCCGATGTAGCGCTTGTCGACGAAGAAGGATCCTCCTTAGTGTAATTGCATACAGTCGTGGCCCATGCTCGGCGGTTAGTGTAGCCCTAGTTTTCACTACACCGACAACATCATTCTCTAATGATGTGATCCCGTTTATCGAATGACAACACATGTCTATGGTTAGGAAAGTTAACCATCTTTGATTAACGAGCTAGTCAAGTAGAGGCATACTAGGGACACTCTGTTTTCTATGTATTCACACATGTACTAAAATTCCGGTTAATACAATTCTAGTATGAATAATAAAGATTTATCATGATATAAGGAAATATAAATAACAACTTTATTATTGCCTCTAGGGCATATTTCCTTCAACTACTAGGCATGATATGAACATATAATTTCAACTTCATGATATTCAATTCATTCAACAATTTACTCATAGGATATAAGTGAAGCACAAGAGTAAATGAAAAACTACTCCAAAAAGATATAAGTGAAGATCAAGCGAGTAGTTATGTAAATGGGTAGCCATTTGAGGATTCTCTCTTATTTAAAATTTTCAGGTCTAAGAATTTTATTAAAACAGCAAGCAAAAACAAAATAAAATGACATTCCAAGAATACCACACATCATGTGAAGAAGCAAAAACTTAGGCTCAACCGATACTAACCAATAATCGTTGAAGAAGAAAGGTGGGATGCCTACCAGGGCATCCCCAAGCTTAGATGCTTGAGACTTCTTAAAATATTATCTTGGGGTGCCTTGGGAATCCCCAAGCTTGAGTTTTTGTGTCTCCTTAATTCCTCTCATATCACGGTTTTCCTAAATCTCAAAAGCTTCATCCACACAAAACTCAACAAGGACTCGTGAGATAAGTTAGTATAAACCAATGCAAAAAACATTATCATTCTCTACTGTAGCAAATCACTAAAATTATTATTTGAAATTGCATACTAAATGCCTTTGCATATTAAATACTCCTATCCTTAAATAGAATCATTAAAGAAGCAAACATATGCAAACAATGCAAACATAACAGCAATCTGCCAAAACAGTACACTCTGTAAAGAATGCAAGAGTATCAATACTTCTTAAACTCCAAAGATTATGAAAATCTACCACATTGTAGAAAATTTATCAGATCTTATTTTGAAAAAAAAATTCAACATTTTATCACATTCTGACTTTTCTAGGGAATTTTTGCAACAGCGATAAACTTTCTGTTTTCAAACAGCAACATGTAGACTTGTAAAACGAGCATAGTAAAGGCTATCAATTCCACTTTTATTGAAATAAAAGATGCAAATGATTATCATAAATAACAGAAAGAAAATCCTAACCAAATAAATTGATGCTCCAAGCAAAACACATATCATGTGACGAATGAAAACATAGCTCCAAGTGAGGTTACCGATAATGTTGGAGACGAAAGAGAGGGTGCCTTCCGGGGTATCCCCAAGCTTAGTTGATTGGATCTTTCTTGAATATTAACTTGGGGTGCCTTGGGTCTTGTCACTCCTTATTCTCCTCATATTGACATCTCACCCAGAACTTGAAATTTTCAATCACACAAAACTTAACGGAACTTCGTGAGATAGGTTAGTATGATAAACAACAAACCATTCCACTTTGGTACTGCCAAATACAAGATTCATGATTGTTCTCACACAATGCCTACTGTACCTCATATTTTCCACAATTTATATTGAGTAATAGAAGCCATAGGAACTAGAAAACAAGCAAACTATGCATTGAAAACAAAATATGTCAAAAAACAGAACAGTCTGTAGTACTCTGTACTCAAACCATACTTCTGCTGCTCAAAAAATTCTGAAAAATTAGGAAAACGTAGATAATTTATATATCTATCACCTGTAAAAAAATCAGATCAAAAGCACATTCCAGTGAATTTTCAAAATTCCTGGACTAAGCGCAAAAGGTTCTGTTTTTGGACAGAATCAAGTCAAATATAATCCACACTATCCCAAAGGCTTTACTCGGCACTTTATTGAAACAAAAGCTATAAAACATGATTACTACAGTATAATAATCATGTGAACACGCAAAAATAGTAGGTAAAAGTGTTGGGTTGTCTCCCAACAAGCGCTTTTCTTTAGTGGCTTTTAGCTAGGTATTATGATTTCAATGATGCTCAAATCAAAAGATAAGAATTGAAACACAAAGAGAGCATCATGAAGCATATGACTAGCACATTTAAGTCTAACCCAATTCCTATGCATAGGGATTTTGTGAGCAAAGAACTTATGGGAACAAGAATCAACTAGCATAGAAAGGCAAAACAAGCATAACTTCAAAACTTTCAACACATAGAGAGGAAACTTGATCTAATTGCAATTCCTGCAAGCATAAGTTCCTCCCTCATAATAATTTTCAGTAGCATCATGAAGAAATTCGACAATAAAAACATCACATAAAGCATTCTTTTCATGACACAAAAGCATAGAAAACTTATTACTCTCCACATAAGCAAATTTCTTCTCATCAATAGTAGTGGGAGAAAACTTAGTGAAAATTAAAATCATGAGGACAAGTTTCATGGTTATCATTATTCTTTATAGCATACATGTCATCACCATAATCATCATAGATAGCAACTTTGTTATCATAGTCAATTGAAGCTCGTAAAAAATGGTGGATTCATCACTAAAAAAAGTCATGACCTCTCCAAATCCACTTTCATCATTATAATCATCATAAATAGGTGGCATGCAATCATTATAACAAATTTGCACATCAAATCTTGAGGGACTGAAAATATCATCTTCATCAAACATAGCATCCCCAAGCTTATGGCTTTGCATATCATTAGCATCATGGATATTCAAAGAATTCATACTAACAACATTGCAATCATGCTCATCATTAATACCAAACATTCTATTGAATTCTTCTTCTATCAATTGAGCACAATATTCCTTTCCATCATTTTCATGAAAGACATTACAAATATGAATAGTATGAGACCACCTCAATTCCATTTTTTGTAATTTTCTTTTTATAAACCAAACTAGTGATAAAACAAGAAACTAAAAGATTCAATTGCAAGATCTAAAGATATACCTTCAAGCACTCACCTCCCCAGCAACGGCGCCAGGAAAGAGCTTCGTTGACGGGATGTGAGTGCCGCTTTCCTAATATCCCCGGCAACGGCGCCAAAAAAGAGCTTGATGTCTACTATGCAACTTTATTCTTGTAGACTCGTGTTGGGCCTCCAAGCGCAGAGTTTTGTAGGACTGTAGCAATTTTCCCTCAAGTGGATGACCTAAGGTTTATCAATCTGTGGGAGGCGTAGGATGAAGATGGTCTCTCTCAAACAGCCCTGCAACCAAATACAAGAAATCTGTTGTGTCCCCAACACACCTAATACAATGGCAAATTGTATAGGTGTACTCACCACCAAAAAAATACACTTCCGTGATGATACATGTTTGTCACAGTAGGTCGCGTTTTTTGTCATGCATGTACATCCATGACAAATTTATGATGTAATCAAGATAGTCATACCGTCTTTGTCGAGAAGTGTTCCATGACATTAGCAAAATTATCATCACGAAGTGTCCACTTCCATGACGATAAATCGCGCGTCACGAAGTGCTTTCATCAAGGGTGACCGATGGTGGCATCCACCGTAACGAACGTCGTTAAGCTATCGGGTCGGGTTTTGGATCCGATAACCCGTTAACAGCCCGACCAATGGGGATTTTCCATGTGTAAAATCATCATTGGCTGGAGGAAACACGTGTCGGCTCACCGGGGGCAGATGTCATCCACTCATTGGATGTATATGCCTATGATACGTCGACCGTGGCACGACCCAACAAGTTTAATTGGGCCGACCCAATTAAAGGCCCACAAGTTTTGCGGACCATAATGGGCTGGTCCAGCTAAAGGCCCACAAGATTTTGCGGACCATAATGGGCAGGCCCAGCTAAAGGCCCACGAGATTTTGCGGGCCATAATGGGCCGCCTGTAAAGGCCCACAAGATTTTATGGGCCATAATGGGCCGGCCCAGCTAAAGGCCCACAATATTTTTGTGTGCCATAATGGGCCGGCCCAGGTAAAGGCCCACAAGATTCTTGCAGATCATAATGGGCCGGCCCAGCTAAAGGCCCACGAGATTTCGCCGACATTAGTGGGCCGGCCCAGTTGTAGGCCCACAAGATTTTGAGGACACTAGTAGGCCGGCCCATTAACTGGCTACCATATTTTGGGCCAAATGCCAGCCCATATTTGATCCGGTCCATTAATGGCCTGCCACGTTCCGGGCCTAAAAGTGGCCCATATGAGATCCGGCCCGTTATAAGCCTACCACTTTCTGGGCCAAATTACGGCCCAGATTAGGTCCGACCCTTTAAGAGGCTTTGGGCTCAATTATGGCCCATATCAAATTCGGCCCGTCAACTGGACACTATGCTTTTGGGCCCACTTGCTAAAGGCCCACTTAGTAATTCGGCCTGATATTAGTTTTGGCCTGTTAAGGGCCCGTTTAACATTTCAGCCCTATATTAATTTCAGCTGTTAAAAGCCCGTCATATAGTTGGGCCTAACTACGGCCCGATTTGCATCCGGCCTGCTCGCAGCCGATATCTGATTGGGCCAAACAAGGACCGAGACAATTTTGGCATGTTAAAAGCCCGTGATTTGATTCGCACAATCATGGACCGGGGTTCATTTCGGGCTGCTGCCAGCCCGTGAGCTGTTCGACACGTTTCAGGCCCAACCTACATCGTGATTGCATGACGGCCCGATTATGTACCGTAATTTTACGGTTTGGCCGGTTTACTAGGAAGACAGTATATATATACAGTAAAATAACTGCAGCATCGTGAATAATAAAAAACCTAGACTATACAACAAAGAAATTACGGCTTATTACATCCACTGGGCATCAAAGTTCGCCACTATGATAATAAAGCACAAGCGCATGAGATTACATACACAAGGCATCAAAGATCGCCACCAAAGGCAAATAAACATGCCGACAAAATAATATACAAAACCGACAAAGACTTCAATAGAGTTCAAGAAAGGTTAGCCCTCTCGGGAGCTGCAAAGCAAGCAGTGAGCAAGATGATGAGATGCGCTTGTTCAACACTTATATCTTCCTCACTCGAAAGATAAACAAGCGCAGACGATGACAGGTTTTGCACGTAAAAGTATCAGTGCTGATAATTCATCACATTTCTTACTGACGAATAAAGTGACACAGTTTAAAATTGCATTAACACAATATGGTTGTCGGTGTCAAAACCGGCGGATCTCGGGTAGGGGGTCCCGAACTGTGCGTCTAGGCGGATGGTAACAGGAGACAAGGGACATGATGTTTTTACCCAGGTTCGGGTCCTCTCGATGGAGGTAATACCCTACTCCTGCTTGATTAATATTGATGATATGGGTAGTACAAGAGTAGATCTACCATGAGATCGTAGAGGCTAAACCCTAGAAGCTAGCCTATGGTATGATTGTTGTTCGTCCTACGGACTAAAACCCTCCGGTTTATATAGACACCGGAGAGGTTAGGGTTACACAGATTCGGTTACAATGGTAGGAGATCTACATATCCGTATCGCCAAGCTTGCCTTCCACGCCAAGGAAAGTCCCATCCGGACACGGGACGAAGTCTTCAATCTTGTATCTTCATAGTCTTGGAGTCTGGCTGTGATGATAGTTCGGCTATCCGGACACCCCCTAGTCCAGGACTCCCTTAGTAGCCCCTGAACCAGGCTTCAATGACGACGAGTCCGGCGCGCATATTGTCTTCGGCATTGCAAGGCGGGTTCCTCCTCCGAATACTTCATAGAAGGTTTTGAACACAAGGATAGTGTCCGGCTCTGCAAAACAAGTTCCACATACCACCGTAGAGAGAATAACTTTTGCACACATCTGCTGACGTATTCCGTGGCGTGACATCACACCACGGCCAGGCCTTTATATGAATCGTTTTTTACCGTTCCACCTTAGCGCATTTAGCGAGGCGATTTCCTTGGCATGTCTTATCAAAGCATAGATCGTGCCCCCCTTATTCCGGGATTCTCATCAATACAGACGTGGGTAACCCATCTGCGCCATTGATTACGGCGCTTGGGAGATAAGCGAGTTTTACCAGGGCTGGTGGGGACGATAGCCGTCCGTCCGTATAAGGGATAATGATCCACCTTTTCACCCACGCCTTCTTCCTCCTTTGCTCATCCATTTTCAGTGATCGAGCTCCAAATACCAAGTCCGCACATCCCACCTCAACCTTCTCCAACCATGTCCGGAGCGGGAGGCAGGTGGATGGCCTCCTCCGTCACGGAGGGGCACATCACAAAGCTGCGGGAGGCCGGATACTTATCCAGCAACATCGCGCACAGGCTGCCCGACGCGGGGCAGCTCATTCCAACCCCCAGGCCCCATGAGAGGGTGGTGTTTCTCCCCCACTTCCTCCGAGGACTAGGTTTTCCACTTCACCCATTTGTCCGGGGGCTCATGTTCTACTACGGCCTGGACTTCCACGACCTGGCCCCGAATTTCATCCTCAACATCTCGGCGTTCATCATCGTGTGCGAGGCCTTCCTTTGCATCCAGCCCCATTTCGGCTTATGGCTGAAGATCTTCAACGTCCGGCCGAAGGTAGTGGGCGGTCGCTGCCGGAGTCTTGAGGCGCCATGGTTGGCAAGATGGCCAAAGTCCTATGGCTCGAGGGCTCCTTCGTGGAGACAATAAAGGGGTGGCAATCGGGTTGGTTCTATATCACCGAGCCGCGCGACTCCAAATGGGCGGCGGCCCCCGAGTTCAGATCTGGCTTCCCCACACGGCTCTCATCATGGAAAGAGACGGGCCGGACGTGGGGGAATTCGGACGAGCTATCCGGAGTCCGATCATGCGTCCGAAACCTGGTGGACAAGAATCTCAGGCTTGTCAACGTAATCCAGGTGATGCTCATCCGCCGGATTCTCCCATGCCAACAACGGGCCTTCAAATTGTGGGAGTTCGATCCGGCACATCACTCGACTCTAAAAAGGCTCTTCGACACTACGTACGAAGATGCCTGGAAGGTGCTGTTCAAGGGCGCTGAGGCTCCCTCATCCGCTACTGAAGACCGCGGATACAGCTCGCAGCATCAAGCTGGCGAGGTAAATTATTTTACCCTTTACGGGACTCTTTTTTCATAGATTGACTCTATGTGGGATCTAAAACTCCCTAACTTTTAACAGATGGTGAAGACGCCCGACAGATTAACTTGTCCGCTCCTTTGCCGTAAGACCTAGCGGACACCCGATTGATGGGGCTGCTGGCCCGGTACCCATGTGGTGCCGGAGAAGAAGGCCAAGAAGGAGGCCACGAGAACTCAAGGAGCTCCCGACGCCAGTGTCTGTCGATTCTGAAGCGAATCTTCTCCCGAGAACGAGGAGGAGGAAAAAAGCCTCTCCCAGTGAAGGAGAGAGGAAAGAAAGGCCACCCCAACTGGGGAGGCCGGAGGGTCCAAGAAGGGAAGAACCCTTCCCCCGGACTTCTCCACCAACGTTGACAACGACGAGGAGGATTGGCCAACAAGGGACAAGCCCCTGGCGAGATCGTAAGTGTCCGAATACCCATGGCTTTTTTATCATTGCATAGCGTTCTCTAATGCCGAACAATCATGCAGCCCGCCCAAGGGCGAGTTCGCCGCTTCATCGAGCGGGTCCCTGGGTTCGTCGGAAATGGAGAGTACTTCACTTCCGGCCGCCTCCTCGCCTCACGCTGCGGATGACACCGAGGTGGGGCCCCAAGGGGGGCCTGGTCAAGAGGAGATGGCGCAGGAGGCGCCGTGAGGCGACCTCCCGGACTCCAGGCGCGTGGGGGGCGAGACACCCAGGGGCTCTAAGCCCGACCCTCGTCCGGACTCCATGCTGGAACCTTCAGCGGTTCCGGAGTCCGGCAAGCGGTCCCTTCATAAGAAGGGTAAGACGCCGGTGTCCTCTGTCCAACTAGAGGCACCGGATAGCTTACTGGAGGCGCTTAACAGCGCCTCCATCGAGGAGGAGCACCGCACTGTTATGAGTGCGGTGATCCAGACAGTTCAGTCCGCCAAGAGCGGGCTGACCGAAGCCTGTACCAGCCTTCTAGCAGGCTTTGAGGTAAGTTTAGAATATGTAAAAATATTACCGCATGCAGACAGAGTTCCTCGATGCTTAGTTCGGTGTTCGAAAGAAAAGCCGGACTAAGGATCTAAAATATATACGCAGGAGTCTAACATAAGTATGTCAATATGGGAATGCAGGCTGCGCTGCTGACCTCTGCCGACCGATCATGGAGGTCAATGCATTGAAGCGAGCCTCGAAGCGGTCCAAGAACGAGCTCGCCAAGCCAAGAAGCAGCTCGAGGACAAGGAAGGTAAGTAATACCTTATTAAAGAAAATACCTTATAGAAAGGTTTCGTTGCAAAAATAACAGAATAACATGGGTACTGCAGGGCCACTTAACGAGGTGGCGACCACAAGGAAGCGGTGACCGTGGCCGAAAACAAAGCGGCTGCGGAGCGCACCGAGCGAGAGAAGGGGGAGGCGCAGCTGGCGGAGGTGCGACAAGAGCTCCAGGCTCTCATGAAAAAACACGAGGGTTTGGAGCGTGACTCGAAGACCCGAGAGTCCGAGCTTGCCTCGGCTCTTGAGAGTGCCAAGGCTGCTAAGGCCGAGGCCCAAAAAGCCCTCCATGAGATTGAGTCAATAAAGAAGATAGCGGCGGGTAAGGCATTCTTTATGCAAAGCAAGCATATAAAAGTGAATTACCTATTACTTACCCGGATTCGGAGCTCTCCAGGAGCATTCCCAGATCTGCCCGTAGTGTAATACGATGCTGCCGCGTTCTACCGCGCCAAGGAGGGGAGTTCGACGGAAAGGTGTTCTGGTCTCGAGATGCTTTGAGGCGGACATCCGGTGCCCCTAAGCGACCAGCTGAAGCAGCTGGTCGAGCTTCTCAAGGTCGCCGAACAGGCCATGAAGGGCCTCATAGTTCGGCTGTGGCCATTGGAGGCCATGCCTGGGAGCTACTTCGCTTAGTGCGGGCGGCCGGTGGACGCCTGTCCACGGATTGAAGTCATCAAGCGCTCCGCCTGCATTGAAGGTGCCTGTTGGCCCTTGCCCGTGCTAAAGTGCACTTTGGGCAAGCTGGATGCTTGAGAAGCTTGTGACGGACAGGCCACCGAAGGGCAAGGGCATCGTGACGCCCAAATGTACTACGAGGGCCTCTCAAGGGTGCCCGCCAGATAGCGGATGAGTGCTCCAAAGATGTAATTTTTTAATAGACTCGCATTTGTTATCCTGTATGCTGAAAACTTGTTCATATGCGCTAAGCAACGCTTGCTAATTTAAAATATTACCTTCTGTGTGGCCGTTTATCAAATTTGAGAGATGGCAAGTCGTTGGCTTCAACCCCCATGCCACGAGGGCTGGGGTGTTGGGGATAAACTTGAGCACTCTTGTTCCCATTCTTGGGTCCATCTAGGGAGGCGCTCAACGCAACGAACAAGGCAACCAGACTTATAATGCTTGAACACTCTCACTTAGCCATAGAATTCTATAATTTTAAATTTCGTGAAGCCCCTAGTATTCGAAGACCGAGTTCGGGCGCTATCCACGCCTTGGCGGACAATTCGGTTCCTCGCTCTAAGCGGCATAAGTCTTTAGGGACCAAAAACCTCTTGAACAGCGATCGCTCTCGCCCTATCATGCCGGTCAGTTTTAGCTTTCCACCGAGGTGCTCAACCCAGCTCAACCGGGCACAATCGCAGTGGTTCTCCGGTGCTACCTTAGCCGATATAACGGAACGTAAGGTACCAAAACAGGGAGCCGGGCAAACCCAACTATTTACCCAAGACATGATTCGAGCCTATTCATATAATGCTATAAGTTCGGGTGCCGACTTGTGAAAGTGTTCGGACTTATCACACCATAATTTTGGGGTACTTAAGCCCTGGTGTATTGGCCGTACTAAAGTGTACGGGTGCAATATGTCATAAAATGAACATATGTATAGATAAAGAAAGGAGTGCAATAATAAGCAAAAGCTATGTATTGTTCATTCAAAAGGTACTGCAATGAAAGCGAACGATACAAATAGTGCGATAAGCAAGGATGGGACTATCTAACATGTCCTCTCCAGGGGTAAGCTGGGGATGGTATGTAAAACAGGTATAATGCTCGTAATAGAGACCACCAACACTCGACGAGCTTTCGCTTCCTGGCTGTTGCATCGTGAGTTCGGCGATTCTAGTGCCGCATGTGACTTCGGAAAACGGAGTCCCGAAAGTAAGAAAAGGAAGAAAAAGAAAAAAAAAGAATGACACAATCGGAGCCCACAGTGCGGTCGAGCCACATTCCGGCGCGTGCAGTAGTCGTGCCCTCCCTTATGCCCATCGATTCCGAGCGTAGTTATGTACACGTAGTACTGGCTTCGCAATTTCGCGAGGGCTGGGGTTGGGGCCGGATTGCTACGCGTGCTTGAATCGTGCCAGGCGGTCTTGTTGTAGGTTACTTCGGGCGCGCTTGACGATGTACGGACGTTTAGTGGCCGGACTCGAGAATTGCTGTGAGAGGCTGCTTTCCACCTCCGCTGCGAGGGCCGCCGTGTGCTCCTCCGTTCGGAGAGAGCGCTCGGTGTTTCCATTGACCGTTATTACTCCTCGAGGGCCTGGCATCTTGAGCTTTAGGTATGCGTAATGCGGCACCGCATTGAACTTTGCAAATGCGGTTCATCCGAGCAGTGCATGATAGCCGCTGTGGAACGGGACTATGTAGAAGATTAACTCTTCGCTTCGGAAGTTATCCGGGGATCCGAAGACCACTTCGAGTGTAACTGAGCCCGTACAATTGGCTTCTACACCCGGTATGACGCCTTTAAAGGTCGTTTTTGTAGGTTTAATCCTTGAGGGGTCTATGCCCATTTTGCGCACTGTATCCTGATAAAGCAGGTTCAGGCTGCTGCCGCCGTCCATCAGGACTCTAGTTAGGTGAAATTCGTCAATAATTGGGTCAAGAACCAATGCGGCGAAACCGCCGTAACGAATGCTAGTGAGGTGGTCCCTTCGATCAAAGGTGATCGGGCAGGAGGACCATGGGTTGAACTTGGCGACGGCTCCATCGCAGATATCGCCCTTTAGCGCACGCTTCCGCTCCCTTTGGGTATGTGGGTTGCGATATCATGTTCACCATCCGCACTTGTGGGGGAACCCTTCGTCCTCTATTGTTCGGCGGCCGTGGCTCTTCCTCGTCATCGCTATGCAGCCCCTTGTCATTGAGTTCGGCACTTAGCTTGCCTGCTTGCTTGAACACCCAACAACCATGTTGGTGTGATTGGCTGGTTTTTCGGGGGTGCCATGTATTTGGCACAAGCGATCGAGTATTCGGTCCAAGTTGGATGGGCCACGGTATTCCTTTTGAATGGCTTCTTCCACTGACCGGTTTAGAGCTCTGAATCCGCATTGACTGCCGTATCTTCATCATTGTCGCCGTTTATGTGGCGTTTGTTCTTGTTGCAACGCGACCTGCATTCCGAACTACCAGGGTTTTTGGTCAAGTTGTTACTACGAGCTAGCCAGCTGTCCTCTCCCGCACAAAAGCGGGTCATGAGTGTTGTAAGGGCTGCCATGGATTTCGGCTTTTCCTGTCCTAGGTGCCAGGCAAGCCACTCGTCGCGGATGTTATGTTTGAAGGCTGCAAGGGCCTCTGCATCCGGACAGCCAACGATTTGATTTTTCTTTGTTAGGAACCGTGTCCATAATTGTCTGGCCGATTCCTCTGGCTGCTGAATTATATAGCTAAGGTCATCGGCCTCTGGTGGTCGCACATATGTGCCCTGGAAGTTATCAAGGAATGCGGCTTCCAGGTCCTCCCAACACCCAATTGATTCTGCTGGCAAGCTGTTGAGCCAATGCCGAGCTGGTCCTTTAAGCTTGAGTGGGAGGTATTTGATGGCATGTAGATCATCACCGCGGGCCATGTGGATATGGAGGAGATAGTCCTCGATCCAGACCGCAGGATCTGTTGTGCCATCGTATGATTCGATGTTTACGGGTTTGAAGCCCTCGTGATCCGATGATCCATTACTTCATCCGTGAAGCATAGTGGGTGTGCGGCGCCTCAGATATTATATCACGACGTAGCTCATATGAGCTTTGTTCATCGTGTTCGCCCGCCGGTTTGTCTGTATCCGCGCGACGGTAATCATCCCGAGTCTTTGGGCCCACGCCGATCCGTAGATCGATCTTGTATGTTTTGCCTTATCCTCCAATATATCTCGCAAGTCCGGCGCTTTTCCGTGCCTTGGTACTTTTGAACGGCGCCGGGTACGGCTTGAACGGAGGGTCTAGAGGCCTTCTATCGCGCCACGGGTGGCCGGTCTGCCATGTCGTGACGTTGGTGACTTGGGTGCTTCCTCCGATTGAGGCAACGGCCTGCGCTTGGGGTAGCTTTTGAGGGGCGCTCGAGTTCATACTCTTCGCTGCAAGGACTTCATCCATCCGTCGCCTAGCTGGTCTTGGTCAGCTCTAAGTTGTTGCTGCTTTTTCTTGAGGCTGCTTGCCGTGGCTATAAGCCCGTGTTTGAAACACTCCTGTTCGGGGGATCCTCGAGCACGACAAATTGCCGTCAGAAAGGCTTGCTTCATATTTGGAGGAGGCGATAATTATCGCCCTCGACCTCTCTTTACGGCCTTGACCGTCAGGCGGACTTGCTTCTCCTCCTCCCGCGCCGAGTCCCGCTGAGGGGTTGTCTTCGCACCGCCCGTGGTGTTATTATCTCCGTGCCGGAATCACCGCTTTTGCTGTGGCGGATTTAGAGCAGCGCCACCGACGCCGGGCGCTCGTTGCTTCTTGGAGGGTCATCCTCCGTTGTTCCATAGCCGCTCCTATCTTTTGGGATGTCCACCATGTATATGTCATATGACGAGGTGGCCTTCTAGTGCCCTGTAGGCGCTGGTCTTGGTCGCCTCCGCATCGCCGTCCATACCGCTGATGTCTTCGAGTCGAAGTCGAGCATGTCGGTTAAATCATCGGCGGTGGCTACAAAGTGGGTGGTGGGTGGGCGTTGAATTTCTTCGCCGTCAGATCCCAACCTTCCTGTCCGTAGTCCGCCAGGCTCTCCGGATAAAGAGAGAGACTTTAGTGAATTCAGGATGTCGCCAAAGGGCGAGTGCGGAAAGATGTCCGCGGCAGTGAACTCCATGACCGGCGCCTAATCGGATTCGATTGGCAGGGGCGCGAGAGTTCGAGTCCGGAGAAGAGTCCGCACCCTGAGTCAAGGTCTTCGCAGCGACAGGATGGAGTTCGCTCAATCGCCGAGAGATCGTAGCCCCGAGGCGCGCCCAACCACTCGCCCTCGATCGGGAATCCGCCCGACTAAGGGTCGGAGCGGATGCGGTGCAGCCTCGTGGCACCGCTCGGCGGCAGAGCTAGATCATACCCATCGAGACAAGGCGGCACGCCGGTTGTGGCTCGAATCCGTCGAAGATCAAGTCTCCGCGACATCGGCCGTATAGTTCAAACTTCCGAATCTGACCTGATGGCCAGGGGCGAAGCTTCGATCTGCTCCAGATGGCTGCTTAATTGGCCCAGCAGCAAAGCCGCCGAATACAAAGATCTGTCCGGGAGAAAAGTCTCACCCTAGACCGCGTCGTTGTTGATGATCGAAGGAGCCATCGGGCCTATAGGTGACGACACGCAGGAACTCTCAATGAAAGCACCAATGTCGGTGTCAAACCGCGGATCTCGGTAGGGGTCCCGAACTGCAAGGCCTAGGCGGATGGTAACAGGAGACAAGGGACACGATGTTTTACCTGTGTTCGGGCCCTCTCGATGGAGGTAATACCCTACCCCGCTTGATTAATATTGATGATATGGGTAGTACAAGAGTAGATCTACCACGAGATCGTAGAGGCTAAACCCTACAAGCTAGCCTATGGTATGATTGTTGTTCGCCCCACGGACTAAAACCCTCCGGTTTATATAGACACCGGATAGGTTAGGGTTACACAGTCGGTTACAATGGTAGGAGATCTACATATCCAGACGCCAAGCTTGCCTTCCACGCCAAGGAAAGTCCCATCCGGACACGGGACGAAGTCTTCAATCTTGTATCTTCATAGTCTTGGAGTCCGGCCGTGATGATAGTTCCGCTATCCGGACACCCCCTAGTCCAGGACTCCCTCAATGGTATTGTTCAGGTCAAGACATGGCAGGAAATGACATTCTGAAGGAGTTGGCAGCTTCACGACAACACTGGATTACAGATCAAGAACTCATAAGTATCAATAGTTAGTGTGTTGTCAATTTATACCATTTCAGATTGGCAAACAAAGAGACGGTTCAAATAATAGTAGAATGATATGACATTGTTCATAGTTAAGACATTGCAGAATATGACATTGTGCTGTAGTGGGTAGGTTCACCACACCACCGGATTACGGATGAAGAATGAAGCATACATGCAAGGCAAAAGAAGATCACTTGCTCAGAGTAGTTTAATTTACATGGTATGAAAAAGGAACTTGGTTGTACAACTGAAAACTTAAATTGAGAAAGGACAAACTTTTGTTTATGAACTACACAATAATCTTTAAATAAGCAATTTGATGCAAACACCAAAAAAATAGCTGTTGCAGTCATGCCTAACCAAATATATACAACAAAGTTTGAAGGCTTGAGATGGACAAACTTACATTATTGGTGAAGACAGGCTCTATAAAGGCCTTGTCCATGCTGATGGGGGGCAATTCAAGAAGTTTACCACGAATCTTCTTCAAAAGCATTGCCTTTATTCTACATTTTGTTAAGAGTAAATATAGATGTGATAATATACGAAAAAATGGAGAATATTTAAGATAAGATGAAGAGTGATGCTACATAACCAAGTAGCTATAAATGTAAGTGCAGCGACACAGCAAAAGGTACAGCCAAGAGCAATGCACATCTAAACTTCTTCAAGACCAACCTTATGGTAAGAGTAAATATAGATCTGATGTGTAGAAAATGGAGGGCAAAGGAAAATAAGCTGCAGAGTGATGGTACATGAACAACTACCTGTCATTATAAGTACACTGATAAAGGACAACATGTACTTACAAGAACAATGCAGAGCTAAAAAAACATTGGCATTGGATATATTCTACACTAATGTAACCATTCATACATATCAGATAATTTGGAGCGAACAATTGATAAGCAAGCTATCATGCATACTGCTGTCACATAATGAACCAGGTATGTATGCAAGTACAGTGATATAGGACAACAGGTACTAACAAGAGAAAAGCAGCAGGCAGCATATTTGCGATATCCTATCGTTCTTTTCAAACCGGAATTCTTCTTCGAGCAGATTTCCTGCAAAAAAGATCAGTAAGGCACATGCGGAAAAGTAGAAGTTCAAATTGTCACGTGATTTCATAGACAATACCTCATCCTGGGAACAAGACCAGTGCATAACAAGGTTTTTCCATTCAATGTCTTCTAAATTTAGCACAGGAGACTTCACCGAAATTCGCTTATAGACTTTCCATCAAAGTGTGATTTCCTCGTAACACCGATATCGCTGCAATGCTTCCTTGAAAAGCACAAGCAAGCTTTGCTCATCATGACTATCCAGATTGACCTCGCCTAGTTACAACAATGTAATGTAAATCATTGATGTGTTCAATCAGCAGAAAACAGGAAAATAATAACCATGAATAATAGCACTTACACGTAAGTTGGACAGAAGATGTGAAAATGGTGTTTGTCTTCACTATAATCTTCCCATGATGGGAATATATGCACGTAGTCCCTAACAACATTGAAAGCATTGTCTTTAAACTGCGAATAAATGGAATGGGGTTCCAATCTGCAGGAATTGTCCGTCTCTGCAGCTTGGGATATGTCTTCGCCGGTGGACTTGCTATACTTTTGGTCGGAGTGGGATTTTTCTGTGGTACAGCTGGTGCTATGGCAAATGAAATCGGTATACCTTTTGCTGGAGTGCAGGTCCTGTGGTGGGGCTAGTGGTGTGGCCATGAAGTATGGGTACAGCTTCTGGAGTCGGTCCTACGCTTTTGTGTCACTGGTTGTACAACCAATATAAGTGCGGTGTTGTTCGATTTCTCCGGCACCACCACGCTTTTCAAGGACTTTGCTGGTGCTCCTTCAGGTTCGCAATCACCTCTTCCTTTTGATGTCCGATGCGTAAGAACATCATTTGAGTGGAAAAGCATGGTATGATGACAGATGGAATATGTATTGATAATGGATGGGCATGGCATCTCGACATATATGATGAGTAAATTAAGCAGATGGAGGTGCAACAAAGTAGAAGAAATGCAAGACAACATATGCAAGATACCCGCAATCAATAAAACATTGCCAAATTAGAACAGCACCTTGATGGGTGAACAGGACAGGCCATCCGCCTTTGACTCCTCGAGGTTAGAATAGTCATTAGGATCATATTCTAACAAGAATCAACAGTGGGGAGCGATGAGTTTCATTGCATCCGAATGGCACTCAATGCCTTGGTGCCAATTTTGTAAGTCATTGCAATGTTTAGCTTCAAGAGTGGACTGCTGCTAGTGTGACATAAAGCAGCTACACAGATCACAGTGTAGAGATAACGGGAAAACATTAAGCATCAGAGTAAAATCAGCAAAGTGGAACTGGCTGGAATATATGTGCTAGTATTGCCGGTACGGCTAGAAAGGCTTCAGATACCATCTCTCTTCAAGTGAAGGTGCGGTATCATAATATCAGTGTAATACTCAAAGGCGAGACAACTCCTGCTTTCCTTGTTATTCTTATAGGATTCAAGTGGGCAGGCCACTACAAATCCTATTCCTATGTTTACAAGATCCTCTGAATCAAAGAGGCTCAAAGTGTCCATCACAACCGATCAGATAGACCTCTACATGCAAATGTCCCTGCTCATCTTCAAGACAAGGAACATATCAAGATTATTAGCATACTCCCTCTGCTCCAAAATATAAGTCTTGGTAGAGGTTTCCACTATGGATCACATACAGATGTATCCAGATACATTTTAGAGTGTAGATTCACTCATTTTGCTCCATATGTAGTCCATGGTGGAATCTATACAAAGACTTATAATTAGGAACGGAGAGAGTATATATTAAAGAAGAACGGAAGAGGAACATGGTAAAGAAGAGCAAGCAGATTTTGGATAATAAAATGTTGGTTGCGCAGTGCCCACACATGATGAACCAGAGCGTATTAAGAATGCAACTCCCGCTGTCTCTCGACCATTTCAAAGCGGTTGGATGAAGATCCCACGCCTCCTAACCCTTCTTCTTCCTCGCTCTGATTCTTCCCATACAGACACACCGCAGACGGGTCACCGGCCGACCACCGCCACCACCGCCTGTGTTCCTCCGCCACCCCCACCCCACCTGCACCCCAAACCCCACCTGTGTCGAGTTTTCTTCATTCGGCGAGGCCCTACAACCACCCGAGCCCCTTCGATCGCACCGGCGAACTCCGGCGAGCTCTGAAAAATCGACTGACCCAATTTTGAAATTTAGTCTACTGTGATTTAACTAGTGTGGAATATAAAAGGGGAAAACCATAAGCATTGGGAGTATAGTGTTGAGCGTGCCATGGCGGACCTGAAGGTGCAAATCGGACAAAGGCAACTTCGCAACCAAGACAAGAAATCAAAGTAAAGCAGTGGCGATCTATTTTCTTGCTGCGATAAATAAGTTGAGAAGATACGAAAGAGTACGAAAATAGATCGCCTCTGCTGCGGCGCCGTGTACGCATCTGCTGAGAATTTGACGGTTCTGCGGTAGTGATGGCTGTCGGCAGCATGGAAGCAGATCTAGGAGGGTAGACAGTGGCGGCAGGGCGTGGTGGACGAGACGGTCGTAGGAGCGGCGCCGACAAGGTGGACGACGGCGGGGATGAAGCGAGAGGACGGGATGCAAGGATCCCGGTCCAAAGGCATGGATGAGAGAGGTCGATCTCTTGTAATGGATGGCGGCGTCGGGGTATCAGCTCCGGCATGGTGGAGGAGGACGGCGGTGGATGGGGTGGCGGACGGCGGCGGGCGGAGGAGGGTGGGGTGGAGAGGGTGTTTTGGCGCCCACGGAGTACGAATGGGGAAAAGGAGGTAGAGAGGAAGGGGGAAACCATGTATTCAGGGCGCGATTGTCTCAAATGTGAGGAAATTTACAAACTTAGCCCCCGTTACAAATTTCTACTACATCACAGCAACATTAGTTGGTTTGGGATAGGACGGTAATCTCGCATAAACCGAATATTTGTCGACGAGAGTTTGTTTTTGGCGCCCACCGTGTATGAATATGAATCGGGGAGGGAGTCGATTTCGGCCGAGGACACACTGTGTTTTGGCGCCCACCGTGTATGAATCCGGGTGAGAGGCGGTTACGTCATGTTTGGGTGAAATTACAAACCTACCCCTATCGAAACCTATAGAAATCCAGCAGATAGGCTTTGCGTGGCAGGGATAGGCAGTAGTGATTTCCATCTCGCAGATTTTGGTTTCGGGCGGTTACTGTGACTTTCCCCGCTTCGTTCAAATTTTGCAGAGTGCACGTTTACCATGCCAACTCAATTCGAATCCCGTTTGTATTCTATTTTTTCAGGCGGGATCCATTTTCAATTGGAATTACATTCTATATACATCATTTTTTATATATACTTTCAAAAGCACAATAAAGAATTCTGCTCCTTTATATGTATAATATGATTTACAAATACAACGATCTCGAAATCTTAAGGTTGAATTCGAATTTTTTTAACCAAATTATGTTCTACTAAAATGTATGGATGAGTAATACCTACATATTAAATAACATAGATGTGCGTGAATTCATATGAGTATGCATGTTTGATAGATCAATTTTGGTTTGAGTATGGATTACATGTATCGTCATCTCGAATTCAAATATTTGAATCCCTTTTTTGTTCACTCCTTTCACGCCCATCTCTCTCGCATGCGTGCTCCTTCAGGTAGCTATCACTCTCTTTTGTCCAGCTCACCAAGACGCTCACTTCATGTTTCTCCTATCCTCGCAAACATGGTCTCTCGACATCTCCCTTGAGAAGTGTCACACTCTCCCTATCATTATACATTACATGGTTTTCATTATCTCTCACGCCTCTCTGTTCTCTCTGCACTCGGTACCTAAGCTTTCTTTTTCACCGCCACACACACAATCTCCACTGCCTTTCACTTTGTCTTTCTCTCTATGGGATTCTCTCACACACCCTATATGTCTCTACATATGACTCATACCACTAAAATTACTCTCTCTCTCTCTCTCTCAGAGACACAACATTTGTTGTGGTCTCCTTTTCGCTCCATCCCAGACTGACATTATTCATTTGTTTACCGATCAGACAACCCCGACTACCGTCTCTCTCTCTCTCTCTCTCTCTCACACACACACACACACACACACACACACACAACTCCTGCTTCCACTCCCTTCCCGACTCACCGCCTCTCTCTCACACACAAAACTCTCGCTTCCACCCGACTCGTACTTCTCTCACAAACATTTATCGACTAGCTAGCCTCTAGATAGGTTTATACACCCGCACACTCGTGCTTCCACCATCGCATACATGTCTCTCTCCTGCTCCTTGTATCTATGTAGATTTTTCTTCCCTTCTTGAGACACGCCCTCTCGATCGTGCACACACGCACTATCGCCTCATTTTAAGCTGATACCTATCGCACACACACTCCTTGTGTCTTTGTCACACATGCACTCCGTCCTCATTTATATCTGACGGATAGGAAGGAAAATATGGCAATTTACCCGCACTCTTCACCACATTTGCAGATAAGGCCTTCCCTCGTTCATCCTTTTCTCCCACAAGACCTTGATGTTCCGTGCAACGCACGGGCATCTTGCTAGTAAGAGTAGAAATTAGACATATACCACTTCTCGAATCTTGAAACCAACAACATTCCTCCCTTATCTCATAAAAAACGCCAAAGGAATATATTTTGAGTGAAACATAACATATTTTTAGTGATATACGTATTTCAAAACTAGACTTTTTTTTCTATCAAATCGGTGAATATGTAATAATCTACTTTGATCGTGTGGCAAAGCATTGGCACATTGCTAGTAGTTATTATAATTTTTTGGACACCAGACAAACGGTGGAGTACATATACGAAGAGAAGAGGCGCACGCACTCAGTCGGCCTCTCGCTATCTCGCACAGATGAGTGTTACGTAAAGGCGACGTTAACAAATAAACCCTAAAACCCTAGATGCACGATTGCTGCATTCACGGTACCGGGTACGTGGTGGAGCACCTTTGTAGGAATAGTCAACTTGCGTGATAATTTGATCCGTAGGAGTTGATGGTCGGGACCACAGGTGAACGACTTGGAGCGCGGTGGCTCGCCAGTTGCACAGATCGAGTAGCCACGTTTAAAATATCATTTTTCTAGCGGGGTTAAGAGTTTCGATTTTCAATGGCGTGTTATAAGTAGTAAGTAGTTTTCAGAACGATTGGTATGGAGCCAAAATGGAATTCATAGTACTACGTACCTCCTTGGCGTATGGTTGTATGGTTTTTTTTTTGCGATGCAGGTTGTATGGGCTTATGTTGCGAGATGTTGAACCTGGTAGTTCTAGGGAAAATACTATGGTTTAGACTTAGATGCTGGTTTTTAGTAATGAAAATCGGAAGGGGAAACCCTTCTTTGATTAAAAAAACTACTACCTCCATTCTGGTTTACTAGTCCCCATCGTACTTTGGGTCAAAGTTTGTCCACGAATTTTACTTGTAAAATGTGAATGGAAAACGAGATTTTGTTATACCCAAACAAAAAAGTACTGGAGGGAGTGATTGCTCTGACACGGACGCGACCTCTCATAGCGCAGGCATTGAATCGGCGCGCCGGCCAAGAGGGCCGCACTCGCTGCAGGACTGGCTGAGCACGCCTCCTCGCCGCGTGCAACCAGCTTAAGACTGCCTCACCTGCCTTCATTGAATCCACGCGTGTGCCGGCAACACGTCACGTCCTTCTGTGAGCCGGCGGGCATTTTAAAACACAAAAAATGACTAAAATATAATTAATTTACACATTGTCTTGACTTGTTGTGCTCGCACTGGTAGCAGGAACTAGTAGAGGTTTTTCTTTATTTATAACTCTCCTCACATTTTTTGGCTTTGAAATGAATCATGGTTGTGGACATTATGTATGAAATGTGCAGATATCTGTGAACATGAGTTTGATGTGGAAGTTGAACTTGGAATGTCGGGCTTGCCCGTGAACTATACCATGTCCAATGCTTCGTCTGTTATTGTTTGGAAAGTAATTGCTGTTAGTACATGACCCAAAAAAACATTTTGTGCCACATCAGTAGATGCACGGACATCACAACAGTCATGCTGACTGGATAAACATTTGAACCTAGCTATTATGAAGGAAATTTTGTATTGACAACAGTTTTAGATAGCAGGAGACGCCTAGCCTGCTCTGCCTCTGCTAGCTTATTTCTGGCTTCTTCCATCTTTTCTTTGGCTTGGGTGAAGAGAGCATCTGATTTCTCTTTTCGCTTCTTCAGGAACTCAGCTACATTCTCAAGGGCTGCTGCACGCTTTCTTTCAACCTTTACTAATGCCACGAGGACACGAACAGCTGACGACTCCACCTCGCTTGTGTGTAATCCAACATCATCTGGGAATTTGCACCTTGTGTCTAATCCAGCATCATTAGGGAACTGGAACCTTGTGTGTAATCCAGCCTCATTTTGGAAACATGATCTCGAGGTTGACCATACTTCCCTCCTTGCATGAACTGCATCCTGACATGAAGTTACTTCTTTTTTAGATCAATACTCAGAGCAACCTAGATCCATTTAGTAGAAGCCAGATAAACAGAACTCGAAGAAGTGAATTCAAAAGGAAAAAATATAAAAACAGACTACAAGGAGAGAACACCCACTTCCTACATCAAGCTAAAAACGAAAGCATTAGGACGATTAAGACTCTTCTTATTACACATCAAATAACACCACACTTAAGAGAAACAGAAACTACAACATATACACATCGAAGAACACGAGGCTACACGAAAGTAATTGAAAGGGTGTTACTTACCAAAGCTCGTTTTGCAGGTTCGGTGCAGCTCCTCTTTAACTTGCCACGCTCCTTGAAGATGTCCCAAATATCCCGTGTTTGGTCTTCATTGCTCCTCTGCATGTTCGCACTCGTGGTTTTAAAATCTCAACATGGCAAGAAAAATATACTACTAGTAATACTCGCGCATCTTGTGGGCAACATTAAAGCACTCGTCTACCATGTTAGAGCATCTCCAACAGAATCGCAACGCGTGGCGCTTTAAAAAATCGTTTACAGTGCTGAGATCGAGAAGTAGATAGAGTAGAGGATAGTTCTCAGCATAGATAGATAAAAAAAGATAATTCAACTACTCCTCGTCGCCCGACTCCTCCTCGGTGATGTCCTCCTCTGACATCTGACTATAGGCGTGAAGATACCGATCATCGTCGCATTCCTAGGGCGATGCTGCTCCTAGCCTCATGTTGAATTGAGCGTCCGCTTTTCGCCTACGCTTGTCCTCGCGATAGGCGGCTCGCTCCGCCCTCCTCTTATCCCTCTCCGCCCTCCTTTGCGCGTAGAACTCGCGCTCGTTGATGATGTCCTGCGGGAAGTGTTGGCGCCACAGCACCATGGCTTCCTCGTCCATCTCGGCGATGCTGAGACGGTGCTCCGACCTCCGGTTGTCGCGACGATCTTCGTCGGTGCTAAGCCACGGCAGAGGCGCGAGCTCCTGCGCCCGCTCCCGCGTCGGCACGTTGGGGAAGTTCAATGTTCTATGAGGCCTCCGGAGTCGCCACGCCGTCGCGTCGTACGCGCGGGCGGCCTCGTTGGCAGTGTCGAAATTGCCGAGGCCGAGGTGCATCCCGCGGAACCGGATCTCAGCAGAGAAGCCGCCGGAGGGGCGCGCGCGGACGCCGCGGTATCCCCAAGTTTCCCGGTGATGCGGCGACATGGTGGCGCGGCGGCGGCGAGGCGAAAATGAGCGGGGAGAGAGCGGTGGCAAGGCATAGAGCGGTGGGAGGTGATACGTCTCCGTCGTATCTATAATTTTTGATTGTTCCATGCCAATATTATTCACTTTCATATACTTTTTGGCAACATTTTATATTATTTTTGAGACTAACATATTGATCCAGTGCCCAGTTCCAGTTCCTGTCTGTTGCATGTTTTATGTTTCGCAGAATATCCATATCAAACGGAATCCAAACGGGATAAAAACGGACAAAGCTTATTTTTGGAAAATATGGAAAATTCCAGAAGAAAAATCCATGCGAGACGGTGCCCGAGGTGGTCACGAGGCAGGGGGCGCGCCCCTCCCCCCCGGGCGCGCCGCCTACCCTCGTGAGCCCACCGTAAGGTAGTTGATGCTCTTCTTTTGTCGCAAGAAAGATAATATTCGGAAAAAAATATGAGCAAAGGTTTCAGGCCAATCGGAGTTACGGATCTCCATATATACGCGAAACGGTGAAACAGAGCCAGAACAGAACGCAGAAACAGAGAGATAGATCCAATCTCGGAGGGGCTCTCGCCCCTCCAAAGCCATGGGAGCCAAGGAACAGAGGGGAAACCCTCCTCCCATCTAGGGAGGAGGTCAAGGAAGAATAAGAAGAAGGGGGACTCTCTCCCCCTTGCTTCCGGTGGCGCCGGAACGCTGCCGGGGGCCATCATCATCACCGCGATCTTCACCAACACCGCCGTCATCTTCACCAACATCTCCATCACCTTCCCCCTTCTATATTCAGCGGTCCACTCTCCCGCAACCCGCTGCACCCTCTACTTGAACATGGTGCTTTATGCTTCATATATTTTCCGATGATGTGTTGCCATCCTATGATGTCTGAGTATATTTCTATTGTCCTATCGGTGATTGATGAATTGCTATGATTGGTTTGAGTTGCATGTTTTATTATTGGTGCTGTCCTATTGTGCCCTCCGTGTCGCGCAAGCGTGAGGGGTTCCCGCTGTAGGGTTTGCAATATGTTTATGATTTGCTTATGGTGGGTGGCGTGAGTGACAGAAGCACATACCCGAGTAAGTAGGTTGTTTGCGTATGGGATAAAGGGGACTTGATACTTTAATGCTATGGTTGGGTTTTACCTTAATGAATCTTTAGTAGTTGCGGATGCTTGCTAGAGTTCCAATCATAAGTGCGTATGATCCAAGTAGAGAAAGTATGTTAGCTTATGCCTCTCCCTCAAATAGAATTGCAATAGTGATTACCGGTCTAGTAATAAAGTCGGTTGCCTAGGGACAATTTCGCAACTCCTACCACCACTCTTCCACACTCGCTATATTTACTTTAGTTGTTTCTTTACCTTAGCAGCCCCTAGTTTTATTTTCGTGCTCTTTACTTTCTTGCAAGCTTACCGGTAACACCTACAAAGTACTTCTAGTTTCATACTTGTTCTAGGTAAAGCGGAAGTCAAGCGTACGTAGAGTTGTATCGGTGGTCGATAGAACTTTAGGGAATATTTGTTCTACCTTTAGCTCCTCGTTGGGTTCGACACTCTTACTTATCGAAAACTATTGCGATCCCCTATACTTGTGGGTTATCAAGACCTTTTTCTGGTGCCATTGCCGGGGAGCAATAGCGTGGGGTGAATATTCTCTTGTGTGCTTGTTTGCTTTATCACTAAGTAATTTTTATTTGTTTTTCTTAGTTATTTTATATCTTTAGTTATGGGTAGGAAACGCAAAATACCAAAAAAATTAGTAGTACCTACTGAACTAATGGTTGAAGAACCACTCAAAATCTATCACACCGCTGAAGCTTATTACTTGGATCATCTTCGATCCCTATGTGCTCATGCTGAAACCCGAACTAGCTTAGTTGAGGGAAAATCTTTAGATGAGCATGCTTGTTATGTGCGACACCGTATATCTGAAAAAGGGAAACTTTTACAGCATAAAATTAATACTATGCAATGTTATGCTTGGAATTTATGCTATTATTATGATTTTACGTGTTGTTCTGAAAACCCTAAGAAACACCTTCCCTACCAATGTGAGTTTATTGATAATGGAATCTTATCCTCGTATGCTAAAGGTGTTTATAATTACTATGATGTTCAACAAATTGAAGAATTTGTTGCTTTTAAGGGTGCTTACGAAATTGCTTCTTTGATTGAAAAGTATGGTGCTACTCTTTATGAATCTGAAAATTTTGCCATATTTAAATATTGCTATGATAATTATGCTTCTAATCCTTATGTTAAACCATATATTTAGAACTACTCCGCTGTCCAAGAAGAGACTAATATTTTGCAGGAAGCTATGGAAGAAGAAATTAATGAAACTGTGAGCTCATTGGATGAAAAAGATGATAAGGAGAGCGAAGAACAAAAGGAGGAAGAGCGGATTAATCACCCGTGCCCACCTTCTAATGAGAGTAACTATTCAACTCATACATTGTTTAATTCCCCTTCGTGCTTACCGAAGGATGATTGCTATGATGACTGTTATGATCCCTATGATTCTTTTGAAATATCCCTTTTTGATGATGCTTGCTATGCTTGTGGCCAAGATGCCAATATGAATTATGCTTATGGAGATAAACTTGCTATAGTTCCTTATGTTAAACATGAAATTGTTGATATTGCACCCATGCATGATAGTCCTATTATCTTTTTGAATTCTCCCGATTATACTATATCGGAGAAGTTTGCACTTATTAAGGATTATATTGATGGGTTGCCTTTTATCGTTGGACATGATGATTTTGATAGATATACTATGCATGTGCTTGCTGCTCCTACTTGCAATATTATGAGAGAGGAACTATATCTCCGCCTCTTTATGTTTCCAATACGATAAAATTGCAAGAAACTGTTTATACTATGCATTGGCCTTTACTAGGTGTGCATGAATTCTTCTTTTATGACATGCCGATGCATAGGAAGAGAGTTAGACTTCGTCATTGCTTGATATATGTTGCTTTGTGCTCACTACTAAATTACAAATCATTGTTAATTAAAATTGGCTTTGATATACCTTGGGATCCGGGTGGATTCACTACTTGAGCACTATATGCCTAGCTTAATGGCTTTAAAGAAAGCGCTGCCAGGGAGACAACCCGGAAGTTTTAGAGAGTCATTTGTTTCTCTTGAGTGCTTTCATATAGTTTAAAAACAACAAAAATAAAGAGGGGAACCCAAAACTTTTTCAAAAAGGAAAGTGAAAGTGAGAAAGACAACCATTGTTGAAGTGGGAGAGCTCCTTGAACTTTGTTCATGCTCACGGCAACTTTGTGAATCTTGATTACAGAAACTTTTCAACAAAAATAATTATCCCCTTGTACAATTCCATTGTATTATAAAAATAATGTGCCGAGGTTTGCCTTTAGGATGTTTACAATGCTTGTTGGTTTGTGCGGTGCAGGACAGAAACTTTGGCTGTAGTGCGTGAATTTTAATTTTTTACTGGAACGTCAAATGGTTCTTATTATTTCTGCACTGTCTTTCTGTACAAATTTTTTATTTTTACTAATTTTGGTAGAATTTTTGGGGTACCAGAAGTATGGTGTATGTTCAGATTTCTACAGACTGCTCTGTTTTAGACAAATTCTGTTTTTGATGCATAGTTTGCTTGTTTTGATGAATCTATCAATTTATATCAGTGGATTAAGCCATGAAAAAGCTATATTACAGTAGACACAATGCAAAAACAAAATATGAATTGGTTTGCTACAGTACTTAGAGTGGTGATTTGCTTTATTATACAAACGGGTCTTACCGAGTTTTCTGTTGAAGTTTTGTGTGGATGAAGTGTTTGATTGAGAAGGTTTCGATGTGAGAAGAAGGAAGAGAGGCAAGAGCTCAAGCTTGGGGATTCCCGAGGCACCCCAAGTAAATATTCAAGGAGACTCAAGCGTCTAAGATTGGGGATGCTGGGAAGGCATCCCCTCTTTCTTCAACAAGTATCGGTATGTTTTCGGATTCGTTTCGTTCATGCATTATGTGCAAGTCTTGGAGCGTCTTTTGCAATTAGGTTTTTATTTTTTTTATGCACCATGCTGGTATGAGATCGTCCTTGGTTGATTTATAGAATGCTCATTGCACTTCACTTATATCTTTTGAGTATGGCTTTATAGAATGCTTCATGTGCTTCACTTATATCATTTGAAGTTTGGATTGCCTGTTTCTCTTTACATAGACAACCACCATTTGTAGAATGCTCTTTTGCCTCACTTATAATTGTTAGAGCATGGGCATATCTTTTGTAGAAAGAATTAAACTCTCTTGCTTCACTTATATCTATTTAGAGAGATGACAGGAATTGGTCATTCACATGGTTAGTCATAAAATCCTACATAAACTTGTAGATCGCTGAATATGATATGTTTGATTCCTTGCAATAGTTTTGCGATATAAAGATGGTGATATTAGAGTTATGCTAGTGGGTGGTTGTGGATTGTAGAGACACTTGTGTTGAGGTTTGCAAGTCCTGTAGCATGCACGTATGGTAACAGTTGTGTGACAAATTTGAAGCATGGGGTGTTTCTTTGATTGTCTTCCTTATGAGTGGCGGTCGGGGACAAGCGATGGTCTTTTCCTACAAATCTATCACCCTAGGGGCATGCGTAGTAGTACTTTGCTTCGAGGGCTAATAAAATTTTGCAATAAGTATGTGAGTTCTTTATGACTAATGTTGAGTCCATGGATTATACGCACTCTCACCCTTCCATCATTGCTAGCCTCTTCGGTACCGTGCATTGCCCTTTCTCACCTCGAGAGTTGGTGCAAACTTCGCCGGTGCATCCAAACCCCGTGATACGATACGCTCTGTCACACATAAGCCTCATTATATCTTCCTCAAAACAGCCACCATACCTACCTATCATGGCATTTCCATAGCCATTCCGAGATATATTGCCATGCAACTTCCATCATCATCATATACATGACTTGAGCATTTATTGTCATATTGCCTTGCATGATCGTAAGATAGCTATCATGATGTTTTCAAGGCTTGTCTGTTTTTTGATGTCATTGCTACGCTAGATCATTGCACATCCCGGTACACCGCCAGAGGCATTCATATAGAGTCATATCTTTGTTCTAGTATTGAGTTGTAATATCAAGTTGTAAGTAAATAAAAGTGTGATGATCATCATAATTAGAGCATTGCCCCAAAAAAAGAGAGGCCGATGAAGCCTAAATAAGAAAAATGGGGCCAAAGAAGCCCATAAATATATATATATATATATATATATATATATATATATATATATATATATATATATATATAGGAAAATGTATCCTACTACCGGTGTAGCTACACCTGCTTCTCATATACTATCATGTGGTAGTATATGCTCTACTTTATTATTTTTAGTATGTTCATATACTATATCTAAGATACTCCCAAGTGATTTGTATGAAAAAATTGCAAGTGAGCTCATAATTTTATTGTATTTATGAAATACGTACATATTTGTACGTGAAATAGAGTATCATAAAATATGATACATACTACCAAAATAGTAGTATATATACTACCTAAACATTCTTATATACTACATACTACGCGTACATACTCTCCAATATGATAGATACTACCTAGAACGTATGAAACAAAAGTGGAGTAACTACACCCGGTAGTAGCGAAAATTTGTCATATATATATGTATGTATATATATATATATATAAAGGGGCAATGTTACTATCTCTTTTTCCACACTTTTGCTTCAAAGTAGCACCATGTTATTCATGTAGTGAGTCTCATATCTTGTGCTTCAAAGTAGCACCATGTTCTTCATGTAGTGAGTCTCATATCTAATGGTATTTATTTGTTATTGTATATGTTAATATGTTTTGTTATAAGCTTTCTGAGAGTTTACAAAACTTGACTTTGACCAATGCTAATACGCGAACTTAAATAAAAACGGAGGGAGTACACATTTGTTTTCTTAGTTTGTAGTGAACTAATCATTTGTTGAAATTGTGAAATAAATATATTAGGCTATTGACTTCGAATGTAATGGTCTATACAATTCAATAGTTACAATCATTGTTGAATCCCAAGATGTATACAAGGTCTATAGTACTTCACAACATGCTCAAACTCACATAATCCCAGTCAAATGAGAATCAAAATGCATTTCACAGTTATTACTTTGTAGGATGCAACAAAAACAACCATAACTCTACATCAGCCATTGGCCCTATTTGGATACTCTAACACAGTTAGAGTTAGAGTTATTTCCTAACCCACTCTAACCCAAATAAGCACCTCTCCACCAGGATAGTTGGGTTAGATGGAACTAACCCACTCTAACCCTCCCTGTTTGGATACTTTTGGGTTATTTGAGCCCCCAACTAACTCAAACTAGCTCTAACCCCATGATCCAAACAGGGCCATTATAGAAGCAACATTTTGACATATCCCAATGTGTGAATGAAACGTGCAGAGAGAGCTTTTGAAGATGGAGCAGATAGGGCGGGAAAGATTGTATGTATGTGGACGAGAGAGTAGGAGACAAACCTAACGAGACAGAGGGAGAGAGATAGAGAGAGAAAGAGTGTCGGTGTACTAGAGTAGGGGTACCCTAGTATCCCGAACCTGTGCACGGGCAGTAGCAGCCCTCCGCGGCAAGGCTTGCCGGGTGACCGCCTAGGTCCTCCGTGGTTCCTTTGGAGCCATTCAAGAACAAAGTATTTAAGCCAAGGAGACAAGGCCCCGGCAAGAGGAGCTTGCCGGGAAGGCCAACCAAGGCACCTAGGAGACAAGGCCCCGGCAAGAGGAGCTTGCCGGGAAGGCCCGGTGAGCGACAAGCTTCCGGGCACGACAAGACGACGACCGCGGCAAGGCGCTTGCCGCGGCAGGCTACCACATCTGTAACTGCGCTCCAGCACATCCACTAACGTGTCGCCCTGGGACCTTCCCAGGCGCGCGTGGCAAGTGGCTGTGCAGCCAGCGGAGCGCGGTGGCAAGCGGTGCTGACAAGATTGCCATCGTGGCAAACAGTGGCGTACCTGACGGTCCCTTTCTGCACTGTTTAGGCGATGTAGACGGGCATTTAATGCCTTTGTCCCCTGCCGTCAGGGTTAGGTATGATACACTGTACAAGTAGTTGTACCAACCGCAACTCATTTTCCCTTTTTTCCCTTGTCTACGTTGCCACCTGTCGGAGACCCCTTTAGCATATAAAAGGAGGCCCATGCACAACGTAGAGGGGGATTCGAACACTCTCACGCTCGGTCTCGTTAGCAGCTAGTGTGTACTATAGCATTCAGCGCTCCCGAGCAAGAACACAATACAACTCAGACATGCAGCAGTAGGAGTGTTATCTCTCCGGAGAGCTCCGAAGATGGGTAAACTGCTCGTGTGCTTCGCCTCGATTTGGTCTTCGTGCGACCTCCGCCCCCCACCGAACCGAAAGGGGCTCGGTCCGCCGGCCCCATAGGTGTTCGTGGGTCAGATCAGCTTCCCCGACATCTTTGGCGCGCCAGGTAGGGGGCGTCGAGGCTGTGTGAACCTGATCCGGCGTTCACACGAGCAACATCTTCATCATCTTCATTGACATGCCACCGAAGAAGAAGGCTTCGCCGGCAACGGAGCCGTCCATGTCTATCCCACCGCCACCGGAGCAAACGAGTGGTGGGGTAGACGCCGGTGGAAGGGCGGGCGTCGACGAAGGAGTCCACGGTGCGGCCAAGTCCAAGAACAAGGCTGCGCAGACCTCGGCGTCCGTACATGCACCGCGCCCATCTCAGGAGGCGCGGGACCGACAGCGTCATGGTATTCACAGTACCATACGTTCGTTGGACCAAGATCGAGCTGGTGGATCACGGGATGCTCAAGGCCAGCATGCACGCCAACAGGCTGGCACGAGCGAGGCACGGTCGCCTGGACGGGATACTGCTCCTTCTAACATAGTTAGAAGTCCGAGCATATCCCGCTCCTCGCGCCGTTCGCCACTGCCACCCACCACTCCAGCAGAAGCTTTGGCGAGAGCTCAACTACTCCTGGATTACCCTCCAACAGCCGACAAGGTCGATGAGTGGAGGGCCACCATCCATAGTCTCATCGGCTTCGCCAACGGCGACACTCCGCGGCAACCAAGCACATCGCTGCCGCGACAGGATGACAAGGCACGAGCCGGTGGCGACGAAACCGGAGGGGGTGCAACCACCATGCACTCTCCGCCCCGAGGGCCAAGATCGCCAACTCGTCGGATCCACCTCGACAGCGACTCCACCGCGTCATCGGATCCACGAGCTCGTCGCGATTAGCGCCAAGTTCTTCACGGACGACAACAAGAAGACGCTCGAACTCGCATTGAGCGCCGAAGAGAAGCGCGGCGTCAATCCGACCAGTGCGCTGGGCCCTCTATCGACATGCATGCGCCAGGGGAACCAGGCGACTTGCCGTACGCGGTAGGTTGCCCTGCGTTCACTCGTGAGCTGCGGCAAGTCCAGTGGCCCAGCAAGAAGAATTTCAAGCCAGATGTACCAGAGAAGTACGACGGCAAGACGCATCCGCCGGAGTTCCTCAGCATCTACACCATTGCGGTGCAAGCTGCCGGGGGGCGAGACGACAAGATTCTGGCCAACTACTTCCCGCTGGTGCTCAAGCCCAATGTCAGATCCTGGCTCATGCACTTGCCGGACAACTCCATATCCTCTTGGGCAGATCTATGCCATCAGTTTGTCGGCGCCTTTACAGGTGGCCACAAGCCTCATGGCCAAGAGAGCGACCTTCATCTGCTCGCCCAGAAGGAAGGAGAGCCCCTGCGCAAGTACATTCAGAGATTCAGCCGTGTACAGCACAACATCCCAGATGTCCACCCTGCCGCGATAATCAGCGCGTTCCATCAGAACGTGTGAAACCGCAGGATGCGGGAGGAGATGGCCATGTGCAAGATCAGAGACGTCAGTGAGCTATATGCCCTGGCCGACAAGTGTGCGCGTGCTGAAGAAGGGAGGAAACTCCTCGGAGAGAACTTAGAAGCAGGAGGATCTGATAGCGAGGAAGTCGCCCTGGCAAAGAAAAGCCGGCGACGGAACAACATGAAGAAGAAAGGCAAAGATGTGCTAGTTGTTGAGCAGTCCGGCAACGGAGGTGGCGCCAAGAAAGCCAAAGTTGGTAGCTCCGGCAAGGAGGTTGTCGCGGGCACCAATTGCCAGGCTGTGGCAGTCGTCGACAAGCAGGACGGATCCAACAAGCAGTATTGCAAGATCCACCGCACCAAGGGCCATGATCTCCAGAGCTGCAAGAAGGTTGAGCAGCTTGTCGAGCAGCAGAAGGCTGAGTATGAGCGACGCGACAAGGAGAAGGCCCAGGAAGGTGCCGGAGGATCCGGCAAGAAACGTCCCGGCCAGGGAGGACGCCGCGGCAAGGCCAAGCAGCGGCAAGGAGACAGACCTCCCCGTGGCCGCGACAAGGATGAAGATGAAGACGACGACGAAGACATGGATGATGATGAGACCGATGAGCAGGAGTTCCAGAAAGCCACGGAGGTCCTGTGCGTTGACGGCGGTGCTTCCCTGCATACTTCACACCGCCAACTCAAGCAGTGGATGCGGGAAGTCAATGCGGCTGAACCATCCGTCGAGTCACGCAAGCCTCTGAAATGGTCCAGCACGCCTATCATCTTTGATATTGAGGACCACCCTGATCGCATAACTGCAGTCGGGTGCTTGCCAATGTTGGTTTCACCAACTATCCGCAACCTCAAGGTCACTAAGATGCTAGTTGACGGCGGGGCCGGCTTGAATCTAATCTCCTCCGCGGTGCTCCGAAACTCGGATCCTCGACAATGAGCTCAAGAGACCGGCACATTCCAAGGAATCAATCCGGGAAGGAGCAAGCCAAAGGGAAAGATCACGTTGCCGGTGACATTTGGCAGCGAGTTAAACTTCAGGACTGAGAGGGTCATTTTTGACGTTGCTGATTTTCCATTGCCTTACAATGGGATACTTGGCCGTCCAGTACTCGCCAAAAATTCATGGCAGCCTCTCACTATGCATACAACATGCTGAAGATGCCTGGCCCGATAAGTGTCATCTCTGTCCCTGGCGACAAGAAGGATGCTCTTATCTGCGCCGACAAGATCTACCGGGAAGCAGCAGTCGCAGCAGAACACAAGTCACTTGCCGCTGAAGCTCCCGGGGGGAAGAAGAAGACCAAGTTCGGCAAGAGCCCTGATGCCCACTCCGGCAAGCGCACCTCTTCGGAGTGCTGCGCTACCGTCGAGGACGCACCATCGAGCTCCACCGGCAAGTACAAGAAGACGATAGCAGCTCCACCAGAGACCAAGAAGGTGTCCGCCAAGGAGGACGGCAATGGTGGTACCTTCACCATCAGTGCCTCTCTCGACCCTAAATAGGAAAGCGCGCTCGTTGCTTTCCTGCGGTCGAACGTCGACGTGTTTGCGTGGCAACCGTCGACATCCCCAGTGTTCCCGTGAAAGTAATTGAGCACCATCTTGCCGTCTGTCCTCATCGCGCCCGTCAAGCGTAAAGTCGAAGTAGGCGTGGGCGCCAAGAATTCATCGCAGAAGAAATCAAGAAATTGGAAGCAGCAGGCCTTGTCAGAGGAGTGCTCCATCCTACGTGGTTGGCCAATCCTGTAGTCGTGCGTAAGGCATACAGAAAATGGAGGCTTTGTATCGACTTTACTGATGTTAATAAAGCTTGTCCCAAAGACCCATTTCCCTTGCCGCGTATCGACCAGATTGTTGACTCCACGGCCGGATGTGATTTGCTTTCATTTCTTGATGCATACTCAGGATACCATCAAATCTTCATGGCAGAAGAGGATGAGGAGAAGACCGCATTCATCACCCCATGTGGAACTTACTGTTTCATACAGATGCCTTTTGGTTTAAAGAATGCTGGTTCAACATTTGCAAGAGTAGTCCATCACGCTTTTGAGCCGCAAATACACAGAAACGTGGAAGCCTATATGGATGACATAGTGGTCAAGAGCAAGGACAGGGCAACTCTGATTCAAGATTTAGACGAAACCTTTGCAAATCTGCGCAAGATCAACCTCAAGCTCAACCCCGAGAAGTGCGTGTTTGGAGTCCCCTCCGGCAAGCTTCTCGGGTTCTTCGTGTCTCAGCGGGGAATTGAAGCCAATCCCGACAAGATCAAGGCCATTGAGCAGATTGAAGCACCAAAGCGCGTCAAGGATGTACGAAGACTTGCCGGTTGTGTAGCTGCTCTCAGCAGGTTTATCTCTAGGTCTGCTAAGCGCGCCCTGCCATTTTTCAAAATTTTGAAAAAGGCAGGTCCAATGAAATGGACTCCGGAAGCGGAGGCTGCGCTGCAGGACTTAAAGAGATACCTGTCCTCCACTCCAATACTTGTCGCACCTAGGCCACAAGAGAAGTTGCTGCTATATATAGCGGCAACCAATCAAGTGGTTAGTGCTACGTTAGTAGCGGAGAGGGAGGCGGATGATGAGCCGGCAACCATGGCAGATGCATCCAGCGACAAGCAGGGGGCTTCACCGGCAAGCTCTGGTCCCGACAAGGATGGATCTGCGTAGGCGTGTGAGAAGATGCAGAGAAGGATGGTGCAGCGCCCAGTTTACTTTGTCAGTTCCCTTCTGCAGGGGGCTAGGTCAAGGTACTCTGGTGTGCAGAAACTGCTTTTCGGCCTTCTCATGGCCTCGAGAAAGCTGCGCCATTACTTTCAAGCACATGAGATCACAGTTGTCACTCGCTTTCCGCTGAAGAGGATACTGCTAAATCCAGAAGCAACGGGCAGAATTGTTGAGTGGGCACTGGAACTGTCAAGCTTTGGCCTCAAGTTTGAGAGCACTTCAACTATCCAAAGCAGAGCATTGGCAGAATTCATAGCAGAATGGACGCCGACGCAAGATGAGGAAATTCCAGAAACAAGCATCCCCGTCAAGGAAGCAAGCAAAGAGTGGCTGATGTACTTTGATGGTGCCTTCTCGCTGCAAGGCGCCGGTGCAGGCGTGCTACTTGTCGCACCCACCGCAAAGCACCTCAAGTACGTAGTCCAGATGCACTTTCCCAAGGAGCAAGCAACGAACAATACTGCAGAGTATGAAGGTTTGCTTGCCGGTCTCAGGATCGCAGCAGACCTTGGGATCAAGAAGCTCATTGTCAGGGGTGACTCACAGCTTGTCGTCCGCCAAGTGAACAAGAATTATCAGAGTCCGTTGATGGAGGCTTATGTTGATGAAGTGAGAAAGCTAGAAGAGCACTTTGACGGCCTACAGATGGAATATGTTCCAAGAGCTCAGAACGACATTGCTGATGGCCTGTCAAAGTGTGCTGCACTTAAGTTACCTGTGGGACCAGGGATCTTTGTGCTCAAGCTGACTCAACCGTCTGTAACGCCATCAACCGGACAGAGCAAGAAAAGGAAGTTGGTTTCTGGTGACTATTTTCCAGCAGAGCTCCCCGAAGCCGCTGCCAAGAAGGTCCCCAAGATCAACACCAAGAGTGCTGAGGAGCAGTCTGCTCCGGCAGACCCCACGGTTTGTTCCGTTGAAGCAGACGCTCCCGACAAGTTTTGCTCCGGCAAGCTTGCCGGGGAACGTCAAGCTCCGACTGAGCCGCAGGTTCTAGTCGTAGAAGCGGATGTTCCCGCAGCAGCAGATGTGCCTTTAGTCCTTGTTGTCGAGCCACAAGCTCCAGCATGGGAACAGCAGATCGTCCGTTTCCTTCAGACAGGACAGCTTCCCGAAGAGCAAGAAGAAGCAGAAAGAGTAGCCCGGCAGTCAAGTATGTACCAGTTTGTCGACGACACACATGCATGTAAGAAGACTCAACGGTGTGAAATTGAAGTGTATTCACCGAAGATGGATGAAGCTGTTGGCGAGATACATCGAGGCATATGTGGTCACCACATTGGCGCAGAGCACTTGCCGCAAAGCTTTCCGGCAAGGTTTCTTTTGGCCAACAGCCCTCCGTGATGCAATCGCACAAGTAACCAAGTGTGAAGCATGCCGTTCCATTCCAAGCGATACACCAGCCAGCTCAAGCTCTCCGGACGATCCCTTTATCCCGGCCATTTTTGTGCAGGGCTCGACATCCTCGGCCTCTTTCCCGAAGCTGTCGGGGCTTTGAGTACTTGTACGTTGTAATCGACAAGTTCACAAAGTGGCCGGAAGTGGAAGCAATGAGGAAGGTGACAAGACAACCAGCAGTCAAGTTCTTCAGTCGATTGTTTGTCGCTTCGATTCCTAACAGATCATCACCGACAATGGCACATAATTCACGAGCCGCACCTTCATGCAGTACGTCCAAGATCTTGGCGCCAAGGTCTGCTTCGCTTCTGTTGCTCATCCAAGAAGTAACGGTCAAGCGGAGAGGGCAAATGCTGAAGTGCTGCACGGGCTCAAGACCAGGAATTTCGACAGGCTGCGCAAGTGCGGAAGAAACTGGATTGAGGAGCTGCCGGTGGTTCTTTGATCAATCAGGACGACGCCAAATCGAGCCACTGGCCAGACACCTTTCGCTCTAGTCTATGGAGCAGAGGCAGTTCTCCCCACGGAACTCGTATACAGATCACCTCGAGTGCTCGCTTATGATGAGCTTGAGCAAGAGCAATTGCGACAAGATGACGCACTGCTCCTTGAGGAGGACCGTCTTCAGGCTGCTGTTCGAGCTGCTCGATATCAGCAAGCTTTGCGCCGCTACCATAGCCGCAGTTAGTGCCGAAGTCTCGAGGAAGGCGACCTTGTTCTTCGCGCGCTCAGTCCGCCAAGAATTCCAACAAGTTGACGCTTGGTGGGAAGGCCCTTACCGGGTGAGACGAGTCACTAGGCCTCAAGCGCTGTCCGCTTTGAGACCGAAGATGGCATTCCGGTGAGCAACTCCTGGAATATTGAGCATCTTCGTAAGTTTTACCCGTAGGGCACGGTTGTCGGAACCTGTTCCGGCAACCACCTTTTGTACAAGTCTTGCCGATGTTGCATGTAATCCTTTGTACAAAGCCGGGCGCAGACCCCGTGCATAAGTAAAGCTAATGTGCTCCGCACATCTTGTCAATTTCATGCTTTCTACTCTATTACTTTGCATGCATTATCTGACACTTTGTGCAACACCTACCCCGGTAAGCAATAACGAGCCGCAAGGCTCCATATCTTTATTTTCTCTTCTTTCTCTTTCTCAAAGAAAGGAAGGTTCCCTCGCCCACAAGTTTGCCGGGGGGGAAGGAGAAGATAACGGTGTGGACCAAACGTCGCTCGAGGAAGTTTCGCCTTACCGGGAAGCAAACAACAGAAAAGCTAAGTTGCTAAAATTTGAGCAATCAGTTTCAAAAATTTTAAGTTATTCTCCTCGAACGACCGTACTTTGTATGGAAAACCTGTGCGCGGAGGAACCAACTCATGGCTAGTTGCGCCCTTACTTTGTTTCGAGTCCGCTCAACAACTTAAGTGAGCTGCAACTAGTTGCGACAAGGTTGCTTGTCGGAGCGGCACCGCCAAAGAGTCTTGACGTCTCAAGACTCAGCGCCATGCAAAGGTGCTCGCTACCGACAAGTTCCCTAAAAGCGTAGGGCAAAAACATACAAAGGAAGGAATCAAGTAAAGGAGATAACATAGCAATCACTAACCGAAAGAGAGTTATATTACAAGATAACTTGTCACAGCTCTAATAGATTGTTTCCATAACATGACCAGCAACGACAAGGAAAAGATAAAACGGACGGCCTAGTCTACGCGGTCGCCATCAACCCTCTTGATCCCGCCCACCCTGTCCACAATGGGTGCGACAAGGGTCTTGAGCGCCTCCACATCAGCATCCAGCGGCAAGGACTTGAGGACGTTGGTGAAGCTAAGACCTGGATTGCGGAAGGCCACCTTCATCAGCACCTTCTGAAGAGCTCCCGCACAGATCTGGCGCGGCTCGTCGGCCAGCTGCTTTGGGATCTCTTCCCGGAGTCGTTGGAGGGCCGTCACCACGCCCTTGAAGAACAAGCTGAGCTTGGCGCTGGGCTGGAGGTGCTCATCGGAGGAATACCCGAGATCCACCATCCCCAGCTCCGCCAGCTCCCTGTCGATGGCTGCGGCAACATTCACGAGACCCTCGGTCCAGTGCTCCACATTCTCCCTGAAGGTGTTCTGGGCGGCAGTAGCACTCGCCGACAGCGCCTCGTCGGCCTTGATCTTCTCCAATAAGGCCACCTCCCGCTCCCTGGCGCCGTCCAGCATCTGCATCAAAGTAGTCAGCTTCAGCTCGAGATCCGCGTTGGAGTCCTTGGCGGCGCTGATCTCCTTGCTCCTCTCGGCGAGACGGCCCTGCAGCTCGCCAAGAGTGTAGGCGTCCTTCTCGCGCTGATGCTTGAGTGCAGCAAGCTCCTCGCCGCTCTTCTTGAGATTGGCCTCCAGCTGCGTCACCTTTGTCTCCAACTCCTTCTTGGCGGCCTCGGCAGCTGCGGCGGCGTCCTTTGCTTCCTTGAGGGCTCCGCCAAATGTTTGCTCGCGCGCGGCAAGTTCCTCCTCATGGCTGTCGAGATTGATCTTCCGCTGCGCCAGCTCACCTTCCTGCGCAGACAGCTTCTCGGCAGCAAGCCGCTGCTGCTCCTCAACCTCAGCCTTCTCGAGGATGAAAGCTTTGCGCCTCGGCGAAGTCGCTCCGCTCCTCCGCCAGGATCGAGAGCTTCTTGGTTGATGCCCGGAGCTCCTCCGCTTCTCTATGTCTGCTCCCCGCTGCGGACAAGCGCTTCCGGGATTCCAGCTTGGCTTGTCGGGTGCGGTAGAGCGACAGCAGCTTCCGCAACAGCTGCTCCTCCTCAGACTCGCCGTTGCTGCTGCTTGGCGCGTCGACCAGCGTCAGCCCGGCGGAGGCGAGCAGCTCTTCGTCAAAGGTCTCTCCTTCGACCGGCGCCCTGGAGCTTGACGCCCATGGAAGTTTGATGAAGACGCCATCGCCGGCCTTCAGATAGGCGCCAGGCTGAGGCTCTTCGGAGCCTGGCGCTGCGGCAGCGGCGGAGGGATCGGCGGTCAGTGTAGCGCCTGGCGCTCCTGCGGCCTCAGGGCCGTCAGTGCGATCGCCGGACCCCTCGCCAGCTTCTGCGGCGGCAGCCTTGGCGGCCTCTTCGCCGACGGGGTCATCAGCGCTGGCTTCTTCCTCGGCAACGACGGCGTCGTCAGTGTTGCCGCGCGTTTCCTCCTCGCCGGCGACCTCGGTCTCCATTGGCTCGGTGGCAGACGGATCTGATGACCGAAAAAGAAAGAAAAGTCAAGCAAATATCCAAAAAGAAGATCAGAAGAAGAAAAACACAAGGGAAGTTTTCAGCAAGAGGATTACTGTCTTTGGGATCTGCAGCCGTGGTCTCAACCACCGGAGGGTCATTGGTGCCATCCCTTGCGGAGAGCTATCCTTGCCGGAGAAGCCCCTTGCGGGAGAGAATTCCCTTGCCGGGGATCCTCCTTGGCGGTGTAGTCGAAGCAGATGGCATGTCGAGCGGCTTGTGGAACTCCCGGTGGGGCTGCTCGCCCTACACAAATCATCAATCGATATCAAGAAATAAAGAGCACCCATGCACGCCTAACAGCAAGAAGTAAATCATACACTTACACCGGGGCTGCGCTGGGGCTGCTTTAGAAGGTTGCCGGTCCGCAAGGTGGTCTCGGACACGCCTCTTGCTGCCGCGGTGGATTCATCCTCGATGACAATCACCGGGACCTTGGCTCTCTTCGACGCTCTCTGGGCCAGCGTCCTGAAAAGGAATAGGTTCAGAGTGAAGCAAATCAGATACAAGACAAAACAACAGATTGAAGAATTACAAGTACAGCAAAGAATCTTACTCTTCTTCTTCCTCGGAGCTGAGCGCAGAGAGATCGAATTCCGGCTCGCCTCCGGTGCGACGAGCTGGAAGAGTAGTTTCCCTTGGCCGCTTGGCGGGTGCAGGAGCTGTGGTCCCGGAAGGCCCCGCTCCAGTTGCCGCAGCAACGTGAGGCGCTCCTACGGCAACAGTGCTTGCCGCGGTGGAGCGCGTCGCGCGGCGCGACGGCTATTGGCCCGTCTGCCGCCCCGCCACTTCCCCGGCCTTGCGGAGACGCCTTCTTGGTGGAGCTGGGGCTCCGCCGCAGCAAGCTGTCAAGGTGGGAGGAGGCGCCTCGGCGGCTCGCTGGCTCAGCTTCAGGCTCGGCAGGCTCATCCTTGCCGGCAAGCTCCTCTCGATCGACAAGGCTTGCCGCCTCTGCTGCCTCTGCCTCCTCCACGGTGAATCCAAACTCGCCCGCGGCAGCGGCTGCTGCCGCCTCTTCCAACCTGGTGGCGATGCACTACATCTCATCATCAGTGGTGTCGCGGGTGAGGCTTCTCTGTTCGTCGGGGCGAACCGGCACTTCTACCAAGCTGTCAAAGAACTGCTGCACGACGTCATCTGCAGGCTCTTGCCAAGTTGGAACAATTCCATGCGAGTCGCACAACGGCATCATTGCACGGATGCGGTCGAGCGAGGAATTGTTGCACAACGGAACGACACCCCTCGGCAGCATGAACCATTCGGGATGATCAGGGTCGTGCTTGAACAATTCCAAGAGCATCGCATCCAATTCCAAGACGGTGAAGTTGAAGTTGAGGCCCGGGCGCAACCTCATGATATCTGCCGCGTTCTGGAACTCCCAGGCGGGTCTCCTCCTCTCCTGTAGGGGGGCGATGCGGCGGCGAAGGAAATCTACGCCAACGGTGCCTACAGTGAGTCCGGCAAGCCTAAGGCGTAGGATCCGTGTGACGGCAATCTTCAGCCTAGCGTCTTCCGGGGCCACGCTACTCCAATCGCTGCCACAAGACTATTGGGGTTTGGCGCTGGGCGATAAATGGCTGCGGTTCTCCTCTACAATCCAACATCAATCTGCCTCCATTCCTCCCACTTGCTGCGGAGCTCTCCTCCAGATAGGCTTCCTTCTTGCCGATCCTTGAGATCCAAGCGATTCCTCCCAAGAAGAGGCTCTCATCTCTACCGAGGCATGAAGAAGTGGCGAAAAAGGGCTACGTTGGGATGGACTCCGACAAAGTTTTCGCAGAGATGTGCGAAAACTGCCATGGTCAGGACAGCATTGGGGGTGAAGTCAAGGAGGCGGAACCCGTAGGTGTTCATGATGTCGCAGAAGAATTCAGATAAGGGCGGGCAGAGCCCGCAGTAGAAGAAGAGCGTGAAGAAGGGATACCCGCTCGGAGCCAGTTCAGATGCGGTAGCTGAGAGTACCTTCGTGCGCGGATGCGCGCGTCTCCGTCGACCAGAAGAGATAGTAGTACTCCCTCGGCTCCTTCAAGGCGAGCTGAGGGGAAGATGGCCCGCTCTTTCGCGGGCCACGAGTCAGCTGCGCCTCGGCTGACTTCACACCCTTCCCCTTGTCGGCTTTCGGAGCCATGGCGGAGGTGGTGGGGGAGCTCGGCGGCGTTGGTGATGCTGGTGGCGATGGAGGGGCGGAGCGCTGCTCTCTTTTCAGCCTTGGGAAGAAGGGGGAGCAGCGGAGGTTTTCGAGATTGGACAGCAACTGGCAAGGTGGGCGAACTGCCGCTACTTCCTCTGCTTATAAAGAGGGAGGCGGACGCCCGCTTTCCTAATAAAGAAACCACCACGATCTCTCCCACGACGCCGCATCCCACGCGTGCCGCTCGTGGGGGCGTGGTGGGTCCGGGCGAGTTATGGCGTAACCCGGCCGCTGCGTCTGCGTGCCTGTTTGGGCCTGGCCCAATAGCGCTTCGGCACCGTGTGTGGCCCAGGCCCGGGGGCTCCTGTCGGTGTACTAGAGTAGGGGTACCCTAGTATCTCGAACTTGTGCACGGGCAGTAGTAGCCCTCCGCGGCCAGGCTTGCCGGGTGACCGCCTAGGTCCTTCGTGGTTCCTTTGGAGCCATTCAAGAACAAAGTATTTAAGCCAAGGAGACAAGGCCCCGGCAAGAGGAGCTTGCCGGGAAGGCCAACCAAGGCACCTAGGAGACAAGGCCCCGGCAAGAGGAGCTTGCCGGGAAGGCCTGGTGAGCGACAAGCTTCCGGGCGCGACAAGACGACGACCACGGCAAGGCGCTTGCCGCGCAGCTACCACATTCAGAATCGCGCTCCAAAGACATCCACTAACGTGTCGCCAGGACCTTCCCAGCGCACAGAATAAGTGGTCTGTGCAGCCAGTGAGCACGGTGGCAAGCGGTGCTGACAAGATTGCCATCATGGCAACGGTGGCGCCCCCACGGTCCTTTCTCGCACTTTGTTTAGGCGACGTGACGGGCATTTAATGCCTTTGTCCCTGTCGTCGTGGTTAGGTATGATACATTTGTACAAGTAGCTGTACCAACCGCAACTCATTTTCCCTTTTTGCCCTTGTCTGCGTTGCCACCTGTCGGAGACCCCTTTAGCATATAAAAGGAGGCCCATGCGCAACGTAGAGGGGGATTCGAACACTCTCACGCTCGGTCTCGTTAGCAGCTAGTGTGTACTGTAGCATTCAGCGCTCCCGAGCAAGAACACAATACAACTCAGACATGCAGCAGTAGGAGTGTTATCTCTCCGGAGAGCTCCGAAGCTGGGTAAACTGCTCGTGTGCTTCGCCTCGATTTGCTCTTCGTGCGACCTCCGCCCCCCACCAAACCGAAAGGGGCTCGGTCCGCTGGCCCCATAGGTGTTCGTGGGTCAGATCAGCTTCCCCGATAAAGAGAGAGGAAGAAGTTAGGTCTGTGAGAAAGATGGAGACATGTAATATACGTGAGATGCGTGTGCATCCAGATTCTGTATACGTGGAAGGAAAAGAGAGAACATGTTTGATGAGAGAGCTGGAAAAACATGGACGAGAGGGGAAGGATCTCGTGGGTTGAGGGATTGACAATTTTGTGCGGGGGAGAGAGGGATTGGTAATTTTGTGCAAGAGAGAGAGAGGGTGGGGGGAGGAGTCAGTCAGCCGTCGACACATCACCCTGCTTCCAAATGTCCCCGCATTCTCTAGCGCGGTGTGTTCGCCGTCTTCGATCTGCTCAATGCCCTCTTTGAAGATTGAGGTGTTGTGCATGTTGGGGTGCAAAGAAGCACAAGCGAGAGTGGTCGCCGTATAACCTTGGATGGGGATGAATTGTGTGCTTGGGGAGTGTGTGTGTGTGTTGTGCTGCGTGTGTCTGTGTGTTTGTGAGAGAGAGAGAGAGAGAGAGAGAGATTGAGAGAAAACAAACCTAACGAGAGAAATGGGTATTCACAAAGAGATTGTGCGGGCCTTGAGGTGGGCAGGGGCCGGGTGAGGGTGTCAAAATGTGTGTGTTGATGCATGTGTTGCATGCGACCGTGCGAGGGACGGACGAATCAAGAGAGATGGTTGTTGTGTTACGGATGCTCCTCTCTCTCCCCCCTCCCTCTCTCTCACACACACACACAAGTAAACTAGAAGACCGTTCTCTCATGTATACACAACGCATCGGCATATCTGTCTATGTTTCACTCATGCATGCTCATTTGCACATTCACACCTCTTTATGTCGGTATCACACGCACACCATCTCCACATTGCCCTTCCGCCACAACACACATATGGACACATACACACGTTCTCTCTCAGTCACACACACAAAATCAGTATTAAAAAAAACTAGGGCGCACCTAAAACGTCCAAATCCAAATAAACACGAACTAGAGCTAAATTCAAATATATGGAAATATTGCAGCATCAAGAACTTTCCCAGGAAAAAAAGTTGAGTAATATTCGAGGACTGTTTTCACACACACAAAAAGGTTCGGTGGATGTCCTTCGAGCGCGACACGGTGACACACCGTTCGATCGACCGCGCGGCCGCTGTTCACGCGCTTGCACAGGATTCTGTATCGTGGCTGTGGTACTAACTAATAAAAGCGCTGCCTAAGTCTAATATTTACGTGTACTAGTATAGTTTTCTTTTAAGTTTGACCAACCTTATATAAAACTAAAGTAAGCTCCCACACACGCACTCATCAATATGTCGCCGCCGCCGTTGCGCATGCCAGCGCCCGCCTGCTCCGGCCAACAATTTCTCGCCCATCACCGCCGTGTCGCCGCCATCCCTGTGCCATGAAGCCGAAGGCTCGCCCGCTCACGTCGTCTGCAGTCCCTCCTCGCGATGCCACCGCGCTACCAAGCACGCGAGCAGCTGGTGGAGCAGCGTCTATGCACGCAACATACAAAGAGGAGGACGAGCGCGTGCTCCAGCACGCCGGCGAGGAGGAACTAGCGTGTCATTGTCGTCTCCGCCCGCGCGGAGGAGGCGCGCATGGTGGCTGTCGCGGCGGAAGCCAGTCGCGCATGCGTCGAGCCCGCAAACCGGGTGCGGACTTGAAATCTACCTTCGAGACCTTGAATGCCACGTGGATCCTACAATCTGATGGAGCAATTTGGGTCAGTCGACTCATGTGAGCCGTTTGATTCAACATGGATGGCTAGAAGGGCTTCTTCCACCTCTTGTGCCGTCTTCTTCCTTCGCTCCGTCGAACTTCTTTCACAAATCGACTAACCCAAATTATACTACTAGTATCAACGTATTAAGTACAGTAGGAACACGAAGATACGAGCAGTAGTACCAACTGCAAGAAGAACAGTAGTAAGACATAGTACTAGTACTACTGTATGTACTAAAGAGTTCAAATAACGAGAAAGAACATACTAAACATAGTTCTGCTCGGGCCTCAGCACAACAAACCCTTGAAAATAAACTAAGCAACTAGTCCGCTTGACACTGCGGAGAACCAGCATGAGCGATTTACATCGCCACCTACTCGGAGTCCGAGTCCACGTCCTCGACTTCGTCCTCGTCCCTCTTCCTCTTCCTCGTCTCCGACGCTTCTTTGCTTGAACCGGACACTGCGCTCTGCTTCTTCATCCAACCCTTGTAGATATTTAAACAAAGGTAGGCATCCATTGCTGCGTACAGGATGTGATCTTCATCTAATGTCTTCGACTCCCATGCATGATGAAACTCGTGATGAGGTTTCTTCAGTTTAGCGTACGAAGGATCAATCATGGCTGTTGCCAGGGTCAGCATTGAAGGTTGAGAGGAGGACACCAGGCTTGCCGTCTGGGCCTACAATGAGACCTATCCGACGCAGGACATCCCTGTCGTTCTTAAAGCCTACGGTAACGAATTTCACTCTTTTGTCCTTGAGGAAGTTCTTAAAATATTGCCACTCAATGTCGGCATGGCATATGTGGTAGACCAAGCAAACGTTATGTACGCAAACCTGGATCACGGCGGGCTTCTTCCTCTCTTCGTCCTTTAGATCCTTCTCTCGTCCCAGGACTGTGGTGTACTCAACATCTAGCCCAGCGACCCACTCATCCGTTGAACTGTTGAACATGCGTAGGAAGCGAGAAAGCCATGCTTTCACCATCGCGGATCCACGTGTGTAGATGACGATGAACTGATCGCCGCTGATGGCTCTAACCTGGTACTCAGCAGCGACCATGGAGATTTGGGAGGCCATGGATTTTGGAGGAGGGTTAGGAGAAGTTGAACTGTTGTACCCCGCAAAAACTGGGAGCGAACTAATGTGAAAGGACGGGACGACTGGGAGCGAACTGTTGTAAGGTAGTAGAAGACAGGGACGAGTAGGGCGTGCGAACGGTGTGGGGTTGCTGGCTTGCCCGATGGATAAACGGCTGCAAGCCCCCAAAGAGTTCTCGAGAACTATGCGGGGCCCACTAGATGTCATGTCTACTAGACCCATATCGTAGGCCTGGCGGTATAGCTTCTGCCTGTTCGCACACCATGCCGGCGCGTGGATGTAACTTCACTTAATTCCGTCAACCGCGCGCCTCCCACGACCTTCGCCTCCCCCGTGCGGTCGGGCCCTTTGAGACTTCGACCGGCTATAAATGAGCAATTTTTTTGCCTACTCCGCATGCATGATACTCCCTCTGGTCCTTTTTACTCCCGTCAACCGTTTGCAAAGTGTTTGACCAAATTTATACTTTTTTTGAACACCACCTTATGTTAATTAACTAGCCACACCATTACACTCATTCGATACAATATTCACCACACAGGGCGGTACGTTATTTACAAGAATACCATCTAATCTATTGGCAAAGCTATACTTAGCGATTAAGTGTGCCACCTTATTGGCCGAACGACTAATCTTTGACAATTGAAGATTGTTGATCAACTTCGAGATGCTCAACACTTTCATCTTCAGGTCACGCATAGCAGACCTGTCATAGTCCCCCGATGCAAGAGGCGCTACCACAAAAGTGCAATCAGTCTCTAAAATTACAGGATTATGAAGAGAAATACCTATGTAGAGACCGGCAATGCAAGCCCTAAGCTCCACTTCCTCCATGCTTTGACAGGCATCAATGAAATCCCACAACCAAATTTATACTAAAAATATCAATATCTACAATACTGATTATAATGAGTATAAGAACTATGTTTTATAATGAGTGTAAAAATATTGATTTGACATTATGAATGTTGATACATTTTTCTATAAGTCTCGTGAAAGTAGAGGTACATTGACTTCAGACAAAACTTAAATGCACAATGCAGACTAGTTCCTCCGTCCAGGTGCGTGCCATTTCCTATCTTGTCATCACAACAAGGTTAGCTATTAGAGTACCACTACCTCCCTTCTAGTTTAAAGGGCTCGATTCAAAAATTTCACCTACTCTTAGCAAGATAGTAGAGGCGGTGGAATAGTTTTTGAAGTCTGCAAAAGTACTCAACTAGTGCTGTCGTTCTTCACACAAAAATGTGTTTACCAATGCATGCATGAACACTAGTTACTCTAACCCCCCTCTCTTCTTTAATTCTTTGCCACATTAGCATCTTTGCTAGTATTCCCATGTGCATGATACCAGCTAAGATACCACCATTATGGCCAGCCTTAATCATCACATGCAATAATTTAGTGCACCTTGAAATATGAACATGTGGGGGCTGATACGTCTCCGTCCGTATCTACTTTTCCAAACACTTTTGCCCTTGTTTTGGACTCTAACTTGTATGATTTGAATGGAACTAACCCGGACTGACGCTGTTTTCAGCAGAATTGCCATGACGTTGTTTTATGTGAAGAAAACAAAAGTTCTCGGAATGACCTGAAACTCCACGGAACATCTTAGAAAAAATAATAAAAAATCCTCGCCAAAGATGAAGACCAGGGGGCCCACACCCTGTCCACGAGGGTGGGGGGCGCCCCCCCTCCTGGGCGTGCCCCCCTACCTCGTGGGCCCCCTGGAGACCTTCCGACGCCAACTCCAACTCTATATATTGGCTTTCGGAGAGAAAAAAATCAGAGAGAAGAAATCATCATGTTTTACGATACGGAGCCGCCGCCAAGCCCTAAAACCTCTCGGGAGGGCTGATCTGGAGTCCGTTCGGGGCTCCGGAGAGGGGGATTCGTCGCCGTCATCATCATCAACCATCCTCCATCACCAATTTCATGATGCTCACCGTCGTGCGTGAGTAATTCCATCGTAGGCTTGCTGGACGGTGATGGGTTGGATGAGATCTATCATGTAATCGAGTTAGTTTTGTTAGGGTTTGATCCCTAGTATCCATTATGTTCTGAGATTGATGTTGCTATGACTTTGCTATGCTTAATGCTTGTCACTAGGGCCCGAGTGCCATGATTTCATATCTGAACCTATTATGTTTTCATGAATATATGTGTGTTCTTGATCCTATCTTGCAAGTCTATAGTCACCTATCATGTGTTATGATCCGACAACCCCGAAGTGATAATAATCGGGATACTTCTCGGTGATGACCATAGTTTGAGGAGTTCATGTATTCACTATGTGTTAATGCTTTTTTCTGGTTCTCTATTAAAAGGAGGCCTTAATATCCCTTAGTTTCCATTAGGAGCCCGCTGCCACGGGAGGGTAGGACAAAAGATGTCATGCAAGTTCTTTTCCATAAGCACGTATGACTATATTCGGAATACATGCCTACATTACATTGATGAATTGGAGCTAGTTCTCTGTCACCCTATGTTATGACTGTTACATGATGAACCGCATCCGGCATAATTATCCATCACCGATCCAATGCCTAGGAGTTTTCCATATACTGGCTTACGCTTATTTACTTTCCCGTTGCTATTGTTACAATCACTACAAAATACCAAAAATATTACTTTTGCTTCTGTTACTTTTGTTACTGTTACCACCACTATCATACTACTTTGCTACTAAACACTTTGCTGCAGATATTAAGTCATCCAGGTGTGGTTGAATTGACAACTCAACTGCTAATACTTGAGAATATTCTTTGGCTCCCCTTGTGTCGAATCAATAAATTTGGGTTGAATACTCTACCCTCGAAAGCTGTTGTGATCCCCTACACTTGTGGGTTATCAGGGGCGTGTATGTTTTTAATGAATTGAGACTATACCTAGCCCGGCATGCAAGATGACTTATTATGCACCGTTCCCCATACCTGCAAGAAGCCCGTTCGTCTCCAAATCTTTTCCTCTCCATGTGTGGAAACAATATGCCTGCCAAACTCTCCTTCTCCCTCCGACGGTCCCACCACTCCATCCCGTGTGAAAAAATCTGCATGCATGACTCTCCTCCCCCACGCTCGTCCAATCCGTTGTGACCAGCAATATTTCCACCCCTTCGCTCCCCCGTAATTTACTCCAACAAATATGCCCACGTAGCTGTTACTTAACTGCAGGTGCATTGGGTCACTGACATATCGGCCCAACAGGTGTTCGACCCACATGTCAATGACGCAACTGGACCTGCAATTAAGTCAGTGCAGCTCAGTCCATATCTTACGTAGGTGTGCCATTGCTCGCTATAAATATTGCGCCTCCCACGACATCGCTATCTCCTCCCCCTCACGTTCACGTTCATCGCTATCTCCTCCCCCTCCCTCTCACGTCGACCACCATGGCATCGCCCCTCCCAAGCCCTAGGAGCCCCTCGCTGCACCGCGCGGACGGTCACGCATCGCTGTTCTGTTCCTCGTCGCCACTAGTCGAGGAGGACGCGTCGGTGTTCCGCTCCTCGCCGCTACGCGACGCGTCGCCATTCCGTTCCTCGCCGCCACTAGTCGAGGAGGACGCGTCGGTGTTCTGCTCCTCGCCGCGACGCAAAGCATCGTCGTTCCGTTCCTCGCCGCCACTAGTCGAGGAAGACACGTCGGCGTTCCGCTCCTCACCGCGACGCGTCGAGGTGGACACGTCGGCGTTCCCAATCTCGCCAGCATGCACGTCGGAGGACGCGTCGGCTCCCTGCTACGAGGAGAACATCGCGCCGCCCGCCGAGCTCCCCAGCCTTGAGGAGCTTTGGAAAGAAATGGATGTCGCCTTGTGGGAAGCTTTGCCTCCAGTAGAGCGCGCCAAAATAGAGGCGGAGAACAAGGCCGAAGAAGAGAAGCGCACCGCGGAACAAGCTGCCTGGGAGGCCTATGTCGTGTTCGAGAGAGTCAGGCAATTGGCTCTTTGGCAGAAGGCTCGTGCGAGGGCCGTGAGGGTGGCGGAGGACGCCCGTGCCGATGCCCTGCGCGCAGTCGGTCCCAAGCGCCTCATCTACGATTGGTGGTACGTGGACTGGTTGCATGCTTCCAGCGAGGCGGAGTACCTGTTGGCGTCGGATCACCACACCGGTGAGATCTCACTCGCCCGCCGGCAAGCCGCCAATGAGCACCTCGCGAGTTGCGAGGCTGAGGAAGAGGCGTTGTGTCGGCGCGCTGGGAAACGGCCACGCACCAGGGCGCTCGTGGCATGCCGCAAGCGCTCCTGCAAGCGCCGTGGCTTTTAGGAGGAGTATAATTTTTGTTTCGTAAGGCGATCTCATTAGTTTTGGGACGCAAATGATAAATCCCGAACGTTCAGGAATTTTTAGCGTCCTTAATTAAGTATGTAAAAGGGAAATTTGGAAACCTTGTGTATTCGTACGCATTTTGCAAGTACGTGCATATAGCACAAACTTTACTATATACTATCGCACTACACGTCTCTCTTGATATATGCTTGCATACTGTGCTACTCCCTCCGTCCAGGTCAATAAGTCATCTTTGGTTGTGCACCGTGACCAAGGAGGGAAGACTTGTACACCTAGACGGAGGGAGTACTACTATTACTTATGTACGTGCAAATGCACGTTTTATCATTACGATGCGGTTTTTGTAAAAGTAGAAAAACAACACTAGTCAAGCTTGTGAAACGATTGAATGCAAAACAAATGCAAAAATGCTCATTTGATTGTTTACTTTTAGCTTGCTTCTCTGTCGTTATTTCTCTGTCGTACTTTGTACGGAGTATCTCACTAGTTGGAAAGGCATGCAAATTCCCAAACCGCTTCCTACACCCTGTATCGAATTTTTTTGCCTAACAAGTTGTGTCGTGCAATTGGAATTCCAACTTGAGTACTACTACTAGTAGGAGTACTAGGGGCCAGTTCTTTTAGGCTTCTAGATTAGTAATCCCATAACTACTACCTCCGTCCTAGTTTATTGGTCCCCATTGTAATCTGTGTCAAATTTTGATCATAAATTTAACTAATGAAATGTAAGTGCGTGTCACATGCACTACTCCATCCGTCTAGGTGAGTAAGTCATCTTAGGATGTGCACCGTGACCAAGGAGGAGAAAACGAGAAACATTAATGTTTATTTGCTAATTAATAGTATTGCATGCAATGAACTAACCACTGCATGTCGTGTTTGATATCTCAAGTCATTAAAAGCATGCACATTCTTTATCTCATATTGGTTGATATGTCAAGAAACAAGAAACGAGGTAGAAGTTAATGCACCGCGCCTAAGTGTTTTGGGATTATTTGGTTTTCGTAAGATGACTTACACACCTAGACGGAGGGAGTAACATTTTATCAGTTAAATCTTTGGTCAAAATTTAGCACAAATTACAATGGTGAGGAATAAACCAGGACGGAGTAGTAGTTTAGAAGCCCAAATAAATGAGTGAGGCGCCTTATTGTTACTCTCCACTGTGACTAGTCTTGTGGGAAAAGCTGGGGAAGCCGCCAAAAGAACTGGCCCTAGGAGTAGTAGCTAGGATCGAGTGTGTAGATGAACGGAGAATGTAAATGCAGAGAGATGAAATGCAAAAAGATGGAGGGATGTGATGGTTGTTTGTCCGCTTATTTTACCAGGCCACTTATTACTGGGAGTGGTTGGGTTTTGTGATATGGCGGCTTCTTTGCCGCGCCACAGCGGGTGAGAGGTGAGACTCCCGCAGCGCCGCCCTCTACACTTGTACTACATCGGTCGTGGTTTATTAGTCCCCCATTGAATTTGACTGGAGATTTAACTGACAAAATGTTAGTGCATGTCAACAAAAACTATATCGTTGGATTTGTATTTGAACATAGTTTTGAATGATATAATTTTAGGTGACATGCATCAGTATTTATCTTACTATATATAATGTTAGTTCAATTTTTGGTCGTACTAATCTATAGTAGTAAGGTGCCCGTCGTTGCAATCAAGATGAAATGCATTGATCGGGAGTTGTTTATTTTGACAAAGGATGTGGGGTCATCTCATGTGTAACGGTATCGATAGGTTTCTTCGGATATTATCTCATCTCTAGAGCTCACAAACATCCGGGTGAAATAGATAAAAAGGTATCTTTTGCAAACAAAAGCGTTCAACTGTTCAACCTGCATCCAAAACTTGTGAAGAAATAACACTTATTGTGCTTTGCAAGAAATGATCTTTATGAATTAGTTTTTGAGTATCGATTGTTATACATGTTGGCTACAGATGACATGGCACTTTTTATAGTCAACAGTTGGCTATACTATTAATTAATATTAACCATGCCCTTATACACCTAGACGGAGGGATTAAATCAGGATGACTTGCAAGGGGGCAGAGGAGATGTAAGAAATGGTTCATTGTAAGTCTTTCACCAGTACTGTAGTAAAAATTCATACATGGAAGATTCTAGACTAAACCATAAACGGATACACTTTTATTCATGCGCGATACTCCAATAGAGCAAGATCCTGCATGGAAGTCTCCACATGCTTAGACAGCGGATTACATTGAGCGAAAACTAATGATCAACATTTAACTTGATAATGCATATTTTTAGAAGAACAGGGAGGCTCCTCCCCGGTTCCATTATCAAGTGAAACTCAAAGTGTCTTACATCAGCTCATTGAGAGGAGCAGTTCAAAGGAAGGACTGCGACGAAAGCCACTCAAGTTTAACGACAAGCTTACAGAATCAAAAGCGGCAAAGACACGGGCCATAAGCGCCCACACACACACTACATGTTTTCTAAGTGCACTTGATAATGCGTATGTCCAGGTGAACCTCCTTGGAGTCTCTGTGCACCGCGTCGGCGGGTAAAGGATGCCATGGGTTTTCCAAATCCACATTGGCGGGATAGTCCCAGCTCCCCAGAGTCCAAGTCCGTCCGATGAGGCCGGTGTCGCCGCCCACGCGACCCGGAGGGGTAGTAACACTGACCACGCACCCGTACACCTGCCTCATGTCAGTGTCAGCGTCAGCGGCGACGCCCCTGACGCACATTACAGAGACGGGGCGGCGCCCTGCGCGGGCCTCGCCGGTGCCCACGATCAAGAGGAAGACGCTGCCGTCCTCCTCCGAGACTAGCAGGCGGCGGTGATCCTCCAGCAACTCCGGCATGGTGAACCGGTAGCACGTGTCGTACTTGATGTTCTCCGCCAAGGGCCAGCAGTGACCGCTGCACGCATCCGTGAGGTGATGCACCATGTCTGCCGGTGAGCCACAAAACGGCAAGGGGCACTCATAGTAGTGGACGAAGGGCTCCTTGGAGGCATCGACAAGGCCTTCCATGAAACATGAGCGGCTGTAGGGGACATGGCGCCAGTTGAATATATGAGCAAGTTACTACGAGATTTAATCCGAATAAGCACAAAATAAATCATGACGACTATAATAGAGATGAAACTAATCATGTGGACTAGCATAGTAGTAGGAACAGAGTAGAAACATGAATTCTACCACGATTTCGAACAGGAAGGACAGAAACACATACGGTGCAACGGGAGCAGCACCTTTGGCGTTGAGGTTGTCGCCCATGTCGTTTGTTGGAGATATGCCCTAGAGGCAATCATGTATGATGATATTTCCTATGTGTTTATGAATAAAGATAGTCCTTGGACATTATCAATGATGTGTATCAGCAAGTACGTGACTTGTTTGTGGGACTATACATTGTATGATGACTGTCCTAAAAGGTCCCTAGTCGAAAGGGCTGTGTGGACGCGCAGCCGACTAGACTAGCATATGACACGGTCGATGGCTCGATCTCACTAGCCATGGAGCATTGGATGCTAACCGGATAATATGGACTTGGAAAGGTCTGGTCGGATTCGACATAGTCGGATCCGAGTCGAGATAAGGTCCGAGTCGGACAGACCCAACTATGAGACACAGCGATATGTCATCTGTGAGTCTCTAGTACAACATACGTTCTATGTCCTAAGACCTGAGCTGACGCATGTACTCGAGATGGTGATAGACTTGCTTTGGGCCGACCAAACGCTACTCCGTGACTGGGTAGTTACAAAGGTAGGTTTCGGGTTTGTCCAATCCCATGCTGCGAGACATGGTCGAGCAAGATGGGATTTGCCCCTCCGATCAGGAGAGATATACTCTGGGCCCCTCGTGTGATCCGACCAGGAACAACATGGCCATGCGACAAGGATTATGAGATAATCCGGATAGTGGTCGGTATCACTGGAACGAGAAAGAGGTCGGGCTAGCACAAGGATGACAGTCTCGCCTTGAGCCCGACAACATATATCGTGTGGCAAAAGGAATGGAAGTATGATGTACAGGTTCGCCTAACCAGCTTCATCGTCTGCTTGGTGGTCGGCACGCCTTGCTAGAGGCCGCTACCAAGCGAACTGTGACCAAGCCGACTTGAACCTAAGGGGTCGCGCGCTTAAGGGAAGGAACCTACGAGGTCGGTTCATAGGACACTGGTCGGATGTGATCCGAACTGGACTAGGAACGTGACCGAGTAGACTTTGGGCTTTAGGGTCCGTGCGAGGCCCAAGTGTTGAGCTCGCGACGGACGCCTATATAAAGTGGAGGTGCGGCACACTTAGATGGAGACAGAACGCTTTGGCCTCAGGAGGCAGAACGCTTTGGCCTCAGGAGGCAGAACGCTTTGGCCTCAGGAGGCAGATCGCTTCGGCCTCAGGAGGTTGATCGCTTCGGCCTCAGGAGCCACCTCCACTTGCTGCCGACTGTGTGATCGGACCTAGCAGTCCGCCGCACGACGTTCCTCCCGCACGCGCGGATACCGTTAGAGGCGGTGCACTTGCGCCGCTCCGGCGAACTCATACGTGGGATCGGACGACAGGCCGCTCGAGGGAGATCGAACGAGGAGGAGACAATCCACGCGGACGCGCTGCCCCAACTCTTCTTCCGCTGCACGGCACTGCGCATCTAGTGGTAACGAACTGTGATCCATCTCCCGTAGCATGTTCCTGGATGTTCTGCGCGTAGGAATTTTTAATTTGCAGTCGATGCACCCTACCGTAGAACCCAACATCGTTGAGGAAGAGGTTGCCGAGGTTGGGGAAGAAGTCGTCGTCGTGAAGTCGTGGCTGCCAGCAGTCGCGAGAGTGCGCTCCCCAGATTTCAACAGCGCCCGCCGAATGGAGCGCGGGAGGGGTGGCTGTAGGGGACGTTGCGGCCGCCGAATGGAGCGCAGGAGTAGCACACGAAGCAGTAGATGGTGACCTTACTAGTACTCCCTAGTCTCTATCTATCTATATCTACATATATCTACTCTTATAGAAAACCGAGTTGGTGATGATGGTATGCCTGCCATCTTGTAATATAGACCGTCTGATCTATATCTGACGGATAGAAAGTCAACTATGACAATTTTACAAAGATACCCGCAGCTCTCTCCACATTTACAGATAAGGCCTTTCCTCGTTCATCCTTATCTCCCACAACCTCGTGCTCCTCCCTATGTCTCTATCTCTACTACTCTTCTTTGTTTTTATAACAAATCAAATAGTGCTGCGTCGTTCGCTGCACGCCCGGCTGAACACGCCTCCTCGCCTCCATCATCACCAACTGACGGATAGAATGTCAAGCAAGTTGCCACTCCCATGATGAAGCCCAAAGATAGACCAAAGCATGAAACTGAGTGCTTCTACTGTGAAGGAAATGGTCACTGGAAGCGGAACTGCCCCAAATGCTTGACGCATAAGAAGGATGGCAAAGTGAACAAAAGTATATATGATATACATGTTATTGATGTGTACTTTACTAGTGTTCATAGTAGCACCTGGGTATTTGATACTGGTTCAGTTGCTATGATTAGAAACTCAAAATAGGAGTTACAAAACGAACAAAGACTAGTTGAGGGCAAGGTGACGATGTGTGTTGGAAGTGATTCCAAGGTTGATAAGATCACCATCACACATTCCCTTTACCTTCGGGATTAGTGTTGAACCTAAAATAAACGTAATTTGTGTTCGCGTTGAGCATAATATGATTGGATCATGTTAATTGCAATACGGTTATTCATTTAAGTCAAAGAATAATTGTTATTCTGTTTGCATGAATAAAACCTTCTGTGGTCATACACCCAAGGTGAATGGTTTATCGAATCTCGATCGTAGTGATACACATATTCATAATATTGATGCCAAAAAGATGCAAAGTTGATAATGATAGTGCAACATGTTTGTGGCACTACCGTTTAGGTCATATTGGTGTAAAGCGCATGAAGAAACTACATGCTGATGGGTTTTGGAATCACTTGATTATGAATCACTTGATGCTTGCGAACCATGCCTCATGGGCAAGATGACTAAGACTCCGTTCTCCGGAACAATGGAGCGAGCAACTGACTTATTGGAAATAATATATACTAATGTATGCGATCCGATGAGTGTTGAGGCTCGCGGCGGGTATCGTTATTTTTTGACCTTCATAGATGATTTGAGCAGATATGGGTATATCTACTTGATGAAACATAAGTCTGAAATATTTGAAAAGTTCGAAGAATTTCAGAGTAAAGTGGAAAATCATCGTAACAAGAAAATAAAGTTTCTACGATCGGATTGCAGAGACGAATATTTGTCATGTATGAAAGAATTATGAACGGTGGCTTTGCCACAAATACAATGTCAACTACATGATCATGCAAAGCAATATGACAATGATGGAGCGTGTCATAATAAACTGAACGGTGGTAAGTTGCATGGCAATATATCTCGGAATGGCTATGGAAATGCCATGGTAGGTAGGTATGGTGGCTGTTTTGAGGAAGGTATATGGTGGGTGTATGATACCGACGAAAAGTGCGCGGTATTAGAGAGGCTAGCAATGGTGGAAGGAAGAAAGTGCGTATAATCCATGGACTCAACATTAGTCATAAAGAACTCATATACTTATTGTAAAAATCTACAAGTTATCGAAGCAAAGTATTACGTGCATGCTCCTAAGGGGATAGATTGGTAGGAAAAGACCATCGCTCGTCCCCGACCGCCACTCATAAGGAAGACAATCAATAAATAAATCATGCTCCGACTTCATCACATAATGGTTCACCATATGTGCATGCTACGGGAATCACAAACTTTAACACAAATATTTCTCAAATTCAAAACTACTCAAATAGCATGACTCTAATATCACCATCTCCATATCTCAAAACAATTATCAAGTATCAAACTTCTCATAGTATTCAACACACTCATAAGAAAAAAAATTACTATTCTTGAATGCCTATCATAATTAAAGAAAATTACCATGCTGTTTTGTAGGACTCTCAAAATAATCTAAGTGAAGAATGAGAGAACAATAGTTATAAGTGAAGATATAAGTGAAGCACTAGAGCAAAAACTATATAACTCAAAAGATATAAGTGAAGCACGTAGAGTATTCTAACAATTTCCGAATCATGTGTGTCTCTCTCAAAAGGTGTGTACAGCAAGGATGATTGTAGCAAACTAAGAAATAAAGACTCAAATAATACAAGATGCTCCAAGCAAAACACATATCATGTGGTGAATAAAAATATAGCTCCAAGTAAAGTTACCGATGGAAGTGGACGAAAGAGGGGATGCCTTCCGGGGCATCCCCAAGCTTTGGATTTTTGGTGTCCTTAGATTATATTGGGGTTACATGGGCATCCCCAAGCTTAGGCTCTTTCCACTCCTTGTTCCATAATCCATCAAATATTTAACCCAAAACTTGAAAACTTCACAACACAAAACTCAACAGAAAATCTCGTGAGCTCCGCTAGCGAAAGAAAACAAAACACCACTTCAAGGTAATGTAATGAACTCATTATGTATTTATATTTGTGTTAAACCTACTGTATTCCAACTTCTCTATGGTTTATAAACTATTTTACTAGCCATAGATTCATCAAAATAGGCAAACAACACACGAAAAACAGAATCTGTCAAAAACAGAACAGTCTGTAGTAATCTGTAACTAAAGAAAACTTATGTAACTCCAAAAATTCAGCAAAAATAGGACGACCTAGACAATTTGTTTATTGATCATAAGCAATTGGAATCAATATTTTATCACGTTTTGGTGATTTTTAACAATTATTTTAGTGAACAGAAAGTTTCTGGAATTTTCAGCAAGATCAAATAACTATCATCCAAGAAGATCCTATAGGTTAAACTTGGCACAAACACTAATTAAAACATAAAAACACATCTAACCAGAGGCTAGATCAAATATTTGTTCCTAAACAGAAGCAAAAATAAAAAAAAACTAAAAATAAAATTGGGTTGCCTCCCAACAAGCGCTATCGTTTAACGCCCCTAGCTAGGCAAAATAGAAAGGATAGATCTAGGTATTGCCATCTTTGGTAGGCAATCCATAAGTGGCTCTCATAATAGATTCATAAGGTAATTTTATTTTCTTTCTAGGGAAGTGTTCCATGTCTTTCCTTATGGAAATTGGAATCTAATACTCCCTTCCTTCATATCAATAATTGCACCAATCATTCTAAGGAAAGGTTTACCAAGAATAATAGGACATGAAGGATTGCAATCTATATCAAGAACAATAAAATCCACGGGTACATAATTCCTATTTGAAAAAATAAGAACATCATTAATTCTTCCCATAGGTTTCTTAATGGTGGAATCCGCAAGGTGAAAGTTTAAAGAGCAATCGTCAAAATCGTGGAAACCTAGCAAATCGCACAAAGTTTTTGGGATCGTGGAAACACTAGCACCCAAATCACACAAAGCATAGCATTCATGATCTTTAATTTTAATTTTAATAGTAGGTTCCACTCATCATAAAGTTTTCTAGGGATAGAAACTTCCAACTCAAGTTTTTCTTCATAAGATTGCATCAAAGCATCAACGATATGTTTAGTAAAGGCTTTATTTTGACTATAAGCATGTGGAGAATTTAGCACAGATTGCAACAAGGAAATACAATCTATCAAAGAGCAATTATCATAATTAAATTCCTTGAAATCCAAAATAGTGGGTTCATTAATATCTAGAGTTTTGATCTCTTCAATCCCACTTTTACCAATTTTTGCATCAAGATCTAAAAACTCCGAATTTTTGGAACGCCTTCTAGGTAAAGGTGGATCATATTCAGTCCCATCATTATCAAGATTCATATTGCAAAACAAAGATTTAATAGGGGACACATCAATAACTTTTAGATCTTCATCTTTATTTTCATAAAACAATTCCGGCTTAGCGGCCATCTTATTAACTAAGGTGGCCTGCTTATCCGAAACTTCAGCTATTAACTTATCAAGATGAGCAATCTGAGATTTCAAACCATCAAATTCTTTAGACATATCATCGAGCTCTTTATTCATAACCCAAAAAGCTTTTTTGTTCCTTAAGCTCGTTTCTAAAGAAATTATTATGCTCAAATTGTAAGACCATAAAACTCCTGACGTTGCTTTCGATCTCTTCTAACCTTTTAAGGTGAAGATCACCAAATCTAGGTAGAGCCATCGTGACAAGCAAGCGAACCAACACACGAGAAAACAAGAAGCAAGCAAAAAAGAGGCGAACGGAAAAGAGAGAGGGGGCGAATAAAACGGCAAGGGTGAAGTGGGGGAGAGGAAAACGAGAGGCAAATGGCAAATAATGTAATGTGGGAGATAAAGGTTTGTGATGGGTACTTGGTATGTTGACTTTTGAGTAGACTCCCCGGCAACGGCGCCAGAAATGGCTCGTTGTCGGGAGTCAAATCTTGACTTGACTTCGCGTAAGCCTCCCCGGCAACGGCGCCAGAAATCCTTCTTGCTACCTCTTGAGCACTGCGTTCATTTTCCCTTGAAGAGGGAAGGGTGATGCACTAAAGCAGCGTAAGTATTTCCCTCAATTTTTGAGAACCAAGGTATCAATCCAGTAGGAGGCCTTGCATGAGTCCCTCGCACCTACACAAACAAATAAAATCCTCGCAACCAACGCAATAAAGGGGTTGTCAATCCCTTCACGGTCACTTACGAAAGTGAGATCTGATAGATATGATAAGATAATACTTTTGGTATTTTTATGATAAAGAAAAATAAAGATGCAAAGTAAAATAAAAGGCAATAGAAATAGCTAAGTGTTGGGAGATTAAATATGATGGAAAATAGACTCGGGGCCATAGGTTTCACTAGTGGCTTCTCTCGAGAGCATAAGTATTACGGTGGGTAAACAAATTATTGTTGAGCAATTGACAGAATTGAGCATAGTTATGAGAATATCTAGGTATGATCATGTATAGAGGCATCACGTCCGCGACAAGTAGAGTGACTCCTGCCTGCATCTACTACTATTACTCCACACATCGACCGCTATCCAGCATGCATCTAGAGTATTAAGTTCAAAAGAACGGAGTAACGCTTTAAGTAAGATGACATGATGTAGAGGGATAAACTCATGCAATATGATATAAACCCCATCTTGTTATCCTCGATGGCAACAATACAGTACAATATGTGCCTTGCTGCCCCTACTGTCACTGGGAAAGGACACCGCAAGATTGAACCCAAAGCTAAGCACTTCTCCCATTGTAAGAAAGATCAATCTAGTAGGCCAAACCAAACTGATAATTCAAAGAGACTTGCAAAGATAACCAATCATACATAAAAGAATTCAGAGAAGATTCAAATATTGTTCATAGATAAACTTGATCATAAACCCACAATTCATCGGTCTCAACAAACACACCACAAAACAAGATTACATTGAATAGATCTCCACAAGAGAGGGGGAGAACATTGTATTGAGATCCAAAAAGTGAGAAGAAGCCATCTAGCTAATAACTATGGACCCGAAGGTCTGAGGTACACACATCATCGGAGAGGCTATGGTGTTGATGTAGAAGCCCTCCGTGATCGATGCCCTCCCATGAGCTCCTAAAAGGCCCAAGATGGGATCTCACAGTATGTAAGGTTATGGCGGTGGAATTAGGTTTTGGCTCCGTGATCTCGTAGTTTGGGGGTACATAGGTATATATAGGAGGAAGAAGTACGCCGGTGGAGCAACATGGGGCCCACGAGGGTGGAGGGCGCGCCAGGGGTAGGCGCGCCTCACCTCGTGCCTTCCTGGTAGCTTTCTTGACGAGGGTCCAAGTCCTCTGGATCACGCTTTGTTCCAAAATCACGTTCTCAAGGTTTCATTCCGTTTGGACTCCGTTTGATATTCTTTTTCTGTGGAACTCTGAAATATGCAAAAAAAACAATTCTGGGCTGGGCCTCCGGTTAATAGGTTAGTCCCAAAAATAATATAAAAGTGTATAATAAAGCCCATCAATGTCCAAAACAGAATATAATATAGCATGGAACAATAAAAAATTATAGATACGTTGGAGACGTATCAATGGTATTCGGGCACCGGAAGTGTTTCGGGGTGTACCGGGTAGTCATCGGAATACCGGAGGGGGTACCGGACACCCCCGGGAGGGTAATGGGCCTATTAGGCCATTAGAGAGGAGCACACCAACCCACAAGGGGTTGGCGCACCCCCCTATGGCAGCCAGGCAAGTGGGGGAAAGGAAAGGGGGGATTCGGCCTCCCCCTTCCTTCCCTCTTCCCCCTTTCCTTTCCCCCTCCGACAAATATGGAAAGGGCGGGGGCGCCGCCAAGGGCAGGAGCCCAAGTAGTATTCAGACCTACTGGGGGTGCCCCTTGGCCTCTCCCCTCACCCCCACCTATATATATGTGGAAGGGGGACGCCACACATAACAACGACAATTGCTTAGCCGTGTGCAGCGCCCCCTCCATGATTTACACCCTCTGTCATATTTTCGTAGTGCTTAGGCGAAGCCCTATGGAGATAGCTTCACCATCACCGTCACCACACCGTCGTGCTGCCGGAACTCATCCACTACCTCGCCGTCTTGCTTGATCAAGAAGGTGCAGGACGTTACCGAGCTGAACGTGTGCTGAACGCGAAGGTGCCGTACGTTCGGTACTCGATTGGTTGGAGCGCGAAGAAGTTCGACTACATCAACCGCGTTAACAAATGCTTCCGCTTACAGTCTACAATGGTACGTAGACACACTCTCCCCTCTCATTGCTATGCATCTCCATGGATAGATCTTGCATGTGCGTAGAAAATAAATTGTTTTCCATGCAACGTTTCTCAACAGAGGCATCCGAACCAGGTCTATGCGTAGATGATATGCACGAGTAGAACACAAAGATTTGTGGGTGGTGATAATCATAATGCTTACCACCAAGGTTTAATTTTGATTTGGCGGTATTGTGGGATGAAGCGGGCCCGGACCAACCTTACATGTCCACGCACATGAGACGGGTTCCACCGATTGACATGCAATTAGTTTTTCATAAAGGTGTCTGGCGGGTCTCTGTTTCTCCTACTTTAGTTGAATCGAATTTGACTATGGCCGGTCCTCGAAGAAGGTTAAAACAACAAACTTGATGAATCATCATTGTGGTTATTGCGTAGGTAAGAACAGTTCTTGCTAGAAGCCTATAGCAGCCACGTAAAACTTGCAACAACAAAGTAGAGGATGTCTAACTTGTTTTTGTAGCGCATGTTGTGATGTGATATGGTCAAGATATGATGTAATATATGTTGATGTATTATATGATCATTATTTCTAATATCGACAAGCGGCAGGAGCCTTAGGGTTGTCTCTTTATTATATGAAGTGCAAGCACATGTAATTGCTTTACTTTATCGATATGCGTTAGCAATAGTTGGCGAGATGACCCCGACGCAACGATGGAGATCAAGGTGTCGAGCCGGTGACGATGGAGATCATGACGATACTTTGGAGATGGAGATCAAAAGCACAAGATGATGATGGCCATATCATGTCACATATTTTGATTGCATGTGATGTTTATCCTTTATGCATCTTATTTTGCTTAGAATGGTGGTAGCATTATATATGATACCTTCACTAAATTTCAAGATGAAAGTGTTCTCCCCGAGTATGCACAGTTGCCAAAGTTCGTCGTTTCGAAGCACCTTGTGATGATCAGGTGTGATGGACTCTATGTTCACATACAACGGGTGTAAGACAATTTTGCACATGCAGAATACTTGGGTTAACCTTGACGAGCCTAGCATGTACAGACATGGTCTCGGAACATTGGAGACCGAAAGTTCAAACATGATTCGTAGAGTAGATATGATCAACATAGAGATGTTCACCATTGATGACTACCCCATCTCACATGATGATCGGACATGGGTTAGTAGATTTGGATCACGTATCACTTAGATAACTTGAGGGATTTTTATTTGAGGGAGTTAATTAGTAATTTCATTAATTGAACTTAATTTATCATGAACTTTGTCTTATAGTTTTGCATATCTATGTTGTAGATGAATGGCCCGAGTTACCTTTCCCCTGAATTTTAATGCGTTCCTAGAGAAAGCTAAGTTGCAAGATGATGGTAGCAACTACGCGGACTGGGTCCGTAAATTGAGGATTATCCTCATTGCTGCACAAAAGAATTATGTCCTTGATGCACCGCTAGGTGACAGACCTGCTGTAGGAGCTGAAGCAGATGTTATAAACGTCTGGAAAGCTCGATCTGATGACCACTTGATAGTTCAGTGTGCCATGATTTACGACTTAGAACCAGGACTTCAAAGACGTTTTGAACGTCATGGAGCATATGAGATGTTCCAAGAGTTGAAGTTAATATTTCAAGCAAATGCCCGGGTTGAGCGATATGAAGTATCCAACAAGTTCTATAGTTGCAAGATGGAGGAGAACAGTTCTGTCAGTGAACACATACTCAAAATGTCTGGGTATCATAACCACTTGACTCAGCTGGGAGTTGATCTTCCAGTTGATAGTGTTATTGACAGAGTTCTTCAGTCACTGCCACCAAGCTAAAAAGGCTTCGTGATGAACTATAATATGCAAGGGATGAATAAAATGATTCCTGAGCTCTTTGCAATGCTTAAGGCCGCGGAGGTAGAAATCAAGAAGGAGCATCAAGTGTTAATGGCTAACAAGACCACTAGTTTCAAGAAAAAGGGCAAGGAAAATAAAGGGAACTTCAAGAAGAATGGCAAGCAAGTTGCCACTCCCGGGAAGAAGCCCAAAGCTGGACCCAAGCCTGAACTGAGTGCTTCAGCTGCAAAGGAAATGGTCACTGGAAGCGGAACTCCCCCAAATACTTGGCGGATAATAAGGATGGCAAAGTGAACAAAGGTATATTTGATATACATGCTATTGATGTGTACCTTACAAATGCTCGTAGTAGCGCCTAGGTATTTGATACTAGTTCGGTTGCTCATATTTGTAACTCGAAACAGGAGCTGCGGAATAAACAAAGATTGGATAAGGATGAGGTGACGATGCGCGTCGGGGATGGTTCCAAGGTCGATGTGATCGTCGTCGGCACGCTACCTCTACATCTACCTTCGGGATTAGTTTTAGACCTCAATAATTTTCATTTGGTGCCCGCGTTGAGCATGGACATTATATCTGGATCTTGTTTATCGCGATACGGTTATTACTTTAAATCGGAGAATGATGGTTGTTCTATTTATATGAGTAATATCTTTTATGGTCATGCACCCTTGATGAGTGGTCTATTCTTGTTCAATATCAATTTTAGTGATACACATATTCATAATATTGATGCCAAAAGATGCAAAGTTGATAATAATAGTGCAACATACTCGTGGCACTGTCGTTTAGGTCATATTGGTGTAAAGCGCATGAAGAAACTCCATACGGATGGACTTTTGGAATCACTTGATTATGAATCATTTGATACTTGCGAACCATGCCTCATGGGCAAGATGACTAAAACTCCATTCTCCGGAACAATGGAGAGAGGTAATGACTTACTGGAAATAATACATATCGATGTATGTGGTCCGATGAGTGTTTAGGCACGCGGTGGGTATCATTATTTTCTGACCTTCACAGATGATCTGAGTAGGTATGGGTATATCTACTTGATGTAACACAAGTCTTAGACATTTGAAAAGTTCAAAGAATTTTAGAGTGAAGTGGAGAATCATTGTAACAAGAAATAAAGTTTCTACAATCTGACTGTGGAGGCGAATATTTGAGTTACGAGTTTGGCCTTCATTTAAAACAATGTGGAATTGTTTCACTACTCACGCCGCCTGGAACACCATAGCGTAATGGTGTGTCCGGACGTCGTAACCGTACTTTGTTAGATATGGTGCAATCTATGATGTCTCTTACCGATTTACCACTATCGTTTTGGGGTTAGGCATTAGAGACAGCTGCATTCACATTAAATAGGGCACCGTCTAAATCCGTTGAGACGACACCGTATGAACTGTGGTTTGGCAAGAAACCTAAGCTGTTGTTTCTTAAATTTTAGGGTTGTGACACTTATGTCAAAAGGCTTCAGTCTGATAAGCTCAAACCCAAATCATAGAAGTGTGTATTCATAGGATACCCTAAGGAAACAATTGGGTACACCTTCTACCACAGATCCGAAGGCAAGATCTTTGTTTCTAAGAATGGGTCCTTTCTAGAGAAGGAGTTTCTCTTGAAAGAAGTGAGTGGGAGGAAAGTAGAACTTGATGAGCTAATTGTACCTTCTCTAGAATTGGAGAGTAGCACATCATAGAAAACCGTTCCCGTGATGCCTACACCAACTAGAGAGGAAGCAAATGATAATGATCATGAAACTTCAGATCAAGTAACTACTGAACCTTGCAGGTCGACCAGAGCACGATCCGCACCAGAGTGGTACAGTAATCCTGTCCCGGAAGTCATGTTACTAGACCAAGGCGAACCTACAAATTATGAAGAAGTTGTGATGATCCCAGATTCCGATAAATGGCTTGACGCCATGAAATCTGATATAGTATCCATGTATGAGAACAAAGTATGGACTTTGGTGGACTTTCCCGATGATCGGCAAGCCATAGAGAATAAATGGATCTTCAAGAAGAAGACTGACGCTGATGGTAATGTTACTGTCTACAAAGATCGACTTGTTGTGAAAGGTTTTCAACAAGTTCAAGGAGTTGACTATGATGAGACTTTCTCACCCGTAGCGATGCTTAAGTCTGTCCAAATCATGTTATCAATTGCTGCATTTTATGATTATGAAATTTGGCAAATGGACGTCAAAACTGCATTCCTTAATGGATTTCTTAAAGACGAGTTGTATATGATGCAGCCAGAAGGTTTTGTCGATCCTAAAGGTGCTACCAAAGTGTGCAAGCTCCAGCAATCCATCTATGGACTGGTGCAAGCATCTCGGAGTTGGAATATATGCTTTGATGAGGTGATCAAAGCATATGGATTTATACAGACTTACGGTGAAGCTTGTATTTACAAGAAAGTGAGTGGGACCTCTGTAGCATTTCTGATATTATATGTGGATGACATATTGTTGATTGGAAATGATATAGAATTTTAGGATAGCATAAAAGGATATACTTGAATAAGAATTTTTCAATGAAAGACCTCGGTGAAGCTGCTTATATATTGGGCATCAAGATCTATAGAGATAGATCGAGACACTTAATAGGACTTTCACAAAGCATGTACCTTGATAAAGTTTTGAAGAAGTTCAAAATGGACCAGTCAAAGAAAGGGTTCTTGCATGTGTTACAAGGTGTGAAATTGAGTTAGACTCAAAGACCGACCACTGCAGAAGATAGAGAGAAAATGAAAGTCATTCCCTATGCCTCAGCCATAGGTTCTATCATGTATGATATGTTGTGTACCAGACCTAATGTGTGCCTTGCCATAAGTCTAGCAGGGAGGTACCAAAGTAATCCAGGAGTGGATCACTTGACAGCAGACAAGAACATCCTGAAGTACCCTAAAAGGACAAAGGATATGTTTCTCATTTATGGAGGTGATGAAGAGCTCGTCGTAAATGGTTACGTCGATGCTAGCTTCGACACTGATCCAGATAACTCTAAGTCACAAACCGGATACGTATTTATATTGAATGGTGGAGCTGTCAGTTGGTGCAGTTCCAAGCAGAGCGCCGTGGCGAGATCTACGTGTGAAGGAGAGTACATAGCTGCTTCGGAAGCAACACATGAAGGACTCTGGATGAAGGAGTTCATATCCGATCTGGGTGTAATACCCAGTGCATCGGGTCCAATGAAAATCTTTTGTGACAACACTGGAGCAATTGCCTTGGCGAAGGAATCTAGGTTTCACAAGAGAACCAAACACATCAAGAGACGCTTCAACTCCATTAGCGAAAAGGTCAAGGATGGAGACATAGAGATTTGAAAAATACATACGGATCTGCATTTGGTAGACCCATTGACTAAGCCTCTTTCGCGACCAAAACATGATCAGCACCAAGACTCCATGGGTGTTAGATTCATTACAATGTAATCTTGATTATTGACTCTAGTGCAAGTGGGAGACTGAAGGAAATATGCCCTAGAGGCAATAATAAAGTTGCTATTTTATATTTCCTTATTCATGAAAGGTTTATTATTCATGCTAGAATTGTAATTATCGGAAACTTAGATACATGTGTGAATACATAAACAAATACCATGTCCCTAGTAAGCCTCTACTAGATTAGCTCGTTGATCAAAGATGGTTAAGATTTCCTAACCATAGAAATGTGTTTTCATTTGATAATGGGATCACATCATTAGAAGAATGATGTGATGGAACAAACCCATCCGTTAGCTAAGCATATTGATCGTTTAGTTTATTGCTATTGCTTTCTTGATGAGAAATACATATTCCTTCGACTATGAGATTATGCAACTCCCAGATACTGGAGGAATATCTTGTGTGCTATCAAAAGTCACAACAAAACTGGGTGATCGTAAAGATGCTCTACAGGTATCTCCGCAGGTGTTTGTTGAGTTGGCATAGATCGATATTAGGATTTGTCACTCCGAGTTCGGAGAGGTATCTGTGGGCCCTCTCGATAATACACGTCATAAGAAGCCTTGCAAGAAAAGTGACTAAGGTGTTAGTTGCTAGATGATGTATTATGGAACGAGTAAAGAGACTTGTCGACAACGAGATTGAACTAGGTATGAAGATACCGACGATTGAATCTCTGGCAAGTAACATACCTATGGACAAAGGGGATTACGTATGTTGTCATAAGGTTCGACCGATAAAGATCTTCATAGAATATGTAGGAGCCAATATGTACATCCAGGTTCCGCTATTGGTTATTCACCAGAGAGGTGTCTCGATCATGTCTACATAGTTCTCGAACTCATAGGGTCCGCACGCTTAACGTTCGTTGACGATTTTGTGTTATATGAGTTATATGATTTGGTGACCAAATGTTGTTCGGAGTCCAAGATGAGATCACGGACATGACGAGGCGCTCCAAAATGGTCTGGAGGTAAAGATTGATATATAGGACGATGGTATTCGGACACCAGAAGTGTTTCAGAGTGTATCGGGTAGTCATCGGAATATCGGAGGTGGTACCGGACACCCCCGGGAGGGTAATGGGCCTATTGGGACATTAGAGAGGAGCACACCAGCCTACAAGGGGCTGGCGCACCCCCCTATGGCATCCGACCAAGTGGGGGAAAGGAAAGGGGGGATTCGGTTTGCCCCTTCCTTCCCTCTTCCCCCTTTCCATTCCCTCTCCGACAAATATGGAAAGCGGGGGCGCGGCCAAGGGCAGGAGCCCAAGTAGGATTCAGACCTACTTGGGGCGCCCTTTGGCCTCTCCCCTCTCCCCCACCTATATATATGTGGGAGGGGGCGCCACACATAACCACAACAATTGCTTAGCCGTGTGCAGCGCACCCCTCCACCATTTACACCCTCGGTCATATTTTCGTAGTGCTTAGGCGAAGCCCTGCGGAGATAGCTTCACCATCACCGTTACCACGCCATCGTGCTGCTGGAACTCATCCACTACCTCACTGTCTTGCTGGATCAAGAAGGCGGAGGACGTCACCGAGCTGAACGTGTGCTGAATATGGTGGTGCCGTACGTTGGGTACTCGATCGGTCGGAGCGCGGAGAAGTTCGACTACATCAACCGCATTAACAAACGCTTCCGCTTACGGTCTACGAGGGTACGTAGACACACTCTCCCCTCTCGTTGCTATGCATCTCCATGGATAGATCTTGCGTGTGCGTAGAATTTTTGTTTTATTTTCCATGCAACGTTTCCCAACAGGCGTGGCCTTACATTGGTTCCCTAGTACGGGGCAACAATGTGTTTCATGTGATGGTGCTATCTCACTGGATATGTGGACTGCAATGGCCACAGACGGGTCTTCCTGAGGGGTTCCTCTCTCTATATCCGGTGCCTAGTGCGACGACTCATTCTAGCGAGGTTGCGGGATGTAGCTGGAAGGCTCCTTTGTGGGTTTTGGTGGCTGACACTCCAACCAATTTGTCTTTAGCAATGAGATGCAATTTATGGATGGCAGCTTGACACAGAGGGTTGATACGTCTCCAACGTATCTATAATTTATGAAGTATTCATGCCATGTTTACTATTGTTTCATATGATTTTGGTATGATTTGATTAGAACTAACCCGGACTGACGCTGTTTTCAGCAGAACTACCGTGGTGTTGTTTTTGTGCAGAAATAAAGGTTCTCAGAATGCGCTGAAAATCAACAGAGAATTTTTCAGGAAAATATAAAAAATAATGGAACAAAGAGTTACTGGAGGGGAGTCCCGTGGGCCCCACGAGGGTGGAGGGCGCGCCCCTGTGCCTCGTGGACTTCCGATGGGCCCCCCTGACTTGTTCTCGATGCCAACCTCTCCTATAAATGCACAAACCTCCAAAAAATAACCTAGATCGGAAGTTCCGCCGCCGCAAGCCTCTGTAGCCACGAGAAATCAATCTAGGCCCTCTCTGGCACCCTGCCGGAGGGGGCCATCATCACCGGAGGCAATGGAGGAGGATCCCGGAGGGGCCATCATCGCCATGAAGGCCAAGATCCAGAGGGAGAACCTATCCCCATCCAGGGGGAGGCCATGGAGGAGGAAGCACAAGGCGGATAACCTCTCCTCCTCTCTCTCGGTGGCGCCGGAGTGCCATCGGTAGGGGAATCATCGCCGCGGTGATTGCCTTCATAAACATCACCATCATCATCACCATCATCATCACCATCCTCATCTCTCCCGCACCCCGTTGTAATCCCTACTTGAACATGGTGCTTTATGTCACATATTATGATCCAATGATGTGTTGCCATCCTATGATGTTTTGAGTAGATATCCTTTGTCTTTGGGTTGATTGATGATCTAGATTGGTATGAGTTGTATGTTTTATTTTGGTGCTGTCCTATTGTGCCCTCCGTGTCGCGCAAGCGTGAGGGATTCCCGCTATAGGGTGTTGCAATACATTCATGATTCGCTTATAGTGGCTTGCTTGAGTGGCAGAAGCATAAACCCGAGTAAGGGGGTTGTTGCGTATGGGATAAAGGGGACTTGATATGTTAATGCTATGGTTGGGTTTTACCTTAATGATCTTTAGTAGTTGCGGATGCTTTCTAGAGTTCCAATCATAATTGCATATGATCCAAGAAGAGAAAGTATGTTAGCTTATGCCTCTCCCTCAAATGAAATTGCAATGACGACTACCGGTCTTGTTAACGATTGCCTAGGATAATTCTGCACACCGACCCATCATTATTCCACACTCGCTATTTATAATATTTAGTAAGATATTCCAACTTTATCATAACAGCACTTACTTTTATATTTTAGCTCTCCGATACCATGCAAAGTTATCCTCTTCATACCCACAACGTAGTTTTATTTCTCGTTTCTAGTTGGAAGCAAACGTTCGGTGTACGTAGAGTCGTATCAGTGGCAAATAGGACTTGAGAGAATATTGATCTTGCCTTTAGCTCTTTGTGGGTTCGACACTCCATACTTATGACTTCCACCTTTGGGAATTGCTACGATGATTCCCTGCACTTGGGGATTATCAAGCTCTTTTCTGGCGCCGTTGCCGGGGAGCAATAGTGTGGGGTTGATATTTTTGTGTGTGCTTGTTTGCTTTCTTCACTAAATAGATTTTGTTTTTACTTTTTGTTTCTGTTTAGTTGTAGGTGAAACATACAAAGGAATTAAAAGAATGAAAATACAAAAAAAAATTACTTGCCTCTCATGCCTAAAAACTTTTTCAATAAGAGAAGTGATTGGAAGGTTATGCATTGGAGAAGTGAGGGTCGACCTTGAACACTTGTGTTCATGCTCATGGAAACAATGTAAAAAAATTCATGGAAGTTTCTATGAAACTAATTATCCCCTTGTACATATCTATTGTATTATAAAAATAATGTGCCAAGCTTTGGTTTTAGGATGATTAGATTGCTTGTTTACTTTGTGTAGTACGAAAACAGAAACTTTGGCTATAGAGTGTGAATTTAATTTTTTAACTAGAAAGTCGAATGGGTCTGAAACATTTTGCACATTACTTCTGTAAAAAATTTTTAAATTTTCATATTTTTTTAGAATTTTTGGAGTTACAGAAGTATACTAAATTTCCAGATTACTACAGACTGTCTTGTTTTTGACAAATTCTGTTTTCTATGTGCTGTTCGCTTATTTTGATGAATCTATGGGTAGTATCGGGGGGTATGAACCATGGTGAAGTTGGAATACAGTAGATATAGTTCTAATATGAAATTGGAATAAGTTTGTAATGGTACCTAAAGGTAGTGATATGCTTTATTATACTAACGGATCTCACAAAGTTTTTGTTAAAGTTTTGTGTGGACGAAGTGTTCGAAGATCAAGGAGCTATCAATATGAGAAGAATAAAGAAGGCAAGAGTTCAAGCTTGGGGATGCCCAAGGCACCCCAAGTAAATATTTCTAGGATACTCAAGTATCTAAGCTTGGGGATGTGTAACATCCCAAATTTCCTATTTGGAATGTTTTACAATTATAGCTAAGCATCTATGCATCCTGTTTGAATTTGAATGCCATTTGAAGTTTCAGAAAAGTTTTGAGCTTTTAAATTTGAATTCAAACTATGGCAAGTGGAAATCATTTCAAAAACTATGCCTGATAAATACTTGATCAAAAGTATGAGAGGAGTAAACATGACACTCCAAAAATATCAGAGGAAAACATTGCCAAAAGTTTTGGATTCAAATCTGAATTTTATTTGAATTTGAAAAAATAGATTTTTATAAAGTTTGGATTTTGCCTTTGGAAAATGTTCAAATGATAGGGATATTCCCTGATCATTTTGGTATATATATGTGCTATATAAAATATTTATAGATTATGTTTTATATCTGTTTTGTTTTATTAAAAAATAAATTTTTAAAAAGAGAAAACCCCCAGCGCCACCAGTGCTCTCTGCCCAGCCAGCTGAAGCCACCAGGCCGGCCAGCGCAGCCAGCCGCCACACTGCCAGCCGAGCCGCCCAAAGACCGCCTCACCTCACCTCCCCTCGCTTGAAACCCTTTGGGGCGGTCGCCCGACCGCACCACCCCCTCCTCTCTCTCTGGCAGGTGGCCCCGCCTCTTCAACCCCGCCCCACGCCACGCCACGCCGCCTCGATCGCGGATCTCGAGATCCGGATGCCGATCTCCCGATCGCCCCGTTAACGCCGAGGCCCCGCCTATATAAGCCGGGCCCCGCACCCCATTCCCCTTACCCCGCCGGAGCCCTCCTCTCTCTCTCACGTCGCTGGGCCCGAGCCTCCCGCCGCCGCCATTTGTCGCCGTCGCCGCCCTAGCCCTCCCGACCCCCACCGACCCCACCAAGAGCCCCCCGAGCTCGTCCAGACCCACCGAGCCACTCCACCGACCTCCCGACGACCGGAGAGGCCAGCGACTCGCCACCGCCGCCCGCCGCCGCCGTCGCCCGGTGAGTCACCGAGATCTCCTCCCCGTCCGTCGCTATCTACGGTGTAGATTAGAACCCCCGAAGGGGTATGTTTTTATAAAAAACCGCCGGTTCGTTACGGTTTAAATTTAGTTAGGGTTTTATTTTTATTAGCCCGGCCCGACTCATTTAACCCTAGCCCGTTTAGTTTATTTTACGCTCAGTGCGCAGTTTAGGCCCATTAGGCCCTTTTTCATTTATTTTTGTTTTCTGTTTTAACAGAATAGTTCCTGTTTTGAAAAATTCATATCTTTTATTCTGTTTAATATTTTTAGGTGATTCTTTTTTTGTTGGTTTGCAAATTTCTTAAAGTTTCTGTAGAAAATATTGTTAGCTATGTTAAAATTATTTATAATTGCTTTAATTTAATTTTGGTCAGAATAGTAAATCTGTTATAACATGAGCTAGGAAAATTATTTTTGGTTGATTCTTTTTGTCCCAACTTTATTTTGACATTGCCAAACCATAGGAATTAATTTGGGTATTTTAGGATTAATAAAAAAAATAGTTTTAAGCAGAATCTTGTTAATCCTAATTAATTAACTAGCTACTGTTTTCCTATTATTTTAATTAGTAAATAAATTTATTTTTAACATGTGATTGATTATTCTAGGATAGTTTCTGTCACTTTATAGGGTGAACTTTTATTTATATTAAATAAAACTTTTTATTTTATTTTTCTTAATATAAATTGGATTAGGCCTAATAGGAGTTTTATAATAGATTTTAAAATTGATTCTTTTTGCTCCTAGTTGCTTAATGCATTCCTTTATGTTAAGTTAACATAAACCCATGGTTAGGTTATGTTGAGAAAATTTCTGTTATATAAAACTATTTTCAGTTGTTGCTTGAAGTAGGAAAAACTTGAGTTGGTTTTTCTTTGAGTTTTCCCTTTGGGTTTTGAATTGTTTGTTTGGTGTGTTATGTTGCTATGTTCAGTGATCTCATGCTATATGCTTATTATAGTTATTGTTTGCCTCGGTAGAATTTCCGGAGTGCGGAGCTTGCTACTACGAATCCCTAGTTTTCGAAGATCGTCAACAAGGCAAGTTCACTTTGACCATGCTTTCTTACATATGTTTTATTGCATTTAGTGGCATCTTTGCAACCACCCCTCAGTAGTGTTATTGAATCCTTGTAGTTGAGTAGTATGCATGAGGTAGGAACCCATCACCCTGTTACCAAGCCCGGGACGATATTTTATTTTAATGCTACGCTATAGTAGACGGGGTTTGGTATGAGTGCTCAGGAGTGGTGTGAGAATGGAGGATCCACGTCAATGACGACAACTCCACGATGGAATCTGCAAGGACTGCATCTTCAAGGCCTCAAGACTTCAAGACTCGAGACAAGAATTCAATACCCACTACTGGGTGAAGGATGGTTGACGGGCACCCTGGAGAAACCAGTGGTTGGCCGGGATGCATGGAGAAGCGCCATGACATCTTGCGAAAGCTTCACCTGCACTCAAAGAGACGGAAGAATACTTCATGCCCGAAGCTTACCCGCAACCGCAAGTCATTATGGGCTCGCTTGGTTGACCTTAGTAGTGACTCTGGCTGGGGCGGTACTAGCGGATGTAGAACTACGGTAGGATGGGATGAGTACCGACGGTGGTCGAGGAACTCTTTGGAAGACCATGTTTGGTCATATTGTTCTCAAACACCTCAAGTGCGAGAACGTAAAAGAGGATCGAATCTTGCGGGTAAAGTGTACAAACCTCTGCAGAGGGTTTAAACCTAATCGATTAGCCGTGTCCCGATTACGGACAAATTGAGCATCTGGACTTGGATCTATCTCGAACTCTCAACACCGGACCGATAACTTAATTGTGGGCAACTTATGATGATTTGGGCTATGAGACATCGGTTGGCGGAACCATGTCATGATAGAAAACTCTATAGTATAGACTTCATTTATTCCTTTGATGTAGGGAAAAGAAAACCAGCTTTTACGCAAACAAAACTCAGATACAGAGCCACAAAGCCATATTGCATATAGTATAGTTTTATCATCTGCTTTCTCATGTTGTGATCTTGCGGTACATTCAATGTAATTGACCTACACGGCTGCAACGTATCATGTTGCGTATATTTCCTCGACAAGTAAGAGTTACGATACATGGTTACGGTCCGCACTCAACTTGTCGATGGCGTTGATGGGACTCCACACCCGTTTGATTGTTTCCGCTGAGTATTATGAGGTATATATCATTTTACGTTATTTATACATGTGATTGCACTTTGATATATACATTAATGTACTGTGTGCCAAAGATACTGATCGTGGATGGCACGAAACACGAGGCTTGACCGTCTCGAGGTCGGGTCGCTTCTGAGATATGGTATCGAGCACATGTTGATCAGAGGGGCGTGACCCTAGAAACCGGAGAGCCCTAGGATAGGAAATTTCTAAAACTTTATTTTCAAAACGACTCTTACTTCTCATCCTTTCTGATTTTATCAAATAGACACTCTTACCTCAAATTGTTAGAATATACCCTTTTCCCTTTTGACCACATGAAGGATCAACTGAAGCCGCTCCAAGAAAGATATCGGACAGTGATGACCTCTTCAAAGTAACAAGGGTTTCACCATGCATTAGAAGAGTTGAAGCTGCAACAATTGAAGACTCAAGACAAGAAGAATTTGAAGAATCAAGAATTATTTGACCTTTAGAAGAACAAACCCTGTTACACACTTACGTTAGATGCGGCGATTTGTGAGCTGTCATTTGTTTGATGTTTTCCGACAGCCACAAAGTAAAACTTGTTTCTTCAAAACTATTGTTTGTATTGTGTGTATATCCCTCCCCACCTCTCTCATATCTCATCCCAAAACTTTTGGACCCCATAGATGATGAACGGTTGGCCTGATATTCTCTGGACCAAGACTCACCCGAGGCGTAGCTATGGATTCGAACATGGAGAATCACTTGGGAGCAATTTGGTTTCAAGGAAGAATGAAGTATCTTACGCTCTTGAAGACTTTGAAGGAAGTGCTGCAACCTGGTGGAAAATGCATCAAGCCATACAAGGATTTAATGGAGCAAGAACTTGGGACGAATTCAAGAAGACTCTGACAAGATCTCGTCTTATCCGGAAGCACTACGATAACCCGAAGAAGAAACCTTGTGCCTCCAAGATTTGCGGAGAAATAGGACACACCCAGGAGGAACACAAGGATGGATGCCCTCATTGTGAGGAGAAACACCCAGCTGAGGAGTGCCCAACTAGTCAGGTGACTTGTTTCTTGTGTGAAGGAACCACCCACTACCCGACCTAGTGTCACATTTACCCCATGGTGCCACAAACTATTCAGGAGCAGGAAGAAGGAATGAAAGAAGCCCTCCGATAAGTTATGAAAGAACCTGTGATGAAGGAATGTGTTGAAGACCCTGATGGAGAAGGCCTCAACAGATTTTACTCCAATGCCTGCTATTCATGTGGAGAAGAAGGACATTTTTCACAGTATTGCATCAAGGAAAGAAAAGAGTATCTGGGATATTTCCCGATAGCAGAAGTGAAGTTTGACCCTCGGGAAATAGAAGCTCTGATCATTACAGAGAAATCCAGGAAGAGAAAAAGAAGACACCCTCAGAACAACCCAATTTCTGCAAATAGGGACAAGAGTCATATTACCTGTTTTGAATGTAAGGACGTCGGGCATTATGCCAATCATTGTCTCGAAAGGAAGCAAGGAACTCAAGGATCAGGCACCATCTCCAAGAAGCCCAAAGACTTATCGAAAGTCATTTGTTTTCGCTGCAAGGAAGCAGGACATTAAGCTACTAAATGTTCCGACAAGATGAAAGCTGGAGCTGAGTAGTTGGAATTTTGATATGGATAATAAGAGTAGTAGAAAGCAATTTCATTTTCATGAGCTCGATGAGTTGAGTTATGTAATAGATTACTCTGAGATTGTAATAGTTCATGACTCAATAAAGTTGTAATGTCACAAGGTGAAAAGCTTTAAGGAGTTGTTATATTTTATCTTGGAATTTAATATTCTGGATGAACATGGAAGAAAGTGAGTTGTGATGCATAAACAGGAAATTGGAAATTGAGTTTGAAGTTCTGTTTGGATGATACGAATGTGTGCCCAGGAGATAAGTACCTTATTCTGAGCATCATTTCTGTTTCACAACTGCAGATGGCGACCCTTACGAGTCTTTCCTTAAAGGTCCTAAACAATCATGACCCCGACAAGTGATCATGATTACCCAAGATCCCGAAAGACATGATGAAGCATATACACCTTGAAGGAGATGCAGTCTACAAAGGCTACCCTTCATGCGAAGGGAGTGGAACTTTGGTATGTGGAGGTACACCTCCACCGCTCGAAAGGAGTATGCCCAAAGATGATGGGGCAGTACTTTTCATCTCACGTGTGCCACAAGCAACCTTCTTCGATGCTGTTCGTGAAGCAGCCATGGAAGCATACGCCGATCGGAGAAATACTTGAAGCAAGACTCCGTTATACTCAGAATACCTAAGCGAAGTGCATACAGAGATGATGGAGGTGAAGCTCAAGGCCACCACGATGAAACAGAAGATTGAAAATTCAAGGCACATGTCGCACAATTCCAAAGGGATCAAGAGTCCTCAAGGAGGAAAAATGAATAAAGTTGGAAGTAATGTCCACCATACCGAACCATGTGGGTGGCAACATTTGTAATAAACTTTTTGGAATTTGGATTCACGAAAAATGGTTAAGGATGTAATAAAAGATTGATATGAAATAATGAGATTTATGGATAAGCTAGTGCATTTTTCTTTGGTGTCGTAGTACTCCGTAAAACCACAGGATCAATGAAGAAAGAAATGTGTTATTCATGACGGTCCATAGAAGGAAGCCGGACAAAATAAGTTGGAGTTGTGCTTTTGATATGATGGTATGAAGAAATAGAGTACTACTGGATTTAAAGGAGGTGTAATATGAGAGTTACTCCAAGGATGAGTTAAAGCTGCACTAGTGTCAAGTGGGCCATAACCCACGTGCCCGAGGATTTTGAGAAGGAACAGTTGTAACCTTGATAAAGGAATACACTTGGAAGAAGCAAGGATCAAATCAGCATACGTTCCGTAGGAGGTTACGCAAAAACCCGAGAGTGGTGAAGTAACGATAGATGTTTTGTTTGGCTTGCGAAACCAGGATTTACTCGAACCCGGTTCGAGAACAAGAGAAATTCTGCAATGCTTGTGAGTATGCCCAGGTGTTAGAATACGTGATTCGATATTTACGTATGTGGTAATGATTCAAGTACGGGATGGATTGGCCCCCATACCGAAGACTTCTATCATGAACTATCATATGTTGATGGAAAATCAGAGAGCCTTGAAAACCTTTGAAGAGTGTCGACGCGATAAGCCATAAAACCATAGAATGGTAGGACGATGGAACCCCTTTACAGGCAACCGTTGCCAATCGTAGGTTATACGGTGAGGTTCAACCCAGACCCGTTTTTTTTGCAGGAGAAACCATAAATTGTAGACCACCATGAGTATTTCGATAGTTATCTAGAATAGACACGGACCTATCAGCTAAGAAGATCCAGTCTCGGACGAACCACAATTTTGACGAACCGACCCAAGATTCTGAGGAAAACTCTATACTTCTGACAGAAGAGCTTTAATGAAGGAGCTATTGTAAGATAGGTGAAGAGACATACAATGTCGGCACTCCAGAGGAAGTATCTGAGTTTATTGGAACCGTAACCTTGTTTCTAAGTGTGGTAGCACCCCTGATCTTCCGACCAAAATATTAACTAGAAGACCCCCAACCCCTAACCCTTTTCTTGCTAGCCTCTCCGAATCTCGAGGACGAGATTCATTTAAAGTGTGGTAGGTTTGTAACATCCCAAATTTCCTATTTGGAATGTTCTACAATTATAGCTAAGCATCTATGCATCCTGTTTGAATTTGAATGCCATTTGAAGTTTCAGAAAAGTTTTGAGCTTTTAAATTTGAATTCAAACTATGGCAAGTGGAAATCATTTCAAAAACTATGCCTGATAAATACTTGATCAAAAGTATGAGAGGAGTAAACATGACACTCCAAAAATATCAGAGGAAAACATTGCCAAAAGTTTTGGATTCAAATCTGAATTTTATTTGAATTTGAAAAAAATAGATTTTTATAAAGTTTGGATTTTGCCTTTGGAAAAATGTTCAAATGATAGGGGATATTCCCCTGATCATTTTGGTATATATATGTGCTATATAAAATATTTATAGATTATGTTTTATATCTGTTTTTGTTTTATTAAAAAATAAATTTTAAAAAGAGAAAACCCAGCGCCACCCAGCCCTCTGCCCAGCAGCCCATGGCCACCAGGCCAAAGGCAGCTCCAGCCCACTGCCAGCCGAGCCGCCCAAAGACTGCCTCACCTCACCTCCCCTCGCCTGAAACCCTTTGGGGCGGTCGTCCGACCGCACCACCCCCTCCTCTCTCTCGGCAGGTGGCCCCGCCCGCCTTCAACCCCCCCCCACGCCACGCCGCCGCCGATCGCGGATCTCATGAGATCCGGATGCCGATCTCCCCGATCGCCTCTGTTAACGCCGAGGCCCCGCCTATATAAGCCGGGCCCCGCACCCCATTCCCCACCTCGCCGAGCCCTCCTCTCTCTCTCACGCCGCCGAGCCGAGCCTCCCTTGCCGCCATTTGCGTCGCCGTCGCCGCCCTAGCCCTCCCGACCCCCACCGACCCCACCAAGAGCCCCCGAGCTCGTCCGCACCCACCGAGCCACTCCACCGACCTCCCCGACGACCGGAGAGGCCAGCGCACTCGCCACCGCCGCCGCCGCCGCCGTCGAGCGCCGGTGAGTCACCGGAGATCTCCTCCCCCATCCGATGCGCTATCTACGGTGTAGATTAGAACCCCAAGGGGTATGTTTTATAAAAAACCGCCGGTTCGTTACTGGTTTAAATTTAGTTAGGGTTTTATTTTATTAGCCCGGCCCACTCGCTTAACCCTAGCCCGTTTAGTTTATTTTACGCCAAGGTCAGCTTTAGGCCCATTAGGCCCTTTTTCATTTATTTTTGTTTTCTGTTTTAATGAATAGTTCCTGTTTTGAAAAATTCATATCTTTTATTCTGTTTAATATTTTAGGTGATTCTTTTTTGTTGGTTTGCAAATTTCTTAAAGTTTCTGTAGAAAATATTGTTAGCTATGTTAAAATTATTTATAATTGCTTTAATTTAATTTTGGTCAGAATAGTAAATCTGTTATAACATGAGCTAGGAAAATTATTTTGGTTGATTCTTTTGTCCCAACTTTATTTTGACATTGCCAAACCATAGGAATTAATTTGGGTATTTTAGGATTAATAAAAAATTAGTTTTAAGCAGAATCTTGTTAATCCTAATTAATTAACTAGCTACTGTTTTCCTATTATTTTAATTAGTAAATAAATTTATTTTTACATGTGATTGATTATTCTAGGATAGTTTCTGTCACTTTATAGGGTGAACTTTTATTTATATTAAATAAAACTTTTATTTTATTTTCTTAATATAAATTGGATTAGGCCTAATAGGAGTTTTATAATAGATTTTAAATTGATTCTTTTTGCTCCTAGTTGCTTAATGCATTCCTTTATGTTAAGTTAACATAAACCCATGGTTTGGTTATGTTGAGAAAATTTCTGTTATATAAAACTATTTTCAGTTGTTGCTTGAAGTAGGAAAAACTTGAGTTGGTTTTTCTTTGAGTTTTCCCTTTGGGTTTTGAATTGTTTGTTTGGTGTGTTATGTTGCTATGTTAAGTGATCTCATGCTATATGCTTATTATAGTTATTGTTTGCCTCGGTAGAATTTCCGGAGTGCGGAGCTTGCTACTACGAATCCCTAGTTTTCAAAGATCGTCAACAAGGCAAGTTCACTTTGACCATGCTTTCTTACCTATGTTTTATTGCATTTAGTGGCATCTTTGCAACCACCCCTCAGTAGTGTTATTGAATCCTTGTAGTTGAGTAGTATGCATGAGGTAAGAACCCATCACCCTGTTACCAAGCCCGGGACGATATTTTATTTTAATGCTACGCTATAGTAGACGGGGTTTGGTATGAGTGCTCAGGAGTGGTGTGAGAATGGAGGATCCACGCCAATGACGACAACTCCACGATGGAATCTGCAAGGACTGCATCTTCAAGGCCTCAAGACTTCAAGACTCGAGACAAGAATTCAATACCCACTACTGGGTGAAGGATGGTTGACGGGCACCCTGGAGAAACCAGTGGTTGGCCGGGATGCATGGAGAAGTGCCATGACATCTTGCGGAAAGCTTCACCCAGACTCAAAGAGACGGAAGAATACTTCATGCCCGAAGCTTACCCTGCAACCGCAAGTCATTATGGGCTCGGCTTGGTTGACCTTAGTAGTGACTCTGGCTGGGGCGGTACTAGCAGATGTAGAACTACGGTAGGATGGGATGAGTACCGGACGGTGGTCGAGGAACTCTTTGGAAGACCATGTTTGGTCATCTTGTTCTCAAACACCTCAAGTGCGAGAAAGTAAAAGAGGATCGAATCTTGCGGTAAAGTGTACAAACCTCTGCAGAGGGTTTAAACCTAATCGATTAGCCGTGTCCCCGGTTACGGACAAATTGAGCATCTGGACTTGGATCTATCTCGGAACTCTCAACACCGGACTGATAACTTAATTGTGGGCAACTTATGATGATTTGGGCTATGAGACATCGGTTGGCGGAACCATGTCATGATAGAAAACTCTATAGTACAGACTTCATTTATTCCTTTGATGTAGGGAAAAGAAAACCAGCTTTTACGCAAACAAAACTCGATCTGAGCCACAAAGCCATATTGCATATAGTATAGTTTTATCATCTGTTTTCTCATGTTGTGATCTTGCGGTACATTCAATGTAATGACCTACACGGCTGCAACGTATCATGTTGCAGATATTTCCTCGACAAGTAAGAGTTACGATACAGGGTTACGGTATGCACTCAACCTGCCGATGGCGTTGATGGGACTCCACACCCGTTTGATTGTTTCCGCTGAGTATTATGAGGTATATATCATTTTACGTTATTTATACATGTGATTGCACTTTGATATATACATTGATGTACTGTGTGTGCAAAGATACCGATCCGTGGATGGCACGAAACACGAGAGGCTTGACCGTCTGAGGTCGGGTCGCTACAGGATGCCCCGGTTGGCATCCCATCTTTCTTCTTCAACAATTATCGGTATACCTCGGTTTTTGTTTTGTTCACATGATTTGTGTCCTTTGTGTTTTTCTTTTTCTTTAAAAACCATGCTAGTATGAGAAATCCCTGAAGGAAATATGCCCTAGAGGCAATAATAAAGTTATTATTTATTTCCTTATACCATGATAAATGTTTATTATTCATGCTAGAATTGTATTAACCGGAAACATAATACATGTGTGAATACATAGACAAACAGATAGTCACTAGTATGCCTCTACTAGACTAGCTCATTAATCAAAGATGGTTGTGTTTCCTAACCATAGACATGTGTTGTCATTTGATTAATGGGATCACCTCATTAGGAGAATGATGTGATTGACATGACCCATTCCGTTAGCTTAGCACTTGATCGTTTAGTATATTGCTAATGCTTTCTTCATGACCTATACATGTTCCTGTAACTATGAGATTATGCAACTCCCGTTTACCGAGGAACACTTTGGGTACTACCAAACGTCACAATGTAACTGGGTGATTATAAAGGAGTATTACAGGTGTCTCCAAAGGTACTTGTTGGGTTGGCGATTTGAGATTAGGTTTTGTCACTCCGATTGTCGGAGAGGTATCTCTGGCCTTCTCGGTAATACACATCACATAAGCCTTGCAAGCATTACAACTAATGAGTTAGTTGTGAGATGATGTATTACGGAACGAGTAAAGAGACTTACGATGAACGAGATTGAACTAGGTATTGATACCGACGATCGAATCTCGGGTAAGTAACATACCGATGACAAAGGGAACAACGATGTCGTTATGCGGTTTGACCGATAAAGATCTTCAGAGAATATGTAGGAACCAATATGGGCATCCAGGTTCTGCTATTGGTTATTGACCGAGAATGGTTCTAGGTCATGTCTACATAGTTCTCGAACCCGTAGGGTCCGCACGCTTAACGCTTCGATGACGCTTCATTATGAGTTTATAAGTTTTGATGTACCGAAGGTTGTCCGGAGTCCCGGATGTGATCACGGACATGACGAGGAGTCTCGAAATGGTCGAGACATAAAGATTGATATATTGTAAGCCTATGTTTGGACTTGGAAAGGTTCGGATGAAAACAGAAGTTATTTAACACCGGGGTTACGGAACCCCGGGAGGTCTATGGGCCTTGATGGGCCATAGAGAGAAGAGGAAGGGCGGCCAGGGCAGGCCGCGCCCCCCCCTCTAGTCCGAATAGGACAAGGAGAAGGCGGCGCCCCTTCCCTCTCCCCTCCTCCAATCCTAATCCAACTAGGAAGGGGAGTCCTACTCGGTGGGAGTAGGACTCCTCCAGCGCGCTTCTTGGGCTGGCCGCACCCCTTGCTCCTTTATATACGGGGCAGGAGGGCACCCCGAACACACAAGTTGATCTACGGATCGTTCCTTAGCCGTGTGCGGTGCCCCCTCCACCATATTCCACTTCGTCATATCATCGCGAGCTTAGCGAAGCCCTGCGCCGGAGAAGTCATATCGTCATGGAGCTTAGCGAAGCCCTGCGTCGGTGGAGCATCATCATCGTCCTGCACGCCGTCTTGTGGACGGAACTGATCCCGACACTTTGCTGGATCGGAGTCCGGGATCGTCATCGAGCTGAACGTGTGCAGAACTCGGAGGTGCCGTCGTTCGGTGCTTGGATCGGTCGGATCGTGAAGACGTCGACTACATCAACCGCGTTGTTATAACGCTTCCGCTTCACGGTCTCACAGGGTACGGGCGACACTCTCCCTCTCGTTGCTATGCCATCACCATGGTCTTGAGTGTGCGTAGAATTTTTGAAATTACTCGTTCCCCAACAATGGCATCCGAGCCTGGTTTTATGCGTTGATGTCATGTGCACGAGTAGAACACAAGTGAGTTGTGGGCGATATAAGTCATACCGCTTACCAGCATGTCATACTTTGGTTCGTGGTATTGTGAGATGAAGCGGCCCGGACCGACATTACGCAGACGCTTACACGAGACTTGTTTCACCGCTTGAGCACTAGTTGCTTAAAGGTGACCGGCGGGTGTCGGTTTCTCTCACTTTAGTTGAACTGAATGTGGCTACGCCCGTCCTTGCGAAGGTTAAAACAGCACCAACTTGACAAACTATCGTTGTGGTTTTGATGCGTAGGTAAGAACGGTTCTTGCTCAGCCCGTAGCAGCCACGTAAAACTTGCAACAACAAAGTAGAGGACGTCTAACTTGTTTTTGCAGGGCATGTTGTGATGTGATGTGGTCAAGACGTGATGCTATATTTTATTGTATGAGATGATCATGTTTTGTAACCGAGTTATCGACAATCGGCAGGAGCCATATGGTTGTCGCTTTATTGTATGAAATGCAAACGCCATGTAATTGCTTTACTTTATCACTAAGAGGTAGCGATAGTCGTAGAAGCAATAGTTGGCGAGACGACAACGATGCTACGATGGAGATCAAGGTGTCGCGCCGGTGACGATGGTGATCATGACGGTGCTTCGGCGATGGAGATCACAAGCACAAGATGATGATGACCATATAATATCACTTATATTGATTGCATGTGATGTTTATCCTTTATGCATCTTATCTTGCTTTGATTGACGGTAGCATTATAAGATGATCTCTCACTAAAATTATCAAGAAGTGTTCTCCCTGAGTATGCACCGTTGCCAAAGTTCGTAGTACCCGGACACCACGTGATGATCGGGAGTGATAAGTTCTCGTCCATCTACAACGGGTGCAAAACAGTTGCACACGCGGAATACTCAAAGTTAAACTTGACGAGCCTAGCATATAACAGATATGGCCTAGGAACACGGAGACCGAAAGGTCGGCGTGAATCATATAGTAGATATGATCAACATAGTGATGTTCACCATTGAAATTACTCCATCTCACGTGATGATCGGACATGGTTTAGTTGATTTGGATCACGTAATCACTTAGATGACTAGAGAGATGTCTGTCTAAGTGGGAGGTTTTAATATGATTAATTAAACTTAAATTTATCATGAACTTAGTACCGATAGTATTTTTGCTTGTCTATGTTTACTGTAGATAGATGGCTCGTGTTGTTGTTCCGTTGAATTTTAATGCGTTCCTTGAGAAAGCAAAGTTGAAAGATGATGGTAGCAATTACATGGACTGGGTCCGTAAATTGAGGATTATCCTCATTGCTGCACGAAGAATTACGTCCCGAAGCACCGCTGGGTGCCGAACCTGCTGCAGAGCTACGCGAGAAGTTGTGAGCGTCTGGCGAGCAAAGCTGATGACTACTCGATAGTTCGGTGTGCCATGCTTTACGGCTTAGAACCGGGTCTTCAACGGCGATTTGAGCGTCATGGAGCATATGAGATGTTCCAGAGTTGAAGTTAATATTTCAAGCAAATGCCGGATTGAGAGATATGAAGTCTCCAATAAGTTCTATAGCTGCAAGATGGAGGAGAATAGTTACATCGGTGAACATATACTCAAAATGTCCGGGTATAATAATCACTTGATTCAACTGGAGTTACTCTTCCGGATGATAGTGTCATTGATGAAATTCTCCAATCACGCCACCAAGCTACAAGAGCTTCGTGATGAACTATAATATGCAAGGGATGACCAAAACAATACCGAGCTCTTCGCAATGCTTTGAAAGCAGCGGAGGTAGAAATCAAGAAAGAGCATCAAGTGTTGATGGTCAACAAGACCACTAGTTTCAAGAAAAGGGCAAAGGAAAGAAGAAGGAAACTTCAAAAGAACAGCAAGAAAGTTGCTGCTCAAGAGAAGAAACCCAAGTCTGGACCTAAGCCTGAAATCGAGTGTTTTTACTTTGCAAGATCGGACCTTTGGAAGCGGAACTGCCCCAAGTATTTGGCGGATAAGAAGGATGGCAAGGTGAACAAAGGTACAAGTGATATACATGTTATTGATGTGTACCTTACTAGAGCTCGTAGCTTTTGGGTATTTGATCTGGGGTTACATTGCTAATATTTGCAACTCGAAGCAGGGACTACTGAATAGACGAGCACGGCAAAGGGCGAGGTGACGATGCGCGTGGGAAAGCGGTTCCAAAGTCAATGTGATCGCGGTCGGCACGCTACCTCTACATCTACCTTCGGGATTAGTTTTAGACCTAAATAATTGTTATTTGGTGTCAGCGTTGAGCATGAACATTATATCTGGATCTTGTTTGATGCGAGACGGTTATTCATTTAAATCAGAGAATAATGGTTGTTCTATTTATATGAGTAATATCTTTTATGGTCACGCACCCTTGAAGAATGGTCTATTTTTATTGAATCTCGATAGTAGTAATACACATATTCATAGTGTTGAAACCAAAAGATGCAGAGTTGATAATGATAATGCAACTTATTTGTGGCACTTGCCGTTTAGGTCATATCGGTGTAAAGCATGAAGAAACTCCATCTTGATGGGCTTCGGAATCACTTGATTATGAATCACTTGGTACTTGCGAACCGTGCCTCATGGGCAAGATGACCAAAACGCCGTTCTCGGAACTATGGAGCGAGCAACTGATTTGTTGGAAATCATACATACCGATGTTTGTGGTCCAATGAATGTTGAGGCCTTGCCGGCGAATATCGTTATTTTCTCACCTTCACAGATGATTTGAGCAGATATGGGTATATCTACTTAATGAAACACAAATCTGAAACATTTGAAAAGTTCAAAGAATTTCAGTGAAGTAGAAAATCATCGTAACAAGAAAATAAAGTTTCTGATCGGATCGTGGAGGAGAATATTTGAGTTCTGAGTTTGGTTTACATTTGAAACAATGTGGAATAGTTTAGCAACTCACGCCACCCGAACACCACAGAGAAATGGTGTGTCCGAGCGTCGAATCGTACTTTACTTGATATGGTGCGATCTATGATGTCTCTTACCGATTTACCGCTATCATTTTGGGGATATGCTTTAGAGGCGGCGCATTCACGTTAAATAGGGCACCATCTAAATCCGTTGAGGCGACACCGTATGAACTGTGGTTTGGCAAGAAACCAAAGTTGTCGTTTCTTAAAGTTTGGGGCTGCGATGCTTATGTGAAGAAACTTCAACCAGATAAGCTCGAACCCAAATCGAGAAATGTGTCTTCATAGGATACCCAAAGGAGACTGTTGGGTACACTTTCTATCACAGATCTGAAGGCAAGGTTTTCGTTGCTAAATTCGGATCCTTTCTAGAGAAGGAGTTTCTCTCGAAAGAAGTGAGTGGGAGGAAAGTAGAACTTGATGAGATAATCAGTATCTGCTCCCTTATTGGAAAGTAGTTCATCACAAGAAACGGTTCTGTGACAACTACACCAATTAGTGAGGAAACTAATGATGATGATCATGAAGCTTGAGATCAAGTTACTACTGAACTTCAGAGGTCAACCAGAGTAAAATACGCACGAGTGGTGCGGTAATCCTATTCGAAGTCATGTTACTTGACCATGGCGAACCTACAAACTATGAAGAAGCGATGGTGAGCCCAGATTCATGAAATGGCTGGAAGCCATGAAATCTGAGATGGGATCCATGTATGAGAACAAAGTATGGACTTTGGTTGACTTGCCCGATGATCGGCAAGCCATTGAGAATAAATGGATCTTTAAGAAGAAGACCGACGCCGATGGTAATGTAGCTGTCTACAAAGCTCGACTTGTTGCGAAAGGTTTTCGACAAGTTCAAGGGTTGACTACGATGCGACTTTCTCACCCGTGGCGATGCTTAAGTCTGTCCGAATCATGTTAGCAATTGCCGATTTTATGATTATGAAATTTGGCAAATGGATGTAAAACTGCATTCTTGAATGGATTTCTAGAAGAAGAGTTGTATATGATGCAACCAGAAGGTTTTGTTGATCCAAAGGGTGCTAACAAAGTATGCAAGCTCCAGCGATCAATTTATGGTCTGTGCAAGCCTCTCGGAGTTGGAATAAGCGCTTTGATAGTGTGATCAAAGCATATGGTTTTATCTGAGACTTACGGAGAAGCTTTGTATTTACAAGAAAGTGAGTGGGAGCTCTGTAGCATTTCGATATTATATGTGGACGACATATTATTGATTGGAAATGATATAGAATTTCTGGATAGCATAAAGGATACTTGAATAAAAGTTTTTCAATGAAAGACCTCGGTGAAGCTGCTTACATATTGGGCATCAAGATCTATAGAGATAGATCAAGGCGCTTAATTGGACTTTCACAAAGCACATACCTTGATAAAGTTTTGAAGAAGTTCAAAATGGATCGAGCAAAGAAAGGTTTTTACCAGTATTACAAGGTGTAAGATTGAGTCGGACTCAATGCCCGACCACAACATAAGATAGAGAGAAAATGAAAGATGTTCCTATGCTTCAGCCATAGGCTCTATCATGTATGCAATGCTGTGTACCAGACTGACGTATGCTTAGCTGTAAGCTTGGCAGGAAGGTACCAAAGTAATCCAGAGTGGATCATTGGACAGCGGTCAAGAACATCCTGAAATACCTGAAAAGGACTAAGGATATGTTTCTCGATATGGAGGTGACAAAGAACTAGGCGTAAATGGTTACGTCGATGCAAGCTTTGACACTGATCCGGACGATTCTAAATCGCAAACCGGATCGTGTTTTTATTAAGCGGTGGAGCTGTCGGTTGGTGCAGTTCTAAACAAAGCGTCGTGGCGGGATCTACATGTGAAGCGGAGTACATAGCTGCTTCGGAAGCAGCAAATGAAGGAGTCTGGATGAAAGAGTTCATTTCCGATCTAGGTGTCATACCTAGTGCATCGGGACCGATGAAGATCTTCTGTGACAACACTGGTGCAATTGCCTTGGCAAAGGAATCCAGATTTCACAAGAGGACCAAGCATATCAAGAGACGCTTCAATTCCATTCGGGACCAAGTCCAAGTGGGAGACATAGAGATTTGCAAAATACATACGGATCTGAATGTTGCAGACCCGTTGACTAAGCCTCTTCCACGAGCAAAACATGATCAGCACCAAGACTCCATGGGTGTTAGAATCATTACTGTGTAATCTAGATTATTGACTCTAGTGCAAGTGGGAGACTGAAGGAAATATGCCCTAGAGGCAATAATAAAGTTATTATTTATTTCCTTATACCATGATAAATGTTTATTATTCATGCTAGAATTGTATTAACCGGAAACATAATACATGTGTGAATACATAGACAAACAGATAGTCACTAGTATGCCTCTACTAGACTAGCTCATTAATCAAATATGGTTGTGTTTCCTAACCATAGACATGTGTTGTCATTTGATTAATGGGATCACCTCATTAGGAGAATGATGTGATTGACATGACCCATTCCGTTAGCTTAGCACTTGATCGTTTAGTATATTGCTAATGCTTTCTTCATGACCTATACATGTTCCTGTAACTATGAGATTATGCAACTCCCGTTTACCGGAGGAACACTTTGGGTACTACCAAACGTCACAACGTAACTGGGTGATTATAAAGGAGTACTACAGGTGTCTCCAAAGGTACTTGTTGGGTTGGTGTTGGGGAACGTAGTAATTTCAAAAAATTTCCTACGATCACGCAAGACCATGGTGATGCATAACAACGAGATGAGAGTGTTGTCTCGTGCCCTCGTGAGACCAGCAACGAAGCGTTGACGCAACGTAGAGGAAGTAGTCGTACTTCTTCCCGATCCAACCGATCCAAGTACCGAGCGTCGGCACCTCCGAGTTCTGCACACGTTCAGCTCGATGGCGTCCCTCGAACTCCGATCCAGCCGAGTGTTGAGGAGAGTTTCACAACCTGACGGCGTGGTGACGATGATGATGTTCCACCGCGGCGAGGGCTTCGCCTAAGCTCCGCAACGGTATATTCGAGGTGTAGTTTGGTGGAAGGGGCACCGCACACGGCTAAGGAACGATCTCAATGATCAACTTGTGTGTCATGGGGTGCCCCTGCCCTGTATATAAAGGAGGGAAGGGAGGGGCTGGCCGGCCAGGAGGAGGCGCCCGGTGTCCTACTCCTACTAGGAGTAGGATTCCCCCAAATCCTAGTCCAACTAGGGTTTGACCAAGGGGAGAGGGAGAGAGGGGTCGCCACCCCCTTCTCCTAATCCTAATAGGACTAGGGAAGGGGGGAAGGCTGCGGCCAGCATATGGCCCCTTTTCTCTTTCCCACTAAGGCCCATCAAGGCCCATTGACCCCCGGAGGTTCCGTAACCCCGGTACTCAGTAAAATTCCCAATTTCACCCGGAGTGATTCCGAGTCAAACATAGGCTTCCAATATATCAATCTTTATGTCTCGACCATTTCGAGACTCCTCGTCATGTCCGTGATCTCATCCGGACTCAAACAACCTTCGGTACATCAATATCATATAAACTCATAATAACTGCCATCGAAGCGTTAAGCGTGCGGACCCTACGGGTTCGAGAACTATGTAGACATGACCGAGACACCTCTCGGTCAATAACCAATAGCGGGACCTGGATGCCCATATTGGTTCCTACATATTCTACGAAGATCTTTATCGGTCGGACCGCATAACAACATCGTTGTTCCTTTGTCATCGGTATGTTACTTGCCCGAGATTCGATCGTCGGTATCCAATACCTAGTTCAATCTCGTTCTTGGCAAGTCTCTTTTCTCGTTCCGTAATACATCATCTCACAACTAACACATTTAGTTGCAATGCTTGCAAGGCTTATGTGATGTGCATTACCGAGAGGGCCCAGAGATACCTCTCCGACAATCGGAGTGACAAATCCTAATCTCAAATATGCCAACCCAACATGTACCTTCTGAGACACCTGTAATGTACCTTTATAATCACCCAGTTATGTTGTGACGTTTGGTAGCACCCAAAGTGTTCCTCTGGCAAACGGGAGTTGCATAATCTCATAGTCATAGGAACATGTATAAGTCATGAAGAAAAGCACTAGCAACAAACTATACGATCAAAAGCTATGCTAATGGAATGGGTCATGTCAATCAGATCATTCAACCAATGATGTGATCCCATTAATCAAATAACAACTCCTTGTTCATGGTTAGGAAACATAACCATCTTTGATTAACGAGCTAGTCAAGTAGAGGCATACTAGTGACACTCTGTAGGTTTATGTATTCACACATGTATTATGTTTCCGGTTAATACAATTCTAGCATGAATAATAAACATTTATCATGATATAAGGAAATAAATAATAACTTTATTATTGCCTCTAGGGCATATTTCCTTCATCTCCCACTTGCACTAGAGTCAATAATCTAGATTACACAAGAATGATTCTAACACCCATGGAGTCTTGGTGCTGATCATGTTTTGCTCGTGGAAGAGGCTTAGTCAATGGGTCTCGCAACATTCAGATCCGTATGTATCTTGCATATCTCTATGTCTCCCACCGGACCAAATCCGGATGGAGTTGAAGCGTCTTTTGATGTGCTTGGTTCTCTTGTGAAATCTGGATTCCTTTGCCAAGGCAATTGCACCAGTATTATCACAAAAGATTTTCATTGGACCCGATACACTAGGTACAACACCTAGATCGGTTATGAACTCCTTCATCCAGACTCCTTCATTAGCTGCTTCCGAAGCAGCTATGTACTCAGCTTCACATGTAGATCCCGCAACGACGCTTTGTTTGGAACTGCACCAACTGACAGCTCCACCGTTTAATGTAAATACGATCCGGTTTGCGATTTAGAATCGTCCGGATCGATTGTCAAAGCTTGCATCGACGTAACTGCCATTTACGAGCTCTTTGTCACCGCCATAAATGAGAAACATATCCTTAGTTCTTCTCAAGTACTTAAGGATGTTCTTGACCGCTGTCCATGATCCACTCTGGATTACTTTGGTACCGCCGCTAAACTTACAGCAAGGCACACATCAGGTCTGGTACACAGCATTGCATACATGATAGAGCCTATGGCTGAAGCATAGGGAACATCTTTCATTTTCTCTCTATCTTCTGCGGTGGTCGGGCATTGAGTCTTACTCAACTTCACACCTTGTAATACCGGCAAGAACCCTTTCTTTGCCTGATCCATTTTGAACTTTTTCAAAACTTTATCAAGGTATGTGCTTTGTGAAAGTCCTATTAAGCGTCTTGATCTATCTCTATAGATCTTAATGCCTAATATGTAAGCAGCTTCACCGAGGTCTTTCATCGAAAAACTCTTATTCAAGTATCCCTTTATGCTATCCAGAATTCTATATCATTTCCGATCAATAATATGTCATCCACATATAATATCGAAATGCTACAGAGCTCCCACTCACTTTCTTGTAAATACAAAGCTTCTCCAAAAGTCTCAGATAAAACCAAATGCTTTGATCACACTATCAAAACGCTTATTCCAACTCCGAGAGGCTTGCACCAGTCCATAAATGGATCGCTGGAGCTTGCACACTTTGTTAGCTCCTTTGGATCGACAAAACCTTCTGGTTGCATCATATACAACTCTTCTTCCGTAAATCCATTCAGAATGCAGTTTTAACATCCATTTGCCAAATTTCATAATCATAAAATGCGGCAATTGCTAACATGATTCGGACGGACTTAAGCATCGCTTCGGGTGAGAAGGTCTCATCGTAGTCAATCCCTTGAACTTGTCGAAAACCTTTTGCAACAAGTCGAGCTTTATAGACAATAACATTACCATCAGCGTCCGCCTTCTTCTTGAAGATCCATTTATTCTCAATTGCTTGCCGATCATCGGGCAAGTCAACCAAAGTCCACACTTTGTTCTCATACATGGATCCCATCTCAGATTTCATGGCCTCAAGCCATTTTGTGGAATCTGGGCTCACCATCGCTTCTTCATAGTTCGAGGTTCATCATGTTCCAAAGAATATGACTTCCAAAATAGGATTACCGTACCACTCAGTGCGGATCTTGCTCTGGTTGATCTCTGAAGTTCTGAGAAACTTGATCTGAAGTTTCATGATCATCATCATTAGCTTCCTCCCTATTTGGTGTAGGTGTCACGTAAACTGTTTTCTGTGATGTACTACTTCTCAATAAGGGAGTAGATACAGATTATCTCATCAAGTTCTACTTTCCTCCCACTCACTTCTTTCGTGAGAAACTCTTTCTCCAAAAGTTTCCAATTTAGCAACAAAAATCTTGCCTTCGGATCTGTGATAGAAGGTGTACCCAACTGTCTCCTTTGGGTATCCTATGAAGACACATTCGATTTGGGTTCGAGCTTATCAGGTTGAAGCTTTTTCACATAAGCATCGCAGCCCCAAACTTTCAGAAACGACAACTTTGGTTTCTTGCCAAACCACAGTTCATAAGGCGTCGCCTCAACGGATTTAGATGGTGCCCTATTTAAAGTGAATGTAGCCGTCTCTAAAGCATAACCCCAAAACGATAGCGGTAAATCAGTAAGAGACATCATAGATCGCACCATATCTAATAAAGTACGATTCGACGCTCGACACACCATTACGTTGTGGTGTTCCAGTGGCGTAAGTTGCTAAACTATTCCGCATTGTTTCAAATGTAGGCCAAACTCAGAACTCAAATATTCTCCTCCACGATCAGATCGTAGAAACTTTATTTTCTTGTTACGATGATTTTCCACTTCACTCTGAAATTCTTTGAACTTTTCAAATGTTTCAGACTTGTGTTTCATTAAGTAGATATACCCATATCTGCTCAAATCATCTGTGAAGGTGAGAAAATAACGATATCCGCCATTTAGCCTCAACATTCATTGGACCACATACATCAAGATGTATGATTTCCAATAAATCTGTTGCTCTCTCCATAGTTCGGAGAACGGTGTTTTAGTCATCTTGCCCATAAGGCACGGTTCGCAAGTGCCAAGTGATTCATAATCAAGTGACTCCAAAAGTCCATCAAGATGGAGTTTCTTCATGCGCTTTACACCGATATGACCTAAACGGCAAAGCCACAAATAAGTTGCACCATCATTATCAACTCTGCATCTTTTGGTTTCAACATTATGAATATGTGTATCATTACTATCAAGATTAAGTAAAACAAACCATTCTTCAATGGTGCATGACCATAAAAGATATTATTCATATAAATAGAACAACCATTATTCTCTCGATTTAATGAATAACCGCCTCGCATCAAACAAGATCCAGATATAATGTTCATGCTCAACGATGGTACTAAATAACAATTATTTAGGTCTAATACTAATCCCGAAGGTAGATGTAGAGGTAGCGTGTCGATCGCGATCACATCGACTTTGGAACCATTTCCCACGCGCAGATCGTCACCTCGTCCTTAGCCAATCTTCGCTAATCCGTAGCCCTGTTTGAGTTGCAAATATTAGCAATGTAACCAGTATCAAATACCCAGGTGCTACTGCGAGTATTAGTAAGGTACACATCAATAACAAGTATATCACATATACCTTTGTTAACCTTGCCATCCTTCTTATCCGCCAAATACTTGGGGCAGTTCCGCTTCCAGTGACCAGCCTGCTTGCAATAGAAGCACTCAGTTTCAGGCTTAGGACCAGACTTGGGTTTCTTCTCTTGATCAGCAACTTGCTTGCCGCTCTTTTGAAGTTTCCTTTTCTTTCCTTTGCCCTTTTCTTGAAACTAGTGGTTTTGTTAACCATCAACACTTGATGCTCCTTTTGATTTCTACCTCCATGCTTTCAAAGATCGCGAAGAGCTCGGGCATAGTTTTGGTCATCCCTTGCATATTATAGTTCATCACGAAGCTCTTGTAGCTTGGTGGCGTGATTGGAGAATTCTGTCAATGACGCAATCATCCGGAAGATTAACTCCCAGTTGAATCAAGTGATTGTTATATCCGGACATTCCGAGTATATGCTCACCGACGTAACCATTCTCCTCCATCTTACAGCTATAGAACTTATTGGAGACTTCATATCTCTCAATCCGGGCATTCGCTTGAATATTAACTTCAACTCTGGAACATCTCATATGCTCCATGGTGTTCAAAACGACGTTGAAGTCCCGGTTCTAAGCCGTAAAGCATGGCACAATGAACTATAGAGTAGTCATCAGCTTTGCTTTGCCAGACGTTCACAACTTCGGCGCAGCCCTTGCATTCAGGCCTGGCACCTAACGGTGCTTCCAGACGTAATTCTTCCGTGCAGCAATAAGGATAATCCTCAAATTACGGACCCAGTCCGTAATTGCTGCCATCATCTTTCAACTTTGCTTTCTCAAGGAACGCATTAAAATTCAACGGAACAACAAAGACGAGCCATCTATCTACACATCATAGACAAGCAAGATACTATCAGTACTAAGTTCATGATAAATTTAAGTTCAATTAATCATATTACTTAAGAACTCCCACTTAGAAAAATATCCTCCAATTCTCTAAGTGATTGCGTGATCCATATTAACTACACCATGACCGATCATCACGTGTGATGGAGTAGTTTCAATGGTGAACATCAATATGTTGATCATATCTACTATATGATTCACGCCGACCTTCGGTCTCCGTGTTCCGAGGTCATATCTTATATGCATAGCTCGTCAAGTATAACCTGAGTATTCTGCGTGTGCAACTGTTTTGCACCCGTTGTATTTGAACGTAGAGCCTATCACACCCGATCATCACGTGGTGTCTCAAAGACGAAGAACTTTCGAACGGTGCATACTCGGGAGAACACTTCTTGATAATTTAGTAAGGGATCATCTTATAATGCTACCGTCAATCAAAGCAAAATAAGATGCATAAAGGATTAACATCACATGCAATCAATATAAGTGATATGATATGGCCATCATCATCTTGTGCTTGTGATCTCCATCTCCAAGCACCGTCATGATCACCATCGCCACCGGCGCGACACCTTGATCTCCATCGTAGCATCGTTGTCGTCTCGCCAACTATTGCTTCTACGACTATCGCTACTCCTTAGTGATAAAGTAAAGCAATTACATGGCGTTGCATTTCATACAATAAAGCGACAACCATATGGCTCCTGCCATTGCCGATAACTCGTTACAAAACATGATCATCTCATACAATAAAATATAGCATCACGTCTTGACCATATCACATCACAACATGCCCTGCAAAAACAAGTTAGACGTCCTCTACTTTGTTGTTGCAAGTTTTACGTGGCTGCTACGGGCTGAGCAAGAACCGTTCTTACCTCGCATCAAAACCACAACGATACTTCGTCAAATAGACTCCGTTTTAACCTTCTCAAGGACCGGGCGTAGCCACACTCGATTCAACTAAAGTGAGAGAGCAGACACCCGCCATCACCTTTAAGCAACGAGTGCTCACAGCGGTGAAACCAGTCTCGCGTAAGCGTCTGCGTAATGTCGGTCCGGGCCGCTTCATCTCACAATACCGCTGAACCAAAGTATGACATGCTGGTAGGTAGTATGACTTGTATCGCCCACAACTCACTTGTGTTCTACTCGTGCATATGACATCAACGCATAAAACCAGGCTCGGATGCCACTTTGTTGGGAACGTAGTAATTTCAAAATTTTCCTACGATCACGCAAGACCATGGTGATGCATAGCAACGAGATGAGAGTGTTGTCTCGTGCCCTCGTGAGACCAGCAACGCGAGCGTTGACGCAACGTAGAGGAAGTAGTCGTACTTCTTCCCGATCCAACCGATCCAAGTACCGAGCGTCGGCACCTCCGAGTTCTGCACACGTTCAGCTCGATGGCGTCCCTCGAACTCCGATCCAGCCGAGTGTTGAGGAGAGTTTCGTCGACGACGGCGTGGTGGCGATGATGATGTTCCACCGGCGCAGGGCTTCGCCTAAGCTCCGCAACGGTATATTCGAGGTGTAGTTTGGTGGAAGGGGCACCGCTGCGGCTAAGGAACGATCTCAATGATCAACTTGTGTGTCATGGGGTGCCCCTGCCTGTATATAAAGGAGGGAAGGGAGGGGCTGGCCGGCCAGGAGGAGGCGCGCCAGGTGTCCTACTCCTACTAGGGTAGGATTCCCCCAAATCCTAGTCCAACTAGGGTTTGACCAAGGGAGAGGGAGAGAGGCGCCACCCCTTCTCCTAATCCTAATAGGACTAGGGAAGGGGAAGGCTGCGCCAGCATATGGCCCCTTTCTCTTTCCCACTAAGGCCCATCAAGGCCCATTGACCCCCGGGAGGTTCCTAGTAACCCCGTACTCGATAAAATTCCCAATTTCACCCGGAGTGATTCGGAGTCAAACATAGGCTTCCAATATATCAATCTTTATGTCTCGACCATTTCGAGACTCCTCGTCATGTCCGTGATCTCATCCGGACTCGAACAACCTTCGTACATCAATATCATATAAACTCATAATAACTGCCATCGAAGCGTTAAGCGTGCGGACCCTACGGGTTCGAGAACTATGTAGACATGACCGAGACACCTCTCGGTCAATAACCAATAGCGGGACCTGGATGCCCATATTGGTTCCTACATATTCTACGAAGATCTTTATCGGTCGACCGCATAACAACATCGTTGTTCCTTTGTCATCGGTATGTTACTTGCCCGAGATTCGATCGTCGGTATCCAATACCTAGTTCAATCTCGTTCTTGGCAAGTCTCTTTTCTCGTTCCGTAATACATCATCTCACAACTAACACATTTAGTTGCAATGCTTGCAAGGCTTATGTGATGTGCATTACCGAGAGGGCCCAGAGATACCTCTCCGACAATCGGAGTGACAAATCCTAATCTCAAATATGCCAACCCAACATGTACCTTCGAGACACCTGTAATGTACCTTTATAATCACCCGATTACGTTGTGACGTTTGGTAGCACCAAAAGTGTTCCTCGGCAAACGGGAGTTGCATAATCTCATAGTCATAGGAACATGTATAAGTCATGAAGAAAAGCACTAGCAACAAACTATACGATCAGGTGCTATGCTAATGGAATGGGTCATGTCAATCAGATCATTCAACCAATGATGTGATCCCATTAATCAAATAACAACTCCTTGTTCATGGTTAGGAAACATAACCATCTTTGATTAACGAGCTAGTCAAGTAGAGGCATACTAGTGACACTCTGTAGGTTTATGTATTCACACATGTATTATGTTTCCGGTTAATACAATTCTAGCATGAATAATAAACATTTATCATGATATAAGGAAATAAATAATAACTTTATTATTGCCTCTAGGGCATATTTCCTTCAGTTGGCGTATTTCGAGATTAGGTTTTGTCACTCCGATTGTCGCAGAGGTATCTCTGGGCCTTCTCGGTAATACACATCACATAAGCCTTGCAAGCATTACAACTAATGAGTTAGTTGTGAGATGATGTATTACGGAACGAGTAAAGAGACTTACCGGTAACGAGATTGAACTAGGTATTGGATACCGACGATCGAATCTCGGGTAAGTAACATACCGATGACAAAGGGAACAACGTATGTCGTTATGCGGTTTGACCGATAAAGATCTTCGTAGAATATGTAAGAACCAATATGGGCATCCAGGTTCCGCTATTGGTTATTGACCGAGAATGGTTCTAGGTCATGTCTACATAGTTCTCGAACCCGTAGGGTCCGCGCTTAACGCTTCGATGACAGCTTCATTATGAGTTTATAAGTTTTGATGTACCGAAGGTTGTTCGAGTCCCGGATGTGATCACGGACATGACGAGGAGTCTCAAATGGTCGAGACATAAAGATTGATATATTGAAGCCTATGTTTGACTTCGAAAGGTTCCGGATGAAAACAGGAAGTTATCTGGAACACCGGGGTTACTGGAACCCCGGAGGTCTATGGGCCTTGATGGGCCATAGAGAGAAGAGGAAGGGCGGCCAGGGGCAGGCCGCGCCCTCCCCTCTAGTCCGAATAGGACAAGGAGAAGGGGCGGCGCCCCCTTCCCTCTTCCCTCCTCCAATCCTAATCCAACTAGGAAGGGGGGAGTCCTACTCCCGGGAGTAGGACTCCTCCAGCGCCGCTTCTTGGCTGGTCGCACCCCCTTGCTCCTTTATATCACGAGGCAGGGGGCACCCTGAGAACACACAAGTTGATCTGGATCGTTCCTTAGCCGTGTGCGGTGCCCCCTCCACCATATTCCACTTCGGTCATATCGTCGCGGAGCTTAGGCGAAGCCCTGCACCGGAGAAGTCATATCGTCGCGGAGCTTAGGCGAAGCCCTGCGTCGATGGAGCATCATCATCGCCACGACGCCGTCGTCTTGACGGAACTCATCCCCGACACTTTGCTGGATCGAGTCCGGGATCGCCATCGAGCTGAACGTGTGCAGAACTCGGAGGTGACGACGTTCGGTGCTTGGATCGGTCGGATCGTGAAGACGCATTTACTACATCAACAGCGTTGTTATAACGCTTCGCTTTCGGTCTCACGAGGGTACGTGGACAGACACTCTCCCCTCTCGTTGCTATGCCATCACCATGGTCTTGAGTGTGCGTAGGAAATTTTTTGAAATTACTACGTTCCCCAACAATCCCTTCATCGATTTATAGAATGATTCATGGGCTTCACTTATATATTTTGAGTATGACCTTATAGAATTGCTCTTTGTACTTCACTTAAATCTTTTGAGTATGACCTTATAGAATGCTTCATGTGCTTCACTTATATATTTTGAGCTTGGATATTGGTTAGTCTATATTAATTTTAGAATGCTCCATGAACTTCACTTATATCTTTTGGAGTATGAATAATACTATCATCTAAAGCGGGTTTGGAAGAGTGTCAACTTTAGGAATTAGTGATCCCACTATTTTGGAGGGTGTTGAATCTTAGTGTGATATTTATGAAAGTGGATTTGGAAGAGTGTCGACTTTAGTTAGTAATGATTCCACTATTTCAGAAGAGGGTCCAATTGATTATGAGAACAAAGTTGCTATCTATGATGATTATTATGATGACATGTATGCTATAAAGAATAATGTTAACCATGAAACTTGTCATCATGATTTTAATTTTCAATTGGATTATGCGTCACATGACAGTTATTTTGTTGAGTTTGCTCCCACTATTCCGAATGAGAAGAATTTTGCTTATGTGGAGAGTAGTAAAATTTCTATGCTTGTAGATCATGAAAATAATGCTTTATATGATGGTTATATTGTTGAAATCATTCATGATTCTACTGAAAATTATTATGAGGGAGGAATACATGCATGTAGGAGTTGCAATAATATCAAGTTTCCTCTCTATGTGCTTAAAGTTTTGAAGTTATACTTGCTTTGCCTTCCTATGCTAGTTGATTCTTGTTACTATAAATTGTGTGCTCACAAAATCCCTAGGCATAGGAAGTGGGTTAGATTTAAATGTGCTATTCATATTCTTCATGATGCTCTCTTTATGTTTCAATTCTTATCTTTTATGTGAGCACCATTGAAATCATCATGCCTAGCTAAAAGGCATTAAAGAAAAGCGCTTGTTGGAAGACAACCCAATATTTACCCTTACTGTTTTTGTGTGTTTACATGATTAAGATACTGCATTAATCATGATTTATAGCTTTTGTTTCAATAAAGTGCCAAGTAAGAACTTTGGGAAGACTTGGGTGAAAGTTAATGTGATCTTGCTGTAAAAAACAGAAACTTCGCGCTCACGAGATTAGCTGTCATTTTTTTACATAAGAGTGCTTTTGAGTTGATTCTTTGTGCATAAGATTAATAGACAAATTCCTCAAGTCCACCAATTTATTTCATAATTTTTGTAGTAGTATAAGTATGGTTGTTGTTCAGATCATTACAGACTGTTCTGTTTCTAACAGATTCTGTTTTCATTGCATGGTTTGCTTGTTTTCTAGTTTCTATGGCTTATATTTCTCAATATAAATTTTAGAAATGATATGGTACAGTAGGCATTGTGTGATAACAATTATGAATCTTGTCTTTGACAGTACCAAAGTGAATGGTTTACTCTTTATCATACTAACCTATCTCACGAAGTTCCGTTAAGTTTTGTGTGATTGAAGTTTTCAAGCTTTGGGTGAGATATCGATATGAGGAGAATAAGGAGTGGAAATACCCTAAGCTTGGGGATGCCCAAGGCACCCCAAGGTAATATTCAAGGAAGAATCAAGCACCTAAGCTTGGGGATGCCCCGGAAGGCATCCCCTCTTTCGTCTTCAAAACTATCGGTATACCTTACTCTGAGCTATATTTTTATTCGTCACATGATATGTGTTTTGCTTGGAGCGTATTTTAAATTTTACTTGCTGTTTGAATAAAATCATTGGATCTGAAATCTTTAATGAAAAATAATCCTCCCATGACTAGTTAATTATTTGACTACTCAGTGTTCTTCACTTATATCTTTTTGGAGTAGTTTGTCATTTACTCACGTGCTTCACGTATATCCTATGAGTAAATGGTTGAATGAATTGAATATGATAAATATGAATTTATATACGTTTCATATGCTTATAACATGGGGATTAATGACTTCACACATAATAAGTATATGTAGTAAACTTATTGAAAGTTAGCAAACGCAGAATTGGTCACTTGAACAATTCATGAAAGAATATTGAAGGAAGAGAGGTTTCACATATAAATATACTATCTTGGACATCTTTTGTAATTGTGAGCACTCATTAAAATACGACATGCTAAAAATTTGATGTTGGACAAGGAATACAACTTAATGGGTTATGTTTTCCTATATCCGAAACGTTATATTGTCTTGGATCATCCAACATGTTGAGCTTGCCTTTCCCTCTCATGCTAGCCAAATTCTTTGCACCAAGTAGAGATACTACTCGTGCTTCCAAACATTCCTTAACCCAGTTTTGCCATGAGAGTCCACCATACCTACCTATGGATTGAGTAAGATCCTTCAAGTAAGTTGTCATCGATGCATGCAATAAAAAATTGCTCCTTAAATATGTATGATCTATTAGTGCGAAGAAAATAAGCTTTATACGAACTTGTGATAGGGAAGAAATAAAAGCGACATAATGCATAATAAAGGTCATTATCACAAGCGGCAATATAAATTGACATTCTTTTGCATTAAGATTTTGTGCATCCAATCATAAAAGCGCATGACAACCTCTGCTTCCCTCTGTGAAGGGCCTATCTTTTACTTTTACCTTCTACCCTTATACAAGAGTCACGGTGATTTTCACCTTTCCCTTTTACTCTTTTTCCTTGGGCAAGCACTTTGTGTTGGAGCGATCCGGATATATATATCCACTTGGATGTAGGTTTTCATAAAGTATTATTGTTGACATTACCCTTGAGGTAAAAGGTTGGGAGGCGAAACTGTAAGCCCCTATCTTTCTCTGTGTCTGATTAAAATTTTGAACCCATAAATATCACGTGAGTTTTAGCAATTGTGAAAGATTAAATGATAGTTGAGTATGTGGAGTTTGCTGAATCAAAGCTCTTACGTAGAACCTTCCCGAAATAAGATGAATTGCAATTTTTTGATGACTAAGAGCACGGTTTGTTAGTTTCAAGAAATTTATGTTCTATACTTTAACATGTGAATAGCTTGTTACTTGATCATGAGAAGTTTTATGAGTTGGGCTACTGTTATGATATATAATGATGCTAGAAAAAGTGATTAAAACTATCATTGATCAAACTTAAGCACTTGCTAGCATTCACACTTCATAAATTATTTCTTTTATCATTTACCTACTCGAGGATGAGCAGGAATCAAGCTTGGGGATGCTGATACGTCTCCAACGTATCTATAATTTATGAAGTATTCATGCCATGTTTACTATTGTTTTATATGATTTTGGTATGATTTGATTAGAACTAACCCGGACTGACGCTGTTTTCAGCAGAACTACCATGGTGTTGTTTTTGTGCAAAAATAAAAGTTCTCGGAATGCGCTAAAAATCAACGGAGAATTTTTCTGGAAAATATAAAAAAATAATGGAACAAAGAGTTACTGGAGGGGAGTCCCGTGGGCTCCATGAGGGTGGAGGGCGCGCCCACCCCCCTGGGACGCGCCCCTGTGCCTCGTGGACTTCCCGTGGGGCCCCCTGACTTGTTCTCGACGCCAACCTCTCCCATAAATGCCCAAACCTCCAAAAAATAACCTAGATCGGAAGTTCCGCCGCCGCAAGCCTTTGTAGCCACGAGAAATAAATATAGGCCCTCTCTGGCACCCTGCCGGAGGGGGCCATCATCACCGGAGGCCATGGAGGAGGATCCCAGAGGGGCCATCATCGCCATGAAGGCCAAGATCCAGAGGGAGAACCTCTCCCCATCCAGGGGGGAGGCCATGGAGGATGAAGCACAAGGGAGAGAACCTCTCCTCCTCTCTCTCGGTGGCGCTGGAGTGCCATCGGGACGGGAATCATCGCCGCGGCGATCGTCTTCATCAACATCACCATCCTCATCTCTTTTACGCGGTCCACTCTCCCGCACCCTGCTATAATCCCTACTTGAAGATGGTGCTTTATGACACATATTATTATCCAATGATGTGTTGCCATCATATGATGTTTTGAGTAGATATCCTTTGTCTTTGGGTTGATTGATGATCTAGATTGGTATGAGTTGTATGTTTTATTTTGGTGCTGTCCTATTGTGCCCTCCATGTCATGCAAGTGTGAGGGATTCCCGTTGTAGGGTGTTTCAAGACATTCATGATTCGCTTATAATGGGTTGCTTGAGTGACAGAAGCATAAACCCGAGTAAGGGGGTTGTTGCGTATGGGATATAGGGGACTTCATATGTTAATGCTATGGTTGGGTTTTACCTTAATGATCTTTACTAGTTGCGGATGCTTGCTAGAGTTCCAATCATAAGTGCATATGATCCAAGAAGAGAAAGTATGTTAGCTTATGCCTCTCCCTCATATGAAATTGCAATGACGACTACCGGTCTTGTTAATGATTTCCTAGAATAATTCTGGTAATATATTCTAACTTTTTGATAACAACACCTACTTTTATATTTTAGCTCTCTGATACCATGCAAAGTTATCCTCTTCATATCCACAACGTAGTTTTATTTATCGTTTCTAGTTGGAAGGAAACGTTCGGTGTATGTAGAGTCGTATCAGCGACAGATAGGACTTGAGAGAATATTGATCTTACCTTTAGCTCTTTGTGGGTTCGACACTCCATACTTATCACTTCCACCTTTGGGAATTGCTACGATGATTCCCTGCACTTGGGGATTATCAAGGATATTGTTGGCAATGGGTGCGGTGATATTTCTAGCCAGTCACATGTAGTTGTTGGGATCACAAAAAATTGGTTGTGACAACACATGATCGACTCCGATTCGTCGGTACTTTTTGAGTACACCATCTCGAGATCCTTGGTGAAAACCCTAGGTCTGACCCGAGAGGGTTATACTTGGTAATGGCGATGTGAAGAGTCCATATTTTGTGTTATTTTCACCTGTTTTTGCACCTTAGTTGTAGGGTTTATGGGATTTTATCGCGTTCACACACCTCATTTTCCCGTTTTCGCCAGGATTTCATCCACAAAGGTACTTTGAGGCATAAGAAGTGAATACCAGGAATATGGTGTAAATATCATGATAAGAGACTACCATAAAAGGGAGAAGCAGATTGGAGAAGAATATAGTCAGCACAAAGGCTCCGGAGCAAGTGATGGTATCAAGTACGATCGCACGTGCTCGTACTGCCAGTCATACCAGCTACTACCGACTCCTCTTGGTCTAGTATATTACCCATGTGTGATCGGATCAAAGAGCGGACATACTGTGACACCCGAAACACATCCAGAAAAGAAAATCCTAGCCTCCGGAAGGGATCCAGGGAAAATTGACAAGGAGGGCATCACCTTCGCCATAACCCGTACAAGGATATGCCGGCATCAACCATGTCCATCAATGTATTCATCGCGATCCCATATCCATTCAATTGTTATACTGAACCCTAGAGGATTTGAATTCCTGCATGTATTAGTCCAATATGTAATTCACGTTTGTCACCGTCATTCCTATGATGCTTGCTATCTCCTTAGTTCTTCGAGGGATATGGATGAACCCAAGTATGTATAGGTGTTGAGCACATATTGAGATATGAGACCCTCTTTTGAATGTTTGATTTAATTGCCTCCATTAATGTTGTGAAAGGGGCGCACTCAGCATTTTCACTTTGTATGGCAATGGAGCATATTACTATCGTTGTAAAAGGTTGGGATGTAGGGGTAAAGAGGTGACAGTAATATCCTCTCTTCCCCACCTTTGCACAGGGGAGTAAAGAAGAACACTTAGTGCGGCCGCAACCATGGGAAAACCCTTAATCACCATAGTAAGAACAGACATGGAGAAACTATGGTGGTGGCATGCGTGATATATAGACTACACACATAGCTCGTATATTATACCCGACTTTGCCAAATTACAAACATGAAGAGTGGCTCGAGTATTCTAACAGCCCCAAAATTGGGTTATCAATTTTTGTGCTGTTATTCTCTCCTGGCAATCATTTTCAAAATTTTCTCCTGAGTTTACTAGATAACTCTGAGAAAATTTGTCATTTCCAACCTTTCAAAACCTTGCTCATGTCTTTTTCAGTGGGCAAGACCTCATTTGCATCAGCTTAAATCCTCTCAAACCCTAAACTCCCAATTTTTGGAATTTGAATGTGGCCCTTGTGATTACAAAGGAGCCATCATTTTCCTTTGATCTGTTGATCCTCCCAATTGTTCATAGAGATAATCCTATCTTTCTAAACCTTGGATATGCAAAAATATTGCTGAGTCCCATGCAATATTTTTGAATTATGATTTATTCCTTTTCTAGCCTTTCTGAGGAATAAAATCCAAAGGCATAGCTAGCCATCTCCTAAATTCCTGAGAATTGGTGGAGTTGATGCTTATGCCTAATCCAAGCTCTGGCAAGTATATTGGACAAAATTAAATAAGGAAAATTGCCTTTTCCTATTTAATGCCAATATTGCATTTCTGCCATTTTCCAAAGGAACTACTATTTTTATAGCAGATAAAATTCCCACATAAATTGTGGAGCTTGTCCTTGCTATATAATCACTAATTCCATCCTTATCTCATGTTCCTCAGTTCAAAAATTTGGCACATGATCCAATGCAAGTTTCTTCCTTCTCTGAAATTTTGCAAAGGAAGTGCTTTATTCCTAATTCCAATTGAGCTGCAATTTGGTAGGGTGTTTAACATTGGTAAATAACCCACGGATACCAAAGATGAGCTCAATCCATTCATCCTAGCTCCCTGTGCAATTTTTCAAAGTTTCTGACCAGAACACAAGTTTGTGAAGGAAGTACCTTCATAGTGTTTCCAAATGGGATGAAACTTTTCCATCCTCTAAAGTATCTCAATCATTAGCCTCCACCCAAATTCAGTTCATTTCATGGAACTATGTGAGCACAGGAGCAATTCTTGTTTTTTGTCCAAATTTTCAGTTTGTGAAGCAAGTGTATTTTATCTTGCTCCATTATGGCTGATAATTTTTCCAGGACTTCTCCTATCTATATGATCCCTCTCCTCTAGATTTGGGCTCATTTCATCTAGCCAATTGCCCTGAGGATTTTTCTGAAGTTTTTGGACAGAAATGATAGCTGTGAAGGAAGTACCATTTTGGTGAGTCCATTTGGTATGAACTTTTTACAGCATCATGGTATGTTCAAATCATCAGGCTTTGCCAAGTTATAGCTCAATCCATCACTCCTAGTGAGCGCTTCATCATGATTCAGTTTCTGGGTCAGATTTAGTGGTTGTACAGAAACTATGGTAAATAGTTGTCCATTTCACCTCAAAACTCCCAGGGCCGTAGTCCCTTCTACCCTAAGCCTCCCAGACTGCACATTTACCTTTTACCGTCTCTGGTTTTACCTCTAGAATGTTGCCAAGTTTGCAACAGCAAACTTGTGGAGCTTGATTTACTCCGCTCAGTTTGTCTCTTACCATCTATTTACCATGATAACACTCCATGCTGGAAGGACTACGCGGTAGACATAGACATACATCAGTAAAAAAAACCAGAGCGCGACATGCCAGTGGTGACTACGTGGGCAGCCAGCCAAAACGGTGGTCTAGCCACTGTTGTAGTCGGCATCGCTGCTCCGACCGTCTCTGACCTCGCCATTAATGTCCAACAGCTCCCCCTCGACGTCGTCTTCCCTCTGGACCTCTGGCCCCCTTCGTTTGCTTCTCCGGCGAGCCGTGCCAATGACCGGAATAGTGCGCTCCTGTGTATCGTCATCTTCCTCGTTGGTGTCCGCTTCCTCCTCTCGTCTCCGAGCGCTGCTCGTCTCCGTGACTCCCTGGTTCTCTTCCGCACCCTCCTCGTCGCCTTCCCGTGCGCCCCCGTGACTGCTGAGCGCGGCAGAGCCGTGGCCGGACTCGCTCGGCGGCCACCGGCTTGGGTGCCCTCGCCCCGACTATTTAAGGAGCCGCGACCCCTCTGGAGATCATCAGCAGCTTCTCCATCCTCCTCTACGCCTCCCCACGCTCCTCATTTCGCTCCGGAGCCCCTCCTCGACCACCACCGCCGCCATAGCCGCCGCCGATCCCCTCGGCCATTCCTGCCCGTGGCCCTTCCCCCGCACCCCGTGCGCATCCTGGATAGATGCGCCACACTCGGCGACACTTCCCGACTCCTCGCCCGTCCGGATCCCCCACCGGAGGCCGAAGCCCCGCTCCGCCGTGCGCCGGGTAGCTCCCTCTCTAGTGCTTGTCGCCGGCAACGGAGCCCACCACGAGGTGCGGCTCGTCCTCCTGAGCGTCTGGGTAGGTCGTGCACCCCGTGTGGTGGCCGGACGCGCCGGCGACCACCGTCGAGGCGACCCCCTCCCTCGGCCTCGCTCGATCCCGAGCGGGAGGTTGAAGACGAAGGCCAAGCCGGCCCCGCGCCTTTCCCGGTCCCACCTGGCAGCGTCTCGGTGTTAACCTCCCCCCAGTCCCGCCACTGCCAGCGTGGATAAGTGGAAGCGTACTCCGTCGAGTACGTTTTTCCAGTTCCGAAAGCGCAATCAAGTTGCACTTCGGCTCGTGATGCGTTTCCCTTTGCAGAAAATGTATTCGGCCCAAAGGCGCGTTCAGTTTTTCCACCAGGGGCCTGTTTGCTGAAACTTTTTCACCGATAGGTCCCTGAGCTTCAACCCTCCGTATCTTTTTACCCGTAGCTCCGAATCAGGTGATTCCAGCGCTCACGTTCTCTGTTCATCGAGCTCTTTTCGTTGATATCATTTCAATAATATTTTCACCCTGTGAAAATGACATTTTTTCCCTTGCCCGTAAACAGCCCCCTCCGAGAGAGAACTGTTTCCGGCAAATCTTTCCGCGATCGTTTTCCCACTTCTTCCCGGAGTATTTGCCGACCCCCAGCCAAAACAACCTCTTATCATGAGCCCCGAACTAGCATGTTGACTTTGCTTGAACCTTGTGTGTATGTGTAGTTGCAGTTGTTTCATATCGTTTTCATCGGCAGTTATTTCTTTATGCCTATCTTGCATGCTTGTGCTTTCATGATACCTTTGCCATGTTAATTAGAATGCTGTTATTATAATGCCATGTCACTACTCTACTTTATTTGCATGTCATCGTTATAAAATGTTATGAGGACTGTAATGCACCGTTGATATGCTATTACTTGGTATTGTCCTGTTCTTTATGCTATAGTTGTGCACTTAAGAAGTTCGATATTTTGACCATGCATTTGTATGTTTCATGCTCATTATTGCACTCATGTTAAATATGATCATGATGACGGAGAAGGAACTAAAATGACTTAATAATAACAAACATCCTCCGTCATCGATGGGATCGAGTCATAGTGCCGCCAAATCGAATTTTTTCAGTGCAGCCACATTTGCCTTCGTGGGAAGGCCTTAATGCGATCTATTGTCATGCATCTCGCCGGTGCCTCCCACCAGGGAAGGTTATGGGCATGCTTACCCTGATCAGGTTGGCAGACATAACCTTGTGTGCCCGTTGTTAGAATTTTTGGTACCGGTCCCCGTGAGGGACGTTTTGACCACGACGGTGGTCGGGGTGTCTTTGGTAGACACGGGGCCACCCAGGACTAGCCCAGTTGGGAGTGGTTCAGAGTGGCCGGGCGAGCGTCATGGCATTAGGTCGGTTTCGTCGGTATGTCGTTGGTCCTCCCGAATGGGATGACGAGGCCATGTGTTCCGTGGTGTGGGTACAGTGTGCTACCTCTACAGAGTGTATAAAGTCTATGGATAGCAACAGTTCGTATTAGGTCCCACTATCAGGTTTTGGTCGAAATGGAGGATAAACCTGAAATAATTAAGTTGGTAAATAAAGATGTGACAACAAGAAAATGGTGACTTGGACTACGAGATAGTCGTGGAAAGTCACGATGATGTTTTGATATGATCACGAGACGAGGTCTCGGTGGGTGTTGGAGACCAAGTGTTGGTCGTGGTTGTGATCACCGGAAAGATCACCGTTCGGTTGCGAGGCAACCCATTGGTAAGAGAGTCCGAGGGACTCGGTGCACAAGTTTGGTTGCATTGCATAAGTAATATGTTGCATTTAAAAACTAAGGCAGAACAGAAGATGATTGCATAAAGTTAACATGCTATGTCTGCATTGGATATTATTGGTAGTTTATTTTCAGCATAATTTCATGATGCCGTGCCATGCTTTGATTGACATGTTAAATTATGCCATGATTGAGATGATATGCTATGTTTTGCATTTGCCATGTTAGAAGCATGATCTGATATGCCATGTTATTGCCATGTTAGTAGATGCTACGATATTGTTCGTGCTTAGTTGATTTTTTTATCATGCCATGTTCAGTAATTGATATGAGATAAGTTGTTGCATGCGCCTGGTTCTTGCTTTGTCCTCTGCTTGTTTGGATGCAATGTATTTGGTTGTCTTGCAATTACATTCAATGTACTGACCTGTCGTGTCATGCCAGTTTTGTAGGTCGTACCCGTATTATTCGCTTGATCCGTCGTGCTAGGCCGTAACCTTGCCAGTCATGTGAGTTGTGGAGCCCAGCCAGAGTTGTTATGCTGCCAAACCAAGACTTCCGTCGCCATTCAATCAGACTTCCGCTGTCATTTCATAGTCTTAGGGCTATGCCAGATAATTGTATTCATCAATGGTGTAATCTCATATACATGTATTTGATGAATATTATTATACTGAATGTCAGATTATGGACCTGCTGTCGTCGTGTTATCCTGGTCGACGTATGAAGGCCCCCGCCCATGCAGATCGGGGTGCCACAGGGAATGGTATCAGAGCAGCCAGGCTGGCATAGGTTACCCTAGTATTAGATCACCGCTACCATTAACCGGTAATGGCCCTAAGGGATTTGAACCATCCCTGGCATCCGGCATGGCCACTGTTAATCAACAGGTGGCGCAGTCGGGACCGACACGTCCTCACCCTGCTGTCCCCGCCTAGTTATTAGTGGCGCGAATAGCAACCATATCCTTTCGGGCCGGCCACACCGCTCACCCTTCGCCATTAAGGGAAAGGGGCCACACCATGCGGGCATGTCCCGCATAGCTGCCTATAAAAGCCCCCTTTCCGCTAGCCATATCGCTCACCCCTCAGTCAGCCATGTCCCTGCAGAGAAGCCTAGCTAGTAGCACTCCAGCCATGACTGGCACCTTCAAAGCTCCCAAGTTTCACAGCCGCACCGGTGCCGTCAACCACCCCGGATTTCCACCCCTTCTCGCTGAGATGCTCACCAAAGCCTTTGGATGTAAGGCTAGCCCCGATTACCTGGTGTTACAATCGTCACCCGTCCCTCACCTTCATCGCTTTGATGCAAGAGTGTGCATCGGCTTAGCGGCGATGGCCACCGTTGGTTTTTCGTGGTAAAGCTATGCCTACCTCGATTTAGCCATTCAAAGCCGCTGTTTGGAGGCTATGCTTCACCTCCGAACGAGATACCGCATATGGCGCGAGGCAGATTTCGCTTCTACCCCATTGTGATGAAGTAGGAATGCAGCCTTCTCCGCTAGCCAAGGAGATGACCCCACAATCGCCGCTTTGGTGCGGTATGTCACCGCCGTGGATGCTTGATGCCAGACATCGTCCGAAGTTTGAACTCGACAACGATGCGGTGCGAGTCGTCAAGGAAGCTTACCGTGATGCTCGTAAATTCGCATCTCAAGTCATTTGTCCAACGCCATCAGAACCAGTGTTGTCCTCTCAACCCGTGTTGTGGCCTAGACCCAACATCGTCACTCTCGACAAGGCTCTTTTACAGATCCACCAGCAGCATTTGCTTGGATCAATTTCAGCCACACCCCCGGCAGCCGAACCCCAACCCATAGTAGTATCGGATGATGAAGATGGAGATTGGCTCAGTCTTCGTCCTCCTGGAGAGCCCCAACAAGGCAAATCCTCTACATGACCGAAGTCACGCAGTAAGATGATCAGTCTATAGGTTCATCCTCGATATGAGGGTAGAACTATGTATCCCAAGATGAGTTGTTCCGTTTAGCGCGTAGCGCGTTCGTGCTTTGTTGTCTGCTGGTACTATTGTAACCCGTATGATGTGTTCTATGCTTTTGTGCTTTTGTTTCCGTGCTTGTTTTTGCTTGTCCCTCTGTCAAGAAGAAATGTTTGACAGGATTGACACTGTGTCACTAACAAGATTTTAATTAGTAGATCACCTACACTAAATTAACCCTGACTCGTCTCGAGTCTATAATAAAATGTGCGCTAACGTAGGTATTTATATGCCAGGATTATATATACCGACTAGCATTTAAACACCATAGAATGATTTTGCCTGGTGTGTTTTCCGTTGCATGTTTTTTGTTTCTGTCGGTTTGCTAGTTTAGATTTTACTGCATACTGCACGCATACCCGGTTCACCCACAAGTACATTCGGGCAGTACTCGGGGAAATGCAAAGTCACATATCCCTATCTATCTGTGCATACACCGTGTGCCGGATTTTTCAAATCCAGAGCCTCGCAGAGGCATTTCCGCCTGAAAATTCCTCGTCTCTAATTCTTTTTCCTGATTTCATTTCCGGACGAACATTGCCAACTTTATTTCCTCGATCCAGTACATCTACTCTGATACAGATTTCACCCTCGATTCTACCTCGACACCCGTATTTCATGGAGCTATCCACGAAATTTTTTCTCATACTCCATGTGATTCTTGAGCTGGCGCAGCCACCTCACCTGCATCTGGACCCCCACCACCACCGTCACTGCCTTGTGTGGCGCAGGTAGATCGCCACCACCGCAGCACGCGATTACTTCGCCGGAGCAAAGCGACAGAGAATCAAGCGTGGCGGAGGACCACCCAGTGCGCCATCTTCTCCCGCGTCTCGAGCCACCGCACCGAGCCGCGCGTTGTTCCGAGTTTGCTTATTCCTGATGAGAATCAGCAGGAGGAATGATGAGGCGACCAGTGTGCCCAGCAGCGCTACGAGGAACAACAGCAATGCCACCAAGAACACCTCCTCGCCGAAGGAGCTCGGCTCGATCTCGCCCAAACTGAAGAGGTAGTAGAGCGGCATTGTGTTTCTGCGTTGGAGGAGAGCCGTACTGCCATTTTTATAGACCAACCAGGTGTACGGTGAGCGAGGTCCAGGAGAACCGCTCGTCGCTCGGTCATCGGCGTCCAGGAGGCGAATCCGCGAGCAGTGCCGACAAGGTGCGGGCCCACGACGCGAGTGCTCGCTGCACCGGCGCCGTGCACGCCACGCACTATGGCTCTAGGGTCCTCATCGCCCTAGGAGCTAGATGTGTGCTGCACCAAGCCGCATGCGGAGCAGCAGCGAAGGAGAAGCAGCGAGCCGGAGGTAGAAGAAGGAGGTTGCCGTGGGCCCTGGACCCACGTGTCAGCAGGTGAAACCACTGTTCATTGGGTGCATCTAGCATTTTTCGGGAGCTTGATCTCGAATGCCCCTAGCCGTGAATATAACCAGGTTTGCCTCTTCTCTCTTTGGGTGTACCAATTATTGGTGCCTCTATTCCGTTTGAATTTAACCAAATGATTACAATTTAACCCTGAGGTTTTTCCCCGGAGTGGTGATCGTTTCTATTGTGTTGTAACCTTAGGAATCTCGAGGACGAGATTCTTTTTAAGGGGGGAAGAGTTGTAACAGACCCAAAATTGGGTTATCAATTTTTGTGCTGTTATTCTCTCCTGGCACTCATTTTCAAAATTTTCTCCTGAGTTTGCTTGATGACTCTAAGAAAATTTGTCATTTCCAACCTTTCAAAACCTTGCTCATGTCTTTTTCAGTGGGCAAGACCTCATTTGCATCAGCTCAAATCCTCTCAAACCCTAAACTCCCAATTTTTGGAATTTGAATGTGGCCCTTGTGATTACAAAGGAGCCATCATTTTCCTTTGATCTGTTGATCCTCCCAATTGTTCCCGGAGATCATCCTATCTTTCTAAACCTTGGATATGAACAAATATTGCTAAGTCCCATGCAATATTTTTGAATTATGATTTATTCCTTTTCTTGCCTTTCCGAGGAATAAAATCCAAATGCATAGCTAGCCATCTCCTAAATTCATGAGAATTGGTGGAGTTGATGCTTATGCCTAATCCAAGCTCTGGCAAGTATATTGGCCAAAATTAAATAAGGAAAATTGCCTTTTCCTATTTAATGCCAATATTGCATTTCTGCCATTTTCCAAAGGAACTACTATTTTTATAGTAGAGAAAATTCCCACATAAATTGTGGAGCTTGTCCTTGCTATATAATCACTAGTTCCATCCTCATCTCATGTTCCTCAGTTCAAAAATTTGGCACATGATCCAATGCAAGTTTCTGCCTTCTCTGAAATTTTGCAAAGGAAGTGCTTTATTCCTAATTCCAATTGATCTGCAATTTGGCAGGGTGTTTAACATTGGTAAATAACCCAAGGATACCAAAGATGAGCTCAATCCATTCATCCTAGCTCCCTGTGCAATTTTTTAAAGTTTCTGACCAGAACACAAGTTTGTGAAGGAAGTACCTTCATAGTGTTTCCAAATGGGATGAAACTTTTCCATCCTCTCAAGTATCTCAATCATTAGCCTCCACCCAAATTCAGTTCATATCATGGAACTATGTGAGAACAGGAGCAATTCTTGTTTTCTGTCCAAATTTTCAGTTTGTGAAGCAAGTGTATTTTATCTTGCTCCATTATGGCTGATAATTTTTCCAGGCCTTCTCCTATCTATATGATCCCTCTCCTCTAGATTTGGGCTCCTTTCATCTAGCCAATTGCCCTGGGGATTTTTCTGAAGTTTTTGGACAGAAATGATAGCTGTGAAGGAAGTACCATTTTGGTGAGTCCATTTGGTATGAACTTTTTACAGCATCATGGTATGTTCAAATCATCAGGCTTTGCCAAGTTATAGCTCAATCCATCACTCCTAGTGAGCGCTTCATCATGATTCAGTTTCTGGGTCAGATTTGGTGGTTGTACAGCAACTATGGTAAATAGTTGTCCATTTCACCTCAAAACTACCAGGACCGTAGTCCTTTCTACCCTAAGCCTCCCAGACATCAAGTTTACCTTTTACCATCTCTGGTTTTACCTCTAGAATGTTGCCAAGTTTGCAACGGCAAACTTGTGGATCTTGATTTACTCCGGTCAGTTTGTCTCTGCCCATCTCTTTACCATGGTAACACTCCATGCTGGAAGGACTACGCGGTAGACATGGACTTACATCAGTAACAACCACAGAGCGCGCCATGCCAGTGGTGACTTCGAGGGCAGCCAGCCAAAACGGTGGTCTAGCCATTGTTGTCGTCGGCATCGCTGCTCCGACCGTCTCTGACCTCGCCATTAATGTCCAACAGCTCCCCCTCAACGTCGTCTTCCCTCTGGACCTCTGGCCCCCTTCGTTTTCTTGTCCGACAAGCCATGCCAATGACCGGAATAGTGCGCTCCTGTGCATCGTCGTCTTCCTCGTTGGTGTCCGCTTCCTCCTCTCGTCTCCGAGCGCTGCTCGTCTCCGTGACTCCCTGGCGCTCGTCCGCACCCTCCTCGTCGCCTTCCCGTGCGCCCCCGTGACTGCTGAGCGCGGCAAAGCCGTGGCTGAACTCACTCGGCGGCCACCGGCTCGGGTGCCCTCGCCCCGGCTATTTAAGGAGCCGCGAGCTTCTCCATCCTGCTCTACGCCTCCCCACGCTCCTCATTTCGCTCTGGAGCCCCTCCTCGACCACCACTGCCGCCATAGCCGCCGCCGATCCCCTCGGCCATTCCTGCCCGTGGCCCTTCCCCCGCACCCCGTGCGCATCCTGGATGGATGCGCCACAGTCCGGCGACCCTTCCCGACTCCTCGCCCGTCCGTATCCCCCACCGGAGCCCCGTGTCCACCGGAGGCCGAAGCCCCTCTCCGCCGCGGGCCGGGTGGCTCCCTCTCCAGTGCTCGTCGCCGGCAACGGAGCCCACCAAGAGGTGCAGCTCGTCCACCTGAGCGTCTGGGTAGGTTGTGCGCCCCGTGTGGTGGCCGGACGCGCCGGCGACCACCATCGAGGTGACCCCCTCCCTCGGCCTCGCTCGATCCCGAGCGGGAGGTTGAAGACGAAGGCAAAGCGGGCCCCGCGCCTTTCTCGGTCCCACCTGGCAGCATCTCGGCGTTAACCTCGCCCCGGTCCCGCCACTGCCATCGTGGATAAGTGGAAGCGTACTCGATAGTGTACGTTTTCCCTTCGAGGAAAGTTGGTGCCTCTAGGTAAAAATACGTCTTCCCAGTTCTGAAAGCGTAATCCCGTTGCACTTCGGCTCAAAATACGTTTCCCTGTGAAGAAAACGTATTCGGCCCAAAGGCGCATTCAGTTTTTCCTCTAGGGGCCTGTTTGCTAAAACTGTTTCACCGATAGGTCCCTGAGCTTGAACCCTCCGTATCTTTTTACCCGTAGCTCCGAATCAGGTGATTCCAGCGCTCACGTTCTCTGTTCGTCGAGCTCTTTTCGTTGATACCATTTCCATAATATTTTCACCCTGTGAAAATGACCTTTTTTCCCTTGCCCGTAAATAGCCCCCTCCGAGAGAGAACTGTTTCCGGCAAATCTTTCCGCGATCGTTTTCCCACTTCTTCCCGGAGTATTTGCCGACCCCCAGCCAAAACAACCTCTTATCATGAGCCCCGAACTTGCATGTTGACTTTGCTTGCACCTTGTGTGTATGTGTAGTTGCAGTTGTTTCATATCGTTTTCATCGGCAGTTATTTCTTTATGCCTATCTTGCATGCTTGTGTTTTCATGATACCTTTGCCATGTTAATTAGAATGCTGTTATTATAATGCCATGTCACTATTCTACTTTATTTGCATGTCATCGTTATAAAATGTTATGAGGTCTGTAATGCACCGTTGATATGCTATTACTTGGTATTGTCATGTTCTTTATGCTATAGTTGTGCACTTAAGAAGTTCGATATTTTGTCCATGCATTTGTATGTTGCATGCTCATTATTGCACTCGTGTTAAATATGCTCATGATGATGGGGAAGGAACTAAAATGACTTAATAATAACAAACCTCCTCCGTCATCAATGGGATGGAGTCATAGTGCTGCCAAATCGAACTTTTTCAGTGCAGCCACATTTGCCTTCATGGGAAGGCCTTAATGCGATCTATTGTCATGCATCTCGCCGGTGCCTCCCACTAGGGAAGGTTATGGGCATGCTTACCCTCATCAGGTAGGCATACATAACCTTGTGTGCCCATTGTTAGAATTTTTGGTACCGGTCCCCGTGAGGGACGTTTTGACCACGACGTTGGTTGGGGTGTCTTTGGTATACACGGGGCCACCCAGGACTAGCCCAGTTGGGAGTGGGTCGGAGTGGCCGGGAGAGCGTCATGGCATTAGGTCGGTTTCGTCGGAATGCCATTGGTCCACCCGAATGGGATGACGAGGCCATGGGTTCCGTGGTGTGGGAACAGTGTGCTACCTCTGCAGAGTGTATAAAGTCTATCGATAGCAACAGTTCATAATAGGTCCCACTATCAGGTCTTGGTCAAAATGGAGGATAAACCTGAAATAATTAAGTTGGTAAATAAAGATGTGATAACAAGAAAATGGTGACTTGGACTATGAGATAGTCGTGGGAAGTCACGACGATGTTTTGATATGATCACGAGACGAGGTCTCGGTGGGTGTTGGAGACCAAGTGTTGGTCGTGGTTGTGATCGCCGGAAAGATCACCGTTCGGTTGCGAGGCAACCCGTTGGTAAGAGTGTCCGAGGGACTCGGTGCACAAGTTTGGTTGCATTGCATAAGTAATATGTTGCATTTAAAAACCAAGGCAGAACAGAAGATGATTGCATAAAGTTAACATGCTATGTCTGCATTGGATATTATTGGTAGCTTATTTTCAGCATAATTTCATGATGCCGTGCCATGCTTTGATTGACATGTTAAATTATGCCATGATTGAGATGATATGCTATGTTTTGCCTTTGCCATGTTAGAAGCATGATCTGATATGCCATGTTAGTAGATGCTACGATATTGTTCATGCTTAGTAGATTTTTTTATCATGCCATGTTTAGTAATTGATATGAGATAGGTTGTTGCATGCGTCTGGTTCTTGCTTTGTCTTCTGCTTGTTTGGACGCTATGTATTTGGTTGTCTTGCAAGTACATTCAATGTACTGACCTGGCGTGTCATGCCAGTTTTGTAGGTCGTACCCGTATTATTCGCTTGATCTGTCGTGCTAGGTCGTAACCTTGCCAGTCCTATGAGTTGTGGAGCCCAGCCAGAGTTGTTATGTTGCCAAACCAAGACTTCTGACGCCATTCAATCAGACTTCCGCTGTCATTTAATAGTCTTAGGGCTATGCCAGATAATTGTATTCATCAATGATGTAATCTCATATACATGTATTTGATGAATATTCTTGTACCGAATGTCAGATTATGGACTGTCAAGCGCCGTGTTATCCTCGGTCGACGTATGAAGGCCCCCACTCCATGCGGATCGGGATGCCAAAGGGAATGGTATTAGAGCAGCCAGGTTGGCATAGGTTATCCTAGTATGAGATCACCGCTACCATTAACCGGTAATGGCCCTAAGGGATTTGACCCATCCTCGGCATCCAAAGATGGCATTGTTAATCAACAGTGGCGCATCGGACCGACACGCCCTCACCCTTCGTCCCGCCTAGTTATCCGTGGCGCGAATAGCAACCATATCCTTTCGGGCCGGCCACACCGCTCACCCTTCGCCATTAAGGGAAAGGGGCCACACCATGCGGGCATGTCCCGCATAGCTGCCTATAAAAGCCCCCTTTCCGCTAGCCATATCGATCACCCCTCAGTTAGCCATGTCCCTGCAGAGAAGCCTAGCTAGTAGCACTCCAGCCATGACTGGCACCTTCAAAGCTCCCAAGTTTCACAGCCGCACCGGTGCCATCAACCATCCCGACTTTCCACCCCTTCTCGCTGAGATGCTCACCAAAGCCTTTGGCTGTAAGGCTAGCCCCGATTAACTGGTGTTCCAATCGTCACCTGTCCCTCACCTTCATCGCTTTGATGCAAGAGTGTGCATTAGCTTAGCAGCGGATGGCCAGCCGTTGGTTTTTCAGGGTAGAGCTATGCCTACCTCTGATTTAGCCATTCAAGCCGCTGCTGTGGAGGCTATGCTTCACCTCCGAACCAGATACCCGCATATGGCAGCGAGGCGGGATTTCTGCTTCTACCCCATTGTGATAGAAGTAGGAATGCAGCCTTCTCCCGCTAGCCAAGGAGATGACCCCACAATCGCTCGCCTGTGCAAGATGTCACGCTTGCCGGGATGCTGATGCCAGATACTTGCCGAGTTTCGAAGTCTGGACAACGATGCGGTGCGAGTCGTCAAGGAAGCTTACCGTGAGGCTCGTAAATTCGCATCTCAAGTCATTTGTCCAACGCCATCCGGACCAGTGCTGTCCTCTCAACCCGTGTTGTGGCCTAGACCCAACATCGTGTTGGAAATATGCCCTAGAGGCAATAATAAATTAGTTATTATTATTATATTTCCTTGTTCATGATTATCGTTTATTATCCATGCTATAATTGTATTGATAGGAAACTCAAATACTTGTGTGGATACATAGACAACACCATGTCCCTAGCAAGCCTCTATTGGCTAGCTCGTTGATCAATAGATGGTTACGGTTTCCTAACCATGGACATTGGATGTCATTGATAACGGGATCACATCATTAGGAGAATGATGTGATGGACAAGACCCAATCCTAAGCCTAGAACAAAGATCGTAGTTCGTATGCTAAAGCTTTTCTAATGTCAAGTATCATTTCCTTAGACCATGAGATTGTGCAACTCCGGATACCGTAGGAATGCTTTGGGTGTACCAAACGTCACAACGAATCGGGTGACTTTAAAGGTGCACTACAGGTATCTCCGAAAGTGTCTGTTGGGTTGGTACGAATCAAGATCGGGATTTGTCACTCCGTAAATGGAGAGGTATCTCTGGGCCCACTCGGTAGGACATCATCATAATGTGCACAATGTGACCAAGGGGTTGATCACGGATGATGTGCTACTGAACGAGTAAAGAGACTTGCCGTAACGAGATTGAACAAGGTATCGGGATACCGACGATCGGATCTCGGCAAGTACAATACCGCTAGACAAAGGGAATTGTATACGGATCGATTGAGTCCTTGACATCGTGGTTCATCCGATGAGATCATCGTGGAACATGTGGGAGCCAATATGGGTATCCAGATCCGCTATTGGTTATTGACCGGAGAACGCCTCGGTCATGTCTACATGTCTCCCGAACCCGTAGGGTCTACACACTTAAGGTTCGATGGCGCTAGGGTTATAAAGGAAGCTTGTATGTGGTTACCGAATGTTGTTCGAGTCCGGATGAGATCCCGGACGTCACGAGGAGTTCCGGAATGGTCCGGAGGTAAAGATTTATATATGGAAAGTTGTTGTTCGGTTCCTAAAAGTTCGGGTTTTTCAGATTGTACCGGAAGCTTCGAAGGTTCCGGAGGATTCCGGAGGGGTCCGGAGGTCCGGAAATTGTTCCACCACGTCCAATACAGTAGCATGGGCTGTGGGGGCGCCCTAGCCTTAATGGGCCTGGGGCACCAGCCCCCCCAAGGCCCATGCGCATGGGAGGGGGAAACCCTAAGGGGAGGGCCTCCACTTGACTTGGGAGGCACTCCTCCCCTCTTGGCCGCCCCAAGTCCCATCTAGGGCTGGCCGCACCCCTTGGGGTGGAAACCCTAAAGGGGCGCAGCCCCTTTCCCCTATATATACTTGAGGTTTTGGGCTGCCCAAGACACATGAGTTCTCTCCTCTTGGTGCAGCCTCGCCTCTCCTCCTCCTCCTCTCCCTTGGTGCTTGGCGAAGCCTCGGGATTGCCACGCCCTCCATCACCACCATGCCGCTGTGTTGCTGCTGGATGGAGTCTTCCTCAACCTCTCCATCTCTCCTTGCTGGATCAAGGCGTGGGAGACGTCACCGGGCTGTACGTGTGTTGAACGCGGAGGTGCTGTCCGTTCGGCACTAGGATCATCGGTGATTTGAATCACGACGAGTACGACTCCTTCAACCCCGTTCTCATGAACGCTTCCGCTTAGCGATCTACAAGGGTATGTAGATGCACTCTCCTTCCCTCGTTGCTAGAATCTCCATAGATTGATCTTGGTGATGCGTAGAAAATTTTGAATTTCTGCCACGCTCCCCAACAAAGGGCATCATGAGCTAGGTCTATTGCGTAGATTCTTTGCACGAGTAGAACACAAAGTAGTTGTGGGCGTTGATGTTGTTCAATATGCTTACCGTTACTTGTCCAATCTTGTTTCGACGGTATTGTGGGATGAAGCGGCCGGACCGACCTTACACGCATTTTCGTGAGACAGTTCCACCGATCGACATGCACTTGGTGCATAAGGTGGCTAGTGGGTGCCGCCTCCCACTTTAGTCGGAACGGATTCGATGAAAAGGGTCCTTATGAAGGGTAAATAGCAATTGGCATATCACGTTGTGGTTTTATGAGGTAAGAAACATTCTTGCTAGAAACCCAAAGCAGCCACGTAAAACATGCAAACAACAATTAGAGGACGCCTAACTAGTTTTTGCGGGTATGCTATGTGATGTGATATGGCCAAGAAGAATGTGATGAATGATATGTGATGTATGAGATTGATCATGTTCTTGTAATAGGAATCACGACTTGCATGTCGATGAGTATGACAACCGGCAGGAGCCATAGGAGTTGTCTTAATTTATTGTATGACCTGCGTGTCATTAAACAACGCCATGTAATTACTTTACTTTATTTCTAACCGTAGCCATAGTAGTAGAAGTAATAGTTGGCGAGACAACTTCATGGAGACACGATGATGGAGATCATGATGATGGAGATCATGGTGTCATGCGGTGACGATGATGATCATGGAGCCCCAAGATGGAGATCAATGGAGCTATATGATAATGGCCATATCATGTCACTACTATATAATTGCATGTGATGTTTATTATGTTTATGCATCTTGTTTACTTAGAACGACGGTAGTAAATAAGATGATCCTTACAACAATTTCAAGAAGTGTTCTCCCTAACTGTGCACCGCTGCCAAAAGTTCGTCGCTTCTAAGCACCACGTGATGATCGGTGTGATGGATTCTTACGTTCACATACAACGGGTGTTGACGAGCCTAGCATGTACGCACATGGCCTCAAACACACGCAATACACTTAGGGTTAACTTGACGAGCCTAGCATGTACAGACATGGCCTCGGAACACGAGACCGAAAGGTCGAGCATGAGTCGATAGTAGATACGATCAACATGAAGATGTTCACCGATGATGACTAGTCCGTCTCACGTGATGATCGGACACGGCCTAGTTGACTCGGATCATGTAATCACTTAGATGACCGAGGGATGTCTATCTCGAGTGGGAGTTCATAAGATGAACTTAATTATCTTGAACATAGTCAAAAGACCTTTTGCAAATTATGTCGAAGCTCGCGCTTTAGTTCCATTGTTTAGATATGTTCCTAGAGAAAATATAGTTGAAAGTTGAAAGTAGCGATTATGCGGACAGAGAAAGCTTATGTCCTTAATGCACCGCCAGTGTGCCGAACCCCAAACGTCGCTTTGTGGATGTTGCGAACATCGGACATACACGCTTTTGATAACTACGTGATAGTTCGCTTAAACGGTTTAGAGTTGAGGCACCAAAGACGCTTTTCAAAACGTCGCGAACATATGAGATGTTTCGAGGGCTGAAATTGGGATTTCAGGCTCGTGCCCACGTCAAGAGGCATGAGACCTCCGACGATTTTCTTAGCCAGCAAACTAAGGGAGAAAAGCTCAATCGTTGAGCTTGTGCTCAGATTGTCTGAGTGCATCAATCACTTGAATCGAGTGGGAGTTAATCTTCCAGATGAGATGGTGATGTTTCTCCAAAGACATTGCCACCAAGCTGCTAGAAGCTTCGTGATGAACTATAACATATCAGGGATAGATATGATGATCCTTGAGCCATTCGCAATGTTCGACACCGTGAATGTAGAAATCAAGAAGGAGCATCAATTGTTGATGGTTGGTGAAACCACTAGTTTCAAGAAGGGCAAGGGCAAGAAGGACACTTCATGAAACGGCAAATCAGTTGTTGCTCCAAAGAAGAAACCCAAGGTTGAACCCAAACCCGAGACTAAGTGCTTCGTAATAAGGGAACAGCCATCGGAGCGGAACCACCCTAGATACTTGGTAGATGAGAAGGCTGGCAAGGTCGATAGAAGTATATTTGATATACATTATGTTAATGTGTACTTTACTAGTACTCCTAGTAGCACCAGGGTATTAGATACCGGTTCGGTTGCTAAGTGTTAGTAACTCAAATAAAAGCTACGGAATAAACGGAGACTAGCTAAAGGTGAGTGACGATATGTGTTGGAAGTGTTTCCAAGGTTGATGTGATCAAGCATCGCACGCCCCTCTACCATCGAGATTGATGTTAAACCTAAATAATTGTTATTAGGTGTTTGCGCTGAGCATAGACATGATTGGAGTATGTCTATCGCAATACGGTTATTCATTTAAGGAGAATAATGGTTACTCTATTTATTTGAATAATACCTTCAATGGTCTTGCACCTAAAGGAATGGTTTATTGAATCTCGATCATAGTAATACACATTTTCATGCCAAAAGATATAAGATAGTGATGATGGTACCACTTACTTGTGGCAATCGCCATGTAAGTCATATTGGTATAAACGCATGAAGAAGCTCCATGTTGATGGATCTTTGACTCACTCGCTTTTGAAAAGTTTGAGACATGCAAACCATGTCTATTAGTGTATACGCATGATGAAACTCCATTCAGATGGATAGTTTGGACTCACTTGATTTTGAATCACTTGAGATATGCAAATCATACCACATGGGCAAGATGACCTGAAAAGCCTCGGTTTCAAGAAGATGGAACAAGATAGCAACTTGTTGAAGTAACACATTTTGATGTGTGCAGTCCAATGAGTGCTTTGAGGCATGCGGTGAATATCGTTATGTTCTTACTTCACAGATGATTCGAGTAGATGTTAAGTATATTTACTTGATGAAACTCAAGTCTGAATTATTGAATGGTTCAAGTAATTTCAGAGTGAAGTTGAAGATCTTCGTGACAAGAGGATAAAATGTCTGATGTGATCATAGAGATGAATATCTGAGTTATGAGTTTGGTACACAATTGAGACATTGTGGAAATTGTTTCACAACTAATACCGCCCGGAACACCATAGTGTGATGGTGTGTCCGAACATCATAGTTGCACCCTATTAGATATGGTGCGTACCATGATGTCTCTTATCGAATTACCACTATCGTTCATGGGTTAGGCATTAGAGACAACCGCACTCACTTTAATAGGGTACCACGTAATTCCGTTGAGATGACACCATATGAACTATGGTTTAGAGAAGCCTAATCTGTCATTTCTTAAAAGTTTGGGGCTACGACGCTTGTGTGAAAAAGTTTCAGGTTGATAAGCTCGAACCCAAAGCGGATAAAATACATCTTCACAGGACACCCAAAACAGTTGGGTATACCTCCTAATTCAGATCCGAAAGCAATAGGGATTGTTTCTTGAATCGGGTCCTTTCTCGAGGAAATGTTTGTCTCGAAAGAATTGAGTGGGAGGATGGTGGAGACTTGATGAGGTTATTGAACCGTCACTTCAACAAGTGTGTAGCAGGCACGTGAAGTTGTTCCGTGGCGCCTACACCAATTGAAGTAGAAGCTTATGATAGTGATCATGAAGTTTTGGATCAAGTCACTACTGCACTCGTGGGGTGACAAGGATGCGTATTACTTCGAGTGGTACAGAATCCTGTCTTGAAGGTCATGTTGCTAGACAACAATGAACCTCGAGCTATGGAGAAGCGATGGTGGGCCCAAATTCGACAAATGGTTAGAAGCCATGAAATCCGAGATAGGATCCATGTATCGTAACAAAGCATGGACTTTGGTGGACTTGCCCGATGATCGGCAAGCCATTGAGAATGGATCTTTAGAAGAAGACGGACGTGGACGGTAATATCACCGTCCATAAAGCTCGACTTGTGGCGAAGAGTTTTTCACAAGTTCAAGGAGTTGACTACGATGAGATTTTCTCATCCGTAGCGATGCTTAAGTCCGTCGGAATAATGTTAGCATTAGCTGCATTTATGAAATCTGGCAAATGGATGTCAAAACGAGTTTCCTTACCAGTCTTCGTAAGGAAAGGTTGTATGTGATACAATCGAAAGTTTTGTCGATCCAAAGGATGCTAAAGGTATGCTAGCTCCAGCGATCCTTCTAAGGACCGGAGTAAGCATCTCGGAGTTGGAATGTGCACTTTGATGAGATGATCAAAGATTTTGGGTTTATACAAAGTTTATGAGAAACTTGTATTTCCAAAGAAGTGAGTGGGAGCACTATAGAATTTCGATGAGTATGTGTCGTTGACATATTGTTGATCGAAATGATGTAGAATTTCTGGAAAGCATATAGGGTTATTTGAAAAGTGTTTTCAAGTGAAAACCTGTATTAAGCTACTTGAACATTGAGCATCAAGATCTATAGGATAGATCAAAACCGCTTAATGGTACTTTCAAATGAGCACATACCTTGACATAATCTTGAAAGTGTTCAAGATGGATCACCAAAGAAGGAGTTCTTGCCTGAGTTGTAAGGTATGAAGTTAAGAGTTAAAAGCTCGACCACGGCAGAAAAGAGAGAAAGGACGAAGGTCGCCCCTATGCTTCGAGACATAGGCTCTATAGTATGCTATGTTTGTGTACCGCACCGAAGTGTGCCTTGCCATGAGTCACTCAAGGGGTACAAGAATGATCCAGAATGGATCATTGGACAGCGGTCAAAATTGTCCTTGGAGTAAATAAGGACATGTTTCTCGATTATGGAGGTGATAAAGAGTTCGCGAAGGGTTACGCCGATGCAAGCTTTAACACCTATCCGAATGACTCTAAGTAGCAAACAGGATACGATAGTGGAACAACCATTTGGAATAGCTCCAAGTGGGCGTGGAAGCAACATTTATAATATGACCTAGAAATTTGCAAAGCACACACGGATCTGAAAGGTTCGAGACCGCTGACTAAAACCCGCTGACTAAAACCTCTCTCACAAGCAAAACATGATCAAACCTCGTAACTCATTGAGCCTAAATCACATGATGATGTGAACTAGTTTACAGACACTAGTAAACTCTTTGGGTGTTGGTCACATGGCGATGTGACCTATCAATGTTAATCACATGACGATGTGAACTAGATTATTGACTCTAGTGCAAGTGGGAGACTGTTGGAAATATGCCCTAGAGGCAATAATAAATTAGTTATTATTATTATATTTCCTTGTTCATGATAATCGCTTATTATCCATGCTATAATTGTATTGATAGGAAACTCAAATACATGTGTGGATACATAGACAACACCATGTCCCTAGTAAGCCTCTATTGGCTAGCTCGTTGATCAATAGATGGTTACGGTTTCCTAACCATGGACATTGGATGTCATTGATAACGGATCACATCATTAGGAGAATGATGTGATGGACAAGACCCAATCCTAAGCCTAGCACAAAGATCGTAGTTCAGATATGCTAAAGCTTTTCTAATGTCAAGTATCATTTCCTTAGACCATGAGATTGTGCAACTCCGGATACCGTAGGAATGCTTTGGTGTACCAAACGTCACAACGAATCGGGTGACTATAAAGGTGCACTACAGGTATCTCCCAAAGTGTCTGCTGGGTTGGCACGAATCAATCTTCGATTTGTCACTCCGTAAACGGAGAGGTATCTCTGGGCCCACTCGGTAGGACATCATCATAATGTGCACAATGTGACCAAGGGGTTGATCACGGATGATGTGCTACGAACGAGTAAAGAGACTTGCCGGTAACGAGATTGAACAAGGTATCGGGATACCGACGATCGGATCTCGGGCAAGTACAATACCGCTAGACAAAGGGAATTGTATACGGATCGATTGAGTCCTTGACATCGTGGTTCATCCGATGAGATCATCGTGGAACATGTGGGAGCCAATATGGGTATCCAGATCCCGCTATTGGTTATTGACCGAGAACGCCTCGGTCATGTCTACATGTCTCCCGAACCCGTAGGGTCTACACACTTAAGGTTCGATGACGCTAGGGTTATAAAGGAAGCTTGTATGTGGTTACCGAATGTTGTTCGGAGTCCCGGATGAGATCCCGGACGTCACGAGGAGTTCCGGAATGGTCCGGAGGTAAAGATTTATATATGGAAAGTTGTTGTTCGGTTCCGGAAAAGTTCGGGTTTTTTCGGTATTGTACCGGGAAGCTTCCAGAAGGTTCCGAAGGATTCCGGAGGGGTCCGGAGGTCCGGAAATTGTTCCACCACGTCCAATACAGTAGCATGGGCTGTAGGGGGGCGCCCTAGCCTTAATGGGCCAGGGGCACCAGCCCCCAAGGCCCATGCGCATGGGAGGGGGAACCCTAAGGGAGGGCCTCCACTTGACTTGGGAGGCACTCCTCCCTCTTGGCCGCCCCAAGTCCCATCTAGGGCTGGCCGCACCCCTTGGGGTGGAAACCCTAAAGGGGCGCAGCCCCTTTCCCCTATATATACTTGAGGTTTTGGGCTGCCCAAGACACATGAGTTCTCTCCTCTTGGTGCAGCCCCGCCTCCTCCTCCTCCTCTCCTTGGTGCTTGGCGGCCTCGCTGGGATTGCCACGCCCTCCATCACCACCATGCCGCTGTGTTGCTGCTGGATGGAGTCTTCCTCAACCTCTCCTGTCACCTTGCTGGATCAAGGCGTGGGAGACGCCACCGGCTGTACGTGTGTTGAACGCGGAGGTGCTGTCCGCTCGCACTAGGATCATCGGTGATTTGAATCACGACGAGTACGACTCCTTCAACCCCATTCTCATGAACGCTTCCGCTTAGCGATCTACAAGGGTATGTAGATGCACTCTCCTTCCCTCGTTGCTGGTTTCTCCATAGATAGATCTTGGTGACACGTAGGAAATTTTTTGAATTTCTGCTACGTTCCCCAACACATCGTCACTCTCGACAAGGCTCTTTTACAGATCCACCAGCAGCATTTGCTTGGATCAATTTCAGCCACACCCCCGGCAGCCGAACCCCAACCCATAGTAGTATCGGAGGATGAAGATGGAGATTGGCTCAGTCTTCATCCTCCCGGAGAGCCCCAGCAAGGCAAATCCTCTTCATGACCGCAGTCATGCAGTAAGATGACCAGTCTGTCGATTCATCCTCGATATGAGGGTAGAACTATGTATCCCAAGATGAGTTGCTCCGTTTAGCGCATAGCGCGTTCATGCTTTGTTGTCTGCTGGTACTGTTGTAACCCGTATGATGTGTTCTATGCTTTTGTGCTTTTGTTTCCGTGCTTGTTTTTGCTTGTCCCTCTGTCAAGCTGAAATGTTTGACAGGATTGACTGTGTCACTAACAAGATTTTAATTAGTAGATCACCTACACCAAATTAACCCTGACTCGTCTCGAGTCTATAATAAAATGTGTGCTGGTGTAGGTATATATATGCCAGGATTATATATCACCACTAGCATTAAAACACCATAGAATGATTTTTCCTGGTGTGTATTCCGTTGCATGTTTATTGTTTCTGTCCGTTTGCTAGTTTAGAATTTACTGCATACTGCACGCATACTCGGTTCACCCACGAGTACATTCGGGCAGTACTCGGGGAAATGCAAAGTCACATATCCCTATCTATCTGTGCATACACCGTGTGCCAGACTTTTCAAATCCAGAGCCTCGCAGAGGCATTTCCGCCTGAAAATTCCTCGTCTCTAATTATTTTTCCCGATTTCATTTCCGAAGGAACATTGCCACCTTTATTTCCTTGATCCAGTACATCTACTCCGATACAGATTTCACCCTCGATTCTACCTCGACACCCGTATTTCATGGAGCTATCCACGAAAATTTTCCTCAGACTGTAGTGATTCTTGAGTCATGTAGCCACCTCACCTGCATCTGGACCCCCACCACCACCGTCACTGCCTTGCGTGGCGGAGGTAGATTGCCACCACCGCTCCATCGCAACATGCAATTACTTCGCCGGAGCAACGTGACAGAGAATCAAGCTTGGCGGAGGACCACCCAGTGCGCCATCTTCTCCCGCGTCTCGAGCCACCACACCGAGCCGCGCGTTGTCCCGAGTTCGCTCATTCCTGATGAGAATCAGCAGGAGGAATGACGAGCCGATCAGTGTGCCCGACAGCGCTGCGAGGAACAACCGCAACGCCACCAAGAACACCTCCTCGCTGAAGGAGCTCGGCTCGATCTCGCCCAAACCGAAGAGGTGGTAGAGCGGCATTGTGTTTGTGCGTTGGAGGAGAGCCGCGCTACCGTTTTTATAGACCAACCCGGTGTACGGTGAGCGAGGTCCAGGAGAACCGCTCGTAGCTCGATCACCGGCGTCCAGGAGGCGAATCCGCGAGCAGTGCCGACAAGGTGCAGGCCCGTGACGCGAAAAGCTCATACACCGGCGCCGCACGCCACAAGACTATGGCTCTAGGGTCCTCATCGCCCTAGGATCTAGATGCATGCTGCACCAAGCCGCACGCGGAGCAACAGCGGAGGAGAAGCAGCGAGCCGGAGGTAGAAGAAGGAGGCTGCCAGTGGGACCTGGACCCACGTGTCAGCAGGTGAAACCACTGTTCATTGGGTGCATCTAGCATTTTTCGGGAGTTTGATCTGGAATGCCCCTAGCCGTGAATATAACCAGGTTTGCCTCTTCTCTCTTTGGGTGTACCAATTATCGGTGCCTCTATTCCGTTTGAATCTAACCAAGGGATTACAATTTAACCCTGAGGTTTTTCCCCGGAGTGGTGATCGTATCTATTGTGCTGTAACCCTAGGAATCTCGAGGACGAGATTCTTTTTAAGGGGGGAAGAGTTGTAACAGCCCCAAAATTGGGTTATCAATTTTTGTGCTGTTATTCTCTCCTGGCACTCATTTTCAAAATTTTCTCTTGAGTTTGCTAGATGACTCTGAGAAAATTTGTCATTTCCAACCTTTCAAAACCTTGCTCATGTCTCTTTCAGTGGGCAAGACCTCATTTGCATCAGCTCAAATCCTCTCAAACCCTAAACTCCCAATTTTTGGAATTTGAATGTGGCCCTAGTGATTACAAAGGAGCCATCATTTTCCTTTGATCTGTTGATCCTCTCAATTGTTCCCAGAGATCATCCTATCTTTCTAAACCTTGGATATGCAAAAATATTGCTAAGTCCCATGCAATATTTTTGAATTATGATTTATTCCTTTTCTTGCCTTTCTGAGGAATAAAATCCAAAGGCATAGCTAGCCATCTCCTAAATTCATGAGAATTGGTGGAGTTGATGCTTATGCCTAATCCAAGGTCTGGCAAGTATATTGGCCAAAATTAAATAAGGAAATTGCCTTTTCCTATTTAATGCCAATATTGCATTTCTGCCATTTTCCAAAGGAACTACTATTTTTATAGCAGAGAAAATTCCCACATAAATTGTGGAGCTTTTCCTTGCTATATAATCACTAGTTCCATCCTCATCTCATGTTCCTCAGTTCAAAAATTTGGCACATGATCCAATGCAAGTTTCTGCCTTCCTGAAATTTTGCAAAGGAAGTGCTTTATTCCTAATTCCAATTGAGCTGGAATTTGGCAGGGTGTTCAACATTGGTAAATAACCCACGGATACCAAAGATGAGCTCAATCCATTCATCCTAGGTCCATGTGCATTTTTTCAAAGTTTCTGACCACAACACAAGTTTGTGAAGGAAGTACCTTCATATTGTTTCCAAATGGGATGAAACTTTTCAATCCTCTCAAGTATCTCAAATCATTAGCCTCCACCCAAATTAAGTTCATTTTATGGAACTACGTGAGCACAGGAGCAATTCTTGTTTTCTGTCCAAATTTTCAGTTTGTGAAGCAAGTGTATTTTATCTGTGTATTTTATCTTGCTCCATTATGGCTGGTAATTTTTCCAGGCCTTCTGCTATCTATATGATGCTTCTCCTATAGATTTGGGCTCATTTCATCTAGCCAATTGCCCCGAGGATTTTTTTGATGTTTTTGGACAGAAAAGATAGCTGTGAAGGAAGTACCATTTTGGTGAGTCCATTTGGTATGAAATTTTTAAAGCATCATGGTATGGTCAAATCATCAGGCTTTGCCAAGTTATAGCTCAATCCATCACTCATAGTGAGCGCTGCATCATGATTCAGTTTCTGGGTCAGATTTGGTGGTTGTACAACAACTATGGTAAATAGTTGTCCATTTCACCTCAAAACTCCCAGGACCGTAGTCCCTTCTACCCTAAGCCTCCCAGACAACAAGTTTACCTTTTACCATCTCTGGTTTTACCTTTAGAATGTTGCCAAGTTTGCAACAGCAAACTTGTGGAGCTTGATTTACTCCTCGAAGTTTGTCTCTGCCCATCTCTTTACCATGTTAACACTCCATGCCGGAAGGAATACGCGGTAGACATGGACTTACATCAAGAAAACCCCGAGCACGCCATGCCAGCAGACTACGAGGGCAGCCACCAAAACGGTGGTCTAGCCATCGTTGTCGCCGGCATCGCTGCTCCGACCGCCTCGACCTCGCCATTAATGTCCAACAGCTCCCCGACGCCGTCGTCTTCCCTCCGACCTCTGCCCCTTCGCTTTCTTCTCCGCGAGCCATGCCAACGGCCGGAATAGTGCGCCTCGCATCATCATCTTCCTCGTTGGTGTCCGCTTCCTCCTCTCGCTCCGAAGCGCCGCTCATCTCCGTGACTCCTGGCGCCATCCGCACCCTCCTCATCGCCTTCCCGTGCGGCCCGTGACTCTTCGAGCGCTGCAGAGCCGTGGCGAACTCGCTCGGCGGCCACCGCTCGGGTGCCTCGCCTGGCTATTTAAGGAGCCGCAAATCCTCCGAGATCATCAACAGCTTTTCCATCCTCCTCTACACCTCCCCACGCCATCATTTCGCTCCGAGCCCTCCTCGACCACCACCGCCGCCATAGCCGCCGCCGATCCCTTGGCCATTCCTGCCCGTGGCCCTTCCTCCGCACCCGCGGCGCATCCCGGATGGATGCGCCATACTCGGCGACCCTTCCCGACTCGCTCGCCCGTCCAGATCCCCACCGGAGCCCTGGCCACCGGAGGTCAAGCCCTCTCCGCCTCGGCCGGTGGCTCCCTCTCTAGTGCTCGTCGCCGGCAACGGAGCCCACCACAAGGTGCGGCTCGTCCTCCTGAGCGTCTGGGTAGGTCGTGCGCCCCGTGTGGTGGCTGGACGCGCCGGCAACCACCGTCGAGGCGACCCCCTCCCTCGGCCTCGCTCGATCCCGAGTGGGAGGTTTAAGACGAAGACCAAGCTGGCCCCGCGCCTTTCCCGGTCCCACCTGGCAGCGTCTCAACGTTGACCTCGCCCCGGTCCCGCCACGGCCAGCGTGGATAAGTGGAAGCCTACTCCATAGAGTACGTTTTCCCTTCGAGGAAACGCATCCGTTGGTGCCTCTAGGTAAAAATACGCTTTTCCAGTTCGAAGCATAATCCCGCTGCACTTCGCTCAAAATGCGCTTCCTGTGCGAAAACGATTCGCCCAAAGGCGCGTTTAGTTTTTCCTCCAGGGGCCTGTTTGCTAAAAATTTTTCACCGATAGGTCCCTGAGCTTCAACCCTCCGTATCTTTTTACCCGTAGCTCCGAATCATGTGATTCCAGCGCTCACGTTCTCTGTTTATCGAGCTCTTTCCGTTGATATCATTTCCATAATATTTCACCCAATGAAAATGACCTTTTTTGCCCTTGCCCGTAAACAGCCCCCTCCGAGAGAGAACTGTTTCTGGCAAATCTTTTCGCGATCGTTTTCCCACGTCTTCCCGGAGTATTTGCCGACCCCCAGGCAAGCCAACCTCTTATCATGAGCCCCGAACTTGCATGTTGACTTTGCTTGCACCTTCTGTGTGTGTGTAGTTGCAGTTGTTTCATATCGTTTTTATCGGTAGTTATTTCTTTATGCCTATCTTGCATGCTTGTGTTTTCATGATACCTTTGCCATGTTAATTAGAATGCTGTTATTATAATGCCATGTCACTACTCTACTTTATTTGCTTGTCATTGTTATAAAATGTTATGAGGACTGTAATGCACCATTGATATGCTATTACTTGGTATTGTCATGTTCTTTATGCTATAGTTGTGCACTTAAGAAGTTCTATATTTTGTCCATGCATTTGTATGTTGCATGCTAATTATTGCACTCATGTTAAATATGCTCATGATGATGGAGAAGGAACTAAAATGACTTAATAATAACAAACCTCCTCCGTCATCGACGGGATCGAGTCATAGTGTCGCCAAATCGAACTTTTTCAGTGCAACCACATTTGCCTTCGTGGGAAGGCCTTAATGCGATCTATTGTCATGCATCTCGCCGGTGCCTCCCACTAGGGAAGGTTATGGGCATGCTTACCCTGATCAGGTAGGCATACATAACCTTGTGTGCCTGTTGTTAGAATTTTTGGTAGCGGTCCCCGTGAGGGACGTTTTGACCACGACGGTGGTCGCGGTGTCTTTGGTAGACACAGGGCCACCATGGCCTAGCCCAGTTGGGAGTGGGTCGGAGTGGCCGGGAGAGCGTCATGGTATTAGGTCGGTTTCGTCGGAATGCCGTTGGTCCACCTGAATGGGATGACGAGGCCATGGGTTCCATGGTGTGGGTACAGTGTGCTACCTCTGCAGAGTGTATAAAGTCTATGGATAGCAACAGTTCGTAGTAGGTCCCACTATCAGGTCTTGGTCGAAATGGAGGATAAACCTCAAATAATTAAGTTGGTAAATAAAGATGTGATAACAAGAAAATGGTGACTTGGACTATGAGATAGTCGTGGGAAGTCACGACGATGTTTTGATACGATCATGAGACGAGGTCTCGGTGGGTGTTGGAGACCAAGTGTTTGTCGTGGTTGTGATCGCCGAAAAGATCACCGTTCGGTTGCGAGGCAACCCATTGGTAAGAGGCTCCGAGGGACTCGGTGCACAAGTTCAGTTGCATTGCATAAGTAATATGTTGCATTTAAAAACGAAGGCAGAACAGCAGATGATTGCATAAAGTTAACATGCTATCACTACAAAAAAAAGACACACCCGTGACATTTTGGGCTGAACGAATTTTTTTTATGTCATACATATGACACTTCTATGACGATAATTGTGACAAAACCCGGTATCATCATAGATGTGGTGGGATCCTACTTCTATGACAAAAATCATGACAGAAAATGGGCTTTTCGTCCTGGGCGGGCCGGAGACGCAGCTGCATGACATTCTTTGGGCCGTCCGTGACGGAAAAAACCATGGTAGAAGCGAGGGAGAGGAAAATTTCAGGGAGTTGCCAGTTACGGTGGGAGGTCGGTGGACGAGCGATGCGCATTTCTCTCATACACGTACGCGCGTGTGTGCGAGGCGTTGGCTCTAACTGAACCCCGAGCGAGGCGTTGGGCTCGGCGATTAGACCGCAGAGCTACGCTTCATCGAACCCGAGCGATCGATCGATGGCTGTTAACTGAACCCGATCGAGGGATTCCTTCGCTACTGCTGCTAACTGAAGCCGATCGATGCTGCCTCTCGGATGAACAGTGAGTGTTGCGAGGGGGTTTGGATGAATAGTGAGCGGTGGCGTTGCCTCTCAATGAACAGGACCCCGTGGTGTGGAGGGCTGGATGAACAGTAGACGGTGGAGGGGTGGCCGTGGATGGGTGGTTGAACAGGACCCCGTGGTGTGGAGGGCTGGATGAATAGTAGACGATGGAGGGGTGCCCGTGGAGGGGTGGTTGAACATGAGCCGGTGGAGTAGCGCCTGGTGGAGGCTGGATGAACAGGAGCCCGAGGAGGCTGGAGGAGGTCGACGGTAGCCCGTGGAGGCTGGAGGAGGTCGACGGTGGAGATGAACAATATCCCGTGGAGTCCCGTTTTGCGGTACACCACACCCCTCCCAATGAACAGACCCCGCTTGACCGTGGCGCCCAACACAAGTCCGCTTTAAATGCTTTTGCGGCACGCCACACCCTCCCGATCAACAGACCCCTGCTTCGACCGTAGGAGGTCCGCTTCTCCATTTCGCAGACGCCACACCCTCTCGATCAACAGACCCCGCTTCGACCGTAGGAGGTCCGCTTCTCCGCTTTTGCGGACGCCACACCCTCCCGATCAACAGACCCGCTCAACGTAGGGAGGTCCGCTTCTCCGCTGTGTGGTACGCCAAGCCTCGCTTCCATCGCATGTTCCGCCCAAGCCCTCCCGATGAACACGACCACGGTCTGTTTCTCCGCTCCGACCCAGCCATGTATGTATGCGCCGAGTAGGCGCTCGAGACCTGCCGTATGTACGTACATGGTCAGATTTTCTTTCTTGCACCCTCGCCATCGCGTGACGTGTACGTGCTACTACGCGCGCCTCTACTACGACACGTGCGCGCACTCTACATCCACCAAGATATATATATGTACACGTCACGACAAGAATGACAATGCTACGTGCGCTTCACCGGTGGGTCCCGACCGCCGTGCACTTCCTTGCTCGCGAAGATGTAGCCGGTGGGTCCCAGCAATGTGGGGCTAATCGCTTTGGGTTTTTTTGCCCGGATGCACTTCCTTGCGTGCGAAGATGTAGCTGGTGGGTCCCAGCAGTGAGGGGGGCGAATCTTTTTTTTTGCCCGGACGCACTTCCTTGCGTGCGAAGGTGTAGCTGGTGGGTCCCAGCAGTCAGGGGGGGTGAATTGTTTTGTTTATTTGCCCGGACGCACTTCCTTGCGTGCGAAGATGTAGCTGGTGGGTCCCAGCAATGTGGGGAAACATTTTTTCAAGGAATACAAAGGGGCCCGTCCGGTGGGTCCCAAATGTCGGTGGAGGAATCATTATTTTCCGCGTAATAAGGAGGCACTTCTTGTGCGCGGCCGTGGACCCACTGTCGGCCTCTCCACGTCATATCCACGTCCGATGGAAGTCGCCTTCACCACGCTGACCACTCCGCCGAGAGCACCAGGCGGTGGACGACGGCGAGGCCTAGGAAGGGACGACGGGAGCCGGGAAGACGCGGCAGCGGAAGCCCGCGGAGAGGAGTACGAGGGTTCACTGTTCGGCTGCAGCAGGTGAGGTTGCCGCCGCCGCAGGCCTGGCCACGGTGGGAATAGTAGGGGACGGTGAGGCCTCCAGCGGCAAAGACAGCCACCACGGGAGGCGGGGAGCATGCGACACGACCGGTGCTGCTTTGGGCGGCTGGAGCAAGAAGACCACAGGTTGAAGAAGTACTACGGTCGTTGGATGGACATCGTACGGTCACTGGAGCTAGAATCGTTCATATTGACTAAAGTTGACAAAGGCCCCCGTCCCAGTCAACTTAGTAGGCCCACAAGTCAGCCTCCCACCATGGTGGGTCCCAGCTAGCAGGGAGTATTCATTTTTTTTTGCGTAATAAGGAGGCACTTCCGGTGGGTCCGAGCTGACAGCGGGGGGAACGGTTTTTTTCGCGAAATACGCTGGCCCGTCCGGTGGGTCCCAGCAGTCAGGGTGGAAACTTTTTTTCATGAAATAAGGTTGCCCGTCCGGTGGGTCCCTGCTGTCAGGTGGAGGAATAATTATTTTGCGCGTAATAAGGAGGCACTTCCTTGCGGCCGCCTGGACCCAGCTGTCAGCCTCTCCACGAGAGTACTCTTCCGATGGAAGTCGGTTGTTGACCACGCTGACCACGCCACGCCGAGAGCACCGTGGTGGTGGTCCGGACGATGGCGAGGCCTAGGAAGGGATGACGGGAGCCGGGAAGACACATCGGTGGAAGCCCGCGGAGAGGAGTACGAGGGTTCACCGGTTCGGCTGCGGTGTGAGGCTGCCGCCGCCACGTAATAACATGGGGTGTGGGTGAGTAGAGGATGGCCTGCCAGCGGTGGGAGTAGTACGGGCGGTGAGGCCTCCGGGCATCACAGCCGCCACGGGAGGCGAGAGCACGCGACACGACCGGCGCTGCTTTGGGCGGCCGGAGCAAGAAGACCAGAGGTTGAAGAAGCACTACGGCCATTGGATGGACATCGCATTTATCACTGCAGCTAGAACTGTTTATATTGACTAAGTTGACAAAGCCCTTGGTACGCGTCCAACTTAGTAGGCCCACAGCTCGGATTTGGCAGAGAACATATAGCCCATTTGCGATTTGTAAGAATGTACAGCCCATTTTTTAATTCTAATGGAATTTACTACAGCCCATTTACAGTTTGTTAAAAGTACAGTCCAACTTCTAGCTAGGACAACGATTAATAATTTCAAACAACCGCTCAAAATAGAATTAAAAAAAATTCCCACATTTTGATGGGATCAGAAATATTTTTATCCGAAATTTCTAGTCAGGTTAAATATAATTCCAAAATAAAGATGTATTACATTAAAATCCAACGAAATATTGCACACGCAACAAGTAATGAAATTAAAATTTCCAAATTCCAAAAATAATATATTTTTCAAACTAATTACGTGTTTGGTGCATAGTAATTGCCCAGTTATTATAATTACATCCCATTTATTATTTCTTAAAGTCCATTTTCTTGTTAAGCCTAATGCATACCTCCTAGGAAACTTTGCAGCCCAGCGGGGTGGATAACAAGTTGACCCGGATATCGTGTACGACTGTCGGCCCAGTTGCATTGCTGATGTTGAAAAAAAGGCATGTGTAGTACAATATAACCTAACATGGTTACTCAGCCCACATTCAGCAACACCGGAAAGGCCCAAACAAGGCTTTTGTACAACTTTTTGAAGTCATTGAGCTCAATTAATAACTTAATAAAAAAGTTAGATTACAATGGAACCTAATTAAAAGCTATCACGAGCAAATAAATAATTCAACGGATCCCACTTGTGCATGTGTAATGTGCATATAGCATACCAAGGTGTGTGTGTGTGTGTGTGTGTGTGTGTGATATAGAGAGAGACCCATCGGTCAATGCTCAGAATACATCTTTCAGCCATATGCATTGCTGATGGTCAAGAAAACTTATATAGTTGACACAATCATATAGAACATCATAGCACACCGAACTTACATACAAAACTTTCACGCAGCGGCACAATCAGGATGGAAGCAAGTGGATCACTACGGAAGGGCTATGTTGAAACCAATGAAGTCGACACAACGGTTCATCGCCTTTATAAATGACGGGAAATATCTTGAATGTTGTGCAAAGAAAACAGACAGACAACACAATAAGTTTTGCTAGCACATTGTTGACGTACAACCCTTTCTAAAAAAGTTTAGGTACAAAATTAGAACAGGTCACAATCAAATGTACTTGGCATATCGCTGCTTCGCACCCATAGCTCGGATTTAACTAGTACTATCGACAAGATTCAGTTGTTACCTCAAATTAGAGCACATCCAGGCAGCCAGCCCTGCCTCTTCTCCCAAAGAAGCAGTGGCCTCCGCCGTGCGATGGAGTAGGCCCTGTGCCATCCATCGTTCCGAGCAACACGGGGAAAGTATGACTTTGACTCCTGTAATGGACGTCGTCGACGGACCCTGGCACCAGCGGCGGCGGCAGGACTTCGATTGATGGATTGACCACTTCTTCGACATGCACGAACAGTCGATACAGGTACATCCCTAACGTGGTCCGCGGCGGCCTTGGTGGCGACGAATAGTACAACCACGGTTCCTGCACCGTATCTCAACACCAATCACCTTCGTATGGTGGAAGGCTTCTTCATCCATGCCATAACCGCTGTGGCCCAGCTATCTGGAGGAACAAACATACTTACGAGCTCACCTCCAAGGTCGTTGATAAGCTCGTTCATGGACTCGCTGTTCCAAGCACGTCGAGGCATGCCGTGAGAGGTAAGCTTTGTTAAAAACTCAAGCTCAGAGGGCACCGAGCCCCATCCTGGGTGCCACCGATCAAAGCTCACCAGCGCGCCATCGCAAAACAAACGCCGGGAAGATTCGAACACACGACTGCAGTCGAAAGTTGTCCGGAACCAGACGAAGAAATCAGTAGGTGGCGGACAGACTTCGACGAGCAAGTCACTTATTTGGATACCGTGCGCAATGCAAAGAGCTTTGACAAGGTTGTCCAGCGAGACGGGAGGCCAGTCACATTGATGGTTACCATCAGCACTTTGTCGGCAAACTGGTCATCAAGCGCCACCATGCCATCAAGTGGAGCGACAAAGACGCAGCGATCAAGGCAGGGCGGACCTCGTGATCTCCGCTTGAGATCCGCGCTGACCAGCGACATGATAGTGTGCTTGAGTACAGGAGTACATGAGGGGATTTGGGGAACTGGAGTAGGAATCGAGATTCCAGAGGTGGGGAGGGCGGAGACTGGGATGAAAAGGTAGCATGAATTTCGAGCACGCGCCAATATGCTCTCGGCGCAAGAAGCACACGAAAACACCGTGGCGCCCACATGTCGGCCTAAGAGTCCTTATTCTTTCTTTTTGGAGAGCCCGCCTTTTTTCAGGATCTTTTGAGAGCCCGCCCGAGAGTCATAATTGACCTGTTTGGCATTGCGCTACTACTCGCCCATATTCAACGACACCTCACCGCCCAAACAAGTGTACATCATCGAAAAGACAGGAGCTTAAATTATATAACTTGAAAAAGGAGATATACTCGAGCAATCGGAGAATGGTGATGCCCTCATTTAACCCACCAAGAGTTCGAGACAATAAACAGTTCAAACAACGATATATACAACATTCAAACACCGACTAGTGACTACTATCGACATAAACAAAGAAGACATGATAGTTCATAAGAAGTCTTGCTACACCACCAAAACGCACCCATCTCGGCGCCGACTCTCGTGATCCGCATTTAGAATGACATTCTAAATGTAGCAACTATTACATAGAAAGAGTGACATAGACGAGGATGACCAAATGACAAGGAATATGCATAACAAAAGAAAGAACTACCCAACCAGAACCAGCAGCAAAGACAACAAAGTCATTCGAAGAGATGATCCAACACCATCATAATTTGCAGCCCTGCTTCAGCGAGCAGTGATCCGGAGACACCAGTACTCCACCCACTACTGGAATCTAGCACTTTGCCATCTGCCATGGCAGATGGCAAAGGCATGGTCGGCGGATGGCAAAGGCTTTGCCATCTGCCAGCAGATAGCAAACAGTTTGTTTGAAACCCTGCCGGTAAAGGCTTTTTTGCATTCACGGCTGATGGCAAGAGTTTCAGGCCTTTGCCATCAGCTAGCAGATGGCAAAGCCTCTTAACGGGTTAGCCCGTTAGAAGGTTAACGACATACTTTGCCATCTCGCCAACAGATGGCAAAGGTCTGCAGTTTTTGCCGTCCCGCCAAACAGATGGCAAAGGCTGCATGCTTTGTCGTCTGCCAGAGATGGGCCCAAATAGGCCAGCCCAAATTTTACATGTAGATGACACGTGGCCTCTTTGCCATCTCGCCACCGATGGCAAAGCTTTTGCCATCTGCCAAAGATGGCAAAGTGACTATATTGCCCCATTTAATTTTGATTTTCTTATATCAGTTCCTTTTCACAGAAAATCAAACACAAATATATTTATATGACCAATATATCATATTCAACACATATTACCAATAGTCATGAACACATATATATCCAACACATGTTACCAATAGTAGCAAGTTTCATCCGTACATATACATAGTTTCATCAATATTACACAGTTTCATCCATAGGTAGCAAGTTTCACAAGGTCAAAACAAAAACTAAATACAAGCACCCCATCAATCCAAGCTTCCGTGATCTTAAGAAAATCTGTAAAATTGGAAAGAAGAAAGTTAGAAGAAGAAGACTAGAAGAAGAATATTATTATGATGCGGAAATATGCATGGATTGTCAAAACTTGCATTATCCTACTATCACTAGTACAAAAAAGCTGCAGGTTTGCATAGTTCATGAACCATGTACATCATGACAAATACAATATCATCCAATGCTCGACTATGAACAAAATTGAACAATTACACCTCACAAAGGCAGAGCATAGAACCAACAAGCAAGTAGGAGGGGTATAAGAGGACTTGAGGAGCTCACTGGAGGGGGTTCTAGCCTAGGCCGAGCTTCATCACCATGGATGCGGCTAGGGGAATCAGACGAGTCTACCATCATAGGAGCAGCAGCACCACCACCGCCAAAACTGGAATGGCCGGAGCGAGTCACCATCATATGGGTCACCACCACCGAATGATCTTGCAAGGTGTAAAGTCTCCACATTTGAGTACAAACTAGTGGCGTCAAGAAACAAGCAGTAGCAGGCAGAAGGTAAATTCTAGTAACTGATGATTAGTAGACAAAAACAGGAAATAGATCGCACGGGTAGCAAAGTACACTGCCGCAAGTCCTAAACATTTCATTCAGATCATATATGAAACTCACTAGTTTCTCCATTCTGAAAGCTGGGACGATAGATGCCTTCAAGTCTGCGAGTGCAAGAGCGAGGTGGGGATCAGTAAATATCAAGGATGTTGTTGTTCTAGGTTAAGCTAAGTAAAAAAATCAAGGGCATAACAGATTCAAGTCAACAAAAATTAACATGTGTACATCTTGCGTAGACTATCATCATTTACTAGTAAGATGCCCGTGCTACGCTACGGAATCACAAAAGATCGGGTGTAACTTGTTCACTTAAGTGTCAAGACCCTACTGAACAATAAAAGATGTACCAAGACATCATAAAAATGATGCCATGTTTTTGATAAATACACATAGAGCAAAATCAAATATATGGTTTCCGACAGATGAACCTCCTCGTCCAAGTCAAACATTTTCTTCTCAATTTTTCACGTTGCAGAAGACTTGTTGTTCTCCCTACCCAGCTTTCTCCTTATTGTCCCATACTGAGGGGGGCAAAGCATATGCGGCAAACAGAAAATCCGTCCCCAAACACTTGGCAATCTAAGCTACAGATGCATAATGCAGAACCAATATATGTTAGAGAGTGGAGATGGAGAAAGCTCACCGGCTGATATCACCAGGACCTCCTGTGGTGTATGGAGCTTACATCTAATATATCAAGATCAAAGTCTTCTCACCATTGCCGGCTAGATTACACATCTAAGTAGCGGCTGCCACTGCATGGCCATCAGACTCCTGCTGCAGCACCGATCACTTGTCACCATGCTCAGGAGTACCTACCAGCAGCATACATATCTACATATCATGAATCGAGCACCTAGTAGCAGCAACTGTAATCAGTAAGAAAGTAACATCATGAACAAATAGCAGCAACTGTAATCAGTAAGAAAGTAACATCATGAACAAAACTAGTAGCGACATGAACAAAATTGCAGCAGTAGGATTAATGCTATTGCTTTCCTCTATGATCCCTTTATATACGCAAAAGCAGTACATCAGGGCAGAGCAGAAAAATTAACAACATTAGAGCAGGCTTGATGCACTCATTGGCTAGCCAGCCGTTCACGCCCTCCTCGCATGCAGCCACTCCCCAACGTCCACGCCTCCTACCTGTCCGTCTTCTTCCTCCACCCCCAAGAAATCCAGCTCTACTCAAGCTCCACTGCACATGCCTGGGAGAGAGGAAAAGGGAGGAGAAGGGGAACTCCTGCACGCCATCCTAGCGTTCAGGCGCACGCGCACACACATATAGCTCAGCTTGTAAGTGGGAGACCTGCGGGCGTCCCACATCCTGCCACATCTGCCCACTTAATTACGTGGGACTAAACGGGCTGCCCACTTAATTTAAGTGGGATTATGTGAGCTGCCACATGCCCACATACTCCATGACAACAAAAACAGCAATTGCAAGCTAGTTGCACTACATAACGGTCCAAAGCTATAAAGGATACAGAAATTGAGCATCGGCCGCTTGGAATTTTTATCACCACCGCTGAACATGCCAAAATAATCCACAGATGACACACTAGCAGATGATCGAATTTGAGCACTACAGAGACTAAGATTGAAATATATGGTTTAAATGTTCATACACTAAAAAATATTGGAACATAATACAGGAATGAATATCTAAGATGATTTTTTCCCATTTCTTCAAGATATTCTAAACATCAACTTTGTCATGTTGAACTTGAAGTAGCAAAGCATATTTCCCGCCAAGATTGAACAGTCAAAAGGTGCATCAGTCCATGTGCATCAACAATTCAACAATGATGCTTAAATTAAGCAAGCATTGTGCTCCACTTGAAATCCCTAAACACCAGTTCAGCGATTTCTATCTCACAACTCAAAGCAACAGTTCTGAACAAATCAGCAGATCGCATGTATACTATATTAATGAGCTGGCGATTATCGAAGTTAGCAAATGGATCAAAAGTGAATTTATTCAAATATTCATACAGAGGAAGTCAATTTTGATGGCATCTCTTCATATTAAGAAACAACAAGATTTTACCTTGCTATTTTAAGGACCTCCAATTGGTGATCGAGAGCGAGATCTCGTGACATATCAATGGTGAATTCACCTATATACCATTACCTTGCCTCGCTCCTATGTCAAATTCTGTCTCGTAGCTAGTCATATAACCCTCCTAATTTTGGATGGAACATGAAGTCTTGCTACCATTTTACTTTTTGTTCGCTACCACCAAGAGTCGCTGAATACTAGAGCCTTCTTTTTCAGGCTTGCCGCTTGCAAAGTCCTACTTATGCCGTAGCAGTAACCTGGGCCATGATCTGTTGGATAATGTTCAAGCTCTTAAGCAAGAAAGAAACATTTTTTTTTCATGGAACAACCAAAATCCTACTACCAGGATAGGAGTGACCACATCTTCGAAGGATGACTGTATCCCAGCCATTACAGATGACCAATGTTAAATAATTTACCACTTCAACAACCAAGTGTTTCCACATTTTACTCAGATGAGTTGGTTAAAGCTAGTGGCAGCTTAAGCTCTCCGGGAAATCAGATGAGGGGAAGCAAGAAAATTAGGATTTTACCTTGGTCTTCCGGCTGGTCTTGGATCTTGAAATTTCATTGCACATGTCTATGTCCAAGCCGCCTTGTTCCAGCTGCTTCGTTACTGCAGCGGCACCGGCGAAGCACTCCTTAGTCGGCGCAGCTTGGACGGATCCGAGAGAGGCTGCGGCGCCGGCGAATCTCTCCTACATCAGCGCGGGTGGCACGCCATCTCCTATATATGATATAGCACACGCGCCATTGATCCAATGGCCCCGCCTCGCGCGCACTGGCATGGGGACGCAACGGAGGAGAGTGTGCAAGTTAAGAATTCGTTGGTGCTGCATTTGGGGCAGCGTCAGTGCCATCGTGAACAGCAGACTGGCGACCGTGGCGGCGGGGATGGGCTCGATCCAGCCTCTAACGTCGGTGTGCGGGGAGGGCGGCGAGCGGGGAGGAGGCCGTTGCGCCCTGAGTGCGCCATGGCGGGCGGACGTGGCGGGCGGCGAAGCGTCTTGAGCTGGAGAGGATGGAGTGGCGGCGAGATTGCATCCGGGGCGGCGACGATGGAGTGGAATGGGATAGGGTTTGGGTGGTTGGGCTGCCCGGGGGGTGGGGGTTCTTTTTCTTTCTTTCTCTTTTTTTGTTTAGATAAATGGGATGGATGGATGGATGGATGGATGCCATGTCACCAATCCATGACACAAACATTTCAACCAATGAGAACAAAAGTAACCCCACAGTTTTTTTAACTGGAAAAAAATTACCCCATCTCTTTGCCATCATGGCAAGGTGGGGCTGGTACGCAGTTACACTCTTGACGGCCACAGGATTCGCCAACCTCTTTGCCATCTGCTGGCAGATGGCAAAGATTATTTGCCATCCACTAGCAGATGGCAAAGAATTGGCTGATGGCAACCATGTTCTTTGCCGTCTGTCAGTTCTCTGCCATCTGTTTTTTATAAGCAGATGGCAAAGACGTTCTTTGCCATCAGCTGGCAGATGGCAAAGAGCTGGCTGATGGCAAATTTCCTTTTTCCAGTAGTGACCCTTTTGATGCAACAGCCCAATTACCTATCAACCTCAAGGCTTGAACCACATCACTGCCTGTCGTAATTGAGACATCCAAGGATCAAAGTTAATCTGGATGCCTTTGTCATTCTCACCTTCTTTTGGCTGCATGCTGTATCGTTGACTATCAGGGGAGTTTGCTCCCAAACACCTAGGCTCGCCGTGTAGACACAATTTTCCATAGCAAACAGAGCCTCTCTACCATCAAGGTCCTTACCAACGGTGATCTCCTGGTTAATCGGATAATTGAGTCCGAGAAACAGAGAGTGTGAACCATGGCTGTTTACACGCCTCCAACTAAAAAAATCCTAAAGGCCCCAACAAGCTGGTATCCTGCTCATAGACGTAACAGCCGCTGTTCGGATACTCATGTATTACACGGTGCTTGTATACAGTGGGGTTTTTGCAATAACTTTTCCGGCTCATATGTCCGAATGATCATCAGTATTTTGCCATCGTCTGATCGAGCGAGGAACCGCTTGTGCTTCCTGTTTTGGCAAAGGTGGTGTGATTACAAAGGGAAGTAATCAGAGGGACACTGCATCATATCAAAAAGGACAGGCATTGTTAATGTAAGATCAGCATTGTTCGTAGTATGAGTAGGATATCGCAAGAAACAATAAAGTGATATGTCCCTGTTTGAACTGGGAGGAAAATATAGGGAAATGTATACTGGGTTCGAAAATATAGAAGTGCCATTCATGGTTATACTCATGTTATCTCGCAATCGATTCTTCACAGAAACTACCATGTCATGCATGTTATGTAATCATGTTCTGTCCTCACAAACAAATTCTTCAAGGTAACTAATGACCATGGATTGTTATATACTCGTGTTCGTGGGCAAATTTTTGTGAGGATATTATTCAAGCCATTGATTGCTGAAGGGCTTAATATAGGTATGTACACATGGTAAGCATTGCAGGATTTCACTACTTCCAAATATAGAGTTCTCCATATGCACATTTACTTCCCTAATGTATGGTTAGATGAAATCAACAGTGTGGTGCATGTTTCTACATCATGAAAATGAGGAAACTAACATGGCCATTGATACGCACTCATATTTAGTAGTAGTATATAGATTACTATAAAATAAGGATAATATCCATATATTCCTAACCGTTTGATTATTCAGGGTACAAATTGGCTATAATGACATGGTCACAATCGCATGAATTAACTCATTCCAAATATAGCTGATTTACAGCGTCTCTAATATATTGCCATAGTTCTACTCAAATTCTGCTCAAACAGGGATATGCCAATCATCACAAAATGTTCAAATAGTGTCATGGCGTCATCATTAACATGAGATGGAAACAACTTACATGCGCCGTCCCAGCAATACATGGTGCCATCTGCTTTGTCGATCACGTAGATGATGCCATTGTGTTCAATAGCATCACAGAAGTGTGTATCAGCTTTGACGATGATCCACTGCGAGACGAGTTGTCTCCAGCTAAAGAAGGCCCCGACGTAAAGATAGGCGAGTCCGCGGTCGAACAAGGCAATTAGCTTGAAGTCTGCGTAATTTGCATGTCGTGTGGGCACTTCGCAGATTACAATCTTCTGCAAAACAAGGTTCATCCAACTGACGTAGTAATCTAGATGACTTGGACCGCGATGGTAATACTCTATATAATCCAACGGAGGAAGGATAATCTCATGGGAGGTCTGGAAGTTCACGAGCACCAACTTTTACCGCCTTCTCTCAAGGCAGCCATCCAAAGGGGAGTTCATGCGGACCCAAAGACATACCTGCCAAGAAGTTTCGGGCGATGGTGATCGGATCGATGTCGAGGGAAATGATGTACGGCGACACACTACATACCTGCAAAGAAGTTTCGGCTAATGGAGATCGGATTGAAGTCGGCGGGCATCATGCACCCCTCCGTATCATGGTGAGCCAATCTCGCAAGACCAGATAGCAGCAAGCAGGGTGTCTTGAAAAGCTTAGGCCTCGCTTCGACGATGGCCGTGTGCATGTCCCTCGAGCATGCAGCAAGCCGCAGGGCGGTCAACATATCCATACACGAACAACAGAGGTCGAGGATGTCACTGGGGAGATTGATCCAATCGCGGCTCATATGGATGTTGCGCGGTTCGCGTTCGGCCATGGTGGAGTTTGGAAGGGGGCTTCATTTACGGGGGAGAAGGATGTCGGTGCTGGATCGGCTAGCGAGGGAATAGTGGTACTGGGGGAGGCGAGTGAGGCGACGGTACACGGGGGCACAGTGAGATGGAGACGGAGACAGAGACGAAGAAGGAGATGGAGATGGAATGGTGCTATGGGAGCGGAGAGGGAGACGAGGCGAGGCATAGTCCTCTTCCGCCACTTCTTCATGCCCCGAGTCGAGAGAGGAGAGCCACTTGCCGGAGGAATCGCTTGGATCTCAAGGATCGGCAAGAAGGAAGCCTATCTGGAAGGAGAGCTCCGCAGCAAGTGGGAGGAGTGGAGGGCAGATTGGTGTTGGATTGTAGAGGAGAACCCGGAGCCCTTTACCGCCCAGCGCCAAACCCCAATAGTGCGCGGCAACGATCGGAGCAACTTGGCGCCGGAAGATGCTAGATTGAAGATTGCCGTCACCCGGATCCTGCGCCTCAGGCTTGCCGGACTCACTGTAGGCGCCGTTGGCGCAGATTTTGTTCGCCGCCGACGCCCCTTGCAGGAGAGGAGGAGACCTGCTTGGGAGTTCCGCACGCGGCGGATATCATGAGGCTGCGCCGGGCCTCAACTTCAATTTCACCGCCTTGGAGTTGGATGCGATGATCCCGAGCTGTTCAAGCACGACCGATCATCCCGAATGGTTCAGGTTGCCGAGGGAGTCGCTCCATTGTGCAAAATTCCTCGCCGACCGCATCCGCGCAATGATGCCGCCAGCGACTCGCATGGAATTGTGCCAACTGGCAAGAGCCTGCAGATGACGTCGTCGGGTGTTCTTCGACAGCTTGAAGAAGTGTCGATCCGCCCGATGAGCGTAAGGGCCTCACCCGCGACACCACCGACGACGAGATGCGGCGACGCCACCAGTGGAAGAGGCGGCAGCACCGCTACCGGGCGAATTCGGGTTCACCGTGGAGGAGGCGGAGGCAGCAGAGGCGGCAAGCCTTGTCGAGCGAAGGGAGTTTGTCGGCGAGGAGGAGCTTGCCGAACCTGAAGCCGAGTCGAGCGAGCCCGCCGGGGGCGCCTCCTCCACACCATCCAGCAGCTTGCCGTGAGCGGAGCCCCCAGCTCCACCAAGAAGGCGTCTTCGCAAGGCTGGAGACGAAACGGGGCGGCAGACGGGCCAACAGCCGTCGCGCCGTGCGACGCGCTCCACCGCGGCAAGCACTGTTGCCGCGGGAGCACCTCACGCTGCTGCAGCAACTGGAGCGGGGCCCTCCCAGGCCACCGCTGCAACTCCCGCCAAGCGGTCAAGGGAACCCACTCCTCCGCCTCGTCGCACCGGAGGCGAGCCAGAATTTGATCTCTCCGCGCTCAGCTCCGACGAGGAAGAAGAAGAGTAAGCTTCTGTGTTGTACTTGTATTTCTTCAATTTTGTTGCTTTGTCTTGTATCTGATTTGCTTCATTCTGAACCCTTTCCTTTTCAGGACGCTGGCCCAGAGAGCGTCGAAGAGAGCCAAGACCCCGGTGGTTGTCATCGAGGACGATCCCCCCGCGGCAGCAGGAGGCGCGTCCGAGACCACCTTACCGGATGCGGCAACTCTTCCTCAAAGCAGCCCACAGCACAGCCCCCAGCGTAAGTATATGGTTTACTTTTTGCGGTTGAGCGTGCATGGGTGCCCTTTCTTTGCTGATATTTGACTGTTGGTTTGTGTAGGAGCAGAGCAGCCTCACCAAGAGTGCCCGGACGTCGCCCCAGACGTGCCATCTGCGTCGACTACACCGCCAAGGGAGGACCCCCCGGCAAGGGAGCGTTCTCCGGTAAGGGAGGCTTCTCTGGCAAGGGGCAGTTCTCCGGCAAGGGATAGCACCAACGACCCTCCGGTGGATGAGACCGCGGCTGCAGATCCCATCGCAGGTGATCCTCTTGCTTAAAAACTTCCCTTGTGTTCTTCTTCTTCTGATTTTCTTTTTGATCATTTGATTGACTGTTCTTTCTTTTTCTGGTCGTCAGATCTATCCGCCACAGAGCCGATGGAGACTGAGGTCGCCGGCGAGGAAGACGTGCGCGGCAATACTGACGACGCCGCCGCTTATTGAGGAAGAGGTCGGCGCCGATGAGTCCGCCGGGCGAAGAGGTCGCCAAGGCTGCTGCCGCAGAGGTCGGCGAGGGGTCCGCGCGATCGACCGACGCCCCGAGGCCGCAGGAGCGCCAGCGCCACGCCGATCGCCGATCCTCCGCCACCGCTGCAGCGCCAGTTCAAGATCCCAGCCCGGCGCCTATCTGAAGGCCGGCGATGGCGTCTTCATCAAGCTCCCCTGGGTGTCGAGCTCCAGGGCGCCGGTCGAAGGAGAGACCTTCGATGAAGAGCTGCTCGCCTCTGCTGGGCTGACATTGGTTGACGCGCCAAGCAGCAGCAGCGGCGAGTCTGAGGAGGAGCAGCTGCCGAGGAAGCTGTTGTCGCTCTACCGCGCCCGTCAAGCCAAGCTGGAATCCCGGGAAGCGCTTGTCGCGAAGGCGGGAGCAGACATCGAGAAGCGCGCGGAGGAGCTCCGGGGCATCAACCAGGAAGCTCTCCGGTCCTTGGCAGAGGAGCGGGAGCGACTCGTCGAGGAGCGCAAGGCCTTTATCCTCGAGAAGGCTGAAGTTGAAGAGCAACAGCGGCTTGCTGCCGAGAAGCCGCTCACAAGGGAGGCGAAATGGCGCAGCGGAAGATCAATCTTGATAGCCATGAGGAGGAGCTTGCCGCGCGCGAGGAAACACTTGGCGGGGCTCTTAAGGAAGCAAAGGATGCTGCCGCAGCTACCGAGGCCGCCAAGAAGGAGTTGGAGACGAAGGTGACGCAGCTGGAGGCCAGTCTGAAGAAGGGCGGTGAGGAGCTTGCTGCACTCAAGCATGAACGAGAGAAGGACGCCTACACTCTTGGCGAGCTGCAGGGCCGTCTCGCTGAGAGGAGCAAGGAGCTCAGCGCCGCCAAGGACTCCAAAGCAGATCTCGAGCTGAAGCTGACCACCTTGACTCAGACGCTAGAAGGCGCCAGGGAGCGGGAGGTGGCCTTGTTGGAGAAGATCAAAAACGACGAGGCGCTGCTGGCGAAAGTGCTGTTGCCGCCTGTAACACCTTCAGAGAGAATGTGGAGCACGGACCGAGGGTCTCGTGAATGTTGCCGCCGCCATCGACAGGAGCTGGCGGAGCTGGGATGGTGGATCTTGGATATTCCTCCGATGAGCACCTCCAACCCAGCGCCAAGCTCAGCTTGTTCTTCAAGGGCGGTGATGGCTCTCCAAATGACTCCGGGAAGAGATTCCAAAGCAGCTGGCCGAGGAGTCGCGCCAGATCTGCGCGGGAGCTCTCCAGAAGGTGCTGATGAAGGTGGCCTTCCGCAATCCAGGCCTCAACCTCACCGGCATCCTCAAGTCCTTGCCGTCGGATGCTGATGTGGAAGCGCTCAAGGCCCTTGTCGCACCCATTGTGGACAAGGTGGGCAAGATCAAGAGGGTTGATGGCGACCGCGTAAATTAGGCCGCCAATTTTATCTTTTCCTTGCCGCTGCTGGTCATGTTAGGAGAACGATCTATTAGAGCTGCGACAAGCTATCTTGTAATATAGCTCTATCTCGGGCAATGATTGCAATGTTATTTCCTTTATTCGATTCCTTCCTTTGTATGTCTTTGCCCTACGCTTTTAGGGAACTTGTCGGCGCAGGCACCTTTGCATGAAGTGTCGAGTCTTGAACGTCGGCAGACTTCTTTGGCGCTGCCGCTCCGACAAGCAACCTTGTCGCAACTAGTTGCGGCTCACTTAAGTTGTTGAGCGGACTCGAAACAAAGTAAGGGCGCAACTAGCTACGAGTTGGTTCCTCCGCGCACAGGTTTTCCATACAAAGTACGGTCGTTCGAGGAAGATAACTTAAAAATTTAAAAGCTGATTGCTCAAATTTTAACAACTTAGCTTTTCTGTCGTTTGCTTCCCGGTAAGGCGAAACTTCCTCGAGCGACGCCAGGGCTCCACACCATTATCTTCTCCTTCCCCGCTAACTTGTGGGCGAGGGAACCTTCCTTTCTTTGAGAAAGAGAAAGAGGAGAAAATAAAGTTATGGAGCCTTGCGGCTCGTTATTGCTTACCGGGTGTAGGTACTGCACAAAGTGTCAGAAAACACATGCACTAAAATGTTGAAAGCATGAAATTGACAAGATGCGCGAAGCACATGAGCTTTACTTATGCACGGGATCTGCGCCCGGCTTTGTACAAAGGATTACATGCAACATCGGCAAGACTTGTACAAAAGGTGGTTGCCGAACAGGTTCCGCAACCGCGCCTCTGGGTAAAACTTACGAAGATGCTCGATGTTCCAGAGTTGCTCAGCGAATGCCATCTTCGGTCTCAAAGGCGGACAGCGCCAGCCTAGTGACTCGCTTTCACCCGATAAGGGCCTTCCCACTTCAAGGCCAACTTGTTGGAATTCTTGGCGGACTGAACGCGCCAAGAACAAGGTCGCCTTCCTCGAGACTTCGCATTAACTTTGCGGCTATGGTAGCGGCGCAAAGCTTGCTGATATCGAGCAGCTCGACAAGCAGCTCAAGACGGTCCTCCTCAAGGAGCAGCGCGTCATCTTGTCGCAGCTGCTCTTGCTCAAGCTCATCATAAGCGAGCACTCGAGGTGACCCGAATATGAGTTCCGTGGGGAGAACTGCCTCTGCTCCATAGACTAGAGCGAAAGGTGTCTGGCCAGTGGCTCGATTTGGCGTCGTCCTGATCGACCAAAGAACCACCGGCAGCTCCTCAATCCAGTTTCTTCCGCACTTGTGCAGCCTGTCGAAAGTTCTGGTCTTGAGCCCGCGCAGCACTTCAGCATTTGCCCTCTCCGCTTGACCGTTACTTCTTGGATGAGCAACAGAAGCAAAGCAGACCTTGGCGCCAAGATCTTGGACGTATTGCATGAAGTTGCGGCTGGTGAATAGCGTGCCGTTGTCGGTGATGATCCTGTTAGGAATCCCGAAACGGCAAACAATCGACCTGAAGAACTTGATCGCCGATCGTGCTGTCACCTTCCTCATCGCTTCCACTTCCGCCACTTTGTGAACTTGTCGATTGCAACGCATAAGTACTCAAAGCCCCGACAGCTCTGGGGAAGGGGCCGAGGATGTCGAGCCCCTGCACGAAAATGGCCAAGATAAAGGGATCGTCCGGAGAGCTTGAGCTGGTGGCGATTCGCTTGGAATGGAACTGCACGCTTCACACTTGGTTACTTGTGCGCTTGCATCACGGAGGGCTGTCGGCCAAAAGAAACCTTGCCGGAATGCTTTGTCGGCAAGTGCTCTTGCGCCAATGTGGTGACCACATATGCCTCCATGTATCTCTGCCAACAGCTTCTGTCCATCTTCCCGGTGAATACACTTCAATTTCACACCGTTGAGCCTTCTTCATGCAGTGTCTGTCGACAAACTGGTACATACTTGACCGCCGGGCTACTCTTTCCGCTTCTTCTTGCTCTTCGGGAGTTGTCCTGTCAAAGGAAATGGACAATCTGCTGTGCCCATCTTTGGAGCTTGCGGCTCGACAACAAGGACTAAAGGCACATCTGCTGCTGCGGGAACATTCGCTTCTACGGCAAGAACCTGCGGTTCAGCCGGAGCTTGATGTTCCCCGGCAAGCTTGCCGGAGCAAAACTTTTCGAGAGCGTCTGCTTCAACGAAACAAACCCTTGGGCTTGTCGGAGCAGACTGCTCCTCAGCAGTACCAGTGTTGATCCTGGGGACCTTCTTGGCGGCGGCTTCAGGAAGCTCTGCCGGAAAATAGTCACCAGAAATCAACTTCCTCTTCTTGTTCTGTCCAGTTGATGGCGTTACAGTCGGTTGAGTCAGCTTGAGCACAAAAATCCCTGGTTCCACAGGCAACTTGAGTGCGGCGCACTTTGACAGACCATCAGCAATATCATTCTGAGCTCTTGGAACATGTTCTATCTGCAGGCCGTCAAAGTGCTCTTCTAGCTTTCTCACTTCATCAACATAGGCTTCCATCAACGGACTCTGATAATCCTTGTTCACTTGGCGGACGACAAGCTGTGAGTCACCCCTGACAATGAGCTTCTTGATCCCAAGGTCTACTGCGATCCTGAGACCGGCAAGCAAACCTTCATACTCTGCAGTATTGTTTGTTGCTTGCTCCTTGGGAAAGTGCATTTGGACTATGTACTTGAGGTGCTCTCCGGTGGGTGCTACAAGCAGCACGCCAGCACCGGCGCCTTGCAGCGAGAAGGCACCATCAAAGTACATTAGCCACTCTTTGCTTGCTTCCTTGACGGGATGCTCGCTTCGAATTTCTTCGCCTTGGATTGGCGTCCATTCTGCTATGAACTCGCCAATGCTCGCTTTGGATAGTTGAAGTGCTCTCAAACTTGAGGCCAAAGCTTGATAGTTCGAAAGGCCCACTCGACAATCCTGCCTGTTGCTTCGGATTTTGCAAGATCCTCTTCAGCGGAAAGCGAGTGACGATGTGATCTCATGTGCTTGAAAGTAATGGCGCAGCTTTCTCGAGGCCATGAGAAGGCCGAAAAGCAATTTCTGCACACCAGAGTACCTTGACCTAGCCCCCTTGCAGAAGGGAACTGACAAAATAAACCGGGCGCTGCACCATCCTTTTCTGCATCCTCTCATACGCTTGCGCAGACCCATCTTTGTCGGGGCCACAGCTTGCAGGTGAAGTTCCTTGCTTGTCGCTGGATGCCTCTGCCGTGGTTGTCGGCTCATCATCCGCCTTCCTATCCGCTACTAACGTAGCACTAACCACTTGATTGGTTGCCGCTATATATAGCAGCAACTTCTCTTGTGGCCTAGGTGCGACAAGTATTGGAGTGGAGGAGAGGTATCTCTTTAAGTCCTGTAGCGCAGCCTCCGCTTCGAGAGTCCATTTCATTGGACCTGCCTTTTTCAAAATTTTGAAAAATGGCAGGGCGCATTCAGCAGACCTAGAGATAAACCTGCTGAGAGCAGCTACGCAACCGGCAAGTCTTCGTACATCCTTGACGCGCTTTGGTGCTTCAATCTGCTCAATGGCCTTGATCTTGTCGGGATTGGCTTCAATTCCTCGCTGAGACACGAAGAACCCGAGAAGCTTGCCGGAAGGGACTCCAAACACACACTTCTCGGGGTTGAGCTTGAGGTTGATCTTGCGCAGATTTGCAAAGGTTTCATCTAAATCTTGAACCAGAGTTGCCCTGTCCTTGCTTTTGACCACTATGTCATCCATGTAGGCTTCTACATTTCTGTGTATTTGCGGTTCAAAAGCGTCATGGACTACTCTTGCAAATGTTGAACCAGCATTCTTTAAACCGAAAGGCATCCGTATGAAACAAAGATGTGCCACATGGGGTGATGAATGCAGTTTTCTCCTCATCATCTTCTGCCATGAAGATCTGATGATATCCTGAGTACGCATCAAGAAATGAAAGCAAATCACATCCGGCCGTGGAGTCAACAATCTGATCGATGCGCGGCAAGGGAAATGGGTCTTTGGGACAAGCTTTATTAACATCGCTAAAGTCGATACAAAGCCTCCATTTTCCGTTTGCCTTACGCATGACTACATGATTGGCCAACCACGTAGGATGGAGCACTCCTCTGACAATTAAATACAAGATGTCTGAAATTAGGTGTGTCAACTTGCAGATAGGGTTACACAATGAAAAAATACAAGATGTATGTGGCAATTTCATGGAACATTGCAAAAAAAGGAGAGGCAGCGGTGAGCCTATACAGTGTGCTATGGTACGTCACTCCTCCATTGCAATCATCGTGACATGTTATTTGTATGTCAGTTCTATTAGCCAAGTTTCTTAGGGATAGTTATTACGAGTTATCCTAAGAAAATAAGCACCTGTGAATATAAGCTCCAAGTAATAAGCCAACCAGTTCTTTTCATTGCGTTTTCAGCTTATCTTTGGTATGATCAGTGGAAAGTCTAGATTGCATTATATATTTTTCATTTTGCTGCCCATATGGAAATTAATTTGACTTGCAAACATGACAAATTGAACCCAGTGCAGTAATTAATATGATAGGAAAACAGACCATCACTATTTGCTCAAAATGCGAATACAAAGATACCATCTACTTGGCACAATCTACTTTGGTCAATGTTTTCCATACAGATCCCATTGCCTAATTTAAACGAAGAACGCATGACCCACATTTAAACGAAGAACAATTATTTATTGAAATTTGATGGTCCAAGTGGCTGGTTATTATCATATAGCAGCACCACCTGAAAGCATCATATAGCAGCAGCAGCTCATAGCAACTCATCATACAGCAGCAGCAGTCTGCAATTCATCATATACCAGCAGCAGCTCATAGCAATTCATCATATAGCAGCAGCAGGAACAACTCATAGCAATTCATCATATAGTAGCAGCAGGAGCAGCTCATAGCAATTCATCATATAGCAGCAGCAGGAGCAGCTTGTAGAAACTCATCATATAGCAGCAGCAGCAGCTCATAGCAATTCATCATATAGCAGCAGCAGCTCATAGCAACTCATCATACAGCAGCAGCAGCTCATAGCAATTCATCATATAACAACAGCAGGAGAAGCTCATAGCAATGCATCATATAGCAACAGCAGAAGCAGCTCATAGCAATTCATCATATAGTGGATCAGAATGAAAATTTGGCAAAAAATCAGAGGAGATCCTAACCTTGTTGGATGAGCTCATTCTTCAATAGCACCTCAAGGCCATGGCCTGGGAGGAGGGGAGGGGGAATAAGGTGCCTTCGCATAAAGATGGCATCACCAGAGTTGTGGAGCGCCCACCGGAGTAGTGCGTTGGACGAACCACAATGGAGCAGCTGCTGGAGACCATGAGAATGAGGGGCGGCGCCAGAGGGAGGAGTAGCCAGGGAGATTTGCCCCTACCCGCCGGCCATGTAGCCTAGCTGGATATAGCATCGTCGAGGACCAGGCCAGATGGGACTAGTGGCGACGGCTCGCTAGAGGAACCCTAGTGCTGCAGGCAGGGGGATTGAGGTAGAGGGAAAGGGGAGAGGAGATGCAAGCGGGCAGGGCAATGAATGCTTGCATGTTTGTTTTTACTTGAGGGTTAGGTGTGACACGGGCGTCAGCAGTTGCATTTTGAGTGTAATATTAGGCAGACAACAGAGTCATTTCACTATTCCCCTTCCCTTCAATTTTTAGTGAGGTTCTACCCAAACACCCCCCACCAAATGAAATTAGTTAAGCCCAAGCCCATAACTCAAAAATGACTTATTTACATCTTTTATGGCTTATTTTGACAATATGCCCTGAAAAGGCGGATTCGAACTGGCCCTTAACCTGCAATTCAATTGTGCGTGCAATGATGAATCACTCATGCCTGCTATCTGTACATTTAGGCATCATCATATATGGCATAACCTAATACATGTGCATTCCATTGTAGAGTCTGGAATATGCAATGTTTATGTTAGTTCATACGTTGCACATGATGTTTAAATGCCCCTTAAATCTGGTCAGTCAAGTGATGGTCTTTAAGCCTCCTTCTTTTCTTCTTTTCTTGATATGTAAGTTTGCTCACACATTTGTTCAATTGCTTGTTTGCATCAGCCAACCATACTAGGACTGTTTGCTTTGATTACTTGTTGTTCTTGACCTAACACTCTAACAGAGCTTGTCAACGCTAATGTAACGCCCCCGATGCGGCTATATCTCCCACGTGTCGAGGCACGACTTAGAGGCATAACCGCATTGAAAGCAATGTCGCAAGTGAGGTAATCTTCACACAACCCATGTAATAAATAAGGAAAGAGATACATAGTTGGCTTACAATGCCACTTCACACAAGACATAAATAAACATCCATCATTCAGTACACTCAAGGTCCGACTACGGAACCAAAATAAAAGAAGATACCCCAAATGCTACACAGATTCCCGAATCGTCCCAACTGGGCACCACTACTGATCATCGGAAAAGACACATAGTAACGACCACGCCTCGTCGAACTCCCACTTGAGCTCGGTTGAATCACCTGCACTGGCCTCATCGGAACCTGCAACTGTGTTGGAAGTATCTGTGAGTCATGGGGACTCAGCAATCTCACACCCGCGAGATCAAGACTATTTAAGCTGGTAGGAAGAACAGGTAGTAAAGTGGAGCTGCAGCAAGCGACTAGCATATATGGTGGCTACATCGCAAAAGAGAGCGAGAAGAGAAGCAAAGCACGGTCGTGAAACTAGTAGCGATCAAGAAGTGATCCTGCACTACTTACGCCGACATAACTCCAACACCGTGTTCACTTCCCGGACTCACGAGAAGAGACCATCACGTTACACACGCGTTGATGTGTATTTTATTTGAGGTCAACTTTGGGTTTTCTACAACCGGACATTAACAAATTCCCATCTGCCTCATAACCAAGGGCACGGCTTTGAAAGATATTACCTGCAGGGTGTCCCAACTTAGCCCATTATAAGCTCTCACGGTCAATGAAGGATATTCTTCTACCGGGAAGACCCGATCAATCTCGAATCCCGGACTACAAGACATTTCGACAAAGAATAAAACAAGACCAGCAAAGCCGCCCGATTGTGCCGACAAATCCCGATAGGAGCTGCACATATCTCGCTCTCGTGGCACATCCGGATGAGCAATACGTCGACAACCGAAGATGCCCCAAGTTGCCTCGGTGGCACCGCAAGTGGTTCTAGTTTGGACCACCACTCGAGGAGCATTGGCCCGGGGGTTAAATAAAGATGACCCTCGGCTCGCGAAAACCCGGGAAAAAGGCTTAGGTGGCAAATGGTAAAACCAAAGTTGGGCCTTGCTGGACGAGTCTTATTCAAAGCGAACTGTCAAGGGGGTCCCATAAATCACCCAACCGTGTAAGGAACGCAAAATCAAGGAACATAACACCGGTATGACGGAAACTAGGGTGGCAAGAGTGGAACAAAACACCAGGCATAAGGCCGAGCCTTCCACCCTTTACCAAGTATATAGATGTATTAATTATAGCAGATATATATTGTGATATCCCCAACAAGTAAACATGTTCCAATAAGGAACAACATCTCCATGTTCCAACAAGGAACAAACTTCAGCTTCACCTGCAACTAGCAACGCTATAAGAGGGCTGAGCAAAGCGGTAACATAGCCAAACAACGGTTTGCTAGGAAAAGGATGGTTAGGGGCTGACATGGCAATATGGGTGGCATGATATAGCAAGTGGTAGGCATCGCAGCATAGGCATAGCAAAAGAGCGAGCAACTAGCATAGCAAAGATAGAAGTGATTTCGAGGGTATGGTCATCTTGCCTGCAATGTTCTCGAGTTGTCGAAAGCTTGATCCTCGAAAACGTTCTCAACAGGCTCCTCGTTCACGTACTCGCCTCCGACTCTACCCAAAGCAACAACACAAACAAAGGAACCACAATAAATCACGGTGCAATGCACAATCAACATGATGCAAAACATGGCATGATATGCATGATGGGATATGCAATGCTTATGTGCGCCCGAAGGTAAATGATGAACCAGGCATCAACTTGGCAAACCAAGCATGCCACTGGAAAGATGAGATGATTTCGGTTGAAATCGATATAAAGATCACCGGAATCGGATGCACGGTTTGGAAATGACAAGCAAAACAAGAATGGCGCAAATCTGCCATTAACAGCATGATGCCACTTAGCAAGCAACAAATAATTAAGCTACTGCACCCAAACGTATCAACAAAGCATATGGCAGTGATCTACACATGATGCTCGACAAAAGATGAACATTGAGCTACGGCTAGTTCACATCATAACATGTTCAAACAAACATGGCAAAAGTGCACAAAATATCAGGCTGGACATGTCAAAAACAGCATCAGGTTGCAATGTTCAGAGCAACAAAAGTACATGCTACAGGAACTTAAAATAGCAAAACATGGCATGGCATGAATCTACTCAAAGCATAGATCGAAAGTCCCTTACTGACCATAAGCCAAAAAGGACTAGAAAATATAGTAACACCCATGTCAATATTGAAAGTCTCGTTAACAGATTCAGCAACATGGCATGTCAAAAACTGATAACGAGAGGGCATGTTTACAAGCTCAATGCACTCACTACAGAGCCTTGAATGATAAACTAAGCATACATACATCAAAAAGACATGACATAGAAGACATACATGGCAAGAAAAATAACATAGCATAAATGGATCAACCACAACAAGCTTGGCAAAATTGAATAACATGTAAACAATCTGCCAGGAATCATTTGATAGCAAAAGTAGAGCTCGATTGACTCAAGCTATGGCACTCCATAATTACAAACAAAGGCATGGATGGATAGAGCAAGACATGTTTTACAAAACACCCTTACTGAAGTATCTCAAAATATGCATAGATCTCTCGGTATCATCAAGTAAACATGGCATCAAAATCAGCTAAAACAGGGCTGAAATCAGCAACATCAGGACACCTACTTTGCATGCTTGTGCTAGTCACCACATAGATCACAAAAATACATGGCATACACCCCTGGAAAGATGGCATGGCATATTTCAAAATACATGTAGGACTCAAATTCATAGGGTGCACACATTAATCATGGCAAAAATAACAAAAGTGCAAGTTCTGATAAAAATCAGCAACTAACATCACATAGCACTCTTCTAACAGCATTTCGGGCATCAAGATGAGCTCAAATGAAACTGATGCAATGAGATGAAATGATCTAATCTTCGAGGCGAACATTTTTACATATTATACGCGCAAAATGGATCTACGGATGCGAAGATATAGCACGTTGAAAAATGCACAAAATAACAAAGATCTCAAGACTTAGGAAAAAAAAGGGGGGGAGAGAGGTCAACGGCGCTCGGCCCGAGGCCGGATCCGATCGAGGCCGGCTGCGCACGGCGAGGCAGGGCGCCGGAGGAGGCGGTCGGGTCGGGGCCGGCCCGGGCGCGGAGGAGCGGCGGCGCGCGCCGGGCGAGATTCCGGCGGCGCCGGAAGACGAAGCCGCCGGCAGGCGGCGGCGGGAGGCGAGGAGGCAGCGCCGGCGGCGGCGGCGGCGGCGCCGCCGCGGGCGCGAGCGCGGCGGAGGGGGGGGCGCGCTGCCTGGCTCCAAGGGCGGCGGCGAACGGACGGGCGGAGGCGGCGGAGCGGCCCGGATCGGCCGGGCGGGCGGCCGTGGGCCTCGCGGAACCCATGGCGTGGGTTTGGTCTCCGGCGCGGACGGACACGTCCGCGCGAGAGGAGTTTTTTCTAGGGTTTCGGGGATGATCCGGATTTTCGGGAGGTGTTTAAATAGGCATAGAGGAGCTAGGAGAGTCCAAATGAGGTGTAGTTTTCGCCCACACGATCGTGATCGAACGACGGAGAGCATGGAAGTGACTTAGATGGGTTATTGGGCTGTTTTGAAAGGGTGTTGGGCTGCAACTTAAAAGAGGCCTTTGCGAGAGAGCGGTTAACCGTTGGAGTACCAAACGAGCTCCAAATGACCCGAAACTTGACCGGTGGTCTACGGGTGGTATACCAAGGCCACTAGACAAACCTCGGTCCATTTCGAGAAGGTTTAATACCCGCACACGGAAAAACGTAAAAGGGACCGCCGGGGGAGATAGGAGTGCCGGATTGCAAAACGGACAACGGGAAAAATGCTCGGAATCATGAGACGAACACGTATGCAAATGCGATGCACATGATGACATAATATAAAATGCATGACATGGGCAAAAAGCAAAAAGGAGAAAACCCAACCACGGAGGGAATATCATATATCAATGCCGAAAATGGCAAGAGTTGGAGTTACAAATATGGAAAGTTACTTCCGGGGTGTTACAACACTCCACCACTACAAGAGGATCTCGTCCCGAGATCTAGGACTGAAAGAACTCCGGATATTCGGAACGGAGGTGATCCTCGCGCTCCCAAGTAGCTTCTCGGTCGGAATGGTGTGACCACTTCACTTTGAGGAATTTGATTGACTTGTTGCGAGTCTTGCGCTCGGTTTCTTCAAGAATAGCAACGGGGTGCTCATGATAAGAGAGATCTTCTTGAAGGTCAATCTCTTGAAGTTGATAGTGCGTTCAGAGTCTTGAAGCACTTGCGAAGCTTTGACACGTGAAACACATCGTGCACGCTTGCAAAGTTGGATGGAAGCTCAAGTTGATAGGCGAGATCGCCTCTTTTGCCAATGATCTTGAAAGGACCCACGATCTAGGGGCAAGCTTCCCTTTGATACCGGGCGACGAGTGCCTTTCATTGAGAGACGCGGAGGTAGACATGGTCTCCGATTTCAAAAGCCACATCACGGTGCTTATCATCATAATAGCTCTTCCGCGCGCGATTGCGCGGCTTTGAGATTCTCACGAATGACTTGGCACATTTCTTCCGCTTCGTGATCAAGTCATTGCCAAGAAGTTGGCGCTCACCGCCTCGCACCAATTGAGAGGAGTACGCACTTTCGCCATAGAGAATTTCGAATGGGGCCTTGCCCGAACTCGCTTGGAAGCTGTTGTTGTAAGAGAACTCAGCATATGGAAGACAATCTTCCCACTTCATACCGAAGAAATGACACAAGCCCCGAGCATATCTTCAAGGATTTGATTTACTCGCCGACTTGGCCACTTGTTTGAGGATGGAAAGCTGTGCTAAAACGAATGTTGGTGCCCATGGCCTTCGAAAAGAATCCCAAACCTTGGAGGTAAAGATGCTGCCACGGTCTCAAGAGATCACTTGAGGAATGCCGCAAGGAGACAATTTCGAGGTGTATAGCTCGCCAACCGAGCTGCTGTGATGGATTCTTTGATAGGAAGAAAATGAGCCACTTTAGTAAGCTTGTCAATGACAACGAAGATAGCATCATTTCCACGCTTGGACTTTGGAAAGCCAGTCACGAAGTCCATTTCAATATGATCAAACTTCCATTCGGAATAGCAAGAGGTTGAAGGAGACCAGCTAGTCTTTGGTGTTCTCGCTTTCACTCTTCTGCAGACATCACATTCATTCACGAATTGAGCAATCTCGCTTCATTCGAGTCCACCAATAAGACTGCTTGAGGTCATGGTACATCTTCGTACTTCCGGGATGAATGGATAGAAGCGAATTGTGAGCCTCGCTCATAATGACTTTTCTCAGATCACCCTTAGGAACCACAATCCGTCCTCAAAGAAAAGAGTATCTTTGTCATCAACGTGGAAGCACTTGTACTTGAAATGCCCTTGTCGATACCACGCTTCACCTTTTTCACCATGTTATCCGAAGTTGAGCCTCACGAATCTGATCTTCCAAAGTAGGAGAGACTATGAGGTTGGCAAGAAAGCCTTGAGGAACAACTTGAAGATTCAGCTTGCGGAAAGCTTCACAGAGATCCGGCTGAAAGGGCTTGAGGATTAGACTGTTGCAGTAAGCTTTCCTGCTCAAAGCATCTGCAATGACATTGGCTTTGCCTGGAGTATATTCAATACTTGGGTTGTACTCTTGAATCATTTCGACCCATCGAGTCTGCCTGAGGTTGAGGTTAGGCTGAGTGAAGATGTACTTGAGACTCTTGTGATCGGTGAAAATGTCCACTTTCCTTCCCAACAAGAGATGTCTCCACGTAATCAATGCATGGACAACTGCCGCCAACTCAAGATCGTGAGTGGGGTAGTTCTTTTCGTTGGGCTTCAATTGGCGAGAGGTATAAGCCACAACTCTTTTCTCTTGCATTAACACAGCACCGAGACCTTGAAGAGAAGCATCACAGAAAACTTCAAATGGCTTGGATTCATCAGGAGGAGTCAGAACAGGAGCTGTGACGAGTTTCTCTTTGAGGGTATTGAAAGCAACATCACACTCGGGAGACCAGACATACTTCACATGCTTCTGGAGAAGGTTGGAAAGAGGCTTTGCAATCTTGGAGAAGTTCTCAACGAATCTTCGGCAATAGCTTGCAAGACCAAGAAAACTGCGGAGCTGCTTGACATTCTGAGGAGGTTCCCAATTCACAATTGCGGACACCTTCTCGGGATCAACAGCGATGCCCTTGGCAGAGATGATATGACCAAGATAAAGCACTTCATCAAGCCAAAATTCACATTTGGAGAACTTCGCATAGAATTGATACTCTCTGAGCTTGTCTAGCACCAATCGCAAATGTTTGGCATGATCCTTCTTATTCTTGGAGAAGACCAAAATATCATCAAGATAGACCAAGACGAATTCATTGGTGTAGGGGTTGAATATGAAGTTCATCATCCGAGAGAATGTTGGAGGAGCATTGACAAGGCCGAAGACATGACAAGATATTCATAAGAACCAAAGCTTGTTCGAATGCTGTCTTGGGAATATCTTGTTCACGAATGCGAATCTGATGATAACCCATACTGAAGGTCAAGCTTGGAGAACACCGTAGCACCTTTGAGTTGCTCGAAAAGCTCATTGATGTTGGGAAGTGGATACTTGTTCTTGATTGTCTTCTTATTCAATGGACGGTAATCGACGCAAAGTCGGTCCGTGCCATCCTTCTTCCGGACAAAAGAACACCACAACCCCAAGGAGATGAACTCGGTCGATCAAACCCAGACGCTCTTGTTCATCGAGCTGCTTCTTCAATTCCTTCAGCTCCTCAGGTCCAAGCTTGTATGGACGCTTACAAACGGGTTCGATGCGGGCTCAAGATCGATAACGAACTCAATCGGCCGATGAGGAGGCATACCCGAAGCTCTTCAGAAAGACATCTTGGTACTCACAAACGATCGAATCGAGAGATAGCATTCAGTTCGCCCTTCTCATTGAGAGAAAACAACCGAATGGTTTCATCACGAGCGGCATAGATGATCACATCATTAGAAGAGTGAGTCAATTGAATTTCCTGGCAGCACAATCAAGCTGAGCTTTGTGCCGATAAAGCCATCCATTCCGAGAATAAGATCAATATCCGAGTCACCAAGAACCACCGGTTTAGAAAGAAATCTATAATCGCCCATCTTGATAGAGACATTCGAACCAAAACTCGAGAAGTCATCTGCTTACCCGGGACACAATCTTCAATGGAATAGGAATCTCTTCATCACCAACTCATGCTTGGCAACAAAAGGTCTTGAGATGAAAGAAAGCGATGCACCAAAGATCAAATAAGACTTTTGCAGGAATATCATTAATCGAGAGATTACCCATTATCACATCGAAGATTCCTCCGCTTGAGCTGCATTCATCATATTGACCTTGGCATACTTTGGATTATGCTTGACCACTTCATTGCTGGAAGATTTCACAGAGGAGGAGGCGGAAGGCGCCTCTGTTGAAGCATTTGTTCACAGAGTGACCTTCCGCGACACTTGTTGCAAGTGACCTCGAGAGCGGACGGTGGTAAGGAGCACTTGACCTTGGAGCTTGAGAATTAGACTTGTTTTGATGGCTTGGGTTGGGTGGGTGGGAAGATCCACGGCCACCTGAGTTCTTCTGCTGGTAAGGCTGACGGAACGGAGGAGGGGGCAGGTAAAACTTCTGCTGCTTAGCTGCCACTTGAGAGGACGAAGAGGACTGAACTGCATCCCTGATTCTCTTCTTAGAGGCCTCACATTTGAGCTGGGCAGCTTCTTGCTTCAGAGCCATGTTGTAGAAATCATCATACTTATCTGGCTCAAACAGCACAAGAGGTAATTGCAGATCTTCTCTCAGACCACCTCTGAATTGATAGATCATACTCTTTTCATCAGGTACGCCTTGCTTAGCAAAGCGAGCGAGCTTCGAACTGGATATTGTATTGATAGACAGACATGTTGCCCTGCTTGAGATTGCGGAACTCCTCACGCTTGCTCTCAACAACACTTTTCGAATGTGATGAGCTCGAAATCACGGCGAACTCATCCTGTAATGACACGACCTCCTCTGGAATCTTTGTATTGCCGGTACCACTCAGCAGCTTGATCCTTGAGTTGAAACGATGCAAACTTGACAAAGTCCTCGTGTCCGACATTGCTACACCAAAGTGCTTGTAGATATCCACTAACCAATCGTCAGCGTCTGTGGCCTCGACACAGAAACTGAAAGACTTCGCTGATTAGCGAGGAACCGATCGAGAGTAGCAAAGTGTGGCTGATTGTTGCCTTGACCTTGATTGCCTTGATTGCCTTGCCCCTGAGTACGTTCTTGCAAGAGCTGCAAAATCATCTGAGCATTGGCATTGGTGGCTGCCATGATAGCTTGCCAGGCCTCTGGAGGCGGAGGTGGAGGGTTCGACTGATCCCCATCATTGCGATCCGGATTCAGACGCGTTGGCGGAGCCATCCTGAACAGGGTGACATCCGTTAGTCCTTTGATAGACAAAAGATAAGTAGAATCAACGGATAGAAATTGCAACATATAGTCTTCACAATAAACATTCGAACAAGAATGAACGAATGAATTCCAAAGTTAATCATCACACGTCCATTAAGGTGAGAAGCCACTTAGATAAAGAATATGGAAACAACAACTGTCTTAGAAACAAATCGAATATCACAACTGAAAACAAAAGGTTGGCTTCTAGAATGAGCCGGAACAAACACATGATAGAGATTTCGCCCAAAGTGTTCGTGGTGGGGCCCACACGGACACGACGTATAGCGGACGTCACGAATGACTAACAAGACGTCCCCGAATCAGCATAGCCAAGGATTCTTTAAGACGTCTCGCGACCACTGTAAATCGACCGTGAATGGGCGGACCACTAGACGTTGAACCCCAATCTCAAATCATACATCTGTCGGAAAGAATATCCTGTAAGCTACTAGAATTCCCACCTATAAACTCCCAAACTTTCTGGTTATGCAATCTGGTGTTGGGGATACAGGGACACAAAATATATCACCCAAACTAACATTACCTAGATTCAAATTGATCCATCCGTCAACACATAACCAAGAAATCCTCGGAAATCGTGTACCTCGACCTTCAAAAACATCCGTTATACAAGTCATGGCAATACTCCCTTTTCGCCACAAGATCGGGCTATCGTGGTTATCTCACCAACAACTGCACAAAAGAGATTTCGATGTCGGCAAAACTCGGTATTCCAGAATCGCAACGATAAAATTGTGACGACAACACCTCGGAGCTCAACTCCCGGACACCGCCACAACCCCTAAATGTCGAGGCACCAAGGACAATGTTCTCGCCACAAAACCATCGAACGATTCCAAGATACCCACGTGATCCTAAAAATTTTTTAGTGAAATTTGAGGAGAGAAGAGTCAAAACTCTACGTCAGATACCTCACCAGAGCTGACGAAGGGACTGGAAGTAAAAAGAATCCTACTCTCGATATATATAATCCTAAGACTCAAAACATTTTCCATTCTAGACTCAACAACGCCAAGAAACAATCAAGTAGGGGCTCCTAAGTCGGGAAGGCTCGATTACCAACTTATAACGCCCGATGCGGCTATATCTCCCACGTGTCGAGGCACGACTTAGAGGCATAACCGCATTGAAAGCAATGTCGCAAGTGAGGTAATCTTCACACAACCCATGTAATAAATAAGGAAAGAGATACATAGTTGGCTTACATTAGCCACTTCACACAAAGACATAAATAAACATCCATCATTCGAGTACACTCAAGGTCCGACTACGGAACCAAAATAAAAGAAGATACCCCAAATGCTACACAGATCCCGAATCGTCCCAACTGGGCACCACTACGATCATCGTGAAAAGACACATAGTAACGACCACGCCCTCGTCGAACTCCCACTTGAGCTCGGTTGAATCACCTGCACTGGCCTCATCGGAACCTGCAACTGTGTTTGGAAGTATCTGTGAGTCACGGGGACTCAGCAATCTCACACCCGCGAGATCAAGACTATTTAAGCTGGTAGGAAGAACAGGGTAGTAAAGTGGAGCTGCAGCAAGCGACTAGCATATATGGTGGCTACATCGCAAAAGAGAGCGAGAAGAGAAGCAAAGCACGGTCGTGAAACTAGTAGCGATCAAGAAGTGATCCTGCACTACTTACGTCAGACATAACTCCAACACCGTGTTCACTTCCCGGACACCGCCGAGAAGAGACCATCACGGTTACACACGCGGTTGATGTGTATTTTATTTGAGGTCAACTTTGGGTTTTCTACAACCGGACATTAACAAATTCCCATCTGCCTCATAACCGCGGCACGGCTTTGAAAGATATTACCTGCAGGGTGTCCCAACTTAGCCCATTATAAGCTCTCACGGTCAACGAAGGATATTCCTTCTACCGAAGACCCGATCAATCTCGGAATCCGGACTACAAGACATTTCGACAGCAATAAAACAAGACCAGCAAAGCCGCCCGATTGTGCCGACAAATCCCGATAGGAGCTGCACATATCTCGTTCTCGTGGCACATCCGGATGAGCAGTACGACGGCAACCGAAGATGCCCCAAGTTGCCTCGTGGTGGCACCGCAAGTGGTTCTAGTTTGGACCAACACTCAGAGGAGCATTGGCCCGGGGTTAAATAAAGATGACCCTCGGCTCGCGAAACCCGGGAAAAAAGGCTTAGGTGGCAAATGGTAAAACCAAAGTTGGGCCTTCTGGGCGAGTCTTATTCAAAGCGAACTGTCAAGGGGTCCCATAAATCACCCAACCGTAAGGAACGCAAAATCAAGGAACATAACACCGTATGACGGAAACTAGGGTGGCAAGAGTGGAACAAAACACTGGGCATAAGGCCGAGCCTTCCACCCTTTACCAAGTATATAGATGTATTAATTATAGCAGATATATATTGTGATATCCCCAACAAGCAAACATGTTCCAATAAGGAACAACATCTCCATGTTCCAACAAGGAACAAACTTCAGCTTCACCTGCAACTAGCAACGCTATAAGAGGGCTGAGCAAAGCGGTAACATAGCCAAACAACGGTTTGCTAGGAAAAGGATGGTTAGGGGCTGACATGGCAATATGGGTGGCATGATATAGCAAGTGGTAGGCATCGCAGCATAGGCATAGCAAAAGAGCGAGCAACTAGCATAGCAAAGATAGAAGTGATTTCGAGGGTATGGTCATCTTGCTCGCAATGTTCTCGAGTTGTCGAAAGCTTGATCCTCGAAAACGTTCTCAACAGGCTCCTCGTTCACGTACTCGTCTCCCGACTCTACCCAAAGAAACAACACAAACAAAGGAACCACAATAAATCACGGTGCAATGCACAATCAACATGATGCAAAACATGGCATGATATGCATGATGGGATATGCAATGCTTATGTGCGCTCCAGAAGGTAAATGATGAACCAGGCATCAACTTGGAAAACCAAGCATGCCACTGGAAATATGAGATGATTTCGGTTGAAATCGATATAAAGATCACCGGAATCGGATGCACGGTTTGGAAATGACAAGCAAAACAAGAATGGCGCAGATCTGCCATTAACAGCATGATGCCACTTAGCAAGCAACAAATAATTAAGCTACTGCACCCAAACGTATCAACAAAGCACATGGCAGTGATCTACACATGATGCTCGACAAAAGATGAGCACTGAGCTACGGCTAGTTCACATCATAACATGTTCAAACAAGCATGGCAAAAGTGCACAAAATATCAGGCTGGACATGTCAAAAACAGCATCAGGTTGCAATGTTCAGAGCAACAAAAGTACATGCTACAGGAACTTAAAATAGCAAAACATGGCATGGCATGAATCTACTCAAAGCATAGATCGAAAGTCCCTTACTGACCATAAGCCAAAAAGGACTAGAAAATATAGTAACACCCATGTCAATATTGAAAGTCTCGTTAACAGATTCAGCAACATGGCATGTCAAAAACTGATAACGAGAGGGCATGTTTACAAGCTCAATGCACTCACTACAGAGCCTCAAATGATAAACTAAGCATACATACATCAAGAAGACATGACATAGAAGACATACATGGCAAGAACAATAACATAGCATAAATGAATCAACCACAACAAGCTTGGCAAAATTGAATAACATGTAAACAATCTGCCAGGAATCATTTGATAGCAAAAGTAGAGCTCGATTGACTCAAGCTATGGCACTCCATAATTGCAAACAAAGGCATTGATGGATAGAGCAAGACATGTTTTACAAAACACCCTTACTGAAGTATCTCAAAATATGCATAGATCTCTCGGTATCATCAAGTAAACATGGCATCAAAATCAGCTAAAACAGGGCTGAAATCAGCAACATCAGGACACCTACTTTGCATGCTTGTGCTAGTCACCACATACATCACAAAAATACATGGCATACACCCCTTGAAAGATGGCATGGCATATTTCAAAACACATGTAGGACTCAAATTCATAGGGTGCACACATTAATCATGGCAAAAATAACAAAAGTGCAAGTTCTGATAAAAATCAGCAACTAACATCACATAGCACTCTTCTAACAGTATTTCGGGCATCAAGATGAGCTCAAATGAAACTGATGCAATGAGATGAAATGATCTACTCTTCGAGGCGAACATTTTGACATATTATACGCGCAAAATGGATCTACGGATGCGAAGATATAGCACGTTGAAAAATGCACAAAATAACAAAGATCTCAAGGCTTAGGAAAAAAAAAGGGGGGGAGAGAGGTCAACGGCGCTCGGCCCGAGGCCGGATCCGATCGAGGCCGGCTGCGCACGGCGATGCAGGGCGCCGGAGGAGGCGGCCGGGTCGGGCTGGCCGGGCGGGGCGCGGAGGAGCGGCGAGGCGCCGGGCGAGATCCGGCGGCGCGGAAGACGAAGGCCGGCGGCAGGTGGCGGCGGAGGGAGGCGAGGCTGCGCCCGGCGGCGGACGGCGGCGGCGGCGGCGAGCCGGCCGGGCGGGGCGGAGCGCGGCGGAGGGGCGCCGCTGCCAGGCTCCATGGCGGCGGCGAAACGGACGGGCGGCGGCGGAGGCGGCCCGGATCGGCCGGGCGGGCCGCCGTGGCCTCATGAACCCATGGTGGCGCGCGACTGCTGGCGCGCTGGTTTCGTCCGCGCGACGGACACGTCCGCGCGGAGAGGAGTTTTTTCTAGGGTTTCGGGGATGATCCGGATTTTCGGGAGGTGTTTAAATAGGCATAGAGGAGCTAGGAGAGTCCAAATGAGGTGTAGTTTTCGCCACACGATCGTGATCGAACGACGGAGAGCATGGAAGTGACTTAGATGGGTTATTGGGCTGTTTTGAAAGGGTGTTGGGCTGCAACTTAAAAGAGGCCTTTGCGAGAGCGGTTAACCGTTGGAGTACCAAACGAGCTCCAAATGACCAAACTTGACCGGTGGTCTACGGTGGTATACCAAGGCCACTAGACAAACCTCGGTCCATTTCGAGAAGGTTTAATACCCGCACACGGAAAAACGTAAAAGGACCGCCGGGGAGATAGGAGTGCCGGATTGCAAAACGGACAACGGAAAAATGCTCGGAATCATGAGACGAACACGTATGCAAATGCGATGCACATGATGACATAATATAAAATGCATGACATGGGCAAAAGCAAAAGGAGAAAACCCAACCACGGAGGGAATATCATATATCAATGCCGAAAATGGCAAGAGTTGGAGTTACAAATATGGAAAGTTACTTCCGGGTGTTACAGACTAAGGGCTCTTGTAGTGGGGCCTTGTCTAACTCATAGGTGACATAAAGGTTTGGTTGTACACTACAAGAGGCTCTCAAAGAGTACCGGAGATCCAGTTCAAGGTATGCCTAGTTTTACATAGTGCGAACATAGTAAATGCTCATTTCATTGTGTCAAGTGCAAGAGATGCGGCATGTTTCATTATGTGGTGTTGTTTTGTTATAATCTCATCCTTTTGTGTTCACAGACCGGAAAGTATGCATATTTATCTTCCAAGGAGACGAGTAACTAGTTTGTGTCACCTTGAAGAGGGGTGCAATGAAGATAAGATTGAGGATTTACAAGTACAAGATGTTAGGAAGGAGCCTTGCAAGAGAAGTAGGAGCTGCTTGAGCCTCTTCAACCAGCTAAGGTAAGTCAACGTATGCAACTCAACAGTTCAATTCCTTGTTTGTTTCAGGCATAGTTAATTTTCTCTTTTCAATTGCTTTATTTGTCTTCAGTTAATGAGATGCCCAAATAATCATGCCTGATGTTTAGTACTTGTATCACTATTAGTTGACATAATTAAAGGCCTTACCATTTAATTACTCTGCTGAAGTGTGCCTGAAGCTTTGAAATCTATTAACCAACTATTATTGCATGAGGCTCACAATCTAGTTTATACTACGCTAATGATTGCATAGTTTTGCCTGCTGTAGTATGTTTGTATGAAACCCTCTGCTGTTCATTATGCTCCCTAAGACTTCAATTGAGGTACAGAATGGCCAACTGCTTGCTTACTTATACGCAACGTGCTGTCTAAATTTGTAACTTGTCTGTGTTTTCGATTGGGCCCCAACATCATGCTCCTCTGGTGAGCTAAGAGGGATTTCTGTATGCAGGCTGCACATACTATCTTTTTTATAATTTTTAAAATATCACCTGCTTATGCTTCATGGCATGTAACATTTTTTTGTGTGAAAGTGACGTGTAACATTATTCTTAGTCCTGTTTTGCCATGTAGTACAAAATAGTGTCTTGTTCGCTTCACTGTTGTAACTATATTTTTGCCCTAGTCATGTGTACTTACAGAAACATTTCAGGATGAAGTGACATCAACACAAAAATCTGCAAGCAATGCGGCATGGCCGTTACCGAATGATTATGGATTGGAATTGGAATGTGCTTTTGTTCTCGATCATCAACTAGAGGTGGCAAGACAACGTGTACATGATTGTCAACGTATAATCAACAAGTTGAGACTGGACATGCAGGTATTAGATGCATGAGTCAAAAAATGAAACAAGACACCGAGGTAACCATGAAGGAATTGGAGATTTTGCACACTGAAATTTGTGCTATCTAAATCCGGCCAATCCTATTTTTTGAAGAGATTATAGTTCAAATGGAGTTAAGTTGATGCACGTCCATGATGTATGAGCTGTATTTGCCCAGTGTATGTAATTTGCTATTTGTGTATGCTTTATTATCACCTGTGCCGAACCATAATGCCCAGTGGGTATAATCGGCTGTAATTTCTTTATTGTATAGTGTAGGATTATTCTACCTTTCTATGCCTTGATCTCTTTGTTGTATAGTGTATGCTTTTTAGAGGTGATAGTATTGAGTAGGATAATTCTTTGAATATACTATATCGTTCAAACGGGGGCCAACTCGCCCTACCATGGCCCTTCACGGGCCGTCGGATCCATGGGCCTTCTGCGTCTCGTAGGATCCATGGGCCTTCTACGTCTCGTAGGATCCATGGGTCTTCTACGTCTCGTAGGATCCATGGGCCGCCGACTCATTTATGGGTCTTGTACGGGCCTTTAATGGGCCATAGACGGGCCTATAATGGAAATCGTATGTTTTATGGGCTGACCATAATGGGCTGTTAATAGGCCGTATTTGGTGATGCTATGAAAATGGCCCAACAGACTAACGGACCACAAACGGGCCGACTGTAACGACGGGCTAAATTTGGCCCACAAGCATAAAATGACAGTAACGGGCCGTAAGTAACCGAATGCTGCAAATGAGCCCAAGAATAAATGGGCCCTCAGAAGGCCGAAAGTTAACTTGGGATGGAAACGGCCCAATGGAATAACGGCCCGTTAATGGGTATAAAGTGTTACACTGTTCATTACGGGCCAGTTTCACCGCGGGCCGTTAATGGGTGGAAAGTAATACATTGTTCATTACGGACTAGTTTCAGCACGGGCCACTAATGGGCCAAGGTTACAAAGGGCCTCATATGGGCCGAAAGATATCATGGGCCATACATGGGCGGAAGTGAAAACGGGTGGAATCATATTGGATGGCCCAGATGACGCCATCGGGCCTAATTCGCGATAGGGCGAACGGGCCTTGGGTTAGCGGGTCGTAAATGGGCTATATGCTAACAGCCGTTAACGAGCTTTCCATGGGTCGGCTCGCCACCACCAAGTCAAATGGGCGGCCTTTTCTCGTGAATGGGCCATTTGTTGGGCGTGCCGCGGTCGACGTATCATAGGCGCCTTCTATCCAGTGAGTGGATGACATCTGTCCCAATGATGAGTCGACACGTGTTTCCTCCAGCCAATGATGTTTTTACACGTGGAAAATCCCCATTGGTCGGGGCTATTAACGGGTTATCGGATCCAAAACCCGACCTGATAGCTTAACAACGTTCTGTTACGGTGGATACCATGTGTCAGTCACCCTTGACGAAAGCACTTCTGTGACGCGCGATTTATCGTCATGGAAGTGGACACTTCCGTGATGATAACTTTGGTAATGTCATGGAACACTTCTACGACAGCACATGTATGACTATCTTGATTCTGTCATAAATTTGTCATGGATGTACATGCATGACAGGAAACGTGACCTACTGTGACAAACACGTATCATCACGGAAGTGTATTTTTTTTGTAGTGTATGTCTGCATTGGATATTATTGGTAGTTTATTTTCAACATAATTTCATGATGTCGTGCCATGCTTTGATTGACATGTTAAATTATGCCATGATTGAGATGATATGCTATGTTTTGCCTTTGCCATGTTAGAAGCATGATCTGATATGCCATGTTATTGCCATGTTAGTAGATGCTACGATATTATTCATGCTTAGTTGATTTTTTTATCATGCCATGTTTAGTAATTGATATGAGATAGGTTGTTGCATGCGCCTGGTTCTTGCTTTGTCTTCTGCTTGTTTGGACGCTATGTATTTGGTTGTCTTGCAAGTACATTCAATGTATTGACCTGGCGTGTCATGCCAGTTTTGTAGGTCATACCCGTATTATTCGGTTGATCCGTCGTGCTAGGCCGTAACCTTGCCAGTCCTATGAGTTGTGGAGCCCAGGCAGAGTTGTTATGCTGCCAAACCAAGACTTCCGCCGCCATTCAATCAGACTTCCGCTGTCATTTAATAGTCTTAGGGCTAAGCTAGATAATTGTATTCATCAATGATGTAATCTCATATACATGTATTTCATGAATATTCTTGTACCTGGAATGCTGTATTATGGACTTGTCATGCGTCAGGTGTTATCCTGGGCTGACGTGCGAAGGCCCCCTGCTCCATGCGGACCGGGGTGGCACAAGTATCCAACCTAGAACTATGCAATCACATATTTTACGTTAGACACATACTAGTGGGGAGTCCAAAGTCCCTGGGAACACCTTAGTCCTATTATCAGTCTCCTCGCTTCATTTACCATGTGTTGCTCTTTTAATGTTTTTTCATGTTTTACTTGTGGCCACTCTTCACTCAAAATAATAAAAAAATCCTCTTTCATTTTTACTTTACAACGAACTTGCAGGCGCAATCTCATGAACCTTTACAAGAGATAAAGTCCATTTCATGTGCTCCCTGTGGCATCGATACTCATACTTTAAAAAAGCTACAACTAAACCATGTGCACTTTTAGAGCATCATAATGTTTTTGCGTCATTACCTTGTTGAAGGCATTGACCGCATATACTCGGACTTGTTCTTCCGGTGAGAACCTAGAGTTTGACCTCTAATGGTTGGGTCAAGTGACGATGGCACTTGAGCATAATTGCCTGAAGGCATTGCTATTGAAGAACATCATTTTCCTTGTGGTGTTAAGAGATGGTTTCATGTGGATATGGTCATTGTTGAAGTTTGTCGATCATTGTTTCGATCACTTTGTGTTTTATCCTTTTTGCTCATTTAAACATAGCTTTGGCCTTGTATGACTTTTCTCTTTGCCGGCATAATTTTTTTGTGTGTGCGTTGGTGTTGGTTGTGTGTTTCCTACCTATGCAGAGGTTGGGTATGCTCATTGTGTTTGTGTCCATAAGATGCTTAATTTTAAGTCAATAAAATCCAGCATTTTTTGGGAAATAGTTCATAACAATAACTATGTAATTGTGACGAACAAATATTTTTGTAGAGACACACAAAAGTGCAAATTTGATCTATAATGGATGTAGTACTATTTTGGTATTATAGATACCGACAATTGAATTATTTTATGCAACAGATGGACATATAACATATATTTCATGAAATTGAACATATATGCATGGCATATATATTGTGACTCCACTTAGTCAAAGAGATTTGACCTCCAAGCAGTAAGACTTAATTTCAGACACCCAAAATTAGAATCATGCCAATAATAATAAATAGAATGCATTGATTGCAAAGTTTCAAATCGTGGGAGAAATCATTTCACATCAGCTTCTCTCAGCAGTTATAGTGTGCACTTTTCCAGTTGAGAGAGAGGACTTTTGTAGGTTCTTGCTGAATTCAGCGTTTCTTAGTGGCACAACAAAAGGATTTTGCAGAACCGACCGTAGTGTAGCTTGGAGGCTCTGCAACAGCTTTGTCACTTGATAGGGAAGTTCCACTGATGATTTAAATCATGATTGATAGTATTCCTAGTGGAATGCAATGATCTAGCAAAACACAAACATAAGCTTGAATTGTACTAAAATGGGTTTCTTATAGGGGCGGATCCAGTAGGGTGTAGGGTGGGGCTGGGCCCACCCTAAAATCTTGGCCTAGCCCATATACATGCTGAACAAATGGAGGAAAATTCAAAAAGGCCCATCCCAACTCACCTCAGACCCACCCTAGCATTTTCGGCTCGATGTGCTACTACTTTTTTTAAACATCGAGTACAAATAATGGCACACAATGCAAACTACCACCACACACATACATTAACACAACATCTAACGGAGTTAGTGGTCACAGTACTTCAAGATTAATAAAGTGAGCAAAAACAGCTTGATCGACGACAACATGCCTCACACTAAAAAGACAAAGCCCTTTAAGGAGACGCACATGGCATCAAACAATTTTTTCCCTGGTGGATTGAGGGTATAGCCACCCAGGCACACAACCTGGTTTTGCCAACGACTTCTACACAAATATTATTATGGTTTGTTTGAAATGTTTGGATAAAAATGCCTCTTGAATGAATATATGTGAAACAAACCGATATATAGTATTAGGACACCTTCAAAGCAGTCCATCAAAACGGACACCCCAAACATCCTTTTGCATGTTCGGACGTGTCCGCAGACGACAGAAACGGAGTAGGCCATCCAAGCTGATGCACCAAATGTCTACCCCTTATCCAATGGAGAGAGGAGAGAGAAGGGAGACAAATAGAGGGGGGAGTGGGTTTGTGGTGGAGCCCAAGCTTGTCCATAGTGTGTCCAGATTCCTCCAAACCACTTCTACTTTTGTGATGGATTTGTGGAATTTTGGACAATTGCCCGTTTCCACGGATGTTTGATGTACCCAATTGAAGGGCAAACAGTATCCATACTATCCGGTCCAGACATTTAGAAGGGATTTGTTGTAGCATGTTGTAGATGCCCTTACACTTAGGCAACGTAACGAAACCTTTTTTTTGCGGATAGAAAAAATGTATTACTCAAGTAGCAGAAATGCTATGGTCTGCAATACAAAGATCAATTACCTCTGACGGGCCAGAGTTTAACCAAACTATGGTTCTACCATTACTCCTAGCAAATTTAGCCAAGTAGTCACTAACAGAGTTCTGACTATGCATAACATGTGTAACACAAGTAGCACGAAGACTCCTCAAATACTTTATCTCCTGGACCAGAGAGGCGAAGACTGATCTGTCTGTACTTTCGTCATTGATCATGTTCACTGCAGTCGCGGAGTCGATCTCTATATGTATAGGTAGATCAGTTCGCTGAATGGCAATAGATAACCCTTCCATGCACGCACTTAGCTCCGATTCCAGGGCACTCCTACAGGAGAACAGTTCTCTGCATGACGAAAAAATTATGTTCCCTGTGTCATCTCGGAGGACCATACCAGCACCAGCTCGACCGTCAGTACTCCAAGATCCATCTATATTCAATTTAGTCCAACCCTCCCTTGGCAAAGTCCATCCAAGTTTTGGTCCCTCATTTGCCCCCGCATGTGAGGAAGTAGTGAAGTTCTCATAAGAAATAACATGTTTCCCTGATCGCAGTCTGAAATTTGAGGTGATAACAGTGAGTCCAGATAGCTAATTAAGTACCTTTTGGAGACTTCCAAAGGAGGGGGATCCTTATAGTGGACAATTTCATTCTGATTATACCAAGCCCGCCATAGCGTCATCAATACCATGCTTCTTCCCATCACAGACAAAGTGTAAAGAGCATTAAGCAGCCATTCAGCACCAGTGTTACATAGCTCCTCGATCCTCGGCAGATGCCAGTTTGTCGCCATAAGTTGCCATAGCTGCACAACAAGGGGGCAGTGACACAGAGCATGAAATGCATCTTCAGTTTCTCGTCCACATACTGGGCATAATCCAGATGTTTCAAGGCCTCTCCTATGCTTGTTCTGCCAAGTAGGAAGTGAATTAACTGAGGCGCGCCATGCAAAATTTCTGATCCAGGGAGGTACAGGACATTTCCAAATTAACTGCCAGCAGGTACGCCGTCCATCGGGAGCAGCGCTAGATGCTTCAGCTGTAGTTCTATATGATTCCTCAAAAGCTAAGTCATAGGCGGACTTCACTGAAAAAACTCCATTTGGAGCTGGGCCCCATGCAAGCAAGTCAGCACCACGTCTTGGAGAAGCTCTAATTTTCAAAATTTCTTGAACATCACATGGTAGGAATGAAGTCTGTATCACATCTATGTTCCAGGATCCATTATCATTCAATAGCTGTGACACAAATCGAAATCTGCATGTCCCTCGGGCCGACACTGGTTTATAAGAAAAAGGCCTCGGAATCCAACCGTCACGCCATATTCGGATACTTTCTCCATTCCCAACTCTCCATATCAATCCCCTCTTGAGGAGGTCAAGGCCATGGCTGATTGATGTCCAGGTGGATGATGCATTATTAGGGAAAACCGTATCCTCAAGTTTACCATGTGGGTAATATTTTATTTTTAACAATCGTGCACATAAGCTATCCGGCCTGGTCAGCAATCTCCAAGCCTGGCGAGCTAAGAGAGCTTGATTAAACATACGAAAGTCTCTAAAGCCAGCACCACCCTTACTCTTTGGTTGTTGTAGTTTCGGCCAGGATTTCCAGTGTACCTTCCGTTTCCCCTTTTCAGCTCCCCAATAAAAATTCCTCACCATTTCGGTCAGCTCATCACATACTGAAAAAGGAAGTTTAAAAACTTCCATAACATATACAGGCAGCGCTTCTGCTACTAATTTGATGAGTACTTCCCGGCCAGGCTGAGCTAAGTGACCATCACCCCACTAGACTAGCCTCTTCATAGTTGTGCCTGCAGATTTTGAAATCTGCCCTTGGACATCCTGCCATTTGGCGTCGGTAAACCCAAATACTTCTCCTCAAAGTTTGTGTCCATGACATTCAAAACTTCTCGAACTTAATCTTGAGCATCAACATGACATGCTTCCCCAAACATGATCGAACATTTATTGTAGTTTAAAAGTTGGCCCGTGGCCAGAGCATAGAGATCAAGGCAGGATTTGACCTGTTCTGCTTGGTCACGAGAAGCCTCAAAAAATAGCAATGTGTCATCAGCAAACAGCAAATGCGAGATACCTGGCACCCTTCTGCAAATTTTGACTGGAGTAATCGTTCCCACTTCACCCCTTTGCCTTAGGATGGAAGAAAGTCCATCGGCAACGAACAGAAATAAGAACGGGGAGAGTGGATCACCTTGCCGTAGCCCGCGCGACGGTGCAAACGAATCCAAGAGGGTCCCATTAAATCTCACAGAATATCTCACCGACGTGACACAAGTCATAATCCAGTCAATCCATCGGTGAGCAAAACCCATCTTTTGCATCACTTGCCTCAAGAAATCCCAATCAACCCGATCATATGCCTTTGATAGATCTAGCTTGTAGTCACAATAACTCTTTGATGGATCTTTCTCCTGCTTGATATAATGAATACACTCAAAAGCCATCAAAGCATTGTCAGTGATCATCCTACCAGATATGAAGGCACTTTGTTCAGGAGATATTACATCATCTAGTAAGGGTCTCAACCTGTTTACCGAACATTTAGACACAATTTTATAGATCACATTACAGAGGCTTATTGGGCAGAACTCAGATAATGTCATGGGGTTAGCAACTTTAGGAATCAAAACAATAGAAGTTTCATTAACCCCTTCAGGCATGACACCCGTTCTGAAGAATTCTCTGAGAGATTTGATGATATTATTTTTTAGCACATCCCAACTATGCTGAAAAAATCTCGCGGGAACCCATCAGTTCTCGGGGCCTTCAGTGGCCCTATCTAAAAGAGAGCATCAGATATCTCTTTGTCTGAGAACTCCCCACATAGCTTAGCATTATCCTCCTCTGAAATTACTGCATTAAAAAGGTCCACCACACCTGAAGCATCTAGGTCTGGATCTGCAGTGAAGATCTCCTGGAAATATGACGTAGCCATGTGCCCCATGGTCACATTATCTGTGTGTATGTTGCCCTCCTCATCACGGAGCTCTCGTATTTTGTTTTTCCTTGCCCTCCAAACAGCCTTGCTCTGAAAAAATTTAGTGTTTCTATCACCCTCCTTGAGCCATCCGATCCGTGATCTTTGCAACCAAAGCATTTCTTCTTTATATAACATTTCATTTAGTTTATCCGAGACTCCTCTTATTTCTGCCCTGTCAGCATTCATATTCATGAGTTCTTCCAATCTAGTTCGTGTCTTGTTTATTTCCTTGGTTATGTTCCCAAACCTTTTGTTGCTCCAGGATCGAAGAGAGGCCATGGTTGATCGTAATGGTTCAGTCACTTGTCCCAGATTTTCCATAATGCCAAAAGCATTTCAAGCTTTTTTAATAATCTCCGGAAGGTCAGCATCGCGCTCCCAAAATATCTCGTACCTGCGTTATTTTTTGTTTGGTTGTTGTTGTTCTGCTTCTCCTCTGATAAACAATGGAACATGATCTGAACTAGGGGATGCCAGGTGGTGTACAGAATATTGAGCAAACAAGTTTCTCCATGAATTGGTAGCTACCGCACGGTCCAACCTGACACGTACATTGGCAGACCCTGCTCTCATGTTATCATATGTATAAGGGACGCCTCTGAACCCCAAGTCAACCAGCTCACACATCATTAGGACATCTCTGAACGCAGCCATTTGTGCTTCAGGTCTCGGAGTTAAAGACATGTGTTCAAAGTTCCATAAGGCCTTGTTGAAATCCCCGGCAACCAGCCATGGCAAATCTGAAATTTGCTTCAAGTTCTGCATGATAGTCCACATCAAGTGTCGATTTTCCACCCTAGGCTCTCCATACACTACCGTCAGTCCCCATTGATTAACACCATCCGGACCAACTATAACATCGATGAACCGATCGCCCTTTCCTAGTACTGTGACTTGACATGATTCATGCCAAAATAGAGCTAGACCTCCACTTAGCCCATTCCTATAAACACCTTCAAATCCTTGTAGACCCAGCCGGCCTCTGATCCTCCTCATTTTACTAGCTTTCTAACGAGTTTCACACAAAAAAACAAACATGGGGGAATGCGACTGCACCATCGTCGCAATATCACGAACTGTCCAAGGATTCCCCCCTCCCCGGCAGTTCCAACTCAGGAGATTCATTGGCTCGGGCGGTCCCCAGACTTGGAGGCCGCCACTTCATTGGTTGTCGTACTGTCAATAGTTGTTCCGTCGTCTCCTCTTAACTTTTTTCTATTGGCATTTTTCTATGGTGTGCCATCCACCCCACTATTAGCTTGGCCCTTTTCTGAACCTTCGAACTGCTCAACGATTTCCGCCATGTTTCCAAGAGGAACAATGGCATTTGTACTTTCATTCAAAATGTTAAGGACATAATTTAAAAATTCATATAAAGGTTTCAGTTCTGATACTTCATCCAAAGAAATACACACCATAAATGTTGTGGTTTTTTCTAGAGATACTTAATACAAATGCAGATGCTCACATACACGCACGCACACTCACCCCTATGAACACAATCATCTAACTACCTCTAAGAAACTGAGCCGACAGATCTTGATATTGATGAAGTCACAACAAACGCCTCATAGTTGACAAGTACGCCCTATCGTTAAAAAAATAGCATCGAAGAACCTGTAATAAATCTAGAAAGCATGCAAGCATACGTGAGAAATCTAAAACTTGAACCTAGGTAGATTGGTTCCACCATAAGAAACATGTTTCCATCTAAGATGTGCTTAGTTTGCATTATTGTCGGATTTCAACCTTAGACCTAGAAGATCCTATGTACTCCCAAAAGGAATATATCTTGACACGCCAAACAGTAGCATATGATTGGAGCAACTGGCAAAAGCTTCTTCCTTTTTGATTAAAAGTTAGACTACTTGACTTTCCGCTGATGTATATGTAACATGCATGCGTAGCTTCCCGCAGACTCATGCATGGTGGATTTATTGGCATATCGATTAAACCTTTTCAGGTCCTCATGATACAGCCTTTTCCCCTTTCTTACTTAACAAAATAACATGGAGATGTATTTTCTCGATCTATATGGTCCGTATTTATCTATCCATGCTATGGTCCACTTACAACTGGCAACTTCATTCAAAAGAGGGTTAGCCTACTTTGTTTCCCCCCTTTTTGCTTTAAAACGGTCACATGTAGCCCCAGATCAACAATTCAAATAATATATTACAAAATGCATGTCACAAAAGTTATACCATTAGAATATCCAACAATATATAACTCGCGTTATGTTGGTCAAATTGTCAATCTAGTATGGATTCAAGGCACTCTCAATGCATTGGCTCATAACATGCATCATCCCTTCTCTATTCTTCAATTATGGTGCCACCTCCACATTTTTTACTACAAACCGAGCTAATAAAAGCCAAACGTTGGAGTAACCTTAGAAAATTATATACTATGAGAGGGGATCTTTCTACTGGCGCGTGAGATGGGGTGAGGCGGGGATCTTCTCCTCTCTTCTGCGCGGTGGGCAGCCATGGCGATCCCCTCCCTTGGTACCTTCCCACGACCACATGGCACGGTGGATTTTCTCCTCTCTGCTGCGCGGTGGGCCGCCGTAACGCTGCCCTCTAGCTGCTGATCAGGGAGCCCATGCCCAGATCCGTCCGTTTCTACTCCGGTGCTCCCCCCTGGGCTGAACGCGAGGTGAAAAAACACATCGACGGCCAGGATGAACCAAAAACGGTTCATAACGAGGGGCACGGTCGTCTTTGTTGCCCCCGCATATAGCTGTCGAGGAGCCCTGGGAGGCCCGTACGGGCCCGATTAGATCGTATGCTCGGCCGTATACGTATTTGTTTGTATACGGCGGCCTTTCGTGCACGCGTGAAGCCGCCCGTGCGTGGGGCAGCACGTGTCACGGGTAGTTGCCAAAACTGTCCCATCATATAAATGTAGACGGCAACCACCTCCGGCCGCATCGCCCACCATTTCCCCCCGCCGCATCGTCTCCCTCTCTCCACTCCCCACTCCCCACTCCCTCTCCTCTCCAACCTACTCGCATCCCTCACCGCATCCTCTCCATCGCCATGGCGGACGTAGGAGGCGAGCGGCCCGATTGGGGCGTAGATCTGGTGGAGCAGGCGCGGCAGGTCGCCGTGGGCACCTTTGTGAGGGGGCGTGCCGGCGTCCAGCGCGGTGCTCCCTCCGGTGGAGATCTAGAGAAGGCGGGGGCGGGCTGCAGCGGCGCGGTCCAGCAAGATGCGCCCGCTCTGGCAATCTCCGGCGAGGCGCAGTAGGTGGAGGCGGGCTCTGGCGAGGCGCAAAAGGTGGGGGCGGGCTCTGGCGAGGCACACGAGGTGGAGAAGGTGGAGGCCGGCTCCGGCGAGGAGGAGGTGGAGCAGAAGGTATCTGCTTATCACTTTTAGTTGGTAGTTTTTAGATTGTAGGGTTTGTGGCCAGAACTTTGTTTGGTTAGATTTGTTGCAGGTAGGGTTTTCTCTACATTAGGGTTTTTCTGTATTTGATTCGTGCAAGAATGGTGGACCACATATGATTATTAGATTAGGTTAGAAGTAGCCGGATTGAGGGATGGGGTTTTTTCAGATGCTTATTAGATTAGTAGTGGAATTTTTGCAATTCTTTAGGTGTTTGGCTTGAGGATTAGACGATGGATTAGTCAAATATATACTTCTCTATTGGTTTGGGTTGGTGCCTGCTTTAGTTCTTTGGCTTGATGATTAATTAAGTGGATGCTTAGTTATAGGGATTATGCCTGTCATAGTTGCAATTCTTAGATGCATGATTGATGCATGTTGTCATAGTTGCAGTTATTTGATGCTTGATTGATGCCTGTCAGGCAGAGGCTATTAGATGGGTTGTGCATGGCCTTGTGTTTTTGGAAATTTTCTACCTGAGGTGCATTAGTTTGGCTGTAAATATAGTGAATGATGTGCTCATGTAATGGGTGTTGTCATGTTAATCAAAAAGAGCTTCTCAAGGGCTGGATTTGTTTGTGTTGGATTGGGGCTGCTGAAGGAGAGGGGAAGCGTGGTCGAGGGGAAGGGGCAGTCTATGCTTATTTAGTTTGGGTTAGTAGTGGAATTTTGCCGTTGCTTTAGAGATATTTACAGCATTGAACATCCTCTGCAATGCCGTTGCTTCAGTGATAAAAGCATCTTGGGGTTTTTTCAGATGCTTATTAGATTAGTAGTGGAATTTTTGCTTGTTAGATTTTAATTAGTATGAGGTTCAATACCTTATTTAAGGGGGAATTTAAGGTCAGATAGACGTCATATGATTATTAGATATGTAGTTCAATGCTGCTGACATTTATGATTATTTGATTTGATCTGTGGTTCAATGATACTGGATGGAAACATATTTTATTTGGAATGCATTAATTTTGATGTTCCAATGAATTGATTTAGATGATACAAGATTCATCTATAGTATAATTTGTTGTTGTTTAGGTAAGTAATGAAATTTTAGATGTTTGTTGGAGATGTATGAATTTATAGTTGAAGTTGTACCTAATTAACTACTGCATTATGTTAATATGTGTAGGAGCTTTGCTGCATTATCCCAAAAACAGTAATTTGTGCATATTAAAATTTGTAGTTGGCTTCTGTAATTAGTATATACTATATGTAAAGTGTGAAGTAAACATTCCAAGGCAGGATCCTAGCAACAAAATATACTATATGTTTCCATTAAGTAGTGTGGAGGGGGGGATTCCCTCAAAAGAAAAGTGTTGGGTTAATCCAGGGAATGTCAAGAATCCAGCTTGCATTTTCATTAGCATTTATGAAGGAAATCATTTGTCTGTTGATTGATTGCTTAGATTCTGTATTTATAAGGAAAGCATTTGGTCACTTGCAACATACCAATGTGGTTCACATTCACAATTTTGTTTGTAATGACATTCTGTGAACTGCAATTCAATTCATTGTAATTGATGTGCTTGTTTGACAATATAGCAGGAGGAGGAGGATCTTGTGGGCAACAAGAGGAAGTGGGACAAGACTGGGTTCTACCCATATGACTCTGATGAAGATGAGCCGTACGAGGTAAGGCCTAGTTGAAATGTTATTTGTGCATTGAGTTAGTATTACGTGTTTATAGTTTTTGAATGCATAATGTATTAATGTCAGTCATTAATGTGTGCAGTATGAATCTGGAGATGATGTGGTCGAGGGGAACGTAGAATCCTTTGAAGAGAAGGAGGTGTTGAAGATCAGGGCCCAAGGACCTGGTATGTACCACAACTGGAGGACGGAAAAGTACCGCTGCCCCTACTGCAGCAAGCCCAAGCCCAGATCTGGGTTATTGGAGCATCTGATGGAACATTGCCGGGCTACATCGATCTCCAGTGATGAGTACAAGATCAGGGCTCAGCATTCTGCCCTCCTGAAGGTCCTGAGAAACCCTAACCTCTAGTCCTACATCATGCTGATCATCAGAAGCTGGAAGCCGCACTCATCATCAGTATATTTGATGATGTTTTACTTTTGGAAAGCTGCATTTGGGTCTGAACTGCTTGGAAACTAGCCATATTAATGTAATGTAATGTAATGTATTGTGTGTCTAAACTGGATCTGTTGTGAACTGCCTGCTACCTGTGGTGGTAACCTAGAATGCTATCTATATATGTGTGGCCTTAACTTTATTGGCGGTGAATGCTTCCTTCATGTTTAGTTGTTGTTTCGATGGTGCAATGATCACAAATGGCGCTTCAGTGTTGCTTCAGACATGCTGCAACACTTGTCTATGCTGTGGGCAAGTGCAACATGCTGTGCCCATGTGCCAATTATACCAAATATTGAATGTGTCAATGTACCAAAATGGTTGTCATGAATTATAGTACATGGGGTTTAGTAAAGTTACTGATAATTGTTCATCCTCACACATCCCATCAACGCATAATTTGAATAAGCAAAAAAGATCAAATGTTCCATCATTTGAACCTATGTTGCAATTAGAGAGCAAATATTCCATCATCAAAGTGTGAAGGAATTAAATGTAAATTTAGAAGAGTAATGTAATACTAGTTAAAAATAATGTGTGCAAAAAAGGAATTTGAAATAAGATCTACTTTATTTTGTAATAAAGTTGTATTACCCTACTTATTAGAATTTTGAAAATGTCACTTATTTATAAGAAAAGAAAATATAATTATTCAAAAGATGTGTTTGATAAAAATACCTTTTGAATTTTGGTATGCTATTATTTGATGGGTCATGTAATTTTTATGTTATTTTTTGAGTGCTCAGGTAATTTTTATGTAAAGTGAAGGAAAAGGAAAAAAATAAACAAAAGGAAAAGCATGGGCCATCCTAGCCATCTTGGAAACCTAGCTTTATAAATAATAAAAAATTCAAAAAAAATAAGAGGGCATTAAAAAAATAAACAAATATAAGAGGGCATTAAAAATAAACAAATATAAGAGGGCATTATAAATTAATAAAAAATTCAAGAAAATATAAAACCTTGGAAACCCACCTTTGTTTGTGGAAGAGATCATGTGTGCCAAAGTTGATGTGATTTGGAGGTGCTCGAAAAAATGACCGCATTCCGGAGGGGCCATTTGGTCTAACTTAAGCCAGTTTTTGAACAAATGTGATTTTTCCCACCACCTCCAAATCACACAAACTTTCTTAAACATGATGACCCACATGTGCCAATCATGCCTATGAAAGAAAATTTGGAAAAAGAATATTTTACAATGCCCCCTGAGGTATAGACCGATGTTTTGACCAGTCAGTCTAGAGGGCATTATAAATTAATAAAAAATTCAAGAAAATATAAAACCTTGGAAACCCACACTAGTAGGAAAATGATTTTTAACGATGATATATGTGGTCGGTAAAAGTTAGAATGTGGTCGTTGAAGGTCATTAACGACCACATCTTTGTGGTCGTAATAGGCTCCGTGGTTAAAAGTATAACGACCACATCCTTTTACCAGTCATTATTTGGTAACGACCGGACAACGTGTCATCGTTATTTTGTAACGACGGGACAATGCGACGTCGTTAATTATGATGAAATAACGACCACAATTCATGTATTAGTGACCAGTTTTCTAATTGGCAAAAGTATTTCCATGGTTATGTAAATATTTGACCACTCTAATTAGAACAAATGAATTTGAACAACCAAAGTATCATAACTTTATATATATAAATTCAAACCATATACAGTGAACATGATCCTCATACATAGTTCTGAAGTTAAAATGCCATCCAGCAATTGTGAACAAAAATATACTCTCTAGACAACCATTGTAGTTGTTCATCCCTAAAAAAAATCAAGCACATCTAAAAAGAGATTTTTTCCCTCATAATTCTCGGTCATTGGACACCATCACAAGTCCTTGTATTTGTGCGCACATCATTCTTCATCAAAGACAAGAATGCCTCATGATGCTTCTGTTATGGTGGACCATCTGTTCTACAAAAAAAAATCAGCGCATATCAGTGAATTAGCACAAAGGATAATAGCATATAAAAGGGTTGCACCTGATTTCATGTTCTACCAATTAAAACCATATAAAATATTTCCTACCGCCTAGACATGTTCAATGCAAATTTCTTCAATAGTCTTTATGCGACAAAGACAACTATTTTAAGAATATATTAATTCGTATGTTTCTTGTCTAATTCAAGCAAGACTTGAGTCATTTTATTTCTCAGCAAAAAATTCGAGCTTTTCTGGTTGTGGTATATATATTATATACCCCAACTAATTATCGTTGAATACAATTCTCCCCTGCTTAAACAAAATACTATTGAGGAATAAAGTCTCTTATCTTCAAAAAAAAAACTATTGTGCTCAAGAATAAGTAATATACATACATATATGAAAATCTTAGTCATAAGCTAGACATCACAGCCTAGTAAAGGACTTAATGAGTGCGCTGATCTCTTAATTTTAAGCTTAGTGACCAGAGAAAGAAAGACCGAACATTCAGTCCTTGTTGCCTACACTACGTACAACCAGTATGACTATATGACACTACAATTACCATCTACAGTCCAAATGAGAACATATTAAATTGGAAGTAGGACGTGAAGAAAATACCATAGTATATAGCCGCACGGCATTTCGAAACGTTTTTTCCACATTATAGACCTCTGGCGAACATTCAGCCCTTGTTGCCTCGGTCGCAACAGAGAATTGATATTCTTAAATCTGTAATCTGTAATCCACAATGAACAATAGATGGATCAATAAAAAAATAGAGAAATCTACATTGTAATTCATGGTTTATGTGGAAAAACATACAAGGTATCAAATTCATATGAAATATATACGTCAGTACATCATGTTTTTTCCCTTTGGAATTTGGCGTCGAATTTTTCTTTTGAATGGTAATTTTGCTTGGACTTCGAGTCGTGGTTCACATGGCTGAGTTGCACTAGACCAGGAAACCCCTTCTCGTCAAACAATGAGGCACACCTCTTTCTTCTTCTCAAAGCACGAACACACACCTTCAGGCTTCAGACGACCTCAGTCCTCAGATCCCATCCATGTCAGCTCACCGGTTGTGCACTATTTTTTGCAGGCCATGTGATAGCGCGGACGCCGCGGAAGGCTTGCCCCCACGATTCCCACGGAAATTAGGATCTGGATCTCCTTAAGCCCGATTGAAATCGATCTTGCACGGTGCCCAGCTGTAATTAACTTATGTGGAAGATGAGAGTTGTATCTTGTATGTGACGTTTATCAAGAGCAAAAATTGAAATAAGGGGAACACACCTTCAATGGAATTCGAAGGAGGCATACGTGCGTACATATATCCATCTCTTCCGCTGCTATGTACACTTCCTCCAAGCTGAGATGAAGATCACGCTCCATGGCCGCCTTCGATCTTTGGGATGGCCGGGGTTCCACTTCTGCCGTCATGGATTTTTCTGGCGTGCACACGTCTCAGTTAGGTTAAAGAATCTAGTTATCCTTCTTTCCCACGCATGTCAACACTTATCCTTCTATTTTTAAGAGAAAACCCACTTATCCTTCTTTCTTCGATGCATAAAGGGCTAACAAATTTCTAACAACTGCTCCCGAAAATAATCCAACTAACCACGCACGACCACCAACTATGGCAATTTAACGATGGGCAGACCCTTGGTCGCCGAGGGGGCCTCACGGGCCAAAAGTTGTACGTGGGACTAGCCGGTTGTACTAATAACAACCATGTATTAATGATGGCTGGTTGTTAATGCCCTAATTTGTAGTAGTGCCACCTTTTTTGTGCAAGAGATCATGTGCGCCAATGTTGATGTGATTTGGAGGTGGTCAAAAAAATGACCGCATTCCGGATGGGCCATTTGGTCTAACTTAAGCCAGTTTTTGAACAAATGTGATTTTTCCCACCACCTCCAAATCACACAAACTTTCTTGAACATGGTGACCCACATGTGCCAATCATTCCTATGAAAGAAAATTTGGAAAAATAATATTTTACAATGCCCCCCTGAGGTGTAGGCCGATGTTTTGACCAGTAAGTCTAAAGGGCATTATAAATTAATAAAAAATTCAAAAAAAAATATAAAACCTTGGAAACCCACCTTTGTTTGTGCAAGAGATCATGTGTGCCAAATTTGAGGTGATTTGGAGGTGGTCGAAAAAAACCCTAGAACACTGTCGCGGCGTGACGCATCATGCGTTTTGTGTCCGAATTCGTGCGCACCTTGCCTGGGCCACATTGGCCATGCTCACATGCTCCCAAAAGTTGGGTTCATCTCATGCATGCCCCCACATGCACCATCTACAAGCCGGACCATTCGGGTCTGCTGGAGGGCAAAATTGAAAGAGGTTTTCCTTGCCGGACCCACCAAATGATCCCAAACTTTTTGCACACCGTACCATGACCATGGCATGCTTGTGGGAGGAGAATTCACATACCACGGCCTCATTTTTGGTGAAATCCAATTAATATCCATGTGTATTACATGTAAGTGAGCATGTGTAAAATTTATTAGATGACTTGAAGGTCAAAACATTAATTTGTCATATATGTAAAAAAATGTGTATTGAATGGAAGTGAGCATGTGTATAATTTAGTGTGTGATTTGAAGATCAATACACATGTCAATATGCCAAAAAAAGTGCCCACCTACCAGAGCAGGTGAATTCATACTCCACGGCCTGCATACGAGTAGGAACCCTGCTGTGCATGCCCCAGGATGTAGGCCCGTGGTGCAGAATATCTCTGCTGCTAGTAGGCCCCACGGGGTAGAGGGGACGAGAGTTAGGCAATGTACTGCCTGCAATTGATAGGAGCTTGGGTGGGGTGTCGCAGCCGGGTATATAAACCGGTGTGGCGCCCTCTTGCTTGGCGAGGTGGGACTAAACTCCCACCATCCAACGGCTGTGCGCTGCGATGTGCCCTGCGCGGCTCCGCCTTGGGCCCAATTCGGGCGGGCTTGCCCAGGGCAGCCTTACCTGCGCGCTGATCTGTTTGATATTCTCTTTATTTTTCACTTCTTAACTCCAAAATTTCTTTTCTTGTTTATATTTATAATATTTAAAATCAAACCTCTTGTTCTCTATATTATTTCTAACAGTGTTTACTAAAATTAAAAAAATATGCCAAATTCTGTTGTGTTTTATTTCATTTGTTCGTTCTCTTTTGTATATTGATAATATTTACGAAATATGAACTAAAATGGTGTGTTTTATTTCAATTCTTCATTCTAATATTTCTTATCTTTATTATTTTTGAAATATTTTTAGTTTGTAAGATAAAATGTTCTGTTTTATTTCACTTCTTCATTCTAATATTTGTTCTCTTCTTTATATGTGAAATATTTCCAAAATGTAAGATAATATGTTAGTTTTATTTCACTTCTTCATTCTAATATTTGTTCTCTTCTTTATATTTGAAATATTTCCAAAATGTAAGATAATATGTTGTCTTTTATTGCACTTATTCATTCAAATTTTCTTCATTTCCTTTATTATTCTCTTTTCTTTGTTGTGACAGTTATAAATTTAAATAATGTATGATATAATGTTGTTTCATATTTCACTTTTCATGGTTGTCTTTCCTAATTATAAATTTTCTTTTCTATTTCATACTTGAAATATTATTAAATCAAATATAGTTGGGACAATCGCATGTATGCCTCCACTTGCACCATGTACTACAAGCAGGTTCTTCTTCTCGGTCTCACCAATTGATACCAAACTTTTATACACACCCTACGATGACCATAGCAAGCATGCCTGGCAGCTACCGTCATTTCCGACACTCTATGCATTTTGTAGGCGTTTTGCGGTGATAAAACCCTAGAACAGTGCCCCGACGTGACGCAACGTGCGTATTGTGTTCGAATTCGTGCACACCTTGCCTGTGGGGCCACATTGGCCATGCCCACGTCCTCCCAAAAAGTTGGGGTCATCTCATGCATTCCTCCACATGAACCATGTACAAGCTGGACCATTCGGGTCTGCCAGAGGGCAAGTTTGAAAAAGGTTTTCCTTGACGGTCCCACCAAATGATCCCAAACTTTTTGCACACCGTACCATGACCATGGCATGCATGTGGGAGGAGAATTCATAAACCACGGCCTCATTTTTGTTGAAATCCAATTAATATCCATGTGTATTACATGTAAGTGAGCATGTGCAAAATTTATTAGATGACTTGAAGGTCAAAACATTAACTTGTCATATATGCAAAAAAATGTGTATTGAATGCAAGTGAGCATGTGTATAATTTAGTGTGTGATTTGAAGATCAATACACATGGCAATATGCCAAAAAAAGTGCCTACCTACCAGAGCAGGTGAATTCATACTCCACGGCCTGCATACGACTAGGAACCCTACCGTGCATGGGCCAGGATGCAGGCCCGTGGTGCAGAATATCTCTGCTGCTAGTAGGCCCCACGGGGCAGAGGGGACGAGAGTTAGGAAATGTACTGCCTGTAATTGATAGGAGCTTGGCAGGGGAGTCGCAGCCGGGTATATAAACCAGTGCGGCGCTCTCTCGCTTGGCGAGGGGGGACTAAACTCCCACCACCCAACGGTTGTGCGCTGCGATGTGCCCTGCGCGGCTCCGCCTTGGGCCCAATTCGGGCGGGCTGGCCCAGGGCAGCCTTACCCGCGCGCTGATCTATTTGATATTTTCTTTGTTTTTCACTTCTTAACTCCAAAATTTCTTTTCTTGTTTATATTTCTAATATTTAAAATCAAATCTCTTTTTTTCTATATTATTTCTAACAGTGTTTACTAAAATTAAAAAATATGCCAAATTCTGTTGTGTTTTATTTCATTTGTTCGTTCTCTTTTGTATATTAATAATATTTACGAAATATAAACTAAAATGGTGTGTTCTATTTCAATTCTTCATTCTAATATTTCTTATCTTTATTATTTTGAAATATTTTTAGTTTGTAAGATAAAATGTTCTATTTTATTTCACTTCTTCATTCTAATATTTGTTCTCTTCTTTATATTTGAAATATTTCCAAAATGTAAGATAATATGTTATCTTCTATTGCACTTCTTCATTCTGCTAGATCTTATCTTTTTTACATTTGAATTATTTTTTAAATGTAAGATAATATGTTGTCCTTCCTAATTATGAACTTTATTTTCTGTTTGATACTTGAAATATTATTAAATTAAATCTAGTTGGGACAATCGCATGCATGCCTCCACATGCACCATGTACTAGAAGCAGGTTTATCTTCTCGGTCTCACCAATTCAGAGGAAACTGTATGCACACCCTAGGATGACCTTGGCAAGCATGCATGGCGAGTATCCTTCATTTCCGTCACTCGATGCATTTTCTATGGTTTTTCCGGCGACAAAACCCTACAACACTGCCCCCATGTGACACAACGTATGTTTTGTGTCTGAATTCGTGCACACCTTGCCTGGGGGACCACATTGGCCAAGCCCACATGGTCCCAAAAGTTGGGGTCATCTCATGCATGCTTCCACATGCACCATGTACAAGCAGGACCATTCGGGTCTGCCGGAGGGCAGGTCTGAAAGTGGTTTTCCTTGACGGTCCCACCAAATGATCCCAAACTTCATGCATACCCTACGATGACCATGGCATGCATGCATGACAAGTATTGTTCATTTCCGACATTCGATGCATTTTCTAGGGTTTTTCCGGCGACAAAACGCTACAACACTGCCCCCACGTGACGCAACGTGCGTTTTGTGTCCGAATTCATGCACACCTTGCCTGGGGGACCACATTGGCCAAGCCCACATGGTCCCAAAAGTTGGGGTCATCTCATGCATGCTTCCACATGCACCATATACAAGCAGGACCATTCGGGTCTGCCGGAGGGCAGGTCTGAAAGTGGTTTTCCTTGACGGTCCCACCAAATGATCCCAAACTTTATGCGTACCCTACGATGACCATGGCATGCATGCATGACAAGTATCATTCATTTCCGACACTCGATGCATGTATAATATTGTAGGAATGATAGAGATACTATAAATATTGTTCAACATATACAAGTATACAATAACTAATAGGTGTCACAAAGAGTTTTTTTAGGGAAGAACCAATTATATTTATTTTGAGGGAAGAAACAATGCAGGTAGGTGGGCCGGCCCAGACCGCAAATAACTGTCGGATCCATATTGTGGGGGCCCACAACGCTGCGCTTTGCATGCATGTCGATCACACGCACGTCGATCACGGAAGTAGTTGCCGTTCTATTACACAATTCTGGGATCGTGCTAATCCATATGTTCCTAATCCCTATGATTGAGGAGCACGTTCAGCCTCGCTTCAATGGAGGAAAATATAGATCGCGAGATTGGCCACAGGGAAGTTACGACGACCTAGGAGTCGACCTCGTATATAATCTCCTCCTCCTCGCACATGTCATCGACTAGATCGCCTCCTGCCGGCGAGTCGTCGACAGCTCCGTCCGCCGCATCCCACACGCCACAAAAACCCCGAGAAGATCAAGGTCGTCCGCACGTGCAGGCCGACCTCGACGAACTACGTCGAGAACGCATCGCCGACTTCTTTCATCTTCGTCGACCGATCAAGTAAATTGTCCTCCTTACCTCGCGCCTTCATAGCAAGCTACTTCCTCTGTCTCGTTGCTTTGATGGACTTAGGTTTACCATATATTTTCAACTAGTATCAACTCGACTAGATGCGTTCTGACCAGATGGCGTAGATGAAAACAATCTTTGGTTCTTCCATAGCATGGTACAGTAAGATGTTGTTTCTCGAGAAGCATGATGCAATAGATTTTTTGTCACATGATACAATTATATTTTTGTCACACGATCCAATTATATTGTTGTGCACATAGAACATTAAAGAGTTATTAGCATTAGATGTTGATGAACCTCAAATAGGTACCATTGCTATAGACTCTAGTGATTTACAGCTGATCAATTTGTCACGCTGTTAATAAGACAACGAAACGAATTAGTAACAGTTTACCATATTAAATTTATTGATTATATAATTTATCTGATACTCAAAAAACTTGATCAGATGCAAGTAAATTCAATTACCAGTTGTAATTATTTTTTTATTGCCTCATGTCAGCACACACTTGGCTGCATGTTGCAGTATACATGGTGCTAGTTTTATATTTGCATTAGTGTTATTTTTGCATTAGTGTTAGCTACTGCCAGAAAGTTTTATATTTTTTCATGTCTATTGTTATTTTTGCTTTAGTGTTTGCTAATGTCACGAAGTTATATATTTTCTTTCAACAGGATGGACGAGCTGAATGGAGAAATAGTATGCGCCGTTGAGAAATGGTGCAAGCTCTAGTAGAAAAAGGGGTATTTGTCCTGGTTCATAAGGGCCTTTAGTCCCGGTTCTGGAACCGGGACTAAAGGGTCATTACTAAAGCCTCCCCCTTTAGTCCCGGTTCTTACACGAACCGGGACTAAAGGCCGTCCACGTGGCCGCTGCATGGAGGTCCACCTTTAGTGCTGGTTGGTAACACCAACTATACTAAAGGAAATTTTATGATTTTTTTTTGAAAATTTTCTTTTTGAAATTTTTTTTTGAAATTTTTTTTGAAATTTTTTAATTTTCAAATTTTTGAATTATTTTAACCTCTAATCTCTAATCACCCTCATCACTGCTCAATTTAACCTTTAATCTCTAATCACCCCTCATCATTCCAAATCATCTAACTTCCCGGACGATCACCCATCTCACTACTCCAGCCTGAGCACGCTTAACTTCCGTGTTCTATTCTCCCTCGTTTTCAAGTCTGCACTTGTTGTTTTCCTCACAATAGTAAGATGTCAATCCTATTAACCCTCAGAAATTTAGCTTGAGCATGAAGTCACACGTTTCACTGTTTGAGTTTGAAATTATTGTTCTAAAAAACAATAATTATTTAGTAACACCAATATTTCTTGAATAAGTAGTTTGACCACAGTTTGACAATAGGTTGACCACAATTTGACCACAGTTTGACCAGATTTGACCAAAATTCAAAAAAAATTGAAATAATTATTTAGTAACACTAATATTCTTGAATAATTATTTAGTAACACTAATACTTCTTGAATAAGTAGTTTGACCATAGTTTGACCTGATTTAACAAAAATAAAAAAAAAATTAAAAACTGAAATTTGAGCATTACTTTTTTTCCTTTTAGAATTTGAGGATTCTAAAAATTTGCAAACAGGCCATACACAGTCAAAATCGGATGCGGATTTTCGTGCTGAACATTTTGATATATTATACGTTTTTCTGACATAGTATGCAAAAGTTATAGCCGTTTTACATTTTCCCTACATTTTTTGCAAAACATGTCCAAATTTAAGTTTTTTAATTTTCCTAACTAGTAGATGTAGTAACATAACTACATCTCGAAGGATTTTAATTTTTGAAGTTTTTATCATTTTCTTTTGCTTTTTGCAAAACTGAAAAGGCGATCAAGGGGGGTACAGTTTGAAAATGGGACCTTTAGTACCGGTTCGTGCCACGAACCGGTACAAATGCCTCAAACCCCATTAGTACCGGTTCGTGGCACGAACCGGTACTAAAGGTCTAACCTTTAGTACCGGTTCGTAGCACGAACCGATACTAAAGGTCTAACCTTTAGTACGGTTAGTGCCACGAACCGGTACTAATGGGCATCGCACCCATTAGTACCGGTTCGTGGCACCAACCGGGACTAAAGGTCCCATTTGAACCGGGACTAATGCCTTTGCCGCATGAACCGGGACCAATGCTCACATTAGTCCCGGTTCATGACTGAACCGGGACTAATAGGCTAACCCGGCCTGGACCAAAGCCCTGTTTTCTACTAGTGAAGCTTGTTGCAGCTCTATCGAGCGGTCAACGCGCTAGAGTGGCTGATAGAACATTGCGCAGCATGTTGCAGATACCATCTATTAAGATGCGTACCCTACTGATTAGGTATATGATTGAGAATTTTCAGGCCAGCACGGCCAGATTCATTATACAAGAGCAGGTTGGGGAGGTGACTCTCGGTGTGGTCGACGTCTAGTGCATCTTTAACCTCGAGAACCAAGGACTGTCCGCTTCGGACATTCTGACTGAAGAAGGCGAGGACATCAAGGAGTGGGTGCCGCCACAATTTCTTAGTAAGACATCAGAAAACATAGTGATAGATAATCTCATTGAGGACATAATTAAAAGTAAAGACACCGACGACGATTTCGTTCAGAAAGTAGTCCTTGTCCTGTTAGGAACAATTATTGCTCCCATGTCGAGCAAGATTGTGCCAAAGCAGTACTACGCTTTGGTCGAAGATGTGAAATGTATTTCAAAGATTAACTGGAATGCCTTCACCCTGCGTGTTCTCCTTGATTGCCTTCGCATAGTGAAGAAAGGCAAACACCTCCGCCAATGGCCGAAAGGCAATTTGGCTCTATTGCAGGTACACATATTAGACCTGTTGCATAATGTCAATTATCATATCATTGCAATTTTATGTGATGTATTGTACTAACTGTAATTCCTTATATTTTTTGGTAGTACTTGTACTGGGAGAAGGTGCAACCGGTCTAAGGCGAATGCGCCTATAATCCCAACTTGTCCATACAACCTCTTATGAGAAGCTGGACAGAAGGTGCAGCCACTAGGAGAGATCGGTTCGACTATGACAATGGGCGCGGCCGTGGTAACATCAGGGTAAGTCATTGTGTTCCGTCTTTCTTAAATGTTTTGTAACTTAATAATATTTATTTTTTATTCATCACATGTACTTCAATATCGCATGCAGATCAAAAATAATATCACCCAGGAGTATAGGGCTCAGGAGCCCAACATCCCAAATAATGCGCCCACCATGAAGCCAAAAACCAAGCCTGCAAATGGAAACGCAAAGAAGTCGACGACAGCCCCAATGTCGGAAGATTTGATGGAGCTTCTAGTGAAGCGGTTCATGGACTTCATACACACCCAGATGAGGGAAATCGCTGATCAAGTTGCTGAGGTGTCACACCCAAAGTCTATAGATTACAGTATGTTTGCTGTTTTAAACCATGCTAGCACTACTAAATTTGTATTTCTATTGCAGAGGTTGTTGGAGAAGTTGAACAAATCAGGTGTCATGTACAAGCCGGCTGCTGCCGTGCCATCCGCGGACAATGATATGGATGAAGAATTGGATTCGTTCGAGAACGGTCCATATGAAAAGAAGGAATTCGTGTACAAGGATGACATAGACTCACGCGGAGAGCCTGTCATTGACATGACGCAGCCTGATGAAGTGGTTCCCAACCATAAAACCGTACCTGAGGTACTATGTATATATATTTTTGTCTATAATTTTCTCCTTTAATTTATTTACGTGCTGAAATGTTCACATGATTTTGTTTGCCAAACAGAAAACCCCACCGAACATGAATGGACACAAGGAAGCTTCACCTATTAGGCGTAATGATGAATGTGGTGCTACACCCGAACACCCTTGGGTCATTGGTACTTCTACTCAAGCACCTTCATCGGACATAGACATTTGTCCATCTTCTGTCAGCAAGTTCATGGCTAAGGCGAATGGAAAAAAGGGTGCAACAATCGATAAGGATGAGGAAGTTATGTTCGGTAAGCGCAAGAGGACCGTTCCTTAGAAATTTGAATCCCCCTACGCACTTGACAAGCCCAGCAGGCGTCCCAACCGTGGTCAGAAACCCTTCGGCACTTCTACTGCTACTAGAGGTATCGTAACTAACACTCTTATTTTGTTATATGCTACGAATGCATATGATCACCATTGTTGACATTCATATTATTTCATGCAGCGCTGTTTTCTGAAAATCATCAGCCGGAGGTTGTGGCAGATGAGTTGACGCCAGAAATAATTGATGCAGTTGTTTCATTTGTCGAGTTAGCTGCTAGCACTGAGAAGAATAAGGGGAAGAAAGTTTACTATAGTGAAGGGCGTGGCATATCTCTGACTTCCGAAAGGATTCGACGGGTACTAACTCACAGATGGCTGTCAGACAATGTAAGTACTACTTGCATGTCATGTTATTAAAATTCTCAATAATCTATGTCTCAACTTTCAACATGTAATGCCCTGATATTCTATGAAGGTAATTGATGCTTATATGGGACATTTGGAGCTGCGCGTTGGTCATGATCGTTACCTCTGTCCAGCGTGGAGGTCCAAATTCCTTATAGATCGTGCTATCGCACGAGACGATCCATTGCCGTCGAGCTGCAACATGGATAGTGCTCTGTCCAAAGCTGGAGCAGTTAATAGAGTCACGAAAGAGTATACTGTGCGTGATAAGGTACGTTATGTTTGTAATTCTTCACTACAGGACATTTCATCAAGTATTTCGTTTGATCCACAATGGGTTTTTGCATTGTAGACGTATATCGCGTTGAATATCGACAATGCCCACTGGATGACCGTGGTCATGCACTTGATCAAGCAAGAATTCCAAGTTCTCGATTCGCTCTATCCTCTGGACCTTACAAAAAAGACTGTGAAAGCACTGGTAATGTAACCAACATTTGTACCATTGGTCTTACATGTTGTTTATGATTATTCTTTAACACTATCCTCTTTATAGCGAATGGCTATAGCACGCGATATGCACCTAGCAAATCTTATTACACCAGGGAAATATCCATACGTAAGTAAGTGGCCTATCAAGGAGTATGACATGCCCCAGCAAGAGGATGGGTGAGTTAATAGGACATCATGCATATTCAAACAACAACACACATGTTCGTATTGCCCACCGCTAATGTTTGCATATGTACCAGGAACTCTTGTGGCCTTTTTGTCATAGAATGTCTAGAACATTGGGAAGGGGACCGAATGACCCGTGATTTTTCACAGGTATGCTGTTATTTATGTTTGTAGACTAGCTACTATGGTCGTGTAGCAACTTCGGTTCATGTAACCTTTATGTCATTTTTTGTAGGCCACCGTTGATGCAAGGAGAAGACGTTTCGTCGCGGATTTGATTATGTCACCTTCGAACACGATGGAGTGTGTGAAGAACAAAATTTGCCAAATCGCAAGCAAAAGGCGCGCCTGAAGAATTCATGCGTCATGCAAGATTAAAGTTTTAGTGATTTGGATTTAGTCCGATCGAAGGTTTCGACGGCATGATTATCTTAGGGGTTCTATCATTTTTATGTAATAAACAGGGCATCTCGAATATTGTGACACATACATGTGTATGTGTCTGTCAGACAATTCGCCCGTATCAGACAATTCAGTCATAGAATTCTCTAGGAGAAGACAATTTGGTCGTACCAATAAAGTTTTGGCTTCACTTATCAATTGTTCTTGTTTAATACTTTTCTCGTTCTCCAATTTTTTATAATTGTATTTTTCACGGCTTCACTTTTCAAGTGTTCTTGCTTAATATTTTTCTCGTTCTCCAATTTTTTATAATAGTCTGTTTTTCTCTTCAACTGCTCTCGTAAGTTTCATAATAAAATTTTCACAATCTTTACTTTTTTAAAAACTCTACCAAGCTTAGCCTTCTGCCTTAGCTATCTGCATGTCATCTTCTTGCATAATCTCCTGGTAATTCCCCCTCATCACATGATTATGAAAAGTAGTCATGGTAGATAAGTAAATATATCGACCCAAAATGTAATATTACACTGATCAAAATTAGTCATGTCAGCTCGTTGGCTCTATCACGTGTTATCAGGCATCATGTTTTTCTATTTTGTTTTACAAACCCGTCGTTTTTTTATTATATGTATAATTAACTTTTTCTGTACTCACCATGATGCCAGGCACGGCCCATCTAACCACGTGAGGGGCCCCACAGGCGGGCTATCGTGTCGGCAGCGCTACACCAGCCCATTTTGCCAGGTTCACATCGATCTTTCCCCTTTTCTCGTTTCCCTTTCCAAATCCCGAGCCCTCTCTCTCTCCATTTGCGCCTCCAAATCTCGACGGTGAAAGCATGACAGCAAGCTGGGCGTCGGGCGGCGGCGGCTGCGGCGAGAAGAGTGGTGGCGACCGCAAGTTAGGTCGAACCCTGGGTCCTGCAAGCAGGTGGGACGGATTCAGTGGCACAGGAGGCAGCGGCGGCGGATCGAGTGGAACAGGGGACGGGGGTTTCGTGGGCGGCGGTGGGCCGGGAGAACCCATGGCTAGGGTTTCTTCAGTGCTACACTTTGGTGGCAAAAAGGTAAGTTCTTTACCGTTGTTCTTTACATCCCAGCATTATCGCCCACAATTCATCACCTGTGGCCTTGACAAGCTCCATCTATGTGGTCATCAGGAAACTCCTGGTGGTCGTGTCTGCATAGATGCAGACAATTTTGGCAGCACACTCGGCGGATTTGTATTTCAGGTTAGTCTACTGAGCATTTTCTTCAAACTAGTACTGCTACTGCGGTCAAGCTGCAAAAAAGTTCAGTGTTTAACGCTTGCAGTGACAAGTTCAGTTATAAAATGACTTGAATTGCTCATGATTTATTTAGGATGATATCACTTCTGAGTATGTTGAATGGGTTGATGGGGAGTGGGATAGCAAAGCAAAGTCAGTCATTAAGTATCTTGCCATGAAGAACAAGAAACTGGAGACTAAGATTACAGAATATAAAGCTGAAATTAAAAGGAATGAGAAAGAAAAGAGGGCAATGGTTAAGATGCACAAGGAAATATTGCTCTATAGGGATAGGATTTTAGGATTTGGAGGTCTTCTATATCTTGGCCAGCTTTCCATTATGATTGTTGTCATAGTTAGCAAGTAGATTGTTCATAAAGTTATTAACATCATTGTAATTGACATGATGAAATGTTGCTGAATTATTTGCTACTCAGTTTATGGGCAAAGTGTAATAGAGATTGCAGCATAAATAACATGGGGCCATCATGATTGGTAGACAATGCACTTTTTGCATGTTCTATATTTGGCAGACAATGCACTTTTGGCATGTTCTATATTTGGCAGACAATGCACTTTTGGCATGTTCTATATTTGGTATGTGATGCACATGGGCACATCACCTAGCAACAATACTGATTTATGCAGCAGCCCAGTTCATTGTCTTGTTGCAACATAGGAGCAACATCTAGCAGCACCTACACCTTTGATGCAACACTGAAGCAAAGCAACAGTACATATTCAATATTCAGAAATTTAACTCAACTTGACACTTAGGGTGAGCAGTAGATATTCAGTTCTTCAGCCACAAAGAACCCGATCAAACTGTACCGATTGCATAACTTATATGCTTACATATAAAAGCATACCTAACCAACATCAAACCCAAAATAATGTTAACTTATATGCTGAAACATATAACAGCATACCTAACTTAAGATAACCAGCAGCTTCCTCCTCCTTCAGCAACTGTGCCCATCTTCACTTCTTCAGGGAGGAGGGGAAGGAGCTCGACGTCGATGGGCATTGTCTTGCCACCCTCGAAGGCGACCGGCGCTACCATCTGCATAGCGTCCTCCTCGCCCTCCTCATCGTCATCAGGGATGACCAGTACCTCCGCCATGTCGTCCTCCACGATGTCAGAGCCCAACGACAAAGACCGGCCCGACACGTGGCGGACCTGGTAATCCGGCCGACGGCGCGGGAGAAGCGAGCTCGACGTCGACGCGCTCCGCCCTCGACGCGACGTGTGCTGAATCTGGCCGCATCGTCATGGTGGTGGAGCGGTACATCCACCACCTTGCGTGCTGAACAAGGGAGTCGCTCAGCGTGGCCTCTCGCATTGCCCGCACGAGGAGGACAGACGGCGGGACGCCGCGACCGTAGGGGAAGGTGCGCTTCCTCTCGGCGTTGGTGAGGTCTTTGACGAGGCCACGCGCGTGGTTAACCAACATCTCCGTGCTGGGGAACCAGCCGCACACCTTCGTCAACTGCGCGCGCCACCCCTCGTCATCGCCGGCGAGGTCCATCATCGCTCTCTACCAGCCGAGGCTTCTCTCCATGGAGGTGGCTGCAGCGGTCGCCGGCGAGGGTTTTCTCGATCTACTGTAGGTGGGGATAAGAGGGGAGTTCGAACCGGCGCCCATGGGAGATGGGTGAGTGTGTGGTGGGGAGGAGAGTGGTACAGTTACTTACTTAGTGGCATTTAGGACGTGGGTAGGGGAAATGTACGATATTCTTTCTACCTCCTGCCCCGGTCATAACACAGTAAAGAATTTTTTTGATTTTTGCTTAGAGGGAAACATCTTTCTTTATTTAAACAAAGACTGGGAAACAATCAGGGGCGAAAGCCTCCAAACCAAAGAAACACAATCGCCTACAACTACCTTAGCCAAAGTATGAGTCGGCCGATTAACACAGTAAATAATTGAAGCAAGTGTTCTACTCTTGTTCCTTCTCCACTTTTCTGCACATGATAAAAGACAAGCTATGTTAATGAATGATACAAAATTTATTAATCCACAATGCATACAAACACTTACTTCTGATTTAGTTTGCATTTCTTGCTACGTCTAGTGTGTCCTACCAATTTGCAAGCGCCGCACCAGGTTTTCAACTCATCAAAAGAGAGTGGTCTACCATTTTTTGAGACAGGGCGGCTCTCATCTATCTTTGTTGCACCTTTGCTTGACACTTTCATAGGATCTTTAACCTCAATCATGTTGCCTTCACCATCATCCACATATTCAACTGCACACTTACTGATGTCATTTGTTTGCTTCAACAAATTTTCCTGTAGCAGATCATACTCATGACTCTTAGCTATCACAGCCTTCAAACTCTCCTGTAACTGATCCCACAAAGCTGGGTGTTTGCATGCCGCATGCATAGCTTCAGACGCTAACACACAGACCTGTCTATATTTCATTCTTTCCCCGGCCCCAGTCCAACCAAATCCCAACAGATCGCTTGTGGGCCTCGCGGGTAGTCCCAACCTTGCTTCTTTCGTGAACCGAACAAGAACTAAACACTTTGGTATTTCAGATATGTTCAAGTGCTTCAGTACATGGAATATGTGCTTGCAAGGTAGACCCTTTGGAATCATTCTTCTGCAGCTGCACCTTATAGTTTCTGCGGAATTTACTAGTGTATACTCCACCCAAAAACGGCGCTTCCGGTATTCTTCCTGGCCACGATGTACTGCTATGATCCGTCTCCCAGCTTAATTTCTACAATCTCCATGCCGTCAATTTTTCTAAGATCATCTTGCAACATATAGAAGTTTGCTGGAGTGAAGACGTGAGAAGCAGCTATCTCAAGTTCCCTCGAGCTAGTAACTGGCACCGGTAAACTCTGTGAGGCCGTGCAGTCATCTCGCGCCTCGTTTTCACGGATACGCACAGCGGCGTTCTCATAGTGAAAAATCATATCCACCAGGGTCATTTCACCGTCTACGTGGAGGTGAAGGCATGAGTTCAGGCTTTCACTCCGCTGGTTGCTTTTCATGCCAAGCCAAAACCCCTCTGTTAGATAAGCCGCGGCCCACAATCTCCTCTTCTTATACATCCGCCTCAACCATGTTACAGTTTTTTCCGACTGCCATCTTTTGGAAAATGCATGACATCTCTCCTCAAACGTGCCCGTGGACGTGATGTAGTACAGAAGAATTCGGAAGTCCTTCAAGGACTTTTGACTGAGGTGAATCTTCATATTTTTCTCTATGTGCCACGTACATATACGGTGCCACACGTTTGGCAAGACTTCGCGAATTTCCTTGATCATCGCAGCGTCGGCGTCTATGATTACACTCTTAGGCATCTTTTGACACATGGACCTCAAAAAAGTTTGCAGAAGCCACACATATGTCTCCTCGGTCTCGTCCGAAACTATGGCACAACCAAAAACAGTGGTCTTCTGGTGATTGTTAAGACCAACAAAAGGTATGAATGACGTACCATAGAGGTTCATCTTGTACGTGCTGTCAAATACAAGCACGTCGCCGAAGTCCTCATAGTCATGACGAGACTGGGAGTCGCACCAAAACATCCTATTCAAATGTCCTTCCTTATATAGCTTGTACTCGAAAAAGAAGCTAGGATCCCTCTGTTTCCTACTGGCTATGATGCCTATGGCTGTGGCAACATCACCTTTTGAAAGCAGCTTCCTCTTCTCCTTGGCGCAAAGGTTGTATATTTCACGCCTGGTAAAACCAACACCGCCGTACCATACATGTTTGCTGATGAAGCAATCCATCATGTTGTGAATTCTAATCCCTGCAGCTCCCATGGACATTATCTCATGCTTCTGGTACTCTTTGATTTTTCTGTGGGACCAAAGAAAAGGTACCTCGTCCGGTCCTGCCAACATATGGCTATGCTTGTCCTCAAAACTTTCAACATACCAAACCCCACGCTTTTGGTCAAGCTTGACGGTCAGGTGCGCTTCACAAAAGCAGCGTGTCTCGGCTCTGAGCCTACGGCTGTGTCCTTCCTCGGTTAGCAACTTGCTGTCACGTTTTCCTTGTCTGGAACAAACAAACCGCCTATAACGCATATGACGTGACTCTGTTTTGCTATACCTGACCTTATTCTTTCTAATGCTGAAACCATTAGCTCTAGCATAGCTGTTGTAGAAATCATACGCAGCATCGTGAGACGTAAAGGTCATTTCCATTATCTGCATGAACATATCCCTCTTATCATCTGCACTGGCAGTATCTTGGACATTCTTTGCCCCATCATCTTGTGTCACCTACACAATCAAACAACAGCCATGAAAACAGTTTTCTATGGTTTAACATTACTTCCATAGAACATTGATTACACACATACCTCACTCATGATGACCGACGACTGGGACTCCCCAGAATCAGGTGCGTCTAATGATTCATCGTTAAGGCATGTCTCCGCGTCGGATTCATCATAATACTCTTACGCATTATGATATTTGGAAATGAACCGAAAAATACAACACAAATACATATTTACTTATCATATAATATTCCAGAAGAAATTCAATTTGCATGCCAACAAATTTTTTCACTTACGTACCTGACTAATGTAATCTTCATTCGAGAGCTTCCAGTTGTTTCCTGATCATCATCAAGCTCATCGATCTATAAATTTTCAATACAAAGATTTAATGTTGTCAGATGCCACCAAAAAATTACAACATGACAATGCCACTCACATTAAGATCGTCCCATTCGTTCCCATTCTCTGACCGATCTTCACGATCTGAATTTTCATCATCTGACCAATCTTCTATCCAGTCTTTCATCAGTTCTCCAAACTCCATGTCTACCATGATATCAGTTAACTCCTCGTCCGCCATTTCCTACAACCAATAATATGTATCATCACATGTGCAAACATTATCAATGATGAAATATACAACACATAGCACACGATCACGGATGTTACGTAAACAACCGCAACTGAGGTCGTTCAGATCTGCCAAACTTAGTAAGGAAGATGGCCACGCCACCCGTCGTGATCACTTTCAATCGCGAGGAACTGCACGATCTCAACACCTAGCTAGATCTGTGATTACCTCTGCCGCCGGATACCTAGGTTAGCCGCCACATCAAATAACGATACTGGTGGTGCGCACAGGCGATGGCAACCGACGCTACGTGAACCCAGATCATGAGGAGAAGCACTACCGGAACAAGATCCACGATCGCATGTGCCGCCGGGTAGCTAGGTTACCTGCCCCGCTAGGTTAACCACTACCACTGGCGGCGGCAGTTCGTTCGATGTTGCCGCGAGCGAGACTAGTGGGGGGACCCGGGATGCGGTACCTATGCGCGCTCGTTGAAGATTGACGATGTTGTCGCGCCCGTTGTCCGACGAGATCGCCGGTAACGAGATAGCCGCCGCTGGAGATCTACTACGTGACTTATGGAGCTGCGTCAATGCTCGCGAGATTGATGGAGCTGCGTGAATGATTGGATTCGGCAGGTCTTACGTGGACGAGGGGGTCGTGTGATGTTTTTTTTTCTGACCAGGATACTGTATATATATGGTCTGGGTTATACAGGGTTAGACAGGGCTTAGATCTAGGCTACGGCGGGCCAGGAAAAAAAATCGCAAAGACAAAAATACCCTTCCGAAATTAGGTTAGGGGGGAGCACTGGAGCAGGGCTCAGATCCGTCAGGGATGGAGGCGTTTGGTTTGGGATGGTCGGCGCCCCATGGGACGGTGGTGATGAAGCATCTGGTCACTTGGTTGCACCCGTGAAGCGTAGCAGGTGTGCCAAGCGCAATGGCCAGGGCGTGGAAGCGCTTGATGTTGTGGTGGTTTGGCCTACTGCTCTTCGTCCGCCATGTCTTCTTTCTACCGGACATCGACCTCTTCGATCTGGCCATGGACAAGTTTCGGTCTTTCCAGTCAGAGACCTATACGGATTGGCGTATATTGCCCCTGAATATCTAGATTGGAAAGGTTTCGGTCACGCGCGCACTCATGTTATCAGCCAGCACGACTTAAAGAGGGTGCGGCATGAAGCTTCGCTTTTTTGTCAGAGTCATGGGACATGTCTACATCAAGATTCCCAAGGCATTGATAGAGGCGAAGAAAGCCATAGCGGCTGCGATTGGATGTCTCGAAACGCTGGCGGAAATTAAAGCTGTACAGGATGCGTTGAAGACTATGTGTTAGGTGTTTGGTGACTTGCAACAGCGGCCTCGGCAAGCGGGGGCGGCAGCACTGGAGGACTGCAGTTTTGGTGGTGCTTCTTGAGTGTCGAGTCTAGGTTCTCAGGGTGAAAACCCAAGGTCTGACCTTTATTGGTTGTACCTGACAATGGCCTTGTTGAAGACATTGTTTTTTGGGTGAACTCGAACTTTCTCCAGGGTGAAAACCCAAGATCTTCGATCGGGCAGCGACAACGCTTGTTGCATTGTTTCTTCTTGGAGACGTTGCTTTTGAAGAACCTCTTTTGTAATCCAGGTGTTGTCTTCGATGGTGGTTAGTGATGTTGTTGGTAGTGATCGATCACCATGACGGGGCCTTTTTTCTTCCGTTCTTTATTTTTGACTGTGTGTATCCTTGATGTCTTTGGACATCTTGTTGGTACAGAGGCCGGGTGTAATTGGTATCTTTGCGATATTAATATATTCCCTTTCTCGTAAAAATGAGAGGAGTAAGGTATAAAATGCTATGGTGCTCCCATTTATATTTGCACTTACATTCACACTCTGAGATGAGACTCCCTTCCAGGGTTTCACCAAAAGCATTCATATCTCTTCATCTCAAACAACGCTATTCCAGGGTAGATTTAAAGAGATGATTGCTATTACCTATTCATATTTGATAGGATAACATGGCACGGTCACCAAATTGGACCCCTCCTCCCTTCCAAGATTTTTCCTCTTGTACATCCTATGTGTGGCATCTCGCTTCCTTGGACATAGGTGGCGCCTCACCTCCCTCGACCAGCGCTACCTTGCCTCTCTCGACAACATGCATCATCCTGCCTCTCTCGACTTCCAGATCCAGTGGTCGGCATTCACCATGGCTTCAATCTATCCTTGGTAACCTTGATGGGATGGAGAGACCCCCACCCCACCCACCTAGCGTGTACTATTGTCAAGCATCGTTGCCTCTTGAGGCTCTCGCGCCCTCCCGCTGCCCAGGTTGCACCGGGATGGAGGAGAATGGCGGATGGTGGTTGAACCAAATTTGAGCTGCTCCACCTCCATTGGGATTCCACCGCCAGGGTCTTTTCGTGCATTGTCGACGGGCAGGAGAAGCACGCTTCACACAGATCGAATGACTAGCATAATCTTTGACTAGTGGTTTTTTTTATTTCCTATAATATGGATGTGGTTATTGGTTGTCCATTGCGATTGCATGTGGGTCATATAAATATAAATAAACACACACACACACACACACACACACACACACACACACACACACACACACACACACACACACACACACACACACACACACACACACACACATTGTAGGTGGCCTTGAAACCCTACCCCCCTTAGCGCGGATGTCCCCCTTGGTCCATTACCCACACGGGTGGCCTAAACCCAGTAGAAATACATTTTGGGGGTTATCTCGATTTGTTTTTTAGAAAAGGAGGATGCAACCCCGGCCTCTGCATCTGGACGATGCATACGGCCACTTTATTAATTATTAAGCACAAAAGACCTTACAAAGTAGTACATCAGTAAGCCTGAAGCCACCATCTAGGCAACATCTGTTGCTACTCCTTCCCCCTTGATGCAGTGGTGCCGAATGTCCGAGCCTAATACCAAACAGACATCGCACCATATCCTAACATCTAATGCCGGATGCCCCATCCTAGCCACATACCGGGACTGGGTCACACGCCGGTCCGGCGCACTCATCGAGGCTGCCGCCGCCTTCTTCCACCGATCCATCTCGAGGCAGGTGCGGCCTTACAGACCTTGCCAGGCCTGCCGTCGACGCCACCATGGCGCCAGACAGCTCGACCACCCTGCGCTCGTCCATCCAGCCGCATCCGTCGTCGATATGCAGTTGCACCATGCCGCCACCACTCGTCGTCAATGACGCGGTAGATACAACGCCGCAACCTCCACACCATCGCCGCTGCTGGAGCTACTCGGATCCCACCATCCACAACATCTCTCCCCCGAACAACAGTTCCTCCCTAGGCGGCGCCTCCATGGAGGATACGACCTTGCGCAGACGCCGCCGCCGCCCAATCGAGACTGAATTTTGGACTTTCGTCCGGGAGGGTTCGGGGTGGATAGGGGACCTCGGCCGCCTCGGGGAAGAATAACGGCGTCAAGTGACGTCGCCGATGCCGGGCCGAACACGCCGACCAAAGTTTCCTCCGGTCCCCATCCTATGCCACCAAACCTCCGTGTACTCCGGATCCGGCAAGCCACGATCTGAAACCTGCGAAGATGAAAGAGCCATGGGGCTCAACCCACCAGAAAGGAGGATCGAGAAGAACTCCTTGTAGATCTACAGACGCTGAACCCAACGATCCGATGTGGCCAGCGACGATCATCACCACCCCGCGGCGGCCGACAGAGTCCGAAGAAAAGATCCAGATGGATCCGATCTGGATCCGGCGGCACCCGCGACCACCGGTCAGGCCAACGCAGCCACCACCTCACGACACGCAGATCGCCACCGCCTTGCCGCGCACGACGCCGATGGAAGACCCGCCCGCCACGCCGCCGGACCCCACGTTCGCCCGGCGTTCCTCTGGATCCCGCTGTCCCGCGCCAGCCAAGACGGAGAGGATGGGGAGAAGCCCCGCCGCCACCCAGCTGGCCAGGCTTCGCCCGGCGGCGCTATGGACGTCGGCGAGGAAGGGGAGAGGAGGAGGTGAGTCGAGGGGCGGCGGCTAGGGTTTTCCCCCGGGTCACCCACGGGGGCGACGCGAGGGGCGGGTGCGTGGCCGGGGTTATCTCGATTGGGTGGTCCTTTTTATAGTACTGAGTACACACTTATTAAAAGTTAGAAAGCATGCTTTGAGACTTAACATATTATAGTAAGTAATAATAGGCTTATAAGCTGCCTATACGACACTCCTGCCTAGAGCTTTGCTACACCTACATAACAATCCTTACGAAACCTACGTACGATCTGAGCTGGCCTAATTTCGCTGGAAGGCAAAAAGGCCCAGGCCCACCCCCCTGAAAATCGCGGGGGATGATTAGTTTAGATGGAAAGAAACGTAGCTTTACGTAACTGATTATGTAGGTGTAGCATTTTTGCTCCTGCCTATGTGAGGAGAGAGAAGGTAAAACAGGAGGAGCGGGTTCTCTCATTATATGATTGCTTACTAACTATAGATCTAAATTACATGGAAACAATATGTAAAAAAAATACATATCTATATTATTAACCACGCCCTTTCCCTATACCGTCGATGATAGGGATGTTCACCACCAAAGTTGCAACACGAGGTCCAAATTAAACACGCACTTAGTTACCATTTTGATTGATAAACCGAGTATATTGATTTCACAGCTACATCTCATTGAGGGTAATGTGCTCAAACAAGAATAACAACCGGTCGATAGAATTGTGAAATGCCAGAGACTAGAATCCACAAGACATTAAGTCTGTTAAGGACTTTTCACGCAAACAATATTGCTAGACTAATTATATTTAGTCTAGGCAGTCTTGACACACTAGAATATGCACCATCAGAATCTCATTCCAACATCATAAGCATAATATGTTACTGGTATAAAAATGAGTCAAGATATAATAAAATTGCACCGAACTTTCTAAAATTGTTAATATCATTTCATTACATCCAATGGTTTTCGACATATGCTATACCATATCCCTCATCCTAATCACTCTTATACTTGTAGCCTCTTTATTGTACTCATTACCTAAGTTATTTCCTAACTTGTTTTGCTTACTTGATGACTTACTATTTTGTTTGCTTACATAACTTGTTAGTATTAACGTGATGTATCTTTAAAAAAATTGTTTCCAAGTTTTGGCTCTCAAGCCACGCGCATTAGCTATCATCGTTTTTTGTTGAACCATATTCGTGTACCAATACAAAAACAGAACTAAGGATGGGCTAGTTTTGATATAAGCCATCAAAATTCCCAATGCAGATTCATGATTATAAATTCATAGTCTCGTAGTCTGTTCTTACATGATACTCCCTCCCTTTCATGACTATAAATTACTATTTTACGGTTTGTATATCAGGAAAACAAGACAAGCCGAGGTAATGCATGCAAGAATATTTATGATAGATTCACTACTATTAGAAATGGAGGGAGTTCTTCTTTGCAATTGTACTATCCGTGTCTTCGCTCTTGGGAAGTGCATCCTTTCTAACTTTTGAAATGATGTTACTGTAAATTAATTTCAGTTGAAATTCAAAGATAATCCATACATGTGCAAGCTTAAGATTTTTTTTTGCTTTCGCAGTATTTTACTGTTATTCTTAAAATGTGTGCACATTTACATGTTTATATATTGTTTCATCTAAGTCGACAATAATCAAGATAAGAGAGGAAGGTAAAATGGTAAGAATGTTTACATGTAAATGTCAAGAGAACATTTTTTTATTTTTTTAATGTTTATGTTATGCTACTCAAACATAATTTGCGTATGAAAGGTTACTACTATGGCAAATGTACTAGCTAACAGCTATCTGAAAACTTGTCATAAAATTGCGAAATTAGAGATCCCTCGAATTAATTTGACTTCTCCACTTCCCACAAAGAAACTCAACTCTCACATAATTATCTTTTGTAAAGTTTTCTAATTAGATATCATTTAAACCAGAAGCTTGGTCTTGGTGATTGAAGTGAATATATCCACTCTATGACTTCTGAGATATGAATAATGTAAGCATAATATGTGCATGTATACTCAGAAGGGTTGATTAAATGCAAATATATGATCTGACTCATTGCTTATTACGTTATTGTGTTTTACAATTTTCAAGAATGAAGTATATAAGCAGCTCCACCTACATAAACAGTACAAACCCTTAGCTGAAAGTCTTATGATTATTACTCGTCATGTAAACTATACGCAGAAGGAGTATATTTCACTTGTCCTCAAAACCTAGAAGATAAGGTTAACTAATACAGTACTCATTAATACAATATTTTCCCCTTACTGAATTCCAAAAGGACAAAAATAAGTAAATCACACTGAAACCAGTTTTGTATTATACGTATTGTATAATGAAAAATGAGTGATTCTGCGTTGAAAGTCGTCACAACAAAAAGACATATGCTACAATAGAATTTCAGTAGGAAAACCTCCCCACTAATTGGGTGGGTCCTCTTTACCACTAATCAGCAACGCCCATTAGATCATGCTGCACAATTGGTCAACTACGTGGCCTAATGGTCAACTTAAGCCTACAAAATGATCATCAATCTTTGCACTATGCTGCACAGCACGTACCCATGTTCTTTGGAAGTTCTAGAAAATGTCAATGTGGTTATTTCGTTCTATAGTTTTGGTTAGTTATAGTACTAAGATTATATCGTTCTTAAAAGAGTACTCTTCTTAAAAAGAAAATTATAGTACTAAAATTACACTAATGTTATCAACATCCCGAAAACTAAACCATGCGCATCTTGGCATGAGAGGCATATACATTACTCCCAGTGGAGTGTCGGAGTGAGGGACACGTATGCATCCTAATTCTGCAAGCCCCTCAGAGCTAAGCTAGAAATAGGCCTTTGCGGCATTGCCATGTTGACACCAATGTGGTGGCGACATATATCACTGGCACACTCCAAGCTATGCATGCCAAAAGCAAGCTTTGCATCAAAGGCAATCTTTCTAGCCGGTCCTTTTTGTGTACATGTGTCGCCCCACCGTGCATGAAATAAAAAACCATTAAATCGGTGTTGAAACTGATAGAAAAAAAAAGAATCCGATCCCCTTTGTCTCAAACACCCCATTATTTGCATCCACATTGCAAATCATCATCGATTAAGTAAGTATCGGTTGGCACCCACGAAATCCAGCAGGACACATTTCTCACTCACAGAAAAGGGGTAGAGTGCTGGCTACAATTTTGCCACAGTGGAGTATAAACCAATCTGGAGCAATAATACACAATTCAATTTTAGTTACTAAGTTACCTAGCTACTACATAGCTGCTAGAATCGAACGCACATGCACACATGACATATGATACGAGTACCCCTCATGCAATTAAGCGCAATACATACATGTTTCTGCTGCGGGGGCTCGGCGAACTTGGATGGGTGGATCAGAGATCGATCACCACTCGTTGTGCGAGCCGTAGAGGAACGTCGGCGGCGAGAAGACGGAGTACCTGTTGTCGATCAGCTGCGGTGGGAAGCTGTCCTCCTCCTCCTCGTACCCGTAGCCCGCCGGCGCTACTGTGGCAGGGACGTTGTGGCTGCAGGCGGCGGCGCCTTCCGATGACTCCGCCGTGCTGCCGGGGCTGGGCGCGGGGCCCATCTGCGGCCCGGCCGGGCTCCCCGCGCTGCTCTCGCCGACGTCGACGGCGCCGCTGCCGGTGTACTTGGACGGGTCGGCGTTGCGGCCGGTGAGCTCCTGCACGAGCGCGCGGAAGCCCGCTGCGCTAGTCGACACCCGCACCGGGTTGGAGATGTACACCACCTTGATCGGCTTGTCCCCGCCGCCGCCGCCCTTCCGCTTGTGCTTGCCGGAGCCGCTGGCCGCCGTGGCCCCGTGAGCAATGCCCTTGGAACGGCACTGCGTCTTCTCCATGACCAAGATCGATCTAGCGAAGTATGGGCTGCGGAGGAGGCGACTTCTTCCTGTGGTGGTTGATGTTCACACAGACACAGGAGATGAAAGGGAAAGGAGGGCGGAGTGTGCTGATTTGGCCGAGCTCTCGAGCATTTGTAACGGAGGCTGGAGAGTGCAGGACGGCGGGTGGTTCTGGTTTCTACTTTTAGAAGCCATGAAAGGACAGTGGATAGAAGGGGTAGTAAACCAGTGGATTTATATGAACAGTGTTCTCTGGATGAGAGGTTACTCAAACTCCTTTCCTCACATACGCTGTGAGAAAGGGACAGTGTGCAATGTGGGTGGAGAGGCGCCTTGGATAATGCATAGTCAGGTGGGGGTGTAATTTGTTACGTCTACCCGGCGATGATGATCAGGAAATCCCCGAATGCACTCATGCGGTTATGTGTCTTAAATATACTCCCTAGATTGATATATAGACACCAAAGTATCTTTAATATGGGCATACGACCCATCATCTTGCTTTGACTACCTTTTACTGAAAAAAGTTTATTAAAAAATGCAAATTTTGATATTGCAGTACAAGAAGATTGGTTTGTCAATTGTGCTTCTAGTGCGAATTAAGCTTAGCTTAAACAGTTAGATTCCTTGTGAGGGAATCAACCCGCCCGGTTTCAAGTCCTAGACTTGACACGTGTACTCACATATTTCCTAGAATTATTTTACGGCATGCCCGTCGACTACGAGGTGCTTGTCACGAGATATGTCGGCTCGGTCTCTCGAAGGTGCTCATAGGATAGGGTTGTGTGTGTGTGTGTGTGTGTGTGTGAGAGAGAGAGAGAGAGAGAGAGAGAGAGGATCCGCGTGTTTTTAAAAATGATTGTGCTTCTAGTCTTGCTATGAAATTAATTTTGTTTTGGTGGAATATTTATGGTTCATCATTGTTATATATGCAATTGATTAATGAGTTTTCTTCTACTTCTTTTATGGTACACAAATCTTTATGATCAGCATTACTTTTGAAAGTCAATCAAACCTGTTGATAGCATAAGCGTTCAGTAGTACTTTTCGCGGGGATAGATGTTCAATTTAATTAGGGCGAATTTTCAAATTAGATACCAACTCCAAGGATGTGGCCTTTTTTATTTAGATCCCATATTTCAAATGTGGTGTGACCGCTTAACTCAGGAGAAAATATATCATGCATCTTTAATTAGTTTAAAATTCGACTCGTGAAACCTCTTTTCGTACAAAATTATTAAATAAGAAGGTGTGCTCAATCGATTAAATACAAGCATGGCATTTCACAAAGAGCGGCATCACATATGGCTTTCTTTTAGAACGAGAAGGAGCAAGGAGCACACAACTTTAAATTAATAAAACCCAAAGCAGGCAGAGTGCAATACGACCCTCGCTATGATCCAGCATAACCGATAAAGTCTTACAACACATGCTAGATAAAGATAGTGCATATGGCTTTCAATAGTTTTTGTTTTCTCTTAGATGCTTCTTGAACATCATTGGGCATAGATTAACATATACTTCAGCGATTGTATGTTTGTCATTGTGACGTGCAATGAAAAGACTTGCATGATTGTACCTTTGAAATTTTAGCCGCGACGGAAGAAAAGAAGAATGACAACTAGTCTAACCAAGATATAGCAATGGTAGGTGTAATGAACTAAGACATTTAGGGCCTCTTTGATTCATAGGATTGCAAAAACACAGGAATAGGGAAAACGTAGGATTGGAGTGGCATGTCCATTGGATCCCTATAGGATTTGAGTTTGTTTGATTGTATCACGGGAAAAACAAAGGATTTCTTCCAAGAGGTTTGGAGTGGATGTTAGAATTCCTGTAAAATGTAGTACAAATGAATTTTTAGGAAAAAATCCTATAGGATTCAATCCTACGAATCAAACAATTAACGTAGGAAAAATTCCTAAGGATTCTAATCCTTCAAAGATCCTATGAAAATCCTTTGAATCAAAGTGACCCTTAGGGTATGTTTGGTTCCTGCCCAAGCTTGTCCCACCAAATATTTGGTTAGCCAAAATTTTGTAGGGTGAAGTTTGGTCCCTACTAAAAAAATTTACCTTGATAAGAGTAGGAGCAACTCTAGTTAGCAAAGTGAGTATTGCGAATATGTCACATGGATATGGAGCTCGGGATTATGGCGACTCTCCTAGAGTTGTTCTAATCACGCGCAGGACAAAGCAATATCGCCATTCGCAGAGACCTTTGTCCGGGCACATGTGATTTTGTCTCCAAGCACTTGTGTGCACTTGTTGGAGTGAGTCTAGCGAGTGACGAGAAGCGCGAGGGGAATCAGATACCAGGCGGGACAGGAAACGCGGCAGCAGGCACCGAGGGGTTGGGTTGGGTTAATGCGATTGGGAACAAAAGCAGAGATCAATGCGGAGATAATAATCCGTGACGTGCCGCGCTTGCATGGGTCGGATTCCCGTCACCGCGGGGGGCCCCCGCTGACGCCAAAGGCGGAACCAACTGGGGCTGCCACCCGTGCGCCCCGCCCTTTTCTCACCGCCCGCCCTCGCTTACCCGCCTGTCCGTACACCCACATGCACCTCGCTGACACACGGCCCCGCCCTGTAGGCTGGGGCCGCTGAACGGGACGGGAGCCTGCCGAGAGTTCGTCCGCAAAAGGCAATGCGCTGTGAACTCTTTCGTGATTAAAATATTTTTTTTGCTCAGGAGTGTATACCTGGCACCGGCAGTTTTACGTGGGCCCACCGCAGCGTGGCCATCGCTGCGGGGCCCAGCGTCGGGGGTGGCTCGAGGCGCTTGATCGGCCGAGAAGGGAACACACGCCGAAACCCTTTCGCGACCTAAAATATCCGGGGACAATCGTATACGCTACAGTAGCTGACAGTTTAGGCGTACTCCTATGAACAAACGGCACTGAGCTGGGTGATATGCATGCACTCCATCCAACGAGAAAGCCACGTACTGTGCGCTCTACAGTAGCGAACAAAAACTGACATGGCAGCGGACAACCTGAGGATTTTTTTTTTTGCAGGGTGAGACAACCTGAGGATCTGTGCAGGAGTCCTTGGTTACAGTCCTCTGGTCGCGCGCTTTGACAACATCTTAGCGTTCGATCATTTTCTGTTTACCTTTTTTTATACAATAATAAATAACTTTTGCTTACTTGATAAGGGGAAGTTCTTACCTGTTGGCATGAGTGATAAGCTATATCAAAAGCAATGAACGAGGGGTTTTCGAGATGGGGAAGGGGAGCGAGAGAGGCGATTCCTCACCTACCAACAGTAATGGCGCCGCGGCCGCCATTAATGCTACCGCGACCTTATCCCCCCCACCCCCACATCTCAGAGCGAGACGCAGCCCCCCACATACCACGGCCAGATCCGGCGAACGCGATGGTGGGAGGAGCGCGACGCGGGGCGAGGGCGCGGCGACTGCGACCCGCGCATCAGGTGGCGGCGCCGCCTCAGCCCCCACCGCCGGTGGCGACGCTCCCGGAGATCGATGCGTCGTCGCCGGAAGCGATTGCGGAGATGCGGCGAGTGGTGATGGAGAGATTCCCGATCCGCTCCAAGTGGCCCGAAATTTTCATGGAGATCGTGCGACGTTCGAGGAGCGGGCTCGCTTTGCGGGCGACGAAGGCGGGATGGACTACGAGTTCATCTTCTGGGCGATTTAGGAGGCGGAATCGTCGGATCCAAGGCAGGCGGCGAGATGGGCGCGATTCAAGTCAAGCTCTCCGTCAAGTCTCAACATCCGGCCTCCGCCGGTGCTGCAGATCTCCCGCATCCCACCGGAGGCGCTGCCGCCGGGGCCGTGCTCCCCAGAGCCCCTTGAAGCTTCATCGACCCGGCGCATGGGCCTTGCAGGGTGTCCCCGCTCTGCAAACAGGGCACAGGAGGATCTGGGGTTCCACCCTGGAGCTTCCACCATGGCCGGGTGACCGCGGGGAGAAACCTCATACCAAGGTACGAAAAAACCGATCCAATTCCTGTTATGATGTTCTTAGTACTAGATCTGAACTTCATTCAATTGGGGATTCCCAGATTTTTCTGGGTGGGGGATTTTGTAAGACTTGTGGGTTTGATGCAATTGAAAGGGATGTCCCTTCGTGTAGCCAGTGCAAAACCTCACCTACCCCGAGAGCACCACGAATCCTACCTGATGCGCCGATTCCGGTGACATGTTCTAACTCCGACGAACTTGCTTGTGCGAGGGAGGCGGGACTGCATTCAAACCAACCAGTCATTGCTTGGAACAAAACCCACCCCATCGCCGTTGATCAGGGGATGTGTGGTGGAGAAGAAAGCGGGTTCTCGTAAGACATTTTCTGCTTCGGCAAACGGGTTTGGAGAGGAGGTGGCAGATTTTTTCGGTCAGCTCTGGGTTATCCCCTCCCCAACCCGCAGCCGCCGCCTACATAAACCTAGGCAGCTACCTCCAAACCCTAAATACGCCATCCCCAAATTGTTTTGGGTGAGGAAAGATCTGTTCCAGTCAAAGAAGTTTTCGGTCCAAGATTGCTTCCCAATTTCGTCTGTTGGTCCATTTGATCCTACCCCTACTATCTTCAAAATCTCCACCGAGGATCCTAGGTTTCCTAGATCGTTCGTTGAAGTGGTTAAGAGCGGGATGGAGAATCGTGGCCAGATGCCGCAGAGAAATCGCCATCCACCACTGGGTAAGAAGCCCAATCCTTAGGAAGGGAAGTCTGTTACCGCTGATGTGGGCGCTTCCGAGAAATCAGGTCAGCAGGGAGCGATCAAACCCAAGCCCAAGTTGTCCCTCCGGTTGCCGCTGCCCCACCACCTCCCCCACCTCCCCCAATGGTACAGCCTCTTAATCCTAAATACAAAGAGATGATCTGTTTCAATTGCAGTTGGCCTGGTCACTATGTGGAGCCAAAAAAGTGTTTTATTTGCGCTGGGAACCATAATGTTAACAACTGCACTGCTTGGGCAAAACCTCAGCCTGTTGCCACTTATTTTGGTAGTGCTGCTTCTGGACTGGGGTTTTATCACATTGAAGTTCCTGTGGCAGCCGAGTCTAGTTGGCTAAATTACAAAAACTGTGATGTTCTTAAGGTGGTCAAAGGAGAGGTTTCTACCTCTGAGTTACTAACACAACTGAATGGAATCTTCTGTAAAAACAAAGAATGGCCATGGAAAATCAGAGAGCTGGAAAACAAGAAATTCCTATTAAGGTTCCCACCTTGGAAGAATGTGGATGACCTGATTGAATTCCCTCCTTTTGAGTTGCCTATTGCTGGAGTATCTGTTAAGATCTGTGAATGGGAAGGTATGCTAGATGAGTTTGGGGCACATACTGAAGCCTGGGTGCCGATTGATGGTATCCCACCTAAGTGGTGTGCATGGAAAGTATTTTCCCAGAATACTGCTTGCTTTTGGTATCCTTGTGGATGTGGACTGGAATGGTATTTTCAAGAGCTTTTATGAAAAAATTCGAGTTAAAGTTGCCTGCAGAGATCCAAGGAAAATCCCTTTTGAGAGATTGGTGGAGATGAAAAAGAAACTTTACCTGCTGTTTTTTACAGTAGAAGGATTTGAACAGATTGATGAGGACAATGATGGGGGTGATGATGATCCAGATCTCGACAATCTTGTAGGAAATGATGAGAATAACAGTAAGGATGCTGAGGATAAAGAGGGCATGGAAGAAGAAGATGATGAGGCCAATGATGAACTGGACAAGGCCAATTTTCCATCCAAGACTGATAACCCAACTAGCTCGAACAAAACCAGATCTCATGTGACTGCTTCTGCAGTGGAAGTCCATCCAACTAATGCAATTAATGCAATGCAAGCAATGACCTCTGGTGACTCTAAAACCTTGACACTAGTGAAAGTTAATGGAGATGAAATTGAACCAAGCTCGAGCTTTGAAAAAACTGATGCTCTGTCAGTCCATCTGGACAACTGTTCCGAACAACTTAGCAAGTTTGAGATGGAGGAATATGATGTGGAGGAAGATAACATTAATATGGAAATGGAATGTTTACCAGGAGATCTAACTCTAGCAATGAATTCAGTCAAAAGATCACTACTTGATTCTCTGGAAAGGGCAGACACTGTGGTCAAGAAAAAAATCAACATCAAAAACTCACCTACCTGGGGCCCAGTGCTTGCTGACAAACCAAAGACCAGAACTCATGGAAATATTAGGATCATGGACAAGGCAGCTGCATACATGATGAAGAAGAATTTGGAAATACCAGCCACATTCAAAGGTAAATCATTTGCCACCCTTGATCCTAATGAGCTTGCTTCTCATACCTCTAAAGTTGATTTATGCATTGGTAACAATGAGGAAGAGCAAAAGAACATTATTCTTGACCTTATTAACAATGAGAAACTTAGATGCTTGCAATTTGCTGATGAAAATCCTGAGATTGTTCTACCTGATAACTTAGATTTGGTAGAAGTGAATGACTATAACTCTGTTTCTGGACAAAAGGATACACAAGATACTGAACCAGTTGGCACTGCTGGCTCAGTTGTGGGATGTCCTGTCTTGAACATCAAGAAAAAGCCTTGTGGCTTATCCCAGCCTTTTAAATTTAAATGATGGGAGCTTTCTGGAACATTCGTGGTTTAGGTCAACCTGGTAAAATTCAGTGCCCGGGGGATTTTATTTGTAGTAATCAAGTAGATTTCCTGTGTTTTTCTGAGACCAAGAAAGAGATCATTGATGCTCATATCCTTAATAGTATTTCTGGTAGAATACCATTTGACTGGCATTATCTCCCTACTATCAACACAGCTGGTGGGATCCTTGTGGGTCTCAAAAGTGATTTGTTCGAAGTGATTGGGTTTGTTAATAAGAAGTTTTGCGTTGTTGCAACTCTGAAAAATAAATCAGATGGTTTTGTTTGGCATCTTGTTGTTGTATATGGTACTTCTTATAATGAGCTCAAGCTTGAATTCTTTGTTGAACTACATGATGTCATGGATGGGCTCAATTATCCAGTTTTACTGGGGAGGGGGGATTTTAATCTTGTTAGGTCCACGACTGACAAGAACAATGGTATTATTAACAACCAGTTTACGTACCTCTTCAATGACTGGATTAATAAATGGTGTCTTATGGAAATCAATGTAGTGATGACCCACAAGTATAGGGGATCTATCGTAGTCCTTTCGATAAGTAAGAGTGTCGAACCCAACGAGGAGCAGAAGGAAATGATAAGAAGTTTTCAGCAAGGTATTCTCTGCAAGTACTGAAATAAGTGGTAACAGATAATTTTGTGATAAGGTAAATTGTAACGAGCAACAAGTAACAAAAGTAAATAAGGTGCACCAAGGTGGCCCAATCCTTTTTGTAGCAAAGGACAAGCCGGAACAAACTCTTATAGTAGGAAAAGCGCTCCCGAGGACACATGGGAATATCATCAAGATAGCTTTCATCACGTTCATATGATTCACGTTCGGTACTTTGATAATTTGATATGTGGGTGGACCGGTGCTTGGGTGCTGTTCTTACTTGAACAAACATCCCACTTATGATTAACCTCTATTGCAAGCATCCGCAACTACAACAAAAGTATTAAGGTAAACCTAACCATAGCATGAAACATATGGATCCAAATCAGCCCCTTACAAAGCAACGCATAAACTAGTGTTTAAGCTTCTGTCACTCTAGCAACCCATCATCTACTTATTACTTCCCAATGCCTTCCTCTAGGCCCAAATAATGGTGAAGTGTTATGTAGTCCATGTTCACATAACACCACTAGAGGTTAGACAACATACATCTAATCAAAATATCGAACGAATACCAAATTCACATGACTACTAATAGCAAGACTTCTCCCTTGTCCTTAGGAACAAACGTAACTACTCACAAAGCATATTCATGTTCATAATCAGAGGGGTAATAATATGCATAAAGGATCTGAACATATGATCTTCCACCAAGTAAACCAACTAGCATCAACTACAAGGAGTAATCAACACTACTAGCAACCTACTAGCACCAATCCCGGACTTAGAGACAAAAATTGGATACAAGAGATGAACTAGGGTTTGGAGATGAGATGGTGCTGGTGAAGATGTTGATGGAGATTGCCCTCTCCCGATGAGAGGAGCGTTGGTGATGATGATGACGATGATTTCCCCTCCGGAGAAGTGTCCCAGCGAACAGCTCTCTAGGAGCCCTAGATTGGTTCCGCCAAGGTTCCGCCTCGTGGTGGCGGAGTCTCGTCTCGAAAGGTTGCCTTCTATTTTTTTCTCATCGAAAGACTTCATATAGGAGAAGATGGGCATCGGAGAGCCACCAGGGGCCCATGAGGTAGGGGGGCGCGCCCAGGGGGAGGCCGCGCCCCCCACCCTCGTGAGCAGGGTATGGGCCCCCTGGCCTTCATCTTTGGCGACGATTTTTCTTTATTTATTTTAAGGTACTCCGTGGAGTTTCAGGACTTTTGGAGTTGCACAGAATAGGTCTCCAATATTTGCTCCTTTTCCAGCCTAGAATTCCAGCTGCCAGCATTCTCCCTCTTCATGTAAACCTTGTAAAATAAGAGAGAATAGCCATAAGTATTGTGACATAACGTGAAGTAACAGCCCATAATGTGATAAATATCGATATAAAAGCATGATGCAAAATGGACGTATCAACTCCCCCAAGCTTAGACCTCGCTTGTCCTCAAGCGAAAAGCCGATAACAATAAATATGTCCTCATGTTTAGAGGTAGAGGCGTCGATAAAAATAAAATACGGACATGAAGGCATCATGATTATTTCCATAACAACAACATATATAAATTTGTCATATGATTACTTATGTTCAAGTGATGATCTTTTCACAATGCAAAAGTATGAATCAGAAACCTTATTGAGCATCAACAGATTATAACCTCAGTCATTGAAGCAATTGCAATTTATCATAACATCGGAAAGAGTCTATGTCAGATCTTAAAAGCAAGTCCACATACTCAACTATCACTTAGTCCTTCATAATTGCTAGCACTCACGCAGTACTTGTGGTTACGGAGTTTTAATCGGACACAGAGAAAGATTGGGGCTTATAGTTTTGCCCCACAACCTTTTACCTCAAGGGTAATGTCAACAATAATAATTCATGCTCTCCTACATCCAATTAGATATATATATCATGTTCTTTCCAACATGCTGAGCTTGCCAAAGGATAAAAATAAAAAGGGAAAGGTGAAGATCACCGTGACTCTTGCATAAGGTAGAGGATAATAATAAAAGATAGGCCCTTCGCAGAGGGAAGCAGAGGTTGCCATGCGCTTTTATGGTTGGATGCACAAAATCTTAATGCACAAGAACGTCACTTTATATTGCCCCTTGTATGTGAACCTTTATTATGCAGTCCGTCGCTTTTATTGCGTCCACAACAAGTTCGTACAAAGCTTATTTCTCTGCACTAATAAGTCATGCATATTTAGAGAGCAATTTTTATTGCTTGCACCGATGACAACTTACTTGAAGGATCTTACTCAATCCATAGGTAGATATGGTGGACTCTCATGGCAAAACTGGTTTAAGGGTATTTAGAAGCACAAGTAGTATTTCTACTTGGTGCTGAGAATTTGGCTAGCAATGAGGAGGAAAGGCAAGCTCAACACGGTAGAGGATCCATGACAACATACTTTATCTCAGATGTAAGAAAACATAATTCATTATGTTGTCTTCCTTGTCCAACGTCAACTCTTTAGCATGTCATATTTTAATGAGTGCTCCCAATCATAAATGATGTCAATGATAATATATCTAGATGCGAAACCTCTCTTTCCTTATTACTTCCTATTAATTGCAACGATGACCAAAGCTATACTTGTCAACTCCCAACAACTTTTAATCATCATACTCTTTCTATGTGAAGTCATTACTTTCACTAAGATCAATATGAACTCTTTGATTCTTTTTATTCTTTTTCTTCTAATCACCCAAGATCATGGCAAAATACTCAAGCCCTTGACTCAACACTACACTTTATTATATAGCTCATGGACCTCCCCCAAGCTTGGCAGTTGCCAAGGGGAGTGCCCATACCCATGTGATTATATATCCTTCTTTGTTGTTGGCGGTGGAGGTGTTGTTGATGATGCAAGCTTGTCGTCCACCTTCCATGGCATAGGCTCACCATCATAGAAGGATGACCGAGTCTCCGGAATCCTCAAATCTGCAGCCAAACTCATCCTTTTGAATCTATATTCATACTCACAGTTTTGGTTTTGTAGATCATAGATTTGGGCTTGGAGGTGCTCGATCTTCTCATGTAGCTTGAAGATGGCCTCCTCGGTTCTCTTGGCGTCCGGCTCGTAGTTGTTGGTGAACTCTGCGAGCATCTTCTGGGTAGCGTTGATTCCACGCTCCACCATCCCCTGACACTTGAAAACTTGTTGCTCCATTGCTTCGAGCCTCGACTCCATGCTTCCGGTTCCCTTTGGTTCCTCAACATCGCGGATGTGCAGCAACCCATCACGCATCTCAATTGTTTGAGGGTGTCGCAGCACCTCCGCGAGGTAAGGGTTGATCATCTTCTCGAAGAACTTGTCCTTGGAAGCACTTGGGGTCGTCATGATGATCTAGACCTGTCAGAAAAACAGCTCGAAACAAGAACAGGAGATATTTGCGTGATACGAGAGTCAAAACCTTCGGGAGTATATATAATGAATTTTTACCGACCAAAATACGTATCGTGCAAGAAAACGGAGTCCGGAGGGCACACGAGGTGCTCACGAGGTAGGGGGCGCGCCCAGGGGGGTAGGGCGCGCCCTCCACCCTCGTGGAGGCCTCGTGGCCTCCCAGGACTGCTACTTATTTTTCTATTTTTCTAAATATTCCACAACGGAGAAATATTGCCTTAAATTTGTTTTGTAGTCGATTTACTTACCGTACCACATACCTATTCCTTTTCAGAGTCTGGAACGTTCTGGAAAGTGTCCCTTATGTATTCCTCTGGGGTTACGGTTACAATAATATTGGTTTCAACATTTATAGGATTACCCGAGATATAGTGTTTGATCCTTTGACCGTTTACCACCTTCAGATTTGTGCGTGCGAAGTTGTTGATTTTTATGGCACCGGAGCGGTAGACCTCCTCGATAACGTAGGGACCTTCCCATTTAGAGAGAAGTTTTCCTGCAAAAAATCTTAAACGAGAGTTGTATAGCAACACATAATCACCTACATTAAACTCACGCTTTTGTATCCTTTTGTCATGCCATCTTTTAACTTTTTCTTTAAACAACTTGGCATTTTCATAAGCTTGGGTTCTCCATTCATCTAGTGAGCTAATATCAAATAACCTCTTCTCACCGGCAAGTTTGAAATCATAGTTGAGCTCTTTAATAGCCCAATATGCCTTATGTTCTAGTTCGAGAGGTAAGTGACAAGCTTTTCCATAAACCATTTTATACGGAGACATACCCATAGGATTTTTATATGCAGTTCTATAAGCCCATAATGCGTCATTCAGTTTCTTGGACCAATTCTTTCTAGACCTATTAATAGTCTTTTGCAAAATTAATTTGAGCTCTCTATTACTCAATTCTACTTGACCACTAGACTGTGGGTGATATGGAGATGCAATTCTATGATTAACATCATATTTAGCAAGCATCTTACGGAAAGCACCATGAATAAAGTGTGAACCACCATCAGTCATCAAATATCTAGGGACTCCAAACCTTGGAAAAATAACTTCCTTAAGCATTTTAATAGAAGCGTTATGATCAGCACTACTAGTTGGAATCGCTTCTACCCACTTAGTAACATAATCAACAGCAACTAAAATATGTGTATATCCATTAGAGGCAGGAAAAGGTCCCATATAATCAAAACCCCAAACATCAAATGGTTCAATAACAAGTGAATAATTCATAGGCATTTCTTGACGTCTACTAATATTACCAATTCTTTGACATTCATCGCAAGACAAAACAAACTTACGGGCATCCTTGAAGAGAGTAGGCCAATAAAAACCGGATTGTAGTACCTTATGTGCAGTTGTATCTCCAGCGTGGTGCCCTCCATAAGCCTCGGAGTGAGACTTGTGTAGGATCTGTTCCTGTTCATGCTCAGGTACACAACGTCTAATAACACCATCTACCCCTTCTTTATAAAGACGTGGGTCATCCCAAAAGTAATGTCGCAAGTCATAGAAGAACTTTTTCTTTTGTTGGTGTGTGAAGCTAGGTGGTATAAACTTAGCAACAATATAATTAGCATAATCAGCATACCATGGAGTGCTACGAGAAGTGCTTATGACATTTAATTGTTCATCAGGAAAGCTATCATCAATAGGTAGTGGGTCGTCGAGAACATTCTCTAACCTAGACAAGTTGTCTGTAACGGGGTTCTCAGCTCCTTTTCTATCAACAATATGTAAATAAAATTCTTGCAGCAGGAGAACCCATCTAATAAGTCTAGGTTTTGCATCTTTCTTTTCCATAAGATATTTAATAGCAACATGATCTGTGTGAATAGTTACTTTAGAGTCAACAATATAGGGTCTGAATTTATCACAAGCAAATACAACTGCTAAGAGTTCCTTTATGGTACTAGCATAATTTCTTTGAGCATTGTCTAGAGTCTTACTAGCATAATGGATAACATTCAATTTCTTATCAACTCTTTGCCCTGAACAACACCTACAACATAATCACTAGCATCACACATAATTTCAAAGGGTAAATTCCAATCAGGTGGCTGCACAACAGGTGCAGAGACTAATGCTTTCTTAAGTATTTCAAATGCTTCTACACAATCATCATCAAAGACAAATGGTACATCTTTTTGTAATAAATTAGTCAGAGGCTGAGAAATTTTTGAGAAGTCCTTAATGAACCTCCTATAAAATCCGGCGTGACCAAGGAAACTTCTTATACCTTTGATGTCCTTGGGACATGGCATCTTTTCAATAGCATCAACCTTGGCTTTATCAACTTCAATACCTCTTTCAGAAACTTTGTGCCCCAAGACAATACCTTCATTAACCATAAAATGGCACTTCCCAATTCAAGACAAGATTAGTTTCTTCACATCTCTGTAAAAATCGATCAAGATTGCTCAAGCAATCGTTAAAAGAGGAACCATAAACGAAAAAGTCGTCCATGAAAACCTCACAAATCTTTTCACAGAAGTTAGAGAATATAGCCATCATGCATCTTTGAAAGGTAGCAGGTGCATTACATAAACCAAAAGGCATACGTCTATAAGCAAAAGTACCAAAAGGGCATGTAAAAGTAGTCTTTGATTGATCTTTAGCCGACACAGGTATTTGAGAGAAACCGGAAGAACCATCTAGAAAGCAATAATGTGTATGTTTGCATAATCTTTCTAGCATTTGATCAATAAAAGGTAAGGGTAATGATCTTTCTTAGTAGCTTTATTTAATTTGCGGAAATCAATTACCATCCTATAACCTGTGATAATTCTTTGCGGAATCAATTCATCTTTATCATTAGGGACAACAGTAATACCTCCCTTCTTAGGGACACAATGGACAGGACTTACCCACTGACTATCAGCAACGGGATAAATTATACCTGCCTCCAGAAGCTTGAGTATTTCTTTTCTTACCACTTCTTTCATTTTAGGATTCAAACGTCGTTGAGGATCACGAACTGGTTTGGCATCAGCTTCCAAATTTATTTTATGTTGACATAGAGTGGGACTGATGCCCTTAAGATCATCAAGAGTATATCCAATAGTGGCACGGTGCTTCTTCAGAGTTTTCAACAATCTTTCTTCTTCATGCTCTGAAAGGTTAGCACTAATAATAACAGGATATATTTTATTTTCATCAAGATAAGCATATTTAAGATTATCAGGCAATGGTTTAAGCTCATACACGGGATCACCCTTGGGTGGAGGAGGATCCCCTAGGATTTCAACAGGCAAATTGTGTTGCAGAATAGGTTCCTGTTTAAAGAATACTTCACCTATTTCCCTTCTTTCATTCTTGAACATATCATTTTCATGGTCTAGCAAATAGTGTTCTAAAGGATCACTAGGAGGTACGGCAATAGAAGCAAGACCAATAATTTCATCTTTACTAGGCAATTCTTCCTCCTGATGTTGTTTACTAAATTTAGAGAAATTAAACTCATGAACCATATCATCCAAGCCAACAGTAAAAACATTCTTTTTGCAGTCCATCGTAGAATTAACAGTGTTCAAGAAGGGTCTACCAAATATAATGGGACAAAAGCTATCTTGTGGAGAACCAAGAATAAGAAAATCAGCGGGATATCTGGTTTTTTTTTTACTGTGAACTGTAGGGAAAAACCCCCACAGCATATCAAAACTTTATTAATAAAAGAAGTAGTACAACAAGTTGATTACAAGGAGTAACCAGAGTACAAGGTAGAAAAAGGGGAGTCTTACAAAACTATCTTAAGGGGGGAGGAAAGAGATCCATTTAAGCAGGTCGTCCTTGTAAGCAGATTTGATTCGGTGCTGCATTAGGCTAATATCATGCCTAAAAGCAAACCTCCATTTATTGAAAATAGCCCTCTCATTTCTGAACACTTTGGCATTTCTGATGATCCAAATATTCCAGCAAGCAATGAACACCACTTCAGAGAAGAAAGGCTTATCAAAATTTCTCCTTGCCTGAGTAACCAGCTGAATCATGGATGAGCCAGCAGACCAATCAATCTGCAGATAATTCCAGACCCTCACACTGAAATTGCAGTTGAAGAATAGGTGATCCCTGGTTTGGTTTTCCCACACAAGACTTCAACATCTCTAACAATTCCTATTGGAGATATAGTATCTCTATTGGCACGTTTAATTGTGACATCAATATCTTCTATCTCAGTGGGTGCAATTTCATGCTTAATTTCTTCATACAAGGTAATAGGTATAACACTAGCACTAGAACCCATATCACATAAGCCATGATAACAATGATCTCCTGTTTTAACAGAAATAACAGGCACGCCTACCACAGGTCTATGTTTATCTCTATCACAGGGTTTAGCAATTCTAACAGTTTCACCAGAGAATTGAATGACATGCCCATCAATATTATCAGACAAGAGATCTTTAACAATAGCAATATTAGGTTCTACTTTGACTTGCTCAGGAGATGTATACGTTCTAATATTGCTTTTACGAACAACAGTTGAAGCTTTAGCATGATCCTTTACTCTAACAGGGAAAGGTGGTTTCTCAACATAAGAGGTAGGAACAATAGGATCATTATAAGTGACATTCTTTTCTTCAACTTTAATAGGTGCAGCTACTTTTACTTCTATGGGAGGATGATATTTAAACCACTTCTCCTTAGGGAGATCAACATAATTAGCAAAAGATTCACAGAAAGAAGCTACTATCTCAGAGTCAAGTCCATATTTAGTGCTAAACTTACGGAAAATATCGGTATCCATAAAAGATTTAACACAATCAAACTTAGGTGTCATACCTGAATCCTTACCTTCGTCGAGGTCCCAATCTTCAGAGTTGCGTTTAATTCTATCCAATAAATTCCATTTGAATTCAATAGTCTTCATCATAAAAGAGCCAGCACAAGAAGTATCGAGCATGGTGCGATTGTTATCATAAAGCCGAGCATAAAAATTCTGAAGAATTGTCACTTTTGGGAGCTCATGATTGGGGCATGAATATAACATTGATTTAAGCCTCCCCCAAGCTTGAGCGATGCTTTCTCCTTCGCGAGGCCAGAAATTATATATATAATTGCGATCACGATGAACAAGATGCATAGGGTAATACTTTTGATGAAATTCCAATTTCAATCTTTTATAGTTCCATGATCTCGTATCATCACCTAGCCTATACCATGTCAATGCGTCTCCCTCCAAAGATAAAGGGAAAGCCTTCTTCTTAACAGCATCATCGGGTATACCTGCAAGCTTAAATAGTCCACATATATCGTCCACATAGCGTAGAGGCTCGTCAGGATGCTTTGTTCCATCTACTGCAAAAGTGTTAGCTAGCAGTTTTTCCATCATACCCGAAGGAAATTCAAAAGGAGTTTCATTTTCAATAGGTTCAGTAGGTTGAGTAGGTTGAGGAGCAACTCTTTGCTCTACTGGACGGGGTGAAGGTACCCCGAACAAGCCCCTCAGACAATTACTTTCCATAGTAACAAGTGACAGAAAATTTCAGCACACTAAATAAATTTTCCCTTACCAAATTCCATCTACCAAAGGCGCTTCACTCCCCGGCAACGGCGCCAGAAAAGAGTCTTGATGACCCACAAGTATAGGGGATCTATCGTAGTCCTTTCGATAAGTAAGAGTGTCGAACCCAACGAGGAGGAGAAGGAAATGATAAGCGGTTTTCAGTAAGGTATTCTCTACAAGTACTGAAATAAGTGGTAACAGATAATTTTGTGATAAGGTAAATTGTAACGAGCAACAAGTAACAAAAGTAAATAAGGTGCAGCAAGGTGGCCCAATCCTTTTTGTAGCAAAGGACAAGCCGGAGCAAACTCTTATAATAGGAAAAGCGCTCCCGAGGACACATGGGAATATCATCAAGCTAGCTTTCATCACGTTCATATGATTCGTGTTGGGTACTTTGATAATTTGATATGTGGGTGGACCGGTGCTTGGGTGCTGTTCTTACTTGAACAAACATCCCACTTATGATTAACCTCTATTGCAAGCATCCGCAACTACAACAAAAGTATTAAGGTAAACCTAACCATAACATGAAACATATGGATCCAAATCAGCCCCTTACGAAGCAACGCATAAACTAGGGTTTAAGCTTCTGTCACTCTAGCAACCCAGCATCTACTTATTACTTCCCAATGCCTTCCTCTAGGCCCAAATAATGGTGAAGTGTTATGTAGTCGACGTTCACATAACACCACTAGAGGTTAGATAACATACATCTTATCAAAATGTCGTACGAATACCAAATTCACATGACTACTAATAGTAAGACTTCTCCCTTGTCCTCACGAACAAACGTAACTACTCACAAAGCATATTCATGTTCATAATCAGAGGGGTAATAATATGCATAAAGGATCTGAACATATGATCTTCCACCAAGTAAACCAACTATCATCAACTATAAGGAGTAATCAACACTACTAGCAACCTACTAGCACCAATCCCGGACTTAGAGATAAGAACTGGATACAAGAGATGAACTAGGGTTTGGAGATGAGATGGTGCTATTGAAGATGTTGATGGAGATTGCCCTCTCCCGATGAGAGGAGCGTTGGTGATGATGATGACGATGATTTCCCCCTCCTGGAGGGAAGTGTCCCCGGCAGAACAGCTCTACCGGAGCCCTAGATTGGTTCCGCCAAGGTTCCGCCTCGTGGCGGCGGAGTCTTGTCTCGAAAGGTTGCCTTCTATTTTTTTCTCATCGAAAGACTTCATATAGGAGAAGATGGGCATCGGAGAGCCACCAGGGGGCCCACGAGGTAGGGGGGCGCGCCCAGGGGGGAGGGCGCGCCCCCCACCCTCGTGAGCTGGGTGTGGGCCCCCTGGCCTTCATCTTTGGCGATGATTTTTCTTATTTATTTTAAGGTATTCCGTGGAGTTTCAGGACTTTTGGAGTTGCACAAAATAGGTCTCCAATATTTGCTCCTTTTCCAGCCCAGAATTCCAGCTGCCGGCATTCTCCCTCTTCATGTAAACCTTGTAAAATAAGAGAGAACATCCATAATTATTGTGACATAACGTGAAGTAAAAGCCCATAATGTGATAAATATCGATATAAAAGCATGATGCAAAATGGACGTATCATGTAGCTAATAGGAAATTTACTTGGAGTAATAATCAAGATAATCCCATTTTTGCAACTATAGATAGGATTTTTGTTTCTCTGAACTGGGATGCCCACTTCCCTTTATCAGTGGTTACTGCGCTCCCTCAGGTGGGGAGTGATCATACACCATTGCTTTTGGACACAGGGGTTCGGAGAGTTACCTCCCCGAGGATTTTTCGCTTTGAAAAATGGTGGCTTGACCACCCTGATTTTTAAAAAATGGTGATTGATACTTGGAACACCTTGGTCCCTGGTAAAATAGCTATGGATATTTGGATGAATAAAAGTGAACTTTTTAGGAAGAAAGCCAGGGGCTAGAGTATTAACATTGAAGCGGGTACTAAGAAGAGGAAGAGAGAGCTTTTGCTCGAATTTGATATTCTTGACGTATTCTCTGAGAGGAACCAGATTGATGATGGAGATAAAATTAGGATGGAATAAATTAGGAAAGAACTTGGTCTGATCTGGAGCAAGGAGGAAACTGCCTTATGGCAGCGCTCCAGAGATCGTCGAATTGATGACGGGGATAAGAATAATGCATATTTTCATGCAATGGCCAACCACAGGCACAGAAAAAACCATTTATCTGAGCTGGTTGGGGATAATGGCCCAGTTTATACTACTCAGGAAATGCCGGGGGTGGCTACTTCTTATTATAAAAATTTGTTCTATTTTGAGAACAAACATAATATCTGTCTTGGCCCTTCCTTTTGGGAGGAAGATGAATTTGTTACTTAGGTAGAAAATGACCACTTACAAAAAAGCTTTTCCGAGGAGGAAATTAAGGAGGCAATCTTTGGCTCTTATTCCCATGGTGCCCCTGGCCCTGATGGGTTATCCTTCTTGTTCTACCAAACTTTTTGGGAAGTTACTAAAACAAATTTCATGGCCCTAGTTAGAGACTTTGAAGAGGGGAAGCTGGACTTACAGCATTTAAATTTTGCTCTGATTATTCTCATCCCTAAAGAGGCATATGCCAGAGAGATGAAGAAATTTCGTCCTATTAGTTTGAGTAATTGTGGGATAAAAATCTTCTTCAAAGGCATGACGAATAGGGTCTCCCCTGTGGGACGTAGGTTGATCTCATCTAACTAAACTGCTTTCATTAAAGGGAGATATATATTAGAGAGCGTGGTTATGGACCATGAAGTGATTCATGAGATTAAAAAATCAGGCTCTCAAGGTCTGGTTCTCAAATTAGATTATGAGAAGGCATATGATAGGGTTAGCTGGGAATTCTTGTTTGATATGCTTCACTCAAGAGGGTTCGACCCTAAATGGATTTCTTGGATAAGAGCACGCTTGTTAATAGCACTTTTAGTGTGAGGATTAATGACACCACTGGCCCCTACTTTGTAGGTGGGAAAGGTCTCAAACAGGGGGACCCACACTCTCCCCTGCTGTTTAATCTTGTTGTTGATGTTTTTACAAAGATGCTTAAGAAAGCTACTTCTCAAAATCTAATTTCTGGGCTTCTGCCCCATGTGATCCCTGGAGGTGTGGTTAGTCTGCAATATGCAGTTGACACCATACTCTTCTTGGAAAAATCTACTCAGAAAGCAAGAAATTTTAAATGGCTTTTGTCATGTTTTGAAAACTTATCGGGCATGAAAATCAACTTCCGCAAAAGTGATCTCATGACTATAAATGTAGATGGTATAGTTGCTAGTGAATTTGCTCAAATTTTCTGTTGTAAAAAAGGTTCTTTTCCTATTAAGTATTTGGGAGTGCCTCTGCACTATGATAAATTGAAAAGAGAGGATCTCCAACATATCATTGATAGAATCATTAAAGGGATTTCTGGCTGGCTGGGGAGATATCTTACTTATAAAGGAAAAATTATTTTGCTGTGTGCTTGTATTATTAGCATTCCTGCTTACTTGATGTCTGTGATCAAATTTCCTAAGTGGGCAATCAATGCCATTAACTCACAAATGGCTCACTTCTTTTGGGGAAATGTGGGTGATCAGCACAAATACCACCTGGCTAATTGGGGCTTAATTACCAGGAGGAAGGAGTTTGGAGGATTGGGGTACCCAATATCAAGGAATATAATATGGCTCTGTTAGCTTCTTGGGGTAAAAGACTTTTTAATAACCCTGACTCTGATTGGTCTAAACTGTTAATTATCCAAACCTCCTCTGGGCTAAGAGTGAAGGGGGCTCTACCTTTTGGAAGAGCATTACTTGGGCAATGGCAGCTACAAAGACATTTCATAGATGGAAACTAGGTGATAGAAAACTCATTAGTTTTTGGCATGATGTGTGGGTGGGGGATTGTTCCCTTAAAGTACAGTTCTAGGACTTGTTTTGTATTTGCAACCAGGTTGATAGTACTGTAGCCCAAGTCTGGGATGGGAATGATTTGAAATTAACATTTAGGACATGTGTTGACATGCTTGGGATGAATCGTTGGGATCAACTTGTCTGTTTGATCAAACAATGCCCTCCATCAGATGAAGTGGACATCCCCATTTGGGGGCTAGAACCTAGTGGGTCTTTCTCAGTTAAATCTTTTTACAAAAAGATCAATTTTGGTGGGGTAGCTTCTAGTGTTAGTACAAAAATGTGGAAATTAAGTCATATGTCCACGGAACATTCATATCTTCTTGTATTCACAACAAAATACTTACTAGAGATAATCTTGCGAAGAGAAGGGAGGTGGAAGATCCTTCCTGTCTATTTTGCTCTGAACCTGAAACTGTTCAACATCTGATGTTTGACTGTGTGGTGGCCCAGCAAGTTTGGAACTTTGTTGTAGAAATTTTAAATATTGATAACATATCTTATTTTGAAAAAGTTATGGCCTTCTGTCATATGCATAAAGAAAAAGCTGTTTTGAATCTGACAACAACTGCTACCTTGTGGAGCTTGTGGAGACTAAGAAACGAATTTTGTTTTCAGGGGCGCAAATGGAGAAGTGTGAGATGCATTCTTGCAAAACTGAGTTGTTATTTGCACCAGTGGAAGGTTCTCTGCGACGATGGGCAAGCAATTCTTCTGCAATGATGCATCCTACTGCTAGACAAGCGGCGTGGGGAACTCCTCCAGATCGCTTGGAAATGAGGCTGGGGGAGACCAACTGAGCAATCAGGACGCTGGAGAGGACGAAGCACTGAAGATTACCCCGCTCTTCCTCGTTTTCCTATTTTCTTGTTGGTTCTCTGGGTCTTTCAATATGGACAAAGTTGCGTCCTGGACATGGTTTAGTCTGTTGGTTGTAGGCTTTATCTTTTGAGCTAGATGCTCTGTATGGTCATCGATGCTTAAACTTTGTAGTCTGTGAACTGGTTGTGTTCTGCTTCAATAAAATGGGGCAGGGGGGCAACCCCCTTTCATTAAAAAAAAGCAATGAACAATTATAAGGGGAAGTTCTATTTGTTTGGGTTGCGGCTAATAAAAGCTAAGAAGAGCAAAAATTATGTTAGGCAGAAGCTACGGACGGTTGGGGCTGATGGCGTAAGTCTAAAATGCTCATGTATGCCGAAGATCTTTTTCCTTGGTCTAGTAGTGCTGCACATATCGGGCGACGTTTACATTACCTTCTGTGTGATGAATTGTATGGTCCTTCAAGCTTTTGCTTTGTTTTGAAATATACACCCTCCATTCCTAATTTTAAAATGTTTTGGCAGTTTGAATAATTCGAACTGCCAAAACATCTTATATTTAGTAACAGAGGGAGTATAAGGTAGAATAAGCTATCTTCAAAAAAAATTGAAAGCTGATTTAAGTGATTAGCACCTAATTTATATCAATAATAGTTTCATTTTCATTGTAAATAATTGACAAACATATGTAGGCCCTAACTTATCCTGAAAACATGATACCTCCGTTTTAATCAACAAATGGCATATTCAACACCTAATTTTGTGTGTTACTACATCTATTAATGTCCAACAAGCATATATGTGTCCTATACCATGATATATAGACAAGCATCCCAACTGCTATCATCAAACGAGTTAACACTTGACAGGAATCATGCATACAATTTCCCAAATAATAAAAAATCATCACACGAGCCTCTACCAAGCGTACATCAACAAACCATACAAGTATACAACACTTGCAAATTGCTGTTTGTACGATTGGGACGGAGGCTCGTTGTCAGGCCCAGCGTGACGACCTTCGCCCTTCAGTTAGTGATGAACATAGAACAATGCCTTGTCAGGGGCCACCACTGTGCTGAGCTCTAGACGACAGTGGAGCGAAATATGGCCGACGATAGAAAATAGATGCGTCGTTGGGGAGGCACCATGGCCGAGGCTCAGGGTGACTTAGAGTAGGTCAATGTGACGAGCTTGAGATGACAAAAATCAAGGGTGGGTGGAGGTGCGTAGTTGGGGGAGGCGTGTCGTTAGGTGCAGAGGGAAGGTCACCACTGGATGATAGCGTGGCCGAAGATGTCGGTGGTGGTGTGAGGGAGAAAACCTACAGTCATATCTCTCCTATGAAGGTCGGGGTAGAGGAGGAAAAGAGATTGGGGAGAGAGGATAAAGGGAATTTATGAAGGGGTGAGTTGTTTATACAAGACTAGCATTTTACCCATAAAATGTTTGATCTTGGGTGGAAATTTCATGCGGGGGGATGAGAGGCTGGTGGGGATCTGAGAAGCACCTCTGGACGTGCTTTTTTGCTTCACAATGTATTTCGAAGAAGCGCTTCTCTGAAGCCAAGTGTGTAAACTACTTGTTTGTTTGGTCTTGTTCTATAAAAGTATATTAAAATTATAATATAATAGCATGAAACAATCAAAATTATAGATATGTTTGAAACGTATCAGCGGACCGCGGCTCCGACACACTATGCGTCCATGAACCACGATGCTATTTAAATAGTAGCAGGCGCCCATGCACTCAGAGCAACAGTTTAAATGCATTCGGTCGGAGTTGGCTTTTCGTTGGCCGCGTCGCGTGGATGCAAGTAGGCGGACGGATGGTCTGCCCAATTGAATGCGGTAGGAAGCCGTCCTGTCGTCTCACCCTTTCATGTCCACTTTGATTCAGCATTAACGTGTCTCGGAGAGAGAGTGCATGCGGCGTGAGTGGCAGGTCGGAGCAGCTTGCTCAGCGCTGCACCGGTGTGAATGTCGCGCCATTCGTCCAGCATACGGCGGTGACTAGTCACATGCACTCTAGACCGACATGGATGTGACGCAGAGAGCGGAGTGCTAGTTGAAGCAGAACAAGAGATTTATGGGGTTTTAGGAGGTTCGGGGTGTCATAGGCCAACATGACAGAGGCCCAGACGTTCACAAACCTCCTCCAGTCTTGTTTTCAGTTTGTGAGATTTCGAACTTCTGGACCGGTTTGTAGACGTTTGGTGCACGACATTGGGTGACCAAATGTGTCCGTACAATGTATTCCAGATATTTGATAGCATTTTGATGCATGGTATTAGAATTTCCCTTAGGTTTTCTCATCATTTTTTTTGTTGGGAAACGTAGTAGAAAACAAAAAAAATCGCACCTACGATCACCCAAGATCTATATGAAGATGCATAACGGGTTGGGATCACAATTGTTACCATCACCGAGTTGCAGCGAAAGAAGAATGTCGATGAATTATCCCCCATACCACCCATTAATAGTCCCTTGAATCGAAGACCGAAAGCACGACCTTTCTCCTTGGTTGCAAGCATGCAGCCTTCACAATCCGGCAGCGCTTCTCGTCTAGAGCTAATCGTCTCCAGAGAATTAGAGGGAGGATATTAGAACTACACTGGGCTTCTAATTATGAGGACAAGGGGATTAGCCAAATTCTAATTAGTCAACTAGGACCAACTAGAACCGGAACTAGAAGAACTAGAGGAGGCTCCAAAATTAGCAGAAATCCTCGTAACTAATTTTGTTCTTCTTTCTTGTATTATGTTCCTGCATCCCCATGACTAAGTCACATGTGTCTGGCTAAACGTTGATCGATGCTATCACACCAAGAGGGCCCTAAGAATATCTCTCCATCGTCGGAGGAGAAAATCCCACTCTTAAGTTATCCGATCACTTGTCAAACCATTCAATGAAAGCGTAAGTTGTGGTTATGATCACCGTGTTACACGTGACATTTGAGCAACCCCAAAGCCCATCATACGGTAAGAAGTGACCGCGATACTCTCATGGTCTAAGGAGTAATATCACACGTTAACACTCCATGTTATTAAAATTCAATACAAATGATATTAATCCAATTCATAACAAACAAGTTTGGTTCAGTTCAATATGATCATTCTTCTAACGTCATAATATGAATGTTATTTTAGGACTATCGTTACACTTAACGATATCCTAAGATCTGGAAAATGTGATCACCAACAACACTTGAGCTAGTCCTAGAGGCAAGACTAGGAACCTTTTATTTAACCATTTATCATTACACATGTGCATATGAGTTTTCCACGGAATCGCATATTCCAGGATCATAGCAGGTATAGCATAGAATATAAACTCTGTAATTATGAATATGGAAATATAACAATACAAATATTATTGCCTCTAGGGCATATTTGCAACAGTCTCCCACTTACACTAGAGTCAATAATCTAGTTTATATAGTCTCTTTAACACCTATGGCTATCCAGGTTGCTAATGCTTTGCTCATGGTAGAGCCTTCCTCATCGGGTCTGACCCATTCAAATCTGTGTGAATCTTGAGAATATTCACACAACCCTTCTCAACATATTGTCAGACAATGTGATACTTCTGTTCAATGTGTCTGGTCTTCATGTGTGATCTTGGTTCCTTTGCTTGAGCAATGACACCACTATTATCAAAATAGAGAGCCATTGGATTCATCACACTTGAGACAACACCAATTTCTTCAAGAAACTTTTTGATCCAGAACGCCTCCTTTGAAGCTTCCGAAGCTGCAATGTACTCTACTTCTGTCGTAGAAATCGCAATAGTGTTTTGTTTCAAACTCTTCCAAACAACCACACCACCATTAAGTGTAAAAGCATAACTTGATTGAGATTTATAGTCATCTATATGAGTCATGAAGCTAGCATTGGTGTAGCCATTTATAACGAGTTCTTCATCTTCTCCATAAACAAGGAGCATACCATTTGTTCTTCGGAGGTACTTAAGAATATTCTTTATTGTTGTCCAGTGAGCCGCTCCTGGATCACTCTGGTATTTGGCACTAACACTTAGTGCATAAGAAACATCTGGTCTTGTACAAATCACAACATGCATGATGGAGCCAATAGCAAAGACATATGGTACTCCACTCATTTGTACTCGCTCATCAACTGTGTTGGGACATTGATTTAGGCTAAGTGTTCCGCCATGTGACATTGGGAGAAATCATTTGTATGCATTCCCTTGATACTTTTTTTGGTATTGATATTCTGCAAAGTAAAAAACAAGCAAAAATACAGCAACTGGCACCCCCTTTATACTTCTATTTACTTACAACAAAAAATTACAACTCAATACTGATACGTCTCCAACGTATATTATAATTTTTTATTGTTCCATGCTATTATAGTATCAATCTTGGATGTTTTATATGCAATTATATATCATTATTTGGGACTAACCTATTAACATAGTGCCTAGTGCCACTTGCTGTTTTTGCTTGATTTTGGTTTTTTGGGAAATCAGTACCAAACGGAGTCCAAATGCTACGATTGATGATTTTTGATGGACCAAGAGAGACCCTAGAAGGTATGGGAGAAGACCAAACAAGCCACGTGGGAGTGATAAGCTCACTAGGCGCGCCCTGGGGGCGCCCCTAGGATTGTGGGCCCCTCGTGGAACATCTTGACCTAATTCCACCTCTATAAATTCAAAAATATTCCCTATACATCAGAGTGCCATCCGAAAACACTTTTTCCGCCACTGCAAGTTTTTTTTTCTTCCGAGATCCCATCTGTAGGCCTTCTCCAGTACTCTGTCGGAGGGGGAATCGATCATGGAGGGCCTCTACATCATCCTTGCCGCCCTTTCGATAATGCGTGAGTAGTTTACCACATACCTACGGGTCCATAGCTAATAGCTAGATGGATTATTCACTCTCTTTGATCTTCAATACAATGTTCTCCTCGATCTTCTTAGATTTGTACTTGATGTAATCTTCTTTTATGGTGTGTTTGTTGCGATCAGATGAATTGTGGGTTTATGATCAGATTATTCATGCATATTAAGTGAGTCTTCTCTAAATTCTTTTATGATTGATTGTTATAGCTTTGTATCTTCGATCTGTCTGTTTGATTTGGCCAACTAGATTGATTTTTCTTGCAATGGGAGATGTGCTTTGGGATGGGTTTAATCTTGCGGTGTTCAGTCCCAGTGGCAGAAAGGGACATGACACGTATTTTTATTGTTGCCATTAAGGATAAAAATATGGGTTTATTCATATTATTTGGGTTTACTTTGTCTACATCATGCCAACTTTCTTAATGCGTTACTATCTTTTTATAGCTTTACACCCTAGATGCATGCTGGATAGCGGTCGATGGATGGAGTAATAGTAGTAGATGCAGGCAGGAGTCGGTCTACTTGCCTTGGATGTGATGCTTATATATATGATAATTGCCTTGAATATCGTCTATGCGCTTTTCTATCAATTGCCCAGCAGTAATTTTCTCACCCACCGTATGCTATGTGTTCGATATAGAAGCCTCTAGTGAAAACTATGGCCCCCGGGTCTGCTTTTATCACATATAAAATCCAAAAATACCTTGCTACAATTTTATTTCCTTTATTTTTTTTTGCAATTTACTTTGTCTATCTACCACTACGAGATTTGATCCTTGCAAATAACCGCCGAGGGGACCCCCTTGTTCACGTTGGGTGCAAGTATTTGCTTTTGTGTGCAGGTGCTGCTAACGAGGTTCTGTGTGGTTCTCCTACTAGATTGATAACCTTGGTTCTTAACAAAGGGAAATACTTATTTGTACTGTACTGCATCATTCTCTCCTCTTCGAGGAAGTTCCAACGCAGCTCACAAGTAGCAAGTCCGTCGAACTGTCGATGAACGATCCCTCATACCGCCCATGAACTGTCCCTCGAACCGAAAACCGAAAGCACGACCTCTCTACTTGGTTGCAAGCGTGTCGGCAGCGCTTCGCTGCCCAGAGATAATCGTCACCGGAGAATTAGAGGGGTGATATTAGAACCACACTAGGCTTCTAATTATGAGGACAAGAGGATTAACCAAGCTCTATTTAGTCAACTAGGACCAACTAGAACAAGAACATGAAGAACTAGAGGACGCTCCAAAACATGTATATCCAAAAGAGCACAAATCCTCATGTATATATAGGTTGGAGGGGAGAGGGAGGGCTGCCACCAAGGAAGGAAAGTTCCTCCTCGGTGCACCAGCAAAGGGAGGAGGAGTAGGACTCCTCCCCCTCTCCCAATTCGGCCTCCTTGGGGAAGGTGGCACTTCCCTACTTGGGCCTTTTTGGGCCTAGTTGTCTTCCACCTCTTGGCCTTTTTAGGCCTGTTGATATTTAAATTAAATATAAAATGTTCTAAATACTCCTAGACCATTATATGTATTTTTTAACATCTCTAGAAACTTTTTCACCTGTATATAATTTATCGGTAATACCCGGTATTACCCGATACTCACCAAAACCCTCCCGGTGACCTCGAAACGCTTCCGGATCCTCTCGGAACTCCAATATTCATGAAATAATTTCACAAATATATTCTCATGAATCCATCCTACTAGCACTCAGTAGATTGTGATTACCTTAAACTTTTGACCTCGTAGGTTCGGTAACTTACAAACGTGGACGAATCCCTTCGTCCAATGATCGACAGCGAGACCGTGGACATCCATATTGGTCCCTATGAGTACAGGAATGGTATTTGAGTGTACCTTTGGTTATAATGTGATGTTCCCTTTTCTTCGCGATAATTCACAAAACCTGGGATGCATTGGTTGTTGGGAAACGTAGCATGCAATTTCAAAAACAATTCCTATACTCGCGCAAGATCTATCTAGGAGATGCATAGAAACGAGAGGGGGAGAGTGTGTCCACGTACCCTCGTAGACCGAAAGTGGAAGCGTTTGACAACACGGTTGATGTAGTCGAACTTCTTCTCATTCCGACCGATCAAGCACCGAACGTACGTCACCTCTAAGTTCTGCACACATTCAGCTCGATGACGTCCCTCGTACTCTTGATCTAGCAAAGGTGTCGAGGAAGATAAGTTTCGTCAGCACGACGGCGTGGTGACGGTGATGGTGAATTGATCCGCGCAGGGCTTCACCTAAGCACTACGAGAATATGACTGGAGGCGTAAACTGTGGAGGGGGGCGCCGCACATGGCTAACAATTGTTGGTGTGTGTACTAGGGGCCCCCTCCTGATACGTCTCCAACGTATCCACTTTTCCGAACGCTTTTCCTCTTGTTTTGGACTCTAATTTGCATGATCTGAATGCGACTAACACCGGACAGACGTTGTTTTCAGTAGAACTACCATGGTGTTGTTTTTGTGCAGAAATAAAAGTTCTTGGAACGGAATGAAACTTTGCAAGGATTTTTAATACAATAAAAGAGAAATTCTGGAGCCAAGAACCACCGGAGGGGGCACCTGGGTGGGCACAACCCACCAGGGCTCCCCCTCTAGGCGCGCCCAGGCGGGTTGTCCCCACCTGGTGGCCTCGCAAACCCTAAAACCGACAGTATAAAATCCTATTTTCGGAGAGAAAAATCAGGAAGAAACAATTATCGCGTTCCACGAGACGGATCCGTCATCACCTCCTGTTCTTCATCGGGAGGTCAGATCTGGAGTCCATTTGGGGCTCCGGAGAGGGGGGTCTTCATTCTTCATCATCACCAACCTTCTCCATCGCCAATTCCATGATGCTCCCCACCAGGAGTGAGTAATTCCTTCCTAGGCTCGCTGGTCGGTGGGGAGTTGGATGAGATTCATCATGTAATCGAGTTAGTTTTGTTAGGGCTTGATCCCTAGTATCCACTATGTACAGAGATTGATGTTGCTATGACTTTGCCATGCTTAATGCTTGTCACATTGGGCCCGGGTGCCATGATTTCAGATCTGAACTGTTTATGTTATCACCATTATATCCATGTTCTAGATCCGATCTTGCAAGTTATAGTCACCTAATACGTGTTATGATCCGGCAACCCCGAAGTGACAAAAGTTGGGACCACTCCCGGTGATGATCGTAGTTTGAGGAGTTCATGTATTCACCTTGTGTTAATGCTTTGTTCCGGTTCTTTATTAAATGAAGGCCTTAATATCCCTTAGTTTCCAATAGGACCCCGCTGCCATGGGAGGGTAGGACAAAAGATGTCATGCAAGTTCTTTCCATAAGCACATATGACTATTTACGGAATACATGCCTACATTATATTTATGAACTGGAGCTAGTGCCGTATCGCCCTAGGTTATGACTGTCACATGATGAATATCATCCAACAAATTACCGATCCAATGCCTTCGATTTTCCTACATATTGTTCTTGCTTAGTTACTATTGCTATTGTTACTATTGCACTTGCTACAAAATCATTGCCATCACTGTTACCGTTACTACTGCTGTTGCTATTACCATCAAAACTATCATAATACTGTGCTACTGATCAATTTGTTGCGGATAATTAATCTCCAGGTGTGGTTGAATTGAAAACTCAGTTGCTAATACTTACAAATATTCTTTGTCTCCCCTTGTGTCGAATTTATAAATTTGGGTTGAATACTCTACCCTCGAAAGCTGTTGCGATCCCCTATACTTGTGGGTTATCAAGAACTTTTTCTGGCGCTGTTGCCGGGGAGCATACACTATATTTGTTGAGTTACTTGGGATTATTATCAATTCATCACTATGGAGAATCTGAAGGATGCTAAGACTAATATTTGCCCTCTAAGACGAGGGGAGGTAAGGAACTGTCATCTAGCTCTGCTTTAGATTCACCTTCTGTTATAAGTAAACTTGCAACACCACCACATGCTATTAATCCTGATATGTTGCAAGTTATTGATGATGCTACTTCTACTATGAATGATGCTTATGATGATGCTAGTACCTTGCATGATGATGATGTGCCACTAGGTGAATTTCTTGATGAACAAATTGCTAGAGTAAGAGAACATGATGTTGTTGAAACTGATGATGAGCTTGAAACTGAAAATCTTGAAACACCTACTAGAACTAGCCCTCCTAGATATGAAATGCCTAAGGTACCGGAAGGTTATGTTATGAATGAGGAGACAACTAGAGATATTCTTGCTTGTAAGGATAGAGATGATCTAGATTAATTATCATGCAAGTATAAATAAAAATCTCTGAATGTTAGAATGCACTATGATCCTAAGTTTGCTACCTCACCTATCTTTATTGATGATAAGGATTATGAATTCTCTGTCGACCTAGAGTTAATTACTTTGGTTGAATCTGATCCTTTCCATGGTTATGAAACTGAAACTGTTGTGGCACATCTTACTAAGTTGGATGACATAGCCACCCTTTTTACTCATGATGAGAAAACTTGCTATTACTATATTCTCAAATTATTTTTCGTTCTCATTAAAGGGTGATGCTAAAGCTTGGTACAATACTCTTGCTCCTGGTTGTGTGCGTAGTCCCGAGGATATGATTTATTACTTCTCTGAAAAATATTTCCCTGCTCATAAGAAACAAGTTGCCTTACAGGAAATATTTAACTTTGTGCAAATTAAAGAAGAGAGTCTCCCACAAGCTTGGGGGAGGCTTTGCCGATTGCTTAATATTTGCCTCATCATCCTCTTAAAAAATGAAATACTTGATATCTTGTATAATGGACTAACTGATGCTTCTAGGGATTTCCACTAGTAGAAAAGGGGGCAATGGTCCAGGCCGGGTCAGCCCATTAGTCCCGGTTCAGCCCAGAACCGGGACCCATGGGGGCATTGGACCCGGTTCGTGAGCCCCGGGGGCCAGCCGAGCCACGTGGGCCATTGGTCCCGGTTCGTCTGGACCTTTTGGTCCCGGTTGGTGGGACGAACCGGGACCAATGGGCCTCGCTCCTGGCCCACCATCATTAGTCCCGGTTGGTGGCTTGAACCGGGACCAACTTTTGTTACAAACTTTAATAGCAAAAAGAATTATCATAAAAGAAAATAAAAATAAGTAATTAGAATTCTGTTCATAACATTAAAAGCAAAAAGAATTATCATAAAATAAAATAAATAAGTAATTAGAATTTTGTTACAAACTTTAATAGCAAAAAGAACTATCATAAAAGAAAATAAATAAGTAATTAGAATTTTGTTACAAACTTTAATAGCAAAAAGAATTATTATAAAAGAAAATAAATAAGTAATTAGAATTCTGTTCAAAACATTAAAAGAAAAAGAATTATCATAAAAGAAAATAAATAAGTAATTAGAATTCTGTTCAAAACATTAAAAGCAAAAAGAATTATCATAACAGAAAATAAATAAGTAATTAGAATTTTGTTACAAACTTTAATAGCAAAAATAATTATCATAAAAGAAAATAAATAAGTAATTAGAATTCTGTTCAAAACATTAAAAGCAAAAAGAATTATCATAAAATAAAATAAATAAGTAATTAGAATTTTGTTACAAACTTTAATAGCAAAAAGAATTATCATAAAAGAAAAATAAACAAGTAATTAGAATTCTGTTCAAAACATTAAAAGAAAAAAGAATTATCATAAAAGAAAATAAATAATTAATTAGAATTTTGATACAAAATTTAATAGCAAAAAGAATTATCATAAAATAAAATAAATAAGTAATTATAATTACATTTCAAAACATTAAAAGCAAAAAGAATTATCATAAAAGAAAATAAATAAGTAATTAGAATTTTGTTACAAACTTTAATAGCAAAAAGAATTATCATAAAATAAAATAAATAAGTAATTAGAAACAAAGAAGAAAACAAAAAAAGGGAAAAAGTTAAAAAAAGTGCCACCTACCAGGCCACCACAGCCTGGATACGACTAGAAACCCATTCCTAGGGCCAGGATGTAGGCCCGCAGTAGGGCCAATAGGCCCACAAGCACAGAGAGTGATTTTAGGCTCGTAAGCCTGCAGTAGAGAGGAGCTCGAGAGGGTAGCGGGACCGGGGCTTACAAACCACTCTCAAGCTCCCTCAGCTAGCGAGGTGGGACTAAACTTTCGTGCCGCGACGCGGGCAGCACAAGGCCTTTAGTCCCGTTTGGTGGCACCAACCGGGACCAATGACCCGCCTTTAGTCCCGGTTTGTGCCACCAACCGGGATGAAAGGCCTCTGCTTCCCGCCCTTTGGGCTGCTGAAAAGAGGTCTTTGGTCCCGGTTGGTGGCACCAACCGGGACTAAAGGGGTGCATTGGTCCCGGTTGGTCTCACGAACCGGGACCAATGCTCTGCCTATATAAGCAGCACTCGTGAAATTTTGGTTCAGTTCGTTCTTCCATGCCCGCCCGACGCCGCCAGGATGCCCTCCGTATCCGCCTCGCCGTCGCCCAGCTGTCTGCGCCGCCCGATCGACGCGTCGCCGCCCTGCCCTTGCCTGACGCCTGCCTGCCCGTCGCTTGCCGCCCCAGCCCGCCATGCCCGCCACCCGCCCTGCCGCCCGCCGCCTTGCCCGCCCAGCCCTCACCTCGCCGTCGCCGTCGCCGTCCCGACACCGTCGCCGTGAGCAACTAATTTAATTTGATGTTAGTAGTAGTTAATTGAGTTAGATTTTGTTAGATTTTTGTAGATTTTTCTGTAGTTCACATATTTTTTGTTAGATGTGTAGTAATTTAGATGTGTAGTTCATAGATATTGTGTAATTAATTTGTTCATATTGTGTAATTTAGATGTGTAGTAATTTAGATATTGTGTAATTAATTTGTTCATATTGTGTTATATTTTTTTATGATTTTTTCTGTTGTAAATTAGATGTCAAATTTTTATGATTTTTTTCTGTTGTAATTTAGATGGCAAATTTTTTCATATTGTGTAAGTAATTTAGATGTCAAATTTTATGATTTTTTCTGTTATTATTTTGTTCATAGAATTTTAATGATTTTTTGTTCATAGTATTTTCTTTGTCAATTTATTGTGTTTGTATAGGAAAATTGTGAATGATATAAGTCATTTATGAATATGTTCATATTTAGAATAGAGGAAAAGGAAAAAATAAGAAGAGAAAGTGTTTAATATAATTAGTTAGAAAAATAATAGAACTATAGTTAAACTAGTTTATTTTTAGTAAGTACTACTTTATTTTATTTATAGTAAGTGCTTCATATATAGTTGAACTAGCTAGTTGATTTAATAAACTACTTTATTTAACTATATATAGAAGTAGTTCCCGCATCGACCTCGGCGATGCCTATCCCGCATCCTCGCGTCGTGGACTCGGCGGTGGAGGCCTATTTGATCAGGGCCATGTTCGGGACCTGGCTCCGCCGGCTGGTATTGGGAGGTGCTACCTTCACGGGGACGTGGGTTGGTGAGGAGGCAGCCCGTTGTTGACCCTATTCTTGTTTGGTGGCGGTCGCGTGGGCGATGGCGGTGCCGAGGCTTCGGACACCGCGGAGGTGGTGCGTCACCGTGTCGGCGAGGAGGGCGAGCACGTCCGTCGCTACATGGTTGCATTGGAGGCAGGTTCGACAATACCGGCAGGTTCTTGAGGATCTCACCGAGCTATGATCCTGTGATGGTTCCTTATCTTTGGGTGTCCACTGCCATGACGATACCCGTCGGGCGCTACGGTTCTAGCTGTATTAGTGATGCTATATGTATGATAGTATTCGAGGAGTATTAGTGATAATATTTGACGATGTACAGACACAAGAGATGATGTACTTTTGCTTATAATTGAATGCATGCTAATTTGAATACTTTATTTTATGATTTAGTTTTGCTTATTGAATGCTCATATTGGAAAAGTACTCCTACTTTGAATGCTAAAATCGTGGGGGTAGCTTCTTCTTCATTCCCGTTTGCTAGACAATTTGGTGTAATAATGCACTCGGGAATGAAAGGAGGAGCTACGTACCATCACCGATAGTCAACCCGTGATTAATAATAATGATCTAATTTAGGTTTTTTAGCACATATATTTAATTGTACAAGTTTAATATTTGAATTATGAACATAGGCTGGAAATGTCATACTCGGACGACGAAAACCGCCCGGGGGAGTGCGACTGGTGCCACGACGACCGAGGTATGTGCGACAGGTTCATTGAGCTGGACGAAGATCGGCATTTCAGCATTAAGCTCGAGGAGACCTTCAATGTTCATACTGATGCATAGCAGCGACAATAGTTTTTTTGTAATTAAGCACGACTTCAACTATTTTAACGTGTATTTTCATCTTTTCCAATTCGACTAGCTTATCCCATGCTATGCAAGGCGCTATGTCTTGGAGAGGATGGGTTTTGAAGACCATGAAAGTATGGAGACCAAAAAATTCTCCTAAGGACCCATCATGGTGTGGATTTTCAAGTAAAGTTGTACAATCTGAGAGTGTAACCCATTTTGGTTGCAAAATTGGGAAGCACTTTGCAAGATGTATGGTTTTGATGAGGGTATGCTTGTCACCATGGATCTTGATGATCCTACAATCGAGCAAGACAATATGGAGATTTGGGTCCTTGTGGATACACCTCCAATTCTTCCCCCATGTGAGCTTAACATAGTTATTAAGTAATTTATATTGTTTATTTCAAAATAGTTGACAGCTTATTTTCATTCTTCAAAGAATGTGCAGAAGATGGTAGACAAAACCCACTACTCCGATGGCTCCGAATTAACTTATAAGGAGAAAAATCATCTGATCGCATTTTGTACTGATCTTGAGAATTACAATGTCTACAATTGAACTCCTCAACATTATGGTCAATCGTGCCACTAGTGCACGTGTTGAACTCTGATAACTACCATGGAGATACCACGTAAGATTTTTTACTATTACGACATCCGTGCATCTTTTTGCATACTTATAAAACTAGTACATCATTGCTAACTACGAAGTTATTACTATGTTTTTCAACAGATAATCCCGAATGATTGTGTGCCTCATCTGATGTATACGCACGGCAGCCTTCATGTTTTGAACATACAACCAGGTCATCCTACGAATCTCAACTGTCCATACCAGATTTCTAAAAGAAGTGGAGACATGACAATCAAAGAATGGAAAAAATGTATGGACAGTCGTAAGGAGCTTCTTGTAAGCAAAAGGAAGCGAAGCGCAAGAATTGGAGATAGGATGATCTCCATTCTTCATAATGGAGAGTCAGGGTCCATATTGTTTTATGCTATTTTACCTTAAGGGTGTTTAGGTCCTACCTGATACTGATGATCATGTGCTAAGAACAATTATGTAGGGTTGGGTGCGATGACCATGAGGATGATGATCGTATGACTTATTATTAATAACGATTAGAAGTTGTACGATGATGCATGATTAATTAGTAGCACTTGTTATTATATATGATGATGTATGATGCGAGCATGCATGAGTTATTATATATCTGCGGGTGAAATGAACATAGCAGTAGCGTTGGTAAACCAAGGACGAAGATATAAGAGAGCACACTTCTCTTTATTAGCTAGCAAATAACAACCTAAAAATAGACCCCCAAAACCCCTAAACCAGCCACTTTTTTAAAAAAAAAGGAAAAACCTCAGCTCGACCATGGCCGACGCGTGGAAGCCTTTTGGTCCCGGTTTATGTCACCAACGGGACCAAAGGCCCCCTACTGGCTGCCTTGCAGCGCCATGTGGATGCCCATCTGTCCCGGTTCGTGAAAGAACCGGGACTAAAGGGGGGAGGCATTAGTAATGACCTATTAGTCCCGGTTCAAGAACCGGGACTAAAGGCCCTAACGAACCTGGACAAATGCCCTGTTTTCTACTAGTGTTCCTAGATAGTTGTGCTGGTTGGGTTTTCAGGGAAGGGACTATTGGGCAAGATGAAGAATTATTGAATAATATATTGAAAAATTATGATGATTGGACTCTTCCTAAACCACTGCCTAAACCCACTCCGAAGAAGAGGGGTATATTATATCTCAGTCCTGAAGATATGCAAGAGGCAAAGAAAATCTATGAAGGAAAAAGGTATTAAAGCTGAGGATGTCAAAAAATTACCTCCTATTGAAGAAATACATGGGCTTAATACACCACCACCACCACCTAAGGTGGTATAGGTAAATTCTTTAATGAAATTCAATGATAATGACAATCCTCACAATATGCACTAGCCAATGCCTTTATGAGTTTGAGAATTATATTAGAAAGCAAGATCACTTGAATGCAAATGTGATGAAACAATTGAAATACAATTCTGATATGATTGCTCGCTTGAGTGACTTGTTATTTAGAATCTCAAATGATGTCAGAGGTGTGGGAAAGCATGCTGATACGTCTCCAACGTATCTATAATTTTTTATTGTTCCATGCTGTTATATTATCAATCTTGGATGTTTTATAACCAATTTATAGTCATTTTATATCATTTTTTGGTACTAATGCACTGGTGCGCGTCGGTGCTATACAATCGGTTTTTAACCCCGTCCGCGACGGCATTTGGGACCGTCGCCAAGTGAGTGTGTGCGATAGGGTGTCCTTCCCACACGACCCAGAAACCGTCGGGGATATGGAGCAGTGATCCAGAGGCCTTCCAAAATGTAATCGTGTGCGATGCAGCACACACTAAATTCTTTCGCACGTGTTGTATCGGTGATTAAGCGTTTCTAATGATGCAGTGAAACCATACGGTCTGTCGTAACGAACTGTTTGGAAAACAGTATGTAAGGCACATGGGCCAACATATGAACTGTGTGTGATTTGTGCCCCATCGCACACGAGTTTTCTGCGTAACCCGTCTGCCATGCTAGACTCCATTGCACACGTTTGCCAACAATTATTGTCTATGATAATGTTCTATAACAAATGGTTCAGCAGCCCCTTCGCACACATACAAGTGCTGCAGCCTATTTGTGATTTGTTGGGTATCACCGACGGTTGCCGCAAGAGTGACGTGTGCTTTTCGTTTGGGATCCCACACGTTTCCTGAAAAAAATACGACTGGGGTTGTATTTTGCATTGGGCACGGTTTACTCCCAGTTCTCATGTGCGATAACAAACGGTTCCGGAGACTCTACGTACACGTACTAGCGCTACTAATCATTTGCGATCTGCTGTGTATCACCGAAGGTTCCGTTACGATTGACGTATCCTTTCTGATGTGGATCGCACACACTCATTTAGTTGAACCGTGTGCGAAGCAATTGTCAGGTTAAAACAATAATATCCCATTTTGAATCGGCACGCGAAAAGAAAATTCGCCACAATATTCAATTAAACAAATAAACAAAAATATCCCATTTTGAATCGGCACTCAAAAAGCAAATTTGCCACAATATTCAATTGAACAAATAGTGTCCACAGAAAGAACATTCATCAGATTTCGTAACAATTGCAATTGAACATATGGTAGCTAAATTCCAATGATTTGTCCACACATATATGCATTACATAATTAATGATAGTGTACGAAATACGAAGACCTCATCAGATGGAAAACAATGGATCCATGTGTTATATGTTTAGCGGCTAACTCCACTACAAAAAAAGACACATCCGTGACATTTTGGGCCGAACGAAATTTTTTCCTGTCATACTTATGACACTTCTATGACGATAATTGTGACAAAACCCAGTATCATCATAGATGTGGTGGGGTCCTACTTCTATGACAAAAAATCATGACAGAAAATGGGATTTTCGTCCTGGGCGGGCCGGAGACGCAGCTGCATGAAATTCTTTGGGCCGTCCATGACGGAAAAAACCATGGTAGAAGCAAGGGCGCGGAAAATATCAGGGAGTCCCCGGTTACGGTGGGTGGTCAGGGGCCGAGCGATGCGCGTTTCTCTCGTACGTACGCGTGTGTGTGCGGCGTTGGGCTCTAATCAACCCGGCGATTGCCTTTGTAGGCTACGCGTTCTCGAACTCGGCGATCGATCGATGGTGTTAACTAAACCCGATCGGCGATTCGCCGCGCTGCTGCTAATCAAAGCCTATCGATGCTGCCTCTGGATTAACAGTGAGCGTTGCGGGAGGAGGGGGGTTGGATGAACAGTTCCCGGTGGGGGTGGATGAACAGGAACCCGTGGTGTTGCCTCTGGGTGAACAGGACCCCGATTGATCAAGCCGGTTGGGGCTGGATGAACAGGACCCGTGGAGGGCAGGATGAACAGGACCACCCGTGGAGGCGGGATGAACGAGATGGTGGAGGCGGGATGAATAGTAGCTCATGGAGGGTGGTTGAGCAGAGCACGTGGAGAGGGCTGGTTGAGCAGATGCCGATGGAGTAGCGGCGGTGGAGGCTGGATGAGCAGGAGCCCGTGGATGAGCGATCGCGGTGGAGGCTGGAGGAGGTCGACGGTGGATGAGCGATCGCCCGTGGAGGCTGGAGGGGGTCGACGGTGGTGATGAACAGTATCCCGTGGAGTCCCGTTTTGCGGTACGCCACACCCCTCCCGATGAATAGGACCCCCGTTTTGACCGTAACGCTCCAACACAAGTCCGTTTCCTCCGTTTTGCGGTACGCCACACCCCTCCCGATCAACAGGACCCCCGTTTTGACCGTAGGAGGTCCGTTCCCTCCGTTTTGCGGTACGCCAGACCCCTCCCGATGAACATGATCCTGTTTCCACCATGGCCGGTCGAGCACAAGGCCGTTTCCTCCGCTCTGCGGTACGCCAGGCCTCGTTTCCATCGGTTGTTCCGTCCAAGCCCTCCCGATGAACACGATGACACATTCTGTTCCGACCTAGCCGGTTGGCTCCCCATGAACACGACGACGCAGTTTCTCCGTTCCGACCCAGCCATGTACACGAGCCCTGGCCGTATGTATGCGCGAGTAGGCATTCGAGACCCTGCCCGTATGTACGTATGTGGCCGTATTTTCTTTCTTGCACACTGGCCGCTGTACATACGTGTACATGCTACGTGCGCGCCTCTACTACGACACGTGCGCGCCTCCACATCGACCAATATGTACGTACACGTTCGCGACCAGAATGACAACACTATGTATGCTTCGACCAGGTGGGTCCCGACTGTCAGACACTTCCTTGCGTGCGAAGATGTAGATGGTGGGTCCCAGCAGTCAGGGGGGCGAATCTTTTTTTTGCCCGGACGCAATTCCTTGCGTGCGAAGATGTTGCTGGTGGGTCCGAGAAGTTAGGGGGAAACATTTTTTTCATGAAATATGGTGGCCCGTCCGGTAGGTCCCCGCTGTCAGGTCGATGAATAATTATTTTGCACATAATAAGGAGGCACTTCCTTGCTGTGGCTGTGGACCCAACTGTCAGCCTCTCCACGTACAGTCCATGTCCGATGGAAGCCGTTCCTTGACCATGTTGACCACGCCACGCCGAGAGCACCAGGGCGGTGGACAACGGCGAGGCCTAGGAAGGGGACGATGCGGAGCCGGGGAAGACGCGGCAGTGGATGCCCACGTGTAGAGGAGTATGAGGGATCACTGGTTCGCTGCGGTGTGAGGCTGCCGTCGCCACAGAATAAAAGGGGGTATGGGTGAGTAGAGGGATGGCCTGGCCAGCAGTGGGAGTAGTAGGGGGCGGTGAGGCCTCCGTCGCATCGCAGCCGGCCACGGGAGGCAGGAGCACATGGCACGACCGACGCTGGTTTGGGCGGCTGGAGCAAGAAGACTAGAGGTTGAAGAAGGACTACGGCCATTGGATGGACATCGTACGGTCAGTGGAGCTAGAATCGTGCATATTGACTAAGTTGACAAAGCCCTCCGTCCCCGTCAACTTAGTAGGCCCACAAGTTAGCCTGCCACTATACTAGGTCCCAGCTAGTAGGGGGAGTATTCATTTTTTTGTGCGTACTAAGGAGGCACTTCCTTGCGGGCGAAGATATAGCTGGTGGGTCCAAGCTGCCAGCGGCGGTAACGTTTTTTTCACGAAATACAGAGGCCCTTTCGATGGGTCCCAGATGTCAGGTGGAGAAATCATTATTTTGTGCTTAATAAGGAGGCATTTCCTTGCGTGCGGCCATGGACCCAACTGTCAGACTCTCCACGTACATTCCAGATGCATGATGATCGTCGACCACGTTGACCAGGCCGCGCCGAGAGCACCAGAGCGGTGGACGACGACGAGGCCTAGGAAGGGAACGACACGGAGGCGGGGAAGACTCGGCAGTTGTTTCAGACGCAGAGGGGAGTACGACTGTACGTGGGTTTACTGGTTCGTCTCCCGTCGCCGGAGAATAACAACAGATGTGGGTGAGTAGAGGGATGGCTAGGCCAGTGATGGAGTACGGTGGGGCGGTGAGGCCTGCGCGGCAGCACAGCCGGCCGCGGGGAGGAGGGAGTAGGCAGTCCTGCCGATGCTTGTTTCAGCGGCTGGAGCAGGAAGAGCAGAGATTGAAGAAGCACGACGGCCGTTGGATGGAAATCCAACAGTCACTGCTTGTGCGTCAACCTTTTTTAAGGAAAGCCTCAAATCTATGGAAAACAGCATACAACCCATCTGCCATTATTTATAATAATTTGCAGCCCATTTGCTAATTCTTAAGGTTGTTTTGGAGCCCATATTCTTTTTGTTAGCATTACTGCCGATATTGTGGCCACGGTAAAAAAATGTTATACGGAATTTTGCATATTTCGGTGCGGTCCGAACTGTTTTTAATCCCGAAATTTCGAGTCACATTCAAACTGATTTTAAAAATAAATGTATATCAATATAAAATCCAACAAATTGTCCACGCATAAAAATCAATGCAATTTAAAATTTCAAAATGAAAAAAGGAAATTTGAAACTAATTGCCGGTTTGATGTGTTTAAAAATGTACATCCCATTTCTCATTACTGATAGGCCATTTTCTCGGCCAGCCGAATGAAGCTCTCCTCGTCTTAAAAGATTTGCAGCCCAACATGCCTGACAAAGCGACTTACCTGGCAAATCACAAAAAAACTGGGTTGTGGCCGTGAATCCAGTGCGGCCATGGACCCATTGTCGACCCTCTCCACGTCTGATACTCTTGATGGAAGTCGGTCGTTGACCACATTGACCACGCCACGAGAGCACCAAGGCAGTGGAGGCGGTGAGGCCTAGGAAGGGGCGATCAGAGCGGGAAGATCGACGATGGATGTCCACGCGAGACAATCGAGGTTCACTGGTTCGGCTGCGGTGTGAGGCTGCCGTTGCCGCAGAATAACAAGGGGTGTGGGTGAGTGGAGAGATGGCCTGGCTAGCGGTAGGAGTAGTATGGGGGCGGTGAGGCCTCATGGCAAAGACACCGCCACGGGCGCAGGAGCAGGTGGCACGACATGCGCTGCTTTGGGCGGCTGGAGCAAGAAGACCAGAGGTTGAAGAAGCACTATGGCCATTGGATGGACATCGTACGGTCACTGGAGCTAGAATCGTTCATATTGACTAAGTTGATAAAGCCCTCTGTCCCCGTCAACTTAGTAGGCCCACAAGTCAGCCACCCACTATGGTGGGTCCCAGCTAGCACGGGGGTATTCATTTTTGTGTGTGTCATAAGGAGGCACTTCCTTGCGTGCGAAGATATAGCTGGTGGGTCCGACCTGTCAGCGAGGGGAACATTTTTTCCGCGAAATACAGAAGCCCTTCCTGTGGGTCCTAGCTGTCAGGTGGAGGAATCATTATTTTGCGCGTAATAAGGAGGCATTTCCTTGCGTGCAGCTGTGGACCAAGCTGTCAGCCTCTCCATGTACAGTCCACTTCTGATGGATGTCATTCATTGACCATATTGACCAGGCGCGCGAGAGAGCACCAGAGGCGGTGGGCGACAGCGAGGCCTAGGAAGGAATGACACGGAGGCAGGAAGACTTCGGCAGTTGTTTCCCAGCGGTGGGGAGTCTGTTGTCTGAGGTTTATTGTTCGTTGCCGTCGCGGAGAATAACAGCAGGTGTGGGTGAGTAGAGGATGGCTAGGCCAGCGATGGGAGTGCGGTGGGGCGGTGGCGCACAGGCAGCATAGCCGACATGGAGGAGCGAGCAGCAGTCAGTCCCTGGCGCTTGTTTGAGCGGCCGAGGAGGAAAAGAGGAGATTGAACAAGCACGACAGCCGTTGGATGGACATCCAACGATCCTTTGCTCGTGTGCATTATTTCTAATAATGTACAACCCATTTGTTAATTCTTAAGAATTATTTTGGAGCCCATCTTCTTTTTGTTAGCATTACACCCCATATTGTGGCCACGGTTAAAAAGGATACGATTTTTTTTTGCATATTTTGGTGCGGTCAACTGTTTTTAATCCCGAAATATCGATTCACATTCAAACTATTTAAAAAAATAATTTATATAAATATAAAATCCAAATAATTTTCCACGCATAAAGATCAATGGAATTTAATATCTTGTAATGAAAAAAATGAAACTAATTCCCGGTTTGATGTGTTTTAAAAATGTATAGCCCATTTCTGGGCAAACTGAATGAAACTCTCCTCATCTTGAAAGAGTTGCAGCCCAGCAGGGCTGATAAAGCAAGTAGGCCTCCTTTGGGTATTTCTTTTAAAAAATAGAACTCGGTTAGCCATTTTCAGCAAGAAAAAAACACAATTGGGCTCATATTGTGGTAAACATAAATAAAACCCTGGCTAGACGGGCCACAGCCCCCGCACAACCCCGTTGTTACCTTGATCCGTCGCTAAAACTAGTATAAATAACAACTGCTTGTTCCTAAAAAAAACTGCACGACCTGCTAGGTCCCTAGTGTCAGCAACTCATAGTGTAATTCTCTCATTTATTGACTACGTTGACAATGGCGTGAGCCCCAGATGTCCAACCATTAGGAGGAACCATATTTTTGGGCTTGTAATATAGAGGCACTTGCTTGCGTATCGCCATGACGCTGGTGGGTCCCTACTATCATCCTCTCCACGTCAAATCATCTCCTTGTTCCTCTCGGTTGTTGACGACGTTGACAACGCAAGAGGGCGGCGCCTGCATGCGGTGAGCGAACCAAGGCCGCAAGGCGGAGGACGACAGCGAGGCCTCGAGCGGAAAAATAGGAGCCGTGGAAGATCTGCTGGTCCAACAGATCGCGAGGGGAGAATCGAGGTTGACTGGTTTGGAGTGCGGGTGCGTGTTGGGGCTGATGTCGCCAGAGAATAACAGGACGTGTGGGGGAATAGAGGGAGTGACTGGCCAACGTTGGAGGGTACGTATGGTAGGGCGGTGGAGGCACAGCCAGCCATGGGAGGCGGGAGTAGGCAGAGCCGACGGGGTGGTTTGGTTTGGGTGGCTGGAGGAAGAAGAAGACAAGAGATAGAAGATACACGACAGATGTTGGATGTCAATCCAACGACTGGTAGGCAGAATCGTTTGTCGACTGGCTTGTAAGTCGACACCACCATGGATAGGCTATTTACTCGCGGGTCCCAAATGTCAGAATCCAAATCTGTCATGGTCATGCAACCCTTCCTATGAAAATTTACAACCCATTTTATGTGCTAGTTGGAAACAAATTTGTGGGTGCTGGTGGGGGCTAATGACTTGGCTTCTGTAATGCACATTGAGCTCAAGCAGCTGGCGAGAGTGATGTTATTTCCCTTGGTTGGGATTTGTTAGTTGTTACAATATTTCACTCTAAATTAAATGACTGGCAAGCCATTTGCCTTGCTTCAAAGAAAATATGACACTCACAGCCAAGTTGAAAAGGGCAAGAACATCTAACTCCAGCTTACAAACTGTACAAAAGCACGAGGGTTAATTGTTCATCAGGTTTACAAAAAAAACCCAGGTTGAAAAGGGCAACAACATCTAACTCCAGCACTGTTTTTGGTAGTCACAGTCAAATGGATCGATCAGGTCCATAGAATGAACATCATGGGTTGTAAAATTTACTGGATTATGACCACAATATGTTGTAAATAGAAGCCCGACACGTTCAGAAGCTCTTTTGCCCACCTGAAACTCCTTTTTTTCTCTTCCACATACCCATCCGTCAAAACCATGCTGCTGATAAACTTAAGCCTGATGGACAATAGTAACCTCGCATTCAGCAGGAAGAATGTGACTAATCTAGTGTTTACACGGTTGGCTACATATCGTTGTAGCGTTATTGTCTTCAATCGAATCTCATGAGAAGTTACAAAATCCCGATGCTTACGAACCCATTGATTGGTTATAACTTTCTTACCTCGTCTTGTTTCCTAAATAGGCATGAAGATTGAAAACAACTAAGGTCTAAAAAAAGGAGTGTCGAAAGAGCAACAGCTGAACGGTTAATTCTAGTACACTATATGCGGGCTTCCAATGTGCGTGAAATTATCACCTTTATATACAACTACTCTAGACATGGAAAGCATTGCAGCAAGCTAATAATCTTGTTCAGATAAAAACTATTCATTTGGATATATAAGATCTTGACGGAATCCAGCACCATTGATAGGCCATCCATGGAGAAACTCTTCATTGAGCATAGAACATAATATTAGTACAAAATGTGTACTCCAAGATGACATATAACTTACGCACAGAAATTTAAAATGTAGCTTATGGTTACAAGTGTAGATGATAATGTAAAGTACTTGAAGAACTGTGGAGCACATAGATCATGTATTACACCCAAGTTCTCCAGTTTAGGCGCAGAGAGGACGGTTATTTGCAACGGTGAATAACTAGAATCAATGATCAACCTTTGAAGTGAAGGGGCATCTTGGATTATGAGCTGCCTTCCGTCAAAACAAATTCCAATTCTTACAAGGTTAGGGCAACTGGAGTGGATGATGCTGTGCAATGAGGCCTCCGATATACGAACCCGCACAAGTGAAAGTTTCTTCAGAAATGGGAGTCGAAGGTTTAGTACCAGATTGTATGGTAGGTCACACAGCGCAAAGGTGGCGGTGTGGAGAGAGGAGGAAAACTGGAAGATGGACATCGGTGCTGAGGGCCCAGGTAGATGGCGTTTGGTATCTGGTAGGTGATTTCCATGGGAATAGTAGAACTCAAGCAGCTGTAGTTCTGTGAATTCAGGGGATTTCAGCCAGGCGTCCACCGTGCAGGGCATGGTATGCTTGCTCAGGTAGCATGACGGGATCTGAGAGGCTTTGAGCGGAGCCACGGTGGGAGGAGATGATGGCTCAGGGATTTCAAAATCATTGAAGAGAGATAGCTGACGACAGTCGAGATTAAGGGGCACGGCGCGCCATAGAGGGCGCCACCAAATTGAGAGGACTTGGGTGCGGCAGCAATCCTTGGTGGGGAGAAGCGAGATGATCTCCCCAAGGACGGCATCCGGGAGATCGCTGATGCGGTCCACCCGAGATTCTATGGGTTCCTGGGATCCGGTGGGGCGGGGTCGCTGCTTCTCCCCGCGCTGCCGGGTGCGGGATCTACAACAGGCGTCGCCGCTGGTGGGAGCCTCATCTTCTTGGCGCTGGGGTCAGCCGACTCCATTTTCCTCGAGGGCGTTGCGTCGCACTCACGGATTTGAGAGAGTAACGAATGACGAGCCTAGTTGTAGTGCGAGTGAAGAAGAAGGGGAGCTGGGGTTTTTCTGTTGTAGTAAGGAAGAAGGGGAGCTGTGGTTTTCTATAGGAGTGAGGTGAGGAATTTGGGGGTACGAGTGGAGTGAGCTGACGTGAGGTGGGTGGGAGTGAGGAGGAAGAAGAACACCCAGGTTTCTTGGGGGGCGGTGTGCTGGGTGTGGGTAGCGCCGCTCATTCAGTAAATATATGGACTTTTGAATTCATTTTAATATTTACTAGGGTGGATGGGCTGTTTTGTCTTGGGCCCAGAGAAACAATTACTACTAGTACAGTGGAGACACTCTACATCTATGCAGAAAAACAATTACTACTAGTACAGTGGAGACACTCTACATCTATGCAGAAAAACAATTACTACTAGTAAAGTGGATACAATACCGCTTCTGGATCCTCCTAGGTCATCGAAACGTCTCCCTCTACTGAATGTCGTTATACTTTTGTTCACTGACATGCGGGCCATGCAGCGCGCGGGCCCAAATGCCATCCACCAAATTAGAAGGCAGGATGCAGGCGGAGAGTCACCCCAGTCGTAGCGCGGCAATAACGAGCCGTCGTATCACAAAACCCCACCTCCCTGCAGTCTAAGTTTGACGGACAAAGAAACCATCATTTCACTCTTCGCTAAATCCCCTTCTCCCTCACTGTCTTCAAGAAAGGCAACACTCGCATCTGCCACTGTTCTTGTCTCCCAATGAAGGGAAGGTAAGCGGATCCGTGATGTTGGTATATTTTCGTTCAGAGAAAAAAAAAGAACTTTTTCAAAGCAGTAACCGATCCTCACTCTCTTTTTTGTTTCATTATCATTGTGATTGTGTTTTCCTTTCAGTGGTCTCCTAATATTCGCCAGTTTCATGATGGACCAAGGAGAACCAGGCAAAGATCTGCCGATATTGGAGCAGACGCGGGAGGCTTATCCCCACGAGACAGAGAGCTCCAAGAAGATGGAGGCAGCCACCGAGCCGACCCCAGATACGCTCACGACCACTACTGAGATGGTCAACACCCCGTTTGAGGTTACAGCCCCCGTGGCACTGCAGGAGCAGTTTTCCCCCTTCGAGGATGTGCCCCCCCCCCGCTGGGCTGCCCAAGGTGATTTTCTTCTTTGCCGATCTTGATTGTGGTTTTTCATCTAAGTATGTGGTGATGAATAATGCAAAACTTTATTAGCTTCGATGCCATACTATACATAGTGGTTTAAATAACTTGTGTTTCTTATACTGGAAAGTAATTCAGAATTTGTTTCTATTTCAATTAGAGCCTTGATGCAGACAAGGATTGTGTGGTTGTACATGTCACTCGCTATGAGGCGGATGACCTGAATATACACACTGGGAAAACAGAGTTTTTAGGCTATTGGATCCTGGAAGCCATTTGCGCTTATACCAATGAAGAGTTGTATTCCAGCCTCACTGCTGTCAGGCGTGTTGTCCAGGGTGTACTGAAGCACAAGAAGTTCAAAGCTACTCCTTTGTTTGTGAGGCATACTATTCTTGTCAAGCTTACGCAGGAAGATGACGTGGCATGCCTCCACAAACAAGTTTATGAGTGGCAAGGCCACAAGGTTGTCTTCATGAAGGTTCACAGGATTGAGCTGCTGCCGGACGTCCTCGATGATGTTCATGGCAAGGTCCGTCTTGTGTCCAGCCCAAATTAGATCGAGGCATGAAATACTTGCCCCAGCTAGTGATTAATAGTAGTTTGGATTCGGTCTAATTATCCGAACCTTGCCTGTTATCGAGCCCTCTGGGGCTAGTACTCTGTTTGAATCCGTCTATGGGAACTGCTGCTACTTTTGTGTGCCCGTGAATCATCGTAATTGTTGCCAAAATAGATGCATCCTCACTAGTTTTATCATACGAGCCATGTGTGTTTTGATGAAATAGAGTACTCGTTCGAGAACTGTGCGCCGACGTATACATAAGTACTTGTAAACACTGTTGGTGCTACCCCACTTGTAAGCAGTTGTGCAAAACACAACACATTGGCTCAGCTCGCTTCAACACTAGGCTATCGACCAGCTAACAATCAACAATCTGCTGTCTGACATATAAGCAACTATGTATCTTGTTACAGTGGTTCATGCAGTTAACTAAGGCCACAATGTAAATTCCAAACGTTCACACGCTAATCCGGCGTTCATGTGGAACACTCACATTAAACTCGGCTTCATAAAAAACTTGGAAAGCATAAGTTAAGCAATTTTATACATCTCAATGATTCATATAACATAACAAACATATACTAGTTAATAGAAAAAGACAAAGTTGTGAGAAGGTTTACAAATCAGGAAAAAACAAGCAAGGCTTCTTTGAGCAAAGGGCCTCCCGGCAGGCTTAAATTTCCTGGAGTTCACTCTGGTTTTTTCTTGTTGCCACCATCCAGGGTTAGGTTCTCTCATTCCAGAATAACCAATTATAATTGTGTTCTCAGCTGGAATGCTAAACTGAACCATGCAGTGTACTGACCAGCTGAAAGTCTTGTGCATTCCACTAAATTTTAGCGCCGCTATTTGCAGAAATAAGCAGACCACAATAACTCTTATCCGCGCACATGTCCCAAAAACCTCCGTGTAGCCGGGCCAGATTGTCCTCGGTCCATGGATGAACTGGAGGAAAGTGCATTCCGGACTAGGATGCAGATGTTTTCGCTCATCCCTGCACTGCAATCAGGAAGTAAAACATATGAATCAGCTTCTTTTAGATTGCATTGGTCATTCTGCCTAGTAACTACCAATGTAGGAATACCTAGAAGATGGGTGGTTAGACGACAGCAACGAGGGATATCCATCTCATTTTGCGCAGTTCTACTAAAACTGAGGTGCGTGCTTTTGATTGCGCGGATAGAAATGATACGGAGACAGACATCCCGAAACGATATGGAGACAGACATCCCGAAACAATATGGAGACAGACATCCCTGTTTGCGCAAATACGAAATACGGTTATTTAAATAGTGACAAATATTTGCAGTGGCGTATGATTAACAGCAGCATCTATTGTGTTATAATTGGCACTAGATTGACAGTATAAAAGTGTCCTTAAGTAAGTAGCATCACATCACATCAACACTGCCACGAGATTAACATGCACAACAATAGCATTAGTATTATTGTCATGAGAGTAGCACATGGTCAGTAAATGTGCAATCAAATTTGTGCAGTTCCACTGGGATGAAGCAATGTTAGCGGTGTGAGATTTGAGTGTAACTACAAAAACACAATTCATGGGAAATAATGCAAGACGGAAGCATTTCATAAAATTGTGGTGGCATTGCTTCAATTTATCGACGGCACTAGACCATTACTTATAGTGACATTAGGTGGCATTGCTTAATGCTTCATGTGATTTTACATTAACGGAAGCGATATGGGCGTAGGGACAGCAGAGGCATAAAGTGGTGAGGCATATGTGGTTGCTGAGAGCGGCAAACACTTAGGCAACATGTCTGCATTTGTCCCATTTTTTATCTCCTCGGTGACATTTTCCTATTTGAGCACAGGAAATCTAGACCTGCTCATTCTCATTTGCGTTGTCCCCCAACACCCGTCACTTTATTTCCCTTTTCAACCAAGAGATAGGTCCACTTCCCCCCACCCTTCGCCATCCACCATGCTTTCTTCGTCTTTTCAACCAAGAGACCGGTTGGGTAGCCAGTATCTACTACTTTCCCCCATTTCTTCTTACAACCAAGTCCTAGATTCATGCTACAGCTTTCCCACTTTATTCCCTGTTGGAACCAACTCTTAGAGTCGACTGTATGAAGTAGCTTACCTCTAATAACAGTAAATGTCTAGGTGGCTTTGGAATAGCGGACGGAAGTAGAAAAAGATCCACACGAAGCCAAGTGGGGAGCTGGGGCAGTTGAGCAAGGCAAGTTTTGAAGGAATATATACATGAGGGTCGTCAGCATGTGGAAAAGACGGCGTCGGGAGGCCGCATCTTGGCCACAATACCGCAGGGAGGAAGAAGGGGTCAGAGGCCCTCTGGAGCCGGCGCTCTCTCGGAGAGAGCGGCATGGCTGCCGATCGGGACGTGCGGGCAGCCGTTAGTTGTCCGGCTGGATTTGTCACCAGCCGTGAGCTGAGAGAGAGTGTGGCCACCTATGTCTTTCTTAGATCTAGAGAGCACGAGAGAGGGAACGAGAGGAACCCTAGTAAAGCAAGCGCTAAGGCTCATGCTTATATATGTAGTAGAGTGATTTTGTTGTACCAGCTTCAAAAAAATGCGCTCCTATGTGTACCCGCGAGTGGGTGTGAGAGAACTTGTGCGTGCGTGCACCGCTTTTCTTCGTGAGAGTACAATATACTATGCCCAAAGAACGTTCGCCACAGGAGTAATAGTATAAGTGTGTGATGTGTGAGCTAAAATAAAATGTGCACGACGTCTTTTGCTTTTTAGAAGTTCTGAGTGTAGGGTGTGAAGAGCACATATGTGTGTGACGTCTACCTGCAGATAGGCAGGGGGTGCGACAGGACTCGGGAGGGTGCGTGTGCGTGAGAGAGAGGGGGGCATGTATCAATGCAATGCATGTGTCCGTAAATCATTATTGACAAACGTTCGCCACAAGCCTTTTCCTGACGAACGCCGTAAGAACCGTTAGATCGGCATCCGACAGTGTCAGTTTTGCCATGTCATTTAACAGAACAGCCACTCCTCCTACACACAAATCTTCCACGTGAGTGTTAGCAACTGCCGTATGCTCCCTCCGTTCCAAAATGCAGTGCATATAGCTTTATTGAAAATTCGAACCTCGCAAACTTTTACCGAGTTTTCATGTACCAAATTGCACATGTAGAATACCCTATATATATATCATTTCATTCATCTTCGAGAGGTAAGTATAAAGATGGGGGAGGAGTCTACAAAGAAATACCATCGTATCACCTGCAGCAATTTCAACCATCCTTTGGTTTGGAGGAATATCATAAGAACTCTATATGATATGATTTTTATAGGATTTTTTCCTTTAGAGCCAATTGGTTCATAGGAATAGATTCATATACTCCACATTTCAAAGGAAATAAACATGATATCATTTCTATAGCTTTAGAACCACTTGGTTCAGATGACTGGATTCCTATACTCCCATAATTTTAAAGGAAAATAAATATTAGCGTATATTCAATAGAAAAGTTCCTATGATATGAACCAAATTACATCTCTTTTCTAATCCCTCCTCATAGGAATTTAGGTACATGTCATCTCTAGATTCAATAGAAAAGTTCCTATGATGTCAACCAAATGACATCTCTTTCCCAATCCCTACTCATAGGAATTGAGATACTCCATGTCATCTCTTTCCCTACAACTTCCATGTATACATCTTATATTCATAAATAGCTAGTACAACCCACTAGTAGCTTTTTTCCAAGACATGCAACTATGGCACAAGAACTATATAGTGTGCGAATAACTTGAAAGATGGTCGTTGGATGAAGCTAATCCGACAGTGCAGAGATGGCAAATCCGAGCACTATTGGCCATTGGATATCATCAACGTTTCACCAGATCTGCCACATGTACAATTTAGAAGACTCCATGGTTGAACTTAAGCATAATGCACAAACCTCAAAACACATGCACTTCTCCTTTGTTCTAGAATCTTCCGTATCATGATTGATTTTTTTTCTAAATGAAATGCCATTATTTGTTTTTTACTTTATGCTTTACAATGCACAACCCCATGAATCTTAACATTTTTATAAAACTAATTGATTTAGAATGAGATGAACTACAAGAACTAAACGAACATCTATATCATGCATATATGACTCAAAGCTTTACATGCTATAGTGTGTATTTATTCATAATTTGGTTTCGAAATCTCATGCGTTCCATGCATGTGTACCTTACTAGTTTTGAGTAGAGTAGAAAATTTCACGCGGCCCCGGGTATATCAAAATGCAGGGCCCATGCATCATTTCCTTTTCGATTAGAACCTCGTCCACAATTTTTTGTACGTACTATATCTCCACTGGTCCCCGAACCCAAAATGCTGCCTCGTTCCCCTAAAACCAAGCGGCCCACACATATTTAAGGCATCGACTCGAACTCAATCCCTCTCCCGTTTACTACGACGTGGCCCCGCACGCCCTAGTAGTACTCCTACAAACCCTACCGCCGCACACATCATCAGTTTTCTTCAAGAGGACGAGGGAGAAGCTGATTTGTAGTGGAGGCTCTTTTAAAAAATGATCTATAGTGGAGACCCCTACCCTAGGGTGCCCTAGGTAGCTGCCGCATGCATCATTGGTTTTCTCTCTTCTTTATGCTCTTGCGCCCTAGAATGAAATGATGGTTTCTTCATCCATCCAGCTTAATGTGGGAAAGGTGGGGCTTTGTGATTTGACCCCTCATCGCTCATTTTATACTACCGCGGCGGTACGACCGGGGTGCCTCCAATTTCAACCGCTGCTTGAACTGTAATTTGGTGCATCGCACATGGAACAAGACGGTGGATGAGCCACATGTCGGCCAAAGGGGTCCTGTTAAGTGTGTCGCCATTTCGTGTGTGGACTGACCCTGCTTGAGTCGCTACGCCAACACGACAGGTGCAGCCTACCACTTGGTTTTGCTCCTTGGTGAATCCCGACTATATTGATCTAAAAAGATACGTACTTAACTATCCTCTCCGTCTCATTTTTTAGACGTCTCGGTTTATAGGGCGTGCATGTAGTTCTAGGTCATCCATTTGACTAACTAAATCTGAGTTACTATGTCACAAAAAGTATATCTTTGGATTATTAAGCGGATGTAGTTTCTAAACATATACTGTTCATCACATATATAGCCAGTTAAATTCTCAACCTAGAATGACGTGCATGCCATGTAAACCGATACGGAGGATGTATAGTAGTAAAAATGAGGTGATTTTACCGACCGATCGGCGGGGGAGCACGGCCTGTCATGCGGTCCCACGTGTTATGATGTACCAAGGCGATGCGCCTGTCCCTCTTGAGACAGAAGCAATACTACGTGGTTTGAGATGATGGCGAACCGAAGTGTGAAATAATGGTTGCTTCATCTGTCTGGAAAGCTGCGGCATTGTGATTTGACGTCTCATTGCTCATTACTACTACTAGGGCGGTACGACTAAGGTGCGTCCCCCCTACTGTTCTGCACTGTTATTTGGTGCTTGACACGTCGACCCGGTTGCTATATGTCGCACATGTCGGCGACAGGAAGTACAAAATTCATGAAAGCGAGCATCGACGGAGGAGTACAAAACACGGCTTGGGATTTTGCTGCTTCGCGCGATCCATCGATAGAAACCCGGACTAAAAAAGGCGAGGGCGGGTTTTTTCCCGCACGGCAGGCAGGGAGTTTGGCATAGTCTGTTCGAGAAAAGGAGGCAGGAAGGGAAACAAGCAAATAAAGGTTGAGCGACTTAGTTTTGGGAAAATCTGATTTTATGGAGTACGTACACACTAGGGTTTATAGGGCTCATCTAAAAAACTTTCGTTTTCCGTTTTATAAGTCTCAGTTCTACTACTAGTAGTAGTACCATCACATGTTGGATTTCGAGGTGCGTTAGATCACCCGATGCAAGCAGTGTCAAGAGAAAACTCACCAATGCATGTAGAAGTTCATGGAAATTTAGTTGTCATTCATGCATTCGTTCTAATTAATGCCTCGGTAAACATAACTTCTTGAGAAAAACGAGCGTAATAATTACTTGTGCAAACTAGGAGTACGGAATTAATTTGACCACTCACCGTCTACCTTGGTTGGAGAGATTTTGAAATTGAGCCATAAACTGGAAAGGAGGGACTAGTAACTTTTGTATCGATTAATATTTGTGGCCTTGTATAGATGCAAAATGTATTTTTTATAGTGGCCTTGTATAAGTAAATGGAGGGAGTACTAGAGACATATATATTCCAAAGAATATGATAATCTCTCTAACCAAGGTAGTAGGGACGAGGAGTAAACGGAGGGAGTACTAGTAAAATTTTCTCCTCGTCCTGTGAGCCACCGCGCGCGTGGGCGAGGGAGCGGGCGTAAGGCGTAGTAAGCAAGCTTCACCTCATCCCGTGAGCCACCGCGCCCGTGGGCGGGGGAGACGGTGTATTGAGCAAGCTTCTCCTCGTTCTGCGAGTTGATGGGACACATCAAAAGTACTCCAGTGTATAGAGCCTTGCCTCTAAGGTAGGCCTCACATGGTTTGCCTCTTTTTTAACATAACGCGTCAAGTCGCAATTTGTTTGTTCACCCGTGGTAGACGATCCTCCCTCCATCTAGTGGACAACTAGTACACGTATCAAGTTACCACGTGGTCTGCCTTTTCGTACAGAAATGAGCTCCACTGTGTACCCGCGCGGGTTTGGTTGGGAAAGAGACGGGAGTACGTGCACCGTGCGTGCACCTCTTCTCTTCGTGCACGTCCCCCACCTACGTGAGACGCGGTACGAGGCGGCGGAGTGGACGGCAGCAATGACGCCCGTGCGCCGCTCCTCGTCGAGCTGGCCTAGAGCGGCGAGTTGCTGAACCGCGCACCGGCTTGGGGCGGCAACTGGCTCCATCGGGCAAGGGGAGGGAGGTGGATCAGCGAGCTGCATAGCTCGTATCCGGCGGGCTCGGCGGGCCACCCAACTGGCTTGGATGCGGAATAACTACTCTTCGTCAGCCATTGTAAGAGTGGACAAAATGGTGAAGGAGGGGATAGGGGAGCGGCGGAGGTGTGCGATTCTTGGCCGGCGTTTGGCCTCGTTTAAATAGGAGATTAAATAGACGGCGGACGGGAGGAGCTCCGCCAGCGTTGCATTTAATGCCGGCCCGGTCATGAACGGACGTGTGTCTAGAGTGGGTTTCTCGGCTTCCACACGGGCGAGTTTCATGGGCGCGCTTGAATGCGGCAAGGAGTGTTCAGCAAGGCGTGCAGCGAGTGGCGCCCTCGACTCGGCGTAGGGACAGCGTGCCGTTCTTCCAGCGACATGTGGGCTCTTTGGGTACATGGCCTGCATGTCGCTGACCCAACGCAGCAGCGCTGCAGAGGAACCTTTGGTGGGCGTATGGTCGAAGCGGGTTTCATAAACCGATGATTGTTCATTGAGTGTGACGTAATCCTTTTCATGTAGATAAGCCTACTATGTTGATGGCCCGTTCGATACGTTGTGATTCATAAAGACCGCTACAAACATCAATGTTCTGCTTATCACAGATGTCGGATTTCGGGTTCCGGCAGACCCTTGAGGTTCGAACACTGGGGTGCGCGCGGAGATCTTTCCCCTACCAGCTCATGCGTGAATGGTTAGCGAGGGATCTAAACTATGAACGATGAACAACACAAGGGACACAAGGTTTATATTGGTTCGGGCCACCGTTGTGGTGTAATACCCTACTCCAGTGTGTGGTGTGGTGGATTGCCTCAGGGGCTGATGATGAACAATACAATGGGAGAACAGCCTCGCGAGGGCTGTTCTTGAGCTGGTGCAATGAACTGCTTGGATGGGTTCAGTCGCCTCTCTCTCCCTCTATGCGTGATCTCTGTACTTTCTTGTCAATCTCTCCTCTCTTGTAGGTCCAACCCGTTCCTCTCTCTGTGGTGGTTAGTCCTATTTATAGAGGGAGGCCCTGGGCCTCTTCCCAAATAATGAGCGGGAAGGGCGCCAACAATTGGCCATTTTGAAGGGGAACATCTAGTACACTTATCCTGACTAAAGTTGGTCTTCGGCTGCCAAAGGCTCTGACGGTGACGCCGTCCTGGGCTCCACGGTGACCTCCATCCTGCCACTCTGCGGGTCTTTGTCTTGTTGCACCTTAGCGGTAACCTTTTCCTGATGCCTTGGCCTGTGCTTGCCTCCTTTGCACCAAAGGGGAAATGAGGACACAGCGCAGGCCGGCGCCCGCCTGGCGCCCGCCTGGTCTCGATCATCATGGCTCACGTCATGGGGCACCCTCGTGAGGTACCCTGCCTTGATCTCTCCGCCTCCTTGTGAGCCTGGCTGACGAGGCTGCTCCTGAGGAAGGTTCACAGCCCCGCCCATGAATCTTGGCCCCTCGCGAGGGTCTTGAGCTTGAGCTGATGAAGCTGGGCCGCGCTAGGGCCCCACTTGAGCCACACAGCAGGCCGCAGGCACGCAAGTCTAGGGAACCCCGTTCCCAGAACGCCGACAGTAGCCCCCGGGCCCAAGGCGCGCCCGGACTTGGCTTAGCAGAGAACCGAAGGGGCAAGTGCGAAGCGCCGTAGGCCCCAACAGCCTGCCGCCTTGGGCTCCGCGTGGCGATTGATTGGTCGTGGGCATCTCTGCTTCCCCACGATGCCTCGACAAACGTCCTTCTGACAAAAAGGAGGCCTGGGTGAGGGAGTCCTGGATTATGGGGTGTTCGGATAGCCGGACTATAACCTTTGGCCGGACTCCTGGACTATGAAGATACAAGATTGAAGACTTCGTCCCATCTCCGGATGGGACTTTCCTTGGCGTGGAAGGCATGCTTGGCGATACGGATATGTAGATCTCCTCCCATTGTAACCGACTCTGTGTAACCCTAGTCCTCTCCGATGTCTATAAACCGGAGGGTTTTAGTCCGTAGGACGAAGAACAATCATACCATAAGCTAGCTTCTAGGGGTTTAGCCTCTCTGATCTCGTGGTAGATCTACTCTTATACTACCCATCTCATCAATATTAATCAAGCAGGAGCAGGGTTTTACCTCCATCGAGAGGGCCCGAACCTGGGTAAAAACATTGTGTCCCTTGTTTCCTGTTACCATCCGCCTAGACGCCTGATTCGGGACCCCCTACCGAGATCCACGGTTTTGACACGACAATGGTGCTTTCATTGAGAGTTCCTCTGTGTCGTCATCTTTAGGCCCGATGGCTCCTCCGATCATGAACAACGATGCGGTCCAGGGCGATTCTTTTCTCCCCGGACAGATCTTCGTACTCGGCGCCTTTGCACCACGGGCCAATTAAGCAGCCATATGGAGCAGATCGAAGCTTCGCCCATCCATCAGGTCAGATTTGGAAGTTTGAACTACGGTGGCGTCGCGGAGACTTGATCTTGACGGAGTTCGAGCCTGACCGAAAGCGCCCGCAGACCGTCACGATGGACATGTTCTAGCTCTGCCGCCGAATAGTGCCCTGGAGGCCGCACCATTTTCCGCTCCGACCCTTAGCTCGGAGCCGACTGCGCCAATCAAGGACGGGTGGCTGGACACCGCCTCGGGGGCCGCAATCTCTACGACGATCGAGCCGAATACCAGCCTTGTCCTATGTGAAGCTCATGACTCCAAGGTGCCGGACTCCTCTCCGGACTCCGAACCTTCCGCGCCCCTGCTGATCGAATCCGATTGGGCGCCGATCATGGATTTCGCCGCCGCGGACATCTTTCCGGACTTGCCCTTCGGCGACAATCTGAATTCACTAAAGTCTCTCTCTTTATCAGGAGAGCCCTGGCCGGACTATTGTCAGCAAGGTTGGGATGTGGACGACGAAGAAATTCAAAGCCCACCCACCACCCACTTCGTAGCCATTGTCGATGATTTAACCGACATGCTCGACTTAGACTCCGAAGAAATCGACGGTATGGACGCCGATGCAGGAGACGAGCAAGAACCAGCGTCTATAGACGCACTTTGAAGGCCACCTCGTCGTATGACATATACATAGTGGACACCCCAAAAGAAGGAAGGGTGATGGAACAACGGAGGATGGCCCCTCCAAGAAGCAGCCTAAGCGCCCGGCGTCGTGGCGCCGCTCTAAATCCGCCAAAGCAAAAAGCGGCGATTCCGACCGTGAGATAATAACACCCAGACAGGTGCGAAGACAACCCCCTCCGGCGAGATTCAGCACGGGAGGATGGAGAAGCCAGCCCTCATGAGAGAGGCGGCGAGAGAGGTAGAGGGCGATAATTACATGCCTCCCTCCGAAGGCAGGCAAGCCTCGATGACGATGAATTTATGCGTGCCGAGGATCCCGTTGAACAAGAGCGTTTCAAGCGCAGGCTTATAGCCACGGCGAGCAGCCTCAAGAAAAAACAGCAACAACTTAGAGCCGACCAAGACTTGCTAGCCGACGGATGGGTGAAGTCCTTGCGGCGAAAAGTCAAATCGAGCGCCCCTCCAAGAGCTACCCAAAGCGCAGACGCTACCCCGATTAGAGGAGGAAGCACTTAAACCTACATCACCAGGCGCCTTGCAGCGGCCGACCGCCACCTCGTGGCCAGCGACAGAGAGGCCTCTCGGCCCTCCACTCAAGCCGTACCCAGCGTCGCTCAAAAATACCAAGGCATGAGGAAATGCACGGACACGTGAGATATATTGGAGAAAAGGCAAAGGCAAACAAGATCGATCTACGGATCGCGTGGGCGCCTACGACGCGTGGCGATAACCGTCATGCGGATATGCAAATCCGGACGGGCGAACCATGATGACAAAGCTCATTTGAGCTACGTCGTGATATAGCCCGATGCGGGGCGCCACACCCACTATGCTTCACGGATGAAGTAATGGATCATCAAATCCCCGAGGGTTTCAAAACAGTAAAAATCGAATCATACGATGGAACAACAGATCCTGCGGTATGGATCGAGGATTATCTCCTTCATATCCACATGGCCCGCAAAGATGATCTACCGCCATCAAATACCTCCTCTCAAGCTTAAAGGACCAGCTTGGCATTGGCTTAATAGCTTGCCCGCCAGAGTCAATTGGTTGTTGGGAGGACACGGAAGCCGCATTCCTCGACAATTTCAGGCACCTATATGCGACCACCAGAGCGCCGATGACCTAAGCCACATAATCCAGCAGCCAGAGGAATCGGCCAGACAATTCTAGACACGGTTCCTAACCAAGAAAAATCAAATAGTCGACTGCCCAGACGCAGATGCCCTCGCAGCCTTCAAACATAACATCCGCGACGAGTGGCTTGCCCGGCACCTAGGACATGAAAAGCCAAAATCCATAGCAGCCCTCACAACACTCATGACCCGCTTTTGCGCGGGAGAAGACAGCTTAGCTAGCTCAGTAGTAATAACATGACCAAGAGCCCTGGTAATTCGGATACCAAGGACATCAATGGCAGGTCGGCGTTGCAACAAGCACAAAGCGCCGCGTGCTTGGCGACAATGCTGAGCATCTGGCGGTTAATGTCGGATTCGAGGCTCTAAACCGGTCAGCGGAAAAAGCCATTCAAAAGAAATACTCCGGGCCCGTCCCAGTTTGGACCGAATACTTGATCGCTCGTGCGGATACACGGCACCCCGAAAAACATAGCCAATCACACCAACAGGGATTGTTGGGTGTTCAAGCAGGCGAAGCAAGTTAAATGCAGCGACAGGCAGGGAGCTGCATAGCGACGGCGAGGAGGCCCGACCGCCCGAACAATAGGGGCAGAAGGGCTTCCCCCACAAGTGCGGATGGTGAACATGATATCGCAACCCACATACCCAAAAGGGAGGCGAGCGTGCACTCAGGGACGTATATGCGTTGGAGCCAATCGCCCCAAAGTTCAACCCGTGGTCTTCCTGCCCGATCACTTTTGATCGAAGGGACCACCCCACTAGCATCCTCCATGGCGGATTCGCCGCATTGGTTCTAGACCCAATCATTGACGGATTTCACCTCACTAGAGTCCTTATGGATGGCGGCAGCAGCCTGAACCTGCTTTATCATGATACAGTGCGAAAAATGGGCATAGATCCCTCAAGGATTAAACCCACAAAGATGAACTTTAAAGGCGTCATACTGGTGTAGAGGCCAATATGCGAGCTCGTTACACTTGAGGTGGTCTTGGATCCCGGATAATTTCCGCCAAGCGAGTTAATCTTGACATAGTCCGTTCATGATGGCTATCATGCACTGCTTGGACGAACCACATTTGCAAAGTTCAATGCGGTGCCGCACTATGCATACCTCAAGCTCAAGATGCCAGGCCCTCGAGGAGTCATTACGGTCAATGGAAACACCAAACGCTCTCTCTGAACGGAGGAGCATATGGCGGCCCTCGCGGCGGAAGTACAAAGTAGCCTCTGAAGGCAATTCTCTAGTCCGGCTATTAAACGTCCGGACACCGTCAAGCGCGCCCGGAGTAACCTACAACAAGACCGCCTGGCATGTTCCGAGCAAGCGTAGCAATGCGGCCCCAACCCCAGCCCTCGCGAATTGCGAAACCAGTACTCTGTACATAATTACGCTCTGGAAATACCATGGGCATAGGGGAAGGGCACGACCACGACATGCCCAAAATGCGGCTCAACCGCACTAGGGGCTCCTGATTTTGTCATTCTTTTTCTTACTTCGAGGACTCCACTCTTGGAAAGCCTTGTCCGTGAAGACAATCGCCAACACATGATGCAACAGCCAGGGGAGGCGAAAGCTACGTCGAATGTCCAGTGGTCTCTATAACGAGCTAAATACCTGTCTTACATACCGTCTCGCAGCTTGCCCTAGAGGTCATGTCAAATAGTCCCATCTCTTGCTTATCGCACTATTTGTATCGTTTGCTTTCACATCAGCCTTTTAATAAACAATGCTCGACTTGACTTATTATTGCATTTTCTATTTATTTCTTTTTCAATACATATGTTCAGCTATGACATTTAGCACCCGTACACTTTAGTGCGGCCAAATCGCCGAGGCTCAAGTACCCCATGTCTGGCGTGAGAAGTCGAGCAGCTTTAACAAGTCACGGCACCCAGAACTTATAGCATTATATGCATCAGCTCGAATCATGTCTTGGGTCAATAGTTGGGTTTGCCCGGCTCCTATGTTTTGGTACCTTACGTTCCATTATATCGACTAAGGTAGCGCTTAGGAGAACTCTGCGATTGTGCCCGGTTGAGCTGGGTTCAGCACCTCGATGAAAGCTAAAACTGACCGTCATGATAGGGCGAGGCTGATCGCTGTTCGAGAGGTTTCGAGTCCCTAACGACTTATGCCGCTTAGGCGAGGAGTCGGTTTGTCCGACCTAGGCGTGGATAGCGCCTCAACTCGGTCTTCGAATACTAGGGGCTTCGCAAAATTTAAAATTATAGAATTCAATGGCTAAGTGAGAGTGATAAAGCATTATAGTCCGATTGCCTTGTTACCGTTGTCTGGCGCCTCCCTCGAAGGACCCAAGAATGGGAACAAGAGCGCCTGTGGTTTATCGAACACCCCAAAGACTCGTGGCATGGGGCGAGGCCGACGACTCGCCATCTCTCAGATTTAATAAACGTTGCCACGTAAGGTAATATTTTAAATTCAAAAGCGTTGCTAAGCGATATGAACAAGTTTTCAGCGCACAGTGATAACACGTGCGAGTTTACTCAAAAATTACATCCTTGGAACATTCATCCGCCATAAGGCGGCACCCTTTAGGACGCCCTCATAATACATCTTGGGCTTGCGATCGCTTTGGCCTCCGGTGGACCCATCTGTCACCAACTTCTCGGCATCCATCTTGCCCCAGTACTTTAACACGGGCAAGGCCCCTCTGCGCCTTGGATGCATCTGAGCGCTTGATGACTTCAAGGCGTGGACAGGCATCCATGACCGCCTCACCAGCCCAAAGTAGCTCCTGGCGCATGACCTCCCGAGGCCATAGCCGGGCTATAAGGTTCTTCATGGCCTGTTCGGCCACCTTATGGAGCTCGACCAGCTACTTCAGCTGGTCGCCCAAAACTGCACCGGGTGTCCGGCCTCGTATATCGAGACCTGAACACCTTCTCCGCTGAGCTCCCTCCTCGGACCGGGTAGTATGCGGCAGCTGTCGGACTGCTTCAAGAGGCAGATCTGCGAATGCTCTGGAGAGCTCCAGACTTGGGTAAGTAACATGTAATTCACTTTCACGTGCTTTCTTTGCATAAAGAATGCCTTACCCGCCGCTATATTATTCATCGCCTAAATTTCCTGGAGGGCTTTTTGGGCTTCGGCCTTGGCAGATTTGGCACTCTCAAGGGCCGAGGCAAGCTCGGACTCCCGAGTCTTTGAGTCAAGCTCCAAACTCTCGTGTTTTTTTCACGAGAGCCTGGAGCTCTTGCTACACCTCCGCCACCCGCGCCTCCTGCTTTTCTCGCTTGATGCGCTCCACGGCCGCATTGTCTTCGGCCTTGGACAACGCTTGCTTCAGGGTTGCCACCTGGGTTGTGGCCCCTATAATACTCATGTTGGTCCTATCATTTATTGCAACCGCATCTTTTTTATATACTTACATAAGGTATTACTTACCTTCCTTGTCCTCGTGCTGCTTCTTTGCAAGGCCGAGCTCGTTCTCGGACCGCTCGAGGCTCTGCTTCAATGCAGCGACCTCCATGATCGGTCTGGGCGAGAGGTCAAGCAGCCTTTGCATTCCCATATTGACATACTTATGTTAGACTCCTGCGTTATATATTTTAGATCCTCAGTTAAACTTTTCTTTCCGAACAACAAAGCCCGAGCATCGAGGAGCTCTGTCTATGCGGTAATATTTTTACATATCTTAAATACATACCTCAAATCCTATTAGAAGGCTGGCACATGCTTCAGTCAGCCCGCTCTTGGCGGACTGAACCTTCTGTATCACCGCACTCATAATAGTGCGGTGCTCCTCGTTGATGGAGGCGCCGTTAAGAACCTCCAGCAAATTATCCGGTGCCTCCGGTTGGACGGAGGTCACCGGTGGCGTAGGCTTGCCCTTTTACTAGGGGGCCGCCTGCCGGACTCCGGAACCATTGAAGGTTCCGGTGCGGTATCCGGCCCGGGGCCGGACTTGGAGCCCTTGGGGGTTTTGTCCCCTTTGCGCCTGGAGTCCAGGAGGTCGCCTTGCGGCGCCTCCAGGACCACCTCCTCCTGGCTTGGAACCTTTTGGGACTCCACCTCGGCATCGTCCGTAGGGCGAGGGGAGGTAGCGGTCGGAAGTGAATTCACATCCGACGAATCCAGGGAGCCGCTCGACGAAGCGTCGAGCCGGGACTTGGGCGGACTGCATGATTATATTTGGCGTCAGAAGATACTGTGCAATAAAGGAACCCATGAGTCATTCTGGTATCCAAAGACTTACGACTTCGCCAGGGGCTTGGCCCTGGGCGGCAACTCCTCCTCGCTGTCGGCGACGTTGGTGGAGTAATCCGGAAGGTTCTTCCTTCTTGGACCCTCGGCCTCCCGGTTAGGGCGGCTTTTCTTTTCTTTTCTTCCCTTACTGGAGAAGAAACCTCTCTTTCCTCCTCCTCATTTTCGTGGGAGGAGTGCGCCTCAGAGTCGTCAGACGATGAGTCCGGCTCCACCCAGGCGCGGGAGCTCTTCCGGGTTCCTTGACCTTCTTCTCGGCACCCGTGAGGTGCGGGACCAGCAACCGCCAGCGTGCATCTGCTAAGCCGGGCAAAGGCGGACGGTCGATCTGTCGGTCTTCTTCTACCGATCTTGTCGAAAGGCAGGGCTCAGATCCGCATAGAGTCAAACTTTGAAAAACAAGTATCCCATAAAGGGTAAAACAAGCTTACTTCGTTGGCTTGGCGCTTCGCTGAGAATCCAGCGATCTCGGTAATGGGAGGGAACCTTGGCACCTTGAATAGCACCTTCCGGGCATCCTCGTGCGTTGTGTCAAAAGAGCACGGTGGAGTTTGGTGCTGGGCGGTTCGAACTCCCACAAGTTAAAGCCCGTCGTTGACAGGGGAGGATCGGCGGATGAGCATGACCTGACTACGTTGACAAGTTTAACCTTCTTGTCCACCAGGTTTTGGGCGTAGGTTTGGGTCGGTCAGCTCTCCCGAATTACCCCAAGACAGGCCCTTATCTTGCGGGAGGTGAGCCGTGTGGGGATGCGGATCGAATTCGGGGCGCGCGCCAATTCAAGATCACGCGGCTCTGTGATGTAGAACCGCCCGATTGCCACCTTGATGGTTTCACGAAGGGCCCTCGAGCCATATAACATTGGGCATCTTGCCACTATAGGCGCCCTCCGCACTCCGCTTGCTGGCCGCCCTACCTTGACTTGACATTGAAGGTCTTCAGCCATAAGCGAAGTGGGGCGTGATCACGAAGGAAAGCCTCGCACCTGACGATAAGCGCCGAGATGTTGAGGATGAAGTTGAGGCGAGATCATGGAAATCGGGGCGTGGTTTAACATGAGCCCCGGACAAATGGGTGGAGTGGGAAGCCTAGTCCATGGAGGAAATGGGTGAGGAACACCACCCTCTCATGGGGCACAGGGGGTGGGGATGAGCTGCCCTCGTCTGGAAGTCGGTCGCGATGTCATTGGACAAGTATCCGGCTTTCCTCGAGCTTCTTGATGTGTCCCTCCATGACGGAGGAGACCATCCACTTGCCCATACGCTCCGGACATGGCTGGAGAAGGTTGAGGTGGGGTGTGTGCGGACTTGGTATTTGGGCTTCAGTCTTGCGAAGATGGATAAGCAAAGGAGGAAGAAGGCGTAGATGAAAAGGTGGATCCTTATCCCCTTATAGGGCGGACGAAACTATGTGCCCCACCAGCTGGTAAAACTTCGCTTATCTCCCAAGTGCCATAATTATTAGCGCGGTTGGAGTTACCAACGCCCGTATTGATGAGAATCCGTAATAAGGGGTCGCGATCTACGCCGACAAGGCGGGCCAAAGAAACGCCTCGCTAAGTGCGCTGAGGTGGGACCAGGTAAAAGCGATTGAATAAAGGCTTGGCGGTGGCGTGATGTCACGCCACGGAAGCGTCGACAGGTTGGATTTGTGTAAATATTATTCTCTCTACGGTGGTATGTGGAACTTATTTTGCGAGCGGACACTATCCTTGTGTTCAAATCTTCTATGAAGTATTCGGAGGAGAACCCGCCGTGCAATGCCGAAGACAATGCGCGTGCGGACTCATCATCATTGAAGCCTGGTTCAGGGACTCTTGAGGAGTCTGGATTAGGGGAGTGTCTGATAGTCGGACTATAATCTTTGGCGGACTCTGGACTATGAAGATACAAGATTGAAGACTTCGTCCCGTGTCCGGATGGGACTTTCCTTGGCGTGGAAGGTAAGCTTGGCGATACGGATCGTAGATCTCCTCCCATTGTAACCCACTCTGTAACCCTAGCCTCTCTGGTTTCTATATAAACGGAGGGTTTTAATCGGAGGAGCGAAGAACAATCATACCATAGGCTAGCTTCTAGGGTTTATCCTCTCTCGATCTCGTGGTAGATCTACTCTTGTACTACCCATATCATCAATATTAATCAAGCAGGGTAGGGTTTTACCTCCATCGAGAGGCGAACACTGGGTAAAAACATCGTGTCCCTTGTCTCCTGTTACCATCCGCCTAGACGCATAGTTCGGGACCCCCTACCCGAGATCCGCCGGTTTTGACACGGACACCGGGCTAGACTTGGTGCTCGTTCTTGCTCGCCTTGCTCCAGATCCCCTTTCTCGCCCTTCTCCTCCTTGCTTCCGAAATCCTCCAAATCTATCTCAATCCTTCCCATCTTGCAAGCCATGGCGCCTCGCAAGACTCCATCCGAGGCCTGGTACCTCCCGGCTCTGGATCCTCCGACTGTGTCGGCGAAGAATATTGTCCTTGTGCGCTAGAGGACGGTGGCGCAGGGCAACAAGGGAGCGACTGTGCTCAAGGCCGTCTCCGATCAGCCTGAAGGCATGGGGAGCACCTTCTACCCGTTCCTCGTGAGCGCCATTATCGCCGGTCTGGTCCCTCCTTTTTCCGAGTTCTTCTTTGCTGTTCTCCGCCAATACAACTTGCAAGCTCTGCATCTCCACCCCAACTCTGTTCTTCTCCTGGCAATTTTTGCCTACTACTGTGAGGCTCGCTGCTTCCGGGCCTCCCAAGGCTGACCCTAGCTGCAGGCTTTCAGGCTTCAAGTTCGGCCGGAGGCTGCTTGAGCCTGCGGATAGCGACCAGTAAGTGTTTGAACCGTGTTTTGCTTTGCTTCAGCTGCCGAGGCTTGATGTATGTATTCTCTTGCCCAGGTCGGCACCTGTAGAGAAAAGGCCGAAGGGGGCTTCTGTGGCCCTGCTTGAGGCGGGCTACTTTGCTAGGGGCTCTTGCTCCGTCTGCAGGAAAGGGGGCAGTGGCTCGCGCCTCCCCCCAGTCATCTCGCGCGAGCCCAGCAGGGGCACTCTGGCGATGAGTTAACCCCCATGGCCCCGCTGACTCTGGAGGTGCCTGCGCTTGACGTTGTCGCTGAGGTGCCCAAGGCGCAGGGGGCCCCACGTTCCCAAGCCGCGATCACGCTGCCGTCTTCCACACCTACTCCACCGGCTCTAGTCCCTTCTGATCCCTCGGCCATCCTGGACCAGGCTGCCAGCGAGCTGCAAGAGGATCTCCGGAACGCTGATCCTCGTCTGGTGGCCGGGCGCCTGGGGCTGGCTTCTCGCTGGGCCCGCTCTGCTGCCTCCATCCGAGTGGCGCTGAGCCAAGCCGTGTCGGCCTCCGATGGGGAGAAGCAAGCCACCGCTGCGAGGCTAGAAACATAGCCGCTATGACGCTTGGGGACGCTGCAAGCGGGAGGTCGAGCACAAGGCCTCGCGCAGCCAGGCTCGCCAAGGAGGTCCACGGCCGCCCGGTGAAGGAGAAGGAGATGGAGTCTCGGGTGGCCGCCATCGAGGGGACGGGGCCTTGAGCTTGATGGCCGTCGTGGCCGGTTGGAGACAGCTGGGCTGTCGCTGAAAGCGAGGGGATCGAGCTCGGCGAGGAAGGCAAATATCTTGGCTGAGATCGGGTGGCCTTCCATGGAGTTGGAGAGAAGACTTCGTGCGCGTTGAGGCGCTCTGCGAGTGGCACGAGAAGCCGTTGGCTGGTGCGGAGGATGGCCCTGCGAGCTGCTTCCTTTCTTGGTCCGAGCACTTGAAGATGTCGCGGACGCCTTGGCCCCATGGCGAGGCGGCGCGCATCTCCTGTCTTCCGCGTGACGGCGCGTGTCCTCGGCCACGTCTGCCTGCGACCCTAAGCGTCGACCTTGGCTGCCTCTTTGGAGCCCGTGAGCGGTGACCTTGCTGCTGCCGCTCTTCGAGGCCGTGAAAGGCCGAGCCGGGCCCTGCAGGGAAGTTTAGCGCCACCTTGCCACAGGCGTGGTGCCGCCAGCTCAGCGACCTCGGGAGGTGGGGGCGCCACGGAGGTGATCGCCGCAGCTTCCGCTTGCTCTTTTTAATTCCTGCAACATGCACCATGCCTCGTGGAGGCGTTTAAACTTGTGTTTGGCGTTGTGAAACGACTTATGGCTTGTAATATTTACTTTGAATTTGCATTCTTCCCCCTACTTGCGTGTGTTCTATGTCGGCAGGGCCGACCCAGCACAGCCTCAAGCCATCGCCGTTAGCCCCGACCGGAGACCTAGGGCGGGACCAAGGAGTGAGGGGCTACGTGGCAAGTTAGGGCTCCTGGTCGCGATGCTCAGAGTCCCCCTTGTGTACTGAGCAGAAAGTAGGGACAGGAGGCATAGGAGTGGATTGGTGCGTTCTCGGCGCGAGGCCCGGCCCGCGCATACCTCAACCGCCGTTAGCCCCGACCAGAGACCAGGATGGGGCCAAGGAGTGAGGGGCTACGTGACCAGTTAGGCTCCTGAGTTGCGATGCTCAAGAGTCCCCCTTGACGTTCAAATGAATTTTCATACCTTGGCTCCAATCGGGGAGGCGCGCGATGACCAGGTCCGAGGGACCTGGCTGGGTGGCGTATGTTGAGCGTGGCGGGTGCAGCCCGTGTCCGGCCCTCGTGCGGCTCGAGGGGAGGCGTTGCGATGGCGCGGAACAACTGAGCTCTTGGCTCCTTGAGGGTTGTCTACTGTGAGCCGCCCTCGCTTGATTATCACGACGGAGCATAAGCGCTTCCGTATGTGTCTGAGCATAGCCACTCCTCGCATTATGTCGTCGGCCAGCGCTGAGACATGGTGCTTCCACTGGATTAGGAGGGGGCTCCCCTCCGGAGGAGCCCGGGGCATCGTAAAACCCCGCCCGACACCTGGCACAGCACGGTAGGGCTAGAGAGAGGTGTATCTAGGCACCCTGTGAGCCAGCCTGGGACTCCACGAGGCCTACCGAGGCGGGTTGCGCCTGGCTTTGTGCCTTTATCATTGGTGTTTTCCTGCAGGGTTAGAATGCAAATGTTTCACGCCCTCGTGTCCCGCCTCGAGCGAGCTCAGGCCGCTGGTATGACAGTCAGCATGCCGTGGGTCAAGGCCAGGGAGGTGAGGGGTCGAGAGAGCCTGAAGAGCCCATGAGTCACGATGCTCAGGTACCCCCTTTAACGTGCAAGCGCTTTGCATTAGGGCGGAGAGGCCCGCGACAGGTAGTAGGCAGTAATTGCGTGAATTAGCTTAAGTGTGAAGGAGCAAATCCATCCAGATAGGCGCGGAGAAAGCATACGCCACTGGGTCTGGCCCGAGCAGCTTGGGGATAATGCAGCCCGAGGGGAGCCCCCAACAAGGTAAGTAAACAACATAAGCAAAACGGATACATGCCGCAGGGACGGACCCACACAGCCTGGGAATGATGCAGCCCGGGGGCGCTCCCAGCTGAAAGCGGAACTTGGAAAGGTGTCACCTAATATAGTCGGAGATGGCGGGATGTTGAGGTAGCGGATGACGCGTGTTGAGGAAGCTGGCCCTCACGAGCCCTCCGGACCTGGACCCTCGTGAGGCTCCGGGCCCGGGGTTCTCGAGAGCCATCTCCATCTCCGCCAGACACGACATCGCTTGACCTCCTCGAGCCTCCAGAGCACACCTCAGCAGTAATCGATGGCGGGCGACGCTGCTCGGCAGCCGAAAGGCATGCGAACGTAGCTGTGAGGTGGACCATCGCAATGTCCCACGCGAGGAGGGGCAGAGGCGCTCTTGAGACGCGCCCGGTTGAGCCCCCGGTATGTCGATGCAGACCAGAAGCGCAAAGATCTCGCTCGACGCGGGCCACATCGGGCAAGTGGCGGCTACCGTATGACTCTTGACCTCAGTAGGCCCCGGGTGCTCCTCGTGATGAACTCCCGAGGGTTTGGCCCTCCTTGCCTCATACCTTCCTGAGGGAAACGTGCCTTGAAGCACGCCTCCAAGTGGTGCCCGAGCGCCTCCCTCGTGACCCCGGCTAGGTCGGTGGCTCGCCATGAAAGAGCCCTCGTGCCCTGCCTGAGGAGGGTGCCGGGCGCGCCTTCCTATGCAACAGAGGGTGGCGCCCCTTGAACGGATGTGGGTCCTGTTGCCACGCCTCCGGAGGTGCCTACCCCATGAGGGCTTGGACCTGGCGAAGCCTTCTTCTTCCTAGGGATCGCCTCGGGAAGTCTCCCACTCCTGTGATCTGGGTCTTCGATTGCTGCGGCTTGGAAGGCATGCTCAAGAGAGCACACTACATCCCTTTCCTCACAAGGCACCCTGATGACTCCTCCGCTTCCTAGCATCTTGAGGACATTGTAGCCATGGTGGATCATTGCCATGAACTTGGCCAAAGCTGGGTATCCGAGGATGGCATTTTATGGCAGGCGAATGTGGGCGACGTCAAAGTCGATGAGCTCGGTCCGGTAGTTGTTGCGCTGTCCGAAGGTGATGGGAAGGCGAACTTGCCCTATCGGGACAAGTGGAGCCATCGATGACTTCGAGAAGGGCCTGGTCGGTCAAGTTGATCGATGGCACTTGGAGATCGCTGAATGTCTCGACGATAGGACGTTGAGTCCTGCTCCGCCGCGGCGAGGGTCCTTCCGACTTGCACGTTGTCGATGACTGGTGAGCAAAGCATGGGAGGACTCCGCCGCTGCCAAGACTTGAGCTGATCAGCTAAGTTGAACGTGATAGCGCATTTACCCACCACCGAGAGGGCGTAGGCCTCGTGCTTGGGGAGGACTGCATTCACCTCCCGAGCAAACTACTTGAAGATGCGCCAGAGGTCGGGGCCCGAGCGCCACCCAGATGCAAGGAATCGCACATGCCCTCGGAAGCCCCCAGCCCCTCGGCCCTGATGTTTGTCTTCATACCTCCTTGGCGGCAGCGCAGGTGGAGCCCCACGCTGCCTTGAGGGTGATCCTCACGAGGTTGGTCCCTCCAACCTCCTCGCGAGGCTGGTCCTGCCAGCGTCCTCGCGAGGTCTGCCACGCCCATCCTTGCCGAGGGCCACGGTCTTCCCAAAGATGTCAGGTTTTTCCTCCTCCTCGGCCGTAGTTCCGATCATTGCGCTGGGCCGGGCCGACACGCTCTTCTTGCACGGCCCTGAGCTCCGGCATTCACAGGTGTTGTGGGTGTGGAGGTCGTGGTACACGCAGTATCGGCTGCCCTTGGATGACTCGGGCTGATCCCTCGCCTCGCCGGTGTTCTGGTCTCGCCATGAGCACGCAGCCCCCTTTGCGCTTCACGCCCATGGACTTGGGCTTTTCTTTTGGATAGGCAGCCGAAGCTCGAGGAGGAGAGGCGCCTTCCTCAGCCCCGGCGCATTTGGTCGCCAAGTTGAACAGCTCCAGGATGTGCACAGGTCTTCATGCATTGCTAGCTCCTCCTTCATCTTGACGCCACGCGACGCCATCGTGAGAAGGCTGAGATGATGGCTTACTCAGCCACCTTGGGGATTTTGAGGCGGGCGTTGTTGAAGGCCGGATGTACTTCGCAGGTCTCCCTGCTGCTGCTGATGGGCGATGTCACCACGGCCGGGGCCGGTCGCGAAGTGCCTTGAAGTTGGCGGCGAAGCGGTGCGCATTTCGCCCCGTGGAGGAGATCGGACGGGAGCCGTGTTCAGAGCTGTTCGGCTCCGCCTTTCAGCGCCATGGGGAACCTATTCGCCATGACCTTTTCGTCCCCTGCTATGCTTTCGGCGCCCAGCTCAGAGCTGAAGGAACTCCGCTGGGTCGGCGGTGCCGTCAGCGGGAGGCAGGTCCGCTTGAACTTGTCGGGCCATGCGACGCTGCGTAGCTCGGGCGGTGAAGGCGCCGCAGCCTGCAGGGCTACCGGGCTTCGCCGATGCGGAGCTTGTTTGTGGTTCTCGCGATCGCTGCTCGAGCAGCGCTGGTCTTTGACGCTGTGGCGCTGGAGCACGAGCGCGACACTCCGGGCTGGGAGTACACGAGCACCTTCTTGGGGACGAGGGATCTCCTGGAAGCTCCTTTCTTGTTGCACGGGCGCCGGACGCTGAGGGTCTCGCCCGGGGCCACGCGCCTGGAGCCAGGGCGCTTGGGGGGAGGAGGTATGGGCACCTCCGCCCCTTCTTCCCGAGCGGGTGAAGGGCGAGGCAGCGAGATGGACGGTGGGGATTCCTCGCGACACGGACGAAGCTCGGCGACGTGGTCGAGCCACCCTCGAGACGCTGCCGACGGGCGGTAGCGCAGGAGCCTGCTTGTCGCTGGCGAGCGCTGCTCGCCTCTGGGAGGCGCTGCGCGGGACGAAGAACCAGCAGGGCGAAGCGAAGGAGCGTGCGACCTTCTTGCCTTCACCGATGGATGCAGGGACGAGGTTCGCTGCTCGTTTCGCCGCCGATGGCGGCGTATGGCAGGCAACGGGAACGATGGAGGTGTCCGCGACGGAGCCGCCTGGGCGATTTCGAGCAGCGCTGAAGCAGCCCGAGCGCCGCGCGAGCTCACGAAGGCCACCGTGGACACGACGGAAGATCACACACTAACAGCGGAAGAAAGATTCCGCGCACTTTACCTGGTGTGCCAAATGTCGGATTTCGGGTTCCGCAGCACCCTTTGAGGTTCGAACACTAGGGTGCGCGCTGGAGATCTTTCCCTACCAGCTCATGCGTGAATGGTTAGCGAGGATCTAAACTACTAACGATGAACAAACACTAGGGACATTAAGGTTTATACTGGTTCGGGCCACCGCTAGGTGTAATACCCTCCTCCAAAGTGTGGTGTGATGGATTGCTCTGGGCTGATGATGAACAATATAATGGGAGAACAGCTCTCATGAGGGCTGTTCTGAGCCGGTGCGATGAACTCGCTTGGATGGGTTCGGCCTTTCTCTCTATGCGTGACTTTGTCCTCTCTTGTCAATCTCTCCTCTCTTGTAGGTCCAACCCGTTCCTCTCTCTGTGGTGGTTATTCCTATTTATGGAGGGAGGCCCTGGGCCTCTTCCCAAATAATGAGTGGGAAGGGCGCCAACAATTGGCCATTTTGTAGGGGAACATCTAGTACACTTATCCTGACTAAAGTTGGTCTTCGGCTGCCAAAGGCTCTGACGGTGACGCCATCATGGGCTCCACGGTGACCTCCGTCCTGCCGCTTTGCTGGTCTTGGTCTTGTTGCACCGAAGCGGTAACCTTTGCCTCATGCCTTGGCCTGTGCTTGCCTCCTTTGCACCAAAGGGGAAATGAGGACATCGGCAAGTCGGGCGCCATCCGCGGCCGCCTCGTCTCGATCGCCATGGCTCACGCCACGGGCACCTCGTGAGGTACCCCTGCTTGATCTTCCGCCTCGTGAGCCTCGCCTCGACGAGGCTGCTCCCGAGGAAGGTTCCGCCGTCCGCCTCATGAGGCTTGGCCCCTCGCGAGGGTCTTGATCTTGAGCCGATGAAGCTGGAATCGCTGGCCCCCACTTGGGCCACGCCAGTGTGCAAGTATGGGGACCCCTGTTCCTAGAACACCGACAATAGATAAGACTGATTAATACCCGTAACAATCCATGTCCTTAACAAAGGGTGCATGCACGTATAGGTTCAACGTGTGTCTTGCGTCGTGTGTTGTGTGCATGCAGGAGTGCGAGTGTTGCATGCATGCAAGGGTACATTTCAGTGTTGCATGCATGTGTGCATACGTGCGTGTGTTCGTGAGTGCATGTGTACATGTCAGTGTTGCACGCCTACATGCATGCTTGTGTTCGTTATGTGTACGCAGTCGTTGTTGCACGCCACATGCGCGGTGTGTCTTGCGTGCGCATGTGTACGTATGGGGAGGCTAGACGTCTACCGACCGACTTTTTTCATCTCCGTCATTAGATTTTCCAGCCGTTGATACGTAAATCAAGGGCCTGCAGTTTATCATCAAACTCACCTCGTGCCGCCAGCCACCACCGCCAAACCGCCGCCCTCATGTTCGCAGCCGCCTCGCGCCGCCACGCCGCCCGCCTACCAAACCACCTCATCGCCGTCCGCCACGACCGCCATCCTCTAGCCCCCCCTGCCGAAGCTTTTTCTCCGCGATCCCCACCCCACCGCTAAATCAACGCTTCTTCACCGGCGCGCATCGCCAACCAGAGGTCTCAATGACTTCGAAAATACCCACCAACCACTAATTTATTACCATTTCTGTCCTTCATATACGCGCTGACCGGTAGGCCCTATGGTAATGTGCACTACTGAATGTGGACCGTTTGACTGGTCAATTAATCGTGTCATCAACAAATTACGGAGCTGTATGGTGAGCCAGTGACCGCATGATCACCCTAAAATGTATTTTATAAACACGGTACAGACTCAAACTACCATTTCTTTCTTTCATATATGGGCTGACAGGTGGGCCCCACGGTTACACGCCCCGATGGTGCAACACTATTTGCGCCACGTGGAACGTTTGACTGGTCAATTGATTGTGTCATCAAAAAAATACGGAGTTGTATGGGCGAGCCAGTGAACGTATCATCATGACATGTATTTTTTAACACGGATGCATGCAAGGGCTCATATATACGCGCAAGCACTCACCGCTATAAGCGCACACACGCAGACCCTACCCCGATGAGCACCTTCGAGAGAGTGGGCGGGCATATGATCTTGAGATTTTATGAAGTCACCATAGGTGCCTTGTAGTCAACTGGAACGTCTCCTCCCAATGAACACACATCGCCGGAAAATATTGAAATTAACCCAGGATAAATGCGAGCACCTGGACTTTAACCCTGGTGGGCTTGAGAAACCAGTTTCCTCTTAACCATCCAACCACATGTTGGTTAGCACGAAAAAATGTATGTGGTGACCGTGATGAGCTTATTATGAAGTCCAGTGACCATATAGTGCTTTCGCTTCAAATACAATGATCGTAAGTGTCATCAACAAAATACGGAGCACGCATCAAACGCAATGTCCGTCAGTGTCATCAATTAAATACGGAGACGTACCGTGAGTTAGATACCGTATGATCACCACAAGAATGTATACGGTGACCGTAATGAGCATATTCTGAACTGTAGTAACCGTATAGTGCTTTAGCTTGAAATACAAAGGACTGGCTATGCGTGAATGTGTTGTGGGCATGCATACTTTTAGAGGGCCGAGATAGTTTGTAAAGCGATGTGAAAGTGGTGTAGAAAGAGGGGATGTCCGGTGGAGACAAGGAGAGATATGCCCTTCGGCTCTCTTTCCCGTGAATAATATTTTAGGAGAATATATAAACATTCACAATGCAGAACAAATATTTTTGGATGCACCATGCAATTAACTTTCATGTATAACATTGTACTATTGTATATGCTTATTTTCTATGGCCGATTATGTGTGTGGTGGGTGGGTACATCATTTCTAGTTGTGGTGGGTGAACATGAGGACTCATGGGTCGGTTCCATCCTGCACCACATAGGTTGGATCGAGACGCGTTATACGAAGACCCATGTGGAGGAATCGGCGTACAACACGAAGATAGCTACCAGAGTCACGGAGGACTCTATCCCCACTGGTGATAAGCTGACTATATATGATTTCTAACCCTAGGCCCCCAGTATATTATAGAAGCTTGGGGGCTAGTTTGTTAATAGTATACACACGCACAATGCCTGGTATTCACGTGTACTTTGTACACACCCCTATCACTAATCACTACTGGAATCAACTACTTTGCCATCTGCCAGCTCTTTGCCGTCTGGTAGCGGACGGCAAATAAACTTTGCCATCACTACCCAAAAGGCAGACGGTAAGAACCGGCTGATGGCAAAGAAAGTATTTGCCATCAGTTATTTCATTGCCGCCCGCTAGTCGACGGTAAAGATTCTTTCCCGCCGGCCAGCGTACGGCAAAGAGGAGGGGGCCCCACTGAGGAGCTATTTAAAACATACTTAACGGCCCTCCTCTTTGCCGTCTGCTAGCGGACGACAAAGAGCAAAAAAGCGGACGACAAAGAGGGCGGACGGAAACATTTAACATATCTAACGGCGCGCCCCACCCCGCCTCTCTCTCTCTCTTTCTCTCCTGTTCCCCACCTGCGCCGCCCCACCACTGTCGCCAGCCTTTGCCGCCGCCCCCACCCGCACACCCCCCGCCGCCTTCACCGCCCCGCCCCTGTCGCCTCGCCACCCTGCCGCCTCGGCCGCCGCCTGCCCTGCCACACCGCTTCGGCTCGCCCGCCACCGCCCCAGCCGCCTCCACCACTCCCCCGCTGCCACATCATCGCTGCCGCCTGCCGCCTCACTGCCTCGCCTCCTGCCGCCAGCTGTTGCCTCGGGCTGCCTGCTTCCGCCTGCCCATCGGCCTCACTGCCCCACCGGCGGCCGCCTCAGCCGCCCGCCTCCTCCAGTGAGGGAGTCCCGGATTAGGGGTGTCCGATGACTCCGGACTACCATCATCGGCCGGACTATCATCGGCCGGACTATCATCATCGACCGGACTCCAAGACTATGAAGATACAAGATTGAAGACTTCGCCCGTGTCCGGATGGGACTTTCCTTGGCGTGGAAGGCAAGCTTACGATACGGATATGTAGATCTCCTACCATTGTAACCGACTCTATGTAACCCTAGCCCTCTCCAGTGTCTATATAAACCGGATGGCTCTAGTCCGTAGGACACAACATCAACAACCCTTACAATCATACCATAGGCTAGCTTCTAGGGTTTAGCCTCCTTGATCTCATGGTAGATCCACTCTTGTAAACATCCACAATATCAATATCAATCGAGCAGGACGTAGGGTTTTACCTCCATCAAGAGGGCCCAACTGGGTAAAACATCGTGTCCCTTGTCTCCTGTTACCATCCGCCTAGACGCACAGCTCGGGACCCCTACCCGAGATCCGCCGGTTTTGACACCGACATTGGTGCTTTCATTGAGAGTTCCTCCGGCTGCCACCGATAGGAAGGATGCCTCCTCCCGCCTTCAAGGACGGTATTTTCGCCAAAGGAGCCCTGGCCGCCGCCAAACTATCCGCTAGGTGGTTTTCTTATGACCGCCGTCCGCCACCGCTTCTACAATGACCTCTCAAGTCGCCAAAAGCAATTTTCACGCCAGCTCGAATTCGCCGAGCGGCTGGATCCAATAGAGCTCTCGTCCAGAACGAGCTCTTGGATCGTGATCGCCGCCGGGAGTCGCCATGACTACAAACAGATTGGGCTTAAAACCGATCCGAGAGAGATTAACTCTCCCAGTCACCCACCACGCTGCAGTGGTAGAGGAACAATGCGCGACGCTTCTCCTATATTGAAAACTAGTCATGTCCGGCTTCCGAACCCCCATGCCGGATTCCCGCAGAGGGACGGACTTCGATCAAGCATCGAACTTAAAGTCGCATCGGACTGCACTCGCTGGACAACGCCCAGCAATCCAAGCTTCCAAATTGAAACTTCGCCTTCGAGCCTTGAGATGGGTAGGGTTCCGACTTAATTCCACCCACCCGCCTGCATATATGCGATCTATCTCTAATCCGCAAGAGCCCGCCGAGACAAGACATCACTATCGGGCCAGATTCTCCCGTTATGGACAGGATAAAGGACTGCCGAGAGGAAAACGCAATCTCAATTTTTGCAATAATTGCACGGACGAGGGATTCTTGAACGCCGCCACCGTCATGAAATTACACGCTCACGACCAAGGCCCATAGTACGAAAGTACTATGCGATAGAGAGTTTCCTGACAACCGAAAATAATTTTGGGACAATCCGCCCCAAATACAACCCTAGTCCGCAACAAAAGGGTGCATTACACTCGTGCACCAGATACAAAAACCAAAAAGCAAAGACCCCATAAAGGGCACGGAACCGCATTAGAGGGATGGCTTAGCGGACCTCGTAAAATTCACAAGATGTATATGCCGCCCCAACACATAACCTTCGAGCATGTTGGATATTACGGCAGGTGGCCAAAAGTGGAGAGGAGCTTTAGCCCCGAAAACCACTCCAACAACATCGGACGGTATCAACAGTCTTCGAGACTTTCGTGATCAAATAATATGCGGAAACGAATAACCCGCTGCCTCGCCAAGTCTACCAAGTAGCAACAACCAATCCATGGAGCGACACAGCCATCACCTTCAACGCCAGCGATTTAACCTAAATTCGGACAGCCCGAGCTCCACCAAGACCGGTACTTAGTCCAATAGTGGACGGCTTTCGACTTACAAAAGTCCTCATGGATGGCGGCAGCGGATTAAACCTCATCTACGAGGAAACCCTTCAAAAATGGAAATAGACCGAGCCGCATTGAGCGAAGCAGCACAACCTTTAGAGGAATAATCTTTAGCCGGAGGCGCTACCGCACAGGAAAAATCACACTCGATGTGGTATTCGCTCACCGGACAATTACAGATCCGAAGAAGTCACGCCCAAGTGGCCCTGCTCAACAGCGGATATCACGCTATATTAGGACGAGAGGCATTCACAATTTTTCAAGCCGCACTCCATTACGGGTACATGAAGCTCAAAATGCCCGGCCCGCGGAATAATCACTCTTGTTAGTGATCCGGACATAGCACTCCGCTACCGAAAACAAGACAGCCGCATTAGCCTTAGAGGCACTATCCAAGCCCTAGCGGCAGAGGAACTCACCACGCCACGCCCACGGTGAATAGGGACGATGTGATACTCGATAAGAGATCCAAGTCCACCTCCTTTAAACCAGCAGATGAAATAGTAAAATTCCAGGTCCACCCAACGGACTTACTACAAAGACGGCCTCCATCGGGCACAATTGAACCCTCGATGTAGACGCCAGACATGCAGAATTCCTTCGAAAATTGGGACATTTTGCTCGGCACCCTCGGATATGCCCGAATCCCACGCAGATTGGCGTAACACAGCCTAAACATCCTAAAAGGATTCAAGCCACCAAACAGGCTCTTCGACGATTTTCCAACCCAAAAGACAGGCAATGGGAGAAGAGCTAGCCAAACTATTGGAAGCCGGATTCATCGAGACATCAAGCACCCGGATTGGCTAGCAAACTTGGTAATGGTACCAAAGAAGGACAAACTCGCGCCTATGTGTCGATTTCAAAGACCTAAATAAGGCCTGCCCAAAGGATCCTTTCCTCCCCAAGATCGACCAAATCATCGATGCCACCGCAGGCACGATTCATTGTGCTTCCCGGACGATACTCCGCTATCATCAAATCAAGATGGCAGAAGCGGATCAAGCCGCAACGGCATTCATTACTCCATATGGACCATTCTGCTTCAACACGATGCCCTTCGACTTAAAAACGCCGCGCAACATATCAGCGCATGATTCGTATATGTCCGCTACCCAGATCGGCAAAACAGTAGAGGCATACGAGACGACGAGTCGCCAAAACTAAACACGCCGAAACTCTAGTAGACGACTTGAGGCTCACATTCGACAACCTCAGAGCATATGACATCAAGCTGAATCCGAAAATGTGTTTTCGCGCATCACCGGAAAGTCACTGGGCTTCATCGATCCGTAGAGGAATTGAAGCAAACCCAGCCAAGATCCGAGCTCACACAGCTAGATATCCCAAAAGACCTCAAGCAAATACAAAATTGATCGATGCGAGCGGCTTCTAAGCCGCTTTATCTCCCGCCTAGGAGAAAAGGCATTACCCTCTATCGCCTCCTTAGGCGCATCAACACTTCGAGTGGACGGATGCTGCCACCGCCGACTCAAGAAATAAAGGCCATATTGGCAACAACCGTCCTCGGCTGCGCCAACCCGGGCGAACCAATGTTGTTATACATCGCAGCTACGCATCAAGTTGTAAGCGCTGTACTCGCCGTCGAACGAGAAAAGAAGGGCATAAATTCTCTTCAAAACCAGATACTACGATCCACCGTGTTAACCCCCGCAAGTCCTGCTACCCGCACTATCGTAAGATAGCATACGCGTGTTCATGGCATCCCGAAGTCTACACTACTTTCAAGAGTGTTCGATAACAAAGGCCTCAAGTACCACTTAACGACATTATAAACAATCCGCGACGCGACGGGCAGGATTGCAAATGGGCCATTGAGCTCTTACCATTTGATATATCTTACAAACCTCGCGAGCTATAAAGTCACAAGTTTTGGCTGACTTTGTCGCTGAATGGACCGTTTAACTCCCTAAAGAATACGGCGATACTCCAATTGATTATGCACTTCGACGGCTCTAAAATGTTAGCCGGATCGGGGTCTGGCGTCAGATTGACGCCCCCGACCGGGACACAGTCCAATACGCATTTCAGATAATGTACACGGACTCCAACAACGCAGCCGAATACGAGGCCCTTTTACATGGTCTCCGGATGGCAATTCCATGGGCATTCAACGCCTAGAGGTGCGCGATTCAAACCTCGCAATATCCCAAATAAACGGAGACTTTGACGCCAAAGATCCAAAATGGCAGCATATCGCAACGCTGTCCTAAAATGTCAGCCCGTTCAAGGACTTGAATTCCATCACGAGCCCGGATAATAACCAAGCAGCCGACGATCGCACGATTGGCGCAAAACGCGACGCTGTCCCTCCTAACATCTTCCCGAACGGCTCTTCAAGCCATCCGCATTATGGGAAGAGGAGTCCGAACTAACAAACCGAACAAGCCGCACTAACCGCGATTCAGCCGATGATATAACACCTTCCGCCTACACGACATAATGGCAGTAATTGCCCCGCGGACAGAACCATTCTCGCCTACTTGCTTAGGCAAGAGCTTCCCAAGACCAAAATGAGGCCCGCTGCATTGTCCGCGATCTAAAGCCTACAAGGTCTATGAGGGAGAACTTTATAAGAAAAGTACAACCGAGTCCTTCAAAGGTGTATCTCAAGAGGAAGGGCGAAACCTCCCGCTGAAATTCATGCCGGACTAGGCGGACACCACGCCGCAGCTCGGGCCCTTGTAGGAAAGGCATTCCGCACAGGATTTTATCGCCGACGGCCCGAAAGCAGATGCTCGTGACTTAGTCCAAAGATGCGCCGGTTGTCGCCTCTTTGCTAATCGAGCTATATGCCACCCACCGCCTCAAAACTATACCCATTACCCGGCCGTCATGTCCGGGGCTTGACATGGTTGGACCACTTAAAGGGGGAACCCACAAGCAAAGGTACCTATTGGTCATGGTGGATAAATTCACCAAATGGATAGAGGCCAAGCCGCTTAAAACGGCAGAGTCCGGACCAGTGATAGACTTTATATCCGGGTAGTACACCGCTATGGTGTCCCCACAAAGATCATCACCGATAACGGCACTAACTTCACCGCCGATGAGGTTAAATCATGGTGCAAAAATATGGGCATCAAGCTCGATTACGCTTCACCTATCATCCTCAAACCAACGGTCAAGTGGAACGAGCAAATGGTCTAATAATGAGCGCATCAAACCCGCACTAGTGCGGTCCTCACGAAATCGACACGACCGGGTAGAGGAGCTCGACCAGACTGGGGCTGCGGACAACGCCTAACCGTACTACCGGATTCACACCATTTTTATGGTATACGGCGCAGAAGCAGTTTTGCCTCGCGACATCATTCATGACTCACCTCGAAAAGCGCATGTACGAAGAAAGAGAAGCCGAGTTGGATCGGCAGGACAGCTTGGACACATTGAGGAAGAGCGCGACGCCGCCAAGGCTCGCTCCGCATTCTATCAACAGCAGGCTCAAGATATCAAAGCAGAGAAGTACGGGCCAAGACTTACAACGCTGGCGAACTGGTTCTACGCCTCACGGACAAGAAAAAGGACAAGCTCAAGCCCAAATGGGAAGGCCCTTCATCATCGATCAAGTCCTGACCGGCGGAGCGCATCGCCTATGAAATGCATCGGATAACCGACTCGAGCCGAACCCATGGAACGCAGCCCGCCCCGACGATTCTATGCCTAGCGCCGACTAAGAGTTCGCCCTTTCCCCCGCCCAAATTTTTTTTTTACTTCAGCTGCCTTTTGTTTATCTTTTTCTTCTCAACCCTATTCATCCAAGCCTTAAAGGGCCTACTTGCGCAACGTCACACAGAATTGATGTGCTATCCGCACTCATTATACTTCGGGGCTTTTTACCGTGCTTAATTATACGGGTTTATGCCCAAAGACATGTGTCAAGCCTCCACATGTACCTTTTATTCACCATTATATGCATCGATATGACTTAAGTTTTGGCCAAGCTGGGTTGTTCGCCCTGTGCTTACCCCTACGCTCCCGATTGTTCGCTAGGAGGTAAAGGAGCACCTCTGATTGTTACGCCGGTCACCGGATGTGTACCTCGACCGGGTGAAGCCGAAAGCTAGCGTTCTTAAGGGAATATTCGGTCGGTGACTTAAAAGATGATTTTTTATCCACTTATTTATCTGCCCCCAGATGTTTTTCTGCTTTTTTCGCAGACCGGACATGCACTTTAGGGCATGCCACCCCCAGAGGAAAGGAACCCTTAACGGAACTATTCTCCCTGGAAGATGTTTCTTACTACCCATGTAATATAACATAACTAGTTGGGCACTTGTCTGATAAAGCACTGATGACCCCTACGCCTGGTCTCCATGCATACCCCGGTTGTTTCATAACCGAGACGGTATTCGACACACCCGACTCTAGGGTCCCGAGGTCGGGCTTAAAAGGTCGGCAAAGACAAACGATCTACAATCCGCTAGAAGGCATTTTGTATGTCATTTTATAATACATTGTCAAATCGACCGATTGTATTCTTCCTCAATCCCGCCTAACAGTTGTCTAATTTACAGTCCTGTTGGGAAAATTTAGCGCCAACTCCACTTGGTCAGATACTAAACTCACAGGATCTCCTTCCCATCGGGCCCCACAGTCCGACTTCGCCATGTGGTTGGGATCCGCCTTCTTGTACCGCTGCCTTTACCATGGCCCAGCCTCCCTGGCACCTTGGCGGCAGGCAAATCTTCCATAAATGGAAGCGCCGCCGACTCCTCGCAGCTTCTCCGCAAGCTCCCCAAGACCCTGGGTAAGGAGAAGGCTGGCCACAACGCTCGGATGACGCCGCCATTGCCCGCCAACTCGCTCGATCAGCTTGCAACAATTCGAAGTTGATCACCCGCTGATACGGCATCTCTCCGCAGGGCTACTGTGAGCATACCTGCATATATTCTCAAATTGACTTCCTCGCCAACTCTTCTTTTCAAAGGAGTTCGCCAAGCACTTACTATATATGCCGCGACGAAGCCGCTGATTCTCCTTAACGGAGCCCGACAGCTCGCCCGAACGCCTTTCAGCTCTTCTCCAAGCTGGGCATGGGCATCCCGAGCTTGTTCCTTTCATGCTGCACCTTATGCAGCACCTCTCGCCGCCTTTAGTTGGCGCAGGTTCTTGCCTGTCCGGATCTTGTCCGCAGCACCTGCAACGCTATTTTTTTTTCAGCTTGCGCAAAGGCCAAACGCTACTTATCTTTCTAAAATAATGCGCTACTGTGAGAGGTCCTTATGCTTCCTCCTCACGCCAGAGAGTGCGGCCTCAAGTTGGGCCTTGCACTCTTGCAGCTCCCGAGACAGTTGGGTATTCTTCTCGTAAGATCCTACGTTTATATGATCCTTAAATCAGTTAATATAACTACTTTAAGTCTCGGGGCTACCGCATATATAACTATTAAATTCTTTACCAGATGTCTTTTACATACCGCCCGCGGCTCGATAAAACCATCTTGAGCAGCACGAAGGTGCGCTGCCCCCGTGTTAAAGGCATTCAACGCCTCGGGAGAAGCACGCCACGAATACTGTCCGGCGGCGCCTGTGATTCGTGGCACTTCCACCTCGACTTGGTGGCGACACCTGTCGGCATCCTCCGTCGGAGGAACGTCCGCCGCGCTTTGCGCCGCCTCCCTCCCGACCAAAAGGGAGCCCGCTGGTAGAGGTTGATTGACAACTTTCACGCCAGAACCGCGGACGCTTTTTTCCCTATAAAAGTCATGAGCACTCAAACGCTTCTAGGAACGTTGTTTCAAATACTGAATTGTGAGCTACACCTTTGCGGCGACGTTTCAGTCAAGCAAGGGCCTCTTCCGCCATCGTCCGAATCGCCTTGTTGGTCAGCCACCGCTGGCTCGCTTCGCCTAGGGCGCCTCGCATAGTGCCATCATATACGGTGGTCGAAATAAGCAAGGAAGGAATGACGGTGTCGGGCTTCGCCGCAATCACCGGGAAGCCGGATATAGTCCGGGATAGTCGGCCGTGATGGCGACTTCAAAGCATTGTCCATGCTGAGCTGGTGGAACACCCCGCCGATTAGCTCCACCTTTATGTCCGGATCCTCTTCGAGGCCGGATCCCGGATCTCTCTCGATCCTCGGCTGCGGAGCCGGACTTAGCATGCCCTCCACGGTCCGGCGCAGCCTCTCGCCGAAAGAAGAACACAATATAAGAAACTTAAGTTTCGAAGGCACGGGTCGGACACGCTGAGTGTTCGCTACCCAAGGCCGGGATTATTCATGGAAAACCCATTTAACGGGTTCGTCCGGGAAATCCTCCTTCTCCCCTTATACAGGCCGACAAGATCGTCACCGATCTTCGGCCAATCCGCCCTTTATGCCATGACGGGTGGCATCGCCCTCCCGCTGAAATCCCACATGGGTGGCCTCAGATTGTAGTGGCTGCACCTCACAGAATGCATGTTGCCATGATTCCAATCATGGTCAACCCGCATGGGCCAAGAATCTTATTCGCCCATCAAATAATGGACGCCTTGTCTTCCTCCGATGGGGCTCATGGACGCCAACTAAGGCGCTTTCTTCAGAGGAGCATTGCTGAACTCCGGAGGCCGATCCAACAGGGTCCGCAGCGGAGCGCCTTCTATATAAAACCATTCAAGGCCAGTCTTCGGACGCTTAGGGGTTCCGGATGGATATCCGTCCCGCAATGCGCCATATTTCGCGCCGCCACTTGATATATGGACCCTCGTGAGAGCGGGTACAAGGCGTAACAACCTCTTCCACAGCGCAAGTGGGGCTCGACGCCAGAAAAGCTCGCAGAAGAGCTACATAACCCGCAATATGCAGGATTGAGGCGGGCGTGAGGTGATGAAGCCGAGTCCGAGAACTCCGTGAGCCCGCGGAGGAATGGATGTACAGGAAACCGAGCCCCTTATCGATAGGGGACGGCATACCCGCCCCTTTGTTGGGATTTGGGGTAACCTCCGCTTGCTTCCCACCTTGTAGGTGGCCAGCCCGCTCGAACCGGAACCATGAAGGCCGGAGGGAGATATCCCCATTTGAGCTTCACCAGCTCACAGCGGAACAGAGCATCTCCTCCAATCTCCGCAAAGGGCCGAGCGCGAGAAGAGGAGCCGCGCTGACGGTCCATGATGGAATGGATTCTTGGTCGAAAGCGCCCGATGAGTATTTGCGAGAGGAAGATGGTGATTTGGATCTGGATTCTTGCCTCCTTATAGGCAGATTATTCGCACAACTAGGGGTAAAACATAAAAGACACCGGCTTTTCACATTCGCGACGACGCTGCGGAAGAAGGCCATTATTGGGCGGAAGCCAAGACGCGCAACATTGATGAGGAAGCTGGACACTGCTCGCAGGTACATAGAACTTGAAGGAGAACCCGCCTTGCAACGCCGAAGACTACACGCATGCTGGACTTATCGTCATTGAAGCCTGGTTCGGGGGCTACTGAGGGAGTCCCGGATTAGGGGGTGTCCGGATGTCCAGACTACCATCATCGGCCGGACTATCATCGGCCGGACTATCATCATCGACCGGACTCCAAGACTATGAAGATACAAGATTGAAGACTTCGCCCCGTGTCCGGATGGGACTTTCCTTGGCGTGGAAGGCAAGCTTACGATACGGATATGTAGATCTCCTACCATTGTAACCGACTCTATGTAACCCTAGCCCTCTCCTGTCTATATAAACCGGATGGCTCTAGTCCGTAGGACACAACATCAACAACCCTTACAATCATACCATAGGCTAGCTTCTAGGGTTTAGCCTCCTTGATCTCGTGGTAGATCCACTCTTGTAAACATCCACAATATCAATATCAATCGAGCAGGACGTAGGGTTTTACCTCCATCAAGAGGGCCCAAACCTGGGTAAAACATCATGTCCCTTGTCTCCGTTACCATCCGCCTAGACGCACAGCCGGGACCCCTACCCGAGATCCGCCGGTTTTGACACCGACACGAGCCCGACCTGATCGACACCCGATCATGACACCGACATCGGCACTTCGACTCCCGACCCGCACTTGACTTCGACACCCGACCCCCGAGTCCGACCTCGACCCGACACCCCGACCCCGAGCCTGACCCGACACCCGACCCTAAGCCCGACTCGACCTGACACTCGACTCCCGACAACCGACCTCGACCTCGACACTCGACCCCGACACCCCCGACCCCGACACCCCACCTCGACCCCGACACCCCTGACCTCGAGCCTGACCTGATCGACACCTCGATCATGACACCGACATCGGCACTCGACTCCGACCCGCACTCGACCCGACACTCCCGACCTCGAGACCGACTTCGACCCCGAGCCCGACCTAACACCTTTAATTTCGAGCCCGACCTGACCCGACACCCCGACCCCGACAACCGACTTCGATAATCGAACCCCGACTTAAACAACACCCGATCCGCGATATGCTTTGGTTCGATCCGACGATAAATTTCGTGGTGAATTATATATATAATTGTTGTGTGTCCAAAGGATGATGATGATGATTATAGTGATGATAGCGATGATGATGATTATAGTGAGCCCATTATTGATTATAGTGATGATGATGATGATTATGCATTTATTGATGATACTGATCAAGATTATTAGTAGTGTCAGGTATTCAATTTTTTTATGTTGTACTTGATGATGATACACTTAAGTGATATACATATTATTATTCATGTCTGTACTTTTTTTTATTTTGTACTAATTTCGTTTATTCTTTGTCATGGCAGGTGTTGAAAGATGGTGGGCGCTGGTCGGGAGCGCGCCGAGGCCTCTTCTTCGTCGACGCGTGCTGCGAGGTCTTCCATTGCACACGCACCTCTCCACCGAAGCGCTGTCGGACAGATGTCGACACCACCGAGCCCTTCTTCGCCGATCGCGGTGCCCAGCAGGGACGAGGTAAGAAGAAGAGAGGAGGTGGAGCACGTGGTCGCTGGAGAGGAGATTGGGTGACTTTACGGCTCCTTCCTCGCCGCCACCCCAGCTGTTTCACCCACCACGGATCGCTAGGGTGGACTCCGTCCATGAGCCTCCGTCCACGGGTTCGCCCACGAGCCTCGGGTCGACGGGCCTTCGCCCATGAGAGTTGGGCCCACGAGACCCCGGAGGAGCACACGCCCGGATGGGGTACTGGCCGGTCAGCTCGAGGAGCCGAGTGGCTATGCCGATGATGGCGGGTAGCCGAGTGGCCATGCCGATGATGACGGGAGCCAACCGATATTGAGGAGGAGGGGGCAACGCTCTACCAGCAGGTGCTACACGGATCCCGTCCGCTGCCGGGCGACCATGAAAGCAGAGGTGGTTGATTTTCCCTGATGGGGAGAGGTAAGTGCATTTAATCTTTTGTAACTTCTGCATTCACGCTTTCTTCAAATAACTAATGCGTTGGCCTTGTCATGCCGCAGGGTTGGGACCACCATGAAAGTGTCCGCCGCCCAACTCCGCCCTGAGTTCTGATTCGCAAAACTTCCCGGGTTTGTCACATTGCCCGGTGAGGGTCGGCTTCAGAGGTTGGATTGAGTTGGGAGCACTACTTGGCTGCCCAGGCCCCGCCGGGTGAGATTACCGACGGTGTCTTGTGCAAGACGAGGGCAGACGTGGTGATCAGAAAGTTCTGGGTAATTTCTCCTTTACACAATTAAAAATCTTGAACTAGCTAGTTATTAATTGTACTAATCAATATTGTATCATTTGATTGCAAACATTCTACAGGTGTGAGGAGGGATACGAGGAGGAGGCGGCAGATGTTATCGACAAGGAGTGCAAGCGCCTACTTCAGAACCTACGGCATGTGGTTCGGGTCCAGGCTGTTCGAGACTACTACGCCGGGCGTGGTATCAAGAAGCCCAAGCAGGAGTGCCGCGAGAAGTTCTTGAGTAAGGAGCAGTACATGAAGGTAATTCTTAAGGCCTTGTACTTACTTCCTTCATTTAGTAATTCATAGCCGTAGCGCTAAAGTTTCTATTTGCTAACTTAGGCCCCTCCGAGATGGTGTGCGGATCGGATGGATTGTTGGGAGGTGTTGGTCAATGCGTGGTGCTCAAAGAATGGCGGGCCTCCCACAACGAGGCCAAGGATAAACGTGCTCAAATGGAAGGTGTGCCACACCACCAAGGCAGCTCCAACTTATTTCAAGACGTATGCGGAACTGGTATGTGGTTTGCTTCATGTTTCATGCAATTCATTCATCATGCTAGCTTTAGCCCTTTAATTACTAATTTACTTTGTTTCTCTCTTTCGTGCATGCTACAATAAGGCGGATAAGGTGCCGAGGTGTACGACTTGTATGCCATGGCCCACATCGCTCTTACAAGAAAGTCAAGGCATTCTCTGCGCTCGACCTCGATGATCCAAAGAACTTCACCAACATCTCCGCCCACGACAAGCTCGTGCAATATAGAGATCAGGGAAGGTGAGGAAAGGGGAGGACTTTATCCCGAGCCGTGTCCCATTGATACAGAGCTGCTGATGATATCTGGTGAGGGAGGTCCCATGGCTCCATAGCCATGGGAGATGGACTTATCCGTTGTCCTAGCACTCTCCCGAGATCAAGGCGCCACCGAGATCCGCCTCCGAGATAAGGCCTCGTGAACGGCCAGTCCAACTCGCCTTCAAGGTTAGTTATAAGTACTCAGCTATCTTTCTCCATTACATTGTGTGCGCTCCATCAATGATTACAAATGGTCATGTGAGTGGTGTTGCAGGCTGCTATACAGAGTGAGAGAGATAGAACGGAGAAACTTCAAGCGGAGGCGGCGGAGAGGCAGCGGGAGTTGGAGGAGAGGACGACAAAGATGTTGGAGGAGGAGAGGCACGAATGACATGCATGCAAGGGCCATGTATGAGCTCCTTGTGGGAAGTTTCTTCTGCAGATTACTTGTTAGTCTTAACATTTGAGTCTCATTACTAACTAGTATGACTCATTGTGAAAACCAAATGTGCAAATTGTGGTGCGAGAAGTCCAATGACGCGCTCCGCCGATGCTGATTGCTCCTCGGGAGCACGGTGAGTTTAATTAGAATGGACATTACTTGCTAGTCTTAGCATTTGAGTGTCATAATGCTAACGAGACATTGGAAATGATCTTTGGTGCATCTTAACTCCGTAAACGATCGCATACGATCCTTCTCCGACTACCGCAAGCGAGCCAGCCCAAGCGCAGACACCTCCCCGATCATGGTAAGTTTCTCTAGTGTTTTGCTTAACAAATGCATAAAGACCTAGACTTAGCTTTATTTCCTCCAATATGCTTACCATAATGACCTAGAGTTAGCTTTTTTCCTCCAAAATGACTTAATATGCTTATTGACCTCATAAACCATCCATTCTACCTAAGTTAGCTCTAAAACGATATGTACTTAGGTTACTTATGTCAAAATTGCATAATTAGCTTAGTTAGCTCATAAACGATCCATTTTACCTAAAGTTAGCTCTAAAATGACTCATTTTACCTTAGTTAGCTTACAAGTGATCCAATTTATCCAAGTTAGCTCTAAAATGACCCATTTTACGTAGATTAGCTCCTAAATGATCCATTTTACCTACGTTAGCTTGTAAATGACCCATTTCACCTAGGTTAGCTCCAAAATGACCCATTTCACCTAGGTTAGCTCCAAAATGACCCATTTCACCTAGATTTGCTCCTAAACGATCCATTTCACCTAAGTTAGGTAAAAACGATCCATTTCACCTAAATTAGCTCATAAATGATCCATTTCACCTAAGTTAGCTAAAAAACGATCCATTTCGCCTTAGTTAGCTCAAAAACGTGGCATTTCACCTTAGTTAGGTCATAAATGACCCATTTCACCTAAGTTAGCTAAAAAACGATCCATTTCATCTTACTTAGCTGAAAAACGATGCCCTTCACCTTAGTTAGCTCATAAACGATCCATTTCAACTAAGTTAGCTCATAAATGATCCATTTCAACCAAGTTAGCTCATAAACAACCCATTTCAACTTTGTTAGCTCATATATGATCCATTTCACCTAAGTTAGCTCATAAATGACATATACTTCTTGTTCTAGTCTTATTCTTGTTCTAGTCACCTATTTCTAACTTTCTTATTTACCATTTTGCAGATTTCATTCACTTCATGGAAGCTAGCTTGCTATGATGGAGTGCTTGCTTTTCCTTTGATGAAACTTTGCATTGTATCTAGCTTGCTATGATGGAACTTGATATGTTGATGAAACTTTGCATTGTAATATGTATATGGATGGAACAATGTGTATGGATGGAACTTGCTTATGTATGAATGGATGAAACTTATGTGCTGGATATGTGATATGATTGTCAAGTTAAATAGCCCTGTGAAATATATCTATATATGTCGATATATTTGCTGTGAAAATTGTTGAATTAAAAAAACTGAAAAAGAGACAATATGCAGCCTCTTTGCCGCCTCGCCACCGACGGTAAAGGGCTCTTTGCCATCAGCAGCGGACGGCAAAGAGGCCACGTAAGGTGCAATCGTGCTGTCGGGAGGTGACCAATTTGGTCGGGCTTTGCCCACAGTGGTCGACGGCACGTGCTTTGCCGTCTGCAGCGGATGGCAAAGGCCTGCCGTTAACCACCTAACGGAGTAACATCGCATTTATTGTCTTCCGCTTTCTTTGCCGTCCATTAGCTGATGGCAAAGGCCCTTTGCCGTCACCGCCGAAGTGGACGGCAACGCAGCTTTTAGCCGCCCCTACTTTGCCGCCCCTTTGCCGTCCGTGGACGACGGCAAAGGTCTTTGCCGTCCGCCATCCATGCCTTTTGCCGTCCGCCGTGGCAGATGGCAAAGTAGCTGATTCTGTAGTGAATATACAGCATCGTGAGTAGGCTTTTTCTCAATCGCAAGGATCCGAACTAGGGTAAAACTTTGCCTCAGACTACCATCCAGCCTAACAAATGTGGGATATCCTACCTAATGATATGATGGAATCATATCTGCCAACTACTAAGAGAGAGGTGTGTCTGGGGGGCAATGTGCGAGAGAGGCCTAAAGATAATGTGCGGCAGAGACACGAGGCACATATATGTGCGTATAGAGGGCCAGTAGAGACTGTGCGTGTGTATATATGCATGTGAGAGAAATAGTGTTTTCCAACTGAGATTAGTGAAAAGAGTGGTCCATAGTAGTCAGAAAGAGAGAGAGATACAGAGAGAGCATGTGCGTAGACTCCCAGACACCCTGAGAGAGATTGTGAGCATGTGTGCAAGAGAAATGCCGATGCATATAAAGTGTGTGCACTTATGCAGTATATAGAGAGATATATAACACGTTTGTGAGAACGGGCCGAGGCATAGTGCATCTACGTGTAAATGGCGGTTCTATGCATTAAATTAAAATATAAATGGCATTATTATTTTTGGATGAGATCATGAATTTTGCAAATTGCGTATGGACGAAAATCGGTCTATCAGACACCCATACTCTATTGAATTCTAGCATCTGCATGTGTTTATTTCATATTATCGGTCCATAGAGTGAGAGCGGTTTGAAATACGGGCAATGGATGCTTTTGCAATTCATACATAAACATTAATTAGTGCACTCCATGTTGTTAGTGTGAAGCACTTTATACATTTGTCACTTGCGTGGATACATTCCAAATTGCTAGCTACGAAATAGAATACATGTCGAATTCAATATAAAGGGGGTTTCGAAAATTTGAATTCATAGGAAGGGCATTCATCTATTTGAACCCGAGATAATGGCATTTGTAAATCAGATGTAAAAGGGGGCATCAATCTTTGTTTTGCATTTGAACATGCTATATATATTCAAACGCATGTCTAACTTTTTTTTTGCAGCCAAGGAGATTATATCTGGAACCATGCATGGACTGAGGTAAGTTGCATATTTTTTAGTATATACTCGTGTACAATGTATATTCAAATGTACCACCTCCATTCCAAAATAATCGTAGCTTTAGGATTTTCAAGAGTAAAGATTTGTGAAGTTTGACAAATCCTGAATGTTCAATTCAAGAGAACCGAAAACGTTAATGCATCTGCTCCCAAATATTGAACGAAGCGCCAAATAGGCCTCTGGTCACCCGAAACCGCGGGAGAGATATGTTTGGTGGTAGGAAATTACTGTCCTGACTCTGGCCCATGTAGCCTACCGGCCCGATGTCCAAAGGTCCAAACCGGGGTAGGTTTGTAACTTCACCAAGACGCCAGTCTCAACCGCCTCCGAGAAGCATTCATACGCCGTGGGCGCCTAAACACCCATGCGCTCGGCGGAAATCTATCCCGCCCACATTTGGGACACCTTAGATTACTGTCCTACCCCCAACCCACAATATGTCTGAAATTTTAGATGGGGGCAAAGTTTGTAACTTTCCCCAAATTTCAAACAAGCGCGTCCCAAACCAAAACATTGTTCCCCCTTAGTTCCCCGCCTCCCTTGTTTCCCCATTCATACCCCATGGGCGCCAAAACGCCCTCTCCACCAGCCGCGAAACCCCATCCTCCTCCGTCCTCCACCCTATTGCGCCCAATCCACCGCCGCCCTCCTCCATCACGCCGGAGCCGGTACCCCGACGTCGTCATCCAATGCAACCGCAACCGCAACGCCCTCAAGGACTTAGCAGCTGAAGCCGATGTAGAGCTGCCTCCACGACGCCGACGCCAACGTGCGCCGCATCGTAACTACTCCGACCACACCGCCTCGCGCTCACATCTGCCGCTTCCACTGCAGCAACCGTCCACCGCACCGGAGCTGTTCCAGCTACGCCGTTGTTCGCCGCCTCGGATCTGCTTCCCCGCCGCCGACAGACGGCCAATGCACCACACTCAACAACTTGGCCATGGGTTCATAAAAGGATGCACCGTCCTCCACAACTTCTCGTTTCCAGCGAACCACAAGAAGATCGTTGGAAAAACAGAAGGAGGACACAACACTAGCAGCAGAAAGAGGTACTCCTCTTCCCTTATTCGTTCAAACCTTACGTCTCTGCTCACACCGTATTCATACCACGAAAGAAACTAGTTGAGCGCTTCTTACTGCATCTTCTTCGTGATACTAAATGCACAAGGTTTCCTTCCTTTACTATTTCACCTTTGCTAGAGGTCAGTAGCCCTCCTGGATGTCAATTCTGGGTCAGTCGAACCGCAATTAAAAGAAGTAGCACCCGCTTAGGCGCGCGGAGCACCTAGTCCGCCTGTTCGCCAGGGAAGCGGCGCATCAGTGTGTGGGGTGTGGGGTGCAGGAGCTGCTTGCGCCTGATCTGGAGGTCGGCGGGGCTTGAATGGATTGCCTGGGGGAGGTGCCAAGCACGGTGGTGCTGTGAGGTCGAGGGGAGGGCGCAGGCAGGGGACTGGGCCGGTGGTCGCTGCCGTTTCGAGGAAGATCGTTAACAGTGACTGGTTGGAGGTAGATGAAGGCGATCTGCCCGTTCTTTGTACATCGGACGGTGCAGAAAAAATGGACTGACCTATTTGTTTTGAGTCGAATGTTATTTTCAAAGAATCATGTACTAATTTAGTGTGCCATGCATGTTGTAGAGCTATCATATGTCTCCCGTCATTTATTTCTCACCGACCTGCTATCTGCTACCTTTACACTGTACTAATTGTGCACACACTTCACCCATACTCACACTATTGTTTTTTTATGCATGGGTATTTCAGACTCTGGCGCAGTGTTGATGAATGATAAAAAGAAAAGACAGAAGTCGCTCTAGTATAATTCGAAGATAAGCACTAAGCGCTTTCAGCTTTAAAGGATGCAATGGTCAAGAATTGGAGACAAGAAACATAGCTCTGCAGTTGATGATCTCATTTGCCACACACAACCATCCCAGGTGCTTGCTTTAACTTCACGCTGTCAAATGTGGTTGCATGTTGCATATGGTGTCTAGCTTGTATTGCTTCCAATTTGGTTAAATTGCATCTGCTTACTTTACACATTATACCTTTGATAATGACATGCCTTCCTGTTTTCGATACATACTACATATGTCTATTAACCATGTTCGTACATCAAACTAATGCTCTTTTGTATCCCTAGTCCATCACTTATTGTCAGAGTAATGGGCCACGGGTAGGCTAACCCGAGACCCAAGACCTTTCAAGACATTGGAGCTGACCGCGCCCCTCAAGACGGCAAGGCAAGGTGCCGCCTTCTGAAAGCCGACTGAGGGAGTGGCCGGCTTCCCGCGAGCGGCCGAGTCCTGGATGCAAGGCCAAGTCAAGCCGACTCCAGCCCGGCGACTTCCAGAGAAGCCGGCTTCGGAGAGTCGGCCCGTGACGCCTGCAGAGCCTGTGCCCTCGTCAGGAGGGCGGGACAGGAAGTGGCTACAGTACAACCCATCCCCTCCTCCAAATCAGGCAAGCATGGCCACAGTGCCCCATGCCGGCAGAGATCTCCGCCCGGCGCGGCACTGTTGCCATCGCTTTCCTAACATCACCCCCTATGGGTGGAGTCCTGTTCCCACGACGACCTGTCTGTATGGCCCAAGGACGACAGGCCCCGCACGTCAGCGAGAGTCCGAAAGACGGCGAAGAGCCCTACCAATCGGACCCGGGGGAGGTCGGCCTCTAGGAGTCGGCCGACCCCTCCCTCGAGGCCCACGCGCCATCAACCAGACAGGGCGGGGAGTGGCTACAGTAATCGCTCGCCAGGCAGCAGGGCTGTAGCCATGACCTCTCGACCAAGGCTGCGTCATTAGAGACATGGCTACAGTGATCAGCCGCCGACCAGCCCCGGAGCGGCGGGTATGATCTGTCGGCCCGTACTCACCGGTCGGCTGGGAACCACCACCAAGGGACTCACACTAGTCAAGGGACCCACCAACAAGGGACCCACCAGTCGGTTGATAAGTTGGCACCAGAGAGACTGACGGTCGGGCCCTACGCCCGGCCTGATTACTAATGTACCCCTGGGGGGTAGGCCTATATAAACCCCCTCAGGGCACCCATGCAAAGGGTTCCGAACCTGTGATAGTTAGACAAGATCATAGAGGAAAGGGGAGAGCCAGCCTTGCCTTCTCCTACCTCTAGCATACAGCTCGAGGGGCACTCGTGTATTCACTTGAGCCTTAGTGATCATGCGGAGACCCCGCAGAGCAGGAGTAGGGGTGTTATCTCCTAGGAGAGCCCCGAACCTGGGTAAAGTACGCTGACGTTCGTGTCTACGCCTCATCCTTCTTCCGGGCACCAGCGATGTTCTACTCGCTCCCACCATGATAAGCCATCCTTTGGCATATGTCGCACCCAACCCCCGACATTTGGCGCCCACCATGGGGCGAGGTGCACCGTCGTCCGGAGACCTGTTCTAGATGGGAACCCTTTTCCTCCCTGGCGAGCGCAGCCAGCCTGGCACGCCAGACGACTTCTGTGCCGACGCGCTGCATGGCGCAGAGTTGGCCTGCGCGGTCCTATGCCAGAGGTGATGCCCAAACCCGGGTCCTATGCACTGCTTTTGGATGCCACCTTTGCCACGGACAGGCGAGCTGCTCGTTTTGCCCTAGTTCTGATAGACGGCGGCAGCAGCATCAACATCCTGTACAAGGACACAATGGAGAAGTTGGGAATCAAGCAAAGACAGCTTCAGCCCAGCCAGACTGTCTTCCATGGCATAGTTCCTGGTCTTTCCTGCTCACCAATTGGCAAGATCCTGATAGACGTCCTCTTCAGGGACAAAGATCACTTTCGCCGAGAGCAGGTCTGGTTTGAGGTGGTGGACCTTCAAAGCCCCTACCATGCGCTGCTTGGCCGGCCTGCTCTGGCCAAGTTCATGGCGGTCCCCCACTACGCCTACCTCAAGATGAAGATGCCGAGTTCCAAAGGGATTCTCACCATAGCCGGCGACTACAAGAAGTCGTCCGCCTGCGCAACAGAGAGCAGTCGGTTGGCCGAGTCCCTCGTGATCGCAGCAGAGAAGCGGCTCCTTGACCAGGTTGTGGCGATGGCTGGTAAGCGGCCGGAGATGTCGCCTGACCCCAAGGAGTCGGAAGCTGAGGGCTTGTTCAAGTCGGCCAAAGAAACAAAGAAGATACCCTTGGACCCAGAGCACCCGGAGAGGCACGCTGTCATAGGTACATGCCTCGATAGCAAATAGGAAGGCGAGCTCGTCGATTTCCTCCGTGAGAATCGGGACATCTTTGCATGGTCCCCCAAAGACATGCCGGGTGTTCCGACGGATTTCACCGAGCACAAGTTACATGTCCGACCCGATGCCAACCCCGTCAGGCAGCCCTTGCGCCGCCTGTCAGAAGAGAAGAGAAGAGTCGTTGGAGAAGAGATAGCCCGGCTGCTGGCAGCCGGCTTCATCACGGAAGTGTTTTTTTCCGGAATGGCTGGCCAACCGAGTCCTCGTGCTTAAGAAAAACAAGCAGTGGCGTATGTGTATCGATTACACTAGCCTCAACAAAGCATGCCTGAAAGACCCATTTGCTTTGCCAAGAATTGACCAAGTGATAGATTCCACAGCCGGATGAGAGCTGTTGAGTTTTTTGGATGCATATTCAGGATACCACCAAATCATGCTGAATCTGGCTGACAGACTGAAGACCGCCTTCATCACACCATTCGGAGCCTTCTGCTACCTGACCATGACGTTTGGCTTGAGGAATGCCGGCGCCACCTTTCAATGCTGTGATGCGAAGTGCCTCCTCAAGCAACTGGCAGAACGCCCACGCTTACGTGGGCGATGTGGTGGTGAAGACGGAGAAGCGTGAACGCTGCTAGAGGACCTCAAAGAGACCTTTGAGAATCTGCGCCGATTTCAAATCAAGCTCAACCCGCAGAAGTGCCTCTTCGAGTACCAGCCGCCAGCTTCTTAGATTCCTAGTCTCCGAACGCGCATAGAGTGCAACCTCGTGAAGATCAAGGCCATCGAGAGGATGGAAGTGCCCGCCGACCGTTGGATGTGCGAAGTTCACCGCTGTTTGGCTTCCATCACCGGTTCATCACCGGCCGAGAGAAGGCACTTCCTCTATACCAGCTCATGAAGAAAACCACCTTTTTCGAGTGGAACGACAAGGCGGATGAAGCTTTCCTCCAGCTCAAAAAGATGTTGACCACTCCACCAGTCTTGGCGGCCCCGACTCCTAAAGAGCCCATGCTCCTTTACATCGCCGCCACCAGCCGAGTGGCCAGCACAGTCATCATGGTGGAGCGCAAAGAGGAAGGCAAGGCACTACTAGTCCAGAGACCGGTGTACTACCTGAGTGAAGTACTGTCGACCTCCAAGCAGAACTACCCCCACTATCAGAAGATATGTTACGGCGTACACTTCACCGCCAAAAAGCTGAAGCCATATTTCCAAGAGCACCCATTCACTGTAGTCTGCACAGCTCCATTGGCCGAGATCATTGGAAACCAAGATGCCTCAGGCCGAGTCGCCAAGTGGGCCATAGATTTGGCCCCCTATACCATCTACTACCAGCCTCACACTGCCATCAAGTCCCAAGCGCTGGCCGACTTCCTCGTCGACTGGACCGAGACCCAGTACCTGCCACTAGCACCCGACTCCACTCATTGGCGGATGTACTTTGATGGTTCCAAGATGCGCACTGGTCTGGGAGCCGGCATCGTCCTTACCTCTCCCAAAGGCGAAAAACTCAAGTATGTGCTGCAAATCCATTTCGCCGAATACGAGGCACTCATTCACGGGCTCCGGCTTGCCAAAGAGCTCGGCATCCGCCGGATCCTATGTCATGGTGACTCTGATTTAGTGGTCCAGTAGTTGTCAGGCGACTGAGACGCCAAAGATGCAAACATGGCGAGCTACCATTTCCTCGTACAGCAACTCAGTGGATATTTTGAGGGGTGTGAGTTTCTCCATGTGCCCAGGAACAACAACGAGCAAGCAGACGCTGAGGGAGTCCTGGACTAGGGGGTGTCCGGATAGCCGAACTATCATCACGGCCGGACTCCATAGACTATGAAGATACAAGATTGAAGACTTCGTCCCGTGTCCGGATGGGACTTTCCTTGGTGTGGAAGGCAAGCTTGGCGATACAGATATGTAGATCTCCTACCATTATAACCGACTCTGTGTAACCCTAACCTATCTGGTGTCTATATAAACTGGAGGGTTTTAGTCCGTAGGACGAACAACAATCATACCATAGGCTAGCTCCTAGGGTTTAGCCTCCTTGATCTCGTGGTAGATCTACTCTTGTACTACCCATATCATCAATATTAATCAAGCAGGAGTAGGGTATTACCTCCATCGAGAGGGCCCAACCTGGGTAAAACATCGTGTCCCTTGTCTCCTGTTACCATCCGCCTAGACGCACAGCTCGGGACCCCTACCGAGATCCGCCGGTTTTGACACCGACAATGGTGCTTTCATTGAGAGTTCCTCCTGTCGCCACCTATAGGACCAATGGCTCCTTCGATCATCAACAACGACGCGTCCGTGGTGAGACTTTTCTCCCGGACAGATCTTCAGATTCGGCGACTTTGCATCAAGGGCCAATTCGCTTGGCCATCTGGAGCAGATCGAAAGCTACGCCCCTGGCCATCAGGTCAGATTCGGAAGTTTGAACTACACGGCCGATGTCCGCGGAGACTTGATCTTCGACGGATTCAAGCCACAGCCAAGCACGCCGCGCTGTCTCGATGGGCACGATCTAGCTCTGCCGCCGAACAGTGTCCTGGAGGCCGCACCAGTACCCGCTCCGACCCTTAATCCGGAGCCGGATTCCCCTATCGAGGACGAGTGGTTGGACACTGCCTCGGGGGCTACAATCTCAGCGGCGATCGAGCTGAACTCCACCCCGGTCCTTTGCAAAGACCGTGACTCCAAGGTGCCGGACTCCTCTCCGGACTCTGAACCCTCCGTGCCCCTACCAATCGAATCCGATTAGGCGCCGGTCATGGAGTTCACTGCCGCGGTCATCTTTCAGCACTCGCCCTTTGGCGACATCCTGAATTCACTACAGTATCTCTCTTTATCCGGAGAGCCTGGCCGGACTACGGTCGGGAAGGTTGGGATGCGGACGATGAAGAAATTCAACGCCCACCCACCACCCACTTTGTAGCCACTGTCGATGATTTAACCGACATGCTCGACTTCGACTCCGAAGATATCGACGGTATGGGCGACGATGCCGGAGACGACCAAGACCCAGCGCCTACAGGGCACTGGAAGGCCACCTCGTCATACGACATATACATGGTGGACATCCCAAAAGATGGGAACGGCGATGGAAAAACGGAGGATGACCCCTCCAAGAAGCTACCAAAGCGCCGACATCAGCGGCACCGCTCTAAATCCCGCCACAGCAAAAACTGTGATTCCGGCACGGGAGATAATAACACCCCGGACAGTGCCGAAGACAACCCCCTCCAGCAGGACTCAACGCAGGAGGAGGGAGAAGCAAGTCCGCATGACAGTGTGGCAGAAAGAGAGGTCGAGGACGATAATTATGCGCCTCCCTCCGAAGACGAGGCAAGCCTCGACGACGACGAATTTGTCGTGCCTGAGGATCCCACCAAACAGGAGCGTTTCAAACGCAGGCTTATAGCCACGACAAGAAGCCTCAAGAAAAAGCAGCAACAGCTTAGAGCTGACCAAGACCTGCTGGCTGACAGATGGACTGAATTCCTTGCAGCCGAAGAGTATGAACTCGAACGCCCCTCCAAGAGCTACCCCAAACGCAGCCCGTTGCCTCGATTAGAGGAGGAAGCACCCAAGTCACCAGCGCACAACATGGTAGACCGGCCACCCGTGGCGGTCACGACTGCAGAAGCCTCTCGCCTCCGCTCAAGCCACGCCCGACGCCGCCAAAAGTTCCAAGGCAAGGGAAAGCGCGCCGGACTTGCGAGATATATTGGAGGATAAGGCAAAACATACAAGATCGATCTCACGGATCGCGGGGCGCCCACGACACGTGATGATAACCGCCACGCCGGATCGTGAAACTCGGCCGGCGAACACAACAGAACAAAGCTCATTTGAGCTGCGTCGTGATATAGCCCATCTGAGCGCCAGACACCCACTATGCTTCACAGATGAAGTAATGGATCATCAAATCCCTGAGGGCTTCAAACCCGTAAACATCGAATCATACGATGGCACAACAGATCCTGTGGTTTGGATCGAGGACTATCTCCTCCATATCCACATGGCCCGCGGTGATGATCTACACGCCATCAAATACCTCCCCCTCAAGCTTAAAGGACCAGCTCGACATTGGCTTAACAGCTTGCCAGCATAATCAATTGGTTGTTGGGAGGACCTGGAAGCCGCATTCCTTGATAACTTCCAGGGCACATATGTGCGACCACCAGACGCCCATGACCTTAGCCATATAATTCAGCAGCCGGAGGAATCGGCTAGACAATTCTGGACACGATTCCTAACAAAGAAAAATCAAATCGGTGACTGTCCGGATGCAGAGGCCCTTGGAGCCTTCAAACATAACATCCACGACGAGTGGCTTGCCCGGCACCTAGGACAAGAAAAGCCGAAATCCATGGCAGCCCTTACAACACTCATGACCCGCTTTTGTGCGGGAGAGGACAGCTGGCTAGCTCGTAGTAACAACTTGACCAAAAACCCTGGTAGTTCGGATACCAAGGACAGCAATGGCAGGTCGCGTCGCAACAAGAACAAACGCCTCATAAACGGCGACAATGATGAAGATACGACAGTCAATGCCGGATTTAGAGGCTCTAAACCCGGTCAGCGGAAGAAGCCATTCAAAAGGAATACCCAGGGCCCGTCCAACTTGGACCGAATACTCGATCGCTTGTTCCAAATACATGGCACCCCTGAAAAACCAGCCAATCACACCAACAGGGATTGTTGGGTGTTCAAGCAAGCAGGCAAGCTAAGTGTCGAACTCAATGACAAGGGGCTGCATAGTGATGACGAGGAAGAGCCCCGGCCACCGAACAATAGAGGACAAAAGGGTTTCCCCCCACAAGTGCGGACGGTCAACATGATATACGCAACCCATATACCCAAAAGGGAGGGGAAGCGTGCGCTAAGGGACGTATACGCGATGGAGCCAGTCGCCCCGAAGTTCAACCCATGGTCTTCCTGCCCGATCACCTTTGATCGAAGGCACCACCCTAGCATCCGTCCGGCGGTTTCGCCGCATTGGTTCTTGACCCAATTATTGGCCAGATTTCACCTCACTAGAGTCCTGATGGATGGCGGCAGCCTTTGCACCTGCTTTATCGAGGATACGGTCGCAAAATGGGCATAGACCCCTCAAGGATTAAACCTACAAAGCGACCTTTAAAGGCGTCATACGGGTGTAAAGCCAATTATGCGGGCTCGGTTACAATCGGTGGTCTTCGGATCCCGGATAACTTCGAAGCGAAGAGTTAATCTTCGACATAGTCCCGTTCATGGCGGCGATCATGCATCGCTGCTCGGACGAACCGCATTGCAAAGTTCAATGCGGTGCCGCTTTCACGCATACCTCAAGCTCAAGATGCGGGCCCTCGAGGAGTAATCACGGTCAATGGAAACACCGAACGCTCTCTCCGAACGGAGGAGCACACGGCGGCCCTCGCGGTGGAGGTGCAAAGCAGCCTCTCACAACAATTCTCGAGTCAGGCCACTAAACGTCCGGACACAGTCAAGCGCGCCCGGAGTAACCTACAACAAGACCGCATGGAACGATTCAAGCACGCGTAGCAATCCGGCCCCAACCCCAGCCCTCGCGAAATTGCGAAGCCAGTATTACGCGTACATAACTACGCTCTGGAGATACCATGGGCATATGGGGAGGGGCACGACCACGGCACGCCAAGAATGCGGCTCGACCACACCAGGGGCTCCTGATTGTGTCTTTCTTTTTCTTTTTTCTTTTTTCTTTTTTCAGGACTCCATTTTCCAGAAGTCCTGTCCGGCACTAGAACCGCCGAACCCCACGATGCAACAGCCAGGGAAGCAGAAAGCTACGTTGAGTGTTCAGGTGGTCTCTATTAACAAGCATTATACCTGTTTTACATACCATCCCGCAGCTTACCCCTGGAGGGGGACATGTTAAATAATCCCATCCCTTGCTTATCGCACTATTTGTATCGTTCTGCTTTTATTGGCAGTTTCTTTTTAATAACCAATATATAGCTCGTGCCTATTATTGCCTTTTTTATCTATATGTACGTTCATTTCATGACATGTTGCACCCGTACACTTTGGTACGGCCAATACACCAGGGGCTTAAGTACCCCAAAATTAGGGTGTGATAAGTCCGAACACTTTCACAAGTGCGGCACCCCGAACTTATAGCATTATATGAATCTGGTCCGAATCATGTCTTGGGTCAATAGTTGGGTTTGCCCGGCTCCCGTGTTTTGGTACCTTACGTTCCGTTATATCGGCTAAGGTAGCACCGGGAGAACCACTACGATTGTGCCCCGGTTGAGCTGGGCTGAGCACCTCAGTGGAGAAAGCTAAAACTGACCGTCATGATAGGGCGAGAGCCGGTCGCTATTCGAGAGGTTTTTTCGGGTCCCTAAAGACTTATGCCGCTTACAGCGAGGAACCGGAATTGTCCGGCCAAGGCGTGGATAGCGCCCCGAACTCGGTCTTCCGAATACTAGGGGCTTCGCCGAAATTTAAAATTATATAATTCTATGGCTAAGTGAGAGTGTTCAAGAATTATAAGTCCGGTTGCCATGTTCGTTGTGTTGCGCGCCTCCCTAGATGGACCCAATAATGGGAACAAGAGTGCTAAAGTTTATCCCGAACACCCCAGCACTCGTGGCATGGGGGCTGAAGCCAACGACTTGCCATCTCTCAAATTTGATAAACGGCCGCACATATGGTAATATTTTAAATTAACAAGCGTTGCTTAGCGCATATGAACAAGTTTTCATCGTACAGGATAACAAATGTGAGTCTATTAAAAGATTACATCTTTGGAGCACTCATCCGCTATACGGCGGGCACCCTTCAGGAGGCCCTCATAGTACATTTCAGGCGTGTGATGCTCCTTGCTCTTCGGTGGCCCGTCTGTCACAAGCTTCTCCGCATCCAGCTTGCCCCAGTGCACTTTGGCACGGGCAAGGGCCCGACGGGCACCTTCAATGCAGACGGAGCGCTTGATGACTTCACTCCGTGGACAGGCGTCCACCAGCCGCCGCACTAAGCCGAAGTAGCTCCCAGGCATGGCCTCCAGTGGCCACAGCCGAACTATGAGGCCCTTCATGGCCTGTTCGGCGACCTTGTGGAGCTCGACCAGCTGCTTTACCTGGTCGCCCAGGGGCACCGGACGTTCGGCCTCAGCATACTGAGACCAGAACTCCTTCTCCGTCGAGATCCCCTCCTTGGCACGGTAGAACGCGGCAGCATCAGACACACTACGGGGCAGATCTTTGAATGCTCCTGGAGGGCTCCGAATCCGGGTAAGTAATGGGTAATTCACTTTTACATGCTTGCTTTGCATAAAGAATGCCTTACCCGTCGCTATCTTCTTTAATGATTCAATTTCCTGGAGGGCTTTTTGGGCCTCGGCCTTAGCAGCTTTGGCACTCTCAAGAGCCGAGGCAAGCTCGGACTCTCGGGTCTTCAAGTCACGTTCCAGACCCTCATGTTTTTTCACAAGAGCCTGGAGCTCTTGCCGCACCTCCGCCAGCTGCGCCTCCCCCTTCTCTTGCTCGGTGCACTCCGCCACCGCTTTGTCTTCGGCCACGGACACCGCCTCCTTCAGGGTTGCCACCTCGTTCGTGGCCCCTGCAGTACCCATGTTATTCCTGCTATTTTTTGCAACCAAAACCTTTCTATAAGGTATTTCTGTAATAAGGTATTACTTACCTTCCTTGTCCTCGAGCTGCTTCTTGGCTTGGCCGAGCTCGTTCTCAGACCGCTCGAGGCTATGCTTCAATGCATTGACCTCCGCGGTCGGTCTTGGCGAGAGGTCAAGCATAGCCTGCATTCCCATATTGACATACTTATGTTAGACTCCTGCGTATATCTTTTAGATCCTTAGTCGGTTTTTCTTTCCGAACACCGAACTAAGCATCGAGGGCTACTTGTCTATCACGTTAATATTTTTACATATTCTAAACTTACCTCAAAGCTTTGTTAGAAGGCTGGTACAGGCTTCGGTCAGCCAGCTCTCGGCGGACTGGTACTCCGCATCACAGCACTCATGCAATGCGGTGCTCCTCCTCGATGGAGGCGCTGTTAAGCGCCTCCGATGCTATCGGTGCCTCGGTTGGGCGGAGGACACCGGCGTCTTACCCTTCTTCGAAGGACGCTTGCCGGACTCGGAACGGCTGAAGGTTCGGCGTGGAGTCGGACGAGGGTCGGGCTTAGAGCCCACAGGGTCTTGCCCCCACGCGCTGGAGTCAGGAGGTCGCCTTGCGGCGCCTCCTGCGCCACCTCCTCTTGACCAGGCCCCCTTGGGGCCCCACCGGCGTCGTCCGTGGCGTGGGCGAGGAGGCGCCGAAGTAAGTACTCTCCATTTCCGGCGAACCCGGGACCCTTTCGATGAAGAAGTGAACTTCGCCCTTGGGCTGCATGATTGTTCGGCATTAGAGAACACTATGCAATAATAAAAAACATGGGTATCCGACACTTACGATCTGCCAAGGCTTGGCCCTTGTTGGCCAATCCTCCTCGTCGTTGTCGGCGTTGGTGGAAGAATCGGAGGAAGGGTTCTTCCTTCTTGGACCCTCCGGCCTCCCGGTTAGGGCGGCCTTCCTTTTCCTATCCGCCCCGGGAGAAGCTTCTTTCCTCATCCTCGTCCTCGGGAGAAGATTACGCCAGAATCGGACAGCACTCTGGCGTCGGGGCTCCTTGAGTTCCCGTGGCCTCCTTCTTAGCCTTCTTCTCCGGCACCACATGGGTGCTGGAGCCAGCAGCCCGTCAATCGAGGTCCGCTGGTCTTCCGGCAAAGGAGCCGGACAGTTAATCTGTCGGGGCGTCTTCGACCAGTCTGTCAAAGATTAGGGAATTTTAGATCCCACATAGAGTCAATCTATGAAAAAGAGTCCCGTAAAGGGTAAACTAATTTACCTCGCCGACGGCGTTCTTGAGCTGTATCCATGATCTTGATGGCGGATGAGGGAGCCTCGGCGCCCTGAACATCACCTTCGGGCATCTTCGTGCGTAGTGTCGAAGAGCCTTTTAGAGTCGAGTCTTTGTGCGGATCGAACTCCCACAATTTGAAGGCCTGTTGTTGGCATGGGAGAATCCAGCGGATGAGCATCACCAGATTACGTTGACAAGCCCGAGATTCTTGTCCACGGGTTTGGACGCATGTTTGGAGTCCGGATAGCTCATCGAATTCCCCCACGTCGGGCCCGTCTCTTTCCATGATGAGAGCCGTGTGGGAAGCCAGATCTGAACTTCGGGGCGCCGCCACGTTTGGAGTCAGCGGCTCGGTGATATAGAATCACCCGATTGCCACCTTTATTGTCTCCACGAAGGAGCCCTCGAGCCATAGGACTTTGGCCATCTTGCCAACCATGGCGCCTCCGCACTCCGGCAGCGGCCGCCCACTACCTTCGCCGACGTTGAAGACCTTCAGCCATAAGCGAAGTGGGGCTGGATGCGGAGGAAGGCCTCGCACCGGACGATGAGCGCCGAGATGTTGAGGATGAAATTTGGGGACAGGTCGTGGAAGTCCGAGGCCGTAGTAGAACATGAGCCCCGGACAAATGGGTGAAGTGGAAAACCTAGTCCGTGGAGGAAGTGGGGAGAAACACCACCCTCTCATGGGGCACTGGGGGTTGGAATGAGCTGCCCGCGTCCAGGCGGCTGCTGCGCGATGTTGCTGGATAAGTATCCGACCTCCCACCGGCTTTGTGATGTGCCCCTCCGTGACGGAGGAGGCCATCCACCGCCTCCCGCTCCGGACATGGTTGGAGAAGGTTGAGGTGGGATGTGCGGACTTAGGCGCTGGAGCTCAGTCTTGCGAAAATGGATGAGCAAAGGAGGAAGAAGGCATAGGTGAAAAGGTGGATCCTTATCCCTTATAGGACGGAATGAAGCTATCGTCCCCACCAGCCTGATAAAACTCGCTCATCTCCAAAGCGCCGCGACCAATGGCGCGGTTGGGTTACCCACGTCCGTATTGATGAGAATCCCAGAATAAGGGGGCACAATCTACACTTTGATAAGACGTGCCAAGGAAACCGCCTCGCTGAACGAGCTGAGGTGGAACGGTAAAAAACAATTCATATAAAGGCCTTGCCGTGGTGTGATGTCACGCCGCGGAATACGTCAGCAGATCTATGCAATATTTATTCTCTCTACGGTGGTATGTGGAACTTGTTTTGTAGAGCCGGACACTATCCTTGTGTTCAAAACCTTCTATGAAGTATTCGGAGGAGGAACCCGCCTTGCAATGCCAAAGACAATATACGCGCCCGGACTACGTCGTCATTGAAGCCTGGTTCGAGGACTCTTGAGGAGTCCTAGACTAGGGGTGTCCGGATAGCGAACTATCATCACGGACGGACTCCAAAGACTATGAAGATACAAGATTGAAGACTTCGTCCCGTGTCCGGATGGGACTTTCCTTCTCGTGGAAGGCAAGCTTGCGATACGGATATGTAGATCTCCTACCATTGTAACCGACCATGTAACCCTAACCTATCCGGTGTCTATATAAGCCGGAGGGTTTTAGTCCGTGGGACGAACAACAATCATACCATAGGCTAGCTCTAGGGTTTAGCCTGCTTGATCTCGTGGTAGATCTACTCTTGTACTACCCATATCATCAATATTAATCAAGCGGGGTAGGGTATTACCTCCATCGAGAGGTCGAACCTGGGTAAAAACATCGTGTCCCTTTTCTCTGTTACCATCCGCCTAGGCATACGATTCGGGACCCCCTACCGAGATCGCGGTTTGACACCGGCAGGCCTTGGGAAAGAATCGGCTCCACCCATCAAGCAATACCGAGCGGTGTCGCCCTTCAACGCCTCTCCAAGCCGTCTGTCAAGCCATCACCGGAATCAAATTATATCTTCGTGCCGGCTCCACCTGAAACAGCCAGATCCGACTTGAGAGCTCCAACGGCCGGCACGGGAATTCCGGCAGACGGCCCGAGCGCCGCGGCAGTCGCACCCGGCCCGGGGACTTCAGAACCCGGCCTGGGGAATCCGGCGGCCAGCCCGGGGACCTCAGGGTTCGGCCCGGGGACTGCACCAATCAGCCCGGGGACTTCATCGACCCAGCAAGCGGCTGCCGACTCCAACTCGCCGCCTCCCGGCCCAGCCGCCCTCGTCCAAGTTGCGGTCCTAACAGTTGTAGAAGTCGCAGCACCATCTTGGGCCCAGCCCATCCTCAACTTCCTAGTGAGCAAGGAGCTGCCGCCTGGTGAGATCTCGGCCCGGCAAGTGCAACGCCGGGCCACGGCCTACACCATAGTCAACAGAGAGCTGGTCAGGCGTAGTGTCCCTGGCGTTTACCAACGCTGCATCGAACTAGAGCAAGGCCAAGAAATTCTCAAAGATATCCACCAAGGCGAATGTGGCCACCACGCGGCTTCAAGAACACTTGTCGCCAAAGCTTTCTCCCATGGTTTTTTCTGGCCGACTGCCCTAGAAGACGCCAAGGATTTGGTCCTAAAATGCAAAGGGTGTCAGATGTTCTGCTCCAAGCCACATCAGCCGGCTTCTGCACTCAAGACTATCCCCATCGCCTGGCCCTTTACCGTCTGGGGCCTGGATATGGTGGGACCATTCAAGACGGCCCGTGGCGGCATGATTCATCTGCTTGTCGCTGTGGACAAGTTTACCAAGTGGATAGAGGCAAGGCCAATCAAGAAACTGAATGGGCCGACTGCCGTGACTTTCATCGCCGACATCACCACTCGGTATAGCCTACCGCATAGCATCATCACCGACAACGGCACAAACTTCGCCAAGGGCGCCTTGGCCCATTTCTGCGCGACACAGGGCATCCGACTGGACTTAGCGTCCGTTGCCCACCCGCAGTCAAATGGCCAGGTTGAGCGACCAAATGGCCACAACCTGTCCGACATCAAGCCCCGACTGATCGAGCCTCTGGAGCGTTCGGCCGGCTATTGGCTCGACGAGCTGCCAGCCGTACTCTGGAGCCTGCGCACAACACCCAACAAGTCAACTGGCTTCACGCCTTTCTTCCTCGTCTACGGTGCCGAAGCCGTCATCCCAACGGACATAGGGTTTGACTCCCCTCGAGTCACCATGTACACCAAAGTGGGGGCAGAAGAAGTATGACAAGAAGGCGTCGATCTGCTGGAAGAGGGCCGGCTGTTGGCACTCAGCCGGTCCAGCATCTACCAGCAGAGCCTGCGTCGATACTATAATCGGAAGGTCAAGCCGAGATCTTTCCAAGAAGGAGACCTTGTGCTCCGGCTGATCCAGCTAACAGCCGGCCAGCACAAGCACTCAGCACCTTGGGAAGGCCCCTTCATCATCAGCAAAGTATTGGGCAACGACTCCTACTACCTGATCGACGCTCAGAAGCCTCGAGCACGCAAGAGGGACGACTCCGGCAAGGAGACGGAACGGCCATGGAATGCAGATCTCCTCCGAAGATTTTACAGTTAACGCAATATGTACCACGCTACCTTTTGTATTAAATTACGAAGACTCCGGGTCCCCCTAGAAGAGCTCGGGGACTGCTCTCTTTTATCTATACGATAAGAATTATGCCTATGAGTATGTCATTTTTTGTTAAGCCGCTTGGCACCAGGTTCGACTAGTCGACCCTGTGACTCGCTGTCTGGAACTATGAAATGCTTCCTGCAGCCGGAAAAGTAATGTGTGGCACTTAAGCCGTCTCCTCCTAGAAGCCGCAACTCGCAGAGCGACTGATTGGTGGGCAGGAGCAAGGTAGAAAGGGTGCCCACACGAAAAATGGTTAAGGACACAAAGCACTGCATAGTTTAAGCCGGCTTCCAGCCTTTCTTACAAACTGACTGTTCAGCAGTCGGCTAGCCCCTTCCTATTCAACCTGCTAAAACTCTAAAGCGGCTAAGTACCTTCCTTTTCAAGGTAGCCAGGAACTTGACCCAGCAACAGACCGCAGAGCGGCTGCTTGGCAAGGCAGCAACCAAGGGAAGGCAGCAAAGGAAAAAGCCAAAGAGCGGTAAGCAAGAAGAATCGGAACTCGGGAAAATATTTACATAGTAAGGGCCCTTGGCCGATCTTCAACGAAGTTTGCATACACCCCGCGGGTGGAATTGTGCGAAATTAACAAGTTCATTTTGAGACTAATAGACAGGCGAAATGAAAGATAAAGCAGCAGCCTAAGAAGCGGCAGAAGGGTTCGGAGGATCGAAGGAGTCGGCAGTGCCAGTGCCCGGAGCGGCCGGCTGGTCGGTCTCTGCTTGATCGCCTCCGTGATAGCTAGCTTCGGTTGGGCGCGGCTTTCGTTCTTTGGAGCGCGGTCGGCGAGAGGCTAGCCGTCCGCTCCGACCTCTGGCGCCTCCTCTTCGCCTCCCTCCTCCGATTTGCCTTCCTCCTCGCCGCTGGAGTCGATCACCTCCGTCGAGTCCTCGTCGTCGGCCTGGTACAGCCCGAACCATTCTGGTGGCGCCTCGTCGCCGTTTTCAGTCCGCTCCGGGACGAAGATGCTAGTGTCGGTGTACTCGGCGATCGACGCCGCACGCTTGACAAGATCGTCGTCCACGGCCGCCAACTCTGCTCGAGCCTCCTGCCGAAGCGTGGCCATTGGGCTAATTTCAGCCCGGTACCACGCCTGGCGAACTCAAGGCACAGCGCGCCCTAAGTTAGGCGAAGAGCCTTCCGAGCCTCAATACGGCCGGCCGCTACCTCCAGCCAGTCAGCGGTACGACGATGGGTGCGCGGTGCCGACATGTCCGGCCGCAGGGCGGCGACTGCCGTGGCGCCGACGCGCTGAAGCCGGCGCAACATCCGGTGAGACGGCCGAAGACGAGCCTCAATGCTCAAGATCTGCTCCTAAAGGGATCGGGGGGCGTCGGCGGCGATCTTCGCACCATCCGCCCTCCGCCCTTCGCGGTCAGCTTCGATGGCCCGGTTGGCGACGTCCGAGTGGCCAGGGAAGAAGTCTGCAAAAGCGGAAGCAAAGAGCAAAATTAAAAGACTAGAAGCCGGTTTTGACCAACAGCCGGCGGCGCAAAAAAGAAAAATGAGGAAGACTCACCACCGATTATGTCCTCGATCTCGTGGAAGCCAGAAGTCAGCATCGCCTCCTTGTCGGACCAGGAGGAGCGCTGCGCTGAAGTTCAGCAGGAGACCGGACTCCGTGTCGCCGCCTCCCACGGGCCTTCTCGAAGAGTTCCTTCCGCTCCGCGATTCTTGCGGCCAGCAGTCGCGCTCTTCACCACTGGCTGCACTCTTCCTCCCAGCGCGTGGCGGCGTTGCGCTTCTGCGAAAGAAAGAAGAAAGCAAGGCGTTAGTCGCCAGCAAAGAAATACAGTCGCCGGGGAGATCCGACCCGACTGCTCAGCAGTCGGCCCGAATCTCGGGGACTATCGCCCGCGGGTGTGCTAGCGCGCCCCCGCGGAGAGAAGAAGAAGACGTACTCAGACTGTCCGACAAGTCGGCAGTCCACTGAGCCAGCTCCTGGGCGTTGGAGTGGAAGGTGATCTCGCGGATGTTGTGGTAGTCCTGCGACATAAAATTCGGACGAGTCTCAGCACTTCGAACTCGCCGATTAGAGTTCTGAGCCGCCTTCTCAGCAGCCGGCCCGAAACTCGGGGACTACACCCAGATGGTGCGCTGGCACGCTCCCACCAGAAAGTACAAGAGACAAAAATGAAGAAGAGAACGAACCCGAGCGGCTTCTCGCGCTGCCAAGTGGGCCTTATTGCAGTTCTTCAGGGCCTCGCTCTCGGCTCGGATCTTGGCTTGGACGTCCAAGAGCGCCTGATTTACCGGGCCAGTCCCGCTCCCTCGCACCCACCCAGTGGGCGCGGCACTCGTCGCCTCGGCGTCTGGGATTGAGGAGCTCGTAGTGCCGGTATCCAGCGGGCGTGGCGCAGAAGACGCCTTTGCAAGACGGCGACGCGTTGGTGCGCCGACCCCAAGATCCAAGCCCGCCACCACTTCTCCAGTCAGAGGCACCGGCGGGTCCGCCGGCTACCCGGCCGGAGCGCCCCTTGCCGGAGGCGGTGGCGGCATGAGCACGTCCGGCATGGAGGTGTCGCTGCCGTCTCGTTCCTTGATCGAGTTCTCACCGCTGGCCTCACCGGTCTGTGCCAAGAACTCCGGGGCTGGCGGGGCAGAGTTCAAAGGAGTAACGAAGATCGCCGAGTGGTTGCGCGCGGCTTCTTCGGCCTGTTTCTTCGCCGCGTCGGCGGCTGCGGCCTCCGCCAATTTCTCCTTGGCGGCGGCCTCGGCCTTCTCGGCCTCCGCCTTCTTCAGGCGGGCGGCCTCCTGCTCTTCGCGTGCCTCCTACGTGTTCTGCTCCCTCGCCTCCCGAAGGTCGGCGGCCGGGTCAATCCGGCAGGCTGTGGCGAAAGTCTCCGCCGACCCCATGATGGAGGCGGCGTCTACCTTCTCAAGAGAGAGGGGAGCCCTGGACCCAAGGAAAACAAACAAGAAAACTCAGAACAGATCGATGAAGAGAAGATAAGGATGCAAGGGAGGAAAGCACTTACGCGGAGACCAGTTGTGGCGTCTTCACCTCCCTGCGGAAGCGGTTGACCTTTGCGGACGCCTCTTCCTGCTTGGTCGCCGTGGCCAAGCCCTTGGGCTTCTTCGGCCGGCTGCCAAACAAGCTCGGCGCAGCCCTTCGCTTCTTCGCGCCGCCTTGGGCGTCCGGCGCGGCAGAGGAGCTCGTGCCTGGCTGGCTAGTTCCTGGTTGGTGGTGCATGGCGACCTCCCCCGCATCATCGTCGGGCCAGTCTTCGAGGCTGGCCCCGAGCCTCGCGCCGCCTGCTCTGCCGCCTCCTCCCTCAGTGTCGTCTTCCAAGGCCGCCACCCCCAAGTCGGGGTCGTCGACATCGCTCGCGCCATCGGGGAGGAACCATGAGCCCGGCCCCATGGTGCTGGCTGCTGGCTGGAGGAGTGGGCTCTGACCAAATACCGGTCGGTCAGATCTAGTAAGGCAGACTCGGCAACAAGGAATCAGAGGAACCGGAAAAAGTAAGAACTCACCATAGGAGGAGGATGGGCGCGCGAATACGGCTCCTTGCCAAACTACCACTCTTACGAGAGCTCGCAGTTCACAAGGTAGTTCACCATGTAGGCCACCTCTTCGTGAGGCATCTCCTTAGTGCACATCCGGCTTGGATCCGGTGGCGCTCATATGACCGAGATCATGTGAGGGCGGCCTTGAAGGGAGCACTCGGCACGCATACGGCGAAGCCAGCAAGTCAGGCCCGATCAGGCCCTCCATTGCGTCATCACTCGGTCGAACAGCGGCGGCTCTAGTGGGCGTCGGCGTCTGGCCGCATGCGACTAGTTGGGCTGTCTCCTAACCTGCGGCCCCGCTGCTGCATAACCGACGAGGTTGACCCGATGGCCGTCATGAGCGAAGGCTCTTCACATAGCCGTCGACTGCTGCCACATCTTCACCGACTTTATCAAGCGCAATGAGGAAGCGGGTTGTCGGCCCCGTCCTCCGCATCGCGATGAGCAGCGCCGCGCTTGAGCCGAGCGCGCCCGTGGCGTGGGTGCCAAGCTTAGTGTAGAAGAAATCCCCTAATAGCTCGAGGGTGGGGAGGGCGCCGAGGAAGCCTTCGCATAGAGTGGCGGCGACAGGCACCACCGTGTTGAATGAGTGGTGCGGTGGAGTCCGTAGAACTTCGAGGAAGGCGGAAGAAGCCGCTTCGCCCGGCGAAGCGAACCACGCAGGCAGTGCGGCGGAGGCGACCCGCTCGCCCTCCTCCGGCACCGGCCGAGATTTCTTTCTCCGCTGGCGGACCTTCACTGAATTCTCGCGAGGCAGCCGGCGGCGCGTCTTGCGGAGAAATTGATGTGGTCTTCGTGAACCTCGAGCCGTTCCACTCCTGGGCGCATCGCATGGCGTGGCGGTGGAAGAGGGCTCATCGGGAGCAGGTGCCGCGACGCTTCGGCGAAGCTTAGAGGCGGCGGCGAGAGGAAGAAGGAAGAGGAGGCAAGAAAGAAGAGGCAATGAGGAGGGGGGACGCGCGTGCCCCGCCGCTCCCCCTCCCCCGCCTACTTATAGGCCCTCGGGCTGCAAAGCCGAGGGGGCGAGCATGGGATTAACTGCGCCGTTACCCCACACCCCCCCCACCACGATCCTTACCACGCGAGTTACTATGCGCAGAACTCCGTGGGAATCTCAAACGCCCGCCTCGGCTGCAGTGGATCCTCTCAAAAGCCGAGGAGGGTAGTGGCGGGCCCGGTCCGAAGACATGTCCCATCGCGTGCGTAAGCGGGCAGACTGGCCTGGCCGCACGCCACCACGTGACAGGCCCGGGACGAGCGGTGACACGAAGGCTTCGCCAGTACGCCACTTGGCTCCCACCGAGGCGTTCGAAAGATTGGTCAAGACGGGTTGGGGTGAGGCCGACTCCAACCAGTCAGCTTGGCAGAAGACGGACAAAGCTCCACCTCGGACGACGGGAGAAGGAAACTGCTGAGGCTCCTGGACCGATCGCCCGCGGCGCCTCACTAGCTTCGAGGACTACGGTCGGAGTAATGGGCCATGGGTAGGCTAACCCGAGACCCAAGACCTTTCAAGACATTGGGGTTGACCGCGCCCCTCAAGACGACAAGGCAAGGTGCGTCCTTGCAGAAGCCGGCCGAGGGTGGCGGCTTCCTCATGGCGGCGAGTCTGGATGCAAGGCCAAGTCAAGCCGACTCCAGCCCGCGACTTCGAGCCGGCTTTGGAGATTCGACCCGGACGCTTCAGAGCCTGTGCCCTCGTCGGGGGAGGGCGGGGCGGAAGTAGCTACGGTATAGCCCATCCCCTCCAAATCGAGCAAGCATGGCCACGGTGCCCGTACGGCGGAGATCTCCGCCCGGCGCGACACTGTTGCCACCACTTTCCTGACATCACCCCGTATTGGTGGAGTCCTGTTCCCACGACGACCTGTTTATGCAGCCCAGACGGCAGCGGGCCTCGCCGTCGGTGAGAGTCCGAAAAGCGCGCATGAGCCCTACCAATCGAGACTGGGGAGGCGGCCTCCGAGTCGGCCGCCCCTCCCCTAGGGGCCACGCGCCATCAACCCGAACAGGCGGGGTAGCTGGCACAATCGCCCGCCGGCGGCAGGGCTATAGCCATGACCTCTCGACCAAGCCTGCGTCATTAGAGACACAGATACAGTGATCAGCCGCCGACCAGCCCCGGGAGCGGCGGGTACGGCCTGTCGGCCCGTACCTCACCAGTCGGCGGAACCCACTAGTCGGCAGGACCCACCAGTCGGCGGAGAAGCTGGCACCAGAGAGACTAACGGCCGGGCCCCACGCCCATCCAGATTACCAATGTACCCCTGGGTGGTAGGCCTATATAAACCCCCTAGGGCACCCATGCAAAGGGTTCCAAACCTGTGATAGTTATACCAGATCATAGAGGAAAGGGGAGAGCTAGCGTTGCCTTCTCCTACCTCTAGCATACAGCTCGAGGGGCACTCGTGCATTCACTTGAGCCTTAGTGATCATGCGGAGACCCTGCAGAACAGGAGTAGGGGTGTTATCTCCTAGGAGAGCCCCGAACTTGGGTAAAGTACGCCGGCGTTCGTGTCTGCGCCTCATCCCGCTTCCGGGCACCGGCGACGTTCTACTCGCTCCCACCATGATAATCCATCCTTTGGCATATGTCGCACCCAACCCCCTACACTTATGATGAGACAGACACCCGGGTGGGTTACGGTGAGACACCATACTCGTTTAAAGAGTGCAGTGTCATCCTCCCCACATGATTCTCAAGAAACAACAAGCCTAAATGAAGATAGTCAACGTAGCTCTCTAGTTGATGACCGCAATTCCTCCACACCACCATCACAGGTGCTTGCTCTAACTTCGCAGTGTGATATGTGGTTGCATGTTGCATACAGTGTCTAACTTGTAATGCTTCTAATTAGGGTAAATTGCATCTGCTTAGTTTACACAATATACCTGTGAATATGACGTGCCTTCCTATTTTTGGTACACACTACATCTATGTGTTAACCTTGTTCTTACATGAAACTACCTCTCTTCTGTATCCTACATCAATCACTTTGATGATTCACCTTTATGCGTTGCATATTGCATATTATTTCTAGCATGTTGCCATGTATTCCTTCTAATTTGGTCAAATACATTTGTTAGGGCACCCTTTTAATTTGGCAGAGTGATATTGGTTTCATCTTTCATATGGTTTCTAGCTTGCATAGATTCTAACAAGTTCAAGCACCTTGTGCTTAGTTTACACTTTATACATCATACATGTCAATATGTCACGCCGTCCTGTTTTTCATACATATTCCATCCTCCTATCATGCGGCTTCCTTACATGAAAGTAGTGTTTGTCAGTATCATGCATCAATGAGTTCTGAAGAAAAAAAATTATTCCTTTTTCTTGTGGGTTTGACTTGACAAGGAAAAATCAAGAAACAGGAAGGAAAAGAGTAAGGAAGGCGATGATGGTGGTCCTCTGCAGCAACGTAAACGGAGCATCTCTACCGATTCTCCTTGTACTGATAGTGCATTACAAGGTCCAAGTCTCCGTGCCCCTAATCCACCATCCAAGGTGCTTGCTCTAACTTGGCAGTGTGATATCTGGTTGCATGTTCATACGGTGTCTAGCTTGTATTGCTCCTAATTAGTGTAAACTGCATCTGCTTAGCTTACACATGATACATGTGAATATGACACACTTTCCTGTTTTTGGTACATACTATATCTGTCTATCACACCATGTTCTTACATAAAACTAATCTTCTTGTGTATCATGCATCAGTCACTTATGACGGAACACCTTTAAGTTGGCAGTGTGATATTGGTTTGCGTCTTGAATATGATCTCTAGCATGTATTGCTTCTAGTTTGATGAACGCCACCTATGACGAGACAATTTTAACTTGGCAGAGTGATATTGATTGCACCTTTCATATGGTGTTTAGTTTGTAGTGCTTCTAATTTGTTGAAGTGCCTTCTGCTTAGTTACCACATCATAGGTGTGAATATGTCAAGCCGTCCATTTTTTGGTACATATTCCATCCTCGTATCATGATTTTGCCTTTCATCAGAGTAGTGTTCGTCAGTATCACGCATGAATGAGTTCTAAAGCGTGAATTATATTCCTATTTCCTGTCGGTTTGACCTAACAATGCAAAATCAATAAAGATGAAGGAAATTGGCAAGGCATTGGATGATGGTGGTCCTTACGAGCAACTGAAACGGTGGTTCTCCACAGATTCTACTCCGCCATCCTCCCAACAAGATTCGCAAGACAACGCAAGGCTAGACAGTCAACGTAGTTGTGTAGATGATGAGCACATCTCCCCTGCCCCACCATCACAGGTGCTTGCTCTAACTTGGCACTATTATATGTGGTTGCATGTGCGTATGATGTCTAGCTTGTATTGCTTCTAACTTTGTTGAATTGCATTTCCTTACTTTACACATAATGCCTGTGAATATGACACGTGTTCCTGTTTCTAGAACATACGTGTACATGATGAGCACATCTCCCCTACTCCACCATCACAGGTGCTTGCTCTAACTTGGAACTATTATATGTGGTTGCATTTTCTGTATGATGTCTAGTTTGTATTGCTTCTGATTATGTTGAATTGCATCTGCGTAGCTTACAACTTATACCTGCAACGATCACTTACCCATAAGACACATTTAACTTGGGACTGTGATGTAGGTTGCATCTTGCATTGTCTTCTAGCTTGTACTGCTTCTAATTTCCTGAAATAGCACTTATGACGAGACACTTTTTACCTGACATATTGATATTGGTTGCATGTTCATATGGTGCCTAGCTTTCATTTCTTCAAATTTTGTTGAAATGCCTTCTGCTTACTGTTTTTTCATACATATTCCATCCTCCTATCTTACGTGTGAATATGAAATGCTGTCTTTTTTTGTATATATTCCACCCTCCTATCCTGCACTTGCCTTACATCAAAGTAGTGTTCATCTATATCATGCATCAACCAGTTATGCAGAGCTAATTTTATTCATCTTCTTGTGGTTTTGACTTCATAAGGCAATATCAGAAAATAGGAAGGAAAAGATTAAGTTAGGGGATGTTGGTGGTCCTCCGCACCGACGCAAATAGAGACTCTCTAGATTTGCCACTGCTACTGCTAATGAAGTTGAAGTCCCAAGTCTACATGATGAGTTCATCTCCCATACTCCACCATCGCAGGTGCTTGCTCTAAGTTGACAGTGTGATAATTTGTTTCATGTTGCATATGTTGTCTAGCCTGTATTTCTTCTATTTTGATTAAATTGCACCTGTTGTACGTTATACATGTGCATATGACATGGCGTTCTGTGTCTAGAATACACTGCATCTATCTATCATACCATGTTCTTACATCAAAGTACTGCTGTTGTGTATCTCGTGCCGTCCTGTTTTTCTTACATCAGTCACTCACGATTGGGCACTTTTAACATGGCAGTTTGATAGTGGTTGCATCTTGCATTGATTTCTACGTTGTACTGCTTCTAATTTTTCGAATTGCCACTTATGACAAGACACTTTTAACTTCGCAGAGTAATATTGGTTGCATCTTTCATATGGTGTCTAGCTTGCATCACTTATAATTTCTTGAAAATCCTTCTGCTTGGTTTACACATCGTAGATGTGAATATTTCATGCCGTCCTGTTTTTATTACATATTTCATCCTCATACGGTTGTCTTACATCAAAGTATTGCTTGTCTTTATCATGCATCAATGAGTTCTGAAGAGCGATTTTATTCTTTTGTGTTGTGGGTACGGCTTGACATGGCAAAGTCAAAAAAGAGAAAGGAAATAATATAGTAGGGAGTGGTGTTACTCGTCGGGTGAAACAGAAAAGGATCGGCCGTCCAGATTCTGCTGGTACTTATAGTGCAGTAGAAGGTCCAAGTCCATCGGCTTAATCTATAAACACAGTGTCACCTGCTCCACCAGCTGCAGCATCCGCTTCAACTGTACCAGCATCTCAACGAGTTACTCGTTCGTTTGCTCCGGAACTGGCCAGTTCCCAAGCTGCCTTCACACCTAACACTACTTCCGAAGCACTGCTGACACAACAGGACTTGGCAAGATCAGATGAACCTCATGAGCTTCAACACCAAGACGGTACTTGAGCGAGTCAAGTTGCAGTTGCATGCTCCTTTATATGTACTCTCACAGTTTGATGTACACTAACACTTTCCATATTCGTTGTTGAACTAGCACCATGACACAAGCGGAAACAGACATCAGGGATAATGCTTGACAGATTAACAAAATCTAAAGGAGGAAGAATGGAGATCCATTTTGTGGCAGGATAAAAAAGGCCACGTGATGCTACAGAGTCAGCCGAGTTAGTATCAGAGGCAGCCGTTGCCGTTAGGTGTCATGCACGTATCCTCCCAACGTGGATCCAGTACAGGAATGAGAATGACAATACCCAGTTTAACACCTTCCTTGACCATTTATCCGTAAGTAATGTTATTCATCGCAATTAGTAATATTGTCTTGCTTCGTCCCATACTTTCTAGCTTCCTCCTAATAAGACTCACATTCTTTTTTCAACAGATGAGGTTCAAGTTGGATCCAAAAGATGATGCAACTAAACAAGCATGCACTCATGTTTTTCATCTGCTCTGTGTGATGTCGGTACCACCTTAGAAAATCTCACTTTGAAGGCAAGGCTAACAATGAAATCGCCCAAACATCTCCAGTGGAATATATTACATATGAAGACTGGACAACCCTCTTTAAACACTGGTCTGATCCAAAGTATCAGGTAGGCTATATGTATTTGATCAGACCACATATTGAACTTGTATTTATGTATGTGCCTTACAAGTGTATCTTCTTCTAGGCTAACTGTTTGAAGAACAAGACCAACCGTTCTAAAGTGAAATTCCAACAGACAACATCATCTTGTAGATATATTGCACACTGCGAGGCTCTTGTAAATAGCTGCTACTTCCGTCTTTTTTGTGTGCCATATTATCGTATCTATATTGACTTTTTCCAAATACAGAGGAAAGCATGTGCAGACCAAAAAGAACCTGAATCGAATGCAGTGCAAATCTTAAAGGATTGCCACACCAGCAAGATGAAGGACATGAGCACACCAGTTCAAGCCGCTATTGTAAGTCCTTACTCCTCCTGCCTTTGAACTGATTGGTACTGTGATGTGTTCATTTAACTACTTGGTTTGCAGCCAATGTCAGTTACTCTGTTCACTTTTATACACAGTTGTCTTAATGTATCATTTCACCTTACATGGTTTAAAAGAGATGAAGGATATTCTTTTGGTCTTGATCTGTATTCTAGTTGTCATGTTCACGTGCGCACACAATGATAAAATAGCCTATTTGTTTTATATCCGTTTGCCCATGATATGAATGATGTCATACTATGTTCATCCTACTTTAAACCATGTCTCTTTATCCTTAGATGTCAACGAATGTGAGGAAATAGAGAATACAGTAGGCATGCTACATGGACATATGTTCCGAAAGTTATTTTATTATGTAGATGACACTACAATACATGCTGATGTATTACAATAGTTCACCAAAATAAGTTATGTATAAACGTGTAACCCTCTTTGTTTGTTTTTGTCTCATTAGTAACTTATCTGGCAAATTAATCTACAAGTTCAAACTTTGAGGTAGCTATGGAAAGTATGATTGAACAGTCACAACCACCTGAAGGTGACGAGGCTAACACAGGCACAATGTCACCTCTTGCTGTAGTGCGTTAGTATCTCTCCACTAACAGTGCAAAAAGCACCTTCCTGCGTAATTCTGTGTTGGTTGTCAAGGTAACCTCGTCCAAATTGCCTACTGAACAAAATCTTCCTGCTAGACAGAGTGATATATCTGTGCTCCAGACACAAGTCCAATCCTTAATGGATGTCGTTTTGGAAACAAGAATAGTGGTTGACAAATGTCGTCAAGATATGAATGGTTTTGAAACTAGATTATCAGACACTCGCTTCATTGTTCAAGAGCAATGGCGGAAAAAGGTGAAGATCGTGCTGCTCCATTAGATTCTACAGCCTGAAACATTACCACTCAGGTCAAATGATCTGTGCTTCTATACACCTGATGGTGCTTTTATCTGCAAGGACTGTAAACTTTATGCCAACAGGCCTTTTGTTGTGATACAACATTTATGCTGCTGCCAAAGGCTGCAATAATTACAATGCTATTTTTGTATAGTGTAGGTTTATCTTAGTAATGTATTCAGCCGAAAGTTTCGTAGGAGCCCAACATGCCAACTTTCGTCGGGCCCATTCCAATTGGGCTAAAACCGATTATGGTCGAAATTTGCATGTAGCCCACTAAAAATATCTGGGCCTAAATCAGCATAAGATTTCATATTTTTCTGGTAGGCCTGTGCCCATAGTGGGCCTTTAACAGGCCTAACTATAATTTGGGACCTCAATAACAATAGGTCATTTACAGGTGTAAATAGCTCGAGCCCATAAAAAACATGGGCCTTTAAAAGACCGAAAGTGAGATTGGGCCCATTTACGATGCAGATCTTTCACAGGCCGAAATTCGGACGGGCCATAAATGCGCCGACCTAATGCACGGGCCTTTAACAGGCCTGAAGTTCGGTCGGGCTAGATTATCGTCATTTTTGTATGGGCAGTTAATGGGCCTGATGTGACGTTGGGCCACATATGGCCCATGGATTTCGTCCGACGTTAACAGGCCCAAAATCACAACAGGCCGAAAGTGGCCCAAATCTATAGTGGGCCGCTAATAGGCCGAATGTCAGACATGGCCGAACATGACCCAAATCCTTCACGGGCGTTTATGGGCCGAAAGTTTCAATGGCCTGTAAATGGGCCCAAATGAAGCAGGACCTTTAACAGGACGGAAATACACCGGGCCGTAATTCGGCCCATATACTTAGCGGACTGTTAACGGGCCAGAAGTGATAATGGGCCGCGATGATGACAAGTTTAGGACAGGCCGTTGACAGGCCGATTTGACACTAGCCGTACGGGCCTTAACTGAGAATGTTGGGCCTTTATCTGGGCCGGCCCAGTATGGTTCGCAAAATCTCGCGGGCCTTTAGCTGGGGCGGCCAATTATGGCCCGCAAAATCTCGTGGGCCTTTAGCTGGGCCGTCCCATTATGATACAAAAATCTCATGGGCCTTTTGCTTGGCTGGCCCATTGTGGACCTTAAAATCCTTTGGGCCTTTAGTTGGGCCAGCCCATTTAAACTTTATGGGCCACTTTTGGGCCGGTCCACGTGTCAGCGCATACCATAGGCGCATCTCGCCCATTGGATGAGTGACACATATGCCAACGCGGAGCTGACACGTGTTTCCGTCAGCCGATCAGAATTTTACAAGTGGAAAATCCCCATTGGTCCGGGCTATCAACGGGTTATCGGATCCAAAACCAGACCCGGTAGGTTAACGGCATTCCGTTACAGTGGATGCCACGTGTCGGTCACACTTGACGAAAGCACTTCTGTGACGCACAATTTATCGTCATGGAAGTGGACACTTCCGTGATGATAATTTTGGTAATGTCATGGAACAGTTCTACGACATCACATGTATGACTATCTTGATTCTGTCATAAATTTGTCATGGATGTACATGCATGACAGAAAACGTGACCTACTGTGACAAACACGTATCATCACGGAAGTGTATTGTTTTTGTAGTGATCTTACTCAATGTTTCAAGAGAACGCATGCTGAAATCTTCATTTTCACTAGTGGGATTGATGTAGTGATCCAGGAAGAAGTTGCTGATAAATCTCCGAACCATCAGTAATTCACCAGCCGGGAGCGGTTCTGGGGTCCTCGGTTTTAAGATGAGCTGCAGTATTTTTAAGATCAGAATGTGCCATATGTGTGGAGTAGAAGATAATAATTAAGATAGACTTACTGGTACTAATTCAAGAGGATCGTCACAACTATTAGCTGATTTGCAGATGGAGATCATGTATCTACAAACGTAGTATCCACAAATGTTGGTCCCTGCTTCTTGCTGAGAACACTGAAATTTTTTGTAAAAAATTAGTCATGTATTTGTCCTATTAGGAACAACCTAACCGGTGTTAGATGTATTATTTTTTCTTTGGACAAAATAGAAGTAGGTTTATTTAGAACCTCGAACATTTGACTAGCATAAGGAAAGGTATTTGCAGACTGTTGGATAAATTTTCCGAAAATAATGGATTTCGGTGTGTTACCGGAGAAACGATCTCGTGTTGCAGAGGTTGTTCCGTCTTGAACAGGTTCCCTGGTTTAGTTTTCCACAATGCGATACCACGTCAAATGATGATGAATTTTAACAACATCAATTATTGAACCAGATATGAATCCAAATTAATTTCAACATCATAGAATTCAATACCTATCCAAGAATTGCTGAACATGCGTCAGATCCTAAGTGTTTGTTGACTCTCTGAGAGAATCGATATAGTAAACTGTGTTCTTGTTTGGAACAATGAATACCAATATCCAGTGATTGATACATATTAAGAAATCCACGAACTTACGAATGATGTTGAAATCTGAAAGACAATCAGTGTACGCGTGGTTGTTCTTACCGTTCATGATATGGTTGTCGGATTCAGGTTCCGGCAGACCCTTGAGGTTCGAACAGTGGGGTGCGCGCGGAGATCTTTCCCCTACCAGCTCACGCGTCGATGGTTTGCAAGGGATCTCAACTATGAACGATGAACAACACAAGAGACATGAGGTTTATACTGGTTCGGGCCACCGTTTTGGTGTAATACCCTACTCCAGTGTGTGGTGTGGTGGATTGCCTCAGGGGCTGATGATGAACAGTACAAAGGGAGAACAGCCTCGCGAGGGCTGTTCTTGAGCTGGTGCGATGAACTGCTTGGATGAGTTCAGTCGCCTCTCTCTCTCTCTCTCTATGTGTGATCTCGATCCTCCCCCTTCTGCTGTGGTGGCTAGTCCTATTTATAGAGGGAGGCCCTGGGACTCTTCCCAAATAATGAGTGGGAAGGGCGCCAACAATTGGCCATTTTGAAGGGGAACATCTAGTACACTTATCCTGACTAAAGTTGGTCTTCGGCTGCCAAAGGCTCTGACGGTGACGCCGTCCTGGGCTCCACGATGAACTCCGTCATGTCGCTCTGTTGGTCTTGGTCTTGTTGCATCGAAGCGGTAACCTTTGCCTGATGCCTTGGCCTGTGCTTGCCTCCTTTGCACCAAAGTGGAAATGAGGACCTTCTGCTGAGCCAGCGCCACTGGCGCCCGCTGGTCTCGATCGTCATGGCTTGCGTCACAGGGCACCCTCGTGAGGTACCCTGCCTTGATCTCTCCGCCTCCTCGTGAGCCTGCCTGATGAGGTTGCTCCTGAGGGAGGTTCCTGTCGTCCGCCCGGCGAGGCTTGGCCCCTCGCGAGGGTCCTGAGCTTGAGCTGATGAAGCTGGGCCGTGCTGGGCCCCCACTCGAGCCGCGCCGCAGGTCGCAGGCAGGCAAGTCTGGGGACCCCTATTCCCAGAACGCCGACAGTAGCCCCCGGGCCCATGGGGCGCCCGGACTTGGCTTAGTAGAGAAGCGAAGGGCAAGTCGCGCCCAAGCGAGCCCGATAACCTGCTGACCTTAGGCGCCGCGTGGCGCATGATTGGTCGTGGGCGTCTCCACTTCCCCACGACGCCTCGGCAACCGCATGACTTGACAAGTCCCTGCACGCAGGAATGGGTAATGATTACCTGCGATCGTGGAGGCCGACGGTTCGCCTCCTCCGGCTATAAGTACGGAACGGTGCAAGCACTTCCAGTCCATCCCCTCTTGCTACTCCTTTCTCTCTATGGCTCCGTCGAAGAGGTTCTCGTCCATGGAGAAGTGGAAGGCTCGCCAGGTTGGGCCTGACTCTCCCCCGGCCAAGCGCGGTCGAGGCTGTCCTCGCAAACATCCTGTGGCTCTCGTAACGGCTCCCCGTGGTCATGGAGGCGATCCCCTGCGTGGCGATGGGCTCCAAATTGTCGATGGGGGGCGTGCCGCGACTGTGCGGCCCCCCAGGCCATGCTTCCACTCGGCGGAGGTGCTACCAGAGTTCATCGTGTGGTTAGTGGAGCTGACCAACACCTGGCTCCAGCTTCCCCGCTTCTTTCTGGGTGAACTTTCGGCCGGCGCTCCGGGCGGCCCCTGGCTTCAGGCGGACGGTTGTTGCAGCAGGGCCTCCTGGGCTTCGCTTGAGGTCTCCGTCGCCGGGAATGTGGCCGTGACCCACGGCTGGCAAACGTTTGCCCGAGCGCGTGGCCTGAGCCGGCGGTGCACCCTGCACTTCAAGTTCGAGGGCGACGCCACCCTCTACGTGAGGGTGTTCGGAGAAGACGGTCGCCGTGCCGGGTGCTGCCCCGAAGATGATGACCGTGGCCGTGCACCCAGCCACGGTGATGATCGGGATGAAGATGATAGCAGGCGCGTGGTCGGCGGCGCTCGGGGCTCGTCGAGCTTCGGTGGTTCTCGCCGGACACAGCTCCTCCAGCGGTGGCGTGACCAGCCCATGTTGTCGCGCCCTTTGGAGGGAGGTAGCGGGTCAGCCCGCCGTCGCGCCCCGGTGAAGCGAGAGGAGGAGTCCAACTGAGCTCCTGAGGCAGTACGAGCCTTCGCCGCGAGTTGGTGCCAAGCAAGCCGTGCCTATTTTGTTTTCCTCTCTTCCCTGCGCAAAGAGAAAGTAGTATAGGGCCCCGTGGGGGCGTCCTGGACTATCGCTGTTAATTACCATGTTGTTTCCGCTATTTCTGTGCTGTGCTTTTGTGCCGCATGCCCGCGTGCAGGAATTACTTATCTTGGGGGGGGGGACCTGTCATGGTCTTCGCTTCTCGAGGCCGATGCCTCGTCGAACGCTTCATGTCCTGCAAGGATTAGTCAGGAGGGGTAGCTTCCGGCCTCGGTTGTGGAGGCGACCGACCCAGGTCCGGGGTTCCCGTCGCGATGCCCGTGGGGCATGAACTGGAGGGTGCTCCGTAGTGGACTGGATAGGAAAGCTTCAAGCGGCGAGGCAGAAAACACTTTCGCGTGGGTGCTCGCTTACTACTCCCTCGCGAGACTTGCGAGAGAAATCGGCGAGGGAAGCGAAAAAGGCAAGAGTCACAAGCCAAGGGCGGCAACAACTTCAATAAAACTTCAAATAAGAACGAACAAGCCAACTGCAGAAAGCAAATGAAAAAGCCGCGTCCGGCACCTAATCTAGTCTTCGACGTCTTCTCACTAGCGCGTAGCTAAGTGCTGCCACTGGGCGTGGGCGGGAGCCCCCGAGGCCCGAGGGCGGCTCTCCGGAGACTCCGGGGCGTGTACAGCCCTAACTCATTATTATGTGAGAGTGTCACGGGCGGCGAGCTTCACAGGCATTGGCCTTCTTCACAGGCTCCGGGCCTTTCTCAGGAAAATGGGCTTCACCAGCGTTGGCCTTCTTCACAGGCTCCGGGCCTTTCTAGGAAAACGAGCTTCACAGGCGTTTGCCTTCTTCACAGGATCTGGGCCTTTCTCGGGAAAACGAGCTTCACAGGCGTTTGCCTTCTTCACAGGCTCTGGGCCTTTCTCGGAAAAGCGAGGCTTCCAGAGCGTTTGCCTTCTTCACAGACTCTGGGCCTTTCTCGGAAAGCAGGCTTCTGAGCGTTTGCCTTCTTCACAGACTCTGGGCCTTTCTTCAAGGTAGAACTTCCAAAGATCTTTGGATGTTCCACCCGTTCGGATGAGCACCCCCTCCGAGTCTCCAGCGTCGCGGGCCGGGCTGGAAACATGAACAACCTTGAGCGGGCCCTCCCACATGGGAGAGAGCATGCAACCCTTCCCGGAGAGGACCCGTGCGAGCACGGGTCCCCTACCTCAAGTCTGGGGGCGGATGTTGCGGCGGTGGTATCGCCGCAGCACTTTGTTGATACCTTGCCACTTTCATGCCTTCCTCTCGGCGATGTTCCTCCCCCATCACAAGATCCGTCACCCGCATGGCGTCTGCTGCGCCTCGTCGAGCGCCCGGGACCCGTGCGGGCTGACGCTGGCGTCATGAGGGAGGACAGCTTCTGCTCCGTAGATGAGGAAGAACGGGGTCTCGCCAGTCGGCTTGGCCGCGGTCGTGCGGATGGACCACAACACGGACTGGAGCTCGTCATGCCAGCCCCTGCCACAGGCCTCCAGCTTCTTCTTGAAGGTCCTGGTTTTGAGGCCCTTCAGGACCTCCGCGTTGGCTCGCTCTGCCTGGCCGTTACTCCGGGGGTGCGCCACCGAAGCGTAGCATATCTGCGTTCCAAGGTTAGCACGGTACATTTTGAAGAGATTGCTGGTGAACTGCGAACCGTTGTCGGTGATGATGCGGTTAGGCATCCCAAACCGGCTCACGAGGCCCAAGATGAACTTGACGGCTGAGCCCGTCGGGATGGTGCGGATAGCTTCCACCTCAGTCCACTTGGTGAAGTTGTCCACGGCGACGTAGAGGTAGCGATAGCCCCCTGGCGCCCGAGGGAACGGGCCTAGAATGTCCAGCCCCCAAACTACGAATGTCCATGAGAGGGGTATAGTTTGCAGACCTCCCGCCGGCTGATGGATCTGCTTGGCATGAAATTGGCAGGCCTCGCAAGCCTTTACCAGCTCAACAATGTCGGCTGAGTCTTGTGGGCGATAGAACCAGCTGCGGAAGGCCTTGCCAGCGAGGTCCGTGGCGATGAGTGATGCCGCTGTCTCCGCCGTGTATGTCTTCAAGCAATTCCTTCCCTTGCTCTGGAAATGCAACGTAGGGACCGTCGTTGGTCGCCTCGGTAAAGCTCTCCATCCACGATCACGATGAGCCGTTGCTTGCCGCACCACACGCTCCGCCTCCTCCTCCTTCTCCAGCAGGGTCCCCCTGTCAAGTAGCTCTTGAGCTTTGTGATCCAGCAACCTTCCTGAGGCTCCAACGCCAGGAGGAGGTGTGCCCCTGAGGCCGAGCCGCAGACCGGGGCTCCCGAGGCAGACGACCGGGGGAGCTCCTCCCGAGGTTGCGCCGCAATTGATAGTGGTTGTGCCGCCGAGGGCCTGAATAGTCGCTCTTCGAAGTGCCAGGCTCCTGAGGCAGCCGCCTGGACGCCCTCTTGGCGATGTCATCCGCCTCTTGACTCGTGCCGCGAGTCACATGCTGTAGCTCCAGCCCCCAGAACTGTTTCTCCATCCTGCGAACCTCCGCGAGGTAGGCTTCTATGTGCTCGTCCTTCGGCTCGTATATCTTGTTGGAGAAGTTGATGAGGAGTTGTGAATCGCCCTTGATGGTGAGGCGCTTTACCCCCAAAGCGACTGCGGCTCTCAGACCGGCTATCAGGCCTTCATATTCTGCTATGTTGTTGGAGACCTTCTCCCCGTGCTGGAAACATAGTTGCATGACGTAATAGAGCTTGTCTTGAGTAGGGGATACGAGCACTGCGCCGGCCCCCGCGCCATGTCGGGAGAATGCCCCGTCGAAGTTCATGACCCAGCCGTTCGGTGCCTCACTCCCCAAAGAAAGCGATCGGTCTTCGCCAGCTTCGAGGCCGGGTGCCTCCGTCCATTCTGCCATGAAATCTGCCAATGCGGCCCCCTTGATGACTCTGGTTGTGCTGAATTCTAGCTGAAACGCTTGCAGTTCGATGTTCCATTCGGCGACTCTTCCAGCTGAGTTGGGGCTCTTGAGCACCCTCTCCAGAGGGTATGCTGAGACGACCTTGATGGGATGACCTTGGAAGTAGTGCCGCAGCTTGCGTGAGGCCACCAGCAGCGTGAGGAGGAGTTTTTGGGGCATGGGGTACCGTGCCCTCACGTCCCGCAGCACCGTGTTGACGAAGTACACGGGGTGCTCGACGAGGCTGTGAGCGTTGGCGCTGTTCGCGTCCTCCGTAGGTTGGAATGCCTCCTGAGGCAGTGGAGCCCCCTGCGCCTGATCGCTTGGCGGGGTTCTTCTACTTCGGGCGCGCTTTCCTGCTGCGACTGATCTCCTTCGGCCATGACCGTGGTCTTTGCGAGGCTCTCCTGGCTTCGCTTCGCTCCTGCCGGAGGTAGTTCTGACCTTGGCACGATGCTCCTCCTCGACCGCTACCAGGGCTCTTGTTGGCGGAGTAGGGGTGGCCGCGAGGTAGAGCACCAGAGGCTCCCAAGGATGCGGAGCTACCATCACCGGAGGGCTGGTAAGGTACCTCTTGAGTTCTTGGAATGCCTTACCGGCCTCTTCAGTCCATTCAAAGGGGCCCTTCTTCTTCATTATCTTCAAGAATGGCAGTGCTCTTTCCCCCAGCTTGGAGATGAAAGCGTCCTAAGCAGTCCGCCCCGTGAGTTCTGCATTTCTCTGAGGGTCTTTGGCGGTCTCATGTCTTCGACTGCCTTGACCTTTTCCGGGTTGGTCTCGATGCCCCTATGGGACACGAGGAAACCCAGGACCTTGCCCGAGGGGACTCCAAATACGCACTTCTCCGGGTTGAGCCGCATGTCCACTTTATCGAGGCTCGTGAAGGTCTCTTCCAAGTCATGTATCAGGGTTTTCGCCTCCCGAGACTTCACCACAATGTCATCGACGTGCGCCTCAGCATTCCTCCCGAGCTGTTAGCCCAGGGCGATGTGCATCAGCCGCTGAAAGGTTGCGCCTGCGTTGCGCAACCCAAACGGCATGCATGTATAGCAGTATACTCAGCACGGGGTCAGGAAAGCCGTTTTTTCCATGTCTTCTACCGCCATCTTGATCTGGTGATAGCACGAGAAGGCATCCGGGAAGCCTGACGAGTCACACTCAGCGGTGGAATCGATGATTTGGTCAATGCGAGGAAGCGGAAATGGATCCTGTGGGCAGGCCTTGTTGAGGTTGGTTAAGTCGACACACATACGTTCCTTTCCCCCCTTTTTTGGCACGACAACTGGGTTGGCTAGCCAATCCGGGTAGCGGACCTCGCGAATAACCCCTGCTACCTCTAGCTTGCGGGTCTCTTGGACGATAAAACCTTGTTTCTCTGTGGACTGTCGCGTCGCCTTCTGCTTCACGGGGCGCACGTTGGGGCACACATTGAGGTGATGCTCAATCACGCCCCTCGGGACCCCCGCCAAATGATCAGGTCCTCACGTGAACACCTTCTTGTTTGCGTGCAGGAACTTCACCAAGGCCTCCTCCTGCTTGGGTTCGAGGTTTGCACCTAGGGTGAAGGTGGCGTCAGTGGACCCGTCCTCGTCGACTGGCACCTGCTTGGTTTCCGCCTTGTTTTGTGTGAATAGCTGCTTCTTCTTGGACGGCGCAACCCCATTGGGCTCGAGGGCGTCAGCGCTGGCGGGCCGTGCCGCCGAAGCTGCCTTGAAAACAAGCTTGAGCGCCTGCAGTGCATCTCCGGTGTTTCCTGACATGGTAAGGACACCGCTGCTCCCGGGCATCTTCATAAGGTTATACGTCGGGTGAGTTGCTGCCATGAACCGGGCCAAGGCTGGGTAGCCGAGGATGGCATTGTACGGGAGGCCGATAGGGCGATGTCGAAGTCGATCAGCTCCGTGCGGTAGTTGTCTCGGGTGCCGAAGGTCACCGGGAGGCGAATTTGTCCCAGGGAGGCTGTGGAACCGGCTCAGACTCCGAAAAAGGCCTGCTAGGCTGGAGCCGTTCTGGTGGCACATGGAGGAGGCTGAAGGCCTCCATAGAGAGCACGTTGAGGCCGGCTCCGCCGTCGATGAGGGTCCTGGTGACTGCCACTTCGCAGATGGTGGGGGTGCACAGCATCGGGAGCGCACCCGATCCGGCGGGGTTGGAGGGGTGATCGTCCGAGTTGAAGAGCATATCGGCCTCGGGCGCCACCCAGCCCGGTGGGGCTCCCTGGCGCTTGGAGGCGGCCGCGATCTGGCGGGTGAATGGCTTGACGTGGCGGCTTGAAGGTGGCGCCAGTGAGCCGTCTAGGAGAGCTGCGACGATCGGGGGCGCCGGCTCGGTGCGATGGGCGAGGTAGAGGTCACGCAGCTCCCCCCAACAGGCCTGCTGCTCGTTCCCCGCCTGGCCGGTGGGGGTGTTGGCGGCAGGCGACGGGAACGACAGGCGTCCGCCCGGCAGAGCCCGTCTGGCGACTTCGACCGCGCGAGCAGCCCGCTTCAGCGCTGGGCTCGGTGAGTGTCAGCCATGGATATGACGGAAGATCACATGCGACTAGCAGAAGAAAGATTCCGGCGCACCCCTACCTGGCGCGCCAAATGTCGGATTCGAGTTCCGGCAGACCCTTGAGGTTCGAACACTGGGGTGCGCGCGGAGATCTTTCCCCTACCAGCTCACGCATCGATGTTTTGCAAGGGATCTAAACTATCAACGATGAACAACACAAGAGACACGAGGTTTATACTGGTTCGGGCCACCGTTGTGGTGTAATACCCTACTCCAGTGTGTGGTGTGGTGGATTGTCTCAGGGGCTGATGATGAACAGTACAAAGGGAGAACAGCCTCGCGAGGGTTGTTCTTGAGCTGGTGTGATGAACTGCTTGGATGAGTTCAGTCGCCTCTCTCTCTCTATGCGTGATCTCGATCCTCCCCCTTCTGTTGTGGTGGCTAGTCCTATTTATAGAGGGAGGCCCTGGGCCTCTTCCCAAATAATGAGCAGGAAGGGCGCCAACAATTGGCCATTTTGAAGGGGAACATCTAGTACACTTATCCTAACTAAAGTTGGACTTTGGCTGCCAAAGGCTCTCACGGTGACGCCGTCCTGGGCTCCACGATGACCTCCGTCCTGCCACTCTGCTGGTCTTGGTCTTGTTGCACCGAAGCGGTAACCTTTGCTCGATGCTTTGGCTGTGCTTGCCTCCTTTGCACCAAAGGGGAAATGAGGACCTTTGCAGTGGCGCTCGCCTGGTCTCGATCGTCATGGCTTGCGTCACAGGGCACCCTCGTGAGGTACCCTACCTTGATCTCTCCGCCTCCTCGTGAGCGTGCCTGAGGAGGCTGCTCCTGAGGGAGGTTCCTGTCATCCGCCCCGCGAGGCTTGGCCCCTCGCGAGGGTCTTGAGCTTGAGCTGATGAAGCTGGGCCGAGCTGGGCCCCCACTCGAGCCGCGCCGCAGGCCGCAGGCAGGAAAGTCTGGGGACCCCCGTTCCCAGAACACCGACAATGGCCAGAGAAATGATTCTGCATGGGACGTGTTTTCGAAGATACGGACGACCATGTTAACAGCCCAATCCCGTCGGTCCTTACCATCTAATGATGTGCCATTTGGTAATGCAGGATTTATGAAATACACACTCCCTTTTTCTTCTCTGTGTGTTCAATCCCCTGAGAGGATTAAAATGCAGTTAGTTGTTTATCATTTACAGCCTTGTATGGAGAAGTTGATCAGAGTTTGTTAAGTACTTACAAAATCAGGATCTAACAAGAGTGGCGTCGAGCACGTTCAAGTTGAAGAAGAGACGTGAGTCCTCGAAACTCAAATTGATGGAACTAGCATCATGTCAGAAATGATCTCTGTTGTAGTGGACTAGCAAACCATGAGGACCTTCTGACATTTGATCCATCCAATATTCATGTAACTCGCAGCAAATGGAGCTGCACTCATCAAAGTATTCACGAACAAGAAATGGCTGGCCATGGACGTACTTGCGTGCTTGAAGTACGGTTGGTTTACTTTTAGCAAGCAACAATTCTATTTGTTCATCATCCATGGCGTCAGAAATAGTATTACTCCCCGATTCGAACAAGCTGCTATTAATTTGGTTCTAGGCTATGAGTGGTTTAAGTAAGAGGAAATCGTTCTCTTTCCTCTTCACTCTCCCGCTGCGCTTCCTCGTGGGTGTAGCCTTTTTGGCCACTTCCTTATTGGTACTTGAAGCATTTCTTGCAGAACATCTGGTTGGCTGCAAGGTAGACTGCCGAGTAGATGGTGAAGCTTGTACGGACTGCTTAGCAGACGGTTTATCTATGTCGGACCGCTGAGCTGGCGGTGCTTCTTTGTGACGACTCTTTGGGCTGTAGGAAGCGAGGCATCGGTATTGACCAAGTGTTGAAGGTATGTCGGGTTTCTGCAGAGTGCTGCCAACTTGTCATTTGTCTTTGAGGAGGCCGTGCCAACGCGTTGGTTTGCTGAGCAGGAAGTGCTGACGCATTGGTATGCTGATCACGCGCCTGCGGACCGACAGCTAATGAGCAGTCAGTTCTGGACCTACAAACTGCTTAGCAGGCGGTTCTGAAGCATCAGACTGCTTAGCAGTTTGTTCCACCAGCTTGGTTTGCTGAGCACGTGCTGCAGCTGGGTCTCCCCCCGCTGGTTCAGCGGCCGGCATCTGAACCGGTGCTGCGTCATCAGCAGTTGTAGGCCTTGCCATTGGCTGCTTTGGGGCGGAGGATGACATGGCCTGTACGACACAAAGTCAGGCCGGCTAATCACAGGTTGATGCATCAGTCCACGAGAGTTGCTGTGGCAAGGAGAGCGTCACTGGTTGAGGGGAGACAGTGGTTGCTCTTGGCGGGGCTTCAGGAATCTCATCGATGAACTCTATTTCCTTTCGTGGCCACTCGATGTGATGTAACAGTGTTTCTCCCAAGGTCATTTGCTCATCGAAGTCTCCTAGGACATTCTTCAGGGCAAATTCATTGAATCCAGGCTTTACTTCAGTCACATAGCACTTCACATAGCCCAGCTTCAGTGGCACATTGTCCAAGATGGGTGGGCAAACCCAGGCTATTGCACATTTTAATGTACCTTCATAATGTGTAGGCACGCCCTTTAGTCTATCTTTCATTCCAAATAGATCAGATATAGCATTATCACGAGTAGCTGTATTCTGAGTGTCGCTGGGGTCAGCTTATGCACAGCTACTCTTGTGCTGTGTTGTCGCGCAATAAGCAACATCCTCCATGCCCGCCGCCCCTCCCATCTGCTGGCTATCTGTCAGTGTTAGAGTCTTCTGCATCATCATTGACTCCTCAACATCCTTTTGAACAACCGGATAAATCTCCTTCTTCAACATTTCATACAATGCATTCTGCTTCATTTCACTCCTCGCTTTTTTCATGCTGAGCCTCTCTTCTTTGCTGAGTGTGAAAGCCCTCTTGTGCGGGACATTAACACCTATACCCCTTGCACAACCAGGGGGCTCTTTTGTGTCTAGAGCAATGGACAGAATGTCACATGGCCCCGAGTTCCTGTAGAACCTTCCAGGGATCTTGGAAGCCTCTAACATCACTTCATACAGTTTGGCGTCACGTGCGTTTTCAAAGTAATAATTTCCATCATCATGCCTCTTTTCACGTGCCCGCAAGTAGTCTCTGGCGCGTTCGCCCCTGATTTCACTAAAGGCCAGATTCCACCCGCCGCTACTGCTTCTTTGTCCTCATGTTCCCATATGAGTTTCATGCCATAGTATCCTGCCACACCCATATGGTGGGGGTGTATTTTCTTCTTCAGAAGTTCTGATTGCTTGAAATTCCTCTCTGGAAACTCTTTAGTTGCCCTGACCCTTTTTAATTTTGCCCAGTTTGCCTTTGTAATTTGGAGGTATGCGGGGATTGGCTCCTTGCCTTCACTCAAGTACTTCTTGTACAACATGTGCTTCCAGTTTCTCCAAGCATCCATAGCCTTCTTTAGTGCAGCATGTTCCACCTGCATTCTCCACTGCTCTGGAACGTTGAAGTGATCCATGATCTCCCGGACTATCCTTCGCTGTGTTTCTGTGTCAGCCTTCCGAAACCCCGGCAGATTAATGTTGAGCCTTGCCCTGCCAACAAATCCACACACACTCGTGAACCACACGCGTTCTTTATCTAGTTTAGTTGGAGCCCAGGACTTTAAATCAATCTCGGTTACTTCATATACACCTTTAGGCTGGTGTGTGGGCTTCCTTGGGGTGTTCCTCCGTGTCCTGACCAGAAGGGTAATTGCTGCAGCTCAATCCCGTTCAAGACTACTTGATCCCTCACAATATGCTGAAGACCTAGGGTTGTCTGAATCAGATGAAGATACATGGCCTGAATGAGTGTTGTCACTGCTACTCGGCATCTACAGAGAACACATGTGAAACTCAGGAAAGGAGGAAAAGCATAAAACTAATAACTTGGTATCAAGCTTTCTAAACATGCCATGCGATAATTTAGAAAATGTACAGCTAATTTGTTAAGTTTGTGTGACTTGGGCACCAGCGATCTGTAAATAGGCAGTAACTTATTGGAACAAATACAACTTATATGTAGTAAGGAAGGTAGATAATGAACATATATACGCTCTTTGTTATTTTATAGCCAATTTGGGAACATACGGAACGAAATTGGAAGAGGGATTGCGAGGAAATATGCCTCACCGCGATGGAGAGCAGTAACTAACAGGCCTCTTAATGCAAACCCGGCCGGACCACAGGAGAGGCGAGGGTTACTGCATTGATATGCTCGCGGGTGGCTGGCGAGCAAACGAACACGGCGAGGCATGAGCCGCCGCGTGTTCGGAACAGCAATGGAGGTAGGCTTGGCACCGAAGAGTGGGCACATGGCCGGAGTGAGCACGACGGCGCCGGAGAGGGGTCTGCTGTGGATCTGGGGGAGGGGGGAGCTGGCAAAGTAGATTGGGTGGACTAGTTGAGTGAAATGCGGGCAGACAGTGGGGGGGGGGGGTGTTGGGGACTCCGGCTGTTGGCGGCCTAGGTGAAAAGGGTGAAAAATATCCCCAGTCGCCGCGCGCGCGGGAATGCCTATGCAAACGGTTGCCTCTAAGCGCTCGTGTGCACAAATAGAATAATTTCATTTGAAATAAAGACGTACTAATTTTGAAATGAAGACGTGAGTTCATCGTTTCGCCTCTAAAGTTTTTCCACGTAAACCAATCACAATTTTACCACGGGTTTGATTTGCTGGCGCATTTCAGGTCTCATGTGCTATATGTAAGACATTTTTTGGCAATTACCGTGCATGTTGGCATATAAATCAATTCCTACCCGGACTGCATTTCCTGTCGAAAGGGATGAGGATTGTCGTTCGATCTGGGAGCATCCAACGGTGCAGACGTACGATCTATGGGGTTTGGGTTCTGGCCAATCAGAATGCATGACTCAGATCGCGCGCGCAGCAAGGGGGGGGGCATCAGCCACGGTTTGGTAGGCACACGACTTTCATGTGTGAACCGTCAACTATTTGAAAACATTTTTTTGGGAGGGGCTATTTTAAAACATTTACATGTTTTGTCGAAAGGGATGAGGATCGTCGTTCGATCAAGGAGAATCCAACAGTGCAGACGTACGATCCGTTGGGTTTGGGTTCTGGCCAATCAGAACGCACGACTCAGCTCGCACGCGTGACAGAGGGGTGGGGGTGCATCGGCCACGGTTTAGTGGACAAACGGCTTTCGTGAGTGAACCGTGTGCTCTTTGAAAACATTTACATTACCTAACATCATATTTTTGTTCGAATGAAAACATGAGTTCATTGTTTCGCCTATAATTTTTTTCCACCGTAAGAAATGACGAGTATAGTGGAGAGTGTCATATACTAGTATCATGAATATACAGTATATATGATACTAGTGTATGATACTACCTTTAATTAGTTATAGTGCATAGTATAATACATAGAGTATAGTATCATATATAGATCATATTTATTGCCATGCATGACACAAATTAGCATCGCATTTAACATGATACGGTATCTACATATATGTTACTTTAACCCTCTTTATATATATTTAATTCTTTGCCACATCAGCATATTTGCTATTTCCGAGTGCATGCATCGTCGGCTATGATACCACCACTATGGCCAGCCTTATATAGTGGGGAGTATAATATACTATATATATATATAGTATCATGCATATGATACTAGTGTATGATACTACGTACGCACCTTCATAGTGCATATATAGTATCATAGAGTAGTATATATCACAGATGACCATATTTATGGCCATGCATGATACAAAGTAGTATAGCATTTATTATATATATATATATATATATGTGTGTGTGTGTGTGTGTGTGTGTGTGTGTGTGTGTGTGTGTGTGTGTGTGTGTGTGTGTGTGTGTGTGTGTGTGTGTGTGTGTGTGTGTGTTACGGTATCTAACTATGTTGCTGCTTCTTTGCCACATCATCATATTTTCTATTCCCGAATGCATGATACCGGTTATGATACCCCCACTATGGCCACCCTAATAAGGTTGGTCGTAATATGGGAGTGTCAAGCGGTATGATGCATGCCAGCTAGACTTTTTGGATGATGTGTCACACAGTTAAATGAGGAAAGACAGGGTGTAGTATCATATCATGATACTATATCATATTAAATGTTGTACTACTTTGTATCATGCATGTCAATTAATAAGGCAGCCTAAGATACTAACTTATGATACTATGCATGCGCGCATTACGGAGGTATTGCTGATCATATACTAGTATCATGCATATATACTCCCTCCTTCTCGTTTATAGGCTTATCTCAAAATTTTAGTTTTTCCATTTTATAAGGCTCAATTTGGTTGTTCCCCATCACATGTCCAGATTCCAAGGTGCATTAAATCATTGCATGCAAGTATTAAGTTAAAGTTGACCAATGAATGTACTTTATACATGCATGTGGGAGTAAATGACCATGAGTAGCCTCATCAGCTCCCCATGGTATTTCAGGACATCGGGGCCAGCTGCGCCCCTCAAGCATCACAGACAAAGGACCGCCTTCTTGGGGCCGGCTGGTCCAAACGGCCGGCTGCCGGAAGGCGGCGGAATCCAGAAGGCGGCCATGAATTGGGCCGACTCCTAGCAGGCGGCCTCCCGGGAGGCCAGCGCCTAGCAAGCGGCTCCTGGTGCCCTCAAAGTTTGCACCCACATAAACATGACAAGACAAGGCGTGGCTATAGTGCAGCCTGCCACCCTCGAATCCAAGGCAAAACGTGGCCACAGTGCAGCGTACCAGGCGGACATCCCACGCCCTGCTCAGCACTATTGCCACGCTGCTCGTGACATCATTCATGGCAGAGGGAGCCATGCTCCCACGAAGGGCTATCAGTATGGCCCGCGGGTGGAGGGCCCTGTCTGTCCGTGAGAAGCCAAAAAGGCGGCGATCCCTGACCAGTCGGCTCAGGGGGATGCCGGCTTCTGGAAGGCAGCCCCCCTCCCTCGGAGTCCGCGCACCATTAACCAAAAGAGACGGGGAATGCTACAGTGAACGCCCACCAGGCGGCGGGAATGTAGACATGCTCTCCCCGACAAAGCACACATTATGAGTGGCACTGCCACGATCTTGAGCAGCAGCCAAGGCCGTCGGTGGCCGGCGACTGTCTGTCGGCAGTACAAGACAGCCGGCGGGACCCACAAGGCGACGGGCCCCAGCAGCCGGCGGAGAAGCCGGCCACCAGAGACACTGACGGTTGGGACCCACCCCAGCCAGATTACCATTGTACCCCTAGGGGGTAGGTGAGGGAGTCCTGGATTAGGGGGTATCCGGACAGATGGACTTTGTACAACGTCCGTACTATTGAAGCGTGAAGATACAAGACTCAAGACTTTGGCCCGTGTCCGGAAGGGACTTTCCTTGGCGTGGAAGGCAAGCTTGGCGATCCGGATATTATATTTCCTTCCTTGTAACTGACTCCATGTAAACCCTAGCCCTCTCTGGTGTCTATATAAACCAGAGAGGTTGATCCTTAGAAGGCCGATCACAATTACAATCATACCATCATAGGCTAGCTCTTAGGGTTTAGCCTCTACGATCTCGTGGTAGATCTACTCTTGTACTACCCATATCATCAATATTAATCAAGCAGCAAGTAGGGTTTTACCTCCATCGAGAGGGCCCGAACCTGGGTAAACATCTGTGTCCCTTGCTTCCTGTTACCATCAGCCTTGACGCACAGAACGGGACCCCCTACCCGTGATCCGCCGGTTTTGACACCGACATTGGTGCTTTCATTGATAGTTCCTCTGTGTCGTCTCTACCGGTCTCGATGGCTCCTTCAACCATCGTCAATAATACGATACCGGACAGTCACGGTGAGCACGGCATAGACCTGCTGTCGGACAAAGCTCGGGGTATCACCCCCGCATTAGCCTCGGACCTAAATCCGGAGCAGGCTGCATTGCCTGAGGACGGAGGGCTGGACCCCGCCTCGCAGGTCGCGCACTCATCGGCGTTGGAGCCAAACATGGGCCTTACCTCTGTGGTGGCCTATGACTCCGGACCCCCGGATTCGTATCCGGATGTTGAGTCCGGTCCGCGCACTCCCGAACCGGTCGAGCCAGGTTGGGCCCCGGTAATGGAGTTCACCGCCGCGGATATTTTTCGGCACTCGCCCTTTGGCGACATGCTGAATTCGTTGAAAACTCTCTCTTTGACAGAAATTTCTGGGCCAAACCACGTCCGGTTCGAGTGGGAAGTAGGCGACGAAAAAATTCGTTGCCCACCCACCACCCACTTCATAGCCACGGTCGATGATTTAACCGACGTGCCTGACTTCGACTCCGAAGCCATCAACGGTATGGACGACGATGCAGGAGAAGATGCGGAATCTATGGGGCGCCGGACTTCCCCCTCGTCACACGACGTTTACATGGTGGATATGCCCAAAGAGGACAAAAGCGATAATCCGGACGATAAACCCCCCGGACAAATGCCAAAGCAACGGCGCAGACGCCGTTCTAAGTCCAGCAACAGTAAAAATAGTGGCAATAGTGCCAGAGGGATCGATACTACAATCAGCTCCAAAGGCAACGACGACCATACGGACCCAGCGACGGAGTAGGACGAACCAGGTCACCCTGAACATAGTTCGGAGCAGACGCCCGAGGACAATGATCCCGATGGACGAGTTCATCAAACCGAACCCGCACAGGAAAACAGACCGGATAATGATGCAATCCCGGAAAAACATGCGGAACGAGATAACCTCCACACAAAGCTTACGACCACCGCAAGAAGTCTAAAGAAGCAGAAGCAATGGCTCAAAGCCGCACAGGAAACACTCAACAGTAGATGGAACAAAGTGCTAGACACTAAAGAAAGATACGACGATGATCGCCGTACAAAGAGCTATCCAAAACGCAAGCTACTGCCAGAATTCGATGATTTGCCGTGCCGCCGTAGCGCAACAAAGCGGCAACCGAAGCCGCACACGATTCACGTGAACACCTGAATAAGAAAGCTGGCGCAACCAGGTCCACTTATGGATCCAAAGGACGCTCCTTGGCGAGGGACTATGGTCACCAAAACGATTATGCCAATCGCATACCAGTCCGGAATAAACACTGGACATAACAACAGCCGACGGCATGCCACAACACGCCCACATATAGAGGGGCTGCTCACCCCCTGTGCTTCACCGAAGAAGTACTGGACCATGAATTTCCACAGGGCTTTAAACCTGTGAACATAGAGGCATACGATGGAACGACAGACCCAAGTGTCTGGATTGAGGATTTTATCCTGCATATACATATGGCTCGTGGGGACGACCTCCACGACATCAAATACCTCCCCCTCAAACTGAAGGGACCAGCTCGGCAATGGTTGAAAAGCCTCCCCGAAAATTCAATTGGGAGCTGGGAGGAACTCAAGGACGCTTCCAGGGCCAATTTTCACGGGACCTATGTCCGACCTCCGGATGCTGACGACTTAAGTCACATAGTCCAACAGCCCAGAGAATCCGCCCGCAAGCTTTGGAACAGATTCCTCACTAAGAAGAATCAAATTGTTGATTGTCCGGATGCCGAAGCCTTAGCAGCATTCAAACACAACATCCGTGATGAGTGGCTAGCCAGATACCTCAGCCAAGAAAAGCCAAGGACAATGGCAGCCCTAACAAGTCTCATGACCCGCTTTTGCGCGGGAGAAGATAGTTGGCTAGCCCGTAAAGGCACCAGGGACCCCAGCACATCCGAAATAAGGGATGGCAACGGGAAGCCACGGCGTCATAAAAAAACGCCAAAGCAAGGAAGAGAGCCCGGATAACACGACGCTTAATGCCGGATTCAGGGGCTCTCGACCTAATCAGCAAAATAAGCCATCTAAAGGCATCAAAGAGGGACCGTCCGGTCTGAATAGAGTCCTAGAAAGACTATGCCAAATTCATGGCACCCCTGACAAACCTGCAAACCATACGCACAGAGAGTGCTGGGTCTTCAAGCAGGCCGGCAAATTAAATTCCGAACACAAGGGAAGGGAAACACCAAGTGAAGACGAGGATGAACCTCGCCAGCCGAACATGGAGGGACAGAAAAAATTCCTGCCAGAGGATAAAACAGTGAACATGATCCACGCGACTGATAACCCACAAGTATAGGGGATCGCAACAGTTTTCGAGGGTAGAGTATTCAACCCAAATTTGTTGATTCGACACAAGGGGAGCCAAAGAATATTCTCAAGTATTAGCAGCTGAGTTGTCAATTCAACCACACCTGGAAACTTAGTATCTGCAGCAAAGCGTTTAGTAGCAAAGTAATATGATAGTGGTGGTAACGGTAACAAAAGTAACGACAGCAAAATTAATGTTTTTGGTATTTTATAGTGATTGTAGCAGCAGCAACCAAAAAGTACCAGCATATGGAAAACTTGTAGGCACCGGATCAGTGATGGATAATTATGCCGGATGTGGTTCGTCATGTAACAGTCATAACATAGGGTGACACAGAACTAGCTCAAGTTCATCAATGTAATGTAGGCATGTATTCCGTAAATAGTCATACGTGCTTATGGAAAAGAACTTGCATGCCATCTTTTGCCCTACCCTCCCGTGGCAGCGGGGTCCTATTGGAAACTAAGGGATATTAAGGCCTCCTTTTAATAGAGAACCGGAACAAAGCATTAGCACATAGTGAATACATGAACTCCTCCAACTATGGTCATCACCGGGAGTGGTCCCGATTATTGTCACTTCGGGGTTGCCGGATCATAACACATAGTAGGTTACTATAGACTTGCAAGATAGGATCAAGAACACACATATATTCATGAAAACATAATAGGTTCAGATATGAAATCATGGCACTCGGGCCCTAGTGACAAGCATTAAGCATAGCAAAGTCATAGCAACATCAATCTCGAACATAATGGATACTAGGATCAAACCTAACAAAACTAACTCGATTACATGATAAATCTCATCCAACCCATCACCGTCCAGCAAGCCTACGATGCAATTACTCACGCACGGCGGTGAGCATCATGAAATTGGTGATGGAGGATGGTTGATGATGACGACGGCGACGAATCCCCTCTCGGAGCCCGAGCAGACTCGGACCAGCCCTCGAGAGAGATTAAGGCTTGGCGGCGGCTCCATATCGTAAAACGCGATGAAACTTTCTCTCTGATTTTTTCTCCCGAAGCCAATATATGGAGTTGGAGTTGGTGTCGGAGGGCCACCAAGGGGCCCACGAGGTAGGGGGCGCGCCCGGGGAGGTCGCCCCCACCCTCGTGGACAGGGTGTGGGCCCCCTGGTCTTCATCTTTAGCGAGGATTTTTTATTATTTATTCTAAGATATTCCGTGGAGTTTCAGGTCATTCCGAGAACTTTTGTTTTCTTCACATAAAACAACACCATGGCAATTGTGCTGAAAACAGCGTCAGTCCGAGTTAGTTCCATTCGAATCATACAAGTTAGAGTCCATAACAAGGGCAAAAGTGTTTGGAAAAGTAGATACGACGGAGACGTATCAACTCCCCCAAGCTTAAACCCTTGCTTGTCCTCAAGCAATTCAGTTGACAAACTGAAAGAGAAAAAGAAAAACTTTTACAAACTCTGTTTGCTCTTGTTGTTGTAAACATGAAAAGCCAGCATTCAAGTTTCAGCAATTATTATGAACTAACCATACTCACAATAATACGTAGGTCTCACAATTACTCATATCAATAATATAATCAGCTAGCGAGCCATAATAATAAAACTCGGATGACAACACTTTCTCAAAATAATCATAACATGATATAACGAAATGGTATCTCGCTAGCCCTTTCTGAGACCGCAAGACATAAATGTAGAGCGCCTTTAAAGATCAAGGACTGACTAAACATTGTAATTCATGGTAAAAGAGATCCAGTCAAGTCATACCCAATATAAACCAATTATAATGAATGAAAACGATAGTGTGCTCTCCAGCGGGTGCTTTTCAATAAGAAGGGTGATGACTCAACATAAAAGTAAATAGATAGGCCCTTCGCAGAGGGAAGCAGGGATTTGCAGAGGTGCCAGAGCTCGATTTTGAAATAGAGATAAATTAAATTTTGAGCGGCATACTTTCAGTGTCACCGCAACAACTATGAGATGGCTTTATCTTCCATACTACATGCATTATAGGCAGTTCCCAAACAGAATAGTAAAGGTTTATACTCCCCCTCCTCCATAACCATCAATCCATGGCTTGCTCGAAACAACGAGTGCCTCCAACATTCAACGGGTCCCAGGGGGAGTTTTGTTTAATTATTTTGATTTGCTTTGATCTTTTTGGATCATGGGACTGGGCATCCCGGTTACCGGCCCTTTCTCGTGAATGAGGAGCGGAGTCCACTCCTCTTGAGAATAACCCACCTAGCATGGAAGATATAGGCAGCCCTAGTTGCACATGAGCTGCTCGAGCATACAAAACAGAATTTCATTTGAAGGTTTGGAGTTTGGCACATACAAATTTACTTGGAACGGCAGGTAGATACCGCATATAGGAAGGTATGGTGGACTCATATGGAACAACTTTGGGGTTTAAGGAGTTTGGATGCACAAGCAGTATTCCCGCTTAGTACAGGTGAAGGCTAGCAAAAGGCGGAAGCGACCAAGCGAGAGAGCGACAACAGTCGTAAACATGCATTAAAATTAATTTACACCGAATACAAGCATGAGTAGGATATAATCCACCATGAACATAAATATCATGAAGGCTATGTTGATTTGATTCAACTACATGCGTAAATATGTGCCAAGTCGAGTCACTCAATTCATTTAAAGGAGGATACCATCCCATCATACCACATCATAATCATCTCAATAGCATGTTGGCACGCAAGGTAAACAATTATAACTCATAGCTAATCAAGCATGGCACAAGCAACTATAATCTCTAAATGTCATTGCAAATATGTTTACTTCATAATAGCTGAATCAGGAACGATGAATCATCATATTTACAAAAACAAGAGAGGTCGAGTTCATACCCGCTTTTCTCATCCCAATAAGTCCATATATCATCATTATTGCCTTTCACTTGCACGACCAAACGGTGTGTATAATAATAAGAGTGCACGTGCATTGGACTAAGCTGGAATCTGCAAGAATTCAACTCAAGAGAGAAGACAAGTAATATGGGCTCTAAGTTAAATAAACGATCATGCATATGAGAGACACTAAGCATTTTCAATATGGTCTTCTCGACCCCCAAACAAAGGAAAAGAAAAATAAAAACTTATTACACGGGAAAGCTCCCAACAAGCAAAAGAAGAACGGGAAATAATTTTGGGTTTTATTTTTAATTATTACTACTACAGCAGGAAAAAAGACTAAATAATTTTTTTGTTTTTTCTTAAGGTTTATCAAACACACAAGAAGAAAGCTAGAAAAAGAAATTTAAACTAACATGGATATTACAATGAAAGAGTATGAGCACCGACATCTAGCAATGAGTGTGTGTGAACATGAATGTAATGTCGGTGGAAATCGTACTCCCCAAGCTTAGGCTTTTGGCCTAAGTTGGTCTATTGCCGAGGATAACTGGCCGATACCGATTAGGGTAGTGGGTCGTCTTCACGATGCAGCTGCTATCGCCTCCTGAATTGCAGCGTGGCGTCGAGCCGCCTTCGCTCTCCTCTCGTACTCATCTGCCTCCTCTCTGGTAATAATATATTTTCCTGTCGTCTGAAAATCAAATAAGGCAGGAGCAGGGAGAGTAACACGGACAACATGACGTTTGTTAAAGATTAGTCGATACTGGAAAGGTGGTCCAGTCCTCTCAATGAACTGGTGGGAAAACATAGAATCAAGATCTAAATAAGAAGGAGGTAACTCCATATCACCCTCACGAATGTCTACATGAAGAAAATTAGCTAAGCGGGTTGCATAAATTCCTCCAAAGAAATCTCCGTTATGCCTATTCTGATGCAACCTACGAGCTACAATGGCTCCCAAATGATAAGATTGGTCCCCTAACACAACACTTCTGAGAATGCAGAGATCAGGGGCACACATGTGACATGCTTCATCCTTAGCAGTTATGCATCTACCAATGAAGAGAGCAAAATAATGTATAGCAGGAAAGTGAATGCTCCCTATAGTGGCTTGCGCTATATCTCTAGATTCCCCCACGGTTATTCTAGCAAGAAAGTCTCTATATTCAGATTTAGGGGGATACCTGATACTACCCCAAGATGGGAGTTTGCGTGCAAGAGTGAAATCCTCTAAGTCCTTGGTATAAGATTTGTCATAAAGGTCAAACATGACTGAAGGAGAATTACGTGAAGATGAAAAATCAAACCTCCCCACAAATGAACTTGTGAGATCACGATACTGGGGGCATTTATCAGCTTCAAAGTCCTCAAGACCAGCATTACGCAAATATGCGTATAATTCTTCTTTAATTCCCACTTGATTCATAAAATTTTCCGAAGGCCATTCACAGGGCCTCACGAGAGCGTCTCTTGGTGGTTCCTCGTCACCATCACGCATTGCAAGCCTGGGACCTTGCTTCCTTGAAGAACCACCTTGGAACATCCTCCTAAGCATATTGTCTTCTCTGAAAAATAATTCTGAAATTTTTAGTAACTTCAAACAAAAGTGAACCAACTTCAATAAAACTAATAGCAACTACTCATACAAGTGCCTAGAGCATATATCAAGCATTAGAACTACTTGGAACCATATAAATTTGACATGCAAGCCTATGCAGCACAAATTTGCAAAGAATAAAGAACTAGAACAAAAACTAATTGGACCAATGGAGGAGTCACATACCAAGGAACAATCTCCCCAAGCAGTTTTGCGAGAGGTGCTTTGAGCAAGGAGATCGAAAATCACAGCAAAAGCAGCTGGAACACGAGCTTGAGTTGGTTTTTCGGGTTTGGTGAGACAGAGGAAGAAGATGGGTGCAGGGATAAGTGGAGGAGGGCCACCGTGGGCCCACGAGGCAGGGGGCGCGCCAGGGGGGTAGGGCGCGCCCTCCACCCTCGTGACCAGGAGGCAGCTCCCCCCGCAGTAAGTTTTGCACTAAAAATCCTCAATATTCCCGAAAAAATCATATTAAATTGGCATGGCATTCTGAGGACTTTTATTTTCGGGATATTTTTATATTGCATGGATAAGTCGGGAGACAGACAGAAAAATACTACTTTACTTTATTTCTACTAAGTAACAGAAAATATAAAGAGGGTACAAAAGGTTGTGCTTCTAGTTTCATCCGTCTCATGCTCATCAAAAAGAATCCACTAACAAGGTTGATCAAGTCTTGTTAACAAACTCATTCCGATAATCATGGAACTAGAGAAATTTCGAATAACACTATGTTACCTCAACGGGGATATGGACATCCCCAATAATAAGTATATCATATTTCTTCTTGACAGTAGGGAGAGGAAATTCAAAACCTCCAAATATAATCGATGGAATTTTTCCAATAGAGTTGATACTATGAACTTGAGGTTGTTTCCTCGGAAAGTGTATCGTGTGCTCATTACCATTAACATGAAAAGTGACATTGCCTTCGTTGCAATCAATTACAGCCCCTGCAGTATTAAGGAAAGGTCTTCCAAGAATAATAGACATACTATCATCCTCGGGAATATCAAGAATAACAAAGTCCGTTAAAATAGTAACGTTTGCAACCACAACAGGCACATCCTCACAAATGCCGACATGTATAGCAATTGATTTATCAGCCATTTGCAAAGATATTTCAGTAGGTGTCAACTTATTCAAGTCAAGTCTACGATATAAAGAGAGAGGCATAACACTAACACCGGCTCCAAGATCACATAAAGTAGTTTTAACATAATTTCTTTGAATGGAGCATGGTATAGTAGGTACTCCTGGATCTCCAAGTTTCTTTGGTATTCCACCCTTAAAAGTATAATTAGCAAGCATGGTGTAAATTTCAGCTTCATGTATCTTTCTTTTATTTGTTATGATATCCTTCATATACTTAGCATAAGGATTTGTTTTGAGCACAACAGTTAATCGCATACGCAAAAAGATAGGTCTAATCATTTCAGCAAAGCGCTCAAAATCCTCATCATCCTTTTGCTTGGATGGTTTGGGAGGAAAAGGCATGGGTTTCTGAACCCATGGTTCTCTTTCTTTACCATGTTTCCTAGCAACGAAGTATCTTTTATCATAACGTTGATTCTTTGATTGTGGGTTATCAAGATCAACAGCAGGTTCAACTTCTACATCATTATCATTACTAGGTTGAGCATCATCATGAACATCATCATTAAAATTTCCACTAGGTTCATGTTCATTACCACACCGTGTTTCAACATCAGACATAGACATATCATTTGGATTATCAGGTGGTTCAGCAACAGGTTCACTAGAAGTTTGCACAGTTCTATCATTTTTCTTTTTCTTCCTCTTAGAAGAACTAGGTACATCAATATTATTTCTGTGAGAATCTTGCTCGATTCTCTTAGGGTGGCCTTCAGGATACAAAGGTTCCTGAGTCATTCTACCAGTTCTAGTAGCCACTCTAACAGCATAATTATTTTTCTTACTATTCATTTCATTAAGCACTTCTTTTTGAGCTTAAAGTACTTGTTCTACTTGAGTGGTAACCATACAAGCATGTTTGCTAACAATTTTAAGTTCACCTCTAATATTAGCCATATAATAACTCAAGCGTTTAATCATAAAGGTATTCCGTTTTAATTGTCTACCAAAATAAGCATTAAAGTCATCTTGCTTAAACATAAATTCATCAAACTCATCCAAGCACTGACTGGCAATTTTAGTAGGAGGGACTTCAGCTTTATCATATCTATAGAGAGAATTTACCTTTACTACCTGTGTCAGGATGTCGGGAGGTTCTTCATTAAATAAGTAATTGAGATCATATACTTCTTCAATAGGTGGTAAATTAAGACCATGTATTTCTTCAATAGGAGGTAAATTCTTAACATCTTCAGCTTTAATACCTTTTTCTTTCATAGATTTCTTTGCATCTTGCGTATCTTCGGGACTGAGAAATAGAACACCTCTCTTCTTCGGAGTTGGTTTAGGAAAAGTCTCAGTAATTGGCTCAGGAGCTGGCTCGGGAGTTGGCTTAGGAGGTGCCCAATTATTTTCATTTGTCAACAAATTATTCAATAGAATTTCAGCTTCATCTGGTGTTCTTTCCCTGAAAAGAGAACCATCACTACTATCCAGGTAATCTCTGGAAGCATCTGTTAGTCCATTGTAAAAGATATCAAATATTTTAGGTTTCTTAAGAGGATGATCAGGAAAAGCATGAAGTAACATGAGAAGCCTCCCCCAAGCTTGTGGGAGACTCTCTTCTTCAATTTGCACAAAATTATATATATCCCTCAAAGCAGCTTGTTTCTTATGAGCAGGGAAATATTTAGCAGAGAAGTAATAAATCATATCATGGGGACTTTGCACACAACCAGGATCAAGAGAATTAAACCATATCTTAGCATCACCCTTTAATGAGAACGGAAATATTTTGAGTAAATAAAGGTAGCACGATCTCTCATTATTAGTAAACAGGGCAGCTATATCATCCAACTTACGAAGATGTGCCACAATAGTTTCAGATTCGTAGCCATAAAAAGGATCAAATTCAACCAAAGTAATTATATCTGGATCAACAGAAAAATCATAATAATCCTAATCGGGAACACAAATAGGTGAAATAGAAAAAGCAGGGTCGGGTCTCATCCTATCTCTAAAAGATTCTTTACTCCACTTAACTAGAAACCTCTTACGTTCAAGACTATCCTGGCAAGCAAGAATAGCTTCAGTAGATTCAACATTAAAAAGATAACCCTCAGGAATAGCAGGCATAATATCATCATTACTAATATCATCGTGTTCAGTTTCAATAATTTCTCTTTCTCTAGACCTAGAAATTTGTTCATCTAGAAATTCACCAAGGGGCACAGTAGTATCAAGCATAGAAGTAGTTTCATCATAAGTATCATGCTTAGCAGAAGTGGCATCATCAATAACATGAGACATATCGGACGAATAGCGAAGCAGGTTTAGGTGTCGCTAGCTTACTCATAATGTAAGGTGAATCAAGTGCGAGCTAGATGGCGGTTCCTTACCTCCCTCGTAGTTGAGGGATAAATTGTTGTCTTAGCGTCTTTCAAGTTCTTCATAGTGTCCAGCAGATATAAATCCCAAGTGACTCAAAGAATAGAGCTATGCTCCCCGGCAACGGTGCCAGAAAAAGGTCTTGATAACCCACAAGTATAGGGGATCGCAACGGTTTTCGAGGGTAGAGTATTCAACCCAAATTTGTTGATTCGACACAAGGTGAGCCAAAGAATATTCTTGTCACGCCCAATATGCTACCCTATCCAAAAGGAACTCGAAGGTCCCACCAAGGATAGACCCGCATATTGGAAACGCTTTTGCAAGGTGGATATCATTACATCAACATTACATAATAGTGGGGATACATACATAAGGCACAAATGCCACAAGGATACATCAACATCATATACAAGAGATCAACATCCGACTACGGATGAAACATAAACAGAAACTCAAACGACATCCACCCTGCTAGCCCAGGCTGCCGACCTGGAACCTATCCCCTGATCGAAGAAGAAGCAGAAGAAGAACTCCAACACAAGCAAACATCGCTCTCGCGTCAAGATCACCGCAAACCTGTACCTGCAACTGGTGGTGTAGTAATCTGTGAGCCACGAGGGCTCAGCAATCCCATTACCATGGGTATCAAGACTAGCAAAGCTTAAGGGAAAAGGAAGGGGTAAAGTGGTGAGGTTGCAGCAGCGGCTAAGCATGTATGGTGGCTAACTTACGCAAAAGAGAGCGAGGAGAGAAAACAAAGGAACGTCGTCAACTAGTAATGATCAAGAAGTGATCCTGAACACCTACTTACGTCGACATAACCCAAGAAACCGTGTTCTCCTTTCGATCACCCCGAAAAGAGACACTCACGATTCGCCTTACACGGTTGGTGTATTTTAATTAAGATCAACTTCGGGTTTTCTACAACCGGACATTAACAAATTCCCATCTGCCACATAACCGCGGGCACGGCTTTCGAAAGATCAAACCCTGCAGGGGTGTCCCAACTTAGCCCATGATAAGCTCTCGCGATCAACGAAGGAATAGACCTTCTCCCCGGGAAGACCGATCAGTCTCGGAATCCCGGCTACAAGACATTTCACAGCAATAAAACAAATCCAGCAAAGCCGCCCGATGCGCCGACAATCCCGATAGGAGCTGCACATATCTCGTTCTCAGGGCAACACCGGATGAGACAGGCTACGAGTAAAACCAACCCTCAAGTTGCCCCAAGGTGGCCCCGCAGGCGGCTCGGTTCGGGCCAGCACCTAGAGAAGCACTGGTCCGGGGCTAAATAAAGATGACCCTTGGGTTAATTACTCCCAAGGGAAATATAGGTGGTGGTGAGGCAAATGGTAAAACCAATGTTGGGCCTTGCTGGAAAAGTCTTATTCAAAGCGAACTGTCAAGGGGGTCCCATAAATCACCCGACCGCGTTAGGGACGCAAAAATCCGGGAACATAATACCGATATGACGGAAATGTTGGGTAACGTAGTAATTTCAAAAATTTTCCTACGATCACGCAAGACCATGGTGATGCATAGCAACGAGATGAGAGTGTTGTCTCGTACGCACTCGTGAGACCAGACAGCGAAGCGTTGACGCAGCGTAGAGGAAGTAGTCGTACTTCTTCCCGATCCAACCGATCCAAGTACCGAACGTCGGCACCTCCGAGTTCTGCACACGTACAGCTCGATGGCGTCCCTCGAACTCCGATCCAGCCGAGTGTTGAGGAGAGTTTCGTCAAGACGACGGCGTGGTGGCGATGATGATGTTCCACCGGCGCAGGGCTTCGCCTAAGCTCCGCAACGGTATATTCGAGGTGTAATTTGGTGGAAGGGGGCACCGCACACGGCTAAGGAATCGATCTCAATGATCAACTTGTGTATCATGGGGTGCCCCTGCCCTGTATATAAAGGAGGGAAGGGAGGGCTGGCCGGCCAGAGGGAGGCGCACCAGGGTGTCCTACTCCTACTAGGAGTAGGATTCCCCCCCCAAATCCTAGTCCAACTAGGGTTTGACCAAGGGGAGAGGGAGAGAGGGGGCGCCACCCCCTTCTCCTAATCCTAATAGGACTAGGGAAGGGGGGAAGGCTGCGGCCAGCTATAGGGCCCCTTTCTCTCCCCTTAAGGCCCATCAAGGCCCATTGACTCCCGGGGTTCGGTAACCCCGGTACTCGATAAAATTCCCAATTTCACCCGGAGTGATTCGGAGTCAAACATAGGCTTCCAATATATCAATCTTTATGTCTCGACCATTTGAGACTCCTCGTAATGTCCGTGATCTCATCCGGGACTCGAACAACCTTCGTACATCAACATCATAAAACTCATAATAACTGCCATCGAAGCGTTAAGCGTGCGGACCCTACGGGTTCGAGAACTATGTAGACATGACCGAGACACCTCTCGGTCAATAACCAATAGCGGGACCTGGATGCCCATATTGGCTCCTACATATTCTCGAAGATCTTTATCGGTCGATCCGCATAACAACATCGTTGTTCCCTTTGTCATCGGTATGTTACTTGCCCGAGATTCGATCGTCGGTATCCAATACCTAGTTCAATCTCGTCACCGCAAGTCTCTTTACTCGTTCCGTAATACATCATCTCACAACTAACTCATTAGTTGCAATGCTTGCAAGGCTTAAGTGATGTGCATTACCGAGAGGGCCCAGAGATACCTCTCCGACATTCGGAGTGACAAATCCTAATCTCGAAATACGCCAACCCAACATCGCCTTTGGAGACACCTGTAGTACTCCTTTATAATCACCCGATTCGTTGTGACGTTTGGTAGTACCAAAGTGTTCCTCCGGTAAACGGGAGTTGCATAATCTCATAGTCATAGGAACATGTATAAGTCATGAAGAAAAGCACTAGCAACAAACTATACGATCAGGTGCTATGCTAATGGAATGGGTCATGTCAATCAGATCATTCAACCAATGATGTGATCCCGTTAATCAAATAACAACTCCTTGTTCATGGTTAGGAAACATAACCATCTTTGATTAACGAGCTAGTCAAGTAGAGGCATACTAGTGACACTCTGTAGGTTTATGTATTCACACATGTATTATGTTTCCGGTTAATACAATTCTAGCATGAATAATAAACATTTATCATGATATAAGGAAATAAATAATAACATTATTATTGCCTCTAGGGCATATTTCCTTCAGTCTCCCACTTGCACTAGAGTCAATAATCTAGTTCACATCGCCATGTGATTTAACATCAATAGTTCACATCTATATGTGGTTAACACCCATAGTTCACATCGACATGTGACCAACACCCAAAGGGTTTACTAGAGTCATAATCTAGTTCACATCGCTATGTGATTAACACCCAAAGAGTACTAAGGTGTGATCATGTTTTGCTTGTGAGATAATCTTAGTCAGCGGGTCATCACATTCAGAGCCGTAAGTATTTTGCAAATTTCTATGTCTACAATGCTCGCACGGAGCTACTCTAGCTAATTGCTCCCACTTTCAATATGTATCCAGATTGAGACTCGAGTCATCTAGATTAGTGTTAAAACTTGCATCGGCGTAACCTTTTACGACGAACCTTTTTCACTTCCATAATCGAGAAACATATCCTTATTCTACTAAGGATAATTTTGACCGATGTCCATTGATCTACTCCTAGATCTCTATTGCACTCCTTGCCAATCTTAGTGGTAGGGTATGCAATAGATCTGGTACACAAATGACATACTTTATAGAACCTATGGCTGATGCATAGGGAATGACTTTCATTCTCTTTCTATCTTCTGCCGTGGTCGGGTTTTGAGTCTTACTCAATCTCACACCTTGTAACACGGCAAGAACTCTTTCTTTGACTGTTCCATTTTGAACTACTTCAAAATCTTGTCAAGGTATGTATTCATTGAAAAACTTATCAAGCGTCTTTGATCTATCTCTATAGATCTTGATGCTCAATATGTAAGCAGCTTCACCGAGGTCCTTCTTGAAAAACTCCTTTCAAATACTCCTTTATGCTTTGCGAATAATTCTACATCATTTCCGATCAACAATATGTCATTCACATATACTTATCGAAATGTTGTAGTGCTCCCACTCACTTTCTTGTAAATACAGGCCTTCCAAAAGTCAGTATAAAATCATATGCTTTGATCAACACATCAAGCATATATTCCAACTCGAGATGCTTGCACCAGTCCATAGATGGATCATTGGAGCTTGCACATTTTGTTAGCTCCTTTAGGATTGACAAAACCTTCTGTTTGCATCATATACAACTCTTCTTTAATAAAACCATTAAAGAATGTAGTTTTGACATCCATTTGCCGATTTCATAAAATGTGGCAATTGCTAACATGATTCGGACAGACTTAAGCATCGCTACAATTGAGAAAATCTCATTGTAGTCAACACCTTGAACTTGTCAAAACCTTTTTGCGACAAGTCGAGCTTTGTAGATAGTAACACTACTATCGGTGTCCGTCTTCCTCTTGAAGATCCATTTATTCTCAATGGCTTGCCGATCATCGAGCAAGTCAACCAAAGTCCATACTTTGTTCTCATACATGGATCCCATCTCAGATTTCATGGTCTCAAACCATTTCGCGGAATCTGGGCTCATCATCGCTTCCTCATAGTTCGTAGGTTTCATCATGGTCTAGTAACATGACTTCTAGAATAGAATTACCGTACCACTTTGGTGCGGATCTTACTCTGGAAGACCTACGAGGTTTGGTAGCAACTTGATCTGAAGTTTCATGATCATCATCATTAACTTCCTCACTAATTGGTGTAGGAATCATCGAACTGATTCTGTGATGAACTACTTTCCAATAAGGGAGAAGGTACAATTACCTCATCAAGTTCTACTTTCCTCCCACTCACTTCTTTCGAGAGAAACTTCTTCTCTAGAAAGGATCCATCTTAACAAAAACTTGCCTTCGGATCTGTGATAGAAGGTGTACCCAACATTTTCTTTTGGGTATTCTATGAAGACGCACTTCTCGATTTGGGTTCGAGCTTATCGGTGTAAACCTTTTCACATAAGCATCACAACTCCAAACTTTAAGAAACGACACTTAGGTTTCTTGCTAAACCATAGTTCATACGGTGTCATCTCAGCGGTTTAGATGGTTGCCCTATTAAGCGTGAATGCAGCTGTCTCTAATGCATAACCCCAAAGCGATAGTGGTAAATCGGTAAGATACATCATAGATCGCACCATATCCAATAAAGTGCGATTCTGACGTTCGGACACACCATTATGCTGTGGTGTTCGGTGGCGTGAGTAGTGAAACTATTTCACATTGTTTTAATTGAAGGCCAAACTCAGAACTCAAATATTTTTCCTTTGCGATCATATCGTAGAAACTTTATTTTCTTGTTACGATGATTCTTCACTTCACTCTGAAAATCTTTGAACTTTTCAAATGTTTCAGACTTGTGTTTCATCAAGTAGATATACCCATATCTGCTCAAATCATCTGTGAAGGTCGAAAATAACGATACTTGCCGTGAGCTTTAACACTCATTGGACCGCATACATCGGTATGTATTATTTCCAATAAGTCATTTGCTCGCTCCATTGTTCCGAGAACGAGTCTTTAGTCATCTTGCCCATAAGGCATGTTTCGCAAGCATCAAGTGATTCATAATCAAGTGATTCCAAAATCCCATCAGCATGGAGTTTCTTCATGCGCTTTACACCAATATGACCTAAGCGGCGGTGCCACAAATAAGTTGCACTATCATTATTAACTTTGCATCTTTTGGCATCAATATTATGAATATGTGTATCACTACGATCGAGATCCAACGAACCATTTTCATTGGGTGTGTAACCATATAAGGTTTTATTCATGTAAATGTAACAACAATTTATTCTCTTACTTAAATGAATAACCGTATTGCAATAAACATGATCAAATCATATTTATGCTCAACACCAAATAACACTTATTTAGGTTCCACACTAACCCCGAAAGTATAGGGAGTGTGCGATGATGATCATATCAATCTTGGAACTACTTCCAACACTCATCGTCACTTCCCCTTCAACTAGTCTCTGTTTATTCTGTAACTCCTGTTTCGAGTTACTAATTTTAGCAACTGAACGAGTATCAAATACTTAGGGGCTACTATAAACACTAGTAAGGTACACATCAATAACCTGTATATCAAATATAACCTTGTTCACTTTGCCATCCTTCTTATCCACCAAATATTCAGGGGTAGTTCCGCTTCAAAGGACCAGTTCCATTGCAGCAAAAGTACTCGGTCTCGTGTTTAGGTCTAGACTTGGGTTTCTTCACTCGAACAACAACTTGCTTGCCGTTCCTTTTGAAGTTCCTTCTTCCCTTTGCCATTTTCCTTGAGACTAATGGTCTTTTCAACCATCAACACTTGATGTTTTCTTGATTTCTACCTTCGCCGATTTTAGCATCGCGAAGAGCTCGAGAATCTTTTTCGTCATCCCTTGCATACTATAGTTCATCACGAAGTTCTACTAACTTAGTGATGGTGACTAGAGAATTCTGTCAATCACTATCTTATCTGGAAGATTAACTCCCACTTGATTCAAGCGATTGAAGTACTCAGACAATCTGAGCACATGCTCACTAGTTGAGCGATTCTCCTCCATCTTTTAGCTATAGAACTTGTTGGAGACTTCATATCTCTCAACTCGGGTATTTGCTTGAAATATTAACTTCAATTCCTGGAACATCTCATATGGTCCATGACGTTCAAAACGTCTTTGAAGTCCCGATTCTAAGCCGTTAAGCATGGTGCACTAAACTATCAAGTAGTCATCATATTGAGCTAGCCAAACGTTCATAACGTCTGCATCTGCTCCTGCAATAGGTCTGTCACCTAGCGGTGCATTAAGGACATAATTCTTCTGCGCAGCAATGAGGATAAACCTCAGATCACGGATCCAATCCACAATATTGCTACTAACATTTTTCAATACAATTTTCTCTAGGAACACAGTGAAGCAACAACGCGAGCTATTGATCTACAACATAATCTGCAAAATACTACCAGGACTAAGTTCATGATAAATTAAAGTTCAATTAATCATATTACTTAAGAACTCCCACTTAGAAAAATATCCCTCCAATTCTCTAAGTGATTGCGTGATCCATATCAACTACACCATGACCGATCATCACGTGTGATGGAGTAGTTTCAATGGTGAACATCAATATGTTGATCATATCTACTATATGATTCACGCTCGACCTTCGGTCTCCGTGTTCGAGGTCATATCTTATATGCATAGCTCGTCAAGTATAACCTGAGTATTCCGCGTGTGCAACTGTTTTGCACCGTTGTATTTGAGCGTAGAGCCTATCACACCCGATCATCACGTGGTGTCTCAAAGACGAAGAACTTTCGCAGCGGTGCATACTCGGGAGAACACTTCTTGATAATTTAGTAAGGATCATCTTATAATGCTACCGTCAATCAAAGCAAAATAAGATGCATAAAGGATTAACATCACATGCAATCAATATAAGTGATATGATATGGCCATCATCATCTTGTGCTTGTGATCTCCATCTCCAAGCACCGCCATGATCACCATCGCCACCGGTAGCGACACCTTGATCTCCATCGTAGCATCGTTGTCGTCTCGCCAACTATTGCTTCTCGACTATCGCTACTACTTAGTGATAAAGTAAAGCAATTACATGGCGTTGCATTTCATACAATAAGCGACAACCATATGGCTCCTGCCGATTGCCGATAACTTCGGTTACAAAACATGATCATCTCATACAATAAAATATAGCATCACGTCTTGACCATATCACATCACAACATGCCCTGCAAAAACAAGTTAGGCGTCCTCTACTTTGTTGTTGCAAGTTTTACGTGGCTGCTACGGGCTGAGCAAGAACCGTTCTTACCTCGCATCAAAACCACAACGATACTTCGTCAAATAGACTCGTTTAACCTTCTCAAGGACCGGGCGTAGCCACACTCGTTCAACTAAAGTGAGAGAGACAGACACCCGCCGGTCACCTTTAAGCAACGAGTGCTCACAGCGGTGAAACCAGTCTCGCGTAAGCGTCTGCGTAATGTCGGTCCGGGCCGCTTCATCTCACAATACCGCTGAACCAAAGTATGACATGCTGGTAGGTAGTATGACTTGTATCGCCCACAACTCACTTGTGTTCTACTCGTGCATATGACATCAACGCATAAAACCAGGCTCGATACCACCGTTGGGTAACGTAGTAATTTCAAAAATTTTCCTACGATCACGCAAGACCATGGTGATGCATAGCAACGAGATGAGAGTGTTGTCTCGTACCCTCGTGACCAGCAACGGAAGCGTTGACGCAGCGTAGAGGAAGTAGTCGTACTTCTTCCCGATCCAACCGATCCAAGTACCGAGCGTCGGCACCTCCGAGTTCTGCACACGTTCAGCTCGATGGCGTCCCTCGAACTCCGATCCAGCCGAGTGTTGAGGAGAGTTTCAATCGACCGACGGCGTGGTGACGATGATGATGTTCCACCGCGCAGGGCTTCGCCTAAGCTCCGCAACGGTATATTCGAGGTGTAATTTGGTGGAAGGGGCACCGCACACGGCTAAGGAATCGATCTCAATGATCAACTTGTGTATCATGGGGTGCCCCTGCCCCAGATATAAAGGAGGGAAGGGAGGGCTGGCCGGCCAGGAGGGAGGCGCACAGGGGTGTCCTACTCCTACTAGGAGTAGGATTCCCCAAATCCTAGTCCAACTAGGGTTTGACCAAGGGAGAGGGAGAGAGAGGCGCCACCCCTCTCCTAATCCTAATAGGACTAGGGAAGGGGAAGGCTGCGCCAGCTATAGGGCCCCTTTTCTCTTTCCCTTAAGGCCCATCAAGGCCCATTGACTCCCGGGGTTCCGTAACCCCTGTACTCGAAAAAATTCCCAATTTCACCCGGAGTGATTCCGAGTCAAACATAGGCTTCCAATATATCAATCTTTATGTCTCGACCATTTCGAGACTCCTCGTTATGTCCGTGATCTCATCCGGACTCGAACAACCTTCGGTACATCAACATCATAAAACTCATAATAACATCCATCGAAGCGTTAAGCGTGCGGACCCTACGGGTTCGAGAACTATGTAGACATGACCGAGACACCTCTCGGTCAATAACCAATAGCGGGACCTGGATGCCCATATTGGCTCCTACATATTCTACGAAGATCTTTATCGGTCGAGACCGCATAACAACATACGTTGTTCCTTTGTCATCGGTATGTTACTTGCCCGAGATTCGATCGTCGGTATCCAATACCTAGTTCAATCTCGTCACCGCAAGTCTCTTTACTCGTTCCGTAATACATCATCTCACAACTAACTCATTAGTTGCAATGCTTGCAAGGCTTAAGTGATGTGCATTACCGAGAGGGCCCAGAGATACCTCTCCGACATTCGGAGTGACAAATCCTAATCTCAAATACGCCAACCCAACATCTGCCTTTGGAGACACCTGTAGTACTCCTTTATAATCACCCGATTACGTTGTGACGTTTGGTAGTACCAAAGTGTTCCTCCGGTGCGGAGTTGCATAATCTCATAGTCATAGGAACATGTATAAGTCATGAAGAAAAGCACTAGCAACAAACTATACGATCAGGTGCTATGCTAATGGAATGGGTCATGTCAATCAGATCATTCAACCAATGATGTGATCCCGTTAATCAAATAACAACTCCTTGTTCATGGTTAGGAAACATAACCATCTTTGATTAACGAGCTAGTCAAGTAGAGGCATACTAGTGACACTCTGTAGGTTTATGTATTCACACATGTATTATGTTTCCGGTTAATACAATTCTAGCATGAATAATAAACATTTATCATGATATAAGGAAATAAATAATAACATTATTATTGCCTCTAGGGCATATTTCCTTCAGGAAACTAGGGCGGCAAGAGTGGAACAAAACACCAGGCATAAGGCCGAGCCTTCCACCCTTTACCAAGTATATAGATGCATTAATTAAATAAGATATATTGTGATATCCCAACAAGTAAACATGTTCCAACAAGGAACAACAACTCCATGTTCCAACAAGGAACAAACTTCATCTTCACCTGCAACTAACAACGCTATAAGAGGGGCTGAGCAAAGCGGTAACATAGCCAAACAACGGTTTGCTAGGAAGGGTGACAACGAGTTAGAGGTTCATGGCAATTTGGGATGGCTTGATAAACAGGTAATAGGTAACGCAGCATAGCGAAAGAGCGAAGCAACTAGCATAGCAATGATAGTAGTGAGATCCAGGGTAGCGGTCATCTTGCCTGAAATCCCGCAAGGAAGAAGAACAAGTCCATGAAGAAGATGAACGAGTCCATGAAGAAGATGAACGGATGAAGCCGAACCAAGCGTAGACGAACGAATCCTCACGATCGCAACGAAACAGGAACTAACAAGAAGAAGCACACAACATAGTAAACACACCACACATGAACAAGACATGATGCACAACCAAGCATGATGCATGACAAGGCTAGATGAGGCTACACATGGCAAGAGATGATGCAAACACGAGCAACACGTCAAAGCAAGTTTAAATGAGGCCGGGAACAACATATAACAATTCCGGTAAGTCCTCATATGCAAATTTCGAAATTGGTCCAGATCTGAATAACTTTATGTTCAAGTTGTTAAACAGCAAGTTAAGATGCACCACGATGATCTACACGAAATTCTAGTCAAGTTACATATAAAGTTCATTAGATTCGGAGCTACGGCCTAGAAGATATGAGCAAAACAAGTTAAACATGGCATTGATGCAAAATGCATATAAACATCAAGCAAACACTCTCAAAACAAGGATCCAAGATGATAATATGAAACTACATGCAAAATCAAGCAAGTTTCATATAGAGCACACTCAAATCGGAGCAACGGATCAACACATACACCCTATACAAGTTCAAAGGACAAGCTGTCCAAAACAGCAACTAGGCATATTGCAAGCATCAAAACAACATGCTACAGGACCTCAATATGAAAACAAAAGGCATGGGCATGATTTACAGGTAATGCATTACAAAACATGAGAACTGAGCTATCTCCAGAAATGACTAGAACATGCTCAAAAACACATGGCAAGATTGCAAGTAATAACAGTTTCAGGCATTGGCAGAAATAACAACAGGTTGCAATGATTAGAGCTATGAAACAACATGTTACAGGAACTTATCATGGCAAACAAAGGCATGGCATGAATCTACTCATAGCATAGAACAAAAGTCCTTTAGTGACCATAAGCCAAAAAGGATCAGACAATATAGTAACACCCATGTCAATATTGAAAGTTTCGTTAACAGATTCAGCAATATGGCATGTCAAAAACTGATAACGAGTAGGCATGTTTACAAGCTCAATGCACTCACTACAGAGCCTCAAATGATAAACTAAGCATACATACATCAAGAAGACATGACATAGAAGACATACATGGCAAGAACAATAACATAGCATAAATGGATCAACCACAACAAGCTAGGAAAAATTGAATAACATGTAAACAATCTGCCAGGAACATTTGATAGCAAAAGTAGAGCTCGATTGACTCAAGCTAGACTACTCCATAATTGCAAAAAAAGGCATGGATGGATAGAGCAAGTCATGCTTTACAAAACACCCTTACTGAAGTATCTCAAAATATGCATGGATCTCTCGGTAGCATCAAGTTAACATGGCATCAAAATAATAGCAAACATGGCTGAAATCAGCAACAACAAGACACCTAGTTTGCATGCTTGTGCTAGTCACCACATAGATCACAAAAATACATAGCAAGCACCACTGGAAAGAAGACATGGCATATTTCAAAACACATGTAGGACTCAAGTCCATAGGATGCACACATCAATCATGGCAAAAATGAAAAAAGTGCAAGTTCTGATAAAAATCAGAAACTAACATCACATAGCACTCTTGCAACAGAATTTCGGGCATCAAGATGAGCTCAAATGAAAATGATGCAATGAGATGAAATGATCTACTCTTCGAATCGAACATTTTGACATATTATACGCGCAAAACGGAGCTACAATGACAGAGATACGATGCAAAGAAAATGGCACAAAATTACTGCAGAAAAAGGACTTAGGATAAATCGGGTCAACCTCCAGATTCGCACGGTTTACGAGGCACGTCGGAGATGGATGTGACGGTGGCCGGAGTTGGTGGGGATCGCCGGATCCGGGGTGGCGGAGGCCGGAGAGGCGAGGGCGAGCTCGCCGGAGCGGGGCGCCGGCGCCCGGCGGTAGCAGCGGCGGCGGCGGGGTCGGACCCTCCCGACCTGCTTTCGGCGAAGCGGGCGGCGACCGGGCGGCTGTGGCGGCGGCGGCGAGCCCATGGCGGCGAGTCGGTGCCGGCGGGCGGGAGGCGCTGTCGGGGAGGTTCACGCGGCGCGGCGAGATCGCCGAGGAGGCGCGGAGCGGCCGGGAGGCGGCGAAGCGCCGCCGGGCGCGAGGGCGGCGGGCGAAGCGAGGGGCGGCGATATGCGCAAGCGCGGCGGGCCGGGCCGGGCGGGCCCCTTTGGCTCCAGGCCGGGCGGGCGCGGGAAAGGGCGCGGGCGAAGCGAAGTCGAGGCGCCACGTGGCGGCGGAGCTGAGGTGGCACGCCGGGATTGGCCGGGGTGAGGTGGCCAGACGCGACGGACATGTCCGGCGCGGTCCGGACGTGTCCGGCTGCGGGAGGAGGACGAAGGCTAGGGTTTCATCTGCGATTTTTCGGGGGGGGGGGGGGGATCTAGTTTTATAGGTAGAGGGAGCTAGGAGAGTCCAAATGAGGTGCGGTTTTCGCCCACGCGATTGTGATCGAACGACCGAGAGCATGGAGGGGAGTTTGGTGGGTTTTGGGCCATTTAGAAAGGGGAGTTGGGATGCAACAAAAGAGGGCTTTGCGGTTACCCGGTTAACCGTTGGAGTACCAAACGACCTCCAAATGATCCGAAACTTGACAGGCGGTCTACCGGTGCTATACCAAGGCAGCTGGCAAACCTCGTCCATTCCGAGACCGTTTGACACCCGCACATGAAAAGAGGTAAAAGGGGCGCCGGAGACATAGGAGTGCGGATTGCAAAAGCGGACAACGGGAAAATGCTCGGATGCATGAGACGAACACGTATGCAAAATGAAATGCACGTGATGACATGATATGAAATGCAGATGATGACATGGCAAAGAGAGACACGCAAGCACATGACATGGCAAAGACAATAATAAGCGGCGAGACACAGGCGCATCGAATCCGGGGCGTTACAACACTCCTCCACTAACAAGAGATCTCGTCCCGAGATCTTAGGACCGAGACGGAAGAGGAAAGGAATGAGGTGAAGCAAGAACTCAAGAGAAGAAACAAAGAATCGAGAGCACTCGAGAAGAAGAGAGAAACGACGAGAATGACTAGAATCAAAAGCTCACGGAATCAGATAGGCTATGAAACAACTCGTTCTAACCGGAGTGGTTAGAATGAGAAAAGAAACGAATAAGACTGAAAGGATTTAGGCAGCACTCCGGTTCAAACATGGAGGAATAGAACACGAACTTCACAAGATGGAATGACACTTGATGAAGACATGACACAAAATCTCCGGAAAGAATTGAAAGAGTCGAATGAAAAGAACGGAGAATAAAATGACAACTTGTGCCACGAAAGGAATTGAAAGCAACGTTAGAAGAAGGATTGAACGGAGTTGTTGAGAAAATCAACAACGAAAGAATAAGCTTGTTGTGGACTATGGAAAAACATCTCAAAATTATGAGGTGAACGCCGACCACAAGCGGAAAAGATTAAATAGCTGAGAAGAACGAAAGAATGCAAAACTCCACTTCAAAAGAATACGGAGAATTAATTGCACTTCGAGACGTGAGAAGAAAGAAGCTTGAATTCCGCCAACAAAATCTTGATGAACTCTTGATGAATGAATTAAATCATGACGATCCACCGTGAAGAACTCCGGTAACAAAAGGATGATGAGATAGAATGAAAGAAGAAAGAATAAGATGAGCCTTGCGGTGACTTAGATGGAGGTTCCGACGAAATGGCCGAGAAAATTGAACTCCGGAAAAGAAAAGATGAAAACACTTGGAAGTGGAATTTATTCCTCAAGAACAAGCTCCGAAGAAAAAGGATTAAACACTTGGATGAAATAAGAATAAGATTTATTGTATGCTTATCCTTCATCAATTAAATTGATGACAAGGAACTGATTTTTGCATACTACTTATTCTTCTTGAAAAAGAATTGAGAAGTGACATAACGCAAACTTGAGAAGGTCTTCTTGAACCACCGGTAGGATTGAAAAGAACGAATGGATATATGATAATCAAAGGAAAAGAATCTTGAGCGAACCACCGTAAGAATTCAAAAAAAATGACTGATGAAAGAGAAAGAATCACCGGGAAGAATTAGAAGAACCAATATGCTAGAGGGAATTTAGAGAAAAAAAATCGAAGAGATCGCGAGCTGATTAACGAATGCTTGACGCAGCACCGGAAGAATATTGAGACGAACGAAGGGGCACGGATATAGAATAATTGGAGAACGAATCTGACAACTTAGAACGAAGAAGTCTTCCGAAAAGATATCCTCCGGATGATCGAGAGAGAAAGCTACATCTGAAGTACTCCGGATGGATGAAAAGAATTGCACAACTGGAAAACAAATTGATAGGATAACATCGAGCTAGCACCACAAATCTTCGGGAGAACAGACAAGATTTAGAGGAAAAACTCTTCCTCGATCTTCAAAGTTGAGAATGATGACGAGAAACACCATCGAATTTACTGAGATACTCCGGAAGAATGAAAAGCGAAGAGGTTGAGCCAGCAATGAATTGATTTGAAATCGATCTTGGAAAAAGCATGTGACTGATGAAATTCATTCTTACATCACACTTGAAATGAATTGAGAATAACTCCGGGTAATTAGAAGAGTCAGGTAAGATCCTGGGAAAAGACCTGTGGGTTAGGGCCCACTAAAAGAGAACACCGTCGGAAAGAAATGATTAACAGATAGATGATGCACCGGAACAATTGAGATATTAGAATGAGGTGACAACCTCGAATGAATTCGAAGACAAACGTATCTCCTGAGATGCCTTGAGCACTCCGGAAGGATAAACTGGCGAGAGGCGAACGAGGAAAGAGAACACTTGATCCAAGGAAAGAATATGATCAACAGCGAAAAACTTAAATTGAATCCACCGGAAAAGAAAAGAGATGAAGAATGACGAACGAGACGAGAATTCACCGGTTGAAATAATTGACGAAAGACTGAAGAGGCTCCACACGAATGAAATAGATGGCCGGAAGAAATCGAACTCCGGGAAGAATAGGGTGGGAGGGCGGGAAAACACAGACAACTTGGAAGGGGAAACAACGAATAACTTGAAGAGACAACACCGGTTGAAATCATTGAGGAAAGAAAGCACAGACTTCACACGAGTAGGATGGATACTCGATTACGGACTCCGGTTCCGAGATGAAAAGGGGAGGGCGGGTGGGAAAAAAAAACAAGGACAACTTCGGACAAGGAAAAACAACGACGTCGGAGGAAGAACTGAGGATTGAACCCAAAGATGAAGAGGCTCGAGTCGACTTGACGAGAAATGCACCGGACAAAAGGGCTGAGGAACAACTACCAGAAAAAACCAACTGCGTGACCCTAAAGAAAATTTGAAGGGGAAGAGGAGTAATTCAAAACACCTACGTCAAGATTCCTTACCAGAGCGACGAAGGGGCTGAGGAGTAAAAAGAATTCCTACTCTCCGATATAACTAGACTCCGAAAAATAGATTATTCTAGACTCAACAACGGCCAAACTACCGATCAATCAAGGGGGCTCCTAGGGTCGGTCGAGGCTCTGATACCAACTTGTCACGCCCAATATGCTACCCTATCCAAAAGGAACTCGAAGGTCCCACCAAGGATAGACCCGCATATTGGAAACGCTTTTGCAAGGTGGATATCATTACATCAACATTACATAATAGTGGGGATACATACATAAGTCACAAATGCCACAAGGATACATCAACATCATATACAAGAGATCAACATCCGACTACGGATGAAACATAAACAAAACTCAAACGACATCCACCTCGCTAGCCCAGGCTGCCGACCGGAACCTATCCCCGATCAAGAAGAAGCGAAGAAGAACTCCAACACAAGCAAACATCGCTCTCGCGTCAAGATCACCGCAAACCTGTACCTGCAACTGGTGGTGTAGTAATCTGTGAGCCACGAGGGCTCAGCAATCCCATTACCATGGGTATCAAGACTAGCAAAGCTTAAGGGAAAAGGAAGGGGTAAAGTGGTGAGGTTGCAGCAGCGGCTAAGCATGTATGGTGGCTAACTTACGCAAAAGAGAGCGAGGAGAGAAAACAAAGGAACGGTCGTCAACTAGTAATGATCAAGAAGTGATCCTGAACACCTACTTACGTCAGACATAACCCAAGAACCCGTGTTCTCCTTTCGATCACCCCCGAAAAGAGACACTCACGGTTACGCACACGGTTGGTGTATTTTAATTAAGATCAACTTCGGGTTTTCTACAACCGGACATTAACAAATTCCCATCTGCCACATAACCGCGGGCACGGCTTTCGAAAGTTCAAACCCTGCAGGGTGTCCCAACTTAGCCCATGATAAGCTCTCGCGATCAACGAAGAATAGACCTTCTCCCGGAAGACCGATCAGTCTCGAATCCGGCTACAAGACATTTCACAGCAATAAAACAAATCCAGCAAAGCCGCCCGATCTGCCGACAATCCCGATAGGAGCTGCACATATCTCGTTCTCGTGGCAACACCGGATGAGACAGAGCTACGAGTAAAACCAACCCTCAAGTTGCCCTAAGGTGGCCCATGAGCGGCTCGGTTCGGGCCAGCACCTAGAGAAGCACCGGTCCGGGGCTAAATAAAGATGACCCTTGGGTTAATTACTCCCAAGGGAAATATAGGTGGTGGTGAGGCAAATGGTAAAACCAATGTTGGGCCTTCTTTGAAAAGTCTTATTCAAAGCGAACTGTCAAGGGGTCCCATAAATCACCCGACCGCGTTAGGGGCGCAAAAATCCGGGAACATAATACCGATATGACGGAAACTAGGGCGGCAAGAGTGGAACAAAACACCGGGCATAAGGCCGAGCCTTCCACCCTTTACCAAGCATATAGATGCATTAATTAAATAAGATATATTGTGATATCCCAACAAGTAAACATGTTCCAACAAGGAACAACAACTCCATGTTCAACAAGGAACAAACTTCATCTTCACCTGCAACTAACAACGCTATAAGAGGGCTGAGCAAAGCGGTAACATAGCCAAACAACGGTTTGCTAGGAAGGGTGACAACGAGTTAGAGGTTCATGGCAATTTGGGATGGCTTGATAAGCAGGTAATAGGTAGCGCAGCATAGCGAAGAGCGAAGCAACTAGCATAGCAATGATAGTAGTGAGATCCAGGGTAGCGGTCATCTTGCCTGAAATCCCGCAAGGAAGAAGAACAAGTCCATGAAGAAGATGAACGAGTCCATGAAGAAGATGAACGGATGAAGCCGAACCAAGCGTGAGCGAACGAATCCTCACGATCGCAAGCAGGAACTAACAAGAAGAAGCACACAACATAGTAAACACACCACACATGAACAAGACATGATGCACAACCAAGAATGATGCATGACAAGGCTAGATGAGGCTACATGGCAAGAGATGATGCAAACAAGAGCAACACGTCAAAGCAAGTTTAAATGAGGCCGGAACAACATATAACAATTCCTAAGTCCTCATATGCAAATTTCGAAATTGGTCCAGATCTGAATAACTTTATGTTCAAGTTGTTAAACAGCAAGTTAAGATGCACCACGATGATCTACACGAAATTATAGTCAAGTTACATATAAAGTTCATTAGATTGAGCTCTGCCTAGAAGATATGAGCAAAACAAGTTAAACATGGCATTGATGCAAAATGCATATAAACATCAAGCAAACACTCTCAAAACAAGGATCCAAGATGATAATATGAAACTACATGCAAAATCAAGCAAGTTTCATATAGAGCACACTCAAATCGGAGCAACGGATCAACACATACACCCTATACAAGTTCAAAGGACAAGCTGTCCAAAACAGCAACTAGGCATATTGCAAGCATCAAAACAACATGCTACAGGACCTCAATATGAAAACAAAAGGCATGGGCATGATGTACAGGTAATGCATTACAAAACATGAGAAATGAGCTATCTCCAGAAATGACTAGAACATGCTCAAAAACACATGGCAAGATTGCAAGTAATAACAGTTTCAGGCATTGGCAGAAATAACAACAGGTTGCAATGATTAGAGCTATGAAACAACATGTTACAGGAACTTATCATGGAAAACAAAGGCATGGCATGAATCTACTCATAGCATAGAACAAAAGTCCTTTAGTGACCATAAGCCAAAAAGGATCAGACAATATAGTAACACCCATGTCAATATTGAAAGTTTCGTTAACAGATTCAGCAACATGGCATGTCAAAAACTGATAACGAGTAGGCATGTTTACAAGCTCAATGCACTCACTACAGAGCCTCAAATGATAAACTAAGCATACATACATCAAGAAGACATGACATAGAAGACATACATGGCAAGAACAATAACATAGCATAAATGGATCAACCACAACAAGCTAGGCAAAATTGAATAACATGTAAACAATCTGCCAGGAACATTTGATAGCAAAAGTAGAGCTCGATTGACTCAAGCTAGACTACTCCATAATTGCAAAAAAAGGCATGGATGGATAGAGCAAGTCATGCTTTACAAAACACCCTTACTGAAGTATCTCAAAATATGCATGGATCTCTCGGTAGCATCAAGTTAACATGGCATCAAAATAACAGCAAACAGGGCTGAAATCAGCAACAACAAGACACCTAGTTTGCATGCTTGTGCTAGTCACCACATAGATCACAAAAATACATAGCAAGAACCACTGGAAAGAAGACATGGCATATTTCAAAACACATGTAGGACTCAAGTCCATAGGATGCACACATCAATCATGGCAAAAATGACAAAAGTGCAAGTTCTGATAAAAATCAGAAACTAACATCACATAGCACTCTTGCAACAGCATTTCGGGCATCAAGATGAGCTCAAATGAAAATGATGCAATGAGATGAAATGATCTACTCTTCGAAACGAACATTTTGACATATTATACGCGCAAAATGGAGCTACAATGACAGAGATACGATGCAAAGAAAATGGCACAAAATTACTGCAGAAAAAGGACTTAGGATAAATCGGGTCAACCTCCAGATTCGCACGGTTTGAGGCACGTCGGAGATGGATGTGAAGGTGGCGGAGTTGGTGGGGATCGCCCGGATCCGGGGTGGCGGAGGCCGGAGAGCGAGGGCGAAGCTCGCCGGAGCGGGCGCCGGCGCCCGGTGAGCGGCAGGAGGCGGTGAGCCCTCCCCGACCTGCCGGGCGAAGCCAGCGGGCGACGGGCGGCGACAAGCGGCGCCGCGAGCCCATGGCGGCGGAGTTAGGTGCTGGGCGGCGGCGGAGGCGCTGTCGAGGAGGCATGGCGGCGGCGTGAGATCGCCGAGGCCTGGAGCGGCGGAGCCCGCGGCGGCGAAGGCCGGCCGGGCGCGCCTTGCGGCGGCGAAGCGCCGGCCGGCGCAAGGGCGGCGGCGAAGCGAGGGGCGGCGATGCAATGGCGCAGCGCGGCGGCGCCGAACAGGCGCGGGCGCCCTTCTGCTGGGCTCGCGGGCAGGCGGCGCGCGGGGCGAAGCAAGTCGAGGCGCCACGTGGCGGCGGAGCTGAGGTGGCACGCCGGATTGGCCGGTGAGGTGGCAGAGGCGACGGACATGTCGGCCTGATCCGGACGTGTCCGGCTGCGGGGAGAGGACGAAGGCTAGGGTTTCATCTGCGATTTTTCGGGGGATCTAGTTTTATAGGTAGAGGGAGCTACGAGAGTCCAAATGAGGTGCGGTTTTCGCCCACGCGATCGTGATCGAACGACCGAGAGCATGGAGGGGAGTTTGGTGGGTTTTGGGCCATTTAGAAAGGGAGTTGGGCTGCAACAAAAGAGGGCTTTGCGGTTACCCGGTTAACCGTTGGAGTACCAAACGACCTCCAAATGATCCGAAACTTGACAGGCGGTCTACCGGTGCTATACCAAGGCCGCTTGGCAAACCTCGGTCCATTCCGAGACCGTTTGACACCCGCACATGAAAAGAGGTAAAAGGGGGCGCCGGGAGACATAGGAGTGCCGGATTGCAAAACGGACAACGGGGAAAATGCTCGGATGCATGAGACGAACACGTATGCAAAATGAAATGCACGTGATGACATGATATGAAATGCAGATGATGACATGGCAAAGAGATACACGCAAGCACATGACATGGCAAAGACAGCGAATAACTGGCAGACACCTGGCGCATCGAATCCGGGGCGTTACAATTCTCAAGCACTAGCAGCTGAGTTGTCAATTCAACCACACCTGGAAACTTAGTATCTGCAGCAAAGTGTTTAGTAGCAAAGTAATATGATAGTGGTGGTAACGGTAACAAAAGTAAAGACAACAAAAGTAATGTTTTTGGTACTTTGTAGTGATTGTAGCAGCAGCAACGGAAAAGTACCAGTATATGGAAAACTCGTAGACATCGGATCAGTGATGGACAATTATGCCGGATGTGGTTCGTCATGTAACAGTCATAACATAGGGTGACACAGAACTAGCTCCAGTTCATCAATGTAATGTTGGCATGTATTTCGTAAATAGTCATACGTGCTTATGGAAAAGAACTTGCATGACATCTTTTGTCCTACCCTCCCGTGGCAGCGGGGTCCTAGCGGAAACTAAGGGATATTAAGGCCTCCTTTTAATAGAGAACCGGAACAAAGCATTAGCACATAGTGAATACATGAACTCCTCAAACTACGGTCATCACCGAGAAGTATCCCGATTATTGTCACTTCGGGGTTGTCGGATCATAACACATAATAGGTGACTATAGACTTGCAAGATAGGATCAAGAACACACATATATTCATGAAAACATAATAGGTTTAGATCTGAAATCATGGCACTCGGGCCCTAGTGACAAGCATTAAGCATAGCAAAGTTATAGCAACATCAATCTCAGAACATAATGGATACTAGGGATCAAACCCTAACAAAACTAACTCGATTACATGATAAATCTCATCCAACCCATCACCGTCCAGCAAGCCTACGATGCAATTACTCATGCACGGCGGTGAGCATCATGAAATTGGTGATGGAGGATGGTTGATGATGACGACGGCGACGAACCCCCCTCTCCGAAGCCCTGAACGGACTCCAGATCAGCCCTCCCGAGAGAGATTAGGGCTTGGCGGCTGCTCCGTATTGTAAAACGCGATGAAACTTTCTCTCTGATTTTTTTTCTCCCCAATAGCCAATATATGGAGTTGGAGTTGGTGTCGGAGGGCCACCAGGGGGCACACGAGGCAGGGCGGCGTGCCAAGGGGGGAGGGGCGCGCCCCCCACCCTCGTGGACAGGGTGTGGGCCCCCTGGTCTTCATCATTGGCGAGGATTTTTTATTATTTATTCTAAGATATTCCGTGGAGTTTCAGGTCATTCCGAGAACTTTTGTTTTCTGCACATAAAACAACACCATGGCAATTCTGCTGAAAACAACGTCAGTCCCGGTTAGTTCCATTCAAATCATACAAGTTAGAGTCCAAAACAAGGGCAAAAGTGTTTGGAAAAGTAGATACGACGGAGACGTATCAGCCACTCACACATCCATGAGGAGGCACGAACGCGCATAAAGACGCGCTCGATATAGAGCCCATCATACTCACACCAAACCACTGGATGCCCTATCCAATCACCTTCGATCACTTGGACGACCGAACTAGTATTTGGCGCGGAGGATCAGAGGCCTTGGTGCTTGACCCAATAATCGACGGATACCATCTCACCCACGTCCTCATGGACAGCGGTAGCAGTCTAAATTTAATATATGAGGACACTATCCGCAGTATGGGGATAGACCCATCCAGAATTAGCCAAAGTGACACCTCCTTTGAAGGGGTGATACCAGGCGTTGAAGCCCGCAGCAGGGGCTCCGCTGTACTGGAGGTAACATTTGGCTCTCCAGGCAACTCCAGAAGCGAAGAGCTACTCTTCATCATCGCAACCTTCCAAAGAAACTATCATGCATTGCTGGGAAGAACGGCTTTCGCCCGTTTCAAAGCATTGCCGCACTATGGCTACCTTACACTCAAGATGCCGGGACCACGTGGCGTCATCACCGTTAGCGGAATAACAGATCGCTCGTCACGCGCAGAGGAACACGCGACGGCCCTCGCGGCCGGACTATAAGCAACCTCCAACATCATAAAATATGACCGGTCGTTAAGACCAGGGACATGGTTAGACGAGTCCGGTAGCCCAGATTGAACCAGGGCACCATATATGTAATCCTATAGCGGACACCAGGAGCTATAACTACCTAATTAAGCCCCATGCTTGGCTCAACCTTATTGGCAGGCCAATGGCTTACACTTTTATTATCCATCGCATACTCACGTTGTACTCTTCTACGAGTTTTCCTTTTTCCACAGACAACGTTCGTGCGATACCCTTACAGGATACGGCACAACGGAGACAAAGGCGCGGACGTGTAGTAGGGCCCCGTTCAACAGGTTTCTCTTTAGATTAGCCCCTGTGTAAACCTTTTCTATTGCCTCTTGTTGTTTAACCATCCCATGGGTTCCATACGCACAGAGGATACTGCCGTTTTTGGCATTTCGCCACGACATATTAACGCACGTACCTGGAAACGCAGGGTTTATAACGAATGGGCATTCTTGAGCTCATCATCTGTTATAAAGTCCGAATACCTTCGGGAGTGTTCGGTGGCGTCATGAGTTTGGCCTTATATGCATCAGCTCCGAATCATGTCTTTGGTCAAATGTTGGGTTTGCCCGGCTCCTGGGTTTGCCGCCTTATGTTCCGCTATAATCGGCTAAGGTGGCCAAAGGAGAACTACTGCGATTGTGCCCTGGTTATTCCGGACGAGCACCTCAGTAGAGAAAGCCGAAAACTGACTGTCATGATATAGCGAGAGACTGTTCAACCACTCGAAGACTTATCGGGATCTTTAGGATCCCTCTGCATTAACGAAGGACCGTTTCCCGGTCATGTACACACGCGCACGTACTCGGATACACGCGAAGGTACCAGGGGCTACATAGTAGCCCCAACATTAGACTCCCATGGCTAAGCGAAAGTGTTACAGCTATATAGTCCGGTTGCCTAGTTCGACGTGCGATCACCTCCTTAATGGACCAAGACATTGGATCAAGTGTGATTAAGCATATTTTTCGCGAACACCCCCGCATTGTCTGCGTGGGGGCTGAAGCCAACGACTACTATCTTTCGGTTTAGACATTCATATATATATATATATATATATATATATATATATATATATATATATATATATATATATATATATATATATAAACAGTCATACAGAGGACACAATAATACTTTCGGGCAAAAGTATAATTATAGCCTTATAACCAAAATAACATTGTTTTTACGATAATTGATTCATCACTGAATAAGACATTCTTCGAAACTTTAGCGCCTCTATTAGGCGGGCACCTTCATGACCTGCGCCAAGTAGTGCTCGGCCGGATATTGGCCCCGGATCTTGCGTCGCTATAATATTGGCCTCCATATCCGTCCAATAGGCTTTAATGCGGGCAAGAGCCATCCGTGCACCCTCTATGCACGCCGACCTCCTCATGGCGTCGATCCGAGGCACGGCCCCAAGGAATTGCTGCACCAAGCCAAAGTAACTGTCCAGCTTAGGCCCGTTCGGCCAAAGATGGTCTATCATAGACCGCATTACAAGACTGGACAGCCTGTGAAGCTCCGCTACAGCAGCCATCTTGTCACTTAACGACAGCGGACGAGTGGGAGCATTGAATCGCGACCAAAAAAGCTTCTCCACTTCTTTATCACCCTGATCCTCGAAGAACTTGGTAGCGTCAGCCATACTCTTCGCCAAATCCGCATCTGGCGTCAGCAGGACTCCAATACCATCTAGGGGCGTGCCGGATCAAAAACTTCGTCTGCAGCAAGTAGGTCTCTCCAGTCGCGATTTTACCGGCCTATTGAAGTTCCTCCCGCGCACCCCTGAGCGCGGTACGTATTTCCCTAGTGGAATTACGCGCGTTGTCCAGCTCGGCCAAATTTTCCTAATACTCCTTTTCAAGGAGCTCATACCGGTCAGCGGCATTTTTTAACTCCACAGCCATTTCGGCTATCTTTTCATCGCTTCGGCGATGAGCAGCCTGTTCGGCTCTCAATTCTTTGGCCACCTTTAGGGCAGCCGCATTGCTAACCCGAGCTTGTTCCTTGGCTTGGACAAGTTCTGCCCTCAGGGCCTCCATGGCAGCAGCACCATCTGCAGTCCGAACTTATTACATTAATATCATGCCGCCTCCATATTTTCCTATACAAAGGAAGGCAGAGCACATACCTTGTGACTTGTATAGCCACTCGTTCACTAGCGTGATATCGGCATCAATCGATCGAATCTGCCTGGTCAGTTCGGAAACTTCCACGGACTGGTCGGCGGCTGGACTCACAGGTACCTGCACATATTTATAGTGCAATCATTGATTTATGATCCCCCGTTTGCCCCCTAGGGTGGGCAACCAGAGTCTCAGGGGCTACTATCTATATGGAGCACACCTAACGTGTGCCTCACAGCCAAAAACAGTGTATTCTTCACTAAATACCTCAAAGCCTCAGAGCAGACTTGCAAATGCTTCATTCAAACCGCTTGTAGCGGACGAAATCTTCTTGAGCACCGGGCTCATTAATGAGCGGTGCTCCTCCGAGAGCGCAGCTCGCTCAAGAGGGCTGGCCAAGACGTCCGCCGGACATCAAACTGTGCCGGACTCTTCCCATCGCCCCTCGCGGGAGCCAAACGCTCCGAGCTCAGGGCGGCTGACGCGATGGCCTCCGGTTCGGCAGATCCGGACTCCTCCGTGACGACACTTCAGCGTCGCCTGCTTCGCGAGCTGGAGAGGTAGGTGGGGTCTCGCTCTCCATCATCTCCGGAGGAAGGTCCCCCGAAGACAAACTCTGTTGAGTAGGGCTGCTAGCCGGACTGCGAAAGACAAATCCTGGTTATTGATCTAGGAGGAACGCAGTACCTTCAAATTAAAAATTAACTAACAGCTCGGTGGAGGGCTGGCCTGTTGGTGGGCACGATGCGGTAAGGGTGCCCGTTGGGGCAGAGCCCCCTGGTGTTGTCTTTTTCCCGGGTGTGGGCATCTCCATCTCCGAGTGTTCAGGGGCGGCCCTCTTCTTCCTGCGCGGGGAGGAGGCCTTAGCCTCTCCTTCCCGACTATCCTCCCTAGGGGAGGCAACAATTCCCTCGGTTCGGATGCGTAGCATGTGAAGTTCGGTTTCTTCGTTCTTCCGCCCGTCTTCCCTTGAGTGCATTTTGCTGAGCACCTGGTCAAGCATCTTGGCCATGGTGGGACCAGGCGAGACTTCGGGAAGTGGCGCCGGACACCTGATTCTCTCCGCCTTGCTGAGCCATTCCTGGCCACGGATGATTTTCAGTACAAGCAATCATAACAAATAAAAAACACGGTGTCCGGCACCAAAGCTACTTACTTGGGTATCTAGGCGATTACAGCTTATGCCTGCATCCTCAGTGGTGACCGGACACTTTACTTTCCGTCCGAAGAATAATTTGCACATCTCTTCGAGCTTCAGGCCAAAGAAGTGCTTGACGGTCCGTGGACCCTCTGGATTGAACTCCCACATCCGGAGAGGCCGGCGTTGGCACGGCAACATCCGCTGGATCAACATCACTTGCATTATGCTAACAAGATTAATGTCCCTTGCAAGAAGCTACCGGATGCGATTCTACAAGATCTTGGTATATCACCGGTAGGTCCCCAATTCCGCCCCACGCCATCCTAGACGCCAACTGTGACGGAGGGCCCGAGCGAAACTTGGGGCAGCCGCCCACTTTGTGCCTTTGGGAGCCGTGACATAGAAACACCTCCGCTGCCATACATCGGATACTTCTGGGAAAGAACCCTCTGGCCACGGGACATCGCCGTTCCTGCTTATTACGACACCTCCGCACTCCACATGTCGCCCCTCGATCATCTTCTGCGTCACATTGAAGGTCTTGAGCCATAAGCCGAAGTGTGGGGTGACATGGAGAAAAGCCTCGCACACGATAATGAACGACGAGATATGGAGGATAGCGTCGGGAGCCAGATCATGAAAATCGAGCCCATAATAGAACATGAGCCCCCTCACGAAGGGATCGAGGGTGAAACCCAGACCGCGAAGGAAGTGTGGGACGAAAATGACACACTCGTTGGTCTCCGGCGTAGGGATGACCTGCCCTGGAGCAGGGAGCCTGTGCGGGATATCTGCGGTCAAGTATCCGACCTCCCTAAGCTTTGCAATGTCCTTCTCTTCAATCGAGGAGGCCACCCACCGACCTTGAGGGTCAGATCCGGACATATTGGAGGATTTTGGAGGGGTGGAGCTTAGGTTTTGGGTGTTAGGACTCGAGGTGCGAGAAGGCGCGATGAACGTGAAAAAGGAGGCGTAGGTCTCGACCCCTTTATAACGAGGGTGAATAGCAAGAGTCCCCGGTGTGACCATTTGAGGCTTATCCGGAAAACACACGGGTTATACCAACAGCCGTCGTGGGGTCACGCGTGCTCATATTGATGAAAAATCCCGTAATAAGAGGAACACGATCTCTGCCTCGACGGGACGTGCCAATAAAACCGCCTCGCAACACGAGCCATTGTGGGGCTGGAAACGTCGGCTCGCGTTGGACCGAGTCCCGATGCAAGGGCGCGACGCACGAAGATTGCCAGCAAATCGAATCTATACCATACGAAGATCCTCTTGCAGATCTGAACACGGTCTACGTGTTCGATAATTACCTTGGAGTATTCGGAGGAGGAACCCACCCTGCAATGCTGAAGACAAGACCGCACACCGGACTCGTCGTCATTGAAGCCTGGTTCAGGGGCTACTGAGGGAGTCCTGGATTAGGGGGTATCCGGACAGCTGGACTCTGTACAACATTCGGACTATTGAAGCGTGAAGATACAAGACTCAAGACTTCGGCTCGTGTCCGGATGGGACTTTCCTTGGTGTGGAAGGCAAGCTTGGCGATCCGGATATTATATTTCCTTCCTTGTAACCGACACCATGTAAACCCTAGCCCTCTCCGATGTCTATATAAACCGGAGAGGTTGGTCCTTAGAAGGTCGATCACAATTACAATCATACCATCATAGGCTAGCTCTTAGGGTTTAGCCTCTACGATCTCGTGGTAGATCTACTCTTGTACTACCCATATCATCAATATTAATCAAGCAGGAAGTAGGGTTTTACCTCCATCAAGAGGGCCCGAACCTGGGTAAACATCTGTGTCCCTTGCTTCCTGTTACCATCAGCCTTGACGCACAGATCGGGACCCCCTACCCGAGATCTGCCTGTTTTGACACCGATAGTGGGCCTATATAAACCCCCTTGGGCACCCATGCAAAGGGTTCAGCACCCAAGTTACCACACACATACATAGAGAGAGTGGAGTAGTGCAAGCCTACTTCTTCTTCCTCCTCTAGCCAAAACAGCTCAAGGAGCAAGCTTTTAGCCACCTTGTTGAGATAGTGATCATGCGGGGACCCCATAGAGCAGGACTAGGGGTGTTATCTCCTAGGAGAGCCCCAAACCTGGGAAAGATGCGTCGGCGTACGTGTTTACGCCTTATGCTGTTTCGAGTCACCGGCGACATACTACTCTCCCCCACCATGATAAGCCATCCTTTGGCATATGTCGCATGAAACCCCCGACATTTGGTGCCCACCATGGGCCTAGGCGCACCGTCGTCCGGAGATCTGTTCTAAACGGGAACCCTTTTTCTCCCTAGCGAGCGCAGCTAGCCCGGCACACCCGATGGCGTTTGCATCGATGCGCTGGATGGCGCAGAAGTCGCTTGCGCGACGAGCAGCCTCGCTGATCTCATCAGCGGGATCTGCCTCTCTGACGAGCCTGCACCCGACGAGGGGGCAGCCAGCTCAAAGAGCTGCCTCGTCGACCTCCTTGGCAAGCTACACATCGCCAACGAGCCGGCCTCTAACCTAGAGTCTATCGGCTCAACCGAACCGTTGCTGGTCGACTCCAACACGGCATCCCCCGACGCTTTCCCCACCAACATGGTGGTCATCGACGACCCGCTCTCTTGTGCGGATAGCGGCGGCAGCACCCACACGGAGGTGCTCATCATCAGCCACAACGTAGCCTCTGGCGGAGCTGGCCAGGATCTGCTACAAGCGGCGTTGCAGGACCTGTCCGCGCCCATCGCGGCAAACTCCAACTCCAAGACACTAGAAGCCTATCGTGTCGCGCTCGTCTAGAGCGCCAAGAAGTTGGCTACCATGAGACGCCTTTCTGAGGCCTACCAGCGCAAGATCGACCGCGTCGTCGGCGGCACGCCGGCTGCTGGCGAACCCAGCCGCATGGGCACTCGTCCGACAACGCGGCGCTGCTGTCGCCAGCATGTTCGGGGTAGACCGCCCTTGTCGGCGTTCTGGGAACGGGGGTCCCCAGACTTGCCTGCCTGCGACCTGCGGCGTGGCTCAAAGGAGGCCCAAGACAGCCCATCTTCATCAACGCAAGCTCAAGACCCTCGCGAGGGGCCAAGCCTCATGAGGCGGACGACGAGGAGCTTCCCGTGCACGGCCTCGTCAGCTGGCTCATGAGGAGGCGGAGAGTTCAAGGCAGGTACCTCGTGACGTGCCCATGACGCAAGCCATGACGACCAAGGGCGCGCAGTCGGGCGCCCGCCACAAGCAGCGTCCTCCTTTCCTCTTTGGTGCAAAGGGAGCAAGCGCAGGCGAGAGCATCAAGCAAAGGCATCCGTTTCGGTGCAACAAGACCAAGACCAGCCCAACGACAGGAAGGGAGTCATCGTGGAGCCCAAGCAGGCGTCATCACTAGAGCCTTTGGTAGGCGAGGACCAACTTTAGTCAGGATAAGTGTACCCGCTGTTCCCCTTCAAAATGGCCAATTGTTGGCGCCCTTCCCGCTCAATATTTGGGAAGAGGCCCTGGGCCTTCGCCTATAAATAGGAGTAGCCACAGTCAGAGCAAGGGGATCGAAACGATCGGCATCTAGATCTGGGAGAGGCAAAGAGAGATCAGAATCCCCACCAAGGAACCAGTAGCTAGAGCGACTAAACACCACCTAGCAGTTCATCACACACGCCAAGAACAGACCCTCGCGAGGCTGTTCTCCCTTGTACTGTTCCTCATCAGCCCAAGAGGCAATCCACCACACCACAAACTAGAGTAGGGTATTACACCACAACGGTGGCCCGAACTAGTACAAATCTTGTGTCTCTTGTGCTGTTCCGTTAATAGTTTAGGTCCCTGCGATTCGGCGAGGTACGAGACGGTGGAGGGTCGGATCTCCGCGCGCACCCCAGTGTTCGAACCTCAAGGGTCTGCCGGAACCCGAAATCCGACATTTGGCGCGCCAGGTAGGGGTGCACCGGAATCCACCTTCTGCCACCTCGTGTCCCGTCGCATCGCCATCACCATGTCCGCGACTGCCGGCAACTCAGATCCTTAGGCGGCGTGGCCCGCCCACGCAGAGCCGCCTCGGACGACCCGTGCCCTGTGCAGCTCATGGTCCGCAGAGCGCAAGCTACCCATGGTGATGCGGATAGCTTCGACGGCTCACGCCAGAAAGGCGCGTGTCGGCAACAAGGGCTTCCAATCACGCCGCGACCACATCACCATACACCCGCCGAGCAAAGCGAACTCGAGGGCCTCACCACAAGGGCCCGAGAGCTGCTGCGAGGCAGGCTCGGAGAGCGGCCGACGATGTCTTGCTAGAGCGAGTGGCCGAGCCCTGGGCTTTGCGCCTCGCCAGGCTCACCCCTTCGCACCCAGCTTCCATCTCAGGCCAGGGGTGGCCCGCACGGGCTCCACGCGCGTTCGCTGGCTCCAAAGCTACTCCAACACCGGCGAAGCTGTCGGCCACCGCCAGCGGCGGGTTGCCCCGCCCCGACCCGCGGAGAAGAAGGACTCGACGTAACTCACGGCCCTGGTGGACCGCCGCGCCACCACCCCACGGTGGGCGCATCAAGCAGAGCAGCGTGGCACGCCAGACTACGGGCGTGGCCTTCGGATGACGGAACGAGAAGAATCGTGCCCCCACATGATGGACCAAGGGCACCCGCATGAGGGAGAACAAGGCTCGCTCCTCAGCCCGAGCTGGGGGGATGAGGCGCCAGAAGCCGAGCTCTTGCAGGAGCCTCGAGACGGTCCCACTGGTCATGCCGGGGGCGACGATTATCGGGTACCGCTACTTCCTCAAGAGCAAAGATACCCTAACCATAGGTCGCAGGAGGTACAGGTCGCCACGACGAGCGGCTGCCACGCTCCCGCAGTCTCCTACCCCTCGGGAGGGGGGCGCAGGGGGCTGCCGGAGAGGGGCAGAGATCCGACATCACCACCGCGGCGTTTGGAGCAAGGCGTTCTCGGGAGGTAGGCCTTCTGCTGGGAGGCGCCAGGCCTGGCCTGCCGGGCGGAGGACCCGTGGTCGTTCTGGGAACTGGCTGGCGACCGCTCTACCCCATCGGGCGGCGCCCCGTTAAATCACGTTGATGGCACTAGAGTGTGGCGCAAGGCGGGGCCCTCGTCTAGCGATATGAAGCAAGCCGGTACCTGTGAAGAAGGCCCAGTGCCTGTGAAGCTCGCCTCCCCGTGACACTCTCACGTAATAATGAGTGGGGCTGTACATGCCTCGGAGTCTCAGGGGTGCCGGCCTCAAGCCCTGGGGCTCCCTCCCACGCCCAGTGGCAGCACTTAGCTCCGCGCTGGTGAGAAGACGTCCAAGACTAGACGTGCCGGACGCGGCTTTTCTTCTGCTTTCTTCGCCTTTCCATTTGATTGTCGCTTTCCTCCGCTGGATTTAAGTTGGATTCGAATTTGAGATTTGCGTGTGTTCGGGGAAGGGGTGCTTAGTCTCGTTCGAGCAAATCTCTCGCGTTTCGGTAACCACTCCGCCTCAGCTACCTCCCCTCGCGAGCCCCTCGCGAGCCGGGCCAGGCCTAGCTTGCGCGCAGCCCAGCCTGCCGCCGCCGCGCCCTCTCCGGAGGGTTTTTACTGCAGATCCTACGTATTCGATCAGGAGACACTCGGGTCACCACAGCCTCCCACAGGCTATCTCAGAAACAAAGGTAAATCAGCCAACCAGCATGTCGCTTGGCCAACCATTTGGCGTGGGCGTATGGGCGATGTAACACCTGCTAATACGATGAACACAAGTTTTACATGAGGGGCTCCCCCTCCCAAAATGCTCTCACAGCCATCAGGCCAAAACCTGAGTTCTATTCATGCAGGGTAACGGAACAGGGACAATACATAATCAGTGGATAAATCCCCAATCGCCCTCGGGAGCACCTCCCGAGCCGCTGTTGGCATCGCTGGCCTCGCCGCCATTGCTTCACGTGGCGTCCGGCGTGTCTGGGCCGCTTCACCACGCCGCCCTCATCGGCGGCCACGACCACGCCGTTGTTGTCCGAAGCGAAGGCCCGGACGAGAGCATCCACATTGTCTTCCACCTAGTGCGCCAGGTCGGCCCGGACGGCCTGGGGAACTGGGGCGATAGCTGCGTCAAAGTAGAAGTGGGGGTCCATGTCCTGGAGATGGCTGAAGACACGAGAAAAGGCGCGCCCAAGCAGCGTGCGGCTCCTCTCCTCCACCAACCTATTGGCCCTGACCGACCGCGCCTCCAGCCGCGCCACCACGTCGGTGAAGAACTGGAGGTTGCCGGCGTAGTTAACCGTGTCGCGTTTCGCCAACTGCCGCCGCAGATATTACCCAAGGCTGCGTTGGCTCTTTCCTCAAGAGTGGCGAGCATGGGGTCGTGCTCATGCTCCAGATTCGCCACGACGATCTCGTCCGCATTCGGCGCGGGCGGCCTCGGCCTCCCGCACCCGCTGGCGCGAAGAAGGCGCCTCGGCACGAGAGGTGGTTGACTTCCCTCGCCACCTCGAGGGCGGCCCAAGAGCATCGGCCGCGCGTTGCCTCCTCCACTTGGGCCTCAAGGCAGCAGTCCTGCCTCAGCCTCGGCCTTGATCAACCCCAGCCTCTCCTCAAACTTCGTGCTTGAGGTTCGAAAGCGCCGTCGCCACTCGGCGTCCGACCTCCTCCAGACGCTGGCTTCCCGTGAAGCGACCTCATCCTCTACCAGCCGCCAAGCGCCCCTCGCCTCAAGCGCCAGACTCGCCAAGCCGCGCTCGGGCGGCTTGCCGCCAACGCCTCATGCTTCGAGCTCGGCGGGTTGAAGGAGGCCACCTTCATCGACGAGGGCTGCCTCGCGCAGCTCCACTTGCTCCTCCAATGAGTGACACGGGCCAGGAGTTCCCGTGCCGCTCCTCCGCCGCCTCTCGCCGCTGTTAGCTTCCCTGGGCCTCCTCGACGGCCCGAGAACAGGCCTCCCGAGGCTGCCGACGCCTTTGGCCTCTTCATCATCAAGATCGCTACCGGTGGCGCTGCAAAGGCTGCGCCCCCCAGCTCACGCCCCTCACGGCCAGCGCAGGCCCTCGCCTTAAAGCGCTGCGTCTTCGTCGTGAGCTCTTCACCAAGAAGGCTCACCGCGTCGATCGCCGCTTCAAGAAATCCTTGGCGGCGGCGCTGGCGCTCCAGGCGTGCTCGTGCACGCCCTCACACCATCAACCGCCCTGCACGGGCGCCGGAGCCACGATCAGCACTCCTCCGGCAGGGGGGCTGGGGCTGGCACCCTCGCACGGCCGGGCACGCCGCCAAGCCCGGCCTCGAGCCAGCCCATCCCCTGCACGAGGCAGGAAGCACCTCAGCAAATCGCCGTCCACGACCAGGCGAGAAGCCCACGGTAGGCTAGCTATGCCACGGGAAGGTTCGCGAGGAAGGGTCGCGAGGCGCGCAGGGCTACGACGCGCCTCGGGACGGTTCACCTCCCCGACCGCCCTCAACACAAGGGCTCCACTGCATGGAGCACTCAAGAACGATGGAGGGGGCGAAGCCGGGGGGGACGGCTCCTCACCCGTCTCCGTGAGCTCGGAAGGAAGGGGCCTGCAGGGCAAGGATCAGCACAAGCAGCAGAAGAATTAGGGGCTGGAGAAGGAGAAGGCTTACTCATCAGTGGCGAAGTACTTCCTACGCTTCAGCAGGCGACAAGGGTAATCATCGCCCAGGGCCTCCCTTCTCTTCCGGAGGGCCTCGAAGTTCACGCGGAAACGACGCAAGATTTGAGCGCAGGGGTCAGCCTGCGGCGAGGGAGAAGCATCAAGGTGACCTGCATTAGGGGCGTCCGCCTGACGCGCGCTGCTGGTCGCCTCACCAAGGGAAGCAGCAGGGGCCTCGGGGGCTCCATCCGCAGGCGCTGCAGGCGGCTGCCTGCCGCCCTCGGCCAAGCGGCATGAGCCTCGGAGCTGCTTCCTCATGATGTCGCCCGCGGCTGTCACCTCAAGGGGGTCCTTCGACCTCTGGCGGCTCAGGCCTCCTGCTCCGCCACTTCAGGGAGGGGCCGCTTTGGCCGACCGGAAGGGCTGTCACCATCACTGGATTCTCGCGAGGCCCTCGAGACCAGCGGGCGCGCCCCATTCATCAAGATAGGCATCTGTTCACAAAATCACCCCTGCTCGGCAGAGGTACAGCAAGGCCCTCCATGCCGGATGCCACCGGGTTGGGGTCGCCAACAGACCAGAGCACTTTCCTTAGCGCTTGAGCGTCGGTCTTCTTCCCGAGCCTCATACGATCACCAAAGCCACCAAGGCCCACATCCGGTGGGAATGGCGTTGGAAGGGAGCAACGCGGCACATCAGGAACTCCTTCACCACCTTGGGCGCTGTCACACCAAGATTTCTCAAGAACTCGAAGCGGTGCTAGACAAAAATGGGCCGAGGGCTTGAAAGCGTCTCCTGGCCCCAGCCTGAATTGGGGACAGCAGGCGAGGTTGGCTCCGATAGCAGGGGGCTGGGCACCCCCACATCCACGTACAACTACGTCTCGCGGAACTCAGCCGCAGGCGGAGGCAGGCTGAAGTCAATCCCTGAGGCCGCTTTCTCGGGCGCGGCGACGAAGCTCACGCACGCCAAGCATTGGGTGGGGTCGACAAGGCGCAGAGAGAAGAAGTGGCGCAGCAAGGCAACCGAAGGAAGGATGCCCATCATTGCTTCACAAACAAAGGCGAAGACCGAGAGGAGAGTGATGGACTCAGGACCCAGATGCATCATGTGGATCTGATAGTGGGAAAGCACGGCATTGAAGAAATCAGAAAAGGGGGGAACTAGCCCCGCCCACAGGGCGTCAGCAAAATACCGGACCTCAGTGACTATCCTGTCGATGGAGAAGTGGGACGCGGGCCAGGCCGTCGTCCTCCCGCATTCGTTGAAGGTGGTGGCCAGAGCCGAACTAACCTTGCCCAAGCCCTCTAGATTGAGTATGATCGACGGGTCGACGGTGGAGGCCGCCCGCGGCGGCGAGCGAGGTGGAGGCACAGGTTTTTTCCCTTTCCCCTTCTTCGTCGGAGCCATGGCGATTGAAAGGGGGGGGGGGAAGATTCGAGATTGGATTGAAAATGGAAGCTGGAGTTCGAGAGGGGGAAGGACAGGGGCGCACGAGCAGCAGAGAGGGGAACGGATGTGTACAGCAGTGTGTCCGCCTAGCAAGGCACGGAATGAGGAGGCGTGGGGGAACAGTGCCACCCACGTCCAATCAACCGCCATGCGGCGCCCAAGGCCGCAGGCTGTTAGGGCCCGCGACGCTTCAGACTTGCCCTTCGCCTCTCTGCCCGGCCAAGTTCGGCACGCCCGGGGGCCCGGGGCTACTGTCATGCTCGGGAACAGGGGTCCCTGACTTGCTCGCCATGGCCTGCGGGCGTGGCTCAAAGGAGGCCCAGATAGCCCATCTTCATCAACGCAAGCTCAAGACCTCGCGAGGGGCTGAGCCTGCTGGGCGGATGAGGAGGAGCTTCTCGTGCACGGCCTCGCCAGCTGGCTCATGAGGAGGCGGAGAGTTCAAGGCAGGGTACTCGCGAGGTGCCCATGACGCAAGTCATGTAGACCAAGGGCGCCCGGCGGGCGCCAGCCCGCCAGCCGCCCTCCTTTCCTCTTTGGTGCAAAGGGAGCAAGCGCAGCGAGAGCATCAAGCAAAGGCATCCGCTTGGTGTAACAAGACCAAGACCAGCCCAACGGCAGGAAGGAGTCATCGTGGAGCCCAAGCAAGCGCCATCACCAGAGCCTTTGGCAAAGCGAGGACCAACTTTAGTCAGATAAGTGTACCCGCTGTTCCCTTCAAATGGCCAATTGTTGGCGCCTTCTCGCTCAATATTTGGGAAGAGGCCCAGGGCCTTCGCCTATAAATAGGAGTAGCCACACTCAGAGCAAGGGGATCGAAACGATCGGCATCTAGATCTGGGAGAGGCAAAGAGAGATCAGAATCCTCACCAAGGAACCAGTAGCTAGAGCGACTAAACACCACCTAGCAGTTCATCACACACGCCAAGAACAGACCCTCGCGAGGCTGTTCTCCCTTGTACTGTTCCTCATCAGCCCAAGAGGCAATCCACCACACCACAAACTAGAGTAGGGTATTACACCACAATGGTGGCCCGAACTAGTATAAATCTTGTGTCTCTTGTGCTGTTCCGTTAGTAGTTTAGGTCCATGCGATTCGGCGAGGTACGAGATGGTGGAGGGTCGGATCTCCGTGCGCACCCCAGTGTTCGAACCTCAAGGGTCTGCCGGAACCCGAAATCCGACAGCCCTGTCTATGCCACACCCATGGAGAACATACGCGCTGCCCAAGCTGCAGAAGATGAGCTGGACCAACTGCAGGGTGACGAGCATCGCTTCATGAAGGAGCGTGTTCAACAACTCATCGACAGGGCCGCTACGCAGCAAGAAGCCGGCCGCCGCATGGTGGAGCCCGGGCAACAAGCTAAGAACCTCCCCCCTCGCCGAGAGCACGACGCGGCCTCCACGACGCCGACTGGCGGCGCCCGCGGCCCAAGCGATCAAGAGCCGGCTGCTATCCGCAGCCGGAGATGTATCACCATCGAGCGCGACCAAGATGGACGCCCACCAGCAGTGGAACGACAGGACGACCGTCAGCCTCCCCCTCGCAGGGAGAGGCGCGTCTCCCCGCCGCCTATTGAACACCCGACACTCGGCGGCCGGCTTGGCCCCCGTGAAGGTGTCGGAGAGAACGATGCCCGCCATCGGATCGACTGCCTGGCCCGATCCCTGGCGCTAGAAGAAGAAGATGCAATCAGCCCGCCTTGTTTTGGCCCCTGCATTTGCGACGAGCCCTTCCCCAAAGGGTTCTCGCTCCCAAGAGACATGCCTAAGTACAACGGCTCCGTTATGCCGGAAGATTGGCTGGTTGACTACTCCACCGCAGTCAACATAGCAAACGGCAACAAGCGCGTTTCCGTGAAGGTTTTTCCGCTCATGCTCCAGGGCACGACCCAGACATGGCTGAATAGCCTCAGCCCTACAGCATCAACAGCTGGCTAGACTTCACCGAAGTCTTCATCCGCAACTTCACCAACACATACAAGCGGCCGCCCAAGCCTCGTCAGCTCTCCCTGTGTGTCCAACGCCCCACCTAGTCCACCCTTGACTACTTGACACGGTGGGCCGAACTGCGCAACTCCTGCGAAGGGGTGCATGAGGTGCAAGCCATAGACTACTTCACCGCCAGGTGCCGAGAAGGCACCTTGCTCAAGCAACGACTCCTCTGTGATGAGCCGGCCACACTCGATAAACTGCTGATCATAGCAGACAAGTAAGCCACCGCTGACTCCTCCATGAAGTTGGAGCTCCAGGTGAACGCGTCCGGGAAGGTGCTCCCTCCGGCTCCTCGAACGCCGGCTGGTGACAACCGTGGGCGCCAGCAGCACAACCACAACAAATGCAAACCCCCACAGCTGCCTTCTACCAGTCGGCAGGTGGCAACAGTCGAAGACAAGCACACCACCCGGAAGTGTCATTGGCTCACCCGAATCTCCAAGGGCGAAGGACTGCTGCCTCCTCCGCCTGCTGGCCAGCCGCCACCACCGCCTCCTGCCCATCAGTAGCCGGCGCGATCAGTCGCTGCCATCCAAGACAAATTCCCTGAAGAACACGGAGCCTACGTCATCTTCACCAGCCTGGTCGACGACAAGCACAGCCGATGTCAGCAATACCGAGAGGTGAATGCCGTCGCTTCTGAAGCCCCAGAGTTCATGCACTGGTTCGAGAAGCCAATCAGTTGGAGCCGATCTGATAACCTGGAGGTGATGCCTTCTCCGGGTTCCTATGCCCTGGTGTTGGATGCCACCTTTGCAACAGAGAGGCGAGCTGCTCTTTTCTCTCGGATTCTGATAGACGGCGGTAGCAGCATGAACATCCTTTACCGCGACACTATGGAGAAGGTGTGCATCAAAGAGAAGGAGCTCCAACCCAGTCGGACTATCTTCCATGGCATTGTGCCCGGCCTTTCCTGCTCACCAATCGGCAAGATCAAGACAGATGTCCTCTTCGGAGACAAGGGTCACTTTCGCTGCGAGGCAATTTGGTTTGAGGTGCTTGACCGGGAGAGCCCTTATCATGCGCTCCTAGGCCGACCAGCTCTAGCCAAGTTCATGGCAGTACCACACTATGCCTACCTCAAGATGAAGATGCCGGGAACCAAGGGCATCATCACCATAGCTGGAGACTAGAAGTAGTTTGCCGCATGCGCTGCTGCTAGCAGTCTGTTGGCCGAGTCCCTTGTGATCACAGCCGAGAAGAGGCTCCTTGACCGGGTGGTGGCCATGGCCAGCAAGCAGCCGGACTTGTCGCGAGAACCCAAGGAGTCGGAGACCCAGGGTTCCTTCTAGCCGGCCAAAGAAACCAAGAAGATTCCCTTGGACCCAAACCACCCGGAGAGGCACGCTATCGTAGGAACCAACCGCGATAGCAAATAGGAAAGCGAGCTCGTTGATTTCCTCCGTGAGAATCGACACGTCTTCGCATGGTGTCCCAAATACATGCCGGGTGTTCCGACAGATTTCGCCGAGCACAAGCTACAGGTCAGAGCAGATGCAAAACCAATCAAGCAACCCCTCCGCCGCCTGTCAGAGGAGAAGGGAAGAATTGTTGGAGAAGAGATAGCCCGGCTTCTAGTAGCCGGCTTCATTATGGAAGTGTTCTTTCCAGAGTGGCTTGCCAACCCAGTCCTTGTATTGAATAAGAACAACAAAGGGCGCATGTGTATTGACTATACCAGCCTCAACAAAGCTTGCCCCAGAGATCCGTTTGCGATGCCTCGGATTGACCAAGTGATAGACTCCACAACTGGATGCGAGCTGCTAAGTTTTTTGGATGCCTACTCAGGGTCCCACCAGATCAAATTGGACCCGGCCGACCGCCTGAAGACCGCCTTCATCACACCATTTGGAGCCTTCTGCTACCTGACCATTACATTCGGGTTGAGAAATGCCGGTGCCACGTTTAAGCGTTTCCTGCAGAAGTGCCTCCTCAAGCAACTCGGCAGAAATGCCTATGTCTATGTAGATATATTATGGTGAAGACGGAGAAGTGCGGTACCCTCTTGGAAGATCTCAAGGAAAGTTTTGATAATCCGCGCCGTTTTCAAATCAAGCTCAACCCAGAGAAGTGTGTCTTTGGAGTACCAGCCTGCCAGCTCCTTGGCTTCCTGGTCTCAGAGCGTGGCATTGAATGCAACCCTGTAAAGATCAAAGCCATCGAGAGGATGGAAAGACCCACCCGACTGCGAGACGTCCAGAAATACCGGCTGCTTGGCATCCATCAGCCGCTTCATCAGTCGGCTAGGCAAGAAGGCTCTTCCCCTGTACCAGCTCATGAAGAAAACCACTCACTTTGAGTGGAATGACAAGGCGAACGAGGCCTTCCTCCAGCTCAAGAAGATGCTGACCACGCCGCCTGTCCTGGCGGCTCCGGCTGCTAAGGAGCCCATGCTCCTCTACATCGCCGCCACCAGCCAGGTGATCAACACAGTTATAGTAGTAGAGCGCCAAGAAGACGGCAAAGCACTACCGGTCCAAAGGCCTGTGTATTACTTGAGTGAGGTGTTGTCAGCCTCCAAGCAGAATTACCCCCATTACCAGAAGATGTGCTATGGCGTGCACTTTGCCGCCAAGAAGCTCAAGCCATACTTTCAAGAGCACCCCATCACGGTTGTCTGCACAGCCCCGCTTGCCGAGATCATAGGCAGTAGAGATGCATCCGGTCGGGTGCCCAAATGGGCCATCGAGTTGGCCAACTACACCATCTTCTACCAGCCTCGCACCGCCATCAAGTCCAAAGCGCCGGATTCCACCCATTGGCGGATGCACTTTGATGGCTCGAAGATGCGCACCAACTTGGGAGCCGGAATCGTCCTCACCTCTCTTAAAGGTGACAAGCTCAGATACACATTGCAAATCCACTTTGCCGCCTCCAACAACATGACCGAGTATGAGGCGCTAGTACACGGACTCCGGCTGGCCAAAGAGATTGGTATCCGCCGGATCCTGTGCTACGGCGACTCGGACTTGGTGATCCAACAGTCGTGTGGCGACTGGGACGCCAAGGATGCAAACATGGAAAGCTACCATTTCCTCGTCCAGCAAATCAGCGAATACTTCAACGGGTGCAAGTTCCTTCACGTGCCATGAAACAACAACGAGCAAGCAGATGCCCTGGCACGGATCGGCTCCACCCGGCAAGCCGTACCAGCCAGCGTCTCCCTTCATCGCCTCCTCAAGCCGTCTATCAAGGCCTCGCCGGAATCAGAGTCTATCTTCGTGCTAGCCGCCCCCGGAGCAGTCGGATCCGACTCGGGGGCTGCAGCACTCGGCCCGGGGACTTCGGCAGGCGGCTCGGGGGCTGCAGCAGTCACACCTGGCCCGGGGACTTCAGAACCCGGCCTGGGGGCTGCAGCAGTGGGCCTGGGAACTTCGGCAGGCGGCTCGGGGACTGCAGCTGTCGCACCCAGCCCGGGGGCTGTAGCAGTCGGCCCCGGGACTTCAACGACATAGCAAGCAGCGGCCGACTCCACCCGCCGCCTCCCAACCCAGCCGCCCTAGTATCAGTCGCCGTGGTGATAGTCCATGAAATCGAAGCACCATCGTGGGCACAACCCATCCTCAACTCTCTGGTGAACAGGGAGCTACCAGCCGACGAGATTTTTGCCCGACAGGTGCAACATCGTGCAGCAGCATACACCATCGTATAAAGAGAAATCGTGAGGCACAACGTCACTAGCATGTTCCAGCGCTGCGTAGAGCCAGAGAAGGGCCAAGAAATCCTCAAAGACATCCACCAAGGCGAGTGCGGCCACCACGTGGCCTCCAGATCCTTTGTCGCCAAAGCTTTCCGCCATGGTTTCTTCTGTCCGACTGCTTTGGAGGACGCCAATGATTTTGTCAAGAAATGCAAGGGGTGCCAAAAATTCAGCTCCAAGAAACATCTACCGGCTTCTGCACTCAAGACCATCCCCCTAACCTGGCCTTTTGCCGTTTCGGGGCTGGACATGGTGGGCCCATTCAAGACAGCATGCGGCGGCATGACTCATCTGCTTGTCGTCGTGGATAAATTCACTAAGTGGATTGAAGCAAAGCCAATCAGGAAGTTGAATGGCCCGACTGATGTGACCTTCATCGCAGATATCACCGTCCGGTACGGTGTACCGCATAGCATCTTCACCGACAAATGGCACAAACTTTGCCAAAGGTGCGTTGGCCCGTTTCTACGCAACGCAGGGCCTCCGAGTGGACTTATCGTCCGTTGCCCCTCCGCAGTCAAACGGCCAAGCTGAGCGAGCAAACAGCCTCATCTTCTCCGGCATCAAGCCCTGACTGGTCGAGCCACTGGAGCGCTTGGCCGGCTGCTGGATCGATGAGCTGCTGACCGTCCTCTGGAGCCTCGGCACCACTCCAGACAAGTCAACCAGCTTCACTCCTTTCTTCCTCGTGTACGGGGCCGAGGTTGTCATCCCCATTGACATTGAGTTCGACTCACCTCGCGTCACCATGTACACGGAGGCGGAGGCGAAGGAAGCACGAGAAGACGACGTTGATCTGCTAGAAGAAGGATGGCTGTTGGCACTCAGCCGGTCCGCCATCTACCAGCAAAGCTTGCGCCGCTACCAAAGCCGGAAGGTCAAGCCAAGATCCTTCCAAGAGGGGGACCTTGTGCTCCGGCTGATCCAGCGAACTGCCGGCCAACACAAGCTCTCGGCCCCTTGGGAAGGCCCCTTTATCAGCAGCAAAGCCTTGGGCAATGATTCCTACTACCTGATCAATGCAAAGAAGCCCAGGGCACGCAAGAGGGACGACTCCGGCAAGGAAACATAGCGCCCATGGAATGCAAATCTCCTTCGAAGATTTTATAGTTGATGCAGTATGTGCCTGACGCTACCTTTTGTATTAAGCGCAAATACATCGAGTCCCTCGAGGAGCACTCGGGGCCTACCCTTTTTATCTATATGATAAGTTTTATGCCTATGAATGTGTTATTTCATTCTTCTGCCTGGCACCGGGTTCGACCAGTCGGCCCGGGGGCTTGCCGCCTTGTACTATGTCGGTGCTACCTACAGTCGAACAAGTAGTGTGCCAGCATCTAAGCCCTCTCTTGCCATAAGCCACAGCTCGCAGAGCGACTTTCCGGCTGGCAAGAGTCAAAGGCAGGAAATGGTGCCCACATGAAAAATGGCTAAGGATAAAAGCACTCACATTGGCCAAGCCGGCTCCTCGCCTCACCGACCGGCTGCTGAGCAGCCAGCCGGCCGGCTTCTTACCTAACTTGCTACGTTCTAAATGGCCAAAGTACTTGTCTTCCCAAATGGCTAAGTACTTGACCCAGCCACAGACCGCAGAGCGGCTGTCTGGCTGCCAAGGTAACAGGCAAGGGAAGGCGCAAAGGAGAAAAGCCAAAAGAACGGAAAAGCGAGACAAGTCGGAACTCGGCAAAGCACAACTCATGCGAGAATTAATTTACATAGGAAAATGCCCTCGGCCAGCATTCTACAAAGTTTGAATACACCCCTAGTGGGTGGAACTGCGCAAATTTAACAAGTTTGTTTGAGAGATTACAAAAACTAGAAAAGATAAGATAAAGTTGGCTGCCTAGGCCAGAGGAGAAGTAGGCGGGTCCGGCAGGTTGGTGGAGTCGGCGGCGCCGGCTAGTGGAGTGGCCGTCTGGCGAGTCTCGGCCTGGTCAGCATCGGCGGCAGTCAGCGCAGTCATGCGCGGCTCGTTGCTCGAGGCTCGATCGAGCTGAGGCTCTTTGTCCGCTCCGTCATCTGGTGCGTCGTCTTCACCGTCCTCGCCCTCCTCGTCCTTACCCTCATCACTATAGGCAATCTCCTCTGCAGAGTCCCAGCCATCTTCCATGTTCAGCCCGAACCAGTTGGGCAGCACCTCGGCACCTCCTCGTCAGCTCGGGGAGGAAGACACCGGTCTCGGTATACTCGGCGATCGCCACCGTGTGATGAGAGAAGGCAGGCCCCACCGCCACCAACTCTTAACTGGTGTCCTGCGGAACATGGCCAACTGGGCTAGGTTTAGCCCAGGATACCACGCCTTGATGAACTCCAAGGCCCGCCATGCGCCTGCCCGGGCTGCGGAGCCCTTCCACGCCTCAAAGCGGTCGACAGCCACCTTAAACTAGTAGGCGGTCTGACTGGGGGTACACGGAGCTTGAACGCCTGGCCAGAGGGCACAAACCACCGTGGCCCCAATGTGTTGCAGGTGGCGGAGCATCCGCTGAGCCGGCTGGAGACGAGCTTGAATGGCGAGAAGCTGCTCGCCGAGGGTCCGAGGGGCGTTAGGCGCGATTTCTACACCATCCTGTCTTCGCTCGTCGCGGTGAGCCTCGATGGCCTGGCTGGCAGCAACGGCATGACCAGGGAAGTACTCTGCGCAAGAAGGAAAAAGAAATATGAATCCAGAAGCCGGCTCATATAATAGTCGGCAGATGAAAGAAAGGAAAAGATAACTCACCATTGATCATGTCCTCGATCTCACCATAGCCGTCAGACAGAGCTTTCTCCCTCTCGGCCCAGCCCGAGCGTTCAGTCTCGAACTCGGCCTGGAGGGTGGCCTCGCCGTCCTTCTCCTTCTGGAGCTCCATCTTGTGCCGGTCCGCCTGGTCCGCCAGCTCCTTGACCAAGCGGTCGCGCTCCTGGGCCACCTTGCTGCACTCCTCCTCCTTGGTGTGCAGCGCGGTTTGGGCTTCGCCCAGGCGCTGCTGCAATGTGGCGTTGGCTCCTGAAAATACAAGAAAGAAAAGACAATCAACAATCAACAAAGAAGAAAAGTGGTTGCCGGGAGATCCGGCCCGACAGCTCAGTAGTCGGCCCGAATCTCGAGGCTACACCAGACGCTAGAGAGAGAGAGAGAGAGAGAGAGAGAGAGAGAGAGAGAGAGAGAGAGAGAGAGAGAGAGAGAGAGAGACAGAGTGCTTACTCCGGCTCTCGGATAGATCAGTGGTCCGCTTGGCTAGCTCCTGGACCTGGGAGTTGAAGGCAGCCGCGGAGATGTTTTGGTAATCCTGCAACGAAGATAACAGAAGGAAAATAAGTCAGCACTCAAAACTTACCTTTAAGTTCCGAGCCACCTGCTCAGCAGCCGGCCCGGGACTCGGGGGCTACACCCAGTGGATGTGCAGGCGCGCCCCCACGGAAGATTACAAGAATAAAAAACAAAGAACAAAAACATACCTAGACGGCCGCTCGCGTCGCCAAGAACTCCTTTGTTTACTCCTGGAGGGCGGTGCCTTGGGCCTGAAGCTGGGCCCGAACATCGTGCGCAGCCGTGTTCAGGACACCTGTCACGCCCCCAGGCGTCCATTCTGGTGGGGTGGCACTGGTGGCCTCCACATCAGGGGCCGACGAGCTTGCGGCCCTGATCTCCTGCGGCCGTGGCGCCGAAGCTGCCTTTGCCGTATGCTGTTGCACCAGAGTACGGACCACAGGGGTCGCCCCCAGCACTAGCTCACCACTGACCGGTGGCTCCTGTGGCACGTCAAGCCGGCTGCCATGGGCATCGGTAGTCGGCGCTTGCGGGGGCACCTCCGCCCCCAAGATGATGGTGTCGCCCTCTCTCCTCTCCATGACCGGCTGATCGTCTCCGGCTTCCCCAGTCGGCGCCTGGGTCTCTGGCGCCAGTGGAGCGGCACGCAGAGGGATGATGAGTTGCGATGTCTGGCCACGTGCGGCCTCTTCCGCTTAAACCTTGGTGGCCGCGTCCACCTGGGCCTTGGCTGCAGCGTACGCCTGGGCCTTGGCCGCGGCGTCGGCCTGGGCCTTGGCCGCCACATCCATGTCCGCCTGTTGCGCCTTGGCCGCCTCCGCCTTCTCCCGTTCCGCCTCCTCCCGCTCCTCGCGCACCTCCCGCGTGTTCCTCTCTATCGCCTCCTGGAGGTCAGCGAGTGGATCTACGCGGCAGGTGTTGGCGGAGCCCTCTGCCACCCCGATCACGGAAGCAGAGGTGGACCACTCAATGGAGAGCGGGGCCCTGTTCAAGCAAGATAAGAGGAAACTCAGAAAAAGTTTGCAGGAAAGAAGGAAAGAAAATGCAAGAGAAATCAAGCACTTACGCGGACACCATCGGGGGCTGCTTCAGGGTTTTCCAGAACTGGGCCGCCTTCGCGACGGCCTCCTGCCGCTTGGTCGCAGCGACATTGTTCTTCGGCTTCTTCAGCCGGCTGCCGAATAGCAACGAGCCGGCTCGGCGCTTCGGCACGCCGCCTGGTGCAGTCGGTGTGGCTAAAGAGCTCGCGCCCGCCTTGCCGACGCCGTGTGTGTGGCGCGGCTCGTTCTCCTCCTTGTCGTCATCTGGCTAGTCCTCGAGGCCGCCTCCCCCTCCGGAGCCGCCTGCTCCACCACCGCCACCCGTGGCGTCATCCTCCTCCAAGGCGGCCGCCCCCAAGTCGGGGTCGTCCACATCGCTTCTGGCCCAGTCCGGCATGAACACGCGACCCGGCTCCAGAGCGTCGGTGGCCGACTGGGTTGAGAAGACTTGTTCCATTGCCCACTGATCAGACAGCAAAGCAAGAACTGAAACAAGCAAAGAAGAAGAAAAGAATAACAAGACTCACCCCAGGCGGCAGGTGTGCGTGGTCGTACGGCCACGTGCCGAATTGCCAGTCCTTCTCCGACAGCTTGCAGCTAGAGAAGTAGTTGACCAGCTGGGCCACCTCCACATCTGATAGCACCCGTGTGCACTTCTAGCGTGGGTCCCGATGCCCGCTCATTCAGCTGATGATGTGCGGCCGTGCTTGGAGGGGGAAGCACTCGGCGCGCCACGTAGGTGCCCAGCAGGTCCAAGCCCTTGAGGCCCTCCGACTCCGTGATCACCTGAAGTCGGGCGAGGGCGATGGAGGAGGCGGCCGATAGGGTGCTCGGCTTGTACTTCCAGTTGGCGCACGGCTCAACCGGCAGGCCGGCTATGTAAGCCGGTAGGTTGATGTAGTCCATCTTCGGGTGTATATTCTGGACGTAGAAATAGGACTTCTGCCACAACAGGCGGACCGCAGCGAGAGACGGACGGAAGCGTTCCGGCACCGGACGCCGCCTTTGCCACGCAGCTCTGCCTTTGAGCCGCCGTGCCCTTGGCGGCGGTGCCAAGTTCGTCGTCCTCAGGCACCGGCGAGATTTCTGCCTCAGGCGGACACGCACCTTCACGTTCGTCTCCCGTGGCAGCCGCCGTGTTTGATGAAGGAAAGGGAGGTGATCCTCATGGACATTGGAGCCGTCCCAGTCACTGGCCCGTAAGCGCGCCATGGACCGAGGAGCTCGTCGGAGGCGCGGCGCGGTGGAGAGTGGGTGAAACCGCTGCGGAACAAGAAGGCCGCGGCGAGAAGAGGCCCAGCGACGGTGGGTTGCGGCAGCGCCTCAACAGGAGGAAGGGGTGCTATGGCAACGGAGAAGAGAAGGAAAGGAATGGTGATGGTGAAGGCAAGGAAGAGGAGGGCGCGTGTGCGTCTGCCACCCCCTCCTCCCCCTACTTATAGCACCTGGTGGCAGAGCCGAGGGTGTGGAACATGGGGGATCGTGGGATTAACTACGCCCACGAACCCACGACCCCATGTTTACTGCGCAGTAACGGCGTGTATTAACTGCGCCCCGGAATCTCAACCGTCCGCCTCGGCAGCAGAGGATCCGCGCGTGTGGCGAGGCCTGGTAGTGGCGAGCCCAGCCTGCGGTGACGTCCTGTCGCACGCGTGGGCTGGCAGGTCGGTCCGGCTGGCTGGCGCCGCGTGGCGTGCGGACAGCGGGCGGCAAGCCAGATGCCCGGCTAGCGTGCCACCAATCTCCCACTGCGATGTTTTGAAATCACCAGGCGGCCTGCCTGGTCACGTCCGGCTCTTGGCAGTCGGCACTTCGGAAGACGGACGAAGCAAAGAAACCAGACCACTCGGAGTAGGAAGCTGCTGAGGCTCCTCGCCTCTTCAGCCGCGGCGCCCCACCAGCTTTGGGTACTACTATCGGAGTAAATGACCACGGGTAGCCTCATCAACTCCCCATGGTATTTCAAGACATCAGGGCCGGCTGCTCCCGTCAAGCATCAACGACAAAGGATCGCCTTCTTGGGGCCGGCTGGTCCAAACGGCCGGCTATCGGAAGACGGCGGAATCTAGAAGGCGGCCATGAAGTGGGCCGACTCCTAGCAGGCGGCCTCGAGGGAGGCCGGCGCCTAGAAAGCGGCTCCTCATGCCCTCAAAGTTTGCACCCACATAAACACGACAAGACAGGGCATGGCTACAGTGCAGCCTACGACCCTCGAATCCAGGGCGGAACATGGCCATAGTGCAGCGTACCAGGCGGACATCCCATGCCCGGCGCAGCGCTGTTGCCACGCTACGCGTGACAACATTCATGGTAGAGGGAGCCATGCTCCCATGACGGGCTGTTAGTACGACCCGCGGGCGGCGGGCCCTAGCTGTCTGTGAGAAGCCAGAAGGCGGCGAGCCCTGACCAGTCGGCTCAGGGGGAGGCCGGCTTCTGGCAGGCGGTCGTCCCCCTCCCTTGGAGTCCGCACGCCATTAACCAGAAGAGACGGGGAATGGCTACAGTGAACGCCCACCAGGCGGCAGGACTGTAGCCATGCTCTCCCCGACAAAGCACACATCACTAGTGGCACTGCCACATTGATAAGCAGCCGGCAAGGCCCGTCAGCGGCGGGCGCGGCCTATCAGCCAGGTACAAGATAGCTGGCGGGACCCACCAGGCGGCGGGCCCCAGCAGCCGGCGGAGAAGCTGGCCACCAGAGATACTGATGGCTGGGACCCACCCCAGCTAGATTACCGTTGTACCCCTAGGGGTAGGCCTATGTAAACCCCCATGGCGCCCATGCAAAGGGTTCAACCTCTTAGATAGCACACGCCCATAGAGAGAGGAGTAGAGCTAGCCTTGCCCTACTTCCTCCTCTAGCCAAACAGCTCAAGGAGCAAGCTTGTAGCTACTTGTTGAAATAGTGATCATGCGGAGACCCCGCAGAGTAGGGCTAGGGGTGTTATCTCCTAGGAGAGCCCCGAACCTAGGTAAGATGCGTCATCATACGTGTTTACGCCTTATCCCATTTCCGGGAAACGTATTACTCTCCCCCACCATGATAAGCCATCCTTTGGCATATGTCACACGAAACCCGCGACACAAGGCACACATCAGGTCTGGTACACAGCATTGCAAACATGATAGAACCTATGGCTGAGGCATAAGGAATGACTTTCATTTTCTCTCCATCTTCTACAGTGGTCGGGCATGGAGTGTGACTCAACTTCATACCTTGTAACACAGGCAAGAACCCTTTTGTTGAATGATCCATTTTGAACTTCTTCAAAACTTTATGACGCATAAAACTAACAACTTCATATCAAGCTTTCTAAACATGCCATGCAATAATTTAGAAAATGTAAGGCTAATTTGTTAAGTTTGTGTGACTCGGGCGCCCACAATATGTAAATAAGCAGTAACTTATTGGAACAAATACAACTTATATGTAGTAAGGAAGGTAGATAATGAACATATATATGCTCTCTGTTATTTTATAGCCCATTTGGGAACATACGGAGCGAATTGGAAGAGGGATTGCGAGGAAATATGCCTCACCGTGATGGAGAGCAGTAACTAACAGGCTTCTTAATGCAAACCCGGCTGGACCACAGGAGAGGCGAGGGTTACTGCATCGATATCCTCGAGGGTGGCTAGCGAGCAAAAGAAGACGGTGATGCGCGGGCCGTCGCGTGTTGGGAACAGCAGTGGAGGTACCGTTGACGCGAAGAGCAGGCACACGGCTGGGGTGAGCACGGCGGTGCCGGAGAAGGTTCTACTATGGATCTGCGGGAGGGGGGAGCTGGCGAAGGAGATTGGGTGGACTAGTTGAGTGAAATGCGGGCGGACGATGGGGGGTGTTGGCGACTCCGGGTGTTGGCGGCCTAGGTGAAAAGGGTGAAAACTATCCCCGGTCGTCGCGCACACTGAAAGGCATATGCAAACGGTTGCCTCTAAGCGCTCATGTGCACAAACAGAATAATTTGTTTGAAATAAAGACGTACTAATTTTGAAATGAAGACGTGAGTTCATCGTTTCACCAATAAATTTCCCCACGTAAACCAATCACAATTTTACCACGAGTTTGATTTGCTGGCGCATTTCAGGTCTCGTGTGCTATATGTAAGACATTTTTTGGCATTCACCGTGCATGTTGGCATATAAATCAATTCCTAGCAGGACTGCATTTCCTGTCGAAAGGGATGAGTATTGTCGTTCGATCCGGGAGCATCCAATGGTGCAGACGTACAATTTGTGGGGTTTGAGTTCTGGCCAATCAGATCGCACGACTCAGATTGCGCGCGCAGCAAAGGGGGCATCAGCCATGGTCTGGTAGTCACACGACTTACCGTGTGCTATATGAAAATATTTTTTGGGAGGGGCTATTTGGAAACATTTACATGTGTTGTCGAAAGGGATGAGGATCGTCGTTCGATCAAGGAGAATCCAATAGTGCAGACGTACGATCCGTGGGGTTTGGATTCTAGCCAATCAGAACGCACGACTCAGATCACCCGCGTGGAAGAGGGGTGGCGGGTGCATTGGCCACGATTTAGTGGACACACGGCTTTCGTGAGTGAACCGTGTGCTCTTTGAAAACATTTACATCACCTCATCATATTTTTGGTCGAATGAAAACATGAGTTCGTCGTTTCGCCTGCAATTTTTTTCCACGATAAGAAATCACGAGTACAGTGGAGAGTGTCATATACAAGTATCATGAATATACAGTATATATGATACTAGTGTAGAAAATTACCTTTAATTAATTATAGCGCATAGTATAATACATAGATTATAGTATCATATATAGATCATATTTATTGCCATGCATGACACAAATTAGCATCGCACTTAACATGATACGGTATCCACCTATATGTTACTCTAACCCTCTTTATATATATTTAATTCTTTGCCACATCAGCATACTTGCTATTTCCGAGTGCATGCATCGTTGGCTATGATACCACCACTATTGCCAGCCTTATATAGTGGGGAGTATCATATACTATATATATATATATATAGTATCATTCATATGATACTAGTGTATGATACTACGTACGTACCTTCATAGTGCATATATAGTATCATAGTGTAGTATATATCATAGATGATCGTATTTATGGCCATGCATGAAGAAAAGTAGTATAGCATTTATTATATATATATATATATATATATGTGTGTGTGTGTGTGTGTGTGTGTGTGTGTGTGTGTGTGTGTGTTACGGTATCTACCTATGTTACTGCTTCTTTGCCACATCATAATATTTTCTATAACCGAGTGTATGATACCGGCTATAATACCCCCACTATGGCCACCCTAATAAGGTTGGTCGTAATATGGGAGTATCAAGCGGTATGATGCATGCCAACTAGACTTTTTGGATGATGTGGCACACAGTTAAATGAGGAAAGAGAGGGTGTGGTATCATATCATGATACTGTATCATATTAAATGTTGTACTACTTTGTGTCATGCATGGCAATTAATAAGGCAGCCTAAGATACTAACATATGATACTATGCATGCGCGCTTTGCGGAGGTATTGCCGATCATATACTAGTATCATGCATATATACTCCCTCCTTTACGGTTTATAAACTTATCTCAAAATTTTAGTTTTTCCATTTTATAAGGCTCAATTTGGTTGTTCCTTATCACATGTCCAGATTCCAAGGTGCATTAAATCATTGCATGCAAGTATTAATAGAAAGTTGACCAATGCATCTACTTTATGCATGCATGTGGGAGTAAATGACCACGGGTAGCCTCATCAGCTCCCCATGGTATTTCAAAACATCAGGGCCGGCTGCGCCCCACTAGTAGAAAAGGGGGCAATGGTCCAGGCCGGGTTAGCCCATTAGTCCCGGTTCAATCCAGAACCGGGACCCATGGGGGCATTTGACCCGGTTCGTGAGCCCAGGGGCCAGCCGGCCCACGTGGGCCATTGGTCCCGGTTCGTCTGGACCTTTTGGTCCCGGTTGGTGGGACGAACCGGGACCAATGGGCCTCGCTCATGGCACACCACCATTGGTCCCGGTAGGTGGCTTGAACCGGGACCAAAGGCTTCCCTTTAGTTCCGGTTCATGCCATGAACCGGGACTAATGAATTGCCTATATATACCCCTCGCCCGCGAGCAGAACACTTCACTGCTCTGTTTCTCTGCCCGGCCGTTGGGGAGCTTTGTGGTGCTCTACCTCACCTCCTATGCACACGAGGTGTTCGATGGAATCCCCGAGCCACACTACTTAACTTTCTCCTCTCCAAGATCGACCTCCAAACTCCATTTCCCTCAATATTTGTCTAGGTTTAGCGGTGCATCACGTCCGTCTCCGTCTTCACCGCCGTCGATCGCCAGCGCCGATCTCATCGCCCGGCACCACCGTGGTGAGCCTCTTGTTCTTATCTTCTTCTGAAAGTAAAAATATTCTTACTTGTATGTTTAGATAGATACTTGTATTATTTTCTTACTTTTACTATGTATGTACTTTGGTTTTAATGTGATGATGAACTTCTATTAATTTGGTCATTAATTATCTATTCATGATGTTACGTAATAGTTTTTGACACATAATTATATATAATGCCTTGAGATGAACCGGCAATGGATGTACGGTGATGCAGACACACTGCGAGTACATTAAGGGTGTGCATGATTTTCTCGAAGCTTGAGGCAAACAAGCAGAATGGTTTTATGTGTTGTCCATGCATGTCGGCGTTCTGCGAGCAGGGTACCAGACTTGCTCGCTGCGCGCCTCTGGGCGTGGCTCAAGGGTGGCCAGCACGGTCCATCTTCATCGGCACAAGCTCAAGACCCTCGCGAGGGCCAAGCCTCATGAGGCGGACGACAGAAGCTTCCTCGAGCACGCCACGTCAGGGCTGGCTCGCGAGAAGCGGAGAGATCAAGGCGGGGTACCTCACGAGGTGCCCATGATGCAAGCCATGACGACCAAGGGCGCCAGGCGGGAGCCAGACACCGCAGTGTCCTCATTTCCCCTTTGGTGCAAAGGAGGCAACCGCATGCGAGAGTATCAAGCAAAGGCACCCGTTTCGGTGCAACAAGACCAAGACCGTCGTAATGGCAGGAAGGAAGTCATCGTGGAGCCCAAGCCGGCGTCACCACTAGAGCCTTTGACAGGCGAGGACCAACTTTAGTCAAGATTAGTGTACTAAATGTTCCCCTTCAAAGTGGCCAATTGTTGGCGCCCTTCCTGCTCAATATTTGGGAAGAGGCCCAGGGCCTCTGCCTATAAGTAGAGCCAGCCACCACAGTAGAGGCATCTGATCGGATCTTAGCTTGGTCCACAGTAGAAGAGAGATCCAGACATCTCATCCTAGCTTGATCCAACCCGATCGAGAGCCTAGCCACAAGAACACCTCGCCCTCGCGAGGCTGTTCTTCCTTGTATTGTTCATCATCAGCCCAAGAGGCAATCCACCACACCACACACTGGAGTAGGGTGTTACACCACAATGGTGGCCTGAACCAGTATAAACCTTGTGTCTCTTGTGTTGTTCTTTTGGTAGTTTAGATCCTAGCGAGGCGACGAGGTGCAGGTAGGTAGGGGGTGAGATCTCCACGTGCACCCCAGAGTTCGAACCTAGAGGTCTGCGGAACCAAAATCGACATTTAGGCGCTTTGGTAGGGTGCGCCGAATCCGCTTTCCGCCGCCGTGCCCGTCGCATTATCATCATCATGTTGGCGACAGTGGGCAACCTGATCCTGGGCGGCCTGGCCCGCCCACGAAGAACTTCGCCCAGGCGACCCATGCCCAGGCAGCTCATGATCCGCAGGCGACGCAGTCGAGCAGCGACAGCTCACGCCGCGGCAGGCACGGTCGGCAGCGAGGGCCTCCAACCACGCAATGGCCACAACACCGTACACCCGACGGGAGCAGGATTACTCAAGGGCGACGCTCACGGTGGCCCGAGAGCTACTGCAATGCAGGCTGTTGGAGGCGATCACGGCGTCTTCTTTGGAGCAGGTGGCGAGCTCCTGGCCGCGCGCCGGGGCTCACCCCTTCCGTACCGAACTCCCACCTCAGGTCCAGGGTGGCCCACGCGGAGGCCCCGCGCACGCCCGCGCAGCTCCAAGCGGACTCCAAGGCCACCGCAACGCCAGCCAGGCCGTCAGCACCAGGCCAGCAGCAGCGCTGCCTCCGCCCTCGGCCAGCGAAGAAGGACTCGCCACGACCCACGGCCCCAGTGGGCCACCGCGCTACCACCCCCAGGTGGGCGTCTCAAGCAGGACTACATGGCACATGGGGCACTACAGTGCAGCATTCGGGATGGCGGCCCCAAAAGAATACGTGCCCCACATGATGGATCAGGCGCACGCACAGGAAGACGTACATGGCTCGCTCCTCGGCCCAAGCTGGGGGGACGAGGCACCAGAAGGTGAGCTTTTCCAGGAGCCCCGGGAAAGCCCCGTCGACCGTGCTGGAAGCAACGATTATCGGGTACCGCTAATTCCTCAGGAGCAGGCATACGCTAACCATGGATCGCAGGAGGTACAGTCGCCACAATGACGACGCCCCCCTCCTGCAGCTTCCTACCCCTCGGGAGGGCGCGCGGGGCTGCAGGAGAGGGTCCGACATCCGACATCACCACCGCGGCGTTCGGAGCAAGGCGTCCTCAGGAGGTAGGCCCTCTGCCGGGGAGGTGCCTCAGGGCCTACCCCTAGCAGAGGACCCGTGGTCGTGGGGGGAACCGCTGGCGACCGCTCTACCCCATCGGCGGCGTCCTCGGTTTTCGGTCGTCGTTGGTGGCACTAGATTGTGGCGCAAGGCGGGGCCCTCGTCTGGCGATATGAAGCAAGGCCGGTACCTATGAAGAAGGCCCAGTGCCTGTGATGCTCGCCGCCCCGTGACACTCTCACGTAATAATGAGTGGGGCTGTACCGCCCGGAGTCTCGAGGCGCCGCCTCGGGCCCAGGGCTCCCTCCACGCCAGATGGCAGCACTTAGATCCGCTTGGTGAGAAGGCGTCCAAGACTAGACTAGGTGCTGGACGCGGCTTTTTCTGCTTTTCTTGCTTTTTTCCTTGGCTGTCGCTTCCCCCCCCCTTTTGGATTTAAGTTGGATTCGAGCTTGCGATTTGCGTGTGTCGGGGAAGGGGTGTTTAGTCTCGTTCGAGCAATCTCTCGCGTTCTGGTTACCACTCTGCCTCAGCTACCTCCCTCGTGAGCCCATCGCGAGCAGGCTAAACCTAGCATGCGCCTGAGACGGACCACCATCACCGCGCCCTCTCAGGAGGTTCTCGTCACCAGTTAAATGGGCTCGTTCAGGGAGCACACGGAGCGCCACAGCCCTCCGCAGGCTGTTTCGAGGCCCACGCGGGTCGAAGGTAAACAAGCCAGCTAGCTCGTCGCAGAGCCAGCCACTTGGCGCAGGCGTACAGGTGATATCGCATCTATTAATACGCTAACTGCAAGTTTTTACATGAGGGGCTCCCCCTCCCAAAATGCTCTTACAACCTTCAGGGCCAAGCCCAAACTCTATTTGCGCAGGATAAAAAGCAAGGGCAGCATGCAATCAATCGGATAAATCCCCCAATGCTTCCTCGAGATCACCTCCTGAATCACCGCTGGCGTCGCTGGCCTCGCCATCGCCCTCCGCGTCGCCGTCAGCGGCGTCAGGGCCGTTCACCATGCTGCCTTGATCAGCGGCCACGACCACGCCGTCGTCGTCAGAAGCGAAGGCCCTGACGTGGGCATCCACGTTGTCTTCCACCCAATGCGCCAGGTCACCCCAGACGGCCTGGGGTACTGGGGCGACGGCGGCATCAAAATCGAAGTTGGGGTCCATGTCCCGAAGATGGCTTAAGACGCGAGAAAAGGCATGCCCCAGCAGGGCACGGCTCCTCTCCTCCACCAACTTGTTGGCTCTGCCCGACCGCACCTTCAGCTGCGTCACCACATCAGTGAAGAACTGAAGGTTGCCGGCATAGTTAATTGCATGAGTCTCGCCAACGGCCGCCTCGCAGATGTTACCCAAGGCTGTGTTAGCTCTTTCCCGGAGCGTGCGGAGCATAGGGACATGCTCGTGCTCCAGGATCTGCCGCTAGCGCCTCTCGTCCTCGTTCCGCCACGCAACGACCTCAGCCGCGTCCACCCACTGACGCAGAAGAAGCGCCTCGGTACGGGAGGAAGTCAGCTCCTCCTGCGCCACACCAAGGGCAGCCCGAGAAGCGTCGGCCCGCCGCGTCACTTCATCCAGCTTGGCACTTAGGGCGGAAGTCCTGCCTTCAGCTTCGGCCCTGATCAACCCCAGCCTCTCCTCGAACTCACGTTCAAGGTTCAAGCGGGCCGTCGCCACCCGGCGTTCAACCTCTTCCAGGACTCGGGCCTCCTGCGCAGCGACATCATCCTCCGCCTGCATCATGTGACACTCCAAAATTTTTCCTTTGGTTTTCTTCAAAATTTGTTGGATTTGAAGGAGGTCTCCAAAACCCTTCCAAAAATCTCTCTCAAAGCTTTTCCCTTTAGCAAATATGTTATTTTCGCATCTCCTTCAACTCTAGTGTTTGATTCTAAATTTTCTTCTGATTTCCCTCTTCTAAAAATTTCAAGGAGAGTCTTTGGAATTTATTTTATTTTAAAAAGAAACTCTAGGAGCTTGTCATCCTCTCCCATAGTTGATATCATTCATGATTCTTCCATGCACCACATGGTAAAAACCTTTCCAAAAATCTCTCCTTCCACTTTGGTACAACTCAAACATTCTGTCCAAACTAGTAAAATCCATTTTTGGACTTTATTCCAATTATTTCTTCTCCCAAAATAATTCTGTCTTTTCTTTTGAGCCTAAGTGATTTGCAAAGCAAGTACCCTAATGCTCTTGATTTTTGACCTCAAACCAACTCCCTTGGATAGTCCTTGGTACCCACAACCCAGAACCATCTTGATCCACTCTTCTTCTTTTAAAATATTTCAAATTTCACTCACTGCAAGTTTGGACCAGATTTACCAAATTTGGTGAAATTCATATCTACACTTCTCCAAAAATTCCACAAAAATTCAGGCAACCTCTAGTTGCAATGAGAGACCACACCACCAAAAATCAGCTTAATGAAAAATCCCTACATGCCTAGATCATTCTGTCGAACACCTTGCATGCACTTTGCTTACATTCATTTTCGATTAAGTTCGAGTTTGAAAGTCGAACTTCGTCAGTAAATTCAGTCACATGATCACATTGCACTTGGCACGTTGCTCACGGCCTAGCTTGCTTGTCCGGAGCCTCACACGCGTGCTTGGCGGGTTCCTGGCGTCGGTGGCGCCCTGGCCGCGCCTAACGCCCGGCGTAATCACGCACAACTGAACCACCGTAGCGGCCGACCGGGAGCAGAACAGCGGCATAACGCCATTCGGCGCCGCCCAAACTGTCACGCCCAATATGCGACCCTATCCAAAAGGAACTCGACGGTCCCATCAAGGATAGACCCGCATATTGAAACGCTTTTGCAAGGTGGATATCATTACATCAACATTACATAATAGATGGGGATACATACATAAGGCACAAATGCCACAAGAATACATCAACATCATATACAAGATCAACATCCGACTACGGATGAAACATAAACGAAACTCAAACGACATCCACCACGCTAGCCCAAAGGCGGACTGGAACCTATCCCCGATCGAAGAAGAAGCGGAAGAAGAACTCCAAACAAGCAAACATCGCTCGCGCGTCATGACCAACGCAACCCTGTACCTGCAACTGGTGGTGTAGTAATCTGTGAGCCACGAGGACTCAGCAATCCCATTACCATGGGTATCAAGACTAGCAAAGCTTAATGGGAAAGGAAGGGGTAAAGTGGTGAGGTTGCTCCAGCGACTAAGCATATATGGTGGCTAACATACGCAAATGAGAGCTAGAAGAGAAACAAAGGAACGGTCGTGAACTAGCAATGATCAAGAAGTGATCCTGAACTCCTACTTACGTCAGACATAACCCAGAAACCGTGTTCTCCTCTCGATCAACCCCGAAAAGAGACACTCACGGTTACGCACACGGTTGGTGTATTTTAGAAGAGTTTGCTTCAGTTTACTACGACCGGATATTAACAAATTCCCATCTGCCACATAACCGCGGGCACGGCTCTCGAAAGTTTATACCTGCGGGGTGTCCCAACAGCCCATGATAAGATCTCGCGATCAACGAAGGATATTCCTTCTCCCGGAAGACCCGATCAGTCTCGGAATCCGGCTACAAGACATTTCGACAGCAATAAAACAAGACCAGCAAAGCCGCCGGATGTGCCGACAAATCCTGATAGGAGCTGCACATATCTCGGTCTTAGGGCACACCGGATGAGCAAGGCGTCGGGTTGGCATAAACCCAGATTCCCGTGGGGCGCGGACATCGCTTCGGTTTGGACCAGCACTTTCGAAGGAGAACTGGCCGGGGGCTAAAATAAAGATGACCCTCGGCTCCGAAACCCAAGGAAAAAGGGGCATAGGTGAGGCAAATGGTAAAACCAATGTTGGGCCTTCTTGGAAAAGTCTTATTCAAAGCGAACTGTCAAGGGCTCCCATAAATCACCCGACCGCGTTAGGGACGCAAAATCCGGGAACATAATACCGATATGACGAAAACTAGGGCGGCAAGAGTGGAACAAAACACCAGGCATAAGGCCGAGCCTTCCACCCTTTACCAAGTATATAGATGCATTAATTAAATAAGATATATTGTGATATCCCAACAAGTAAACATGTTCCAACAAGGAACAACATCTCCATGTTCAACAAGGAACAAACTTCATCTTCACCGCAACTAACAACGCTATAAGAGGGCTGAGCAAAGCGGTAACATAGCCAAACAACGGTTTGCTAGGAAGGGTGCAAAAGGTTAGAGGCTGACATGGCAATTTGGGATGGCTTGAGCAGCAAGTGATAGGTAGCGCAGCATAGCGATAGAACGAAGCAACTAGCATAGCAATGATAGTAGTGAGATCCAGGGTAGCGGTCATCTTGCCTGAAATCCCACAAGGAAGAAGAACGAATCCATGAAGAAGGCGAATGGATGAAGCCGAACCAAGCGTAGACGAACGAATCCTCACGATCGCAACGAAACGGGAACTAACAAGAAGAAGCACACAACATAGTAAACACACCACACATGAACAAGACATGATGCACAACAAGCATGATGCATGACAAGCTACATGAAACTACTCATGGCAAGAGATGATGCAAACAAGAGCAACACATCAAAGCAAGTTTAAATGAGGCCGAGAACAACACATAACAATTCCGGTAAGTCCTCATATGCAAATTTCGAAATTGGTCCAGATCTGAATAAACCTTATGTTCAAGTTGTTAAACAGCAAGTTAAGATGCACCACGATGATCTACACGAAATTCTAGTCAAGTTACATATAAAGTTCATTTAATTTGGAGCTACGGCCTAGAAGATATGAGCAAAACAAGTTAAACATGGCATTGATGCAAAATGCATACAAACATTAAGAAAACACCTCAAAACAAGGATGCAACATGATAATATGAAGCTACATGCAAAAACAAGCAAGTTTCATATAGAGCACACTCAAAACGGAGCAACGGTTCAACACATACACTCTATACAAGTATAGCAACAATCTGTCCAAAACAGCAACTAGGCATATTGCAAGCATCAAAACAATATGCTACAGAAACCCAACAAGTAAACAAAAGGCATGGGCATGATGTACATGTAAAGCATTACAAAACATGAACACTGAGCTATCTCCAGAAATCACTAGAACACGCTCAAAATGACATGGCAAGATTGCAAATAATAACAGTTTCAGACTTGGCAGAAATAACATCAGGTTGCAATGTTTAGAGCTCTCAAACAACATGCTACAGGAACTTATCATGGAAAATAAAGGCATGGCATGAATCTAATAATTTCATAGAACAAAAGTCCTTTATTGACCATGAGCCAAAAAGGATCAGAAGATATGATGGCACCCATGTAAACATGGCAAGTTATATTACAGATTGAAACATGGCAGGAACAACGATAAGTAGGCATGTTGGTGAGCTTGAATCACTCACCACGGAGCAATACATGGCATGGCAAGGCAACCAACAGTAAGAAGACATGTCATAGAAGCTATACATGGAAAGAAAAAACATCATAGCATGCAAGGATCAACTACAACAACCTTGGCAAAATTGAATAACATGTAAACAACCAGCCAGGAAACATTTTATAGCAAAAGTAGAGATCGATTGACTCAAGCTATGGCACTCCATAATTGCAAACAAGGGCATGGATGGATAGAGCAAGACATGTAGAACAAAACATCCTTACTTAAGTATCTCAAAATAAGCATGGATCTCTCTGTAGCATCAAGTTAACATGGCATAAAAATATCAGTGAGCAGGCTGAAATCAGCAACATCATGAAGCCTAGTTTGCATGCTTGTGCTAGTCACCACAGAGATCACAAAAATACATGGCATACACCCCTGGAAAGATGGCATGGCATATTACAAAACACATGTAGGACTCAATTTCATAGGGTGCACACATCAATCATGGCAAAAATGACAAAAGTGCATGTTCTGTTAAGAAACAGAAACTAACATCACATAGCACTCTTCCAACAGCATTTCAGGCATTAAGATGATCTCAAATGAAAATGATGCAATGAGATGCAATGATGTACTCTTCGAGACGAACAATTTGACATATTATACGCACGAAACGGAGCTACGGATGCAGAGTTATGGCATGATGAATATGGCATGTAAACGTACAAATTTCGGGGACTTGGTGAAAAAAACACCTCGGGGAAAGCGGGATGGAGGAGACCCGGGACGGAGATATCCGGGGACGGGGCTGGCGCGTTTGGTTCGCCGGGTGGGTGGATCTCGTCCACCCCGAGTGGATCCGGCCGGACAGAGCTCCGGCGAGCTCCTCCGGCGAGGCGACGGCGGCGGGGTCGGCCGGGGGCGACGGGAGGAGGAGGAGGCGACCGGGCGACGGCCTCGTGGCCTGTGGCGGCCGCGCCTTGCGAGGCCGGGCGGCGGGCGGCGAGGTCGGCGGCAGGGCGGAGGCTCCCGTGGCGGCGGCGGCCCAGCCCGGGCGGCGAAAGGCGAGAGCGGCGACGGCGGCGCGGCGCTCCCTCGGGCAGGCGGCGGCGGGCGGGCCGATCTGGCCCTCACAGGCCCCAGCGGCGGGGAGGAGAGAGAGGGCGCGGGGCGATGTGGCGGGCTCCTATTGGCCGGGCGCCCGGCGGGACGCGTCCGCCTGGGGAAAAAACGTCCGTGGCGAGAGGAATTTCTAGGGTTTCGGGGGTGGAATGATCCGCGAATTTCGGGGGAGGCACATATTTATAGGTAGAGGGAGCTAGGAGAGTCCAAATGAGGTGCGGTTTTCGCCCACACGATCGTGATCGAGTGGGCGAGAGCATGGAGGGGAGTTTACTGGGCTTTGGGCCACTTTGGAAGGGGTGTTGGGCTGCACACAAAAGAGGCTTTTGCGGTTACCTGGTTAACCGTTGGAGTATCAAACGACCTCCAAATGGCACGAAACGTGACAGGCGGTCTACCGGTGCTATACCAAGGCCGCTTGACAAACCTCGGTCCATTCCGAGACCGTTTAACACCCGCACACGAAAAAGAGGTAAAAGGCGCGCCGGAGACATAGGAGTGCGGATTGCAAAAGCGGACAACGGGAAAATGCTCGGATGCATGAGACGAACACGTATGCAAAATGAAATGCACATGATGACATGATATGAAATGCATATGATGACATGGCAAAGTGCAACACGCAAGCACATGACATGGCAACACCGACGAATAACTGAATGACATCTGACGCATCGAATCCGGGCGTTACAACACTCCTCCACTAACAAGAGATCTCGTCCCGAGATCTTAGGACCGAGACGGAAGAGAAAGAGGAAGAGGCGAAACAAGAACTCAAGATAAGAAGCAAAGAACCGAGAGCACTCGAGAAAAAGAAACGAACGACGAGAATGACGAGAATCGAAAGCTCACTGAATCAGATAGACTATGAAACAACTCGTTCTAACCGGAGTGGTTAGAATGAGAAAAGAAATGAATAAGACTTAAAGAATTTAGGCAGCACTCCGGCTGAAGATGGAAAGAATAGAACATGAGCTTGAGAGGACGGAATGGTACTTGATGAAGACATGACACAAAACCTCCGGAAAGAATTTAAAGAGTTGGATGAAAAGAACGGAGAAGAAAATGACAACTTGTGCCAGGAATGAAATTGAAAGCATCTTTAGAAGGAAGGTGTAAACGGAGTTGCTGAGAAAATCAACAACGAAAAGAATAAGCTTGTTGCGGTCTTATGGTAACATCTCAAGATCATAAGGTGATAACCGGCCACAAACGGAAATGATTGGATAGCTGAGAAGAACAAAGAAATGCAGAACTCCACTTTAGAAAAATACGGGAATTAATTGCACTTCGAGATGCAAGAACAAAAGATACTAGAACTCCTTGAACAAGAATCTTGATGAACACTTGAGGAGTGAATTAAATCATGACGAGCCACCATGAAGAACTTCGGTAAACAAAAGAATGACGAGATAAAATTGAAGGATGGAAAGAATAAGGATTAAGTCTTGCGGTGATTTAGATGGAGTTTCCGACGAGATGGCCGAGGAAATTTGAACTCCGGAAAATAAAAGATGAGAACACTTGGAACTAGAATTTATTCCTCAAGAACAAACTCCGAAGGAAAAGGATTAATCACTTGGATAAAATAAGAATAAGATTTATTGTATCCTTATCCCTCATCAAATTAAATGGATGACCAACAATGGATTCCGCATACTACTTATTCTTCTTGAAAAAGGATTGAGAAGGGATAGCACAAAACTTGAGAAAATCTTCATGAACCACCGGTAGGATTGAAAAGAACGAATGAACTAATATGATAAACGAAGAAAAGAATCTTGAACGAACCACCGTAAGAACTCGGAAATGACTGATGAAAGAGAATGAATCACCGGGAAGAATTAGAAGAACCAATATGCTAGAGGGGATTTAGATGCAAAAGAACAAAGAGATCATGAGCTGATTAACGAACACTTGAACGAGGCACCGGGATAAATAGGGAACGATAAATGGAATGATGAGGGCGAATAATTCTTCTGGAACGATGGCCTCCGAAAAACAACTACTCACAAACTCCGGATGGTTGAGAAAAAGAATATCTGACAAATGGAATAATTTGAGAGGATGATATGAAGCTAGAACCACGAATCTTCGGGAGGACGGACAAGATTTAGAGGGAAAACTCTTCTTCGATCTTCAAGGACGACGATAAACACCCCCAAAATTGTCGAGATACTCCGGTAGAATGAAAAGCGAAGGGTTGAGCCAATAATGAAAATAATTTGAAAGAGACCTTGGGAAGGCGTCTGACTGATGAAATTCATTCTTACGTCAAACTTCAAAAAGAACTTGAGAATAACTCCGGAATAATTAGACGAGTCAGGTAAGATCCTGGGAAAAGACCTGTGGGTTAGGTCCCACTAAAATAAAAACACCGTTGGAAAGAATTGTTGAAGAGATAGATGATGCACCGGAACAATTGAAATATTAGAATGAGGTGATAACCTCGAATTAATTCAAACACAGACGAATCTCTGAGATGTCTTGAACTCCGGAATGATTTAATGGCGAGAGGCAAACAAGCAAGGAGAACACTTGATCCAAGGAAAAGAATATGATCAACACCGAAAAACTTGAATTGAGTGCACCGGAAAAAGAAAGGGATGAAGAATGACGAACAAGATGAGAATTCACCGGTTGAAACAATTGACGAAAGACTGAAGAGGCTCCGTACGAATTAAATTGATGGTCGAAACAGACTCAAACTCCGGGAAGAAGAGGGTGGGAGGGCGGGAAAACACAGATAACTTGAGAAAGGGAGAGAAGACACCGGTTGAAATAATTGAGGAAAAGAAAGCAAAGACTTTGCACGAGTAGGATGGATACTCGATTACGGACTGCGACTCCGAGAAGAAAAAAAAAGGGAGGGCGGGCGGGAAAAACAAAGACAACTTCGGACAGGGAAACAACATCGATCGAAAATAGCCGAGGATTGAACTTGGCAAAGATGAAGATGGTCGAGTCAACTTGACGAGAAATGCACCGGACAAAAAGAGCTGAGGCCCAACGAACGAAAAACTAACCACGTGATCCTAAAGAAAAATTTGAAGGGGAAGAGGAGTAGTTCAAAACACCTACGTCAAGATTCCTCACCAGAGCGACGAAGGGGCCGAGGAGCAAAAGAATTCCTACTCTCCGATATAACTAGACTCCGAAAACAGTTTTCTTCTAGACTCAACAACGGCCAGACTACACGATCAATCAAGGGGGGCTCCTAGAGTCGGTCGAGGCTCTGATACAAACTTGTCACACCCAATATGCGACCCTATCCAAAAGGAACTCGACGGTCCCACCAAGGATAGACCCGCATATTGAAACGCTTTTGCAAGGTGGATATCATTACATCAACATTACATAATAGATGGGGATACATACATAAGGCACAAATGCCACAAGAATACATCAACATCATATACAAGATCAACATCCGACTACGGATGAAACATAAACAGAAACTCAAACGACATCCACCCTGCTAGCCCAGGCTGCCGACCTGGAACCTATCCCCTGATCGAAGAAGAAGCAGAAGAAGAACTCCAAACAAGCAAACATCGCTCTCGCATCATGATCAACGCAAACCTGTACCTGCAACTGGTGGTGTAGTAATCTGTGAGCCACGAGGACTCAGCAATCCCATTACCATGGGTATCAAGACTAGCAAAGCTTAATGGGAAAGGAAGGGGTAAAGTGGTGAGGTTGCTGCAGTGACTAAGCATATATGGTGGCTAACATACGCAAATGAGAGCGAGAAGAGAAACAAAGGAACGGTCGTCAACTAGCAATGATCAAGAAGTGATCCTGAACTCCTATTTACGTCAGACATAACCTAGAAACCGTGTTCTCCTCTCGATCAACCCCGAAAAGAGACACTCACGGTTACGCACACGGTTGGTGTATTTTAGAAGAGTTTGCTTCAAGTTTACTACGACCGGATATTAACAAATTCCCATTAACCACATAACTGCGGGCACGGCTCTCGAAAGTTTATACCCTGCAGGGGTGTCCCAACTTATCCCATGATAAGCTCTCATGATCAACGAAGGATATTCCTTCTCCCCGGGAAGACCCGATCAGTCTCGGAATCCCAGCTACAAGACATTTCGACAGCAATAAAACAAGACCAGCAAAGCCGCCCGGATGTGCCGACAAATCCTGATAGGAGCTGCACATATCTCGGTCTCAGGGCACACCGGATGAGCAAGACGTCGGGTTGGCATAAACCCTGATTGCCCAGGGGGCGCCGGACATCGCTCGGTTTGGACCAGCACTCGAAGGAGAACTGGCCCGGGGGGCTAAAATAAAGATGACCCTCGGGCTCCGAAAACCCAAGGGAAAAAGGGCATAGGTGAGGCAAATGGTAAAACCAATGTTGGGCCTTCTTTGAAAAAGTCTTATTCAAAGCGAACTGTCAAGGGGTCCCATAAATCACCCGACCGCGTTAGGGACGCAAAATCCGGGAACATAATACCGATATGACGGAAACAAGGGCGGCAAGAGTGGAACAAAACACCAGGCATAAGGCCGAGCCTTCCACCCTTTACCAAGTATATAGATGCATTAATTAAATAAGATATATTGTGATATCCCAACAAGTAAACATGTTCCAACAAGGAACAACATCTCCATGTTCCAACAAGGAACAAACTTCATCTTCACCTGCAACTAACAACGCTATAAGAGGGGCTGAGCAAAGCGGTAACATAGCCAAACAACGGTTTTCTAGGAAGGGTGCAAAAGGTTAGAGGCTGACATGGCAATTTGGGATGGCTTGAGCAGCAAGTGATAGGTAGCACAGCATAGCGATAGAACGAAGCAACTAGCATAGCAATGATAGTAGTGAGATCCAGGGTAGCGGTCATCTTGCCTGAAATCCCGCAAGGAAGAAGAACGAATCCATGAAGAAGGCGAACGGATGAAGCCGAACCAAGCGTGAGCGAACGAATCCTCACGATCGCATAGCGAAGCGGAACTAACAAGAAGAAGCACACAACATAGTAAACACACCACACATGAACAAGACATGATGCACAACAAGCATGATGCATGACAAGCTACATGAAACTACTCATGGCAAGAGATGATGCAAACAAGAGCAACACATCAAAGCAAGTTTAAATGAGGCCGGGAACAACACATAACAATTCCGGTAAGTCCTCATATGCAAATTTCGAAATTGGTCCAGATCTGAATAAACCTTATGTTCAAGTTGTTAAACAGCAAGTTAAGATGCACTACGATGATCTACACGAAATTCTAGTCAAGTTACATATAAAGTTCATTTAATTTGGAGCTACGGCCTAGAAGATATGAGCAAAACAAGTTAAACATGGCATTGATGCAAAATGCATACAAACATCAAGCAAACACCTCAAAACAAGGATGCAACATGATAATATGAAGCTACATGCAAAAACAAGCAAGTTTCATATAGAGCACACTCAAAACGGAGCAACGGTTTAACACATACACTCTATACAAGTATAGCAACAATCTGTCCAAAACAGCAACTAGGCATATTGCAAGCACCAAAACAATATGCTACAGAAACCCAACAAGTAAACAAAAGGCATGGGCATGATGTACAGGTAAAGCATTACAAAACATGAACACTGAGCTATCTCCAGAAATCACTAGAACACGCTCAAAATGACATGGCAAGATTGCAAATAATAACAGTTTCAGACTTGGCAGAAATAACATCAGGTTGCAATGTTTAGAGCTCTCAAACAACATGCTACAGGAACTTATCATGGAAAACAAAGGCATGGCATGAATCTACTAATTGCATAGAACAAAAGTCCTTTATTGACCATGAGCCAAAAAGGATCAGAAGATATGATGGCACCCATGTAAACATGGCAAGTTATATTACAGATTCAAACATGGCAGGAACAACGATAAGTAGGCATGTTGGTGAGCTTGAATCACTCACCACAGAGAAATACATGGCATGGCAAGGCAACCAACAGTAAGAAGACATGGCATAGAAGCTATACATGGCAAGAACAACATCATAGCATGCAAGGATCAACTACAACAACTTGGCAAAATTGAATAACATGTAAACAACCATCCAGGAAACATTTTATAGCAAAAGTAGAGCTCGATTGACTCAATCTATGGCACTCCATAATTGCAAACAAGGGCATGGATAGATAGAGCAAGACATGTAGAACAAAACAACCTTACTGAAGTATCTCAAAATAAGCATGGATCTCTCTGTAGCATCAAGTTAACATGGCATAAAAATATCAGCAGAAGAGGGCTGAAATCAGCAACATCATGAAGCCTAGTTTGCATGCTTGTGCTAGTCACCAAAGAGATCACAAAAATACATGGCATACACTACTGGAAAGATGGCATGGCATATTACCAAACACATGTAGGACTCAAGTTCATAGGGTGCACACATCAATCATGGCAAAAATGACAAAAGTGCATGTTCTGTTAAGAAACAGAAACTAACATCACATAGCACTCTTCCAACAGCATTTCGGGCATTAAGATGATCTCAAATGAAAATGATGCAATGAATTGAAATGATGTACTCTTCGAGGCGAACAATTTGACATATTATACGCACGAAACGGAGCTACGGATGCAGAGTTATGGCATGATGAATATGGCATGTAAACGTACAAATTTCGGGGACTTGGTGAAAAAAACACCTCGGGGAAAGCGGGATGGAGGAGACCCGGGACGGAGAGATCCGGGGACGGGGCTGGCGCGTTTGGTTCGCCGGGTGGGTGGATCTCGTCCACCCCGAGTGGATCCGGCCGAAGAGCTCCGCGAGCTCCTCCCGCGGCGGCGGCGGCGGCGGGTCGGCCGGGCGACAGGAGGAGGAGGAGGCGACGGGCGACGGCCCGGCAACCTCCGGTGCCTGTGGCGGCGCCAAGCGCGGCGGCGGCGCCGGCCTTGCGAGGGGAACCGGGCAGAGCGGCGAGGTCGGCGGCCGGGTGGAGGCTCCGGGCGGTGGCGGCCTTCGCCCGGCGGTGGCGGTGGCGAGAGCGAGCGGCCTGTGGTGTGGCTGCTCCCTCGGGCCCAGCCTGTGCCGGGCGGCCCCGCGAGGGAGGAGAGAGAGAGGGCACGAGGCGATGTGGCGGGCTCCTATTGGCGGGCGCCCGGCGGCGGACGCGTCCGTGAGGAAAAACGTCCGTGGCGCGAGAGGAATTTCTAGGGTTTCGGGGGTGGAATGATCCGCGAATTTCGGGGGAGGCACATATTTATAGCTAGAGGGTGCTAGGAGAGTCCAAATGAGGTGCGGTTTTCGCCCACACGATCGTGATCGAACGACCGAGAGCATGGAGGGGAGTTTACTGGGCTTTGGGCCACTTTGAAAGGGGTGTTGGGCTGCACACAAGAGAGGCTTTTGCGGTTACCCGGTTAACCGTTCGAGTATCAAACGACCTCCAAATGGCACGAAACTTGACAGGCGGTCTACCGGTGCTATACCAAGGCCGCTTGACAAACCTCGGTCCATTCGAGACCATTTAACACCCGCATACGAAAAAGAGGTAAAAGGGCGCCGGGAGACATAGGAGTGCGGATTGCAAAAGCGGACAACGGGAAAATGCTCGGATGCATGAGACGAACACGTATGCAAAATGAAATGCACATGATGACATGATATGAAATGCATATGATGACATGGCAAAGTGCAACACGCAAGCACATGACATGGCAACACCGACGAATAACTGAATGACATCTGGCGCATCGAATCCGGGCGTTACAACACTCCTCCACCAACAAGAGATCTCGTCCCGAGATCTTAGGACCGAGACGGAAGAGAAAGAGGAAGAGGCGAAACAAGAACTCAAGATAAGAAGCAAAGAACCGAGAGCACTCGAGAAAAAGAGACGAACGACGAGAATGACGAGAATCGAAAGCTCACTAAATCAGATAGACTATGAAACAACTCGTTCTAACCGGACTGGTTAGAATGAGAAAAGAAACGAATAAGACTGAAAGAATTTAGGCAGCACTCCGGCTGAAGATGGAAAGAATAGAACACGAGCTTGAGAGGACGGAATGGTACTTGATGAAGACATGACACAAAACCTCCGGAAAGAATTTAAAGAGTTGGATGAAAAGAACGGAGAAGAAAATGACAACTTGTGCCAGGAATGAAATTGAAAGCATCTTTAGAAGGAAGGTGTAAACGGAGTTGCTGAGAAAATCAACAACGAAAAGAATAAGCTTGTTGCGGTCTTATGGTAACATCTCAAGATCATAAGGTGATAACCGGCCACAAACAGAAATGATTGGATAGCTGAGAAGAACAAAGAAATGCAGAACTCCACTTTAGAAAAATACGGAGAATTAATTGCACTTCGAGATGCAAGAACAAAAGATACTAGAACTCCTTGAACAAGAATCTTGATGAACACTTGAGGAGTGAATTAAATCATGACGAGCCACCATGAAGAACTCCGGTAAACAAAAGAATGACGAGATAAAATTGAAGGATGTAAAGAATAAGGATTAAGTCTTGCGGTGATTTAGATGGAGTTTCCGACGAGATGGCCGAGGAAATTTGAACTCCGGAAAAGAAAAGATGAGAACACTTGGAACTAGAATTTATTCCTCAAGAACAAACTCCGAAGGAAAAGGATTAATCACTTGGATGAAATAAGAATAAGATTTATTGTATCCTTATCCCTCATCAAATTAAATTGATGACCAACAATGGGTTCCGCATACTACTTATTCTTCTTGAAAAAGGATTGAGAAGGGATAGCACAAAACTTGAGAAAATCTTCATGAACCACCGGTAGGATTGAAAAGAACGAATGAATTAATATGATAAACGAAGAAAAGAATCTTGAACGAACCACCGTAAGAACTCGGAAATGACTGATGAAAGAGAATGAATCACCGGGAAGAATTAGAAGAACCAATATGCTAGAGGGGATTTAGATGCAAAAGAACAAAGAGATCATGAGCTGATTAAAGAACACTTGAACGAGGCACCGGGATAAATAGGGAATGATAACTGGAATGATGAGGGCGAAGAATTCTTCTGGAACGATGGCCTCCGAAAAACAACTACTCACAAACTCCGGATGGTTGAGAAAAAGAATATCTGACAAATGGAATAATTTGAGAGGATGATATGAAGCTAGAACCACGAATCTTCGGGAGGACGGACAAGATTTAGAGGGAAAACTCTTCTTTGATCTTCAAGGACGACGATAAGCACCCCCAAAATTGTTGAGATACTCCGGTAGAATGAAAAGCGAAGAGCTTGAGCCAATAATGAAAAGAATTTGAAAGAGACCTTGGGAAGGCGTCTGACTGATGAAATTCATTCTTACGTCAAACTTCAAAAAGAACTTGAGAATAACTCCGGAATAATTAGAAGAGTCAGGTAAGATCCTGGGAAAAGACCTGTGGGTTAGGGCCCACTAAAAGAAAAACACCGTTGGAAAGAATTGTTGAAGAGATAGATGATGCACCGGAACAATTGAAATATTAGAATGAGGTGATAACCTCGAATTAATTCAAACACAGACGAATCTCTGAGATGTCTTGAAAGCCGGAATGATTGAATGGCGAGAGGCAAACAAGCAAGGAGAACACTTGATCCAAGGAAAAGAATATGATCAACACCGAAAAACTTGAATTGAGTGCACCGGAAAAAGAAAGGGATGAAGAATGACGAACGATGAGAATTCACCGGTTGAAACAATTGACGAAAGACTGAAGAGGCTCCGTACGAATGAAATTGATGGTCGAAACAGACTCAAACTCCGGGAAGAAGAGGGTGGGAGGGCGGGAAAACACAGATAACTTGAGAAAGGGAGAGAAGACACCGGTTGAAATAATTGAGGAAAAGAAAGCAAATACTTTGCACGAGTAGGATGGATACTCGATTACGGACTGCGACTCCGAGAAGAAAAAAAAAGGGAGGGCGGGCGGGAAAAACAAAGACAACTTCGGACAGGGAAACAACATCGATCGAAAATAGCTGAGGATTGAACTTGGCAAAGATGAAGATGGTCGAGTCAACTTGACGAGAAATGCACCGGACAAAAAGAGCTGAGGCCCAACGAACGAAAAACTAACCACGTGATCCTAAAGAAAAATTTGAAGGGGAAGAGGAGTAGTTCAAAACACCAACGTCAAGATTCCTCACCAGAGTGACGAAGGGGCCGAGGAGTAAAAGAATTCCTACTCTCCGATATAACTAGACTCCGAAAACAGTTTTCTTCTAGACTCAACAACGGCCAGACTACACGATCAATCAAGGGGGGCTCCTAGGGTCGGTCGAGGCTCTGATACCAACTTGTCATGCCCAATATGCGACCCTATCCAAAAGGAACTCGACGGTCCCACCAAGGATAGACCCGCATATTGAAACGCTTTTGCAAGGTGGATATCATTACATCAACTTTACATAATAGATGGGGATACATACATAAGGCACAAATTCCACAAGAATACATCAACATCATATACAAGATCAACATCCGACTACGGATGAAACATAAACAGAAACTCAAACGACATCCACCCTGCTAGCCCAGGCTGCCGACACGAACCTATCCCCGATCGAAGAAGAAGCAGAAGAAGAACTCCAAACAAGCAAACATCGCTCTCGCGTCATGATCAACGCAAACCTGTACCTGCAACTGGTGGTGTAGTAATCTGTGAGCCACGAGGACTCAGCAATCCCATTACCATGGGTATCAAGACTAGCAAAGCTTAATGGGAAAGGAAGGGGTAAAGTGGTGAGGTTGCTGCAGCGACTAAGCATATATGGTGGCTAACCTACGCAAATGAGAGCGAGAAGAGAAACAAAGGAACGGTCGTCAACTAGCAATGGTCAAGAAGTGATCCTGAACTCCTACTTACGTCAGACATAACCCAGAAACCGTGTTCTCCTCTCGATCAACCCCGAAAAGAGACACTCACGGTTACGCACACGGTTGGTGTATTTTAGAAGAGTTTGCTTCAAGTTTACTACAACGGATATTAACAAATTCCCATCTGCCACATAACCGCAGCACGGCTCTCGAAAGTTTATACCCTGCAGGGTGTCCCAACAGCCCATGATAAGCTCTCGCGATCAACGAAGGATATTCCTTCTCCCGGGAAGACCGATCAGTCTCGGAATCCCAGCTACAAGACATTTCGACAGCAATAAAACAAGACCAGCAAAGCCGCCGGATGTGCCGATAAATCCTGATAGGATCTGCACATATCTCGGTCTCGGGGCACACCGGATGAGCAAGACGTCGGGTTGGCATAAACCCTGATTGCCCGAGGGGCGCGGACATCGCTTCGGTTTGGACCAGCACTGAAGGAGAACTGGCCCGGGGCTAAAATAAAGATGACCCTCGGGCTCCGAAACCCAAGGAAAAAGGGCATAGGTGAGGCAAATGGTAAAACCAATGTTGGGCCTTCTTTGGAAAAGTCTTATTCAAAGCGAACTGTCAAGGGGTCCCATAAATCACCCGACCGCGTTAGGGACGCAAAATCCGGGAACATAATACCGATATGACGGAAACTAGAGGCGGCAAGAGTGGAACAAAACACCAGGCATAAGGCCGAGCCTTCCACCCTTTACCAAGTATATAGATGCATTAATTAAATAAGATATATTGTGATATCCCAACAAGTAAACATGTTCCAACAAGGAACAACATCTCCATGTTCAACAAGGAACAAACTTCATCTTCACCTGCAACTAACAACGCTATAAGAGGGGCTGAGCAAAACGGTAACATAGCCAAACAACGGTTTGCTAGGAAGGGTGCAAAAGGTTAGAGGCTGACATGGCAATTTCGGATGGCTTGAGCAGCAAGTGATAGGTAGCGCAGCATAGCGATAGAACGAAGCAACTAGCATAGCAATGATAGTAGTGAGATCCAGGGTAGCGGTCATCTTGCCTGAAATCCCGCAAGGAAGAAGAACGAATTCATGAAGAAGGCGAACGGATGAAGCCGAACCAAGCGTAGACGAACGAATCCTCACGATCAACGCAAACGAGAACTAACAAGAAGAAGCACACAACATAGTAAACACACCACACATGAACAAGACATGATGCACAACAAGCATGATGCATGACAAGCTACATGAAACTACTCATGGCAAGAGATGATGCAAACAAGAGCAACACATCAAAGCAAGTTTAAATGAGGCCGGGAACAACACATAACAATTCCGGTAAGTCCTCATATGCAAATTTCGAAATTGGCCCCGATCTGAATAAACCTTATGTTCAAGTTGTTAAACAGCAAGTTAAGATGCACCACGATGATCTACACCAAATTCTAGTCAAGTTACATATAAAGTTCATTTAATTTGGAGCTACGGCCTAGAAGATATGAGCAAAACAAGTTAAACATGGCATTGATGCAAAATGCATACAAACATCAAGCAAACACCTCAAAACAAGGATGCAACATGATAATATGAAGCTACATGCAAAAACAAGCAAGTTTCATATAGAGCACACTCAAAACGGAGCAACGGTTCAACACATACACTCTATACAAGTATAGCAACAATCTGTCCAAAACAGCAACTAGGCATATTGCAAGCATCAAAACAATATGCTACAGAAACCCAACAAGTAAACAAAAGGCATGGGCATAATGTACAGGTAAAGCATTACAAAACATGAACACTGAGCTATCTCCAGAAATCACTAGAACACGCTCAAAATGACATGGCAAGATTGCAAATAATAACAGTTTCATACTTGGCAGAAATAACATCAGGTTGCAATGTTTAGAGCTCTCAAACAACATGCTACAGGAACTTACCATGGCAAACAAAGGCATGGCATGAATCTACTAATTGCATAGAAAAAAATTCCTTTATTGAACATGAGCCAAAAAGGATCAGAAGATATGATGGCACCCATGTAAACATGGCAAGTTATATTACAGATTCAAACATGGCAGGAACAACGATAAGTAGGCATGTTGGTGAGCTTGAATCACTCACCACAGAGCAATACATGGCATGGCAAGGCAACCAACAGTAAGAAGACATGGCATAGAAGCTATACATGGCAAGAACAACATCATAGCATGCAAGGATCAACTACAACAACCTTGGCAAAATTGAATAACATGTAAACAACCAGCCAGGAAACATTTTATAGCAAAAGTAGAGCTCGATTGACTCAAGCTATGGCACTCCATAATTGCAAACAAGGGCATGGATGGATAGAGCAAGACATGTAGAACAAAACATCCTTACTGAAGTATCTCAAAATAAGCATGGATCTCTCTGTAGCATCAAGTTAACATGGCATAAAAATATCAGCAGAACAGGGCTGAAATCAGCAACATCATGAAGCCTAGTTTGCATGCTTGTGCTAGTCACCATAGAGATCACAAAAATACATGGCATACACCCCTGGAAAGATGGCATGGCATATTACAAAACACATGTAGGACTCAAGTTCATAGGGTGCACACATCAATCATGGCAAAAATGACAAAAGTGCATGTTCTGTTAAGAAACAGAAACTAACATCACATAGCACTCTTCCAACAGAATTTCGGGCATTAAGATGATCTCAAATGAAAATGATGCAATGAGATGAAATGATGTACTCTTCGATACGAACAATTTGACATATTATACGCACGAAACGGAGCAACGGATGCAGAGTTATAGCATGATGAATATGGCATGTAAACGTACAAATTTCGGGGACGGGGCTGGCGCGTTTGGTTCGCCGGGTGGGTGGATCTCGTCCACCCCGAGTGGATCCGGCCGGAGAGAGCTCCAGCGAGCTCCTCCGGCGAGGCGACGACAACAATCGGCCGGGGCGACGGGAGGAGGAGGAGGCGACCAGGCGGCGGCCGGGCACACGGCGGCGCGAGGCGCTGCTGCGGGCCTGTGGCCCAGCAGCGCCCGCGAGGGGAGGCCGAGCGGAGCGCGGCGAGGTCGGCGGCCGGGCGGAGGGTCCGGCGGCGGCGGCCTTCGGCCCGGGCGGCGCGGCGAAGGGCAAGAGCGGCGACGGCGGCGGCGCGGCTGGCTCCCTGGGCAGCGGGGCCAGGCGGGTTCTGATCTGAGCCCTCACGGGCCCCGTGAGGAGGAGAGAGAGGGCGCGAGGCGATGTGGCGGGCTCCTATTGGCGGGCGCCCGGCGGACGCGTCCGTGCTGGGAAGAAACGTCCGTGCGCGCGAGGGAATTTCTAGGGTTTGGGGTGGAATGATCCACGAATTTCAGGGGAGGCACATATTTATAGGTAGAGGGAGCTAGGAGAGTCCAAATGAGGTGCGGTTTTCGCCCACATGATCGTGATCGAACGACCGAGAGCATGGAGGGGAGTTTACTAGGCTTTGGGCCACTTTGGAAGGGCTGTTGGGCTGCACACAAAAGAGGCTTTTGCGGTTACCCGGTTAACCGTTGGAGTATCAAACGACCTCCAAATGGCACGAAACTAGACAGGCGGTCTACCGGTGCTATACCAAGGCCGCTTGACAAACCTCGGTCCATTCCGAGACCGTTTAACACCCGCACACGAAAAGAGGTAAAAGGGGGCGCCGGGAGACATAGGAGTGCGGATTGCAAAAGCGGACAACGGGAAAATGCTCGGATGCATGAGACGAACACGTATGCAAAATGAAATGCACATGATGACATGATATGAAATGCATATGATGACATGGCAAAGTGCAACACGCAAGCACATGACATGGCAACACCGACGAATAACTGAATGACATCTGGCGCATCGAATCCGGGCGTTACACAAACCCCCTGGTGGCTCCGCGTGGCCATTTCCTTGCCAGCGCACGCATGCAGCACCGTCGCCGTGGCGCGCACGCCTGACGCGCTCCCTCGCCGCCGACGGGCCCGCTGCCCGTTCCGTCGAGCTCCCCTAAGCAACCAAATCCCGACGCGGTTAGCACCTAAACGGAACCAGGGAACACCCACGACGACGCTAGACCTCTGAACCTTCCCGTGCAACCACAGCGCCGCCGTAATCACCTCGCCGGAGAACCCGTTCTCGGCAACCGCCTCGGGCGGCTATATATAACACCCGAGCTTGCTCTCGCACCAAGACACCTCCTCTACCCCTCCAGACCCTGCCAAGTCCCTGGAAGGGCCACGGGGAGCTCTCCTTCCCCGACTCCGGCCACTTCGTTCCGCCTCGGCCTCCACCTTGATTCACTGCGGTGAGGCCATCTCCGGCGCCCAAACCTCGCCTGTAGCCTTCTCCTACACGTAGTGCTCTAACCCCCACCTCAATTCAATCCTCGCAGCCCTCCTCAGCGAGATCCATCAACGCCCGAACCACCGCCCGCCGGAGTTGAGACCGCCGTTAACGTGGTGCTCATCGGCGACCAACTCCACCACCCACCGGTGCGGAAGGACACGGTGAGCACGTTGGTAACCACCGATCCTCCTGCCTCGCCGTAGATCACCGCCGGCGATCACCGTGGCCCTCGGGCGCCAAATCTCTGCTCTCGTTTTCAAACCTGACGGGTGGGTCCTCCCCGTCAGCTTTCTCCTCTTTTTGAATTGTTTTCTGGAAACGCCTTCGGGCAAAATACGTCTTCCCCACTGGACTAACATATTCGAGACTGAAGCGTTTTCTGTTTTTATAAAGAAAACCCTGGGAAGTTTCTGTTTCATTACAGAAAGGTCCCTGGACTAAAACGCTAATAACTTTTAAAATGAAGAGTATTTTGATTGATTCTTTTCTGTCCTCTTTAAAATTTTGTCTAGTTTTTATCAGATTTATTTCAAAAATATTTGGAGTAATTTTGTGCACCTCACGGTATTTACGTTAGCGCGTATGTTTTCTTTATACCGTAGATACCGAAGGAGGTGACGGGACCATAAACTTCACCGAGCTAGGCTCACTACTCTGAACTAGGCAAGCATGTTTGAACTTTTGATATGATGAGTGTTCGGCAGGTTTGCATTAAGTAGTTTCATGGCATGTTTGTGAGCATACCGATGAATGTTATTTTTCATGCAAAGTTGAGGCAAGTGAGTTCGATAATCCATACGTGTTGGGCGTGAATGTGCACGGCCATGTGTTGGCATGAGGATGGGTAAGATGGCAGTGTTGTAGCATGCCAGTCTTATGCCATACTATTTCACTTCATGTCAACCCGTATCGATTCGGTTCCCATCCATTTCCTTCCGTACTACCACATGTTTTCCGCAAGGGATATGGCTTAGTAAGTAGCAAACCGCTTTCCTGGTACACACCAAATGGAGAGGCCGTGATGATGGTTCCATGGCCCTGGAAGCCAGTCATTCGGTCAGGGGGCATGGGTGTTTCCGGTTGGGACCGAGAGGGGGGCACCCCTTAGAGCGCGCGAATATAAATTTGATCCCACGCTATTCGAGATTGTGATCTCCCCGTCTCAAAAGTTTTTCTTGGACGATGTCTAGGGTGATCCCTGGCATCGTGAGGTAGGATGGGTGTGTACTGGTTAGCTGTGTTTCTTCCGAAATACCACGAACGGAACTATTCCTTCAGGACTACGGAAATCCCTTGGATATGGGTAATTTTAGTACAAACTCTGCAGAGTCATAAATCCTCGAATCATCTTATCCATGTCCAAGTTCTGTATTATCTTATCCTGACAAGTGTCAGTTTTGGTGATAGATACTCCGGTGAATCACATGAGTACTAAGTCCGGTTAAATGTTTATTCCGGTGGATGGACTAACCCGTCTATATTCATGTGTTGAATATTTATTATGAGTGCTATATTTTTGTTATAAGCCCTTTCTGTGATGTCGCTCAGACGTCCGACTGCGGCATTGCTGTTACTTATTTTTATTATAAGCCCTTTCTGTGATGTCGCTCAGACGTCCGACTGCGGCATTGCTGTTATTTACTCTCATTATAAGCCCTTTCTGCGATGTCGCTCAGACGTCCGACTGCGGCATTGTTGTTATTTATTTTCATTATAAGCCCTTTCTGCGATGTCGCTCAGACGTCCGACTGCGGCATGCATGGATTTTTATTTCAATATAAGCCCTTTATGAGGTGTCGCTCGGGCCTTGATCGTGGCATGTTTTGCTTATTTATTCACCCTTTGACGTCGCCTCGCACACCGATGGGTTTTGAGTTTATCCTTCTTCGGTTTTCGAGCGGACTACCGCCGATTCCCTTCTTATTTTTTTTATTTTGTTATACTGATTTAGCATTGTTAAAGAGTTAATCATGACTCATTCCTGCATTCATTTGTTATATCTTTTGTCCGAACTGTCTTGCGAGTTCTTTCAAAGTACTCACCTGGCTTGTTGATTTGGCCAGATGCTGACGAAGGCGATCTTATGGATGAAGAATTCGATAGCGAGTCCGACGCCTAGAGGAATCTCAGTCAGTCTCGTGCAACCCCTGGATTAGTCATTGTGATATATCCGCTTCCGCTACCCAAATAAATTCATCGAGCCTCACCTCGACGCTCGATGAGTCGCCAGTGCAGTAGACTTATTAACCACCCCGTTGTGTTATTCCACCAACCACTCATAGCTCGAGTCAGTAGTATTTCCACCCCACCCCTTTGAGTCATATCCGCGCTATGTATAATTATCGGCATGTTTGTAATAATTGGTTGGGCATCTTGATCCGACCCTGTAATATTGTAATGCTACTCGCTTATTGTATCAAGTTTTGTCAACCGGTATGAAGGATTTTCCTCATATTGCATAGCTGCTCAAAGAAGATGATAGAGGGATATCTTGATCAAGGAGAACATCATAGCGGAGCTGCTAAATGCTTCTCCATAGATGAACGAGGTGTTGTCTTCGAAAACCGCTGGTGGTTCCAAGAAGCAACAAACGCAATTGATCTTAAGGAAGCTCATGACTCTCCTCTCACCTTCATTCATCCCGGTAGTACTAAAATGTATCAAGATTCACGCCAGAGGTTTTGTGGACTAGGATGAAGAGAGAATCGCTTAATACATTGCTAATCGCGACGCTTTGTCGTCAGTTAAAGCAGAGCATCAACGGCCCGCCGGTAATTCTTCAACCTTTGGACATTCCTGAATGGAAATGGGATAAAATCGGTATGGATTTCATTACCGGTTTCCAGACCAAGAGAGGGAATAACGCTCTTCGCTGCTGTTGATCGCCTCCAAAGTAGCCCACTTCCTACCTGTTCGGAGAGTATAACCGCAGCCGCCTAGCTGATTTGTACATCTCTGATGTATTGTATAATTACTGCTTGCGTGTAAGATATGTAATGAACAGTCCTTCTCCGTGCGCAAACCGATTTTTTCTCTTGAAAAATCTTGGAGCATTTGCAACTTTTTGCATCTTCTTGAAGTTATTGATTTTTGCGGTTCAATTCCTTTTCTTATGAGTGTTTCAAAATATATCCCCAGAGTGAACTATGTCTCGTCCTTGGACGCGCTCCATGCCAACTCCGACAGAGAAAAAATATGGCACACCCCCAGGCAACAATTTCACCCAGGATGAGACAAGTCAGCGGGATGGTGAAACGACACTTTCCCAAATGTGCCGTCTTTATGAACAAAGTCAGCAGCAACATCAGGAAATACTGAACCAAGTCATCAATATGGGAAATCACCGGACCGTATCAGCAGCAATCCAAGTTATCTCGAGCTACTAAGACGCGTCCCCAAACATTTTCTCACACCGACAAACCTCTGGAAGCCGAGGACTGGCTTCGAGACATGGAGAGACAATTAATTATTGGCCAGTGTTCAGACCTTGAGAAAGTGCTTTATGCTCCGCACTATCTCACTGGAGCAGCCGCATCGTGGTGGGAAAATTTCCTGCACATGCACCCCAACGAAAATAATATATCATGGGAGGAATTTAAAGAAAGTTTTCGTGGGGCACATATTCCTAAGAGTCTTATGAAGATCAAAAAGAGAGAATTTGATGACCTCAAGCAAAGGACAATGACAGTGTCAAAATACAATAGTCAGTTTACCCTGCTGTCTCGCTACGCCAATGAGGAGCGTATGTTAGAAAACAAAAAGATGGAGAAATTCCTAGATGGTCTGACACCCGCGCTTAAATGTCAATTGGTCATACACACATTTCCATATTTTAAGACGCTGGTGGATAAGGCCATTACCTTGGAAAATGAGAGACACAACTTAGAAGATTTCATAGCGGAAGAGGGACCAGACTAAACACACCGCAACCACCGCAGCAAGACAGATGTTCAAAGACTGGACACCCAAACCCATGACAAGCGTCTCACGCCCAATCAAGAATTTCCACGCAAGGGACAAGGAGTTCACATACCGCCCAGGCGTTACCTGTTACGCTTGTGGAGAAGAAGGGCACTATGCCAAGCAGTGCCCCAAGCCAAGGAACTCGACCCCAAAGCCGAACAACGGAAGCAATAATTCGGCACCAAAGCGCAACAATTTCAACCCAAATAACAACCACATGAAGGGTCATCTGAACCACGTGACCAAAGAGGAAGCACAAAATGCCCCAGATATCGTACTCGGTACGTTTCCTGTCAACACAATACCTGCCATGGTTTTGTTTGATTCTGGAGCTTCTCACTCGTTCGTTTCGAAAAGTTTTGCTTTGCAAAATAATTTTTCAATGCTTCCCTTGGGAAAATCTATGATCGTCAAGTCCCACGAATTAAGCAAGTTACCCAAATTATTGCCGGGTGTGGTTATCGAGTTTGAAGGGTTGAAGTTTCACGCATAAATCTTATCGTATTGGAAAATAAAGGACTGGATGTCATCTTAGGGATGGATTGGTTAACCACCAACAAAGGTTTTATTGACTGCTTCAACAGGACCATAATTCTCACCCATCACCACGGGAGACCATAAAGGTTTCAGCCAAGGAAAGAAAAATATCCGAGCAACCGAGATTGAACAAGGTGGATATTTCTGAATTGAGCAAAGTTCTAGTAGTGAATTTCCGATGTATTCCCGAAGGACTACCGGGCATGCCACGGATCGAGAGATAGAATTCAGCATTGAGCTAGCACCGGAACCGCTCCCATATACAAGAAACCATACCGAATGGCACCTTCCGAGTTGGTGGAACTGAAGAAGCAAATAAAGGAACTGTTGGAAAAAGGAACATCTGAGCCAGTTCCTCACCTTGGGGTTCACCAATTTTATTCGCCAAAAAGAAGGACGGAACACTGAGATTGTGCATAGACTATCGAGCGCTAAACATGGTCACAATCAAGAACAAATATCCGATGCCGCGAAGAAATGATTTATTCGATCAACTCGCTAAGGCCAAGGTGTTCTCAAAGATTGACTTGAGATCGGGATATCATCAACTGAAAGTACGAACCGAGGATATTCCCAAGACCGCCTTCACCTCCGGATCTGGATTATGCGAGTTCACGGTGATGCCATTCGGACTAACAAATGCCCCAAGATATTTTGTTCACCTCATGAACAAAGTATTCATGAAGTTTATGGATAATTTTGTTGTGGTATTTATCGATGATATTCGGTATACTCCAAAACACCGTAAGAACACGCCTGAACATCTCCGGATTGTACTAGGAGAACTCAGAAACATCGGTTGTATCGCCAAATTCAGCAAGTGTGAATTTTGGCTAAAGCAAGTAGATTTTCTGGGCCACGTACTAACTCAAGAAGGTATCGCCGTGACCGGAAAAAGTCAAGGCCGTGCTTGGCTGGAAGCCACCAGCCAAAGTGACGGATGTACGAAGTTTCTTGGGAATGGCAGGATACTACCAAGATTTATTGAAGGATTCTCCACCATAGCAAAGCCAATGACGAACTACTCAAGAAAGACAGAAGTTTGAATGGGCGGAAGCCTGCGAGAAAAGTTTCCAAGAACTAAAGAGGAAACGGCGACAACACAGACTAATTGTGCGGATATACACAAGAATTTTGAAGTATTTTGTGGCGCATCTCGAAAGGGCCTCGGGTGCGTATTAATGCAAGAAGGCAAGGTTGTCGATATGTTTCGGACAACCGCAAGCATGAGGAAAATTACCCTACCCATGACCTGGAATTAGCAGCGATGATACATGCACTCAAGGAATGGAGACACTTTCTACTTGGTAATCGTTGTGAAATATACACGGACCACAAAAGCCTCAAGTATATTTTCACACAACCAGAACTAAATTCTGGCAGCGGCGCTGGTTGGAATTAGTAAAGGATTATGATGTTGGGATCCACTACCACCCGGGCAAAGCAAATGTTGTAGCAGACGCTCTGAGTCGGAACCCCAGTCCAGACAACGACAGCATGCCAGACTTAAGACCTGAATTTCAGCAGGAATTCGCAAGGCTCAACCTGATGGTGGTCACCAAAGGCAGTGTGTCAAACATAGAAGTACAGCCTACCCTGATAGAGAAGGTTAAAGAGGCTCAACATGGACACCCCAGCATTGAAGGCATAAAGCGTAAGATGAAAATGGGCAAGGCCTCAGAATTCAGTATTGATGAGCAAGGAATATTGTGGTACGGGAATAGGCTCTGCGTACCAAATATCCATGACCTTAAACAGCAAATCCTGGCTGAAAGCCACACCGCTCCATATTCAATCCATCCTGGAGGAACAAAAATGTACAAAGATCTTCAGGAAACATTTTGGTGGCATGGTATAAAAAGAGACATAGCCATGTTTATTGCATGTTGTGACTCTTGTCAACGCATCAAGGCCGAGCACCAGAAACCGGCCGGACTATTGCAACCGAATAAGATACCCGAGTGGAAATGGGACGAAATTGGAATGGATTTTATTGTTGGACTACCTCGGTCACGACACGGACATGATGCCATATGGGTAATCACATATAGACTGACTAAAGTAGCTCACTTCATCCCGTGAAGACAACACACACCACTCGAAGCTTGCTAGGCTCTACCTCTCCGTGTCGTTTGCCTACATGGAGTCCCAAAGAAAATAATCTCGGACAGAGGCACTCAATTCGTCTCCGGTTTTGGGATCACTTACAACAAGCTCGGGAACTCAGCTGGCATTCAGATACGCATACCATCCCAGACATGATGGGCGACCGAGCGAGTAAATCAAATTCTAGAAGATATGCTGAGAGCATGTGTCCTCACCTATGGGACCAGTTGGGAGGAGAGCTTACCATACGCAGAATTCGCGTATAACAACAGCTATCAGTCCAGCCTGCAAATGGCACCATTTGAAACTCTGTACGGGCGAATTGGTCGGAAACCGGAGACAGTCATATCTTCGGCCCAGACCTGCTCAAGGAGGCTGAGGATAAAGTCAAGGTAATTAAGGACCGGCTCAAGACAGCCCAAAGTCGACAGAAGAGTTATTACGATCAGAAGCATCGTGGAGTCCATTTTGAACCCGGTGAATTTCTGTACCTACGAGTATCACCCATGAGAGGCCTGCACCGATTCAAGATTAAAGGAAAACTAGCACCGAGATTCATCGGGCCTTTCCGCATAGTAGCACGAAGAGGCACAAAGGCCTACCAGCTAGACTTACCCAAGAATTATCCGACATCCACGACGTATTCCACGTCTCCCAATTGAGGAAGTGCGTAAGCAACCCGGAGAAACAAGTACCCCATAAAAACATTGACGTGCAACCAGATCTTACATATCGGGAGCATCCAATAAAAATCTTGGAAGAGTCGAAAAGGAGAACCCGACGAAAAACCACCAAGTTCTCGAAAGTTCGATTGGAGCAACCACACCGAAAGTGAAGCCACTTGGGAAAGAGAGGATTTCCTTCGAACAGAGCACCCACAATTATTTGAAAATCAACTAGAATCTCGGGGACGAGATTTTTCCTAAGGGGGTAGGTGTTGTGATACCCCAAAAATTTTCCTTTGGTTTTCTTCAAAATTTGTTGGATTTGAAGGAGGTCTCCAAAACCCTTCCAAAAATCTCTCTCAAAGCTTTTCCCTTTAGCAAATATGTTATTTTTGCATCTCCTTCAACTCTAGTGTTTGATTCTAAATTTTCTTCTGATATCCCTCTTCTCAAAATTTCAAGGAGAGTCTTTGGAATATTTTTTTTAAAAGAAACTCTAGGAGTTTGTCATCCTCTCCCATAGTTGATATCATTCATGATTCTTGCATGCACCACATGGTAAAAACCTTTCCAAAAATCTCTCCTTCCACTTTGGTACAACTCAAACATTCTGTCCAAACTAGTAAAATCCATTTTTGGACTTTATTCCAATTATTTCTTCTCCCAAAATAATTCTGTCTTTTCTTTTGAGCCTAAGTGATTTGCAAAGCAAGTACCCTAATGCTCTTGATTTTGACCTCAAACCAACTCCTTGGATTGTCCTTGGTACCCACAACCCAGAACCATCTTGATCCACTCTTCTTCTTTTCAAATATTTCAAATTTCACTCACTTTGCAAGTTTGGACCAGATTTGCCAAATTTGGTGAAATTCATATCTACACTTCTCCAAAAATTCCACAAAAATTCAGGAAACCTCTAGTTGCAATGAGAGACCACTCCACCAAGAATCAGCTCAAGGAAAAATCCATACACGCCTAGATCATTCTGTCGAACACCTTGCATGCCTTTGTTTACATTCATTTTCGATTAAGTTCGAGTTTGATGTCGAACTTCGTCAGTAAATTCAGTCACATGATCACAGTGCACTTGGCACGTTGCTCACGGCCTAGCTTGCTTGTCCGGAGCCTCACCGCGCGTGCTTGGCGCATTCACGCATCGGTGGCGCCTGGCCCGCTGGCCGGCGTGTCACGCGGCGGCGAACCACCGTGGCGGCCGACGGGAGCGAATCAACAGCATAACGCCGTTGGCGCCGCCCAAACCCCTGGTGGCTCAGCGTGGCCATTTCCTCGCCAACAAGACGCATGCAGCACCGTCGCCGTGGCGCAGCACGCACAGAAGCGCTCCACCGCCGCCGACGGGCCCGCGCCGCCCCGTTCCGTCGAGCTCCCCCTAAGCAACCAAATCCCGACGCGGTTAGCACCTAAACGGAACCAGGGAACACCCACGACAACGCTCAACCTCTGAACCTTCCCGTGCAACCACAGCGCTGCCGTAATCACCTCGCCGGAGAACACCGTTCTCGGCAACCGCCTCGAGGCGGCTATATATAGCACCTCGAGCTTGCTCTCGCCCCGGCACACCTCCTCTACCCCTCCAGACCCCGCCAAGTCCCCGGAAGGGCCACGGGGAGCTCTCATTCCCCGACTCCGGCCACTTCGTTCCGCCTCGGCCTCCACCTTGATTCACTGCGGTGAGGCCATCTCCGGCGCCCAAACCTCGTCCGTACCCTTCTCCTACACCTAGTGCTCTAACCCCCACCTCAATTCGATCCTCGTAGCCCTTCTCAGCGAGATCCATCAACGCCCGAACCACCGCCCGCCGGAGTTGAGACCGCCGTTAACGTGGTGCTCATCGGCGACCAACTCCACCACCCACCGGTGCGGAAGGACATGGTGAGCACGTTGGTAACCTCCGATCCTCCTACCTCGCCGTAGATCGCCGCCGGCGATCACCGCGGCCCTCGGGCGCCAAATCTCTGCTCTCGTTTTCAAACCCGACGGGTGGGTCCTCCCCGTCAGCTTTCTCCTCTTTTTGAATCATTTTCTAGAAACTCCTTCGGGCAAAATACGTCTTCCCCATTGGACTGACGTATTCGAGACTGAAGTGTTTTCTGTTTTTATAAAGAAAACCCTAGGAAGTTTCTGTTTCATTACAGAAAGGTCCCTGGACTAAAACGCTAATAACTTTTAAACAGAAGAGTATTTTTGATTGATTCTTTTTCTGTCCTCTTTAAAATTTTGTCTAGTTTTTTATCAGATTTATGTGAAAAATATTTGGAGTAATTTTTTTGCACCTCACGGTATTTACGTTAGCGCGTATGTTTTCTTTATACCGTAGATACCGAAGGAGGTGACGGGACCGGAAACTTCACCGAGCTATGCTCCGACTACTCTAAACCAGGCAAGCATGTTTGAACTTTTGATATGATGAGTGTTCTGGCAGGTTTGCATTAAGTAGTTTCATGGCATGTTTGTAAGCATACCGATGAATGTTATTTTTCATGCAAAGTTGAGGCAAGTGAGTTTGATGATCCATACGTGTTGGACGTGAATGTGCACGGCCATGTGTTGGCATGAGGATGGGTAAGATGGTAGTGTTGTAGCATGCCAGTCTTATGCCATACTATTTCACTTTAGTGTCAACCCGTATCAGTTCGGTTCCCATCCATTTCCCTTCCCGTACTACCACATGTTTTCCGCAAGGGATATGGCTTAGTAAGTAGCAAACCGCTTTCCTGGTACACACCAAATGGAGAGGCCGTGATGATGGTTCCATGGCCCTGGATTAAAGCCATCATCCGGTCGGGGGCATGGGTGTTTCGGTTGGGACGAGAGGGGCACCCTTAGAGCGCCATGAATATAAATTTGATCCCATGCTATTCGAGATTGTGATCTCCCCGTCTCAAAAGTTTTTCTTGGACGATGTCTAGGGTGATTCCTGGCATCGTTAGGTAGGATGGGTGTGTACTGGTTAGCTGTGTTTCTTCCGAAATACCATGAATGGAACTAGTCCTTCAGGACTACGGAAATCCGTTGGCTGTGGATAATTTTAGTACAAACTCTGTAGAGTCATAAATTCTCGAATCATCTTATCCATGTCCAAGTTCTGTATTATCTTATCCTGACAAGTGTCAGGTTTGGTGACAGATACTCCGGTGAATCACATGAGTACTAAGTCCGGTTAAATGTTTATTCCGGTGGATGGACTAACCCGTTTATATTCATGTGTTGAATATTTATTATGAGTGCTATATTTTTGTTATAAGCCCTTTCTGTGATGTCGCTCAGACGTCCGACTGCGGCATTGTTGTTACTTATTTTTATTATAAGCCCTTTCTGTGATGTCGCTCAGTGTCACATCCCAGATAGACCATGCATTAGGGTGTGCATCATGTTTAAATTTCATCTGAATTTGAAATGGGGAAGGCGAAACCCTGAACACCCCCTCCTTAAAATAACTAGGGTTTACTAAAATTTAATTCAATGAATCCGAAATGCCCTTCAAAATGCTCATCCTCTTTGTTTGGGTTTAGGATCCATGACAAAGAAGGTGGAACATCTTCTAGGTCACCTAAGGGTTCTATAATTAAATCACAAGTTTTTGAAATGGGCATTTTAAATTATGGAAAATATTTTAAGTGTTCAAAATTGTTAAACTAAAATGTTTCATGTTGGGAATATTCAACTAGTGACCAGGAGCATTTTGGTAATTTTGAAAGTGTTTTGGTATTTTAAAACCCTAAACAGAGTTGCATAAATAGAAAAAGATAAAAAAAAATGGGAAAACCTTACATGTCATGCCACCCGGCCCACTGCCCCCGCCCAGCCAAAGCCAGCATGGCCAGCTGCTTGGCTCGGCTCGACAGCAGGTGTGCTGGCCGGCAGCCTTGCAGGCGCGCCACGCAGCTGGCCGCCGCCTGCCTCACCCCTCGCCGCCTCGCCCATTGGGGCGACCCACGCGTCGTCTCCCGACCTCCAGACACCCATTCTCCCCCGCCTCTCTCTCGCTCGCTCTCGACCTGGCCGACGCCATCGCCGACACGCCACCGTCGCCGCCGTGCTCCCCGCCGTCCACGCACCTCACCGCCATGTCTGGCAACTCCGCCGCACCCCGTTACCCCTAGCCAGCTGGTCCCCCTCGCTCCAAGACCCCCCGAGGCCACTACTCCGACCTCGCCCGAGTCCAAGGCCGCCGGAGATCCCCATCGTCGCCGCCGTCGCCTCAGTCCACCCCGACCCCGACGAAGCTTCCCGCAGGTTCACTACGAACCTAGCTACCCCCCTATCCTCTCCGTTCTCTTCTTCTTGCACCACAGCGAGCGGTCGAAGATCGCCTGAACCCACCGCCGCGGGACTCGTCGCCGACGAGCCCCCGGTCACCTTTTGGCCGCACCACTATGCCCATCGCACTCACCACACCTCCACGAGTCTAACCGTGCACTCCCCGTGCCTCGCCGAGGCCGCTAACCCCTAACCCGTCGGTGGCCGAGCCTCGGTCGCCGCCCGACTCGTCGCCGGCGCCCACTCCGGCCACCCCTAACCTAACTAACCCCACCAGACACCGCGGCTCACCTCTAGCTACCCGTAGATGCTCTCCGCGTTCCATTTGGAGCCCGGAACGTGCAAATGCACTTGCTCCGCGCGTCTGGCCTCGCCCGGCTGCTAGGCGCCGGTGAGTTGACCTCACTCGTGGGCCTGTTGACCCTCCGGGTCGATGGCAGTGGACCCCTCCACTAATCTAATTAGGATTAGTTTTAATTAAAACTAATTAGTTAAACTAACTCGACATGCGGGTCCCACTGGTCAGTTTGACCTGGACGACCCCGTTGACCCCTGACGTCATCTTGACCTCATCTTGGCGCATTAATTCAAATTCTGGAATTATTTTTATATACTAAAATCCAGAATATAATTCAAATTTCAAATGCTTATAACTTTTATTCTATAACTCCAAATGCAAAGATTTATATATGAAAATTTATCAGAAAAATACACTCTATCCATTGGTACAGGTTCCATGCATGTTAAAACAAGTTAACTATGCTGAATAACCAGATTAAGATTTTGCACCATTAGGACTAACTCATATGATCTATCATTTGAACCTTTGGTTCAAATGAGATCATCCTATCCTTTCAACTTGCATTAGGCCAACACACATTCATCTTGCCATGTCATAGCATGCATCATATTGTTGCATATTGGTTGTATGTTTATTTTGGTGTGTTTTCATGATAGGTTCTGCCCCCGAAGATAACCTCGATAACCCATCTGAAGGGCAGCTCTCTACCCCAGTTCCATCAGGCAAGCAATTCATTGAACATTCGATACAAACCCATGTTCTCGCTTCGCTCTCATTTTACTGCATTAAGACAACGCGATTCAACTGTTGTGTGCTGCGGTAGTTGAACCCACTTCCTTTGCATGACTGTCATTGCCACAATAACTAGATGAAACCCACTAGTATGTGTAGGAGTTGATTGAGCCATGTTTGTGATTCCTACCATGCTATGCTTGCTATGCTTAGAGTTGTGTCAGTCGGCTCATCGGGATGATGAACTGGAGTGAAAGGTTGTGTTGGTTCGAGAGTGTAAGTGTTGAATACGATTTGGTAAAGGTATCGATGAGAGGCCATGTAGGAGTACATGGTGGGTTGTTTCATTGAAGCGAACTTAAGAACTGAGATCTGTGTTTGTGATCCATGAACCAGCTACTACCACACATTGGGATCCTTAATTGACCCTCTCGGCTTCTTAACCACCCCTGTTCATAGTCCGGAGTTGCAAGTAGTTTACGTGTTTGTAGCATCTTTGGGGCGCACGCAACGCTGACCTTAGGGGTGGGTTGTGTTGCGGTAGGCACCGTGGCCCGTGTACCGAGTGCCTGTTTGGTATCTCGGGAACCCTGCACACATCGTTCGGGGCTGTATGGGAAACCTCGGCGGACTCCTGCGGATGGAACCCGAATAGGCGATAACTGGACTAGGGACTTGTGTGTTTAGGTAGGCTGTGGCCGACACCCACGTTGGGCTTCCGCTTGAAGGTTGCAGTACATGTCGTAAACGCATTTATAAGTGGTGAGAGCGTGTGTGAAGAAGTATACCCTGCAGGTTAAATATGATCTATTGAATAGCCGTGTCCACGGAGAAGGACTTCTGGGTTACCTATATCAGTTCATAGACAAGTAAATGGATACTACTAAAAGCCTCAAGATAAGTGTGAGTATCGTGGATGGCCCTCTCGGGGATGACGAGAGAGGATCCACGGTGGAGTATTGTGATGGTGGATAGTGGACTCGTATGCGACAAAATGCTTTACAAAGTGTGTCACGTGGGATAGCTTAGCCAAGAGTCAAAGCTGGCTTGCTGCATTTAACTCCACTCCTTCCTTGAGAATGTGCATGTATGATAGGATTACGTGGTAAGACTTGCTGAGTACTTTTGTACTCATGTTTGTAATCAATATTTTTCAGAGGACTATACTACCCCTCCGACGGATTCTATGTAGATGTTGACTTGACGAGTAAGCTAGCCACCGGTGGCGATCTAAGACTTGTGAAGGGCCATGTAGATAGAAAGGCTCCAACAAGCTTTCTTTCTTTCTAGAGTCTGTACCCAGACTACTTTGCTTCCGCATGTGCTTGTATGATTGTATGACTTGAGTGTTGGGTCATGTGACCCCTATCTGTATGAATATGTTATGTATGGCTCCTCGGGCCTCTTAAATAAAGTACTTGAGTTGTAGAGTTTTGTTGTGATGCCTTGTTGTATTTACTCATATCGGGCATATTATGTGTATGATTGAAATGCTTGGTATGAGTGGGATCCGACAATCTAGTTGTTTATCCTTGGCAGCCTCTCATATGGGAAATGTAAGTCTTGTGCTTACGGCGATAGTAGTCCGCTTCTGCCCGGTTCACGAGTCCTGCTAGCCCAAAGACTACTGCTTGGACACTTGGTGGCCGGCATGTGATTCATTCCGTTCCTATGTCATCCCTTGAAATGTCACGCGGTGATACTTGGAGTCCTGCCTAGCTTGCTACAGCCGGGATACGAGTCTGTTAGCCAGTGCTACAGCCCAAGTTCATCGTTGATGACCGACATGCTCGAAGTGTTTCATGTATGCCTGTCCCCATAGGTTAGCGCGCTTTGGGTTCACGACTAGCCATGTCGGCCCGGTTCTTTGTCATGTGGATGCTAGCGACACTATCATATCGTGAGCCAAAAGACGCAAACGGTCCGGGCCATGGTAAGGCGACACCGTGGGGATACCGTGCGTGAGGCCGCAAAGTGATATGAGGTGTTACCAGCTAGGTCGATGTGACTTGGGATCGGGGTCTGACAGCGTTGGCATCGAGCGGGGCTGCTGTAGGTCCGCTAAGCCAAACTGGTGAAGTTGAGTCTAGAAATGCTTTAGTTATATGTAGGGGAATTGATTGTGGGAGGAGCGTAAGGATCTTTTACTCCTTTACCTTATGCCCTCGATCTGAGTCATCCTCTTCTCATTCAACGTGGGTTTAGGACTAGGCTCTCTTTCTCTATCGAGTTCACGTGTTACTATCCGTAGTACCTTGTAGGATTGTTGGTTACATCCTCAGTTCAGTGTTACTAAATGTTAGTGTGCTACTACTTGAACCAGAACCTTGATATGATGTTGTTGAGTGGTTTTGCAAATCTGATTTTGAATGTCTCAAATTTGATTTGAGCATTTACAGATGTTATGCTGCCCGATTTTCCCTAGGAATTCTAATGCCTTTGCATTATGGCTGTGCTTTCAGATGGCCACCCGTTCCCAGAACCAAGTGGTTCGCCTGACTCGCTGCATTGATGTGTGCGGTCACACGGCCATGTTGGTTAGGGTGATGATTGAGGCTGGTTATCGATGGTATCCTGAATATACCGTCGAGGAGCAGTTCAGGATTTCAATCAAAGCCAATACCTATGCACGGTCGGTTTATCCATCCTACCCGACTCTTGAGCCACTTCACTTTGTTCCTATGGGCTCGGAATCACTATTGGAATGTCTGTACAAGATGCAGCCTATTCCATGATGACTATTATTCGAGCCAGGACTGCTTTCTTTGAGCAACACCGACTTCCGCTATATGCGGCATCCCTTCACAGGGCGCATGGCTACCTCGAGGTCATGCGGTGATGCAACCCATGAGGACTCACTCCTCCGTACCACTCTTGAGTTGTTGGAGGACAAGGACCGTGAGAACCGGGCCTTGCGTATGGAGCTGTATAATGCCCGTTCCGACCACTTTGGGCTACCACGACTAGGTTTGCACCTGCCGTGCAAGCGGATGTATGGACATGAGAGATTTGTACCTGTGCAGGCGAGTCTGCGGACTTCATGGAGTGGCGTGAGGTTGGAGCATCACTCCTCCTCGTGGGCCTCTTCGCCACCCTTTGTGGGTCCACGACCACATCCGAGTCCTTATGGTCCACAGGCCCCACAGATTATGCATTTCGGATGATCATGTTCCACTTCCAGTGCAGGTGGTGATTTCTATGAGGACTACTATGGAGCTGCACTGAGATAGTAGTAGTATTCCTTGTATGGTACTAGTTGTGTTTCCACCGTCTGCGTGACTCGTGGAATACGACTTAGTGTGTATCATTCGGAAGTGTAGAAAAATAATGTATAGGAGTTGGAATGCTTCCGATGAGATGTAACGCCTTTCCTTATAGTTGTACTCCGTCGGGCTTGTACTAAACTATGAATGGTGTGTATGACCGTTGGTATATATATATGGCAGTTATATTACCATGTCATACGGATGAACATCTTTGCATTCCATACTGTCCATTACCTTCCGCACTTCCTTGTTAAATTCTGCCATCCTGGTTTAAACCTTTGTTTTGTCTCCCGGGATGGTCAACACTCGAATTCTCCTGCTGTTCGAGGCGGGGAGAGGCCGATGCAGCCAGAAATGTGAATCTGCCGCAACCGCCATCCTTGGCTGAGGTGATCTTTGGAAGCGAGCGCAATAAGCGCTTGAACCAACCGCTTATTGGGCGGATTGAACAAAACACAGCCCGCCACCAAGAAACGATGGGGTTTCACTCAATGACTTCGTCAAGTTATACCCTCCAAAATTCAAATGTTCGTCGAGCCACTTGGCGCCGATGATTGGCTCCGCGATATTCATCACAAGCTGCGTTCCGCCAATGTATGCGAGGCTGACAAAGTTACCTTTGCCGCCTACCATCTGGAAGGCCCCGCCGATCTCGGTGGGAAAACTATGAGGCTATCGTCCGGCTGGACAAGTTACAACTTGGATGAATTGAGTGCCGCCTTCGCGAGCACCATATTCGAAGGACTTATGGACCGCAAAGCGTGAGGAATTCTGCAGTTTCACCCAAGGCGGCTGAGCGTGGATGCCTCTGCCGTGGTCGGGAGGTTAGCACGTTATGCTCCCGAAGAAGTGTCTACCGATGCTAAGAAGCGGCGAGGTTCCGTAAGGGACTTAGCCCGAGTTACGCAGATCTCCGTCGCATGAATGTACCTCTTTCTCGAAGCTAGTCAATAAGGCTATCGGCGCCGAGGCTGGGCAGATCGACTTGAGGCTTCACGCAAGCACATCCGTGATTACGGATCATCATCCGCTCTGGTTCCCGAAGCGCGGGTTTGGGTTCCTAATCGGCTCTACCACCCAGTACACACCGAGGCCATCCTTGAGCGCCTCGCCCCAACCAACCGTTTTTCCACCCAAGACATATGGAGGTCCAATCGCTAATGTGGCCCCACGGCCAAATGTGATCACCTGCTTCAAATGTGGAGAGGCGGGCCACTATATTAGAGAGTGTCCCAGAACAACCCCAATCAAGCTGGAAAGTCTGTTGGTCGCGGCAAGCCAGCAGGAAAGGTTCCCTATGCCAAGCCAGTTGCCACCGCTCGTGGCCATGTCAACTATGTCTCTGCTGAAGAAACCTATGAGGATCCCAACGTCGTCCTCGGTACGCTTCTTGTTAATTGCCATCCGGCAACTGTTCTTTTTGATACTGGAGCATCTCATTCATTTATTTCTGAGAGCTATGCTCGATTGCACAACACCACATTCTGCGACATGCCTACCTCCATGGAAATTCAAACCCCTGGTTCTAGATGGCAAACCTCTAGAATAAGTCATGGGAATGAAATTCTTGTCGACAGATTAGTCTTTCTTGCATCCCTAATAGCTCTTAAGTCCTCGGACATAAACATCATTTTGGGTATGGACTGAATGTCAGCCCATTATGCCAAGATTGATTGCTCTACTAGAACCGTTCAACTTACCCATCCTTCGGGCAAAACAGTGGATGTTTTAACCCGAGTGTCTAAGCGCCGACTTTACTCATAAATGCCAACCCTCTTCCGGATCTCGAAGATATTCCGTAGTCCGTGATTTCCGGATGTCTTTCGGAAGAACTGCCGGTGTTCCACCGACAGGGATGTCGAGTTCGTGATAGATCTTATTCCGGAACCGTCCCAATCTCTAGGAGACCTTATAAGATGGCACCCCTAGAACTAGCTGAACTTAAGAAACAACTCGATGAGTCCTTGCAAAAGGGTTTCATCCGTCCTAGTTCATCTCCATGGGCTTGCCCGTCCTCTTCGTCAAGAAGAAGGATGAATGCGGATCGGATGGTTGTAGATTACCGACACATCAATTTGGTCACTATCAAGAACAAGTATCCGCTCCCGGGATCAACGACACTGTATGATCAGCTCGCTGGATCCTCGATCTTCTCAAGATGGATTTGAGGTTGGGCTACCATCAAATCAAAATCAGGAACGAGGACATTCCTAAAACGGCCTTTGTCACTCGTTATGGCCAATCTGAGTACACCGTCATGTCCTTCGGTTTAACCAATGCTCCAGCCACTTTCTCTCGGTTAATGAACTCAATCTTCATGGAGTACTTGGATAAATTAAATCGTGGTATACCTCGATGATATACTCATCTACTCCAAGAATGAGGAAGAACATGCGAACATCTAAGGCTAGTATTGATGAAACTTGAGAGCACCGCCTTTATGCCAAATTCTCTAAATGTGAATTCTGGTTACCGTAAGTGACCTATCTAGGACATGTAATTTCTGGTAAGGGTATTGCTGTCAATCGGCGAGTTCAAGCCGTCCTTGATTGGACTCCACCTGAATCGGTCAAGCAAGTTCGAGTTTCCTCGGTTTAGCGAGCTATTGCCGCCGCTTAACGAGAAATTTCTCTAAAGTTGCTAAACCTCTAACGAACTCCTCAAGAAAGATAAGAAGTTCGAGTGGGCGCCACAGTCGAGATCAGCTTTCAGAACTGAAAAGGCGCTGACATCTGCTCCGTACTTATTCCACCAGATTTCTCTAAGGACTTTATTATCTATTGCGGCGCCTCGCGACAAGGACTAGGTTGCATACTCATGCAAGATCGTCATGTGATTGCCTACGCATCGCGACGATTGCGTCCACATGAGGATAACTATCCCACACGATCTAGAGCTTGCCGCGTGGTTCATGCACTCAAAACCTGGCGACATTACCTTACGGGTAATCGTTGCGAAATCTACACCGATCACCAAAGTCTGAAATATATCTTCACCCAACGGTTTGAATCTCGAGGCAAAGGCGTTGGGTCGAAGTTGATACAGATTTCGACTTAGGAATATCTTACACCCGAGCAAAGCCAATGTCATGGCTGACGCACTAAGTCGCAAATCTTCTTTGTAACAATTTGATGTTACAACAAGGTCAACCAATTCTCCACGAGGAATTTACGTAAGCTTAATCTTCACATTGTTCCTCGAGTTTCTTTCCACCACGGTGGCGAAACCTGACCTCACGGATCGAATCATAGCTGCTCAGCGGTATGATAGAGGATATCTCGGATCAAGGAGAACATCGCTAGCGGAGCTGCTAAATGTTTCTCCATAGATGAACAGTGTTGTCTTCTTTGAAAACCGCTTGGTGGTTCCCAAGAAGCAACAGCTACGCAATTGATCCTTAAGGAAGCTCATGACTCTCCTCTCACCATTCATCCCGGTAGTACTAAAATGTATCAAGATCTCGCCAGAGGTTTTGGTGGACTAGGATGAAGAGAAATCGCTCAATACATTGCTAATCTGCGGCGTTTGTCGTCGAGTTAAGCGAGCATCAACGACCTGCTGGTACCCTTCAACCTTTGGACATTCCTGAATGGAAATGGGATAAAATCGGTATGGATTTCATTACGGGTTTCCCAGGACCAAGAGAGGGAATAACGCTATCTTCGCTCGTTGTTGATCGCCTTTCCAAAGTAGCCCACTTCCTACCTGTTCGTGAGAGTATAACCGCTAGCCAGCTAGCTGATTTGTACATCTCTCGAATAGTGTCTCTTCATGGTGTTCCATTGAAATTAACTCCGACCGTGGTAGTCTCTTCACCTCTCGATTTTGGGAAAGTTTCCAAAACGCTATGGGAACTTCGCCTCTCCTTTAGCACAGCTTTCCATCCCCAATCAAGTGGTCAAGTAGAGCGAGTCAATCAAATCTTAGAGGATATGCTTGAGCTTCATCATCTCTTTCGCATGAATTGGGAGAAATGCCTTCCATTCGCCGAGTTAAGCTTATAACAACAGTTATCAAGCGATCAGGCAAAGCCCTTTCGAAGTTCTTTATGGGCGAAAATGTCGAACGCCTCTTAACTGGTGAAACCGGGAGAGACAACTCTTTGGCGGATATGATCCAGAAGCGCGAGGAGCAAGTTCGCGTTGTTCGTGAGAATTTGAAAACAGCCCAATCTCGTCGGAAGAGTCAATATGACCGCAATCATAAGCCCATGGTTTATGAAATTGGCGAAGGCTTACCTCGGTTTCTCCTTTAAAGGAACCCATCGATTGATATCAAGGGCAAGTTGGCTCCTCGTTACATTGGACCCTTTCGCATTCTTGCCAAGCGAGGAGAAGTTGCCTACCAATTGGAACTACCTCCGCATCTTTCCAAGGTCCATGATGTCTTCCACGTTTCCCAACTCAGCGTTGCTTCTCGGATCCTATCCGTGGAGTGGACCACAAACGCTTGATCTCCAAGATAACCTCACCTATCGAGAGTACCCCATTCGTATCCTCGATCAAACCGAGCGTACCACTCGGCGTCGGAATATCAAGTTTCTAAAGGTTCAATGGTCAAACCATTCCGAGCAAGAAGCAACTTGGGAAAGGGAGGATCGTCTTGACTTGAGTACCCCACCTTTTTCAAACAGATCCTAAATCTCGGGGCGAGATTCTTTTGAGTGGGGTGAGTTGTCACATCCCGATAGACCATGCATTAGGGTGTGCATCATGTTTAAATTTCATCTGAATTTGAAATGGGAAAGGCGAGAAACCCGAACACCCCCTCCTTAAAATAACTAGGGTTTACTAAAATTTAATTCAATGAATCAAATGCCCTTCAAAATGCTCATCCTCTTTGTTTGGGTTTAGGATCCATGACAAAGAAGGTGGAACATCTTCTAGGTCACCTAAGGGTTCTATAATTAAATCACAAGTTTTTGAAATGGGCATTTTAAATTATGGAAAATATTTTAAGTGTTCAAAATTGTTAAACTAAAATGTTTCATGTTGGGAATATTCCAACTAGTGACCAGGAGCATTTTGGTAATTTTGAAAGTGTTTTGGTATTTTAAAACCCTAAACAGAGTTGCATAAATAGAAAAGATAAAAAAAATGGGAAAACCTTACATGTCATGACCCGGCCCACTGCCGGCCCAGCCAAGAGTCGGCGCCCATAGCTGCTTGGCTCTTGACAGCAGGCAGTGTGCCCGGCCAGCAGCCTTGGCGCGCCACGCAGCTGGCCGCCGCCCTGCCTCACCCCCTCGCCGCCTCGCCGCTGGGACGACCCACGCGTCGTCTCCCCGACCTCCCAGACACCCCATTCTCCCCCCTGCCTCTCTCTCTCGCTCGCTCTCGACCTGGCCGACGCCATCGCCGACACGCCACCGTCGCCGCCGTGCTCCCCGCCGTCCACGCACCTCACCGCCATGTCTGGCAACTCCGCCGCACCCCGTTACCCCTAGCCAGCTGGTCCCCCTCGCTCCAAGACCCCCCGAGGCCACTACTCCGACCTCGCCCGAGTCCAAGGCCGCCGGAGATCCCCATCGTCGCCGCCGTCGCCTCAGTCCACCCCGACCCCGACGAAGCTTCCCGCAGGTTCACTACGAACCTAGCTACCCCCCTATCCTCTCCGTTCTCTTCTTCTTGCACCACAGCGAGCGGTCGAAGATCGCCTGAACCCACCGCCGCGGGACTCGTCGCCCGACGAGCCCCAGTCCACCTTTTGGCCGCACCACTATGCCCATCGCACTCACCACACCTCCACGAGTCTAACTGTGCACTCCCGTGCCTCGCCGAGGCCGCTAACCCCTAACCCGTCGGTGGCGAGCCTCGTCGCCGCCTCGACTCGTCCCGGCGCCCCACTCCGCCACCCCTAACCTAACTAACCCCACTGACACGCGGCTCACCTCTAGCTACCGTAGATGCTCTCCGCGTTCCATTTGGAGCCGGAACGTGCAAATGCACTTGCTCCGCCGCGTCTGGCCTCGCCGGCGGCTAGAGCGCCGGCGAGTTGACCTCACTCGTGGGCCTGTTGACCCTCCGGGTGCGATGGCAGTGGACCCCTCCAGCTAATCTAATTAGGATTAGTTTTAATTAAAACTAATTAGTTAAACTAACTCGACATGCGGGTCCCACTGGTCAGTTTGACCTGGGCGACCCCGTTGACCCCTGACGTCATCTTGACCTCATCTTGGCGCATTAATTCAAATTCTGGAATTATTTTATATACTAAAATCCGAATATAATTCAAATTTCAAATGCTTATAACTTTTATTCTATAACTCCAAATGCAAAGATTTATATATGAAAATTTATCAGAAAAATACACTCTATCCATTGGTACAGGTTTCATGCATGTTAAAACAAGTTAACTATGCTGAATAACCAGATTAAGATTTTGCACCATTAGGACTAACTCATATGATCTATCATTTGAACCTTTGGTTCAAATGAGATCATCCTATCCTTTCAACTTGCATTAGGCCAACACACATTCATCTTGCCATGTCATAGCATGCATCATATTGTTGCATATTGGTTGTATGTTTATTTTGGTGTGTTTTCATGATAGGTTCTGCCCCCGAAGATAACCTCGATAACCCATCTGAAGGGCAGCTCTCTACCCCAGTTCCATCAGGCAAGCAATTCATTGAACATTCGATACAAACCCATGTTCTCGCTTCGCTCTCATTTTACTGCATTAAGACAACGCGATTCAACTGTTGTGTGCTGCGGTAGTTGAACCCACTTCCTTTGCATGACTGTCATTGCCACAAGAACTAGATGAAACCCACTAGTATGTGTAGGAGTTGATTGAGCCATGTTTGTGATTCCTACCATGCTATGCTTGCTATGCTTAGAGTTGTGTCGTCCGGCTCATCGGGATGATGAACTGGAGTGAAAGGTTGTGTTGGTTCGAGAGTGTAAGTGTTGAATACGATTTGGTAAAGGTATCGATGAGAGGCCATGTAGGAGTACATGGTGGGTTGTTTCATTGAAGCCGAACTTAAGAACTGAGATCTGTGTTTGTGATCCATGAACCAGCTACTACCACACATTGGGATCCTTAATTGACCCTCTCGGCTTCTTAACCACCCCTGTTCATAGTCCGGAGTTGCAAGTAGTTTCGGTGTTTGTAGCATCTTTGGGGCACGCATACGCTGACCTTAGGGGTGGGTTGTGTTGCGGTAGGCACCGTGGCCCGTGTACCGAGTGCCTGTTTGGTATCTCGGGAACCCTGCACACATCGTTCGGGGCTGTATGGGAAACCTCGGCGGACTCCTGCGGATGGAACCGAATAGGCGATAACTGGACTAGGGACTTGTGTGTTTAGGTAGGCTGTGGCCGACACCCACGTTGGGCTTCCGCTTGAAGGTTGCAGTACATGTCGTGTAAACGATTTATAAGTGGTGAGCGTGTGTGAAGAAGTATACCCTGCGGGGTTAAATATGATCTATTGAATAGCCGTGTCCACGGAGAAGGACTTCTGGGTTACCTATATCAGTTCATAGACAAGTAAATGGATACTACTAAAAGCCTCAAGATAAGTGTGAGTATCGTGGATGGCCCTCTCGGGGATGACGAGAGAGGATCCACGGTGGAGTATTGTGATGGTGGATAGTGGACTCGTATGCGACAAAATGCTTTACAAAGTGTGTCACGTGGGATAGCTTAGCCAAGAGTCAAAGCTGGCTTGCTGCATTTAACTCCACTCCTTCCTTGAGAATGTGCATGTATGATAGGATTACGTGGTAAGACTTGCTGAGTACTTTTGTACTCATGTTTGTAATCAATATTTTTAGAGGACTATACTACCCCCTCCGACGGATTCTATGTAGATGTTGACTTCGACGAGTAAGCTAGCCACCCAGGTGGCGATCTAAGACTTGTGAAGGGCCATGTAGATAGAAAGGCTCCAACAAGCTTTCTTTCTTTCTAGAGTCTGTACCCAGACTACTTTGCTTCCGCATGTGCTTGTATGATTGTATGACTTGAGTGTTGGGTCATGTGACCCCTATCTGTATGACTATGTTATGTATGGCTCCTCGGAGCCTCTTAAATAAAGTACTTGAGTTGTAGAGTTTTGTTGTGATGCCATGTTGTATTTACTCATATCGGGCATATTATGTATGATTGAAATGCTTGGTATGAGTGGGATCCGACAATCTAGTTGTTTATCCTTGGCAGCCTCTCATATGGGGAAATGTAAGTCTTGTGCTTACGGCGATAGTAGTCCGCTACAGCCCGGTTCACCGGAGTCCGCTAGCCCAGCACTCTACTGCTTGGACACTTGACTGGCGGCATGTGATTCATTCCGTTCCTATATCTGTCCCTTCGGGAAATGTCACGCGGTGATACTTGGAGTCCTGCCTAGCCTGCTACAGCCGGGATACGAGTCCTGTTAGCCAGTGCTACAGCCCAAGTTCATACGTTGATGACCGACATGCTCGAAGTGTTTCATGTATGCTGTTCCCATAGGTTAGCGCGCTTTGGGTTCACGACTAGCCATGTCGGCCCGGTTCTTTGTCATGTGGATGCTAGCGACACTATCATATCGTGAGCCAAAAGGCGCAAGCGGTCCCGGCCATGGTAAGGCGACACCCGTGGGGATACCGTGCGTGAGGCCGCAAAGTGATATGAGGTGTTACCAGCTAGGTCGATGTGACTTGGGATCGGGGTCCTGACACTCAGACGTCCGACTGCGGCATTGCTGTTATTTACTCTCATTATAAGCCCTTTTTGCGATGTCGCTCAGACGTCCGACTGCGGCATTGTTGTTATTTATTTTCATTATAAGCCCTTTCTGTGATGTCGCTCAGACGTCCGACTGCGGCATGCATGTATTTTTATTTCAATATAAGCCCTTTATGAGGTGTCGCTCGACGCTTGATCGTGGCATGTTTTGCTTATTTATTCACCCCTTGAGGCGTCGCTTGGACACCGATGGGTTTTGAGTTTATCCTTCTTCGGTTTTCGAGCGGACTACCACCGATTCCCTTCGTATTTTTTATTTTGTTATCTTGATTGAGCATTGTTAAAGAGTTAATCATGACTCATTCCTGCATTCATTTGTTATATCTTTTGTCGAACTGTCTTGCGAGTACTTTCAAAGTACTCACCGGCTTGTTGATTTGGCGAGATCTTGTGGCGATCTCATGGATGAAGAATTGATAGCGAGTCCGATGCCTAGAGGAATCCCAATCAGTCTCGTCGACCCTGGATTAGTCATTGTGATATATCCGCTTCCGCTACCCAAATAAATTCATCGAGCCTCACCTCGGCTTTCGATGAGCCGCCCGATCTGATAGACTTATTAACCACCCGTTGTGTTATTCCACCAACCACTCATAGCTCGAGTCGATAGTATTTCCACCCCACCCTTTGAGTCATATCCGCGCTATGTATAATTATCGGCATGTTTGTAATAATTGGTTGGGCATCTTCAGTCCGACCCCTGTAATATTGTAATGCTACTGGCTTATTGTATCGAAGTTTTGTCAACCGGTATGAAGGATTTTCCTCATATTGGAATTCATAGGTCGGTTGTTCAATAAATATTTTTATTGAAAAACCGGTCGTGACACTTCACCAAGCGCTCCCTCGTCTCCAGACGCTCAAGGTCGCGGGCGCGCTCGGCAGCTTCCAGCGTTAGTGCCTCCTCGCGTCTCCGGCGCTCCGCCTGGTCGACCGAAGCCCCCTTCATCGATGCAAGGGCCGTCTCATGCAGCTCCACCTGCTGCTCCAGGTGCTCGGGCACAGGAGCTCCCGCGCCCGCTCCTCTGCCGCCTCACGCCGCCGGTCAGCCTCCCGGGCCTCCTCAACGGCCCGGGAACGGGCCTCCTGTGAGGCCGCCAGCGACGCCTCGGCTTTCTCATTTTCAAGGTAAGGCTGGTGGCGCGCGAGGGCAACGGCCACCTTCAGCTTGCGCCCCTCTTCAGCTAGGTGCAGGACCTCAGCTTCAAGGCGTGCGCCTTCGTCAGCAAGCTCTACGCCAAGCTGGTTCACCGCTTCAGCCGCCCTCTGGAGAAACCCTTGGCGAAGGGCACGGCGCTCCCGGGTGCGCCCGAGAACGTCTTCTGCGTCATCATCCGCCCCAAGTAGGCGCGGGGGCCATGAATCAGCACTCCCCCTTTGGGCAGGGGGCTGGGGGCTGGCGTCCTCGGGATGGTCGGGCACGCCCCGCCAGAAGCCCGGCCTAGAGCTGGCTCGTCCCCGAACGAAGAACAAAAGGCCGACCTCAGCCAATCGCCATCCACGACCAGACGAGGAGCCCAAGGCAGGCTGGCTATGCCCCGGGAAGGCTCGCGAAGGAGGGTCGCGAGGTGCACAGAGCCACGATGCGCCACAGGATGGCTCACCTCTCCGACCGGCCTCACCACAAGGGCTCTGCTTGAGCTCGGGCGCTCAGCGGTGGAGAGGGCGAAGCCTGGGGGGATGGCTCCTCAGCCATCTCCGTGAGCTCGTCAGGAAGGGCCCTGCAGAGCAAGGATCAGCCGAAGCAACGGGAAAATAAGAAACTATGAAAGGGGAGGGCTTACTCATCAATGGCGAAATACTTCCTACGCTTCAACAGGCGGCAAGGGTAGTCGTCACCCAAGGCTTGCCTTCTCTTCCGGAGAGCCTCCAAGTCCACGCGAAAGCGGCCCAGGAGTTCAGCGCAGGGGTCAGCCTGCGACGAGGAAGAAGCACCAAGATGACCAGCGTTAGGGGCGTCGTCCTGGCGCACGTCGCCGGTCGCCTCACCAAAAAGGATAGCTGGGGCCTCAGGGGCCTCAACCATGGGAGCCGTGGGCCGCGGCTCAACGACTTCAGCCGCAGTAGTGCGGTCCTCAGGAGCTGCCACCTCAGGAGTGCCGCCTGGCGTCGTCATCCTGGCGGAGGCCCCCTCAGCCTCTGGTGGCCCATGCCTCCCTACTCCACCACTCGAGGAAGGACCGCCGTGGGCGACTGGAAGGGCAGTCACCACCACTGGGTTCTCGTGAGGCCCAATGAGGCCAGCGGGGGGCAGCCCCCATTCATCGAAGCTGGGCATCTGCTTTCCAAAGTCACCCCTGCTCGAGAAAAAGTATAGCAAAGCACCCCCTTGTCGGATGCTGCCGGGGGAAGGGTCCCAAGTCAGGACCATGAGCACCTTCCTCAGTGCTTCAGGCATCAGGTCCTCCTCCTGGAGCCTCATGTGATCCTCACGCCCACCGAAGGCCCACATCTGGCGGGAGTGACGCTGGAGAGGGGCAATGCGACATAGGAGGAACTCATTCACCACCTTGGGCGCCGTTACGCCGAGCACTCTCAAGTACGCGAAGCGATGCCAGACGATGACGAGCCGGGGGCTCGTGAGCGTCTCCTGGCCCCAGCCTGAATTGGGGACAGCAGGCGATGTTGGCTTCGAAAGTAGGGGGCTGGGCACCCCAACATCCACGTACAGCCACCTCTCGCGGAACCCAGACACGGGCGGAGGAAGGCTGAAATCAATCCCTGAAGCTGCCGTTTCTGGTGCGGCAATGAAGCTCACGCACCCCGAGCATTGGGTGGGGTCGATGAGGCGCAGAGAGAGGAAGTGACGCAGCAAGGCAAGCGAAGGAGGATGCCCATCATTGCCTCCACTGACAAAGGCAGCAGCAAGAAGAGTAATGGACTCAGGACCCATATGCATCATGTGGATCTGGTAATGGGAAAGCACAGCGTTGAAGAAATTGGAAAAGGGGGGAACCAGTCCATACAGGCGTTGGCGAATGCACGGACCTCGGTGACTATTCTGTCAATGGTATAAAAAGAGGCGAGATGCGGGCCAGGCCATCGTCCTCCCGCACTCGTTGAAGATTGTGTCAAGAGCAGAGCTAACCTTGTCCAAGCCTTCTCGGTTGAGTATGATCGACTGATGGACAGCAGGAGCCGTCGGCGACGTCGAGCGAGGCGGAGGCACGGGTTTCTTCCCTTTCCCCTTCTTCCTCGGAGCCATGGCGACGGAAAGGGGGAGGATTCGAGATTGGATTGGAAGCGAAGACTGGAGCTCGAGAGGAGGAAGGGCAGGAGACGGTCGAGCAGCGAAAAGAGGGACGACTGTGTGCAACCACGGGTCCGCCTAGCTGGGCGCAAAATAAGGAGGCGTGGGGGAACAGGGACGCCCACGTCCAATCAACCGCCACGCGGCGCCCGAGGCCGCAGGCTGTTAGGGCCCGCGGCGCTTCGCCCTTGCCCTTTCGCATCTCTGCTCGGCCAAGTCCAGGCGCGCCTTGGGCCCGGGGGCTACTATCGGCGTTCTGGGAAGGAGGGTACCCAGACTTGCCTGCCTGCGGCCTACGGCGTGGCTCAAGGGGTGCCCCAGCATGGCCAATCTTCATCAGCGCAAGCTCAAGACCCTCGCGAGGGGCCAAGCCTCACGGGGCGGACGACAGGAAGCTTCCTCATGCAAGGCCTCGTCAGGCTGGCTCGCGAGGAGGCGGAGAGATCAAGGCGGAGTACCTCACGAGGTGCCCATGACGCAAGCTATGACGACCAAGGGCGCCAGGCGGGCTCCAGACCGCGCAGTGTCCTCATTTCCCCTTTGGTGCAAAGGGGCAAGCGCAGGCGAGAGTATCAAGCAAAGGCACCCGTTTCGGTGCAACAAGACCAAGACCGTCGCAACGGCAGGAAGGAAGTCATCGTGGAGCCCAAGCCGGCGTCACCACCAGAGCCTTTGACACGCGAGGACGAACTTTAGTCAGGATAAGTGTACTAGATGTTCCCCTTCAAAGTGGCCAATTGTTGGCGCCCTTCCCGCTCAATATTTGGGAAGAGGCCCAGGGCCTTTGCCTATAAGTAGAGCCAGCCACCACAGTAGAGGCATCTGATCGGATCTTAGCTTGGTCCACAGTAGAAGAGAGATCCAGACATGTCATCCTAGCTTGATCCAACCCGATCGAGAGCCTAGCCACAAGAACACCTCGCCCTCGCGAGGCTGTTCTTCCTTGTATTGTTCATCATCAACCCAAGAGGCAATCCACCACACCACACACCGTAGTAGGGTGTTACACCACAATGGTGGCCCGAACCAGTATAAACCTTGTGTCTCTTGTGTTGTTCTTTTGGTAGTTTAGATCCTAGCGAGGTGACGAGGTGCAGGTAGGTAGGGGGTGAGATCTCCGCGTGCACCCCAAAGTTCGAACCTAGAGGGTCGGCCGGAAACCGAAATCCGACAATGCTCTATATGTGGGAATACGAAGTCTTACTCTGACCGGAAAATCCTTCACACCCACCTGCTTTACAAGGGTTTCATGCCACACTATAATGTTTGCACGAGGCACTGAGAAATAGGGGTTATGATGGAAGACGGCGAAGAAGAAGAGTACGATGACAACTATGTGCCCCCTGAATACGATGATGCTACTGAACATCAAGAGGAACTATACGATGTGCACGATGATGCTGCAACGGGCCAAGATACTGAAGATCAAGAGGAACCAGACGATGTGCCCGATGATGATGATCTCCGCCGGGTCATTGTCGATGCAAGGACGCAATCCGAAAGTCAAAAGGAGAAGCTGAAGTTCAATCGCATGTTAGAGGATCACAAAAAAGGGTTGTACCCCAATTGCGAAGATGGCAACACAAAGCTTGGTACCGTACTGGAATTGCTGCAGTGGAAGGCAGAGAATGCTGTGCCTGACAAAGGATTTGAGAAGCTACTGAAAATATTGAAGAAGAAGCTTCCAAAGGATAACGAATTGCCCGACAGTACATACGCAGCAAAGAAGGTCGTATGCCCTCTAGGATTGGAGGTGCAGAAGATACATGCATGCCCTAATGACTGCATCCTCTACCGCGGTGCGTACAAGTATCTGAACGCATGCCCGGTACGCGGTGCATTACGGTATAAGATCAGACGAGATGACCCTGGTGATGTTGACGGCGAGCCCCCCAGGAAGAGGGTTCCTGCGAAGGTGATGTCGTATGCTCCTATAATACCACGGTTGAAACGTCTGTTCAGAGATGACAACACTGTTTGTGATGAGCTGTACTTGTTGTCCAGGGGACCATCTTCGACTGTAATGATTTGGAAAGGATACGAGATAAATGGGAATACATTTTACACGATCGACCAAGATCAAAAGAGGACCAACCAAAACAGCGGTGTCCGCTTTGATGCAGCCACCGAGAGGGGAAAGGACACATATTATGGTTACATAGTGGACATATGGGAACTTGACTACGGAGTAGATTTTAAGGTCCCTTTGTTTAAATGCAAGCTGGGTCAATCTGTCGGAGCGAATGCAGATAGACCCACATACGGAATGACAACAGTGGATCTGAAAAATCTTGGGTACACTGACGAACCGTTCGTCCTAGCCAATGATGTGACACAGGTTATCTATGTGAAGGACATGTCTACCAGACCTAGAAAAATAAAAGATAAGGAAGCGAATACATGATACGATGAGCCAAAGCGCCACATAGTTCTTTCAGGAAAAAGGGACATCGTGGGAGTGGAGGGCAAGATAGACATGTCTGAAGATTATGAAAAGTTTCATGAAATTCCTCCCTTCAAAGTCAAGGCTGACCCCAGCATCCTGATAAACGATGAAGATTACCCATGGTTACGACGCAATAAGCAAATGACACAAGCGAAGAAAAAGTGAAGACTTTCTCCCGCAACTATTATGATGATACCATGCCAACTTTGTAACAGACGAGTATGATACCATTGTCCGTGTTGTACACGCACATGCCAACTTTCAACTTTTTCAGAGTTCATTTGAAATGCTTTATTATGAATTTAGGTTGAATTTTCTCTATAGGCGTATCAATGTTCACACAAATTTCAAAGCATGCAAATTTGAAAACTAATGGCACTAACAGAAAGTTTATAATTTTTCTAAAACTAATGGCACTAACAGAAAGTTTATAATTTTGCTAACCTAAAAGCAAAAAGAATTAAAAAATAAAGCAAAAAACACAAAACAAAAAAACTGTAAAAAATAAAAATAGAAACAATAAGTATTTTGTTGTAAGTAGAAAGAAAATAAAATAAATAAAGCAACAAAGAAAAAAAACAAAAAAGTGTTTTCAAATTTGAAAACTAATGGCACTAACAGAAAGTTTATAATTTTTCTAAAACTAAAAGCAAAAAGAATTAAAAAATAAGGCAAAAAAACAAAAGAAAATAAATAATGCAAAAACAAAACAAAAAACTAGAAAAAAAATAAAAAAACTGCCACCTATTGGGCCACCACGGCCTGAATATGACTAGAAACCCAACCTAGGCCAGGATTCAGGCCCGCAGAATGTTCAATAGGCCCACAGGAAGCACAGTGTGAGATTAGGCCCATAAGCTTGCTTTTGAGAGGAGCTCGAGAGGGTAGCCGCAGTGGGGCTTATAAACCACTCCGAGCCCCTCTCTACTAGCGAGGTGGGACTAAAGTTTTGGCCGCGGGCAGCGCAAGGCCTTTGATCCCGGTTGGTGGCACCAACCGGGACTAAAGGTAGGCATTGGTCTCGGTTCGTGCCACCAACCGGGACCAATGCCATCCTTTAGTCCCGGTTGGTGCCACTAACCGACCAAACCGCCGCTTCCGCCCTTTGTGCTGCCGAAAACGGGCCTTTGGTCCCGGTTGGTGGCACCAACCGGGACTAAAGGGGGCATTGGTCCCGGTTGCTGCCACGAACCGGGACCAATTCTCATCTCCATTTGCCCCCAACGACGCCGAGCTCATCGCCGCCAGGCTGCCCCGACGCCGTCCGCCGCCCCTGCCGTCGCCGTCGCCCATGCCTCGCCGTCGCCGTCGCCGACGTCGTCCCAGCGCCCGCGTGCCCCTGCCCAGCGTCGTCCCATACACGTCGCGCCCAGCCCATCGCCGCCCAGACGCCGTCCCTGCCCAGCGCCACCGCCTCACGCATCAGGCCGGCCCTGACCTCTCCGTCGCGGCGCCGCCCATAGTGAGCACGCGCCCTGCCTGCCCCCTGCCAAAAAAAAAAATATATGTATGTATGTTTTTTGTATGTATGTATCTTTTTTGCTAGCTAGGAAAGTATGTATGCTTTTTTGTATATATGTATGTATGTATGTATGCTTTTTTTGTATGTATATATGTATGTATGTATGCTTTTTCATATGCTATATGTTGATGAAATATGTACAATGCATTAGGGAAAACCTTTACTTTTTTCGAAATTTTCTATTTGAAATTTTTTTTAAACAAGCAATACTAAAAGAATGAGAGGAAAAAGGAAAATAAGAAGCGGAAGAAAGGAGGACAAGAGGAGAAATAAATAAGAAGAGAAAAAAGAAGAAAAAGAAGAGAGAGAAGAAGAAAGGAATAGATGAGAAGAAGAAAAAATATTCTATTTTTCTTCTTCTCCTCTATTCCTTTCTTCTTCTTTTTTTTTCTTTTTTCTTCGATCTTCTCTATTCCTTTTTCTTCTCCTCTTTATTTCTTCTTAGTTTTCTTGTGTTTTATCGGATGCAATAAATGGTCGATATACCCCTCCCGATAACTTCAATACGAGGGGGGAGGGTCGATATACCCCCTCCCCGATAACATTATTTTCCAATGTATATGTTGCTCGCGTCGTTGTTGATATAACCCACTCCCGGATAACTTCGACATGAGGGGCGGTCGATATATATACCCCCTCTCGACCGTGATAACTTATACCACGGCAGCACCCCCCTCGGCCCTCTCGCTCGACCAAAACTCTCGAGGACACCAAAACCCTAGAGAAAAAACGATGTTGCTCTCCTACCCCCTCCTGCCGCGCCCCTACCCGACAAACTCTCTCGAGGCCACCCAAATTTACCAAGTTAAAAGAGTGTTGTCGTTGAGTCCACCCCAAACCCTTGAAGCGTTGTGTCGAGGCCACCCCAAACCCTTGAAGTGTTGTCTAGGCCTCGCCAGCAAGGGCGGAAGATACCCGCCGCCGCCCCAGCTGCTCCGGTGCGTCGTAGTCCTTCTCCTCCGCCTCGTAAGCAAGCACGAAAGAAGACAGACGCCGCAGCCGCTCCGTCTGCTCCGGTGTCTAGCAGTATAACCAGAGGCGGGAGTTCGGGAAGTACTGTCAGACATCAAAGGTCAAAAGAACGAGCAGCTGCGAAAAAAATTCCCCAGCTCGGCAAACAAGCAAATCAATCGTGCCCCCCGCTAAAATTGTCTAGCGGCGACATTGTCGCTAATGCTCGAGGGACGGTGGCCGGTTATGGCAATCTTGCAGATTACCTGCCTGACGATCAACTTCCTGATTTCATGGAGATGGACATACACGATCTGATGCGGAAGCCTCTCGTCAAAGATGAAAAATCTCTAACAACGATCATGCGAAGATTCCATAATTGGTACATGAAAACCTGCAGAGAGTGCAGGGGGCGAATACTTTGTATCTGAACATTAAAGAGGAGCACGACCTCGTTGGAACTGATCATTGGCTGTTCCATTTGAGGAGTTCTTGAGTTCTTCAATCAAAAGGCCCTCGATAAATTAACGGTCTTTTGCTACTGTCTATAAGTACTATTTCTGTCATTAAGTCTCTATATATAGCTCAGCTCTTTCATTGCATGTATTTATAATTAATTATCCTCACTATATTATGCAGATTGAAGATCGTCGAGTGTAGAAAACAAGAAATGTATGATATTGGGTTCATTAACACAAATATCATAGATGAAATTCAGGTTAAAAAGCACGCCGAAGACGCCGAGGCCAACTTGCTACAATCGTTGATCAAAAATAAAAACAAAGATACCATACTCTTTCCTTACAACTTCAAGTGAGTGTTACTGCGTGTGCATATTCGGTTTCCCTTATTACTCGAGCGAGGTTATAGTAATGTAATTGATGAGTTATGCATTCGTGCACAGCTACCACTATGTTCTTCTGGAGATTAAGCTTGAGCGGGGACTAGTAACCGTCTTAGACTCGAGACGAAAAGATCTCGAAACCTATGTGGACATGACTAAATTGCTCAACAAGTAAGTTCAATCGATCATTATCGCACCATATCGGCAACTTTTTGTTCATTTCCTGATATCTCAAGTAATAATAATTATTTCTTTCTCTTGCAAGGTTTGGAAACAGTTCACCGCAGAAGCTCCGGGACTGCCGAAGGAGCTGCGATATACATACTCGGACGTAAGTACTACTGGCTAGCTAGTTGCGCGCATCTCCCGTTGATTCTATAGCTATACTTTCATCAATGCCATTTATAATGCTTCATTATCAGTTTGATTGACCTCTATTTCTCGTAAAGTGCTTGTGGCAAGAACAAGGGAATGATTACTGTGGATACTACGTGTGCGAGTTCATCTACAACGCGACATTGAAAAATAAGCGGGGCTACTCTAAAAGAGAATATGAAGTGCCTAAGCAATAATATTCACAATTTCATTTTATTACACCATCATTTCTGTTGAGTTTCATTCATATATATGTATTAACCCCCTTCTTCAAATTAGACGTGGCAGATGCGGAAAGAACTCCTATCACAAGATCACATTAAAGCAATTCAAGAGGAATTGGCGGGATTCTTTCTTGACCAAGTCATCATTGGAGCTTCGGACTTGAATTCGGAAGCCGCGGCCCAGGTGTCGTCGCGGGCCTCTGTGATATAGAACCATAGCTTCTACCACTCCTTGACAGTCTCCACAAAAGTGCCTTCGGGCCATGTAACGTTGGGCATCTTGCTCACCATGGCTCCTCCGCACTCCGCGTGTTGGCCATCCACCACCTTCGGCTTCACGTTGAAGATCTTGAGCCACAGTCCGAAGTGGGGCTGGATGCGGAGGAAAGCTTCACACACGACAATGAATGCCGAGATGTTGAGGAAAGAGTTCGGGGCTAGATCGTGGAAATCTAGCCCATAATAGAACATAAGTCCGCGGACGAAAGGGTGGAGAGGAAACCCTAACCCGCGGACGAAATGAGGGAGGAACACCACCCTCTCGTTGGGCTTCGGTGTAGGGATGACTTGCCCCTTGGCCGAAAGATGGTGGGCGATTTCTTTCGCCAGATACCCGGCCTCCCAAAGCTCGGCGATGTCCTTCTCCTTAATGGAGGAGGCCATCCACTTGCCTTGCCCTCCAGATTCGGACATGGTGGAGTGCTTGCTTGAGGTGGAAAAGATGAGAACTTGGGCGCTGCAGCTCAAGGATGGAGGAGCAGAGGAAGAGAGAAGGCGTGGGTGAAGAAAGGGAATCCTTATCCCATTATAAAGGCAGTGAATATCGAACGCCTCCCCACTCGCCTTAAACTCGCCTATTCCCAAGGGCTGTGCAAACCACGGTTGGATTACCCACGCCCGTATTGATGAGAATCCCGTAATAAGGGGACACGATCTCTGCTTTGACAAGACGTGCCAATGGAAAATGCATCTCTAAACATGGAACGACAGACGAAAATGGTTCGAAATAATGACCAGGCAGACGTGATGTCATCTTGCAAAAAGTTGTCAGCGGATGGGACTCGTGAAATGTTATACTCTCTACGGCTGTGTGTGTGGTACCTGTGTTGCAGATCCGGACATGTTTGTTTCGTCCGAAGACTATCTTGGAGTATTCGGAAAGGGGAACCCGCCTTGCAATGCCAAAGACAATCTGCGTGCCGGACACCTCGTCATTGAAGCCTGGTTCAGGGGCTACTGAGGGAGTCCTGGACTAAGGGGTCCTCGGGCATCCGGCCTGTTGGACATGGGCCGTACTAATGGGCTGTGAAGATACAAGACCGAAGACTCTCTCACATTTCCGGATGCGACTCTCCTTGGTGTGGAAGGCAAGCTTGGCAGCCAGATATGAAGATTCCTTTTCTATGTAACCAACTTTGTATAACCCTAGCCCCCTCTGGTGTCTATATAAACCGGAGGGCTTAGTCTGGAAAGAGATAGAGTCATACAGGCTAGACTTTTAGGGTTTTAGCCATTACGATCTCGTGGTAGATCAAGTCTTGTAATACTCATATTCATCAAGATCAATCAAGCAGGAAGTACCTTCATAGAGAGGGCCCGAACCTGGGTAAACATTGTGTCCCCTCTCGCCTGTTACAATCGATCTTAGACGCACAGTTCGGGACCACCTACCCGAGATCCGCCGGTTTTGACACCGACAGGCACCATTGGTAAGAATTTTTCGCGTGTCTCCCCCAAGTGTTCTTCGGCATAAGCGAAGAGAACTGGGTGGTTAAGCAGTACCGTCAAATGGGCTTTCTCTGCCAATTCTCTAGGTGCAGCCATTTGCATGCCAGCAAGGACCGGCTTACCTTTCAGCCTTTCCTCGTGGCGAGAGAGGGGCAAACCTATAAGTCTTTGTTTCATGTATTCGGTGCAAAATTTAACCACCTCCTCCACAGTATAACCTTGTAGGATGCTTGACTCTGGATGGTTTCTGTTCCGACAAAAGCGCTTTAGTATTCCCATGAACCGCTCGAAGGGATACATGTTGCAAAGAAACACAGGACCACAATACTTTATCTCGTTGACAAGGTGCAGTGAGATGGACCATGACATCAAGGAATTAATGATGGTGGGAAAAACATCTCTAGGTTGGACAATATTCTTGCAATATCATCTTGCAAATGATCCAACTCTTCAGGATTTCCAACTTTCTACCATAGTTGGTTGAAGAAATCACAGAGCACAATGAGTGTGTTTCTTATATCTTAGTCCATCAGATTCCTGATGGCCACCGGGAGGATTTGTGTCAACATTACATGGCAATCATGTGACTTCATGTGTCCCAACTTCATCTTACCTGAGCTCACGTCCACGAGACTTCTGATGTTTGCACAGTAGGAAGAGGGTGTCTTAACTGACAACAAATAGGTGAAGAACTCCGTTGCTTCTTTTGTACTGAAATTGTAACTATGGCGAGCTTTGATGAATTTGTCATCATCTTCTGCTTCATTCTTGCGTTTTGATTGATCAGCAAGCATATCGAGCCGTGAACCGTCACCATCCTTTCTTTTACCTTTAATCTTGAGCAGAGTACCAATGATGCTTTCACATACATTCTTATCTACGTGCATGACATCGATGCAGTGACGTACACGTAGAATCTCCTAGTAAGGTAATTTCCAGAACACCAATTCTTCTTAAACACTTGACCCTTGGGTGTTTGTTTCACCGTCAAAGGGTGGTTCTTGCCAAGGAGAACATTAATTTTTTAGCCATGTTGTGGACAACCTACCCGTCATAGGGTCTTGGGGCCGCACCTGCTTCTGACGTACCATCAAATTCAGCTTTCATCTTTCGGCATGGGTGATTTATCCGCAAGAACCTACGATGACGCAAATACACTATTTTGAGCGAGTTGGGAAGTCTTCTGGTAGCTGTCCTATCAATGCATGTGACACACCCTACATCTCCCCTCGTTTTTTGCCCCGATGTGTTGCTTAATGCTGGCATATCTTGAATGGTGTGTAGCAGCATCGCATGTAGATCGAAAATCTCCTGTCTGTAAGCATCATAACATTTTACAGCAGGCGCATCTATCCACAATGTCAGCAGTTCTTCTACCAGTAGCTGAAAGTAAATGTCGTTGCCATTTCCAGGTTGCTTCGGTCCTTGGATAATCATTGACATCATAATGTATTTTTTCTTCATACACAACCAAGGAGCTAGGTTATATATGCATAGAAGCACCGGCCATGTGTTGTGATTGGTGCTCATATCGCCAAAAGGATTCATCCCGTCAGTACACTCCCCGAGCCTTATACTTCTAGGATCCTTGGCAAAAAATTTAAACTTTTTGTCCATTAATTCCCACTGAGCCCCATCTTTCGGGTGCCTCATAAACCTATCCGCAATTCACTCATCATGATGCCACCGCAACCTCTTTGCCTCTCTAGGGTTTGCAAACAAATGCCTCAACCTTGGAATTAAAGGCAAGTACCAAACAACCTTGAACGAGATTCCTGTCTTCATCTCATCATCCAATTTGTAATTGTCCTTTGCTTTCCTGCGCTTGTATTGTGGATGCTTGCATGTGGGACATGCATGCGAATCTTTGTACTCACCACGCTACAATATACAATCATTCACACAAGCGTGTATCTTCTGTACTACAAGTTCCAATGGGCAAACAATTTTCTTCGCTTCATTCATGCTTCTGGGGAGCACATTATCTTCCGGAAGAATTTCTTTGAAAAGACCAAACATCACTGTGAAGCCCTTGTTTGATAGACCATTTGCTGCTTTAAATCTGAGAAGCGCCAGGGTGGCACTCAACCTGGAATATTTATTTTTGCAACTTGGATACAATTCTTTCTTGGAGTCCGCATCAATGGTTGGCAGATCATTGTACCCAATCATATCCTTTTTAGGCCAAAATCTGCAATCATATTTGCAAAACCTGGCATATCAAGATCGCCGTCATCTGCGTCAACGTCTTTGTTTTCCAGTGGGCGTTTCAGCTTTCTGGTGTTCCATTGGTAGCTTGACCTCCTCTTCCATGTGACACTGATCAGGGTTTGGCATCTCGCTGCCCTATGTATCTTCATCCGTGACCTCCTCTTCACCGTGTCTGGTCCAACGTGTATATCCATCCATGAATCCCCTAGAGACTAAGTCCATCTGGACATCTGCAACTTCATGTGACTCTGTATTGGCACAATCAGTACATGGACATAGGATGTAATCCGCATCACCAATTCTCTTCTTTGTACTTTTAGCCAAATTCATGAACTCTATCACGCCACTGATAAAATCTACAGTTTTCCGATTCTTCATCCATCGAGATAGTCCCATTTGCAGCACACGAATGGTAACTAAAAACAAAACAATACCATTAATACACAGATTAACTGCTACCCAAAGATGCGTGCATAAATCACAAGGTTTTATTTTAATAATTACTGAGGGCGCTCCATGTTGTTATGCAGACGTGCAATGACAAAAATTAATGGCCAGTCAATTTACACGCATAGTACTAGTACAACACTACCCTCAGGAATTGAATACCTTAATTAAGCCACTGACAAAAAGAATACCTTAATTAACTAGTTGGGCGGCGACCTCCACCCAGCAGACAGACAAGCGCGATGCGGCGGCACGCCGAGACAGCAGCGTCGAGGAGCATAGCTTAGTGCGACTGCCACCTAAAGTTTGACCTCCAGTATCCCGCCATCGACCGCGATGGATGTGATCGAATCACGCCACCGCCGACCTCGATGGTTGAGCTCCTCCTATCTCCCGCCGCAGACCAAGGATTGACCTCCTATGACGCCGCCACCGCCCACAGACCGAGGATTGACCTCTTATCCGGTAGCGACTGCCTAGGCCGCCGCCACCATGTCTATACGCAGAGTGGCTGTTTTTTTACGGATATCCGTAGAGCGGCTGTTTACACGGTATCTCACTAAAACTCAATTATATGGACAAGGTAGGACATCACATACGGTTATGTAATTGCAACCGTGTCTAACCTACGTTGTCTTCTCACACGGTTTGGTGCCGAAATCGTGTGTGATGTTGTAATACCTAACACACAAACGACATGTATAAACAGTGTGCTGTATACATCATATAGTGCCATAAGTAGTTCCCGACCATACGCACTCTCACCCTTCCATCATTGCTTGACTCTTCGGTACCGTGCATTGCCCTTTCTCACCTCGAGAGTTGGTGCAAACATCGTCGGTGCATCCAAACCTCGTGATACGATACGCTCTATCACACATAAACCTCCTTATATCTTCCTCAAAACAGCCACCATACCTACCTATCATGGCATTTCCATAGCCATTCCGAGATATATTGCCATGCAACTTCCATCATCATCATATACATGACTTGAGCATTTATTGTCATATTGATTTGCATGATCGTAAGATAGCTAGCATGATGTTTTCATGGCTTGTCCGTTTTGTTATGTCATTGCTACGCTAGATCATTGCACATCCCGGTACACCGCCGGAGGCATTCAAAGAGTCATATCTTTGTTCTAGATATCGAGTTGTAATATTGAGTAGTAAGTAAATAAAAGTGTGATGATCATAATTATTAGAACATTGTGCCATGTGAGGTTATCAAAATAAAAGAGGCCAAAGAAGCCCAAATAAAAAAAGAGGCTAAACAAAGCCACCAAAAAAAGAAAAAAAAAGAAAAAAAGGAAAGAAACAAAAAAGAAATGAGAGAAAAAGAGAGAAGGGGCAATGTTACTACCCTTTACCCCACTTGTGCTTCAGAGTAGCACCATGTTATTCATATAGAGAGTCTCTTGAGTTATCACTTTCATATACTAGTGGGAATTTTCATTATAGAACTTGGCTTGTATATTCCGATGATGGGCTTCCTCAAATGCCCGAGGTCTTCATGAGCAAGCAGGTTGGATAGACACCCACTTAGTTTCCAGTTTGAGCTTTCATACACTTATAGCTCATAATGCATCCATGGCCATCCCTACTCCTCACATTGACATCAATTGATGGGCATCTCCATAGCCCATTGATTAGCCGCGTCAATGTGAGACCTTGTCGTTTTTTGTCTTCTCACACAAACCTCCATCATCATATGCTATTCCACCTATAGTGCTATATCCATGGCTTGCACTCATGTATTGCGTGAGGGTTGAAAAGGCTGAAGCGCGTTAAAAAGTATGAACCAATTGCTCGGCTTGTCATCGGGGTTGTGCATGATTTGAATGCTTTGTGTGGTGAAGATGGAGCATAGCCAGACTATATGATTTTGTACGGACGGGCTTTCTTTGGCTATGTAATTTCGATAAGACATAATTTCTTGGTTGGTATGCTTGAAGTATTATTGTTTTTATGTCAAATGATAGACTATTGCTTTGAATTACTCGTGTCTTAATATTCATGCAATGATTAGATACATGATCAAGATTATGCTAGGTAGCATTCCACATCAAAAATTATCTTTTTTATCATTTACCTACTCGAGGACGAGCAGGAATTAAGCTTGGGGATGCTGATACATCTCCGTTGTATCTATAATTTTTGATTGTTCCATGCCAATATTCTACAACTTTCATATATTTTTGGCAACTTTTTATACTATTTTTGGGGACTAACATATTGATCCAGTGCCCAATGCTAGTTCCTGTTTGTTGCATGTTTTGGTTTCACAGAATATCCATATCAAACGGAGTCCAAACGGGATAAAAATGGATGGAGGTTATTTTTGGAATATTCGGAGAATATGGGAAGGAAAATCCATGCGAGACAGTGCCCGAGGGAGGCACGAGGCAGGGGGTGCTCCCCACCCCCTGGGCGCGCCCCTGACCCTCGTGAGCCACTCGTAAGGTGGTTGCTGCTCTTCTTTGGCCACAAGAAAGCTAATTTTCGGAGAAAAATCTGGGCAAAGGTTTAAATCCAATCGGAGTTACGGATCTCCATATATATACGAAACGGAGAAAGGGCAGAAGAGGAGAACGCAGAAACAGAGAGAGACAGAGAGACATATCCAATCTCGGAGGGGATTTCGCCCCTCCCATGCCATGGAGCCCAAGGACCAGATGGGAAACCCTTCTCCCATCTAGTGAAGAGGTCAAGGAAGAATAAGAAGAAGGAGGCCCCTCTCCCCCTCCCTTCCGGTGGCGCCGAACGCTGTCGTGGCCTCCATCATCATCACCGCGATCTTCACCAACACCTCTGCCATCCTTAGTAACATCTCCATCACCTTCCCCCCTCTACCTACAACGGCCCATTCTCCCGCAACCCGCTGTACCTTTACTTGAACATGGTGCTTTATGCTTAATACTATTATCCAATGATGTGTTTCCATCCTATGATGTCTGAGTAGATTTTCGTTGTCCTATCGGTGGTTCATGAATTGCTATGATTGATTTAATTTTCTTGTGGTTATGTTGCTGTCCTTTGGTGCCCATCATATGAGCACGCACGTGGATCACGCCATAGGGTTAGTTGTATGTTGATAGGACTATGTATTGGAGGGCAAGAGTGACAGAAGCTTGAACCTAGCATAGAAATTGATGCATACGGGATTGAAGGGGGACCAATATATCTTAATGCCATGGTTGGGTTTTACCTTAATGAACGTTAGTAGTTGCGGATGCTTGCTAATATTTCCAATCATAAGTGCATAGAATTCCATGTAAGGGATGACATGCTAGCAGTGGCCTCTCCCACATGAAACTTGCTATCGGTCTAGTAAAGTAGTCAATTGCTTAGGGACAATTTCACAACTCCTACCACTACTTCTCCACACTCGCTATATTTAATTTATTGTGTCTTAAAAGACCCTACTTTTTATTTACGTGCTCTTTATCTTCTTGCAAACCTATCCAACAACACCTACAAAGTACTTCTAGTTTCATACTTGTTTCCGGTAAAGCGAACGCTAAGCGTGCGTAGAGTTGTATCGGTGGTCGATAGAACTTGAGGGAATATTTGTTCTACCTTTAGCTCCTCGTTGGGTTCGACACTCTTACTTATCGAAATGCTCTCTTTCTTCAATTAGATTTATTTGAGAGTTAGTAAAATTTTCAAGAAATTCTCTTTTGCTTCACTTAAATTAATTTGAGAGAAGAAAATTATGCTCATGATCTTCACTTATATTTGTTCGATCTTATCAAAAGCAACATATGAAAATTAGTCCCAAAGTGATAGATATCCAAGAAGGATATAATAAAAACTTTCATGAAGATCACTGGAAAAAATAAACTTGATTCCTTGTAATAGTTTTGAGATATGATGATGTGATATGTGAGTCATGTTGATGAGAAATTATGCTTTAGTAAGAATATTGGTGTTAAGGTTTGTGATTCCCTATGCAAGCACGAAATTCAATAGTCATGCAATGAAATTATATCCTACTTGTGTTGCATTATTCGGTGTTAATTATGCTTAATGCTCGCTTATGAGATTTTTCTTTTCTTGGTTGGTCGCTTCTCAATCTTTTGCTAGCCTTCATTTTGCACTAAGTATGATCACTACTTGTGCATCCAAAATCCTTTAAACCAGTTTTGCCACATGAGTCCACTATATCTACCTATATGCGGTATTCTTTTGCGTTTTAAAGCAAATTTGTATGTGCCATCTCTAATTTTCAAAATAAACTTCTCTTTTGTGTGTTCGTACTACTCGTGGAGCGGTGAGGGGTGGCTAATATTTTCCATGCTAGATGTGTTATTATCATGATGAGTGTTCATTCACTTGTCATTGCACGAGAGTAAGGCCAACTCCACCATGCGACCCCAAATGGACATCCGTTTTGTCCGAATTCTATCCGTTTGGGTAGGGCAATGGGGCCGTGTTCGGGCGTGTCCTCGGATGTGGTGGCCGTGCGCCCAGCGCGTGGCCGCATCCGTTTGCCCCATTTTGTCCGCCTACATTTCAAAAAAAGAGCAACATTTCAAATGCCGAGACCTAGTTCATCAGGCCAACGGCCCTAGTTCACGCCGACAATAGAGCCAGCGGCCTACACGTCCATCGCCGGCAACTCAGCCAGTGGCTGGCAACATAGCTGGACTCCAAAATAAATGGGTGTCCTCGTGGGCAACACAGCCAGCGGCTGGCAACACAACCGGCCTCCAAAATGAATGTTTTTCTCACCGGCACACAACCAGCAGCCCAGCGGGCGGGCGGCACCCATGCCAGCCTCCAAAAAGAACGGCCACGGCCGATCGGCCGACCTAGTTTGGGCCGTCGGTGTCGAGCATCTCCTTCTGCTTGGCCTCAAACCAGGCCCTCGTCTACTCGCTCATCTTGGACCAATCCACACTCATGATCGCAAGGGCCACCTCCTTTGCTTTGGTTGCGGCATTGGTGGCCTCGATGTCGAGCTGCCTCTGCCTGGCCGAGACATTGGCGGCCTCGATGTCGAGCTGCCTTTGCCGGGATTCCTCCTCCATGTCGATCTTCCTCCTCTTGGCCGCCTCCTTCATGTCAAGCTTCTTCCTTTGAAGCTCTAGGTATTGCTTCATTTGCTCGTCCTTGCTTTGCCGCTTCTTCTCGTCCCTCATATCCTTTTGAGACATCATGCCATGCAAAGTGTCATGCAAGGCCATGGATGAGGCATCACGTATGTCATCCACCTTGGAGTTGGTCTTGCCCCTCAGCCTCTTCAATGCCTCACCATCTCCACCTCCGGCGAACTTGGTCGTCTTCTTGTCTCTCTTCCTTTGAAGTTCGCGGTATTGATCCTTGAGCTTAGGGCAATTGTTGCTGATCCTCGAACAATGCATAAGAATGAATGGCTTGTCATTGTGCCGGGCCTTGAATGCTTCCAAAGATTGAAATGCCTACACCACATGATCAACAACAATTGAACATGCAAACATATACAAGGCCGAAGTCTCACATGGTCGTAGCAAGGAAAAGGACTAGGATAAGGAGAGCATACCATGTCCCCAGCGCCAAGACCACTCACGGGCCGTGCTTCAACGCTCTCAAATGCGGCGCAATACTTGTTACACTCTTGTTGGATGAACAACCACCTCTTTTGAATCGAGGTGATGCCACGGTTGCTTGTCATTTGGTAGGGCTCAAACATCTTCCTTTCATGGAATGTTTTGTGGACTCTCGTCCAAAAAACAAGGCCCTTTTGTTGCGCGCCGGTCTTCGGATCTTGGATAATCTCCATCCAACATTGGCAAGTCAACTTGTCCTCATCTTGTGTATATGAACCCGTGCGAATGCTCTTCCTCCTGTTTTGTGTTTCCGCTCTTTGGGTGAGCTCGTCGATGAAAAATGGCTCGCCACCAATACCAATGGTATTGCTTTCTTCTTCATCAACATCACCTTCGCAATAGATGTCATCTTCGTCATGCCACGAGTCACCATGGTCGTAGACAGCATGGTCGTCAGCCTCTTCATCGAGAACATACTGGGCGCGGCCATCCTGACTTTGGGTCTCCTCGGTGTCGTAGGCGCGGCCCTGCCCAACCTCGTATATCACATCCTCCATGAACTGGTTGTAGAAGGGGTCTGTCAGTGTACTAGAGTAGGGGTACCCTAGTACCCCGAACTCGTCTGCAGAGCAGTTACTGGCCCACGGCGGGCAGACTTGATGGCCGCCAAGGCCCCCAGCAGCTCCCTTAGAGCCATCCAAGAACAAAGCAGTCAAGCCCCCGGCAAGAGGAGCTTGCCGGGAAGGCCACTCAGGGCGCAAAGGAAACGAGGCCCTGGCAAGAGGAGCTTGCCGGGAAGGCTTGGCGGGCGCTGAACCCCCAAGCGCGACAAGGTTCCCACCGCGGCAAGGCGCTTGCCGGGGCGGGTGACCTCTCTTCATCTCCGCTCCAGCTCACTCGCCAACGTGTCACCACGGGGCTCTCCCAAGTACGCGTGTCGGCGGGCCGTGTAGCCAGCGGGGAGTAGCGACAGACGGCGCTGACAAGCCACCATCGTGGCGGGCGGAGGCGCACTTAACGGTCCCTGTTACACTGTTCGGGCGACTGAGACGGGCATTGATGACTCTTGTCCCTTGCCGTCAGAGTTAGGTATAAATTACTGTACACTGTACAAAGCGGTGTACCAACCAATGTTTTTACCATTGTAACCTTGTCTACTTGCCACATGTGGTAACCCTTGGACCTATAAAAGGAGGCCGAGGGCAGCGTAGAAGAGGTTCGGCTGGGTCTCTAGTCCAGCTCCAGCTTAGTTCATCACCTCAAGCTAGGTCTTGTAGCTCGCATTGCTCCCTAGCAAGAACACAAGATAATCCACGGCAGCAGTAGGAGTATTATCTCTCTGGAGAGCTCCGAAGCTGGGTAAACCCCCTCGTGTGCATCGCCTTGATCCGCTCTTTGTGCAACCTCCGCCCCCCGGCTCCTGTCGGTGTACTAGAGTAGGGGTACCCTAGTACCCCGAACTCGTGCACGGGCAGTTGCAGCGCCCCACGGCCGGGCCGACTTGATGGCCGCCAAGGCCCCCAGCAGCTCCCTTAGAGCCATCCAAAAACAAAGAAGTCAAGCCCCGGCAAGAGGAGCTTGCCGGAAGGCCACTCGTATGCAAAGGAACGAGGCCCCGCAAGAGGAGCTTGCCGGGAAGGCTTAGCGGCGCTGAACCCCTGCGCGACAAGGTTCCCACCGCTGCAAGGCGCTTGCAGGGCGGGCGACCTCTCTTCATCTCCGCTCCAGCTCACTCACCAACGTGTCACCACGGGCTCTCCCAAGTACGCGTGTCGGCGGGCCGTGCAGCCAGCGGGGAGTAGCGACAGACGGCGCTGACAAGCCACCATCGTGGCGGGCGGAGGCGCACTTAACGGTCCCTGTTACACTGTTCGGGCGACTGAGACGGGCATTGATGAATCTTGTCCCTTGCCGTCGAGTTAGGTATAGATTACTGACACTGTATAAAGCGTGTACCAACCTATGTTTTACCATTGTAACCTTGTCTACTTGCCACATGTGGTAACCCCTTGGACCTATAAAAGGAGGCCCGAGGGCAACGTAGAAGAGGTTCGGCTGGGTCTCTAGTCCAGCTCCAGCTTAGTTCATCACACTCAAGCTAGGTCTTGTAGCTCGCATTGCTCCCTAGCAAGAACACAAGATAATCCACGAAGCAGCAGTAGGAGTATTATCTCTCTGGAGAGCTCCGAAGCTGGGTAAACCCCCTCGTGTGCATCGCCTTGATCCGCTCTTTGTGCAACCTCCGCCCCCCGGCTCCTGTCGGTGTACTAGAGTAGGGGTACCCTAGTACCCCGAACTCGTGCACGGGCAGTTGCAGCGCCCCACGGCCGGGCCGACTTGATGGCCGCCAAGGCCCCCAGCAGCTCCCTTAGAGCCATCCAAGAACAAAGCAGTCAAGCCCCCGGCAAGAGGAGCTTGCCGGGAAGGCCACTCAGGGCGCAAAGGAAACGAGGCCCCGGCAAGAGGAGCTTGCCGGGAAGGCTTGGCGGGCGCTGAACCCCCAAGCGCGACAAGGTTCCCACCGCGGCAAGGCGCTTGCCGAGGCGGGCGACCTCTCTTCATCTCCGCTCCAGCTCACTCACCAACGTGTCACCACGGGGCTCTCCCAAGTACGCGTGTTGGCGGGCCGTGCAGCCAGCGGGGAGTAGCGACAGACGGCGCTGACAAGCCACCATCGTGGCGGGCGGAGGCGCACTTAACGGTCCCTGTTACACTGTTCGGGCGACTGAGACGGGCATTGATGACTCTTGTCCCTTGCCGTCAGAGTTAGGTATAGATTACTGTACACTGTACAAAGCGGTGTACCAACCTATGTTTTTACCATTGTAACCTTGTCTACTTGCCACATGTGGTAACCCCTTGGACCTATAAAAGGAGGCCCGAGGGCAACGTAGAAGAGGTTCGGCTGGGTCTCTAGTCCAGCTCCAGCTTAGTTCATCACACTCAAGCTAGGTCTTGTAGCTCGCATTGCTCCCTAGCAAGAACACAAGATAATCCACGAAGCAGCAGTAGGAGTATTATCTCTCCGGAGAGCTCCGTAGCTGGGTAAACCCCCTCGTGTGCATCGCCTCGATCCGCTCTTTGTGCAACCTCCGCCCCCCGGCTCCTGTCGGTGTACTAGAGTAGGGGTACCCTAGTACCCCGAACTCGTGCACGGGCAGTTGCAGCGCCCCACGGCTGGGCCGACTTGATGGCCGCCAAGGCCCCCAGCAGCTCCCTTAGAGCCATCCAAGAACAAAGCAGTCAAGCCCCCGGCAAGAGGAGCTTGCCGGGAAGGCCACTCAGGCATAAGGAACGAGGCCCGGCAAGAGGAGCTTGCCGGAAGGCTTGGCGGCGCTGAACCCCCAAGCGCGACAAGGTTCCCACCATGAAAGGCGCTTGCCGGGGCGGGCGACCTCTCTTCATCTCCGCTCCAGCTCACTCGCCAACGTGTCACCACGGGGCTCTCCCAAGTACGCGTGTCGGCGGGCCGTGCAGCCAGCGGGGAGTAGCGACAGACGGCGCAAGCCACCATCGTGGCGGGCGGAGGCGCACTTAACGGTCCCTGTTACACTGTTCGGGCGACTTTGACGGGCATTGATGACTCTTGTCCCTTGCCGTCAGAGTTAGGTATAGATTACTGTACACTGTACAAAGCGGTGTACCAACCTATGTTTTTACCATTGTAACCTTGTCTACTTGCCACATGTGGTAACCCCTTGGACCTATAAAAGGAGGCCCGAGGGCAACATAGAAGAGGTTCGGCTGGGTCTCTAGTCCAGCTCCAGCTTGGTTCATCACACTCAAGCTAGGTCTTGTAGCTCGCATTGCTCCCTAGCAAGAACACAAGATAATCCACGAAGCAGCAGTAGGAGTATTATCTCTCCGGAGAGCTCCGAAGCTGGGTAAACCCCCTCGTGTGCATCGCCTCGATCCGCTCTTTGTGCAACCTCCGCCCCCCTCCGAACCACAAGGGACCCAGGTCCCATAGGTGCTCGTGGGGCACGATTAGTTCTTCCCCCGACATCTTTGGCGCGCCAGGTAGGGGGCGTCGACACTGTGTGAACCCGATTCGGCGGTCGCACGAACAACTTCATCGACATCTTCGTCGACATGGCGCCGAAGAAGAAGCCTTCGGCAGCAGCTGAGCCGTCCGCGTCGAAGCCACCACCACCGGAGCCGTCAGGTGGTGGGGGAAACGCTGGCGGAGGGACCGGCGTCGTCGAAAGAGCCCACGGTGCCGCCAGGTCCAAGGACAACGCGCGCTGGCGCCGGCGTCGAATCTGCACCGCGTCCGTCACGCGAGGCGCGGGACGAACAGCCATGATACCAGCGGCACCATACGATCTTTGGATCAAGGCCAAGCTGGAGGATCCCAAGGCCCTCGAGACCGCATGCACCTCAAAGATGCCGGTGCGAATGGGGTGCAGTCGCTGGGCGGATGCTGCTCCTCCTAACTTGGTTAGGAGTCCGAGCACATCCGTTCTTCGCTCCGACGCCGTTGCCGCCAACCACACCAGCGGAAGCCTTGGCGAGGGCTCGCACACTACTAGATTACCCTCGACGGCCGATAAGGTCGACGAGTGGAGGGCCACAATTCAGAGTCTCATCGGCCGCTTAACGGCGACGCCCCGCTGCAACCGAAGCGCCGCAACCGCGGCGAGGTGACAAGGCGCGAGCTGATGGCAACGAGACTTGCGGGGGTGCACCCACCGTACACTCCCCTTCCCGAAGGCCAAGATCGCCGACTCGCCGGATCCACCTCGACAGTGACTCCACAGCATCGTCGGATCCGCGAGCTCGTCGCGACCAGCGCCAAGTTCTTCGGGAACGGCAAGAAGAGGATGCTCGAACCCGCATCGAGCGCCGAAGAGAAGCGCGTCGTCAATCTGACCAACGCGCCGGGCCCACTGTCGATATGCATGCGCAGGGGAACCAGGCGACTTGCCATACGCGGTGGGTTGCCCTGCGTTCACTCGTGAGCTGCGGCAAGTCCGGTGGCCCGACAAGAAAAACTTCAAACCAGACGTGCCGGAGAAGTATGACGGCAGGACACGCCCATCGGAGTTCCTCAGCATCTACACCATCGCGGTGCAAGCTGCGGGGGGACGAGACGACAAGATCCTCGCCAACTACTTCCCCTTGGTGCTCAAACCAAACGTCAGGTCTTGGCTCAGGCACTTGCCGGATGGCTCTATTTCTTCTTGGGCAGATTTGTGCCATCAGTTTGTTGGCGCCTTCACAGCGACCACAAGCCTCATGGCCAGGAGAGTGATCTCCACCTGCTTGCCCGTATGAGGGGAGTCTCTACGCAAATTCATCCAGAGATTCAGCCGAGTGCACTACAACATCCCAGACGTCCACCCTGCTGCAGTTATTAGTGCATTCCATCAGAATGTACGAAATCGCAGGATGAGGGAGGAGATGGCGATGTGCAAACTGAAAGACGTCAGTGAGCTCTACGCCCTGGCCGACAAGTGTGCACGCTACCGAAGAAGGAAGAAGGCTCCTGGGGAGAGTGTGGGAGCAGAGTCGACAAGAGGGACCGCCTGCAAGGAATAGCCGGCGGCGGAACAACAGGAGGAAGAAAAACCAAGAAGTACTAGTTGTCGAGCAGTCCGGCAAGGATGGTACCGCCAACAAAGCCAAGGCTGGTGGCTCCGGCAAGGAGGTTGCCGTTGACGCCGACCGCCAAGCTGTGGCGGCCGCCGACAAGCCTGACAGCTCCAACAAGCAGTACTGTAAAATCCACCGCACTAAGGGCTACGATCTCCAAAGCTGCAAGAAAGTCGAGCAGCTTGTTGAGCTACAGAAAGCTGAATACGAGTGGCGAGACAAGGAGAAAGCCCAAGAAGGTGCAGGCGCGGCAAGTAAGAAGAGGCCCGGTCGGGGAGGACGCCGCGGCAAGGCCAAGCAGCGGCAAGGAGACAGACCTCCCCGTGGCCGCGACAAGGAAGAAGATGAAGATGAAGATGACGAAGACTATGAGGACAATGAAGCTGATGAGCAGGAGTTTCAAAAAGCAACAAAGGTCCTTTGCGTTGACGGTGGTGCGTCTCTGCATACCTCACACCGCCAACTCAAGCAATGGATGCGTGAGGTCAATGCAGCAGAACCGTCCATAGAGTCGCGCAAGCCTCCGAAGTGGTCCAGCACGCCCATCATCTTTGACATTGAGGATCACCCTGATCGCATCACTGCGGTCGGGTGCTTGCCGATGTTGGTCTCACCAACCATCCGCAACCTCAAGGTCACAAAGATGCTGGTTGACGGCGGGGCCGGCCTGAATTTGATCTCCTCCGCAGTGCTCCAGAAACTTCAAATTCCTGACAGCGAGCTCGAAGAAACTGGTACTTTCCAAGGAATCAACCCAGGAAGGAGCAAGCCCAAGGGGAAGATCGCTTTGCCGGTAACATTCGGCAGCGAGCTCAATTTCAGAACTGAGAGGGTCACGCTTGACGTCGCCGATTTCCCATTGCCCTACAATGGCATACTTGGCCGCCCAAAGACTCGCCAAGTTCATGGCCGCCTCATTATGCTTACAACCTACTCAAGATGCCCGCCCGATAAGCGCCATTTCTGTCCATGGCGACAAGAAAGACGCACTTATCTGCGCCGACAAGATTTACCGGGATGCAGCAGCCGCGACAGATAGCAACCCACTTACCACTGAAGCTCCCGAGGCAAAGAAGAAGACCACTAGGTCCGGCAAGAGCACTGTTGCCCACTCCGGCAAGCGCACCTCTTCGGAGTGCTGCGCTACCGTCGAGGAAGCACCATCGAGCTCCACCGGCAAGTGCAACAAGACGATGGCAGCTCCGCCAAAGACCAAGAAGGTGCCTATCAAGGAGGACGGCACTGGTGGTACCTTCACCATCAGTGCCACGCTTGATCCTAAATAGGAAGGCGAGCTCCTTGCTTTCCTGCGGGCGAATGTTGATGTGTTTGCATGGCAACCATCTGACATCCCCGGCGTTCCCAGGAAAGTAATTGAGCACCACCTAGCTGTCCGTCCTCACGCGCGGCCCGTCAAGCAAAGAGTTAGGAAACAGGCAGTGGAGCGCCAAGAGTTCATAGCAGAAGAAATCAAGAAATTGGAAGCAGCGGGGCTTGTCGAGGAGTCCTCCACCCCACGTGGTTGGCCAATCCGGTAGTGGTGCGCAAGGCTAATGGGAAATGGAGATTTTGTATTGACTTCACAGATGTTAATAAAGCTTGTCCCAAGGACCCATTTCCCTTGCCGCGTATCGACCAGATTGTTGACTCCATGGCTGGATGCGACCTGCTCTCATTTCTTGATGTATATTCAGGATATCATCAGATCTTCATGGCAGAAGAGGATGAAGAGAAAACCGCATTCATCACACCATGTGGCACGTACTGCTTTATACGGATGCCTTTCGGTTTGAAGAATGCAGGTTCAACCTTTGCAAGGGTAGTCCAGGATGCTTTTGGACCACAGATACACAGAAATGTAGAAGCTTACATGGATGACATAGTGGTCAAGAGCAAAGACAGGACAACCTTGGTTCAAGATTTGGATGAGACGTTTGCAAACCTGTGCAAGATCAACCTCAAGCTCAACCCCGAGAAGTGCGTGTTTGGAGTCCCTTCCGCAAGCTTCTCGGTTCTTTAGATCTCAGCGGAATTGAAGCCAATCCCGACAAGATCAAGGCAATTGAGCAGATCGAAGCACCAAAGCGCGTCAAGGATGTCAGAAGGCTTGCCGGTTGCTGGCTGCTCTCAGTAGGTTCATCTCTAAATCTGCTGAACGCGCCCTGCCGTTTTTCAAAATTTTGAAAAAGGCAGGTCCAATGAAATGGACTCCCGAAGCGGAGGCTGCGCTGCAGACTTGAAGAGATACATCCTCCTCCGCCCAATACTTGTCGCACCTAAACCGCAAGAGAAGTTGCTGCTATATATAGCGGCAACCAATCAAGTGGTTAGTGCTGCGTTAGTAGCGGAGAGGGAGGCAGATGATAAGCCGGCAACCGAGATAGGCGTATCCAGTGACAAGCAAGGGGCTTCGCCATCAAGCTCTGGTCCAGACAAGGACGGATCAGCGCAGGGTTGCGACAAGATACAAAAAAAGATGGTGCAGCGCCCAGTCTACTTTGTCAGCTCCCTTCTACGGGGGGCTAGATCAAGGTACTCTGGTGTGCAGAAGCTGCTTTTCGGCCTCCTCATGGCCTCAAGAAAGCTGCGCCATTACTTCCAAGCACATGAGATAACAGTTGTCACTCGCTTTCCGCTGAAAAGGATATTGCAAAATCCAGAAGCGACAAGCAGGATTGTTGAGTGGGCACTGGAACTGTCAAGCTTTCGTCTCAAGTTCGAAAGCACTTCAACTATCCAGAGCAGGGCATTGGCAGAATTCATAGCAGAGTGGACGCCAACGCAGGATGAAGAGATTCCAGAAACGATGATCCCCGTCAAGGATGGCTGATGGACTTTGACGGTGCCTTCTCGCTGCAAGGCGCCGGTGCCGGCGTGCTGCTTATCGCACCCACCGGGGAACACCTCAAATACATAGTCCAAATGCACTTTCCCAAGGAACAAGCAACAAATAATACTGCAGAGTATGAAGGCTTGCTTGCCGGTCTCAGGATCGCGGTGGACCTTGGGATTAAGAAGCTCATTGTCAGGGGAGACTCACAACTTGTCGTCCGCCAAGTAAATAAAGATTACCGAGTCCGTTGATGGAAGCGTCGTCGATGAAGTGAGGAAGCTGGAAGAGCACTTTGAAGGCTCGCAAATGGAACACGCCCGAGAGCACGAATGATGTAGCTGATGGCCTCTCCAAATGTGCCGCACTTAAGTTACCTGTGGAACCAGGGATTTTTGTGCTCAAGCTGACTCAGCCAACCGTGACACCATCAACAGGACAGAGCAAGAAGAGAAAATTGGTTTCCGGCGACTACTTTCCGGCAGAGCTCTCCGAAGCCGCCGCCAAGAAGGTCCCTAAAACCAACACAAATATCACTGAGGAGCAGTCTGCTCCGACAAACCATGCAGTTTGTATCGTTGAAGCAAACGCTCCCGACAAGCTTAGCTCCGGCAAGTTTGACGGGGATCGTTGAGCTCCGGCGGACCCGCAGGTCCTTGCCGTAGAAGCTGATGGTCCTGCAGTGATAGATGAGCCTTTAGTCCTTGTTGTCGAGACACAGGCTCCAACATGGGCACAGCAAATCGTCCATTTCCTTCAGACAGGAGAACTTCCCGAAGAGCAAGAAGAAGCGGACAAAGTAGCCCGGCAGTCAAGTATGTACCAGTTTGTTGACAACATCCTGCATGTAAGAAGACTCAACGGAGTGAAATTGAAGTGTATTTGCCGGAAGTTGGATGAAGCTGATGGCGAGAGATACACAGAGGCATATGTGGTCACCACATTGGCGCAAGAGCACTTGCCGCAAAGCTTTACGGCAAGGTTTCTTCCGCCGAAGCCCTCCAGATGCAACTGCACAAGTAACCAAGTGTGAAGCGTGCGCCCATTCAAGAGATACACCAGCCAGCTCAAGCTCTCCAGACGATCCCTTTATCCTGGCCCTTCTCGGTGCAGGGGCTCGACATCTCGGCCCCTTCCCCGAGCCATCGGGGCTTTGAATACTTGTACATCGTGATCGACAAGTTCACAAAGTGGCCGAAGTGGAACCGATGAGGAAGGTGACGCCACAATCAGCCATCAAGTTCTTCAGTCAATTGTTTGCCGCTTTGGGATTCCTAACCGGATCATCACCGACAACGGCACACAGTTCACGAGTCGCACCTTCATGCAGTACGCCCAAGATCTTGGCGCCAAGATCTGCTTTGCTTCCGTTGCTCATCCGAGAAGCAACGGTCAAGCGGAGAGGGCAAACGCTGAAGTGCTACGAGGACTCAAGACCAGAACTTTCGATAGGCTGCGCAAGTGCGGAAGGAACTGGATCGAGGAGCTGCCGGTGGTTCTTTGGTCGATCAGACGACGCCAAATCGAGCCATCGCCGCACACCCTTTGCTCTAGTCTACGGAGCGAGGCAGTTCTCCCAAGGAACTCAGATATCGGGTCACCTCGAGTGCTCGCTATGATGAGTTTGAGCAAGAGCAGCTGCGACAAGATGACGCGCTGCTCCTCGAGGAAGATCGTCTTCAGGCTGCTGTACGAGCTGCTCGTTACCAGCAAGCTTTGCGTCGCTACCATAGCCGCAAAGTTAATGCCAGAAGCTTCGAGGAAGGCGACCTTATTCTTCGGCGCGTTCAATCCGCCAAGAATTCCAACAAGTTGACGCCGAAGTGGGAGGGCCCTTATCGGGTAAAACGAGTCACTAGGCCCGACGCTGTCCGCCTTGAGACTGAAGACGGCTTTCCGGTGAGCAATTCCTGGAACATAGAGCATCTTCGCAAGTTTTACCCATGAGGCGCGGTTGCCGGAACCCGTTCCGACAACCACCCTTTTGTACAAGTCTTGCCACTGTTGCATGTAATCCTTCGTACAAAGCCGGGCGCAGACCCCGTGCATCAGTAAAGCCTATGGTTGCGCACATTTTTGTTAGTACATGCCTTCATTATCAAATATGCATGTGTTTACTAACATCTTGTGCAGCACCCGCACCCAGTAAGCGATAATGAGCCATTAGGCTCCATAACTTACTTTTTCTCTTCTTTCTTCTCAAACAAGAAGAAGGTTCATCCACCCACAAGTTAACCGGGGGGAGAGAAGAAGATAGTGGTGTGGGCCGACAAGCGTCGCTCGAGGAACTGTCGCCTTGCCGGAAGATAGACAACAGAAAAGCTAAGTTGCTAAGTTTAAACGGCCAGTTTCAAATTTTTAAGTTATCTTCCTTGGACGATAAGTACTTTGTATGGAAAACCTGTGCGCGGAGGAACCAAATCGTGACTGGTCGCGCCCTTACTTTGTTTCGAGTCCACTCAACAACTTAAGTGAGCTGCGACTAGTCCGCGACGAGGTTGCTTGTCGGTAGCGACCCCGCCAAGAAGCTGCTGAAGTTCCGCGACTTCGGCGCCATGGCAAGGGTGCTCAGACCGCAAGTTCCCTGAAAGCGAGGGTAAAACATACAAGGGAAGAAATCGAGTAAAGGAAATAACATTGCATTCGATGGCCTAAGATAGTGTATATTACAAAAATAGCTTATCGCGGCACTAGCTAAATTGCTCTCGGAACTGAAATAACAGTGAAGAGAAGAAAGGTGCGCCGGCGTCCAAACCCCGGCAAGCTAGAGTTGCCGGGGGCTGCGGCAAGCCAGAGTTGCCGGAGGCCGCGACAAGCCGGAGTTGCCGGGGTCTGCGGCAAACCAGAGTTTCCTGAGGCTGCGGTATCAGATAAGCCCTTCGTCCTTCTTCAAACATCCCTCTTTCATTAAAAACATTCTACTCGGATACAGTCCGTGGAGAGTGAAAAACATGAAAGAGAGGATTACAAGTTCTTAAATGCAAATAAGGCCCGAAGGCTTACAAATCAAAAAGATAAGATGCCCATAATCCCCCTTTTCTGTCCCTATCTTCAGGAGGTAGGTTAAGAAGGCGGGAAGGGCAAACGGAGCGCCTACGCAAGCTACAGGTGCCAGAAGGCACCAAGGGAACATGCCGGGGGCTCTCCGAAGACTTGACGGGGACGGTGGCGCCGGAAGCGGAGCTCCAAGACGGGGCGGCAGGACGTCAGCACGCTGTCGAGGGCACTACGCCCTCGTACTCCGACTTGACGGCCTTGTCGCCATCCTCTTCCCTTCCGCAGCCTCCCACGCCAGCCGCCCAAGGAGACGACCCGGGGAGTTCAAGGAGCCGCGACACGGATGATGGGTCGCCCGGTGGCGCAGCGGCGCGCCCGGCAACTAGTTGGGCCCGCCACCCTCGTCGTCGCTGTCGCTCTCCTCCTCGCCACTCTCGCCGAGGAAGAATCTTCGCTGTCGGAGGAGCTATCCACGCAGCACCTTTCCCGAGTGCCAAGATCCCGAAGACCTTGACGGAGAGGAGGTCACCCTCCATTAACTTAAAATGGAGGGTAAACCCCGCCAGCAGGTTGTGGATGCGGGCGAACGTCTTCCACCCACGATCAAGATACATCACATTAGGGGCTGGGAATACAACACGGACTCGCGTGCCACTGATCCCACAGCCCCTCATGTGCAACCTCAACGTCTCGGGCGGATCCGACTCGATATGAGCAAGAGGCTTCAAGAAAACTTGTGTTTTCAGAATTATATGAAGCCAGTAAAGAAACAAAAAATCCATGGGTATTTGAACCCGAGTACCCGGGAAAAAGCAGAATATTTGATGGAAGAACAGGCGACCCCTTTGAGCAACCTGTTCTAATAGGGAAGTCCTATATCTTAAAATTAATTCATCAAGTTGATGAGAAAATTCATGGGCGTTCTACTGGGCCCTACTCACTTGTTACATCGCCATCGCGAACGGAGCTGGAAGCCGGAGACGACGACGAGGCGCCCGGCGCAGCTTAACGAAGAACTCACAAGGGTCGTCCCCCGTATGGACCGCCGCGGGGAGAGGGACCGCCGGCGGGGGCGGAGACGGCACGCCGCCCCGCCCGCCTCTTCCCCGAGCGCCTCGGGCCCGTCCACGACCTCGCCCCCGGAGGGGAGCCGCCGACGGAGGCGGAGACGGCGCACCGCCTCGTCCGCCTCTCCCTCGGGCTTCTCGGCCTCGTCCACGACCACGCCCCTCCCTCTTCCCTTGCGGCTGGCTCTGCCACCCCGGCGTGGGATTGGGAGGGTGCGCTGTCTAGCTGCGATCCTGCCGCCATCGATGGAGAACTGGTTCCCTTTCTCCATGGCGAATGGAAGAAAAGGGAGCAGAAGCTGGAGAAAGGAAGAGATGGGAGGTGCGGGCCTGCGCTCCCCTTCCGCCCTTCTTAAAAGGAGCAAGGTGGGGCTCGGCCGCCCGCCGGCGAAGTCAAGGCACAGGGAAGAGCAGGAATCGATAGACCTGCTGCCTCTGCTCACAACGGCTCAGTTTCCCACTTCCACCGTCCGTGACCCCGATTGCATGGGAACCACGTGGTGGAGACGCAGAACTGAGGCGACAGATGAGGCGACCTCGCATGCCGCCCACGATCTCCCCCAAGACGCCACGTCCAACGCGTGCCGTTCGTGGGAGACGTGGTGGGTCCAAGGCAAGTAACCGCGTAATCAAGACCACGCGCCCGTTACCTTTGAGTCAGCTTGGCCTGGCCAACAGAGCTTGGCGCCGTGGTGGCCCAGCCGGGGCTCTCTGTCGGTGTACTAGAGTAGCGGTACCCTAGTACCCGAACTTCGTGCATCGGCAGTTGCAGCGCCACGGCGGGCCGACTTGATGGCCGCCAAGGCCCCCAACAGCTCCCTTAGAGCCATCCAAGAACAAAGGTCAAGCCCCGGCAAGAGGAGCTTGCCGGGAAGGCCACTCAGGGCGCAAAGGAAACGAGGCCCCGGCAAGAGGAGCTTGCCGGGAAGGCCACTCAGGGCGCAAAGGAAACGAGGCCCCGGCAAGAGGAGTTTGCCGGGAAGGCTTGGCGGGTGCTGAGCCCCCAAGCGCGACAAGGTTCCCACCGCGGCAAGGCGCTTGCCGGGGCGGGCGACCTCTCTTCATCTCTGCTCCAGCTCACTCGCCAACGTGTCACCACGGGGCTCTCCCAAGTACGCGTGTCGGCGGGCCGTGCAGCCAGCGAGGAGTAGCGACAGACGGCGCTGACAAGCCACCATCGTGGCGGGCGGAGGCGCACTTAACGGTCCCTGTTACACTGTTCGGGCGACTGAGACGGGCATTGATGACTCTTGTCCCTTGCCGTCGAGTTAGGTATAGATTATCGTACACTTTGTAAAGCGGTGTACCAACCTATGTTTTTACCATTGTAACCTTGTCTACTTGCCACATGTGGTAACCCCTTGGACCTATAAAAGGAGGACCGAGGGCAACGTAGAAGAGGTTCGGCTGGGTCTCTAGTCCAGCTCCAGCTTAGTTCATCACACTCAAGCTAGGTCTTGTAGCTCGCATTGCTCCCTAGCAAGAACACAAGATAATCCACGAAGCAGCAGTAGGAGTATTATCTCTCCGGAGAGCTCCGAAGCTGGGTAAACCCCCTCGTGTGCATCGCCTCGATCCGCTCTTTGTGCAACCTCCTCCCCCCTCCGAACCACAAGGGACCGAGGTCCCATAGGTGCTCGTGGGGCACGATCAGTTCTTCCCCCGACAGGGTCGTCGACCGGTGGCGTTGGTGTTGGCATTCCATCGAACAAGACGCGGGGGGGGACGGCATGGTGACCATGAATGGTGCCCGTGCTTGCTTTGCATCTCGACGGACGGCCGGCCGCCGCTGCTGGACCCAGGCCAGAAGTTGAGGTCGATGACGGCCGAGGGGCGCGGTGTGGACGGCGCGATCATGCCAATGTCTGGCGACCCCAAGAAACGTGTCTGGTCGTCGTGCCTTGGCGGGGGAAAGCCGGGCGACATAGGCGTGGTCCACGAAGCCGGCGGCTGGCAGTGCGGAGGCCGGGCGACCGACGAGCATGTGCTCGCCGGGCCGACGGCCGCTGTAGGGAAACCGGCCGAACGGCACATGCCAAGCATGAGGAGGGCGTGCGATTTGTTGACAATGTCCTCCTTCTCGTAGACCGCGGCCTTGCGTCGTGCGACCTCCATCGCATCACGCTCGGCGGCAAACTTGTCCGCGGTGGCATTGACCTTGACAACCGCTCTCCGACCCCTCCTCTTCACCGATTCCGCATCCAACTTGGCGATCTCCTCCGGCATGCACTCTGATAATCCACGAGTATAGGGGATCGCAACAGTTTTCGATAAGTAAGAGTGTCGAACCCAAAAAGGAGCTAAAGGTTGAACTAATATTCCCTAAAGTTCTATCGACCACCGATACAACTCTACGTACGCTTGACGTTCGCTTTACCTAGAACAAGAATAAAACTAGAAGTACTTTGTAGGTGTTTTTGGATAGGCTTGCAAGAAAGTAAAGAGCACGTAAATAAAAAGCTAGGGGCTGTTTAAGGTAAAGACACAAAAAAGTAAATATAGCAAGTGTGGAAAAGTGGTGGTAGGAGTTGCGAAATTGTCCCTAAGCAATTGACTAGTTTACTAGACCGATAGCAAGTATTATGTGAGAGAGGCCACTGCTAGCATGTCATCCCTGACTTGGAATTCTATGCATTTATGATTGGAACTATTAGCAAGCATCCACAACTACTAATGTTCATTAAGGTAAAACCCAACCATAGCATTAAGATATATTGGTCCCCCTTCAATCCCGTATGCCTCAACTTCTATGCTAGGTTGAAGCTTCTGTCACTCTTGCCCTCCAATACATAGTCCTATCAACATACTAACCCTATGGTGTAATCCACGCACGCGCTCATATGATGGGCACCAAAGAACAACAACATAACCTCAAGAAAATTAAATCAATCATAGCAATTCATCAACCACCGATAGGACAACGAAAATCTACTCGGACATGATAGGATGGCAACACATCATTGGATAATAATATAAAGGATAAAGCACCATGTTCAAGTAGAGGGTACAACGGGGTGCGGGAAAGTGGACCGCTGTAGATAGAGGGAGGAAGGTGATGGAGATGTTGGTGAAGATGGTGGAGGTGTTGGTGTAGATCGGGTGATGATGATGATGGCCACGGCGGCGTTCCGGCGCCCCCGGAAGAGAAGGGGAGAGGGACCCCTTCGTCTTCTTCTTCCTTGACCTCCTCCCTAGATGGGAGAAGGGTTTCCCCTCTGGTCCTTGGCCTCCATGGCGTGGGAGGGGCGAGAGCCCCTCCGAGATTGGATCTATCTCTCTGTCTCTCTCTGTTTCTGCGTTCTGTTCTGCTGCCCTTTCATCATTTCGTATATATATGGAGATCCGTAACTCCGATTGGACTGAAACCTTCGCCGTGATTTTTTTACCAATAATTAGCTTTCTTGCGGCCGAAGAAGGGCATCAACCGCCTTACGAGTGGCCCATGAGGGTGGGGGGGCGCCCTCCTGGGGAGGGCGTGGGCCCCTGCCTCGTGGCCACCTCGGACACTGTTTCGCGTTGATCTTTCTCCCAGATTTTCCAAATATTCCAAAAATAAGCTCCGTCCGTTTTTGTCCCTTTTGGACTCCGTTTGATATGGATATTCTGCGAAACCAAAAACATGCAACAGACAGGAACTTGCACTGGGCACTGGATCAATATGTTAGTCCCAAAAATAGTATAAAAAGTTGCCAAAAAGTATATGAAAGTTGAATAATATTGGCATGGAACAATAAAAAATTATAGATACGACGGAGACGTATCAGCATCCCCAAGCTTAATTCCTGCTCGTCCTCGTGTAGGTAAATGATAAAAAAGATAATTTTTGATGTGGAATGCTACCTAGCATAATCTTGATCATATGTCTAATCGTGGCATGAATATTAAGACACGAGTGATTCAAAGCAATAGTCTATCCTTTGACATAAAAACAATAATACTTCAAGCACACCAACCAAGCAATTATGTCTTATTGAAATAACATAGCCAAAGAAAGCTCATCCCTACAAAATCATATAGTCTGGCTATGCTCCATCTTCACCACACAAAATATTCACATCATGCACAACCCCGATGACAAGCCAAGCAATTGTTTCATACATTTGACGTTTCGCAAACCTTTTCAACTTTCACGCAATACATGAGCGTGAGCCATGGACATAGCACTATACGTGGAATAGAATATGATGATGGGGGTATGTGGAGAAGACAAAAAAGGAGAAAGTCTGACATCGACGCGGCTAATCAACGGGCTATGGAGATGCCCATCAATTGATGTCAATGTGAGGAGTAGGGATTTCCATGCAACGGATGCACTAGAGCTATAAGTATATAAAAGCTCAAACTGAAACTAAGTGGGTGTGCATCCAACTTGCTTGCTCATGAAGACCTAGGGCATTTGAGGAAGCCCATCGTTGGAATATACAAGCCAAGTTCTATAATGAAAATTCCCACTAGTATATGAAAGTGATAACTCAAGAGACTGTCTATATGAAGAACATGGTGCTACTTTGATAACTCAAGTGTGGTAAAAGGATACTAACATTGCCCCTTCTCTCTTTTTCTCTCATTTTTTTTATTTTTTTTTCTTTTTTTGGGCCTTCTCTTTTTTTTGGCCTTTCTCTCTTTTTTTTATTTTTTTATTTTTTATTTTTTCGTCCGGAGTCTCATCCCGACTTGTGGGGGAATCATAGTCTCCAACATCCTTTCCTCACTGGGGCAATGCTCTAATAAGGATGATCATCACACTTTTATTTACTTACAACTCAATATTACAACTCGATGTCTAGAACAAAGATCTGACCCTATATGAATGCCTCATGCATTGTACCGGGATGTGCAATGATCTAGCATAGCAATGACATCAAAAAACGGACAAGCCATGAAAACATCATGCTAGCTATCTTACGATCATGCAAAGCAATATGACAATAAATGCTCAAGTCAAGTATATGATGATGATGGAAGTTGCATGGCAATATATCTCGGAATGGCTATGGAAATGCCATGATAGGTAGGTATGGTGGTTGTTTTGAGGAAGATATAAGGAGGTTTATGTGTGATAGAGCGTATTGTATCACGGGGTTTGGATCAACCGGCGAAGTTTGCACCAACTCTCGAGGTGAGAAAGGGAAAGGCACGGTACCGAAGAGGCTAGCAATGATGAAAGGGTAAGAGTGCGTATAATCCATGGACTCAACATTAGTCATAAAGAACTCAAATATTTATTGCAGAAATCTGTTAGTCATCGAAACAAAGTACTATGCGCATGCTCCTAGGGGGATAGATTGGTAGGAAAAGACCATCGCTCATCCACGACCGCCACTCATAAGGAAGACAATCAATAAACACCTCATGCTCCGACTTCATTACATAACGGTTCACCATACGTGCATGCTACGGGACTTGCAAACCTCAACACAAGTATTCCTCAATTTCACAATTACTCAACTAGCATGACTCTAATATCACCACCTTCATATCGCAAAACTATTGCAAGGAATCAAACATATCATATTCAGCGATCTATAAGTTTTATGTAGGATTTCATGACTAACCATGTGAATGACCAGTTCATGTCATCTCTCTAAATAGATATAAGTGAAGCAAGAGAGTTTAATTATTTCAACAAAAGATATGCCCATGCTCTAACAAATATAAGTGAAGCAAAAGAGCATTCTATAAATGGCCGTTGTCTAAGTAAAGAGAAACAGGCAATCCAAACTTCAAATGATATAAGTGAAGCACATGAAGCATTCTATAAAGCCATACTCAAAAGATATAGTGAAGTGCAAAGAGCATTCTATAAATCAATCAAGGACCATATCATACCAGCATGGTGCATAAAAGAAAAATGAAAACTGAATGTAAAAGACGCTCCAAGATTTGCACATATCACATGAATGAAACGAATCCGAAAACATACCGATATTTGTTGAAGAAAGAGGGGATGCCTTCTGGGGCATCCCCGAGCTTAGATGCTTGAGTCTCCTTGAATGTTTACTTGGGGTGCCTCGGGCATCCCCAAGCTTGAGCTCTTGCCTCTCTTCCTTCTTCTCACAACGAGACCTTCTCGATCATCGAACACTACATCCACACAAAACTTCAACAGAAAACTGGTAAGATCCGTTAGTATAATAAAGCAAATCACTACTCTAAGTACTGTTGCAAACCAATTCATATTTTTTTGGAATTGTGTCTACTGTAGTATAACTTTTTCATGGCTTAATCCACTGATATAAATTGATAGTTTCATGAAAACAAGCAAACTATGCATCAAAAACAGAATCTGTCTAAAACAGAACAGTCTGTAATAATATGAACATTAACCATACTTCTGGTACTTTAACAGTTCTTCCAAAATTAGGAAAAATAAGAAAAATTGTACAGAAATACAGTGCAAAAAGAATCAGAACCATTTGACGTTCCAGTAAAAGATTAAAAATCAGGCACTACAGCCAAACTTTCTGTCCTGCACCGCACAAACCAACAAGCATTGTAAACATCCTAAAGGCAAACCTTGGCACATTATTTTTATAATATAAAGGAATTGTACAATGGGATAATTATTTTTTTTTTAAAAGTTTCTGTAGTCAAGATTCACAAAGTTGCCGTGAGCATGAACAAAGTTCAAGGAGCTCTCCCACTTCAACAATGCTTGTCTTTCTCACTTTCACTTTCCTTTTTGAAAAGTTTTGGGTTCCCCTCTTTATTTTTGTTGTTTTTAAACTATATGAAAGCACTCAACAGAAATAGATGACTCTCTAAAACTTCCGGGTTGTCTCCCTGGCAGCGCTTTCTTTAAAGCCATTAAGCTAGGCATATTGTGCTCAAGTAGTGAATCCACCCGGATCCCAAGGTATATCAAAGCCAATTTTAATTAACAATGATTTGTAATTTAGTAGTGAAAACAAACTAACATATATCACATAATGACGAAGTCTAACTCTCTTTCTATGCATCGGCATGTCATAAAAGATTCATGCACGCAAAGTAAAGGCCAATGCATAGTATAAGCAATTTCTTGCAATTCTATCGTGTTGGAAAAATAAAGAGGCGGAGATGTAGTTCCTCTCTCATAATAATTGCAAGTAGGAGCAGCAAGCACATGCATATTATATCTATCAAAATCATCATGTGCAATGGTAAAAGGCAACCCATCAATGTAATCCTTAATAAGTGCAAACTTCTCCGATATAGTGTAGTTTGGAGAATTCAAAAAGATAATAGAACTATCATGTGTGGGTGCAATAGAAAAAATTTTATGATTAACATAAGGAACTATAGCAAATTCATCTCCATAAGCATAATTCATACTGGCATCTTGGCCACAAGCATAACAAGCATCATCAAAAAGGGATATTTCAAGAGAATTAACGGGATCATAATAGTCATCATAGCAATCATCCTTCGGTAAGCACGAAGGGGAATTAAACAATGTATGAGGTGAAGAGTTACTCTCATCAGAAGGTGGGCACGGGTGATCAATCCGATCTTCCTCCTTTTGTTCTTCGCTCTCCTCCTCATCTTTTTCATCCAATGAGCTGACGGTTTCATCAATTGCTTCTTCCATAGACTCCTGCAAAATATTAGTCTCTTCTGGACAGCGGGGTAATCCTCAAGATATGGTTCAACATAGGAATTAGAAGCATAATTATCATAGCAATATTTAAGTATGGCAAAATTTTCAGATTTGTGAAAAGTAGCATCATACGTTTCAATCAAAGAAGCAATTTCGTAAGCACCCTTAAAAGCAACAAATTCTTCAATTTGTTGAATATCATAGTAACTATAAACACCTTTAGCATACGAAGATACGATTCCATTATCACTAAACTCACATTGGTAGGGAAGGTGTTTCTTAGGGTTTTCAGAACAACAAATAACATCATATGTTTCACATAAATTCCAAGCATAGCATTGCAAATGATGAATTTGACCCAATAGAATATTCCCTTTTTTGCTGATATTCGGTGTCGCGCATAACAAGCATGCTCATCTAAAGATTTGCCCTCAACTAAGCTAGTTGGGGTTTCAGTCCGAGCACATAGGGATCGAAGATGATCCAAGTAAAAAGCTTCAGGAGTGTGATAGATTTTGACTGGTTCTTAAACCATTGGTTCAGTAGGTACTACTATTTTTTTTTGATATTTTGCGTTTCCTACCCATAACTAAAGATAGAAAACAACTAAGAACAACAAAAATAAAAATTACTTAGTGATAAAGCAAACAAGCACACACGAGAATATTCACCCCACGCTATGACTCCCCGGCAATGGCGCCAGAAAAAGGTCTTGATAACTCACAAGTATAGGGGATCGCAACAGTTTTAAATAAGTAAGAGTGTCAAACCCAACGAGGAGCTAAAGGTAGAACAAATATTCCCTGAAGTTCTATCGACCATTGATACAACTCTACATACGCTTGACGTTCGCTTTACCTAGAACAAGAATGAAACTAGAAGTACTTTGTAGGTGTTTTTGGATAGGCTTGCAAGAAAGTAAAGAGCATGTAAATAAAAAGCTAGGGGCTGTTTAAGGTAAAGACACAAAAAAGTAAATATAGCGAGTGTGGAAAAGTGGTGGTAGGAGTTGTGAAATTGTCCCTAAGCAATTGACTAGTTTACTAGAGCGATAGCAATTATTATGTGGGAGAGGCCACTGCTAGCATGTCATCCCTGACTTGGAATTCTATGCACTTGTGATTGGAACTATTAGCAAGCATCCGCAACTACTAATTTTCATTAAGGTAAAACCCAACCATAGCATTAATATATATTGGTCCCCTTCAATCCCGTATGCATCAATTTCTATGCTAGGTTGAAGCTTCTGTCACTCTTGCCCTCCAATACATAGTCCTATCAACATACAACTAACCCTATGGTGTGATCCACGCGTGTGCAGATATGATGGGCACCAAAGGACAGCAACATAACCACAAGCAAATTAAATCAATCATAGCAATTCATCAACCACCGATAGGACAACAAAAATCTACTCAGACATCATAGGATGGCAACACATCATTGGATAATAATATGAAGCATAAAGCACCATGTTCAAGTAGAGGGTGCAGCGGGGTGCGGGAGAGTGGACCGCTGTAGATAGAGGGAGGAAGGTGATGGAGATGTTGGTGAAGATGGCGGAGGTGTTGGTGTAGATCGCGGTGATGATGAAGATGGCCATGGCGGCATTCCGGTGCCACCGGAAGAGAAGGGGAGAGGGGGCCCCTTCGTGTTCTTCTTCCTTGACCTCCTCCCTAGATGGGAGAAGTGTTTCCCCTCTGGTCCTTGGCATCCATGGCGTGGGAGGTGCGAGAGCCCCTCCGAGATTGCATATGTCTCTCTGTCTCTCTCTGTTTCTGCATTCTGTTCTGCTGCCCTTTCACCGTTTCGTATATATGGAGATCCGAAACTCCAATTGGACTGAAACCTTCGCCATAATTTTTTACCAAAAATTAGCTTTCTTGCGGCCGAAGAAGGGCATCAACCGCCTTACGGGTGGCCCACGAGGGTGGGGGGCGCGCCCTCCTGGGGAGGGCGTGGGCCGCTGCCTCGTGGCCACCTCGGACACCGTTTCACGATGATCTTTCTCCTAAATTTCCAAATATTCCAAAAATAAGCTCCTCCATTTTTATCCCGTTTGGACTCGGTTTGATATGGATATTCTGTGAAACCAAAAACATGCAATGCAGAACGAGCACCTTGGGCCTTTGGATCAATATGTTAGTCCCAAAAATAGTATAAAAAGTTGCCAAAAAGTATATGAAAGTAGAATAATATTGGCATGGAACAATCAAAAATTATAGATACGACGGAGACGTATCACACTCCGACCGCGGCTTCCTTGGATCCTTGGCCGCCTTCTTTTTCACATTTCTGGGCAGGTCGATGCCCAGGCCGCCGGAATTCAGTTGGGCGTCGGCCATGGATGGGGGAGGGAGGAACGTGGGAGGGTTTGGGGGAAATGGTGCCAAATGGGCGGGCGGGGTTTTGCTTCATGCCACCAACAGGCGGGCCAGGGGAGGACAAGCGCGCGCGTCCCGCCCGTCCGCGCGTTGTCCGCTTCACCCCAAAATCGGCGCAAACTTGGGCCGGGGATGGATCGAAAGCGGACACAAAACGGACAAAAGTCCGTTTGCTCCCGCACGCTGGGCCGTCTGGTTTGTCCCTTTTACACCAAACGGACGAGGCCGGACAGGATGGGGTCGCGCAATGGAGTTGGCCTAAGGCAAAGGTATTAGGGATGCCCAGTCTCGAAATGGAAAAAATGAATATACTTTATGTTTTCAAATAATAAATTCCTTGGAAAGTGTTGGTATGGAAGGCAACTGTGGATTTGGCTAGCCATGGAAAGTGAAAGTATGGTGGAAAAAGGAATAAACTTTATTTTTTATGTTTGGGAACCGCCTATGATATATTTAGCATGGAAAGTGTTGGGAACTCTATATCGTTTTCATTGGTGGGAAAGGCACACCTCCCAAAATGTTTTTATCTCTAAGTTTTTCGCTTTGAGCTCTAGCACCTCTAGAAACCCCTACTTCCCTCTGCGAAGGGCCTTTCTTTTACTTTATGCATTTTTTATTTTTGAATTTGAGTCTCCATCTTCTTTTATGAAAGCACCAACTAGGAGGCAATATGATCATACTTGAGTATTGGGTGTAGCTAATATGCGAGTGTGTTTCATGAATGGATCAATGATTGAGCATGATGGGCTAGGGATAACTTATTTTAGCATTGATATTTTGAAAGACATGGTTGCTTGTTGATATGCTTGAGCATTTAAGTCATCATGTCAAAACTAGACTATTGCTTTGAATCATATAAAAGTCCAAATGCCCATGCTATAAAGAAAGGAATATGAGATGGCATGTTAGGTAACATTCCACATCAAAAATTATGTTTTTATTACTTACCTACTCAAGGACGAGCAGGAGTTAAGCTTGGGGATGCTGATACGTCTCCAACGTATCTATAATTTTACATCGCAGGAAATCAATACCAGACAGAGTCCAAATGCAACGAAACTTCACGGAGATTTTTTAAGGACCAAAAGACACCTAATGGGCCAAGGCTGCTCCTGGGGGTGTTCCGAGGGGAGCACAACCCACCAGGGCGCGCCAGGGAGGCCCAGGCGCGCCCTGGTGGGTTGTGCCCACCTCGGGTGCCAGCCAGACCGCCTATTTGCTCTATAAATACCCCAATATTCAAGAAACCCTAGGGGAGTCGACAAAAATCAATTCCAGCCGCCGCAGAGTCCAGAACCACCAAATCCGATCTAGACACCATCACAGTGGGGCTCACCACTTCCATTGGTGCCTCTTCGACGATGTGTGAGTAGTTCTTTATAGACCTTTGGGTCCATAGTTAGTAGCTAGATGGCTTCCTCCCTCTCGCTGAATTCTCAATACAATAGTCTCTTGGAGATCCGTATGATGTAACTCTTTTTGCAGTGTGTTTGTTGGGATCTGATGAACTTTGAGTTTATGATCAGATCTATCTTTTTATATCCATGTAGGACCTTAAAGTATGTCTAGAGGGGGGGGTGATTAGACTACTTGACCAATAAAAACTTAACCTTTTCCCAATTTTAGACTTTGGCAGATTTTAGCTATTTTAGAACAAGTCAAGCAATCTTCACGAAATTCAAGCAAGCATGCAAAGAGTATATAGGCAGCGGAAAATAAAGCATGCAACTTGCAAGAATGTAAAGGGAAGGGTTTGGATAAATCAAACGCAATTCGAGACACGGATGTTTTTCTCGTGGTTCTGATAGGTGGTGCTATCGTACTTCCACATTGGTGGAGACTTCAACCCACGTTGCGTGAGTCCACGGAGGGCTCCACCCACGAAGGGTCCACGAAGTAGCAACCTTGTCTATCCCACCATGGCCGCCTCCCACGAAGGACTTGCCTCACTAGCGGTAGATCTTCACGAAGTAGGCGATCTCCTTGCCCTTACAAACTCCTTGGTTCAACTCCACAATCTTGTCAGAGGCTCCCAAGTGACACCTAGCCAATCTAGGAGACACCACTCTCCAAGAAGTAACAAATGGTGTGTTGATGATGAAATCCTTGCTCTTGTGCTTCAAAAGATAGTCTCCCCAACACTTAACTCTCTCTCACAGGATTGGATTTGGTGGAAAGAAGATATGAGTGGAAAGCAACTTGGGGAAGGCTAGAGATCAAGATTCATATGGTTGGAATGGAATATCTTGGCCTCAACACATGAGTAGGTGGTTCTCTCTCAGAACTGGTAAGTTGGAAGTGTAGGTTTGTTCTGATGGCTCTCTCCACGAATGAAGAGGAGGTGGAGGGGTATATATAGCCTCCACACAAAATCTAACCGTTACACACAATTTACCAAACTCGGTGGGACCGAATCATCAAACTCGGTCAGACCGATTTAGTAAACCCAGTGGCCGTTAGGGTTTTTGGTGGGACTAACATGCATCTCGGAAGGACCTATTTGGTTAGGGTTAGGGCATAACATAATCTCGGTGAGACCGATTACACAAACTCGGTGAGTCCGAATTTGGTAATTAGCTAACCGGAGAGTTGGTCGAGTAAACTTCGGTGGGACCGATTTGCTCTTCGGTGAGACCGAAAAGTTACAAAAGGAAACAAAGAGTTTACATTGTAATCTCGGTGGGACGATTCGCTCTTCGGTGAGACCGAAAAGTTCTGAAGGGAAACAGAGAGATTACAATCCCATCTTAGTGAGACCGAGATCCCTATCGGTGAAACCGATTTGCCTAGGGTTTGTGGCGATGGCTATGACATCCCGAACTTCGGTGGCGCGGATAGAAAGAATCGGTAGGGCCGAGTTTAACTTTGGGTTTAGGTCATATGTGGATGTGAGAAAGTAGTGGAGGGTTTTTGGAGCATATCACTAAGAACATGGAGCAAAAGGCTCATTAAGCAACACCTCATCCCTTCTTGAAAGTATTGGCTTTTCCTATAGACTCAATGTGATCTTGGATCACTAAAATGTAAAATGAAGAGTCTTGAGCTTTCGAGCTTGAGCCAATCCTTTGTCCTTAATATTTTGAGGGATGCACTTTCATCGTCCATGCCATGCCATTCATTGAGCTTTCCTGAAATATTTATCTTGGAATAGTATTAGCTCAATGAGCTATATGTTGTTATGAATTACCAAAACCACCTAGGGATAGTTGCACTTTCAATCTCCCCCTTTTTGGTAACTGATGACAACATATAGATCAAATCTTTTATAAATGATAATAAGATTGAAAAACATCGTCGCTTTCAGAAAGTATGTGATAAGCAAGAGCTCCCCCTAAATTTGTGCATATCTTAAGATTTGCTTTGTGTCGGATTTCGGGTTCCGGCAGACCCTTGAGGTTCGAACACTGGGGTGCGCGCGGAGATCCAACCCTCCACCGTCTCGCACCTCGCCGAATCGCTGGGACCTAAACTACTAAACGGAACAGCACAAGAGACACGAGATTTATACCGGTTCAGGCCACCATTGTGGTGTAATACCCTACTCCAGTGTGTGGTGTGGTGGATTGCCTCTTGGGCTGATGAGGAACAATACAAGGAAGAACAGCCTCGTGAGGGTCTGTGCTTGGCGGGTGCGATGAACTGCTAGGTGGTGTTGAGTCGCTCTAGCTACTAGTTTCTTGATGAGGATTCGGATCTCGCTGCCACGGGGTGGCTACTCCTATTTATAGGCGAAGGCCGGGCCTCTTCCCAAATCTTGGCGGGAAGGCGCCAACAATTGGCCATTTTGAAGGGGAACAGCGGGTACACTTATCCTGACTAAAGTTGGTCCTCGCCTGCCAAAGGCTCTGGTGACGACGCCTGCTTGTGCTCCACAATGACTCCCTTCCAGCCGTTGGGCTGGTCTTGGTCTTGTTGCACCGGAACGGATGCCTTTGCTTGATGCTCTCGCCTGCGCTTGTTCCCTTTGCACCAAAGAGGAAAGGAGGACATTCTTGCGGGCTGGCGCCAGATCGGGCGCCCTTGGTAAATCATGGCTTGCGTCATGGGCACCTCGCGAGGTACCCTGCCTTGAACTCTCCGCCTCCTCATGAGCCAGCTGACGAGGCCGTGCCCGAGAAAGCTCCTTGTCGTCCGCCCATGAGGCTCTGGCCCCTCGCGAGGTCTTGAGCTTCGTTGATGAAGATGGGTCGTCTTGGGCCTCCTTGAGCCACGCCGCAGGCCGTGGAAAACAAGTCTGGGACCCCGTTCCCGAACACCGACATTAGCCCGGGCCTGGCGCGCTGAACTTGGCGAGCAGAGGCGAAAGGGCAAGTCTGAGCGTCGCGGGCCCTAACAGCCTGCGGCCTTGGGCGACGCGTGGCGGTTGATTGGACGCGTGCGCCTCTGCAACCGCGTGAGTTGATAACAGAGCGGCATCTTCCTTGCCTCCTTTACTTTCTCCAGTTGCTGCTCAGATCCCCTTTCTTGCGCCTCTCCTCTCTGCTTCCAAGATCTTCAGATCCACTCTGCCTGCGTGCCCTAGCCAGTCATGGCTCCTCGCCAAGCCCCGGCCGGAGCTTGGTACTCTCCTGCCTTGGACTTGCCAAATGTGTCAGGGGCGAGCCTCGCCCTGGTGCGCCGGATGGCGGAGGCGCAGGGCGTCAATGGAACGGAGGCGTTCAAGGCCGGCTCTTCCGCCCTTGAGGGTCGGGGGAGTACCTTCTAACCGTTCTTCGTGAGCGCCATCATTGCTGGTCTAGTGCCTCCCTTTTCTGAGTTCTTCTTCTCCGTCCTCCGTCACTGCAGCATTCAAGCTCTGCACCTCCATCCCAACTCCGTCCTTCTTCTGGCAATCTTCGCCTACTATTGTGAGGCCCATGTTGGGGAGAAGCCCTCGGTGGCCTTGCTGCGCCATTATTTCTCCCTCCGAACCTCCCGTGGTTCCCCCCTCCGCATCTGAAGCTTCATCCATATCTGGCGGAGCCATCGCCATTTCAAACCACAGGAAGCGGATTGAGGGCTTGAGAGCAAGTGCGTCTTGGTGGATCTGGGCGCATCCACCCTCGGCTGATCCTGCCCACGAGCACCCCGCGAGCTCCGATGGTGGTCCCGAGTGGAGCTTCGGATCCCAGCCAAGCTGGTCTTTGGAGAAGATGGGCGCAGATCTGAAGCCGCCAAGCGGGCGGGCGGCGGTTAACAGTGCGTCGCTGCTGAGGGAGTTCTGGAGCATCAACTCGCTCCGCCGTCACTACTACGCTTCGATGTGGAGGCCTCACTCGAGCCCCGTGGTCTGGCCGGCGAGATCTGGCGCGATCCTCCGATCCTTGGTTGGGGCGATGTGGCGAGGCTGGGCGCCCAGCGCCTTGTTCCTTCAGCGAGATTGGGAGCAGGTAGTGGGGCCCAAGCCTGTCTTCAATGGGGACGGGCCCGTGCCGTGGAGGCTCCGGAGGACCTGGTGGGCGTGTCTGTGCCGACTCAGCGAAGAGGTGGAGGAAAGAGAGCCGGGAGAGGGTTGATTGGGGCGAGTCAAGGGCTCCTCCCATTCGGCGCAAGTCCGCACTCTCCGCCTCCCAGTGTGACAGACGAGGATGAGGATGAGCAGGGAGGCGTGCTTGCCCCGATCCCGAAGAAGGACGGACGGGCTGGTCCCCAGGTCCGCCCGGCCCGGGCGATCCGCAGACGCGCCTCCTGCTCCCGGGCCCCTTGAAGCCGACCCTTGCAGCCGGCTTGAGGGCTTTAAATTCGGCCGGAGGCTGCTCGCGTCCACCAGCGATGACCTGTAAGTGCATGCTTCCCGTCTTGATTATTGCTCCGTCGACGAGATCTGATGTCCATGTCCTTCGGCCAGGCCGGCCCCCGTGGCGAAGAAGATGAAGGGGGCTCCTGAGGCCCCATCCGTGGCGGTGCCTCTGCCCGAGAAAGAAGGTGATCGTGACGCACAGGCCTCTCCTGCCCGGGCGTCCTCGCGAGGCCTGGCTGAGCCCGATGGGGCGAGCTCAGCCCCCTTGACCCATGCGACTCCCGAGGTGCCCTTGCTTGGCGCTGCCTCCACTGTCGTCGTGGCTCCGCTGGTTCCGCCTCAGGGCGCAGTGGTCACAAAGCCATCTTCTCCTCCTACTCCATCGACCGCTGCTCCTCCGAATACTGTTCTGGATCGCGCCGCTGCCGGATTGGACCGCCTACGGCCGGATCTTCTGGGCGCCGACTCCCATCTGATGGCTGGGCGTTTGGAGCTGGCTTCTGGCTGGATTCGCTCCGATGCTTCGATTCGGGCGGCACTAGTCCAGGCCTCGACGGCTTGCGACGAGGAGAAGCAGGCTGTCCGTGAGGCGAAGATTGCCCGCGATGCTTCCCTGGGGGAGGCATCTAGCATCAAAGGTCGCCAGTGAGGCGCTGGGAGCGCGGTGAAGGGCTGCAGAACCAACTTGCCGAGGAGGCCCGCCTCCGCCGAGCAGGAGGAAAGCATTAAGGCTCGTGGAGGCGGCCGTCAGGACCGGGAGGCCAGGCTCAAGAAGCGCCGCGACCGCCTAGGCACGCTGGAGCAGGAGCTGGAGGCGAGGAAGGTCGAGCTGGACGACAAGGCGCGGGTTCTTGCAGAAGATCGCGTGGCCTTCACGGATATGGAGGTGAAGGCTCGCTCTTTCTTGAAAGGCGCTTTCGACAGCGGCTGGAGAGTCCGCTGGCGGCGCCGAGATGGTCCCGCCAAGCTGCTTCCCTTCGGGTTCGCGCTCTTGAAGATGTCACCCTTGGCCTTGGCCCCACGGCCGAGGCCGAGGCGCGCGTCTTGTCTTCTGCGGCACTGACGCGGGTCCTCACCCACATCTACCTTCGCGATCCTAGCGTCGACCTGGACAGCCTGCTGGAGCCAGCAAGCGGCGAGCATGCAGCTGCCGCTGCCGAAGCTGTGAAGGGTCGCGCGGAGGCTCTGTTGGGGAAGTTCCGGGCCTTCAGCACCAAGACGAAGCGTGGCGCTGCCGCCCCTGCTGCTCCATGAGGCGAACCCACTCTGCGCTGCTCCACCGCCGACAAGTGACTCCGTTGTGGCTCCTGTCCTGCTTTTAATTCCTGCACATGTATCATGCCTCGGGGAGGCGTTTAAACTTGCATTTGGTATTGCGATAACAGTGTGGACTGTAATATTTGCTTTTGAATTCCTTGAAACTTGCGCTTCCTACTTGCTAATGTTCTACGCCGGCAGAGGCCGGCCCCGCGCATACCTCAGCCACCGTTAGCCTCGGCCGGAAACCAGGACGGGACCAAGGAGTGAGGGGCTACGTGACAAGTTAGGCTCCTGAGTCGCGATGCTCAGGAGTCTCCCTTGGCGCACGAACAGCAAGTAGGGAGGTGAGACGCGGGCGGATCTACCGTTCTACGTCTGCAGAGCCCGGCCCCGCGCATACCTCAACCGCTGTTAGCCTTTTGGAACTAAGGGGTGAGGGGCTACGTGACCAGTTAGGCTCATGAGTCGCGATGCTCAGGAGTCCCCCTTGACGCTCAAACGGCATTCGTACCTTGGCTCCGCTCGGGGAGTGACATGCGACGAACCAGGCCCGGGGGGCCTGGCTGGGTGGCGTGCGTATGGGCGTGACCCAGGCGCAGCCCCCGTGCCCAGCCCCCTCGCGCGGCGCTCCTGAGGGGAGGCGTTGCAATGAGGCCGGACACTGAGCTCTGGGCTCCCTGAGGTTGATGCGACCCGAAGGCCACCCTCAGTTGTTTATCACCAACGCAGAGCATAGCGCTTCTGCATGCGTACGGGCATAGCCGCTCCTCGGCAGTGTCGTCAGCCAGCGCGGATCATGGTGCTTCCAGAGTGCGTGGGAGGGGCTCCCCTCGGGAGGAGCCCAGGCGTCTCAGCCCCACCCTGACATGTGGCTGGCACGGTAGGGCTGGACGAGGTGTATCTGGGCACCCGTGAGCCAGCGCGGGACTCATGGGGCCCTACCTCAAAGCGGGTTGCGCTGGCTCTGGCCTTATCTTGAGTGTGTTCCTGCAAATTTGGCGGATGCGTTGCTCTCGTCTTGGTCCGGCTCTCGGGCTGTTCTCGGCCGTCGGCCGGGCAAGCCAGTCGCGATGCCATGGACAAGACCAGATGGTGAGGGCGGAGAGCGGTAGGAGCCACAGTCGCGATGCTCAGGCACCCCCTTTAACGCATAAGCTGGGTTAGATGATGAAACTCTCGTCCTCGGGTCCGGCTCTCGGGCTGGTCTCGGCCGTCGACAAGCCAGTCGCGATGCCAAGGACAAGACCAGAGGGTGAGGGCGGAGAGCCGGTGGGAGCCACGAGTCGCGATGCTCGGGCACCCCCCTTTAACGCATAAGCTGGGTTAGATGTGAAACTCGTCCTCGGGTCCGGCTCTCGGGCTGGTCTCGACCATCGCTGCAAGCCAGTCGCGATGCCATGGACAAGACCAGAGGGTGAGGGCACGAGAGCCGGTAGGAGCCACAGTCGCGATGCTCGGCACCCCCTTTAACGTGCAAGATTCCGTCACCCAGGAAAAGGCACCAAATAACAAGCATGGTGGAACGAGAGCATAATCCTAAGGAAAACGTAAGAAGGATACATGCCGCTGGGACAGGCCCGAGCGGCTTGGGGATGATGCAGCCCGAGGGGCGCCCCCAACAGGATAGGCTAATGACATGAAATAAAAGGGATACATGCAGCAGGATGGGCCCACGCTGCACAGGAATAATCTGCCCTAAAGGCGCTCCCAGCTGGAAATAAAACTTAAAGATGTCACCTGGTGATGTTGGGGACGAAGGGGTGTTGGTGTAGCAGACTCGGTGGGCTGCGGGAGCCGATCCTCACGAGCCCCCAGGCCCGGGGGCCTCGGGAGGATCCGGAGGCGCTGTCGGCTCCTCGGGGGCCATCTCCATCTCCGCCAGGGCTGCGGCGTGCCTGACCTCTCGAGCTTCCAGGATGGAACTCATGAGATGCTTGTGCGCAGCAACCGTGTTTGGCAGGCCGTGAGGCATGCGCACATAGCTGTGGGGCGGGCCCTCGCAACGTCCCACTCGCAAGGGCCAGAGGCGCTCTTGAGACGCGGCTCGGTTGAGCCCTGGTATGTCGATGCAGACAGCAGCCCACCATCCTCGCTGGATGGGGGCCATAGCGAGTAGGCGGCTGCCCTCATGACCCTTGACTCCTGTGGCTCTGAATGGCCTTGCAGACGAACTCCCGAGGTTCGGCCCTCCTTGCCTTGCTCACCTTGCAGAAGCGTGCTTGGCACGCCTCCATGTGGTGCCCAAGCGCCTCCCTCGTGACCTTGGCGAGGTCGGCGGCCCTCCAGGGGAGAGCCCCCGAGCCCGGCCTGAGGAGGGCGCCGGGCCGCTTTCCTATGCGATGGAAGGAGGCTCCCCTTGGCCTGGTGCGGGCCCTGAGGGGCCTGCCTCTTGAGGAGCCGGGCCGGTCGATGTCTTCTTCTTCTTGGGTGCGGCCTCGGGAGGCCTCCTGCTGCTGTGGTCTGGGTCTTCTAGCGATGCAGCCTGGAAGGCTCGCTCCAGGGAGCACACTGCGTCTCTCTCTTCACAGGGCACCGTGATGACCCCGCAACTTCCTGGCATCTTGAGGACGTTGTAGCCGTGGTGGGTTACGGCCATGAATTTGGCCAGCGCCGGGTACCCGAGGATTGCGTTGTACGGCAGGCGAATGTGGGCGCCGTCGAAGTCGATGAGCTCGGTGTGGTAGTTGTCGCGAGCCCCAAAGGTGACAGGAAGGCGGACCTGCCCGATCGGGACCGTGGAGCCGTCGGTTACTCCGGAGAAAGGCCTGGTTGGCTGAAGCTGACTGTAAGGCACTTGAAGATTGTTGAATGTTTCCACGGACAGGACGTTGAGTCCTGGCCAGCCGTAGATGAGGGTCTTGGTGACTAGCACGTTCTCGATGATAGGGAACAAAGCATCGGAGAACTCCGGCTGTGGCGCGCGACTTGAGCTGATCCGCCGAGCTGAGCGTGATGGCGCCGCCGACCACCGAGAGGGCGCGCCTCGAGCTTGGGGAGGACTGCATTTACTTCATGGACGAACTGCTTGAAGATGCACCGAGAGGTGGGGGCTTGAGCTCCGCCAGGATGCAAAGCGATCGCCGCAGTTCACAAAGCCCCACCCCTCGTCGATGGCGGTCCTCAATTCTCCTTGGCTGCGGCGGCAGCGAGAGGGAGGCATGCGTTCCATCAGGCGATCCTCGCGAGGCTGATCCTCCAGCCTCCCTCGAGGCGGGTCTTATAGCGGTCCTCGCGAGGTTGATCGCGCCACCCTTGGCGCGGGCGCGGTCTTCCCAGCGTCTGCATTCCTTCCTCCTCCTCGGCGAAGCCCGGTCGCTGCGCTCGGGCGTCTGCCAACCCTTCCTTCGCGTACGGCCCGGAGCTCTTGGCATTCATTGGTGTTGTGGGTGTGGAGGTCGTGGTACACGCAGTACCAACTGCCCTTGGAGGACTCGGGCTGATCTCGCCTCGCTTGGTGTGCAGGTTCGGCCACAAGTCGGCAGCCCCTTGCGCTCCACGTCCTTGGCCTTGGACTTCTTTTCTTGGGATCCGCGGCGGCTCGCTCGAGGAGGCGCGCCTCCTCAGCCCTGGTGCACTTGGTCGCCAAGTTGAACAGCTCCAAGGAGGTGCACAGATCTTCATGCATCGCCAGCTCCTCCTTCATCTTGACGTCGCGCACGCCGTCAGAGAAGGAAAAGATGATGGCCTCCTCCGTTACCCTGGGGATCTTGAGGCGCGCGTTGTTGAAGCGCTGGATGTACTTTTGCAGGGGTTCCCCTGGCTGCTGCTTGATTCGGCGCATGTCGCTCATGGTGGGTGGCCGGTCGCGAGTACCCTGGAAGTTGGCGATGAAGCGGGTGCGCATCTCGGCCCAGGAAGAGATCGTGCACAGGGCGGATTCAGAGCAGTGCGGGCTCCGCCCTTGAGCGCCATGGGAAACCAGTTCGCCATGACCTTTTCATCCCCGTTGGCAGCCTCGATATCCAGCTCGTAGAGCTGGAGGAACTCCGTAGGCTCAGCTGTGCCGTCGTAGCGAGGAGGCAGGTCTGGCTTGAACTTGGCGGGCCACGCGACGCTGCGCTTCCGGAGGTGAAAGCGCGCAGCCCACCGTGGTCGCGGGGGCCTCGGGCGATAGAAACTTGGTCTTGCGGGCCTCCTTGCGCCCGCGGCTGGGGGCAGCGCAGGTCTGACGTCTTTGGGCGGGGCGCTCGGGCAGCTTCGTGGGCGAGAACTTCTTGACAGCTCTGCTCTTGCCGCGCCGGCGCTGGCGGAGCGGGTTCCGCCAGAGGCGCGCGCTTAGGGGCCAAGGCGCCTTCTTGAGGAGGCGGCGACCGAGGCCCCGAGCTTCATCGCCAGCAGAAAGGCGGGCGCGTGCAGCGAGATGGGCGGTGTGGGGCGCCTCACAACGCGCGACGAGCTTCGGCGACTCGGTCGAGCCATTCTTCGTAAACGTCGTCGGCGGGCGGTAGCGCAGAGCTCGTTGCGCGATGAGTGCAGCCGGGCCTCCATGGCGCTTGCGCGTCGTGTGACGAAGAACCAGCGGGGTGGCGAAAGCGTGGCGGTGCGGCCGTCTTGTTTCATGGGCGGGTCTTGGGGCGGCGCTTGCTGCTCGTTCCCGCCGCCGATGGCGGCGGCGGCGGCAGTGATGAGGAACGACGAGGCGCCCGACGCGAGCTGTCTGGGCGACATGGGAGGCGAGGGCGGCTCGGCGCTCGGCACGGGCCCGACGGGCTTCAGACATGGTTGCGGTGGTCGGGGAAGAACGAGGCGACGAAAGGCAGATTCCGGCGCACCCCTACCTGGCGCGCCAAATGTCGGATTTCGGGTTCCGGCAGACCCTTGAGGTTCGAACACTGGGGTGCGCGCGGAGATCCAACCCTCCACCGTCTCGCACCTCGCCGAATCGCTGGGACCTAAATTACCAAACGGAACAGCACAAGAGACACGAGATTTATACTGGTTCAGGCCACCATTGTGGTGTAATACCCTACTCCAGTGTGTGGTATGGTGGATTGCCTCTTGGGCTGATGAGGAACAATACAAGGAAGAACAGCCTCGTGAGGGTCTGTTCTTGGCGGGTGCGATGAACTGCAGTCGCTCTAGCTACTGGTTTCTTGATGAGGATTCCGGATCTCGCTGCCCTGGGGGTGGCTACTCCTATTTATAGGCGAAGGCCCCGGGCCTCTTCCCAAATACTGAGCGGGAAGGGCGCCAACAATTGGCCATTTTGAAGGGGAACAGCGGGTACACTTATCCTGACTAAAGTTGGTCCTCGCCTGCCAAAGGCTCTGGTGACGACGCCAGCTTGGGCTCCACAATGACTCCCTTCCAGCCGTTGGGCTGGTCTTGGTCTTGTTGCACCGAAACGGATGCCTTTGCTTGATGCTCTCGCCTGCGCTTGTTCCCTTTGCACCAAAGAGGAAAGGAGGACACTGCGCGGGCTGCCGCCCGACTGGCGCCCTTGGTCGTCATGGCTTGCGTCATGGGCACCTCGCGAGGTACCCTGCCTTGAACTCTCCGCCTCCTCATGATCCAGCCTGACGAGGCCGTGCCCGAGGAAGCTCCTTGTCGTCCGCCCAATCTGGCCCCTCGCGAGGGTCTTGAGCTTGCGTTGATGAAGATGGGCCGTGTTGGGCCTCCTTCGAGCCACGCCGCAGGCCGCAGGCCGCAGGCAGGCAAGTCTGGGGACCCCCGTTCCCAGAACGCCGACACTTTGGACTGCAAATGCACAAGAAATTAGGCTCATGGGTTACTCTTCCATGTCACATACATCTTGGTGGAGCGCTCAAAATAATAACGATTGAATACATGCACTGATCTCCAAGCACAGTGAATGATCATATAAGGATAAATAAGATAATATCATAAAAAGGCATAAGTGTAGCTTATGATCAAACACATGATGATCAATGTCTCACAGGTAATGCATAGTATCTCAAGCAATCAAACGCAAAAAAAAGTTCAACCAAGAAGACAAGAGAGAACAAAAGCAAATCTCTCTCTCTCTCTCTCTCGAAGCCTATGATCTATACATTTTTCTCCCCCTTTGGCAACAAGTTACCAAAAAGTTCCTAGAAAATGCATAGTACTATGTCATCTCTCGGGCTTGGTCTTCTGGTGGTGGTGTAGACATGATTCCAAGGACGAACGCATCAGTAGACATGGTAGGAGCTGAAGAAGTTGGAGTTGGAGCTGGTTGAGCTGGAGCTGTAGCTGGCGCTGAAGATGTTGGAGTTGGAGCTGGTTGAGCTGGAGCTGTAGCTGGCGCTGAAGTAGTGGCTCTGGTGTCTGGAGTTGGTACTGCAGCTGACTTCTGAGCTCTAGGCACTCTGGCAAATGCATCAGTTGTCGTCTTTCCCTTCCTCTCCTGCATATCATCTTGTAATTGCTCCACAGCTGACTGAACCTCAGTCACTTTGACATCAAGATCATATAATTTTTGTTCCATGATTCTCTCCAGGCTCTCCTGGTTTTGAGTTAGGGTGGCCAACCCCTTCTCAATCCGCAGAGATGATGCTATTAAGTAACCAAGCTGCTCCTGCTTGTTCTTCAGAATGTAGTCAGATGCCTCTGCTTGAGTTGGCATCTTTGCAGCTTTCTCTTTCCTTGCCTTCTCCTTTTTCTCCTGAGCTTGCACTGATGATGGTTCATTCTCGGTCATGACAACTCGATTGTCCTCAAAATCAGGATAGAGAACCATGTGTTCCTTATCCAAGAGATACTTGCCTGTGCCCATCTTCGAGTTTATCAACTCCTGAATCTGTGGGGCATATCCACAGCTTCTCTTCTGATCTACTACTGTCCTCTTGATTGTCTCGACTATGAGGCTCATGACCTTGAATTTCTGAGGCACATCAAAGACATGAAGCAAATTGATTGCATGTCCTCTAATCATGTTATGGTCACCTGATTTGGGCAATAGAGTATGCCTTAAGATCCAGTTGATCGTAGGTAGCCCAGACAGCAGAAAATGGACGGATCCAAACTTGAAGTTATCAAGTGCATCATCGGGGATCTCCTTGTACATGTGTGACATTGTACTATGATCCATTTTCCTCTTTCCATAAATGTCCAGGTCATCATCACTTTCCTTTGGGGCATTGATCAAACTTTGCATTCCTCCATGGTAGACTGATATCTGGTTCCTTCTGACATCCACACTACCCTGCCATCTGGATAGAAGTGTGCTGTGGAGTAGAATTGCATGATGAGTTTGCCGTTCCAGTTGGTGAGCTTCTGCCCAACAAAATATCTGGTTCCTTCTGACATCCACACATTACCCTGAGGCTGTCATAAACTCCAGGGTAGTGTTCTGCGTTCTCCTTCATGTAGGTCTAGTTAACCCATCTCATATCGCAAACTATGGGCTTCTTATCCAGCAAGACAGTCTCATAAAAGTCCTGCTGCTACTTGGTGTGGAACCTGTAATCCACAGCAGTCCTTCTCCTCATGGCATATGGATCTGTCTCTCTCCATAGCCTCAACCCATTATCTCTCCTGGTCTTCATGTGTTCAGCCACAGGATGAGCATCGTTCTGGTCTGGGATCTTGGGTTTGAGTTTCCTTAGGACCTGCCCTTCTTCTTCTTCTTCTTCATCTTCAACCTCAGGCAATGGGGCCTTGTTCTTTTCGGCTGCTGGTATGCTCCTGGTATTCCTCTTGGGTGCATTCTTGGGCTTGGGGGCAGCTTTGGGCTTGGATGCTGCAGCCCCTGACTTGATTGCATCACCCATCAGCTTTTGTGCCCTGGGTGCACGCTCTGCAGCCTCTTCTTCTTCCTCCTCTTCCATCATGGAAGGCTTCCTTATCACTCTTGCCATGGTCTTCTTGACCCTTTCTTTCCTTTTCTTTCCCTCTGCAGCAACAGGCTCTTTGGGTTGAGATTCCAAAGGAGATTGAGTAGACACTCTAGCTTTGGACATTGGTTGTCTGCCTGCTGGCCTTTTGATTTTCAAACTAGGCTTCACTGCAGATGAACTGTCCTCCCTCTTGAGCACTTTCTTCTTGGAGCTTGCCTCATCCTCAACTGCCACGTAATCCTCATCCTAAGACTCTAAGGTCTTCTTCTTTCTTGACCTTGTGGCAGCCTTGGGCAAATTGCTCAGAGTGCTTCTGCTCCCCTCATCTGCGCTGCTTGAGGGACTAGTGCCCTCGCTCAATTGAACCTGCTCTTCAGATTTGTTATGGCTATCACTCTGGTCTGACATGCTGTCCAACTGACTGCTGACCCTGTGAATAGTTATAGACGAGGTAGAGTGGATGAGCATCACAAAATGCAGAGATTATTGCAAAAGAATTATTCAAAGAACTTAGTTTTAGTTTCCCACTGAAAATATTTCGGATCTACTGATTTTCAAACTCGGTGATACCGAAGCAGTTTTGGAACCTAAACTAGTGAACTCGGTCAGACCGAGTCACAGTTTGGTGGCACCGAGACTGCTAGGGTTTCACAAAGTTCGGAAATCGGTCACACCGATTTTTAATTCTCGGTCAGACCGAGACTTACAAGTGCAATGGCATCAGCCAAATCAGTGGGACCGAGTTTTTCAACTCGATGGGTCCGAGATGGTTTCGGCGGAAACCTAACCCTAAATTTTCGAATCGCAACTATTCTAAGGATTGATTTGACTAGATAGGAGTGATTCAATCATGGCAAGATGCATAATGTTCACAATGTGCTAAGAATCGGACGAGGAAAGCACTGTGATCAATTCCATACCCTAGTTCGGCGGGAACTCGCTCTGGCTGACAACGGCGAGCAGAATTCGTCGGCGGCGGAGACCAGCGATCGGGCGGTGGCGGCGAAGTCGACGATCCGTATACCACGTTAGCGGAGCGAGCTACGCTGGCGAGAGGATTCGGAGAAAGTTTTCCAAATTTTGCCGTCGATATATATAGCCCAACCACAGCCGGTGTGACCGAGTGGTACAACTCGGTGGCACCGAGATGCAAAACTGTGAACAGTTATAGCAACTCGTTGTGACCGAAAAGTACAAATCGGTTGGACCGAGATGAAAACCTAGATCGACTTAGTAATCTCGGTATGACCGAAATGGAGGAATCGGTCAGACCGAAAATCACAAAGAAGTTTTGGAAGTTTAAGTCTATGACGAATCGGGGACTCCGAGTGCTCCTCACACAGAGTGGTTCGAATCTGACTTGATCAAATTTTGTGATGTAGCATGAATAGAGTTTGAGACGAGAAAAGCATAGATAGCTAGAGAAGGTTCTTAGGCATTCTAGTCCATCCACTTGGCCAAAGAAATAAAAGCCAAATAATCAAAACAACAAGTGGATGTCCTCGAATGAGTAAAATATGCAACCAACATGCTCACACAATAAGATGACAAATGAGAAATATGTGACAAAGCATGCACAACCAATTCTAGCATCTATCAAACAATTGTCGATGACTAGGTCATCTATATATGAGTATATTGACTTAGGAGTCAAATGATAACTTTTGATCATAGGTCATACTCATCGTTTAAGCTCAAGTGGGGTTACCACTTTTACATAAAGCATTTATGTGTTCACATCATTAGAGTTTCTTTGACTCAATTCTTAGAGTTAAGCTCCCCCTAGATGTGAGATCCCCCCTTAGAGGGATAAACTAACCTTGTGTTTGTCAATGATGACTTCATGTAGGTATTGAAGATGTGGATGCTCAATGTTGATGTAGATCGTTTGGAGCAATCCTTTGGAGTGAGTTGCACTTCCAATACCTACATGGGTTAGTCCCACAAGGAACAACAAGGATATCCATAGACATAGAGTGATGCACACCCAAAATGATGTCCATGAAAACATTTGGTTACCTTGTCCCTTGCCTTACCAACATGAGGGTTTGTGACTCCTTGAACTAGTGCAAGATATGGAAGTTGATTGCACTTGTCCTCGCCATAATGATATGAGTGAAAAATGTTGGCGGAGTCACCCTCAAGAACTCTCTAGTTCTTCTTCTTCTGGATCCACATCAACTTGATGGGAATCCTTGGTGTAGTAGTTGTACTTGATAAAGTAGAACTTGACGTAGTCTTGGGAATCCACTTGACCAAGGCCTTAGGTGCTTCTTCAAATGCATCAATCTCCTCTTGAAGCTTGTCCTTGCCTTTGTTCTTGTGGTCTTGTGGTGGAAGATCATCTTGAGCTTGTGTTCCCTTGAATGAAGTAGGATCATACTTCACTTTTTGAGGAACAAACTTCGTCTTGGGGTATTGATCTTCTTCCCACTCAACTCCATTGGCATTGAACCTTTGTTCAAAACCAACACCTTGATTCTTCCGGTGCCTTCCTTGCTTGCGTATAATTTCCTCAAATTGCTTACTCCCGGCAAGACTCTTGTATACACCTTTCTCTATAATTCCCTTCAATAAGCTGTTTTCTTGCTCAAGTGTAACTTGTCTAAGAGGATCATTAGTGGAATCACGAGAACTACTAGAAGCAACAATATTGGATTTAGCATTGTGATTGTTACTACTAGAAGAAGAATTTTTCTTGTTCTTGTTACAAGACTTGACTTGAGGCATGTAACTAGATAAGAGTAAACGCTTGGCAATGTAAGAAGAACTTTTCTTACGAAGATCATCATTGATTGCCTTTAAGAACTCATGCTCTTGCTCAAGATTGAGCTTTTCAAATCGTAACTTCTCATGAGCCCTTAAAAGTTCTCGATGATCTTCAAAGATAGTTTCATGAGCTAACTTAAGAGTGTTTAGTTCTTTAGTTAGACGCTCAATTTTCTCCTTATCATTGTCATTCGTTTCAACTTGATTAGCATGATTAATTTACGTTTCATCATAGTATTCATCACTAGAGTTGTCAACAAGTAAATCATCATCACCTAGCAAGTCATCTTCATCAACATCAAAATCAACATACTCGGGGTGTGTTACCTTAGGACCTTTGGCCATGAAGCATCTACCAATTCCTTCATTTGGTGATTCAAATATGTCGTAGGAGTTGGTTGACACAAGTGCTAGACCGACAACACCTTCATCTTGAATGTATTTGGAGTCGGAGTGATAGCTTCTCTTGGAGTGATGGTCGGAGTCGGAGCCGGATACCCATTCACCAACATGAGCTTGATGTCTTCGTTTTGTGTAGCTCTTTGATGACTTGTCCTTCCTTTCCGAATCCTTGCTTCTCCGTGAGGGTCTTCGTTCATAACGATCATATCTACTCCTTCTCTCTCTTGGTGGTGATTCTTCTCTTCTACTTCTTCTCTTGGGAGAATCTTCTCTTCTTTTGTAGGGTGCGGTACACTCATTGGAATAGTGTTTGGGTCTCCCACAATTGTAGCAGTTGCGCTCTCTACTAGAAGATCTTTTGTCATTGTAGGACCTTGACTTAGAGCTTCTTTTCTTTGCTTCTACACTTGTAGAATTTGTTTAAGTTCTTCACCATTAAGCTCAACTCTTCATTGAAGGTTTGTTTCTCACTTGATGATGTGGGGGCTTCACATGAGGCTTTGTAAGCACCACTCGACTTGTTGTGAAGTTCCTCCTTATCCTTGAGTGACATCTCATGAGCAACAATTCTTCCAATGACTTCCGTAGGCTTGAGATCTTTGTAATTGGGCATCATTTGGATCAATGTGTACACGGTATCATATTTTCCATCCAATGCTCTTAGGATCTTCTTGATGATGAATCTATCGGTCATCTCTTCACTTCCTAAGCTGGCAATCTCATTTGTGATAAGAGCAAGCCTAGAGTACATTTCAGCGACACCTTCACCATCCTTCATTTTGAACTTGTCAAGCTGACTTTGGAACACATCCAACTTGGATTCCTTGACGGAGTCGGTACTTTCATGCATATCAATCAAAGTATCCCAAATTTCCTTTGCATTCTCAAGACGGCTGATTTTGTTGAATTCTTCGGGGCACAGTCCGTTGAAGAGGATATCACAAGCTTGAGTGTTGTATTGCAACATCTTCAACTCATCCGCACTAGCTTCACGATTCGGTTCTCTCCCATCAAAGAATTCACCTTGCAAGCCAATACACACAATAACCCAAATGGCGGGGTTATGTCCAAGAATATGCATTTTCATCTTATGCTTCCAACTAGCAAAATTAGTGCCATCAAAGTAAGGACTTCTACGGTGATAATTCACCTCGCTAGACGCCATACTCTCCTAGGTTGTGAAACCAAGGCTATGACCACCAAAAGCTATGGAAATCAAAGCAAATGGAGACCAAAGCTCTGATACCACTTGTAGGACCTTGAAGTATGTCTAGAGGGGGGTGATTAGACTACTTGACCAATAAAAACTTAACCTTTTCCCAATTTTAGACTTTGGCAGATTTTAGCTATTTTAGAACAAGTCAAAAAATCTTCACACAATTCAAGCAAGCATGCAAAGAGTATATAGGCAGCGGAAAATAAAGCATGCAACTTGCAAGAATTTAAAGGGAAGGGTTTGGAGAAATCAAACGCAATTGGAGACACGGATGTTTTTCTCGTGGTTCCGATAGGTGGTGCTATCGTACTTCCACTTTGGTGGAGACTTCAACCCACGTGGGTTAGCAGTTCTTGTGAATCCACGGAGGCTCCACCCACGAAGGGTCCACAGTAGCAACCTTGTCTATCCCACCATGGCCGTCGCCCACGAAGGACTTGCCTCACTAGCGGTAGATCTTCACGAAGTAGGCGATCTCCTTGCCCTTACAAACTCCTTGGTTCAACTCCACAATCTTGTCGGAGGCTCCAAAGTGACACCTAGCCAATCTAGGAGACACAACTCTCCAAGAAGTAACAAATGGTGTGTTGATGATGAACTCCTTGCTCTTGTGCTTCAAATGATAGTCTCCCCAACACTCAACTCTCTCTCATAGGATTGGATTTGGTGGAAAGAAGATATGAGTGGAAAGCAACTTGGGGAAGGCTAGAGATCAAGATTCATATGGTTGGAATGGAATATCTTGGCGTCAACACATGAGTAGGTGGTTCTCTCTCAGAACTGGTAAGTTGGAAGTGTAGGTTTGTTCTGATGGCTCTCTCCACGAATGAAGAGGAGGTGGAGGGGTATATATAGCCTCCACACAAAATCTAACCGTTACACACAATTTACCAAACTCGGTGGGACCGAATCATCAAACTCGGTCAGACCAATTTAGTAAACCTAGTGACCGTTAGGGTTTTCGGTGGGACTGACGTGCATCTCGGTAGGACCGATTTGGTTAGGGTTAGGGCATAACGTAATCTCGGTGAGACTGATTGCACAAACTCGGTGAGACCGAATTTGGTAATTAGCTAACCAGAGAGTTGGTCAAGTAAACTCGGTGGGACCGATTTTCTCTTTCGATGAGACCGAAAAGTTACAAAAGGGAAACAGAGAGTTTACATTGTAATCTCGGTGGGACCGATTTGCTCTTTCGGTGAGACCGAAAAGTTATGAAGGGGAAACAGAGAGATTACAATCCCATCTCGGTGAGACAGAGATCCCTATCGGTGAAACCGATTTGCCTAGGGTTTGTGGCAGTGGCTATGACATCTGAACTCGGTGGCGCCGGATAGAAAGAATCGGTAGGGCCGAGTTTGACTTTGGGTTTAGGTCATATGCGGATGTGAGAAAGTAGTGGAGGGTTTTTGGAGCATATCACTAAGCACATGGAGCAAAAGTCTCATTAAGCAACACCTCATCCCTTCTTGATAGTATTGGCTTTTCCTATAGACTCAATGTGATCTTGGATCACTAAAATGTAAAATGAAGAGTCTTGAGCTTTTGAGCTTGAACCAATCCTTTGTCCTTAATATTTTGAGGGATCTACTTTCATCATCCATGCCATGCCATTCACTGAGCTTTCCTGAAATATTTATCTTGGAATAGTATTAGCTCAATGAGCTATATGTTGTTATGAATTACCAAAACCACCTAGGGATAGTTGCACTTTCAATCCATGGAATTTATTTGAGTTTATTTGATCTCTTATATGCATGATTTATTATAGCCTCATATTTCTTCTCTGATATTTGGGTTTTGTTTGGCCAACTTGATCTATTTATCTTGCAATGGGAGAGGTGCTTTGTAGTGGGTTCAATCTTACGGTGTTTGATCCCAGTGACAGAAGGGGAACCGACACGTGTGTATCGTTGCTACTAAGGATAAAACGATGGGGTCTATCTCTACATAGATAGATCTTGTCTACATCATGTCATCGTTCTTATTGCATTACTCCATTTCTCCATGAACTTAATACACTAGATGCATGTTGGATAGCGGTTGATGTGTGGAGTAATAGTACTAGATGCAGGCAGGAGTTGGTCTACTAATTTTGGACGTGATGCCTATATAATGATCATTGCCTGGATATCGGCATGATTATTTGATGTTCTATCAATTACCCAACAGTAATTTGTTTACCCACCGTTTGCTATTTTTCTCGAGAGAAGCCACTAGTGAAACCTATGGCCCTCGGGTCTCTTTCTCATATTATTTGCCTTTGCGATCTATTTTCCTTTGCTTTTATTTTCAGATCTACTAAAACAAAAATACAAAAAATACCTTGCTGCATTTTATTTCTATTTATTTTATTTGGCCTTCGATCTATCAATCTATTACAACTTTATCACGTCTGTTTGCCAATTTTTGGCGCCATTGTCGGAAAGGGATTGACAACCCCTTTAACACGTCTGGTTGCGAGTATTTGTTATTTGTGTGCAAGGGCTGATTAGGTTGTGTTGCTTGGTTCTCCACTGGTTCGATAACCTTAGTTTCATGACTGAGGGAAATACCTACTGTTGTTGTGCTGCATCATCCCTTCCTCTTTGGGGAAATACCGACATAGTCCTAGCAGACATCACATGCTTCTATGGTTCAAACTCAGTTAAAACAAGTTGCTAAATCTCAAAGAGAGTTACTAGATGAAATGAACAATAACATACATGACTTTGCTGTTAGCGTAGCAACTAGAGGAGGTAAAATGACTCAGGAACCACTTTATCTAGAGGGACACCCAAAAAGAATTGAACAAGACTCTCAAAGAGCTAACACTGGTGCACGTAGTCCTTATAAAAAGGCAAAGAAGAAGAAAAATTATAGGACTTTGCATGCCTCTAGTGAACCTGAAATAGAAAAACCTCCTGATAGTGATAATGAAATTTCTATCTCTGATGCTGAAACTCAACCTAGTAGTGAACACTCACCTTTTGATAATGAAAAAGATAATTATAAGGTTCATGAAGATACTCAAACAAATAATAAAGAACCACACAATGATGTTGAGATAGAACTAGCAGTTGATTTTGATAACCCACAACCCAAGAATACACGATATGATAAAAGAGACTTTATTGCTAGAAAACACAGTAAGGAGGAGAACTGTGGGTTCAAAAACCTATGCCCTTTCCACCTAGGTCAACTAAAAAGAAAGATGATGAAGAATTTGAACGCTTTGCTGAAATGTTGAGGCCATTCTTTTTGCGTACTCGCTTGACTGATATCTTAAAAATGCCTCCTTATGCAAATTATATGAAAGACATCATCACCAATAAGAGAAAAATACCAGAAGCTGAAATATCCACTATGCTTGCTAATTATACTTTTATAGATGGAGTACCTAAAAAACTTGGAGATCCAGGAATACCAACTATACCTTGCTCCATCAAAAGAAATAATGTGAAAGCTGCTATGAGTGATTTGGGAGCTGGTATTAGTGTTATGCCTTTCTCTTTATATAAAAGAGTTGATTTGAATAAACTTAGACCTACTAAAATATCTTTGGAAATGGCTGACAAATCAACTACCATCCCTATCGGTATTTGTGAGGATGTGCCTGTTGTTGTTGCTAATGTTAGTATTTTGACTAACTTTGTTATACTTGAGATGCCCGAGGACGACAACATGTCGATTATCCTTGGTAGACCCTTCTTGAATAATGTAGGGGCTGTTATTGATTGCAATAAAAGCAAGGTCACTTTTCATATCAATAGTAATGAGAATAGGTAGCACTTTCCAAAGAAACAATTCCAAGTGAATGGTATTAATGTACTGAAAAATCTCCGACAATCACTATTGGAAGTTTTCAACTACCTCTACCTACTGTTAAAAGAAATATGATATGCTCATTGTTGGGGACATTCATATCCCCGTTGAGGTAACTTAGTGATTTACAAAAGTTCTTCGGTTTCACGCCAATCGAAAGTGGTTGTTAATAAGACTTGATCAACCTTATTAATGGATCATTTTTGAGAGGTATGAAGTTGATGAATTTAGTAAGCACTGCCCACTACTAGGGAAAAGGCTAGTAGTAGCGCGGGGTATATGCTTAGCAGTAGCACGGGTGGCCGCGCTACTGATACCGCGCTACAACTAAAGCTTAACAGTAGCGCGGTTTGACCCACGCTACTACTATATCTACTTAGTAGTAGCGCTTCCTGCAAAAAGCGCTATTGGTAATTACTAGTAGCGTGTCTCACTGCCCGCGGTACTACTATTATTCTGTATTATATTTCTTTTTTATTTTATGTCGTATTCATACACCTTTATACAAGTTTTCATACAGTAGCAATTTAAATCACTAGGTGAAAGAACCGTGGATTAGTTTCAAGTGGATGGATCCTAAGTGATCAAGTCATGGATTATCGTGATAATCCATGACTTGATCACTTAGGATCCTTCCACTTGAAACTAGTCCGCGGTTCTTTCACCCAATGATATAATAACTCATCATCATCATCATCCTCATCATCATCATCATCATCATATCAATATAAAAACTCTTGCATCATATCATCACCAACAACACTAGCTAATAATCATCATAGTCATTACCACTATTTAATCATCACAGTCATAGTGTAGCTACCTAATCACCACCAACACTAGCTAATAATAATCATCAGTCATTACCACCAACACTATCTATTTAATCATCATAGTCATAGTGTTGCACATCATCATCTTCAAACTCATTCTAGCTAGCTAATCACTCATGCTGCTCTCTCTCTCTCTCTCTCAGGTAAAATAGCATAGAACATGTGTAGCAGTCCCGATTCATCATATTGGAGCATGTAGATGAACCTATCTCCTAATTGTGGGTTGCGCTTATGATTGCTAACCCCTAGTACTTCTCTGCGATCATTCACAATTCTGCTCCAGTCTTTGACTATTAAGACTTGCTCGCTTCGAGAAATCCTAAATGCACTCATGTGGAATGTAGGATGTCTTGGCCGTAAGCTAAACATTGACATGCGACCTTTAGGCTCGATCCAATGAGTAACATACATCGGGATCCCATGTTGAAGAACATCGTAGTAACATACTTAGCAATGAAGTTTAGCTTAAAAAATAATGTATGCAAAAGATGCACTGCGGACAAATAGTAAAAGTCTTACCATCTTTCCTAAATAGATGTGATCGTAATTCAATACAAACACTCTTGGTCACACCTTTTGAGTACTAAGATTTTCGAGTCCAGGAAAATAATTTCTCTTGACAGCATCAAGATCCTCAAGCCATGAAACATAATGACTTATCTCCTCACAGTTTAGTTCTGCCTCTAGACAGTGGTAGGTCATGTCTACCAAGCGTCGGACATGTTTGCTTGAATGGAAATAAGCTATCAATAGAAATTAGTTGTCAACTATTTTTGAATAAACAATATCGAAGACATAAATATGGTTGAGAAACTCACGTAATGGTAGAACTGGAGGCGTCTGCACATCGACCCAGATGTCGATATTGCCTTTGATATCATCTTCCGGCCGAATATCAAAGGTGATAAGCATATCAGGCTCAAATGCATAAGACTTGCATAGTGCTCTCGAATTATTGCATTCAAAATATGTGTAGGTGTCTGCATTGTATAATTTTGCGTCGAAAGTATAACCATACTCAGTCCTCAAGTGAACTCTCTTTACCTCCATATATAGTTTTCATAGGACTTAAACCAATCATATCCAACACAAAAACTCTTCCATTGCAGGGGATACGCTAGTAGAATAGTAAACAAATAAAATTATAAGTTGAAGCAAAAGAAGCAGAAGTCATGCGTAATTACGAAAAAAGACTTGTCGTTGTGACTTATTGTATCCACTTCTAAGGTCTCATCCAGCTTGATGCTGAAGTGCCTATCATCAACTAGGAAATGTTTGTCACACAGGCCGCGCTCGTCTTCGCAGTATTCACACATACCGAAATCCTTTTTGTCGTCAGAAATTTCCTATGTTCATAGTTGAAACATTAATTTAAAATTGATCGAAGGCAACTACCAGAAAACTCAAAAGTCAACTCGAAATGTCGTTTAATTCTCTTTCTAGCAAATCCGGGGCACTCGATATTTCCTACATATTCTAGCACAAGTCATGCTTAAATTCATGAAAAAATCCAGCATGACCTTTGCTAAATAGGACATATCGAGCGCCTGAAATTTGCCGGGATGGAAATGAATCAACATTCCAGCAAAACATAGGACACTCGGAGGCACATTGCAAACAAGAACACCAAGACATACTCTATATTCAGAATGCATCATGATCGAGATCAATGACATGGCAACTATATAGCACTAGCATTTTCATCATCGACATTTACAACACATTATCATTTGGCTATTCTCACCTAGAGGTCTTAAGGGGTCGATGATGGGGACGACTGCGGGGATGAGGCAGGGGCAAACTTGATTTCTGCAAAACCACTTACTATAAATAAACTAATTTTATTAAGCACTTACTATAAATAAACTAATTTTATTAAGCACTTACTATAAATAAACTAATTCTGCTAAGCACTTATTATAAATAAACTAATTCTATTAAGCACTTACTATAAATAAACTAGTTCTATTTAGCACTTGCTAGATATTAATAAACTAGTTCTATTAAGCACTTACTATAAATAACCTAGTTCTATTAAGCACTTACTATAAATAAATTAGTTACATTAAGCACTTACTATAAATAAACTAGTTATATTAAGCACCTATGATACGTCTCCATCGTATCTATAATTTTTCATTGTTTCATGCCAATATTATACCACTTTCACATACTTTGGCAACTTTTTACATGATTTATTGGACTAACCTATTGATTAGTGCCCAGTGCCAGTTCCTATTTTCTGCATCTTTTTTGTATCGCAGAGTATCCATATCAAACGAAGTCCACATGCAATAAAATTTCACGGAGAATTATTTTGGAATATATGTGATTTTTGGGAGTTGGAATCACCGCAAACGGAAGCCCGTGGTGGGCACAACCCACCAGGGCATGCTAGAGGAGCCAGGCGTGCCGTGGTGGGTTGTGCTCAGCTCGTACATCGGTTGGAGCTCTTCTTTAGGCACAAGGAAGCTTATATCTGGAAAAAAAATCATGTTAAAATCTCAGCACAATTGGAGTTACGGATCTCCGAGAATATAAGAAACGGTTTTCGGCCAGATCTGGGGAACGCGAAACAGAAGAGAAGAGAGAGGGGGATCCAATCTTGGAGGGGCTCCCGCCCCTCCGCCGCCATGGAGGCCATGGACCAGAGGGGGAACTCTCCTCCCATCTAGGGGAGGGGGCAAGGAAGAAGAAGGAGGAGGGGGCTCTCTCCCCCTCGCTTCCTGTGGCGCCGGAGTGCCACCGGGGCAACGATCGAGACGGCGATCTACATCAACAATCTTGCTACCGTCAACACCAACTCTCTCCCCCTCTATGCAGCGGTGTAACACCTATTCTCCCCGCTGTAATATCTACTTAAACATGGTGCTCAACTCCATATATTATTTCCCAATGATCTATGGTTATCCTATGATATTTGAGTAAATCCGTTTTGTCCTATGGGTTAATCGTGATCATGGTTGGTATGATTGTATATTTTATTTATGGTGCTGTCCTATGGTGCCCTCCGTCTCGCGCAAACGTGAGGGGCCCCCGCTGTAGGGTGTTGCAATAGGTTCATGGTTTACTTATTGTCAGTGTTGCGGGGGATGACAGCAGCCCAAACACGGATAAGTGAGTATAGAGGACTCGATACTTAATGCTATGGTTGGGTTTCACGACCTTAATGATCTTTAGTAGTTGTGGATGCTTGCTAGGGGTCCAATCATAAGTGCATATAATCCAAGTAGAGAAAGTATTTTAGCTCATGCCTCTCCCTCATTTAAAATTACAAGAATGATTACCGGTACTTGTTATCGATTGCCTATGGACAAATAACTTTCTTGTTGAGAAAAAATCTCCACTAAAACTAACTTAGTTGTGTCTTTATCTAAACAGCCCCTAGATTTTATTTACGTGCTCTTTATTATCTTGCAAACCTATCCTATCACACCTACAAAGTACTTCCAGTTTCATACTTGTTCTAGGTAAAGCGAACGTCAAGCGTGTGTAGAGTTGTATCGGTGGTCAATAGAACTTGAGGGAATATTTGTTCTACCTTTAGCTCCTCGTTCGGTTCGACACTCTTACTTATCGAAAGAGGCTACAATTGATCCCCTTTACTTGTGGGCTATCATGACCTTTTTCTGGCGCCGTTGCCGGGGAGCAATAGCGTGGGGTGAATATTCTTGTGTGTGCTTGTTTGCTTTATCACTAAATAGCTTTTATTTCCTGTTCTAAGTTGTTCTCTATCTTTAGTTATAGATATGGGACACGAAACACCAGAAAAAATAGTGGTACTTGCTACTCATGGAGATGGGGAACCTCCTAAAACCATCGGTACTCATTGTGTAAAAGATATTATGCACTACTTTGATAATTCTGAGAAAACCCCATTCAACATGATAATGGGAGTAACGCTGGATCAACGTGAATACTTTAGGGATTATCTGTTGACACAAAAAGGGAAATTGTTACGGGATCAAATTTATATGTTGCGTTGGTATGCTCGGGATTTATGCTTGAGATATGATTATACTTGTTGCTCTAGGATGAATGCTCCACATCTTCCCTTTTCATGTGAATTTAATGATAATGAAACCTTGGCTTCTTATGCTAGAGGTATATATGATTATTATGATGTGGAACGAATAGATTGTTGCTTTCAAGGGTGCTTATGAAATTGAATATTTGTTTGAAAAATAGGAAGCTTTTGATGATGATGTTTATAGACCTGAAAATTTTGCCATCCTTAAATATTGCTATGATAATTATAAACATAATTCCGATATTGATAAATTTATTGAGAAAGTCTCCTCTGTCCAAGAAGAGACTAATATTTTGCAGGAGTCTATGGAAGAAGGAATTGATAAAACTCTGAGCTCATTTTGGATGAAAAAGATGATGAGGAGAGCGAAGAACAAAAGGAGGAAGAACGTATTAGCTACTTGTGCCCACCTTCTAATGAGAGTAAATCTTCAACTCATACATTGTTTAATTTCCCTTCATGCTTACCGAAGGATGAATGCTATGATAATTGCTATGATCCCGTTGATTCTTTTGATATATCCCTTTTTGATGAACTTGATGCTTGCTATGCTTGTGGCCATGATGCCAATTTGAATTATGCTTATGGAGATGAACATGGTATAGTTCCTTATGTTATGAATGACACTGTTGCTATTGCACCCACACATGATAGTCCTATTATCTTTATGAATTCTCAAAACTGCACTATATCGGAGAAGTTTGCTCTTGTTAAGGATTATATTGATGGGTTGCCTTTTACCGTTGCACATGATGATTTTGATGAATATAATATGCATGCTCTTGCTACTCCTACTTGCAATTATTATGAGAGAGTAACTATCTCTCCGCCTCTCTATGTTTCCAACACGATAAAATTGCAAGAAACTACTTATACTATGTATTAGCCTTTGCTTGATGTGCATGAATTGTTCTTGGATGACATGTCGATGCATAGGAAGAGTGTTAGACTTTGTCATTGCTTGATATATGTTGCTTTCTGCTCACTACTAAATGCTAAATCATTGTTGATTCAAATTGGCTTTGATATGCCTTGGGATCTGGGTGGATTCATTACTTGAGCACTTTATGCCTAGCTTAATGGCTTTTAAGAAAGCGCTGACAGGGAGACAACCCGGAAGTTTTAGAGAGTCATTCTTTTTTTTGAGTGCTTTTATAAAGTTTAAAAACAAAAAAATATAGAGAGGAACTTAAAACTTCACAAAAAGAAAAGTGAAAGTGAGATAGACGAGCACCGTGGAAGCGGGAGCTAGCCTTGAACTTTGTTCATCCCCTTGGAAACTTTGTGAATCTTAATTACAGAAACTTTTCAACAAAAATAATTATCCCCTTGTACAATTCCATTGTATTATGAAAATAATGTGCCAAGGTTTGCCTTTAGGATGTTTAGATTGCTTGTTGGTTTGTGCGGTGCAAAACAGAAACTTTAGGTGTAGTGCACGATTTTACATTTTTTTTACTGAAACGTCAAACGGTTCTGAAAATTTCTGAACTGTCTTTCTATACAAAATGTTTATTTTTCCTAATTTTTTAGAGTTTTTGGAGTACAAGATTGTCCTGTTTATGACAGATTCTGTTTTTGATGCATTGTTTGCTTGTTTTGATGAAACTATCGATTTCTATCAGTGGATTAAGCATGGAAAAGTTGTATTACAGTAGCTACAATTCAAAAACAAAATATGAATTGGTCTGCACCAGTACTTATAGTTGTGATTTGCTTCATTATACTAACGGATCTTACCAAAATTTCTGTTGAGTTTTATGTGGATGAAGTGATCAAAGATCAAGGAGGTCTCGATATGAGGAGAAGGAGGAGATGCAAGAGCTCAAGCTTGGGGATGCCCAAGGCACCCCAAGTAAATATTCAAGGAAACTCAAGCATCTAAGCTTGGGGATGCCCCGGAAGGCATCCCATCTTTCTTCAACAAGTATCGGTATGTTTTCGTCTTTGTTTCATTCATGTGATATGTGCAAACCTTGCAGCGTCTTTTGCTTTTAGTTTTCATTTTTCTTTCATGCACCATGCTGGTATGAGATAGTACATGGTTGATTTATAGAATTCTCATTTCACTTCACTTATATATTTTGAGTATGGCCTTTATAGAATGCTTCATGTGCTTCACTTATATCATTTGAAGTTTGGATTGCCTGTTTCTCTTCACATAGAAAAGCGTTGTTTGAAGAATGCTCTTTTGCGTGACTTATATTTATTAGAGCATGGTCTTTTATAGAAAGAATTAAAATCTCTTGCTTCACTTATATCTATTTAGAGAGTCAAAAGGAATTGGTCATTTGCATGGTTAGTCACAAAATCCTACATAAAACTTATGGATTACTGAATATGATATGTTTGATTCCTTGCAATAGTTTTGCGATATAGAGATGGTAATATGTGGGAGGTACTGTAAATGGTTGTGTTTAGTAAGAATATTGGTGTTAAGGTTTGTGATTCCCGAAGCATGCACGTATAGTCTCTCGTTATGCTATGAAGTTGGAGCATGATTTCTTATTGATTGTCTTCCTTATGAGTGGCGGTCGGGGACGAGCGATGGTCTTTTCCTACCAATCTATCCCCCTAGGGGCATGCGTAGTAGTAATTTCCTTCGAGGGATAATAAATTTTGCAATAAGTTTATGAGTTCTTTATGACTAATGTGAGTCCATGGATTATACGCACTCTTACCTTCCCTCAATTTGCTAGACTCTATGGTACCGTGCATTGCCCTTTCTCACATCGAGACATGGTGCAAACTTCGCAGGTGCATCCAAACCCCATGATATGATACGCTCTATCACACATAAGCCTTATTATATCTTCCTCAAAACAGCCACCATACCTACCTATTATGGCTTTTCCATGGCCATCCTGAGATATATTGCCATGCAACTTGCACCGCTTCCGTTTGATGACTTGAGCATTCATTGTCATATTGCTTTGCATGATCATATAGCTGACATAGTAGTTGTGGCCCAGCCACCGTACATCATTTTTCATACATGTTACGCTAGATCATTGCACATCCTGGTACATGCCAGAGGCATTCATATAGAGTCATATTTTGTCATAGGTATCGAGTTGTAATTTTTATTTCTTTTGAGTTATAAGTAAATACAAGTGTGATGATCATAATTATTCATTTTTAAAGCAGCGCCCTAGTGAGGAAAGGATGATGGAGACTATGATTCCCCCACAAGTCGGGATGAGACTCCGGACAATGAGAGAAAAAAATATAAAAATATAAAAAAAAAGAAAAAAAGAAAGAAAGAAAAAAGAAAAAGGAAAAAGGAAAAATAAATAAAACATAAATAAACAAAGAGAGAAGGGGCATTGTTAGTATCATTTACCACACTTGTGCTTCAAAGTAGCACAATGTTTTTCATATGGAGAGTCTCCTATGTTGTCACTTTCATATACTAGTGGGAATTTTTCATTATAGGATTAGATGCACACCCACTTAGTTTCATATTGAGCTCTCATACACTTATAGCTCTTAGTGCATTCGTTGCATGGCAATCCCTACTCCTCACGTTGATATCAATCGATGGGCATCTTCATCACGTTGGTTAGCCGCGTCGGTGTGGGACTTTCTACTTTTTTGTCTTCTTTATATTTACCCCTATCATCATACTCTATTCCACCCGTAGTGCTATATCCATGGCTTGCGCTCATGTATTGCGTGAGGGTTGAAAAAGCTGAAGTGCGTCAAAAAGTATGAACCAATTGCTCGGCTTGTCATCGGGGTTGTGCATGATAAATACTTTGTGTTAAGAAGACAGAGCATGACAAGACTATATGATTTTGTAGGGATAGCTTACTTTAGCGTTGATATTCTGAAAGACATGATTGTTTGTTGGGATGCGTGAGTATTGATGTCTTCATGTCAAATTATAGACCATTGCTTTGAATCACTTATGTCTTCATAGTCATGCCATGATTAGATATATGATCAAGTTTATGCTAGGTAGCATTCCACATCAAAAATTATCTTTTTTATCATTTATCTGCTCGAGGATGAGCAAGAATTAAGCTTGGGGATGCTGATACGTCTCCGTCGTATCTATAATTTTTGATTGTTTCATGCCAATATTATACCACTTTCACATACTTTCGGAATCTTTTTATATGATTTATTGGACTACCCTATTGATCCAGTGCCCAAACCCAGTTCCTGTTTTCTGCATGTTTTTTGTATCGCAGAGTATCCATATCAAACGAAGTCCAAATGCAATAAAATTTCACGGAGAATTATTTTGGAATATATGTGATTTATTGGAGTTGGAATCACCGCAACTGGAGGCCTGTGTCGGATTTTGCGTTCCGGCAAAACCCTTGAGGTTCGAACACCGGGGTGCGCATGAAGATCTCTCCCTACCTAATCACGCCCACTCCCTCACCGCGATCTCAAAACCTAGCTCAGCTAACTCGCAACACAAGAGACACGAGATTTATACTGGTTCGGGCCACCGTTGTGGTGTAATACACTACTCCAGTGTGGTGTGGTGGATTGCCTCTTGGGCTGATGATGAACAGTACAAGGGAAGAATAGACTCCTGAGGAGAGGTGTTCTTGTGCTTGGTGAGTGTGAGGATGGAATGGATCTCGTCCCAGATGAGTTCCTTCCTACTGTGGTGGCTAGTCCTATTTGTAGAGACCCTGGTCCTCTCCCAAAATATTGAGCGGGAAGGGAGCCAACAATGGCCAAATTCAAAGGGAGACAACTCGTACAAGTTATCTTGACTAAAGGTGGTCTTCGCCTGCCAAAGGCTCTGGTGGTGACGCCGTCTTGGGCTCCACGGTGACTTCCGTCTTGCCGTCCTACTGGTCTTGGTCTTGTTGCACCGATATGGAAACCTTTGCCTGATGCCTCAGGACTCCTCGCCTGCGCTTGCCCCTTTAGCACCAAAGAGGAAATGAGGACTCTGCGCACGCTGGCGCCCGCTTGGCACCCGCCTGGCTCCAGTCGTCATGGCTTGCATCACAGGAACCTGGCGAGGTGTCCCTTGCCTTGATCTTTCCGCCCCTCGCGAGCCAGCCTGGTGAGGTTGCTCCCGAGGAGGTCTTGTGTCGTCTGCCTCGCGAGGCTTGGCCCCTCGCGAGGGTCTTGAGTGTTTCCTGGTGAAGATGGGCCGTCTGGGGCGCTGGTGGAAACCACGCCATGGGCATGAGCGAGCAAGTCTGAGAGCCCGTTCCTGGACTCCGACAGTAGCCCCCGGGCCCAAGGCGCGCTCGGACTTGGCTTCGAGGCGAAGACAAAGGGCAAGTGCAGAGCGCCACGGGCCCCAACAGCCTACGGCCCCACTCAAAATGTGGCGATTGACAGGACGTGGGCGGCCCCACTTCCCCACGCAGCCTTGATATCCGCCTGGCTAGGCGGTCACGGCGTCCTACATAGTTATTTCCCATTGCTGGCAACACACTCCCCAACTTCTCTGCTTCCTCGAACCTCAACTTCCTCTTCCAATCTGACCCGAGCACAGTCCTCTCCATCGCCATGGCACCGAATCAAACGGATAAAGGGAAGAAGCCCCTGTCCTCAGCCAGCCCGCCTCCGGCCGTCGAACCCGCCGTCAGCCGATCGCGGGTGCTCAATTAGGAGGCCATGGACAAGGTCCGCCCCGCGCTCGCTTCTAGCTTCAACGAATGGGGAGGGACGGTTGCCTGGCCTGCGTCCGAGCTACTATTGATAGGACAAGCACTGAGGTCCAGTTCTTCAGCGACGCCCTGTGGGCTGCCCTGGTTCCTCCCTTCTCTGCCTTCTTCAACGCCGTGCTTTCCATTATCAGATCCATATGCTGCACCTTGATCCCCTATCCGCCGCTCTTCTTGCCGTCTTCGCCTTTGTCCGTGAGGCCATGGTGGGCATTGCCCCTTCCGTGGCCCTCCTGCGCCATTTCTTCTCGCTGCACCTAACCGACCCCCGGTAGTGCTCGTGGTGCCTGAGCTTCCAGGCCGTGGCGGCTGTCGGTGTCAAAACCGGCAGATCTCGGGTAGGGGGTCCCAAGCTATGTGTCATGGATCGATGGGTAACAAGAGACAGGGGACACGATGTTTACCCAGGTTAGGGCCCTCTCTATCAAGGTAATACCCTACTTCCTGCTTGATTGATCTTGATGAATATAAGGTTACAAGAGTTGATCTACTTCGAGATCATATGTTTTGGTCTAAAACCTAGAGGTATGATGAGTAATGTCATAATAATCTATTGACTAACCTGGCCCCGGCTTATATAATGTACCAGAGGCCAAGGATAACAAGAGTCCTAGCCGAATACGTTGGTGGAGAGGAGTCCTTGTATTGATCACCAAGTCTTGTGGAATCTTCCTCATGCATGTCATCGGCTATCCGAACTGGCGCATGAGTGTACGGCCATGGAGGTCCTCAGCCAGATCTAACTGATCGGGAGACGACATGGTGAGTATCCCCTATTCCAGGACACCGGCAGTAGCCCCCTGAACCAGTCTTCAAGTTGGGGACGCTCCTTGGTTCTTCCGAACTGTTCTTCATCTTCGGTCGTCGGTCTTGAAAACTGGTTGAACAAATCTTCTTATCTTCGATCTTGAGGATCGCCGAAGTAAATCCGAAGGGTTTATATATCGGGTATCCGAGGAGCCCCTTTAATTTATCGGCTTTTATCAATGCCTTGTTATTTTTACGCCCACCTCGGGTTCGAAGTTGTTCCCAGGCGGCGGTGTCCTCTTGCATCTGAGCTCCAACGCCGGACTGCATTTCGAGGTCTGAGCTCCAACGCCGGACTGCATTTCGAGGTATCTTTTGCGGCCGAACACCAACGCCGGACTGTATCCGAGCTCCAACGTCAGACTGTATACGAGATGTCATAGATCACCTTGGCTTGAAGAAGTTTAAAGGAAGTTAGCCGAGCTTAATGCCGGAAATGCCCTCTATAGAGCCAGCCACTTGCATCCGAGCTTTTTGCCGGACTGCTTCCGAGGTGGTGAACCACCCCAACCACGGGCTGATTGTTTACGGATTTTATTTCTGATGCGTGTAAATTTATTTGCTATCAACTTGTATTGCCAGTAGCCCTCAAGGTGTCTGTTGGCCTAAAATCCGAGATGCACCTGAAGGAAAATATGAAACCGCTAATCCTAGTAGCTTTTGAGACTCAGGTCGTGAAATCGGCCTGAGGATCAACTCCTAGCTCGGCAGCATACATAGGAATAGAAATGCAATGTAATATATTAGATGTAATAGTGATCGGCGGACGGGCCCCTGAGAGAGGGTCGTGAGAAGTCGCCGTGATATATCAGCTTGATGCCGGATAATTCCCATATGGTACTTATTGTCGTCCGAAGAGGTACTTGTCATAGTTCGGTTATGCCGAACACTGAGCACTTTGAATTTTCTGCATTAAATAGGCAATGCAGTAGCCCCTGAGCCACTGGTCGGGTGGCAACACAGGATAAGGGGATCGATGTGCCCCTTAAATATTTGTAAATAATGAGCGCAAAGCCCAGTAACCCCCGAGCCTTAATGTGGGCACGTGTGGCCGAATTAAGGATCAAAGTCCGTTTGACAGAAAATTTTGTTGTGTTTAACACAAACTTCTCGGAAACAGAATAAAGATCTCTTAAAAAGAACTTAGGGCTAGTCGAAATCCGAGCTCGCCAAGGTAGGCCCCAATGGGTTTAAAAGATGGAGTGCAGTAAATGGATTTTACTCACAATTTTTATGTGTAATGAATCTATGTATCCAAGTACTTTACATCATTAATGCTCAGATCCACATTGTACAAAACTTTGTTGACCGACCATCGGCTTCAACCTCCTCGGCCAGTAGCTGGGGAATGTTTGCCCTACTTTATAAAGCCTTTACTAGGACAAAGTTTTACGGCAAACAAGGCAATCCGGTCATACGGTTTTATAAACAAAGGTACACGGAGAGATATGTTATATTACATTTTAACGTAAGAAACATCTTCCAAAAAAGTAGTCCCGCTATCGGTTCCTTTCTTTGGGTCGTCATGCTTATCATGATCATGAAAACTCACCTCTGATCAATGTAGGTGGAAAATATTGAGGATTTAGTTCGGCGAAAGTTCCCGAACTCTATGGTATTAATGAACCAAAAAATTTACTTCCGTCGTTGCCGACCAATGTGATCCTTTAAGATTGCTAGCTTTCGGCTTCACCCAGTCTGAGGTACTAACTCGGATGACCCGGTAGTAACAATCACAGAGGTGCTCCCTTTACCACCTAGCCGAACGTAGGGGTAAGCACAGGAGCTAGGCAACCCAGCTTGGCCAAAATCTTAAGTCAAATTGATGCATATGTATGGCTATATAACGATGATTATGGAATGCGGCCCTCGTATATTAAATACAAACACCGATGATATGTTTATTTTGACTCCGTTGCGACCATTTATTAGTTGAAAGTGGCCCATCATTGGCTTCCACCCCCTTGTAGATGCTACGCAGGGTGTTTTCGCAATAACAAAACAACCCTTAGCCAACGTCTCGGTGCCCGAAGGCGGTTGTGTTAGCGGAAACGAGGTAATCAGATATGCGGGCTTTATAACTTTCACTTAGTCATAGGAGCTAAAAGTTGGGAGGCCAGTTACTAGCCCCCGGTTAGTGTTCGGCGATAGTCGAGGTCAAGCCGTAAACACTTCGGCCAATGTTATGAATGGACCGTCATTTAACACGGGGTAACCTCTATCGATCTTTACAGTTCAATACAGTCATCGGATCGCTGACTAGTTTATGCTTATTTTGATAGTCAGTTTTCGGCTTTCTCCACTGAGGCGCGTAACCGTGCTAACTGGAAGCACAGTCGCAGTGGTTCTCCCTTTGGGCACCTAGCCAAACAAAGCGGAACGTAGGCAGCAAGCACAGGAGCCGGGCAACCCAACTATTGACCATAAGACACAATTCGAAACCAATGCGTATATAGCAATATCCGAGAATGTTTTTGCCAAATCTCTAAAGGTGTCCGGCGTTGCACTGCGAGACTTATGTTGGAAACACACAAATTTTTTAAAAGTGCCATAGGTTTGGAAGACCAAAAACTTCAGTAAAAACTGGTCGAAACTTGGTCTTAGAAAAAAGTGCTTATGCCGTGCTTTAACATGACACATCCTATCTCAAGACTTCAAGCGGGTCATCCTATGGCTTCAACCTCCTATCCCAAAGGCGGAGTACGAATTCTCGTTAGGCCATTTTAGCAAACTAAGCTTGAGAGGCTTTAGAGGGAAACCAGGCAATCCGGCTGTTGACCATGCACTCCAGTCGAGAACGGAGTGGTAGAAAAAGACTTTGCAACGACTAAGAAGAAGAATACTTATTATAAAACAACTCATACTAATTTAAGAGCCCCCAAGTGACTTGGTTAATAGAATTTTATGTATAATGACTGTATGTACCGAAGTACTAATATTATGTCTATGTTCACCTGAACTTTAAACGCGTCTTCACCGATGGTCGGCTTCTCCCTCTTCGGTCAAGGGCCGAAAAGTGTTATGTACTCCACCTATCGAGAATATAGATGGTGTTTACGATAACCAGGCAATCAGGCCATAAGGCTGTAACAGACAAAGCACGCTCAGGGAACTTATGCTATATTACAGATGAAGTGTAAGAAGCATCTTCGAAGAAAATAGTACCCCCACCGATACCTTTCTTCGGTTGCTCATTGTTACTATGAGACATGTGCAATAGATTTTTTGTACTCATGAGTTCCGTTGTGTGCCGACCATAATTGAAAACAATAAGAGCGCTAGCTTTTGGCTTCACCCAGTCTGAGGTCCGAGCTCGGATGACCCGATCGTGACAATCGTAGAGGTGCTCCCTTTACTCCCTAGTCGAACAATCAGGAACGTAGGGGTAAACACATGAGCAAGGCAACCCATCTTGCGGAACACTTAAGTCAACATGGTGCATATTGTGGCATAATACACGAACAGGGAATGAAGCCGTACAAGTATAATCATATGCAAGAGGAAAGGCTTCATAAAGGAAGCCCCCAAGTAAACAGGGTATTTGAATTTGTGTGTCACAAACAAAGTTTTGACAAGGAAGTTCTTCACATACCACTTTTTGCCAAAAAATTATAATGCTTTCGTCGAACCGAACAAAATTTAAAGTTGAAAATTCTACGCATAAAAGCGACTTAGCTGGTTAATGTGCTCGGTGTCGCTGCACGGCCCGACCTTACGGCGGGACAAGGTCCCAGCCCCCAAGCCGGTCCCGAGGTGGCGGAGCGAAGAGCTCGGCACTCCGAACTGGCAACATAGCACGGCCAATGCAGGCAGGCAGTGTGACGCCGAAGTCCCCGATGTGGGTTAATGAAGTGATGACGAATCCCTCGGTCCAGCCGAGGTGACGTGGTACGTCAGTATGCCGAGGTGACAGCGCTGCCCGACCCGGATCCTTTACCTGTGCACAGAAAGTAGTGCAAGCTGGAGATAATAGGAATAATAATAAATTAAAAAAGAATGTTGCATAATTAATAATTTATGCAAAGTGAGTAATAAAAGAAATATGGCCCGCGTGCCAAACACTTGATGAGGTAGAGCTCTCTCGGCGATGCCGAAGTCCCCGAGGCAACCAAACATTAAAAGGGAGTATCAAGTGTTACTCGAGCACGGAAGAACGTGAGACTGCCTTGACAACCCCACACTAATCCGGCTCCACTAATCAAAGCACCTGAGTAGGTCATTCGAACCCCGGACATGGCTAGACGAGTCCGGCGTAAAAATATAAAGGCCTACTAGCGGCATACCCCCGTACATGGGGCTGCACGCATGTACAACAAGAGACAATAAAACTCAATTTTATTCACTTTTCGAACCGTACTCTCTTTATTTATTATAAAGTACATTTTTCGCACGATCTTTTTCTTTTCAACTAAGTTATTCTCTTTTACAGATGAACACCGTGCTACACCCGTCCCGTGATCTGCTGCGGGAGACATAGGCGCAGACGTGCGGTGGGACCCGTTGCAAGGATTCTTTTCAGATTAAGACCTGCGTAAACCTTTTTCTGTCTCTTGTTGATACATCCCCGGCTTCTTGCTATAACCGAGGAGGAGGCTGGCGTTTTGGCATCGGCCGCACTAGAATTTTTTGCGTGCACTGGACACGGGGCTTAGGGCATTATTCTGCCCGTTTTCATAAAGACCGAATACCTTAGGGAGTGTTCGGCGTCTCGAAGTTAGGCCTTATATGCATCAGCTCCGAATCATGTCTTTGGTTAAATGTTGGGTTTTCCGGCTCCCATGTTTTGGTACCTTACGTTCCGTTATATCGGCTCTGGTAGCGCTGGGAGAACAAGCTGCGATTGTGCCCGGTTGAGCTGGGTTGAGCACCTCGGTGGAAAGCTAAAACTGACTGTCATGATATAGCGTGAGACTGGTCAACCACTCGATGACCCACGGAATGTTTAGAATTCCCCGCATTAACGAAGGACCATTTCCCGGTCGAGGCACATCGTGCCCGAATTGAGGAGAGCCTTGGTTCCCTAGGGGCTATATAGTAGCCCCACCATTGAACTCCTATGGCTAAGTGAAAGTGATAAAGCATTATAGTCCGGTTGCCTAGTTTGCTATGCTATCACCTCCTTTACAGGACCAAGGCGTTGGATTAAGTGTGAAAATCGCCTTTTTGCACACCCCCCGCACTATGTGCGTGGGGGCTGAAGTCGAACTGCCATCTTTCAGTTATATACACATATACATCAGCGGCCAGACAGAGGTGTTTTAATACTTGAACGCACAAGTATAAAAAGCTCTTATATTATATTGAAACATTGTTTTCACAAATCATACATGTCATTAAAACATAGTATCCTTGAGCACTGCGTCTCTATTAAGCGAGCGCCTGCAGACTTCCTCAAAATAGTGCTCGGCGGTACTAAACTTCTGTCCAAATCTTGGGATGCAACGTCGGTGGCCTTCATCTCCGCCCAGTATGTCTTGACACGGGCAAGAGCCATCCGCGCACCCTCTATGCACGCTGACCGCTTCATTGCATCAATATGCGGCACCGCACCAAGGAACTGTTGCACCAAGCCAAAATAACTCTTCGGCTCGGGCCTTTTCAGCCAAAAATGAGTCACGACAGCCTTCATGGCAAGTCCGGACAACCTATTTAGCTCAGCCCATTCGGCCGAACGATCGGTTAATGAAAGTGGACGCTCCGGACTATGGAACTACGACCAAAAAAGCTCTTCCATTTTGTGATCCTTTTGACCTCGGAAGTGTTTGGCCGCATCTGCGGCACTCGCCGCCAAGTCCAGATAAGCATCCTTCTTTCCAGCCGCAATATCTCCGGCCTGACGTAGCTCCTCCTTCATTGCTCTCATTGCAGAGCGAGTATCCTTGGCCTCGGTGGTGGCCTTTTTCAGGTCCTCTTGTTTCGCTCGATCTTCTTTTCCAAGAAGCTCGCAACGGTCAGTAGCATTCTTCAATTTCACGGCCATCTTGGCCATTTCTTTCTTGCTTCGGCAGTGAGCAGCCTGTTCGGCTTTTAGCTCTGCGGCCGCCTTTAAGGCAGCCGCATCACTTTTTTTGGCTTGCTCCTTGGCTCGCTAGAGCTCCGCCCGAAGGCTCTCCATAGCAGCGGCACCATCTGCATTAAGCATACATGTTGTAAAGCATGGGCGTTAAGCTCCCTTACCAGGTGTCCGCGGAGAATTTGCATACCTTGTGACTCGTCAAGCCGCTTATTAACAAGCGTGATGTCCGCATCCGCCACGTCAAGTTGCCGCTTCAGTTCGGCAAATTCATCAGCCCGGCTAGCCACCGGACGCTTCGCCTCCTACATCGGAAGATCACATATTATACCTGGGGTTATGATCCTCGGCGCGCCGTCATTTTTGACACCGCACCAAGTCTCAGGGGCTACTATCTACACAGGGCGCATTTTATATGCAAAACCGACAGAAGGTACATCATTTTGCGTACCTCAAAACCCGTCAGTAAACTCACGACGGCTTCATGCAATCCGCTCTCAGCGGATGAAATCCTTTCAATCACTGTACCCATTAACGTACGGTGATCTTCCGAGATAGACGCTCGCCCGAGCAGATCCTTCAGCTCCTCCGACCGTACACCCGTTGGTGCCGGACTCATCCGGCTGCCTTTTTCGAAGGCCGGACACGGAGGGCTTTGAGGGGACATACGGCTACCTTCTGGCCCCACCAGATTCGGAGAAGCCCTCCGCGACGACACCTCAGGGTCGCCCGCCTCGCATGATGGTATGGCAGGCGGAGGCGTTTCGCTCTCCATCATCTCCGGACCGAGATCCCCTGAAGACGAGCTCTGCTGCGAAGGGCTGAGATCCGAACTACAAGGTAAACTTTCGGTTACCTTCAGAAATAAAACGGGATGACTCTCTTTAAAAAAATGCCCCCCTTTACTTACGGCTCGCTGGAGGGTTGATCTCCTTGGGGAAATAGTGCGGCCGGGGCATCTCCCGCCGCAGGACCCTCTGGTGAAGACTTCTTCCCCCGCTTCGAGGCTTTGGTCTCTGGATCTTCGGAAGCGGTCCTCTTCTCCCCTTGGAGGGAGGGATTCTTGATCCCCCCTTTCTTGATAGCCTCCTTCACGGAGGTAGTAGTTCCCTTGTTCCCCCCTTCGCCTTCTTCAAAGGGCACATCCTCTAGCATCTTGGTTAATACAGGATCCGGCATGGTCTCAGGGAGGGGGGCCGGACACCTGATCAGTTTTGCTTTTGCTATCCACTCCTGTTTAAAGGACAAATCTTTTAAGGGCAAGATTATGATAAATATGCGGATAGCCTGTCCGGGTACAGGACTACTTACTTGAGTATCCGGGCGATTGCAGCTCAGACCTGCGTCCTCGGTTAAGTCCGGACACATTGCTTGTGATCCGAAGAACAGTTGGTACATCTCCACGGGCGTTACGCCCATAAAATGTTGGAGAGCTCGTGGTCCCTCTGGATTAAACTCCCACAGGCGGAGGGGGCAGCATTTGCAGGGCAAGGTGCGACGAATCAGCATGACCTGCTCTATTACGACCAAATTGATCTCTCTCTCTCTATCTCGGAGGTCTCGAATACGGCCCTGCAACAGAGGTACGTCCTTGGAGGGTCCCCAGTCGAGCCCTTTATTGACCCATGACGCCTGGCTGATGGAGGAGGACCCGAAAGGAAGGCAGGTGGCGCCGCCCATTTGGTGCCCCCAGGGCGGTGATATAAAACCACTCTGTTGCCATAAATTGAGCTCCTCTCGAAAAGAGCCCTCGGGCCATGGGCGTCCGCATTCTTGCTTATAACAGCCCCTCTCACTCTGCTCGATGCCCCTTGATCATCTTGGCTCCACTTTGAAGGTCTTGAGCCACAATCCAAGTGAGGGGTAATGCGGAGGAAGGCTTCACATACGACAATGAACGACGAAAGGTGGAGGATGGACTCCGGATCCAATTCATGGAATTCGAGCCCATAATAAAACATGAGCCCCCTCACAAAGGGGTCCGTCGGGAAGCCTAAACCCCGAAGGAAGTGATACACGAGTACCACGCTCTCACCAGGCTCAGGAGTGGGAATAATGTAACGCCCCGGATTCGATGCGCCAGGTGTCTTCCAGTTATTCGCCATCGTTGCCATGTCATGTGCTTGCGTGTTGCACTTTGCCATGTCATCATCTGCATTTCATATCATGTCATCATGTGCATTTCATTTTGCATACGTGTTCGTCTCATGCATCTGAGCATTTTCCCCGTTGTCCGTTTTGCAATCCGGCACTCCTATGTCTCCCGGCGCCCCCTTTTACCTCTTTTCTTGTGCGGGTACTAAACTTTCTCGGAATTGCCCGAGGTTTGCCAAGCAGCCTTGGTATAGCACCGGTAGACCGCCTGTCAAGTTTCGTGCCATTTGGAGGTCGTTTGGTACTCCAATGGTTAACTGGGTAACCGTAAAAGCCCCTTCTCCTTGCAGCCCAACACCCCTTCATAGTGGCCCAAAACCCAGCAAACTCCCCTCCATGCTCTCGGTCGTTCGATCACGATCGTGTGGGCAAAAACCGCTCCTCATTTGGACTCTCCTAGCTCCCTCTACCTATAAAACTAGACCTCCCCCGAAATTTTCGGGTCTTTCTACCCCAAACCCTAGATTTTTCCCCTCCGCGCGCGCCGGACATGTCCACCCCGGCCGGACGCATCTCCGCCGCCGCCAGCAATCGGGGCTCGACACTGTCGCCGCCGCCTCCCACCTCCTGCTGCCCACCGAGACCGGATCCCAGCCCTTGCCCGCCCGGACGTCGCCGCCGCTGTCGTCGCCGCGGCCGTACCTCCCGTGACGGCCGCCCGATCCTCCACTGCGCCGCCGACTGCCCTCGCCTCCGATGGTAGCGCCGCTGCCCTGGCCAGCGCCGGACCCGCCGCCGCCGGGCCTTGCCCGCCGCCGCCCCACCGGCGCTGTCGCCGCCGGCGCTTCGCGCCCCAGCCACCGGCGCCGCCCGCTCCTCCTTCTGCCCTGTCGCTGACCACGAGCATCGCCCGCGGAGTGTGCCAGCCGCTGCCTCCGAGATCTGCCCGGCCGCCTCGCCTCGCCCTCGCCTCCAAGCTCCCGCCCGAGAGCCCCATGGCCGCCGCCTGCTGCTCGGTCAGATCCGGCGTGGTGCCCCAGATCCGCCAACTCCGCCGCCCCCCGCCTTCTCCGGCAAAATCCGGCCTGCCTCGGAATCCGTGCCGAAGGTTGACTCCCCCCCCCCTCCGAAAATTCCTCTGTCCCTGAAGCATTTTGCATAATCATGCCATGTTCGTTGCATCGTATCTCTGCATCCGTAGCTCCGTTTTGTGCGTGTAATATGTCAAATTGTTCGTCTCGCCGAGTACATCTTTTCATCTCATTGCATCATTTACATTTGAGCTCATCTTGATGCCCGAAATGCTGTTAGAAGAGGGCTATGTGATGTTAGTTTAAGATTCTTATCAGAACATGCACTTTTGTCATTTTTGCCATGATTGATGTGTGCACCCTATGAACTTGAGTCCTACATGTGTTTTGTAATATGCCATGCCATCTTTACAGGGGTGTATGCCATGTATTTGTGTGATCTCTGTGGTGACTAGCACAAGCATGCAAACTAGGCTTCATGATGTTGCTGATTTCAGCCCCTATTCTGCTGATATTTTTATGCCATGTAAACTTGATGCTACAGAGAGATCCATACTTATTTTGAGATACTTCAGTAAGGATGTTTTGAACATATGGTTATGCTCTATCAATCCATGCCCTTGTTTGCAATTATGGAGTGCCATAGCTTGAGTCAATCGAGCTCTACTTTTGCTATAAAATGTTTCCTGGCAGGTTGTTTACATGTTATTCAATTTTGCCAAGGTTCTTGTAGTTGATCCATGTATCATATGATGTTGTTCTTGCCATGTATAGCCTCTATGCCATGTCTTCTTGCTGTGAGTTGCCTTGCCATGCCATGTATTGCTCTGTAGTGAGTGCATCGAGCTCGTGAAGATGCCTTCATAATTCTGTCAATGTCATGCCCTGTTTGCTGAATCTGTCATATAACTTGCCATGTTTACATGGGTGCCATCATATCTTCTGATCCTTTTTGGCTCATGGTCACTAAAGGACTTTTGTTCTATGCATTTAGTAGTATCATTTCATGCCTTTTTTTGCCATGTTAAGTTCCTGTAACATGTCGTTTGATAGCTATAAACATTGCAACCTGATGTTATTTCTGCTAAACTCTGAAACTGTTATTATTTCCAATCTTGCCATGTCATTTTGAGCATGTTCTAGTGATTTCTGGAGATATCTCAGTGTTCATGTTTTGTCATGCTTTACCTGTACATCATGCCCATGCCTTTTGTTTTCACGTTGAGATGCCGTAGCATAGTGTTTTGATGCTTGCAATATGCCTAGTTGCTGTTTTGGACAGATTGTTGCTATAACTTGTTTCATGTGTATGTGTTGAACCGTTGCTCCGTTTTGAGTGTGCTTTATATGAAACTTGCTTGATTTTGCATGTAGTTTCATATTATCATGTTGCATCCTTGTTTTGAGGTGTTTGATTGATGCTTGGGGGCAGTTTGCATCAATGCCATGCTTATCTTGTTTTGCTCATATCTTCTAGGCCGTAGCTCCGAATCTAATGAACTTTATATGTAACTTGACTAGAATTTCGTGTAGATCATCGTGGTGCATCTTAACTTGCTGTTTAACAACTTGAAAATAAGGTTTATTCATATCTGGAACAATTTTGAAATTTGCATATGAGGACTTACCGGAATTGTTATATGTTGTTTCCGGCCTTATTTAAACTTGCTTTGATGTGCTGCTCTTGTTTGCATCATCTATAGCCATGAGTAGCTTCATGTAGCCGTGTCATGCATCATGCTTGTTGTGCATCATGCCTTGTTCATGTGTGGTGTGTTTACCATGTTGTGTCATTCTTCTCGATAGTTCCCGTTTCGTTGCGATCGTGAGGATTCGTTCGTCTACGCTTGGTTCGGCTTCATCCGTTCGTCTTCTTCATGGACTCGTTCTTGTTCCTTGCGGGATTTCAGGCAAGATGACCGCTACCCTGGATCTCACTACTATCATTACTATGCTAGTTGCTTCGTTCTATCGCTATGCTGCGCTACCTATTACCTGCCTCAAGCCTCCCAAATTGCCATGTCGGCCCCTAGCCTTTTGCACCCTTCCTAGCAAACCGTTGTTTGGCTATGTTACCGCTTTGCTCAGCCCTCTTATAGCATTGCTAGTTGCAGGTGAAGTTGAAGATTGCTCCATGGTGAACAGGATTTTGTTGGAATATCACAATATCTCTTATATTATTAATGCATCTATATACTTGGTAAAGGGTGGAAGGCTTGGCCTTATGCCTGTGTTTTGTTCCACTCTTGCCGCCTAGTTTCCGCTCATATCGGTATTATGTTCCCGGATTTTGCGTCCCTAACATGGTCGGGTGATTTATGGGACCCCTTGACAGTTCGCTTTGAATAAGACTCCTCCAAAGAAGGCCCAACCTTGGTTTTACCATTTGCCTCACCACCACCTACTTTTCCCTTGGGAGTAGCTCTCTCGAGGGTCATCTTTATTTTAGCCCCCCGGCCAATGCTTCTCTAAGTGTTGGCCCGAAACGAAAGAACATCAAGGGCCACCTTGGGGAAACTTGAGGGTTGGTTTTACTTGTAGGATGTCTCATCCGGTGTTGCCCTGAGAACGAGATATGTGCAGCTCCTATCGGGTTTGTCGGCGCATCGGGCGGCTTTACTGGTCTTGTTTTATTGCTGTCGACATGTCTTGTAGCCGGGATTCCGAGACTGATCGGGTCTTCCCGGGGAGAATGAATATCCTTCGTTGATCGCGAGAGCTTATCATAGGCTAAGTTGGGACACCCCTGCAGGGTATAAACTTTCGAGAGTCGTGCCCGCGGTTATGTGGCAGATGGGAATTTGTTAATGTCCGGTTGTAGATAACTTGACACCTGATCCGAATTAAAACGCGTCAACCGCGTGTGCAGCCGTGATGGTCTCTTCTCGGCGGAGTCCGGGAAGTGAACACGGTTTCTTGGGTTATGTCTGACATAAGTAGGAGTTCATGATCACTTCTTGATCATTACTAGTTGACGACCGTTCCTTTGTTTCTCTTCTCGCTCTCATTTGCGTATGTTAGCCACCATATATGCTTAGCCGCTGCTGCAACCTCACCACTTTACTCCTTCCTTACCCATTAAGCTTTGCTAGTCTTGATACCCATGGTAATGGGATTGCTGAGTCCTCGTGGCTCACAGTTTACTACACCACCAGTTGCAGGTACAGGTTTGCGATGATCATGACGTGAGAGCGATGTTTGCTTGTATTGGAGTTCTTCTTCTGCTTCTTCTTCGATCAGGGGATAGGTTCCAGGTCGGCAGCCTGGGCTAGCAGGGTGGATGTCATTTGAGCTTATGTTTATGTTTCATCCATAGTCGGATGTTGATCTTGTATGTTGTATTGTTGTATTCTTGTGGCATTTGTGCCTTATGTATGTATCCCCATCTATTATGTAATGTTGATGTAATGATATCCACCTTGCAAAAGCGTTTCAATATGCGGGTCTATCCTTGGTGGAACCGTCGAGTTCCTTTTGGATAGGGTCGCATATTGGGCGTGACAAATAACCTGCCCTTGGGCAGGGAGCCTATGCGAAATTTCATCGGTTAGATACCTGGCGTCTCTCAGCTTTAGCACATCTTCTTCCGTGACGGAGGAAGACATCCACCGGCCGTGCAGGTCGGAGCCGGACATTCTTGAAGGTCCGAGGCGCCTAAATCTGGAGCTTTGGGTGTTGGAACTCGAGGCGAGGAGCGGATTCGATTGAGATTGAAAGAAAGGAGCGGGCCTTGGTCTCATTATAAAGAGGTTGAATACCAAGAGCCCTCCCTGTGACCGTTCGGGACTCGCCTTCGATGGAGGGGGCGTGCCAACGGGCACGACCGGGTTATCCACGCCCGTATTGATGAGAATCCCGGAATAAGGGGGCACGATCTCCGCTTCGATAAGACGTGCCAAGGAAACCGCCTCGCTAAACGCGCTGAGGTGGGACAGTAAAAACGATTCGTATAAAGGCCTGGCCGTGGTGTGATGTCGCCGCGGAATACGTCAGCAGATCTGTGCAAAGGTATTTCTCTCTACGGTGGTATGTGGAACTTGTTTTGCAGAGCCGGACACTATCCTTGTGTTCAAAATCTTCTATGAAGTATTCGGAGGAGGAACCCCCCTTGCAATGTCGAAGACAATATGCGCCCGGACTCGTCGTCATTGAAGCCTGGGTTCAGGGCTACTCGAGGGAGTCCTGGATTAGGGGTGTCCGGATAGTCGAACTATCACCGCTGGCTGGACTCGGACTATGAAGATACAAGATTGAAGACTTCGTCCCGTGTCCGGATGGGACTTTCCTTGGCGTGGAAGGCAAGCTTGGCGTCTGGATATGTAGATCTCCTACCATTGTAACCAACTCTGTGTAACCCTAACCCTATCCCGGTGTCTATATAAACCGGAGGGTTTTAGTCCGTAGGACGAACAACAATCATACCATAGGCTAGCTTCTAGGGTTTAGCCTCTCTGATCTCGTGGTAGATCTACTCTTGTACTACCCATATCATCAATATTACTCAAGCAGGAGTAGGGTTTTACCTCCATCGAGAGGGCCCGAACCTGGGTAAAAACATCGTGTCCCTTGTCTCCTGTTACCATCCGCCTAGACGCACAGTTCGGGACCCCCTACCCGAGATCCGCCGGTTTTGACAACGACACCCATGTCGAGCCGAGGTGTCGAAGCGGGTCGGTAAGGACACGTTGCAGCTGCCATGTCAGCCGAGGTGTTGAAGCAGTTCGGTGTGATAGACATCGGCTTGAAGAAGCAACAGTGCGGCCATGCCGACGCTGGTCATAACTTGTGACGCGGTCAATACCGGATTGATGAAGTGACCGAGGGGAGATGTCGCCGCGCATGACCCGTGAAATCTGTGGGGCGATGGTGTTGTTGATAATTTATCCTTGGCGATTGCGAACTCTTGTTTGGCTCGCTGAGATGGGGATCCGAAGAAGTTGAGCTCGGCTCAACAAAGCGACGACGTGTCTAGCGTACGTCGGCAGCCGTGGAGCAATATTGCCGGACTGGTTTGACATCAGCGTGATGGTGAATATTACCTCAGGGGAGGCTTAAAATTTTATGGGCACGTGTTTAAAAACAACGCACAATACCCTAGAAAAACAAAATACCTTCAAATTGGTTGTCCAATATCCCGTTCATGAAGAAACATGAACTCGGGCCGGATTCGTATTCGCGCAGAAAATAGATCTGAAAATTGGTCCACTCATCGGAAGGTTCCCGGAGTTTGAACCATCGGATCGAGCTGAAATTGGGAGGGGTGGTAGATATGGGAATTCCACAGCAGATGAACAGTTGGATCTTACAGAGGACCTCCGAGCTGGGCTCTGGAGACCACGCCCCAAACTCGTACGGATTCCCGTCCAGATTTGACAGGGCTCCGGTATGTAGTAGATTGCCGGAGATTCCATCGGAACCTGACGAAATTTTGCATGGTAGTTGTAGACTTACTTCCGCACTATTCCACCGAAGGAATCGTCAAAGCGATGCTCGAGGAGGTGGTGGCAGCGGATACAAGTTTGTTGTCCAGAAAAACAGCACGGTCGCACGAGGGCAATGTTGACGTTGAGCCCCCGAGCTCCATGGATAATTACTCCATGATCTTGATAGAGATCGGAGTTGATGATGACAAGGACATACATCCGATCTTGACGATCTGAAGAGGAGCCTGGTCCTCGGACCAGCCGAAGTGACCAGTCGAGCCGGCGATGAAGACGCCAACATCGCAGTTGATCCGCAGACCAACCATTGATCCATTGCCGATCACACAGCGGAACTCTCAATGAAAGCACCATTGTCGGTGCCAAAACCAGCAGATCTCGGGTAGGGGGTCCCAAGGTATGTGTCATGGATCGATGGGTAACAGGAGACAGGGGACACGATGTTTACCCAGGTTTGGGCCCTCTCTATCGAGGTAATACCCTACTTCCTGGTTGATTGATCTTGATGAATATAAGGTTACAAGAGTTGATCTACCTCGAGATCATATGTTGTGGTCTAAACCCTATAGGTATGATGAGTAATGTCATAATAATCTATCGACTAACCTGGCCCCAGCTTGTATAATGTACCAGAGGCCGAGGATAACAAGAGTCCTAGCCGAATACGTTGGTGGAGAGGAGTCCTTGTCTTGATCACCAAGTCTTGTGGAATCTTCCTCATGCATGTCATCGGATGTCCGAACTGGCCCATGAGTATAGGGCCATGGGGGTCCTCGGCCCAATCTAACTAATCGGGAGACGACGTGGTGAGTACCCCCTAGTCCACGACCTCGTCAGCGGCGACAGCCGGCTCGGGGATTGACTTTGAACTCTTGCCGTCTACGAGTGAGTTTCGGACACGGTGGGTGTATGTTGATGTCGGAGTGCTCATCCCCCTGCTCTCGCCTCCGTCATCGCCCGCCATCCCCAGCACCGGTTGGGGTCACGAGAAGCTCGCGGGCTCCCGCCTTGCTTTCGTCTGGCTCCGATTGAGGAGGCTGAAGGACCTCGGCGTGACTGCACCAAAGGTGGTTAAGGAGGTCCTCCGACGCCTCATCGCCCCACTCCAGCGTCATTCCGAGCCAATGTGGGCCCTGACCGGCGGCCAGGACCGCATGAGGCTTTAGGAGTCAGGGCTCCCGCCCGAGGCACGAAGAATGGTGCTCCAGGTCTTGATGGGCAACCCCTCGCCAGGTGATATACCGCAGGAGGGTTGTCTCCTGTACTGCTGCTCGAACAGGGTGGAGGTCGCGGGGCAGATGCCCCCCTTTTATGCATGGGGGCTGCGTCCAGTTGGCCTTGTGGGGCCCCGCGAGATCCCCGTCACCGTGGTTCCCCTCCTTGTAGCCGACGCCGAAGTTGCCCCAAGAGTGGGTGCAGGGGGGCAAGCACAGCTGGAGGTCGGAGGCGCGGGTGCCGAGGTGTCGATGCTGCCCGAGGCTCCCGAGGCGCCGTCCTCGGGAACCCGACTCTCGCCCTGGGGTGGCAGCTGAGGGGGCGATGCAATCCGCAGCTCCTGAGGCCGAAGCCCCCGATGCCTCAGCGGGCCATCGCGAGGTGGAGCCCGTAAGCTCTCCCCAGCTTGGCGCAACTGAGGTCGCCTCCTTGGGCGCTTCACCTGTCGCGCCCTGTGCTGGCCGCCACGTCCAACGCTTCGGCAAGCTCCGTGTGGACTTCGAAGCGCTCCGCAAGAGGAAGGGGTCCCCAAGCTGCAGCAGTGGCACCTTCCGGCCACTTAAACAGAGGAAGTACATCGCCATAGATGAGTAAGTACCTTATCTTTGTAATTCCTCGAGTGCCCTTCCTGACGGTGGCTCTTCAAGATCGCTTCTGCTAAGGCCGCGAAGCCTCCTAGGACGCAACCTTCTCCTGCCCTGAATCCCCCGCTGGCCTTGAGCGTCCCAAGCCAGCATGCCCCCCGCGAGGTCGGAGCCCGCGCTCCTGCCGTCTCTTCTTCGTGGCCTCGCCGAGGGCGCGACGAGCGTGCCAAGGGCTCCTCCTCTAGTCGTCGATGGTGGCTGGATGGCTTAGGTCTTGTCTTCCTCTTCGAGTAGCGAGCCTCGACTCAACCGGGCTTCCGCCGAAGCCCAATGGACGACCGGAGGGGGGGGGCGCCAGCCCCCAGCCCCCTGCTGAAAGCGGGCGAGCCACTTCGGATCCCGTCGGCAACCCCCGCTGTCGAGGACAGAATCGGCAGCGTGCTGAATCTTGCGCATGAACAGAGTGTCGTCCACCATGAGCACTTTCGGGAGGCAATGGGTGCGATGAGCCGGCTTGGCAGAGAGCTCGTGGATATAGACACGCGCCTCGAGGCAGAGGGTGTTCAGCTGCTGGAGGAGCGGCATAAACTAAGGGTGGCCATCAACCTCGGGCGCCACCAGCGCGAGCTTGATAATGCGAAGGTTGAGACGTCTCTTGCAGCCTCTCGTGAGGTATGTGCTCGAGCCTTGGAAGAGGCCCGGGAAGCCGACCGTCACCACAAGATTGCGGAAAAACGCGCGTGGAAGCTCCAAGCCTGGAGCGCCTCCTTGGAGCAGCAAGTGGAGGCGCGCAAAGCCGCCCTTGCGTCGATGAGGGGGACGTCTGCCGAGGAGGAAGGGATCCTGAAGCGCGAGGAAGCGTTGGCACTGGAAGCCATGGAGCTCAGCCTTGAGCTTGAGCGGTTAGAGACGAGGGAGCGCCAAGTCGCCCAAGCAGGGGATGTGGATGGCGCGCGCGAGGCCAGGGCCTAGGAGGAGGTCGATCGCCGGGTGGTTGAGGCTCGCGGGGATCTTGTGGGCAGGTACAACCTGAAGCTGAAGCTCGTAGAAGCCGAGCCCGCGGGCAGGAGTGCTGCCCTTAAGTCGAGGCTAACTGAGGCGGAATGGTGCGAGGAGGCCGCCGCAGCGGCCCTGGTCTTGGCGCAGGCTGAGCTGACCTCCGCCCGCACCGAGATGCTTTTCCTTCAGTAGCGGTTGCCGACGCTCAGTCCTTTGTGCAGCAGAGCAGGGAGGAAGTGCTTCGGTGGCGGACGCTGGAGCGCGTGCACGCCCCCATGCTCCAAGGCCTCAGGATCAGGGCCAACACGGTGCTGGGCTTCATCTGTGACGAAAATGCTCCTCATCCCCACACGAATGATTATGCCTGTCACCTCTGCTTCTTCACCGGCGTGGTCACACGCCTAGAGAACCGATCTGAGAGGGCTCGCCAGCTTGTTGAAGAGAGGAACCGTGGCCTGCTCAGGTGCGCATTCTCCCGCGTCTTCAGCCACCTCCAGAACACCTACCCCAACTTTGATTTTCACGCAGCCATTGCTCCTGTACTTGAGGCCATCCGGGGCGATCTGGCGCGATGGGTGGAAGACAATGTGGATGCGCTGGTCAGGGCATTCGCTTTCGAGGACGATGCGGTGGTGGTCGCGGCGGATGAAGGCTACGTGGTCGACGATGGTGAGAGCGGCTGTCGGTGTCAAAACCGGCGGATCTCGGGTAGGGGGTCCCGAACTGTGCGTCTAGGCGGATGATAACAGGAGACAAGGGACACGATGTTTTACCAGGTTCGCCCTCTCGATGGAGGTAAAACCCTACCCCGCTTGATTAATATTGATGATATGGGTAGTACAAGAGTAGATCTACCACGAGATCAGAGAGGCTAAACCCTAGAAGCTAGCCTATGGTATGATTGTTGTTCGTCCTACGGACTAAAACCCTCCTGTTTATATAGACACCGGAGAGGGTTAGGGTTACACAGAGTCGGTTACACTAGAAGGAGATCTACATATCCGTATCACCAAGCTTGCCTTCCACGCCAAGGAAAGTCCCATCCGGACACGGGACAAAGTCTTCAATCTTGTATCTTCATAGTCCAGGAGTCCGGACGAAGGTTATAGTTCGGCTATCCGGACACCCCCTAATCCGGGACTCCCTCAGTAGCCCCCGAACCAGGCTTCAATGACGATGAGTCCGGTGCGCAGTTTGTCTTCGGCATTGCAAGGCGGGTTCTTCTCCAAATTCTGTGTACATGTTTAATAGTGTCCGACTTTTCATGAATATTGTGCTCCTTGGCTTCCACGCCCAATAATGGCTGTCTTCCACGTGTCAAACAAATGCGAAAGCCCAGGGTGTTTTTACTTTTACCCCCCCCCCCCAGCTGCACAAATAAGCTTCCTTATAAAAGAGACGAGGATTTAGATCCGAATCACACCATCTCCCCTTCGCGAGCATTCATCGGAGCACATCTGACAGAAATCCATTCCATCATGGCCGGTCGATGCAACTCCTCCTCTCGCCCTGCCAGCCCTCAGCCTGGAGATTGGGAGAGATGTTCCATCCCACACAGCGAGCTAGTGACGCTCCAAACCAAGGGATTTCTTCCCCCAGCCTTCATGGTCCCGGTTCGAGCCGGACTCGCCACCTATAATGCCGGAAAGCACGCGGAGAGCGTCCCCAATCCCTCCAAAGGAGAGCGGGTATGCCTGGTCCCTTACTTAATAAGAGGGCTCGGCTTTCCAATCCATCCGTTTCTCCGGGGGCTCCTGGAGTTCTACGGCCTCCAGCTGCACAACCTTACGCCTGCCTCCATATTGCATATCGCGGGCTTCGTAGCCCTTTGCGAGCTGTTCTTGGGCGTCGAGGATCACTTCGCGCTGTGGAAGAAGCTGTTCTGCCTTGTGCCCTGTTCTCAAGAGGGGTCGATATATCAAGTGGGCGGAGCCGAACTATGGCGCATCGCCGGGACCGGATATCTATCCGGAACCCCAAACAAGGCATCTGAAGACTGGCCTTCAGAATGGTTTTATATAGAAGATGTCCCCCTGCCGGACCGTGTGCGGATCGGCCTTCCTGAGTTCAATAATGCTCCTTTGAAGAAGCGCCTAAGCTGGCGCCCACAGAGCCCTCAGAAGGAAAATGACAGGGACATCCTTTACTTGATGAGCCGGATAAGATTACTAGCTCATTCCGGACTGACTATGATCGGGGTCATGGCCACATGCATCATGCGGGGAGTGCAGCCGCTTCAGTATTTAGGCCACCCCATGTGGGATTTCAATGAGGAGGATGATGCCACCCGCTGCGGCCGTAAGGGGCCGGGATAAGTTGCCGCTCTGACGAAGGCCTTGTCCGCATTATACAAGGGAGAAGAGGAGGATTTCCTCTGTGTCAATCCACAGGGCGGATTTTCTATGTACGATCCTCCAAGCTGGGTAAGCGGACACTTCTTTATGCCCATCCGTTCCATATTCCCGTAGTTAGGTACCTTATTCTGTGATTTCGACGCAGGAATTGCGCCGGGCTGTAAAGGATATAAACAGCCCTCCTCCACAACCCGAGGATCCGGAAAGGTCCCTCGATCCGGCCTCCCAAGAGAATCCGGACATATCCGTGGAGCTCATAGATGGGGTATTTTACCAACTGAGCATCGACAATGCCTTGGTCGCCATTACGGCCGATTACCCCGGAATATTTCCAGCCTCACAGGTAACTAAGACCGAAGTCCCAATACTTTGAAAATGATCCATTCGTGCTTACCTTTGATCACCGTGATATCAATGGTGTTTTGCGAGGAGCCCTTGAGGCGAAGGCCGAGCTCATGTGGTTGGCCAACAAGGGGCAGCAAGGCCCAGCAGGCTGAAAAGAAGTGCGGTCCGGATTGAGACGTTGGCGCCACGGTATGGCATGCCGCCTTATTCCCGGGTTTTATTCCCGGAAGGTATACTAATGCTCGTGCTCTCTTTAGGAAAAATTGCGCTCGCCGGACTATATCCGGAGAGGCTGTCAACCGAGCCTCCACCAGCCAGGCTCCGAAGCCAGGTCTAGAGGCAGAGGCGAACACGAGACGCGCGTCGGACACTCCTCCGACAGAGGATGCCGACGGACTATCTGCCACCAATTCCGAGGTGGAGGGTGCCATGAATCACAGGCGTCGCCGGACTGTTCTTTGTGACGCATGTTTCTCCCAAGTGGCATTGTATGCCTTCAAATCGGGAGATACGCACCTCCGTGCCGCTCAAAATGGTCTAGCCAGAGCCACGGAGAAGTATGTGAAAGACATACGGGTGAGAAAATTTGATGGTTATATATACCAGTAGCCCACGAGACCTGAAATAGTTAGAATACCCAACTGTCCCAGGAGCTGGAAGAGTGCAAAGCCCAACTTGAGGCCGCACTAGCCGCTGCAGGGGAGGCCAAGGAGACCCCCTCTGGTAATATACGCTCCGAAAGATAAGTATGTTGTGAAGTCGGCGATGTGTAACGTCGACAATATCATTGCAGATGGCGCCGGAGTAGATCCGGACAAGCAACAACTCTTGGCCGGTTAAAAGGCGGGGAGAGCGTGCTTACGATGGTGAGGCAGGAGAAGACTAGTCTCCAAGATGCCAACAACCAGCTGGGAGAGGAACTCAAAGATGTTCGTGCCCAGCTGGCGGACTCCGTGAAGGAGAATCGACGGTTTCGACGCGACATTTTTAGTAAGTGCTTGAATGAACTTTGAAAAAGAGTTCGGCAAAGAAGTCGACTAACAGAGTTATGTCTGTAGGTATGCTCACAGGCCGTCCTGCAGAGGAAATGCCCGGTTCTACGGGTGACCTTCTTCCTGAGCTCTTACAGCTGCACGAACGAGTTTGCCAAGTGATGAAGGGCGTCGCCCAGGCCCAGTGGCCATCTGTCTCCCTGCCCGAAGGCCTTGGAGAGCTTGCAGAGAGGCTTAAGGGAACGCGGCGGCGCTTCCGATTATGGAAGATATCGGCCTGCCGTCAAGGCGCCAGGGAGGCCTGGGCCATGGTGAAGATGCGGTACACGAAGCCTGACCAAAACCACATGGCCGAGGTCGGACCTGTGGGGCCGATGGGAAGGAGATCCTGTGAGCTTAGTATGCGGCCAAGTAGAATTGGCGCAAAGTATTCCCAACAGACTGTAAACTAGACAGCCTATTAGATGGTATTGAGGAGGAATACATCCAAATAATTTGACTATGTAATTTAAGACGACATGTAAAATGCCTTCTAGCGGATTGTAGATCGTTTGTCATGGCGGACCTTTTCGCTTCAACCTCGGGACCCTATAGTCCGTGTGTCCGAATACCATCACGGTTATGTAAGAACCGGGGTATGCGTGGAGACCAGGCGTATGGGTCATTAGTGCTTTAATAGACAAGTGCCCAACTAGTTATGTTATATTACATGGTTAGTAAGAAACATCTTCCAGGGAGAATAGTTCCGTTAGGGGTTCCTTTCTCGGGAGGCATGCCTTAAAGTGCATGTCCCGGACTGCGAAAAAAGCAGTAAAAGCATCTGAGGCGGATAAATAAATAAGTGAGGAATCATCTTTAGTTCACCGAATCAATATTCCCTTAAGGATGCTAGCTTTCGGCTTCACCCGGTCTGAGGTACACATCCGGCTGACCAGACAAGAACAATCGCAGAGGTGCTCCTTTACCACCTAGCCAACAATCGGGAGCGTAGGGGTAAGCACAGAGCTAGGCAACCCATCTTGGCCAAAACTTAAGTCATATCGATGCATATAATGGTGAATAAAAGGTACATGCGGAAGCATTACGCATGTGTTAGGCATAGAGCCCACAAAATAAGCTTCTGTTAAAGAAGCCCCCAGGTATAATGAGCGCGGATAGCGCGTCAAGTGTGTGCGAACAATGCGCGAATGAGCCTTTAAAGGCTGTAAGAGAAAAAGAGGGAGAAGGAGAGAAATATAAGACAACTAATGTGTAAAATATAGACAGAGGAAGGAGACGAACTCAGAATCCGGCGCTAGGCGTAGAATCTTCGGAGACGGGTTGCGTTCCATGCGTTCGGCTCGAGTCGGTTATCTGATGCATTTCGCAGACGGTATGCTCCGCCGGTCAGGACTTGGTCGATAATAAAGGGACCTTCCCATTTGGGCTTGAGTTTGTCATTTTTCTTGTCCGGCAGGCGTAGAACTAATTCGCCAACATTGTAAGTTTTGGCTCGTACTTCTCTGCTTTGATATCTTTGAGCCTGCAGTTGATAGAATGCGGAACAGGCTTTGGCCATGTCACGCTCCTCCTCCAAGGCGTCCAAACTGTCCTGCTGATCGAGCTCGGCTTCTCTTTCTTCATACATGCGCACGCGAGGTGAGTCATGAATTATGTCGTAGGGCAGAACTGCCTCTACGTCGTATACCATAAAGAATGGTGTGAATCCGGTGGTGCGATTCGGCGTGGTCCGCAGCCCCCAGAGTATGGAGTCGAGCTTCTCTACCCACTGCATGTTAGATTCCTTGAGGGACCGTACTAATCTGGGTTTGATGCTGCTCATGATTACACAGTTTGCTCGTTCGAGTTGACCGTTAGTTTGATGGTGATAGACTGAAACATAGTCGAGCTTGATGCCCATGTTTTTGCACCAGAGTTTGACCTCGTCGGCCGTGAGGTTCGTGCCGTTATCAGTGATGATGCTGTGGGGGCGCCAGTAGCGGTGTCGACCCGATATGAAGTCTATCACGCTCCAGTTTCGGCCGTCTTAACAGGCTTGGCCTCTATCCATTTGGTGAATTTATCCACCATGACCAGTAGGTATTTTTGCTTGTGGGTTCCTCCTTTAAGGGGTCCAACCAAGTCAAGCCCCCAGACCGCGAAGGGCCAGGTGATAAGTATAGTTTGGAGGGCGGTGGGTGGCATGCGGCTTTGATTAGCAAAGAGTTGGCAATCGACGCATCGTTGGACTAAGTCCTGAGCATCTGCCCGGGCCGTCGGCCAATAGAATCATGTACGAAAGGCCTTGCTTACAAGGGCCCGGGCTGTGGCGTGGTGCCCTCCGAGTCCGGTATGAATTTCAGCCAGAAAATTCCGCCCTTCCTCTTCGGAGATACACCTTTGAAGGACTCCGGTGGTGCTTTTCTTATAAATCTCTCCCTCATGGACTTTATAGGCTTTAGATCGCCGCACTATGTTGCGTGCCTCATTTTGGTCATCGGGAAGTTCCTGCCTAGTTAGGTAGGCTATGAATGGTTCCGTCCACGGGGCAATGACTGCCATTATTACGTGAGCTGAAGATGTTACTTCGTTGGCAGAGCTTCCAATTGTGTCAGAATGTGCGGTGTCGGGTAGTGCTGTTGGGTCCGGGCTGTTATTTCCGGACTCCCCTTCCCATGATACGGATGGCTTGAATAGCCTCTCGAAGAAGATACTGGGGGGGACAGCATCGCGCTTTGCACCAATGCGTGCCAGGACGTCTGCTGCCTGATTGTTTACCCGGACTATATGGTGAAATTCGAGCCCTTCAAACCAGGCTGACATTTTTAGGACAGCGTTGCGATACGCTGCCATTTTTGGATCCTTGGCATCAAAATCTCCATTTATTTGGGATATCGCGAGGTTCGTGTCCCCGCGTACCTCTAGGTGTTGAATGCCCATGGATACTGCCATCCGGAGACCATGCAGAAGGGCCTCGTATTCGGCTGCATTGTTGGAGTCCGTATACATTATCCGGAGCATGTATTGAACTGTATCTCCTGTTGGGGACGTCAGAACGACGCCAGCCGAATTTCCTGGAGGGCCTTTTGGGCTCCGGCCTTGGCATTTTGTGTGTTCTCGAGGGCCTTCGCAAGCTCGGACCCTTGCTCCAAGGACTCGTATTTCTTGGCGAGAGCCTGGAGCTCTTGCAGCACCTCACTGACTCGGGCCTCTTGCTTCTCTCACTCGATGCGCTCCTTGGCCGCTTTGTCTTCGGCCTCGGTCAGCGCCTTCTTCAGGGCCACCACTTCGGTCGTGGCCCCTAGCAAAATTCATGACGATCGTATTACTCGAAAACCACATTTTTCTTTATCAATATACAGACGGGGTATCACTTACCTTTGTTCTCTTCGAGCTGCCTCTTGGTAAGGCCGAGCTCTTCCTTGGACGGCTCAAGGTCCAGCTTCAGTGCGGCGACCTCCGCAGTACGAGCAGCAGCGGCCAGTAGTGAAGTCTGCTTATTCACATAGACACATTCTGATTAGACTCCTGCGATTATTATTTGATCCTCTATTCGGCCTTTCTTTGCGAACACCGAACAGAGCATCAGGGGCTACAGTCTATGCTGTGAAATTTTCTTATAACTTGATTACTGACCTCAAAGCCTTTTAGGAGGCTGGCACAGGCTTCAGTCAGCCTGCTTTTGGCGGATTGAACCTTCTCGACCACCGCACTCATGATAGTGCGGTGCTCTTCGTCAATGGAAGCGCTGTGAAGCGCTTCCAGCAAGTTGTCCGATGCCTCTGGATGGGCAGAGTCCACCGGCTCGGACGGCTTGCCCCTCTTAGCGAGGGGTTACCTGACAGAATCCGGAACCACTGGAGGTTCCGGCGTAGTATTCGGCTGGGGGGCTAGACTCGCTGCCCCCGGTGTTAGGGCTCAGGGCAGTCTTGCCCCTCGTGTGCCGAGCGCCTGGAATGTCGCCTTGGGGCGCCTCCGGAACTATCTCCCCTTGGTTCAGTGCCCTTTGAGAGAACACCTCGGCGTCGTCCGTAGGGCGGGGGGAGGAGGCGGCCGGGAGTGAATCGTTGTTCATATCCGACGGGCCCAAATAATCATCCGAAGAAGATACGTCGATGTGGGCTCGGGATGGACTGCATAATCATGTTCGGCGCGATAAGAAGCAATAAAATAGAACATACCAAGAACTATTATGGTATCTGAATAATTACGACTTTGCCAGGGGCTTGTCCCTGGGTAACCACTCCTCGTCGCAAAAAGCGGCCACTGTGGAACGGTCCGGAAGGAGAGTCCTTCCCTTCTTGGACCCTTCGGCCTCCCCAGATGGGGCGGCCTTCCTTTTCTTGTCTCCCCCAGCTGGGGGGAGAACATTCCTCTTCCTTCTCCTTGTTTTCGTGGGAGGAGTGCGCCTCTGTGTTTTCGGACAATGAGTCCGATATAACCTTGCGCCGGAAACTTTTCCTGGTCCCCGTGGCCTTCTTCTTGGCCTTCTTCTCCGGCGCCTCATAAGGCGCCAGAACCAGCATCTCCGTTAGGAGAGCATCTGCTGGATCTTCAGGCAGGGGTCTGGACAATCGATCTGCTCCGATGTCGCTACCCAGTCCTGTTAAAAGGCGTGGACGCTTAGATCCCTCACACGGTTTTACTGGGGAAAAGAACATCTTATGAGATATAAAAGACTTACCGGATTGGCAGGGCACTTTGCGCTGAGTCCGCGATCCTCGGTAAGGTGACAAGGTACCTCGGCTCCCTTGAACAGCACCTTCCAGACGTCCTTGTGTGTAGTGTCGAAGAGCTCTCGCAGCGTCTGGTGCTTAGCCGGGTCGAACTCCCACAAATCGAATGCCCGTCTTTGACACGGGAGGATCCGGCGGAAGAGCATGACTTGGACCACATTGACAAGCTTGCTTTTCTTGCTTATCATGTTTCTGACGCAGGTCTGGAGTCCGGTCAGCTCCACCGAAGAACCCCATGATAGGCCCTTCTCTTTCCAGGAGTTGAGCCGCATGGGGATTCTGGATCAAAATTCGGGGGCCGCCACCCAGTTGGTGTCACGCGGCTCGGTGATGTAGAATCAGCCCAATTGCCACCCCTTTACGGTCTCCACATAGGAGCCTTCCTGCCAGGTGACGTTGGGCATTTCGCTCACCATGGCGCCTCCCCACTCCGCTTACCGGCCGACCACCACCTTCGGTTTAACATTGAAGGTCTTCAGCCACAGGCCGAAGTGGGGCTTGATGCGGAGGAAGGCCTCGCACACGACGATAAATGCCGAGATGTTGAGGATGAAATTGGGGGCCAGATAATGGAAGTCCAGCCCGTAGTAGAACATGAGCCCGCGGACAAATGGGTGGAGGGGAAACCCCAGTCTGCGGATGAAATGGGTAAGGAACACGACCCTTTCGTGAGGCTCGGGGGTGGGGGCGATCTGCCCGGCATATGGGAGCCGGTGCGCGATATCTGCGTCTAGGTATTCGGCTTCCCGGAGCTTCGTAATGTTCTCCTCCGTAACGGAGGAGGCCATCCACTAGCCTCCCGCTCCATTCATGTTTGGAGTGATTTTGCGGAGAAGATGTGAACTTGGGCGCTGGAGCTCGAGTAAGCGAGAATGGATGGGCAGGGGAGAAGAAGGCGTGGGTAAAAAGGAGGAGTCCTTGTCCCTTTGTAAGGGCGGAGCAAATTGTGCGCCTCCTCACCTGCCTGGTAAACTCGCTTATTCCCCAAGCACCGTAATTGATGGAGCTGTTGGGTTACCCACACCCGTATTGATGAGAATCCTGTGATAAGGGGACACGATCACTGCTTCGACAAGACGAGCCAAGAAAACCGCCTCGCAATATGTGTAGTAGCTGGTTGAGAAAAATGGTTCGAATATGACCAGGTCGTGGCGTGATGTCACGTTATGAAAAGTTGTCAGCAGATTAGATTTGTGGAAAATATTATACTCTCTATGGTGGTATGTGGAATTTGTTTTGCAGAGCCGGACACTATCCTTGTGTTCAAAATCTTCTATGGAGTATTCGGAGGACGAACCCGCCTTGCAATGCCGAAGACAATCTGCGCGCCTGACTCAACGTCATTGAAGCCTGGTTCAGGGGCTACTAAGGGATTCCTGGATTAGGGGGTCCTCGGAGAGCCGGACTATATATCCTTTGGCCGGAATGTTGGACTATGAAGATACAAGATTGAAGACTTCGTCCGTGTCCGGGTGGGACTCTCCTTTGCGTGGATATGTAGATCTCCTCCCATGTATCTGACTCTGTGTAACCCTAGCCCCCTCCGGTGTCCATATAAACGAGAGGGTTTAGTCCGTAGGATGAGAACAATCATAATCATAGGCTAGCTTCTAGGGTTTAGCCTCTATGATCTCGTGGTAGATCAACTCTTGTAATACTCATATCATCAAGATCAATCAAGCAGGAAGTAGGGTATTACCTCCATCGAGAGGGCCCGAACCTGGGTAAACATTGTGTCCCCCGCCTCCTGTTACCATCCGCCTTAGACGCACAGTTCGGGACCCCGTACCCGAGATCCGCCGGTTTTGACACCGACAGTGCTCACCTCGTACATTGGTTGGGGCTCTACTTCGGGCACAAGGAAGCTTATATCCGGAAAAAAATCATGTTAAAATCTCGGCACAATCAGAGTTACGGATCTCCGAGAATATAAGAAACGGTTTTCGGCCAGATATGTGGAACGCGAAACAGAAGAGAACAGAGAGGTAGATCCAATCTTGGAGGGGCTCCCGCCCCTCCTCCGCCATGGAGGCCATGGACCAGAGGGGGAACTCTCCTCCCATCTAGGGGGGAGGCCAAGGAAGAAGAAGGAGGAGGGGGGCTCTCTCCCCCTCGCTTCTGGTGGCGCCAGAGTGCCACCGGGGCAATGATCGGCACGGCGATCTACATCAACAATCTTTACCGTCAACACCAACTCTCTCCCCCTCTATGCAGCGGTGTAACACCTCTTCTCCCCACTATAATCTCTACTTAAACGTCGTTATCAACTCCATATATTATTTCCCAATGATCTATGGTTATCCTATGATGTTTGAGTAGATCCGTTTTGTCCTATGGGTTAATCTTGACCTTGGTTGGTATGATTGTATATTTTATTTATGTTGTTGTCCTACGGTGCCCTCCGTTGTATATACTATTTATGGTGCTGTCCTACGGTGCCCTCCGTCTCACGCAAACGTGAGGGTCCGCCGCTGTAGGGTGTTGCAATATGTTCATGGTTTACTTATTGGCAGTGTTGCGGGGGATGACAGCAGTCCAAACGCTGATAAGTGGGTTATGGCGTATGTGAGAAAAGAGGACTTGATACTTAATGCTATGGTTGGGTTTCACGACCTTAATGATCTTTAGTAGTTGTGTATTCTTTCTAGGGGTCAAATCATAAGAGCTTATGATCCCAGTAGAGAATGTATGTTAGCTCATGCCTCTCCCTCATATAAAATTACAAGAATGATTATCGATACTTGTTATCCATTGCCTAGGGACAAATAACTTTCTTGTTGACAAAAAATCTCCACTAAAACTAACTTAGTTGTGTCTTTATCTAAATAGCCCCTAGATTTTATTTAAGTTCTCTTTATTATCTTGCAAACCTATCCTATCACACCTACAAAGTACTTCTAGTTTCATACTTGTTCTAGGTAAAGAGAACGTTAAGCGTGCGTAGAGTTGTATCGGTGGTTGATAGAACTTGAAGGAATATTTAATCTACCTTTAGCTCCTCGTTGGGTTCGACACTCTTACTAATCGAAAGAGGCTATAATTGATCCCCTATACTTGTGGGTTATCAACCTACATTCTACCTATATATACCGTAGTTCTAGCCCTAACATCTAATCAAAAGACCTAAAATTTCCTATTCTATTCTAAACACCTAAAATAGTCTAAAAAATCATTCTATTAAAAAACCTGCATTCTACAATGCCTACATTCTAAAATCTACAATTAAATTACCTACACTCTACAAGAACAGAGACAAGGGAGGGACGAAGGAGGGGTAGGAAGGAGGGAGGAGGCGGGAAGGAGGAGGGAGGGATGAGGGGAAGGAAGGAGGGAGGAGGCAGGAAGAAGGGGGAAGGGAGGAGGAGGGAGGAGCTACCTCTGTGGCGGTGACGGCGGGAGGGCGACGGCGGCGGGATGGAGGGAGATGGAGGAGGGAAGGGATGTAGGAGGGAGGGGGCGACGACGGCAGCAGCTGGCGACACTTCGGTGGCGGACAACGGGGTGAGGGGGGGATGGAGGAGGGAGTGGAGGGGAAGAGTGAGGGGCGGCCAGCCGGGCGGAGAAGATAGGATGGCTTTAGCTGTAGCGCTCTTTAGGGAAACCCTCTACAACTAAACTATGTTGCAGTAGCGCCTTCTAAGGTAACGTGCTACTGCTAAGGCTAAGCATGTAAAAATAAACATCAAAAATACATTGGTCATGAATGATCTTTTTGTGTAGAATCTAAGTAGTCAACATGAATCCTCACCTCTTTAGGTACAGGTGAAGATTTATATTGTGGCCCCAAATCCTACACATAGAGTTCAATGAAGACCAAGTGCTTGTGTTAGTTTGAGAAGCAACATATTTAAGGTGGTAAACACCCTGTTCGCTTAGCAGTATGGGACTAAAGAGGGGACGATACTTAGCAGCAGCGTGTGTGGCGAAACGCTCTACTCCTAAGTACTTTAGTAGTAGCGCGTCTATGTAAAGAGCACTACTACTATACCTAGCCTGGAGCCAACGCCCTGGCAATTTTAGTAGTAGCGCTCTTCTCAACTAGCGCGCTACTGCTAAAGGATATTAGTAGCGTGGTTTTCTAAAGAGCGCTACTGCTAATTAACAGTAGCGTCTGTTTTTAAACCGCGTTTGTCGGATTTCGGGTTCCGGCAGACCCTCTAGGTTCGAATTCTGGGGTGCACGCAGAGATCTCACCTCCAACCTACCTACACCTCGCCGCCTCACAAGGATCTAAACTACACAAAGAGCAACACAAGGGAAACCAGGTTTATACTTGTTCGGGCCACCATTGTGGTGTAATACCCTACTCCAGTGTGTGGCGTGGCGGATTGCCTCAGGGGCTGATGATGAACAGTACAAGGAAGGACAGCCTCGCGAGGGTCTGTTCTTTGCCGGTGCGATGAACTGCTAGGGGAGTTCAGTCGCTTCTCTCTCCCTCTCTCTCTCTGGATTAAAGATGCCTCTACCCTGTGGGTGGCTAGTCCTATTTATAGGCAGAGGCCCTGGGCCTCTTCCCAAATATTGAGCGGGAGGGACGCCAACAATTGGCCACTTTTAAGGGGAACATCTAGTACACTTATCCTGACTAAAGCCGGTCCTCGCCTGCCAAAGGCTCTGACGATGACGCCGGCTTGGGCTCCACGATGACCTCCTTCCTGCCGTTGTGCTGGTCTTGGTCTTGTTGCACTGAAATGGTTGCCTTTGCTAGATGCTCTTGGCCTGCGCTTGCCTCCTTTGCACAAAAGAGGAAATGAGGACACTGCGCGGGTTGGCGCCCGCCTGGCACCCTTGGTCGTCATGGCTTGCGTCATGGGCACCTCGTGAGGTACCCCGCCTTGATCTCTCCGCCTCCTTGCGAGCCAGTCTGACGAGGCCGTGCCTGAGGAAGCTTCCTGTCGTCCGCCCCGTGAGGTTTGGCCCCTCGTGAGGGTCTTGAGCTTGTGCTAATGAAGATGGGTCGTACTGGGCCACCCCTTGAGCCATGCCGCGAGGCCACGTGCGAGCAAGTCTGGTACCCCGTTCCCGATCGCCGACAAGAGCCCAGGCCCAAGGCGCTCCTGGACTTGGCTTAGCAGAGAAGCGAAGGGGCAAGTGCAAAGCACCGCATGCCCTAATATCCTGCGGCCTTGGGCGCCGCGTGGCGGTTGATTGGATGTGGGAGTCTCCACTTCCCCACGACGCCACGGCAACTGCACGAATTGACGAGTCCCTGCATGCAAATCGGGTCATGATTACCTATGATCATGGAGGTCGACGGTTGGCCTTCCCCGGCTATAAGTACGGAACGGCGCGTGCCCTTCCAGTCCATCTCTTCTTGCTTCTCCTTCTTCTCCATGGCTCCGCCGAAGAGGTTCTCGGACGCGGAGAAAGGAAAGGCTTGCCAGGTGGAGCCTGACTCTCCCCCGGCCAAGCGCGGTCGAGGCCATCCTCGCAAGCACCCTGTGGCTCCCGTAGCTGCTTCCCGCGGCCGTGGAGGCGATCTCCCACGCGGCGACGGGCGTCAGGCCGTTGATGGGGGGCGCTCTACGGCCACGTGACCCCCTAGGCCGCGCTTCCACTCGGCAGAGGTGCTGCCGGAGTTTGTCATGTGGTCGGCGGAGCCGACCAGCATCTAGCTCCAGCTTCCCCGCTTCCTTTTAGGTGAACTTCCGGCCGGCGCCCCAGGCGGCCTCTGGCTCCAGGCGGATGGTTGCTGCAGCCGGGCCTCCTGGGCTTTGCTGGAGGTCTCCTCCGCCGGGAGCGTGGCCCTGACCCGCGGCTGGCAAATGTTTGCCCGCGCGCGTGGTCTGAGCCGGCGGTACACCCTGCACTTCAAGTTCGACGGCGATGCCACCCTCTACGTGAGGGTGTTCGGGGAAGACGGTCGCCGCGCTGGGTGCTGCCCCGAGGACGACGACCGCGGCCGTGGGCCTAGCCGCGGTGATGATCGGGATGAAGATGACAGTGCGCGCATGGTCGGCGGCGCTCGGGGCTCGTCGAGCTTCGGCGACTCTTCTTTGGACAGCGGCTCCTCCAGCGGTGGCCGCGACCAGCCTCCACGCCGCCGCGCCCGCTTGGAGGGAGGTAGCGGGTCTGCCCGCCGTCGCGCCTCGATGAAGCGCGAGAGGGAGTCCGCCTGAGCTCCGGAGGCAGTTCGAGCCTTCGCCGCGAGTTGGTGTCAAGCGAGCCACGCCCGCTTTGTTCTTTTCCTTTTCCTGCGCAAAGAGACAGTAGTGTAGGGCCCCGTGGGGGCGTGCTTGGACTGTTGTTGTTAATTATCGTACTGTTTCCGCCATTTGTGTATTAGGCTTTTGTGCCACACACCTGCACGTAGAAATTACTTATCTTGGGGGCGACCTGTCGCGGTCTTAGCCTCCCGAGGCCGAGGCCTCGTCGAACGCTTCATGCCCTGCAAAGATTAGCCAGGAGAGGTAGCTTCCGGCCTCAGTTGTGGAGGCGACTGACCCAGGTCCTGTGTTCGCGTCGCGGTGCCCATGGGGCACGGACTGGAGGGGTGCTCCCGTAGTGGACCCGGTTAGGGAAGCCTCAAACAATAGGAGCAGAAAACACTCGCGAGGCTGCCCGCGTTGCTCCCTCGCGATAGGCGCACGAGAGAAATCGGGGCAGGAGAGCGAAGAAGGCAATGAATAACAAGCCAAAGAAGGCAACAACTTCAATAAAACTTCAAATGGGAATGAACAAGCCAACTGCAGAAAGCAAATGAAAAAGCCGCGTCCGGCACCTAATCTAGTCTTCGACGTCTTCTCACCAGCCCGGAGCTAAGTGCTGCCACTAGGCGTGGGAGGGAGCCCCAGGGCCTGTGGCCGGCGCTCCTGAGACTCAAGGGCATGTACAGCCCCAACTCATCATTACGTGAGAGTGTCACAGGCGGCGAGCTTCACAGGCATTGGCCTTCTTCACAGGCTACGGGCCTTTCTTGGGGAAGCGAACTTCACAAGCGTTGGCCTTCTTCACAGGCACCGGGCCTTTCACAGAATGATAAGCTTCACAGGCGTTTGCCTTCTTCACAGGCTCTGGACCTTTTCCAAAACGCAACAACGTCACAGGCATTTGCCTTCTTCACAGGCACCGGGCCTTTCTCAGAAAGATAAGCTTCACATGCATTTGCCTTCTTCACAGGCACCGGGCCTTTTTAGGGGTAAAACCTCTGGAGGTGCTGGATGTTCCACGCGTTCTGGACGGGCACCCCCTCCTGCGTCTCCAAGTGCGTGGAGCCGGGCCTGGAAACATGAACAACATTGAACGGGCCCTCCCACATGGGAGAGAGCTTATGCAGCCCCTCCCTAGAGAGAACCCGTCTGAGCATTGAGGTCCCCTACCTCAAGAGTTCTGGGGTGAATGTTGCGGCAGTGGTATCTCCGCAGTGCTTGTTGGTACCTCGCCGCTCGTAGCGCAGCTTCTCGACAATGCTCCTCCCCCACCACGAGGTCCGTGCCCCGCATGGCGTCGTGCTGCGCCTCGTCGAACGCCAGGACCCGTGCGGAACAACGTCTGACCTCGTGAGGGAGGACCGCTTCAGCTCCATAGACCAGGAAGAACGGGTTCTTGCCAGTCGGCTTGGTCGCGGTCGTGCGGATGGACCACAACACGGACTGAAGCTCATCGTACCAGCCTCTGCCGCAGGCCTCCAGCTTCTTCTTGAAGGTCCTGGTTTCGAGGCCCCTCAGGACCTCTGCGTTGGCCCGCCCGGCCTGACCGTTGCTCCGTGGGTGCGCTACCGAAGCGTAGCATACCTGCGTCCCAACGTTAGCACAATATGTTTTGAAGAGGTTACTGGTGAACTACGAACCGTTGTCGGTGATGATGTGGTTCGGCACCCCGAACCGCCTCACGATGCCCTTGATGAACTTGACCGCAGAACCTGCGGGGATGGTGCGGACGGCTTCCACTTCAGCCCACTTGGTGAACTTGTCCACAGCAACGTAGAGGTAGCGATAGCCTCCCGGCGCCCGAGGGAACGGCCCCAGGATATCCAGCCCCCAGACTGCGAATGGCCACGAGAGGGGTATAGTTTGCGCACCTCCGCCGGTGATGGATCTGCTTGGCATGGAATTGGCAGGCCTCGCAAGCCTTCACCAGTTCCACGGCATCATTGAGCACACAATGGGCCAATAGAACCCTGCGGAACATGCCTTGCCAACGAGGGTCCGTGATGACGAATGATGCCCATCTCCACCGTGTATGTCTGCCAGCAGCTCCTTCCCTTGCTCCCTGGAAATGCAACGTAGGGACACATCATTCGGTCGCTTCCGATAGAGCTCTCCATCCCTAATGCAGTACGCCGTGGCTTGCCGCACCACACGCTCCGCTTCCTCCTCCTTTTCCGGCAAGGTCCCTTGCGTCAGGTAACTCCGGAGCTCTGTGATCCAGCACCCCTCCTGAGGCTCCAGCGTCAGGAGCAGGCGCGCTCCTGAGGCCGGGCCGCAGACCGGGGCTCCCGAGGCAGGTGGCTGGGGGAGCTCTTCCCGAGGCTGCACCGTGCTTGACAGCGATGGCGTTGCCGAGGGCTTGAAGAGCCGCTCCTCAAAGACGCCAGGTTCCTGAGGTAGCCGCCTGGCTGCCCGTTTGGCAATGTCATCAGCCTCTTGATTGGTGCCGCGAGGCACATGCTGCAGCTCCAGTCCCCAGAACTGCTTCTCCATCCTGCGGACCTCCGCGAGGTAGGCTTCCATGTGCTCATCCCTCAGCTCATATACTTTGTTGGAGAAGTTGACGAGGAGTTGTGAATCACCCTTGATGGTAAGGCGCTTCACTCCCAAGGCGACCGCGGCCTTCAGGCCTGCTATCAGGCCTTCATATTCTGCTAAGTTATTGGAGACCTTTTCTCCGTGGTAGAAACAGAGTTGCACGGCGTAGTAGAGCTTGTCAAGAGTAGGAGATATAAGCACTGCGCGAGCCCCCGCGCCGTGTCTGGAGAACGCCCCATCGAAGTACATGACCCAACCGCCCGGTGCCTCGCTTCCCGGGGAGAGGGATTGATCCTCATCGGCCTTGAGGCCCGGCGCCTCCGTCCATTCCGCCACGAAGTCCGCTAGCGCAGCCCCCTTGATGACTCTGGTGGTGCTGAATTCTAGCTGAAATGCTTGCAGCTTGATGTTCCACTCAGCGACTCTTCCAGCCGAGTTGGGTCTCCTGAGCACCCTTTCCAAGAGGTACGCTAAGACAACCTTGATGGGATGGCCCTGAAAATAGTGCCGCAGCTTGCGCGAGGCCACCAATAGCGCGAGGAGGAGTTTCTGGTGTTGGAAAACGTTGCAGAAAATTAAAAAAATTTCCTACGGTTTCACCAAGATCCATCTATGAGTTCATCTAGCAACGAGTCATGGGGGAGTGATTGCATCTACATACCACTTGTAGATCGCGTGCGGAAGCGTTCAATGGAACGGGGATGATGGAGTCGTACTCGCCGTGATTCAGATCACCGATGACCTAGTGCTGAACGGACAGCACCTCCGCGTTCAACACACGTCCGGAGCGGATGCCGTCTCCTCCTTGATCCAGCAAGGGGAAGGAGAGGTTGATGATGATCCAGCAGCACGACTGCGTGGTGGTGGATGCAGCGAGAACTCGGCGAGGCTTCGCTAAGCAACTACGAGAGGAGGAGGAGGTGTTGCAGGGAGGAGGGCGCCGGGGCTTATGGGTCCGGCCACCCTCCCTCCCTCCCTCTATATAGGTGCAAGAGAGGGGGGGGCAGCCTTGCCCCTTCCTCCAAGGAAGGGTGCGGCCAGAAGGGGAGGAGTCCATCCTCCCAAGGCACCTCTGAGGTGCCTTCCCCTTTAGGACTCTCCCTCCCAAGTCTCCTTGGCGCATGGGCCTCTTGGGGCTGGTTCCCTTGGCCCATATAGGCCAAGGCGCCATACAGCCCATGTGACCCCCGGGGCAGGTGGACCCCAGGTGGACCCCGGACCCCTTCGGCACTCCGGTACAATACCGATAAAGTCTGAAACTTTTCCGCAACCAAAATAAGACTTCCTATATATAAATCTTTACCTCTGGACCATTCCGGAACTCCTCGTGACATCCGGGATCTCATCCGGACTCAACAACATTCGGTTTGCTGCATACTCATATTCATACAACCCTAAGCGTCCACCGAACCTTAAGTGTAGACCCTACGGGTTCGGAGACATGCGAACATGATCGAGGCGGCTCTCGGGCAATAACCAACAGCGGGATCTGGATACCCATGTTGGCTCCCACATGCTCCTCGATGATATCACCGGATGAACCACGATGTCGAGGATTCAATCAACCCGTATACTATTCCCTTTGTCAATCGGTATTTTACTTGCCCGAGATTCGATCGTCGGTATCCCAATACCTCGTTCAATCTCGTTGTCGGCAAGTCACTTTACTCATCAGTAATGCATGATCCGTGACCAAACACTTGGTCACTTTGAGCTCATTATGATGATGCACTACCGAGAGGGCCCGTGATACCTCTCCGTCATACGGAGTGACAAATCCATCTCGATCCGTGTCAACCCAACAGACACTTTTGGAGATACCTGTAATGCACCTTTATAGTCACCCGATTCACGTTGTGACATTTGGTACACCAAAGCACTCCTATGGTATCCGGGAGTTACGATCTCATGGTCTAAGGAAGAGATACTTGACATTGGAAAAGCTCTAGCAAAGCGAACTACGATCTTGTGCTATGCTTAGGATTGGGTCTTGTCCATCACATCATTCTCCTAATGATGTGATCCGTTATCAATGACATCCAATGTCCATAGTCAGAAACCATGACTATCTGTTGATCAATGAGCTAGTCAACTAGAGGCTCACTAGGGACATATTGTGGTCTATGTATTCACACGTGTATTACGATTTCCGGATAATACAATTATAGCATGAATAAAGACAATTATCATGAACAAGGAAATATAATAATAATACTTTTATTATTGCCTCTAGGGCATATTTCCAACAGTCTCCCACTTGCACTAGAGTCAATAATCTAGTTACATTGTGATGAATCGAACACCCATAGAGTTACGGTGTTGATCATGTTTTGCTCATGGAAGAGGTTTAGTCAGCGGATCTGCGACATTCAGATCCGTATGCACTTTGCAAATTTCTATGTCCCCATCTTGAACATTTTCACGAATGGAGTTGAAGCGGCGCTTGATGTGCCTGGTCTTCTTGTGAAACCTGGGCTCCTTGGCAAGTGCAATAGCTCCAGGTGTTGTCACGAAGAGTTTGATCGGTTCCGACGCATTGGGTATGACTCCTAGGTCGGTGATGAACTCCTTCACCCAAATTGCTTCATGTGCTGCCTCCGAGGCTGCCATGTACTCCGCTTCACATGTAGATCCCGCCACGGCGCTCTTCTTGCAGCTGCACCAGCTTCGCTCCACCATTTAACATATACACGTATCCGGTTTGTGACTTTGAGTCATCCAGATCTGTGAAAGCTAGCATCGGCGTAACCCTTCTGACGAGCTCTTCGTCACCTCCATAAGCGAGAAACATGTCCTTTGTCCTTTTCGGTACTTCAGGATATTCTTGACCGCTGTCCGGTGTTCCTTGCGGGATTACTTTGGTACCTTCCTACCAAACTTACGGCAAGGTTTACATCAGGTCAGTACACAACATGGCATACATAATAGATCCTATGGCTGAGGCATAGGGATGACACTCATCTCTTCTTTATCTTTTGCCGTGGTCGGGCATTGAGCCGAGCTCAATTTCACACCTTGCAAAACAGGCAAGAACCCTTTCTTGGACTGATCCATTTTGAACTTCTTCAAAATCTTATCAAGGTATGTGCTTTGTGAAAGACCTATGAGGCGTCTCGATCTATCCCTATAGATTTTGATGCCTAATATATAAGCAGCTTCTCCAAGGTCCTTCATTGAAAACTCTTATTCAAGTAGGCCTTAATGCTGTCCAAAAGTTCTATATCATTTCCCATCAAAAGTATGTCATCTACATATAATATGAGAAATGCTCTGAGCTCCCACTCACTTTCTTGTAAACGCAGGCTTCTCCATAAGTCTGATAAACTAAACTCTTTGATCATCTCATCAAAGCGAATGTTCCAACTCGAGATGCTTGCACCAGCCCATAAATGGATCGCTGGAGCTTGCATACCTTGTTAGCATTCTTAGGATCGACAAAACCTTCCGGCTGCATCATATACAGCTCTTCCTTAAGATAACCGTTAAGGAATGCCGTTTTGACGTCCATCTGCCATATCTCATAATCATAGTATGCAGCAATTGCTAACATGATTCGGACGGACTTAAGCTTCGCTACGGGAGAGAAAGTCTCATCGTAGTCAATCCCTTGAACTTGTCGATAACCCTTAGCGACAAGTCGAGCTTTATAGATGGTAACATTACCATCTGTGTCCATCTTCTTCTTAAAGATCCATTTGTTTTCTATCGCTCGCTGATCATCGGGCAAGTCTGTCAAGTCCATACTTTGTTTTCATACATGGATCCTATCTCGGATTGCATGGCTTCAAGCCATTTGTTGGAATCTGGGCCCGCCATCGCTTCTTCATAGTTCGAAGGTTCACCGTTGTCTAACAACATGATTTCCGGAGAGGGTTGCCGTACCACTGCAGTGCGGGCGTGTCCTAGTGGACCTCTGAAGTTCAGTAGCAACTTGATCCGAAGTACCTTGATCATCATCATTAATTTCCTCTCCGATCGGTGTAGGCACCACAGAACATTTTCTGAGCTACACTACTTTCCGGTTCAAGAGGTAGTACTTCATCGAGTTCTACTTTCCTCCCACTTACTCCTTTCAAGAGAAACTCTTTTCCGAGAAAGGATCCGTTCTTGGCAACAAAGATCTTGCCTTCGGATCTAAGGTAGAAGGTATACCCAATGGTTTCCTTAGGGTATCCTATGAAGACGCATTTTCCGACTTGGGTTCGAGCTTTTCAGGTTGAAGTTTCTTGACATAAGCATCGCATCCCCAAACTTTTAGAAACGACAGCTTAGGTTTCTTCCCAAACCATAATTCATACGGTGTCGTCTCAGCGGTTTAGACGGTGCCCTATTTAAAGTGAATGTAGCTGTCTCTAGGCGTATCCCCAAAATGATAGTGGTAAATCAGTAAGAGACATCATAGATCGCACCATATCCAATAGAGTGCGATTCGACGACCTCGGACACACCGTTCGCTGAGGTGTTCCAGTAGCGTGAGTTGTGAAACGATTCCACATTTCCTTAAGTGTGTACCAAATTCGTGACTTAAATATTCTCCTCCACGATTTGATCGCAAGAATTTTATCTTTCGGTCACGTTGATTCTCTACTTCATTCTGAAATTCCTTGAACTTTTCAAAGGTCTCAGACTTGTGTTTCATCAAGTAGACATACCCATATCTACTCAAGTCATCAGTGAGAGTGAGAACATAACGATGTCCTCCGCGAGCCTCAACACTCATTGGACCGCACACATCGGTATGTATGATTTCCAATAAGTTGGTTGCTCGCTCCATTGTTCCGGAGAACGGAGTCTTGGTCATCTTGCCCATGAGGCATGGTTCGCATGTGTCAAATGATTCATAATTGAGAGACTCTAAAAGTCCATTAGCATGGAGCTTCTTCATGCGCTTGAAACCAATGTGACCAAGGCGGCAGTGCCACAAGTATGTGGGACTATCGTTATCAACTTTACATCTTTTGGTATTCACACTATGAACATGTGTAACATTACGTTCGAGATTCATTAAGAATAAACCATTGACCATCGGAGCATGACCATAAAACATTTCTCTCATATAAATAGAACAACCATTATTCTCGGATTTAAATGAGTAGCCATCTCGTATTAAATGAGATCCTGATACAATGTTCATGCTCAAACTTGGTACTAAATAACAATTATTGAGGTTTAAAACTAATCCCGTAGGTAAATGTAGAGGTAGCGTGCCGACGGCGATCACATCGACCTTGGAACCATTCCCGACGCGCATTGTCACCTCGTCCTTCGCCAGTCTCCGTTTATTCCGCAGCTCCTGCTGTGAGTTACATATATGAGCAACGACACCGGTATCAAATACCGGGAGTTACTACGAGTCTTGGTAAGGTACACATCAATTACATGTATATCAAATATACCTTTAGTGTTGCGGCCTTCTTGTATGCTAAGTATTTGGGGCAGTTCCGCTTCAGTGACCCTTCCCTTGCAATAAAAGCACTCAGTCTCGGGCTTGGGTCCATTCTTTGACTTCTTCCGCAAGCTGGCTTACAGGTAGCGGCAACATCCTTGCCTTCCTTCTTGAAGTTCTTCTTTCCCTTGCCCTTCTTGAACTTAGTGGTTTTATTGACCATCAACACTTGATGCTCCTTCTTGATTTCTACCTCTGCTGACTTCAGCATTGAAAATACTTCAGAATAGTTTTCACCATCCCCGCATATTGTAGTTCATCACAAAGCTCTTGTAGCTTGGTGGGAGAGATCAAGGATTCTGTCAATGACCGCCTCGTCCGGGAGGTTAATGTCCAGTGGGACAAAGGTTGTGCAACCAGACTTTTTGAGTATGTGCTCCTTGATGTAACTATTTTCCTCCATCTTACAACTATAGAACTTGTCGGAGACTTCATATCTCGACCGGGCATGAGCTTGGAAAACTAGTTTCAGCTCCTCGAACATCTCATATGCTCCGTGTCGCTCAAAACGCTTTTGGAGCCCGGTTCTAAGCTATAAAGCATGCCGCCTGAGCGAGGGAGTAATCATCAAGACGAGACTGCCAAGCGTTCATAACGTCTTGGTTCTCAGGATGGGTGCTTCACCTGGCGGTGCTTCTAGGACATATTGTTTCTGGCAGCTATGAGGATAATCCTCGTGTTCGGACCCGTCCGAATAGTTGCTGCCATCGTCTTTCAGCTTGGTTTTCTCTAGGAACGTTGAAGTTCATGGTGACATGGCGTTGGCCATTTGATCTACAAGACATTTTGCAAAGATTTTAGACTAATGTTCATGACAATTAAGTTCATCTAATCAAATTATTTAATGAACTCCCACTCAGATTTGACATCCCTCTAGTTATCTAAGTGTTACATGATCCGAGTCGACTAGGCCGTGTCCGATCATCACGTGAGACGGACTAGTCATCGTCGGTGAACATCTCCATGTTGATCGTATCTTCCATAAGACTCATGTTCGACCTTTCGGTCTCTTGTGTTCTGAGGCCATGTCTGTACATGCTAGGCTCGTCAAGTTAACCCTAAGTGTTTATGCATGTGTAAAACTGTCTTACACCGTTGTATGTGAGCGTAAGGATCTATCACACCCGATCATCACGTGGTGCTTGAAATGACGAACTTTATAGCGGTGCACAGTTAGGAGAACACTTTCTTGAAATTGTTATGAGGATCATCTTATTTACTACCGTCGTTCTAAATAAACAAGATGCATAAACATAATAAACATCGCATGCAATTATATATAGTAGTGACATGATATGGCCAATATCACATAGCTCCTTTCATCTCCATCTTCGGGGCTCCATGATCATCCTGTCACCGGCATGACACCATGATCTCCATCATCGTGTCTTCATGAAGTTGTCACGCCAACGACTACTTCTACTTCTATGGCTAACGCGTTTAGCAATAAAGTAAAGTAGTTTACATGGCGTTCTTCAATGACACGCAGGTCATACAAAAAATAAAGACAACTCCTATGGCTCCTGCCAGTTGTCATACTCATCGACATGCAAGTCGTGATTCCTATTACAAGAACATGATCTCATACATCACATATATCATTCATCATTCATCACAACTTTGGCCATATCATATCACAAAACACTTGCTGCAAAAACAAGTTAGACGTCCTCTAATTGTTGTTGCAAGTTTTACGTGGCTGCAATAGGGTTCTAGCAAGAACGTTTTCTTACCTACGTGAAAGCCACAACGTGATTTGTCAACTTCTATTTACCCTTCATAAGGACCCTTTTCATCGAATCCGCTCCAACTAAAGTGGGAGAGACAGACACCCGCTAGCCACCTTATGCAACTAGTGCATGTCAGTCGGAGGAACCAGTCTCACGTAAGCGTACGTGTAAGGTCGGTCCGGGCCGCTTCATCCCACAATACTGCTGAAGCAAGAAAAGACTAGTAGCGGCAAGCAAGTTGACAAGATCTACGACCACAACAAAATTGTGTTCTACTCGTGCAATAGAGAACTACGCATAGACCTAGCTCATGATGCCACTGTTGGGGAACCTTGCAGAAAATTAAAAAAAATTCCTACGGTTTCACCAAGATCCATCTATGAGTTCATCTAGCAACGAGTCATGGGAGAGTGATTGCATCTACATACCACTTGTAGATCGCGTGCGGAAGCGTTCAATGGAACGGGGATGATGGAGTCGTACTCGCCGTGATTCAGATCACTGATGACCTAGTGCTGAATGGACAGCACCTCCGCGTTCAACACACGTACGGAGCGGATGACGTCTCCTCCTTCTTGATCCAGCAAGGGGGAAGGAGAGGTTGATGATGATCCAGCAGCACGACGGCGTGGTGGTGGATGCAGCAGAACTCCGGCAGGGCTTCGCTAAGCAACTACGGGAGGAGGAGGAGGCGTTGCAGGGAGGAGGGAGGCGCCAATGCTTATGGGTCCGGCCACCCCTACCTCCCCTCCCTTTATATAGGTGCAAGAGAGGGGGGGAGGGCGCAGCCTTGCCCCTTCCTCCAAGGAAGGGGTGCGGCCAAGAAGGGGGGAGGAGTCCATCCTCCCCAAGGCACCTCGGAGGTGCCTTCCCCCTTTAGGACTCTCCCCTCCCCAAGTCTCCTTGGCGCATGGGCCTCTTGGAGCTGGTGCCCTTGGACCATATAGGCCAAGGCACACCCCCTACAGCCCATGTGACCCCCCGGGGCAGGTGGACCCCCCCCGGTGGACCCCCGGACCCCTTTCGGCACTCCCGGTACAATACCGATAAAGTGCGAAACTTTTCCGGCGACCAAAATAAGATTTCCTATATATAAATCTTTACCTCTGGACCATTCCAGAACTCCTCGTGACGTCCGGGATCTCATCCGGGACTCCGAACAACATTCGGTTTGCTGCATACTCATATTCATACAACCCTAGTGTCACCGAACCTTAAGTGTGTAGACCCTACGGGTTCGGGAGACATGCAGACATGACCGAGACTGCTCTCGGGCAATAACCAACAACGGGATCTGGATACCCATGTTGGCTCCCACATGCTCCTCGATGATATCACCGGATGAACCACGATGTCGAGGATTCAATCAACCCCGTATACTATTCCCTTTGTCAATCTGTATTTTACTTGCCCGAGATTCGATCGTCGGTATCCCAATACCTCGTTCAATCTCGTTGCCGGCAAGTCACTTTACTCGTACCGTAATGCATGATCCCGTGACCACACACTTGGTCACTTTGAGCTCATTATGATGATGCACTACCGAGAGGGCCCAGTGATACCTCTCCGTCATACGGAGTGACAAATCCCAGTCTTGATCCGTGTCAACCCAAACGACACTTTTGGAGATACCTGTAATGCACCTTTATAGTCACCCATTTACGTTGTGACGTTTGGTAGACCCAAAGCACTCCTACGGTATCCGGGAGTTACACGATCTCATGGTCTAAGGAAGAGATACTTGACATTGGAAAAGCTCTAGCAAAACGAACTACACGATCTTGTGCTATGCTTAGGATTGGGTCTTGTCCATCACATCATTCTCCTAATGATGTGATCCCGTTATCAATGACATCCAATGTCCATAGTCAGGAAACCATGACTATCTATTGATCAACGAGCTAGTCAACTAGAGGATCACTAGGGACATATTGTGGTCTTTGTATTCACACGTGTATTACGATTTCCGGATAATACAATTATAGCATGAATAAAAGACAATTATCATGAACAAGGAAATATAATAATAATACTTTTATTATTGCCTCTAGGGCATATTTCCAACATCTGGGACATGGGGTACCGCGCCCTCGCGTCCCGCAACACCGTGCTGACGAAGTACACAGGGTGTTCGACGAGGTTGGGAGTGCTGGTGCTGTTGGCGTCCTCCGGAGGCTGTGGCGCCTCCTGAGACAGCGGAGCCCCCAGCGGCTGGTCGCCAGGGGGATGTGTCTCTTCTGTTCCAAGTGCGCTTCCCTGCGGCGACTGATCCTTCTCGGCTGTGGTAGTGGTCTCTGTGAGGCCCCCTTGATCCTTCTTCGCCTTAACCCCGGCAGCTGCCGCGGCTTTGGTCCAACGCTCCTCCCCAACCGCCACTAGGGCTCCGCTGGCAGAGTAGGGAGTGGCTGCAAGGTAGAGCACCAGGGGCTCTTGAGGGCGTGGAGCCACCATTACCGGAGGGCTGGTTAAGTACCTTTTGAGATCTTGGAACGCCTTGTCGGCCTCTTCGGTCCATTCAAAGGGGCCCTTTTTCTTCATCAGCTTGAAGAAGGGTAGCGCTCGTTCCCCCAATTTGGAGATGAAGCGTCCTAGTGCGGTCACGCGCCCAGTGAGCTTCTGCATCTCTCTGAGGGTCTTCGGAGGGCTCATGTCCTCGGCTGCTTTGACCTTTTCTGGGTTAGCCTCGATGCCCTGGTGGGACACGAGGAAGCCCAAGAGCTTGCCCGAGGGGACCCCAAACACACACTTCTCCGGGTTGAGCCGCAGGTCCACTACGTTGAGGCTCGCGAAGGTTTCCTCCAGGTCTTGTATCAGGGTTCTGGCCTCCCGAGACTTCACCACAATATCATCGACGTAAGCCTCAACATTCCTCCCGAGCTGCCGACCCAAGGCGATGTGCATCAGCCGCTGAAAGGTCGCTCCTGCGTTGCGCAGCCCGAACGGCATGCATGTGTAGCAGTACACTCCACACGGGGTCGGGAAAGCCGTTTTTTCCACGTCTTCTACCGCCATTCTTATCTGGTGATAGCCAGAGAAGGCATCCAGGAAACATAACAGGTCGCACTCGGCGGTGGAGTCAACGATCGATCGACTGAGGGAGGGAATGGATCCTGTGGGCAGGCTTTATTGAGGTTGGTGAAGTCGACACACATCGTTCCTTCCCCCTTTCTTTGGCACGACAACGGGTTAGCCAACCAATGCTGGTATCGGACCTCGCGAATGACCCCTGCCACCTCTAGCTTGCGAGTCTCTTGGACGATGAAAGCCTGCTTCTCAGTGGACTGCCGTCTCGCTTTCTGCTTCACGGGGCGCACGTTGGGGCACACGTTGAGGTGGTGCTCGATCACGCCTCTTGGGACCCCTGCCAGCTGATCAGGTTCCCATGCGAACACCTTCTTGTTCGCGCGTGGGAACTTGACCAGGGACTCCTCCTGCTCAGGCTCGAGATTGGCGCCTATGGTGAAGGTGGCATTAGTGGATCCGTCCTCGTCGACCAGTATCTGCTTGGTTTCTGCCTTGTCTTGGGTGAACAGCTACTTCTTCTTGGCCTGCGCAGCCCCCTTGGGCTCAGGGGTGTCTGAGTCGGCGGGCTGTGCCGCCGCCGCAGTCTTGAAGACGTGCTTGAGCACTTGCAACGCATCCCGGAGTCTCCGGACACAGTGAGGACGCCGCTGCTCCCGGGCATCTTCATGAGGTTGTACGCTGGATGAGTCGCGGCCATGAATCGGGCTAGTGCTGGGTAGCCGAGGATGGCGTTGTATGGGAGGCCGATGGGGCGATGTCGAAGTCGATTAGCTCCATGCGGAAGTTGTCGTAGGTGCCGAAGGTCACCGGAAGACGGGTCTGCCCCAGGGAGCCGGCGGAACCGCCTCCGACGCCCAAGAAGGGCCTGCTGGGCTGAAGCCACTCCGGCGGTATGTGGAGGAGGCTGAAGGGTTCGACCAAGAGCACGCAGAGGCCTGCGCCACCGTCGATGAGAGTCCTGGTGACGGCCACCTGGCAGATGGTGGGGGTGCACAGCATTGGGAGCGCGCCCGAGCAGGCTGAGTTGGAGGGGTGAGCCTCCGATATGAAGGCCAGATCGGCCTTGGACGCCGACCGACCGAGAGGAGCCCCATGCCGCGCGGAGGCGGCGCCGATCTGGTGGACGAATGGCTTGTTGTGGCGGCCGGAAGGCGGCGCCTGCGAGCCGCCCAGGAGAGCTGCGACGATCGAGGGCGCCGGCGCAGCGTGCTGGGCGAGGAAGAGGTCGCGCAGCTCCTCTCAAGAGGCCACGGAATCCGCTGGCAGGTGGAGCAACCACATGCGCGGGGCGCCGGTTAGGGCCATGGGAAGCCAGTTAGCCATGACCCTGTCGTCGCCCCCTGCTTCGAGGACGGCCCCCTCGTACGCCAGCAGCAAGGCAGCGGATCGGTCGTGCCGTCATAGCGCGGTGGCTTCTCCGTCTTGAACTTGTTCGGCCACTACACCCGTCGCAGGGCTGGGGCCAAGGCTCGAGCCCCGGCCCCTGGCCAAGGCCGGCGACAGGCGCGGCGGCGCCTTTGCTCATCATAGGGCGAATCGTGATGTTGGCGGAGGCGGGTCAGCGGAAGGAAAGCTCGGCGCACCTACAGGCGTGCCAAATGTCGGATTTTGGGTTCGGCAGACCCTCGAGTTGAACTGCAGGGGTGCACGCGGAGATCTCACCTCCAACCTACCTACACCTCGCCTCCTCGCAGGGATCTAAACTACACAAAGAGCAACACAAGGGACACAAGGTTTATACTGGTTCGGGCCACCATTGTGGTGTAATACCCTACTCTAATGTGTGGCGTGGAGAATTTCCTCAGGGGCTAATGATGAACAGTACAAGGAAGGACAGCCTCGCGAGGGTTTGTTCTTGGCCGGTGCGATGAACAGCTAGGGGAGTTCAGTCGTTTCTCTCCCCCTCTCTCTCTCTCTCGATTCAAGATGTCTCTACCCTGTGGGTGGCTAGTCCTATTTATAGGCAGAGGCCCTGGGCCTCTTCCCAAATATTGAGCGGGAAGGGCGCCAACAATTGGCCATTTTGAAGGGGAACATCTAGTACACTTATCCTGACTAAAGTCGGTCCTCGCCTGCCAAGGGCTCTGAAGATGACGCTGGCTTGGGCTCCACGATGACCTCCTTCCTGCCGTTGTGCTCGTCTTGGTCTTGTTGGACCGAAATGGTTGCCTTTGGTTGATGCTCTTGTCCTGCGCTTGCCTCCTTTGCACCAAAGAGGAAATGAGGACACTGCGCGGGCTGGCGCCCGCCTGGCGCCCTTCGTCGTCATGGCTTGCGTCATGGGCACCTCGTGAGGTACCCCGCCTTGATCTCTCCACCTCCTCGCGAGCCAGCCTGACGAGGCCGTGCCTGAGGAAGCTTTACGTCGTCCGCCTCATGAGGCTCAGCCCCTCGCGAGGTCTTGAGCTCTGGCGATCAAGATGGGCCGTGTTAGGCCACCTTGAGCCACGCCACAGCCGCAGCGAGCAAGTCTGGTACCCCGTTCCCGAGCGCCGACAGCGTTCTTTAGTAAGTTTACGTGTATAAGGTTTTCCCTAGTAGTGACCTTCTGTCCCTACCTTTTGTTTTCAGTTTTTATTAGTCAAATAAAATAAAATGCCATGTTTTGTCTGTCTACTGAGTTTCCCGTGGAATAAAAATGACCCAAAAATAAAAGTTCTCAAAATGCCCTGAAAATTTAATATGATTTTTTATGAATATTTAAGATTTTTTGGTGCAAATAATATCAGAGGGAGGTGCACCAGGTGGGCACAACCCACTTGGGCGCGCCAGGACCCCCAGGCGCGCCCTGGTGGGTTGTGGTCCCCACATGGGCCCCTCACTTATCTCTTCTTACCACATCATCACCTACTTCCAGAAATAAATCACCATTGCTCTCTCTCTCTCTCTCTCTCTCTCGTGTTCTTGCTCTCAAACCCCCGGATTTCATTCTCTTTGCTCGAAGCTCCGTTTCCGAATCTGTTTGGGGGGATTGTTGCATGGTATGTGACTCATCCGTTTGTCCAATTAGTTTTTACTTAGTGGTTTATATTTTGAATAATTAGCTACTCTTGGTGCTGGTGTAGATGAGCTTGCATGTTGAATTCTTAGAGTTCTAAGTAGTTTGAATGCTTGCTATGGCCTCTATGTATCCCTATGAGTAGTTTCTATCAATCTTGTAAAGTTTTGTTGATAAATTTTTGTCACCTAAAACTTTTCAGAAAATTGGACGCGAATATGATGAACCTTTTTCGAAGGAGTTCTTCGAGGAGGAGATCCTCGGGGGCATCCTCTAGTGATAGCTCCGCTCATCGGTCTTATGTCGAACCGAGTGAGAGTTCCATATGATATGCCACCACCAAAACATGCTTGTGGCCATGTGATGATTATATGGTGAGCGTGGGCATTAAGGAGGAATTTGAGCAATATGTTCACAATGCTGACCTCGGTCCCTACATTTCAGATAAGTGCAATCAACACCACACTCTCACTGAATCATTTGTCAAAAGATTTAAATTCCATCCCTGTGAGTCTAGGGCGTCATTTAAAAAGTATGAAAATTTATTTACCATATCATTAGAGAGATTTGCTCACCACTACAAAATTCCATTCTGGGGTTCGCTTGACGAACCACCAAGAGCTGAGTTCCAAACATTCCTGAACAGTCTTTGCTACGGTGAGAGTAGGGGAGTAACGCAAGGTAGAATAAAAGAGCATTCATTTTCCCGCAATACAGTACTTTGCATTATTCAACGGGAAATGTATTGTAGGTAAACAAGATTGTAGTACACTTTGTGCTCCAGACTTGAGCCTCATACACACTGCTCTCACCGGTGACAAAAGATATAATCTCTGAGCGGTTGTTGCACGCAGGTTGCAACACAATGCTAATGGTGGTTATTTTTATGGTGGAATTTATGCCACACGCTTAGCAAGAGAGCTGGGTCTTTCACCTTTGCCACATGACCCTATTTTACCCACACAGTATTTAGACTTTGATGCTATGAAGCGTCATAAGATCCTTAAGGGTAAACCTGATAATTTCACCTACAAATTATTGTTTAATCAAGACTCCGTTGTATACACATATTTGCCTGCACCTGCTCTTTTTGATGCTCACAACAAGGGAAGATACTTTGTTCTTCAGAGCGAGGCCTGAGCTCATAACGCAGTGGTTGAAGCTGCACAGCAGGTCGAGGCATCCGCACAGAGAGCCTCCGTGATCTACCACTCCCGCTATTATCCAGGCTACTAACTGATTACCAAGTTAGGCAAAAACCCTAAGCTTGGGGGAGTACGTGTTTCCCAAAGACATTACATTTATGTTCACACATTTCATTCCAGTCATCGGTGTCTACACTTTTTCATTGTATTATCCATGCTTAATTTATTTTCTCGCTTTCTCCTTGTGTGTTTGAAAAACTTTGGGAAAATATAAAAATATTTCCTGCTTCTTTTGGATTTTTCTTTCTAGATTAGTTAGTTGTAGCACTAAAAAGAAAACCCAAAATGATTTCCTTGTTCTTCTTTTGCTTGTTTGAAGCTTTCCCGTGTAAATAGTTTTTCTCTTTTTTGCTTTTCCCTTTTATTTGCTTGTTGAACAAAGCCAAAAACTCCAAAAATATTTCAGTGTGTTTCTCTGAATTTCTCTTCTTTTCATCGAGTCGTACAGAGGAGAAGACCACGATGAAAATGTTGAGTGGCTCTCATATGCATAATTGTTAATCTAATAAAGAACCCATTTTACCTTGTCTTCTCCTGTTGAATAAAATGTTTGCAGATTCCAGCTTAGTCAACGACACTCTTACACTATTATTATTTTCACATCGTTCGGTTGTGCAAGTGAAAGGCAATAATGACGATATTTGATGAACTGGCCGTGGCAGAGAGAAACGAGTATGAACTCGACCTGTTCTATTTCTGTAGATATGTTTAACCAAGTGTCCATGATTCAGCCCATTATAATTAAACATGTTTGCAATGACAATTAGAGATTATAGTTTCTCATGCCATGCATAAGTAGTTAAGAGTGGATAATGATTTATCTTGGATGTAAACATTGCTCTAAAATGATTGCGATGTAGTATGATGATATGGTATCCTCCTCTGAATGTTCGAGTGGCTTGACTTGCACATGTTCATGCATGTAGTTGAATCAAAACTAACATAGCCTCTATGATATTTATGTTCATGGTGTTCATATCCTACTCATGCTAGTGTCCAATGTTACTTATGCATAATGCAAGTTCATGACCGTTGTTGCTCTCTAGCTGGCCGCTTCTCAACCTATTTGCTGGCCTTCGCCTGTACTAAGTGGGAATTCTTCTTGTACATCCGAAACCTTAAACCCAAGTTATTCCAGATGAGTCCACCATACCTACCAATATGCGGTATTACCCTGCTTTCCTAAGTAAATTTGCATGTGCCATCTCAAAAAACTTCAAATAAATATCCTTTTTGTGTGCCTGTATCATTCATGGAACAACATGAGGTAGTCAGTATCTTTCATGCTAAGTGGGTTATTCTCAGGATGAGTGTTTATTCACTCACCATTGCACGAGAAAAGGGCGGTAATAGGGATTCCCAATACCAAACTGCAAAAAGATTTGACCTTTCAAATAATCAAACAAAAACTCCCAATGGAATCATAACCTTTACTTTATTGCTTGGAAACTGCCACTAGCGTGTTTAGCATGGAAGATATTGATAATTGATAGTCGTGAAGTAAACAACAAGGGTGCATCTCTCAAAATATCATTTACCTCTGTTTTAAAACTTGATCTCTTGCACCTCTGCAAATCACTGCTTCCCTCTGTGAAGGGACTATCTATTTACTTTTGTGTTGCGTCGTCACGCTCTAAAATAAGCGCCAGAACCTGAGAACATTGCTGTCATGCTGATGGATTGTGTGTAGCTAATGTTGGGTGCATCATGACTGGATCTTTTCTACCATGAATTACAGTGTTTAGTCGCTGCTTGAACTTTGGAGGTGCTCTTCATTTATGTTTTGCGGTCTCAGGAAGGGCTAGCGATATGCCACTTTTGTCATATTATATCATGGTTGTTTTGATAACATGTTGTAGTTTGAGATATCTTATTATTGATCGCTAGCTGATTATGTCATTGATATGAGTTAATATAATTTTTAAGAGTTATTGCCGGTATGGTTAGTTATATTATTGGCTGAAAGCATGGGTGTTGTTTAAGCTTATTTATGTAAACAAGAGCAAAAGAGTTCGTAAAAGTTTTTCTTTTTCACTTGCATTTTATCAACTTAATTGCTTGAGGACAAGCAAAGGTTTAAGCTTGGGGGAGTAGATACATTTCCAACGTATCCACTTTTCCTAACGCTTTTCCTCTTGTTTTGGACTCTAATTTGCATGATTTGAATGAAACTAACCCCGGACTGACGTTGTTTTCAGCAGAACTACCATGGTGTTGTTTTGTGCAGAAATAAAAGTTCTCGGAACAGAACGAAACTTTGCGAGGATTTTTTATACAATAAAAGGGAATTTCTTGAGCCAAGAACCACTGGAGGGGGGCACCTGGGTGGGCACAACCCACCAGGGCGCGCCCTCTCCCACCAGGCGCGCCGATGTGGGTTGTCCCCACCTGGTGGCCCCAAAGACCCTGAAACCAACTCTACAAAATCCTATTTTTTGGAGAAAAAATCAGGGAGAAAGAATTATCACGTTCCACGAGACAGAGCCGTCGTCACCTCCTCTTCTTCATTGGGAGGTCAGATCTGGAGTCCGTTTGGGGCTCCAGAGAGGGGGATCTTCGTTATTCATCATCACCAACCCTTCTCCATCTCCAATCCCGTGATGCTCCCCACCGGGAGTGAGTAATTTCTTCATAGTCTCGCTGGTCGGTGAGGAGTTGGATGACATTCATCATGTAATCGAGTTATTTTTATTAGGGCTTGATCCCTAGTATCCACTATGTTCTGAGATTGATGTTGCTATGACTTTGCCATGCTTAATGCTTGTCAATTTGGACCAGGGTGCCATGATTTCAGATCTGAACCGTTTATGTTATCACCATTATATCTATGTTCTAGATCCGATCTTGCAAGTTATAGTCACCTACTGTGTGTTATGATCCGGCAACCCCGGAGTGACAATAGTCAGGACCACTCCCGGTGATGATCGTATTTTGAGGAGTTCATGTATTCACTGTTTGTTAATGCTTTGTTCCAGCTCAATATTAAAAGGAGGCCTTAATATCCCTTAGTTTCCAATATTACCCCGCTGCCATGGGAGGGTAGGGCAAAAGATGTCATGCAAGTTCTTTCCATAAGCACGTATGACTATTTACGGAATACTTGCCTACATTATATTTATGAACTGGAGCTAGTGTCGTATCGCCCTAGGTTATGACTGTCACATGATGAATATCATCCAACAAATTACCGATCCAGTGCCTACAATTTTCCTATAATTTTTTCTTGCTTAGTTACTACTTCTATTATTACTGTTGCACTTGCTACAAAATCATTGCTATCACTCTTACCGTTACTATAGTTGTCGCTATTACCATCAAAACTATCATACTACTTTGCGACTTATCAGTTTGTTGGATATAATTAATCTCCAGGTGTGTCTGAATTGACAATCAGTTGTTAATACTTACAAATATTCTTTGGCTCCCCTTGTGTCGAATCTATAAATTTGGGTTGAATACGCTACCCTCGAAAACTGTTGCGATCCCTTATACTTGTGGGTTATCACCTCCCGACATATATATAGGTGGGTGAGGGTGGGGAGCTTCCATGGGGCGCCCCAAGTAGGAGGAACCCTACTTGGGCCCCTCGTCCAATTTGGCCCCCCTTTCCTTATTACCGGAAGGTGGGATAGGAAAGAGAGGAGGGACGAAGGAAAGGCGGGGCCGAACCCCCTCCTCCTTCTCCTATTCGGCCTCCTTCCTTAGGGTGGCGCCACCCCTTGTGGGCTGGTGTGCTCCCCTCCTATGGCCCATAAGGCCCATTATTCCCCCGAGTGGTTGCGGTAACCCCCCCCCCCGGTACTCTGATATGTACCCGGTACACCCTGGAACACTGCCGGTGTCCGAATATCATCGTCCAAATATTTACCTCTCAACAATTCCGAGACTCCTCGTCATTTCCGTGATCTCATCCGGGACTCCAAACAACATTCGGTCACCAAATCACATAACTCATATAATACAAAATCGCCATCGAACGTTAAGCGCGCGGACCCTACGGGTTTGGGAACTATGTAGACATGACCGAGACACCTCTCCGGTCAATAACCAATAGCGGAACCTGGATGCTCATATTGGTTCCTACATATTCTATGAAGATCTTTATCAGTCGAACCGTAATGAAAACATACGTTATTCCCTTTGTCATCGGTATGTTACTTGCCCGAGATTCGATCATCGGTATCTTCATACCTAGTTCAATCTCATTACTGGCAAGTATCTTTACTCGTTCCGTAATACATCATCCCACAACTAACTCATTAGTCACATTGCTTGCAAGGCTTCTTATGATGTGTATTATCGAGAGGGCCCAGAGATACCTCTGAGATACTCGGAGTGACCAATCCTAATCTCGATCTATGCCAACCCAACAAACACCTTCGGAGATATCTGTAGAGCATCTTTGTAATCACCTAATTACGTTGTGATGATTGATAGCACACAAGGTATTCCTCCGGTATCCGGGAGTTGCATAATCTCATAGTCAAAGGAATATGTATATGACATGAAGAAAGCTATAACAATAAAACTGAACGATCAATATGCTAAGCTAACGGATGGGTCATGTCCATCACATCATTCTTCTAATGATGTGATCCCATTCATCAAATGACAACACATGTCTATGGTTAGGAAACTTAACCATCTTTGATTAACGAGCTAGTTGAGTAGAGGCTTACTAGGGACATGGTGTTTTGTCTATGTATCCACACATGTATAAAGTTTCCGGTTAATACAATTCTAGCATGAATAATAAAAATTTATTATGCATAAGGAAATATAAAATAACAACTTTATTATTGCCTCTAGGGCATATTTCCTTAAGTCTCCCACTTGCACTAGAGTCAATAATCTAGATTACATTGTAATGATTCCAACACCCATGGAGTGGTGGTGTTGATCATGTTTTGCTTGTGGAAGAGGCTTAGTCAACGGGTCTGCCACGTTCAGATTCGTATGTATTTTGCAAATCTCTATGGCTCCCTCCTTGACTTGATCATGGATGGAGTTGAAGCGTCTTTTGATGTGTTTGGTTCTTTTGTGAAATTTGGATTCCTTTGCCAAGGCAATTCCTCCAGCATCGTCACAAAAGATTTTCATTGGACCCGATGCACAAGGTATTTAACCTAGATCGGATATGAATTCCTTCATCCAGACTCCTTCATTTGTTGCTTCCGAAGCAGCTATATACTCCGCAGTAGATCCCGCCACGACGCTTTGCTTGGAACTGCACCAACTGACAGCTCCACCATTCAATATAAATATGTATCCGGTTTGTGACATAGAGTCATCCGGATCAGTGTCAATGTTAGCATCGACGTAACCATTTATGACGAGCTCTTTGTCACCTCCATAAACGAGAAACATATCCTTAGTCCTTTTCAGGTACTTCAGGATGTTCTTGACCACTATCCAGTGATCCACTCCTGGATTAGTTTGGTACCTCCCTCCTAGACTTATAGCAAGGCACACATCAGGTTTGGTACACAGCATAGCATACATGATAGTACCTATGGCTGAGGCATAGGGAATGGAGTATGACTCAATTTCTCTCTATCTTCTGTAGTGGTCGGGCATTGAGTATGACTCAATTTCACACCTTGTAACACAAGCAAGAACCCTTTCTTTGACTGATCCAGTTTGAACTTCTTCAAAACTTTATCAAGGTATGTGCTTTGTGAAAGTACAATTAAGTGCCTTGATCTATCTCTATATGTGGCGACCGATTCTCCGGGGTTAATCCCAGAAAAATGGCCCTTGTGCTTACCAGCCCCAGGATAACTGTTAGCTGATAATGCACTAACTCGATACAGAAGGTCCAAGCAAAATACAATTTGTAGTACAAGACCATTCTGGCCTGTGAATAAAACAAAAGGTTTCTAAAGTTGATGGCGGAAGCGGGTTATGAAATATCCTCATCTATGGGACTCCATTTCCCACAGGAACAGCTGACTAGGATAACTCCTATCTTCGCGTGGCTGAGATCACTGTTGCCTAGGTTCTGGGACAGTCACCACAACGCTCCTCTCCACGCACGAAATCTGGCCAAGACAATAGCCAGGGTCAAGCCAGTGAGTACTTTGAATGTACTCGCAAACATGATGAACACAGGCATGATTTAATAATGATGTGCTGAAAATATATTGTGCTCAAGACGTTAGTCACATGAGATAAGTAAAACACTGATGCGTACAAGCATGTTATTTATGGATATACAATAATATGGTAGTATAAAAATCATGAAGTAAATAACACAAAAGAAATGCCACAATTGGGCGTCTGAGCGACACCGCATAGAGGGCCTATAAATAAACAAGAACAATGCCGCAGTCGGGCGTCTGAGCGACACCGCATAAAGGGCTTTAAAAGAAATGCCACAGTCGGGCGTCTGAGCGATACCGCATAAAGGGCTTTAAAAGAAATGCCACAGTCGGGTATCTGAGCGACACCGCATAAAGGGCTTTAAAGGAAATGCCACAGTCGGGCGTCTGAGCGACACCGCATAAAGAGCTTTAAAAGAAATGCCGCAGTCGGGCGTCTGAGCAACACCGCATAAAGGGCTTTAAAACAAATGCCACAGTCGGGCGTCTGAGCAACACCGCATAAAGGGCTTTAAAAGAAATGCCACAGTCGATCGTCTGAGCGACACCGCATAAAGGGCTTTAAAAGAAATGCCACAGTCGGGCGTCTGAGCGACACCGCATAAAGGGCTTTAAAAGAAATGCCACAATGAATATCCAGGAGGTAGAACCATCCCAGGGATATTTGATAATACCAGAAAAATTTCACGGGTTAGTTTACATCCAAAATAGTAATCATAAATTTTCACAAGTCACAATCGTGCTTCCAGGTTTAACAGTTTCACCTCCGAAGACCGACACTAAGACCGACACTTGACCCATCCCAAACTGTAATCCTTAACCATGGACACGGCTATTCGAATAGGTTTAATCTCTGCAGAGGGTGTACTCTTTACCCACGAGTAACGGATTTCTTTAGTCCATCGGGACTAATTCCGTTTACGGTCTTTTTGTTGAAAACACACCTAACTTGCACACACCAGCTTAACTCACATGTGTCTGGAATCACCCACGACACCTGTTAAGCAAAACTCTAAGTGGGGAGACCACAACCTCGACGTAACATGGGACCAAAAAATTTATACCACGCGCAAACTGGGGAGCTACCCTCTTCCGGCTACAACCGAAACACCCATGCTCCCGGACCCGATGGTATGACTACCGGATGCCTCCAGTATCTTCCACCACGGCCTCTCTGTACGGTGTGTGCTAGGAAAGGGTTGACAACTTACTGAACCGTACCCTACTTGGTGTAGGGACAAGTGGTAGTACGAAGCAAGTATGGGGGTTACTGGCACAAGACTCGATCTACGGTCGACTCAGGAGGTTGTAATATTTCCTGCATGATTAGCATAACGATTCATATATCTCAAACAACAGATGGAAACATCACGCGACATCCCCTCATGTCATACCGGACATGACCGTCTCAACGGAGGACTAGGGGCAAGCCCGTGTCTACCCAAGACAGAGGCCTACCCGTCTTTCCTTCTGGTATACATGGAAGACGTATGACGGTGATTTCCATCACAAATCATGTCAACTTCATTAGCAAAAACTCATTAATATGCACCCATGAATAGGATCTCATCCTCACATAAATGACGCATGTATGTGTCGGGGTGGTGTTGCCACCGTGCTATGCAACACACACAAAATTCACCAGGGTTCAGAATGCTTGCCTTCAGGTCATGGGAAGGAAGGGTGCATCCAAATCATCATGAAATCTTCAAAAACCCTATTTAAAATAATATATTTGAATTAACACACAAAATAAAAACAGCACAGAAAGTTGTTTTGAATTTTTTTAAATAAATCTTAAAATAAACTAGACAATATTTGAGAGAGGTAGCAAAAGGAATCAATTCATTTGGAGTTATTTTCAAAAAGATACAGCCGGTCAAAGTTTGGTCAAAATCTGATAATTAAAAATAAAAACAGAAAGAAAACGTTTCGAAATATACGTACACAACGAAGGCGCATTTTGAAAATGCACTTCCACTTATCCAGCGTGGACTGCGCCTAAGTCACTGCTAGTGGGTCAGGGGGGCCCCACTGGTCAGGTTTGACCAGTCTCCTTCCCTCTCCTTCCTCTGGCCGAACGGAGGCGGGGACTCCGGTGATCTTCGCCGGCGTTAGGCGGCTCCTCGAGGGCGTCCGAGTGCAGGGATGGATCCGCCACTCCTAGGCGGTCCTTCCGGTGGTCGTAGGGTAGCCGGGGGTGGAGGAAGTCGCCGGCGGCGAGCTCCGCGGCGGAGGGGGCATTTGGGTGGATAGTGAGTTTGCGGCTGCGGTGGTCTCCGGCCAAAATTGAGCGAGGGGCTGTGCTCGCGAGAGGAAGGGAGAGTTCTTGGTGGAGAGAGTGGAGAAGGAGAGGCACTGGTGGCGATGGAATCGGCCAGGGCTTGGCGGCGACCGAACCGGCCGGACTCGGGGAAGAAGGCATTCCCTTGCTCGACTGCTGGCCAAGGCAACACTAGGAGGATCATATGAGGTTGCTCGAGGACTCGGTTGAGCTCCGGGGTCCTTACATACGCGGTGGAGGTCGGTTCCGGGGCGGCCGGCGATAAGGACGACGACGAACCGCCTCTCTGTAGCTTGGGCGACGTGGCGGCGACGAGCGCTAGCGGACGAGGCTGCGGATGAGCTCGCACTGTTCCAGGAGGCAGGTGGCAAGCTGGGGTGGCTTTGGCGGTGCCGACCGTGGCAGAGGCGCGCTGCGGACGCCGGCGTGCCGCCAAAAGCTTTGCCGGCGGCGCTGTTGGCTCCCAGGGTGGCTTGGCGCGATGCTGAGAGAAGGTTAGTGCATGGCGTGGTGCTGCAGAGCGGGCCAAAACCAGGGGGGCCAGCGTTTCAGCTCGGGCGCGGTTCAGGCAACTGGCGCTCTGGCGCGCCCGATTAGGCACGCACGGAAGGTGTTCGATAAAATGCCGTGGCATGCTACAGGTCACTGGTGAGGTTGGCAAGCAACAGAGCTAGGTTGTTGATAGAGTGAAGCTCAGGGGACAAGGTGGTTTGGTCAGGAGACCAAGTTCACAATGCCAACAACAACTCATGTCAAATCTGATCATGCACTCCAGGTGTTTGACAAAATACAACATGCACTTAGGCTATTCTTGGAGGGGCCAAATCTTCCAGATCAGTGTCTCCTTGGATGCACAAGAGGGTGGTGAGGTTAGTTGGTGGAAAGCACAAACTTGCTAGTGCAAGTTTTGGTGAACTTCAAATATGGACAGGATGTGAATGGCATTATTTCATGAACCAAAAATATGCCAATGGTTGCATGCTCCTGGACTTAGGGGTTTAGCATGGAAGACTACAAGTAGGGAAAAGAATCTAGGGACAAAGAGCAAGCAAGAGTATGGTTGCTGTACAAACCTTCATGTTAGGCCAGAATGAAGATGAGGTTGATTCACTCAAAAATTCCAAAGAACAACCCTGGTTTTTAGCATATAATGGAATCATATGCTCCTACTGACTTCCCATAATTTTGGTGGAAGCTAGAAACAAATATTTGAAAGGGTTGTAGTGCAAAGTTGCCCACTGGACCAGAGAAGAAAAATGGGTGTTGCGCTCAAAATAAGCAATGAAATAATTTTATTAATGTACATAATTGATTTAGAGACATCTCATGACCTCTCCAAATTTTGGTTGGAATTTTAAGAGATTCAATCAAAAGGTTGTAGTTCAAAAGGAGCTCCAAAAATTTAATACAGTTCATTTTACTGAATAAAGCTCAGGGTGAAATAATTTAATAAACAATTCTACTTATTTACAAATTGTTTTGATGAGATGACAAAGAAGTCCAATATATTTTGGAAAGCTCCACTTGGGAAAAAATACAAAACTCCTTAACCATAAAAGAGGAGTTCTGAAAATCCACAGAAATAAAAATTTAAAACTCCTGGCAAAAATTTTAACATCAAAAACTTGGCCAGAAAATTTGGGGTGTTACAACTACTATCCCCCTTAGGAAAAATCTCGTCCTCGAGATTTGCAAAGAGTTAAAATTTAAACGAATAAGAATTAAAACGAAAGCGGCCACAGTGAGAGCAATAAGTGATGCAAAAATACAGTGTGGGATACTGGCGCGGTGTGGGGGAAAAATCCACGGTTGTGGGGGAAAGCTAGAGATTACTACACTTGTCAAAATTTAGAATAAATTCTAAATCTTAAAATACGCTGGTCGCACCCGAGAGCACAGTGCTCTCTCTGGCTGACTAGTGGACCCGGGCCCACGGTCAGCCTCTTCTCCTTCCTCCGGCTCTTTCTTCTTCCTCTCTCCCGTGCGCTTCCCCGTGCTTTCTCCACCGGCGACGCCTAGCGCGTAGGGTACCAAGGCCGTATCAGCGGTAGTGCGTGGCGCTAGCTGCCGGTGCAGCGCACACTCACCTCGCGGGCAGCTTGCGCAATCGGCACTGCCATGATTTGCCTCCAACACCGGGCGGTCGGGCGACGAGCGGCGCCAGTGGACCTCGCCCACCGTACACCGAGCTCGAGCTTATAAAACGATCATGGCGTTCTCCTCTTCTTCCTCACACCTGGCCTCGCTCCTCCTTCTCTCTCTTCTCCTCTGCTTCCGATTGCCGAGCTCAAGACGAGGCGCTAATGGCGGGGCGGCGCCGACTGGTACGTGATCCTGTTGCGGAGGGCTGGCAGCGGTGCTGGGGCTCTCGGTGCTTCGTGTGCGATGATCCTCGACGATCGCCGTGATGCTGCTGCTCGCTGCTGGCTCTCCGCGTCGCGTGGCCACGACAGTAGGTGGGTGTGGCGGTGATAACGTTGTCCGGAGGTGCTTAGTTAGACGCAACACAGTTGCAAAATTTTGCAAGCAGTGTATGTGTTCGTGTAATTGTGGTGGTGAGTCTGCTGTCGTGGTGCTGTGTGAAATAAATGATCTATGTCGTGAGAAAACATACGATGCGGCAACTCAGGAAAAAGAAATCACGCTCCAGGATTTCTCGCGAGGGAAAACAGTAATACATTAAAGTCCAAAAGCGACAGAGCTGCTTATATTAATGATTCACTCGCTGCAAAACTTGGGGTACTAAGCATAAGTTACAAAACATAAATAAAAAATGCGACAATAAATATAGAGGTGCATCTAAATTGAAAACGGTAATTGGACGAGGTCTTGAGAAAACGTTTCTGGTACTAGGATACACTCTTCTTCTATCGGAGGGAGTGGATTGACCAGTCGATGTATGTGTCTCTCCTGGTCGGGCCTCAGTGATCTGCCGATGGCGATCTGAGGATTTAAATCTGCGAGGCTCTGAAGATAACCCATCACATGTTGGGTCAAACGTTCTTGCGCGATGACGTATTGGACGAGGTTGGCCAAGACTGGGTCTCTCTCAATACGTCCACCTGGAAAGGATGTTACTCCTCCGGGTGCTGCACGGCTCGGAAAATAATAATACCCTCGTTCGCTGGCATAGGGTACCATGAATCGAAGGCGAGCAAGCGCTTCATATGCAGCAGCTTCTACGGCCATGTGCGGGGTTGGCATAGATTTCCCCACGAAGGAGACTTCTGTTGGGTCTTGGTCTGGGTTTACGGGCGGGATGTGCACGGCTGCCCAATATCTCGAGGTGGAAGGGGTGATCCTCGATTTGAACAGCTCATACTGGGGTGGCTGGGTAGCGCCCATGGTACTGCGGGTAAAATCCCACAATATCTTGACAAAACTACCTGGGGTAGCATCTGGAGTCCTCAGATAAATACTAGGGCTCGGCATGGCAGGAAATGGTTGTGGGGATGGTGCACAAGGTGAAGGTGCTTGGCAAGGTCACTCGGTGGCCCTTTTATAGCACCGGGGCTGGGTCATTTACCGTGGTAAAAGGTAAATAATCACCCGGCTCAGTTCGGGTCAACCACAGATACACATATCTCAACAAAGTGACGTATCCCTGTGGGGGGTTGTCGGGGCGGTTTTTGGTAGCTGCGGCAAGGATAGAGAAATCACATGCATGCTAATACATCCATGCAAAACTACTATATAAAACAGATGCACGATGTCAGGCTGCGCTAATTAAAGGAATCACAGAATTACAAAGCGAGGATACACTGGGACTCGCCACTACTCGAGTGTCTCACTCTATTTCGTTTACATCCAAGCAGGCGTCCCTTGTGGACGTCGAGGCTCCTCCACGGTTCTCACCGTCGAAATTTGCTGGAGATGGCTGAGGGGCTGCAGGCTCGGGGTAGTGACGATGACCGTCACGGGGATTGTTGACTACAACCCCGTTGGAGTGTGCTCCTGTGAGGCGATGACAAGCACTTCGGGGTCATCAAAGCACCTTGGCCGACGGCCGGGCTGATCTCGTGGTCTCGATCGGTTGTCCAAACAGCACGACTGGATTGTCGGCGCGGTTCGATCTCCTCCTCGCTGGGCTCGACGAACCAGCTCTCCACGAGCTACGACCAGATCAATAGTGATCTGATCGAATAGGTCCTCCAAAGGCACTTACATAGCGCACTAGATGCGAATGCAGGTCTGCCTCGTGGTCACCATTTGGCAACTTGGGGTGGTCTACCATACCCTTCACGCCTGGGTAGTAGTGGAACGAGCGACGCTAACTCAGGCGACAGTGCGTGAGATGAACTATAGCCTCTCGAGCAGCTAGTTGGATGGCTTGTGGCTCAAAGGAAGTTGTTCTTCCGGTGAACCTGTAGGGGCGCTCGGGTGACAGACCCCTACCGTAGATATGTACAGTGGCCCAGAATTGATGGCTCTCGCCACTAATGGGTCCTTGGTACACAACATACTCGGGTGGCTCTTCTAACGCATAGGCACGACGGGTAAGGTTTGCGAGTACGGTCACAAAACTTCCAAGGTTGGTTGCTGTAGTCTCATGGTGTACTACGGGACCAGGCATTGTGGCTTGGTTTTGGGATAGCGGCTGTGCTGGCTGGGTTGAGGCGAGCGCGTCCCTTTTTATAGAAAAAGGGGACGGAGTCTTCCTTCGCACGCTTGCGAATGAGACGCCTTTGGTGCAGGTCACTGGTGGGTGATAGACGGGCTAGTTGATAGGTTGGGCACCGACTGCAGAAAGCGTCGGGTCACTGTGTGGCTATCTTGTCCGAGAAGCTTGGCTGAGGTCTTGGTTATGGCTCGGTGGGTCATTAGCCTAAGTTTATTGACCTGGCTAAGATAGGATTAGCCAATGGTCAGCCTGGCTCTGATACCAAGTCTGTGGCGACCGATTCTCCGGGGTTAATCCCAGAAAAATGGCCCTTGTGCTTACCAGCCCCAGGATAACTATTAGCTGATAATGCACTAACTCGATATAGAAGGTCCAAGCAAAATACAATTTGTAGTACAAGACCATTCTGGCCTGTGAATAAAACAAAAGTTTTCTAAGGTTGATGGCGGAAGCGGGTTATGAAATATCCTCGTCTATGGGACTCCATTTCCCACAGGAACAGCTGACCAGGATAACTCCTATCTTCGCGTGGCTGAGATCACCGTTGCCTAGGTTCTGGGACAGTCACCACAGCGCTCCTCTCCACGCATGAAATCTGGCCAAGACAATAGCCAGGGATAAGCCAGTGAGTACTTTGAATGTACTCGCAAACATAATGAACACAGGCATGATTTAATAATGATGTGCTGAAAATATATTGTGCTCAAGACGTTAGTCACATGAGATAAGTAAAACTCTGATGCGTACAAGCATGTTATTTATGGATATACAATAATATGGTAGTATAAAAATCAAGAAGTAAATAACACAAAAGAAATGCCACAATCGGGCGTCTGAGGGACACCGCATAGAGGGCTTATAAATAAACAAGAACAATGCCGCAGTCGGGCGTCTGAGTGACACCGCATAAAGGGCTTTAAAAGAAATGCTACGGTCGGGCGTCGAGCGACACCGCATAAAGGGCTTTAAAAGAAATGCCACGGTCGGGCCCGAGCGACACCGCATAAAGGGCTTTAAAGGAAATGCCACGCCAAGGCGTCGAGCGACACCGCATAAAGAGCTTTAAAAGAAATGCCACGATCGGGCGTCGAGCGACACCGCTTAAAGGGCTTTAAAAGAAATGCCACGGTCAAGCGTCCCGAGCGACACCGCATAAAGGGCTTTAAAAGAAATGCCACAGTCAAGGCGTCGAGCGACACCGCATAAACGGCTTTAAAAGAAATGCCACGGTCGGCCCGAGCGACACCACATAAAGGGCTTTAAAAGAACGCTGAATGAATATCCAGGAGGTAGAACCATCCTGTGGATATTCGATAATACCGAAAAATTTCACGGGTTAGTTTACATCCAAAATAGTAATCATAAATTTTCACAAGTCACAATCGTGCTTCCAGTGTTTAACAGCCACCTCCGAAGACCGACACTAAGACCGACACTTGATCCATCCCAAACTGTAATCCTTAACCATGGACACGGCTATTCAATAGGTTTAATCTCTCAAGAGGGTGTACTCTTTACCCACGAGTAACGGATTTCTTTAGTCCATCGACTAATTCCGCTCACGGATCTTTTGTTGAAAACACACCTAACTTGCACACACCAGCTTAACTCACATGTGTCTGGAATCACCCACGACACATGTTAAGCAAAACTCTAAGTGGGGAGGCAACAACCTCGACGTAACATGGGATCAAAAAATTTATACCATGCGCAAACTAGGGAGCTACCCTCTTCCGGCTACAACCGAAACACCCATGCTCCCGGACCCGGTGGTATGACTACCGGATGCCTCCAGTATCTTCCACCACGGCCTCTCTGTACGGTGTGTGCTAGGAAAGGGTTGACAACTTACTGAACCGTACCCTACTTGGTGTAGGGACGAGTGGTAGTACGAAGCAAGTATGGGGGTTACTGGCACAAGAATCGATCTACGGTCGACTCAGGAGGTTGTAATATTTCCTGCATGATTAGCATAACGATGCATATATCTCAAACAACAGATGGAAACATCACGCGACATCCCCTCATGTCATACCGGACACGACCGTCTCGACGGAGGACTAGGGGCAAGCCCGTGTCTACCCAAGACAGAGGCCTTCCAGTCTTTCCTTCCGGTATACATGGAAGACATATGACGATGATTTCCATCACAAATCATGTCAACTTCATTAGCATAAACTCATTAATATGCACCCATGAATAGGATCTCATCCTCACATAAAATGACGCATGTATGTGTCGGGGTGGTGTTGCCACCGTGCTATGCAACACACACAAAATTCATCGGGACAATTGCATTTTTACCCCTAGTTGGTTCCTACCCACGGGTTTTGCCCTTACTTTTCGAGCTTGCTCAGTTTTGCCCTTACTTTTTCCGTCCAGGTCCCTCGAATGCCCTTTGACCGTTTGACCAAAACTTTGAAAATTCATAATTAATTCATATGATCTCAGAAAAATGCAAATAAGATATCAAAATGTTCAGATAAACATTACCTTTATGTGCATATCATTTGCTTTCAGGACAAAAGCACCCTTTAAACTACTTGAGGTAATTAATGTTATTAACATTATTAAAAATAAAAAGTATAAACAATATTTTTCATGAATAAAATTACATGCAAATGTAGGTGATGTTTTACGAACATCCGATATCTTATTTGCATTTTTCGAGTTCGTATCAACTTGTTATGAAGTTTCCAAATAATGGTCAAAGTCGTTAGAACATTCTTAACAAGATGATACGAACTCAAAAAATGCAAATAAGCTATCTGGATGTTCGAAAAGATCACATACATTTGCATGTAATTTTATTCATGAAAAAATATTGTTTATACCTTTCTATTTTAATAATGTTAATAACATTAATTACCTCGTAGTTTAAAGGGTGCTTTTGTCCTGAAAGCAAATGATATGCACATAAAGATAATGTTTATCTGAACATTTTTATATCTTATTTGCATTTTTCTGAGTTCATATGAATTAGTTATGAATTTTCAAAGTTTTGGTCAAACGGTCAAAGGGCATTTGAGGGACTTGGACGGAAAAAGTAAGGGCAAAACTGAGCAATCTCGAAAATTAAGGGCAAAACCCGTGGGTAGGAACCAACTAGGGGTAAAAATGGAATTGTCCCAAATTCATCAGGGTTCAGAATGCTTGCCTTCAGGTCATGGGAAGGAAGGGTGCATCCAAATCATCATGAAATCTTCAAAAACCCTATTTAAAATAATATATTTGAATTAACACACAAAATAAAAACAGCACAGAAAGTTGTTTTGAATTTTTTTAAATAAATCTTAAAATAAACTAGACAATATTTGAGAGAGGTAGCAAAAGGAATCAATTCATTTGGAGTTACTTTCAAAAAGATACAGCCGGTTAAAGTTTGGTCAAAATCCGATATTTAAAAATAAAAACAGAAAGAAAACGTTTCGAAATATACGTACACGTCGAAGGCGCATTTTGAAAATGCGCTTCCACTTATACAGCGTGGATCGCGCTGAGTCATCGCCGATGGGTCGGGGGCCACCGTCAGGTTTGACCAGCCTCCTTCCCTCTCCTTCCTCTGGCCGAACGGGCGGGGACTCCAATGATCTTGCATATGATTGGCGAGGGCTTGGCGGCGACCAACCGCCGGACTCGGGAAGAAGGCCTTCCTTGCTCGATCAAGGCCAAGGCAACACTAGGAGGATCATATGAGGTTGCTCGAGGACTCGGTTGAGCTCCGGGGTCCTTATATACGCGGTGGAGGTCGGTTCCGGGGCGGCCGGCGATAAGGACGACGGCGAACCGCCTCCCTGTAGCTTGGGCGACGTGGCGGCGACGAGCGCTAGCGGACAAGGCTGCGGATGAGCTCGCACTGTTCCAGGAGGTAGGTTGTAAGATGGGGTGGCTTTGGCGGCGCCGACCGTGGCAGAGGCGCGCTGCGGACGCCGGCGTGCCGCCAAAAGCTCTGCTGGCGGCGCTGTTGGCTGCCAGGGTGGACTGGCGCGATGCTGAGAGGAGGTTAGTGCGTGGCGTGGTGCTGCAGAGCGGGCCAAAACCAGGGGGGCCAGCGTGTCGGCTCGGGCGCGGTTCGTGCAATACACGCGCTCTGGGCGCGTCCAGTGCACACACGGAAGGTGTTCGATAAAATGCCGTGGCATGCTACAGGTCACAGCTGACGTTGGCAAGCAACAGAGCTAGGTTGTTGATAGAGTGAAGCTCGGGGACAAGGTGGTTTGGTCAGAGACCAAGTTCACAATGCCAACAACAACTCATGTCAAATCTGATCATGCACCTGTGTTTGACAAAATGCCACAGGCACTTAGGCTATTCTTGGAGGGGCCAAATCTTCCAGATCAGTGTCTCCTTGGATGCACAAGAGGGTGGGTGAGGTTAGTTGGTGGAAAGCACAAACTTGCTAGTGCAAGTTTTGGTGAACTTCAAATCTGGACAGGATGTGAATGGCATTATTTCATGAACCAAAAATATGCCAATGGTTGCATGCTCCTGGACTTAGGGGTTTAGCATGGAAGACTACAAGTAGGGAAAAGAATCTAGGACCAAAGAGCAAGCAAGAGTATGGTTGCTGTACAAACCTTCATGTTAGGCCAGAATGAAGATGAGGTTGATTCACTCAAAAATTCCAAAGAACAACCCTGGTTTTTAGCATATAATGGAATCATATGCTCCTACTGAATTCCCATAATTTTGGTGGAAGCTAGAAACAAATATTTGAAAGGGTTGTAGTGCAAAGTTGCCCACTGGACCAGAGAAGAAAAATGGGTGTTGGGCTCAAAATAAGCAATGAAATAATTTTATTAATGTACATAATTGATTTAGAGACATCTCATGACCTCTCCAAATTTTGGTTGGAATTTTAAGAGATTCTATCAAAAGGTTGTAGTTCAAAAGGAGCTCCAAAAATTTAATATAGTTCATTTTAATGAATAAAGCTCAGGGTGAAATAACTTAATAAACAATTCTACTTATTTAGAAATTGTTTTGATGAGATGGCAAAGAAGTCCAATATATTTTGGAAAGGTCCACTTGGGAAAAAATACAAAACTCCTTAACCATAAAAGAGGAGTTCTGAAAATCCACAGAAATAAAAATTTAAAACTCCTGGCAAAAAATTTAACATCAAAGACTTGGCCAGAAAATTTGGGGTGTTACACTATAGATCTTGATTCCCAATATATAAGCAGCTTCATCAAGGTCTTTCATTGAAAAACTCTTATTCAAGTATCCTTTTTTGCTATATAGAAAATCTATATCATTTCCAAACAACAATATGCCATCCACATAGAATATTAGAAATGCTATAGAGCTCCCACTCACTTTCTTGTAAATATAGGCTTCTCTGAAAGTCTATATAAAACCATATGCTTTGATCACGTCATCAAAGCTTATGATGTGTACTACCGAGAGGGCCCATAGATACCTCTCTGATGCTCGGAGTGACAAATCCTAATCTTGACCTATGCCAACTCAACAAACACCTTCGGAGATACCTGTAGAGCATCTTTATAATCACCCAGTTACATTGTGACGTTTGATAGCACACGAGGCATTCCTCCGGTATCCGAGAGTTGCATAATCTCATAGTCAAAGGAATATGTATTTGACATGAAGAAAGCAATAGCAATAAAACTGAACGATCATTATGCTAAGCTAACGGATGGGTCTTGTCCATAACATCATTCTCCTAATGATGTGATCTCATTATCAAATGACAACACATGTCTATGGTTAGGAAACCTTAACCATCTTTGATCAACGAGCTAGTCTAGTAGAGGACACAGTATTTGTTTATGTATTCAAACATGTATTAAGTTTTCCGATCAATACAATTCTAGCATGAATAATAAACCTTTATCATGAATAAGGAAATATAAAATAACAAATCTATTATTGCCTCTAGGGCATATTTCCTTTAGATAGAACCTATGGCTGAGACATAGGGAATGACTTTCATTTTCTCTCTATCTTCTGTAGTGGTTAGTGTCGGTGTCAAAACTGGCGGATCTCGGGTAGGGGGTCCCGATCTGTGTGACTAGGCTGATGGTAACAGGAAGCAAGGGACACAAATGTTTACCCAGGTTCGAGCCCTCTCGATGGAGGTAAAACCCTACTTGCTGCTTGATTAATATTGAAGATATGGGTAGTACAAGAGTAGATCTACCACGAGATCGTAGAGGCTAAACCCTAGAAGCTAGCCTATGATGGTATGATTGTAATTGTGATTGACCTTCTAAGGACCAACCTCTCCGGTTTATATAGGCACCGGAGAGGGCTAGGGTTTACATGGAGTTGGTTACAAGGAAGGAAATATAATATCCGGATCGCCAAGCTTGCCTTCCACGCCAAGGAAAGTAACATCCCGACACGGGACGAAGTCTTGAGTCTTGTATCTTCACGCTTCAATAGTCCGGACGATGTATACAGTCCGGCCGTCCGGACACCCCCTAATCCAGAACTTCCTCAGTAGCCCCAGAACCAGGATTCAATGACGATGAGTCCGGCGCATAGTCTGGTCTTCGGCATTGCAGGGCGGTTTCCTTCTCCGAGTACTCCAAAGTAATTATCGAACACTCAAACCGTGTCCGGATCTTCAAGATGATCTTCACATACCATTGTAGGGAACATAGCGTAAATCCAATCTGCTGGCAATCTTCGTACGTCGTGCTCTTGCATCGTGGCCTGGTCCAACGCGAACTGGCGTTTCTTGCCCCACCTCGACTCGCATTGCGAGGCAGTTTTATTGGCATGTCCTGTCGAGGCAGAGATCGTGTCCCTCTTATTACGGGATCTTCCATTAATGCGGGCGTGCGCAGCCCCATGACAACCGTTGGTATGACTCCGTGTGCCGTCGGGCAAACCTCAAGCGGTCGCCCTAAGGACTCTTGATATTCACCCCCTTTATAAAACGGGCCGAGGCCTATGCCTCTTTTCCACCTCCCTCGCGCCTTTCCGCACCTCGAGTTTTAACACCCGAGATCTAAGCTCCAGCACACCAGATCCTTCAATATGTCCGGATCCGACCCTCAACGCCAGTGGTGGCCTCCTCGATTCAAGCGGAGGACATTGCGAAGCTTAGGGAGGTAGGATATCTGACCGCCGACATCCAGCACAGGCTTCCTGCTCCAGGGCAGGTCATCCCTACACCCGAGCCCAATGAGTGCGTCTTGTTTGTTCCCCACTTCCTCCGTGGCTTGGGCCTCACCCTCGATCCTTTTGTGAGGGGGCTCATGTTCTATTATCGGTTGGATTTTCATGATCTAGCTCTAGACTCTATCCTCCATATCTCGTCGTTCATTATAGTGTGTGAGGCCTTCCTCCATGTCACCCCACACTTCGGCTTATGGCTCAAGACCTTTAATGTGAAGCCGAAGATGATCGAGGGGCGACAAGCGGAGTGCGGAGGTGCCGTAAATAAGCCGGAACGCCGATGCCCCATGGCTGGAGGGTTCTTTCCCAGAAGTATCCGATGTATGGCAACGGAGGTGGTTTTATATCACGGCTCCCAGAGGCACAAAGTGGGTGGCCGCCCCCGATTTCCGCTCGGGCCCTCCTTCACATCTAGCGTCTTGGACCGACGTAGGACGAAATTGGGGGCCCGCTGGTGATGTTCCAGTACTGCAGAGCCGCATCCGAGAGCTTCTTGAGAGGGACATTAACCTTGTCAGCATAATGCAAGTGATGTTAATCCAACGGATGTTGCCGTGCGAACGCCGGCCTCTCGGGATGTGGGAATTCAATCCAGAGGGTCCGCGGACTGGCAAGCACTTCTTCGGCCTGAAGCTCGAAGGGATGTTCAAATTATTCTTCGGACCGAAAGTAAAGTGTCTGGACACCACCGAGGATGCGGGCCTAAGCTGCAATCGCCTAGATACCCAAGTAAGTAAACTTGATACCGGATACCTTATTTTGTATTTGTCATGATTTTTTATTCTGAAAATCATCCGTGGCGAGAATGGCCCAAAGAAGGCGGAGAGAATCAGGTGTCCGCGCCACTTCCAAGGCTCGCTTGTCCCACCAAGGCCAAGATGCTTGACCGGTACTCGGTAGAATGCCCTCGAGGAAAGACAAGGGAAGAACGAAGAAACCGAACTTCACACGCCACGATCCGAACCGGGAATTGTTGCCTCCCCTAAGGAGGATAGTCGGGAAGGGAGGCTAAAGCCTCCTCCCCGCTGGAAGAAGAGGGCTGCCTCCAAGACTGGAGACGGAGATGCCCAAACCAGGGAAAAAGATATCACCAGGGGGCTCTGCACCGACGGGCACCCTCACCGCGTCGTGCCCACCAACGGGCCAGCCCTCCACCGAGCCGTAAGTTAATTTTTAATTCGAAGGTATTGCGTTCCTCCTAGATCAATAACCAGGATCCATCTTTCGCAGTCCGGCTAGCAGCCCTTCTCAACAGAGTTCGTCTTCAGGGGATCTTCCTCCGGAGATGATGGAGAGCGAGACCCCACCCACCTCTCCGGCTCATGAAGCGGGTGACACCGAGATGTCGTCACGGAGGAGTCCGGATCTGCCGAAGCCGGAAGCCAATGCGTCAACCGCCCTAAGCCCGGAGCGTTTGGCTCCCACGAGGGGCGATGGGAAGGGTCCGGCAAAGTTCTATGTCCGACCGGACGTACTGACGGGCCTACTGGAGCGAGCTGCGCCTCGGAGGAGCACCGCTTATTAATGAGCGTGGTGCTCAAGAAGATTTCATCCGCTACCACTACAAAAAAATACACTTCTGTGATGATACGTGTTTGTCACAGTAGGTCGCGTTTTTTGTCATGCATGTACATCCATGACAAATTTATGACAGAATCAAGATAGTCATACCGTGTTTGTCAGAGAAGTGTTCCATGACATTACCAAAATTATCATCATGGAAGTGTCCACTTCCATGACGATAAATCGCGTCCGTAAGTGCTTTCGCCAAGGGTGTCCAACATGTGGCATCCACCGTAACGGAACGTCGTTAAGCTATCGGGTCAGGTTTTGATCCGATAACCCGCTAACAGCCCCGACCAATGGGAAATTTCCACGGTAAAATTTTATTGGCCGGACGAAACACGGTCGCTCTTGATCGGGTCATATAGGCGCCTATGATATGTCGACATGTGCCACGCCCACCATCGCACATTTAGCTTACAAAGCCGCCCGCTTGACTTGGTCAAAGTTAACGGCTGGCCCATGAAAAGCCTCGTTAACGGTCTCTTTGCAAATAGCACATGTTACGCCCGTTAACTCTCGCCCGTTAGGCACTAAAGGAAATCGCCCAACAACGCCATGTGGGCCATCGAATATAACACCAGCCCATTTCACTTTCGCCCATGTATGGCCCACGACGCCTTTCGCCCATATGAGGCCTTCAGATCTTCGCCCTTTACAGCCCACGGCGACTCTAGCCCATAATGAACAGTAATTTTCTTTGTACCCGTTAACGGCCTGTGATCTAGATGGGCCGCTTCAGCCGTGTTAGCTTTCGCCTATTGACGGCCCATACGTTCTTGGGCTCCTTTTCGCCCTCGACATTCCGCCCACATTAGCTCGTTCCCTAATGGGCCAAATTTGACCCATGGCAAGAGTCGGCCCACATCGGCATGTTCTCCAAATGGGCCAAATTCGCCCATGGCAAGAGTCGACACGCATCGGCTCGTTACGCTAATGGGCCAAATTCGGCCCATGGCAAGATTCGGCCCGTTTCTGGCCAGCCCGTCCTATATTCTGGCCCATTAACGACCCGTTATGCCTGTGACAGAAATAAGCTTTTGCGGTCCTACGGCCTGTTAACGGCCCGTTACCGAGCCGGGCCCATACCAATTACGCCCGATTACGGCCCATGTAGACCCATTTATCCGACGGCCCGAGGCCCACCGATTACAGGCCCATTTATCGATGGCCCGTAGGAGACCCATGGATCCTACGGCCCGTATATGGCCCATGGGTAGTTGCGGCCACTAGCAAACCAGGGAAAAAGAAGACTAGGAAATAAATAAGGCCGAAACTAACGCTAGGCCATTAAGGCGATTGCACAGATTACATCCACACGACATCAAAGATCGCCACCAGTGCAAATATAGGGAACTCCCTACACTATACAAAAATGGCTTACTGTTTTCTTCAGCCGGTGGCTGCACGTTAAGAATAAATTTTGTATCGCACCAAAACAAATTACAACTATATAAAAAAAGGAAGGTTGGCATAAAACTTAACAGTCTAGCAGATAAATGCACCACCAGAAGTTCAGAAGCTCGATCATTTGACCTGGCTGTTAAGTTTTCATGCTGTATTGTCTGATGGAGCACCATAACCCTCGCCTTCATTTCCCCTAGGCTCCTGAACAACATAGAAAATGTCTGATAGTCTGGTTTCAAAACCATGCATATCTTGACGACATTGAGCAATGTTTCTCCTTGTTTCACAAAGGGCCTCTGTTAGGGAATGGACTTGTGTCTGGAGCGCAGATACAACATTGCTTTGAGCTTGCATATCTTGATCATGAGGCAGTTTGGACGATATTGCCTTAACAACCAACCCAAGATACGCAGAACGTGCTTTTGGCACCGTTAGTGGATGTCTTCGACCCACCGCAGAAGAGCGACATTGCGGTCATAGTTTCCTCGCCACCTTCAGAAGGTTGCAGTTCCACCATTTTTTCCATAGCTCGCTGAAAAGTTGAGGTTTTACATTAGTTGTACCAGAACAGAAGATATTAAGGAGGCAGCAAAACCAAACAAAATAGCTTTGGTGTATATACAGAACTTATTCTGGTGAACCCATGTAAAATATTAGTTGTATTTTATTGCAAAGTACATAATAAAACAAGGTTCCAAACATATGACCATGTACCATCCCTAATGTATTGTCTATTTATTCACATTGTATTGAGGGCTAAGGATAAAGATACGAAGTTTATAATACGGTAAGAATAGTATGACATCATTCATATCACAAAACAACTGAGAACAGACAAATAGGCAATTGTAACTTTGTATGGGCAAGTCCAGCACGGAACTAGATTACGGGTCAAGATCAAAGGAACATCACTCCTCCCTTTTAAACCTTGTAAGGTGCAATGATACGCTAAGACAATTGTGTATAAAATTGAAAAGAGTAATAGACATTGGCTGCAAACCATGCAGTTCAAGGCACAAGTCAGAGTAAGTAGTAGTTAAAAGGCATGAGGATTAAGGACTTACAACAAAGAGCTTTGATCGGTGTAGTCATGCCCTTCTTCTTGCCGGTGTGATAGTCCTTGAAGATTTCCACAGATTTGGTTCAGTACTTTTTGGTCCTTATGGGCTTTCCTCCGCATTTCAACAAGTCAATATAGATCTGATAATATGGTATAGCGAAAAGAGTGAAACAAGAGCTAATTACAAGAGCCTCGCGATGGTGCAATATAGCTACGAGATCCCGCTGTCTGTTGAATTTCACTTTCAGACGGTTGGCCTTGTTCTTTGAACAGTTCACCTACAAGAAGATAGATTTGTGTGGCACATGCGTCAATAGGACTTCAACATGTGATCTGATCACATATATATAATGTACCGATACTTGGATCGCACCAGTGTTTAACAAGGCCCTCCGGTCTTCATCCGATATATTTTCCATCGAGATGTTTGGGAAAGTTCACCGTTAGCCTTGCCTTCAAAGTGAGTTTTCCTCAAGTTATACCGATATTGTCGCAGAGCAGACTTGAAAACATGGTTGCAAGCTTGTCCGGTTGCATCATCTTGGCTATCCAACTTGAACCTCATCTGCTGAAAATTATGGGAGTCTCATTATCAAGAACCTAGAAAGTATGGGACAGAGCAAGACGATATTACTAGTTTCCATACATAACCATACTTACAGATAAATGGTCGAGGAAGGTGTTGAACTGGTTTCGTCTTTGTCATTCCTGTCATCAATCCATGTTGGGAGGATACGACATGACACCTAACGGCAACCGCTGCCTCGATACTAACTTGGCTGACTCAGAGCTTCACGTGGCCTTTTAAACCTGCCTCAAAACGGATCTCCATTCTTCCTCCTCTAGATTTAGTTAACCTATCGAGCATATCCCCGATGTTTGTTTCCTCTTGCGCCTAGGTGCTAGTCCAAAAACGAACATAGGAAGTGTTAGTGTACATCAAACTGTGAGACTACATATAAAGAAGCATGCAATCAGAACTTGACTCCAAAGAACTACCTTCTTGTTGTTGAAGCTCACAAGGTTCATCTGATATTGCCAACTCGCCTTGTGTCAAGAGTGTTTGGGAAGTAGTGTCGTGGCAAGGGAGCTTGGGAACGTGTTGCTAGCTCAGTTGACGCACGAGTATGTTGTGCAGTTGGTAGTACTGTGGTAGGTGTTGCAAGAACTAGGGTTGTCTCTGCTTGTTTGGTGGCAGCTATTTGTTTCGCTTGGCTTTTTTGCAGCTCGTAGCATGGGATGTCGTGTTTGTAGAATTTTCCGCTGGATTTTCACCTTCTATTGCACCATCGCACCAGCAGAATCTGCAGGATTCATCCGCTTCTCATTCCCTGCCATTCTGTGTTTCTTCCTCTTTCTCATGCCATGTTAAGTCAAGTTTACAAGAAAATGAATAACAATTTAGTTCTTCGTAACAAATTGATGCGTGATGCATAAACTGAACTTTGATGTTAGACAACCTCATGATAGGAGGATGTAATATGTATGAAAAATAGGATGGAAGAGATAACCAGAACTATGATGTGTAAACTAAGAAGAAGACATTTCACCAAATTAGAAGCAATGCAATGGAAGGTAGACACCATATGAAAGATGCTACAAATATCGCTTTGCCAAGTTAATGTTGTCTCAAAGATAAATGGCGTTTAAACAAATGTGAAGCAAGACAAGAAATAAATCATATGCAAGATGCAAACAACATCACACTACCATGTTAGAGGTCTCTCGTCATTAGTGCCATTGCATATTCACGCATTGCATATTCACAGCTTATGATGTGTAAACTAAGGAGAAGGCATTTCAACAAATTAGAAGCAATGAAAGCTAGACACCATATGAAAGATGCAACGAATATCACTCTACCAAGTTAAAATTGTCTCGCCATAAGTGCCATTTCAACAAATTAGTAGTACAAGCTAGAAAAGAATGTGAGATGTAACATATATCACACCAAGTCAAACGTGTCTTATGATAAGTGATTGTTCGGGTTACACAACAGTAGTAATTTGATGTAAGAACATGGTGTGATAGACAGATATTGTATGTTCTAGAAACAGGAACACGTGTCTTATTCAAGTATAATGTGTAAAGTAAGCAGATGGAATTCAATAAAATTAGAAGCAATACAAGCTAGACATCACACATAACATGCAACCACATATAACAGTGCCAAGTTAGAGGGAGCACCAGTGATGCTGCACTATGGGAGACGTGCTCATCATAAACACAGCTTTGTTGAGTGTCTATGCATGTGTTGTCTTGGAAATCATCTTAGGGGTGTGGAGGAGTAGAAACTGTAGAGGCCCTCCATTTGGAAGGAGCACCTTTATCCGCTGCCTTGCTAACTTCCTTCCGCTTTATTGATTTTGAATTGTCAAGTAAAACCGACAAGAAAAAGCAATAAAATTCTCTCTTCGTAACTCATTCATGCATGATAATCGACAATCACTACTTTGATGTAAGGCAAATACATGATACCAGGATGGAATATGTACGAAAAACAGGATGGCATGGCATGTTCACAACTGTTTGTGTAAACTAACAAGAAACAATTCCAGCAAATAAGAAGCAATGCAAGCTAGACACCACATTAAAGATGCAACCAATATGACTCTGCCAAGTTAAAAGCGTCCCATCATAAATGGAATTTCAACAAATTAGAAGCAGCGCATGCTATAAATCATATGAAAGATGCAACTAATATCGCACTGCATATACTAAAGGTGTCTCGTCATATTGATTGATGCGGGATACAAAAAACAATAGTTTTATGTAAGGACATGCTTAATAGACAGATGTACTATGTACTAAATACAGAAGGCATGTCACATTAACAGTATAATGTCACATTTACAGGAGTATAAGCTAAGCGAGACTAGCACATGCAGTTTAACCAGATTGAAAGAATTACAATCTAGACACCATATGCAACATGCAACCATATATCACGCTGCCAAGTTAGAGCAAGCACTGCGATGCTAGTGTAGGGGAAATGTTGTAATCAACTACTGAGCTACGCTCACTATCTTCATCTAGCATTTCATTTCTTGAGAATCATGTCGAGGCTGACATCGCATTCTTTAAATGAGGAGTAGTCCCCTTGCCTACCTGCCTCGTCATAAGTGATTGATGTGGGATACACAAGAACATTAGTTTGATGTAAGAACATGGTTAATACACAGATGTACTAGGATGTACCAAAAACAGAAAGGCATGTCATATTCAAAGGTATAATGTGTAAGCTAAGCAAATGCAATTTAACCAAATTGGAAGCAATACAAGCTAGACATCCGGCTGTAGCGGTGAACATGATCATCTAGGACCTGAGAGCCTCGTGGGAGGCGAGCTGCTTCGCCACCATCGCGGCTTTTTAGTTGGCTTCCAGGTGATGCTTGTCTTTGCTGGGCTTGTCACTGGCTCGGCCAGTGCCTTGACTAGCTATTTGTCTTCTGGTGCTCACGGGATGGTGGTTCATGTAAAAAATATCTTTCCTTATCTTAATAAAGACCGACTTCGGACTTTCGAATACAAGCTAGACACCATATGGAACATCCAACCACATATGACACCGCGAAGTTAAAGCAAGCACCTGGGATGGTGGTTCATTGCGAGCGAGGTCATCAACTCCAGAGCAACGTTTACTGTCTCCATCTGCTGACACTACACCCTTTACAGCGCTGTAACGTGCCGCGCCTAGCCTCGTAGAAAGCTGGCACGACTTGTCTCTTTTCTTTTTTGCTTCCCTCTCGGCAGACTCTGAAATACCCTTGCATAAAAACACAATAGTGAGAGTATGGATGAAGTGTGTGCAGAACTAGTGCACTGTAAAAGTAGCAAATAGCAGGTGGCTGAAAAATAAATGACAGGAGACATATCATAGCTCTACAACATTGCATGGCAAACAAAATTAGATTCTACTCCGTATGATTTTGTAATATATGAGCATAGGAAATCCAGGTACTCCTCCAGCACACCACCACATGTGGTCATATCTATGATAATAGTCGACTGAAAATAAATAGGTCAGTCGATTTTTTTAATGAACCGTCCGATCTATAAGGAACGGGCAGATGGCCTTCGTCTACCTCCAGCCATCCATCAGGACGATCTTTCCCGAACCGCCAACGACCACCGCCTGCAGACCCGTGCCTCCGCCGCCCGCCTCCCATCGACCTCACACCACCGCCGTGCTTGGCAGCGCCCAAGCCATCCTTTAATCCCGGCCGACCTCCAGATCGGGCGCCAAGAGTTCTAGGCCGCAGACGCCTAAGATAAACACCAAGGCGCTGCTTCCCGGTGTAATAGTCGACTAGCACCTGTTACGCCGGGGAATGCTTCCGTTAATTGGGAATCAACTGGCCAGAAATTGAAATTCAGGGGGGCGACGGACCTCTAGCTAAGGTGAAATAGTATATGAGGAGAAACCTTGTGCATTGCGAGTAACTAGGAACATCTAGTATCAAGAAGAAGCGGTCAACTAGTGTCTTCTGTGGGATGAATACCGTGCAAGCAGAGACGTAAGATTTACACGAATAAGGGAAGAGGAGTACCTTCTTCGGTTGCCAGTGTGGTCACCTCCACATGTCACGGCGATCTTCTTATTTTTTACAGGGGAAACCGATGTTCTGGAGGGCGCAGGCTTGGACGAACCCATGGCCAAATTGTTGACTGTGTTGCCGTGGCCGTATGTTGGCGGAGGGGAAGCAGATCCGAGGCGGCGAAGGATGGCATAGCAGGAAAAACTCTGGTGCGGTGGAGGCTGGCGAAGTTGGAGCGGCAGCGGTGAGGCGCAGGACGGCGTGGTTGAACTGGCTCGGGTACAGACGGCTCGGCCTCAGCTTCAGCTACTAGCCGTGGAGGGCGTTGCGGTTGAGGTTGTGGTGGACGGCGACGTTGGGGTATCGGCTCCGGCGTGATGGAGGAGGGCGGCGGTTGATGGCTCGGATGGGGTGGCAGACGAAGGACGCCGGGGTTTCGCGGCTGGTGGAGAGGTAGTTTTGGCGCCCACGGAGTATGAATGGGGAATCGGACGGGTGGGGGGGAACCATGTTTCGGTCTGGGACGCGCTTTTTTTTAGCTTTTTTGAACAGAAGATAGGACGCGCTTGTTTGAAATTTCGGGAAAGTACAAACTTTGCCCCCCTCTTAAATTTCGGACCTCTCATGGGTCGGGGTAGGATGGTAATCCCAGGTGTCCCAAATAGTGGGCAGGAGCGATTTCGGCCGCGCGCATGTGTGCTTAGGCGGCCATTGTGTATGAATGTTTTTCGGAGGCAGTTGTGTGGCGTCTAGATGAAGCTACAAACCTACCCCGGTTTAGACCTTTGGACGTCGGGCCGGTAGGTTTCACAGGTCGGAGTTATTAGAAAAGTAATTTCCTTGTACTACCAAACATTGGTCTCACGCGTTTCAAAGTAGTAGAGGCTCTTTTAGTAACCTTCGCTCAAATTTTGAAACACAAGCATTCACGCTTAGAGTACTCTTGAACTATGAGGATTGACCTAAATAGACAACGTTATATTTGACCTTGTATGTTTGAAACCCTCATTAAATTATCCGCTTCCTTTTGAAATTTTGACACTTGAAAATCCTATAACTACGATTATTTTGGAATGGAGGAGCTAAATTTGAATCTATTTTATACACGACTACATATGCTATTATGTACAAAATCAGAGAAAAGATTGGTACCCCCATAGTTTAGGTATGGTTTACAAATGCCATGATATCAAATTCAAATAAATGAATGGACTTCATGTTGAATTAAAATTTTTTAAACCACCTTAGGTTGAATTCAAATGTATGCTAGTTCATAGGTAGCTATTTATAAATGTCCATTGTGTAACTTTCAGATGTATAATGTGCTTTACACACACAACATGAACTATACTCACGCTTATATTCGATTGCTAAAGCGATGCATTGTCCGGAGTTCAAAATACTAACTATGTGGATCAATTGTGTCGAATAATAACATAGACATGCTCAAATTCGATAGAATCTAGATGTCTGATGGATCAATGACCGCTCCTTACGCGAATTGCAAATATCATGATCCCATCCTAATATTTGGATACAATTTATATCTTTAATCAATGTGTAGAGCAGTCTTTTACGTGTAGTTTCACTCTCCATCAGTGGTCTCTCACACATGCTCACACACTATCTCCCGAGGTGTCTTTCTCGCACACATGCTCTAGATATAACCCTCCCTCCCTCTCGTAACCATTTACAACTGTTTTCACTAACCTTTATCACAAGCACTCTTCCTCTTGCAAACATACACACGCACAATCCTCATCGACCCTTTCTATATACATGGACCTGCCTACGTGTCTCATGTACGCACATTATCTTTACTTTGTCTCTCACGCATTATCTCACACCTCTCTTCCTAATCGATTTAGTATGATTCTAGCAGAGCATTTTGTAGGATGCCCTTAAGGTTAGGTTGGATGAATAGTAATATCGAGATAAAGGGGTTACCTTTGTCCAAGAACCTAGGGTTACAAATCCTAGCCGGCTTTGTCAGTGGACACAGAGTCCTTCACAATTCTGCTATCTTTGTCTTGTACGACTAGTCATCCATGGATCTTCCTAAATGTGTCATGGGCCGACCAATGTGGCGCAGGACGGAATCGAAAGAAGGGCCTCACCTCGACCCACCGGACCTCACGCGGTGACACACCCTCTGCCCCCACGTCTCATTATCTTCTCACACCCACACATACCAACACAAACACCACACACACATAAAATTTCTCCTAGTGCCTCTATTCCCTCCCCCTTGCATATACACACTCAAGGGAATGGAATCTCTTGTCGTGACGTCATATCCGTCTCTCTCTCTAGACCACTCTCATTTCTCGTGCTATCTCTCCCACGCCCCGTCGGCCCCTCTATCCATGCCTCTCTCAATCGTAATACACACATACCTCTCTAGGCCCCGCCAAATGCATCAACTACACATTCACACATGTTACATCACGCACCCCATTGATCTAAAAATCCTCTCTTCACGCTTATTTCAGATACAACATTCCTTTTGAATAAAGTGTGGCCAAAAATTATTTTAGAGTTTCTACATATATACAACATTACAAAGTTATATGGAGGAGTACGAACACTAATTTGCATTGCATGGTGCCCACAATGATATTTATTCCAAGACTTTGTGAATTTGTATTTTTTATACTATATACAAAGTTAGTCATAATAAAGAGAAACGAAGAGCATCTCTCTCTCTCTCGCATATCCCCCCCCCACCGCCCCTTTCACGTATGCACACAAAACTATCTCCAGGTCCTCTAAAAGTAAGTTCCCAGAAAATTCATGTGTGTTTCATCTTTCTCACGCGATATATGCAATGACGATCATTGTATTTGAAGCGAAAGCCTGATACATACATTGGACTTCATAATCCACTCATTACGGTCACCATTTACGTTTAGTGGTTATTATACAGTCACGGGCTCACCGTACAACTTTGTATTTGCTCACGACATGACTAGTTGACCAGTTAAACGCTCCACGTGGCACCTCTAGTGTTGCATCACATTATCTCACTAACATCATGCCCACCTGTCGACTTGTATCTACTCTACATCTACACTATTATTAAATACATAAAATACACTCTTATAAAAAACAGAGTTGGTGACGATGGTGTGCCTGCCATCCTGCAATATAGGCCGTCCGATTTATATCTGACGGGTAGGAAAGAAACTATGGCAATTTTGCAAAAAGGTACCCACACACCTCTCCACATTTGCAAATAAGGCCTTCCCTCGTTCATCCTTTTCTCTCACAAGATAAACAAGTCATACAAATACATCTTGATGTTATGTGCAACGCACGGGCATCTTGCTTGTAAGAATGAAAACAAACGACAAAAAATATTTTGACGGTGGTTCGAAGTCATGACCGCTGGCACAGCGGACAAGGTGGCCTTGTATTGGTATGCTGAGCCGTCTGTTTTAACACACATGAGCTGGTGTGGTGATTATACACACACGCACGCATGCACACGAACTCCATCCACGCAACACTCACACAAACACATGCACCCACGCACGCACGCAACACTCACACGTACACACGCAGCCACGCACACGCACGCAACACTCACACGCACACACGCACGCATGCATGCACACACCAAGACACCACACGACCACCACACACTCTCACGCCAAGTGCTCAACCTACACGCATGCGCACACATCAGCCCCGATGCAGACACCTACACAACCAGGTGATTCCATACACGGGTTGGAGCCTTGTCGCGCTGCGTAAATTTGTGTTTATCGACCCTTTCCCTATGCGAATCGACAGGTGGGACCCACAAGGAATGTGGTCAATTTAACTAGTCAACATGGCGCCACGCAGACTATTTGGCCGGTCAACGAGTGCAATCCGATGCTGAACTGTGAGCAAGTGACCGGATAATCACCGCAAAACGATATAGTGACCGTAATTAGCTTATTCTCAAGTTCGTGACCGATACGCTTTTCTCTCTCAGAGGCCCTCCAAAACTACATCTCTACACGCTCTGCATGTTACATCTAACAACTATGCAATACAGCACTACTACTACACTCTAACACAATAAATCATATGTGTTTTTAGTTTTACTAGATATCATATTGTTACTTATAATTATTCAGTTTGCATGAAATAAAATTGCCTTTGAAATGTATGGCCAGTATCATCTACCGCGCGGGAAAAATCCCGCCCTTTCCTGTTTAATCGGGTTTGTATCGATGGATTGTACGAAACAGCAAAACTATAGTACTATACAGTACAAGTGACAGTTCACTAGGCCGTCGTGTCGTCTACTCCTCCGTCATAAGAGTGGAGCGCCCGCTCATAAATCTTCTAGTCCCTTTCGCCGACATGTGGCACATCAAGCTACCGGGTCCACGTGCCATACTGGAACACAGTGCAGAGCAACCAGGGTGAAGCACCCCAGTCATGGCGCCGGCGTAGTAATGAGCAATGAGGCGTCAAATCACAAAGCTGCACCTTTACCGCAGTTAAGTTGGAGGGACGAAGTAATAATGCTTAAAAACAAGTTGGAGGGACGAAGCAACCATCATTTCACTCGTTGCTGAATCCGCTTCTCCCTCATCTTCTTCAACTTAACCACGTGTTGCTTCTGCCGTTGTTCTGCCTCATGTGGGCCGCGGATCAGCTTGGTAAAGCACTGGCACGTGGGACCGCATGTTAGCAAACCGCCAGGACAACGTCCTCCGAAAATAAGAAACCTCCCCCGCCATCCGCGCGGCAAAATCACCTCCTTTTTTACTAATCTTTGATTCTATAATTTTTTAGATCAATATAATTGAGATTTGTATAGATAGCACACAGGAGCAAAACCAAGTGCTACGGTTAAGGTCATCCATAATGTGTACCAAATGTGAAAATAGCTTTTGGCATCGTGGGAACCATTGTGGACGGTGTTGCCAAAGCCCAAAAGATGGAACCGAAGCTCCCTGATTGATTGATTGAAGGAATAGAAAATGCAACGCTCTCCTCTTTCTCCCATGCTTGGACGCATGTAGTACAAAGATAGAGCATGAGTCTACTCCCTGTCCCTTCTATCACAAATCACAAAGCGGTGAGGCGTCAAATCACAAAGCACGGACGAAGCAACTATCATTTCACTCTTCGCTGACTCCGCTTCTCCATCGTCTTCTTCGAGAAACCATCTCACCGCACTAGTACTCCTAGTAGTAGTACTAGTAAAGGACTTCCTGGATGCAAATAAGGCGGTCGTCTCGGCTTGCAGGCGGCACTTGTGAATGACTTACCGTGGTCTCCCTCAATGGTGTTCTCTGTCGAACGCACTTAGCCAAACCACAAAAAAAAAGTCGTCGACATCACCGCAATGGGCAAGGAATTCAAATATAGTTACTACCTCCATTTTTTTGTACACAAGCCAATATATCAAAATTACAATTTGTAAAGGGCCACTAACACTAATCGAGGCAAAATTGATGGGGTTAGCAACCAAGGACATTAATATCCCCTGCATGCATGCGGAATTGAGAAGGTTCGTTTGCATGGCGCTGCATTAATCAAGCGATGAGGAGTGAGATGGTTAGCTCTTTGGTCTTTCGAGAAAAAAATACACATTAATTGACACATGAAACGAGGATTTGTATTGATTAAATCCCGTGAAGGAAAACCCCGCCTTTCTTTTTTAACACTAGTACTCCTAGTACGTACGTACTTATCCTGTTTGGGTCTAGGCCTTGCATTGCCAAGCTTCGCAACACATTTTTGCCAAGCTTGCCTAAAGTTTTCAAAGTGAGAAGGAGGTACACTTGCGCACGGCTGTCGCGGTCGCACCGCACCCTCACACGGTCGCTCCTGCACGCCGCGGTCGCACCGCACCCTCACACAGTCGCTCCTGCACGCCGCAAACCAAACCAAGGGAACGCACCCTCACTGACACGTGTTGTCGCATGTGAACAAACCAAACTCAGCCATCCTACCGCTGACACATAATTTTTGTTCATAAAGTATGTTTATCCAACCGCATGTTGGGGAGTATCTGTACAGCCCTGCGGTGGTCTGTTGGGGAAGAAGAAGAGGTGGGGAAGAAGGAAAGAAGGGTTAGGAGACGTTGGATATTCATCCAACCGCCTGAAATGGTAGACTGACCCAAGTCAGGCAACTTGCATAAGAAATAGTATGTTTTTAACAGCAAAAGATCCATAAAAACAACAACATAAAGAAAAACTATCACTGCTCGCGGAAAGAGACCGCCTCGTCGTCTTTGGCTGCCGGCGCGAACCAGCCGTCGCTGCCGACGTGTGTCTCCGCACCGTGGTTGTCCTCGGCCTCCAGCTACTCGTTCAAGTGGAGCGTGCGGGCGCTCTGCACGGACAAGAGCACAACCCGGTTCAAGTCGAGGACGTCCGGTTCTGCCTGCAGGAGGGCCTCGATGGCAGCGGCATCCGCACGCTCCGCGTCGAGTCGAGCCTCCGCCGCCCAGTTCAAGTCCAGGACTTCCGGTTCCACCTGCAGGAGGGCGTCGATGAGAGCGGCATCCGCGCGCTCTGCGTCGAGTCGAGCCTCTGCCACCCGGTTCATGTCCAGGACATCCGGTTCCGCCTGCAGGAGGGCCTCGATGGCAGCGGCATCCGCGCGCTCCGCCTCAAGTTGAGCCTCCGCCGCCCGGTTCACATCCACGACATCCGGTTCCGCCTGCAGGAGAGCCTCGATGGCAGCGGCATGCGCGCGGCCCGCATCGAGTTGAGCCTCGCCTCCGGTCCTCCTTTAGTATCGCCATGTTGAACCGCTGGTCCGCTTTGCACCATGGGGGACTCGGACGCCGCACGAAGTCAACGCCCATCGCCTCATACCCATCGGGGCCTTCGCGCCGCGACCTCCGCAGCGAACATTGATCGACTTCCTCCTCCTCGTAGCTTGGCTCCGAGAACTCGAGGATTGGCCCGCCGCAAAGAGAGCTTGGGAACGGAGGTCAGTGGCGCCGACCGCCGCCGCGATTTCGCGCGGCGCTCCGCGTCGAAGATCTTTAGTAAGTGATCTTGCGGCGCACCATGGCTTTCCGGCGAACTAGGGGACGCTTGATGCGGGCTAGGGGATTTGGTGTGGTTTTAGGGTAGTGGCTGGCGTAGGCCGAGCAGCGAAGGTTCTGGTGTGAATAGTGGTTCCGGTGACGACCGGTCAATCAGTTTTGACTGTACATTGCTCTTGTCGCATTCGCGTTGTAGCCCGGCACGCTGGACCCTCCACGTCGCTCACTGAATGGAACGCACTTCGTCTCGCGTTTTCGCTCGCTTTTGGGACGCAGTTGAGATCAAACCGACGTCCCACCCCCTCCCCCGCCCGCGTCATTTATTATACCACCACTCCCTCTATTTTATGCGGAGTAAATAAAAACAGAGGGAGTATACTACGGATGATGATCCCCTGACGTGGCCGAACCCATTGAGTAACTGGCATACGGGGCACAGCAAGCATGGGGTCCGCCAGTAAGTGACCGAAAGGGAGGGTAAGGCAGGATACCTACGCCGAGAGGATCCACTTCCACTATACTACTTTGACCAAATGTTAGAGTAATAATATATGACATGCAACTTACACAAATGTTAGAGTAATAATATATGACATGCAACTTACACAAAGCATATAGGGTCTAATGCGTTTTTCGAGGCTAACTTTGACCAAATCTTAGAGTAATAATATATGACATGCAACTTACACAAAGCATATGGTCAATTTCATATGTGAAAGGAGTTTCCAATGATATAATTTTCACATTATACATCTCATGTACTCCCTCCGTCTAGGTGTGTAAGTCATCTTACGAAAACCAAATTGTCACTCCCAATATGCGACCCTATGCAAAAGGAATTCGACGGTCCCACCAAGGATAGACCCGCATATTGAAACGCTTTTGCAAGGTGGATATCATTACATCAACATTACATAATACATAGGGATACATACATAAGGCACAAATGTCACAAGAATACATCATCATCATATACAAGAGATCAACATCCGACTACGGATGAAACATAAACAGAAACTCAAACGACATCCACCCTGCTAGCCCAGGCTGCCGACCTGGAACCTAACCCCTGATCGAAGAAGCAGAAGAAGAACTCCAACACAAGCAAACATCGCTCTCACGTCATGATCATCGCAATCCTGTACCTGCAACTGGTGGTGTAGTAATCTGTGAGTCATGAGGACTCAAAGAATCCCATTACCATGGGTATCAAGACTAGCAAAGCTTAAAGGAAAGGAAGGGGTAAAGTGGCGAGGTTGCAGCAGCGACTAAGCATATATGGTGGCTAACATACGCAAACGAGAGCGAGGAGAGAAACAAAGGAACGGTCGTCAACTAGTAATGATCAAGAAGTGATCCTGAACTCCTACTTACGCCGACATAACCCGAAACCGTGTTCTCCTCTCGATCAACCCCGAAAAGAGACACTCACGATTACGCACACGGTTGGTGTATTTTAATTGAGATCAACTTCGGTTTTCTACAACCGACATTAACAAATTCCCATCTGCCACATAACCGCGGGCACGGCTTTGAAAGTTTATACCTGCAGGGTGTCCCAACTTAGCCCATGATAAGCTCTCGCGATCAACGAAGGATATTCCTTCTCCCGGAAGACCCGATCAGTCTCGGAATCCGGCCACAAGACATTTCGACAGAATAAAACAAGACCAGCAAAGCCGCCGGATGTGCCGACAAATCCTGATAGGAGTCGCACGCACCTCGGTCTCGGGCACACCGGATAAGTCAAGCTACGAGTAAAACCAACCTCGAGTTGCCCTGGTGGCCCCAAGAGGTTGCTCGGTTCGGACCAACACTCGAAGGAGCACCGCCCGGGGGCTAAAATAAAGATGACCCTTGGGCTCCGAAACCCAAGGGAAAAAGGGCATAGGTGAGGCAAATGGTAAAACCAATGTTGGGCCTTGCTGAAAAGTCTTATTCAAAGCGAACTGTCAAGGGGGTCCCATAAATCACCCGACCGCGTTAGGGACGCAAAAATCCGGGAACATAACACCGATATGACGGAAACTAGGGCGGCAAGAGTGGAACAAAACACCAGGCATAAGGCCGAGCCTTCCACCCTTTACCAAGTATATAGATGCATTAATAATATAAGATATATTGTGATATCCCAACAAGTAAACATGTTCCAACAAGGAACACCATCTCCATGTTCCAACAAGGAACAAACTTCATCTTCACCTGCAACTAACAACGCTATAAGAAGGGCTGAGCAAAGCGGTAACATAGCCAAACAACGGTTTGCTAGGAAGGGTGACAAAAGGTTAGAGGCTGACATGGCAATTTGGGATGGCTTGATAAACAGGTAATAGGTAGCGCAGCATAGCGATAGAACGAAGCAACTAGCATAGCAATGATAGTAGTGAGATCCAGGGTAGCGGTCATCTTGCCTGAAATCCCGCAAGGAAGAAGAACGAGTCCATGAAGAAGACGAACGGAAGAAGCCGAACCAAGCGTAGACGAACGAATCCTCACGATCGCAACGCAACAGGAACTAACAAGAAGAAGCACACAACATAGTAAACACACCACACATGAACAAGACATGATGCACAACCAAGCATGATGCATGACAAAGCTACATGAAGCTACTCATGGCAAGGGATGATGCAAACAAGAGCAACACATCAAAGCAAGTTTAAATGAGGCCGAAACAACATAGAACAATTCCGGTAAGTCCTCATATGCAAATTTCGAAATTGGTCCAGATCTGGATAACTTTATGTTCAAGTTGTTAAACAGCAAGTTAAGATGCACCACGATGATCTACATGAAATTCTAGTCAAGTTACATATAAAGTTCATTAGATTCGGAGCTACGGCCTAGAAGATATGAGCAAAACAAGATAAACATGACATTGAGGCAAAATGCATATAAACATCAAAAAAACACCTCAAAACAAGGATGCAACATGATAATATGAAGCTACATGCAAAATCAAGCAAGTTTCATATAGAGCACACTCAAAACGGAGCAACGGATCAACACATACACTCTATGCAAGTCATAGCAACAATCTGCCCAAAACAGCAACTAGGCATATTACAAGCATCAAAACAACATGTTACAGGACCTCAACATAATAACAAAAGGCATGGGCATGATTTACAGGTAAAGCACTACAAAACATGAACACTGAGCTATCTCCAGAAACAACTAGAACATGCTCAAAATGACATGGCAAGATTGCAAGTAATAACAGTTTCAGGCATTGGCAGAAATAACATCAGGTTGCAATGTTTAGAGCTATCAAACAACATGTTACAGGATCTAAACATGGCAAACAAAAGCATGGCATGAATCTACTCAAAACATAGAACAAAAGTCCCTTACTTACCATAAGCCAAAAAGGATCAGAAAATATAGTAACACCCATGTCAATATCGAAAGTATCGTTAACAGATTCAGCAACATGACATGTCAAAAACTGATAACAAGTAGGCATGTTTACAAGCTCAATGCACTCACTACAGAGCATTATATGATAAACTAAGCATACATACATCAAGAAGACATGGCATAGAAGACATACATGGCAAGAACAACAACATAGGGTGCAAGGATCAACTACAACAACCTTGGCAAAATTGAATAACATGTAAACAATCTGCCAGGAACATTTGATAGCAAAAGTGGAGCTCGATTGACTCAAGCTATGGCACTCCATAATTGCAAACAAGGGCATGGATGGATAGAGCAAGACATGTATAACAAAACATCCTTAGTGAAGTATCTCAAAATATGCATGGATAACTCAGAGCATCAAGTTAACATGGCATCAAAATATCAAGAAAACAGAGCTGAAATCAGCAACAACAAGACACCTAGTTTGCATGCTTGTGCTAGTCACCAAATTGATCACAAAAATACATAGCAAGCACCACTGTAAAGAGGACATGGCATATTGCAAAACACATGTAGGACTCAAGTCCATAGGATGCACACATCAATCATGGCAAAATGACAAAGTGCATGTTCTGTTAAGAAAGCGAAACTAACATCACATAGCACTCTTCCAACAGCATTTCGGGCATCAAGATGAACTCAAATGAAAATGATGCAATGAGATGAAATGATCTACTCTTCGAGGCGAACATTTTGACATATTACACGCGCAAAACGGAGCAACGATGACAGAGATATGATGCAATGAAAATGGCACAAAATATCAAAAATGCTCGGGACAGATGAATTTTAGAGGGGGGGGGGGAAGTCAACCCTTGGCACGGTTTACGAGGAAGGCCGGGATCGGGGCTCGCCGGAGTTCGCCGGAGATGCGGGAGGAGGTCGCCGGAGACCTCGGGAAGGCGCGGGGAGGCGGATCCGGTCGCTCCTCGACCGGATCTGGCCGGAGGAGGTCCCGGCGCTGGGCGAGACCGCGCCACGGCGGCAGGGCACCCGCGGCCGGCCGGAGTTGGACGGGGCGGCCGGGCGGCGACCAGCGCGCGCGCGGCGCGGGGCCGCGCCGAGGCGGTTGAGGCGGAGGTGCGGGCGCGGTCCGCGGCCATCCGGCGGCGAGCCGAGGCCCGGCGAGGCGCGGCCGAAGGTATAGGTCGCCGCGGCGACGGGCGGTGACCGGAGGCGGCGAGCGGAGCTGGTCGGGCGTCCGGCGGCCGGAGGGCGCGAGGGGATGGGGCGGCGCCTGATGGGTTCGGCGGGGCTCGCCGGCCCGGCGGGCGACGGCGGGCCGAGAGAGAGAGGGGGCGGGTGAGGTGGCGGCGTGGGATTGGGTGCGGGCGGCGGCGGAGCTGACGTGGCGGCCTATGATTCGTTGGTGTGAGGTGGCTGGAGGCGGTGGACACGTCCGGCGGCAGAACGGACATGTCCGTCTGCGGGAGGAGGAAGATGGTTAGTGTTTGGACTGCGCGAAAAATCCGGGAGGGGCACATATTTATAGGTAGAGGGAGCTAGGAGACTCCAAATGAGGTGCGGTTTTCGGCCACGCGATCGTGATCGAACGACCGAGAGCATGGAGGGGAGTTTGGTGGGTTTTGGGCCACTCTGAAAGGGGTGTTGGGCTGCAACAAAGAGGCTCTGCGTTACCCTTGTTAACTGCTGAGTACCAAATGACCTCCAAATGAACCGAAACTTGACAGCGGTTCACGGTGCTATACCAAGGCCGCTTGACAAACCTCGGTCCATTCCGAGACCGCTTAACACCCGCACACGAAAAAGAGGTACAAGGGGCACGGGAAACATAGGAGTGCCGGATTGCAAAACGGACAACGGGGAAAATGCTCGGATGCATGAGACGAACACGTATGCAAATGCGATGCGCATGATGACATGATATGAAATGCAAATGATGACATGGCAAAGAGAGACACGCAAGCACATGACATGGCAACGACGGCGAATAACTGACGGACACCTGGCGCATCGAATCCGGGGCGTTACAACACTCCTCCACTAACAAGAGATCTCGTCCCAAGATCTTAGGACCGAGACGGAAGGGAAAAAGGATGAGGTGAAACAAGAACTCAAGAGAAGAAGCAAAGAATCGAGAGCACTCGAGAAGAAGAGAGAAGCAACGAGAATGACAAGAATCGAAAGCTCACGGAATCAGATAGACTATGAAACGACTCGTTCTAACCGGAGTGGTTAGAATGAGAAAAGAAACGGATAAGACTGAAACGATTTAGGCAGCACTCCGGCTAAACAATGAAGGAATGGAACACGAGCTTGAGAGGATGAAATGATACTTGTCGAGATAAACAACGCAATGCCTCCAGAAGAATTGGAAAAATTGAAAGAAAAGAACTTAGAAGGAAGGATTGACTGGAGTTGTTGAGAAAATCAACAACGAAAGAATAAGCTTGATGTGGACTTATGGATAACATCTCAAAATTATGAGCTGATAACCAGCCGCAAACGGAAATGATTGGATAACTGAGAAGAACAAAGAAATGCAAAACTCCACTTCAAAAGAAATATGGAGAATTAATTGCACTTCGAGACGCGAGAAGAAAAGATATTGGAACTCCGCCAACAAAATCTTGATGAACTCCTGAAGAATGAATTAAAACATGAATAACCACCGTGAAGAACTCCGGTAACAAAAAGATGATGAGATAGAAAAGGAGGATGAAGGAATAAGATGAGCGTTGCGATGATTTAGATGGAGGTTCCTAAGAAATGGCTGAGGAAATTTGAACTCCGGAAAAGAAAAGATGAAAACACTTGGAACTAGTATTTATTCATCAAGAACAAACTCCGAAGAAAAGGATTAATCACTTGGATGAAATAAGAATAAGATTTATTGTATGCTTATCCTTCATCAAATTAAATTGATGACCAACAATGGATTTCGCATCTTACTTATTCTTCTTGAAAAAGAATTGAGAAGTGACATAACGCAAACTTGAAAAGGTCTTCATGAATCGCCGGTAGGTTGAAAAGAACGAATGAAATAATATGATAACAGAGGAAAAAGAATCTTGAACGAACCACCGTAAGAATTCGAAAATGACTGATGAAAGAGAATGGATCACCGGGCAGAATTAGAGAAGCACGGAGATACTTGAGGGAATTTAGAGAAAAGGGATCGAAGAGATCGCACACTGATTAACGAATGCTTGAACGCAGCACCGGAGGAATATTGAGACGAACGAAGGGGCACGAATATAGAATAACTGAGAGAACGAAGCTGAAAACTTGGAATGAAGAAATTTTCCGAAAAGATGGCCTCCGGATGATCGAGAGGGAAAGCAACACCTGAAATACTCCGGATTGATGAAGTGAATTGCACAACTGGAAACAAATTGATAGGATAACATCGAGCTAGCACCATGAATCTCCGGGAGAACAGACAAGATTTAAGAGAAACTCTACTTCGGTCTTCAAATGATGAGGAGAAACCACCAAAATTAATGAGATACTCCGGAAGAATGAAAAGCGAAGAGGTTGAGCCAACAATGAAAAGAATTTGAAAGCGATATTGGAGAAGGCATGTGACTGATGAAATTCATTCTTACGTCACACTTGAAAAGGATTTGAGAATAACTCCGGGGAAATTAGAAGAGTCAGGTAAGATCGTGGGAAAAGACCTGTGGGTTAGGGCCCACTAAAAGAGAACACCGTTGGAAAAGATTGTTGAAGAGATAGATGATGCACCGGAACAATTGAAATATTTGCCTGAGGTGACAACCTCGAATTAAATGGAATACTGATGAATCTCCTGAGATGTCTTCAGCACTCCGGAAGGATAAACTAGCGAGAGACGAACGAGCAAGGAGAACACCTGATCCAAGGAAAGAATATGATCAACACCGAAAAACTTGAATTGAATCCACCGGAAAAGAAAGAGATGAAGAATGACGAACGAGACGAGAATTCACCGGTTGAAATAATTGAGGGAAGACTCCACACGAATGAAATTGATTGTCGAGAGAGGCTCAGACTCCGGGAAGAAAAGAGGGTGGGAGGGCGGGAAAAACAAAGGCAACTTGGAAGGGGAAACCGACGAATATCTTGAAGAGAAAACACCGGTTGAAATCATTGAGGAAAGAAAGCAAAGACTTCGCACGAGTAGGATGGATACTCGATTACGGACTCCGGTTCCGAGAAGAAGAAGGGTGGGCGGGTGGGAAAAACAAGGACAAGTTCGGACAAAGGAAAAAAACAACGACGTCGGAGGAAGAACTGAGGATTGATCTTGGCAAAGATGAAGATGCTCGAGTCAACTTGACGAGAAAAACACCGGATGAAAAGAGATGAGGACCAACTATCGGAAAACCAAATGCGTGATCCTAAAGAAAAAATTTTGAAGGGGAAGAGGAGTAATTCAAAACACCTACGTCAAGATTCCTCACCAGAGCGACGAAGGGGCAGAGGAGTAAAAAGAATTCCTACTCTCTGATATAACTAGACTCAGAAATCAGTTTTCTTCTAGACTCAACAACGGCCAAACTACACGATCAATCAAGGGGCTCCTAGGGTCGGCCGAGGCTCGATACCAACTTGTCACGCCCAATATGCGACCCTATCCAAAGGAACTCGACGGTCCCACCAAGGATAGACCCGATATTGAAACGCTTTTGCAAGGTGGATATCATTACATCAACATTACATAATACATAGGGATACATACATAAGGCACAAATGTCACAAGAATACATCATCATCATATACAAGAGATCAACATCCGACTACGGATGAAACATAAACAGAAACTCAAACGACATCCACCCTGCTAGCCCAGGCTGCCGACCTGGAACCTAACCCCTGATCGAAGAAGCAGAAGAAGAACTCCAACACAAGAAAACATCGCTCTCACGTCATGATCATCGCAATCCTGTACCTGCAACTGGTGGTGTAGTAATCTGTGAGTCATGAGGACTCAGCAATCCCATTACCATGGGTATCAAGACTAGCAAAGCTTAAAGGGAAAGGAAGGGGTAAAGTGGCGAGGTTGCAGCAGCGACTAAGCATATATGGTGGCTAACATACGCAAACGAGAGCGAGGAGAGAAACAAAGGAACGGTCGTCAACTAGTAATGATCAAGAAGTGATCCTGAACTCCTACTTACGTCAGAAATAACCCAGAAACCGTGTTCTCCTCGCGATCAACCCCGAAAAGAGACACTCACGGTTACGCACACGGTTGGTGTATTTTAATTGAGATCAACTTCGGTGTTCTACAACCGACATTAACAAATTCCCATCTGCCACATAACAGCGGGCACGGCTTTGAAAGTTTATACCCTGCAGGGTGTCCCAACTTAGCCCATGATAAGCTCTCGCGATCAACGAAGGATATTCCTTCTCCCGGAAGACCCGATCAGTCTCGAATCCGCCACAAGACATTTCGACAAAGAATAAAACAAGACCAGCAAAGCCGCCGGATGTGCCGACAAATCCTGATAGGAGTCGCACGCACCTTGGTCTCGTGGCACACCGGATAAGTCAAGCTACGAGTAAAACCAACCTCGAGTTGCCCGTGGTGGCCCAAGAAGTTGCTCGGTTCGGACCAACACTCGAAGGAGCACCGGCCGGGGGCTAAAATAAAGATGACCCTTGGGCTCCGAAACCCAAGGGAAAAAGGGCATAGGTGAGGCAAATGGTAAAACCAATGTTGGGCCTTGCCGAAAAGTCTTATTCAAAGCGAACTGTCAAGGGGTCCCATAAATCACCCGACCACGTTAGGGACGCAAAATCCGGGAACATAACACCGATATGACGGAAACTAGGGCGGCAAGAGTGGAACAAAACACCAGGCATAAGGCCGAGCCTTCCACCCTTTACCAAGTATATAGATGCATTAATAATATAAGATATATTGTGATATCCCAACAAGTAAACATGTTCCAACAAGGAACACCATCTCCATGTTCCAACAAGGAACAAACTTCATCTTCACCTGCAACTAACAACGCTATAAGAGGGGCTGAGCAAAGCGGTAACATAGCCAAACAACGGTTTGCTAGGAAGGGTGACAAAAGGTTAGAGGCTGACATGGCAATTTGGGATGGCTTGATAAACAGGTAATAGGTAGCGCAGCATAGCGATAGAACGAAGCAACTAGCATAGCAATGATAGTAGTGAGATCCAGGGTAGCGGTCATCTTGCCTGAAACCCCGCAAGGAAGAAGAACGAGTCCATGAAGAAGACGAACGGAAGAAGCCGAACCAAGCGTAGACGAACGAATCCTCACGATCGCAACGAAACAGGAACTAACAAGAAGAAGCACACAACATAGTAAACACACCACACATGAACAAGACATGATGCACAACCAAGCATGATGCATGACAAAGCTACATGAAGCTACTCATGGCAAGGGATGATGCAAACAAGAGCAACACATCAAAGCAAGTTTAAATGAGGCCGGAAACAACATAGAACAATTCCGGTAAGTCCTCATATGCAAATTTCGAAATTGGTCCAGATCTGGATAACTTTATGTTCAAGTTGTTAAACAGCAAGTTAAGATGCACCACGATGATCTACACGAAATTCTAGTCAAGTTACATATAAAGTTCATTAGATTCGGAGCTACGGCCTAGAAGATATGAGCAAAACAAGATAAACATGACATTGAGGCAAAATGCATATAAACATCAAAAAAACACCTCAAAACAAGGATGCAACATGATAATATGAAGCTACATGCAAAATCAAGAAAGTTTCATATAGAGCACACTCAAAACGGAGCAACGGATCAACACATACACTCTATGCAAGTCATAGCAACAATCTGCCCAAAACAGCAACTAGGCATATTACAAGCATCAAAACAACATGTTACAGGACCTCAACATAATAACAAAAGGCATGGGCATGATTTACAGGTAAAGCATTACAAAACATGAACACTGAGCTATCTCCAGAAACAACTAGAACATGCTCAAAATGACATGGCAAGATTGCAAGTAATAACAGTTTCAGGCATTGGCAGAAATAACATCATGTTGCAATGTTTAGAGCTATCAAACAACATGTTACAAGATCTAAACATGGCAAAAAAAAGCATGGCATGAATCTACTCAAAGCATAGAACAAAAGTCCCTTACTTACCATAAGCCAAAAAGGATCAGAAAATATAGTAACACCCATGTCAATATCGAAAGTATCGTTAACAGATTCAGCAACATGACATGTCAAAAACTGATAACAAGTAGGCATGTTTACAAGCTCAATGCACTCACTACAGAGCATTATATGATAAACTAAGCATACATACATAAAGAAGACATGGCATAGAAGACATACATGGCAAGAACAACAACATAGGGTGCAAGGATCAACTACAACAACCTTGGCAAAATTGAATAACATGTAAACAATCTGCCAGGAACATTTGATAGCAAAAGTAGAGCTCGATTGACTCAAGCTATGGCACTCCATAATTGCAAACAAGGGCATGGATGGATAGAGCAAGACATTTATAACAAAACATCCTTAGTGAAGTATCTCAAAATATGCATGGATAACTCTGTAGCATCAAGTTAACATGGCATCAAAATATCAGCAAAACAGAGCTGAAATCAGCAACAACAAGACACCTAGTTTAAATGCTTGTGCTAGTCACCACATTGATCACAAAAATACATAGCAAGCACCACTGTAAAGAAGACATGGCATATTGCAAAACACATGTAGGACTCAAGTCCATAGGATGCACACATCAATCATGGAAAAAATGACAAAAGTGCATGTTCTGTTAAGAAACAGAAACTAACATCACATAGCACTCTTCCAACAGCATTTCGGGCATCAAGATGAACTCAAATGAAAATGATGCAATGAGATGAATTGATCTACTCTTCGAGGCGAACATTTTGACATATTACACGCGCAAAACGGAGCAACGATGACAGAGATATGATGCAATGAAAATGGCACAAAATATCAAAAATGCTCGGGACTTGCATGAATTTTAGAGGGGGGGGGGGGGGGAAGTCAACCCTTGGCACGGTTTACGAGGAAGGCCGGGATCGGGGCTCGCCGGAGTTCGCCGGAGATGCGGGAGGAGGTCGCCGGAGACCTCGGGAAGGCGAGGGGAGGCGGATCCGGTCGCTCCTCGACCGGATCTGGCCGGAGGAGGTCCCGGCGCTGCGAGACCGGCGCCACGGCGGCAGGCGGTACCGGCGGCCGGCCGGAGTTGGACGGGGCGGTCGGGCGGCGACCAGGTGGCGCGGCGCGCGGGGCCGCGCGGAGGCGGTTGAGGCGGAGGTGCGGGCGCGGGTCCGCGCTATCCGGCGGCGAGCCGAGGCCCGGCGAGGCGCGGCTGAAGCGCATAGGTCGCCGGCGGCGACGGGCGGCGACCGAGGCGGCGACATCGAGCTGGTCGGGCGGCCCGGGCGGCCGGAGGGCGCGCAGGACGGGCGGCGCCGCCGGGCTTTCTCAGGGTCTGCCCCTGGGCCGGCGGGCCGGGCGGGGCTGAGGAGAGAGAGAGGGGGGGCGGGTGAGGTGGCGGCGTGGGATTGGGTGCGGGCGGCGGCGGAGCTGACGTGGCGGCCTATGATTCGTTGGTGTGAGGTGGCTAGAGGCGGTGGACACGTCCGGCGGCGGAACGGACATGTCCGTCTGCGGGAGGAGGAAGATGGCTAGTGTTTGGACTGCGCGAAAAATCCGGGAGGGGCACATATTTATAGGTAGAGGGAGCTAGGAGACTCCAAATGAGGTGCGGTTTTCGGCCACGCGATCGTGATCGAACGACCGAGAGCATGGAGGGGAGTTTGGTGGGTTTTGGGCCACTTTGAAAGGGGTGTTGGGCTGCAACAAAAGAGGCTCTGCGGTTACCCGGTTAACCGTTGGAGTACCAAACGACCTCCAAATGATCCGAAACTTGACAGGCGGTCTACCGGTGCTATACCAAGGCCGCTTGAAAAACCTCGGTCCATTCCGAGACCGTTTAACACCCGCACACGAAAAGAGGTACAAGGGGGCGCCGGGAAACATAGGAGTGCCGGATTGCAAAATGGACAACGGGGGAAATGCTCGGATGCATGAGACGAACACGTATGCAAATGCGATGCGCATGATGACATGATATGAAATGCAAATGATGACATGGCAAAGAGAGACACGCAAGCACATGACATGGCAACGACGGCGAATAACTGACGGACACCTGGCGCATCGAATTCGGGGCGTTACACAAATAATCCCAAAACATGTAGGCGATGTGCATTAACTTCTACCTCGTTTCTTGTTTCTTGACATATGAACCAATAAGGGATGAGGGTGTGCATGCTTTTAATGACCTGAGACTATCAAACATGACATGCAGTGGTTAGTTCATTGCATGCAATACTATTAATTAGCAAATAAACATTAATGTCTCTCGCTTTCCCTCCTCCTTGGTCACAAAGGCACAGCCTAAGATGACTTACTCACCTATGTGAAAGGAGTACTATTAATCTTGTCAATAGTCAAATTGGAAACCATCTCGAGTACAAATCTAGGAGTATGTACGAATCTAACAATATTGATTGGGCATTGTTGAATGTTGATACCTTTTTTATCATAGTAGAGATACTTTGACTACACATAAAACTTATACTCCCTCCGTCTAGGTGTGTAAGTCATCTTACGAAAACCAAATAATCCCAAAACACTTAGGCGCGGTGCATTAACTTCTACCTCATTTCTTGTTTCTTGACATATCAACCAATAAGAGATGAGGGTGTGCATGCTTCTAATGACTTGAGACTATCAAACACGACATGCAGTGGTTAGTTCATTGCATGCAATACTATTAATTAGCAAATAGACATTAATGTCTCTTGTTTTTCTCTCCTCCTTGGTCACGGTGCACAACCTAAGATGACTTACTCACCCAGACGGAGGGAGTATGTAAAGTAGAAAGGATAGGAGGGAGTATATTGTACTTTAAAAAACGAAACGAACATTGAATACTCTTTATATATGATTTGCGGATGCTATGATCACCAGTTCAAAATTTTGAATCCACCTTAGGTATCACGTGCCCCCACTCGTTCCCTCTCGATTTCATCTCGGGGTCCGGAGATCTATTGAAAGAGGACTAGGGTGGGTACATGCAAATGATACTCGACGGAATGTTCAAATGAGGCATGCGGAGGATGGACTCGATCGGAGGGCTTACATGATCGATGGAGAAGAGGGTTGAGAGGAATGAGAAATAAGCAAACGCCACATGATTACACTTGACCGGCTCAAGTAAACAATAAGTTGTCTCGCTTGGCCTACATAGTGAAAGGCCTAATGTGCAACGCGGAGCACTGACGCTCGAATATGGCCGAGAAAACAGGGAAACCGACATAGCGCAGACTGGTCCAATGGACGAGCTGGCCCACGACCTCCTCGCCACCGACAACCGTTCACGTGGGTCGTTGGGGCCAACAACGGGGCGCAGCTCCAAAGACCGCCTCGACACGGCGATCATGGGGTGAGCGACACGCTCATATCATCGATAGACACGGTCGTTTTCAGTGTGCCGAGGGTGGCGTTAGTGTTGTGGCACGACCAACGGTATGTTTGGTTTGTGCCCAAGGTTTCCCCATCAAAGCATTGGGTAGCCAAAATTTTGGTTGAGGTATTGGTTGCCCATGATTTGGCCGACATTGGCAAGAAAAATGAACTAGAGTTGGCTAGAGTTTATTGGCATGCCAAAGAAATGGCAACCATCCAAACAAAGACCAACCTTTGGGTCATGACCAAAATTTTGGTAAGGTGCACTTTGGCCACAATCCAAACACACCCCAACACTCGACTCGTCAAGGATGCATGGGGCGCCGCGACGCATCCGCAGAGTGGTGTAGCGTGGCCAACTGCATCCTCTGGACCTGAGACCGTGCCGGGTCGTCTTGCTTTTTCAATGACATGCGGGGATCGCATTTGAGCAAAGGGCATCTCCAACATTGCCACGACCGCAGCTGACTACCCTAGCACACCAAAGCCCTCGTCCCTCGCGCCGTCGCGTGGTGCGTTCCCAGCCGGCGCCAGCTGCCCGCATTCATGTCGTCCGTTCGTATGTTGTTGTTAAGAGGCTCGGTGCCCGAAGAACCAACTCCGGCGACTTAATGACGCACCCTGACGCTTGGCCTCACCGGAATGCGCTACTTAAAGCGACAATGCCCAGCTAACCTCCACACCATAGCGCATCGTCCTCCTACCTGGCACCACATCCGCCATGACCGCAAGTGCGAACGCCTGCGGAGAGCTTGTCTTCGGGATGAAGCTCGAGGTCGCCGCCCTCGCTCAAGTCGCCTCTCGCGACGCAATAGCGGCGTAGCCGGACGCGGACGCGACCGCACAAGCGGTGGCCACGCTGGCGGCCGACGAAGGGAGCACCGTCACCCACGTGTCCTACTTGCCGCCGTCCAACTTCCGGCACCGCCGAGGTCGGGGACTCCTCCGAGGATGAGTAGGACATGGGAGGCGGCAGGGCATGGTGTGCCAACTGGCCGGTCCATTTCCCGTGTTCTACTCTTCCTCGCCGGAGACCGCACCTTCACTTCATGGGTCTTGAACCCCGCCCCCGTACATAGAGATCGCAGAAGGAGGACGTCGGTCGCTGCTGTAGAATAGGTTTAGGGTCGGGTTTCTTTTATTTTTCTGTCCTATAAAAGTTCGAAATGTAATGAAAATCTGCCGTGTTTGCATTAATCTCGGCCGGTGTATATGAACTTTCACAATAATATACATATTGTAGGAGTACTAGCAAGATGCCCATGCGTTGCACGGAAGATCAAGATCTTGTGGGAGAAAAGGATGAACGAGGGAAAGCCTTATGTGCAAATGTGGAGAGGAGTGCGGGTAAATTGTCATAGTTTCCTTCCTATCCATTAGATATAGATCGGACTGCCTATATTGCAAGATGACAGGCACACCATCATCACCAACTCTGCTCTTTATTGAACCGAGACAAATCTAAAAAACCCAACTAAGCCAACCTCCCAGCATATCGCGTGGGAAAAGCCCGGCCGCGTCGTTTTAGTCGGGATTACTGGATTACTAGTAGTAGTTTAAAAGGAAAAAAGGCGGTACACTCACAGCACTCCTGTCGCGGTCGCATTGCACCCCACACACGTTCGGTCCTGTACACGGCTCACGCAAACGGAACGCGCTTCGGCTTGCCTCTTCACTGACACGTGGGACTGCACTTGGAGAAACCGACCATGCGCCAAACTCCCCGCCACCGCGAAAATCCTCCCCCCACCCACACACACAAAAATTCCCCCCAAATTCGATTCAACCGCCCTTTGGCCAAATATTCCCCAAACCCCCCCCCCGTCCCCCCTCCACTCCATTCGCTCTGCCGGCCGCCCTCCCCGCCGCGCCAATACGTTGGTGCCGCGGTTCATCGAGGGGACGCACGGCGATCCTCTCGCTCCCACAGTACACTCTCGTAGACTGCCATCCTCTAGTCGCGCCGCCACCTCTGGCTATGTTCTTGTGGAGGCGCACGGCATTCAGCGCCGCCACCGTTGGCGACGTTCGTGTGGAGACGCACGGCGATCAGCTTCTCCCATGGTACGCGCATTCTAGACTGAGGCCCCGTTCATGTCGGTGTAGCGCTGAATGTTAGCTGATAGACGTTGTTAATCTCACTGTTTGCCGAAGTAGTTTACTGTCAATATGCTCTGCTTAAGAAGCTTCCTTGCCCTGTTCTGCACTCAATCTGCTTAGCTGAGATGGCATGCCAAGGCCGATTAGTTGCTAAAATATCCTGCCATATATTTATTGTGAAATAGCTCTACACCGTTTTATACTCGATCTTTGTTGCTGTGATGGCCTTCGATAGTTTGATGGCTGTGTGCTCGGCCTCATTGACTGCTGAAACAGCCTGCCATAATTTAGCACTCAAATCTGTTTGCTGAATTAGCTCTACATATATTTCGTTACTTAGATCTTCTCGTCCAAATATCTTGCCATAGCTTTAGACATCGACCTAGGGATTTTTTTTCTAGACTTCATAAAAAAGCATATATGTTTTTCCTGTAATATCTAGTAGAATAACTAATTTGTATGTCTAACAGATGGACAGGACTTACATAACTTCTGCTCGAAGATTCTCCGCTGCATATGTCGAGGGGGTTGAAAACATCATGAACTTTATCAGAGCTGAGTACGGTGGTCCGAAATGAAATGTGCTCTGCCCATGTAGTAGTTGTATGAATTCAGCTACAAGACCCCAGTCAACTGTGCAAAATCATCTACACTTGTATGGGATGTCGGTCACATATACTAGGTGGGTTCATCATGGTGAAGTTGTGAACGTCAATGTTATTGACTACGTGGAAGCAGCAGATCACCATCTTGATCTGCCTGATGCTCAGGTGGAAGAGGAGGAGGAGGTGGTGGTGGCGGAGCCAGTGAGTTTGACCAACATTGAAACAATGCTAGGAAATGCTCGTGCATTCCGTGAACTTTCACCTGCAGAAGAAAAACGGTGGGCCCGCATGTTGGAACAATGCAACGTTGCTGTCACCCCAGGAAATAAGCTGTCAGTATTCTCAGCTATGGTCACCTTTCTTCAGGTGAAGATATCTGAGCGGATGACCAACAAATCATTCGATGCGATGTTGGCTGCTTTCCGCAAATCTTTCCCAGATGCGTCTGAGCTGCCACACACCTACAGTAAAATGAAGAATTTCCTTCGTGCAGTTGGAATTGGATATGATATGATCCATGTTTGTAAGAATAATTGTGTTCTGTTCCGGAAGGATTATGCCAACTTAAGTAAATGCCCGAAATGCAAATCATCAAGATGGAAAGATGGCGATGCTGTGAAGAGGGTTCCTCATAATGTTCTTAGACATTTTCCAATTACACCAAGATTGCAGAGGTTGTTTCATGATGCTGAAACAAGAGAGGATGTACTGTGGCATTCTAGGAACCAGGAGTACAGAGATCAGAATGTAATGAGCCATCCATCTCATGGTAGTGAGTGGAAAAGCTTCAATGATAAACACAAAGAGTTTGCTGCTGACCCCAGAAACATTAGACTTGGCTTAGCTTCAGATGGATTTAACCCATTTTGCCACCAGAGCGCCACATATAGCATGTGGCCAGTGCTTGTTATCCCTTACAACATGCCTCCAAATGTCTGCACCAAAGAATCAAACTAAATGATGGCCTTGCTCATCCCAGGTCCAAAAAGTCCTGGAAAGGATTTTGATTTGTTCATGGAGCCTCTTGTGGAGGAACTTCAACGGCTATGGAAGGGTGTTCTCACTCGAGACTTATATAGCAGCCCACCAGCTAATTTCTTTCTGCGTGATGTTGTAATTTGGTGCATCCATGATTATCCGGCTTTGGGAACTATGTCGTATGAACGACACATGGTTACAATGCATGTGTTCGCCAGTGACAGAATCATTGTCATCGCAATACTTAGCAAGATCTGTTACATTGACACCGCTGCTTCCTTGCCAAGGACAAGCCGCATCCTACAAAATACCAAAGACATGTGTTCAATGCAAAGCATGAAAAACGTGATGCGCCAAAGAGGCTCACGCCGATGAGTTGCAAGTGGAATTAGAGAAGGTCAGGCATATTACACCAGGAAACCACCCTAGTAATGGTAGCGGGAAAAGGAAGCGTGGCACGGTAGAAGAGAGATTATTGTTTACCCGCAGGTACACTTTGTGGGACTTGGAGTATTGGAAAGATTTGGATCTGCGGCATAATCTTTATGTCATGCACATCGAGAAAAATATATGTGACAGCATTATCGGCACACTTCTTAACATTGAAGGCAAGACGAAAGATACCTTAAAATCTAGGATTGATTTGACACACAGGTATCGTAAAGGATTTGCAGTGCAAGATGAAGGTAAACCACGGATATGGCACCAGTGTGTAATGCCTTGGACAAGGTAAAAAGAAAAGAATTCTGCGAGGTCCTGTCACATATGAGATTCCCACATGGATTTGCTTCCAACCCTGAAAGGAGAGTCAGTGCAGATGGAACACAAGGTACAAGGGTTGAAAATTCATGACTGCCACGTCCTACTTCAAAGGGTTTTACCTGTTATCCTTAGAGGATTGGGACGCCCTGACTTATACAGAGTAGCTGCAGAGTTGGGACAATTCTTCAGGGAACTCTGCAGTAGAAATATCAGGATAGATGCTTTGGAGTGTCTTAGAGACGAGATTCCAACTATCCTATGCGACCTTGAGAAGATATATCCTCCAGCCTTCTTTGTTGTGATGGTACATTTGGCTGTTCATCTACCTGATGAGGCACTACTTAGAGGTCCAGTACAGTATGGCTGGATGTACCCTATTGAAAGGCGGCTAGGCACTTTCAAGGGCTATGTTAGGAACAGAGCTAGACCCGAGGGTTCCATTGCAGAGGCCTACATTGCTACAGAAGCGTTGACATTCTGCTCAAAATACATTGAAACAGTTGATCAGCTTAGCAAAGAGGTGGGTGAAAACAATCCCGGGCTCAATGTTTTCGATTATTCTATTCGAGTTACAGGGAAGAGTCGACACGAGGACAAACCTAAAGATTTGGACAAAATGGTTTGGTATGTGTTGAATAACTGTCCTGAGATACTACCTTATATCAAGTAAGTGCAGATCGCAGCTTATACATCGTAATCTACTAAACTTGCAGCACATTCTTATATATTTAGATATTTGACGCGATCACTATGTTGTGCAGCATCTACAAAGAGGAGTTACTGCCGCAAAATCCAAGAAACATTGACAAATTTGTTATAGAAGGATTTGCGAAATGGTTCAAGAACCATGTAAGCTTTTGAAGTGCACTGTCAGTTTTTTTAATATATTGAGTACATAAGATGATCAGCTTGTCTATTTTCTAACCATAGGTTAAGAAGATGCGGGAGGATGGGCAGGCAGTTGATGATGCCCTTTACTCACTAGCAATGGGTCCTTATACTCGGGTAAGACATTATGAATCTTGCATTGTTGGAGATGTGCGCCACAACACCCTTGCACAAGACGAAGGCAGAAAGACACAAAACAGTGCCATCATGAGCACGGATACGTATGACAAAGAGACAACTGAAATGTATGCTAATATAATGTACATTGTTCAGATTGCGATATATCTCCAGCCGAGGTTCATCGGTGTGTGGTTACATTGTCTTGTCGTTGGTATAACCTATTTTCCGTGATCGCAAAACCCAGAGCTGATGATTATTTCAAATCCATCAATGTCAAGGCGGCGTACCAGACCAACAAGCCTTTTATTTTGGCAAATCAAGAAACACAGATATTTTTCTTGGAAGACACATTTGCACGTAGCGATGACTGGAGAGTATTGCAAAGGTTTGAGCAGAGGAATTCGTTTAATGAAGTTGCACAACAAGATGATGCTTACACTGCTCCTGATGTACAAGATAACATAGATGTTCCTAATATCTTTGAGAACCATCTCGTCAATGACGTCGGCGAAAAGATTGCCTGTCGTGCTGTGGACATACAAGAGTTGATCAAGAAGAAGCCAATGTTCGAGGACATTGAGGACGAAGAAGAAGATGACACCGTGGGGAATTACGATTCAGACTGATACATATGGAGAAGATGTTGACGCTGCTGCTGCGGATGATGACATTGCTTTTGTCGTATTTGCCTGTCAGAAGACGTTTTTTTATCTACTATGTGAAATTGTGTTTGCTATGACAACTGAAACCTGATGAACATGTTGTTTAGTATTTTGTTGTGAGAACATCACTTGTGTATGTATGTTGATTTGTGTTTGGTGATTGTATGACAACTAAAACATGTTGACATTGTTGTTTAGTTCTACTCATATTTGGATGTGAAACTTGAATTTGATGACATAGTTTGCTGTTGGACTGCAATTTGCTCGACGTCTTCGAATGAGAACAAAGCTGACCCGACAGGGCCTCTGCTATTTATTTATTTATATGAGCAAAAGGGGATACCCCCTGATTTCCGTTAATAGAAATCATTAGATGTTCACAACACTATGCCCAGCCTGCTACACAGGTTTTATTCATTACTAGTTTCAGCAAAGTGCTCATGTCGTAGCCACTGAATACATCACGAGTGCTACATACACTGCAAATAAAGAGACAATCATCCTCAGAGCACATCGATTTTGCCCATTATCTTCACAAGCTCTTTCATCTCCTCATTGTTGTCAAGGCCGTTTAGCGCTTGTTGCTTCGCCATGATCGAGGAACTGCATCTTTAACCTTCGCTCAGATCTTCCTCTTTGCCTTTCCTTCGCCATTTGTCCAACACCCCAACCTGCTGGTATTGGGATTCCTCGGCTAACCAAATACAGCGAAGTTGCATTCCCCACATCAAGAACTTCCCGTAAATACAAATCACACGAATCTTCCCTTTTACGCACGAATCAAATTGGAAGATCATCAACCAAACTATTAAAAAATCAGCAACTGAAAGCAGCAGAACAACACTTAAACATATTATTACCCCATGATTCGGGCATTTGTAGAAAACTCGGCCAGGGTTGCGGATTGGGGTTGAGAAGTGACGGATGACTCTGCGTGATTTGCAGTAGTGGCACCACACCAACGGCAGCGGGTTGCAATGAGCAATCGGCTGCGGTGCGCGTGCCGGCGGGGGTTTGATGAGACCCACAGGCGATGGTACGGGTGGCGACTTGGCGCATATCTGGTTGTTGCCTGCTGAAGAGCAGGTGGACGAGCAGCCAGCGAACATGGTTGATGCGGCCAGAGCTTCTGATGCTAGGCAGAGTAAGTAGAGAAGAGTAGAAGCGAATGTTGGATATGTCAGTTTCATAACTTGCAGAGTAGCATAGCACCATATATAGTCATAGTCTAGGTTTGTATTCGAACCAGCTATAGGAGCACATCTTTCTTTTTTCTAAAACTCGGCAACGTCTCTTTATTGGTACACTAGCTTATTATGTACGCCTTCCCAAGTCTTTGATTTTCTTTCCCTTTTTTTGCGAGGAAGGAAGGAGGACAGAATTGAGAGTTCCTCGGACTCGAACCCGAGACCTCTCGGTTGAAAACCAAGAGTGCTAGTCACTTATGTGGCGAACATTCCCTGTGAGGAGGACGGAAGACGAACGCATTTTCCTCGCAGTTTTCTTCCTATATATAAAAAAGTATGCTACTTGGTGTCCGCTTAGTCAAAAAAAAACGATTGTCCCAACCTTGACCGTTCAATTGACATTCAACGTCTGTCGCATTTCTTCAGTCTCTTCTTCCTCGAGCCGCCAAAGCCAAACCAGCGCCAAGGGACCGCTTCTCCCCGCCTCCCACGGCTGGTTGTGATCTTCCCTGCTCCTGCTTGTTCCCGCCCGAGGCCTCACCATCGCCCTCCGCATTGGTTCGCCACAAGGCGCCGCCTCCGTGTTTTCAACATGGTCAACAACCGAGAGGAATAAGGAGATGATTGTACATGGTGAGGATGACAGTAGGGACCCAGCAGCGCACGCATTAATTTTGTTTTTTGGGGACGGAGAAGGGTGTCAACTAGGTTGTGCGGGACCCATGGCCCGTCTAGCCCAGGCTTTTATTTCATATGTTTAGCACATGACCAGCCCAATTTGTTTTTTTCCTTTCCGAAAAATGTCTAGCCAGCTATTTTGTTTTTTGCAGAATAACCAACATAGGCCTACTTGCTTTTCTACGCCCTGCTGGGCCGGAAATCTTTCAAGACAAGGAGTGTCACGCCCAATATGCGATACTATCCTAAAGAGACTCGAAGGTCCCACCAAGGATAGAACCGCATATTGAAACGCTTTTGCAAGGTGGATATCATTACATCAACATTACATAATAGATGGGGATACATACAAGAGGAACAAATGCCACAAGAATACATCAACATCATACATGAGAACAACATCCGACTACGGATGAAACATAAACAGAAACTCAAACAATATCCACCCTGCTAGCCCAGGCTGCCGACCTGGAACCTATCCCCTGATCAAAGAAGAAGCAGAAGGAGAACTCCAAAACAAGCAAACATCGCTCTCGCGTCATGATCATCACATAACCTGTACCTGCAACTGTTGTTGTAGTAATCTGTGAGCCACGAGGACTCAGCAATCCCATTACCATGGGTATCAAGACTAGCAAAGCTTAATGGGTAAAGAAAGGATAAGTGGTGAGGTTGCAGCAGCGACTAAGCATATATGGTGGCTAACATACGCAAATGAGAGCGGGAAGAGAAACAACGGAACAGTCGTGAAGCTAGTAATGATCAAGAGGTGATCCTGAACTCTTACTTACGTCAAACATAACCCAAAACTGTGTTCTCCTCTCGAACAACCCCGAAAAGAGACACTCACGGTTACGCACACAGTTGGTGTATTTTAGAAGAGTTTACTTCAAGTTTACTACAACCGGATATTAACAAATTCCCATCTGCCACATAACCGCGGGCACGGCTCTCGAAAGTTTATACCCTGCAGGGGTGTCCCAACTTAGCCCATGATAAGCTCTCACGATCAATGAAGGATATTCCTTCTCCCGGGAAGACCCGATCAGTTTCGGAATCCCGTTTACAAGACATTTTGACAATGGTAAAACAAGACCAGCAAAGCCGCCCGAATGTGCCGACAAATTCCGATAGGAGCTGCACATATCTCGTTCTCGGGGCACACCGGATAAGTCAAGCTACGAGTAAAACCAGGCCTCGAGTTTCCCCGTGGTGGCCCCGTAGGTTGCTCGGTTTAGACCAACACTCGAAGGAGCACTGGCCCTGGGGGGGCTAAAAGAAATATGACCCTTGGGCTCCGGAAACCCAAGGGAAAAGAAGGGCATAGGTGAGGCAAATGGTAAAACCAATGTTGGGCCTTGCTGGAAGAGTCTTATTCAAAGCGAACTGTCAAGGGGGTCCCATAAATCACCCAACCGCATTAGGGACGCAAAATCCAGGAACATAATACCGATATGACGGAAACTAGGGCGGCAAGAGTGGAACAAAACACCAGGCATAAGGCCGAGTCTTCCACCCTTTACCAAGTATATAGATGCATTAATAATATAAGAGATATTGTGATATCCCAACATAAACATAATCCAACATGAAGCAATCTTCATCTTCACCTGCAACTAGCAACGATATAAGAGGGGCTGAGCAAAAACGGTAACATAGCCAAACAACGGTTTGCTAGGAAGGGTGACAAAGGTTAGAGGTTCATGGCAATTTGGGAGGCTTGATAAGCAATGGTAGGTAACGCAGCATAGCGATGTAGCGAAGCAACTAGCATAGCAATGATAGTAGTGAGATCCAAGGTGACGGTCATCTTGCCTGAAATCCCGCAAGGAAGAAGAACGAGTCCATGAAGAAGACAAGCGGACGTGGTTGAACGAATCCTCACAACTCTGGAACGAAACCGAAGCTAACGAGAGAAGCGACCCGGAAAGAAGCAAACAACATGGTAAACACACAACACATAGACATGGCACGATGCACAATCAAGTATGATGCATGTCCGGATTAAATGTTGTTAACATGGCAAGAGGTGAAGCGTAATAAAACTACCTATCTAGGCAATTTTAAATGAGGCCGGAACAACAAACAACAATTCCGGAAAATCATCATGTTATTTAGCAATTTAATGCAACAACAATTTTAAACATTTTAAATGTTGTTATCATGATGCGGAAGACATATACAAGTTTAAGCAATTTTATGAAAATGTTGACATGAGCATGTTATGAAGCATTTGGTCACCATGGCGGAACAAAACGGGTGCCACGGCAACAAATCCGAAAATGATGCCACGGCAACATACCGGTGATCCGACAACTCGTCGAGATGTCGGTGCGAAGGAAAGTGTGAATGTGCGGAACATGCAAAGATGGTTGGGTGATCCCGACTACCGGGTTCCCACGGGTTAGTGGCATGGAAACGAGTGACAATTCGGACACGGTGCAAACGGTACATCTCATACAACACATGCATTCGGTCCACGGTGGTCGTTTCGGCGGTTATACCTTTGAAGCGTGCATTTTCGGGGCGGATCAAGTTCGATGCGGTGTAGGGGAAGTAGACGTTCTCGCGACAGTAGTGGAAGTAGTGGTACACGACGACGGTAGTGGAAGTAGTGGTTCACGTTTCGTAGATGTTCGGGGTCACGGCGAGGAACTGGACGTCCACGGAGTCTTCGAGGGTGGACGGTAGTGGTGCACACGTTGTCGGGGTACTTGTCGGTCCGGTCTTGGCGTACGGTAGTTGTACACAGGTCGTAGAGGAACTTGATGCATCCGAGGTCTTCGGGTTCGTAGTTGTACTTGGCGTTCGGAGTCCGGGTCTTGCCGGTGGTGTACTTGGTGCTTGAGGTTCCGGTCCGGGGGTGCATGCGTCCACGGTAACATTGCATGGTGCGTAGACGCGACAACTTGGGCGGTGCTGGGCATCGGGAACAGGAGCGTGCTCGCTCGGGCATGGAGATGGTCGCGGGACTTGGCGCGAAGCAGGAGGCTGGTTCCGAGCGGGACTTGCAGCGGCAGCGGCGGGAACTTGGCACGGCGGTCTCGCGAGGCACGGGGAGGCTCGAGGCGACGCGGCTGCGGGCACCGGGAGGCGTGGCTCCGACGGGTAGGGCCGGAGACGAGGTGCAGAAGGGCGGCGAGGGGCTCAGCGACGGGGACGCCTGAGAAAGCTACTGGTGGCGCTCGTGGCCATGGGATGCGGAATCCGAGGTCGAAGGCGAGGCGCGGTGGAGGACCGGGCGCGGCGTCGGTGAGAGGGTGTAGCAGTTGCTGCTAGTGGCGAGGTCGAGGCGGGTTGGTGGCGATGAGGAGAATCGGGAGGAAGGCCATGGCAGAGGAGGAGCGGCGCCGGGGTTTGGAGGAGGACGAGCGAGGGGATCGAGGGAGAGAAGTGGATCGGGAGAGGGGTTAGTGCTGCCCTCTCCCTGCGTGACAGCGCTCGGGAGGGAGATGGGGATCGAGCAGGAGGCTCTCCCCTGGCGCTAGGGTTAGCGAGGGAGAGAGCCTGGGCTGGCCTTCGGTCGCCTGGAGGCCCAGCTTGACCTTGGGGCAACTTCGGATGGAAGGGAAAGGCCAGGAGGCCTGCTTGGCTGGCCAAAAGAAAGAAAAGGGGTTACTTTTCCATATTTCAGAAAAAGAAAAGAGCCAAGGGATTTATTTGGAGGTTCAATTAAACCTGAAGTTAACTGAAATGGCATGTGACTACTTTGACATAATATCAAAGCTCCACAACTAGATTTGGAGCAAGGGGAGAAGGATGGAGGATTTAAATAATTTAGAGACGAGAGGAGTTTCAAATGCAAGTGTGTCATGGTCAATTCCAAATTAATGGAATATTTTAATATAGCTCCCTAATATTGGGAGGATATGTTATAAAGAGAAATCACCATGTGAATTCCCTCGATTTAAATGGATCGAAGATCCACACAATTAACTTATTTGAGTTTTTAAAAAGGGGATGCATGATGACATGATGCAATGCAAATGATGCAACGATGAATGCAACAAACAAAACAAATCACACGACGAAAGTCGGGAAACATGAAGGCATCTGGAGCGCCGGTCTTGGGGCGTTACAAGGAGGGATGCATTTTGCCCAGAAAATGGGCTATAAGTAATAAGAAATAGGCTATAAGTAATAATAAATGGGCTATAAGTAATAAGAAATGGGCTATAAGTAATAATGAATGGGCTGTAAAATAAAAAAATACAGCAAACAGGCAATTAGTTCCCAAATACTGTTTTCTTTCGGATTTTGATATTTTAAATTTCATTGTTTTTGTGCGGGTAAAATTTCATTGAATTTAAATTAAGGTATATTTAGATTTAAAATTAATTTCAATCTGGCTAGAAATTTCGGGCTGTATGTTGTTCGGGACAGATTTGGAGGCTGACTTGTGGGTCTACTAGGTTGACGGTACTTTGGCTTTGTCAACTTAGTCCATAAACGATTCTAGCAGCAAAGGATCGTTGGATGTTAATCCAACGGCCGTCTTCTTCTTCAATATCGATCTTCTTCCTCCACCGCCCAAATCAGCTCCGGTGGGACTGCTCGCTCCGCCACGTGGCGGGTTGTGCTTGCCGCACAGCCGCACCGCCCCACCCTACTTCATTGCTAGCCAGCCATTCCTCTACTCACCCACACCTCCTGTTATTTTCCGGCGGCGCAGCCGACCAAGAACCTCGTAATCCCCACCGCGTGGGCAACCATTGTCGAGTCTTCCCCGGCTCCGTGTCGTTCCCTTCCTAGGCCTCGCCGTCGTCCACCGCCATGGTCCTCTCGGTGCGGCCTGGTCAACGTGGTCAAAGAACGACATCCATCGGCTGTGGACTGTACGCGCAAAATAATGATTCCTCCACCTGACAGCTGGGACCCACCGGAAGGGCCTCTGTATTTCGTGAAGAAAAGGTTCCCCCCGCAGACATGTCGAACCCACCAGCTATATCTTCGCAAGCAAGGAAGTGCCTCCTTATTACGCACAAAAGAATGAATACCCACCCTGCTAGATGGGACCCACCATAGTGCGAGGATGACTTGTGGGCCAACTAAGTTGACGGGGACGGAGGGCTTTGTCAACTTAGTCAATATGAACGATTCTAGCTCCAGTGACCATACGATGTCCATCCAACGGCCATAGTGCTTCTTCAACCTCTGGTCTTCTTGCTCCACCGCCAAAGCAGCGTCGGTCGTGCCACGTGCTCCTGCCTCGTGGCGGGGGTGTGATGCCGCTGAGGCCTCACCGCCTCTACTACTCCCACCGCTGGCCCGTGGTATCCCTCTACTCACCCACACCCCTGTTATTCTGGCGGCGACGGCAGCCTCACGCCGCAGCCAACCAGTGAACCTCGATTCTCTCCGCTGGCTACCACTACTACGTCTTCCCCGGCTCCGCGTCGTCCCCTTCCTAGGCCTCGCTGTCATCCAGACCACCGCCCTGGTGCTCTCGGCGTGGCATGGTCAACGTGGTCAATGACCGACTTCCATCAAAAGAGTACTGTACGTGGAGAGGCTGACAGCTGGGTCCAGGCGGCCGCAAGGAAGTGCCTCCTTATTACGCGCAAAATAATTATTCCTACACCTGACAGCAGGGACCCACCGGAAGGGCCACCTTATTTCGCGAAAAAAAACGTTTCCCCCTTGACTGCTGGGACCCACCGGATGGGCCACCGCCCTAGTGCGCTCGGCACGGCATGGTCAACATGGTCAAGGAACGACTTCCATCGGACGTGGACTGTACATGGAGAGGCTGACAGCTGGGTCCACGGCCGCAGCAAGGAAGTGCCTCCTTATTACGCGGAAAATAATGATTCCTCCACCTGACAGCTGGGACCCACCGGACGGGCCACTATATTTCACGAAAAAAACATTTCCCCCTGACTGCTGGGATCCACCAGCTACATCTTCGCACGCAAGGAAGTGCGTCCAGGCAAAAACAAAACAAAACGATTCGCACTTCGACCACCGGACCCACCAGCGACACCTTCGCACGCAAGGAAGTGCGTCCGCAAAAAATGATTCGCTTCGACCGCTGGGACCCACCAGTTACATCTTCGCACGCAACAAAGTGCGTCCGAAAAACGATTCGCCCCGACCGCTGGGACCCACCAGCTACATCTTCGCAGCAAGGAAGTGCTCGATACCGGGACCCACCTGGTCGGCGCACGAAGCGTTGTCATTCTGGTCGCGAACGCGGTACGCATATACCGGTCGCTGTAGAGGCGCCGCACGTGTCGTAGTAGAGGCGCACACGTAGCATGTATACGCACGCATAGCCGTGAGGGTGCAAGAAATAAAATACGCCACGCACGCATATACGGGCAGGGTCTCGAACGCCTACTCGCGCGATACGCATATGGCTGGGTCGGAATGGAGAAACAGCGCCGCCGCCGTGTTCATGGGGAGGCAACGAAATGCGCCGTGTTCATGGGGAGGCAACGGAATGCGCCGTGTTCATCAGAGACAACGGAATGCTTGGGAGCCAACCGACCGGGTCGGAACGGAATGCGTGGTCGTGTTCATCGGGAGGGCTTGGACGGAACAGTGATGGAAACGAGGCCCGCGCATCGCACAACGGAGGAAACGGCCTTGTGTTCGACCGCCACGCTCAAACGGGATCCTGTTCATCGGGAGGGGTCCGCGATCGCAAAACGGAGGAAACGGACCTCCTACGGTCAAACGGGGTCATGTTGATCGGGAGGGTGTGGCGTGCATCAAAACGGAGGAAATGCACTCCTACGGTCGAAATGGAGGTCCTGTTGATCGGGAGGGGTATGGTGTACCGCAAAAAGGAGGAAACAGACCTCCTACGGTCCAAACGGGGGTCCTGTTGATCGGGAGGGGTGTGGCGTACCGCAAAAGGGACGAAACGGACTTGTGTTGGAGCGCTATGGTCAAAATGGGGGTCCTGTTCATTGGGAGGGGTGTGGCGTACCGCAAAACGGGACTCCACGGGATACAGTTCGTCTCCACCGTCGACCTCCTCCAGCCTCCACGGGCTACCGTCGACCTCCTCCAGCCTCCACGGGCTACCGTCGACCTCCTCCTGCCTCCACGGGCTCCTGTTCATCCAGCCTCCACCGCTACTCCACAGCTACTGCTCAACCACCCTCCACCGCTCACTGCTCATCCAGCCCTCCACACCAAGGGGTCCTGTTCAACCACCCTCCACCATCTACTATTCATCCAGCCCTCCACACCACGGGTCCTGTTCATCCAGAGGCAACGCCGCCACTCACTTTTCATCCAACCCCCCGCAATGCTCACTGCTCATCCAATCGATCGGCTTCATTAGCAGCAGAGCGGCGAATCGCCCATCGGGTTCGCTTAACAGCCATCGATCGATCGCTCGGGTTCAAGAACGCGTAGCCTCGCAAAGGCAATCGCCGGGTTCACTTAGATCCCAACGCCTCGCTTCGGGTTCATTAGAGCCAATGCCTCGCACACACGGACGACGTACGTACGAGAAACGCGATCGCTCAGCCCCGACCTCCCACCGTAACCGCAACTCCCAAATTTTCCTCCCTCGCTTCTACCACGGTTTTTTCCGTCATGGACGGCCCAAAGAATGTCATGGAGCTGCGCCTCCGCCCGCCTGTGACGAAAAAGCCCATTTTCTCATCATGATTTTTGTCATAGAAGTAGGAGCGCACCACATCTATGATGATACCGGTTTTTCACAATTATCGCATAGAAGTGTCATATGTATGACAGGAAAAAAATTCGTTCGGCCCAAAATGTCACGGATGTGTCTTTTTTTGTAGTGTACAAGCGTTTTGAATGAAGCATTTACAAGTCTGCTCAGAGGCTTTGAGGTATGTAGTGAAGAATACATTGTTTTTGGTTGTGAGGCACGCGTTAGGTGTGCTCCATATAGATAGTAGCCCCTGAGACTCTAGTTGCCCGCCCTAGGCGGCAAACGGGGGATCATAAATCAATGATTACGTTGTAAATACGTGCAGGTACCTGTGGGTCCGGCCGCCGACCAGTCCGTTGAAGCTGCCGAGCTAACCAGGTAGATTGGATCGATTGATGCCGATATCACGCTGGTGAACAAGCGGGTGGACAAATCACAAGGTATGTGCTCTGCCTTCCTTTGTATAGGAAAATATGGAGGCGGCGTGATATTAATGTAATATGTTCGGACTGCAGATGGTGTTGCTGCCGTGAAGGCCCTGAGGGCAGAACTTGACCAGGCTAAGGGACAAGCTCGGGTTAGCAATGCGGCTGCCCTAAAGGCAGCCGAAGAATTGAGAGCCGAACAGGCTGCTCATCGCCGAAGCGAGGAAAAGATAGCCGAAATGGTCGTGGAGTTAAAAAATGCCGCTGACCGGTATGAGCTCCTTAAAAAGGAGCAGAGGGATAGTTCGGCCGAGCTGGACAAGGCACTTAATGCCACCAAGGAAATACGGACCACACTCAGGGGTGCGCGGGAGGAACTTCAACAGGCCGGTAAAATCACGGCTGGAGGCTCCTACTTGCAGCGGACGAAGTTTTTCGATCCGAAGTACGCTCCCCTGGATGGACGCTGGAGTCCTGTGGATGCGTATGCGGATTTGCCGAAGAGTACAGTTGACGCTGCCAAGTTCTTCGAGGATCAGGGTGATAAGGAAGTGGAGAAGTTTTTCTGGTCGCAATTCAATGCTCCCACTCGCCCGCTGCTGTTAAGTGACAAAATGGCTGCTGTAGTGGAGCTCCACAGGCTGTCCGGGCTTGCAATGCGGGCTGTGATAGACCATCTTTGGCCAAAGGGGCCTAAGCCGGACAGTTATTTTGGCTTGGTGCAGCAATTCCTTTGGGTCGTGCCTCGGATGGATGCCATGAGGAGGTCAGCGTGCATAGAGGGTGCACGGATGGCTCTTTCCCGCATTAAAGCCTATTGGACGGATATGGAGGCCACCATTATAGCGACCCAGGATCCTGCTGAGCACTACTTGGTGCAGGTCACAGAAGGTGCCCGCCTAATAGAGGCGCAGTGCTCGAAGAATGTCTTGTTCGAGTGACAAATTGAATCATTGTAAAAAACAATGTTTATTTTGATTATGAAACAGTATTAATTACACTGTTTGCCTGAAAATATGAGTGTGTCCCCTGTGCGGCTATTTATATATATATATATATATATATATATATATATATTAATGTGTAATCCGAAAGTTAGCAGTCGTTGGCTTCAGCCCGCACGCAGACAATGCGGGGGTGTTCGCGAATATGCTTAATCACACTTGATCCAACGTCTTGGTCCATTAAGGAGGTGATCGCACGTCGAACTAGGCAACCGGACTATATAGCTGTAACACTTTCGATTAGCCATGGGAGTCTAACGTTGGGGCTACTATGTAGCCCCTGGTACCTTCGCGTACATCCGAATACGGGCGCGTGTGTACATGACCGGGAAACGGTCCTTCGTTAATGCGGAGGGATCCTAAAGATTCCGATAAGTCTTCGAGTGGTTGACCAGTCTCTCGCTGTATCATGACAGTCAGTTTTCGGCTTTCTCTACTGGGGTGCTCGTCCGGAATAACCAGGGCACAATTGCAGTAGTTCTCCTTTGGCCACCTTAGCCGATAATAACGGAACATAAGGCGGCAAACCCAGGAGCCGGGCAAACCGAACATTTTACCAAAGACATAATTCGGAGTTGCTGCATATAAGGCCAAACTCGTGACGCCAAACACTCCCGAAGGTATTCGGACTTTATAATAGACGACGGGCTCAAGAATGCCCATTCATTATAAACCATGTGTTTACAGGTACGTGCGTTAATCTGTCGTGGCGAAATGCCAATAACAGTAGTATCCTCTGTGGGTATGGAACCCATGGGGTGGTTAAACAACAAGAGGCAATAGAAAAGGTTTACACAGGGGCTTAATCTAAAAATAAACCTGTTGAACGGGGCCCTGATGCACGTCTGCGCCTTTGTCTCCGTTATGTCGTATCCTAGAAGGGTATCGCGCGAACGTTGTCTGTGAAAAGGAAAACTCGTAGGAGAGTACAACGTAAGTATGCGATGGATAGTGAAAGTGTAATATGTTGGCCTGCCGATAAGGTTGAGCCAAGTTTGGGGCTGTATTAAATATGTATAGCCCCTGGTGTCCACTATGGGATTACATATACGGTGCCCTGATTCAATTTTATCCGGGCGACCGGACTCGTCTAACCGTGTATGTGGTCTTAATGACCAGTCATGTTTTCTGATATTGGAGGCCGCTTATAGTCCGGCCGCTAGGGCCGTCGCGAGTTCATCTGCGCGTGAAGAGCGCTCTGTGATTCCGCTAACGGTGATGACGCCCCGTGGACCGGGCATCTTGAGTGTAAGGCAGCCATAGTGCGGCAATGCGTTAAAGCCGGCGAAGGACGTTCTTCCAAGCAATGCATGATAGTAGCTTTGGAAGGGTGCGATGATGTAGAGTAGCTCTTCGCTTCTGGAGTTGCCTGGAGAGCCGAATGTTACCTCCAGTACTACGGAGCCCCTTCTGTGGGCATCAACGCCTGGTATCACCCCTTCAAAGGTGGTGTTGCTTTGGTTAATTCTGGGTGGGTTTATCCCCATCCTGCGAGCAGTGTCCTCGTATATTAAATTGAGACTACTTTCGCCGTCCATGAGGACACGGGTAAGACGGTATCCGTCGATTATCGGGTCAAGCACCAAGGCCTTTGATTCTCCGTGCCGAATACTAGTTCGGTCGTCCAAGTGATCGAAGGTGATCGGATAAGACATCCAGTGGTTAGGTGTGAGAACGATGGGCTCTATATCAGGCGCCTCTCTATGCGCGTGATCGTGCCTCCTCGTGGATGTGTGAGTCGCGTGGATCATGTTCACTGTTTTAACCTCTGGCGGGAATTTTTTATGTCCCCCAGTGTTCGGTTGGCGAGGTTCATCCTCGTCTTCACTTTGTGGTTCCCTTCCCTTGTGTTCAGCATTTAATTTGCCGGCCTGCTTGAAGACCCAGCACTCTCTGTGCGTGTGGTTCGCAGGTTTGTCAGGGGTGCCATGAATTTGGCATAGTCTGTCTAGGACTCTATTTAGACCGGACGGTCCCTCTTTACTGCCTTTAAATGGCTTCTTTTGCTGATCAGGTTGAGAGCCCCTGAATCCGGCATTAACCTCGTGTTATCTGGGCTCTCTTCCATGTTTGGGCGTTTGTTTTTATTACGCCATGGCTTCCCGTTGCCATCCCTTATTTTGGATGTGCTCGGGTCGCTGGTGCCTTTACGGGCTAGCCAGCTGTCTTCACTCGTGCAAAAGCGGGTCATGAGGCTTGTTAAGGCTGCCATTGTCCTCGGCTTTTCTTGGCCGAGGTGTCTGGCGAGTCACTCATCACGGATGCTGTGTTTGAATGCCGCTAAAGCTTCGGCGTCCGGACAGTCGACAATTTGGTTCTTCTTAGTGAGGAATCTGTTCCAAAGCTTGCGAGCGGACTCTCCAGGTTGTTGGATTATGTGACTTAAATCGTCAGCATCCGGAGGCCGGACATAGGTCCCTTGAAAATTGGCCCTGAAAGCATCCTAGAGTTCCTCGCAACTCCCAATTGAATTTTAGGGAGGCTTTTCAACCAGTGTCGGGCTGGTCCCTTCAGTTTGAGGGGAAGGTATTTGATGGCGTGGAGGTCATCCCCACGAGCCATATGCATATGCAGGATAAAATCCTCAATCCGCATATTATGGGTCTGCTGCTGCTCCGTCAGATGCTCTATATTCACAGGTTAAAAGCCCCGTGGAAATTCATGGTCCGTACTTCTTCTGTAAAGCACAGGGGTGAGCAGCCCTCCAGATCCGGACGTCTTGTGGCATGCCGTCGGCTGTTGTTGTGTCCGTGTTTATTCCGAACTGGTATTCGATTGGCATAATCGCTTTGGTGACCATAGTCCCTCGCGGGGGTTTGTCCTTTAGATCCATAAATGGACCTGGCCGCGCCAGCTTTATTATCCAGGTGCTCATGTAGATCGTGCGCGGCGTCGGTAGCCGCTTTGTTGCGGTTATGAAGTGGCACGGCTTTGTCGCCGAATTCTGGCAGTAGCTTGCGTTTTGGATAGCTCTTTGTATGGCGATCATCGCTGTATCTTTCTTCAGTGTCTAGCACTTTATTCCATCTACGGTTGAGCGTTTCCTGTGCGGCTTTGAGCCGTTGCTTCTGCTTCTTTAGACTTCTTGCGGTGGCCATAAGATTTCTGTGGAGGTTATCTTGTTCCATGTGTTTTTCCGGGATGATGAATGCATCATCTTCCGGACTGTTTTCTTGTGCTGGTTCGGCTTGATGACCTCGTCCGTCGGGATCATTGTCCTCGGCGCCTGCTTCAACTGTTTTCGGGTTGCTCGTTCGCCCTGCTCCATCGCTGGGTCCGTATGGTCATTGTTGCCTTCGAGTTGATCGTAGTATCGATCCCTTTCGTGTTTTGTCGCTATTTTTACTGTTGTCGACTTAGAACGGCGTCTCGCGCCGCCGCTTTGGCTTTTGCCCGGGGTTTTATCTTCCTAATTGTCGCTTTTGTCCTCTTTGGGCGATCCACCATGTATATGTCGTGTGACGAGGCGTAAGTCCAAATACCCATAGATTCCGAATCTTCTCCGCATCGTCGCCCATACCGCCGATGCCTTCGAGTCGGTCGCACGCTTGTTAAATCATCGACCGTGGCTATGAAGTGGTGGTGGGTGGGCAACGAATTTCTTCGTCGCCGCTTCCCACTCGAGTCGGACATAGTTTGGCCCAGAATTGTCTCGTCAAAGAGAGAGTTTTAACGAAGTTCAGATGTCGCCAAAGGGCGAAAAGCCGAAAGATATCCGCAGCGGTGAACTCCATTACCGAGCCCATCCCGCTCAACTGCTCGGAGGCGCGGACCGAACCAACATCCGGATACTTAACCGGGTCCGGAGTCACAGTGCCACCGCAGAGGTAAGGCCCGTGTTTGGCCTCTATCGCCAATGAGTGTGCAATCGCGGGTGGGGTCCAGCCCTCCGTCCTTACGCAACGCAGCCTGCTCCGGATTTAGGTCCGGCTACCGCGGGTGATACCGAGCTTTGTCCGACAGCAGGTCTAGGCCATGCTCGCCGTGGATCGTCCGGTGCTCTCGGCATAGGTCCGAATCCGTCAAGATCCAGCTCCGTGGATGTCCGCTGTATTTCAGGTTTCCGATCCTGATCTGTGGCTGGGGCGAGCTGCCGATCTGCTCCGGATGGCTGTTAAATTGACCCGCAGGCGAAGCCTCCAACATGAAGATCTGTCCGGGAGAAAGGTCTCGCCAGGACCGTGTTGTTGATTTATGGTTGAAGGAGCCATCGAGCCTCAGTAGCGACGGCTACGCAGGAACTCTCAATGAAAGCACCAATGTCGGTGTCAAACCGCGGATCTCGGTAGGGGGTCCAGATCTGTGCGCCTAGGCTGATGGTAACAGGAAGCAAGGGACACAGATGTTTACCCAGGTTCGGGCCCTCTCGATGGAGGTAAAACCCTACTTCATGCTTGATTAATATTGAAGATATGGGTAGTACAAGAGTAGATCTACCACGAGATCGTAGAGGCTAAACCCTAGAAGCTAGCCTATGATGGTATGATTATAATTGTGATCGGCCTTGTAAGGACCAACCTCTCCGGTTTATATAGGCAGCGGAGAGGGCTAGGGTTTACATGGAGTCGGTTACAAGGAAGGAAATATAATATCCGGATCACCAAGCTTGCCTTATACGCCAAGGAAAGTCCCATCCGGACACGGGATGAAGTCTTGAGTCTTGTATCTTCACGCTTCAATAGTCCGGATGATGTATACAGTCCGGCCGTCCGGATACCCCCTAATCCAGGACTCCCTCAGTTAGGCATTGAGTCTGACTCAACTTCACACTTGTAACACAGGCAAGAACCCTTTCTTTAACTGATCCATTTTGAAATTCTTCAAAACTTTATCAAGGTATGTGCTTTGTGAAAGTCCTATTAAGCGTCTTCATCTATCTCTATATATCTTGATGCCCAATATATATGCAGCTTCACCAAGGTCTTTCATTGAAAAACTTTTATTCAAGTATCCTTTTATGCTATCTAGAAATTCTACATCATTTCCAATCAACAATATGTCATCCACATATAATATTAGAAATGCTACAAAGGTCCCACTCACTTGTAAATACAGGCTTCTCCGAAAGTTTGTATAAAACCATATGTTTTGATCACCTCATCAAAGCGTATATTCCAACTCCGAGATGCTTGCACCAGTCCATAGATAGATTGCTGGAGCTTGCACACTTTGTTAGCACCTTTAGGATCAACAAAACCTTCTAGTTGCATCTTAAGAAATCCATTAAGGAAAGCAGTTTTGACGTCCATTTGCTATATTTCATAATCATATAATGCGGCAATTGCTAACATGATTCGGACAGACTTAAGCATCGCTATGGGTGAGAAAGTCTCATCGTAGTCAACTCCTTGAACTTGTCGAAAACCTTTCGTGACAAGTCGAGCTTTGTAGACAGTAACATTACCATCAGCGTCAGTCTTCTTCTTGAAGATCCATTTATTCTCTATGGCTCGCCGATCATCGGGCAAGTCAACCAAAGTCCATACTTTGTTCTCATACATGGATCCTATCGGTGTCAAAACCGGCGGATCTCGGGTAGGGGGTCCCGAACTGTGCATCTAGGCGGATGGTAACAGGAGACAAGGGACACGATGTTTTTACCCAGGTTCGGCCCTCTCGATGGAGGTAATACCCTACCCCGCTTGATTAATATTGATGATATGGGTAGTACAAGAGTAGATCTACCACGAGATCAAGGAGGCTAAACCCTAGAAGCCAGCCTATGGTATGATTGTTGTTCGTCCCCACGGACCCTCCGGTTTATATAGACACCGGATAGGTTAGGGTTACACAGAGTCGGTTACAATGGTAGGAGATCTACATATCCAGACGCCAAGCTTGCCTTCCACGCCAAGGAAAGTCCCATCCGGACACGGAAGAAGTCTTCAATCTTATATCTTCATAGTCTTGGAGTCCGCCGTGACGATAGTCCGCTATCCGGACACCCCTAGTCCAGACTCCTCAAGAGCCCCTCAACCAGGCTTCAATGACGATGAGTCCGCGTTGATTGTCTTCGCATTGCGAGGCGGGTTCTTCTCCAAATTCCATATACTTGTCGAATAGTGTCCGCTTCGATAAATGTTGCGCCCTCGGCTTCTACGCCCAATAATGGCCATCTTCCACGTGTTTGAATGAATGCGAAAAGCCAGGGTATTTTTACAATTACCCCCTAGTCACAAAAATGAGCCGCCTATAAAGGGCAAGGATCTAGATCTGAGTCACACCATCCCCCTTTGCGAAGCTTTCATCGAGCGCCTACCAAAGCCCATTCCATCATGGACAATGACGTGGCTCCTCCCTCACGCCTCCCAAATTTCCAGCCAGAAATTGGGAGAGATGCTCACCCGCATAGCGAGCTAGTTATACTCCAAGCCAAGGGATTTCTCCCTCCGGCCTTCATGGTTCCGGTTCGAGTCGGACTTGCCACCTACCAGGGCGGAAAGCAAGCGGAGAGCGTCCCCGATCCTTCTAAAGGAGAGTGGGTGTGCTTCATCTCTTATCTAGTAAGAGGACTCGGATTTCCAATCCATCCGTTTCTCCGGGGGCTCTTGGAGTTCTACGACCTCCAATTGCACCACCTTACTCCTGCCTCCATCCTGCACATCGCGGGCTTCGTGGCCCTTTGCGAACTATTCTTGGGTGTCGAGGCTCATTTTGGGCTATGGAAGAGAATATTCTGCCTAGTACCCAGTTCTCATGAGGGGTCAATATATCAAGTGGGCGGAGCCGAGCTATGGCGCATCGCTGGGACCGGATACCTATCTGGAACCCCAAAGAAGGCGTCTGAAGACTAGCCTTCGGAATGGTTTTACATGGAGGACGTCCCGCTGCCGGATCCTGTTCGGATCGGCCTTCCGGAGTTCAGCAATGCTCCTCTGAAGAAGCGCCTAAGCTGGCGCCCTCGGAGCCCCCGGAGAGAAGATGACCGGGATGTCCGTTATTTGATGAGCGGAATAAGGTTACTAGCTCATGCCGGATTGACCATGACAGGAGTCATGGCAATCTGCATTATGAGGGGAGTGCAGCCGCTCCAATACAGGGGCCACCCCATGTGGGACTTCAATGGGGAGGACGATGCCACCCGCCATGGCCGCAAAGGGCCAGGATCGGTCACCGAACTGGTGAAGATCTTGTCTGCCATGTATAAAGTGGAGGAGGAGGATTTCTCCGTGTCAATCCATCAAGGAGTTTTCTTCAATAATCCTCGGCTGGGTAAGCAAACATCTTTGTGACCTGTCCGATCCTGTTCCCATGGTTAAATATCTCATTTCGTGGTTTCCGGCAGAATCGCGCGGATCGTGAAGAAGATACACAGCCCCCCCACAACCCAAGGATCCGAACGGTCCTCGATCCGACCTCCAAGAGGATCCGGATATAAAGGTGGAGTTGATCGACGGGTATTCTACCAACTTAGCATCGATAATGCTTTGCTGCCATTACGGCCGATTACCCGAATACTTCCAGCCTCACAGTAAATGAGACCGAAATCCCAAAACCCGATAATGACCCATCCGTGCTTATTTTTTATCACCGTATACCAATGGTGTTTCGCAGGGGGTACCTTCGAGGCAGGAAGCCGAGCCCGCGGTCGCTGGCCAACAAAGGGCAGTGCGGCCCCGCGGGTTAAAAAGAAGTGCGGTTCGGATCAAAACTCCGCCGCAACGGTACAGCGTGTCACCATACTCCCAGGATTCATTCCTCGAAGGCGATTAACGCTGATGCTCTTTTCAGAAGAAGAGCGCCGCGGATCGAGTCCGGAGAGGTTGCCAATCGAACCTTCACCGCCAAGATTCAAAGCCAGGTCCGGAGGCTGAGGCGAGCACGAGACGCAAGGCCGGATGCTCCTCCGACAGAGGATGCCGACAGGTTGTCCGCCACCAACTCCGAGGTGGAGAGCGCCTTGAATCACAGCGTCCGCCGGACAGTTCTTCGTGACGATGTTTCTCCCAAGAGGCCTTGAATGCCTTTGATTCGGGAGATGCGCACTCCGCCGCCAAGATGGTCTAGCCAGAGCCACTGAGCAAAGTATGTAAAGGACATACGGTAAGAAAATTTGATCGTTATATATGCCAAGAGCCCCGAGACTTAAAATAGTTAGAATAACTGATTTAAGGATCATTTGTTATGCAGGATCTTACAGAAAAGAATACCCGACTGTCCCAGGAGCTTGAAGAGTGCAAGGCCCAACTTGAGGCCGCACTAGCCGCTACAAGGGGAGCTACAGAGATCCCCACTGGTAATATATACTTTAAAAGATAAATAGTTTATAAAGTGCGGCGGGTGTGTAAATCTGACAAAAACATTGCAGATGGCGCCGGACTGGATCCGGACAAGCAACAACTCTTGCGCCAGCTAAAGGTCGGCGAGAGCGTGCTTACGAGGGTGCGGCAGGAGAAAAATAACCTCCAGGATGCCAACACCAAGCTGGGTGAGGAACTAAAAGATGTTCGTGCCCAGTTGTCTGACTCCGTAAAGGAGAATCGGCGGCTTCGTCGCGGCATTTTCAATAAGTGACTGAACGAACTTTGAAAGAGTTCGGCGAGGAAGGCGACTAACATAAACATGTATGTAGGTTTGCTCACAGGTCGTCCTGGGGAAGAGATGCCCAGTTCTGCGGGTGATCTTCTTCCCGAATCATGCCACCCGCATCGAACGAGTTCGGCAGGTGATGAAAGGCATCGCCAAGCCTTGTGGCTATCTATCTCCCCGCTCAAGGCATTTGGGAGCTGGCAGAGCGGCTTCAAGGAGCACGGCGGCGCTCCGCTATGGAAGATATCGGCCTGCCGTCAAGGTGCCAGGAGGCTCGGGCCATGGTAAAGACGCTGCACACGAAGGCTGACCCAAACCACATGGCCGAGGTCGGACCTTTGGGGCGGATGGGATGGAGATCCTCAGAAAGTTAGTGTACGGCCAAGTAGAATTGGCCGCCAAGTATTCCCAAAGAAGATTGTAAATTAGATAGCCTATTAGATGGCATTGAGGAGGAATACAATGAGTCGAGTTGACTATGTAAAAATATGACATGAAAGAATGTCTTCTAGTCGGATTGTAGATCGCTTGTCATAGCGGACCTTTTCGCTCGACCTCCGGACCCAATAGTCCGGAGTGTGTCGAATACCTTCGTGGTTATATAAGAACCGTGGTATGCATGGAGACAAGGCGAGGGGTCATTGTTGCTGTATCAGACAAGTGCCCAAATAGTTATGTTATATTACATGGGTAGTAACAAACATCTTCCAGGGAGAATAGTTCCGTTAAGGGTTCCTTTCGCTGGGATGCATGCCCTAAAGTGCATGCCAAAGCTGCTATGAAAGCAGAAAATCATCTGGGGGCAGATGGGTAAATAGTTAAAAATCATCTTTCAGTTCACCGACCGAATATTCCCTTAAGAACGCTAGCTTTCGGCTTCACCCAGTCTGAGGTACACATCCGGCTGACCCGGCAGTAGCAATCGCAGAGGTGCTCCCTTTACCACCTAGCCGAACCATCGGGAACGTAGGGGTAAGCACAGGAGCCAGGCAACCCAGCTTGGCCAAAACTTAAGTCATATCGATGCATATAATGGTGAATAAAAGGTACATGCGGAAGTTTAACGCATGCGTTGGGCATGAAGCCCATATAAATAAGCTTCTGTTAAAGAAGCCCCCAGGTATAATGAGCGCGGACAACGAGTCAAGTGTGTGCGGAAAAAGCGCAAACGAGCCTCTAGAGGCTACAAGAAGAAGGAGGAAGGAGAGAAATAAAAGACAGCACAAAAGCAAAAATAAAGAATGCGGACGGAGGAAGGAGACGAACTTGGAGTCCGACACTTAGGCGTAGAATCTTCGTAGACGGGCTGCGTTCCATGTGTTTGGCTCGAGTCGGTTATCCGATGCGTTTCGCAGACGGTATGCTCCGCCGGTCAGGACCTGGTCAATGATGAAGGGACCTTCCCATTTGGGCTTGAGATTGTCCTTTTTCTTGTCCGGCCGGCGTAGAACTAGTTCGCCAACGTTATAAGCTTTGGCCCGTACTTCCCTGCTTTGATATCTTCGAGCCTGCTGTTGATAGAATGCGGAACGAGCTTTTGCCACATCGCGCTCCTCCTCCAATGCGTCCAAACTGTCCTGCCGATCGAGCTCGGCTTCTCTTTCTTCATACATGCGCACGCGAGGTGAGTCATGTATTATGTCGCAGGGCAAGACTGCCTCTACGACGTACACCATGAAAAATGGTGTGAATTCGGTAGTACGATTCGGCGTGGTCCGCAGCCCCCAGAGTACGGAGTCGAGCTCCTCAACCCAGTGCGTGTTAGATTCCTTGAGGGACCGCACTAGTCTGGGTTTAATGCCGCTCATGATTAGATCATTTGCCCTTTCGACTTGGCCGTTGGTTTGAGGGTGATAGACTGAGGCGTAATCGAGCTTGATGCCCATGTTTTTGCACCATAATTTGACCTTATCGGCCGTGAAGTTGGTGCCATTATCGCGATGATATTGTGGGGACACCGTAACGGTGCACTACCCCGATATGAAGTCTATCACTGGTCCGGATTCGCCGCTTTAACAGGCTTGGCCTCTATCCATTTGGTGAATTTATCCACCATGACCAATAGGTATTTTTGCTTGTGGGTTCCTCCTTGAGGGGTCCAACCATGTCAAGCCCCGGCACCGCGAACGGCCAGGTGATGGGTATAGTTTTAAGGGTGGTGGGTGGCATGTGGCTTTGGTTAGCAAAAGCTGGCAACCAACGATCGCTCGACTAAGTCCTGCAAGATTCCGCCGGGCCGTCGGCCAATAAAATCCTTTACGGAAGGCCTTGCCTACAAGGGCCGGGCTGCGGCGTGGTGCCCACCCATCCGCATGAATTTCAGCCAGAGGTTTCGCCTTCCTCTTTGGAGATACACCTTTGAAGGACTCCGGTAGTGCTTTTCATATAAAGCTCTCCCTCATGGAATGTATAGGCTTTAGAGCGCCGCACTATGCAGCGAGCCTCATTTTGGTCTTCGAGGAGTTCTTGCCTAGTTAGGTAGGCTAGGAATGGTTCCATCCACGGGGCGATAACCGCCATTATTTCGTGAGCGAGAGGTGTTATCTCGGGCGGAGCCTCCGTTGTGTCGAGTGTTCGCGTCAGCGGTGTGATTGGGTCCGGATTGTTATTGCCGGACTCCCCTTCCCATAGTACGGATGGCTTGAACAGTCGTTCCAAAAAGATATTGGGTGGGACGGCATCGCGTTTTGCACCGATGCGTGCCAATATATCCGCCGCCTGGTTGTTCTCCCGGGTATGCTGCCATTTTCGGATCTTTGGCATCAAAGTCCCTGTTTATTTGAGATATTGCGAGGTTCGAATCCCCGCGCACCTCTAGGCGTTGAATGCCCATGGAGACTGCCATCCGGAGGCCGTGTAGAAGGGCCTCGTATTCTGCTGCGTTGTTGGAGTCCGTATACATTATACATTATTTGAAGGACGTTTTGGACTGTGTCCCCGGTTGGGGACGTCAGGACGACGCCAGCCCCCAGTCCGGCCAACATTTTGGAGCCGTCGAAGTGCATGATCCAATTGGAGTATGTGCCGTACTCTTTAGGGAGTTCGGCTTCGGTCCATTCGGCCACGAAGTCGGCCAAAACCTGCGACTTAATAGCTCTTCGTGGCTTATAAGTTATGTCGAATGGGAGGAGCTCTATGGCCCATTTAGCAATCCGGCCCGTCGCGTCGCGGTTGTTTATAATGTCATTAAGAGGTACTTCGGAGGCCACCGTTATCGAACACTCTTGAAAGTAGTGTCGCAGCTTCCGGGATGCCATGAACACCACGTATGCTATCTTTTGATAGTGTGGGTACTGGGACTTGCATGGAGTTAGGACAGTGGACACATAATAAACCGGTTTTTGAATAGGGAACCGGTGTCCGTCCGTTTCTCGTTCGACAACGAGCACCGCGCTGACAACTTGATGTGTTGCGGCGATGTATAATAGCATTGGTTCGCCCATGTTGGGCGCGGCCAGGACCGGATTTGTTGCCAAAATGGCCTTTAATTCTTCGAGTCCGGCCGTGGCGGCATCCGTCCACTCGAAGTGTTCGGTGCGGCGGAGGAGGCGGTAAAGAGGTAATGCCTTTTCTCCTAAACGGGAGATAAAGCGTCTTAGAGCCGCTACGCATCCCGTCATTTTTTGTATTTGTTTGAGGTATTTTGGAATATCCAATTGTGACAGAGCTCTAATCTTGGCTAGGTTTGCTTCAATTCCTCTACCGATACAATGAAGCCCAGGAGCTTTCCGGCTGGAACACCGAAGACGCATTTTTCCGGATTGAGCTTGATGTCATATTTTCTAAGATTGTCGAATGTGAGCCTCAAGTCGTCTACTAGAGTTTCGACGTGCTTGGTTTTGACAACCATGTCGTCTACATATGCTTCCACCGTTTTGCCGATCTGGTTTGCCAGACATGTCTGAATCATGCGCTGAGATGTTGCGCCGGCGTTTTTGAGCCCAAAGGGCATTGTGTTGAAGCAGAACGGGCCGTATGGAGTGATGAATGCTGTTGAAGCTTGGTCTGGCTCCGCCATCTTGATTTGGTGGTAGCCGAGTACGCGTCGAGGAAGCACAATGAGTCGTGTCCTGCAGAAGGCCAATGATTTGATCAATTCGAGGGAGGGGAAGGGATCCTTTGGGCAAGCCTTATTAAGGTCTTTGAAATCAACACATAGGCGCCAGGATTTATCCTTCTTTGGTACCATCACCAGGTTAGCTAGCCAGTCCGGATGTTTTATATCTCGATGAATCCGCCCTCCAAAGTTTGGCTAGCTCCTCTCCCATGGCCTGCCTCTTGGGTTCGAAAAGCGCCAAGAGCCTGTTTGATCGGCTTGAACTTTTAGGATATTTAGGCTGTGCTCGGCTAGCCGACGCGGGGATTCTGGCATGTCTGAAGGGTGCCAGGCAAAGATGTCCCAGTTTTCTTGTAGAAATTCTCGTAGTGCGGCGTCTACATCAGGGTTTAATTGTGCGCCGATGGAGGCCGTCTTTGCAGGGTCCATTGGGGGACTTGGAATTTGACTATTTCATCCGCTGGTTTAAAAGAGGTGGACTTGGATCTTTTATCAAGTATCACATCGTCCCTGTTCACCGTGGAGCGCATCGCGGTGAGTTTCTCGGCCGCTGGGGCTTCGGATAGTGCCTCGAGGGCTAGTGCGGCTGTCTTATTTTTGGCGCGGAGTGCTATGTTCGGATCACTAGCGAGAGTGATGATTCCGTTGGGACCAGGCATTTTAAGCTTCATGTACCCATAATGGGGTATAGCTTGAAAAATTGTGAATGCCTCTTGTCCTAATAAAGCATGATATCCGCTGTTGAACGGGGCCACTTGAAATGTGACCTCCTCGGACCTGTAATTGTCCGGCGAGCCAAACACTACGTCCAGCGTGATTTTTCCTGTGCAGCATGCTTCCCGGCTAGGGATTATTCCTCTGAAGGTTGTGCTGCTTCGCTCAATGCGGTTCCAGTCTATTTCCATTTTTCGAGGGTTTCTCATAAATGAGGTTTAGTCCGCTGCCGCCATCCATGAGTACCTTAGTAAGCGTAAAGCCGCCCACTATCGGGCCGAGGACCAATGCGGCTGGTGCCCGGCAGTTCGAATTTAGGTTCACACCGGCATTAAAGGTAATAGTCGTGTCCCCATGGATTTATTGTTGCTACTTGGTAGACTTCGCAAGGTTATGGACTTGTCATTTTCGCATGTTATTTGATGCGAAAGTCTCAAGACTATTAACACCGTCTTCGGTGTTGCTGGGCTGGGATTCTCGAGGTAGAAGCTCTTCGCCACTTTTGGCCACCTGTCAAGTATCCAACATGCTCAAGGCTATGAGTTGGAGTGGCGCCCTCGTGCTATGAATTTTGCAAGGTGCGCTTAGCCAACCCTCCAAGACGTTCTCGCCCTTTAGGGGTTTTGGTTTTTGGTATTCAACCCAGGTGCTTGATAATGATGCACCCTTTTGTTCCGGACTAGGGATGTATTCGGGCGGATTATCCCAAAATTTACTTTCGGTTTTCCAGGCGCTCTCCATCGCACAGTACTTTTATACTATGGTCCCCAAGTCAGCAAAGCGTGTAATTTCGCGACGACTTATGGCGTTTAGGATTCCTTGTCCGTGCAATTATTGCAAAAAATTGGAATTGCGTCCTCCTCTCGGCAGTCCTTTATCCTATTCATAACCAGGAGGGATCTGGCCCAGTAATGATGTACTGTTTCAGCGGGCTCTTGCCGAATTCGAGATAGATCGCCAATGTTTGGGTGGGCGGGTGGCACTAAATCCGGAACCCCGTCCAATTTAGGACTCAAGGGCCGAGAAGTTTCCGAACTCAGAAGCTTGGATTTTTGAGTGCTATCCAATGAGTCTGACCTGCTGCCTGACTTTAAGTTCAGGGCTTGATCGACATCCGTCCCTCCGCAGGAATCCGGCATGGAGGGATCGGGAATCCGGACGTAGCTAGTCCTTAAGATAGAAGAAGAATCGCCGCATTGCTCCTCTATCACAGCAACATGATGGGTAGCCTAGGGAGAGTTGATCTCTCTCAGATCGGTTTTAGGCCCGATCCGGTCGTAATCTGTGGCGACTCCCAGGGTGGCGATGCGATCCAAGAGCTCGTTTATGGAGGAGAGCTCGATTGGATTTAACTGTTCGGCAAGTTCCAAACTAACATGGAGATTGGTTCCGATGACTCGAGAGGTCATCGTCGGCGCGGCGGCTGAACTAGCGGTCATTAGAAAACCGCCTAGCCGAAGAGTCTGACCAGTGGCCAAGGCTTCTTTGGCGATGGTATCGTCTTTAAAGACAAGATGAGACATCCTACCTGATGGCGACGGCACAGAGGAACTCTCAATGAAAGCACCAATGTCGGTGTCAAAACCGTCCGATCTCGGGTAGGGGGTCCCGAACTGTGCGTCTAGGCGGATGGTAACAGGAGACAAGGGACGCGATGTTTTTACCTGTGTTCGGGCCCTCTCGATGGAGGTAATACCCTACTCCTGCTTGATTAATATTGATGATATGGGTAGTACAAGAGTAGATCTACCACGAGATCAAGGAGGCTAAACCCTAGAAGCTAGCCTATGGTATGATTGTTGTTCGCCCCACGGACTAAAACCCTCCGGTTTTATAGACACCGGATAGGTCGGGGTTACACGTAGTCGGTTACAATCGTAGGAGATCTACATATCCGTGACGCCAAGCTTGCCTTCCACGCCAAGGAAAGTCCCATCCGGACACGAGACGAAGTCTTCAATCTTGTATCTTCATAGTCTTGGAGTCCGCCGTGACGATAGTCCGCTATCTGACACCCCTAGTCCGTGTAACGCCCGGATTCGATCGCCAGTGTGTCCGCCATTATTCGCCGTCGTTGCCATGTCATGTGCTTGCGTGTCTCTCTTGCCATGTCATCATATGCATTTCATATCATGTCATCATGTGCATTTCATTTTGCGACGTGTTCGCCTCATGCATCCGAAACTTTTTCCCGTTGTCCGCTTTTGCAATCCGCACTCCTATGTCTCCGGCGCCCCTTTTACCTCTTTTCGTGTGTGGGTATTAAACGGTCTCGGAATGGACCGAGGTTTGTCAAGCGGCCTTGGTATAGCACCGGTAGACCGCCTGTCAAGTTTCGTGCCATTTGGAGGTCGTTTGATACTCCAACGGTTAACCGGGTAACCGTAAAAGCCTCCTTCTCCTTGCAGCCAAACACCCTTCCAAAGTGACCCAAAACCCACCTAACTCCCCTCCATGCTCTCGGTCGTTCGATCACGACCGCGTGGCCGAAAACCGCACCATGGAGTCTCCTAGCTCCCTCTACCTATTTAAACACCTCCCCCTCTGAAATTCGCGGTGCAAACCCTAGCCTCTTCCTCCACCAGCCGCCGGATGTGTCCGTCCCGCGTCGGACACGTCCAGCGCCTCCGTCCCCGACGAATCCGCCGCCGCCACGTGTCCCCGCCGCCGTCCCACGCCGCGCGGCCATGGGGCCCGAGCCGGCCTGGCCAGCTCACAGCCGCCCGCGCCCAGCGCCTAGCCTCCCTGCCCGGCGCCTCCTCGGCCCGTCGGAGCTGCCCGCACCTCGCCCGGCCATGAGCTCCGGGCGAAGCTTCGTCTCCACCCCGCGCCTCTCCTTCGCTGATCCGGCGGATCCGCGAGATCCGGCCCGGATCCGTGCGCCGCCGCCGCCGCCGCCCTTCCCCAGCTCCGGCCGCCTCCTTCCTCTACTCCGGCGACGAGAGCCGGCCATCCTCGCGAACCGTGCCACGGTTGACTTTCTTCCCCCCTCCGAAATTTCTCTAAGTCCCGAAGTTTCTGTCATTTTCATCGCATCGTAACTCTGTGCATATTTCTCCGTTTTGGGCGTGTAATATGTCAAATTGTTCGTCTCGACGAGTACATCATTTCATATCATTTCATAATTTTCATTTGAGCTCATCTTGATGCCTGAAATGCTGTTAGAAGAGTGTTATGTGATGTTAGTTTCAGATTCTTATCAGAACATGCACTTTTGTCATTTTTGCCATGATTGATGTGTGCACCCTATGAACTTGGGTCCTACATGTGTTTTGTAATATGTCATGCCATCTTTACAGGGGTGTATGCCATGTATTTTTGTGATCTCTGTGGTGACTAGCACAAGGATGCAAACTAGGCTTCATGATGTTGCTGATTTCAGCCCCTGTTTTGCTGATATTTTTATGCCATGTTAACTTGATGCTAGCGAGAAATCCATGCTTATTTTGAGATACTTCAGTAAGGATGTTTTGAACATATGGTTATTCTCTATCCATCCATTCCCTTGTTTGCAATTATGGAGTGCCATAGCTTGAGTCAATCGAGCTCTACTTTTGCTATAAAATGTTTCCTGGCAGGTTGTTTACATGTTATTCAATTTTGCCAAGATTGTTGTAGTTGATCCGTGTATGCTATGATGTTGTTCTTGCCATGTATAGCTTCTATGCCATTTCTTATTACTGTTGGTTGCCTTGCCATGCCATGTATTCCTCTGTGGTGAGTGGTTCAAGCTCACCAACATGCCTACTCATTGTTGTTCCTGCCATGTATGAATTTGTAATATAACTTGTCATGTTTACATGGGTGCCATCATATTTTATGATCCTTTTTGGCTTATGGTCAGTAAGGGACTTTTGTTCTATGCAATTATTATATTCATGCCATGCCTTTGTTTGCCATGATAAGTTCCTGTAACATGTCGTTTGATAGCTCTAAACTTGGTAACCTGATGTTATTTCTGCAAATGCCTGAAACTGTTATTATTTGCAATCTTACCATGTCATTTTGAGCATGTTCTAGTGATTTCTGGAGATAGCTCAGTGTTCATGTTTTGTAATGCTTTACCTGTACATTATGCCCATGCCTTTTGTTTTCTTGCTGAGGTCCTGTAGCATGTTGTTTTGATGCTTGCAATATGCCTAGTTGCTGTTTTGGACAGCTTGTCCTTTAAACTTGTTTCATGTGTATGTGTTGAACCGTTGCTCCGTTTTGAGTGTGCTCTATATGAAACTTGCTTGATTTTTCATGTAGCTTCATATTATCATGTTGCATCCATGTTTTGAGGTGTTTGCTTGATGTTTGTATGCATTTTGTATCAATGCCATGTTTAACTTGTTTTGCTCATATCTTCTAGGCCGTAGCTCCGAATTTAATGAACTTTATATGTAACTTGACTAGAATTTTGTGTAGATCATCGTGGTGCATTTTAAATTGATGTTTGACAACTTGAACATAAAAGTATTCACATCTGGACCAATTTCGAGATTTGCATATGAGGGCTTACCGAATTGTTATATGTTGCTTCCGCCTCATTTAAACTTGCTTTGATGTGTTGCTCTTGTTTGCATCATCTCTTGCCATGAGTAGCTTCATGTAGCTTCGTCATGCATCATACTTGTTGTGCATCATGCCTTGTTCATGTGTGGTGTGTTTACTATGTTGTGTGCTTCTTCTTGTTAGTTCCTGCTTAGCTGCGATCGTGAGGATTCGTTCGTCACGCTTGGTTCGGCTTCATCCGTTCATCTTCTTCATGGACTCGTTCTTCTTCCTAGCGGGATTTCAGGCAAGATGACCGCTACCCTGGATCTCACTACTATCATTGCTATGCTAGTTGTTTTGTTCTATCGCTATGCTGCGCTACCTACCACTTGCTGCTCAAGCCTCCCAATTTGCCATGTCAGCCTCTAACCTTTTGCACCCTTCCTAGCAAACCATTGTTTGGCTATGTTACCGCTTTGCTCAGCCCCTCTTATAGCGTTGTTAGTTGTAGGTGAAGATGAAGTTTGTTCCTTGTTGGAACATGGAGATGTTGTTCCTTGTTGGAACATGTTTACTTGTTGGGATATCACAATATATCTTATATTATTAATGCATCTATATACTTGGTAAAGGGTGGAAGGCTCGGCCTTATGCCTGGTGTTTTGTTCCACTCTTGCCGCCTAGTTTCCGTCATATCGGTGTTATGTTCCCGAATTTTGCGTCCCTAACGCGGTCGGGTGATTTATGGGACCCCTTGACAGTTCGCTTTGAATAAGACTCCTCCAAAGAAGGCCCAACATTGGTTTTACCATTTGCCTCACCTATGCCCTTTTTCCCCTGGGTTTCGGAGCCCGAGGGTCATCTTTATTTTAACCCCCCGAACCAGTGCTCCTTCGAGTGCTGGTCCGAACTAGAGCCTGTGGTAGCGCCCCTCAAGGAAACTTGAGGTCTGGTTTTAGTCGTCTGGACTGCTCATCCGGATGTGCCATGAGAACGAGGTACGTGCGACTCCTATCGGGATTTGTCGGCACATTCGGGCGGCTTTGCTGGTCTTGTTTTATTGCTGTCGAAATGTCTTGTAGCCGAGATTCCGAGACTGATCGGGTCTCCCCGGGGAGAAGGAATAGCCTTCGTTGATCGCGAGAGCTTGTGATGGGCTAAGTTGGGACACCCTTGCAGGGTATAAACTTTCGAGAGCCGTGCCTGCGGTTATGTGGCAGATGGGAATTTGTTAATATCCGGTTGTAGTAAACTTGAAGCAAACTCTTCTAAAATACACCAATCGTTTGCGTAACCGTGAGTGTCTCTTTTCGGGGTTGATCGAGAGGAGAACACGGTTTCTGGTTTATGTCTGACGTAAGTAGGTGTTCAGGATCACTTCTTGATCATTACTAGTTGACGACCGTTCCTTTGTTTCTCTTCTCGCTCTCTTTTGCGTATGTTAGCCACCATATATGCTTAGTCGCTGCTGCAACCTCACCACTTTATCCCTTCCTTTCCCATTAAGCTTTGCTAGTCTTGATACCCATGGTAATGGGATTGCTGAGTCCTCGTGGCTCACAGATTACTACACCAACAGTTGCAGGTACAGGTTATGCGATGATCATGACGCGAGCGCGATGTTTATTTGTGTTGGAGTTCTTCTTCTGCTTCTTCGATCAGGGGATAGGTTCCAGGTCGGCAGCCTGGGCTAGCAGGGTGGATGTCGTTTGAGCTTCTATTTATGTTTCATCCGTAGTCGGATGTTGATCTTGTATATGATGTTGTTGATGTATTCTTGTGGCATTCGTGCCTTATGTATGTATCCCCATCTATTATGTAATGTTGATGTAATGATATCCACCTTGCAAAAGCGTTCCAATATGCGGGTCTATCCTTGGTGGGACCTTCGAGTTCCTTTTGGATAGGGTCGCATATTGGGCGTGAGAAGTTGGTATCAGAGCCTCAACCGACCTTAGTGTTGGGGAACGTAGTAATTTCAAAAATTTTCCTACGATCACGCAAGACCATGGTGATGGCATAGCAACGAGAGGGAAGAGTGTCCGTCCACGCACCCTCGTGAGACCGAAAGCGAAGCGTTATAACAACGCTGTTGATGTAGTCGACGTCTTCACGACCCGACCGATCCAAGCACCGAACGTCGGCACCTCCGAGTTCTGCACATCGTTCAGCTCGATGACGATCCCGGACTCCGATCCAGCAAAGTGTCGGGATGAGTTCCGTCAAGACGACGGCGTGGTGGACGATGATGATGCTCCACCGACGCGGGGCTTCGCCTAAGCTCCGCGACGATATGACTTCTCCAGCAGGGCTTCACCTAAGCTCATGACGATATGACCGAGGTGGAATATGGTGGAAGGGGCACCGCACGGCTAAGGAAAGATCCGTAGATCAACTTGTGTGCCATGGGGTGTCCCCTGCCCTGTATATAAAGGAGGGAAGGGAGGGCTGGCCGGCCACCAAGGGCTGCGCTGGGAGTCCTACTCCCACCGGAGTAGGATTCCTCCCAATCCTAGTCCAACTAGGATTGGCCAAGTGGGAAAGGAGAGAGGGGGCGCCCCCCCACTTCTCCTAGTCCTAATAGGACTAGGGAAGGGGGGAAGGTGCGGCCAGCACTTGGGCCCCTTTCCTCCTTTCCACTAAGGCCCATCAAGGCCCATTGACCCCCGGGAGGTTCCGTAACCCCTGTACTCTCTAAAATTCCCAATTTCACCCGGAGTTATTCCGGAGTCCAAATATAGGCTTCCAATATATCAATCTTTATGTCTCGACCATTTCGAGACTCCTCGTCATGTCCGTGATCTCATCCGGGACTCCGAACAACCTTCGGTACATCAATATCATATAAACTCATAATAACTGCCATCGAACGTTAAGCGTGCGGACCCTACGGGTTCGAGAACTATGTAGACATGACCGAGACACCTCTCGGTCAATAACCAATAGCGGGACCTGGATGCCCATATTGGCTCCTACATATTCTACGAAGATCTTTATCGGTCGGACCGCATAACAACATACGTTGTTCCTTTGTCATCGGTATGTTACTTGCCCGAGATTTGATCGTCGGTATCCAATACCTAGTTCAATCTCGCATCGCAAGTCTCTTTTCTCGTTCCGTAATACATCATCTCACAACTAACACATTTAGTTGCAATGCTTGCAAGGCTTATGTGATGTGCATTACCGAGAGGGCCCAGAGATACCTCTCCGACAATCGGAGTGACAAATCCTAATCTCGAAATATGCCAACCCAACATGTACCTTCGGAGACACCTGTAATGTACCTTTATAATCACCCGATTCGTTGTGACGTTTGGTAGCACCCAAAGTGTTCCTCGGGCAAACGGGAGTTGCATAATCTCATAGTCATAGGAACATGTATAAGTCATGAAGAAAAGCACTAGCAACAAACTATACGATCAGGTGCTATGCTAATGGAATGGGTCATGTCAATCAGATCATTCAACCAATGATGTGATCCCGTTGAATCAAATAACAACTCCTTGTTCATGGTTAGGAAACATAACCATCTTTTGATTAACGAGCTAGTCAAGTAGAGGCATACTAGTGACACTCTGTAGGTTTATGTATTCACACATGTATTATGTTTCCGGTTAATACAATTCTAGCATGAATAATAAACATTTATCATGATATAAGGAAATAAATAATAACATTATTATTGCCTCTAGGGCATATTTCCTTCAGTCTCCCACTTGCACTAGAGTCAATAATCTAGTTCACATCGCCATGTGATTCAACATCAATAATTCACATCTATATGTGGTTAACACCCATAGTTCACATCGATATGTGACCAACACCCAAAGGGTTTACTAGAGTCAGTAATCTAGTTCACATCGCCATGTGATTAACACCCAAAGAGTACTAAGGTGTGATCATGTTTTGCTTGTGAGATAATTTTAGTCAACGGGTCTGTCACATTCAGAGCCGTAAGTATTTTGCAAATCTCTATGTCTACAATGCTCTGCACGGAGCTACTCTAGCTAATTGCTCCCACTTTCAATATGTATCTAGATCGTGACTTAGAGTCATCCAGATCGGTGTCAAAACTTGCATCGACGTAACCCTTTACGACGAACCTTTTGTCACTTCCATAATCGAGAAACATATCCTTATTCTACTAAGGATAATTTTGACCGCTGTCCATTGATCTACTCCTAGATCAAGATTGCACTCCTTGCCAAGCATAGTGGTAGGGTATGCAATAGATCTGTACACAAGATGACATACTTTATAGAACCTATGGCTGATGCATAGGGAATGACTTTCATTCTCTTTCTATCTTCTCGCCGTGGTCGGATTTTGAGTCTTACTCAATCTCACACCTTGTAACACAGGCAAGAACTCTTTCTTTGGCTGTTCCATTTTGAACTACTTCAAAATCTTGACAAGGTATGTACTTATTGAAAAACTTATCAAGCGCCTTGATCTATCTCTATAGATCTTGATGCTCAATATGTAAGCAGCTTCACCGAGGTCTTTCTTTGAGAAACTCCTTTCAAATACTCCTTTATGCTTTGCGAATAATTCTACATTATTTCCGATTAACAATATGTCATTCACATATACTTATCAGAAATGTTGTAGTGCTCCCACTCACTTTCTTGTAAATACAGGCTTCTCCAAAAGTCTGTATAAAACCATATGCTTTGATCACACTATCAAAGCGTTTATTCCAACTCCGAGATGCTTGCACCAGTCCATAGATGGATCGCTGGAGCTTGCACATTTTGTTAGCTCCTTTAGGATTGACAAAACCTTCTGGATTGCATCATATACAACTCTTCTTTAATAAATCCATTAAAGAACGTAGTTTTGACATCCATTTGCCAGATTTCATAAAATGTGGCAATTGCTAACATGATTCGGACAGACTTAAGCATCGCTACAGTTGAGAAAATCTCATTTGTAGTCAACTCCTTGAACTTGTCGAAAACCTTTTTGTGACAAGTCGAGCTTTGTAGATAGTAACACTACTATCAGTGTCCGTCTTCCTCTTGAAGATCCATTTATTTAACATGGCTTGCTGATCATCGAGCAAGTCCATCAAAGTCCACACTTTGTTCTCATATATGGATCCCATCTCAGATTTCATGGTCTCAAACCATTTCGCGGAATCTGGGCTCATCATCGCTTCCTCATAGTTCGTAGGTTCATCATGGTCTAGTAACATGACTTCTAGAATAGGATTACCGTACCACTCTGGTGCGGATCTTACTCGGAAGACCTCGAGGTTTGGTAGCAACTTGATCTGAAGTTTCATGATCATCATCATTAACTTCCTCACTAATTGGTGTAGGAATCACTGGAACTGATTCCTGTGATGAACAACTTTCCAATAAGGGAGAAGGTACAATTACCTCATCAAGTTCTACTTTCCTCCCACTCACTTCTTTCGAGAGAAACTTCTTCTCTAGAAAGGATCCATCTTAGCAACAAATATCTTGCTTTCGGATCTGTGATAGAAGGTGTACCCAATAGTTACCATTGGGTATTCTATGAAGACGCATTTCTCGATTTGGGTTCGAGCTTATCGGTGAAAACTTTTTCACATAAGCATCACAACTCCAAACTTTAAGAAACGACAGCTTAGGTTTATCGCTAAACCATAGTTCATACGGTGTCATCTCAACGGATTTAGATGGTGCCCTATTAAACGTGAATGCAGCTGTCTCTAATGCATAACCCCAAAACGATAGTGGTAAATCGGTAAGATACATCATAAATCGCACCATATCCAATAAAGTGCGATTACGACGTTCGACACACACCATTATGCTGTGGTGTTCGGTGGCGTGAGTAGTGAAACTATTTCACATTGTTTTAATCAAGGCCAAACTCAGTAACTCAAATATTTTTCTCTGCGATCATATCGTAGAAACTTTTATTTTCTGTTACGATGATTCTTCACTTCACTCTGAAATTCTTTGAACTTTTCAAATGTTTCAGACTTGTGTTTCATCAAGTAGATATACCCATATCTGCTTAAATCATCTGTGAAGGTCGAAAATAACGATACTTGCCGTGAGTTTTAACACTCATCGGACCGCATACATCGGTATGTATTATTTCCAATAAGTCATTTGCTCGCTCCATTGTTCCGGAGAATGAGTCTTTAGTCATGTTGCCCATAAGGCATGGTTCGCAAGCATCAAGTGATTCATAATCAAGTGATTCCAAAATCCCATCAGCATGGAGCTTCTTCATGCGCTTTACACCAATATGACCTAAACGGCAGTGCCACAAATAAGTTGCACTATCATTATTAACTTTGCATCTTTTGGCATCAATATTATGAATATGTGTATCACTACGATCGAGATCCAACGAACCATTTTCATTGGGTGTGTAACCATATAAGGTTTTATTCATGTAAACAGAACAACAATTTATTCTCTTACTTAAATGAATAACCGTATTGCAATAAACATGATCAAATCATATTCATGCTCAACGCAAACGCCAAATAACATTTATTTAGGTTTAACACTAATCGAAAGTATAGGGAGTGTGCGATGATGATCATATCAATCTTGGAACTACTTCCAACACTCATCGTCACTTCCCTTTCAACTAGTTTCTGTTCATTCTGCAACTCCTGTTTCAAGTTACTACTCTTAGCAACTGAACCAGTATCAAATACCGAGGGGTTGCTACGAACACTAGTAAAATACACATCAATAATCTGTATATCAAATATACCTTTGTTCACTTTGCCAACCTTCTTATCCGCCAAATACTTGGGGTAGTTCCGCTCAAAGGACCAGTTCTATTGTAGCAAAAGCACTTAGTCTCGTGCTTAGATCCAGACTTGGGCTTCTTCACTCGAGCAGCAACTTGCTTGCCGTTCTTCTTGAAGTTCCCTTCTTCCCTTGCCCTTTTCCTTGAGACTAGTGGTCTTGTCAACCATCAACACTTGATGTTTTTCTTGATTTCTACCTTCGCGATTTTAGCATCGCGAAGAGCTTGGGAATTGTTTTCGTCATCCCTTGCATATTATAGTTCATCACGAAGTTCTAGTAACTTTAGTGATGGTGACTAGAGAATTCTGTCAATCACTATCTTATCTCGAAGATTAACTCCCACTTGATTCAAGCGATTGAAGTACTCGGACAATCTGAGCACATGCTCACTAGTTGAGCGATTCTCCTCCATCTTTTAGCTATAGAACTTGTTGGAGACTTCATATCTCTCAACTCGGTATTTGCTTGAAATATTAACTTCAATTCCTGGAACATCTCATATGGTCCATGACGCTCAAAACGCCTTTGAAGTCCCGATTCTAAGCCGTTAAGCATGGTGCACTAAACTATCAAGTAGTCATCATATTGAGCCAGCCAAACGCTCATAACGCCTCGCATCTGCTCCTGCAATAGGTCTGTCACCTAGCGGTGCATCAAGGACATAATTCTTACGTGCAGCAATGAGGATAAACCTCAGATCACGGATCCAATCCGCAATATTGCTACTAACATTTTTCAATACAATTTTCTCTAGGAACACATATAAAAACACAGGGAAGCAACAACGCGAGCTATTGATCTACAACATAATCTGCAAAATACTACCAGACTAAGTTCATGATAAATTAAAGTTCAATTAATCATATTACTTAAGAACTCCCACTTAGAAAAATATCCTCCAATTCTCTAAGTGATTGCGTGATCCATATCAACTACACCATGACCGATCATCACGTGTGATGGAGTAGTTTCAATGGTGAACATCAATATGTTGATCATATCTACTATATGATTCACGCCGACCTTTCGGTCTCCGTGTTCCGAGGTCATATCTTATATGCATAGCTCGTCAAGTATAACCTGAGTATTCGCGTGTGCAACTGTTTTGCACCGTTGTATTTGAACGTAGAGCCTATCACACCCGATCATCACGTGGTGTCTCAAAGACGAAGAACTTTCGCAACGGTGCATACTCAGGAGAACACTTCTTGATAATTTAGTAAGGATCATCTTATAATGCTACCGTCAATCAAAGCAAAATAAGATGCATAAAGGATTAACATCACATGCAATCAATATAAGTGATATGATATGGCCATCATCATCTTGTGCTTTGTGATCTCCATCTCCAAGCACCGCCATGATCACCATCGCCACCGCGCGACACCTTGATCTCCATCGTGGCATCGTTGTCGTCTCGCCAACTATTGCTTCTACGACTATCGCTACTGCTTAGTGATAAAGTAAAGCAATTACATGGCGTTTGCATTTCATACAATAAAGCGACAACCATATGGCTCCTGCCAGTTGCCGATAACTCGGTTACAAAACATGATCATCTCATACAATGAAATATAGCATCACGTCTTGACCATATCACATCACAACATGCCCCTGCAAAAACAAGTTAGACGTCCTCTACTTTGTTGTTGCAAGTTTTACGTGGCTGCTACGGGCTGAGCAAGAACCGTTCTTACCTCGCATCAAAACCACAACGATACTTCGTCAAATAGACTCCGTTTAACCTTCTCAAGGACGGGCGTAGCCACACTCGGTTCAACTAAAGTGAGAGAGACAGACACCCGCCACCACCTTTAAGCAACGAGTGCTCACAGCGGTGAAACCAGTCTCGCGTAAGCGTACGCGTAATGTCGGTCCGGGCCGCTTCATCTCACAATACCGCTGAACCAAAGTATGACATGCTGGTAGGTAGTATGACTTGTATCGCCCACAACTCACTTGTGTTCTACTCGTGCATATGACATCAACGCATAAAACCAGGCTCGGATGCCACTGTTGGGGAACGTAGTAATTTCAAAAATTTTCCTACGATCACGCAAGACCATGGTGATGGCATAGCAACGAGAGGGAAGAGTGTCCGCCCACGCACCCTCGTGAGACCGAAAGCGAAGCGTTATAACAACGCGGTTGATGTAGTCGTGCGTCTTCACGACCGACCGATCCAAGCACCGAACGTCACGGCACCTCCGAGTTCGCACACGCTCAGCTCGATGACGATCCCGGACTCCGATCCAGCAAAGTGTCGGGATGAGTTCCACAAGACGACGGCGTGGTGACGATGATGATGCTCCACCGACGCAGGGCTTCGCCTAAGCTCCGCGACGATATGACTTCTCCCGCGCAGGGCTTCACCTAAGCTCCGCGACGATATGACCGAGGTGGAATATGGTGGAAGGGGGCACCGCACACGGCTAAGGAAAGATCCGTAGATCAACTTGTGTGCCATGGGGTGTCCCCTGCCCCTGTATATAAAGGAGGGAAGGGGAGGGGCTGGCCGGCCACCAAGGGCTGCGCCTGGGAGTCCTACTCCCACCGGGAGTAGGATTCCTCCCCCCCAATCCTAGTCCAACTAGGATTGGCCAAGTGGGAAAGGAGAGAGGGGGCGCCCCCCCACTTCTCCTAGTCCTAATAGGACTAGGGAAGGGGGGAAGGTGCGGCCAGCACTTGGGCCCCTTTCCTCCTTTCCACTAAGGCCCATCAAGGCCCATTGACCCCCGGAGGTTCCTAGTAACCCCGGTACTCGGTAAAATTCCCAATTTCACCCGGAGTTATTCCGAGTCCAAATATAGGCTTCAATATATCAATCTTTATGTCTCGACCATTTCGAGACTCCTCGTCATGTCCGTGATCTCATCCGGGACTCGAACAACCTTCGTACATCAATATCATATAAACTCATAATAACCGCCATCGAAGCGTTAAGCGTGCGGACCCTACGGGTTCGAGAACTATGTAGACATGACCGAGACACCTCTCGGTCAATAACCAATAGCGGGACCTGGATGCCCATATTGGCTCCTACATATTCTACGAAGATCTTTATCGGTCGAGACCGCATAACAACATCGTTGTTCCTTTGTCATCGGTATGTTACTTGCCCGAGATTTGATCGTCGGTATCCAATACCTAGTTCAATCTCGTTCTCGCAAGTCTCTTTTCTCGTTCCGTAATACATCATCTCACAACTAACACATTTAGTTGCAATGCTTGCAAGGCTTATGTGATGTGCATTACCGAGAGGGCCCAGAGATACCTCTCCGACAATCGGAGTGACAAATCCTAATCTCAAATATGCCAACCCAACATGTACCTTCGGAGACACCTGTAATGTACCTTTATAATCACCCGATTCGTTGTGACGTTTGGTAGCACCCAAAGTGTTCCTCGGCAAACGGAGTTGCATAATCTCATAGTCATAGGAACATGTATAAGTCATGAAGAAAAGCACTAGCAACAAACTATACGATCAGGTGCTATGCTAATGGAATGGGTCATGTCAATCAGATCATTCAACCAATGATGTGATCCCGTTGAATCAAATAACAACTCCTTGTTCATGGTTAGGAAACATAACCATCTTTTGATTAACGAGCTAGTCAAGTAGAGGCATACTAGTGACACTCTGTAGGTTTATGTATTCACACATGTATTATGTTTCCGGTTAATACAATTCTAGCATGAATAATAAACATTTATCATGATATAAGGAAATAAATAATAACATTATTATTGCCTCTAGGGCATATTTCCTTCACTTAGGAGCCCCCTTGTTTGATCGTGTAGTTTGGCCGATGTTGAGTCTAGAAGAAAACTGTTTTCGGAGTCTAGTTATATCGGAGAGTAGGAATGATTTTTACTCCTCAGTCCCTTCGTCACTCTGGTGAGGAATCTTGACGTAGGTGTTTTGAATTACTCCTCTTCCCCTTCAAATTTTTCTTTAGGTTCACGCAGTTGGTTTTCCGGTAGTTGTTCCTCAGCTCTTTTTATCCGGTGCATTTCTCGTCAAGTCGAATCGAGCCTCTTCATCTTTGCAAGTTCAATCCTCAGTTGTTTTCTTTTCCCACCCGCCCACCCTTTTTAATCTCGGAACCGGAGTCCGTAATCGAGTATCCATCCTACCCGTGCGAAGTCTTTGCTTTCTTTCCTCAATGATATCAACCGGTGTTTTATCTTCAAGATATTCGTAGCGTCCCCCTTCCAAGTTTCCTTTGTTTTCCCGCCCTCCACCCTTTTTTTCTTCCCGGAGCTCGAGTCTTTTTCGACCATCAATTTCATTCGTGTGGAGCCTCTTCGCCTTCCCTCAATTATTTTAACCGTGAATTCCGTCTCGTTCGTCATTCTTCGTCCCTTTCTTTTCCGGTGGACTCAATTCAAGTTTTTGTTGTCGATCATATTCTTTTCCTCAAGTGTTCTTTTTTGCTCGTTCGCCTCTCACCAGTTTATCATTCCGAGTTCAAGACATCTCGGGAGATTCGTCGTGTTCCAATTAATTCGAGGTTGTCACCTCATTCAAATATTTCAGTTCTTCCGGTGCATCATCTATCTGTTCAACATCCCTTTCCAACGGTGTTATCTCTCCAGTGGGCCCTAACCCACAGGTCTTTCCCAGGATCTTACCTGACTCTTCTAATTTCCCCGGAGCTATTCTCAATTCTTTTCAAAGTGTGACGTAAGTATGAATTTCGTCAGTCAGATGCCTTTTCCAAGGTCGATTCCAAATCTTTTCATTGTTGGCTCAACCTCTCTGTTTTTCATTCTTCCGGAGTATCTCAGTAATTTTGGTGATGTTTATTGTCGTCATTTGAAGACCGAAGAAGAGTTCCTTCTAAATCTTGTCCATTCTCCCGGAGATTCATGGTGATAGCTCGATGTTACCCTATCTAATTGTTCTAGTCGTGCAATTCTTTTCATCCATCCGGAGTATTTCAGGAGTTGCTTTTCTGTTCCGATTATTCGGAGGCCTCCATTTCAGAAGAATTCCTCATCCCAAGTTTTCAGCTTCGTTCTCTCAATTATTCTATATCCGTGCCCCTTTCTTTCGCCTCAATATTATCCCGGTGCTTCATTCAAGTGCTCTTTAATCAGATCGAGTTCTTCCCGTTCTATTGTATCTAAATCCCCTCTAACATATTTGTTCTTCTAATTCTTCCCGATGGTTCATCCTCTTTCATCAGTCATTTTCGAATTCTTACGGTGGTTCGTTCAAGATTCTTTTCTTTGATTATCATTTCAATCCATTCGTTCTTTTCAATCCTACCGGTGGTTCATGAAGACCTTCTCAAGTTTGCGATATGTCACTTCTCAATTCTTTTTCAAGAAAAATAAGTAGTATGCAAAATCCATTGCTTGTCATCAATTTAATTTGATGAAGGATAAGCATACAATAAATCTTATTCTTATTTCCTCCAAGTGATTAATCCTTTTCTTCGGAGTTTGTTCTTGATGAATAAATTCTAGTTCCAAGTGTTTTCATCTTTTCTTTTCCGGACTTCAAATTTCCTCGGCTATTTCGTCAGAACCTCCATCTAAATCATCGCAACGCTCATCTTATTCTTTCTTCCTTCATTCTATCTCATCATCCTTTCGTTACCGGAGTTCTTCATGGTGGTTCTTCAGGATTTAATTCACTCTTCAAGTGTTCATCAAGATTCTTGTCGGTGGAGTTCAAGTATCTTTTCTTCTTGCGTCGCAAAGTGCAATTAATTCTCCATATTCTTTTGAAGTGGAGTTTTGCATTTCTTCGTTCTTCTCAGCTATTCAATCATTTCCGTTTGCGGCTGGTTATCACCTCATTAATTTCGAGATGTTTTCCATAAGTCCACAACAAGCTTATTCTTTCGTTGTTGATTTTCTCAACAACTTCGTTCAATCATTCCTTCTAAATTCTTTTCATTCCATTATTTCAATTCTTTCCGGAGGTTTTTGTGTCATGTCTTCATCAAGTATCATTCCATCCCCTCTAGTTCATGTTCTAATCCTTCCATTTTCAGCAGGAGTGCTGCCTAAATCCTTTCAGTCTTATTCGTTTCTTATCTTGTTCTAACCAGAGTGCTTTCATAGTCTATCTGATTCCGTGAGCTTTTGATTCTCGTCTTTCTCTTCGTTCCTCTCTTTTTCTCGAGTGCTCTCGATTCTTTGCTTCTTCTCTTGAGTTCTTGTTTCACCTCATCCCTTTTTCCTTCCGTCTCGGTCCTAAGATCTCGGGACGCGATCTCTTGTTAGTGGAGGAGTGTTGTAACGCCCCGGATTCGATGCGCCAGGTGTCCGCCAGTTATTCGCCGTCGTTGCCATGTCATGTGCTTGCGTGTCTCTCTTTGCAATGTCATCATATGCATTTCATATCATGTCATCATGTGCATTTCATTTTGCATACGTGTTCGTCTCATGCATCCGAGCTTTTTCCCCGTTGTCCGTTTTGCAATCTGGCACTCCTATGTCTCCCGGCGCCCCCTTTTACCTCTTTTCGTGTGTGGGTATTAAACGGTCTCGGAATGGACCGAGGTTTGTCAAGCGGCCTTGGTATAGCATCGGTAGACCGCCTGTCAAGTTTCGTGCCATTTGGAAGTCATTTAATACTCCAACGGTTAACCGGGTAACCGTAAAAGCCTCCTTCTCCTTGCAGCCCAACACCCTTCCAAAGTGACCCAAAACCCACCTAACTCCCCTCCATTCTCTCGGTCGTTCGATCACGATCGCGTGGCCGAAAACCGCACCTCATTTGGAGTCTCCTAGCTCCCTCTACCTATTTAAACACCTCCCCCTCCGAAATTCGCGGTGCAAACCCTAGCCTCTTCCTCCTCCAGCCGCCGGACTTGTCCGTCCCGCGCCGGACACGTCCAGCGCCGCCGTCCCCGACGAATCCGCCGCCGCCACGTGTCCACGCCGCCGTCCCACGCCGCCGCCTGCGGCCGCATGAGCCCGAGCCCGCCCGCCCGGCTCACACAGCGCCGCCCAGCGCCCAGCGCTTAGCCTCCCTGCCCGCTGCGTCCTCGCCCGTCCGAGCTGCCCGCACTCGTCGGCCGCGAGCTCCGGCGAGCTTCGTCTCACGCCCAGCGCCCTCCTTCGCCGGGATCCGCCGGATCCGGCGAGATCCGGCCCGGATCCGGCGAGATCCGGCCCGGATCCGTGCGCCGCCGCCGGCGCCGCCCTTCCCCAGCTCCGGCCGCCTCCTTCCTCTACTCCGGCGAAGAGAGCCGGCCATCCTCGCGAACCGTGCCACGGTTGACTTTCTTCCCCCCTCCGAAATTTCTCTAAGTCCCGAAGTTTCTGTCATTTTCCTGCATTTTCATCGCATCGTAACTCTGTGCATATTTCTCCGTTTTGGGTGTGTAATATGTCAAATTGTTCGTCTCGACGAGTACATCATTTCATATCATTTCATAATTTTCATTTGAGCTCATCTTGATGCCCGAAATGCTGTTAGAAGAGTGCTATGTGATGTTAGTTTCAGATTCTTATCGGAACATGCACTTTTGTCATTTTTGCCATGATTGATGTGTGCACCCTATGAACTTGGGTCCTACATGTGTTTTGTAATATGTCATGCCATCTTTACAGGGGTGTATGCCATGTATTTTTGTGATCTCTGTGGTGACTAGCACAAGCATGCAAACTAGGCTTCATGATTTTGCTGATTTCAGCCCCTGTTCTGCTGATATTTTTATGCCATGTTAACTTGATGCTACCGAGAGATCCATGCTTATTTTGAGATACTTCAGTAAGGATGTTTTGAACATATGGTTATTCTCTATCCATCCATGCCCTTGTTTGCAATTATGGAGTGCCATAGCTTGAGTCAATCGAGCTCTACTTTTGCTATAAAATGTTTCCTGGCAGGTTGTTTACATGTTATTCAATTTTGCCAAGATTGTTGTAGTTGATCCGTGTATGCTATGATGTTGTTCTTGCCATGTATAGCTTCTATGCCATGTCATCTTACTGTTGGTTGCCTTGCCATACCATGTATTGCTCTGTGGTGAGTGCTTCAAGCTCACCAACATGCCTACTCATTATTGTTCCTGCCATGTATGAATCTGTAATATAACTTGTCATGTTTACGTGGGTGCCATCATATTTTCTGATCCTTTTTGGCTTATGGTCAGTAAGGTACTTTTGTTCTATGCAACTAGTATATTCATGTCATGCCTTTGTTTGCCATGATAAGTTCCTGTAACATGTCGTTTGATAGCTCTAAACTTGGTAACCTGGTGTTATTTCTGCAAATGCCTGAAACTGTTATTATTTGCAATCTTACCATGTCATTTTGAGCATGTTCTAGTGATTTCTGGAGATAGCTCAGTGTTCATGTTTTGTAATGCTTTACCTGTACATTATGCCCATGCCTTTTGTTTTCTTGCTGAGGTCCTGTAGCATGTTTTTTTTATGCTTGCAATATGCCTAGTTGCTGTTTTGGACAGCTTGTCCTTTAAACTTGTTTCATGTGTATGTGTTGAACCGTTGCTCCGTTCTGAGTGTGCTCTATATGAAACTTGCTTGATTTTGCATGTAGCTTCATATTATCATGTTGCATCCATGTTTTGAGGTGTTTGCTTGATGTTTGTATGCATTTTGCATTAATGCCATGTTTAACTTGTTTTGCTCATATCTTCTAGGCCGTAGCTCCGAATTTAATGAACTTTATATGTAACTTGACTAGAATTTCGTGTAGATCATCGTGGTGCATTTTAAATTGATGTTTGACAACTTGAACATAAAAGTATTCACATCTGGACCAATTTCGAGATTTGCATATGAGGGCTTACCGGAATTGTTATATGTTGCTTCCGGCCTCATTTAAACTTGCTTTGATGTGTTGCTCTTGTTTGCATCATCTCTTGCCATGAGTAGCTTCATGTAGCTTCGTCATGCATCATACTTGTTGTGCATCATGCCTTGTTCATGTGTGGTGTGTTTACTATGTTGTGTGCTTCTTCTTGTTAGTTCTCGTTTCGTTGCGATCGTGAGGATTCGTTCGTCTACGCGTGGTTCGGCTTCATCCGTTCATCTTCTTCATGGACTCGTTCTTCTTCTTAGCGGGATTTCAGGCAAGATGACCGCTACCCTGGATCTCACTACTATCATTGCTATGCTAGTTGTTTCGTTCTATCGCTATGCTGCGCTACCTACCACTTGCTGCTCAAGCCTCCCAATTTGCCATGTCAGCCTCTAACCTTTTGCACCCTTCCTAGCAAACCATTGTTTGGCTATGTTACCACTTTGCTCAGCCCCTCTTATAGCGTTGTTATTTGCAGGTGAAGATGAAGTTTGTTCCTTGTTGGAACATGGAGATGTTGTTCCTTGTTGGAACATGTTTACTTGTTGGGATATCACAATATATCTTATATTATTAATGCATCTATATACTTGGTAAAGGGTGGAAGGCTCGGCCTTATGCCTGGTGTTTTGTTCCACTCTTGCCGCCCTAGTTTCCGTCATATCGGTGTTATGTTCCCGGATTTTGCGTCCCTAACGCGGTCGGGTGATTTATGGGACCCCCTTGACAGTTCGCTTTGAATAAGACTCCTCCAGCAAGGCCCAACATTGGTTTCCGGAGCTCGAGGGTCATCTTTATTTTAACCCCCCGACCAGTGCTCCTTCGAGTGCTGGCCCGAACTAGAGCCCTGTGCAGCGCCCCCTCAAGGAAACTTGAGGTCTGGTTTTAGTCGTATGGACTGCTCATCCGGATGTGCCCTGAGAACGAGGTACGTGCGACTCCTATCGGGATTTGTCGGCACATTCGGACGGCTTTGCTGGTCTTGTTTTATTGCTGTTGAAATGTCTTGTAGCCGGGATTCCGAGACTGATCGGGTCTTCCCGGGGAGAAGGAATATCCTTCGTTGATCGGCGAGAGCTTATCATGGGCTAAGTTGGGACACCCCTGCAGGGTATAAACTTTCGAGAGCCGTGCCCGCGGTTATATGGCAGATGGGAATTTGTTAATATCCGGTTGTAGTAAACTTGAAGCAAACTCTTCTAAAATACACCAATCGTAGCGTAACTGTGAGTGTCTCTTTTCGGGTTGATCGAGAGGAGAACACGGTTTCGGGTTATGTCGGCGTAAGTAGGAGTTCGTGATCACTTCTTGATCATTACTAGTTGACGATCGTTCCTTTGTTTCTCTTCTCGCTCTCTTTTGCGTATGTTAGCCACCATATATGCTTAGTCGCTGCTGCAACCTCACCACTTTATCCCTTCCTTTCCCATTAAGCTTTGCTAGTCTTGATACCCATGGTAATGGGATTGCTGAGTCCTCGTGGCTCACAGATTACTACACCAACAGTTGCAGGTACAGGTTATGCGATGATCATGACGCGAGCGCGATGTTTATTTGTGTTGGAGTTCTTCTTCTGCTTCTTCGATCAGGGGATAGGTTCCAGGTTGGCAGCCTGGGCTAGCAGGGTGGATGTCGTTTGAGCTTCTGTTTATGTTTCATCCGTAGTCGGATGTTGATCTTGTATATGATGTTGTTGATGTATTCTTGTGGCATTCGTGCCTTATGTATGTATCCCCATCTATTATGTAATGTTGATGTAATGATATCCACCTTGCAAAAGCGTTCCAATATGCGGGTCTATCCTTGGTGGGACCTTCGAGTTCCTTTTGGATAGGGTCGCATATTGGGCGTGACACCAGGACTCCCTCAGATCCTATCTCAGATTTCATGGCCTCAAGACATTTATCGGAATCTGGGCTTATCATCACTTCTTCATAGTTCGTAGGTTCGTCATGGTCTAGTAACATGACTTCTAGAATAGGATTACCATACCACTCTGGTGCGGAACGTGCTCTGGTTGACCTACGAGGTTCGGTAGTAACTTGATCTGAAGTTTCATGATCATTATCATTAGCTTCCTCTCTAGTTGGTGTAGGCATCAAGGGAACAATTTTCTGTGATAAGCTACTTTCCAATTCGGATATGTGATAGAAGGTGTACCCAACAGTTTCTTTTGGGTATCCTATGAAGACGCACTTCTATGATTTGGGTTCGAGCTTATCAGGCTGAGGCTTTTCACATAAGCATCGCAACCCCAAACTTTAAGAAACGACAGCTTCGGTTTCTTGCCAAACCATAGTTCATACAGTGTCCTCTCAACGGATTCAGACGGTACCCTATTTAAAGTGAATGCAGCTGTTTGTAATGCATAACCCCAAAATTATAGTGGTAAATCGGTAAGAGACACCATAGATCACACCATATCTAAGAAAGTATGGTTACGACGTTCGGACACACCATTACGTTGTGGTGTTCCAGGTGGTGTGAGTTGCGAAACTATTCCACATTGTTTTAAATGAAGGTCAAACTCGTAACTCAAATATTCGCCTCCGCGATCAGATCGTAGAAACTTTATTTTCTTGTTACGATGATTCTCCACTTCGGTCTAAAATTCTTTGAACTTCTCAAATGTTTCAGACTTGTGTTTCATCAAGTAGATATACCCATATTTTCTTAAATCATCTGTGAAGGTCAGAAAATAACGATACCCGCCACGACCGTCAACACTCATCGGACCGCGTACATGGTATGTATTATTTCCAATAAGGCAGTGGCTCGCTCCATTGTTCCATAGAATGGAGTTTTACTCATCTCTCCCATGAGGCACGGTTCGCAAGCATCAAATGATTCATAATCAAGTGATTCCAAAAGTCCATCCGCGTGGAGTTTCTTCATGCGCTTTACACCAATATGACCTAAACAGCAATGCCACAAATATATTGCACTATCATTATCAACTTTGCATCTTTTGGCATCAATATTATGAATATGTGTATCACCACGATCGAGATTCAAAAAAAAATAGATCACTCTTCAAGGGTGCATGACCATAAAAGATATTACTCATATAGATAGAACAACCATTATTCTCCGATTTAAATGAATAACCGTATCGCGTTAAACAAGATCCAGATATAATGTTCATGCTCAACGTTGGAACCAAATAACAATTATTCAGGTCTAAAACTAATCCCGAAGGTAGATATAGAGGTAGCATGTCGATGGCGATCACATCGACTTTGGGACCATTCCTGTCATGGAATTGTCACGGCAGATGTCCTAGCAAAAGGACTTAGTCGTGGAGCCATCACAACTAGGTTAGCTTAAAGGGGTTAAATGGGACAAAGGACACAAGGAGTTTATACTGGTTCGGCCCCTTGCGGTGAAGGTAAAGGCCTAATCCAGTTTGAGGTGATATTGCTTATGTTTCAATTACCAGGGAGCGAATACGCTTGACCTAGCTTTTAATCTGTTGTTTCTTGCCCTAAACCGTCGCCGGGTCGTCCCTTTATATACACAGGTTGACGCCCGGCGACTCACGGAGTCCCGGCTGGCTCATAAACAATGTGTCCGGCTCGGTGACTAATTACACTTGCCTTACAATACAAGTCATACATATGTGGCAGTTTAGACCTATGGGCCTTAAGTCGCCTTTGGGCTTCAGGCCCTTAGCAAGTCTTCTTCGTGAACTGCCATCTTCAATATCTTCCTGGGCTTTGTCTTGATGAACCGCCATTAGCATAACCTGGCCCCTCCTGGGCGGGTCATACCCAATAGTTATATCCCCAACATTAGGCCCCAGGTTGATTTGAACTTGTTCATATCAACCTTCAACAGTTAGAATAAATTCTTCTTCATTTATTCTTGCGAGGCCCTGTAACCCGCCATGACGTCATCTCCTAGGATTGCGGTAACCCGCCATGACGTCACATGTATTTACACAAAGCCCAAATCTCTATATATCTTCCCTTTTAATGAACCTCCGAAAATCGAGGAGTCTGCGCTGTCGCATATCCATTTTTTGGCCTTCTCAATTCCCGCACATGCCATTTATCCTTTCACCCTTATAAATAGGGCCAGGGGTCCCTTTTCATTTCCCCCTTGCCTCCTCATCTCTGTCTTCTACCTCGCGTCGCTTCAACACCCGAGCTCCGCCGCCGCCGTCGACCTTTGCCACTGCTTCGTCAATGGCCGCTGCATCAACCTGATTTGACCAGAATTCGTCTGCGCGCCTCCGCTGTTCAACAGCTCTCGTGAGTTCTCCTCCTTCCTTTTCCCATATATCTCATTAGGGTTTCCTACGAGTTCGTCGGAGTTCACCTTCGTTCTCTGTTGTAACTTGTGCTTTTGATTCAAACTCGGTACCTCTCCTGCGCGGCGATAGTCGTAGCACTCATTTTCGCTATTAGGGCATCTCTTTTTCGATAGAAAACCCGACCTGAACTTATGAACTGCTCAAGCACCATAATTTAGGTCTAAATATTTTTCCATTGTGCGAAGTGCCACAGATCAAAAATCATAGCATCAATTTGCGAAACCTGTTTTCCCAATACTTAGCAATTTTTCCTTTCTCGGATCTATACTTCATAAACTTTGTGAGCGGCTTAACTTACAAATAGTAACCCGCCAGGTACCATTAGTCCCCTCTTAAGCCGCCAATAGCTCGTCTTTATAACTTCAATGCCAATCTCCAGTTTAACACCTATGCATGCTTCATTACTATTTGCCTTTTAAACCATCAGCCGGCTTAACCATATAATGTTGAACTGGTATAATCTTTCTTTCAGATCATCGAGAAAAATGGCTAAGAAATACACGCCTTGCAACTGGGTCCAATCTCGGGTTACTGAATAAGATCTGAACAATCATGTTGCAACTGGCGCCTTAGCCAAGAAAGAGGTCATCCATTGGAGGGCCCCTGGTGAAGAAAATCCTCCTACACCCAAGGACGGAGAAGTGATTGTATTTACTGACCACCTGAGTCGGGGGTTCAGCCCACGCAGGTCAAAGTTTTTCCGCGATGTGCTTCATTTCTTCCAACACCCTCAAGATATCGGACCCAACTCCGGGTCCAACATTTGCAATTTCCAAGTGTTCTGTGAAGCTTATCTTCAAGAGGAGCCCACAGTTGACTTATTCAGAGAATTTTACTATTTTAACCGTTAGACAGAATTTGTTGACGGGCCCAACACCGAACTTGGCGGGGTTTCAATTCAAAAGAGGAAACAAGTCAGCTTCCCCCATGCTAAGCCGCATATTCACCCCAAAGACTGGAACCAGACTCGGTTCTATTGTCAAGATACATCTCCAGCTAGCATGAATCCTCTGCCAGGTTACCGTGATCACCGACTTAGTAGCACACATCCACTCCCCTCACGGCACAGTGCGAAGGAATGGGCCAAATAAGTGCTAGAATTTTCGAAGCTCGGAGCCTTTATGGCCAACAGCTTAACCGGCGTCGACTGTGTCCAGTGCTGGGTGTCCTGGAGTACTTTGCCAGTAAGCCGTCGCCCCGTCTTAATGTGCGAATATACTGCTGATGTAAAAGATCCCCAGTGCCACTGTGACTTTCAACTGTCTGATGCCGAAATTACTGAAGCCACCAAGAAATTGTTGAATGAACCTTTAAAGGAATACGACAAAACAGGACTTAGTCCTTTCAGCACCTTCAACAAGCCGCCAGCCATAAGTGTTACACACCTTCCGCTCAATCAATATTTTAAATAATTATGCCCACTTATGACCTTTTCACCTTAACAGGCTGATTCTCCATTTTGGAAGAAGAAACCGCAAGATAAGCCAGCCAAGCTGGTTCGTACTAAAACCAAGGCCACCAAGAAGAAAACCACCGAGTCCACCAAGTTAAACATTGATGATGACGATGATGATAATGAGTCAGAGGTAGAACTTGACTCTCATGGCTCCTTTTTTGTACATCTCATAGACAATGATTGTTATCAGGACGACGCAGAGGCCAGCCGTGTAGGTGATCCAGAGGTGATTATTCTTTCCTCCGGCTCAGAACCTTTGCCAACACAGAAAACCCGACAAGCAAGCCGGAAAGTAAGCTTTTCTCACCCTCTAGCTCACTTGGATCCCAACTTTCTTTTGAAGAAACAGCAACACGAAGCTTGCTGCACCACCCGGCATAGTGGCGTCGTGATTACTACCTCCGGTTTACCGAACACGCCAGTTCGCAAACGCCGCCCAGAGGTCTTTCGTATTTTTGATATACTTTATCCAAAGGCAGGTCATTTTCAAGAACCTCTTAACCCGTCTGATTCAAACTATAAGGGGACTTCTCATTCCTCCTCTGGTGAGTCAATAGGAATGCAAATCCCAGCTTTCAAGAATGTACCTTGCTAAGAATATATTCAATCATTCACACCTTATACCTAATCATTATACTAACCTTTTTCTGCTTCTTACTTTTCAGGGGCCAGGCCAAACCCAGCAAGAAGGCCAAGCTAAATAAGTCGGTCGATGACTCCAACCCATCTGAACCGGAAAAACAACAATCAGAACCTTCTAACCCAATTGCTGAGGCCACCCTTGATGATCCACCACCACAAGACCATGAAATCTCTCCAAATGATATGGATGTTGAACTGGCGATCTCTAACCCACCAAGCCCAATTAAACCTGGTGAAGAGAAGACTGATGATGTTGTTGTCACTGGATTTGGATTCACAGACCCGGGTCAACCTACTAACTTATCCAAGCACAGCGCTAAAGAAGAAATTTCTACTGAAGATAAAGGCAAGTGGAAGGTAGACTTGGAGAGCTACACCCATTTCACTGCCCAAGACATCCACTCTGGCTACTTGAACTGTCTGTACACCAGCCGTGACTTTGAAGCCGGCTTGGTCAATTTGATGAAGGAACGCTATGAGGTAATCACCATTCCTTTTGATAATTAACTGTCTATTAGCCGCCAAGTCTATAGGATATGATAGAATGTGAATATACTATAGACTTCAATAGTTGCATAGATCAAATCCAGCAACCCCCAAGGGCCGGTTTATGCTTTCGGTATGAACCGGGACTTATAATACCAGCACTTCAACTTCGCATGTGTAGCCCCCAAGGGCCGGCTTAATAAGCATGTTAAGTCGGGACTTGAAGTAACAAAAATCAATATTGCATTCGTAGCCCCCAAGGGTCGGCTTAATCAGTCATGAATAAACCGGGACTTATCATCCTGTTTAAAATTAACAACTTAATCTGTAGTCTTTATAAGTCGGATCACGTCATTTGTCCAGGTCATAAATTTGTCTTGGAATAGAGCAATAGGCATTACCCCCCAAGTGCCAAGGATAATACTTGTATTGTTCTTGGGACTTTCAAAATTTTGTCTTTAAAAAAGATCAATATGCATTAGCCACCAAGTGCCAAGAGTAATACTTGTATTATGCTTAGGACTTCGGAGAGTTATCATGATTGCGGTCTTATCCGTGTTTGCTTATGTCATAGGCTGAATTGATTGAAAAAGACTTGCAACTTAATGATCTTAAGGCCAACATCAAAACTCAGCAGTCAGAGACATCCAAGGCCAAATCAGTACTAAAATCTGCTTTGGAGAATATTGAGCAGCTAAAACAGAACTAGAACTCTGGCAAAGAAGGCTCGAAATCTGAAAAAGCAGCTCTGTTGAAGAGAGCAGAAGAAGCTGAAGCCGCACTTAAGCCAGTGACTGAAGATTTATCCGGCTTAAAGCAACACATTAATATCATGTCATCAGCTATCTTTGGTAAGTAGAAAAACATCTCTCCCTTGTAGCTAAAGAATCACATTGAGAATACACTACAAAAAAAAGACACATCCATGACATTTTGGGCCGAACGAAATTTTTTTCTGTTATACATATGACACTTCTATGACGATAATTGTGACAAAACCTAGTATCATCATATGTGGTGGGCTCCTACTTCAATGACAAAAAATCATGACAGAAAATGGGCTTTTCGTCCTGTGCGGGCCGGAGACCCAGCTGCATGACATTCTTTGGGCCGTCCATGACAGAAAAAACCGTGGTAGAAGCGAGGGGGAGGAAAATTTCGGGGAGTTCCCGGTTACGGTGGGAGGTCGGGGCGGCGATCGCGTTCTCTCATACACGTGCTGCGCGTGTGTGCGGCGTTAGCTCTAATCGAACCCGAAGCGAGGCGTTGGGCTCTAATCGAACCCGGCGATTGCACTGCAGGCTACATTCTTCAACCCGAGCAATCGATCGATGGCTGTTAATCGAACCCGATCGAGCGATTCCTTCGCTACTACTGCTAACCGAAGCCGATCGATTGGATGAACAGTGAGCATTGCGGGGGGATGAATAGTGAGCGGTGGCCTTGCCTCTGGATGAACATGACCCCATGGTGTGGAGGGCTGGATGAATAGTAGACGGTGGAGGGGTGCCCGTGGAGGGGTGGTTGAACAGACCCCATGGTGTGGAGGGCTGGATGAGCAGAGAGCGGTGGAGGGGTGGTTGAGCATGGCGGTGGAGTAGCGCGCGGTAGAGGCTGGATGAACAGGAGCCCGTGGAGGCTGGAGGAGGTCGACGATGGAGATGAACAGTATCCCGTGGAGTCCCGTTTTGCGGTACACCACACCCCTCCCGATCAACAGGACCCCCGTTTCGACCGTAGGAGGTTCGTTTCCTCCGTTTTGCGGTACGCCACACCCCTCTCGATCAACAGGACCCCCGTTTCGACTGTAGGAGGTCCGTTTCCTTCGTTTTGTGGTACGCCAGGCCCCTCCCGATCAAAAGGACCCCGTTCCGAATGTAGGAGGTCCGTTTCCTCCGTTGTGCGGTACGCTAGGCCTCGTTTCCATCGCATGTTCCGTCCAAGCCCTCCCGATGAACACGACCACGCATTCCGTTCCGACCCAACCGGTTGGCTCCCACGCATTCTGTTGCCTCCCGGTGAACATGACGCATTCTGTTGCCTCCCCATGAACACAACGACGACGTTGTTTCTCCGTTACGACCCAGCCATGTACACGAGCCCTGGCCGTATGTACGTACGTGGCTGTATTTTCTTTCTTGCTCCCTCGCCATTGTACTTACGTGTACATGCTACGTGCGCGCATCTACTACGACACGTGCGCGCCTCTACAACGACCAGTATGTACGTACACATTCGCGATCAGAATGACAACGCTACGTACGCTTCGACCAGGTGGGTCCCGACTGTCAGGCACTTCCTTGCGTGTGAAAATGTAGCTAGTGGGTCCCAGCAGTCAGAGGGGCGAATCATTTTTTTTGCCCGGACGCACTTCCTTTGCGTGCGAAGATATAGCTGGTGTGTCCCAGAAGTCAGGGGGCGAATCGTTTTTTTTTGCCCGGACGCACTTCCTTGCGTGCAAAGATGTAGCTGGTGGGTCCCAGTAGTCAGGGGGCGAATCGTTTTGTTCTTTTTTTTGCCTAGACGCACTTCCTTGCGTGCGAAGGTGTAGCTGGTGGGTCCCAGCAGTCAGGGGGAAAAGTTTTTTTCGCGAAATACGGTGGCCCGTCTAGTGGGTCCCCGCTGTCAGGTGGAGGAGTAATTATTTTGCGCGGAATAAGGAGGCACTTCCTTGCTGCGGCCGTGGACCCAGCTGTCAGCCTCTCCACATACAGTCCACGTCCGATGGAAGCCGTTCCTTGACCACGTTGACCACGCCATGCCGAGAGCACCAGGGCGGTGGACGACGGCGAGGCCTAAGAAGGGGATGATGCGAAGCCGGGGAAGACGCACCAGTGGATGCCCACACGTAGAGGAGTACGAGGGTTCACTGCTTCGCTGCGGTGTGAGGCTGCCGTCGCTGCAGAATAACAGGGGGTGTGGGTGAGTAGAGGGATGGCCTGGCTAGCGGTGGGAGTAGTAGGGGGCGGTGAGGCCTCCGCCGCATCGCAGCCGGCCACGGGAGGCAGGAGCACGAGGCACGACCGGCGCTGGTTTGGGCGGCTGGAGCAAGAAGACCAGAGGTTGAAGAAGCACTACGGCCGTTGGATGGACATCGTACGGTCACTGGAGCTAGAATCCTGCATATTGACTAAGTTGACAAAGCCCTCCATCCCCGTCAACTTAGTAGGCCCTCAAGTCAGCCTGCCACTATACTGGGTCCCAGCTAACAGGGGGAGTATTCATTTTTTTTATGCGTAATAAGGAGGCACTTCCTTGTGTGCGAAGATATAGCTGGTGGGTCCGAGCTGTCAGAGCCGGCCGCGGGGAGGAGGGAGCAGGCAGTCCCGCCGGCGCTTGTTTGAGCGGTTGGAGCAGGAAGAGCAGAGATTGAAGAAGCACGACGGCCATTGGATGGCCATCCAACAGTCACTGCTTGTGCCTCAACCTTTTTTTAGGAAAGCCTCAAATCTGTGGAAAACAGCATACATCCCATCTGCCATTATTTCTAATAATTTACAGCCCATTTGCTAATTCTTAAGGGTTTTTTGGAGCCCATATTCTTTTTGTTAGCATTACAGCCCATATTGTGGCCACGGTTAAAAAATTATACGAAATTTTGCATATTTCAAAAGGTCCGAACTGTTTTTAATCCCGAAATTTTGACTCACATTGAAACTGATTTTAAAAATAAATGTATATCAATATAAAATCCAACAAATTCTCCACGCATAAAAATTAATGTAATTTAAAATCTTGAACTAAAAAAAAGATCTTTGAAACTAATTGCCAGTTTGATGTGTTTTAAAAATGTACAACCCATTTCTCATTACTGATGGGCCATTTTCTCGGCCAGCCGAATGAAAGCTCTCCTCGTCTTGAAAGATTTGCAGCCCAAAAGGCGACAAAGCGACTTACTTGGCAAATCACAAAAAAACTGGGCTGTGGCCGTGGACCCGCTTGTCACCTCTCCACGTCAAAGACTCTTCCGATGGAATGTCGTTGACCACATTGACCACGCCACGCCGAGAGCACCAAGGCGGTGGACGACGGCGAGGCCTATGAAGGGGCGACATCGAGCCGGGAAGACGCGCAGTGGATGCCCATGCGAGAGGAGTACGAGGTTCACCGGTTCGCCACGGATCGAGGCTGTCGTCGCCGCAGGGCCTGGCTAGCGGTGGGAGTAGTAGGGGGCGATGAGGCCTCAATGGCAGCACAGCCGGCCACTAGAGGCAGGATCAGGCAGTCTCCCCGACGCTGGTTTGGGCGGCTAGTGCAAGAAGAGCAGCGATTGAGGAAGCAGCAGGACCGTTCGATTCAAATCCAACGGTTACTGCTGCTAGAATCGTTTGTTGACTAAGTTGACAAGCCCTGCGTGCGCGCCAACGTAGTAGGCCCATAGGTCTGCCTCCCAACCGGTGCGCCCCATATGTTAGTGGGAGGAATCATTTTTTTCGCGTAATAAGGAGGCAGTTGATTGCGTGCGGCCAGGCCAGCGGAGGGAATAGGGTGGGTCGGGGAAGCCTACGCGGCATCACAGCGGGCCACAAGAGGATGGAGTAGGCAGTCCCGCCGGTGCTAGTTTAGGCGGCTGGAGCAGGAAGATCAGAGATTGAAGAAGCACGTCGGCCGTTGGATGGACATCAAACGGTCACTGCTGCTAGAATCGTGTGTTCACTGACAAAGCCTTGCATAAACAAGTCAGCCTCGAAATCTGTGGCGTGTACAGCCCATTTGCTATTATTTTATTAACTTTTACTCATTTTCTAATTCATATGGAATTTATTGCAGCCCGTTTTCCATTTTTAGAATTGCTGGCCATTTTCTGGTCAGTACCAGGGTCAAAAAGTTAACTAAATATGTGGGAAATTTTGAAAATTCGCAAATTTTTGCTGGGGAACGAAATATTCTTAATCCAAAAATTAATAGCCATACTAAAACAAATTTAAAAATAAATTAGTACTATGTCATGTTAAATCCAATGAAATACGTATAAGATATCAATGAAGAACAAAACAAAAAAACTAATATCCCATTTGCTATAAATTTTTGGAATTTTCAACCCCTTTTGATATTACTTTTAATGACATTGACCATACTCTTTGGCGAGGATGGAATGCATCCTCCTCGCCTTGAAAGATTTGCAGCCCAAGAATTGAGAAAACAAATAGGCCTAGCTTGGGTATTCTTCAAAAAGAAATACTGGGCTACCTATTTTCCCAAAGAACTGGTGTCGGTGTCAAAACCGGCGGATCCAGGTAGGGGGTCCCGAACTGTGCGTCTAGGCGGATGGTTACAGGAGACAAGGGACACGATGTTTTTACCCAGGTTTGGGCCCTCTCGATGGAGGTAATACCCTACTCCTGCTTGATTAATGTTGATGATATGGGTAGTACAGGAGTAGATCTACCACGAGATCAGAGAGGCTAAACCCTAGAAGCTAGCCTATGGTATGATTGTTGTTCGTCCTACGAACTAAAACCCTCCGGTTTATATAGACACCGAATAGGTTAGGGTTACACAGAGTCGGTTACAATGGTAGGAGATATACATATCCGTATCGCCAAGCTTGCCTTCCACGTCAAGGGAAGTCCCATCCGGACACGGGACGAAGTCTTCAATCTTGTATCTTCATAGTCCAGGAGTCCGGCCAACGGTGATAGTTCGGCTATCCGGACACCCCCTAATTTGGGACTCCCTCAGTAGCCCCCGAACCAGTCTTCAATGACGATGAGTCCAGCGCGTAGTTTTTCTTCGGCATTGCGAGGCGGGTTCTTCTCCAAATTCCATATACTTGTCGAATGGTGTCCGGCTTCTGATAAATGCTGCGCTCCTTGGCTTCTACGCCCAATAATGGCCATCTTCCACGTGTTTGAATGAATGCAAAAAGCCAGGGTATTTTCACACTTACCCCCCTAGCTGCACAAATGAGCCGCCCATAAAAGGGGCGAGGATCTTGATCTGAGTCACACCATCCTCCTCCGCAAGCTTTCATCAGAGTGCCTCCGACAAAAACCCATTCCATCATGGACAGTCGACGCGGCTCCTCCTCTCGCGCTCCCAGCCCTCAGCCTGGAAATTGGGAGAGATGCTCAGTCCCGCATAGCGAGCTAGTTATACTCCAAACCAAGGGATTTCTTCCCCCGGCCTTCATGGTTCCGGTTCGAGCCGGACTTGCCACCTACAAGGGCGGAAAGCAAGCGGAGAGTGTCCCCGATCCCTCTAAAGGAGAGCGGGTGTGCTTTATCTCTTATCTAGTAAGAGGACTCGGATTTCCAATTCATCCGTTTCTCCGGGGGCTCTTGGAGTTCTACGGCCTCCAGTTGCACCACCTTACGCCTGCCTCCATTTTGCACATCGCGGGCTTCGTGGCCCTTTGTGAATTGTTCTTGGGCATCGAGGCTCATTTTGCGCTGTGGAAGAGATTATTCTGCCTTGTACCCCGTTCTCATGAGGGGTCAATATATCAAGTGGGCGGAGCCGAACTATGGCGCATGGCCGGGACCGGATATCTATCCGGAACCCCGAAGAAGGCATCCAAAGACTGGCCTTCGGAATGGTTTTACATGGAGGACGTCCCGCTGCCGGATCCTGTTCGGGTCGGCCTTCCGGAGTTTAGCATCGCTCCTCTGAAGAAGCGCCTAAGCTGGCGCCCGCGGAGCCCCCAGAGGGAAAATGACCGGGACGTCCTTTACTTAATGAGCCGAATAAGATTACTGGCTCATGCCGGATTGACCATGACTGGAGTCATGGCAATCTGCATTATGAGGGAGTGCGACGCCCAATATAGGGGCCACCCATGTGGGATTTCAACGGGAGGACGATGCCACCCGCCATGGCCGCAAAGGGCCGGGATCGGTCACCGAACTGGTGAAGACCTTGTCCGCCATGTACAAAGGGGAAGAGGAGGATTTTCTCCGCGTCAACCCACTGAACAAGTTTTCTTCGAATAATCCTCGAAGTTGGGTAAGCAAATACCTTGGTGGCCTGTCCGATCCATGTTCCCGTGGTCAAATATCTCATTTCATGGTTTCTATGCAGGAACTATGCCGGGCCATGGAGAAGATACACAGCCCGCCCCCACAACCCGAGGATCCGGAACGGTCCCTTGATCCGGCCTCCGAAGAGGATCCGGATATAAAGGTGGAGTTGACCGACGGGGTGTTCCACCAACTTAGCATCGACAATGCTTTGGTTGCCATTACGGTCGATTACCCCGGAATACTTCCAGCCTCACAGGTAACTGAGACCGAGGTCCCAATACTCTGACAATGACCCATCCGTGCTTATGTTTTGATTACCATATACCAATGGTGTTTCGCAGGGGGTGCCTTCGAGGCAAGAGGCCGAGCCTGCGGCGGCTGGCCAACAAGGGGCAGTACGGCCCCGCAGGCTAAAAAGGAGTGCGGTCCAGATCGAAACTCCGCCGCAACGGTATGGCATGTCACCATATTCCCAGGATTGATTCCTGGAAGGCGTACTAACGCTGGTGTTCTTTTCAGGAAAAAGAGCGCTTGCCGGACTGAGTCCGGAGAGGTTGCCAATCGAACCTCCGCCAGCCAGGCTCCAAAGCCAGGTCCGGAAGCGGAGGCGAGCACGAGGCGTGCGTCGGATGCTCCTCCGACAGAGGATGCCGACAGACTGTCCGCCACCAACTCCGAGGTGGAGAGCCCCATGAATCACAGGCGCCAGAGATGTTCTTCGTGGCGCATGTTTCTCCCAAGAGGCTTTGAATGCCTTCAATTGGAGATCGCACCTCCGTGCCGCTCAAGATGGTCTAGCGAGCCACGGAGCAGTATGTAAAGGACATACGGGTGAGGAAATTTGTGATTATATATGCCAAGAGCCCCGAGACTTAAAATAGTTAGAATAACTGATTTAAGGATCATTTGTTATCTGAGATCTTACAAAAAGAATACCCGACTGTCCCAGGAGCTTGAAGAATGCAAGGCCCAACTTGAGGCCGCACTAGCCGCTACAGGGGGAGCCACAGAGACCCCCTCTGGTAATATATGCTTCAAAAGATAAATAATTAATGAAGTGCGGCGTGTGTGTAAATCTGACAATAATATTGCAGATGGCGTCGGACTAGATCCGGACAAGCAACAGCTCCTGCGCCAGCTAAAGGCCGGCGAGAGCGTGCTTACGAGGGTGTGGCAGAAGAAAAATAACCTCCAAGATGCCAACACCCAACTGGGTGAGGAACTAAAGGATGTTCGTGCCTAGTTATCTGAGTCCATAAAAGAGAATCGACGGCTTCGTCGCGGCATTTTTAGTAAGTGCTTGAACGAACTTTGAAAGAGTTCGGCGAGGAAGGCGACTATCATAAACATGTATGTAGGTTTGCTCACAGGTCGTCCTGAGGAGGAGATGCCCAGTTCTTCGGGTGATCTTCTTCCCGAACTGCGTCAGCTGCACGAACGAGTTCGACAGGTGATGAAAGGCGTCGGCCCGGCCTTGTGGCCATCTATCTCCCTGCCCGAAGGCATTGGGGAGCTGGCAGAGCGGCTTCAAGGAGCACGGCGGCGCTTCCGGCTATGGAAGATATCGGCCTGCCGTCAAGGTGCCAGGGAGGCATGGGCCTTGGTAAATACGCGGTACACGAAGGCTGACCCAAACCACCTGGCCGAGGTCGGACCTGTGGGGCCTGATGGGAAGGAGATCCCTGTAAGCTTAGTGTACGACCAAGTAGAATTGGCCGCTAAGTATTCCCAACAAGATTGTAAATTAGATAGCCTATTAGATGGCATTGAGGAGGAATACAATGAGTCGAGTTGACTATGTAAATAAATACGACATGAAAAATGTCTTCTAGCCGGATTGTAGATCGTTTGTCGTAGTGGACCTTTTCGCTTCGACCTCGGGACCCAATAGTCCGGAGTGTGTCTGAATACCCTCGCGGTTATATAAGAACCGAGGCACGCATGGAGACAAGGCGTAGGGGTCATTATTGTTGTATCGGACAAGTGCCCAACTAGTTATGTTATATTACATGGATAGTAAGAAACATCTTCCAGGGAGAATAGTTCTGTTAAGGGTTCCTTTCGCTGGGATGCATGCCCTAAAGTGCATGTCAAAACTGCTTAGAAAGCAGAAATCCATCTGGGGGCAGATGGATAAATAGTTAAAATCATCTTTCAGTTCACCAACCAATATTCCCTTAAGAACGCTAGCTTTCGGCTTCACCCGGTCGAGGTACACATCCGGCTGACCTGCGCAGAACAATCGCAGAGGTGCTCCTTTACCACCTAGCCGAACAATCGGGAACGTAGGGGTAAGCACAGGAGCCAGACAACCCAGCTTGGCCAAAACTTAAGTCATATCGATGCATATAATGGTGAATAAAAGGTACATGCGGAAGTTTGACACATGTGTTGGGCAGGAAGCCCGTAATAAGCTTCTGTTAAAGAAGCCCCCAGGTATAATGAGCGCGGACAGTGCGTCAAATATGTGCGAACAAAGCGCAAACGAGCCTCTAAAGGTTTCAAGAAGAAGGAGGAGGAAGGAGAGAAATAAAAGACAGCAAAAAATAACAAATGTGGACGGAGGAAGGAGACGAACTTGGAGTCCGGCGCTTAGGCGTAGAATCTTCGTAGACGGGCTCTGTTCCATGGGTCCGGCTCGAGTCGGTTATCCGATGCGTTTCACAGACGGTATGCTCCGCCGGTCAGGACCTGTTCGATGTTGAAGGGACCTTCCCATTTGGGCTTGAGTTTGTCCTTTTTCTTGTCCGGCAGGCGAAGAACTAGTTCGCCAACGTTATAAGCTTTGGCCCGTACTTCCCTGCTTTGATATCTTTGAGCCTGCTGTTGATAGAATGCGGAACGAGCTTTTGCCACATCGCGCTCCTCCTCCAATGCGTCCAAATTGTCCTCTCGATCGAGCTCGGCTTCTCTTTCTTCATACATGCGCACGCGAGGTGAGTCATGAATTAAGTCGCAGGGCAGGACTGCCTCTGCGCCGTACACCATAAAAATGGTGTGGATCCGTAGTACGATTCGGCGTGGTCCGCAGCCCCAGTCTGGTCGAGCTCCTCAACCCAGTGCGTGTTAGATTCCTTGAGGGGCCACACTAGTCTGGGTTTAATGCCGCTCATGATTAGACCGTTTGCTCGTTCGACTTGACCGCTGGTTTGAGGGTGATAGACTGAGGCGTAATCGAGCTTGATGCCCATGTTTTTGCACCATAATTTGACCTCATCGGCCGTGAAGTTGGTGCCGTTATCAGTGATGATACTGTGGGGGACGCCATAACGGTGCACTACCCCTGGTATGAAGTCTATCACCGGTCCGAATTCGGCCGTTTTAATAGGCTTGGCCTCTATCCATTTGGTGAATTTATCCACCATGACCAATATGTATTTTTGCTTGTGGGTTCCTCCCTTAAGGGGTCCAACCATGTCAAGCCCCGGACATAAGCGGCCAGGTGATGGGTATAGTTTTGAGGGCGGTGGGTGGCATGTGGCTTTGATTAGCAAAAAGCTGGCAACCGACGCATCGTTGGACTAAATCCTGTGCATCTGCCCGGGCCGTTGGCCATTAAAATCCTGTACGGAAGGCCTTGCCTACGAGGGCCCGGGCTGCGGCGTGGTGCCCACCCAGTCCGGCATGAATTTCAGCCAGGAGGTTTCGCCCTTCCTCTTTGGAGATACACCTTTGAAGGACTCCTGTTGTGCTTTTCTTATAGAGCTCTCCCTCATGGACTTCTGTAACGCCCCGGATTCGATGCACCAGGTGTCTGCCAGTTTTTCGCCGTCGTTGCCATGTCATTTGCTTGCGTGTTGCATTTTGCCATGTCATCATGTGCATTTCATTTTGCATACGTGTTCGTCTCTTGCATCCGAGCATTTTCCCCGTTGTCCGTTTTGCAATCCGGCACTCCTATGTCCTCAGGCGTCACCCTTTTGACTCTTGTTGTTAGCGGGTGTTAAACTTTCTCAGAATGGACCAAGGTTTGTCAAGCGGCCTTGGTATAGCACCGGTAGACCGCCTGTCAAGGCTCGGGTCATTTGGAGGTCGTTCGATACCTCATCGGTTAACCGGGTAACCGCGAAAGCCTCTTCTGTGTGCAGCCCAACACCCCCTTCAAAGTGGCCCAAAACCCAGCAAACTCCCCTCTATGCTCTCGGTCGTTCGATCACGATCGCGTGGCCGAAAACCGCACTCCATTTGGAGTCTCCTAGCTCCCTCTACCTATATATATGTGCACCCCCCACCGGATTTTTCACGCAGATGAACCCTAGCCCTTTCCCTCCTCACGCCACCGGACATGTCCGCCCGCAGCCGGACGCGTCCATCGCCGCCCAGCCACGTCGCCCGACCAATCGGAGGACGCCACCTCAGCAGCGCCGCCTCCCTCCTCCTCCGCCTAACAATTGTTGTTCGCAATATATAAAATAGTACCTCATGCTATCTAACAATGCATAGAAGCGTATATTATGGCAGCTTGAAAATTAGTTCATGTAGGTTAGCCACCAACGCATACGAAGCGTTGTTATGCTCCAAATATATACGTTGCTACATTGCGACACATCTTCACGTGGTTTACCAACGCAATTATATACGTTGTTGTAGAACCTTGCAACGCCACCAACGGCAACGCATAATAATCCGTTGGTGTAGACCTTAGCAACGGTTATATGGATATACGACAACGCATCAATGCGTTGCTGAAGGGGTGTTCCTCTTGTAGTGAGTTGACTCGAGCCTCTTCATCTTTGAGTTCAATCCTCAGTTGTCTTATTTTCCCACCCGCCCACCCTTCTTCTTCTCGGAACCGGAGTCCGTAATCGAGTATCCATCCTACTCGTGCGAAGTCTTTGCCTTTCTTTCCTCAATGATTTCAACCAGTGTTGTCTCTTCAAGATATTCGTCGTTTCCCCTCCCGAGTTGCCTTTGTTTTTCCCGCCCACCCACCCTTTTCTTCTCGGAATGTGACTCTCTCTCGACCAGCTATCTCATTCGTGTGTCTTCCCTCAATTATTTCAACTGGTGAATTCTCGTCTCGTTCGTCATTCTTCATCCCTTTTTATTTTTTCGGTGGATCCAATTCAAGTTTTTCGTTGTCGATCGTATTCTTTCCCTCAGCTCAAATATTTCCATTTGCTCGTTCGCCTCTCGCCAGTTTATCCTTCCGGAGCGTTCAAGACATCTCAGGAGATTCCTCTGTGTTCCAATTAATTCGAGGTTGTCACCTCATTCAAATCTTTCAATTGTTCCGGTGCATCATCTATCTGTTGAACAATTCTTTCCAACGGTTTTTTCTCTTTAGTGGGCCCTAACCCACAGGCCTTTTCCCAGGATCTTACCTGACTCTTCTAATTGCCCGGAGTTATTCTCAAATTCTTTTCGAAATTTGACGTAAGTATGAATTTCATCAGTCAGATGTTTTTTCCAAGATCGATTTCAAATCATTTCATTGTTGGCTCAACCTCTTCGCTTTTCGTTCCCTCGGAGTGCCTTCGCAATTTTGGTGGTGTTTATCATCGTCATTTGAAGACCGAAGTAGATTTCTCTTAAATCTTGTCTGTTCTCTCGAAGTTTCGTGGTTCTAGCTTCTTGTTACCCTCTCGAATTATTCTGTTTGTCGGAAATTATTTTTTCTCAACCATCTGGAGTATTTCAGGAGTTGATTTATGTTTCTTTTCACTGGAGGCCATCATTCCAGAAGAATTCTTCGTCCTCACATTTCAGCTACCGTTATCCGATTATCCCGGTGCTTCGTTCAAGTGTTCTTTATTCACCTCATGATCTCTTTGTTCTTTTGCATCTAAATCCCCTCGAGCATATTGGTTCTTCTAATTCTGCCCGGTGATTCATTCTCTTTCATCAGTCATTTTCGAATTCTTACGGTGGTTCGTTCAAGATTCTTGTTGGAGGAGTTCCAGTATCTTTTCTTCTCGTATCTCGAAGTGTAATTAATTCTCCGTATTCTTTTGAAGTGGAGTTTTGCATTTCTTCGTTCTTCTCAGCTATCTAATCATTTCCGTTTGTGGCCGGTTATCACCTTATGATCTTGAGATGTTACCTATAAGTCCACAACAAGCTTATTCTTTTCGTTGTTGATTTTCTCAACAACTCCATTCAATCCTTCCTTCTAAGGATGCTTTTCAAATTCATTCGTCGAAGAAGTTGTCATCTTCTTCCCCGTTCTTCTCATTCTTATCTGTCAAGTCTTCTGGAGGTTTTGTGTTGTTCCTCTCGTCAAGTATCATTCCATCTTCTCAAGTTCATGTTCTACTCTTTCCACGTTTAACCGGAGTGCTTTCAGAGTCCATCTTGTTTCTTGAGCTTTTGGGTCTCGCCATATTCTTTGTTCCTCTCTTCTTCCCGAGTGTCCTCGACCTTGTTCATCCCCGGCGTCCCCCTTTTGACTCTTGTTGTTAGTGGGTGTTAAACTTTCTCGGAATGGACCGAGGTTTGTCAAGTGGCCTTGGTATAGCACCGGTAGACCGCCTGTCAAGTTTCGGGTCATTTGGAGGTCGTTTGATACCCCATCGGTTAACCGGGTAACCGCGAAAGCCTCTTTTGTGTGCAGCCCAACACCCCCTTCAATGTGGCCCAAAATCCAGCAAACTCCCCTCTATGCTCTCGTCGTTCGATCACGATCGCGTGGCCGAAAACCGCACTCCATTTGGAGTCTCCTAGCTCCCTCTACCTATATATATGTGCACCCCCCCCCCCCGGATTTTTCGCGCAGATGAACCCTAGCCCTTTCCCTCCTCACGCCGCCGGACATGTCCGCCCGCAGCCGGACGCGTCCATCGCCGCCCAGCCACGTCGCCCGACCAATCGGAGGACGCCACCTCAGCAGCGCCGCCTCCCTCCTCCTCTAGCGCACCGCCACCCGTCCCCCAGCCCCTCCTCCACCGCCGCAGGCCCGCTCGGCCCATCTAGAGCCCGCGTCGGGCCGCGCCAGGCCCGGAACCGTGCCACGCCTCCCGCTCCGCTCCGGTGCCATGGCCTCGTCCCCGACCTCCGCTTCCGCCCGATCTCCCACCGGCGAGACGCCCTGCCGGCGACCAACTACGGCGAGGCCATGCCAGCCCATCGCGGGACCTCCTCCCCGCGCCCCTGCTTCTCCTCCCAGGCTCTCCCTCACGATCTCTCTCTCTCTCATGTGCCAGGAAGCCATGGATGGCCGCCCCAAGCTCCACCGGCAACAGCGCCGCCCCGAGCTCCGTCCGCCGCCGCTCTTGCCCGGATCCGGTAGCCCATGCCCCGATCTACCAATTCCCGGCCATCCCAAGCCCCGCCGGAGTCCCACGCCCCTTCCTCGTCGCCATTGACTTCCGCCGGAACCGTCCGTACGAGAGAACGAGACGACCCCGACCTGCCAGTTTTTGTCCGCGAGGTGAATTTTCTGCTAAGTCCCGAAATACCTGATATTTTGGGGCTCTGTTCATGACGTCATAACTTGTTGCATACTGCTCCGGTTTGTGCGTGTAATATGTTAAAATGTTCGCTGAGAAATGCTCTTCATTTCATTACATTGCATCATGTTCATTTGAGTTCATCTTGATGCCCTAATCATCGTTGCAAGAGTGCATTTTGCTGTTAACCTGCTGAAACTGTTATAACATGCTCATTTGTCATTTTTGCCATGTTTAATGTGTGCATCCTATGAGTATGAGCTCTACATGTGTTTTGTGCTATGTCATGCCATCTTTAAAGGGGTGCTATCCATGTATTTTTGTGAGTCTTGTACTGAGTGCATCAAGCTTGTTAAGTAGGGTACTTGCTGTTGCTGTTTTGCATGTCTGAATCTGTTATATCATGATGCTATGTTAACCTGCTGCTTCAAGCCATTATATGCATAATCTGGAGATGTTCACCAAAGATGTTTTGTTATAAATGTCTTGCTCTATCCATTCATGCCCTTTGTTGCAATTATAGTCTGCTGTAACTTGTTGTAATCTTGCTCTCAAATTGCTAAATAATGTTGTTGTCAGCCTGTTAACATTAAGTTCAATGTTGCCATGATTGTTGTTAGTGATCCATGCACTCTATGAACTTTCTCTTGCCATTCTTAGCTTCATAAACATGTCTTATTACTATTGGTTGCCTTTCCATGCCATTTATTGCTCTGTGGTGAGTGGTTCAAGCTCACCAACATGCCTACTTATTGTTGTTCCTGCCATGTATGAATCTGTAATATAACTTGCTATGTTTACATGGGTGCCATCGTATCTTCTGATCCTTTTTGGCTCATGGTCACTAAAGGACTTTTCTTCTATGCAATTATTAGATTCATGCCATGACTTTGGTTGCCATGATAAGTTCCTGTAACATGTTGTTTGATAGCTCTAAACATTGCAACCTGATGTCATTTTATGCAAAGTCTGAACTGATATTATTTGCAATCTTGCCATGTGTGTTTGAGCATGTTCTAGTGATTTCTGGAGTTAGCTCAGTGTTCATGTTTTGTCATGCTTTACCTGTACATCATGCCCATGCCTTTTGTTTTCACGTCAAGGTGCTGTAGCATGTTGTTTTGATGCTTGCAATATGCCTAGTTGCTGTTTTGGACAGCTTGTCCTTTAAACTTGTATAGGGTGTATGTGTTGCACCGTTGCTCCGTTTTGAGTGTGCTCTATATGAAACTTTCTTGATTTTGCATGTAGTTTCATATTATCATGTTGCATCCTTGTTTTGAGGTGTTTGTTTGATGTTTGAATGCATTTTGCATCAATACCATGTTTAACTTGTTTTGCTCATATCTTCTAGGCCGTAGCTCCGAATCTAATGAACTTTATATGTAACTTGACTAGAATTTCGTGTAGATCATCGTGGTGCATCTTAACTTTCTGTTTAACAACTTGAACATAAAGTTATTCATACCGGAGTTGTTCTATGTTGTTTCCGGCCTCATTTAAACTTGCTTTGATGTGTTGGTCTTGTATGCATCATCTTTTGCCATGAGTAGCTTCATGTAGCCTTGCCATGCATCATACTTGGTTGAGCATCATGTCTTGTTCATGTGTGGTGTGTTTACCATGTTGTGTGCTTCTTCTCGATAGTTCCCGTTTCGTTGCGACCGTGAGGATTTGTTCGTCTACGCTTGGTTCGTCTTCGTGGCTTCATCTTCTTCATGGACTCGTTCTTCTTCCTTGCGGGATTCCAGACAAGATGACCGTCACCTTGGATCTCACTACTATCATTGCTATGCTAGTTGCTTCGTTCTATCGCTATGCTGCGCTACCTATCTTTTGCTCCTCAAGCCTCCTAAATTACCATGAACCTCTAACCTTTGACACCCTTCCTAGCAAACCATTGTTTGGCTATGTTACCGCTTTGCTCAGCCCTCTTATAGCGTTGCTAGCTGCAGGTGAAGTTGAATATTGCCCCATGATGGACAGGATTATGTTGGGATATCACAATATCTCTTATTTTATTAATGCATCTATATACTTGGTAAAGGGTGGAAGGCTCGGCCTTATGCCTGGTGTTTTGTTCCACTCTTGCCGCCCTAGTTTCCGTCATATCGGTATTATGTTCCCGGATTTTGCGTCCCTAACGCGGTTGGGTGATTTATGGGACCCCCTTGACAGTTCGCTTTGAATAAGACTCCTCCAGCAAGGCCCAACATTGGTTTTACCATTTGCCTCACCTATGTCCTTTTATTTCCCTTAGGTTTCCGGAGCCCGAGGGTCATCTTTATTTTAGCCCCCCCGGGCCAGTGCTCCTTCGAGTGTTGGTCCGAAACGGGCAGACTGCGGGGCCACCGCGAGGCAACACGAGGGCTGGTTTTACTCGTAGGCTGACCTATCCGGTGTGCCCTGAGAACGAGGTACGTGCGACTCCTATCGGGATTTGTCGGCACATCGGGCGGCTTTCCTGGTCTTGTTTTATTACTATCGAAATGTCTTGTAGCCGGGATTCCGAGACTGATCGGGTCTTCCCGGGGAGGAGGAATATCCTTCGTTGATCGCGACAGCTTATAATGGGCTAAGTTGGGACACCCCTGCAGGGTATGAACTTTCGAGAGCCGTGCCCGCGGTTATGTGGCAGATGGGAATTTGTTAATATCCGGTTGTAGTAAACTTGAAGCAAACTCTTCTAAAATACACCAACCGTGTGCGTAACCGTGAGTGTCTCTTTTCGGGGTTGATCGAGAGGAGAACACGGTTTCTGGGTTATGTTTGACGTAGGCAGGAGTTCAGGATCACTTCTTGATCATTCCTAGTTGACGACCGCTTGCTTTGCTTCTCTCCTCGCTCTTATTTGCGTAAGTTAGCCACCACACATGCTTAGTCGTTGCTGCAACCTCACCACTTTACCCCTTCCTTTCCAATTAAGCTTTGCTAGTCTTGATACCCATGGTAATGGGATTGCTGAGTCCTCGTGGCTCACAGATTACTACAACACCAGTTGCAGGTACAGGTTTGCGATGATCATGACGCGAGAGCGATGTTTACTTGTTTTGGAGTTCTTCTTCTGCTTCTTCTTCGATCGGGGATAGGTTCCAGTCGGCAGCTGGGCTAGCAGGTGGTGGATGTTGTTGAGTTTCTGTTTATGATTCATCCGTAGTCGGATGTTGTTCTTGTATGTTGTATTGTTGTATTCTTGTGACATTGTATGTATTTTATGTATCCCCATCTATTATGTAATGTTGATGTAATGATATCCACCTTGCAAAAGCATTTCAATATGCGGTTCTATCCTTGGTGGGACCTTCGAGTCTCTTTAGAATAGTATCGCATATTCGGCGTGATAAGTTGGTATCAGAGCCTCGACCGACCCTAGGAGCCCCCCTTGATTGATCGTGTAGTTTGGCCATTGTTGAGTCTAGAAGAAAACTGTTTTCGGAGTCTAGTTATATCGGAGAGTAGGAATTCTTTTTACTCCTCAGCCCCTTCGTCGCTCTGGTGAGGACTCTTGACGTAGGTGTTTTGAATTACTCCTCTTCCCGTTCAAATTTTTCTTTAGGATCACGCAGTTGGTTTTCCGGTAGTTGGTTTTCTTCTCTTTTCATCCGGTGCATTTCTCGTCAAGTCACTACAACAAAAAACCCCATATAACAACGCATATCTACCAACGAATCTAGACTATGTGTTGTTTGGTCAACCTCCCACCTCCCACCTCGCATGACTTGCTAACCTCTCCCCGTACCCACCTTCACATCTATAGAAAAAAATCACATTATCTCTAACTCCCCCCTTAGAAGTGCACACCAACCAAATCTTATTTCTCTGTGACCACAACGCCGCCGCTTCTAAATCTGGCGAGCTCCGGCGCTCTACTGCGTCGCCGCTCATCGGATCGGCTACTTCTCACCGCTCTTCTGCGATCCCCCACCATGGCGACGTCCTCCGCTCTCCTACGTGCGGCCCGCATAAATCCTAATTGCCACAGACCACGCCTCCTCTTGTTTGTCGCCCTACTAATCCGTGCCAAATTTCCGCATGCGCGGCTGCCGGTCGGCCTTGGTGGTGCTGCTCCACCTTGGCTACCTCGACTCCGATGTCTGCCGGTTCAGGAAGCCACTCCTCCCCTGACCCCCTCTTCTCTTACCTATCTTGTTTTCTGTGTGGCAGGCCATGGTGGATTCTTTGCCGGTCATCGTGACGATGATCTGCGCTACCCTGATCACTCAGCCTGAGCCGCCGCCACCGCTGGCTTGCACCGGTATACATATCACTCCACTTCGTAAATCAAAGGATGCCTAGCCATGATGGTTTGTCCCTCCCCTTTTCATTCCCGCCTTTGAGACAGTGTAATTGTGAGTGTTTACTTCTACCTCTATCCCTCACTCATACTATTGCCACCATGTGCAACACCGAAGACATGCATGGACTACCAGAGCAAGGATCTAGTCGACACGTCATCAGCCCCTCCGTTCATCCAGCTAATGTATGGGACAACTACCAACTCCCTCCAATCATAAATCAAAGCTGCATATGCCCACTTAACCCCCTCGGATAGGCGTACACAATAGAGCTTGGAATCGTAATTTATTCTAATCTTTTGATGCTTAATAGTAGAGTGGTGTTGTTTGGTCCAACTTGTTTTGGCCTCAGATCTGCTACAGAAAACTGTTGAGAGCAGTGAATTACAAAATGGAGTGCTTCTGCAAGTTTAGTTCAGTTGAATTATAGCTTCTTAATATTTTGCATGCTAATGCCTACTCATGCTGATGCAGCCGTACAATCAGGGAAATTGTTAATGCAAACTAATGTACGCAGAAAACTAAAACATGGTACTGCTTTCAAACAGTGTGTAATTGATCCATTTATTTTTATGTTTGGAATGACTAATTCATTGGGATAGTCTAATGAGTTGTTCTCAGTCAAAGAATTTTTTTTCTATAATGAATCTGCTATTTTAGTTCATTTGGCGATTGATTAGTTTTGTGTGTGATTGATGATGCTTAGTGCCTAGTTGAGTAAATCACTATATTCATGAGGTAAATTGTGTTTTTTATTACGCTCAAAATCATTGGTAAATTTGAGATGAACAAATAGAAAAATTCTGCTAATGCCTAAGAATTACTGCTAATCCTAGCACCGAGGTGATGTGCATCATATATCTTAGCACCCAGGAGTAGTTAGGACCGACTAAAACTATTTACTTTGAATATGCAGCAGCAGAGATGCATTAGTGGGTGCATAAATTATGTTAGTACTCTCCTTGTGAATGGTCGGTGCATAGATGGGTGCTTCAGAGCTCTATATTGCATTTTCAGTTTAACTGTCTACGAAAGCTGCTTATAATATGGGAAGCATTTTAGAAAGAAGTTATATCATGAGTTGCATTGACTGAGACTTCTATGGATCAGGATACCACATTTGGGTTCCTTTCAGACTTGCCTGGAGGAACTGGTGACAAAATACGCAGAAACCTAGTTTGTTATTTACATGGACTATATTCCCAAATACACAGGTAGGAATATACGTACAATACTGGTGTACAACGACAATGCTGTCAAAGGGACTTGTGTTGGTCTGCAGAAGTTCGATGGAACAAAATGTACACCTAAATGTAAGTTACACAATCAGTTTCATTATCTTAGTTCTAGTTTTCTTTTTGTGAGGTTAGTTCAAGTTATCTTCTTTATTTAGATGTTTGGAGAAAAAGAGAACTGTGTGTGTGTGTGTGTGTGTGTGTGTGTGTGTGTGTGTGTGTGTGTGTGTGTGTGTGTGTGTGTGTGTTTGTGTGTGTGTGTGTCTACTTAAAGTTGCAACTACCCAGCGGAGCATACAATTTGCATTTTTTGTGTATATTACAATGAAATGTGACCATAATCTTTGACCTTAGGATGATAATTTTCTTTTTGTGCCAAGAGAGAAACATGTTTATTACGACATGCACGTCTACAATGCTCGATATATGGTCCTGATGTATGTTTGGCTTGCGACATGTGAAAAAGGAAAGAAAAAGATCAAGGAAACAAATTTTGAGATGAGTGCCTAATACAGTGGGATGCCTAGTACTGATTTAAGCATTGTTACACTTAAATCAAGTCTCATATGGGAATAAGAATAGACAAGGATTTTTGTTGATCATTCAGATTAAACTAGACCGATGTGAGCCTTCAACAAAGGATCAACTCAAGAATATTGAAGTGTTACATGCGGGCTTCCATTTCTATATGCTAAGTTTATTTCAGTTGTTACGTTGGCCTTTGCCAATCAGACCGAATACTGAGTGATGGGCAGGGTAGTGATCATCTCGTAACAATGTCATTAAAGGTTATCGAGCAGAATGAATCGTGGGAAGACGAAGAAGGTAGTGACTAAAACTTAAACATGGCCTTCAACCTTTGTATGTTTCTCCTTTTTAATTGCTCTATTGACCTGATTTTTTTCTCTAATGTTACTTTACTCATTCATGGCAGTTCTTTGTTGCCGAAGATTTGCCAAGATGAATGGATGATACATGGCTAAATTGTAGAATGCAAGGTGGAGAATGGGTTGCTACCAGATAGTTTTATGTCTACAGTGTAGTATGTCATCTTCATGGTCAATGTATAGAAAATCATGTATGTACTGTTTGGATTGTGTTCCATGTAATACAACCGAGTTGATTTAATATATGAAGTATTTCTGTTCACTGGATCACTGCTCCTGTGCACTATCGGTATTGGCCTAGCAATTGTTATTCGCAATATATAAAATAGTACCTCATGCTATCTAACAATGCATAGAAGCGTATATTATGTCAGCTTGAAAATTAGTTCATGTAGGTTAGCCACCAACGCATACGAAGCGTTGTTATGCTCCAAATATATACGTTGCTACATTGCAACACATCTTCACGTGGTTTACCAACGCAATTATATACGTTGTTGTAGAACCTTGCAACGCCACCAACGGCAACGCATAATAATCCGTTGGTGTAGACCTTAGCAACGGTTATATGGATATACAACAACGCATCAATGCGTTGCTGAAGGGGTGTTCCTCTTGTAGTGAGTTGACTCGAGCCTCTTCATCTTTGAGTTCAATCCTCAGTTGTCTTATTTTCCCACCCGCCCACCCTTCTTCTCGGAACCGGAGTCCGTAATCGAGTATCCATCCTACTCGTGCGAAGTCTTTTCCTTTCTTTCCTCAATGATTTCAACCGGTGTTGTCTCTTCAAGATATTCGTCGTTTCCCCTCCCGATTTGCCTTTGTTTTTCCCGCCCACCCACCCTTTTCTTCCCGGAATCTGACTCTCTCTCGACCAGCTATCTCATTCGTGTGGAGGTCTCTTCAGTCTTCCCTCAATTATTTCAACTGGTGAATTCTCGTCTCGTTCGTCATTCTTCATCCCTTTTTCTTTTTCCGGTGGATCCAATTCAAGTTTTTCGTTGTCGATCGTATTCTTTCCCTCAGCTCAAATATTTCCATTTGCTCGTTTGCCTCTCGCCAGTTTATCCTTCCGGAGCGTTCAAGACATCTCAGGAGATTCGTCTGTGTTCCAACTAATTCGAGGTTGTCACCTCATTCAAATCTTTCAATTGTTCCGGTGCATCATCTATCTGTTGAACAATTCTTTCCAACGGTTTTTTCTCTTTAGTGGGCCCTAACCCACAGGCCTTTTCCCAGGATCTTACCTGACTCTTCTAATTGCCCGGAGTTATTCTCAAATTCTTTTCCAAATTTGACGTAAGTATGAATTTCAACAGTCAGATGTTTTTTCCAAGATCGATTTCAAATCATTTCATTGTTGGCTCAACCTCTTCGCTTTTCGTTCCCTCGGAGTGCCTTCGCAATTTTGGTGGTGTTTATCATCGTCATTTGAAGACCGAAGTAGATTTATCTTAAATCTTGTCTGTTCTCTCAAAGTTTCGTGGTTCTAGCTTCTTGTTACCCTCTCGAATTATTCTGTTTGTCGGAAATTCTTTTTTCTCAACCATCTGGAGTATTTCAGGAGTTGATTTATGTTTCTTTTCACTGGAGGCCATCATTCCAGAAGAATTCTTCGTCCTCACATTTCAGCTACCGTTATCCAATTATCCCGGTGCTTCGTTCAAGTGTTCTTTATTCACCTCATGATCTCTTTGTTCTTTTGCATCTAAATCCCCTCGAGCATATTGGTTCTTCTAATTCTGCCCGGTGATTCATTCTCTTTCATCTATCATTTTTGAATTCTTATGGTGGTTCGTTCAAGATTCTTGTTGCAGGAGTTCCAGTATCTTTTCTTCTCGTATCTCGAAGTGTAATTAATTCTCCGTATTCTTTTGAAGTGGAGTTTTGCATTTCTTCGTTCTTCTCAGCTATCTAATCATTTCCGTTTGTGGCCGGTTATCACCTTATGATCTTGAGATGTTACCTATAAGTCCACAACAAGCTTATTCTTTTCGTTGTTGATTTTCTCAACAACTCCGTTCATTCCTTCCTTCTAAGGATGCTTTTCAAATTCATTCGTCGAAGAAGTTGTCATCTTCTTCCCCGTTCTTCTCATTCTTATCTGTCAAGTCTTCTGGAGGTTTTGTGTTGTTCCTCTCGTCAAGTATCATTCCATCTTCTCAAGTTCATGTTCTACTCTTTCCATGTTTAACCGGAGTGCTTTCAGAGTCCATCTTGTTTCTTGAGCTTTTGGGTCTCGCCATATTCTTTGTTCCTCTCTTCTTCCCGAGTGTCCTCGACCTTGTTCATCCCCTCTCTCTTGTTCTTATTTCACCTCATCCCTTTTCCCTTCCGTCTCGGTCCTAAGATCTCGGGACGAGATCTCTTGTTAGTGGAGGAGTGTTGTAACGCCCCGGATTCGATGCGCCAGGTGTCTGCCAGTTTTTCGCCGTCGTTGCCATGTCATTTGCTTGCGTGTTGCATTTTGACATGTCATCATGTGCATTTCATTTTGCATACGTGTTCGTCTCTTGCATCCGAGCATTTTCCCTGTTGTCCGTTTTGCAATCCGGCACTCCTATGTCCTCCGGCGTCCCCCTTTTGACTCTTGTTGTTAGCGGGTGTTAAACTTTCTCGAAATGGACCGAGGTTTGTCAAGTGGCCTTGGTATAGCACCGGTAGACCGCCTGTCAAGTTTCGGGTCATTTGGAGGTCGTTTGATACCCCATCGGTTAACCGGGTAACCGCGAAAGCCTCTTTTGTGTGCAGCCCAACACCCCCTTCCAAGTGGCCCAAAATCCAGCAAACTCCCCTCTATGCTCTCGGTCGTTCGATCATGATCGCGTGGCCGAAAACCGCACTCCATTTGGAGTCTCCTAGCTCCCTCTACCTATATATATGTGCACCCCCCCCCCCCCGGATTTTTCGCGCAGATGAACCCTAGCCCTTTCCCTCCTCACGCCGCCGGATATGTCCGCCACAGCGGACGCGTCCCATCGCCGCCCAGCCACGCCGCCCGACCAATCAAGGACGCCACCTCAGCAGCGCCGCCTCCTCCTCCTCTAGCGCACCGCCACCCGCCCCCAGCCCCTCCTCCACCGCCGCAGGCCCGCTCGGCCCATCTGGAGCCCGCGTCGGGCCGCGCCAGGCCCGGATCCGTGCCACGCCTCCCGCTCCGCTCCGGTGCCATGGCCTCGTCCCCGACCTCCGCCTCCGCCCGATCTCCCGCCGGCGAGACGCCCTGCCGGCGACCAACTCCGGCGAGGCCATGCCAGCCCATCGCGGGACCTCCTCCCCGCGCCCCTGCTTCTCCTCCCAGGCTCTCCCTCACGATCTCTCTCTCTCTCATGTGCCAGGAGCCCCAAGCTCCACCGGCAACAGTGCCGCCCCGAGCTCCGTCCGCCGCCGCTCTTTCCCGGATCCGATAGCCCATGCCCCGATCTACCCATTCCCGGCCATCCCAAGCCCCGCCGGAGTCTCACGCCCCTTCCTCGTCGCCGTTGACTTCCGCCGGAACCATCCGTACGAGAGAACGAGACGACCCCGACCTGCCAGTTTTTGTCCGCGAGGTGAATTTTCTGCTAAGTCCCGAAATACCTGATATTTTGGGGCTCTGTTCATGACGTCATAACTTGTTGCATACTGCTCCGGTTTGTGCGTGTAATATGTTAAAATGTTCGCTGAGAGATTCTCTTCATTTAATTATATTGCATAATGTTCATTTGAGTTCACCTTGATGCCCTAATCATTGTTGCAAGAGTGCATGTTGCTGTTAACCTGCTGAAACTGTTATAACATGCTCATTTGTCATTTTTGCCATGTTTAATGTGTGCATCCTATGAGTATGAGCTCTACATGTGTTTTGTTCTATGTCATGCCATCTTTAAAGGGGTGCTATCCATGTATTTTTTTGAGTCTTGTACTGAGTGCATCAAGCTTGTTAAGTAGGGTACTTGTTGTTGCTGTTTTGCATGTCTGAATCTGTTATATCATGATGCTATGTTAACCTGCTGCTTCAAGCCATTATATGCATAATCTGGAGATGTTCACCAAAGATATTTTGTTATACATGTCTTGCTCTATCCATTCATGCCCTTTGTTGCAATTATAGTCTGCTGTAACTTTTTGTAATCTTGCTCTCAAATTGCTAAATAATGTTGCTGTCAGCCTGTTAACATTAAGTTCAATGTTGCCATGATTGTTGTTAGTGGTCCATGCACTCTATGAACTTTCTCTTGCCATTCTTAGCTTCATAAACATGTCTTATTACTGTTGGTTGCCTTGCCATGCGATTTATTGCTTTGTGGTGAGTGGTTCAAGCTCACCAACATGCCTACTTATTGTTGTTCCTGCCATGTATGAATCTGTAATATAACTTGCTATGTTTACATGGGTGCCATCATATCTTCTGATCCTTTTTGGCTCATGGTCACTAAAGGAATTTTCTTCTAAGCAATTATTAGATTCATGCCATGCCTTTGGTTGCCATGATAAGTTCCTGTAACATGTTGTTTGATAGCTCTAAACATTGCAACCTGATGTCATTTTATGCAAAGTCTGAACTGATATTCTTTGCAATCTTGCCATGTGTGTTTGAGCATGTTCTAGTGATTTCTGGAGTTAGCTCAGTGTTCGTGTTTTGTCATGTTTTACCTGTACATCATGCCCATGCCTTTTGTTTTCACGTCGAGGTGCTGTAGCATGTTGTTTTGATGCTTGCAATATGCCTAGTTGCTGTTTTGGACAGCTTGTCCTTTAAACTTGTATAGGGTGTATGTGTTGCACCGTTGCTCCGTTTTGAGTGTGCTCTATATGAAACTTGCTTGATTTTGCATGTAGTTTCATATTATCATGTTGCATCCTTATTTTGAGCTGTTTGTTTGATGTTTGAATGCATTTTGTATCAATACCATGTTTAACTTGTTTTGCTCATATCTTCTAGGCCGTAGCTCCGAATCTAATGAACTTTATATGTAACTTGACTAGAATTTCGTGTAGATCATCGTGGTGCATCTTAACTTTCTGTTTACAACTTTAACATAAAGTTATTCAGATCTGGACCAATTTCGAAATTTGCATATGAGGACTTACCGGAGTTGTTCTATGTTGTTTCCGGCCTCATTTAAACTTGCTTTGATGTGTTGGTCTTGTATGCATCATATTTTGCCATGAGTAGCTTCATGTAGCCTTGTCATGCATCATACTTGGTTGAGCATCATGTCTTGTTCATGTGTGGTGTGTTTACCATGTTGTGTGCTTCTTCTCGATAGTTCCGTTTGCTATGATCGTGAGGATTTGTTCGCTCACGCTTGGTTCAGTATTCGTGGCTTCATCTTCTTCATGGACTCATTCTTCTTCCTTGCGGGATTTCAGGCAAGATGACCGTCACCTTGGATCTCACTACTATCATTGCTATGCTAGTTGCTTCGTTCTATCGCTATGCTGCGCTACCTATCTTTTGCTCCTCAAGCCTCCTAAATTGCCATGAACCTCAAACCTTTGACACCCTTCCTAGCAAACCATTGTTTGGCTATGTTACCGTTTTGCTCAGCCCTCTTATAGCGTTGCTAGCTACAGGTGAAGTTGAAGATTGCCCCATGATGGACAGGATTATGTTGGGATATCACAATATCTCTTATTTTATTAATGCATCTATATACTTGGTAAAGGGTGGAAGGCTCGGCCTTATGCCTGGTGTTTTGTTCCACTCTTGCCGCCCTAGTTTCCGTCATATCGGTATTATGTTCCCGGATTTTGCGTCCCTAACGCGGTTGGGTGATTTATGGGACCCCTTGACAGTTCGCTTTGAATAAGACTCCTCCAAGGAAGGCCCAACATTGGTTTTACCATTTTCCTCACCTATGTCCTTTTATTTCCCTTAGGTTTCCGGAGCCCGAGGGTCAACTTTATTTTAGCCCCCCCTGGGCGGTGCTCCTTCGAGTGTTGGTCCAAACAGACAGATCAGGGCCACCACGGGCAACTCGAGGGCTGGTTTTACTCAGAGGGCTGACCTATCCGGTGTGCCACGAGAACGAGGTACGTGCGACTCCTATCGGGATTTGTCGGCACATCGGGCGGCTTTGCTGGTCTTGTTTTATTACTGTCGAAATGTCTTGTAGCCGGGATTCCGAGACTGATCGGGTCTTCCGGGAGAAGGAATATCCTTCGTTGATCGCGAGAGCTTATAATGGGCTAAGTTGGGACACCCTGCAGGTATAAACTTTCGAGAGCCGTGCTGCGGTTATGTGGCAGATGGGAATTTGTTAATATCCGTTGTAGTAAACTTGAAGCAAACTCTTCTAAAATACACCAACCGTGTGCGTAACCGTGAGTGTCTCTTTTCGGGGTTGATCGAGAGGAGAACACAGTTTCTGGGTTATGTTTGACGAAGGCAGGAGTTCAGGATCACTTCTTGATCATTCCTAGTTGATGACCGCTTGCTTTGCTTCTCTCCTCGCTCTTATTTGCGTAAGTTAGCCACCACACATGCTTAGTCGCTGCTGCAACCTCACCACTTTACCCCTTCCTTTCCCATTAAGCTTTGCTAGTCTTGATACCCATGGTAATGGGATTGCTGAGTCCTCGTGGCTCACAGATTACTACAACACCAGTTGCAGGTACAGGTTTGCGATGATCATGACGCGAGAGCGATGTTTACTTGTTTTGGAGTTCTTCTTCTGCTTCTTCTTCAATCAGGGGATAGGTTCCAGGTCGGCAGCCTGGGCTAGCAGGGTGGATGTTGTTGAGTTTCTGTTTATGATTCATCCGTAGTCGGATGTTGTTCTTGTATGTTGTATTGTTGTATTCTTGTGACATTGTATGTATTGGATGTATCCCCATCTATTATGTAATGTTGATGTAATGATATCCACCTTGCAAAAGCGTTTCAATATGCGGTTCTATCCTTGGTGGGACCTTCGAGTCTCTTTAGAATAGTATCGCATATTCGGCGTGATAACTTTATAGGCTTTAGATCGTCGTACTATGCAGCGAGCCTCATTTTGGTCTTTGGGGAGTTCCTGCCTAGTTAGGTAGGCTAGGAATGGTTCCGTCCACGGGGCGATAACCGCCATTATTTCGTGGGCGGAGGGTGTTATCTCGGTGGCAGGGCCTCCGATTGTGTCAGAGTGTTCAGCGTCAGGCAGTGCGGTTGGGTCCGGATTGTTATTTCCGGACTCCCCTTCCCATAGTACAGACGGCTTGAACAACTGCTCGAGAAGATGTTACGGGACAGCATCGCGTTTTGCGCCGATGCATGCCAATATGTCCGCCGCTGGTTGTTATCCGGGCTATATGATGAAATTCGAGCCCTTCGAACCGTGCTGACATTTTTAGGACCGCATTGCGGTACGCTGCCATTTTCGGATCTTTGGCATCAAAGTCTCCGTTTATTTGAGGTATCGAGAGGTTCGAGTCCCCGCGCACCTCCAGGCGTTTAATTCCCATGGAGACTGCCATCCGGAGGCCATGCAGAAGGGCCTCGTTTCCGGCTGCGTTGTTGGAGTCCGTATACATTATTTGAAGGACGTATTGGACTGTGTCCTCGGTTGGGGACGTCAGGACGACGCCAACCCCCAGGCCGGCCAACATTTTGGAGCCGTCAAAATGCATGATCCAATTGGAGTATGCGCCGTACTCTTTAGGGAGTTTGGCTTCGGTCCATTCGACCACGAAGTCGGCCAAAACCTGCGACTTAATAGCTCG